>CM042694.1:5413333-8120000 GCA_023614405.1 Avena insularis
GATGCAATAGTATTTTTAGGTAAAGATAGCAACCATTCGTTTGCTCTTCCTCTAAGAGAGAAAGGAAATAAGCGCAATTTGACTGCATCGGGGTCAACATCTTTTATGCGCATCATATCACATATTTCAGTGAAAATGTTCAAGGGCATACCTACGTCCTCAACAATAGAGCCTCCAAATTGATTCTGTTGAACCAAACTTAAATACTGGGGCTTAATTTCATAATCATCAATAGTAATTGCTGGGTGGGTAATAGGAGTGCGCAAATAATCATTGTTGGGAGTTGCAAACTCCCCAACCTTCTTTTCAGCCATATTTCCTATGTTTTTGGATTTTCTTAAACAAAGACTTATGATAGTAAAAACAAGAATTTAAAGACTAACTAATTTTTTTGGTTTTTCAAATAAAGACTTAAAGCAAACTAACAAAATAAAAAACAAGAATTAAAAATAGCAAGGTTCCTAGTAACCTCACTAGGGCAGCTATTGCTTCCCCGACAACGGCGCCAGAAAAAGGGTTGATACCTTCGATCCGGATTACGGATGCAGTATAGCTCTTTTTCCCTAGTAGACCAAGGTTATCGAATCCTTGGGAAGCAACAAGCATAGTGAAGTTACTTTAACAGATCTTCGGGAGTTTTACAATTATTTTTGTGTTTTACCGGACCAAGAGTTTGCTGTCTTTTGTCATTTTCGATGATGGAGAGAGAGGGCCTAGGGCTTTCGGTTTCACCTGTAGCTGTGCAAAACATCTAATGGGAATAAAAGATAATAATAAATTATGCATGTAATTGTTAGAGCAAGATAATTATATGTGAGCAGTGCATCCATAATTGCTATTGCCTCCGCAACCGCTTATAGCAATAATCTACTAGTCTCATCCATGGAAGAAAGAGAACTAATGATATGCATAGTGATGTCACCGTTGATACCAAGTAAATCCCTCACATACAACCGTACTACCCCTTCTGTCACTGGGGTTCCCAACCTGCAGATTAGTCATTACTCATACTCCCTATACCTGGCTCAATCCTCGGGGTCTTTGGTACCTGACAAGTCCTTGGATTGAGGCAAGAGAGGATACAATAATCATCATGTCCTACAAACTAATACATGATCCCATCTACGATAAATAACATGCACAAAAGCTACATGGCTAGGTCGAAGCCCTTAGCCCAAAGAGAATTCCTCACACATAGAGATGAAATCAACAATCGTAAACATTGCAATGGAAACCATGATATTGATAGAAAATAGTCTTGCAATGTCGCTAATCAAAGATGAGATCTACTATTACAAGTGGTGGAATATGGCTATGGTGGTGGAGAAGGGTTTGGAGATTAGAACTAAGTCTATTCCTCTGGCATCTCTTCGGTGTTGTGGATGCAGGTTTTTGGGGTTCTGGGAGCCGACGTTTCTCGTCGCCCGAAACCTCTTTATATAGGGGTCCCTTCACGAAAGTTGTTCTGTTTGACCTAGCGGTGTCGATGGCAATTATACGGCCGAAACTATATGGCCAGAATTTTATTCCTGCCGCATAGTTGGTCGTTAAAGCTTATGTCTCCACTTCACGACCCCTGGTTTCTTTGGTTTGTTGGAAATCTCGTATCTTTGACTTTAATGTTGTGATTCCCATCATCATTCGTCATTATCTGCGCAGGGAAAATAGAAAGAAAGGATTGCATACCCCTTTGATCATTAGGCATTATTGACAGGGTTTAGTGAGATATTTCATCAAAAATATGAATAATATCCAGTTTAAATGTGGATGTAGATGGCTATATTTCACAACCATCAATAATCCAACATAATAACTCCAAAGTTCCTCTCTTTCCTGACAGATTTTAATCTCCTTTTCACATGCCTTGACGACTTCATATTATCCTTGGAAGTGTTTACTTTGACAATCATAGTTCATTAGGATGTCGGATATCGGTTTTTCAATTATAGGTAAGTCCATCAAAAGCTCATAAAGCCACTCTGCTTCAACAATGGATGTGTGCAATAAGTTCTACTTCCATTGTTAACCTTGTTAACATGGTCTGCTTGGAAGACTTTATGGAAACAATGCCACCACTGAGTGTAAACAAATAACAACTCCTGGTCTTAATATCATCAGCATCAGATATCCAATTAGAATCACTATAACCTTCAAGTACTGGGGGATACCTAGTATAGTGGATTCCATGGCTCGCAGTGCCTTTTAAATAGAGCAAAACTCTCTCAAGAACATGCCAATGATCATCTCCTTGATTTAACACAAGTCAACTAAGTGTGCTTACAGCAAATGATATGTCAGGCCTTGTGGCGCTGGCTAAATACATAAGCGAGCCAATGATTTGAGAATATCTCAATTGATCTCTAGGAGTAGCTCGATTCTTCCAAATCAGCACACTTGGATCATAAGGCGTTGGAGAAGATTTGCAATCGCTATACCCAAAGCAACTCAATATATTTTCCACATAGATTGAAGCAATGTAATCTCACCATTATCATCCTTCAATAGCTTGATTTTCAAGATTACATCATCTACTCCTAGGTCCTTCATTCCAAAGCAACTATTCAGGAATCCCTTGACCTCCTCGATAATAGCGAGGTTGGTCCAAATATCAGTATGTCATCAAAATATAGACAGAGTATAACTCTATCACCCCCACCATGGCGATATTATACACACTTATCAACTTCATTTACAACAAATCCTTTAATGGTTAAAGTTCTTTCAAACTTCTCATTCCACTGCTTAGGTTCTTTCTTAAGACCATACGAAGACTTCATTAACTTACACATCTTTCCTTCTTGAACATTTACTAGAAACCCATCAGACCGCTCCATATAAATTTTCTCATCTAGCTCTCCATTTGGGAAAGAAGTCTTAACGTCCATTTGATGAACGACAAGACCATGAGAAGCATCCAAGGAACGTAATACTCTAATAGTGGTCAATCTGGCTATAGGTGAGTATGTGTCAAAAAAGTCTCCGCCTTCTTTGTGGGTATAACCATGGGCCACAAGACGTGCCTTGTACTTTTCAATAGTACCATTGGGATTAAGATTTTTCTTGAACACTCAATTACATCCTACGGATTTGCACCCATAAGGACGATCAGTTACCTCCCACGTTTCATTAGCTAAGATGGAATCCATCTCACCACGGACAACGATTTTCCAGTAGTCAGCATCTTCATATGCATAGGCTTTTGAAATAGAAGTGGGAGTATCATCCACGAGGATGAACATAGTGTTCTATCAAAATGGTAGGTTTAGGAGTTGTAAATAATTCCTGACTAGATGAACTAGGCATCTCCTGATTTGTTGAGACAGACACACCTTTCATAGGAAAGATGTCCTCAAAGAAAGTCACATTATTCGACTCCATAATTGTACTGAAAAGCATGTCAGGTTCCTCGGATTTTACTATTAAGAATCTATAGCCAATGCTATGAAAAGTATATCCCAAAAAACACAATCCACTGTTTTTGGTCCAACCCCGCATTTCTTGGGTATGGGAATATTGACTTTCGCCAAATAGCCTCAAGTTCGTAAGTAAGAGAGTTTTATAATTTTCTTTTCCCGTTTCTCAAAAGGAGTCATGGTTTTATCCTTTATGGGAACAAGGTTTAGGACATGTCACGTAGTCAATAGAGCCTCCCCCACAATTCCTTAGAAAGACCCGATGTATCTAACATGGCGTTAACCAAATCAGTTAGAGTATGGTTCTTTTCTTAGCCAGCCCATTTGACTGAGGTGAGTAGGGAGATGTCCTCTCATGGATAATACCATGCTCCATACAAAATAAATCAAATTCATTTGAAAAGAACTCTCCACCATGATCCGACCTTAACCTATTGATTTTAAGATCAAGTTGGTTTTTTGATTAAGCTTTGTAGATTTTGAAGTAGTTCAAATCCTCATCTTTAGTTTTTATAAGATAAACATAGCAGTATCTAGTGGAGTCATCAATCAAAATCATGAAATATCTTTTTCCACATTCTATAAAAACACCATTCATCTCACAAAGATCTAAATGTATAAGTTCTAGTGGTCCTAAGTTTCTCGGTTCCGTAACTTTATGAGACTTGCGGGGTTGCTTTACTTGCACACAAACTTGGCACTTAGAACCTTTCAAATTTGTGAATTTCAGAGTTAAATTCATATTGGCTAGCCGCGTCATGCAACCAAAGTTAATATGCAAAGTCGAGAATGCCAAACATTGGACTCATTATCATTACAAACCTGATTAATAACTTTAGTGCATAGGTCTTACAAAGAAAAGTGGAACAAGCCTCTGCACACATAGCCTTTACCAACAAATTGTCCATACTTAGAGATTACAACTTTATTAGACTCAAATGCCAACTTAAAACCATCTCGACATAAAAGAGAACCACTTGCGAGATTGTTATTGATGGAGGGAACGTGTTGTACATTTTTCAGCTCTACGATCTTTCCTGAAGTAAACTTTAGATTTACCGAACCAACACCATGAACAAATGCATATGAGCCGTTTCCCATCATCACGGGAGAAGTCCTTGAGACCTGATAAGAAGAAAACATGGAAATATCAAAACATACATGTGTATTGGCACCGACGTCTATCCACCATTCAGGTGAAGCACATACTGAAAGGATAGACGGAATAGTACCATACCCAATATCCATCATCTCAGTATCACCTCCAATAACAACATTTGTGGTCTTGCTTCTGTTCCCACGTTGACTCTTATCAAAGCGTTTAGGGCAGCTAGAAGCCCAATGATTAGGGTCACCACAAACATGAGAAGCCCCTTTCTTCCTATCGTTCTTCTTCTTGAAGTTGGTTGAGTGAGAGGCTTTATTCTTGCCATCAAACTTTTCTTTGCTTTCGGATTTTCTTGAACTTGTGGGATTGGAAGTTCTTTTTCTGTACCAAATTAGCACTAGAACCTCCCTCGGATCCTCAAGCATGTGTGTCTTTTTCTCTCGCCTTTTATTCCACATGAAGAGACCCAATGAGATCCGTAACAGAAAACTCTTGTCTCTTATGTTTTAGAGGAGTAGCAAAATTTCCCCATATAGGAGGAAGCTTGGCAACGATGCCTCTAGCAACAAACTTGTTTGGTAACACACACTTGAACTGCTCAAGTTCTTTGGAAAGTGACTATATCTCACAATCTTGCTCAACAATGGAGCGCTCACCAGTCATCTTGTAGTCATAGAATTGCTTCATGACATACAACTCAGTGGCTATGTCCGAGACCCCAAACTTTGCCTCGAGCGCATCCCACGCATCCTTGCCATTATCAACTAACATATACGGGTCAACAATGTTGTCCACAAGAACACTGAAAAGATCCACCATAAACATGATATCGGTTCTCTTAAAGGCATCCTCCTGAGAAGCAAAAAGCTCGACCTCGGGTTTGTCAAGAGTGGAGCTATAGTAGTTCAGGTTTTGAAACCAAAGAACTACTCTCTTGCGCTATCTCTTATAATGTGCACCATCGAATGGAGGTGGCCTAATAGCGACAGCGATGCTAGTTGAATCCAGTTGCCTATAATCACGGTTTTGGATTGTTGAAATATGAGAAGCAATTCATATGATTTAATCCAAATAAACTGGTAAAGTATGATTAAATTAACAATAATTAAACTAATCATGCAAACTACAAAGTAGACAAACCGGTTGCATTTATACTAGATAAACCGACCATATCTACTCCGAGTACTAGAACAAGACATTCTAGCAGAATCTGAAAGAGGAAGTTTAGGGGTATGTACGGTGAAGCTTGAGCAGCAGCGACGACTGAGATATCGTCAATGTTCAGGTTGGTATAAAGGTCGTCGATGTCCGGGAATAAGTCGTCGCCGGGAAAATCATCACCGGACGATGTGGTGGTTGCTAGTAGTCGCGCTAAGCACTCCCCAAAAACCTGATCGACCCTAACCCGTACAGGTTCTCGAGAGGCACGGTTCTGGAGGCCTATTGTCCCGATCTGCGATGCACGCCGCAGGCTGGGATGGAGAAGACGAAGGCGGTTGTACAAGGAACTGAAATGTATGTGCTCGTATGTCTCTTTGTGCCTCTTTCCTCTGCTTATAAAGGATAAAAGGATAAGATCCTCCCTCTTTCTAGGAAGCTTTGTGGGGAGAGGAGATCTGGTCGCAATCGGGCGAGATATCTTCTAGAGTGTTCCTGGACAGATTACCAGACAACAGAACCAATACAGGAGCTCGGCACTTGCCGTAACCCGCGACGCGTGGCTTGGCGTGGTGAGCCGGGCGGGTGACGTCGGAGGAGGAGTACGCGAGAGCTGCTCTTTTTTATGCGAATAGAGCTGCTGTTTTTCGCACATCTTAGTGAGTGGTAGAACAAAGTAGTGTATAAGCTGGTGAAACACACCTTCCACTAGCAATGTGGGACAAACTTTAGCACCACTAGTACAACCATTAACTGTCTCAACTAATGAGCCGAAGAAAATTTCAGAATTTGTATTGGTTATGGGCCTAAGGACCAATACCGAAATACCCCAAATTTTAACAGTAATTAGCATAATATCTATATGTTGTAATTTAAAGTTTGAATCTTTTCCTTGAGATGTTAATGCGGATATAAACGAACAAATAAGTTAGCTCTACACCTTAACTATATATATGGACCAGTAGAGGATGTATAGCTACAACTAGCCAGGAAGACAACATGGACAGCAGTGTGATGTCTACAGTCTACACCCAGTTATGGTCGTTCCATCAATCAATCCATGTACGTGTTGTTTGTTTGAATTCCAAAGTACATTTCCCTCCATTTTTTGGCGCATCCCTTGGATTTTGCCTGGGGAGAAAACGGGAAAATTAGATGCATGGCCTCCTTGAATGATTAATCAGGAGCCATAAATGTGTGTGAGAGATGAGAGACGCTTCTGTGGGTCAGGCCTCAATAAGTTTGCAGCAGCATCATCGTGGAAGGGACCAAATCAATATCCACCGGGCAACCACTGTAGCCGTAGCAGCAGGTTTGCCAACTAATCCACATTTTTTCTTTGATTGAACTTGCACCAGTGGACCAGCTTCACAGGCCTGTTGCTGCCCAGATTCATGCAGTAGCAAGTCCTCTATAGTACTACCCGAGTAATTTTGTGTCTTAACTATAGAACAATGGTGCTGTCAGTTTTTCTGAACTTTATGTTCACGTTTTTTTTTTGCGAGATTTCATTGATCTATTAATAATCATAAACAGCGGTACAAAGAAGTTCAAAAGAAATAAAAATTACAAATAGGTTAATAGACCACCTAGCAATGACTACATACATTAGCATGAGCCGAAGGCGCGCCGGCATCCTCGCCCCTCCATCACCGGAGCCAGCAAAACTGGTTGTAGTATAATTTATTGTAGTAGACGAACGGAAAGTCGTCGTGCTAAGCCCCCGAAAGACCAACGCACCAGAGCAACAACCATCGCCGAAGATTAAAATCATAAATCGGAAGAGACTAACCTCAAACCACACCAAAGAATACAAAAAATGACCGGGTCCCAAGAATTCATTGGACACACGACTCCACACGCTTCTGTCGGCACTAAGCGCACCACTGGAGCGAGAAAAGTGCGAAGAGCATCTTATTCTAACTAAGACACTGAAAACAGTCTAAATAAAGAATGTGAACCTTTTCGCTGGCAAGAAGTCGTGGTCCGCCGCACCTCCAACGAACCAAGATCACCGGAGACGCAACGGACCGGCGACGTCGCCGCCGAGAGGGATGAAACCCTAGATGTGTTTAACAATGGCCGGCGCCTCTCTCCTTTCCTCCACGCAGGATGTACCGGTTCCATGTTGACGTAATTTAATTGGGTCTACAGATGGTTTTTACATAGTTTAATTACAGTCATTTTGGTTTTTGTGCACCTTTTAAATTGGGGAAAATGGGTTCACTACGTATATGAGAAAAGTATACTTAATTAGTATTTTATATGGCGCGAATGGTTTCTACACATGGTTTTGATAGAGTTTAATTGAACTGTTTTGGCTTACCATCTGCCTATTATGCGGAGGAAAGCGCGAAAGCAGGCATCGGTAGAAATAGTGGGGTGTTAAGGGAAATTAGTTGTCCCTTGCAACCAAATTCGATGATAAAAATAGTAAAACCACTATTTACGGCTTATATGATTTTGAGTGCCACCCCTTCACATTTAAGCAAAACAAAACCCAAGTTATATGAAAGTAGGAACGTCAATGAGCAATGGACTACAATTATGGCAAGATGCCCCACATGTCAGACCCATGTGGCCGGTAATTATGTTCTTTTCAGTATTTAGATATGAGGTAATTATACAAGTGATATACAGTACTTAAGAAGATTGCATCTCAAACATTTTATGTCCAAATATATTTAGCGCATATATGGGCCACCAACCTTAAATTTTTCTGGTGGTGAGGATGCAACTATATCTTAACTTATCAGTTCACTGCTGGCTCAGCCGGTACTACGCACAGTTCGTTTCATCTGACAAACTGCATTAACTTTGGGCAACAACTAAGTGCTAGCTACGTACGTAAAATTCAAGTGGCGTACACGTACATAGTACAGTCAGAGCCCCAGAGGTGCACGGTTCTGATGTTCAGATGAATATAATTCAAGAATTTTCAGATGCATATGCACGGTCTGGTCGCACTATGATTCAGTCTCTTCACCGGACATATGGTCGGTCGCAGCAAATTAATTAGGAGAACCCAGACGGACAATCGTGTTACTGTTTGTACGTGTACTAAATCCTCTTCGCGACGTACATAGGTATACTTGTTGTAGCAAACAGACGGTCAGGGCCGTATCTGACAAAATGGAGGCCCGGTGCGAAACAAAAAAAATTGGCCCATAATGTAACCATTGGCAATTAGTGAAACATGGTTTTGTGTTATATTTATTTTTAGTTTGGTGGTACAATTTTTGGAAGAATTACATCTTATCAGAAAGTGATAATAGAATTCAAAAGAGCTCCTTAAGATAAAAAATTTACCAGAAACATTCCATCCTTCTAGCATTTCTTGTGATGAAATATTCAATTAGTTCTTCATAACAGTTTTTAATTGTTATCCTTAATGAATCGGTGACCAAGCACTCTCGCTGGGCTTCCAACTCGAATCGATGCGGCCAGATCACAGGGAAAAGTGGATCGAAAGAAGCAGAACACTTGAGCAGAATTGAGAAGAAAACACCAAATAAATAGGTGGATTGAGAGGTGCATACTGCAACGGATATTGCATTTATTCATTGCATCAACAGATTTGTTCTAGAAAAATCGCGACGGAATTAAATCCACAAAGGGGCTGCGATTGAAGCTAAGGAAGAACTATGCTAGCTTGATGAGAAAGAGGAGAGAGAATGGAGGAGTGGGTGACCTGGGGATATGGAATTAATTCTACGTAAATTACTAAGCGGTACAATGGTTCAATAAATTTATTAGACCCAAATAAATCTGTCATTAGTAGCATTAAATAATAGTTTAACATAAAAATTAGGGGCCCTCCTACTTTGGAGGCCCTGTGCGGTAGAACCTCCTGCACATGCGTGTGATACGGGCCTGCAGACGGTAAGTAATCGTGCTAAAACTCTATAGGACCAGCGCACTAGATTAGCAACCATCGTCGAAAATGACAATCGTAGATTTGAAGAGACTGACCTCAAACCACACAGATAAATACGGAAAACTTCTGAGCTTAATTAATTGTTAGGTGGCAAGCCACCGTACATGTATGTTAATTAGATGAATTATTATTATTTTGAGCAACATTTTCTCTTTCAAAATGCGAGAGCCGATATGCACAGATACTAGATCACATAGGCGTGTACTGCCGCGACCTCTCCATAGGAATATAAAATGTTACTCTCATCGTTCTAAAATCCGTTCGCTTCACAAAATCTAAAATATTTTATATTTTAAAACGGAGGGAGTATGAAATAGTAGAAATCTATTTGATTTTAATTGAGATGTTTCAAATTATATAACTTGATTTTCTATGTTACTGAACATATATATCGAATCAAGATTTCGCCCCGCTTTATAAATAAAGCACAACCATTCATACAAGATCCGGATACAACTACAACAACCGAAAAACCGAAAAAGCGGAAGATGAAAAAAGGTCAGCTGGGACAACAACACACAATAATGCCCAACTGAAAGAAACAGAGGAAGCCTGGGAATCATTTGCATTTCTAGCATGATTCTATTAGATAAGGTCCTATCAAAACTTGGGTGATAGAAAAACAAAATATAAATATCACACGTCTGAAGGTATCAATGCAATGTGAAATCTGATATTTCAACAAAGGAGAGAACAAGTCTGGTAAATCGGAGCATGGTTTTGGGCATTTGGCCAACAGTATATACCGGAGAAGAGGCATCTACTATTCTGATTGATATATTGAAGATGATGTTCGCACACGAATACGTCAGCATGTACCATCAACTCCGAGCGCGATGCAGGGCAGCACGCGTCATGGGAGGCTCGTCGGAAACACGATACGCAAGACAGTCCAGTGGCCGTTTTGTAGACCAGAAAGCCCAATCACCCGGGGGGGGGGGGGGGGGGCCATCAGGGCGACGTGGCGGCTATGGGCTTCCCTAGGTCGTCCTAACAGCCCCTAGAGCCTCGTGGATTCGCAGCCCTCAGGTATGAAGAGCTACGGATGACCAGAAGAAAGATACAAGGGGGATGGATAGAAAGTAGATGAACGCAAAAGATGTATTTGTTCAATTGGTGTTGGTTCAATCGGCATTCACCCTTCACGTATATTAAAAATTTCAAGTGATGGCATGTGTGTTCTTTTCTATAAAGAAAGTCTGAAAAATATGGCTGTGAATGCCACAGGTCCAGTTTAAAGACAAAGCGGACCATGCTTTGGGAGGGTCTTGTTGGTCCCTGCGTCGAGCCTCGTGTGGTCGGCCTGTCAGCCTCACGTGGGCCGACAAGCTACTATCAGCCCACGCTAGGCCGACAAGTCCCTATCGGTCCACGCCGAGTCGACCCCGTGCTAGTTCTATAAATTCTGATTTTTTATATTATTGTTGAAATTAAATAAAAAAGTATAAAAAAATAGTGCTAGCTTTTCATGTTTGTTTTGTCTCACTACAGCCTAGTGAATTACTAGTACTCCGTGTCTGCAGTTCAGGAATCTCGATTGACTCTCCAAACCATATACTAAGCTCCTAATTAACAGCCACAACTGCTGCAGCTACGGTCTACTTATAGTAATTACCGTGTCTTATATAATACTCATTCCGTTTCATAATATAATGGTTTAGCTCTTATATTACACACTAAAGTAGGTATATATACAATTCGTTCACTAAACTAAAACATAACGGATGGAGTACTAATTAGCGAGCTACTCCTGTCCTTAAGGTTAACGACGGTGAGGTAGGCGCCACGAAGCTAACGCCGCCCCAAAACATCGGATGCCTTGTTAATCCCCATCGAGCGGCCCACATAATTCAGAGTCCTGACCAGATTATAAAAAGTAATCAGAGTCTGACAACTCTTGCTGCTGCTGTTGCTTCCATGTGTTTGTTCCCTTCCCCTTTAATCCTTCCAACTCCTTCTCCTGATTAATTTTGTTTTCTATTATGCTACATCTCTTATTTGGAATTGTGTTATCAAGAAAATTGGACCATCCTTTTATCTTCTCACTAACTTTTGGCTGGCTCTCGCACATTGTTAATTTGTAATCCATGAATGCGTTTGTTTATGTATGTCATGAAAAATCAGATCTGCAACGTACATGGGCCAGAGATCGGTGAGCTGAAGAAGTACCAGATCTGGAACGTACATGGGCAGAGTGCGCCTATCATTAGCCTCATGCTTGTGTTTGCAGCCCTGTCTGCTTTACTTACCCAAAAAGAACTTCCCCTGCAGGATCCGCATAATTGTTCTTCCGGCCATCGATCTGGTACTTAAAACAATTGTACGGCGAGCTAACATAGTACTGGCGTGTCTTGGCACAAGCCACAAGGAGACACGTACATATGCATGCAAAACTGGAGAGGAAGGCGCACACAACCTTTAGCTAGTTTACTGATTCCACTTTTGCTTAACTAAATCAAATGAGGGCTACGTGGAAATATAGCAAGCAAGCGATTCCGGCATTCAGATTGCAAATCGTGTCCAAAACCACAACCCTAAAATTTAATCTTTAAAAAGTTAATGGAGTACTATATTAAGTTATCAATCCGTACGCTCTTGGAGGTTAATTAAACCCAATGGGTTTAGTGGGTATCCGGCCGCCGCCACCACGTGGATCAGATGTGGTTGTATGTACTCTGCTTAGAACAAGCTACGGAATCTTACAGGAGCTTCCAAACCAAAAAAAAAATCTGGTCTTACAACTGGGCGAAAGCTCGGTGACGACAGTGCCTCCGGCGTTACTCACCCTTTTTGAAGGCGTCGCAATGTGTAGAACGATAGAGAGAGATTAGCGGAATATATTCGGTGTATTATTAATCCTCATGGGCGGGTATATATAGGCGTACAGAGATCATCTTAGAGTACGAGTCAAGTTAGGATAGAGTCCTAACTATCCTAAACTACCATAATAACCGTGTTTGTATTATAAACTAACATCCCCGCAGTCGTAGCGGTAGCGTCATGAACAACTGAAACGTCGTGAACGGTCAGACTGGAGATAAACCGAAATAGCATCCAGTAGGCTGACATCCCCCTGCAGTCCGAGCGGGAATGTTGTGGACGGTGTCGCAGTGCGGTAGCTTGGACTGTAGAGGAAGCTGATGATGCTCAAACGAGGTGGTAGCCCTTGTGCCGATATCGAGGGAGCCGAGAGCGTGAAGCGGTGCCATGATCGAGGTAGCCATGCGATGGGTTGCCGTGGTCGATGTCGTGGTCGGGGATGCCGGTGTCGACGAAGCCGCACGTGAAGCCGCATGCGCATAGCGCGCAAGGAGGATGACGGAGACGTGTCGAGGCAGTCGTTGAGAGTGTCGATGCCGAAGTCGATGCAGTCCGAGCCGTCGAGGACGAGGTACGGCCATAGTTTTGCCAGAACTAGACGCACATCAGAATGACGCACACCGGTTTGCGAAGAGTATGCAAAGAAGAACTTCGTAGCGGGCCGAGGCGATCATAAAGGGTCGATGCCAAAGAAGACATTGTCGTAGCCGATGATGACTAGGCGCCGATCCGTGTTTGCCAGACTCGGGTATGCGTCGGGACGGGCGGCACCGTCATGAACTTGTCGCCATGTCAGAAAGACTAGCAGAGGAAGCCTCCAGAGCGGTTGCGACACGCAGAGCGGCAAAGGGAGAGATGTTGGCGCTGTCCGCGGTTGTCGGAGTAGAGTAGCAGGTGGTGTAGTCGTGAAGGAGGCGATGATGCTGGCGGCGAAGTTGTAGTGGACGAAGACGTAGAAGGCGGCGAAAACAGCGGTGACCTAGGGTAGTCATGTTGGATGCCTGGAGTGGCAATGGGGTAGTCGGCGGGACCTGCGACGGCGAGAGAGCGCCCTGCAGGTTACCTTGTGAACTACGGCAGCGGTGCTCGAAGTAGGCGAGGAAGACCTGGCGATGTGACGAAGACCATGTGCAGACGGCGGTGATCCGCGCCGTAGGAGATGGCGCGGTGAAAGCCGAGGCTGTCGATGCACGGCGAAGTAGACTGCGTGCATCCACGCTACGACCCGAGGGGGGCGGCATAGCTGCAGGGTGCAAGTCGGTGCAGCGGCTGGGAGACCACCAGTGATGTACACGCCAAGGAAGACGCGTTGGAAGCCGGTAGCATGGACCAAGGGCAGCGGCGCTGCGGCCTGATGGGGCGACACGGCGGCAACCCGTAGCTCGATCGATGGTAGGCGCGTGCTCGGGGACGTGCTTGGAGTAGACAGGCGCGAGAGTGGTTGATCAGACTAACGGTGCACCGTATGCGCCATGGCATGGACGACGCGTAGATCGGATTCGATGGCGGCGTTGTCGGTGAAGTCTCGAACGATGACGACGAATACGATCCGAGGGGGGGCGGCCGCGGCAGCCTTCCAAGGAAGGCGTAGCAGCCTTCCACGGTGCGCGACAGCCTGCCCTGAGGCCACGACAGCCTGCCGAGGCAGGCGCAATAGCGGAGGAGGCAGGCGCACGGGCGCGGTGTAGATCCTCAATGCCGATCGTCGGAGTAGAGGTGCGGTGATGACGACGGCGGTGGGCGACTCAATCCGATCTAAGATCGGTAAACCAAAAAAGAAAATCGATCAAGAGATCAGAAAAAAAGACTTACAGGACAGCCGATCATGGATCGGCGGACGAACCTGCGTACGGGTTGCGTGGCCCCCGACGGAGATCGACCTCCCCCGGGGCGGCGCGGCGCGGAAGTGTGTGCGGCGGCTAGCGTGGTTCCATGGGGACGGCGACGCTAGGGTTTGGGAGTGGGGGAGCCGGCGGCGCCTGGGAGAAGGGGAGCGGTGGCTAGGGTAGGAGAATCGTGGTTAGGCTGATACCATGTAAAACGATAGAGAGAGAGATTGGCGGAATATGTTGGGTGTATTATTGAGCCTCATGAGCGAGTATATATAGGCGTACAAGGATCATCTTGGACTACGAGTTAAGTTAGGATAGAGTCCTAACTATCATAAACTACCATAATAACCGTGTCCGTATCATACTCTAACAGAACGGAACTCATCGCTGCTATTCAATATGCGTGTATTGTAATGTATCCGCATTTAGGACCAATCAAAGTGTAGAAATGAGTTTGTGCATCTTCATTCATGCATCTGAAAATATGAGTAAATTTTTCGCAAATTTAAAATCTAGACGGATGAGGATTGATTTCTCTTACTCTGATAGTATAGGTTTTAGATCATCTAAGCGAGTGCGATAGATTCGGACATGAACTCTAAGAATTTTGTGTGTTTTGTGGGGAATAATTTAAATTTGTGTTTGGATTTCAAATCTGAATTCAAATGAATTTAGAGAAATTCACAAATTGAATAAAAACTATGATAATAATAAAAAGAAATGAAATTAGATTATTTGATAATATAATGTGACATTACAATAATATAACAAGTAAGTAAATTGAAATAAGTAAATAAAAGAATAAAAGAGGATTTTATTACATAATACCATTTCTTTATACAAGTAAATAAAAAATAAATTATAATAAAAAGAATTCTTTATTATATGATTATACAAATTACATTGTCCTTACAAATCTGAATAAAAGGAAAAGTCAACAAATATAAAATAGAAAACCTAAACTAATTCCTAGACTAGTTCTACTTATTATTTGTCTTGTTCTTGTTACCTGCAAGCAAAACCAAAGTAGAAACAAGATAAATTAAAGTTTAGGGTTAGTATTTTCACTCAAAACACTGTTATTTATCATCACAGGGCTTATATTAAAAAGGGAAATTTTTACCGGTTAGAAGTATCTGATCTTATTCTATTGCCTCAGACCAACATCATAGTTAGGGGCAAGTTTCACCAAGCTTGAGTAAAAGGAAAATAGTAAAATCTTAAGAAAAGATCATGTTTCTATTTGATCTCATCTACCAGCAGCAACCCATCAAGTAATCAGCTCACACATAGTTGCATGTGTGTGTGCTGTCGACACAGGGAACAACCTAGGGAGATGATAAGGCAACACATAGCTGCAAAAGTGTTCTATCTATGTCCATCTTTCACCAGCTGATACGTTGCAAACGTATCTATAATTTTTTGATGTTCCATTCTTCGTTTTTATCTACTTTGTTATATTTTGCCCATACTTTGGAGTACTTTTTATACACTTTCTTGGACTAACCTATTAACAAGATGCCACAGTGTCAGTTGCCTGTTTTCTGCTGTTTTTGGTTTCAGGAAAGTCAGAAAATGAATATTCTTGGAATTGGATGGGACAACACCAAAGTCATTTTTTCACCAAGGGGGACACGGAGCCAGAATACGAGACCGAGAGGGGACAGAGGGCCGCCACACCACCTGGCCATGCAGACAGGCCTGTCCCGCGCCAGGGGGTGGTGTGGCCGCCTAGGGCCCCCCTCGGCCTCCCCTTTCGCCTATAAGATGCCTCCGATACAGAAACCCTAAGTACCCGATCAAAAATCCACAAAAGAGTTTGTAGCCGCCATCATCTCCATCCCTAGATCGGGAGGGATCTGAAGCTCTTCCCGGCACCCTGCCGAAGGGGAGAATTCACCCTGGAGGCCTTCTTCATAACCATGCAAGCCTCCGGTATGATGCGTGAGTAGTTTATCCTTGGACTACGGGTCCATGTAGTAGCTAGATGGTTGGTTATTCTCCTTTGTGCTACCATGTCTAGATCTTCTAAGCTCCGTTCATGATCAAGATCATCTATTTGTAATCCTACATGTTGTGTTTGCGGGGATCCGATGGATATTGAGATGCTATTTCAGATTGATTATTGATTTTATCATGTCTTTGTTATTTGTGATCTTGCATGCTCTCCGTTGTTAGTAGATATCTTAGCCGAGTAGATGCTAGCAACTCCAAGAGGGAGTATTTATGCCGATAGTGGGTTCATGCCTCTAGTAATCCGGGGAAGTGACAGAAATCTCTAAGGTACTAGATGTGATGTTGCTACTAGGGAGAAAACAGCAATCCTTTGTTCATAGAACAATCATATTGTTTACTTTAAACGCAATGCTAATGCAATTATCTGTTGCTTGCAACTTAATACTAGAGGGGGTTCGGATGATAACCTGAAGGTGGATTACTAGTCATAGATGCAGTTGGATTATGGTGTATGTATAATGTTGTAATGCCCAATCAAATCTCATAGGAGTCAAGATGATTAGTATATGCATGTATGCTTTCTCGATGTTTGTCAATTGCCCCATTGTAATTTGTTCACCCAACATGTCATCTATCTTAAGGAGAACCACCACTAGTGAACTATGAACCCCGGTCCTTTATTTTACCATCAATCTATAACTATTTACTGCTTTCTGTTTACTTTCTGCAAGCTTTTACTTTCTTCCACACAATAGTTTAATCCTTTGTTTTCAGCAAAACCGGTGAGATTGACAACCTCACTGTAAGTTGGGGGCAAAGTTCTGTGGTTGTGTTTCCTTGCACCTACTGGTTCGATAACCTTGGTTTCATAACTAAGGGAAACTTGCTGCTATGCTCATCATACCTTCCTCTTGCGGTTCCTCAATGAGCTCGAGATATCTTGGGCCATCAAGCTATTTTCTGGCGCTGTTGCCGGGGAGTCAAGGACATCTTCACAAGGGGAGTCCCTCATAACCAATCTTTTTACTTTGTTATTTTTGTTTTGCTTAGTTTATTTTTGCTTTGTTTGCTTGTTTCTTTATCAAAACACAAAAAAATAGTTTTACTAGTTTGCTTTCCTTATTAGAAACACAAAAAAATGACTACTCTTAAAAATACTAAGTTGTGTGACTTCACTAGCACCAACAACAATGATTTCATGTGCACACCTGAAGCTACTTTCTTTGAAATTAAACCTGCTTTACTCAATCTTGTTATGAGAGAAAAAATTTCTGGTATTGGTAATGAAGATGCTGCTGCTCATCTAAATAACTTTGTTGAACTTTGTGAGATGCAAAAGCATAGGGATATAGATGGGGATATTATTAAGCTTAAATTGTTTCCTTTCTCTTTGAGAGGAAAACCTAAAGAATGGACTGAATGCAAAGATGCTTTCATTGGAAAATACTATCCTCCCGCTAAGATTATATCTATGAGAAGTGAAATAATGAAGTTTAAACAATCTGATAATGAACATGTTGCTCAAGCTTAGGAAAGAATGAAATCTTTGGTAAAGAATTGTCCCACTCATGGACTAACTGCTTGGATGATTATCCAAACCTTTTATGCAGGATTGGACTATTCTTCAAGAAATCTACTGGATTCTACTGCTGGAGGTACCTTTATGACCATTACTTTGGGTGTTGCAACAAAGCTTCTGGATAATATGATGGTTAACTATTCTGAATGGCACACTGAGAGAGCTCCACAAGGTAAGAATGTAAATTCTGTTGAAGAAACCTCCTCCTTGAGTGATAAAATTGATGTTATTATGTCTATGCTCGTTAATGGGAAAGCTCATATTGATCCAAATCATGTTCCCTTAGCCTCTTTGGTTGCTCAAGAAGAGAAGTTGATGTGAACTTTATAAGGAATAATAATTTTGGCAACAATGCTTATGGTAATAACAATTATAGGCCTTACCCTCCTAATAATACTTATGGTTATAATGGCAAACCTAGAATACCTACTGAAGGAAGAATTTTAGAAGTTGAAAGAGCCACTAAAAACTTCATGCAAATGCAATATGAACAAAATAAATTATTTACTAAAACTATGGAGGAACAATCTAGCATTTTGAATAATATTAGTCATCAACTTGATAGTTTAAATAGGGAAATTCCTAGTTTGCAATCGAAACTTTCTAATGCTGAAAGAAATATATCATCTTTGTCTGAAGCACAATCCTCTTTGATTAATAAAATGGCTGCTAAACCTGAAACTATTGATAATCCCTTTGCTACTACTAATGCCATACAAGTTAGAATTGATGAAAATGTTAGACTATTAGCTGAATTGCATGCTAAGTGGGAAAGAGAAGATGAAATTGCTAGAAACATTAGTGTTTCTACTATTACCACCACTAGTGTTGAGGCTAGTAATAGTTCTACTACTTTAGATGATAATTTTGATTTTGATCTTGATGGTTGCAATATCTCTGAAGTTATTAAGTTCCTACAAAAGCTTGCTAAAAGTCCTAATGCTAGTGCTATGAATATGGCCTTTATAAAACACATTATTGATGCTCTCATAAAAATTAAAGAAGAAAAGATGAAACATAAAGCTTCTATTCCTATGAAACTAGAAGATGGTTGGGAACCCATCATTAATATGAAAGTGAATGATTTTGATCTTAAGGCTTTATGTGATCTTGATAGTAGTGTTTCTATTATGCCTAGAAAGATTTATGATATGCTTGATTTACCAGCATTCGAAGATTGTTATTTGAATGTCCCACTTGATGATAATGCTAAAAAGAAACTCATGGGGAGTATTAATGATGTTCTTATTATGGTTAACAATGCCTATGTCCCCGTTTATTTTTATGTTTTGGATGTTGAATGCAATGCTTCTTGTCCTATTACTTTGGGAAGACCTTTTCTTAGAACTGTTGGTGCCATTATTGATATGAAAGAAGGCACCATTAAATATCAACTCCCACTCAAAAAAGGTATAGAACACTTTCCTAAGAAGAGAGAGAATATTCCTTTTGCCTCTCCTATGAAAACAAACTTTGCTCTTAATGCTTCTTCATTTGAGAACACTTGATTCTTTTTCTTGCTTCTTATGCCTAACTTAAAGGCGTTAAAGTAAGTACTTATTGGGAGATAACCCAAAAGTTTTAGATGAGTCTTGGAAGTTATTGCTTCAGTAATAACCTCTCCTTATCCTTTTTATTTTCCTTTTGTGCCAAGAGTAACCTCTAATGAGAGGGAAGTAATGCTTGGAAAAGTTGTTGTCCTGAAACAGATTTTTGTGCTTCACCGTAAAAATTCGTTTAAAATCTCTGTACGTCGTTTTGCAGCGTGAATTTTTTGGCTTCTGCCCTAGGTTGTTATGTAACTTTCTTTAGTTCAACACTTTTTGATTTGAGCAACAGAAGGTCTTCGAAAAAATGTTTTTTACCTTCTGGTCTGTTTTGACAGATTTCTGCCATTATTTGCATTTGCTTCTTGTTGGTTCCTTTTTGGGTTCTCTTTGGGGAATTGAGATTTTGAGGGAAGTGCTACAGTAGCTTGTGTTTTAATGGAAGTTTTATTGGTGTTGAAACTGAACCCAAAGACTTTTTATCTTTAGTGAACTAATGTTGCTAATAAAGATTGTGTTAAGTTTTGTATGAAGGAAAAAATTCTATGTGTATGAAGAGAATGATGTAATGAGATGAAGAATGGACTAAAGCTCAAGCTTGGGGATGCCACGCGTGTCATTCCAAGAAATATCCAAGAAGTATAAGCGTCAAAGCTTGGGGATGCCCAAGGCATCCCCTTCTTCATCAATAAAAATCTCAGGTTTCTTCCAAACACTTCATTTTTATTGTTTCATGCACAGTTGTGTTGTTCTTGGAGCATCTTCATTTTCGTTTTTGTTTTTTCGTTTTCTTGGTTTTCTTAGTTTACTTGAATAAATTGGTTGGACCCCCTTGATGTCTACGCACTTCTATTCTTGTAGACAGTTGTTGGGCCTCCAAGTGCAGAGGTTTGTAAAACAGCAGCAAGTTTTCCCTTAAGTGGATCACCCAAGGTTTATCGAACTCAGGGAGGAAGTGGTCAAAGGTATTCCCTCTCAAGCAACCCTGCAATCAAGATACAAGAAGTCTCTTGTGTCCCCAACACACCCAATACACTTGTCAGGTGTATAGGTGCACTAGTTCGGCGAAGAGATAGTGAAATACAAGTGGTATGGATAATTATAAGTGGTAACGATGCTAGAAAATAGCTTGCTGGCGTGTGGTTGACGTGGGAAAAGACTAAAGGTAAACTGAAATAAAGATGGAAGCAAGCAAACATGTAACAGATCTAATTGCAAACGGGGTATCAATGCTTAGAAACAAGGCCTATGGATCATACTTTCACTAGTGAACACTCTCATATAAATATCTTCTCTTTATGATACTAATCTTAACTACTCTCCGGTTGGACACTCTAATCGATGGTAGGGCTATAACAACACACCTCAAAGTAAGCCTTTCCCATCTAGATAACCCCACACTGTCACCTTGAGCACTAGATGGTTCCAACAAACACCACAATTTCATAGAAACATCCAACTCCAAATATAACTCATAACAAGTATTTGTAATCTGTAGCCTAAGTGCCACCATGGTGTGCACGCTGTCACTTTCACACACATGGGGAGAGCAGAGATCTATTAAAGCACTTGAGTAGCAAGGTAGATCTACTTGATTACAAACTCATGATCATGATATGATCATGCATAGAGAGAGAGATGAACACACTACCGCTAGAACCCTTAGCCTCAAGGAAGAACTACTCCCTCCTCATCATGGGAATCAGCAGCGGTGATGGAGATGGTGGTGGAGATCGATGGAGATGGCTCTGGGGGCACTTCCCCGTCCAGGGTCAAAAGCAGACTTTCATCCCCAAATCTCCCCTTCGGTGGCAGCGGTGTTGCGGAACTTTTCGTGGCTGGAGGCTTGACAATTTAGGGTTTATGCATCTGGAGGCTCTTATAGGCGAGAGGGGAGACCGAGAGGGTGTCGTAGGGCCCACACCACCCCCTGGCGCGGCCTGGCCTGGCCGCGCCACCAGGTGGTTTGGCCACCCTCTGGCCCTTCTCCGTCTCGTATTCTGGCTCCAAGTGTCCCCCAGAAAAATAATAACTTTGGCTTTTGTCCCGTCCAATTCCGAGAATATTCATTTTACTTCCGAACCAAAACAGTAGAAAAGCAGGCAGTGGCCTTGTGGCTCTTGTTAATAGGTTAGTCCAAGAAATCATATGAAAAGTACTCCAAAGTGTGGACAAAACACAAGAAAGTGGATAAAACCAAGCATGGAACATCAAAAATTATAGATACATTTGCAATGTATCAACATCCCCAAGCTTAACTCCTGCTCGTCCTCGAGTAGGTAAGTGATAAAAAGAAAGAATAATTTTTGAGGTGACATGCACCATCAAAGACTTGATCAAAGTAATTGTAAAACATTCAAAGCTGGGATCATAGTACTTCAATCATAACATGAAAGACGAAGTTCTAGCAATAAGACAAAGAAACTATGATGCAACATGAAAAGGCACAAATAAAAGATTCATGAATAACAATGCTTTGCAAGACGTTTGTTTGTTTCACATAAAGAAAACATAGCATAGTAGTATTCAGCTTGTCCCTCATAGAGTAGCAAATATAAATGCATAGGACACCTTCAAAGTTTATAAGAGTGACTAGATACAAATAGTTTAAAACAAGCAATATCAAGGTGTGCATCAATCAACAAGTCTTGGGATAATGCACATAGAACTAAGAATGGCCACTATGCTCTCAAAGTAGGTGCATAAAGATAGAAGATGGAGACTCAATATATAAGTGGAAGAAAGGCCTCCATAGAAGGAAGCAGGGATTCAAGTCTCATAAAGAGCTTCCAAAAATTAACGTACTTAATAGCTTTCAGCTCTCATTGCCCCTATCATAAGCATCTTGAAGTGATTAAGGTTAAAGTGAACAAACTATGGTGTATATGCTTAACAAAGTATAAGTTAGAAATCTCATGTCCCTTGAATACAAGGGCCGCTCCTCATGCTACTCAAGTTTAGTCACCGGTAAGTTCTTGTCATTGTAAGTACATGTGTATCATAGAGAACCGCCAACGGGGTACCCCTTGCCCGATGATACGGAAGAATCCCCATATCAAAATGACAAGGCAAGCAGCCAACGAGCATCTCAGCAATCTTCTTATTTACCATGGGAATATGGTGCTTTTTTCTCTCTTTCCTCTTTTCATAATCTTTTTTTCTTTTCTCTTTTTTTCTCAATATAGGACTCTTTTTTTATAAGAAGAATGCTTCATAGACAACTCATTATAGTTACGCTGCAGGTTTCCACCATGTCAGCATGGATTAGACCAGTGATACATTCCAAATGTATCTATAATTTTTTATGTTCCATGCTTGGTTTTATCAACCTTCTTGTGTTTTGTTCCAACTTTGGAGTACTTTTCATATGATTTCTTGGACTAGCCTATTAACAAGAGCCACAGTGCCAGATGCCTGTTTTCTGCTGTTTTTGGTTCCAGGAAAGTCAGAAAATGAATATTCTCGGAATTGGACGGGAGAAAAGCCAAAGTGCCTATTTTTCTGGAAGGGATCAAGTGCCAGAATACGAGACGGAGAGGGGCCAGGGGCCGGCCACACCTCCTGCCGGAGAGGGGAATTCACCCTGGAGGCCTTCTTCATCACCATGCAAGCCTCCGGTGTGATGCGTGAGTAGTTCATCCTTGGACTACGGATCCATGTAGTAGCTAGATGGCTGGTTTCTCCTCCTTTGTGCTTTCATGTTTAGATCTTGTGAACTCCGTTCATGATCAAGATCATCTATTTGTAATCCATACATGTTGTGTTTGCGGGGATCCGATGAATATTGAGATGCTATTTCAGATTAATTACTGATTCTATCATGTCTTTGTTATTTGAGATCTTGCATGCTTTCCGTTCTTAGTAGCTATCTTGGCCAAGTAGATGCTAGCAACTCCCAGAGTTAGTATTTATGCTCGATAGTGGGTTCATGCCTCTGGTAACTGGGAAGTGATGAAATCTCTAAGGTACTAGATGTCTGTTGCTACTAGGAGAAAACAACGATCCTTCGTTCATAGAACAATTGTATTGTTTACCTTACACGATTAAATAAAGCAATAATTTGTTGCTTGCAACTTAATACTGGAGGGGGTTCGGATGATAACCTAAAGGTGGATTATTAGTCATAGATGCAGTTGGATGGTGGTCTATGTATTATGTTGTATTGCCCAATCGAGTCTCAAAGGAGTCAAGATGATTAGTATATGCATGTATTGCTTTCTCGGTGTTTGTCAATTGCCCCGCTGTAATTTGTTCACCCAGCATGTTATCTATCTAAGGAGAGCCACCTCTAGTGAACTATGGATCCCGGTCCTTTGCTTTTACATACAATCTACAATCTTTTACTGCTTTGTGTTTACTTTCTGCAAACTTTTACTTCCTTCCATTCGATACGTTCAATCCTTTGTTTTCCGCAAAACACGGTGAGATTGACAACCTCATCGCAAGTTGGGGACAAAGTTTTGTGGTTGTGTTGTGCAGGTCTCCACGTTGCTACTAGCACCGGTAGTGCGCCCTACCAAAGCTCAGCTAGTAACACCTTTGGGGTGTTTCCTTGCTCCTACTGGTTCGATTAAACCTTGGTTTCATAACTAAGGGAAAACTTTCTGCTGTACTCATCATACCTTCCTCTTGGGGTTCCCAACGAGCTCTACGTCGATCGTCGAGTGCATCAAGATCTTTTAAAGGCTGTTGCACAGTCAAAGACATCTTCACAAGGGGAGTCCCTCATAACCAATCTGTTTACTTTGTTGTTTTTGATTTGCTTAGTTTCTTTTTGCTTTGTTTGCTTGTTTTGTTCTTCAAAAAACACACACAAAAATAGTTTTACTAGTTTGCTTTCTTATTGGAAAAACACAAAAAAATTAGTTCCTTTCTTAAGTTACCTTTATGACTAGCTCTGCTCCAATCACTATTTCATTATGGATAGCTCACTCAGTTTCCTATTTGGGAACAGTTTTATGATGGCTAAGGTAATAGATGAACCACCGCCTGCTAGAACCTCCATGGAAGAAGAAACTGCTGAACCTGAAAGCTCATTAGATGAAAAAGAGGAGGAGAGTGATGGACAAAAGGAGGAAGAATGGATCTACCCATGCCTACCTTCTAATGAGAGTAACTCTTTATCCCTTACATTATTTGATTGTCCCCCATGCTTATCAAAGGAGATTGAATGTTATGTTCCCGATGATTCTTTTGAAAATGTTTATAATAAAGCTCTAGTGCTTGTAGATCATGAAAAGCATGCCTTATGTGATAGTTATATTGTTGAGTTTATTCATGAGGCTACTGAAAATTATTATGAGAGAGGAAAATATGGTTGTAGAAGTTTTTATGGTAATGAAACACCTCTCTATGTGCTGAAAGTTTTGAAGTTACTTTTGTTTTATCTTCCTATGCCTGTCACTTTGTTCTTTGTGCATTTATTTGCATACAAGATTCCTATGCATAGGAAGTGGGTTAGACTTAAATGTGTTTTGAATTTGCTTCTTGATGCTCTCTTTTACTTCAATTCATATTTCCTATAAGAGCATCTTCTCAAATTTCCATGCCTAACTTAAAGGCGTTAAAGAAAAGTAATTGTTGGGAGATAACACAAGAGTTTTAGTTGAGTCTTGAAAGTTATTACTTCAGTAATAACCGCTCCTTATCCTTTTTATTTGCTTTTTGTGCCAAGAGTAACCTCTAATGAGAGTGAAGTAATGATTGGGAAAGTTGCTGTCCCGAAACAGATTTATGTGCTTCACCGTAAAAATTCCTGAGAGAGTTCTGTACGTCGGATTGAGCTGTAATTTTTTGTGCTTCTGACCCAGGTTGTTATCTAACTTTCGTTAGTTCAACACTTTTTTATTTGAGCAATAGAAGGTCTTCTAAAAAATTCGTCTTTACCTGTTGGACTGTTTTGACAGATTTCTGCCATTTTCTGCATTTGCTTCTTGTGGGTTCCTTTTTGAGTTCTTTTGGGGAATTGAGCTCTTTGAGGGAAGTGCTATAGTAGATAGTGTTCTAATGGAAGTTTATTTGGTGTTAGAACTGAACCTTGAGACTTATTTATCTTAAATGCACTAATGTTGCTAATGAGATTGTGTGTAGTTTTGTATGAAGGATAATTTTCAGCTGTATGGAAGGAATGAGTAATGAGATGAAGGATGGACTAAAGCTCAAGCTTAGGTATGCCATGCGTGTCACACCAAGAAATATCCAAGAAGTGCAAGAGTCAAATCTTGGGGACGCCCAAGGCATCCCCTTCTTCATCTATAAAAATTCCAGGTTTCTTCCAAAAGCTTCAATTTTATTGTTTCATGCACAGTTATGTTTTTCTTGGAGCGTATTCCTTTTTGTTTTCATTTTGGTTTTTAGTTTGCTTGGTTTGCTTAGTTTTCTGAATAAGTTGGTTGGACCCCCTCTTTCATACATTGGTTTTCAAATAGTTTGGTTTGGTTTGGAAAAGAGTAGGAAAGTTCATGCTTATGTGGTAAAAAGAGCTCGTTTTTGACTATGGCCTATGCTCTATCATGCCATGCTTGATATTGTTTTAGCTTTATGCTTAGTATTCTTTGCTGTAGCACGACTTGTTATAAACAATTGATATTGCTTAATGTGCCTTGGATGAATCATGCGTTGTTTTAGCATATTAAAGCATAGTATAGTGGTATTCTCCTTTGATGCTTTATTTGGGTTGACTTGGTGTATGCTTACACCATGTTATGACTTTCACAAGTCACCATAGCCTTTATGATCCTTTAGTTTTCAACTTGTAGTATCACTTTATGCTTTGATCAATGATGTTTTGTCGCTCTACATGATTATGGCCATTATTGCTCTCTTAGTTTGTCGCTCCCAGTCTTTTGCTAGCCTCCAGCACAAAGTATGAGTTCCACTCATGCATCCAACTCCCTAAACCAAGTTTTTCCAAAGAGTCCACCATACCTACCTACTAGCTTATGTTATTCCAAGTATATTCATGCTTTTGTTTACCTTCCACTTGTTATGAGAAAACTAGTGATTAAAGCTCTCACGAACTTGATGGCACACTTTACTTTATTGCCTCTACTAAACTTGAACCATTGGGTCCTTCTTTGTTGCGTATATGCTTGCGCTTTATAAGTTGAAGTTAGCAGAACCATGTTTCATGGGGAACGCTTTCAACATTGCACTTGTACTTTGTACCCCGTTGATATTATGTTATTTTGCTTTCGGATCCCGGTGGTGTGAAATAAAAGTGGAACTTGTAAGATCATGGAGTTTGTATGTGTGTTAGAGAAACACCTGGGCCGCTAGCCTAAGCCATGCCTAATCATGGTGGAAACTTGCAGCATCACCATAATGAGCACTCTATGAAGCATCCTCAATAAAAACCTATGCAAATAGCAAATAAAAAGATCGCTGAGATGCTCATTGTCTGCTTTCCTTGTCATTTTGATTATGGGAAAGCTCCCATATCATGTGCAAGGGGTACCCCGTTGGCGGTTCTTAATGATACACATATACTTACAATGACAAGAGCTTACTCGTGACTGAAGTTGAGTAGCATGAGGATCGGTCTTCGTAAGTAAGGGGCATGAGATTTTGGTTTATAACTTGTCAATCATATCCTCTTAGTTGTGTCACTTTAACCTTAATCACCTTCAAGATGCTTATGATAGGGGCAATGAGAGCTGAAAGCTATAAGTACCATAATTTTTGGAAGCTCTCTATGAGACTTGAATCCCTACTTCCTTTTACAAAAGGTCTTTCTTTCACCATTATATTGAGTCTCTACCTTCTAACTTTATGCACCTACTTTGAGAGCATAGTGGCCATTCTTAGTTCTATGTGCATTGTCCCAAGACTAGTTGATTGATGCATAACTTGTTATTGCTTGTTTGAAACTATTGGATCTAGTCACTCTTTTGAACTTTGAAGGTGTCCCACGCATTTATATTTGCTACTCTATTGAGGGACAAGCTGAATACTATTATGCTATGTTTTCTTTATGTGAAACAAACAAACGTCTTGCAAAGCATTGTTATTCATGAATCTTTTGTTTGTGCCTTTTCATGTTGCATCATAGTTTCTTTGCTTATTGCTAGAACTTTGTCTTTCATGATATGATTGAAGTACTTTGATCCCAGCTTTGATGTTTTGCAAATACTTTGATCAAGTCTTTGATGGTGCAGGTCACCTCAAAAATTATTTCTTTTTATCACTTACCTACTCGAGGACGAGCAGGAGTTAAGCTTGGGGATGTTGATACATTGCAAATGTATCTATAATTTTTGATGTTCCATGCTTGGTTTTATCCACTTTCTTGTGTTTTGTTCCAAATTTGGAGTACTTTTCATATGATTTCTTGGACTAACCTATTATCAAGAGCCACAGTGCCAGCTGCATGTTTTCTGCTGTTTTTGGTTCTAGGAAAGTCAGAAAATGAATATTTTCGGAATTAGACGGGACAAAAGCCAAAGTGCCTATTTTTCCGGAAGGGATCAAGTGCCAGAATACGAGACGGAGAGGGGCCAGGGGGCCAACCACACCACTGGCAGCGGCAGGCTTGGACGGGCTGGGTGGTCTGGCACCCGGCACCTCTCGGCCTCTCCTTCCGCCTATAAGTTGCCCTCAGGACGAAAACCCTAAGGACCCGATCAAAATCCCGAAAGAGTGCAGAGCCGTCATCTCCATCCCTAGATCGGGAGGGATCTGAAGCTCTTCCCGGCACCCTGCCAAAGAGGGGAATTCACCCTGGAGGCCTTCTTCATCACCATGCAAGCCTCCGGTGTGATGCGTGAGTAGTTCATCCTTGGACTACGGATCCATGTAGTAGCTAGATGGCTGCTTTCTCCTCCTTTGTGCTTTCATGTTTAGATCTTGTGAGCTCCGTTCATGATCAAGATCATATATTTGTAATCCATACATGTTGTGTTTGCGGGGATCCGATGAATATTGAGATGCTATTTCCGATTGATTATTGATTCTATCATGTCTTTGTTATTTGAGATCTTGCATGATTTCCGTTGTTAGTAGCTATCTTGGCCAAGTAGATGCTAGAAACTCCAAGAGTTAGTATCTATGCTCGATAGTGGGTTCATGCCTCTGGTAATCTGGGGAAGTGACAGAAATCTCTAAGGTACTAGATGTGCTGTTGCTACCAGAGAGAAAACAACGATCCTTTGTTCATAGAACAATTGTATTGTTTACCTTACACGCAGTTCGTAAAGAAATAATTTGTTTCTTGCAACTTAATACTGGAGGGGGTTCGGATGATAACCTGAAGGTGGATTATTAGTCATAGATGCAGTTGGATGGCGGTCTATGTATTATGTTGTATTGCCCAATCAAGTCTCAAAGGAGTCAAGATGATTAGTATATGCATGTATTGCTTTCTCGGTGTTTGTCAATTGCCCCGTTGTAATTTGTTCACCCAGCATGTTATCTATCTAAGGAGAGCCACCTCTAGTGAACTATGGATCCCGGTTCTTTGCTTTTACATACAATCTTCAATCTTTTACTTCTTTGTGTTTACTTTCTGCAAACTTTTACTTCCTTCCATTCGATATGTTTAATCCTTTGTTTTCTGCAAAACACGGTGAGATTGACAACCTCGTCGCAAGTTGGGGACAAAGTTCTGTGGTTGTGTTGTGCAGGTCTCCACGTTGCTACTAGCACCGGTAGTGCGCCCTGCCAAAGCTCAGCTAGTAACACCTTTGGGGTGTTTCCTTGCTCCTACTGGTTCGATTAAACCTTGGTTTCATAACTGAGGGAAAACTTTCTGCTGTACTCATCATACCTTCCTATTGGGGTTCCCAACAAGCTCTACGTAGATCGTCGAGTGCATCAACCAGCGGCCCAGGCGTTTCTCTAACACATATACATAACTCTATGGACTTACAAGCTCCCCTTTCATTTCACACTGACGACATCCATAGACAAAAGAGCATGATATCAACTAGGTACAAGTACCAAGTGCAATGTTGAAAGCGTTCCCCATGACAGCATGGTTCTGCTAATTCCCAACAAATAAGTGCAAGCATATACAACATAGACGACACAATGGTTCAAGTTTATTAAGGGCAAGAAAATTAAAGTGTGCCATCAAGTTCGTGAGAGCTTTAATCACTAGTTTTCTCATAACAAGTTTAATTCGGAAGGTAAATAAAAACATGAATATACTTGGAATAGCATAAGCTAGTAGGCAGGTATGGTGTTCTCTTTGGAAGAAATTGGTTTAGGGAGTTGGATGCATGAGCGGAACTCATACTTGGTTGTGGAGGCTAGCAAAAGACTGGGAGCGACAAACTAAGAGAGCAATAATGGCCGTAATCATGCAAAGCGACAAAACATCATTGATCAAAGCATAAAGTGATACTACAAGTTGAAAACTAAAGGATCATAAAGGCTATGGTGACTTGGGATAGTCATAACATGGTGTGAGCATGTGCCAAGTCAACCCAAATAAAGCATCAAAGGAGAATACCACAATACTATGCTTTAATATGCTAAAACAATGCATGATTCTTCAAAGGCACATTAAGCAATCTCAATTGTTTATAACAAGTCATGCTAAAACAAAGAATACTAAGCATAAAGCCAAAACAATATCAAGCATGGCATGAGAAAGCATGGGCCACAGTCAAAAACAAGCTCTCTTTACCACTTAAGCATGAACTTTCCTACTCTTTTCCAATCCAAAACAAACTATTTGAAAACCAATGTATCAAAGAGGGGGTCCAGCCAATTGATTCAGCAAACTAAGAAAACAAAGCAAATGAAAAACCAAAACGAAAACGAAAATGAAAAAGAAGACGCTCCAAGAACAACACAATTGTGCATGAAACAATAAAAATGAAACGTTTGGAAGAAACCTAGGATTTTTATTGATGAAGAAGGGGATGCCTTGGGCATCCCCAAGCTTTGACGCTTGTACTTATTGGATATTTCTTGGGGTGACACGTGTGGCATCCCCAAGCTTGAGATTTAGTCCATCCTTCATCTCATTACTCATTCCTTCCATACACCTAAAAAATTTCCTTCATACAAAACTTCACACAATCTTTATTAGCAACATTAGTGCAATCGAGATAATAAGTCTTAAGGTTCAGTTCTAACATCAATAAACTTCCATTAAAACACTAGCTACTGTAGCACTTCCCTCAAAAAGCTCAATTCCCCAAAAGAACTCAAAAAGGAACCAACAAGAAGCAAATGCAGAAAATGGCAAAAATCTGTCAAAACAGACCAGCAGGTAAAGACGAATTTTTTTGAAGACCTTATGTTGCTCAAATAAAAAAGTGTTGAACTAACGAAAGTTAGATAACAACCTGGGGCAGAAGCAAAAAAAATTCACGCCTCAAAAGGACGTACAGAGACTTTACACGAATTTTTACGGTGAAGCACAGAAATCTGTTTCGGGACAACAACTTTCCGAATCAATACTTCTCTCATTAGAGGTTACTCTTGGCACAAAAAGCAAATAAAAAGGATAAGGAGCGGTTATTACAGAGGTAATAACTTCCAAGACTCATCTAAAACTTTTGGGTTATCTCTCAATAAGTACTTTTCTTTAACGCCTTCAAGTTAGGCATGATAATTTGAGAAGATGCTCACATAAGAAATATGAATTGAAGTAAAAGAGAGCATCAAGATGCAAATTCAAAGCACATTTAAGTCTAACCCACTTCCTATGCATAGGAATCTTGTAAAGAAACAAGTCACGAAAGCACAAAGCAACAAGCATAATAAAGCAAAACAAGTGCAACTTCAAGACTTTCAACATAAAGAGGGGAAACTTAATATTGTTGAGATGCATAAAACCATGTTTCCCTCTCTCATAATAACTTTCAGTAGCATCATGAATAAAATTAACAATATAACTATCACATAAAACATTCTTATCATGAGCCACATGCATAAAAGAATTAATACTCTCCACATAAACATAGTCATTCTTATTAATTATAGTGGGAGAAAATTCAACAAAACAGCTATCATTATTATTCTCATCACCATAATCATCAAATATAGGAGGCATATTGTAATCATAATTACTTTCCTTCTCAATAGTAGGTGGACTGAAAATATCATATTCATCATTGCAATCATCATATATTGGAGGTGTAGTATCATCATAAGCAATAGAATAATTATCTTACAAAGTGTGTTCATTTGTAAACATATCATCATTGGAAGGATCATGGATAGCACTAATAGTACAGCAATTATTAATATCATCATTTTCAGAATTGGTACCAAAGAGATTTTCAATATGAAAAGAAGTGTGCTTTTCCCACTCATGATCACTACTATAGGTAATAGGCATAGGAACATCATCAAGTTCAGACTCATCAAAAACTATAATGGGAGCAACATGCTTAGGGGAAATACAGTTTCCTCTCTCCTTTTACTCCTCCTTTCTTCTTTTTCTTCTTCTCTTTAGGAGGGAGAGGCTTGAAAGGAAGCTTCTCCATATACCCTGGTTTATTGTTAGAGACAATAGAAGAAACTTTGGAGGATCCCTCCTTTTCATTAATAAGATCAAAACACATATTAGTCCTCTCATATTTTGGTAAAATCTCATCTTCTATAATATTTTGTATGTAAGTATTTGTGTGGAAATTATCAACACAATAAAGATGACAACCATGCAGGACACTATTCATATCAAAAGCACCCATATCTACCAAAGAGGTTTTTCTTGATAACTCTTCACACCCCAAAAATAATGTAAGTTCATCATGCTGATTAGGAGTGATCATGTCATCACAATACAAACTTGCAGTACTCATTGGATTAGAAGGGCTATTATTATTGCGTGAGCATTGAAAACTGAAATGACCCACTTCAAAGCAAAGTTCACAAATAAAAGGATAAAGGGCACAAACCTTTTTACCAAGATCATTTAAAGCCCTATACCACATTCTAGTTTTTTCATTCCTGAGGGTGATACAATATTCTTCTTCAATTTGATTATTCTCACAAGGTCTATGTATTCCACAAAAATTAACATGCTTATAAGAAATAGTACTTTTAGAGGTTTGAGCATGTTTATTGCTATCATTAACAACAATTTCATTTTCCATGCAAGTGTCTTTAAAAGGCTCATGATACATGTCCCACTTTTCTTTAGGAGCATTAATATGAGAAGAAAAGGTTTTAAAACAATCAATAAGAATTTGAGGATCAAGACCATATTTAGCACTAAGCTCTTGAAAATCAGCAGTTTCAGCGAAACACTTAATGCAATCATACTCATAGTTTATACCTGGTTCTTTACCTTTGTTGTTATCCCAATCTTCGGTATTGCTTTGAATTGTTTCAAGAGGATCCCAGTTAGCTTTGACCTCCTTACTCGTGAAGGATCCCTCTAAACAAGTATCTATATAGTCCTTGTAATGTCCTGAAAGCCTTGCATAGAAATTATTAATAACAATATTCCTGGGGAGCTCATGAATGGGACATTTGAGCATTAGTGACTTCAATCTCCCCCATGATTGGGCAATACTTTCTCCATCATGAGGATGAAAATTATAAATATAATTCCTATCTTTATGAATTTCATGAGGAGGATAAAATTTAGAGTAAAAGAGAGATTGAAGTTCCTTCCACTCCAAATGATGAGGATCATCTAGTAGCCCATACCACTCCCTTGCTTTGCCCTTAAGTGATAGAGAGAATAACTTCTTCTTGACATGATCTGTTGTAATACCTGCACACTTGAACAACTCGCATAATTCGTGTATAAAGAGAAAATGATCACCGGGATGGACAGTTCCATCTCCAAAATAGTAGTTATACATAACACAATCAATAATTCTTGTAGGTATCTTAAAATTATCATTAGAATTACCACATATGGGAGATAAAGTATCATCAGAGCAAATTTTCTTCTTTAAAACTGGGGAAGTAAAAAGATCATTTTCATAAAAAATAACTTCCCCAAGCTTAGATGTTTCCATAGCATTAGTAACAAAGGTGTTCAAAAGATTCATACTAATAACATTGCTATTAGCATGCAAAGAAGGTTCCAAGGGTTTTTTAATTTTCTTTTCAAAGAATTCATGTTCTACATTAGGAAAAATACTAAAAAGCTCTCTAATTTTGTTGTTGTTTTCCATTAAGCCTAACTAGTGAAAACAAGAAACAAAAATACAAAATGGCAAAATCTAAAGGAAATAGCTTCGAGCACTCACACCGGAGGATGTGAGTACCTTTTACCTTACCTCCCCGGCAACGGTGCCAGAAAATAGGCGTTTGCCGTGGGAGATTCTTCTTCTTTAATCCTCCGGTGTGAATACCTTTTACCTTACCTCCTCGGCAACGGCGCCAGAAAATAGCTTGATGTCTACGCACTTCTATTCTTGTAGACAGTTGTTGGGCCTTCAAGTGCAGAGGTTTGTAGAACAGCAGCAAGTTTTCCCTTAAGTGGATCACCCAAGGTTTATAGAACTCAGGGAGGAAGTGGTCAAAGGTATTCCCTCTCAATCAACCATGCAATCAAGATATAAGAAGTCTCTTGTTTCCCCAACACACCCAATACACTTGTCATGTGTATAGGTGCACTAGTTCGGCGAAGAGATAGTGAAATACAAGTGGTATGGATAATTATAAGTGGTAACGATGCTATAAAATAGCTTGTTGGCATGTGGTTAACGTGGGAAAATGTTGGAGATATGCCCAAGAGGCAATAATAAAGTGGTTATTATTATATCTTTATGTTTATGATAAATGTTTACATCCCATGCTATAATTGTATTAACCGGAAACATTAATACTTGTGTGTTTTGTAAACATAAAAGAGTCCCTAGTAAGCCTCTTGTTGAACTAGCTTGTTGATTAATAGATGATCATGGTTTCCTGATCATGGACATTGGATGTCATTAATAACAAGATTATATCATTAGGAGAATGATGTGATGGACACACACCCATAGTAAGCGTAGCATGAGATCGAGTCATTAAGTTCGTATTGCTATAAGCTTTCAAATGCATAGTAACCTAATCCTTCGACCATGAGGTTATGTTAATCACCATCACCGGATGGGTACTTTGATGACATCAAACACCGCTTAAATCGGGTGGTTATAAAGGTGTCATTGGGTATTCTGAAAGTATGTGTTGAAGCGCATGGACCAAGATTGGGATTTTTCCATCCATATGACAGATAGATATGCTCTGGGCCCTCTCGATGGGATGTCATCTAGTTAGCTTGCAAGCATGTGACTAGGTCACAAGGGATGACATATCATGGAACGAGTAAAGAGTACTTATCAGTAACGAGGTAGAACTAGGTATGGAGATACCGACGATCAAAACTCGGATAAGTATAGTATCGCGTGACAAAGGGAATTGGTTTTCGTATGTTAATGGTTCTATCGATCATGAAGTCATCGTTGAGTATGTGGGAGCCGTTATGGATCTCCAGATCCCGCTGATGGTTATTGATAGGAGAGGTGTCTCCATCATGTCTGCATATTCATGAACCGTAGGGTGACACACTTAAGGTTCGAAGTTGTTTTAAGTAGATATGGAATGTGCGTTGGAGACCGAATGTTGTTCAGAGTCTCGGATTGGATCCGGGACATCACGAGGAGATCCGGAATTGTCCAGAGAATAAGATTCATATATTGGGGATCATTTTCTAAGTTAGGAAATGTTCCGGAGTATTTGTATGGGGATTCTAGAAGGTTTCGGAATGTTCCGGAAGGTTCTAGAAGATTTCTTGGAGTTTGCTTGAAAACCAAGAAAGGATAAAGGAATCCTTGTGGGGTAAGACAAGGATTCATGGTAGAGTAGGACTCTTCCCCACCTCCTTGATCCGTCGGCCAAGGGAGAGGGGAGTCCTACAAGGACTCCACCTCCCCATGGCGCCTCCCTCCTTTAAATAGAGGGGTGGAGGCACAAGCCCCCTTGCCCCTTCTATTCTCTAGATTTCAAGTTGCCTCTCTCCTCCTCCTTCCCTCTACTCTGGCTTAGGCGAAGCCCTGGAGAATTCTCTACTCCACCACCACCACGCCGTCGTGCTGCTGGGATTCCGTGGAGAGATCTACTACCTCATTTCGCTAGAGCGGGAGAGGAAGGTGCCTTCAACTCCGCGTGTGACCGATTGCAGAAGCTGCCGAGCAGCGCGCGGAAGGATCGTCCACACGACCTTGAGATCGGCAAGTGATCGACTACATCAACCACGAGATCCAATCTCGTAACGCTTTCAGATCTATGAGGGTTAGTACGGATCTATCTCGTTGCACATGTCTAATAGATTAGATCTTGGCTTTTATCTAGATTAGATCTGGGTTTTGTTCGTTCTTGCGGTAGAAAATTTTTGTTTTACATGCTACGAACCCATCAGTGGTATCAGAGCCTTGTCTATGCGTAGATATGTTGCACGAGTAGAACACAATGGTTTTGTGGGCGTTGGTGCTCGTGCCGTCTTTTGCTTTGTGTACTTTGCATCTTGCGGTATGGTGGGATGAAGCGGCTCGGGCTAACCTTACATGTCATCGCACATGAGACTTGCTCCATGCTTGACGTGTAAACTTGCTTTGCACAAGTGGCTTTGCGGGTGTCTGTCTCTCTCACCATAGTATAGATCCAATCTACACTTTGCACTTGATAGCACTTGTATCAATGTTGTGGTTCATGTTCGTAGGTAAGATCCATTCTTATTCGAAAGCCCCAAGCCACGTAAAACATGCAAATAAGATTAGAGGCGTCTAACTCGTTTTTGCAGGGGTTTTGTGATGTGATATGGCCATTATGTGATTGTGATTATATTTGATGTATGCAATGATCCTTATTGTAATATGGCAACCGGCAGGAGCCTAATGGTTGTCTTTAATTCTGTTAAGACCTGTGTGTCTATTCATCTTGTAATAGCTTTATTCCAAGTAGTTGTAATAGTTGCTAGTGATGATGGACAAGCATGAAGCGGCGCCACTGACCTTGACGCAATGCTGGTGATGATGGAGATCATGTCCGTGCTTTGGAGATGGAGATCAAAGGCATAAGAAGAAAGGGCCATATCATATCACACTAATTATGAATTGCCTGTGATGTTAATCCTTTATGCATCTTGTATTGCTTAGCATTATAAGATGATCCCTCTCACTAAATATCAAGTAATAAAGTGTTCGTCCTTAGTAGGCACCGTTGCTAAGACTCGTCGTTTCGAAGCATCTCGTGATGATCGGGTGTGATAGATTCTACGTGTGCATACGACGGGTGCAAGCCAGATTTGCACATGCGGATACTAAGGTTAACCTTGATGAGCCTAGCATGTATAGACATGGTCTTGGAACACGGAATACCGAAAGGTAAAGCATGAGTCATATGGATGATATGATGAACATGTTGATTGTTGGCCTTTAAAGCTACATCATCTCACGTGATGATCGGACTTGGTGTAGTGGATTTGGTTCGTGTAATCACTAAAACAACTCGAGGGATGTTGTTTTGAGTGGGAGTTCATTTGTAATTTGGATTAGTCAAACTCAATTTATCATAAACACAATCAAAGTGAATTTGCATAGTTTGTTGTAGTCATTGGCATCCGTTCATCACCTTACGCTTAGTTATAGTTGAGATAGTGAAACTATAGAAATTCTGGATATTTGCTTTACAAACTGGTATCGTATTGTTTTGAGTGTCAATCTAAATTTTAAAAGTCATATTGCAAACTTTCAGCAAACTCTGTTTACTCTGTGAAGTTTAATAAACAGTATTAAATCAAGAGTAACAATTCCAGTGTTAGTATCTAATGTATCATGTTTGCCTCCATGATTCTTGATACTCAAAAGATTGTTTTTAATATCAAGTTCATCTAAGAGCTGAAAGCAATGTTTCAGAAACCATCATATGAGAAAGGTATTGTGATATCTAAAACAATATGTTGATTACAACATGATAGAGTATATGTCCTCATATTTGATGAGAATTTGTGAAGGTTGGAGACGCTAGTCGTCCTAATCCTCCAAAAGGTTTTGGAAAAGAAACATTATACTCGCAATTCACCTTTATAAGCTATAGCAGCTTGATCATGAAAGTTGTCATGATAAGGATGAATAGAAGATGTAAGTAAAATGTTTACTACACTAAAAGATTACTAAAGAATGGAATTTTGAAAGAATGCCAAACATTTGATGAAGCTGATCCACTTCAAAGTGCAAGTCCAAAGGTATTAGTATTTGACTATACACACTTTGTACTATGTGTCATGTGAATGACACCACTATTGATGTTGATAGATTCTTTTAAAAGAAAAGGAATTGTTGAAAGAGAATCTATAAAAAATTTGGCAGAAAAGAAAAAAATTGGAGATATCCAACTTAGGTATATAGAAGATACATGTTATGGTTGTATTCCTTGGTTGTTAAACAATGTGGTTCTGCGGTATTGGATACCGAATTGGTTGGTATGAAGTGTCATACAGTACAACACAATTCATGAACTGCAATGTCCTAAGTAACTAGCAAGAGAATATGTGATGATGTTCATCGAAAACAAACAAAGGGTTGTTGTGTTGCTCATTAACATCAAAGCTTGCCTTCAAGATTTGTTTCAATAATTGTTATTTTGATCAGGTATTATGACGACAAAAGGTTGTTCAAATAATTACCGCATTCCATAATAGATGGATGATATACAAGTCTGGTTGGAGAAATAACGACCATAAAACTAATGCTAAAATGTCGCAAGACAAATGATTGAAAGATCACTTGCGAAGTGACATCGCCGTTTAAATTATATTCAAAGGGATACATGAAGAAACTCCATGTTGATGGATTTTTGGAGTCTTTGATTTTGATCAAATGACGCTTGTGATACTTTCCTGGAGATAATTAAAACTCCGTTAGTAGACCAAAAGAGCAACGGGCGACTAACTTATTGGAATTTGTACATATTGATGTATATAGTCCATTATGTGTAGTCGTGGGCGATGGATTTCAACTTCATATGCTTTCTCCGAAGATTTGAGTGAGTATATGTATATACTTACTCAATAAGGAAGAAGTATGAAACATTTGAAAATGTTCAAAGACTTTCAAGATGAAGTGGAAAATCATTGTAACAAGAAAATAAAAAGTTTATGATTGGATCATAAAGAAAGATTTTTGAGTTACAAGTTTAGCAAAACACCTAAGATTTGAGGAACCGTTCCATGGATTTGCATTTCCCAAAACACCATAGGAGTATGGAGTGTTTGAGATATGTAATGAAACCTTGTTTGACATGGTAAGATCAAAGGTGTCATTTATAAAAACTGCCATTATATTTTAAAAGATTAAAGCTTTAGTGACTACCGCTTTTACACTGAAAAGAGCTCCATCGTGATCCGTTGAAATGACACCATATAAGTCATGGTTTGGGATAAAACCCAGGTTGTCCTTTCTTAAATTTTTGGTATGCTAGGCATAAGTAAAGTGTTTACAACCAAAGTTGGATGAACATGTCTTTGTAGGTTATTTCGAATAACCATTGGGTATTCCTCCATAACACCGAAGACAAAAGTGTTTGTCGCTTAGAGTGTCGAGTTTCTTGAGAAGGAATTTTTGGTGAAAAGTCAAGTGGGAGGACAATAGAACTTTGACAAGGTTGTTGAACCTTGGCTAATATGTGCTGAGTTGCGCAGCATCGGTAAATGTCCCGGAGGCAGCAACAATGCTCATGGCTCACGTGCCTCAAAGGTTGTGGTCACGGAGATCTAAGTTCCTATTGAACCAAGTAGGTCGGGTAAGTAATCAAATGCCAAGATTTGAGAGTTAAATCATTGTTGTTTGACAATGATGAACCGACTATATGCAAATAATCAATGATGGGCCCTGACTTCATTAAGTATAGTATCGCGTGACAAAGGGAATTTGTTTTCGTATGTTAATGGTTCTATCGATCACGAAGTCATCGTTGAGTATGTGGGAGCCGTTATGGATCTCCAGATCCTGCTGATGGTTATTGATAGGAGAGGTGTCTCCATCATGTCTGCATATTCACGAACCGTAGGGTGACACACTTAAGGTTCGAAGTTGTTTTAAGTAGATATGGAATGTGCATTGGAGACCGAATGTTGTTCGGAGTCTCGGATTGGATCCGGGACATCACGAGGAGATCCGGAATTGTCCGGAGAATAAGATTCATATATTGGGGATCATTTTCTAAGTTAGGAAATGTTCCGGAGTATTTGTATGGGGATTCTAGAAGGTTTCTGTTCCGGAAGGTTCTATAAGATTTCTTGGAGTTTGCTTGAAAACCAAGAAAGAATCAAGGAATCCTTGTAGGGTAAGACAAGGATTCGTGGGAGAGTAGGACTCTCCCCCACCTCCTTGATCCGCCGGCCAAGGGAGAGGGGTGTCCTACAAGGACTCCACCTCCCCATGGCGCCTCCCTCCTTTAAATAGAGGGGTGGAGGCACAAGCCCCCTTGCCCCTTCTATTCTCTAGATCTCAAGTTGCCTCTCTCCTCCTCCTTCCCTCTGCTCTGGCTTAGGCGAAGCCCTGGAGAATTCTCTACTCCACCACCGCCACCACGCCGTTGTGCTGCTGGGATTCCGTGGAGAGATCTACTACCTCCGCTGCTCGCTAGAACGGGGAGAGGAAGGTCTGCTTCAACTCCGCACGTGTGACCGACTGCGGAAGCGCTGCCGGAACGCGGCGCCGGAAGGATTGTCCACACGACCTTGAGATCGGCAAGTGATCGACTACATTAACCACGAGATCCAATCTCGTAACGCTTTCAGATCTACGAGGGTTAGTACGGATCTATCTCGTTGCACATGTCTAATAGATTAGATCTTGGCTTTTATCTAGATTAGATCTGGGTTTTGTTCGTTCTTGCGGTAGAAATTTTTTGTTTTACATGCTACGAACCCATCAGAAAAGACTAAAGGTAAACTGAAATAAAGATGGAAGCAAGCAAACATGTAACAGATCTAATTGCAAATGGTGTATCAATGCTTAGAAACAAGGCCTAGGGATCATACTTTCACTAGTGAACACTCTCATAAAAATATCTTCTCTTTATGATACTACTCTTAACTACTCTCCGGTTGGACACTCTAATCGATGGTAGGGCTATAACATCACACCTCAAAGTAAGCCTTTCCCATCTAGATAACCCCACACTGTCACCTTGAGCACTAGATGGTTCCAACAAACACCACAATTTCATAGAAACATCCAACTCCAAATATAACTCATAACAAGTATTTGTAATATCTAGCCTAAGTGCCACCATGGTGTGCACGCTGTCACTTTCACACACATGGGGAGAGCAGAGATCTATTAAAGCACTTGAGTATCAAGGTAGATCTACTTGATTACAAACTCATGATCACCAATGATCATGCATAGAGAGAGAGATGACCACATAGCTACCAGTAGAATCCTTAGCCTCGAGGAAGAACTACTCCCTCCTCATCATGGGAATCAGCTGTCGTGATGGAGATGGTGGTGGAGATCGATGGAGATGGCTCTGGGGGCACTTCCCCGTCCTGGCAGGGTGCCGGAACAGAGACTTTCTGTCCCCCGAATCTCCCCTTTGGTGGCGGCGGCGCTGGGGAACTTTTCATGGCTGGAGGCTTGACGATTTAGGGTTTATGCATCGGGAGGCTCTTATAGGCGGGAGGGGAGACCGAGAGGGTGCCGGAGGGGCCCGAACCACCCCCTGGTGTGCCCTGGCCTGACCCGTGCCACCAGGTGGTGTGGCCACCCTCTGGCCCTTCTCCGTCTCGTATTCTGGCTCCAAGTGTCCCCCGGTAAAATAAAAACTTTGGCTTTTGTCCCGTCCAATTCCGAGAATATTCATTTTCTGACTTCCTGGAACCAAAAACAGTAGAAAAAGGCAGCTGGCACTGTGGCTCTTGTTAATAGGTTAGTCCAAGAAATCATATGAAAAGTACTCCAAAGTGTGGACAAAACACAAGAAAGTAGATAAAGCCAACCATGGAACATCAAACATTATAGATACATTTGCAATGTATCACCCCTCTTTCATACATTGGTTTTCAAACAGTTTGGTTTGGATTGGAAAGAGTAGGAAAGTTCATGCTTAAGTGGTAAAAGGAGCTTATTTTTTACTGTGGCCTATGCTTTGTTATGAAATGCTTGATATTGTTTTGGCTTTATGCTTAGTGATCTTTCCTGTAGCATGACTTGTTATAAACAATTGAGATTGCTTAATGTGCCTTTGAAGAATCATGCGTTGTTTTAGCATATTAGAGCACAATATTGTGGTATTCTCCTTTGATGCTTTATTTAGGTTGACTTGGCACATGCTCACACCATGTTATGACTATCCCAAGTCACCATAGCCTTTATGATCCTTTAGTTTTCAACTTGTAATATCACTTTATGCTTTAATTAATGATGTTTTGCCACTTTGCATGATTATGGCCATTATTGCTCTCTTAGTTGGTCGCTCCCAGTCTTTTGCTAGCCTCCATAACCAAGTATGAGTTCCACTCATGCATCCAACTCCTAAAAAACAAGTTATTCCAAAGAGTCCACCATACCTACCTATTAACATTTGCTATTCCAAGTATATTCATATTTTTATCTACCTTCCGAATTAAACTTGTTATGAGAAAACTAGTGATTAAAGCTCTCACGAACTTGATGGCACACTTTACTTTTCTTGCCCTTAATAAACTTGAACCATTGTGTCGTCTATGTTGTATATGCTTGCACTTATATGTTGGGGATTAGCAGAACCATGCTGTCAGGGAACGCTTTCAACATTGCACTTGTACTTTGTACCTAGTTGATATCATGCTCTTTTGTCTATGGATGTCATTGGTGTGAAATGAAAGGGGAGCTTGTAAGTCCATGGAGTTATGTATGTGCGTTAGAGAAACGTCTGGGTCGCCGGTCTAATCCATGCTGTCATGGTGGAAACCTGCAGCATAACCATAATGAATTGTCTATGAAGCATTCTTCTTATACAAAAAAGAGTCAGATATTGAGAAAAAAAGAGAAAAAGAAAAAAAAGAGATATGAGAAAATAGGAAAGAGAGAAGAAAGCACCATTTTCCCATGGCAAATAAGAAGATTGCTGAGATGCTTGTTGTCTGCTTGCCTTGTCATTTTGATATGGGGATTCTTCCGTATCATCAGGCAAGGGGTACCCCGTTGGCGGTTCTCTATGATACACATGTACTTACTATGACAAGAACTTACCGGTAACTAAACTTGAGTAGCATGAGGAGCGGCCCTCATATTCAAGGGATATGAGATTTCCATCTTATACTTTGTCAAGCATATACTCCATAGTTTGTTCACTTTAACCTTAATCACTTCAAGATGCTTATGATAGGGGCAATGAGAGCTGAAAGCTAAAAAGTACCATAATTTTTGGAAGCTCTTTATGAAACTTGAATCCCTACTTCCTTCTATGAAGGCCTTTCTTTTACTTTTATGTTGAGTCTCCATCTTCTATCTTTATGCACCTATTTTGAGAGCATAGTGGCCATTCTTAGTTCTATGTGCATTGTCACAAGACTTGTTGATTGATGCATAATTTTGATATTCCTTGTTCTTAAACTATTTGTATATAGTCACCCTTATAAACTTTGAAGGTGTCCTATGCATTTATGTTTGCTACTCTATGAGGGACAAGATGAATGCCACTATGCTATGTTTTCTTTATGTGAAACAAACAAACGTCTTGCAAAGCATTGTTATTCATGAATCTTTTGTTTGTGCCTTTTCATGTTGCAACATAGTTGCTATGTCTTATTGTTAGAACTTTATCTTTCATGCTATATTGAAGTACTATGATCCCAGCTATCAATGTTACAAATACTTTGATCAAGTTTATGATGGTGCATGTCACCTCAAAAATTATTCTTTCTTTTTATCACTTACCTACTCGAAGACGAGCAGGAGTTAAGCTTGGGGATGTTGATACGTTGCAAACGTATCTATAATTTTTGATGTTCCATGCTTGGTTTTATCTACTTTCTTATGTTCTGCCCACACTTTGGAGTACTTTTTATACACTTTCTTGGACTAACCTATTAACAAGATGCCACAGTGCTAGTTGCCTGTTTTCTGCTGTTTTTTGTTCTAGGAAAGTCAGAAAATGAATATTCTCGGAATTGGACGGGACAAAAGCCAAAGTCAGTTTTTCACCGAGGGGGACAAGGAGCCAGAATACGAGACAGAGAGGGGACAGAGGGCCGCCACACCACCTGGCCGAGCGGCCAGGCCTGACCCATGCCAGGGGGTGGTGTGGTCACCTAGGGCACCCCCTCGGCCTCCCCTTTCGCCTTATAAGATGCATCTGATACAGAAACCCTAAGTCCTCGATCAAAATTCCACGAAAGAGTCTATAGCCACCGTCATCTCCATCCCTAGATCGGGGGGGATCTGAATCTCTTCCTGGCACCCTGTCGAAGGGGAGAATTCACCCTGGAGGCCTTCTTCATCACCATGCAAGCCTCCGGTGTGATGCGTGAGTAGTTCATCCTTGGACTACGGGTCCATGTAGTAGCTATATGGTTGGTTCTTCTCCTTTGTGCTACCATGTCTAGATCTTGTGAGCTCCGTTCATGATCAAGATCATGTATTTGTAATCCTACATGTTGTGTTTGTGGGGATCCGATGGATATTGAGATGCTATTTTAGATTGATTATTGATTCTATCATGTCTTTGTTGTTAGTAGACATCTTTGCCGAGTAGATGCTAGCAACTCCAAGAGGGAGTATTTATGCTCGATAGTGGGTTCATGCCTCTACTAATCTTGGGAAGTGACAGAAATCTCTAAGGTACTAGATGTGCTGTTGCTACTAGGGATAAAACAACAATACTTTGTTCATAGAACAATCGTATTGTTTACTTTACACGCAATGCATAATGCAATTATCTATTGCTTGCGACTTAATACTGGAGGGGGTTCGGATGATAACTTGAAGGTGGATTATTAGTCATAGATGCAGTTGGATTATGGTCTACGTATAATGTTGTAATGCCCAATCAAATCTCATAGGAGTCAAGATGATTAGTATATGCATGTATGCTTTCTCGATGTTTGTCAATTGCCCCACTGTAATTTATTCACCCAACATGTCATCTATCTTAAGGAGAACCACCACTAGTGAACTATGGACCCCGGTCCTTTCTTTTACCATCAATCTACAACTGTTTACTGCTTTCTATTTACTTTCTGCAAGCTTTTACTTTCTTCCACACAATACGTTTAATCCTTTGTTTTTAGTAAAATCGGTGAGATTAACAACCTCACTGTAAGTTAGGGGCAAAGTTCTGTGGTTGTGTTGTGCAGGATTCCAAGTTGGTAACAACACCTTGGAGGTGTTTCCTTGCTCCTACTAGTTCGATAACCTTGGTTTCATAACTGAGGGAAACTTGCTGTTGTGGTCATCATACCTTCCTCTTGGGGTTCCCCAACGAGCTCGAGATATCTTGGGCCATCACTAGCCAAAGGCACAACCTCACACTTACAATACACATCAACAACATCAGCACACCACCATGGCTACCTAGTCGAGATCATCTCAAGTTAAGTACCAAGAGGAGAAGGACAAGCCAAGAAATGGAGCTAGGAAGAGAAGAACAAGCCACAAGCTGGATCTAGGAAGAGAATGACAAACCACAAGCTAGATCTAGGAAGAGAAGGACAAGCCATGTAGATGAGCTAGCAGGAGCAGACAACAAGTAGAAGGCCAAACCATCCAGAGTAACTGAGCAAGATCAACTACTAAAATCATCCCTCACAAGCCAACTCTAACACCAACTGTAGGTTGCTAAACTTCTATCAAGATTTACGGTATGTTTTTATTAGTGTTTCATAGGAAAGAGTGGTGAGTGAGAGATGCTACACCCTGTCAGCATTGAGCTTAAATAAATAAAACCCAGAGTCTACACTAGAATTAACCACTATAGCTTCAGTCTTTATGCATCATTAGGTAAAGTTTCTTTCTTAAAATTACCAATACTGACTATATTATGGTTAGGGATCTAGCAACAGATCATGTTATTCGGTTATGACTCTGCACACACAATATTTGAGGCACCATGGTAACAACAGAAGAACAACACAAGCCTTCTGTTAAAATATCACAACATAAATCATCTTCCTAGTTAGATACCTAGGAATCATTCTCTAATTTAAATCTCCCTCAACTTGGACAGACAATAAGATCAATCCAGTCCACCATTTTAACCTAAGAAATACACACCACTTCACTGCCATACTTTACAATTACAAAGTCATAGAGAAACTTCCCACTAAAGCAGCTTTAGTAGGTTAAAAATTAGAACATCAAGTTATCAAGGTACATTTAGATTCAATGAATTGGATTCAAACACACGGTTTGAATCCAAACATTACCACTATATCAATTTCAGAAGAACAAGCATTGACAGTATGAGCATAATATGATATTAATCCTAGCTAGACTAATAGCAATCATGACAAGATGAACATTCTAATAGCAATACTAGTGAAAAATAAAGCCTAGGAGCAATTGCACTGGAGCATTGTTCATTAGAGGACTGATACATTGCAAATGTATCTATAATTTTTGATGTTCCATGCTTGGTTTTATCCACTTTATTGTGTTTTGTCCAAACTTTGGAGTACTTTTCATGTGATTTCTTGGACTAACCTATTAACAAGAGCCACAAAGGCGGTACTGCTTTCTGCTATTTTTGGTTCCAGGAAAGTCAGAAAATGAATATTCTCGGAATTGGATGGGACAAAAGCCAAAGTGCCTATTTTTCCGGAAGTCATCAGATGCCAGAATATGATACGGAGAGGGGCCAAAGGCTGGCCACACCACCTGGCCGCGCGTCCAGGCTTGGCCCGCGCTAAGGGGTGGTGTGGTGGCCCCTGGCACCCCCTCGGTCTCCCCTTCCGCCTATAAGATGCCCTCGGGACGAAAACCCTAAGTACCCGATCAAAAATCCACGAAAGAGTCTGTAGCCGCCGTCATCTCCATCCCTAGATCGGGAGGGATCTGAAGCTCTTCCCGGCACCTGGGAGAGGAATTCACCACAGGCTTTCTTCATCACCATGCAAGCCTCCGATGTGATGCGTGAGTAGTTCATCCTTGGACTACGGATACATGTAGTAGCTATATGGCTGGTTCTCCTCCTTTGTGCTTTCATGTTTAGATCTTGTGAGCTCCATTCATGATCAAAATCATCTATTTGTAATTCTGCATGTTGTGTTTGCGGGGATCCGACGGATATTGAGATGCTATTTCAGATTGATTATTGTTTCTATCATGTCTTTGTTATTTGTGATCTTGCATGCTTTCCGTTGTTAGTAGCTATCTTGGCCAAGTAGATGCTAGCAACTCCAAGAGTTAGTATTTATGCTCGATAGTGGGTTCATGCCTCTGGTAATCTGGGGAAGTGACAGAAATCTCTAAGGTACTAGATGTGTTGTTGCTACTAGGGAGAAAACAACAATCCTTTGTTTATAGAACAATCGTATTGTTTACTTTACATGATTCAGTAAAGCAATAATCTGTTGCTTGCAACTTAATACTGGAGAGGGTTCGGATAATAACCTGAAGGTGGATTATTAGTCATAGATGCAGTTGGATGGCGGTCTATGTATAATGTTGTAATGCCCAATCAAGTTCCAAAGGAGTCAAGATGATTAGTATATGCATGTATTGCTTTCTCGATGTTTGTCAATTGCCCCGCTGTAATTTGTTCACCCAGCATGTTATCTATCTTAAGGAGAGCCACCTCTAGTGAACTATGGATCATGGTCCTTGTCTTTTACATTCAATCTACAATCTTTTAATTCTTTGTGTTTACTTTCTGCAAACTATTACTTCTTTCCATTCGATACGTTTAATCCTTTGTTTTCCGCAAAACACGGTGAGATTGACAACCTCATCGCAAGTTGGGGACAAAGTTCTGTGGTTGTGTTGTGCAGGTCTCCACGTTGCTACTAGCACCTAGATGCATACCTTAAAGCTCATCTAGTAACACCTTTGGGGTGTTTCCTTGCTCCTACTGGTTCGATTAAACCTTGGTTTCATACTGAGGGAAACTTGCTATTGTGCTCATCATACCTTCCTCTTGGGGTTCCCAACGAGCTCTACATCAACCACGCTCCAGCATTTTTTTGCCGCCCTACACAGAGCCATCAAGGACATATTAGCAGGCCTATGTGGAATAGGGTAAACAGCAGCAACAAAATAAGGGGATCAAAAGAGAAGGAGGAGAGGGGGGAAGTACCTACCTTGGTGCGAGTCAAGGATTGCTGGAGATGAAGAAGGAGGTGACGACGTGCAGAGACAGCGGTGGGCAGCATGAAGATCACATCGGGACTCGATTCGCGCCTAGCCGCACCACAACACCACTACACCACACTAGGTATGCGTCCTAGATCGCCATGAGAGCATCGCAAGATGGCCAGTGAACCGCGAGATCGAGAGGGCTGAAAACCTAACCGCTAGTAGGAGCTCAATGTGGCCTAGAAAGGACGAGGCCGTCAAATCGAGCCGGGCCGAGCGAAATAGCGGCTTGAACCACACTGATAGACATCGAGGGCGTGGCAACCAGAGTGGCCAGAACCACCGGGATTGATCATGGCAGTGGTGGCGCCATGGGAATCGCCAGCGAGAAGAGGGGGCATGTTCGTGTGTGAGGGCATGGCTCTGGGCTGGTGTATTCGAGCCCAAGTCATGTGGTTGGGTTAGCCCAACCAATGCGCAAGGTTGTGGGTCAGGCTGGCCTATGAGCCAAGCCTAGTTAAAAAGAAGAAATTGAGACAAAGTAAAGAATAAAAATGGAAATTACCAAAATAACCCTATGAATAATTTAAGCTCTAAAAATATAGAAAAATCTTAAAAATGCTTATGATATATAAAATTGTTTATAAAAAAGATCAATCTAGGAAATATATAAAATTGCTTGTTTAAGTTAAATAAGATGCAACTAAAAATTAAAACCATCATGTCTCTTAATGAAAAAAGAAAAATAAGGAAAAATTCTAAAAATAAATAAAAATAACTTTTATATATGAAAAATAATCTACTATCCTAGAAAATGCTAAATATGAGATTCTATGTTATTTTGATATTTCTAGAAGTAAGTGTTATAGAAGGGTTTATAAAATATTTTCCTTGTATTGAAATAAAAGAGATGTCTTTTCTTTTATTATTTATATGTCAAAATAAATCATTTTTAGCTCTATTAAACTATTTAGGATTTGTTGTGTAATAGAAATATAATTATTGTCTTTAAATTAAAAAATGTTTTAATACTTTATATCATTTAATTGCTGAGAAAAATATGTTTACCGTAATGATTTGGGTAAAACACATAAAGAAATATAAATAACTTAAACCATTAATTTGATTGCATTATTTATTGTCCCTAGGTCTCGATGTTGGCACTGGTGGCAAGTCCTGGTTTTGTTGTCCTTTGTTATTTATCTTTGATCTGCCTTGTAAGACGGTTTTATCATTACATTGTACCGGTTTGTCCGTATGTGGTTTTATTTATAAAGCGGGACAAAAGCCTATTTCAAGCTAGGAACCTAGCTGCACAAGGGGATGGCACGGTGGTGTCGTGGGATAAGGGGGTTTCGCTTCTTTTTCCCATTTGGTACTTCCACTTCGTGTTGGCGGAGGGTAATATCTTCGAACAGACAGGGGGAAATCCGTCAAAACACGGCATGTGGAAAATTTTAGGGGTGATGAAGGTACGACTGCTTAATTAATAATACTCCCTCTGATCCAAATTAATGTTTCTATTTGTGTAGATTCAGATGTATCTAGTAATAGAAAAATGATTAGATACGTTTAAATCTAGATAAATCTGAGAACATTAATTTGAATTAGAGGGAGTATAGATAGGTCATACGAACTGGGACTTGTAGGCCGCCGCTGCAGAATATTGCCCACTCGCCGAGAAGGTCTATGTAATGTCATTCTCAAGTCATTGACAAGTTGCATGGTTTGGAGTTGCACCCATCGCGCCACAAATTGTTCTAGATGTGTGAAAGTAAGATCTCCATTTTCTTCTTCATGGTTTGGAGTTGCATCCATGGTTTGGAGTTGCATCCATCCATTGTTCCGCAAGGCGTTTTTAACACTCCACTTCTTTCCTTTGGAGCACGCATATATTAGGGGCATTGTGTGTCCTGTGGCTTGGAACCATTCAACCATAGCGCATCCCAAAAACGTGTCCTTTCTCAATTTTCAACCGTGAACTTGGTGGCATGTTATGATCGGTTTGGTCTATAGCAGGAGGTAGTCCATTAATGGGCCTAAATTAGGGGCTTAGCCTATTTATTCTTTTTTATTAGCTTATTTATACTGCTGTAAACGTACGTGAGAAAGGCAAGCAATAAACAGATCGTACAGATCGTTATTGCCGACTCCTTGAGGAGTCGGTCTTCCCTGCCCTAGTCGCCGCTCCTGCCCTTGCGCCGTCTTTCTCCAACCTCGCGACGGCGGCCAGTCGCCGGCGCCGCCTTCCTCTCCCTCGTCCAACACACTTCCACCCCTACAATCTACGTAACCGGCCTGGTAGGATCACAGATCCTATCAATTTGCTATCAGATTGCTCGGGATCGACTATGTCTTCGGGCCAACCAACCGCCTCGTCGCCGCCACCACAGGGCCGCCGCCCATCTCCATGGCGGCGCCACCGGGCACCACCGCCGCGCCCGCTGCTGGTCACTCGGCGTCGGTCACCAACCCGGCCCCCGTCCTCTCTCCGACGGAGATGTCGACGGCTATCCGCGATCTCTCCATGGCGGTCGCGAACCTCTAGACGTACCTCCAGGGCCCCTACGCACCGCCCCCGCTGAGCCAGGCGGCCACCGCGCCGCCACCACCGCCACCGCCCGCGGCCCCCGCGCCCTCGCTGTCGACCGCCGCCTCCCACCAGGGGGTCCCGATCACTCAGATCAGGTTCCCGCCCTCGCCGTCCCAACTCCCGACCTGGCTCACCGCGCCAGTCTATATGACCGCGCCCGCCCAGCCGACCGTGCTCCATCCGGCCGCGTCGCCCTCGGCCACGACCTTCGGGGGTTTCACCGGGTACGTCGACCCTACATCAAGGCCGTACCAGTTCGTGGAGGAACCATGGTGCCCAACTACTCGCCCCCGCCGCGATGAGTCGTCACGAGGGAGCCGCCACCGTCGCACCGCACAGACAGTTGTTGGGTCTGCAGCATAGAAAACAAAAAATTTCCTACGATGAGAACTACACGCCAAGATCTATCTACTAGGTACAAAGCAACGAGTGGACATACATCCAACGAGAACTTACCCTCGAAGACAACGAGTTTTGTTAACGAGTAGGAACTCGTGGTTGATTTAGTCGTACACTTGCCGATCTCAAGATCATGAGGAAGTTCGAGCGCCACAACTCAGTAGCGCATTCGTGCTACGCTTTTGCAAGCCACGGACAACCTCCACCTCCTCGCTCCAGCGATCCAGCGGAAGCAGCAACTCCTTCCAGACGAAATGCCACCGAGAACATGTATCTCGCTAATCCGAGACCATGGGTGAATAATTCTAGAGGGAGAGAGAGATCATTCACAAGGAGGTGTGTGGAAGAAGGAGTGAGAGGGGGGGCCTTTTATAGGAGGTGGGGAGGGTGTCTCTTCACCTCTCCCATTCATGTGGTGGTAACCCCCTCCACATTAAAATACCCCTTCACATTCTCTTTTAAAGTCTCCACTTTAAATGCATTAAATTTCTCCAAATTTAATGCTCTCTCATTTAATAAAACTCTTTTATTAATTTTATTCAGAATTTTGTTAATTACTTTAATTAACAAACATTCACATAAAATCCCCTGCAACATTTCAATATTACATGCAGAACCAATTTCAGCAATTTTATCCGAAACAGTTTCGGTGTCTATTGAAATAATTCCAGCGCTTTTTTAAATATTTATCTGAAACATATTTGCTCCAAATGGTGTCGGTATACCTTAAGTGTGTCACCCTATGGTTCGTGAATAATGCAGACATCATCGAGACTCCTCTCCGATCAATAATCAGCAGCGGGACCTAGAGATCTGTACTGACTCCCACATATTCAATAATGACTCTTATGATCATGTGAACCTTTAACGTCGTAACTAAATCCCTTTGTCTCGCGATATATTACATGTCCGAGATTCGATCATTGGCATCCAAATACCTAGGTTGATCTCGTTACCGACGTGCACTCTTTTCTCGTTCCCGTGATATAACATTCTAGTGATCACATCACTTGCTTGCAAGCTATTTCAATGTGATATCACCGAGAGGGCCCAGAGTATATCTATCATCGGGATGAACAAATCCCACTCTTGATCCATGAGCCTCAACATAACACCTTCGTAGCACTGAACCCACCTTTATAGTCACCCTGATACGGTGTGACGTTTGATGTTATCAAGATACTCTTCCGGTGTTAGCAATTAACATGATCTTATGGTCTAAGGACTAAGATTACTTCGTATGATGTTATAGCAATATAAACATAATGACTCTGATCGTAATGCTATACTTCGGATGAATGTTTATCACATCATTCCACCAATGTTGTGACCTTGTTATTAACAATATCCAATGTCCATGATCAGGAAACCTTGATCATCTTGTTAATCAACAAGCTAGTTTATATGAGAGGCAGTACTAGGAACTTTGTATTTTGTTTATTAAACACACATGTATTAACGTTTCCAATTAATACAATTATAGCATGAAAAATAAACATTTATCATAAACATGGAATAAGATAATAACCACTTTATTATTGCCTCTCGGGCATATTCCCTTCACCAGCAGCCGCCCCGCTTCACCAAGCTGGAGTTCGCCACCTACGACGGCACCGTCGACCCCTGAACTGGCTCAACCAGTGCGACCAGTTTTTCACGGGGCAGCGGACACTGGCGTCCGACCGCATGTGGATTGCCTCCTACCACCTCCGTGGCGCCGCCCAGACGTGGTACTACGCCCTCGAGCAGGACGAGAGCGGGATGCCTCCGTGGGAGCGTTTCCGCGACCTTTGCCTCCTCCGGTTTGGGCCCCCGATATGCAGGAGCCGGCTGGCCGAGCTCGGGCGCCTTCCCTTCACCTCCTCGGTCCAGGACTTCGCTGACCACTTCCAGACATTGGCATACCATTCGCCTGGTGTGACGGCTCGCTAGCGCGCCGAGCTCTTCATTGGCGGACTGCCAGACCACATCCGCGTCGACGTGGAGCTGCGGGATCCCCAGGACCTGCAGTCGGCCATGTACTACACCCGCGCCTTTGAGCAGCGCGCGCGGGCCATGCAGCAGGCCTTCCCGGCCAGCGACATTCGGCCGGCCGCCCGCCCTCCATCGACACCACCAGGCCAGGCGCTCACGGCTGTGACTCATGCGGGGCACTCCGATCCAGCCGTGACGCGGCCTTTCTGTCGGCTGACCATGGCCGTACAGCTCGAGCACCGTCGTAAAGGACTGTGCTTCAACTGCGACGAGTTCTATGTACAGGGCCACGTTTGTCAACGTCTGTTCTACTTGGAGACCGTAGACGACGTTGCGGCTGATGTCGTCGGAGCTGGGCTGGCTGACGCGGTCGTCGCCAAGGCCGACGCCATTCCGGGCTGAGTTCCGCCAGCAGGTTTTCAGCTATCTAGCTCGAGGATGAGCTGTTTGAGAAGATGGGGAGAGATGTTATGACCGGTTTGGCCTATAGCAGGAGGAAGCCCATTAGTGGGCCTAAATTAGGGGCTTAGCCCATTTATCCTTTTTCATTAGCTTATTTCTACTGTTGTAAACGTACGGGAGAAGGCAAGCAATAAACAGATCGTACAGATCGTTATTGCCGACTCCTTGAGGAGTCGGTCTTCCCTGTCCTAGCCGTCGTTCCTTCCCTTGCGCCGCCTTCCTCCAACCTCGCGATGGCGGCCAGCCGCCGGCGCCGCCTTTCTCTCCCTCGTCCAGCACACTTCCACCCCTACAATCTACGTAACTGGCCTGGTAGGATCACAGATCCTATCATGGCGGCATAGAAATATCCATATCTATTTTTGTGCAAGGGTTTCCTAATCCTACCCAAAACTTTTTTGGATCTTTCTATTCTAGTCATGGTCATCTCAACCGATGAGGTCTCACAAATTTTCCATGCAAAGTACGCCAAGGCCACCCAAAGATTTTGGATGACAAACCATCTCCCAATTAACTTTCCATTGAACCCTATGACCTTTTTGGTGGCAGACTAAAGAAAAGCACTCTCTATTTTTCCATGTTATCGGTAGTGCCCGGGGGGACAAGGAGTGGTGCCAAGTGGTAGATAGCTTGGGAGGAGAGGACAACCTTGACAAGCTCGGCGCGGACAGCCATGTTGATGAGCTTGCCATTCCATGCGGTAACTATTCCTCCTATCTTGTCTTCAAGATGTTAAAATTCAACTCTTTTAGGCTCCAAACGGAGAGCGGAAGGCCGAGGTATCTCAAACAGAAGGAAGTTTGCTCTGCCGAGCCCCTCAACGATATCATCTAAATCAACTTGGGTGCAACGTATTGGGACTACAGAGCTCCTTTGGAAGTTTGTGCAAATGCCGGTTACCTCTCCAAAGCTACGAATAATGGATGCAAGATTTTGTATGTATTCTTTGTAAGGAGTGACAAAAACTACGGCATCATCGACACATAGATATGTTCGCATGACGGTACCTGGCCTCTAATTGTTTGAATGAGTTGTTAGCATAAAACTACCACATTGATAGTCGACTTTCCCAAATAGTACCAATCAAACTCTGGATCGCAGAAAACTATAGGATCGGAAACAAGTTGTGGCAAAAAGCACTCATTATCGTCTGATCACGAATTGACACGGTAACTGACAGTAGGACTCACCTGACAGGTCGACGTGGCACCCAGTTGATGCCTCTCCATCACGGACGTTAACGACGTTGGCATAAAACTACAACTTTGATAGCCAAATTTACCAAATGGTACCAGGTGGTGTTTCAATTGCAAAAAATTACCACATCTGAAACAAGTTTTCGCAAAAAGCACCTAATTGACAAAGAAACTGACAGTGGGTCCCATCTGTAAGGTCGACGTGGCACTCCTTTGACGATTGATAATATTAAAAAATCAAAATATTCTAATTGTCAGAAAAATAAAAAAACAAGTATGCTCATCTAGGAATATATCCTAAGGTCGGCGTGACACTCCTTTGAATTTTATCTAATTTTGCTTAACCTTAAACAAATATTTATTTATTTTTGAGTGTGTAGATATCTTCTGTAATGTTGTGGCTTCTAATAGCTGATTTGGACATGAATAATCAAAGTTGGCTAAGCTCATTTGTGATTCAACAAACAAACAGAATACCGCATTTTATAGATGAATTATGTTTGCCGCCTTGTTAACTTGATTATATTTATATGAGCTTCTTGTTTCTTGGTTTTTCGTCGGCATGCTTGTGAACATGTGATTGTTGGCACTCATAGCCATGCAAATTGTTGTATTTGCAGGACGAAGAAGTTGAGTTGTAGCTGGCCTTCCTCTACATCTCGGGCCTTGTCTCGCGTACGTGCTCTGTTGTGATATACATACTAGTGGTGATACTGAAGAGAGGGGTTATGCCCTTTTTAGTTGGGAAGATAATACATATTCATTTGTTATTACATTGCCGCAGTATCTTGTGTAGGATGATAGCCGTTTGATCTGCATCTGCTATGCAATGAGTTGTGTTTGAGTTTGTCCGTTGTGTGATTTCCCAGATGAGCATACTTGTTTTTTATTTTTTTTCTGATAATTAGGATATTTCGAATTTTTTAATGTTACCAATCGTCATTGGGGTGCCATGTCGACCTTACAAGTGGGACCCACTGCCAGTTTCTATGTCAATTCGCAATCAACCGCGGATCGGTGTTTTTTTTGCGAAAAGTTGTTTTAGATGTGGTATTTTTTTTTCGATTGAAACACCACTTGGTACCATTCGGTAAACTTGGCTATCAAAGTGGTAATTTTATGCCAGCGTCATTAACGGCCGTGTCAGAGAGGCGTCAACTGGGTGCCACATCGACCTGTCCGATGGGTCCCACTCTCAGTTACCGTGTTAATTCGTGATCAGACGACAATCAATGCTTTTTTCCACAACTCATTTCTGATCTGGTAGTTTTCTACAATTCGAAGGTCGACTAGTACTATATGGAAAAATCGACTATCAATGTGGTAGTTTTATGCTAACAACTCTGTTTGAAGTAGACAATGGAAGGTGGCGAGACCGAGGATTTTTTAAAGGGGTCGATGTCAATGTTGAAAATGAGGCAATAGGGGTCCCCTTGCCGAAAGACTCATCTATCCATGATCAGTGGGCCGCTACAATAGTTCTTAAGAAAAAGGCAGGTGTTCTATCAAAACAATTAAGCGGGATTAGAAGTTTCAGTTACAAGCAGTAGGGTTGCAAGCGGGATCCCACGAAAATCCCGCTTCTAGTTCATTTGGGGATTTTTCTAGCTAGAGAGGGACTAGGTGAGAGTGAGATAGAGGACAAGAAAAGAAAGACATAAAACTGAAACAGCAGAGTCACTAAACAGACTATTCACCGTTATGAGGCTGCACGCCTGGCTCTTCCTCCCGAGTTAGCTCTGCAGATATGAGCCTAACAGCAGCAGGTCGTCCTTCATCAGCTCCAAGAGCTGACGCTCACTGATGGACGTGTGCTGGAAGCCCCTTCGACATCGTTCTTTCCTGATGTGCCAGGCCCCATAAATTGCGATCATCAGTTCACCTTTAGATAGCGAGGCTGACATAATAAAGCACCATCAATCTGCCGGAGAGGAGAACTGAAAACGCTGAATTTCCATGGTTGATGCATCCGTCCATTGGGCTAGGAGAAGCCGAACAGATCAGAAATAGGGACAGTCCATAATTAGATGAGTGGCCCCTGACCACAAAGGACGCAGCATCCCCCGGCCTTGTTCCATGCCTCTTTGTCTGGAGCATGGTTTCAAATTTCGTTTTTGAAAATATTTCGGTCCCTACCGAAATTATTCAGTGATTCTGGATTTCATTTCGGCCAATGGAGTGAATTATTCTCTTAAAATTCACCAAAAGATTCAAAAATTTGAAGAATAATTTGGATATTTTTCAAGATTCATGTGTATTACTGAAAGGACTGAAATATTTTAACCGAAAGGCAATTATTTCCAGACTCTGCACCACGTCGTCCGTCAGAATACGCAGCTACATAAAGAGTATATTGGATAATATGTTACAAATATGTTGAAGTACATAGATACATTTCCGACGTATTAGTAATTAATGATGTTCATCCAAAGCCACGCCATTTCGTCGGATGCGGGCTTCACCTTGGGCCTGAGGAGTTCGAGGGCGGCGTCCTTGAGCTCTTTCTGCAGCCATGCCCGCACCCGATCTTTCTGCAGAAGGAGTCCCCCACGTCGATGCGCTGCGGCTTGCTCGTGCCATGGGCGAGCGCAAGCGGGGTGCTGAACTGCTGGAACGAGAAAGAGTGCCCCTTTCACGTTCCCAGTGGCAGAGATGATTCCACGAGAAGCGCCCGCATCTTCTTTGCAGCAGGCGGCGCCGGCGGCGCGGGCTTGAACACGGTGGCCAAGTCTAGTGGCACCGGGTAGAAGAGCCGCTGCTGCAGCGGAGCCAGCTTCCTCTTCAGCGCGGGCGGCAGCTTCCGCGGCGCCGGCGGGCACACCGTCGCCGGTCTCAGCGCGCTGTCGTCTGACGTCGGCGTGGTGAAGTTGATCGCGTCGGCGTCACTACTGGCAGTGGCAGGGGCGCCCTCTTCCAAGCCACCTAGCAGCGCTGTGGTCCGACACGCCGTCGGCGTAGCATAGCTTGTGTCGTCGGCGCCAGCATCTCGCTCCGGTGCCTCCATCTCCATGGGTTCGCTCGCCGTCGGCGTAGCGCAGCCAATGCCATCGGCGGCGGCACAGTCCTGCTCCGGCGCCCATGCCGTGGCTCGCTTGCGGCTCGCCGTCGGTGTGACACAGCCAGTGTCGGTGGCGGCGGCGGCGGCGGCATCGCGGTCGTCAGCTTCCCCTGCCGTGGCCAGCGGACCGCTGACGACCGTTGCCTGGATCGGCCGGAGCGCCGCCAATTCAGCAATTTCCGCGACCTCGAGGCCCATCGAATCCAGCGCGCCGCTGCCGCTTAATTATCTAGCTAGTAGATCTTCTTCGAACAGAGAAGAGATCGAATTGTCCGTGGGCTGCAGCACTGGATACTGATGTCGGTCTCTTGTAGAAGTGCAAAAGCAAGACGGGGAGGAGGCAGGCGCGTGGAGATGATGATGGAGAAGACGAGGGATGGTAGCTGAGGAGTAAGGTAAAGGAGAAGCAAGGCAAGGAACAGAATTATATGCAGGCAACAAGCAGCTGCAAAACAAAAGGTGGGGCGCATGTTAAATAGATCATGAGAGAGAGAAGGAGGGTGGTGAAAGTGAAATATTTGGATGGGTCGAGTAGATCGCATCTCTCCTCCTACCTTCTCTGTTCTTTCTCACTTGATCGGCCTGTCTCTCTGCCCAGGAAAATGGTTAAATACGGATCAGAGCAGCAGCAGCAGCAGCAGCAGCAGCAGCAGCAGCAGTCAAGACTCACAGTTAGATATGCCGGAATTTTTACTGCACCAGGGAGGGTCGTTAACTTCTGCACCCTGCTGCCCGCCATGAAACCGGAGTTGTTTAAGGACGGTGGTTAATGCACTTAATCTTTCGTCAGTGAGCATCTCACCTCAAGAATGTTGCTACCTACCTAGTTAATTGCCATGTGTGTGTAGGTAGCCACTAGGACACCTGACTTAATTGCCATGTGGATTGTTTGTTAGATGAATCCCGTCTATTTTGACTGCCTGGTTGCTTTGTGAAAACATATGTATGCACATGGAGCTGCCACCATTGCCATGTTAAAAATTCTACTCCAACAGTTTACTACCAAGACGCATTTATGCATGTTAGGGAATGTTTGGTAGCCTGCACGAGGTCTAGCCAGGCTCGAAAAAAAAGGCCCAGTTGGAGGCCTACCCGGCCTCCGTGTTTTGGCCCATGGGGAAAAGAGGGTATAGGAGCGAGGGGAAGGGGCACACCGCCTAGGGATCCTCCCCTAGGACGACAGCAAAGATGTGCTAGAGGATGGCGCCCCCCCCCTTTGGCAAGTCTCCGATCTCCCAATTAATGGGAGATCATCCCCTTCCCTAATTAGAAGTATTGCCAATTTGACAATTAAGTAAGATCGGTACTTTCTTCTAATAAAAGATGTGATCGAAACCTTATATAAATAGAGATATGATTGGATCCCTTCCATATTATGCATGTGCACCAATATGGAAAGGTTAGGTGGCAGCCCTAGTCCCATGCGCTAGCCCCGGGGGCTGGACACTGGCCATGGGTGGGCCCTAGTGTCCCATGCGCCACCCCTTAGGTGGGTCTGCCCCCTCTCATCCAATCCTCCACCGGAACCCCTTCTGGCGCTCTATTTCTCCTCATGTTTCTCTTCGACAAATTTGGTACGTTGAATTTATGTATTCTAGAACATTTCTCAAACCTCTTCGACATATTTACCGCCTCGGGATGATTATGATATACCTCAGAATCAACACCAACGACTTCAGAACAACTTTCTAGAATTAGGTTATGTCGCTAGAACTATTTCGATTCCTCTCCGAAGTGACTCAATGAATCACAGAACTATTCTGTGGTTTGCCGATACCATTCTAGACAACTTTCTTAACTACCTACCATGTATGTGACTAGCACGGCTTGATCGTTAGACCTTAAGAATGTGACCCGTTCATGTTTGGTAGTAAGTAGACATGATATCGAAGACCTTCGGATCAATAACCAATAGCAGAGATTGAACCTATCTTTCTTTTTTATTCACCGAATGTTAGCGTCTTAAGATAAGATCATCACGAGCTATGTTGCTGCTTGATCCGCTGCAGCGGGGGAAAGGATCAAGCTCTTTGCCTTTTCTTTGTCCCCCGAAATCCACCACAGGTTGGGTTTGAGAACCGTGTGATGGGTGACTATCTAGCACGGTTCGGAGAGCGACCTTGTCGCACGATGAGCCCATTCTCTCTCTTCCATGCCACCTTCTAAACCGAACCCTGGAGAAAGAATTATTGAACAGAACAGAGCTGCAATTCTAGAAACTTCCATTTTCCATTGATCTAGGTGTTTCTATTAAAAGTGGGTCTACCCACCCTAGTGTGACTCAGTTGGTTTGGGTCGAGTCAAAAAGTGTCTCTAATACGGTGGATACCTAGGCACACACCCATAAGCGATCTACATCGACACAGTTTTTCTAAGCCATACGAGAAGATCAAACAAGATAAGTCCTATTTCGACAATATGAAACATTCAACCAATAAGACCTCCAATAATATGGAATAAGATCAAACATTTGGTTTGTCATGTAGTGATCGATCATAGATCACTCTAGGAGTCGTTTTTATCTTTACTTGCCGCCTGAATAAGTTATCAAAACAAACCTACTTGCTATTAGTTGATTTTCCGCTAGGCAAGACGACCCATCATGGTTCCCACTTCACTATGTGAAGATCATATTAGTGAACCCGTTCATTATACATATACTAATCCTTCCACTTCACGATATATGTGTGACATTATGAGGTGAGATATCGATATCCTCATGAATCAATCCTTGATTACTATGTCGGTTATCCTCGTTATGCTTTTACTCTCTTTAACTCGTATCCGCATTCCGATGTCCTTTATGATGTCATCATAATTGTGTCTCATAGATGAATTGGTGACATCGTAATGCCGAGTGGTCCTAGAGAATATCTCTCCATTGTCAGAAGGAGCGAGATCCCACTTGTTGAACTATCCAAGTCCCCGTACATGCATTCATGCTTATCTCGGAATCGCCAGTATGACGACCTTTGAAGGTGGGGTTGGGACAAAATCAAGGACAAGCCTTTCAGCATGAGGGTACTTGCTATTCTCATGGTCTTAAGGATTGATGCATAAAATAATGATCTGATGATTCAAATATTAACTTCATGATTCTATCTCATAGTAAATCAGTGTTTGGATCTTTTCTGTACCCTTTTATCTCTAGATAATGTACTCTATATGTTGGTGGCATACTCTATACCATGATCAGGAAACTTGATCATCACTTAACACATTATCTAGTCCTAGAGGCTGGACTCTGAACAATTGGGTTAGTTCATCTTTACTACACCTATGTGTGATATTTCCTTTAATTGTCACAATATAGGTTCACCGTAGTTCTAGCATAATTCGATGGACCTATCTACTAAACAATGGAATATATAATAATAATCATTATTATTGCCCCTAGATTACTAATCCCAATAGAAGGCACCAGACCTAGCGGCATTATCAAGGACGAGGCTAAGGAGGAGAAAGAGTACATTTGGTTCTACCCCATGACTATTTTTGGTTTTAGTTTAGTTAAATTTCGTCCTACCTTCTATCATATATTCAAAATTTGAATGAAATTTAAGTTCGTTGTTTGATTTTAGCTCAAATTTAACAAAATAAACTATTGGGATGGCGGCCAGAGAGAGGTGACCTTATATGCAGCTACTAGTGTTGGCATATGGGGCACGACTGTAGATGCTCTAAAACGCGGCGACGAGGGGGCCTACAAATACCACCCGTCTTCATTGACTCAATATTCATATTATCACTCCCCCAAATTAGTAAACCTTAAAATCTTGATTACTCTTCATTCCCCAATGAAATCTATAATCTTTAAGGGCAAAGATAGAGGAGTACTAGATATATAATTTCATCAAATACTTGACTCCTCCTTGAGTTAGGTGAGATCTTGTTATGCTTGGGTTTGTTGGGAGTCCCTAGGCAACTAGGTCGTAAGGTTCCAATGTGTGGATTAGCTCCGGAAAAGTTTGTGAAGGAAATGGCTTTCAGTTTGTTAGCAGAGCTCATGGAGATAAGAAGGCTAGATCCAAGAGAGAAATTTATTTTTTCTTCAAACGTCTCTAAAATCAACATATTTGACTAAAATATGTAGATGCTTGTTGACTTTGACACTTCTAGAAGATGTATCCACAATTTATTTAGAGTAACTTAATAGCATGTTTCTTATACCATGTCTCTATCCCATGATGTTCTTGTGTCCAGAGATGAATGCATATGTTGTCGTTTATTTTGCTTAACGATATCAACTAAATTAATTCTGTAAATTGGATATAACAACAAATAATTGACTGAATTCACCTTGATATTTTAGAAAAATCTTATACCAAAAATATCATAAATAATGTACTCTCAAATGCAATCCAATTTTAAGTAAACTAGAGTACTTCATAAGAAATTATTCAGAGCATTTACCGTAGGGACACCAAAAGTAATTAATCTACGTACCTAATTCAAGGAGAAAAAAATGAATTAGTAGGAAATATGTATGTCTCGCACACGAACACGTCACTGTGTACCCTCGCCGCCGAGCGTGATGCGTGGTAGCACGGGCCGAACGAGGCTCGCCGGAAGCACGGTATGCAAGACAGTCCGACGGGCGCTTTTGTAGACCCGAAACCCTCCTCGCCCGGGAGGAACCCCATCAGGACGGCGCGACAGCTATGGGCTGCGCTAGGTCAGTCTGACCGTGCCTAGAGCCTCGTAGATTTGCAGCCCTCTGGTAAAAAAATTGCGGAAGAACGAGAAGAAAGATACAAGGGAGAGGAATAAAAATAGATAAACACGAAAAAGTAATAGGTTGATTTGTTCGATTGGTGTTGGTTCAATCGGCCTGCACCCCTTATGTATATAAAGAGCGGTTGGACTTTCTGTGCAAGAAAGAGACTTGGAATCACGTCCAAAACCCTAGTTGGGCCAAATTTGGATGGTCTGGTCCGAACTTTCCGAAACTGTTCGGTCAAAAACTGATCCGTACATTCTGGTCACTTTTGAGGTAGTAAACGAGCTCAACTAAAATATTTTACAAAGAAAATTGTTCTCCACAAAAATACGAAGAAGTTTTATGGTGTCCATTTTTCCATCCAACAATATCTTGATGGTCTTTGCCCTTTGTTTCGTATCAAACTCGGATTTTGATCGTCCAGTCATATTTTAATTCTAGAGACCATATACTTGCTCCAATGAACATGTCTCAAAAATAAAAGTTGTTCGACTCGCAAAAACAAAGAACTTTATTGTTTATAACTTTTTCATCCAAGATGATCTTGACTACTTATTTCTGGTCATAAGAAGATTGGTCGATTTAGGAAGTTTTCTGTGTCGTACAGGTCCATTGCTCTCGCCTAGGGACATACATGGTCTGTGGTCCGACGACCGTGGGTCTTGTCATACAAATTTGTTCTTTGGTAGTAATTTGGCTCTCAAATTTTCATACTAAGTCGGATTGAGATGATTCAAAAAACCAGTTGTTTCGACGAGATGCAGAAATTTCATGTTTGGCCTTTTTTCATTTGAGGTCATCTTAAAATAAGGAGTCATAGTGGATACCTCCATATATCAGTATCCAAGTCTTCTTTAAACACTAGCATAATCAGCTATTAAGCTTGGTCATAGATTGATTTGATATGGTGCCTCTTCAATGATGATTAATAATCTACCGAGTAGACCCTTCCGAGTGTGTGCCACCATTGGTCAGCTATGAGCCTAAAACGAGTGCTAACACATGCCCCCTAATTTTTGGTAGAGCTTGCATGCCTGAAAATTACTTGATCCACTTTTAGTCTAAGGACAATGTCAACACTCCATCGGCGACTGGTTGTCTTAGTGCAATAACTCTATATCGACCATATGTGCTAAAGGCGATAAATATATATTAACCATTTTATGTCTAGGCTTGTTGCCACTTGGGTATAATTTCTTCAAATAATTTGCATTGAGAACAACCACTTCATCTTGAAGACTGATGAATATAAATTGTCTTTGAACAACTCCCAAAATGATCCTCGTCTGGTCTTCATCCAAGTGCTCAAGAACAATATCACCAACCGTTTGGCAATAAAGACCATTACCTATTAAAGAGTATTTAAAGAGCACCCGAACTTTCATGTTCACGCTTTAGTTCAGATTTTCATGTAATAAGAAATGGACTTCCTCTATTCTTCATCTTCACCTGCACTAGATCTTTCATTAGTGGACAAAACGATGGTTTCAAATATGGCCTTACCTATGTTGACGAAACAAAGCATCGGCTCTTGTGGAATATGACATATATCATGAATAACATGGTAGCCAGATGTTTATTGAGCCGACTCATTTTATCTTTAGTTTTTCATATCTAGAGATATGAGCAATGATAAATCAATTAAAGATGAAAGTTACATCTAGAAATGTATCAAGATAAATAACAAGTGATTCGTCGAAACTATGGTAAACCATGGACATTATTACACTACTCACGACGAATCACTAGAAGCCAGAATATGTGTAGCACCTATAGCAATAAAAAGTTTTAGCACGGATAGAAAAGGTGCATATTCGGCCTAATTCTTTGTGCAAGATATTCTAAGCGGCATGAGACTTCATAAAACAGTACCATAAAGAGATAAGTTAACAATACCAGGCTATGCTTTTAAAACTTAATAGTCAAAATGTAACTTCCATGGTACTATAAGACAAGATTAATATCAATATCACGTTCACCATCTACGTCCAATAATGAAATTAAAAACAATTTGGACTTCATAGATTTCAAAGGTTTATAAGCCCAACTATCAACACATAAGCATAACCACAATTGCTAATGAATGCATACCTTGTCTCGGTCTCAAGTAACACTATGGACGATGTTAGAACACCACATCGGCCATGACTGAATAATGATCTCAGGGCAATAAAATAAATATCGGCCATATGTCTTTGCCCCAATGGGCATGCATAATCCATCCAGCAAAGTATATATAGCCAAACTAAACAAAGGAAAAAATATGATTATGAATTAGGGATGAATTCCATGGTAAAGGCATTGATGACATGGTTGAAGGATATTCATGATGTGCATACCATTGATATTGGTGGGGAGACACAAAACTTTGGGTAAATTTCTTGTTAGCTCTACTCTTTTCTTTCCTCATTTTTGTTGCTCTATTTGCAATAGCAGCTTGCACTTTATTCTTGTCCTTTTGCGTCCTTTTGGAAATCCATTCCATGTTCTTCCTTTTCAGCTCATTTTCACTAAGACTTTGCAATTTTCTCTATTACCAACTTGATAAACCGAGTGGGCATCCCGGCTTTGATTTTTTTTGCATAGTGGCACCTCTTCTCTGACCTTGGGAACTTTCAACTTTGTTTGTTTTGTATCTGCAATTGGATATTTGAAAGTTACTCTCTTCATTACTTTAACTTTAGTAGCCAGCACCAACTCAGCTGGCTTTTCACTATTTGGAGTTGAGTCGGAAACAACACACAGTGTCCATCCTTTTTCACTCGGTAAACTTGCTTGATCACTTCTTTCTTTACCTATGAAATCTGGACCGATTCTTTATTATTGAAATGATCTTTGACATGTGATTGCTGATCAAATGTTGATCTTCTTGGAGTTGCATAGTTCTTGTAAGATGATGTAGAATTAGATGTATAACATGGTTGTGAATCATACCTTTTCCATGGTGGATATGAATAAGAATCAACATATGAAGGTATCCATGACACCGGAATTGGTGGCCCAAAAGGAGGATATGAATCTTTTGCATTGAATTTATACCTTCGTCAGTCCTTGTCTTTAGACTTTTGCCTTGGGATGATCTTGATGCTTTTGCACTACTTGACCGATAAGAACTTCTTGCTTCACTCTACTTTTTATATTTTTCTAATAGTTGCGTGAAAGTGACTTTTGATTTCTTACTCTTGTGTTTATTGCGGCCTCTTTGTCTTTTTTTAGTTTTGCACGCATCGATCTTGTAGTTTTCTCGTTGTCCCCCAGTGCTTGATGTGTTCATTGTAGCTTCACTGGAATGTACGCCTTCAAGAATGTCTCCAACATGCTCTTGAACAATTTCTTTACTTGTAGGCTTCATCCCATTGTCTTCATTGTGTACTTGTCCATCATTATATGAATATACTAGAGGTAGCCTATGCAATAGCTTTTGGACATCAAGACTAATCGAAATAGATTGGTCATAAATTTTTGTTTTAACAAATTTCAATTGTCCTTTATTAATAGTTGGATGTACTATTTGATGAAACATGTAGCAATCCTCTATATATGCTCGAAAGAATCATGTAACTTGCAATACATTCGTCCTTGTAATGATGATTGAACATTGTGATCGAGAGTTCTAATGTAATGGAATTTTTAGCAACATATAAAATATATGATCACAAATACGCAAATTGAAGGTACACCTTTTATCTTCTAGCCGATCTTGTTGTGTGAACGGCTTTGGAATTGAACAACCAAATGGTTTAGATTTTACATCACCCAATTCATCTATGCATTGTTTTCTCTACTTCCTTTCCGGTGTCTTTAAATACATAATTACATTAACATCGACTTTCTCGCTAGACTCTAAACTTGGGTTTAAGTTTCTGAAACCAAAATAATTAAAATATGTATGTCTCACTTGAGACCAAATGTAAGCCAAGTAGGAAATAAGGAAAGCTACCCATGCAGATTATAAATGCATATAAAACACTAAGAAAAACTTAGGATCTAACAAATAAAATTACTTCTCTCGATTGATATTTCATAGGTTATGAGAATTTTGCTAATGGATGCATCAATGAAAAAGTTTTGACCAAATTGGAATCTAAGTAAATTATTTGCTAGATGTACCTCTTTGAAGATGTTAGAAGAGAATGATGGTCGCATGACCTAAATAATATCTTGCTCGGCCTCTAGATAATACGCCCTGTCTTCTTCCTTTTCTAGATTTTGTACCTCTTCATTTTGATACTCTTTATCAACCGAACATTGTTCGGCTATATCTTGTTGTTGTTGATGTTCACATATTTCTTTGGCACGAAATTCATAGGGCAACATGTAAGATCACTTACATCCAGAAAAATCAAGCACAATAGTTTTTCTAAGCTTGACATGCTCTTAACCAACGAAGCTTGCTTCTTCTGATCCGTTAGATTCAGCACATGTATTTTCTGATTCGGATTTTCCAATTACCGAATTAACCATCCTAGCTGAATAATTTGTACCTTCATGGGTTTCATCAGATTGCAAAGCTTCTTATTTTGGCCTCATTTTAGCATAGGGTTCAACTTGATTGCTGCGTGGAGGAGATGAATTGATTCCTTCAACTTGAGTAGTATTGTCTTCATGATCCTTTTGAAGACTTGCAAGAAACTGCTTCAGTTCTTCCTCTTCAAATTTTATCTTACAAGCTTCATGATCCTCTTTGAGCTTCGTTTCAAGCGCATCAAACTCCTCCTAACTCTTCTTCTTGAGTGTCTCAAATAACTGGAGATGTTCCTCCGATAAATTATCAAATGTAATGACATTATCTGTGTTAATATCAGCTGCACATGATTTCCCTCCGATGATTTTAGTTTCTTTCGGCAATATAGTGTCGCCAAAAACTTAGGAATTGAGAAGGGGAAAACCTGATCTTGTTTGGCTTACACCCCTCTTCATGCTTCTTGTTGTATGCCTCATAAGCTTGTATTGTAGCAAGATCATGGGGTCTCTCTTCTAGTTCTCGGTGAAGAGAATTAAACTTCTTGAACTCAGCTACAAGATTTTCCTTCTAGTCATTTGTTCCTGCATAAGAATACCCAAATGCTTTTTTGTATCTTTTGGCAATGAGATATCACCAAAACTTTGCAATTATGCGGGGGGTGTACCATATGATAACTAGATGAAGGCATGTTAGCTCCTCTTGACTTTCCACTTATTCGTATGTAACCATGGTAAAGGTGTAATATGAATATCACAAGTTGCATACGGTTCTGAAACATTACTAACATAAGGTGTAGCATATGATGATTGAGAGTAATTGGGAAAATAACTAGTGATAGCATGTCCAATTTCTCTATCTATCGACATGTTTGAAGATAAACCTAAAGATTGCAAGTTATTTTCTAATGAATATAAAGATCAAACACTTAGTTGCATGCTATTGAAAATTTTAAAATCTGGTGTTTCATACAGATTAACATAATTCGTTATGTTGTTCATCGGCATATGAATTTATGGGTTTGCCGATGCATGAGAATTCAAAACTACATGTTGAAAGTTACTAAGATAAGTCGAAGCATGTAGATTATTTTGCATCCGTTTTTGCACATAGTAAAAACTAGGGCTAGCCGATATAGTACACATATAAAAATATCTAACAACATCAGCATAAGAGTAATATGCATCTACGTAGGAATACTGAGGATTCATGATACCATTGTAGACTATAGCCTCTTGATGACGCTCTCTTTGTAGCAAGAACGAGTTGGAGAACGTTCGAAGTTTCTTCCCCAGCGGAGTCGCTAAAAAGTTTGTTCGCACATAAACACGTCACCGTGTACCCTCGACGCTGAGCGCGATACGTGGTAGCATGCACCGAGGAAGGCTCGCCGGAAGCGCGGTACGGAAGACAGTCCGGCGGGCGCTTTTGTAGACCCGAAACCCCGCTCTGCCGGGAGGGACCCCGTCAGGGAGGCCTGGCGGCTATGAGCTGCCCTAGGTCGGCCTGACCGCCCTTAGAGCCTCGTGAATTCGCAGCCCTCCGGTACAAAGAACTGCGGAAGAAGAGAAGAAAGATACAAGGGAGAGGGATAACAGATAAATAAACACGAAAAAGTAGTAGATTGATTTGTTAGATTGGTGTTGGTTCAATCGGCCTTTATCCGTCACGTATATAAGGAGTGGTTGAACTTTTCAATAAAAAGGCTTGGAATCGTGTCCAAAACCCTAGTTGGGGCCAAATTCGGATGGTCTAGTCCGAATTTGCCGTAACTGTTCGGTAAAAAACTGGTCTATACCTTCTATCCCACTTTTGAGGTAGTAACGAGCTTCAATCAAATCTCGTAAAAGGAAAAAATGTTCGTCTTCTAGAGATGAAGAACTTTAATGTTGTCCATTTTCCATCCGACCAGATCTTGATGGTCTTTGCCTCTTGTTTTCTTATCAAACTCAGACTTTGACCGAACGATATTAGTTTTGTTCGGTCGTATTTATTTATGTTGACCATGTACTTGCTCCAATGAAGATGTCTCAAAAAGCAAAGTTGTCCGTATTGCAAAAATGAAAAACTTTCATGCTTAGCACTTTTTCATCGGACATGATCTTATCTGCTTATTTCTGGTCATTATCAGATTGGTCGATTTAGGAAGTTTTCTGGGTTGCCCGGGTCCATTGCTCTCGCCTAGGGACAGACATGGTCTGTGGTCCGGCGACCGTGGGTTTCGCCCTACTAATTCGGCCTCTCGCGTATTTTGGCTTTCAAAATTGCATATTAAAATGGATTGAGACGATTCATAAACTAAAGTTGCTTTTTCCGACGAGACGCACAACTTTCATTTTCGACAGTTTTCATTTGAAGCCATCTTAAAGGAGTAATAGTGGATGTCTCCATATATCAGTCTCCAAGTTCTCTCTGAGCACTAGCATAATCGCCTATTAAGCTTGGTCATGGATTGATTTGATACCGTGCCTCTTCAATGATGATTAATAATCTTTCGAATAGACCTTTTCAAGTGTGTACCATCGTTGGTCAGCTCTAAGCCAAAATGAGTGCTAATAGTATCCAATATGACTAGTTGCAAGATGGCGAAAAAACTACTGACGTAAATAGGAGCTAGACTGATTCGAAAAAAAAAGTGTTAGACTTTAAGGAGTAAACAAATGAATTAGCAGGTTCATGTGCCCATGACTATGTGGCAAGAAGAGCACCTCTCTCTCACACCCAGATCAGAGCGGCAAATGGAAGCTTTTCGTGATGCTATTACATATTGTGAGCTAACAGATATTGGTTTTTCAGGTGCACCTTACACATATGACAACAAATGAAATGGGCGCGCCAATGTCAAAGTCCGTCTTGACAGAGTGCTGGCCAACTTAGAGTGGAGAGACCTCTTCATGAACTCCATGGTCAAACATCTTGCTTCTCCGTGTTCTGACCATTGCCCTTGCATGTGTGCATTGAACAGGAAGATATGGCAGCAAGGAGCCTAGACGCCATTACGAGATTATGTGGGAGCGATCGCCGGAGCTGGCTAAGCGCATCGAACGTGCTTGGGAAAGCACAGGTGCAAAATCTAATCTTGAAGAGGTACGGCAAGGTCTGGATAAATTGATGACTGAACTGCAATCTTGGGGTAAGAGTAAGTTTGGCAACATTCTGAAGGAACTAGAAAGGTCACGCAAGAATCTGGAGAGGCTACAGCAGACGAATGCTGACCAGAGAGAAATCCGCCAGCTCACTGACCAGATGAACGATCTGCTATATAAAGAGGAGATGTTGTGGCTCCAACGGTCGCACATCTCTTGGCTAAAAGAAGGTGACCGTAATACAAAATATTTTCATCAGCGTGCAGTGTGGAGGGCGCGGAAAAACAGTATTAAAGGACTAAAGGACTGTGAGGGGAATTGGCAGCGCTCCCCCTCTGCCATGGAACGCATGGCCACCTCCTATTTTAAGGAGTTATTCACTAGAGACCCGAGCCTCAACACTGATAATCTATCTAATCTTTTTCAGGAAAAAGCGACTATGCAAATGAACGACAGTCTCTGTCGGGACTTCACAGAGGAGGAAATCGAAGATGCTCTCTTCCAAATAGGCCCACTAAAAGCGTCGGGCATCGATGGATTTCCTGCAAGGTTCTATCAAAGAAACTGGGGCACGATTAAGGAAGAGGTGGTAAATGGAGTCAAGTTATTCTTCAACACTGGTAAAATGCCTGCAGGTATAAATGATACGGCTATTGTACTAATTTCCAAAGTTGACTTCCTAGAAACCTTGAAAGATTTTAGACCTATCAGTTTATGCACCGTTCTGTACAAAGTCATAGCCAAGTGTCTTGTGAATCGTTTACGACCTATCTTAGGAGACCTAATTTCAGCAAACCAAAGCGCCTTTGTCCCGGGCCAGCTAATCACAGATAATGCTCTAATAGCTTTCGAATGTCTGCATTTTATGGATCATAATGGCAACCGGGAGAATAATTTCTGTGCTTATAAGTTGGATCTATCCAAAGCTTATGATAGGGTGGACTGGAGTTTTCTAAAGAAAGTGATGGAAAGAATGGGTTTTGCCCACCGGTGGGTTGACTAGATAATGTCGTGTGTCACCACGGTGAACTATATGGTTAAATTCAATGGCACTCTTCTGAATTCATTTTCGCCTTCTCGTGGCCTGCGATAAGGTGACCCCCTTTCACCCTTTCTATTTCTATTTGTGGCGGATGGTCTTTTGGAACTCTTACAAAATGAAATTCAGAATAACACTATCACTCCGGTACGGATTTGCCGTAGAGCTCCTGGAATCTCACATCTTCTGTTTGCAGATGATTCCTTATTATTTTTCAGAGCTAGTGCCGATGAAGCAACCCGAGTCAAGCATGTACTGGATGAATATGCGACAAGTACAGGACAATTGATAAACCTCTCAAAATGCGCGGTTTTCTTTGATGCGTCATGCCCTGAAGCCACACGTGAAGAGGTTAAAGGAATCTTATCCGTTGAACAGGATGCCTTTGATGCGAAATACCTTGGATTACCAACCTCCCATGGACGGATGGATAAAGAAAAGTTTGAAAGCCTAAAATCGAGTCTAGCTAAAAGCCTACTGGAATGGGGCGACAATCACTTAACACAAGCAGCAAAGGAAGTGTTTATTAAATCGATCGCACAAGCCCTGCCCATCTACATAATGGGGTTTTTTTAACTGCCTTTTGGTCTTTGTGATGAGCTGACGAAAATGATTAGAAACTACTGGTGGGGGGAGGAGAATGGAAAGAGAAAAACACATTGGATGGCCTGGGAGAGCATGATGAGAAGCAAAGACAAAGGGGGAATTGGCTTCAGAGATCTACGCCTTTTTAACCAGGCTCTGCTGGCCCGACAGGCATGGAGGCTTGTGCAACAGCCCGACAGCTTATGTTCGCAAGTGCTTAAAGCAAAATATTACCCCAATGGCTCCCTCCTAGATACTGTATTCCCTGGTAACACATCGGCAACATGGCAGGCCATAGTGCATGGGCTTGCTTTACTTAAGAAGGGGATCATCTGGCGCGTAGGGAATGGCGCAAATATACGAGTTTGGAGAGACCCATGGATCCCAAGATCAACAGTATACACTCCAATCTCTACACAGGGAAGATGCCGGCTGAGATGGGTAGTTGATTTCCTAGATGCCAATGGGTCTTGGAATGAAGCATTAATTCGCAGGTGGTTTATGCCAACAGACGTGGACTCAATCTTACAAATTGTTCCATCCCGAAGGAATGCAAATGATTTCATCGCCTGGCAACCTGATAAGAGAGGAGTATTCTCTGTCAGTAGTGCTTACAAGCTCGCTCATGCAGAACAGCTGATTGCACAGGGGGTGGGAGCTACGAGCAGCCGACCAACAGGCGAGAGGCCGATTTGGCGACTTATCTGGCAGTGTCCTGTCCCGCCTAAAGTGCGAAACCACGCTTGGAGAACTGCGACCAATGCCTTAGCTACACAAGAGAATATGCATACAAGAGGTATGAAGGCGACGCCCCTATGCCAGATCTGTGGCGCTGCCAATGAGGACACTTTCCATGCCTTTATTACCTGCCCTCCAGCTAGAAGTATGTGGCAAGCCATGCGTGATGTCTGGAACCTACCAAGTGATGATATGTTAATGCATACGGGACATGAATAGCTACTAAACCTGCTAGCTAAACTACCTGAACTTCAGCGTGCAATGATACTGATGCTAGTATGGCGAATATGGCATATTCACAATGAGATAACTCATGACAAACCGATGCCCTCGATCGAAGGATCCAAATGGTTTCTCGAGAGCTATTTGGAGTCGCTGTTGGTGATCAAACAAAGTCCAAGTGCTGATTTAGCCAAGGGGAAAGTTGTGGTGTCGCTCATTCAGGGTTTTAGCAGCCGAAGCGAGCGACCCCAAGGAGGGCAGGAACGGGTGACAAAGTGGGTACCGCCACCGGAAGGAATGGCCAAACTGAACACTGACGGATCCTTTGTGAACTCGCATGAAGCAGGGACTGGCATGGTGCTGAGAGACCACACTGGGGCAGTCATTTTTGCTGCCTCGCGGAAGCTCAAATCCTACGCGGATGCAACAGATGCGGAGCTTGCTGCCATTGAAGAGGGGATGGCATTGGCGCTGAATTGGACTCCCCTCGCTATTACCGCTGAATCAGACTGCTCCGAAGCCATTCACCTGATCAAGGAAAGCACACCCAATACCTCAGGATACACAGCGAGAATACAGGTTACTCGGGAACTAGTTAGGGAGAGAGACATCAAGTTAATCAAGGTCTATCGTGAAGCAAACAGTACGAGCCACGAAATGGCCAAACTAGACAGAGTTCAAGGTAGAACAGCCACATGGCTTAGAAACTTCCCCCGAGATTTCTGCAGCCATAAACTCAGATTGTAACTTTGTCTAGTATTAATATATTCTCTTTCCGAGAAAAAAAAAGGTTCATGTGCCCATGTCACACCGTGTATGCCACGCTTTCTCTGTCACGTTTTGGGCCTTTCCTGTGGGCAAAAAAATACACAAATAACCTAAAGCTAAAACAGTTAAATAATAAACTATGAGCGGAAGTATTTCACAAATTTGACCATTTTGAATAGCGCGTAACTTAAAGACGCTATATTCAGCAGGTTAATGCCTCTCTGAAATACGCTACACACCTTAGTAGCACCTTAGCATCGGCGTTGTAGTGGTAAGTAGCACAGTAGTGTGGATGACTGGCAGGTGGGCCCGACCGGCCGTGCATCCGCAATAGTGTGCTGCAAGCTTGCAACATCGCGGCCCCGCGTGGCACACATGCTTAATAATTTCCGGGCTCCTACCGATCGATTGTCTCGCACGATGTCAGCAGTCGGATGAAAAAAATCCAAGGACGATGCTGAGCGTCCCGGATGATACATCAATTCCATCGTCCTGGTCCATTGCCTGACACGTGTCCTTTTTTTCCCCACAAATCCCTCTTTTACTGCAAAACACCCCTTTTTGCTACAAATGTTCCCGTATTTGCTTCTGAAGCAAAAAACTGTTCGTTCTAGAAAATAGAACGTCCCGCCGGAGACTTCGCCGGAGACCTTGCCGGAGACCATGCAGCAAAAAAATTGTGCTAATGCAGCAAAAACGACCTCGCCGGAGACCTCGCCGGAAAACACTCGCTGGTGACTCTCGCCGGAGATCTTGTAGCAAAAAGTTAACACTGTTGTAGCAAAAGCACAAGACGTTTGTAGCATCAACATTCTTCTAATGTAGCAAAAAAACGACCTCGCCGGAGAATTTCTGGGCACCTCGTCGGAGACCTCATTGGGATGTCTTAGAAAAAATAGGAGAACGGTTGTAGTGAAATATTTGTACTACTGTAGCAAATTCATTGGCCGTTGGTAGCGACGACACCGACCGTCGGTAGCAAAAATTCGTCGCCGTACATGTAGCAAGAACTTCAGCCGTTGCGAGCAGCCCCTCGTACCCCTTGCAGCAACCCTGCCTGCCATGGGGAGCAATGCTAGGCACCGCAGGGAGCAAAGACAGATGCCGTCGGTAGCAACGCCAGACGCTGCGAGAGGAACGCCGGCCGTCGTCGGGAGCACCACCGGGCGTCTTCGGCAGCAACGCCGCCCGCCGTCTGGACCAACTCTGCCGACGAAGGAATGCTGGCCACCAACCCCGTAGCAACCAACAGAGGAAGAAGGTGGTCGGGCGCATGTCAGCCAGCTCCCCATCCTCATGGCCATAGGGTGGAGCCGGCAAGGAGGAGGTGGGAGAGGAGGAGGGTGGCGCCCGCACGAGTAAGGCTTGGCGACGACAGGGTCGGTGGCGGAGCGCCCATGCGCCGCGCGACATCCGTCTCCGGCGACGGCGGAGCGCCGAGATCTACGGCGGTGCCTGCAGAGGTCTACGGCGGCGCCGCCACGCATGGGGCCATGGTGATGGCAGGGCTGATGGCGGAGCACCATGGGACGGCGGTCTCTACTTCGGCGACGGCGAGTCGCTGGGAAGATGGGGCGGGTGCTGCGCGATCTTTTTAGCGGCATGGAAAAGAAGAAATGCGAACGAGAAGATAAGGAAGATGCAGTTACCAACCGCACCGTGGCGCACGTAGGAGGACCCGGGGGATGAAAACGTTTCATCCCCCGGCTGTCTGTATCATTTTCCAAAATCCAACCCTCGCGAGCTCTGCTGCCGGTGCCTGTAACACGTCCCATTGTTTCCTTGTGCTGCATGCTCTGCGTGTGACTCTCGGGGCAAACTTCTACAGGAGCATTTTGTTTGATTTACCTTTCTTCATGCACGCCAAAGCAAAGTTGCATCCAGTTTTCTTGAAAAGTCAAAAATTTAACTTTTAGGTTGTTCATGTTTATACAAAAAGGCACCAACAAGTTACCAAATAAATATCATTAGATTCATTACTATTTGTTTGAACAATGTAGCTATTTGGTGTCATAATACATTTCTAAACCCTCTCAATTTTTTTAATCATATAGCTATTTGAGGTCATAAATATTGTTGTATTTTGGTGTTAACTAGGTCAAAGTTTGAGATAACTTGACGCTTCAAAATAAAATCTGAGAATACACTCTTTCGTGAACCGGATAGAGTAGTGGATTATGGAGGTGGTAGATACGGTGTTTTGGTGCTATTAACATTTCCGGAGAAAACTAACATGGAATTGCACATTCGAGATTCTGTTCACATGTAAGAAAACCTCAACTTAGGATTAACAGGACTGATATGAGATGCACACTCAACGGCAATAAAACCTTGAATTTGATCCTGGCATGGCAGATGCATGTTCACAGAACGTAGCATGCATGCATGCATCGAGAGACAGCCATGCCGGATCCAGCGTCCAGCCTCCGTACGGGCATTCAAGCGAACCTGCAGAAATTCAATGGACGCCACGCTGACATGTCCGTCCGGTGAACCAAGCGACACACACGTGCTGCTCTTTCTCTCTCTTTCATCGCAGAGTATACTGTTCGTATAGTGTAAGTAGATATTTTATGTATATACACACTGTCATCGATCTACCGATGTGAAAGATCACTAGATATTCAGGTGTGCAGAAAGAAACCTGGATGGACGGAGCTTCTAGGTTTCAGTGTCACCTTTCGCCATCATCATTCCCTAAAGATCGATCTGCCTATCTGCAGTCAATACTCTGTAGCTTTTGACAAAGTTAGTGGTGATTAAGAGCATATTTACTGGACAAAGCAGCTAATTTCTGCCTTTTGATCTCTTTCCCCCCTCCCTCTGCAAGACCTGCCCGGGGTCACGTGGCCAGGAGCCATTGCCATTGCTGCCTTGTCTTGAGCTAGTAATTAGCTGAATACCTATACGCTGTAATTTACAGTTTGAATCTTTATCCTCGAGAGGTTAATGCGGACATAAACGAACAAATAAGTTAGCTCTACACCTTAACTATACAGGGACCAGTAGTAGTCCTCTCATTTTTTTTTTTTTTTTTAGAGTAGTAGTCCTCTCATCTGACATCTCATCCTCTAGGATGTATAGCTAGCTAGAAAGACAACATGGACAGCAGTGTGGTGTCTACTCCCAATTATGATCGATCCATCAATCAATGCATGTACGAGTTGTTTGTTTGAATTCCAAGTACATCTCCCTCCATTTTTTGACGCATCCCTTGGCTTTTGCCTCGGAGAAAATAGAAAATTAGATTGCTTCCTTGAATGATTAATCAGCAGCCCATATGCCATGAATTTCTGTGTCTGCGCGAGATGAGATGCTTCCGTGGGTCAGGCCTCCATAAGTTTCCATCATCATCATTTTGTTGGGACCTAATCAATATCCACAGGGCAACCACTGTAGCCGGAGCTGCAGGATTGCAACTAATCCACATTTTTCTTTGATTGAACTTGCACCAGCGGACCACCTTCACATGCCTGTTGCTGCCCTGATTTATGCAGTAGCTAGTCCACGATAGTACTACCCGAGTAATTTTGTGGCTGAATTACAAATCAATGGTGCTAAGTTTTTTTTTCTGAATTTCATGGATGGTGGACGGCAAGTGCCATTTTTTCCATTGCCATGTGGCAAGTTGCTATTGAGTCGCGCCCTAAATATCCGCGTCATATAAGGATTCGTGTATCCCAAAAATTGCTTTGGCACGCGAGATCCATGGAGCCCTTTATCAAAAAAAATTGAAAACTTATTTAAAATTTAAGAAAAAATCCGAAAAAATATAGCTGGATGTAGTAAACTATGTACACTACGAGTGTGCAAAATTTTACTGTAAAATACTTTGTATTGATGCTCAGCAAAAAGACAAATTGGACAAATTTTGGAAGATTCAAAAGTTGCATTGTTCATGCTCTGGATCAGACATAATAGAAGGTGTTTTTGACCAGAGATTCATGGAAAGCTTTTAGATACTTCAGTTGAGACATTTTTCATGAAAGGTGGTCTAGTATTTTTGAAAAATGAGGTGGTACCATTTTACAACTTTAATTTGGTGGTTGCTTCACAAAACGCCCCCTTTCTGACACTAGAAAAATGAAAAATGGTTTTTTGTGCAATGAAAAGGAAAACTTCCACCTGCAACATTGTCCACAATTCAAAGATACAAAAGTGTGCATAATATGGACAAATTATCACAAACTATGCCGTGAATCTGGCCATAATATTGTTCATTTGGTCCGAAAGTCATGAAACTTCGTACATGATAGGTTATTTTGGTGAACAATTTTCCAAGATATTTGCAATATTACAAATTTATTATTTTTCTCAGATACTATGTAAAATGATGCAACGTGAAGGTTTTACATTTTCATGATCGTTTTTAATTTTTTACGCCCATTCCAAATTGCGGTCAAATCGGCGGGCATGAAGTTTTTTAGCTAGGGGTGACACCTTGCGAAACTATGAGCGGATCTCTGATAAAATAGCATACTGTGAATCTAAAAATGATTTTTGCAAAAAATCATGGTAAAAAAATCATGTACCTGTAGTTTAAATCGGACTCACTTCCTACCGATTCGGCAGTAATTTGTCTTTTTGACCAGAGGTGCATGAAAAGATTTTAGATACCCTAGTTGGGACATTATCCATGGAACGTGGTATAGTATTTTTGAAAATGGGGTGGTACTATTTTGCAACTTTAATTTGGTGGTTTCTTCACAAAACACCCCTCCTGGCACTCAAAAATGGAAAATGGTTTTTTCTGCGATGAAAAGGAAAACTTCCTCCTGCAACACTACACACCATTCTAGGATACACAAGTGTGCACAGTCTGGACACAATATCACAAACTATGTAGTGAATCTGGCATAGTTGGTATTTTCTCCTCGCTAGGGTTTCGATTAGGGAGGCTTCACACCTCTCTACTTGGTATTTTCTCCTTTATAGGTTATTAATATTTTTTATTATCTTTCTAATAAAATTGATTTCATCTTCTTATAAGTTTGTATGAGAAAATTACAGTGTTTCTGGTTCTATGGTCAAAACCCCACCGAAGAAACACAAATCAAGCCAATCAGAGGAGAGGAAACAACTACCCACGGATCAGTCCTCCGGATTGGTCTCAGCCGTCCAATCCGTCAAGATCCAACCGTCATCTCTTTCTCCTAAACCACCCCTCTCTCTCTCCTTATCCATGCTTCCCTCTCCTTAGCTCTCCCCCTCTACCACACCCACAGATGACTCCCCGACACGGTCTCCATCGCCTCATCGCCCCCTCTCCTCCTTCCCCAAATCCGTGGGCGACCGAAGCACCGATGAGCGGAGCATCGACTTTCCGCCTGAGCACCGTAGGGGGCGTCATCCTGCGCCTCCACGTCGCACTTCCTAATGGCGGCAACCACCACCTGCGCGATCCTAGTGAGCGGGCTGCCCGTCGGCGGCTGGTGCGTGCGGTACGTGCTGGTGCCGGCGACGAGCACGCTGAGTAGGGCTGGGATGCCGTAGCCGATCCGCCAACGCGATGGCGAGCACACACACGGAGGCGGTGTCCGCCCGCAGGGAGGCGGCGCCCACCTGCACGACGGCGTCCACCTGCCCCTGAGCGTCGTCCACCTGCTGGCCACTGGCGGCGTGCTCTGGTGCTACTGCTGGCGGCGTGCTCTAGGCCAATGTGGCGCATGGGCACTGCCGCTCGGCCATTTTTTTAAAATTTTGTAGATAGGTACGCAGTGCCGTCGGCATAGCACCGCCGCACCATTGACGACGTCCGTCACACCCCTCTCCCTGACGGTCGAGATACGTCGACGGCCTAGCGAGGAGACACCGACGGGTAGGGAGGTACGCCGACGCGATCTAACCCGATGGCTAGACGCCGACAGCGGCCGTCGGCGTAGCAGCGTAGGTGTAAGCCAACGGCTTTTTGAGCTACGCCGAGCGACGGCAAAAGCCCTCGGCCTCTCGCTTGATTCCTGTAGTCATCTGGCCGAAGCAAACTACATTAGCTACGTACGTGTACATCGAAGACGCGTACGATTTACAGTCAAATGTGCACGGTTCTATGTTCAGATGATTATAATTCATGAATTTTCAGATACGTACATATGCACGGTCTAGTCGCGCTATGATTCAGTCTCTTCTTCACCGGCCGGACATATGGTCGGTCGCAGCAAATTAATTAGGACACCCCAGACGGACAATGGTGTTACTGTTTGTACGTGTACTATATCAGTCAACGAGTTAAAATCCCTTGTGCACCACGTACATAGTCATACTCGCGTTGATCAAAGTTAAATTCCTGGCAGGCCACCACTACCGTACCGTACCTGTATGTTAACAAGATGAATTAGTACCTTTATTGTTTCTCCTTCAAAATGCAAGAGGCAGAATGCACAAATATGTATAATGCGACGACAGGGTACAATCACTTGATCGCAGATAAACCATAGAATAGTTTAATATAAGTTGCTTAAGGCGCCCAATGAAGACACGCATCGCCTCACCAGATATAATTTCCTTTTTTCCTTTTAGAAAGCACTGTAAAAACAGAGTATAGTACTCCGTTCGTAACAGCGGCCCAGGACCACACACACGTAGAGTCGTAGATGCATGGGGCGTATGATGTATGTTCCCGTGTCATAAAATATAAGCTGGGTCGACATGATCCAGATTCGCACTAAAAGCCAAGTGGTATCTGTACGTACGCCATGATTTAGGTTAGCCACCAACCGAACTGCATCTCCATGCATGTCTTTGTATCTTTCCGTTTCATTTCAATCAGGGCAGGTCAGGTGGCCAAGCGGGCTCCACGTAGAGGTAAGATAGGAAAAGTAGGATGTACAGCGCCACATGCTACGTGCGTACGATTATTAATTTACTCCCTCCTTTCAAAATATAAGATGTTTTAGCTTTATAAATAAAATGTATTTAAACCTCTATTAGTATCTAGGTTTAGAGTGAACCTAGACACTAAAAGGAGACAAGATACACTTCTTTTACAAAGCTAAATCATCTTATATTTTGAAACGGAGGGAGTATAAGTTTTGATTTTGTACATCGACATTGATACGGTAAATTAGACAGGTTTTTATCACCAAGTATACATGTCTACGCTATAGCTCCACCTGTTTGTTTTGTACACAGACTAATGAATTAAGCACTTTTGCTTCGGTGTCCCCTCCTCTTTTTCAAACTTTCACAAGAAAAAGTTAATACCAATTCGTTTCGAAGACCGTATGAATCCACCTGAAATATGTATGATCATCTTAGACATACACTCGTGCTTGCGGGAGGCGGAAATCGCAAGGTATTTAGAAGCAGTATCAAAATTTAAAAACGTCGCACGCAAAGACGTAGATCGCGATAACCAGAGTGGGATCAGCCGGTAAAAACGCAGAGTATAACCAGTTTGACTAAGTACACCTATATAGAGGTATACATAGCTTAAATATAGGCTTCGACGGGTCAAAAGAAAACCAGACAATGCAAACTTAAGTTTGGGGGAACAACGAAGCACAACTCTACTCCATGCATTTCTGCAGTTTAAGAATCCTGATTAGCTCCCTAAACCATATACTAAGCTTCCAATTAACAATCAAAACTGTTGCAGCTATAGTCTACTTATGCTAGTAGTAATTAGCTTGTCTTATAGTAGAACACTACAGGAACGTCTCGCTACGCCGACGGCCGAAAGCTATCGACATAAGCCAAATTATCGTCGGCGTAGGTCTACGCCGCAAATGCTTGCGTAACTGCGTCGGTTTAAAACATTACGCGAATCGTCGTAGTAAAGCTGTTTGCCAGAACGGGCTACGCCCAGATGGATCCCACCATAACGGCTAACAGCCGTTTGGCTACGCCGACGGCTAAGCCGTCGGCCTAGTTTTTTTAGATTTTTTTCAAAGTTTTTTTAACATTTTTTTCAAAAAATCTTTTTTTTTCAATTTTTTGAATTGTTCGACTCTTTAATCTCACAAGCTTTTTTTAACCTCTAAGTACGATTAATCTCTGGTTAATTGTACTTATGGTCAAACTTCCCGATCGGTTATCCATCCTAATACTACTCCAGCCCAACACGCTTAACTTCTCTGTTCCTTCGGATGAGCTTCTGATAAAGAATTTAGACCTTACTGATAATACTCCCTTATTAATCCTATTAACCTTTCGACCATGGTGTCACAGGCCTTTATTTTTTAAAAGTTCAAACAATTATTTAATTAAATAATAATGATTAAGTAATAATAATTTTGATTTCAAATAAAAATAAAATAAATATTTCCCTCTTTTATTTAATATGGAAAAATTCATATCTTTAAATCCGTAAATCAGAATTCGGCAAATTAAATGTCTAAATCGACCAAAAAAATGAGAGAAATCCAAATATGACATCATATAATATTGTGAAGCTAAAAATGATTGATGAACCTTGTCACATTGTCAAATTGATGAAATCAAATCATGTACGTGTAGTTCATATCTGACTCACTTCCTAGTTCCTAACGATTCGGTAGAAATTTGTTTTTTTAACAGGGGTGGACGGAAAGGCTTTAGATCCCCTTGTTGGGACATTGTCCATGTAAGGAGGTCTAGTAAACTTTCATTTGGTGGTTGCTTTATAAAACCACCCGTTTTTATCACTTGAAAAATGGAAAATGGCTTTTTGGTGCGACGAAAAGGAAAACTTCCTCCTGCAACATTGTTCGCCATCCCATGATACACATGCATGTACAATATGGGCACATTATCACAAATTATACCTTAATTCTAGCCATAACATTGGTCATTTGAACCGAAAGTTAGAAAACCTTGAATAAGATAGGTCATTTTATGAAGGTTGTTTTGAGATATAATCAATATACTAAGTTTGATATTTTCCTTACAATTATGTCACATAATATGACCCAATACGAAGGTTTTGCATCGCTTCGATCTTTTTGAAATTTTTATGCCCATTTTAAACTATCGTCAAACTTTGTCGAACAACGGGCATGAAGATTCTGAGCTCGGGCTGATTCTCGCCAAACTTGCATCGGATCTCTGATGAAATAGCATATTGTGAACCTAAAAATGATTTTTATAAAAAATGATGAGTATCAGATCATGTACTTGTAGTTCATATCGTACCCACTTCCTACCGATTCGGTAGAAATTTTTCTTTTTTATCAGGGGTGGACAAAAAGGTTTTAGATCCCCCTATTAGGACATTGTCTATGTAAGGCGGTCTAGTATTTTTGAAAAATAGGGTGGTAGTATTTTGAAACCTTTATTTGGTGGTTGCTTCACAAAACCACCCGTTTTTAGCACTTGGAAAATGGAAAATAGCCTTTTGGTGCGACGAAAAGGGAAATTTCCTCCTGCAACATTATTCGACATCCCATGCTGCACATGCATGCTTGATATGGGCACATTATCACAAACTATGACTTGATTCTAGCCATAACATTGGTCATTAAAACCGAAAGCTATGAAACCTCGAATGCGATAGGTCATTTTGTGAAGGTTTTTTTGAGACATAATCAATATATCAAGTTTGATATTTTTCCTTCTAACTATGTCATATAATTTTACACCACACGAAAGTTTCGCATTGTTTCGATCGTTTTTGAAATATGTCGTCAAACTTTGTTGAACGATGGGCATGAAGATTCTGAGCTCGGGGCTGAGCCTCGCTAAACTTGCATTGGACCTTTGATGAAATAGCATATTGTGAACCTAAAAATAATTTTTTGATCATGTACATGTAGTTCTGTCACATCCCAAGATTTTAGAAATTGGGACAAAAAAAATTGTTTTTACATATCATTCATGTCCATTTCATTGCATCTATGCAAAAATTAGAATCGAATTCAAAAAAAAAATCCTAATCCTAATAAGTTTTGCAAATATTCCTATAAGGAATAGATATGGATTTTATAAATACAATAAAATTGAACTCAATAAAAGGATACAAAAAATGGTCCTAAAATGATATACTGAAAATCACAAAATTTTAGAAACAAATTTCAGCTCTTTTGGACTTCATATGAAAAAGATATAAAGGAAATAAGAAAATAGAAACATAGAAAAGAATAAACAAAAAAAAGAGACTAACCTACCCCGTGGACCACCCTGGCCCGGCCCACTCCCTCCTTCCCTCTATTTGCGCTCTCCCTTAGCATCGCCTGACATGCAGCCAATGGCTTGACCTAGAGCAGCCCAGCCAGCCCGCTCGGCCTCCTCCTCTCGCCTCCGACGGGTGGACCCCGCCCTCATCCCCAACCTCCGGCGCGAGATCGGCAAGAACACGACCTGCTCCCGAACCAAATTCCGCGAGGAATCCGTCCGATTCACGCCCGATTTGTTGCCCCCTTGTACAAGGCTGGACCCCCATATAATCCCCCGTCCTTGCAAGCTTTTTCCCCTTTCAAAAACCCTAGAAGCTCTAGCACCGAGCCGATTGGATCTTGAGCCGCCGTCGCCATTGCAGGAGCTTCGGGAGGTCAAGTCTGCTGTTGATTTCGAGCACCCCGAGCCCTATTATGTATCCCATCGTCTTCCCCTTGTTTCTCCGCGTCTCCTCACCCTGTTTTCCCCCTCGCAGGCGCAGCACAGCGAGCACGCGAGCTCGTCGGAGCTCCCCCGACCCGCTGCCACTCCATCCGCACACCGTGGTTGTTCCCGGAAGCAAACGACGAACATAAGCGTGCCATAGGGTTCGCCGAGATGATCTGCACCCCGTCGCTTACTCCGCCGTCGCCAGAGGCCACCAGAACCGCCTCCACCACCGGCATCCGAGCGTCGCCGCCGCCGGAGCCACTTTTTCCGTCGCCGTTGACCGCCACCTAAGCCAGATCACCAACAGCCGTTGGATCCTTATCTGACGCGCGAGAATAGATCCAGCCTGAACCGGTATCCTCCAATCAGGGTGTGCCGTGTGTTGCCTAGTCAGCAAGTTCCGTCACCGCCCCGTCATCGCTGCGTCAGCCCAGGTCAGCGCCCAGTCAGCGCGAGTTATTTGATTTTAATATTTAAAATAGCCAGAATTATGTCCAATCTTGTAAAATTCATATAAAATTGAATACATGTCCAAAAATTATAAATAATATATGGTTGGATTAATAAAATTGTGTAGAACAATAATACAAGATTAGATATAACTTTTACAGTACATATTTACTGTAATAAATTAAATGGTTTAATGAGCTTTTTAGACATAATAAATCATAATAAATTATCTGTAGATCCTAAAAATACAAATAAAGTGTCTATGGATTCATAATTTCATACAAAACATTAATATGATGTAAGATCCAAATTTTGCAGTGTAAAATTGCTGTAGTGATTTAAATAGTTTTAATGGACTTTTAGAGTATTAAATTGATAGTAAATAATTTATAACTCAGAAAAATATGAATAATATGTCTCTGGAATCACATTATCATGTAGATTACAGATCTGTATTTAGTTTGATTTTTAGACAAAAGAAATTGTTTAAATGATTTAAACTCCATTAAACACTATTTAAATCATAAGAAAAGATTTATAACTCCGATTAAGTTGAATCCAATTGCTACTGGTTTGTATTAATGCCCTCTATCCAGTACACTTTAGATACAAATTTAATACGGCAATTAGTACAGAAGTTTCAACAGAACTATCAAATCCCTTATATTGGCAAGTAATTATTAATAACAAGTACCCTATTGCATTAAATGAACTCATACATGCATCATATGATATATTAATATTCATAAAACTAATTATACCCATTGTGTAATGTTAAATCGTCATGCATGTTTTTGATCATCCTTATTGTGTTTGCTATGTTTGCAATTGTTTTGATTGGAACTACCTTGTCCTCGTATTAGATTGTTCGGAGAGTGCGATTGCTACGGAGAAATACAATCTAACACCCATATTATCAACATAAGGCAAGTTACACCGCTTGTTCATAATTTTGTCCCAGTTTTGATTCTATGCATGTGATCTTCAAAATTCTGTAGTATGCATGTGTAGGATGTTCTAGTAGAATTTTTCCTTAGTATTATTTTGCAAGTGCGATGATTTTGTAGTATGCCATGAGTAGCTCTATACTTAGGATTTCCCATCCTAATAGGTTACCCCTGTTTTTGCTAAGTATTGCTTGCTATGCTATATATACAAAGTACCGTTGGGGGGTTCGAAAGACAAAGAATTTTTCTAAGTATAAAGGCTCTCTAGAGCAAACTTTTCTTCTCAAATCCACTTCAAAATAAAACTAAGTTTTCTTCAGGGCGGAATGGTTGTCGGGTCAACGAGTGTGATTTTGGTGGAGGACGGCCGCCAAGGAATCAAAGAAGTCTGCCATGTTTCAGAATTTAGAAGCTTCCAGTGCAACCACAATACATTATGGGCTCTGTCTTGGCCTAGTACTTAGTGGGAAACCTCACCTGGGTACCAACATTTGGAGGATTCTTGGCACGGTTGGATCCGGAAGGTAGAGGGGCTACTAAGGGAAAGCCTCGCCATGGTCTTGTCTGTAAAAGGACTTGATCGTGGATTGTGGGTAAAGTGCACAAACTCTCGAGAGTATTGCAATCTGATCGATCAGCCGTGTTCACGGTAATAGAACAACAATGAGCGTCTGAAGGATGGATCCTCTGAAGGATCTTCCTCTCTCTTTTCTAAAAACATAGTTTTGAAACCCCATGGCGTGCGTAATATCGCTAATGGGTGGGAATTTGGGAACTTGGTGTGTAATATCCAAGTGGCGGCAGTGCGTAATATCCAAGTGTTTGGTTGTTTGGACACTTGGTGCGTAATATCCTCGTGTGCCACTCGACCTTATTTTATCTAAGCAAATGTTTACAAAGTAGGACAATCCTCTCTTCTTCTCTATACTTAAGAAAACTAGCTTTGAGCAAATGAACTCTATAGCCTATACTAGCCTTGCATGTAGAGATAGTCTTTTCTCTCCTTGGTGTAATTTGCCAATACATTCAAAGTATTGACCCAACTTGTTGGATGCACGTTTCATGTGCAGAATTTCAGAGGTCATTGAAAGGTGCGCTAGGATCGCGGGTCTTCACTCAACCAGCCTGTGGCATTGATGGGACTCCAAGTTGTATTTATATCGCTTCTGTTGTAATAATGTAAACTCTGGATTATTCGATTCATGTAATAAAGACTTGTGCTTTACATGATATTTCATCGACTGTGAGTGCTAGCTATTGATCCAGGGACTAGCATGTTATTCACAGGGACTTAGGATCTTACTTGATCCGAGGTCACTACAGATGGTATCAGAGCATAAGTTGACTGTAGATCGTGTCCCTAGACATGGAAAAACCTTAGGAAGGATATTTTCTAAGTTATTTCAGAAAACTCTCATACTTCTCATCATATACCTTTGGGGTTTTAAAATTTCTTAAGTCTCTTCTTTTCAACATTAGAAAATGACCACTACACACTTCAAGAAGAAACTTTTCTGAAGATTACCTTTTCAAAGGAGATCATCTCAATGTTTCGATTAAGTTGAGATTGAAGAACTCCATGAAAGATGTTCCAAGACTGAAGCTACGAGATTAAAGACTTCAAAGGCCTTAAGTCAATGTTATTAACTAAAGAACTCGAAAGATTGAAGATTATGAAGAACATGAAGACTATCAAGAGCACGAAGACTTTTGGAGACTCGAAGCCTCGAAGATTCCAAGTGACCTATTAGGAACCAAACCCGAATAAGATTTCGCTAAATATAGATACGACAAATTGTTTGCTATCTTGTATGGTTTATTACCATAGCTAATGAAAACCTATTTTCTAAATAAAATTTCTTGTATGGGTTATTCTTCTTCTTTCCATACTCCATTCGTTCCTACTCTAAACCTTGGTCAACTCGACGGATGGACCATATCAATAAGGAGGTACCTATTGTAAAGGAATACCCAGATGTCTTCCCAGAGGAGCTACCCGGAATGCCTCCCGACAACTTAAGAACCACGAACACAACTACCCCACACATGAATTGGAACTTGCGTCTGTGGTTCATGCACTCAAGGTATGGAGACACTACCTCATGGGCAAACATTGTGATGTGTTCACAGATAATAAGAGTTTGAAGTACATTTTCATCCAAAAAGGAGGAAGGATCTAAGCAAAGTCCTATGCTTCCAGTGTCACAATCATGGGCATTATGCTGATAATTGTCCAAAACATGTGAATGTAGCTGGAAAGGATAAGAACTACAGATGGTAGCAGCGTGAAGAAGCCCAAGAAATATTCTAGCCAGGTGACATGCTATAAGTATGGTGAAACAGTGCATTACTCGTTAAATTTCCCTCGGAAAAAGGAAGAATGATTATGGCAAAGGAAATGCCAAAGGAAAGAAGCCCAATCCATCCATCAAGCTACGACGAATTATGTTAGTATGAATGGATCTTACAAATCAACAATCCACATCGACCCATCAGAAGAACCTAACAAATACAATTTTTAAGGGTGGTAGTACCCTAGTGTAACCAAACCTATTTCTTGCTAGCTTTCTCGAATCTCGAGGACGAGATTCCTTTTAAGGGTGGTAGTCTGTCACATCCCAAGATTTTAGAAATTGGGACAAAAAAAAATTGTTTTTACATATCATTCATGTCCATTTCATTGCATCTATGCAAAAATTAGAATCGAATTCAAAAAAAAATCCTAATCCTAATAAGTTTTGCAAATATTCCTATAAGGAATAGATATGGATTTAATAAATACAATATAATTGAACTCAATAAAAGGATACAAAAAATGGTCCTAAAATGATATACTGAAAATCACAAAAATTTAGAAACAAATTTCAGCTCTTTTGGACTTCATATGAAAAAGATATAAAGGAAATAAGAAAATAGAAACAGAGAAAAGAATAAACAAAAAAAAGAGACTAACCTACCCCGTGGACCACCCTGGCCCGGCCCACTCCCTCCTTCCCTCTATTTGCTCAGCTCAAAGACGTCGCATGCCTTAGCGCCAATGGAAGCCTAGAGCAGCAGCCCGGCCAGCTCGCCTCCTCCTTCCTCGTGACGGTGGACCCGCCCTCATCCCCAACCTCCTGAGACCAAGCAAGAACACGACCTGCTCCCGAACCAAATTCCGCGAGGAATCCGTCCGATTCACGCCCGATTTGTTGCCCCCTTGTACAAGGCTGGACCCCCATATAATCCCCCGTCCTTGCAAGCTTTTTCCCCTTTCAAAAACCCTAGAAGCTCTAGCACCGAGCCGATTGGATCTTGAGCCACCGTCGCCATTGCAGGAGCTTCGAGAGGTCAAGTCTGTTGTTGATTTCGAGCACCCCGAGCCCTATTATTTATCCCATCGTCTTCCCCTTGTTTCGCCGCGTCTCCTCACCCTGTTTTCCCCCTCGCAGGCGCAGCACAGCGAGCACGCGAGCTCCCCGGAGCTCACCCGACCCGCTGCCACTCCATCCGCACACCGTGGCTGTTCCCGGAAGCAAACGACGAACATAAGCGTGCCATAGGGTTCGCCGAGACGATCTGCACCCCGTCGCCTACTCCGCCGTCCCCAGAGGCCACCAGAACCGCCTCCACCACCGGCATCCGAGCGTCGCCGCCGCCGAAGCCACTTTTTCCGTCGCCGTTGACCGCCACCTAAGCCAGATCACCAGCAGCCGTTGGATCCTTATCTGACGTGCGAGAATAGATCCAACCTGAACCGGTATCCTCCAATCAGGGTGTGCCGTGTGTTGCCTAGTCAGCAAGTTCCGTCACCGCCCCGTCATCGCTGCGTCAGCCCAGGTCAGCCTTGATCGGTATAAGTTATTTGATTTTAATATTTAAAATAGCCAGAATTATGTCCAATCTTGTAAAATTCATATAAAATTGAATACATGTCCAAAAATTATAAATAATATATGGTTGGATTCATAAAATTGTGTAGAACAATAATACAAGATTAGATATAAGTTTTACAGTACATATTCAGTGTAATAAATTAAATGGTTTAATGAGCTTTTTAGACATAATAAATCATAATAAATTATCTGTAGATCCTAAAAATACAAATAAAGTGTCTATGGATTCATAATTTCATACAAAACATTAATATGATGTAAGATCCAAATTTTGCAGTGTAAAATTGCTGTAGTGATTTAAATAGTTTTAATGGACTTTTAGAGTATTAAATTCATAGTAAATAATTTATAACTCAGAAAAATATGAATAATATGTCTCTGGAATCACATTAACATGTAGATTACAGATCTGTATTTAGTTTGATTTTTAGACAAAAGAAATTGTTTAAATGATTTAAACTCCATTAAACACTATTTAAATCATAAGAAAAGATTTATAACTCCGATTAAGTTGAATCCAATTGCTACTGGTTCGTATTAATGCCCTCTATCCAGTACACTTTAGATACAAATTTAATACGGCAATTAGTACAAAAGTTTCAACAGAACTATCAAAACCCTTATATTGGCAAGTAATTATTAATAACAAGTACCCTATTGCATTAAATGAACTCATACATGCATCATAAGATATATTAATATTCATAAAACTAATTATACCCATTGTGTAATGTTAAATCGTCATGCATGTTTTTGATCATCCTTATTGTGTTTGCTATGTTTGCAATTGTTTTGATTGGAACTACCTTGTCCTCGTATTAGATTGTTCGGAGAGTGCGATTGCTACGGAGAAATACAATCTAACACCCATATTATCAACATAAGGCAAGTTACACCGCTTGTTCATAATTTTGTCCCAGTTTTGATTCTATGCATGTGATCTTCAAAATTCTGTAGTATGCATGTGTAGGATGTTCTAGTAGAATTTTTCCTTAGTATTATTTTGCAAGTGCGATGATTTTGTAGTATGCCATGAGTAGCTCTATACTTAGGATTTCCCATCCTAATAGGTTACCCCTGTTTTTGCTAAGTATTGCTTGCTATGCTATATATACAAAGTACCGTTGGGGGGTTCGAAAGACAAAGAATTTTTCTAAGTATAAAGGCTCTCTAGAGCAAACTTTTCTTCTCAAATCCACTTCAAAAAAAACTAAGTTTTCTTCTGGGCGGAATGGTTGTTGGGTCAACGAGTGTGATTTTGGTGGAGGACTACCAGAATCAAAGAAGTCCGCCATGTTTCAGAATTTAGAAGCTTCCAGCAACCACAATACATTATGGGCTCTGTCTTGGCCTAGTACTTAGTGGGAAACCTCACCTGGGTACCAACATTTGGAGGATTCTTGGCACGGTTGGATCCGGAAGGTAGAGGGGCTACTAAGGGAAAGCCTCGCCATGGTCTTGTCTGTAAAAGGACTTGATCATGGATTGTGGGTAAAGTGCACAAACTCTCGAGAGTATTGCAATCTGATCGATCAGCCGTGTTCACGGTAATAGAACAACAATGAGCGTCTGAAGGATGGAGCCTCTGAAGGATCTTCCTCTCTCTTTTCTAAAAACACAGTTTTGAAACCCCATGGCGTGCGTAATATCGCTAATGGGTGGGAATTTGGGAACTTGGTGTGTAATATCCAAGTGACGCTTGGTGCGTAATATCCAAGTGTTTGGTTGTTTGGACACTTGGTGCGTAATATCCTCGTGTGCCACTCGACCTTATTTTATCTAAGCAAATGTTTACAAAGTAGGACAATCCTCTCTTCTTCTCTCTACTTAAGAAAACTAGCTTTGAGCAAATGAACTCTATAGCCTATACTAGCCTTGCATGTAGAGATAGTATTTTCTTTCCTTGGTGTAATTTGCCAATACATTCAAAGTATTGACCCAACTTGTTGGCTGCACGTTTCATGTGCAGAATTTCGGAGGTCATTGAAAGGTGTGCTAGGATCGCGGGTCTTCACTCAACCAGCCTGTGGCATTGATGGGACTCCAAGTTGTATTTATATCGCTTCTGTTGTAATAATGTAAACTCTGGATTATTCGATTCATGTAATAAAGACTTGTGTTTTACATGATATTTCATCGACTGTGAGTGCTAGCTATTGATCCAGGGACTAGCATGTTATTCACAGGGACTTAGGATCTTACTTGATCCGAGGTCACTACAAGTTCATATCTGACCCACTTCCTACCGATTCGGTAGAAATTTGTCTTTTTCATCAGGGTGGACGGAAAGGTTTTAGATCCCCTTGTTGAGACATTGTCCATGTAAGACGGTCTAGTATTTTTGAAAATGGGGTGGTAGCATTTTGAAACTTTCATTTGGTGGTTGCTTCACAAAACCACCCGTTTTTAGCACTCGAAAAATTGAAAATGAGTTTTTGCTACGACGAAAAGGAAAACTTCCTCCTGCAACATTGTTCGTCATCCCATGATGCACATACATGCGTACTATGGACACATTATCACAAACTATGCCTTGATTCTAGCCATAACATTGGTCATTTGATCCGAAAGCTAGGAAACCTCGAATGAGATAGGTCATTTTGTGAAGGTTTTTTTGAGACATAATCAATATACCAAGTTTGATAATTTTCCTTCTAACTATGTCATATAATTTTACACCACACGAAAGTTTCGCATTGTTTCGATCGTTTTTGAAATATGTGTGCCCGTTTTAAACTATCGTCAAACTTTGTCGAACAACGGGCATGAAGATTCTGAACTCGGGGCTGAGCCTCGCTAAACTTGCATTGGACCTTTGATGAAATAGCATATTGTGAACCTAAGAATGATTTTTGTAAAAAATCATGAGCATCAGATCATGTACATGTAGTTCATATCTGACCCACTTCCTACTGATTCCGTAGAAATTTGTCTTTTTCATCAGGGTGGACGGAAAGGTTATAGATCCCCCTGTTGGGACATTGTCCATGTAAGGCGGTCTAGTATTTTTGAAAATGGGGTGGTAGCATTTTGAAACTTTCATTTGGTGGTTGCTTCACAAAATCACCCGCGTTTAGCACTCGGAAAATCGAAAATGAGTTTTTGCTATGACGAAAAGGAAAACTTCCTCCTGCAACATTGTTCGCCATCCCATGATACACATACATGCATAATATAGACACATTATCACAAATTATGTCTTGATTCTAACCATAACATTGGTCATTTGATCCGAAAGCTAGGAAACCTCGAATAAGATAGATCATTTTGTGAAGGTTTTTTGGGACATAATCAATATACGAAGTTTGATATTTTTCCTTCCAACTATGTTATAATTTGACACCACGCGAAGGTTTCGTATTATTTCGATCGTTTTTGAAATTTTTATGTCTGCTTTAAACTATCGTCAAACTTTGTTGAACGGCGCGCAAGAAGATTCTGAGATTGGGGTTGAGCCTCGCTAAACTTGCATTGGATTTTTGGTAAAATAGCATATTGTGAAACTAAAAATGATTTTTGTAAAAAATCATGAGCATCAGATCATGTACTTGTAGTTCATATCTGACCCACTTTCTACCGATTCGATAGAAATTTGTCTTTTTCATCAGGGGTGGACGTAAAGGTTTTAGATCCCCTGTCAGGATATTGTCCATGTAAGGCTGTCTAATATTTTTGAAAAATGGGATGGTAGCATTTTGAAACTTTCATTTGGTGGTTGCTTCACAAAACACCCTGTTTTTAGCACTCGGAAAATGAAAAATATGTTATACGAAAGTATTTGTAATGTTGACATATTTTTTTCAACAAAAATATGTAATATTTGAGTTTAGATAGATAGACCTGATTTTCCTAACTTTTTTATATATTATATGTATTTTTTGAATTAGAATAATTTATTTATGATTTTTTCTTAGATTAATGTGACAATGAGGAAAATTAGCTAGGCCGAAGCCGTCAGCGTAGCCTTGACACCGTTGTATCACCGTTACGGCCAATCGACTACGCCGACGGCTGCCGTTGGCCTGTCCTACCCTACGTCGACGGCCAAACTAGGCCGATGGCCGTTTTGCTCGGCTGCCCTCCTCGTGGGCTACGCCGATGGCCCCGACAGCTTCTGGCCGTCGGCCCCTACTTTTCCTCTAGTGGAAATCATCATTATCGACCTAGTCCTGTAGTTAAGGTTAATAACGATAGGCGCCGATTAAGTAGGTGGCAGCTAAAATGCCCAAAACATTGGATACCATCTTCATCCCCATCGATCGATCGTGCGGGAGCCCACATAACTCAGAGCCCTGACTAGATTAAACAAAATTAATCAGAGCAGCCTGACAACTCCTGCTTCTGCTGCTTCTATTTGTGGCTGCTAACACAAGCGTGAGGCCAACTTCTCCTGATTAATTTTATTTTCCATTTATGCTAAATCTGTTATTTTCAATTGTTACCACGGAAAATTGGACCATCTTTTTCTCTTCTCACTTTTTTTTCGATCATCCTCTCACTTTTATTGGCCGGCTTTTGCACATAGGTAATCCATGAGTGGTTTCGTTTATGCATGGTATGGAAAAACAGAGTTGCATAGCCATACAGAGTTGCATGAATGATAGGCCGAATGCGCCTATCATTGGCCTCACGCTTGTGTTAGCAGCCCTGTCTGTCCACCCTGCCTTTACTTACCAAAAACAACTTCCCCTGCAGGGTCCGCATAATTGTTCTTCAGGCCATCGATCCGGTACTTAAAAAAATTGTACGGCGAGCTAACATAGTACTGGCGTGTCTTGGCACAAAGAGACACGTACATACAGTATATGCATGTAAAATTGGAGAGGAAGGCGCAAGATCCGAGGCGTACACAAAACTTTAGCTAGTTCACCGATTCCGCTGTTACTTAACTTAACCAAACGAGGGTTGCGTAGAAATGTAGCAAGCAAGCGATTCTGCCATTCAGATTGCAATTCGGTCCAGAACCACCACCCTAAAATTAATCTTTAAAATGTCTTTTTTAGAGGAAATGGCTGCATTCATTTATTCGATCCCATAAACATCTCAGACCAAACAAGTCTGTAACGAATCTAGGGGTACAGTAAGCCACGTCTTACAAATTCTCGAATCTCGAATCGTAGCCTTTCTTGTGGCTAAGTTATGCGCAACACCATTCACCGACCGTCGCACCCAAATGACCCGATGGTCATCGAAAGTCCGGAGATCTCCTTTAATCTCCTCCACCAGCTGAGTGTAGATGGATCTATCCCATTCCCATGATGTCAGCTTTGCCACCACATTCTTGCTATCGGTCTCCAACACCATGGAGACCAATAGCAAGAATGCTAGATAGTTCCATGCTAGATAGTCCTCCTTCCCCAGCCCACCAACATGTACTTTTTGAATTTCCTCCACATCAAAATCATGAGAAATCTATTGCAGCTTCTGCATGTTCCATCTGGTGTCACGTTCATCGAGCAGTTGATCAGCCGTGACGATATCCATGTCGCACTTATAACTCAGTGTGTCGTTGTGCACCCTCCTTCGGTATCCAATTGCTTACCCAAATGTCCACTTGGGAGCCCTCTCCTTCTCTCCAGATGACATCCTGACTCAACTGATCAAAGCCATGCAGAATGCTACGCCAATAAGTGAAACAACCTCTCGCTGGACAACTAGCTTGCATTCTACAGAATGCTAGAGTTTGGGAAATACCGAGCCTGAAGAACGCGAGCGCAAAGAGACTCAGGGGCAGTAAGAATTCTCCACGCCTTCTTCGCCAGGAGAGCTTGATTGAATGCTTTGAAATCCCTAAAACCCATCCCTCCGGTACTTCTGGAATGGCACATCTTATTGAAGGAGATATGCCCTAGAGGAAAATAATAAATAGGTTTGTTATCATATCTCAAACTAGTTCATGATAGTTTCATACTGTGCTATAACTGTATCAAGAAGAAACAATGATACAGGTGTGGTATGTAAACAAACTTGGTCCCTAGTAGCATCTATTTAACTAGTTCGTTGGACAACCGATGATCAAGGTTTCCTGATCATGGTGCATTTATGCCAGTTGACAACGAAGTTGTGTCACTAGAGAATGATATGATGGACATTAACCACATAAGTATTGCAACGTGATCTAGTCACACGGTTCATCGTTGTAATAATTAGAAACGAAATGACCTTCTCCTTTGACCATGAGATCATATTAATCATTGTCTCCAGAGGAATGCTTTGATCACACTAACCATCAAGTTTGTAACTGGGTGGCCATAAAAGTGTGTATTGGTTATTTTGAAGGAACAGTTGAGGCCTATGTATCGAGATCGAGATTTTGTCCACCTGCGTGACGGGAAGATGCACTGGGCCCACTGGTTGAGATTGCATCTAACAAGCTGCAACATATGACTAGGTTATCGGGATACAATATCAAGATAACGAGTTAAGTAGACTTGTCGGTAATGAGATTAGTATGGTGATACTAAATATTAAATCTCGGACAAGTCATGTATCAAAGAGATAAAGGGAATATGACACAACGTTTATGGTTCGAACATGACAGAGTCTCGTGGAATGCATGGCAGTCAATATGGACATCCCGGTCCCGCTATTGATCATTGCGCGGAGAGAAATCTCGATCATGTCTGTGCCATTCTCGAACTATAGGGTAACACACTTAAGGGTCTAACGATGTTCTAAGATCGCTATGGAAGTGAAGGGATCACTGATGAGAAAGAAAGATCTGAAATGTTACGAGAAAGTATTATCAGAATAGTTTTGAATAGTGTCCGAAGATGTTCGGAAGAAGGAAAAGACCAAAATGTATCTCGGATAAATGGCAATCTATAAATATGCATTTGTGTATATTAATTATTAATTAATATATATTCAAATAAATATTTTAAATTAATATTTATGGGGCAACTTCCTACATTGGTCCAAATCCCCGGAGGGAAACAACCCGAGAGGAAGCCACCCCGGAAGACATCCGCAGCATCTGGGCCCATGTGGGGCCCAAGAGGGAGAACAGGCACGCACAGGCGCGCAGGCGGGTAGCAACCACTATTGCTAGCGGGTCGTGCACCCAGCCCATGCGGGCGAGCATGGGATGGCGTGAAGCAGTTCAGCAAGTTGGGCTCCTCCTCGACCCTGACCCGGTAGCGCTCTGACGATGGCGACAAGTTTGGTGAGGTCCCGTCAAGTGGTGTCACATGCAACCGTGCATCTCCGCTACATGGTGGCTTCTTAGTGGCGCGGTTTGTGGTTCTAGTCGACTGCGGATCTATGTTCGGACGGGAACTATCATATCTGGCCGGTGGTGGTGTGGTCTGGGCCTGATCCGTATAGATCTGACTAGAGCGGTCTTTGCTCATTTCAGTCTGAGGGTCAGCCTCTCCATGCAAGGTTGTCTTGGATGGGTAGGCTGGCTGCCACCCCCTCATCTCCGGGTGTTGGGAGCCCCAATGGGGAACCAACGACACGTTGACTCGAGGTGTGTCTCTAGAGAAATCCTTGATCTAACTCTACGTTTGTATAGACCGCAGTGGTGCTACTTGGTGTCACTGGCCTCCTAGGGGCGTCGTCTGCGAGATACACCTCCGGTCATGGTGTTGGTTCCAGGCAAAAGCTCAATGACAAAGACACCTCCGGCGTCGTTCTTCCATCTTCAAGGCGCTACGTGTTCGGGAATTAGCACACTCAAACATGCTCTAAAAATTCGTAGCAAAATAAGATGTAAACTTCAGATCCACTCATGTACTAAATCCACGGATCGTTGCTCAATCATGGAAGGAAACAAATGCATCAAACATATTTGGATGAAACAGATTCTGTCCCAACCGAGGATAAGTCATGTGTGCTCTCACACAGTGGCTGAAATCTGCAGGTAGGCAGGACAAGTCATATGTGATCTCAACACATAGGAGCAGCAACAAGCAAATCAAAACACAGGGACACCAATCCTTTTTAGGTGGAAACCTCTCAACTTGAGAGGAAAAACCACGAGCCGAAGCCACCCAAATCTTATTCCACTATTATCAAATGGGGGTTCAACTTGTTCTTCTCTAGAGAGCACTAGAGGATCTCATACATCAAGATTTGGGGCACAAGAGCTAGGGATCAGAACAATCTCACCAAAGATGGTGAAACCACAGCTTGAAGGAGACAAGGTAGTGGATCTGGACATCACAACCTTGTGGGCAAAGCCCGGTGCTTGATTTAGCTTCTTCCTTCAACTTCTCCTCTTTCCCTTCTCTCTTGGTTTTCTTTTCCAATGGAGGCTAACCTAGATTTTTTTCACTGATACATTGCAAATGTATCTATAATTTTTTATGTTCCATGCTTGGTTTTATCTACTTTCTTATGTTTTGTCCACACTTTGGAGTACTTTTCATATGATTTCTTGGACTAACCTATTAACAAGAGCCACAGTGCCAGCTGCCTGTTTTCTGATGTTTTTGGTTCCAGGAAAGTCAGAAAATGAATATTCTCGGAATTGGACGGGACAAAAGCCAAAGTCATTATTTTACCGAGGGACACCTAGAGCCAGAATACGAGACGGAGAGGGGCTAGGGCCCGGCCACACCACCTGGCTGGGCGGCCAGGCCTGGCCTGTGCCAGGGGGTGGTCTGGCCGCCCCAGGCACCCCCTCGGCCTCTTCTTCCGCCTATATATTGCCTCTAATACGGAAACCCTAAGTACACAATCAAAATTCCACGAAAGAGTCTGTAGCCGCCGTCATCTCCATCCTTAGATCGGGAGGGATATGAAGCTCTTCCCGGCACCCTGCCAGAGAGGGGAATTCACCCTGGAGGCCTTCTTCATCACCATGCAAGCCTCCTGTGTGATGTGTGAGTAGTTCATCTCTGGACTACGGGTCCATGTAGTAGCTAGATGGCTGGTTCTCCTCCTTTGTGCTATCATGTTTAGATCTTGTGACCTCCGTTCATGATCAAGATCATCTATTTGTAATTTTGCATGTTGTGATTGTGAGGATCTGATGGATATTGAGATGCTATTTCAGATTGATTATCGATTCTATCATGTCTTTGTTATTTGTGATCTTGCATGCTTTCCGTTGTTAGTAGCTATCTTGGCCAAGTAGATGCTAGCAACTCCAAGAGTTAGTATTTATGCTCGATAGTGGGTTCATGCCTCTGGTAATCTGGGGAAGTGACAAAAATCTCTAAGGTACTAGATGTTGTTGCTACTAGGGATAAAACAACAATCCTTTGTTCATAGAACAGTCATATTGTTTACTTTACACGCAATTCGTAATGCAATTATCCGTTGCTTGCAACTTAATACTGGAGGGGGTTCGGATGATAACCAGAAGGTGGATTATTAGTCATAGATGCAGTTGGATGGCGGTCTATGTATAATGTTGTAATGCCCAATCGAATCTCAAATGAGTCAAGATGATTAGTATATGCTTGTATGCTTTCTCGATGTTTGTCAACTGCCACGTTGTAATTTGTTCACCCATCATGTTATCTATCTTAAGTAGAGCCACCTCTAGTGAACTATGGACCCTGGTCCTTTCTTTTACTTTCAATCTACAATCAACTGTTTACTGCTTTGTGTTTACTTTGTGCAAACTATTACTTTCTTCCACTCGATACGTTTAATCCTTTATTTTCAGCAAAACCTGTGAGATTGACAACCTCATCGCAATTGGGGGCAAAATTCTGTGGTTGTGGTGTGCAGGTCTCCACGTCGCTAATGGCACCGGTAGTGCGCCCTACCAACGTTCAGCCAGCAACACCTTTGGGGTGTTTCCTTGCTCCTACTGGTTCGATTAAACCTTGGTTTCATACTGAGTGAAAACTTGCTGCTGTGCTCATCATACCTTCCTCTTCGGGTTCCCCAACAAGCTTGATATATTTTGGGCCATCAAGCTACTTTTCTAGCGTCGTTGCCGGGGAGTCAAGGACATCTTCACAAGGGGAGTCCCTCATAAACAATCTCTTTACTTTGTTATTTTTGTTTTGCTTAGTTTCTTTTTCTTTTGTTTGCTTGTTTCTTATTCAAAAACACAAAAAATTAGTTTTACAAGTTTGCTTTCTTTATCAAAAACACAAAAAATGACTACTCTTGAAAACACTAAGTTGTGTGACTTCACTAGCACCAACAACAATGATTTTATGAGCACACCTATTGCTCCACCTGTTCCTGAAGCTACTTTCTTTGAAATAAAACCTGCTTTACTCAATCTTGTTATGAGAGAACAATTTTCTGGTATTGGTAATGAAGATGCTGCTGCCCATCTAAATAACTTTGTTAAAATTTGTGAGATGCAAAAGCATAAGGATATAGATGGAGATATTATTAAGCTGAAATTGTTTCCTTTCTCTTTGAGAGGAAAAGCTAAAGAATGGTTAAATTCCCTAACTAGGAATAGTATTGATTCTTGGACTAAATGCAAAGATGCTTTTATTGGAAAATACTATCCTCCTGCTAAGATTATATCTATGAGAAGTGAAATAATGAAGTTTAAACAATCTGATAATGAACATGTTGCTCAAGCTTGGGAAAGAATGAAATATTTGGTAAAGAATTGTCCCATTCATGGACTGACTGCTTGGATGATCATCCAAACCTTTTATACAGGATCGAACTATTCTTCAAGGAACCTATTGGATTCTGCTGCTGGAGGTACCTTTATGACCATTACTTTGGGTGCTGCAACAAAGCTTCTAGATAATATGATGGTTAACTACTCCGAATGGCATACTGAAAGAGCTCCACAAGGTAAGAAGGTAAATTCTGTTGAGGAAACCTCCTCCTTGAGTGATAAAATTGATATTATTATGTCTATGCTTGTTAATAGGAAAGCTCATATTGATCCAAATAATGTTCCTTTAGCCACTTTGGTTGCTCAAGAAGAGCAAGTTGATGTGAACTTTATAAGAAATAACAATTTTAGCAACAATGCCTACAGGAATAATTTTGGTAATAATAATTATAGGCCATATCCTCCCAACAATGGTAATGCTTATGGAAATTCCCACAATTCTGATCTCAATGGTAACTACCACTAGTGTTGAGGCTAGTAATAGCTCTACTACTTTAGATGATAATTATGATTTTGATCTTGATGGTTGCAATATCTCTGAAGTTATTAAGTTTCTACAAAAGCTTGCTAAAAGTCCTAATGCTAGTGCTATGAATATGGCCTTTACAAAACACATTACGGATGCTCTCATAAAGATTAAAGAAGAAAAGATGAAACATAAATCTTCTATTCCTATGAAACAAGAAGATGGTTGGGAACCCATCATTAATATAAAAGTGAATGATTTTGATTTCAAAGCTTCATGTGATCTTGATAATAGTGTTTCTATTATGCCTAGAAGGATTTATGATATGCTTGATTTGCCACCACTTGAAGATTGTTATTTGAATGTCCCACTTGATGATAATGCTAAAAAGAAACTCATGGGGAGTATTAATGATGTTCTTATTATGGTTAACAATGCTTATGTCCCTGTTGATTTCTATGTTTTGGATGTTGAATGCACTGCTTCTTGTCCTATTACTTTGGGAAGACCTTTTCTTAGAACTATTGGTGCCATTATTGATATGAAAGAAGGCACCATTAAATATCAACTCCCACTCAATAAAGGTATAGAAAACTTCCCTAAGAAGAGAGAGAAGATTTCTTTTGCCTCTCCTATGAAAACAAAATTATGTTTTAATGCTTCTTCATTTGAGAACACTTGATTCTTTTTCTTGCTTCTTTTGCCTAACTTAAAGGCGTTAAAGAAAAGTACTTATTGGGAGATAACCCAAAATTTTTACCTGAGTCTTGAAAGTTATTACTTCAGTAATAAACGCTCCTTATCCTTTTTATTTGCTTTTTGTGCCAAGAGTAACCTCTAATGAGAGAGAAGTAATGATTGGGAAAGTTGCTGTCCCGAAACAGATTTTTATGCTTCACCGTAAAAATTCGTGTAAAATCTCGGTTCATTCTTTTGAGGCGTGAATTTTTGTGCTTCTGCACCAGGTTATTATATAACTTTATTTAGTTCAACACTTTTTGATTTGAGCAACAGAAGGTCTTCTAAAAAAATCGTCTTTACCTGCTGGTCTGTTTTGACAGATTTCTGCCATTTTCTGCATTTGCTTCTTGTTGGTTCCTTTTTTAGTTCTTTTGGGGAATTGAGCTTTTTGAGGGAAATGATACAGTAGATAGTGTTTTAATGGAAGTTTTATTGGTGTTAGAACTGAACCTAAAGACTTATTATCTTGAGTGCACTAATGTTGCTAATAAAGATTTTGTGAAGTTTTGTATGAAGGAAAAAATTTAGGTGTATGGAAGAAATGAGTAATGAGATGAAGAATCGACCAAAGCTCAAGCTTGGGGATGCCACGCATGTCACCCCAAGAAATATCCAAGAAGTACAAGCTACAAAGCTTGGGGATGCCCAAGGCATCCTCCTCTTCATCAATAAAAATCCCAGGTTTCTTCCAAACGCTTCATTTTTATTGTTTCATGCACAATTCTGTTGTTCTTGGAGCGTCTTATTTTTCGTTTTTGTTTTGGTTTTTCGTTTGCTTAGTTTGCTGAATAAATTGGTTGGACCCCCTCTTTCATACATTGGTTTTCAAATGGTTTGGTTTGGATTTGGAAAAGAGTAGGAAAGTTCATGCTTAAGTGTTAAAGAGAGCTTGTTTTTGACTATGGCCTATGCTTTGTCATGCCATGATTGATATTTTTTTGGCTTTATGCTTAGTATTATTTGCTATATCATGACTTGTTATAAACAATTGAGATTGCTTAATGTGCCTTTGAAGAATCATGCGTTGCTTTAGCATATTAAAAGCATAGTATTGTGGTATTCTCCTTTGATACTTTATTTGGGTTGACTTGGCGCATGCTCACACCAAGTTATGACTATCCCAAGTCACCATAAGAATTTATGATCCTTTAGTTTTCAACTTGTAGTATCACTTTATGCTTTGATCAATGATGTTTTGTCGCTCTGCATGATTATGGCCATTATCGCTCTCTTAGTTTGTTGCTCCCAGTCTTTTGCTAGCCTCCACAACCAAGTGTGAGTTCCACTCATGCATCCAACTCCAAAAACCAAGTTATTCCAATGAGTCCACCATACCTACCTACTAGCATATGCTATTCCAAGTATATTCATGTTTTTATCTACCTTTCGAATTAAACTTGTTATGAGAAAACTAGTGATTAAAGCTCTCACGAACTTGATCGTATTTGTTGGGGATTAGCAGAACCATGCTGCCATGGGAAACGCTTTCAACATTGCACTGGTACTTTGTACCTAGTTGATATCATGCTCTTTTGTCTATGGATGTCGTCGGTGTGAAATGAAAGGAGAGGTTGTAAGTCCATGGAGTTATGTATATGTGTTAGAGAAACGCCTGGGCCACTGGTCTAATCCATGCTGTCATGGTGGAAACCTGCAGCGTAACCATAATGAGCTGTCTATGAAGCATTCTTCTTATAAAAAAAGAGTCATCTATTGAGAAAAAAGAGAAAAAGAAAAAAAAAGATTATGAAAAGAGGAAAGAGAGGAAAAGGCACCATATTCCCATGGTAAATAAGGAGATTGCTGAGATGCTCGTTTTCTGCTTGCCTTGTCATTTTGACATGGGGATTCTTCCATATCATCGGGCAAGGGGTACCCCGTTGGAGGTTCTCTATGATACACATGTACTTACGATGACAAGAACTTACCGGTGACTAAACTTGAGTAGCATGAGGAGCGTCCCTCGTATTCAAGGGACATGAGATTTCCAACTTATACTTCGTCAAGCATATACACCATAGTTTGTTCACTTTAACCTTAATCACTTCAAGATGCTTATGATAGGGGCAATGAGAGCTGAAAGCTATTAAGTACCATAATTTTTGGAAGCTTTTTATGAGACTTGAATCCCTACTTCCTTCTATGAAGGCCTTTCTTCCACCTTTATATTGAGTCTCCACCTTCTATCTTTATGCACCTACTTTGAGAGCATAGTGGCCATTCTTAGTTCTATGTGCATTGTCCCAAGACTTGTTGATTGATGCATAGCTTTGCTATTGCTTGTTTTAAACTATTTGTATCTAGTCACTCTTATAAACTTTGAATGTGTCCTATGCATTTATGTTTGCTACTCTATGAGGGACGAGCTGAATGCCACTATGCTATGTTTTCTTTATGTGAAACAAACAAATGTCTTGCAAAGCATTGTTATTCATGAATCTTTTGTTTGTGCCTTTTCATGTTGCAACATAGTTTCTTTGTCTTATTCCTAGAACTTTATCTTTCATGTTATGATTGAAGTACTATGATCCCAGCTTCAAATGTTTTACAAATACTTTAGTCAAGTTTATGATGGTGCATGTCACCTTAAAAATTATTCTTTCTTTTTATCACTTACCTACTCGAGGACGAGCAGGAGTTAAGCTCGGGGATGTTGATACATTGCAAATGTATCTATAATTTTTGATGTTCCATGCTTGGTTTTATCTACTTTCTTATGTTTTGTCCACACTTTGGAGTACTTTTCATATGATTTCTTGGACTAACCTATTAACAAGAGCCACAGTGCCAGCTCCCTGTTTTCTGCTGTTTTTGGTTCCAGGAAAGTCAGAAAATGAATATTCTCAGAATTGGATGGGACAAAAGCCAAAGTCATTATTTTACCGAGGGACACCTGGAGCCAGAATACGAGACGGAGAGGGGCTGGGGCCCGGCCACACCACCTGGCCGCGCGGCCAGGCTTGGCCCGCGCCAGGGGGTGGTCTGGCCGCCCCAGGCACCCCCTCGGCCTCTCCTTCCGCCTATATATTGCCTCTGATACGGAAACCCTAAGTACCCAATCAAAATTCCACGAAAGAGTCTATAGCCGCCGTCATCTCCATCCCTAGATCGGGAGGGGAATTCACCCTAGAGGCCTTCTTCATCACCATGTAAGCCTGTTGTGTGATGCGTGAGTAGTTCATCTCTGGATTAGTCAAAAGTTAACATTTTTTAAGTTTGAACATGATTATACACAAAAATATAAAAATTTATAATAGTAAATTAATATCAATTGATTCACCATAAAGTATATTTCTTAATATGTCCATTCAATATTTTAGATGTAGATATTTTTTTCTAAATATTTGGTCAAAGTTAGTAAGATTTGACTTTTCACCAATCCTTAGGCGCCTTATATTTTGGGACGGAGGGAGTAGTAGCTAGATGGCTGGTTCTCCTCCTTTGTGCTATCATGTTTAGATTTTGTGAGCTCCGTTCATGATCAAGATCATCTATTTGTAATTCTGCATGTTGTGTTTGCGGGGATCCGATGGATATTGAGATGCTATTTCAGATTGATTATTGATTCTATCATGTCTTTGTTATTTGTGATCTTGCATGCTTTCCGTTGTTAGTAGCTATCTTGGCCAAGTAGATGCTAGCAACTCCAAGAGTTAGTATTTATGCTCGATAGTGGGTTCATGCCTCTGGTAATCTGGGGAAGTGACAGAAATCTCTAAGGTACTAGATGTGTTGTTGCTACTAGGGAGAAAACAACAATCCTTTGTTCATAGAACAATCGTATTGTTTACTTTACACGCAATTCGTAATGCAATTATCTGTTGCTTGCAACTTAATACTGGAGGGGGTTCGGATGATAACCTGAAGGTGGATTATTAGTCATAGATGCAGTTGGATGACGGTCTATGTATAATGTTGTAATGCCCAATCGAATCTCAAAGGAGTCAAGATGATTAGTATATGCTTGTATGCTTTCTCGATGTTTGTCAATTGCCCCGCTGTAATTTGTTCACGCAAGATGTTATCTATCTTAAGGAGAGCCACCTCTACTGAACTATGGACCCCGGTCCTTTCTTTTACTTTCAATCTACAATCAACTGTTTACTGCTTTGTGTTTACTTTCTGCAAACTATTACTTTCTTCCACTCGATACGTTTAATCCTTTGTTTTCAGCAAAACCGGTGAGATTGACAACCTCATCGCAAGTTGGGGGCAAAGTTCTGTGGTTGTGTTGTGCAGGTCTCCACGTTGCTGCTGGCACCGGTAGTGCGCCCTGCCAACGTTCAGCTAGCAACACCTTTGGGGTGTTTCCTTGCTCCTACTGGTTCGATTAAACCTTGGTTTCATACTGAGGGAAAACTTATTGCTGTGCTCATCATACCTTCCTCTTGGGGTTCCCCAACGAGCTCGATATATTTTGGGCTATCAGTCACCTTGCCTTGTGTTTGCTGGATGGGAGGCTAATCCTCTCCCGTCCCTCATGTGCAATGTCCAAAATGACCCTTGGTCACAACCCTAAATGTCGGTGGTATCTTGCACCTATTTGGACTGCCTGAAAGGCTTGATAAGGCCATCTCCTCACAACCCACATGAGGAGGATACCCAACATTCTCCCCCATCTGACTCATGTGGGGGGGGGGGGAACCACCATGCCCGCTGCCTTGCAACATACAAGCAGCTTCTCTCTTGGCAATATCTTGGTCATCATATCTGAGCCATTCTTGTTGGTATGGATCTTCTCAAGTTTCAGCAACTTGGAACTCACAACATCTTGAATCCAATGATACCTCACATAAATATGCTTGGTTCAAGAGTAGAAACTTGGATTCTTGGCAAGATGGATATTGCTCTGGCTATCGCAAAATAGATTGTAATTCTCTTGCTTCATGCCCAACTCTTGCAAGAAGTTCGTCATCCACAAAACTTCCTTGGAAGCCTCAACTGCTGCTATGTACTCAGCATCTATGGTTGATAGTGATATGCATTTCTGCAACATTGCTATGACACTGCTCCCCCTGCATAAGTAATCATGTAGCCGGAGGTAGACTTCCTAGAATCTGCATCACCAGCATAATCTGCATCTCTATAGCCTTGCAATACAGGATCACCGCTTCCAAAGCATAAGCATGATCTAGAAGTACTTTTGAGATACCTGAGAATCCACTTCACTGCATTCTAGTGAGCTTCACCTGGATTTGTCATGAACCGGCTAACAACTCCAACTGCATAGGCGATGTCAGGCCTAGTGCACACCATGGCATACATCAAACTACCCATGGTAGATTGGTAAGGTACTTTACTCATTTATTCTTTCTCCTTCTTGCTGCTAGGACATTGCTCTAAACTCAGTCTATGATGTCCTACAAGTAGAGAGGTAACAGACCTTGCATCTTGCATGTTGAACCTTTTAAGTACCTTCTCAATGTATCATTCCTATGAGAGATAAAGAAACTTCTTTGATCTATCACGAGAGATTTTCATGCCAAGTATTTGCTTAGCTGGTCCTAAATCCTTCATGACAAATGATTTACTCAATGCCTTCTTGAGGAGAGCAATCCTCTTTGTGTTGTTTCCAACATTCAGCATGTCATCAACATATAGCAAGAGAATAATGAAGTCACCCTCGGTGTACCTCTTCATAATGACATAATGACTAGGTTGTGCGTTATGGTATCCAAGACCAGTCATGAATGACTTGAACTTCTTGTACCACTAATGACCCACAAGTATAGGGGGTGTATCGCAGTATTTTCGATAAGTAAGAGTGTTGAACCCAACGAGGAGCAGAAGGTGTTGGCGAATGGCTTGGAGCAGGAATTCTCTGTAAATACTTAGCAAACGGATTTTTAGGGTTTTTGCTAATGCAGATAAATAAAGTACGAGTAAATAAAAGACAATAAGAATAAATGCAGCAAGTGGCCCAATCCTTTCTTTAGCAAAGGACAAGCCGGTTGTATTACTTAAGATGACCAAACGTTCTCGAGGACACACGGGAATATCATCAAGTGCTTTCGCTTCATATAGTTTATTAATCTTCTTTAGTTTGCTAAGTGTTGTGTGGGTGAACCTGTGCTAATGTACCGACCTTCCTAGGACTAATACATACTTGTGATTATACCCCATGCAAGCATCCGCAAGTACAAGAAAATAATTAAGGTAGAAACCTAACCACCGCTTTAAACTCTAAGACCCTGACGTCCCTTGTGCAAAGGTTTCCTAACGGGGGTTCAGGTTTCTGTCACTCCGGCAACCCCTACGATTAGTAGCCAAATACACAATGCATTCCCCTAGGCCCATATAGGTGAAGTGTCATGTAGTCGACGTTCACATGACACAATTCCACTACTAACAACATGACTTCTCCCATGTCCTCAAGAACAAAATGAACTACTCACAAGACATCATATGGATCAAGATCAGAGATGATATAATGATATGTAACAATCTGAACATAAACAAGAATTCAATGGTTCACTCAATAGTATCAACTACAAGGAGTAATCAACACTAGGAAAGTTTCCCCTAAGAACTATGCAAGATTCAACCCAATTGTTACAGCGGTATGAAGTGGTGACGATGGTGTTGGTGGAGATGATGGTGGTGGTGATAATGATGATGATCCCGATAAAGTCCAGCTTGATGGTGGTGTTGATGGCGATGATCTCCCCTCTCCGGGAATGAACTCCCTCGACAGAATTCTGTCTGCCAGAGAGATCTTTCTCTCTCGATGTTTTCCACCCCGCAGAGGCGGTGGAATCTTTCTGTGGTTGCTCCCCCAGGTATTAGGGTTCCACGGAGATAATATACGCCAGAGAGGAGAGCACAGGTGGTCGGAATGCCACGCGCCGAGGCAGGTGGTGTGGGCCCCCTATGGCCCATCTCCACTTCCCTTCTGGCAATCTTCGTCTTCTGGAAAAATAGAATTTTCCATGTATTTTCCTAGATTTTCTGATCTTCACGAATTTCGCCTCCAAACAGCACATTTTCCATCAGAATCCTGACTGCAGCGGTTCATGCTCCAAAAGTCCTCAACCATGCAAAAACAGATGAAATAACATAAGTAGCATCTCTTAATATGAAATATATCAATGAATAACAGTAAATTATGATATAGAATAGTGATGCAAAATGGACGTATCAACCACTGCCGATGAGCTTAAGCTTGCTTCAAGCCATCCAAGCTCTTCTTTAATCTGCACACTTGGTTCTCCTTTCCTGCAACCACGAATCCTTTCGGCTACTCCATGTATATCTCCTCTGCTAGGTCACCATGTAAGAATGATGTCTTCACGTCGCGTTGCTCAATTTCCATGTCCATGGTGGTATCCATGCCTAGCATAACTCGGATCAAAGACATCTTGACCACTGGAGAGAATATCTCATCAAAGTCAATACCCTTTTTCTGACTGAAACCTTTCACAACCAATCTAGCCTTGTACCTTGGATGTGAGCTATGCTCTTCAGTCTTCACTCTGTACACCTACTTGTTCTTGAGCGCTTTCTAGGCCTTTGGCAAAGACACCAACTCAAAGGTGTCATTCTCATACAGGGATTTCATCTCATCCTACATGGCTTCCGACCATTCATTTTTATGCTCATGAGACACTGCCTCCTCATAGCATGAGGGCTCAGTCATCAACACATACTGATATGGTGGATACCTTGTGGAAGGTATTGTATCTCTTCCACTTCTCCTCAACTACTGCACTGATGGCGGGGAATCAGGTGGATTAACATCACCTGATCATCATCATCATATTCATTAGATGATCGTTCATGTCCCTCACTTGTACTGCCTTCTTTAGTTGCATCATCATCATCTTCAGCATCATCATCTCCCCCGTGATTGTCATGCACGAGCGAAGGGTTAACTGGATCCAAGTCAACCTGAGGTGTGGTGGCCTTCGGCTTCCCCAGTTTCCCAATATCTTGTATTGTTTCATCTTCAATGAAAACCACATCTCGGCTTCTACATGTCTTCTTCTTGATTGGATCCCACAATCTGTATCCAAATTCACCACTTGGACTGTTGAGATAGATGCACTATTTTGTCTTGCTATCAAGCTTGGATTTCTCGTCCCTTGGGACGTGCACAAATGCCTTGAACCCAAATACCTTTAATTGCTTGTATGAAACTTCCTTCCCTGACCAAACTCTCTAAGGAATATCACTTGCAAGAGGAACTGAGGGGGATAGGTTTAGTACATAAATAGCATGATTCAAAGATTCAGCCCAATAAGAATTAGGTAACTTTGCATGAGAGAGCATAGTTGTGACTCTCTCGGTAAGAGTCCTGTTCATTCTCTCTACAAGTCCATTGAGCTGGGGTGTATGTGGATACTTCTCAAGCCTAATGCCAAACTTCCTGCAATACCTCTCAAAGGGATCGTGGTATGCACCACCATTGTCTGATCTCATGCACTTCAATTTCCTGCTAGTTTCTCTCTCAACCTTGTCATGGAATTCCTTGAAGACGTCGAGCACCTGCCACTTGTTTCTCAATGCATAGAGAAATATCTTCCTAGAATGGTCATCAATGAATGTCACAAAGTATAATGCTCCACCGAGAGATTTTTGGTCATGGAGCAAACATCCGTGTGCACAATGTCAGGAACATTCTCCGCACGATGCGGCGGGCGTGTACGAAATGCAACCCTATGTTGTTTGCCAGAAAAACAATGTTCGCAGGGTTTCAAGGTTATACCTTACAACTCAGGGATGTAATTCTTGCGAGCAAGAGCCTGCATGCCCTTCTCACTCATATGCCCAAGCCTCTTGTACCACAACTCAATGGAAGTGTCATTCTCAGTGATGTTCAGCACATCATTGCATAGCTTGGTTTTAGTCACATAGAGATAGCCTTCCTTGCTTCCTTGAGCCACAATCAAACAACCTTTGGTGAGTTTCCATTTTGCATCACCAAAATAACTTCCATGGCGAATATCATCAAGCTTTCCAACTGACAACAAATTCATCTGTATGTTGGGAACATTTCTCACGCCATCGAGCACAAACCTGCAGCATGTGTTTGTCTCAATGCATATAGTGCCCTTGCTGACAATAGTCGATGAACGACTATTCTCCATCCTTACCTAGCCAGCAAACCTTGAGCTCTGATACCACTCTGTTGGGGAATTAGCACACTCAAACGTGATATGAAAATACACAGCGGAATAAGATGTAAACTTTAGATCCACTCATGTACTAAATCCACGGATCGTTGCTCAATCACGGAAGGAAACATATGCATCAAACATATATGGAGGAAACAGATTCTGTCCCAACCGAGGATAAGTCATGTGTGCTCTCACACACAGTGGCTGAAATCTGCATGTAGGCATGACAAGTACTATGTGCTCTCATTACATAGGAGCAGCAACAAGCAAATCAACACACAGGGACACCAATAATTTTTACGTGGAAACCTCTCAACTTGAGAGGAAAAACCACAGGATGAAGCTACCCAAATCTTCTTCCACTATTATCAAATGGGGATACAACTTGTTCTTCTCTAGAGAGCACTATCTCATACATCAAGATTTGGGGCACAAGAGCTAGGGATCGGGGCAATCTCACAAAAGATGGTTGAACCACAACTTGAAGAAGACAAGGTAGTGGATCTAGACATCACAACCTTATGGGCAAAGCCCGGTGCTTGATTCAGCTTCTTCCTTCAACTTCTTCTCTTTCCCTTCTCTCTTGGTTTTCTTCTCCAATGGAGGCTAACCGAGATTTTCGTCACCTTGCCTTGTGGTGGCTAGATGGGAGGCTTATCCTCTCTCTTCCCTCATGTGCAATGTCCAAAATAACCCTTGGTTATAACCCTAAAGGTTGGCGGGCTCTTGCACCTATTTGGGCCGCCTGAAGGCTTCATAAGGTCATCTCCTCACAGCCCACATGAGGAGGATACCCAACACTATGTTGGAACCCCATGTTGTTGTTGTTGTTCAATGGGAGTGTATCCGGCGACAAGGCATATGGCCTCTTGGTGCTGCCATGTGGTGGATTTGTTCCTTGCTCTAAGATCTGTTGTGAAAGCTTGAAGACTGTGTTTGAATTCATGCTCTCTATCTGCGTTGCAGTCTTTTCTAAGTATGATTGCGATGGTCGTAGGCTTAGTGCTGATCTTCGTGGTCCTAGTGCGGTCTCGGTTGATTGGCCCCCTTCGATGGCACACATGCCCTTCCTCTCCTAGTAAGTAAAATCGTCCATATGGCAGAGCTTCTGGTCAAGGTTCATGATGTCGGGGAGCGGGGAGGGGGATCTCGGTCTCGCAATGCCCTTTGAAGGTGTTGGCGGAAACTCTTGCTGGTTTATCCGGCAAGCTTCATGTCTGCAATGCATTTAAAAAGTCTCGGTATTGTGATTCCCTTCGATAGCGTCTAGTGGAACTCCTCGGTCCGGTGCATGTGTTTTTCCCTTGTGACAGTCGCCGTGCTTGTACGCTCACTCAAGTGCATCTCGTCTTGCTTTTTCCTACGCGCGCGTGTGTGTTTTTTCTATTTATTTCTCTCCTTGTGTTATCTGTGTGTGCTCTGATTCATTTGAACTAAGCCTCGTCGACAATAATGAGTGAAATATATTCAGGTGGAGACCCCTCTGCCCCAGTGACCATCCAGAAAAAAACACAATCGCTAAAAGAGCTATGTTTCTATATGCATACTGAGATATCCTCAGAAAAGCACGTCTCCCTAGAAAATGCAGATATGCTGAAAAGGCAAATTGATCGTGTGATACATCATATCAATCACCGACGAAAATCCTGTAATCGGTGGTCATTTGCAAATATATTAAGTGTGTGTGTGTGGCCACTCACTAGTCACTATAAAGAGCCAAAATGTCCTAAAAGATCGTTGAAGATCAGATCGCTGTCAGACATTAGTGGAACAGTCAACCCCTAAAGCTAATTTTGAGGCCCCAAAAAGGTCATTTTCAAACAATCCGATGCCTTATTTTCAACATAATTATTTGGAATCAATGTGTGTCCAAAATCAATCACTTCAAGGGACCAGCTTAATCAGGTCGAGCCCAACACTTTGCATAATTGTTTGGTGAACTCGTTTGTTTCCAGATTAAGTATTCATGTATACATTATGACAACTGTTTTGGCGTCCTCTTTTGTGTTGCTAAGACGCCTTGAAGGCAATATACTACAGTACTACTATGGCACAAGAGAAGTTGAGTGAGCGAACAAGAGGAGGACACCGTTAAAAAAAACAAGAGGAGGACAAACATTGAACATTAAAGTAAAATCAAATGAGGTAGTTGGATTCAACAAATCCTACATTTGATGAACAAGCATCAAGATGATGGTGACGCCATCTACAATATTGACGAACAAAGAGTACATTGCACCCATAGTCCTCAACGTGTTGAGATTGGGTTAATTGGGTCAATTTAGTCCTAAAAGTTCCAGCCTGCACATTATACGCATAGCAGTAACTCAGGTGAGTTATGGATAGTCCTAAACTGCATACGCATCGCTGGCCCACTCCACGCCGATAAAGTCGTGAACGAGGAATTATATTGGTATTTTCATGTCAAGTCCAAGACATGGGCGTCAAGTTGAGATCGATCAGACGTACTTCCTCTGTTTCAAAATATAAGATGTTTTAGACCTACACACTAAAAGAGTCTACATATATATTTTTACAAAGGTAAAACATCTTATATTTTGAAACGGAGGGAGTATGACTGAGGGGCGAGACCCCCTCAACGCGGATGGGTTGGTGGGTCGCGTCGTGGGCCCATCTAGGCCTCCAAGTGGCTCAAGGGTTCTGGCTTGGTCTCGAAGTCTTTGTTTTCTATAAATATTTATATGGCGAAAATCCGAGAATTGTTTGAGTTTGAAAAGGTTCCTCAAAGTAGGAAATACGAAAATTAGGGAATTTTTGAGCCAAGATTCGAACATAGGGGTGTGGGAGTGGGGTGGGGGCAAGATAATGGATCATATAAACAATGTTTATGAACATGCAAGAGAACATGTCTTTTATGTGCACGAAAACCCCACCGGCCTTCCACAATTCTACATTTCTACTTCTTCCGAGATCCATATCGTTATGATGCCGAGAGATTTGATCTCTCTACGAAGTCTAGACCCTGTTCGCCCCCACCCCTGCCTCCGCCCCTATTACATTTTCCACATGTCGCACTTGATTGACTACGTACATCCAAAGCCACGCTATTTCGTCGGACATGGGCGTTCATAGTCGACGCGCGCGTTCCAGGAAAACTCTTGGCCGTGAGGAGTTCGTCCGACATGGGGCTATTTCGTCGGACATGGGCTCTTTCTGCCGCACAGCTCGAAGAAGTCCTCTATACCACGTGGATGCAGCGTGGCTTGCTCACGGCCGCGTGGAGTGCTGAACTGCTGGAACGAGAAAGAGTGTCCCTTTCACGTGCCCAGTGGCAGAGATGATTCCACGACATGCGCACGCATCTTCTTGGCAGCAGGCGGCGGCGCCGGAGACGCGGGCTTGAACACGGTGGCCAAGTCGAGCGGCACCGGGTAGAAGAGCCGCTGCTGCAGCGGAGCCAGCTTCCTCTTCAGCGCGGGCGGCAGCTTCCGCGGCGCCGGCGGGCACACCGTCGCCGGCCTCAACGCGCTGTCGTCCGACGTCGGTGTGGTGAAGTTGACCGCGTCACTGGCAGGGGCGCCCTCTTCCAAGTCACCTAGCGGCGGTGTGGTCCGACACGCCGTGGGCGTAGCGTAGCTGGTGTCGTCGGTGCTGCAACCCCGCTGCGGTGCCGATGCCTCCACGGGTCCTCCCGCAGTCGCAGTAGCGCAGCCAATGCCGTCGGCGGCAGCACCGTCGTGGTCCGCCGCCCATGACATCGCTCGCACACGGCTCGCAGTCGGTGTCACACAGCCGGTGTCAGCGGCGGCGGCACCGTCGTGGTCGTCAGCTCGCGCTGCCGCGGCCAGCGCGCCGCCGACGGCCGTGGTCCGGATCGGCGTGAGCGCCGCCAATTCAGCGATTTCCGCGACCTCGAGGCCCATCGAATCCGGCGCGCGCAGATCCCGCTGCCGCTTAATTATCTAGCTAGATCTTCTTCGAACAGAGATAGATATCGAATTGTGTGTGGGCTGCAGCACTGGGTACTGATCTCGGAGCTTTTTGTAGTAGCGCAAAAGCAAGACGAGGAGGAGGCAGGCGCGTGGAGATGATGATGGAGGGGAGGGTAGCTGAGCAGCTGAGGATGAGTAAGGTAAAGCAGAAGCAAGGCAAGGAACAGAATTATATGCAGGCAACAAGCAGAGCAGCTGCGAAACAAAAGCTCGGGCGCACGTTAAATAGATCATGGGAGGAAGAGAGACGGGTGGCGCAAATGATTGCGGGAGGAACGAGAGAGAGAGAGGGTGGTGAGTAGATCGAACCCTCCTCCTACCATGTTCCCTCTCTATCTCACGATCGCCGTGTCTCTCAGAGGTCAGCAACACCAGAATCACAGATAGATGCCGGCCAGGGGCGTTAATTTCTGCACACCGCTGCCCGCCATGCAACTCGACTTGTTGAAAGGAAGGTGATTAATGTACTACTCCCTTTTTTCCAGTTAAACTTAGAGATTTGTCTAAATTTATATATATTTACATTAAAAAATGTGTTAAGATACATGCGAATTTAAATAAATCTTCACACTACTCCACCCCTACAATACACAATTTGTACATTGTTTTCAATACTATCATATCAAACCTATTACCTCTTATATCATTATGTCACAAGTTTTTATTTTTAGAAATTACAAATAAGTATTTAAGTAAACAACAATGAATAAGTAATAATATTATTGAATTCAAAATAAAATTATAATGATTTTACTCTTTTGTATTTTTCTATTTAGTATGGAATAATTAATATCTTTAAATTCGTAAATCAGAATTCGACAAATAATATGTCTAAGTCGATTAGAAAAATGAGAGGAATCCAAATATGATATCCATATCATCTTATCACAAACTATGTCGCGATTCTAGCCATAATTTATTTTTTCATTTCAAACTATGGTCAAAATGACGGACATGAAGATTCTTAGCTCGGGATTAAGCCTCGCTAAACATGAAGTGGATCTCTGAACCTAAATGATTTTTCCAAAAAATCATGAGCATTAGATCATGTACATGTAGTTCAAATCTGACCGACTTTCTACCGATTCGGCATGAATTTTTCTTTTTGATGAGGGATGGACGGAAAGGTTTAAGATAATCTGGTTGGGAAATTGTCTATGTAAGGTAGTCTAGTATTTTAAAAATGGGATAGTAACAATGTGAAACTTTCATTTGGTGGTTGCTTCGCAAACACCCCATTTTTGGCACTCGGAAAATGGAAAATGGCTTTTTGGTGTGATGAAAAAGAAAAATTCCTGCTGCAGGATTGTAAGTCATCCCAAGATGCACATGTATGCACAATATGAGCACATTATCACAAACTACACGATTCTAGCCATAACATTGGTCGTTCGGCTTGAAAGCCATGAAAACTCGAACATGATAGCTCATTTTGGGAAAGATTTTTTTGTGATATTTACAATGTTCCAAGTTTGTTATTTTTGTTTACAACTTTATCACATAATATGACACCATGCAAAGGTTTTACATTGTTTCAATCGTTTTTGAATTTCTTATGCCCATTTCAAACTATGGTCAAAACAGCGTGCATGGAGATTCTTAGCCCGGGGCTGAGCCTCACTAAACTTGTAGTTGATCTTTGATGAAATACAATATTATGAACATAACAATGATTTTTCCAAAAAATAATGAGCATTAAATCATGTACTTGTAGTTCAAATCTAACCGACTTCCTACCGATTCGGCAGGAGTTTGTCTTTTTCATGAGGACTAGACGGAAAAGTTTAAGATATCCCGATTGGGAAATTGTAAGGTGGCCTAGTAATTTTGAAAAATGGGGTAGTACCAATGGTCTAATATGGCATCACATTCTAATATTGATATGGAATACATCTCTCTTTCTTATACTCCTCAAGAAGGGAAATCACCATGCAATCTTAATTTAAGAATAGATCATAGTATAGCTTTAAGCAATATTATATGATGTTTAAAATACAAAATATTATATCTTGATCTAGTCAAGGTCATCACACCATCACCTGATAACTATAGCACATGATTTTACTTTACCCCTAGCGAGGCAGCAAAACAAAGGTAAAAACCAAAGTAGATCTTGAATAATATGTGTCACAATTCAATCTCTACCCCTATGCTACTCCATCTAACACACACTTCTCCCAATTCAAGTTCTTGCATACAAGTTGTATCAAAACAAGCAATTAAGAACGGGGTGCATGATATGCATCTATTAAAACATCTTACACAAAATAGATTCCAGTCTCAAATATAAAATCATAGAACAAAGATCCACCACGTAGGAATTACAAATATGACCATAATCATGTTGGGCAGCTCATATGGTACTAAATCTATGAAGAACAAGAGAGAAATAGATCAAGCTACTACCACAAACCCATAGCCCGGAGGTGGACTACTCCCTCATCATCATGGTGATGAAGCCGGAGATGTTGGAGAGGGTGGAGATCTCCCCGGAGGTTGCTCTTGGCGGAGTTTTCCACTCCAATCTTTGCTGGATCTGACTCTGTTTGGTGGTGTTTTCATCTCTGGTGGCTCTCTCTCTCCGAGGACGCCCTGAGGGTCCTTATATAGGGTTTTTTTGGTCAAGAGAACTTCGTGGGCGAAAGAAGCAAGGCGATCAGACGGTCGAGGAGGGAAAGAGCATGGGTGGCGCACCCACCAGGCTTGCGCGCCACCTAGGCTCTTTTGGCCCTACTGGCCCTCCTAGTGATATTCCAGTGCTCCAGATGCTTCTAGTAGATAAATATTGGCATTCCCAAAACTATAGGTCCATTTGACTTTGTTTAGGTCCTGAAACATCAAAAACATTGAAAATAGGGTTTTTCTGCCCTATAGGGTTATAACCAAAATAAAGGAGATGATTGGTAAATTCCTAAAATCAATATAAAACAGGAATATAATATTACATGTGATGCAAATATGTGAGAAAACTTGTTAACAAACTATAAAGTTTATGTATGCATTTTACATGCATCAGTATCATCCATGAGATAGACAATGAAGTCATCACCAAAGGACTTTGCAATCCTCTTTCTCTTGTTCCTTACATGAACTTCATTGTCTTCCTCCTCAGGGATTTCATCATGTGTTCATTCATAATATTCCATGGGAATGGCAGGTTCAGGAGATTTAGCAGATTCCTGTCTAGATGTACTAGACATATCTTTCATAGAAAAAATACCATCAAAGAATGTAGCATCCTTAGACTCCATAATTATACCGACATTCATGTCAGGTACCTCAAACTTTACCACTAGAAATTTGTATTCAACGCTATGATGAGCATAGCCAAGAAAGGCACAGTCTACGGTCTTTGGTCCAAGTTTATGCTTTTTGGGAATTTGCAAATTCACCTTTGCCAAATAGCCCTAAGTATGTAGGTACGAGAGTGTTAGCTTCCTCTTCTCCCATAATTCATCGGAAGAAGTTTCATTGTCTTTTGTGGGAACTTTATTTAGGACATGACGCAATGTCAATATAGCTGCCCCCACCATGCCTTGGATAAACCCGAGAGGTACCTAACATGGCGTTAACCAAGTCTATTAGAGTACGGTTTTTTCCTTTCGGCAACCCCATTCGATTGGGGAGAGTAGGGAGGCGTCCTCTCATGAATAATGCCCTGTTCGGCACAAAATAAATCAAACTCATTAGAGAAGTACTCTCCACCATGATCTGACCGAACTCTCTTAATCTTTCTCTCAAGTTGATTTTCAACTTCTGTCTTATAGATTTTAAAGTGGTGTAGAGCCTCATCTTTAGTTTTCAAAAGATATATATAGAAAAATCTAGTAGAATTATCAATCAACGTCATGAAGTATTTATTTTCACCTTTAGTCAACACACCATTCATCTCACATAGATCTGAATATATAAGCTCCAATGGTGCCTAGTTCCTTGCTTCCTACATAGCCTTATGAGGCTTGCGCAGTTGCTTAGCTTGAACACATGCTTGACATTTAGAGCCTTTGGCTAAAGTGAAACTCAGAATTAAATTCATCTTAGCTAGCCGCGTCATATAACCATAATTAATGTGACAAAGTCATGAATGCTAAACATCGGTTTCATTGCTAGGGACAAATATGGTTCACAGCCTTATTACAAAAATCTGAAAGACGGAACAAACCGTCACACTCATAACCTTTACCAATAAATTGTCCATACTTAGAAATGACTACTTTATTGGACTCAAATACGAACTTAAAACCTTCTTTGCAAAGAAAGAACCACTTACGAGATTCTTATTTATTGAGGGCACATGCTGCACGTTCTTCAGCTGCACGATCTTTCCCGAAGTAAACTTCAGATCCACCGTGCCAACACCACGAATAGAAGCATGCAATATGTTTCCCATCAAGAAGGAGAGATATCTTATGACATGATAAGAAGAAAAACTAAAAATATCAGCACACACATGAATATTAGCACCGGGGTCGATCCACCAATCTATAGATTGACAAATTTACAAAAACAGTAGGTAAATTACCATACTCGGATGCACCCTTATAATTGTTGCTCATAGTCACATTGACAGACTTAGAGTTTTGTCCATTCTGATTCTTCCTTCCTTTGCGCTGCTTGCTGTTTGGAGACCAATGTCCAACCTCGCCGCACACAAAACAGGGATCCTGTGACTTGTTCTTCTTATTGTTTTTGAAATTGGTAGTTTGAACGACCTTGTTCTTCCCCTTGAACTTGTTGTGGAAGTTCTTCTGCACCACATTGGTTCTTGACTAGGGTGCCTCGGCTTGCTATGGGTGTGCGCCTTTTGCCTTTGCCTTTTCCTCAAGGTCCAGAAACCCAATGAGATTCTCAACAGACATCTCTTGCCTCTAGTGTTTGAGGTTAGTGGCAACACTCCTCCAGGATTGAGGAAGCTTTGCAATAATGCATTCTGCAACAAATTTTCCGGTCAACACACACTTCAGGAGCTCAAGTTCTTTTGCAATGCGCTGTATCTCATGAGCCTGTTCAACCACAGAACGGTTTTCAACCATCCTGTAGTCATGATACTGCTCCATGGCATACCGTTCAATGTCCGCATTAGTAGCACCAAATTTTGCTTCGAGTGCATGCCACAGTTCCTTGGCATTGCACATATGTAAATATGCGTCAACCAACTTGTCCCTAATAACACTTATGACACAGCCTACAAAGAATATGGTGGTCTCCTTGAACGTCTTCTCCTGTTCAGGAGTTGTCGGGGATATGCCGAATGGGGTATACCCAGCAAGACGTTTCGAGTGGGCCAGACCTCTGCGAATAGGCCTGCGGGACGGTGACTGGAATGCGACTGAGAAGAAGCCTGGCGACCAGAAGCTGGAGGCCTAGAAGCATAGCAGAAGCCCAGTCAGATTAGGTCAAATCTTCTGAGTCCTTAACTGACTCGGTCGTATATCTGTAAACCCTAGCGAGGTACCCCCTATATAAACCTCCCTAGGGTACTCTTTGTACTTATGTTCCATCATACACCCCTTCCAAGCGACTCGCTGTCTAGCCACCGAGCTCGCCATCCCTGTAACTCACTCGCCGATAATACAATCTAGCAGGAGTAGGTCTTTACTCTACGGGGGCCGAACCTGGGTAAACTCATGTGTCTCAGCCCTCATCTCGCTCCGTAGATGGCCGCCCGCTCTTGCCCTCAATCCTATCAATCGCTACACTGTCGTGGTCATTCCCACGACAGGAGTAATCATTCCTTCAGGATTACCAGCCGATACCCAGAAGGCATCCATAGCCATCAGCCAGAGGATACATTTGGTTTGCCAGCGCTTAAAGTGCGCACCCATAAACGGGTTCGGTTTTAGACAAGCGGCAAAGCCTTGAAGCGAAAACAACCTAAAATAAGGTTTTTGGATTGTTGAAATAATTAGCAGTTTTCGCATTAATTTAATCCAAGTATAAAACAAGAAAGAACAATTTCCAAGATTGACTAGCATACGCATAGTAGACATGCACCATACATGCAAGTGAAAAACCTAGCACATCTACGCATATTGCGGGACTAGTAATCAACATAGGAAATAGAAGGAGAGCAAAGAACATGTATGAGTTTGTCGATGGTATGACCAGCGACGAAACAGTAGGAGCTCCGCCACTGGTGGTAGCAGCAGAAGCGGCATCGGCAGCCTTCTTGGCGGCGGCGGTCGACATGGCGATAAACTCGAGGAAGCCGGATGTAGAGGACGAAGAAGAACTTGAGCAGTCGCGCTGAGACGCTCATAGAGAGGTGGAACGGCGATGCGCAGGTAGGCATATGCAAACGAAAATATGAGCTCGGCTCAGGTAGGACGTGGGCAAACGACATGTAAAACATGAGCTTGGCGATGGCAAGGCGTCGAGGGAGTGCGCAAGGGCTTCTCTTTTTCTCACACCTTAGTGAGTGTATGGCTCAACACTCTCCTATATAAGGTGGTCCAACTCTTCTTCACTAGCAATGTTGGACTAAACTTTAGGCCTACCTCTTATCATGAATGCATGTATTTACGCCTTGAGAATTTTAGAATTTTAGTTGGGCTAAGGACTCAGACCCACTCGACCGGCCCCACTGGCGCGATGAAATCGTGTGAATCGTGATCAACCTTGGCCATTTCTAGTATGCATGCATCAAGACATGGTGACGTGAGTAGCCAGCCACGTCGGATCGGAGAGGCCGGATCCAGCGTTCCCCCTCCGTACGGGCATTCACGCAGACCTGCAGAAATCAATGGACGCCACGCTGACATGTCCGGTGAACCGCGCGACACACTCATCTGCACGCGTACATCGCACCTGCGTGCTGCTCTCTCTTGCATCGATGTTTCTATATTGTGTGTATACGGACTGCACTACGATCGATCTACGATGTGAACGATCACTAGATATTCAGGTGGGCAGACGGGAATCACAGTGGCAGAAAGAAACCTGGATGGACGGAGCTTCTAGGTTTCAGCATAACCTTTCGACATCGTTCCCTAGGTAAGATCGCAGTCAATATCCGTAGTACAGTACTTCCTCCGATCCAAATTAGTTGACTTTTATTTGTCTAAATACAAATATATTTCGATATGTTTTAGTGCTATATATATTCGTATCTAGATAAATAGAAATCAACTAATTTGGATCGGAGAGAGTACCGGCTTTTTCTCAACCATGAGACACGCAGTTAGTCTAACTATATTTACTGGCCAAAGCAGCTAAGCCATCTCTCTGTCTCTACATTTCTCTCCCCCTCCCCTGCAAAACCTGCCGGGAGAGTCACATGGGGGCCATTGCCATTGCTGCCTTGTCGAATCTTGAGCTAGTAACCGGGTATCTATACGCTGTAATTTGCAGTTTGAATCTTTCTCCTTGAGAGGTTAATGCGGACATAAGCCAACAAATGAGTTAGCTCTACACCTTAACTACATATATGGACCAGCAGTACGTAGTCCGCTCATCCTCTGGCATGTATAGCTAGCTAGGAAGACAACATGGACAGCAGTGTGGTGTCTAGTCTACTCCCAATTATGATCCGTCCATCAATTAATGCATGTACGAGCTAGGAGTAGTACATTTGAATTCGAAGTACATTTCCCTCCAAATTTTGACGTTTCTCTTGGCTTTTGCCTGGGGAGAAAACGGGAAATTTGATGCATGGCCTCCTTGGATGGTTAATCAGCAGCCCATATGCCATAAATGTGTGTGCGAGATGGGATGCTTCTGTGGGTCAGGCCTCCATAACTTTGCATCATCATCCTTGGGACCAAATCAATAGCAACCGCTGTAGCCGTGTATAGCTGCAGGATTGCCAACTAATCCACGTTTTTCTTTGATTGAACTTGCACCGGTGGACCACCCTTCACAGGCCTGTTGCTGCCAAGATTCATGCAGTAGCTAGTCCTCTATAGTACTGCTCGAGTAATTTTGTGGCTGAATCACGAACCAATGGTGCTCGGTTATTTTGAATTTCGTGTAGACTTAGTTTGGTTTGGATGAATTGGGTTTGTTGCGTCTCGAATGGGTTCACAACGTATATGATGAGATAAATATATTGGCAACCTTTCGAAATATAGTTAAGTGGAGCGAATGGGATCGACAACAGTTGGATCCTCGAGTGAACGGTGGATGGCAACGGCCAATTTTTCCTATAACCACATGTCAAGTTGCCATTGGGCCATGCCCTCACTACCGCACACTGGGTCTTTGCCGTGTGGGCAAAAACACACAGCAAATCGCATTCCGAACACGACAAAGGCTTTGCCGTGTGTATATGTTCGCCACGGCAAAGAGCCTTTGTCGTGTCTAACGCAAAAGACACGGCCAATAGGGCTGCACGGCAAAGAAAAGGTAGTTGACGGCTCTGTGGGGCTGACGGTGTCAGAGGGTCTTTGCCGCGTGCCCTTGTTTCCTTTGTCGTGTATATGGGAGAATACACACGACAAAGGCTTATCTTTGCCGTGTGTGTGACGGCGAGGGCACACAACAATGTTTTACCGTCAGCAGCCGTCAACTCCTCCACGATAGGTGCACCTGTGGGGCCACGGGTCCCACCTTGTTGCCGTGAGGAATATCTTTGCCGTGTGCCCTTGTTTCCTTTTTTGTGTCTACTTTCTTTATCGTGTTCCTTTTCTTACTCTTTGCCGTGATTTTTTTTTGTCGTGTTCTTTTCTAGAAATCTTCTATGCTGCTAATCTTTGTCGTGTGCTTTCTGGGGGAGACACGGCAACAACCTTCTTTGCCGTGTTCCGGGCCCTTTGGCACACGGCAAAGCGTTGTCTTCACGACAACGACATTTTTTCCCTTAGTGCCTAAATCTTCCTGCCATATTAGGGTCCATATACTTAGGTTTGCTACTGGTATGACTAAGGAAGGTCCAGTGAAAAAACCACAAAAGCATGTTTTTTGCTTTCTCGTGGTAGTTGATTCACCTTCTATTCTCTCCGATCCATAATAAGTGTCGCTGACCTAGTGCAAAGTTTGTACTAGTTTAGTACAAAATGAACGACACTTATTATGGATCGGAGGGAGTAGAACTTTACAACACTACCAGCGGATAGCGGGGCAGAACCGATGTTTAGTATCTAGGAGCAGAGAAGAGAGGGGAGGCTTTGGAGTGGGCATCGGAAGGTTATTTGTTTGGAATACAACGGTGAAGAAGAATAATATAAAATCCACTTCTCACTCCTTATTTGTGCCTGAGTTCTAGCTTTTACTGTATTTATTAAGAACAGTAATCCCGAAAGTTACCCGGAATTAATTATGAACCGCATTGAACAATTCAGAGTCATTTAACTCCAAGTGAAGTTATTTGTTCCTAATTTTTCATTATCTAGTATAATCTACGCTAAATTGTGTAACTTGTTGTATTAAGTTTTCTCAAATGGTAGAACCTGCCATTTAGGCACAAGCATACTGTAAATAGTGAAATTTACTAGAAAAACAAATTGTGGTTTCAAAAATAATTAAACAATCACTTGCCGGCGGCGGACCATCTATTTAGGCCATGGATGGGCCACTTTGGCATTCAATTTCTCTGCCCGTGATGATGGGACTATATCTCAACTCTCAACTGAGAGAAATATTATTCCTTCCAATCAATAACAATTGTTGCAGTTTTGAACTAAGGTTAATTCAAAATAGGAACAATTATTATGGATCGATGATAGTACTAGTAAAACAAAATTGGTAGCTAGCTAGCTATACTACGTACATTTGAAGTCGCGTACGTTTTACGTCACGACACTTGCAGTACAGTCAAAGCTGCACGGTTCTGATGACTAGAGGATGCATTATGCACGGTCCTAAGATTTAGTCACTTGGCCGGACACATATGGTCGGTCGCAGCAAATTAATTAACCGCAGACGGACAGTCGTGTTACTGTTTGCATGTACTATATCATCAGCTGAGTTAAAACCTCTTCTGCACCACGTACATACATAGTCATACTTGTCTGAGCCATCATGCCATGTATCGTACATGCATGTTGGTTAGACGATTTAGAATTTTCTTTTTCTTCAGAAATCCTACAGTAGCTACAACCAAATGTTGATATATTCGTATACATGCGTCACACCCGGTAAAGTGAGCGACGTGCATGTGTGTGTTTCCACTCAGATCAGATAGCATGGCCTAAAATTAAAATATATATACTAGTACTCCTCATGAATAAACAATACAACACGACGACGACAGGGGTACAATCTCTGAATCACAGATAGCAAACTATATAAAAAGCAGATCAAGGACATCATCTTTGCTTAAAGCGCTCAACGACGGGACGCATGGCCTCACCTACTTAATAAACATAGATATACAAATGACTCGTAGTGCTATACTCTCTTTGATCCTAATTAATGTTCTCATATTTGTCTAAATTCGAATATATCTAATTATATTTTAGTGCTACTCCCTTCGTTTTAAAATATAAGATGTTTTAGCTTTATGAAAGGGGTGTATTTAGATCATTTTTAGTGTGTAGATTCACACCAAATCTAAATGAGTGTACACGCTAAAAGGAATCTAGATACACTCTTTTCACAAAGCTAAAATATCTTATATTTTAAAATAGAGTGAGTAGATACATATGAATCTAACTAAATTTGAGAACATTAATTTGGATTAGAGTGAATACAGTATTTTGTTTTTCATTTTATAGAACGCAAGGTAACAGCACGTAACTGTAGCACAGGCCGGACCATACAGATGCAGTGGGGGCGTATGATGCGTGTGTTTCCCGGGCGTCATAAAAAAAGAAGGCTGGGTCGACACGATCCAGATTTGCACTAAAACCCAAGTGGTTGAGGTTGTACTACGTGATGAGTGGTAGTGTACGCCATGATTTAGGTTTGCCACCAACCTAAACTGCATGCATGCATGCTTTTGTATCTTTCCGTTTCGTAGCGTAGCGTGCATGGCAGCAGGTGGTGGTGACGCGCGCGGGCTCCACGTAGCGTGGTAGATAAGAATACGATGTACAGCGCCACATGCTGCGTACACGTAGCGTGGTTGTAACTCTACTCCCACTTGCACTCCCGCAACTGCACGTCGTACAGTCATGTTATTAGTATATGTTTTGATTTACTGCATATATTACTTGTTGTGTTGAATGAATTGGAGTGACACATCTCTGCTGATCTGCATGCTAGCTAGGTTCAGAAACTAAATGTTACTCCTATTCTCCCGGTACATCAACCACTTCTGTACACTTAGGAGAAGTTTGGTAGCCTGTATGGATTTTGGGGCCCAATGGGGCATGTCCACGGTCAGCACCGTCACGCACATACAGACGCTGAGCCACCTTTCGCATTCCGTTTGGTAGCCTGCATGAAGATTTTTTGCATAAGGATAGATACGAAACTTGGGTGTTTGGTTGCCTGCACCTGTTTCACTGTCACGTTGACACACACACTAAAACGATCATCAGCAGTGATTCTGTTCTTCCTGCTTGAGGGCTGCGATGGCGATGGAGGGCGGCGCGCACCTACACTTACTGGCACAACAACCGACGAGGCGAAGAGTGTGATAGTTGTTGCGGTTGTGCCAGCAACGGGGGTCGGCGGGACACCTCATGTGGCTACGTCGACGACGGAGGCCGGCGGGACACCTGTTGCTGGCAGCTGAGAACGCAAGCAGCTAGGCACAGTAGTGTTGCTCGATGGCAGCTAGACTAGGAACTAGTCGAACATGCTCGCCATTTCGGCGCCCTTGCCTGTAGCGTCTAGGAACTCGAACTCGAACACGGCGGACTGGAGCAAAGAGGAGCTACGCGCGGTCGATGGCGATGATGACCTTGGCGTTCCTCTACCTCCACGACCTCCCGTCGAGTAGACCATCTTTCTCTACATCATCTTCATCTTCACATACAAGCTGAGAACGTACACCTACGGTTTAGAGTTTAGAGAAGAGGGCTTCAGATAGATCCCTATAACTGCATCAAAATGCAAAACTCGCAAAACGAAAATTATAGAAAACAACAAGATCAAGCTACTTCTCAAAGGACACTTCGAGCGGTCGGTTGTGTGCGAGGAATCTGAACAAACAAGCACAAAAAAGCTCCAACTTTGACCATGAATCTAAGGAGATATAGTTCACCAACCTCGAAGCCGATGGTCAGAATGGAACCCATCATCGATGCGCATCTTTTTCATGTACAACTCGACTCGATTTGAAGCTTATATGTGATAATCCCAATCTATGAAGAGTAAGCATGTTTAGAGAGGAGAAAGAAAGGGGAGGAGGAAGATAGCGTTGCACGCCTTCGTGCATCCATGTGCTCGCCCAACTCAGGCCCGCTGGAAATGGTCGAATCGACCGTTGTCTCTGGGTCTAGCTCCGGCCTGCTTTAGAACCCTCGTGGGCCACAACGTGGGGGTGCTGCAGGTAACCAATCGGACCGATTTCTACCCAATTCAGCCTGCCCGGAGGAACTGCATGCTACCAAACGCGCCCTCAAGTACTCCGTGTCCCCAGTTTAGTATTCTTGATTGACTCCCGAAACCATACAAGCAGGAGTAGCTAACTGTTAGAACTACAACAGCTCTATGGTCTACCTATAGTAATTAGCAAGCTACTCATGTGGTTAAGGTTAACGACAGTATCATGCAGCTAGAGGTAGGCGTCAAGCAAGTTAATTAGATAAAACTAGTACAATTGGACCTGTCCGAACGAGTTCGATAATTTTCGCCAGTTAGTACCATTTTTGAGCCACAACATTGCGGATTGCACTAATTTTCATTTGATAGCACATTACATTAACATGCTTGCTGATAGGTGGGACCCATCTGCAGAGCGAAATAGTCAAAAAAATGCCACGTACCCGCAGGCTCCTCTCCTGTTGACCTCATGTGAACACACCGCCGCCCCGGCCGGTACCGGCCACATCCACCTCCTCCCTAGACCGGCGAAGCTCTGCCACTAGATGGAGAGGCCCCATCTCAAATTCCTGCATCAATCCCCCACCGCGTCGTTGCCCCCGAGCTCTCTTCGTATATCCCCCGCTGCCTCCGCGCCGCCATCTCCTCCGTGGGGCCTTGACGGTGAGGAGATGGCCTTGGCAGCAGACGACGGGATGATCCGAGCTTGTCCAAGATGACAAAGAACACGCGGTTGCCTGAGGTCGATGGGGAGGGAGTAGGACGAGTAGAGAAGGGCACCAGTTATGGACGGGCTCGAGGATGAGTTTGTGCCATGTCGAGGCAGGGGAGAAAGAGCACATCGCTAGTTGTGCATGGCATTTTTTGTTGAGCCCGTCGGCTGCGGCAACATTGGCGGCGACCATCCAGAGCGGGACACGGTGGAAGCAGCGGCGACGTCCTCCATCTCTGGGCGGCGGCCCTGGATGGACCCGAGCCCTAAAGCAGCGGGGCGTTGATGGTGAAGATGCTCTTGCAGGCTAGACGAACGGTAGTTGCAGCCTCATTGGAGACCACGAGCGCTCGTGGTGGAGGGGAGAGGAGGCCGTCAAAGTCGGCGGACGCGTCATGGCTGCAGTCGCTTGCGACGGAGCAAGGGCTCCCGCGTACGGACCCTGGTGGGTCTAGTGCGGCGTCGGCAAGGGCGAGCGGTGCCATTGCGGCGCCTAGGTAGTCCATGGCGGTAAGCGCACGTGGCCAGGGCTAAAACTAAGTGCCGTAGTGGAGGCCGCTCATGGCCCGCGGACGATGCAAGCACGAGGCTAGGTGTAACATCCCAAAACTTTTCGAATTTTGAAATGTTAAAAATAAAATGAAATTATTAAAATAGTTGCTAAAATTTTCTTTCCCTTATTTGAATTTTCAAAAGAAAAGACACTTTTCAAGGTTTATGAAAATAAAGCAAATCAGAGCTCTAAACAAAAGATTTTGGGACAAGGGGAAATACAATATTTCCAAAACCTAATAGAGCTATTTAAGTTTAATGGAAAACCAAAAAGCTTTCAAAAATGGTTTTGATAAAACCTAGAACCTATTGCCAAATAGTATCATCAATAAAATCCTTCTTGCATAAACAAGTTCCATTAGATAAGATGAAATCCATCTCGCTATGGACAGCTTCTTTTCAGTAGTCATCATCTTGAGATGCATAGGCTTCTGAAATAGAAGTGGGAGTATCATCCACAAGGTACACAATGAAATTATCACCAAATAACTTTGTAGTCCTTTGTCTCTTGATCCTTTTAGGAGCTACATTGTAGTCCTCCATAGGATTATCATAGTGTTCTATCGGCATAGTGGGTTCGAAAATTATAACAAATTTCTGACTAGATAAACTAGTCATCTCCTAATTTGATGAGCTAGACATACCTTTCATGGGAAAGATGTCCGCAAAGAAAGTCGCATCATTCGACTTCATAATAGTACCATCATGCATGTCGGATACCTCAGATTTTACTATCAAAAATCTATAGCCAATGCTATGAAAAGCATATCCCAGAAAAACACAATCCACAGTTTTGGTCCAAGCTTTCACTTTTTGGGTATTGGAATATTGACTTTCGCCAAACATCCCCAAGTTTGTAAGTAAGAGAGTTTAAGCCTTTTCTTCTCTCATTCCTCAAATGGAGTCGTGGTTTTATCCTTTACGGAACACGGTTTAGGACATGACACGCAGTAATTAGCGCCTCCCCCACCATTCTTTGGAAAGACCCGATGTATCTAACATGGCGTTAACCAAATCTGTTAGAGTGTGGTTCTTTCTTTCAGCCACCCCATTTGACTGAGGTGAGTAGGGAGACGTCCTATCATGGATAATACTATATTCCTACAGAATAGATCAAATTCATTTGAAAATTACTCTCCACCATGATCCGACCTTAGCCGCTTGATTTTAAGATCAAGTTGGTTTTCTGCTTTAGCTTTATAGTTTTTGAAGTAATTCAAAGCTTCATATTTAGATTTCGGAAGATAAACGTAGCAGTATCTAGTGGAGTCATCAATCAACGTCATAAAATATCTTTTTCCACCTCTTGTCAATACACCATTCATCTCACAAAGATCTGAATGTATAAGTTCTAGTGGTGCTAAGTTTCTCGGTTCCGCAGCCGTATGAGACTTGCGGGGTTGCTTTGCTTGCACACAAACTTGTCACTTAGAACCTTTGACAGTGGTAAATTTCAGAATTAAACTCATATTGGCTAGCCGCGTCATGCAACCAAAGTTAATATAACAAAATCGTGAATGCCAAATATTAGACTCATTATCATTACAAACATGATTAATAACTTTAGTACATGAGTCTGACAAAGATAAGCGGAACAGACCTCCGCGCTCATAACCCTTTCCAACAAATTATATATACTTAGAAATTACAACTTTATTAGATTCAAACACCAACTTAAAACCATTTCGACATAGAAGCGATCCGCTGACGAGATTTTTATTGATGGAGGGAACATGACGCACATTCTTCAGCTATACAGTCTTCCCCGAAGTAAACTTTAGATTTATCATACCAACACCATGAGCAGAAGCACGTGAGCCATTTCTCATCAGCACGGAGGAAGTCCTTGCGACCTGATAAGAAGAGAACATGAAAATATCAGAACATACATGTGTATTAGCACCCGTGTCAATCCACCATTCAGGAGAATGACATACTGAAAGGATAGTACGTAAAATACCGTACCCAACGTCCTTCATCTTAGTATCGCTAATAACAACATTAGCGGTCTTGCCGCTGTTCCCATGTTGCCGCTTATCAAAGTGATTAGGGCAGCTAGGAGCCCAATGATCAGGATCACCATAGATGTGGCAAGAGCCTTTCTTCTTATCTTTTTTCCTCTTAAAGTTGGTTGAGTGAGTGGCCTTGTTCTTGCTATCAAACTTCCATTTACCATCAGATTTGTTCTTATTCTTGAACTTGTGGTATTGGAAGTTTTTCTTCTGTGCCAATTGGCACTAGAAGCTCTCTCAAATCCTCGAGCACGTGTGTCCTTTGCTCTCGCCTTCTCTTCCACATGAAGAGATCCAATGAGATTCGTAACAGAAAAATCTTGTCTCTTATGTTTTAGAGAAGTAACAAAGTTCCTCCACATGGGAGGAAGCTTGGCAATAATGCCTCCGGCCAGAAACTTGTTGATACATTGCAAATGTATCTATAATTTTTGATGTTCCATGCTTACTTTTATCTACTTTCTTGTGTTTTGTTCCAACTTTGGAGTACTTTTATTATGATTTCTTGGACTAACCTATTAACAAGAGCCACAGTGCCAGCTGCCTGTTTTCTGTTATTTTTGGTTCTAGAAAAGTCAGAAAATGAATATTCTCGGAATTGGACGGGACAAAAGCCAAAGTGCCTATTTTTCCGGAAGGGATCAAGTGCCAGAATACGAGACGGAGAGGGGCCAGGGGCCGGCCACACCACCTGGCCGTGCGGCCAGGCCTGGCCCGCGCCAGGGGGTGGTCTGGCCGACCCCAGCACCCCCTCGGCCTCTCCTTCCGCCTATAAGTTGCCCTCGGGACGAAAATCCTAAGTATCCGATCAAAAATCCACAAAAGAGTCTGTAGCCGCCATCATCTCCATCCCTGATTGGGAGGGATCTGAAGCTCTTCCCGGCACTCTGCCGGAGAGGGGAATTCACCCTGGAGGCCTTCTTCATCACCATGCAAGCCTCCGGTGTGATGCGTGAGTAGTTCATCCTTGGACTACGGATCCATGTAGTAGCTAGATGGCTGGTCTCTCCTCCTTTGTGCTTTCATGTTTAGATCTTGTGAGCTCCGTTCATGATCAAGATCATCTATTTGTAATCCATACATGTTGTGTTTGCGGGGATCCGATGGATATTGAGATGCTATTTCAGATTGATTATTGATTCTATCATGTCTTTGTTATTTGAGATCTTGCATGCTTTCCGTTGTTAGTAGCTATCTTGGCCAAGTAGATGCTAGCAACTCCAAGAGTTAGTATTTATGCTCGATAGTGGGTTCATGCCTCTGGTAATCTGGGGAAGTGACAGAAATCTCTAAGGTACTAGATGTGTTGTTGCTACTAGGGAGAAAACAACGATCCTTTGTTCATAGAACAATTGTATTGTTTACTTTACACATAGTTCGTAAAGCAATAATCTGTTGCTTGCAACTTAATACTGGAGGGGTTGGATGATAACTGAAGGTGGATTATTAGTCATAGATGCAGTTGGATGACGGTCTATGTATTATGTTGTAATGCCCAATCAAGTCTCAAAGGAGTCAAGATGATTAGTATATGCATGTATTGCTTTCTCGGTGTTTGTCAATTGCCCCGCTGTAATTTGTTCACCCATCATGTTATCTATCTTAAGGAGAGCCACCTCTAGTGAACTATGGATCCCGGTCTTTCTTCTTTACATACAATCTACAACTGTTTACTTCTTTGTGTTTACTTTCTGCAAAATTTTACTTCTTTCCATTCGATACGTTTAATCCTTTGTTTTCCGCAAAACACGGTGAGATTGACAACCTCATCGCAAGTTGGGTACAAAGTTATGTGGTTGTATTGTGTAGGTCTCCACGTTGCTACTAGCACCGGTAGTGCGCCCTGCCAAAACTCAGATAGTAACACCTTTGAGGTGTTTCCTTGCTCCTACTGGTTCGATTAAACCTTGGTTTCATAACTGAGGGAAACTTGCTACTGTGCTCATCATACCTTCCTCTTGGGGTTCCCAACAAGCTCTACATCAACCACGAGCCATCAACACTTTTCTAGGCGCCGTGCATTGAGCCATCAAGCGATTTTCTGGCGCCGTTTCCGGGGAACAAAGAAGAAGAAACTCCCACGTCAACTACACGCCAAAGAAAGATTTTCCGCGCCATGGGGAGTCAAGGACATCTTCACAAGGGGAGTCCCTCATAACCAATCTCTTTACTTTGTTATTTTTGTTTTGCTTAGTTTCTTTTTGCCTTGTTTGCTTTCTTATTTGAAAATACAAAAAAATTAAGTCTCCCTTAGTTGTCACCTCTCCCTTAGCTCACCATGTTGATCCCTACATTCACCCTGAAAGACCTTCCAATTGGTAGTGGTTCTATAATTGGGAAAGACAATATTGAAGAATTCTTTAATCATGTTAGCAAACATGAAGATACTGAGGATAGATCCCTTGTAGAACTTGCTCCAAATTATGAGATTGCTGCAGCTTCTTTAATTCACATGTGAGAATCTAGGTTTGTTAACCTCAACCCCTTAATGCAAGTAATGTTTCTTAAGCTTAAAGAAATTGAGATCCTGAAAAGAGGGCTTTTATTCTAGAATCTTTGTTTAAGGAGTTCTATGATGTTGCCAAGGAAGCTAGGAAAGTCTTTGAACGTTTCAATATGCTAGGCTCATGTGTAGATGTTGTTGGTACGCGAGAAAAGATGAACAAAGCCGAACCTAATGGGGAGGAACCTAAGATACCAATACCCTTTAAACTAGTAGCAATACATGATGCCATAGAAAAGAATCTTGATTGGATTGTTCCTGCAAACCCTTTTGATGAGAATAGTGAACCCAAGAGCATTGAGAGAGGATCCTCTAGAACTTATTTGGATGATATACCATGCCTTGTTGAAAATATTTCTGGTATTGATCTTAATGTTTCTTCATTTGAGAACACTTGATTCTTTCTTTGGTTCTTATGCCTAACTTAAAGGCGTTAAAGAAAAGTACTTGTTGGGAGATAACCCAAGACTTTTAGATGAGTCTTGGAAGTTATTACTTCTGTAATAACCTCTCCTTATCCTTTTTATTTGCTTTTTGTGCCAAGAGTAACCTCTAATGAGAGTGAAGTAATGATTGGGAAAGTTGCTGTCCCGAGACAGATTTCTGTGCTTCACCGTAAAAATCCCTGAGAGAGCTCTGTACGTCGTATTGAGCCGTAATTTTTTGTTCTTCTGCCCCAGGTTGTTATCTAACTTTCGTTAGTTCAACACTTTTTGATTTGAGCAACAGAAGGTCTTCGAACAAATTCGTCTGTACCTGCTGGTCTGTTTTGACAGATTTCTGCCATTTTCTGCATTTGCTTCTTGTTAGTTCCTTCTTGAGTTCCTTTGAGGAATTGAGCTTTTTGAGGGAAGTGCTACAGTAGCTAGTGTCCTAATGGAAGTTTATTTAGTGTTAGAACTGAACCTTGAGACTTATTTATCTTAAGTGCACTAATGTTGCTAATGAGATTGTGTGAAGGAAAAATTTCAGGTGTATGGAAGGAATGAGTAATGAGATGAAGGATGGCCTAAAGCTCAAACTTGGGGATGCCACGCGTGTCACCCCAAGAAATATCCAAGGAGTACAAGCGTCAAAGCTTGGGGATGCCCAAGGCATCCCCTTCTTCATCAATAAAAATTCCATGTTTCTTTCAAACGCTTCATTTTTATTGTTTCGTGCATAGTTGTGTTTCTCTTGGAGCGTCTTTTTTTTTGGTTTTTAGTTTGCTTGGTTTGCTTAGTTTTCAGAATAAGTTGGTTGGACCCCCTCTTTCACACTTTGGTTTGCAAATAGTTTGGTTTGGTTTGGAAAAGGGTAGGAAAGTTCATGCTTATGTGGTAAAAAGAGCTCGTTTTTGACTGTGGCTATGCTTTGTCATGCCGTGCTTGATATTGTTTTGGCTTTATGCTTAGTATTCTTTGCTGTAGCATGACTTGTTATAAACAATTGAGATTTCTTTATGTGCCTTGGATGAATCATGCGTTGTTTTAGCATATTAAAGCATAGTATAGTGGTATTCTCCTTTGATGCTTTATTTGGGTTGACTTGGCACATGCTCACACCATGTTATGACTATCACAAGTCACCATAGCCTTTATGATCCTTTAGTTTTCAACTTGTAGTATCACTTTATGCTTTGATCAATGATGTTTTGTCGCTCTGCATGATTATAGCCATTATTGCTCTCTTAGTTTGTCGCTCTCAGTCTTTTGCTAGCCTCCACAACAAAGTATGAGTTCCACTCATGCATCCAACTCCCTAAACCAAGTTATTCCAAAGAGTCCACCATACCTACCTACTAGCTTATGCTATTCCAAGTATATTCATGCTTTTGTTTACCTTCCACTTGTTATGAGAAAACTAGTGATTAAAGCTCTCACGAACTTGATGGCACACTTTACTTTATTGCCTCTAATAAACTTGAACCATTGTGTCTTCTATGTTGTATATGCTTGCACTTATTTGTTGGGAATTAGCAGAATCATGCTTTCATGGGGAACACTTTCAACATTGCACTTGGTACTTGTACCTAGTTGATATCATGCTCTTTTGTATATGGATGTTGTCGGTGTGAAATGAAAGGGGAGCTTGTAAGTCCATGGAGTTATGTATATGTGTTAGAGAACGCCTGGGCCACTGGTCTAATCCATGCTGACATGGTGGAAACCTGCAGCGTAACCATAATGAGCTGTCTATGAAGCATTCTTCTTATAAAAAAAGAGTCCTATTGATAAAAAAGAGAAAAGAAAAAAAGAGATACTATGAAAAGAGGAAAGAGAGAAAAAAAAGCACCATATTCCCATGGTAAATAAGAAGAATGCTGAGATGCTTGTTGTCTGCTTGCCTTGTCATTTTGATATGGGGATTCTTCCGTATCATCGGGTAAGGGGTACCCCGTTGGCGGTTCTCAATGATGCACATGTACTTACGATGACAAGAACTTACCGGTGACTAAACTTGAGTAGCATGAGGAGCGGCCCTCGTATACAAGGGACATGAGATTTCTGACTTATACTTCGTCAAGCATGTACACCATAGTTTGTTCACTTTAACCTTAATCACTTCAAGATGCTTATGATAGGGGCAATGGGAGCTGAAAGCTATAAGTACCATAATTTTTGGAAGCTCTTTATGAGACTTGAATCCCTACTTCCTTTTTACAAATGGTCTTTCTTCCACCATTATATTGAATCTCCACCTTCTATCTTTATGCACCTACTTTGAGAGCATAGTGGCCATTCTTAGTTCTATGTGCATTGTCCCAAGACTAGTTGATTGATGCATAACTTGTTATTGCTTGTTTGAAACTATTGTATCTAGTCACTCTTATGAACTTTGAAGGTGTCCTATGCATTTATATTTGCTACTCTATTGAGGGACAAGCTGAATACTAGTATGCTATGTTTACTTTATGTGAAACAAACTAACGTCTTGCAAAGCATGTTATTCATGAATCTTTTGTTTGTGCCTTTTCATGTTGCATCATAGTTTCTTTGCTTATTGCTAGAACTTTGTCTTTCATGTTATGATTGAAGTACTATGATCCCAGCCTTGAATGTTTTGCAAATACTTTGATCAAGTCTTTGATGGTGCATGTCACCTTAAAAATTATTTCCTTTTATCACTTACCTACTCGAGGACGAGCATGAGTTAAGCTTGGGGATGTTGATACATTGCAAATGTATCTATAATTTTTGATGTTCCATGCTTAGTTTTATCCACTTTCTTGTGTTTTGTTCCAACTTTGGAGTACTTTTATTGTGATTTCTTGGACTAACCTATTAACAAGAGCCACAGTGTCAGCTGCCTGTTTTTTGTTGTTTTTGGTTCCAGAAAAGTCAGAAAATGAATATTCTCGGAATTGGACGGGACAAAAGCCAAAGTCTCTATTTTTCTGGAAGGGATCAAGTGCCAGAATACGAGACGAAGAGGGGCCAGGGGCCAGCCACACCACCTGGTCGCGTGGCTAGGGCTGGCCCGCGCCAGGAGGTGGTCTGGCCGACCCCAGCACCCCCTTGGCCTCTCCTTCCGCCTATAAGTTGCCCTCGGGACGAAAACCCTAAGTAACCGATCAAAAATCCATGAAAGAGTCTGTAGCCGCCATCATCTCCATCCCTAGATCGGGAGGGATCTGAAGCTCTTCTCGGTACTCTGCCGGAGAGGGGAATTCACCCTGGAGGCCTTCTTCATCACCATGCAAGCCTCCGGTGTGATGCGTGAGTAGTTCATCCTTGGACTACGGATCCATGTAGTAGCTAGATGGCTGGTCTCTCCTCCTTTGTGCTTTCATGTTTAGATCTTGTGAGCTCCGTTCATGATCAAGATCATCTATTTGTAATCCATACATGTCGTGTTTGCGGGGATCCGATGGATATTGAGATGCTATTTCAGATTGATTATTGATTCTATCATGTCTTTGTTATTTGAGATCATGCATGCTTTCCGTTGTTAGTAGCTATCTTGGCCAAGTAGATGCTAGCAACTCGAAGAGTTAGTATTTATGCTCGATAGTGGGTTCATGCCTCTGGTAATCTAGGGAAGTGACAGAAATCTCTAAGGTACTAGATGTGCTGTTGCTACTAGGGAGAAAACAACGATCCTTTGTTCATAGAACAATTCTATTGTTTACCTTACACGCAGTTCGTAAAGCAATAATCTGTTGCTTGCAACTTAATACTGGAGGGGGTTCGGATGATAACCTGAAGGTGGATTATTAGTCATAGATGCAGTTGGATGGCGGTCTATGTATTATGTTGTAATGCCCAATCAAGTCTCAAAGGAGTCAAGATGATTAGTATATGCATGTATTGCTTTCTCGGTGTTTGTCAATTGCCCCGCTGTAATTTGTTCACCCAGCATGTTATCTATCTTAAGGAGAGCCACCTTTAGTGAACTATGGATCCCGGTCCTTTTTCTTTACATACAATCTACAACTGTTTACTTCTTTGTTTTTACTTTCTGCAAACTTTTACTTCTTTTCATTCGATACGTTTAATCCTTTGTTTTCCGCAAAACACGGTGAGATTGACAACCTCATCGCAAGTTGGGGACAAAGTTCTGTGGTTGTGTTGTGCAGGTCTCCACGTTGCTACTAACACCGGTAGTGCGCCCTGCCAAAGCTCAGCTAATAACATCTTTGAGGTGTTTCCTTGCTCCTACTGGTTCGATTAAACCTTGGTTTCATAACTGAGGGAAACTTGATGTTGTGCTCATAATACATTCCTCTTGGGGTTCCCAACGAGCTCTACATCAACCACGAGCCATCAACACTTTTCTGGGCGCCGTGCATTGAGCCATCAAGCGATTTTCTGGCGCCGTTGCCGGAGAACGAAGAAGAAGAAACTCCCACGTCAACTACACGCCAGCACTTGTCTGGTAAGGTATACTTGAACTGCTCAAGTTCTTTGGCAAGTGATTGTATCTCATGAGCTTGCTCAACGACGGAGCGCTCATCAATCATCTTGTAGTCATAGAATTACTCCATGACATACAATTCAGTGCCAGCGTCCGAGACCCCCAAACTTGGCCTCGAGCGCATCCCACATGTCTTTGCCATTACAAATGACATGTATGGGTCAATAATATTGTCCCCAAGAATACTGAACAGAGTCATCATAAACATGGTATCGGCTTTCTTAAAGGCCCTTTCCTGCTCAGCAGAAATATCTCCTTCAGGTTTGCCAAGAGTGGCGCTATAGCAGTTTAGGTTTTTAAATCATAGAATTGCTCTCGCGCGCCATCTCTTATAGTGCATACCATCAAACGAAGGCGGACTAGTAGCCGTGGCTACACCAGTAGAATTCAGTTGCCTATAATCAAGTTTTTAGATTGTTAAAAATATAAACAATAATTCTTATGATTTAATCCGAATAATAAACTGATAGAGTATGATCATACAGACAGTACCAAAACTAATCATGCAGATCAACAAAGTAGATAAACAGATTATATCTAAATAAGATAAACCTATCACATCTACACCAAACGCTAGAATAAAGAACTCTAGCAGAATCTGAAATTGAAAGTTCAGGATTACGTATGGTACAGCAGCGGTGACAGCAGCCGCGGCGTCGTCGCTCATGTTGAGGTTGTCGAAGAGGTTGGTGACATCCGGAAAGAATCGCCGTTCGGGAACTCGTCATCGGAAGACGTTGTGGATGCCAGTAGTCACGCTTGAGCGCTCTGCAAAAACCTGATCGCCCCTCACCCGTACATGTTCACAAGAGGCGGGGTTCCGGAGGCTTACTGTCCCGATCTGCGGTGCACGCCGTAAGTCAGGATGGGGAAGATGGAGGCGGTGACACAATATACTGGAAGGAGACGCGTGTGGTAGCTCGGCTCGGCGAGATTCCCGCGCGTGCGTCGTGACGAGGCGTGGCGAGGCGGACGGCGTCGGAGGAGTGCGCGAGAGCTGCTTTTTTTCACACACCTGGAACAACCTAGTATATAAGGAGGTGTAACTCTCACTCAACTAGCAATGTGGGATAAACTTTAGCACCACTAGCATATCCCCATACACAAAAGACGAAAAAGAATTTCAGAATATGTCTAATGGGCCAACAACACAAAACTCACCAAATTCCAACACAGGATACCCTACTTAAAAAAAAGTTTTTCCGGCCATGGATCCGGTAGTACTTAGAAAAAAAAATTCCAACCATCGATCCGGCACGTGGATGGTACACTTATGCATGGGGGACGTGGCTGTCTGTACTCTGCTCTGAACAAGCTATAGGGAATCTTGCAGGAACGTCCATGCCAGCTGAAAACATCTGCTCTTCCAAGAGAATGGACTTCAGTACACAATTTGTCAATCGTGCGTGCGTCTATGTTTGTGTGTACAGCTGTACACTATGCATGTGACATATCCATTATCTTTGCAAAGTGTGATGATATAAGTTTGCATGAATCATGATTAGCGGCCACCAAGAAACTTAGCACGGTTGCCAGAAGAGCTCTGTTCCTATATGCATGTTGCGAGATATGCTCAGAAAAGTATGTGTGTACCTAGAAAATAGAGATATGCTGAAAAGGCGAGTTAATAGTGTGATGCATCAATCACCGATGGAAATCCACTAATCGGTTGTTATTTGCGAATATATTAAGGGTGTGGGCCACTCAATAGTCACTACAAAAAGCCAAATTGTCGCCAAAAGATCGTTGAAATTCAGATCGCTATCAACCATTAGTGGAACAGTCAACCACTAAGGCCTTGTTTGGTACTAGAGTTTTTGTGGGGATTAGTGGGGATAATCCCCACCAAACCTCAAATCCTCACTTACTTTAAAAAAAAATATTTGGTACGAGAGTATTGAGCGAGTTTAATCTCCGCTTATTCCCACTTTTTCCCAAATTTTAGTGTATTTTTCTCAATCCCCAATACTCTACCCATACCTAGTGAATTGTGGGTGGGGTTTTATGTGGATTGGGTGAACGTAGAGGTTTCACCCAATACTCTAGGAGATTATCCTCGCTAATCTCCATAAAAACTCTAGTACCAAACAAGGCCTAAAGCTATTTTTGAGGCCCCAAAAAGGTCATTTAAAAAATCCAAGGGCCTCCTTTCAACTTAACTTATTCGTGTGTCCGAAATCAATCACTTCAAGGGGCCAGCTTAATCAGGTCAAGACCAACACTTTGCATAATTGTGTGGTGAACTCATTCACATTTCCAGATTAAGTCGTCATTTATACATTATCAGTTGACAACTCCTTTGGTATTCTTTTGTGAGGTAAAGGGGTTGTATTAATTAAATTTGAGTGGCATTGCGTTGTCTTGAAGGAAATACTACTATGTCATAGATTTAGTTGAGTTAGCTAACAAGAAGAGGACAAACATCGAACAATAAACTAAAAGCAAGTGAGATTGTAGCATTAAGTAAATCCTACAATTACCAAACCGGTACGTACCCGAGGCGCCGCCATGCGACCGTGAAGGCACTAGTAAAACCCATCTAGGGTTTCGTTCCTACGCCGGTGATGCCGGCAGTCCGCTCCGTCTCTGGTGGCCTTAGGGCCTTGGAGGTGTGGTGGACCACGGCCTCTCGTCGGCGTGAGGGTTTTTATTTTTGTTTAGCTTTTTTCAGTGTCTTCTTCAGGATATTGACGCGATGGCTACGTCCCAAAGTCAGAATAAGCTCCTCCCCGCTCTATCCTCACTCCAGTAGTGCGTCTAGCACTGACGGAGGGCGCGTGAAATCGTGTGTCTGACGGATCTCTTGGGGCCGATCACTTTTCTTATTCGCCAGTGTGTTTTTAGGTTAGTCTCTTCCGATATACGGTTGTCATCTTCGACGATGGTTACTGCTCTGGTGCGCTAATCCTATGAGTGGTTCTGGAACTAGTAACCTCAAGTTGAAAGTAAATCACTAGTCTCCTAATGAGTGCATTTTACCCTCATCATTTCAAAAACCATTCTCTACATTGTGGTTCTTCAACCATTGACCTCAAGTTATGAAGGCTCCATTGTTGTAGTTTTCGAAACCATGACAAAACGGTTGTACTTCTTACGTTGTACTCTCTCTGGTTCAGTTTATTAGTCATGCACATAGTTTAAGAACAACTTTAACTATTAATTTTGGTCAACAAATTTTACAAAACATATCATCTTCAAATGTAGTTTTCAATGGTATATTTTTTAGACATATATTACATATTTTATTAGTAAATATGGATGGTCAAAGATTTTTTTAAACTACGTGCATGCTTAATAAACTGGACCGGAGGAAGTAGTAAATGATGCAATTAATATAAGTAGGGGCGTGTACGATGGCCTTATGTTGAAGGTTGCCATATACGAAGAGACAACTGGCACAAGAATGTTTTTTCAATAGGTTTAGGTGCTTAGTTGGAGTGCAACCTACGTACTCCTATGTTAGAAATGTGTTGACGATGTTTGGTACTCCCTCCGATTCATAATACTTGTCGCTAAATTAGATGTATCTAGTACTAAAATATATCTAGATACATCTATTTCAGCGATAAGTAATATGGATAGGAGGAAGTAGCATGTTTGGATCGATAATTAGGTTAGGTTTTAGAAGGAAGTGCGCTATACACACGATCAATATCATCACACGCTTGTACGATGCACTAGATGGGCCGTTCGGTTTAAATGGCTAGCAATCTTCGTCTGTTCCTTCTGAGCGTCGTACATACATCGGACAAAAACCGCCGTGTGCACAACTATTTCATTTTAGAAGTCACATTCATTTAACCATTCATCTGTGAGCATTTTACCCTACCTGATGAAAGGTGGGGTGCTAGGGATGACTAAATTGTGCCTAGAGATTGAGATGTCTTAGATAAATGGGAGGTTATTTTAGTCCAGTCCCAGTTCAAAAGGATGTGACCGACCCCTTTGGCATCTGCTACTCTCTTTGGTCCATATTATTGTTCTCAATTCTATCTAGATCCGGATATATCTAGTTAAGTATTTAGGCTAGATGCATTCGAATCTAGACAAAGTTGAGAACAGTAATATGGATCGGAGAGAGTACCTCCGTTTCAAAAATAAAACGTATAATTTTCTGAAAGTCAAATGGTGTCCAGTTTGATCAAGCTAGTTTGTACAAAAAACTATTCCCTTCGATCCAAAATAAGTGTCGGAGACTTAGTATAAACTTTGTACTAAGTTAGTACAAAATTACCGACACTTATTATAAATCGGAGGGAGTACCAATTATTGTAATACTTCGTAGTTACAATGTGAATATATATTTCATAACATAACATGTATAACGATATAAAGTTGACATCTTAAATATTACTAATAATTTTTCAATAACCTAGGTCAAACCTAACAGTGAACTACAACTTGGTGAAGCGAGCGGAAAAAGCTAAAACCCATCTAGGGTTTCATCCCCTCACCGGCGACGTCGCTGATGCGCTCCGCCTCCAGTGGCCCTAGGGCCTTGGAGGTGTGGCGGACCATGGCCTATCGCCGGCGAGAGGTTTTTTGTTGTTCGTTTAGCCTTTTTTTTAGTGTCTTCTTCGGGATGTTGAGGCGACGGCTACCTCCTGGAGTCAGAGTAAGGTCCTCCCCGCTCTATCCTCGCTCCGGTGGTGCATCTAACGCCAGCGGAGAGCGCGTGGAGTCGTTTGTCCGGCGGATCTCCCGGGATCCAGTCAGTCTTCGTGTTCGTTGGTGTGATTCAAGGCCAGTCTCTTCTGATCTACGGTTGTCATCATTGGCGATGGTTGATGCTTTGGTGTGCTGGTCCTTTTTGGCCTTAGCACGACGACTTTCCGTCTGTCTACTACAACAAGATCTACTACGACAAGTTTTGTCCGGCTCCGGTGATGGAGGGGCGATGACGGCAGCGCGCCTTCGGCTCGCGCTAGTGGTTGTAGTCATCGCTAGGTGGTTCAATGACCTATTTGTAATTTTTATTATTTTTGGGTCTTTTTTAACAATTGTTGATGATTTTTAATAGATCGATGGAATTTCGAAAAAAAAAAACTAACAGTCAACTAACGGAGATAGTACAGGCTGTTGCCCCTTGGGATGGGTCGGATGGCTGGCGGGCCGGCGGTGGCACATCACATGGCGGCATGGCGCTAGGTTGGGGTAGTCAGCTGCACGGGCCTATGGGCTACGCGGCCTATGTAGCGCGAGACACGGCAGTAGCACCGAGGCGCTTCCTGCCTGGATGCTTGATACGGAGCGGACGTGTGTCCATGCCATACACGTACGTGCGGGTCAGTGCGTGCGTTCGTGGGCGCAGCGCCTTCCCGTCCTTGGGCTCGTGCCGTCAGTGTCAGCTAGGGTTGAAAACGGTTCCGAAGAAAAAGGAAATACAGAGTTAAAAAGAAATAGAAACGGTATTTTGCTGAAAAGAAATAGAAACGGAATATTTTAAATAAGAACGGAAAAGAAATGGTGAAGACATTTTCGGCGAAAACGAAAACAGTAAGGAAATTCTAGATAAATAAATACGGAAACTCTCCGGAAATATAACCAATCAGGCTCATGTACGAAATAGTACTTTGCGTCAGTGATTCTCTTACTCTTGTTCAGCTATAGAATATACGAAGGGTCTATGTAATACATGCAACTAATCTAGATGACATACTAATCAAGTGAGTGTCTTAGCATTTATGTGAAACTATTTATGTGAACTTATGTGCTTGTCGAAGTGTTGAATTATCTATATTACTTCATGTTCAATTGTCACGTTTCAAAGTTATGGGATATTCTTTATCTATTATATGTTATTTTTAATGTACATATTATACCACTATTATATTCCAACAAATGTCCGTTTTCATATCGTATTCTCCCGTATCCGTTTCATATTCGTTACCGATGATTTTCGATTCCGTGTTTGTTTTCGAAGTTTTTCGTTTCGTTTCCAATTTCGATAATATAAGAGAAAACGAAAACGATAACATATGTTTCCGTTCCATTTTCAACCCTAGTGTCAGCTACACACCGCTCGGACAAACATACAGCCCGGACCGGAGTCATGGTGCCACGGAGCGCGTCGCAGAGTACGCGTGCATGTGTGACTCTTGACAACAAAACTTCCTATTCTAAGAAAAAAGACAACAAAACTTGCTTAGAACAACTTTAGCAGTCACGGTAAAACCCGTCCGCGCTAAAATAACCGCTGATATACAGTATGCGGCAGTTCATCGTCATCCAGCAGACGCGCTATAGTTGTGCGTGTTTTTTTCGCGTGTGGCATTTTACCCCCTCCGGCGCGTCAATTTTGGTGCGTTCGATCGAGCGTGCACTATCGTTCCGACCGCGCGGGAAACATCCAACCGCCACTCGGAAACTTCATCCGCACCCGTGTCCTCTCCTTCCCCATTTCCGCTCCCCCATTCCGGCTCCGCCGCCCCTCCGATTCGTCACTGTCGGTGCTTCCGACCATGCCCTCGTAGGAGATTAGCCCCGCCGCACCTCACATAGCTACCCTGATCGCGTCACGCCCGTAAACGGAGAGAGTTGACGCTGTCGCCGCGCCTCTTTCCCGACCGCAAGAAGCGAGCGCGGGTGCCTCCACGCGTCGACCCGGTTCTCGTCGCTACCGCACCGCGGTGCTGAACCTCGATCGCGACCATGTCCTCCTCAAGCCGAGAAGCAACATGATCATGGAGTGACAAAGATGTGGATTACTCCTTCTTTAACTTGATCGGGTTCCGTGCAAGTGAAGAGGAGAGCACCTAGAGTGGCAGTTTTATGGCCTCGTATCATGCCATTCGGTCGACTGAGGTGCATGATGAGCTCCAAAAAGATCTCCTCGAGGAGCACGGGAAGTGGTTTGGAAAACAATAGTGTACACTATGTTTGTATGTTTGTTCAATTGTTCAAAAACACTTTGTTTTAATATTGATGAAAACTTGTTGTATTTGTTGGTGAATAATTTATTGTATTTGTGAATTATTTGTTTGTGTTGTAGTAATAACTAGATAATTTATTGTTAAATTATTTTGAGTTTGTTTGATCTAGCTTAATCTATTGTTGGTTGTGAAATCTGTTTGCGCCGGTGCCGCACGCTGCATTTCAGCGTGCTTGGTGGAGGTTTTTGCCCTGCTACCGTGCGCTGCATTTTAGTGCGCCGGTGAAGAAAAAGCCTGCGCCGAGCATATTATCGAAATGCAAAGCGCTGCAAAGTATATTTAGCGCGCCACGTGCGATAGCGCAACTGCTGGGTTTGCTCTTAGCGGTATTGTACAGTACGTCCCAAAAGCCACCCTCTTTTTTTGCTTGCTTTTTTGATCGAATGCAAATAAGGCAGAGCGACTTTCTTTGCACCTAAGCCTGCATATGGCCGTGGACCGAAATCTCGTGCTACTTTGTTTTTTTAGTAGTAGAAAATCTAGTGCTACTATGCGGTGGGTCTTGAACTAGGCTATGGGCTTCTGACTGGATAGGATGGAATTCAGAAGCCCCGGCCGTAGAATCCAGCATGGGTGTGTTAAGCTGTTCGCCATTAGCGATAAGCCAGTTAAGAAGGTGTGTGCTATTTGCCACCTTGGGCCGGCCTATTACCATGAAACAATTTCCTTTTTTCCTTCTTCTTTGATTTCTTTTTGCTTTTTTTATTTTTTATTTTTATGTTTCTTAAATCTAAACAATTTCGAATTTGATATCTTATTTAGATTAGAATAATTTTAATTCTGAACATTTTAGATTTAATCAAAATTTCAGCTTTAAATATATTATCCAATCAGATTTTCTGGAAATCTAAAAATTTTACATCTGAATATTTATAAAATTTGAAAAAAATCAAAAAAAAATTCAAAATCTAGATTTTTTTTGCATGGTTCAAAATCTAGATTTTTAACTATTATGAAAACTAAAATAAATAATGAGAACAGAAAAATCTGTAGTATTTACTGGGCCGCACCTACTAGGCTACATTGGGTGCAGCCCATGAAGCGGGATTTCTTTTTGGCTCTTAGGAGGGATTCTCCTAATTTTTTTTAAACTTCTCACAGAAGCTCGTCTCCACCGAAGAGCGGCTTCAGGCATAGCCCAAGCGCATATTTTTTGTTATTACAAAAGAAATGTCACTACTAGGAAAAATGGTATAGTTATACTCCTGGCGCTTTAATATGTGACTGCGCCACAAGTATATACTCATGGCGCATGCCTATTCACTTATTGGTGCCGCGTTATGATAATGATATGTGCCACGAAAAATATGATTGTTTTTTATCGAATAGTTGTGATGTACCAGAATGCCATGCGCCACGAATAAGGGAATATCCTGCTATAACCTGGAAGCACCAACTCCACTCTCCGCCTTTTTAGTTTTAGAAAAAAGAAAAAAAATGATAAAAACTTCGAATTTGAAAATCCTTTGAGATGTTACGGGGTATAGTTGTAGGAAAAAATAACAAACATTAATTTCGACTAATTTTGCAAAAAAAAATATGTCCCGGTAAAATGGCTCTAACTTTTACAACATCAGAGAGAATCTTTAATATATTAAAAAGCATCTACACGAAATTTACAACCCGATTTCAATAGCCTTTGGCTGTTTCAATTCTTTTAGAATCTTAAATTCGAAAATTATAAAAAGTTATGTCAAAAATTATATTTTTTGCTGCAAAACAAAGAGGACTCACTTACGCACCCATGGCGGTGTGCCACGGATAAGTAATTTGAACCGGCCACCCTGCCACCCAACCATTTTTTTTTAAACAAGGGATAGGCCCAGAAGGGCCTCGATACTGCCATTAATCAAGCGGTGGGTTACAGAGTACAAGAAGGACCTCCAAGCATACATCAATATGAACTAGGTCCCTACACATTGCAAAAAGGACCCTAACTAGAGAATAGAGATTACAATTAGGTCCTCTACCACCGACGACGAGCACTGGCTGCATGTCGCGAGCTCCACTGCCGGCTCCATCGAGGCCACATGGAACTAGGAAGGAGATCATCGCCGCAAAGCCAGGAGAGGGCCTCCACTGGAGGTTGATAAGCACCTGACGCAAAGACCGCATCGAGCCCTAGAGGTGCTGACTGACAGCAACAAGATTCGGTTGCCAAACATGGGCTCCCGATGGGATACTCCAGGCAGAAGGAGTATCATAAACTCCCCAATCCCCTCCACCGCAGCATCTCGCCACCGCCTAGTCCCCATCTGCCGCACCGCCATGGGCAGCCAGAAAGGGAAGAAGCCGCAGCAAAATACCGAAACAGAGGAGAGAAGCAATCCGCTTATTGAAGAAGGTCTCACTGGATCCACTCTCAGCGCCAAGCCACCACCACGAAGGCTTGACGGAAGAGTACACCGGCGAACGCCTGGCGCCGCGGAGAAGCTCCAGGACGCAGAACCTCCAAAGAAAGGGGAGGACAGCCTTATTTAAGGAGATGCCAAGCTCCAATCGCTCTCGATGCCACTGCTCTTGCCACCGGAGCAGTACATCAAAGAGGACGAAACCCTGGGCGCACCAGATCCGACCGATGGGATCCGGCGACCGACTCCAAGACGCCACTGAGGACACAACGATACAAAACCAAAATCTAAAACCTAATCTACTGAGACTGGCGCCTTTCCTAAGCCGTCTCCGGTGGGCATCGCCGCGGGAGAGGGCGTTGGATCGGCCCGGGGAGCGGGGGTCGACTCTCAAGAGGAGGCGGTAGGTGGGAGCAAGGGGGAAAGGATGGCAAGTGATGAGTTTTTGCCACCCAACCATGTACCACTCAAACTCCACCTCCACCTTCCCCTTCTCCTTCTTCTTCTTCTTCTTCTTCTTCTTCTTCTTCTTCTCTCAGCTTCTCGTTTTTCTTCCCCCTTCTCCTCTCCCCAACCCATCACCACTAACTGAGAGAGTCCTCCATCATCTCGAGCACCGCCGGCCTTCTCCTTGGACTCCTCTCCCTGCGCGTCATGGCGGCCCGTCCTCGACCTCCAAGCATAGCGCTGACGACTGCTGCCTCTCCCTTAGATTCCTCTACCCCGCACCACCGACACATGGCCCTCGTCGCCCTCATACCGTCATCAATGCCACCATCTCTCCGTCCTCGACCCGACGACCAGCGCGGCCACGACCACCACCCTCCGCACGCCTCTGCTAGAGCTACCCCACGTGCCGATCAGCATGATCTAGGCATTATCGGTGTGCCGCAGCCTCCCGTACCTCTGTGATGGTAGGTTTTGGGCACTGTCTTGGCCTCCATGCTTGAGCTCTGACGAGGCAACGGCGACAAGACTTGATTGATTTTGACTTTCAAAATAAGGGTGCTTTCCGTAAATGTAATTTTAAAAAAATCTTACCCGTGACACACCGATTACCGCTATCAGTGGCACACTGTGTACTCGTGGCCCACCACTTAGTGCGCCACGAGTAAGAATTACTAGTGAAGCCTCACCCATGTTGCATGGCTGGTGCGCCACGAGTAAGCAAATAGGTAAGACACAAGTAACTTTTTCCTAGTAGTGTATGTTACACATATTTTTCAATGTTTTCATTAATCACTTTATTAAAAGCTAAATTATGTAATAGATAATAAAATAGTTTTCATATCATTCTTGTTATTCGCTTGTGATATTTGTTCATGTGTATTAACTAAAACGAGATTCATGCCACCTAGGAATTGTGTCTTGTATATCATTAAATATATTCTGTGTGAAATAAATAGAGTTTTATTTTAAATTCTAAATGTTCACATCTTTCGAAACAAATTTTATGGATTACCAACAAATGTACCGTATCACATAAAGATGCTTATGCTTTTAGAACAAAATATTCCATGTATGGAAATGAAATTGTCATATATCACTTCAATTTTTCTTCATATACTTACAAAAGTTCATGGATTTATCAAGACGATATTAAAAAAACTCAACTGGAAGTTATGGAAAATTAAAAATTAAAAATAAAATAAATTAGAATGTGTCAAAGAAACAGACTAGATAAAGAATACAAACTGAAATAATGGAGAATACAATAATAAGAAATAGAAGAAACCAAGCAAAAAAAACTTATCTATTGGGCAAGCCCAGCTACTCCCAGCATTCACGTGGTGCAAAAATATATTCATTGCGCATATATGGACCACGACGACTCTTTTATTCTGGGCCCAGTTTGTTCGTATTGTCCCCAAGAGTGAGCATTTCCATTTTTCTTTAGAGTCGAACCTTTCTAGAAATACGGGGTATATTTTTTTGAGGAAAAAAAATATGGGGTATATTTCTTCCGAGTCGCATCTTTCTAGAAGAGTAAAATCCACCGATAAAACCTAAACTTGGCACCAGTTTTTGATATGGTCATCAACCTAAGAAATACGCGATTTATGATCACTAAATACGGTGTTGTTTCGTTACAGTTACTGGAACTTCTGTACAGCTCTGTATTCGCTGAGGTGGCACGCTTTGACCAGTCTACAACGATGATTTTTTACAGAAAAGCCCCTCAACTAAAAATTATATGGCATGTGCCCCTAGGCCCACCGGGCATCCTCTTTGCAAACACTATTTTCAGATAATCAGTCAGAAAAATGAGCCCACAGTAGCTACGCAGAGGGGATTACCCAACTCCACGTCTCTTCCTGCCATGCACGAATGAGCACCCGTGTTCTTCTCTCTGGCACCTCTGTGGCGCCGCGGATGCCGGCGCTAGCGCCTGTGCCTGCCAAGTTCCTCCGTGACGGAGATTGCCTTCTCCACTCTGGCTTGTGCTGCCGCGCCTCCGCCCCCCGCGGCTCCATCCCGTCCCATGCAGCTTCGCCCCGGCTTGCCGCATCCACGCACCCTGCTTCGGTCCAGCCACCGCAGGATGAGCCTCCGTTGCTGGAGTCGCCGGCGAGCGAGCGGCTACCGCTGGTGGCATTCCTGATGGCCACACCGCACGGGCGGAAAGCTCGAGTGGAGAACCTCCACGCCTGTGCCATGCAGTAGCTGTGACGCCGTGGTTGACCACGGAGGCCGTGGGATTCCGTCGGGGTGGGGCGTTGCATAATGAGGGCCGACAGCGAGGGCGAGGTGGGATCATACGACGGGTTGGAGGCGGCGGTGGGATGGCACCTTATCGCTTTGACATTTTTTAATTTAGCCCTGTCATTTTTTACTACTCTAAAATAGTTCCTATGGATGGTTAGGAGACTGACAGATGGGTCCACTCATTGCCGTGTTGGCAAATACAGAGCTGTACAGATGCCCGGGTGACCATAATGAAACAACCACCGTATTTAGTGAACGTAAATCGCGCATTTTTAAGGTCGACGATCGTATCGAAAAAGGGTGCCAAGTCCAGGTACCATCGGTGGATTTTACTCTTTCTAGAAATACGGGATATATTGGACCTTGTGATGACTTGAAGTACTAGTGTACATTCTTTTGAGAAACGGTATATACAAGACCGACTGAAAAAAGTTTAACACATCCATCCATCGTATAATACCGCAGATCAGGGCCTTAGTTATATATCAGGTACGTGGTAGTAGTACATGTAAACACACGCACGATAGAACGGAAAGGTGCATGTCTGCAAGGGCCGCGCCCGGCGGCGGGCGTGTCTGCCGCGGCAAGGACACGGCCTGCACCGAGAGCGTGCGGTGCCCAACGTGCACCCGGCATGCCGTCGTTATACTAATCCTGACAGCGGAAATTACTTGGCTGGTTTGACTAGAGGCCAGACACCTTCCCGTGTGCAGCGCAGCCGTGCTTGCCACGGGTGCTGTTGGAGGGTCAAACAATCTAGAATCCCATCCAGTGAAGTGTGGATTCGATGGTATCCGTTCTGCCTTACATTTCGAGTCAACGAAATATTGCGTTATTTTGTTGATGATTTCTCTCATGTTATAGAAAACGCAGTGGAATCCAGGTCGATCGTAATGGAAGAAAAGAAAATGCGATAGTAGCTACACAAGAGGGCACCTTCACATCTTAGTGGCCGCTGAACCAGAGAGCTAGTGGAGACAGTCAGACAGACACCACATGCATGTACAGGGTAGATGTAGATCCCGTTGACAAAACCAGCTGCTCTAATAACGGCATGAAAGCAAGTGATCCCTGATCATTATTCCCGGAGCCGTGTGCTTTGGGTTGTTGACCACACTTGATTAGATTAATCACCGTAAGGAAGATGCGATCGCTTTCGCTTGGAGTGGAGAAGTAGCACCCTCTATCATCAGTCTAACCTCGTGGAAGACGTACACAAGATGTCGGGGATTCTGCATGCGTGTCAATTCGCTGCATCTGCTCGTTGGCTGTATCACTCCAACAATTTGCAGCAGCAGGTCCGCTCATTTTAATGACTGATGCTTTTCATACTGAGACCACCACGGCCCTTTGCAATGCAATGCGTGTAGCTGAACTGATGGGAGTTGGCAGGGCGATTTTTGAGACGGGCTATATATGACCAGTGATATGAAGTTTAGGCTTCGTATGGATTTTACCGATGCTAGAGTTGTGTATGATCCTAGATCTTGCAACAAGCCGGCTCATGAGCTAGCGGCTTGGGGTGTTCGGGAAGGCCACACGAACCATATTATTTGATCGTCGGACCTACCGAGATTTCTATAACCCGATCGCTTTAGCCGTGTCTTAATGGAATACGAGTATTACATGTGAAAAAACACACAATGGTATGGTATATAAGAGAGTAAATAATTCCAGTTTTTACCTCCTAGTTTGAGAATTTAGACGCTAATTACTCCTTTTAGAAAATTTTCATCTTAGTTACCCTATTTAGTAAAAGTTGTGCCGATTTTCACCCCCTGATTTCTTTAAGCGAATTGAGATTTATGGGTTCCGGCCCGTCAGCTACAAATGGGGTGCCACGGTAGACTGTTTTCATTTCCCGAGTAGGTATAGGTAGTCAAAGTTTTTGATTTTTTGAGCGATATGTGACGGACCCGATGACATGCAGCAGTCAAGGGCACTGCACTTGAGGTGAGTGAATATGGTGGCGACGGTGGTGCCACAATGCCCACCACCGGCGCAGCAAGCTCCCGGAACCTGTCCTCCGTGGTCACTCACGATCAGGTCCATCAAGAAGTGCTCGTGGGAATCTGCATAGTGTCGGGAGGGTTAGCGTTTGGTTAGTTTTGACATTAGATGTCCGACCTTCTTCTTTTGAATTACCCACACTGGCTGATCTTTACATAATTTGTATACTAGTTGCATTGTGTGTGCAAGTTATAAGAATTTTTCTAGGAGCCTTGCTTGGTACCCCCCCCTCCCCCCAACCAAAGAAATTAAGCGCTAGCTGGTTTCAGGTTCGTGCTCTCGGTGGAGACCGTACTAGCTACATAAACGACAGCGACATAATCCTACTGATCTCACTCAGAAGCAAGAGTATTTTTCTGGTTTTTACACTCCCTACTGATCTCACTCAGAGATGCTCGACAAACTTCTCTCGGCTCAGCTTAAGTTTTGCATACTACAAAGGCTAAAATTTTATACCTTAGATAGGTATTCTTTCAAAATATCCACCTCCATTAAACAAAAACCAGTCAAGGTATGCCCGGACCATGCTCAAAAAAGATAGAAAGGGTAAAAATTGGCACAACTTTCACTAGATGGGGTAATTAGGAAAAAATATACTAAATAGGGTAATTAGCATCAAAATTGTCAAACTAGAGGGTAAAAACTGGAATTTACTCTATATAAGACTAACAGCAAACTTACGGGTACCTCAAATGAATGACCATGCCAACAGTTTTGGCCCATGTATGAATGCCCATGCCAACAGTTTTGACCCAATTTTGGATACAACCAAACAAAAATTTGCAGAAAAAATAAAAAGCCAAAAGCCGCATATGGAGTCCTTTTATGTGACCGAGTTTCCGGGAAAAATACAAAACTTTCAAATTTGGGTAAAAACATTCATGAAAAATGCTATCATATAGTATGACTTAACTTGGCTTCTACCTAGATGACCATGTTGATGGCCAAATACATGCCATACTTCAAATTGGCATGAAAAACAATATTGTCAAATAGAGTTATCACAAAAATAATATTTTCCATTTTATTAGTGCCAATAAATGTTTTTTTGGTGAATGAAGTACCAAAACCGCATCACGAAAATATTTAAAAAAGCTATAACTAGTGGGACAATCAATTTCAACAGATGACCATTTGCTTTTGCTTGTATCTAAAATTTGGATAGTTTCTATAAAATTACCAAAAAATCATTTAAATGGGAAAAACTTGCTAAAGAGTTTGGAATTTTATTAAAGTTGGGAATTTGACAGATAATTTTGTCTTCTTTAAATGATTAAGTGGGTTCTATTATTACAAGAGTATGACTTACAAATAGTTGATAGAAGGGGTAAAGATAATCTTGTTCCTGATCATATATCACGCATGGAAGGCATAATAGAAGATCCCATCCCTATTAGTGAATCTATGCCTGGTGAATATCTTGCCATCGTAGAATCACATGACCCTTGGTTTTTAGATTATACTAGTTTTCTCGTGGGTAAGTTTCTACCAAAAGGAATGAATTATAATCAAAGGAAGAAATTATTTAATGATTTAAAATATTACTTTTGGGATGATCCTTATTTATATAGGCACGAACTTGATGGGATGATTAGGAAGTGTGTACCTGATCACGAAATGAGCGCTATCTTAAAAGCTTACCATGATAGTCCTTATTGGGGGCACCATGGTGGCGACCGTACAACTGCTAGAGTTTTGCAATCAGGATTCTATTGGCCTAAGAGTTGAGGTGCAATGAACATGGCTTGAGCGGGTACACTATTTATAACAATAAATATGAACTATATAAGTTCAAAGAGTGCGGATTTTGTACATGTACATGTGGGTACATGCACCATCTTATCCACACATATACTTTGATATCATGTTAATATCTTTTCCAATATCTATATTGCCTATGTCCTCTTAGTTGTAATGAAAAATCGACACATCCAACTGTTCCACTAGTCGAACAATTCCTTTCCCTGTACAAGCATTATTGCTATCCATATGAGCTAGCCTTTCCGAGAGCTAGCCCACATAATCTAGTTGGGGTCAAAGGATGCGTTTGCCAGATGGCGGCGGAAGGCCTATGGGAGAGGTTCTCTCCGGATTCCAGCAATGGCTATACACATAGGTAATTTTAGGTTATATTTACATTGTACCATATACAAAATAACTGCATTTCCTTCTAAAGAATATATCCATGGATCTCAAAGCAAATGGACACATGGAATGGACATTAGTGTACATGTACCTCCATGTACATGTACATTTCCTTTTTTGAAGTTCAAATTGCGGTAAAGGTGGTAGAGGGGGGCATGTGCCCCCCTCTATTTGTATATATGTTTATCTTGGTGTGTATTATATATAAGGTTGGTTGAGTACCTAGAAATGTTTACTTCTACGCCTGAAGACAACCTAGTATTGCATCATATGCTTTGCATAGTGTAGAAATCAAGTAAACACTTGGGTCCATTCAATGTGTCCATGATAGAATCATGAACGTTTGAACTTGTAGGATGGATCATGTCATGTCACACTGGGTCTTCTGGCAATGGAGAAGTTGTTAAGATTCTTTCAAATGATCTTATTAAGCTCATCAGGCCAAAGAAGGGTGACATGATCAAGATCATGAGTGGAATGTTCCGTGGATTCAGGCCTGTCGACGAGGGTTTTCGAGGTGAACGACCGCACAGGCCCCCGGAAAATTTGGGCCCCCCAAATCCTCTGTTCGTTGTTTGAATCGACATGGATCGGAAGGTTGAACTATTCTCTTGTCTGTTCATTCGTTCTAGGGAAGGTATTGGGGGAAGACGATGTGTCTGTTCTATAAGGCCCACCACGAAGGGTAACTGATTCATGGGGAAACTATAGAAATTTAGGGCCCAATTTTAAGTGGGCCCCCTCGATTTCTGGAGACGGCCCTACATGGATTCATGGGGAAACTATAGAAATATATTATTGTTTAGATGGCATTGTCAAGCTCGATGGCAAGATATTTTTTTTTGAATATCTACGCCCATAGGCATACATTACTTGTATTTATAACTATAACAATACAAAGATGACACGCATACAAATAACAGAAAGCAAGGAGAAATCAAATGGTTGAACAGCTGCAAACCGTCCTCGTCACAACTACTAAGAATCCAAATCCTTCGGCGTCGCCGGAGAAGAAGAAGATCACCAGCAGCCGGTCCACACTTTGGCACTGAAGAAACCCCTAGCCATAAGGCGTCCATGAGCCGCAATAACCACCAGCCCCGTAAGACTGGATCTAGCCTGTTGCTATGCAATATCGGCCGAAGGATCCCTCTGAGCATCTTCAATGCCGGATCCGGGACCAGCGCCACCCCGCCTATCAAGCGGCCGGATCCTCCACCATCCACCACAAACCAGCAGTAGTCCGCACCGCCGCACTCCAACACCGCCATGACCAGATCAGCGGCAAGATCAACACGACACAAAGCCGGAGCACACGACACGCGAAGACACAATCCCACAAGCTTCTCGACGTCGTAAACGTCACCGGGATGGGGTTGAAGCCGGGGTACCATTATTCGATGTAGCGCATCCACCGCCATCTGAGATGCGCCACCACGACACCACAAAAATGCTAACATTAGGGACCTTGATGGACGCCAAACGTAGGTCCTGGGTCCCCACCCCCTCTCGCCCGCATGAGTGGAACGGGAGGAGGGGAGGACCCGTCGATCGCCGGCGGGGAAGAGGCGGTTGCTAGGGCTTTTTTTTTTAGGAGGAGGCGGCGGCTGTTTGGGTATAGAGGAGGAGGAGGCGTTAGATGGCAAGATATTAGATATGATGATTTTAGCCAACCAGGCGACTTGAGATGGATTTAGCATATGTGAACCGAACATTTTACCACATTTATTTAAGTAAATCCCGTGTGACATTTTTACCCCTTCTAATATTTGCCCATTTCTTTTCCTTTTTTGTGGGAAAAGAGATATATCGGTTAATCCGGGAGAATACCATCCGCCTTGATGGCCTCCACGATTTCTAGTGGTGAGGCTCGAAGCCAAACGACAGTTCTCACATGCACTTCTCCTAAAACAGCTAGACCGTGGCTTGCACGGTTTGCCTCACAGCTAACCTTTATTATTCCTACTGTATATCTTTCTATCCGGTAATCACGATCTATTGCCAACCACTCCGGTGGCCAACATCCTGTCCGTCCGAGGTCTGCCCAAGATCTGTGCTTGGACATATGTGTTTGATCGGTTTGTACATATACGTACACATAATGCAGTTCAGATCCGTGTTATTTATTTATGCTCCATTCGATCCACATTAATTGTCACTAGATTGGATGTATCTTACATTAAAACATGTTTAGATATATTTATTTTTACGACAAGTAATATGGATCGGAGGGAGTACCTAACCTTCTGTCCTTCTGAGGCAGATCTGGACGTAGAGGGCAATAGCCCTTATGATTTTCTATGTGTAAGGGGGGATATTCCAGTGTATTGACAGCTGAGACCAAGTATTAGTACACAAGTTAAAGGGAAGAATGAGACTTGTACCTTTACGCTACGCTATGAAAGGGTGCCATATTTATGCTTGTGGTGTGGTTTTATTGGACATGATGATGCAGAATGTGAGAAGAAAAGGATTGGTGCCCCATGGCTGGAGTACGATCCACAGCTGAGATGCTTGGCAGTACGTAAATTTCAGCACCGTCAGGCTTATGCGCCACCACACCACAGCAGCATCCGCAGGTGAGGAAAGAACTGAATTTTGAAAACTCAGCCCTTTTGGGAGTACCAGCGACAGAAGGAGAAATACTTCCTTCGTTCCAAAATAAGTGACTTGGGTTTGTCTAGATTCGGATGTATCTATATATTAAAACATGTCTAGATACATGCGAATGTAGACAAACTCACGTCACTTATTTTGGGACCGAGGGAGTAGAAGGGTGGTACACCATACATGGGATCATATTCCTGAACGAGTAGATGCTTGGGACGGTTTTGAGTTGAAGGAGAAGGAGGGGTCGTCTTCGGAGGTGGACGCGGAGCTGGCTGACAAAATTAATCACCTGAACCTTCCAATGGTACGCACTGATGGAGGAGAAAATATGTACAGAATACAGAAAAAACCAGTTGGGCGTGTAGGACGCAAGAATGGTGCAAGGTTGCAGCATCAAAATGTGACCGAGTCAGCTGTTCCGCTAGCTATGTATCCTTCCTACCCAAGCGCTAGCTATCTCGCTGGCTTTGGGAGTGAGGAGATGATTCCACCATTGCGAGGCCTTAGCTCGATGGTGTTTACTGAAGGAGATACATTAATGTCTCACACTGACTCGGCCCTACGTAAAAGAGTGTCTGAGCAACAGGAGTATGCATCCGTGGATCGAACTAGGCCTGGTCCTGGGGAGGGACCAGAGGGGCAGCCGTCCCGGGCCCAAAAAAATTAGGGGCCCTCCCAAGATATAACCAGTATAGTTGTATATATGAATTGATCTCAGGAAAAAAAGTACTAATTTACGTGCATTGTATTGGGTCGGATTGGGCCCTTTTCATTACCCGAACGCGTACGTGCGAACTGCTAAGTTAGCGATTAGACGATCACCTATCAAATATTACCTGGTAGAGATCCTCATCTGGACTCTGGAACTCGCATGCCGGCCATTGCCTAGGGGCCAGGAGTCCAGGACTATTCGCCTGATCGGCTGCTCCTCCATGTCATTTTCCAACTCGCGTGGGACCAAGACAGCCGCTCGTCTCGTCCAACAGTAGGTATAAAGATTCAAAATGTATATGATATGTCCTAGTTTTATCTGGATTTGGGTGCTATTTTTACCTTCGGTGTGATTTATATATGCCCTAGTCTACTTTATGCCCCAATCTCCCGATTTGGTTCATCCGGTACGCGTTGTTCATCTGGTTCATCCGGTACATTTGATGTCGAGTTAAATGATCATATTTATAAGTTAAGTGTTATGAACTTGATTTTTCGGATAAACCAATATCTTCAATCGAGATTTTTTAGTTTGTTAAAGAAGCAGATTGCTATCCTAATATTTCTACCGTTTATCGGATCTTAATTACTATCCCCATGATTGTTGCATCAACTCAAAGAACCTTTTCAAAGTTGGCATTAATGAAGAACTATTTGAGATCTATAATATCTCGAAAGAGGTTAAATGGTTTGAAAACTCTATGCACTGAGAAGAAGTTATTTGACGAGATTGATATTGATTCCATCATTGCTAACTTTGATCTTGGAATTTACAGAGAAAATTTTAAGGTACAATATAGAGATTGTTATTTTTATATGAATATATTGCCATTGGTACACTTGAAGTCTCTATTTTTCATCGTTTCATACATCTACATATATTAAAAAATTGATAGTAGAGGGCCCTAAATTTTAGTTTCGCCCTGGGCCCTAAAATCTCAGGACCGGCCCTGCTAGGCCACTGTTGATTATGGGAGCTGCTGCAACTGAAGGAAAACAGAAGAAGGGACGCCGAGACAGGTCGGAGGATAGTCATATGGGACAGAGGAAAGCTTTGGAGGCAACCAACCAAGGTGCCGCTGGTAAACTGATGGGATCACAGGGTGTGACCCGTCAGCAGCAATGAATTGCGACGGATGGAACTGTCGAGGTGCGGGTGGCAAATCGACAATTCGAGAGCTGAGTGACCTTATCCAAGTCACCAAAGCGAGTATGGTTTTCTTATGTGAAACATGACAAAAAGCTGAGAAAGTTCGGAGATTGAGAGGGAGACTTGGCCTTAGAGGTTTTGCAGGAGTTGACAGCGATGGATTGAGTTGGGGTTTAGCACTGTTCCGGAATGATCAGATTAAGGTGGAAGTACAATCGATGACAACAAGGTTTATTGTTGTCCATGTCAAGTTGTGCGATGATGTCCAGCAGGCTAACATGTGTTTATGGGGAAACTAGAGTTGAAAATGGACATAATATGTAGTCGCTGATGTGTGACCTTAAAAATCAATCTGATTTACCTTGGTGTGTTCTAGGAGATTTTAATGAAGCCATGTGGTCCTTTGAACACTTCTCCGCAACAAAAAAACTGGAGTCACAAATGTTAGCATTCAGAGACATGCTAGAAAAGTGTGAACTTTAATTTGGGCATCACTGGTCTGCCGTATCCATATGACAACACAAGGCGCGGAAGGGGGAAAGTTAAAGTCAGGCTTGATCACGCAGTGGCTGACAACAGGTGGCGGAGTATTTTCTTGGAAACAAGAGTGGTTCACAAAGTTTCGCCATGCTCAGATCATTTCCCTATTGTACTCAATTGCGAGAAGGAAGAGGAAAAAGTGCAACGTCGAAGGTACATGAGATATGAGGTGATGTGGGAGCGGGATGCCGGTCTACCAGAGCATATTTCAAAAGCATGAACTGCGGCTGGGCCAAAAGAAAACTTGTGCCAAATTCATTCGGGCCTTACGGAGGTAATGAAACATCTGCAAGATGGAGCAAGGTAAAGTTTGATAGTATCAAAATGAAGCTTCAAAAATCAAGGACCCGACTAGAAGAGTTGTTAAACATGAACGCAGACCGAGATGAAATCAGAGCTATAACTGGTAAGATGAATGAACTCCTGTACATGAAAGAAATCCCCTCCCCGCCGGCGACGGCGGTGGCAGCGGAGGCTGCAAACTGACATGTAAGTGCTCCTCGACCTACCGCCCTTTCATCGCGTCAACTCTTCGTTGAAGATGTCGTCGCCTCCTCGTTCTAGTTCGACGCGTCGCCTCCTTGTTCTATATGGCAGCGCGTCTGTGCTCAATCTAGGTCATCGTGTCGATGTTGTTGTTTAGTTCAATCTAGTTCACTGTTGTCACAACGTCGGCGACTACAAGGTTGGTGAAACCGCTAGGCCATGCGTTGTTGCAGATGCTGGGTGTAATTGGTATCTCTTGATATTAATATATATACTCCTTTCTAAAATAAAAACCTTTGAAGTAGAACATGATATTCTGAGCTACCGTTGTTTTCTAATCGATCATACATGTGGAATTAGCTTCTCCATGAAACTTTTTCTTGTAGAGACAATCACGAACTGAAGTATTGACGCGAACAAAATATGATCAAAAGTTGTATGGTGAGAGAGATGCACAAACATGACGAGATGTACACTTCAACTACTCCATAGAAAATTCATAACCAGTTCGGTTATGGTTGTCGAAATAGGAAACTTACAACATATGAGTCGTGTTGAACATACAAATGAAGCTACTGCACAAAGTAATTGTGAATAGATCGATCGACTATGTATGTTGAAATTGAGAATCTGATCCCAATGAACTTCAGATGAAGACATGAAAAGCTATGGTTAACAAAACTTGGTTTTGCGGGAACAAAATCACCTCTTTCGTAAAAGGTGATCAAAAGAGAGTACAATTAACATAACTTTTTCGTGTGTAGGTCACCACAAACCAAAGCATTGTTGTGGAGATCAAGAGAGAAGAACAAGAGAGGAGACAAGCAAACTAATCTCGTCCAAGGATACCGACTGATTTTGGAAGTTGCTATAGTGACCCTATCTCTTCTTGTGCTACAACTAGACTATCTCGATGGGATCAGACAAATTTGGTGTTTCCTCGGCGGAAATCATTGTCTGATTTGTGGCACATCTAAACCTAGCTTCTAGGCCACACAATTTGTGAGTTAGATCCGGTTTTCGGGACTAAGTTACAAAGATTAAAACTTAATTTCGGAGAATACATATATTTTTATTTTTCGTAACGACCACATATAAACATATTTAAGTTTCAAACTTTTCACGCACGTACCTACATATGTCATCTACATGCAATTTGTTTGGAAAAAAATTAAAACTTACAAATACATATTCTTGAGGCGAAAAAAAATATACTTCCCTACTTTTTATTGCAGCCCCCTCCACTCTTCCTATTGGCTACCCATATAGGTTCAATATCTCCTACTAGTTTTCTTAGGGCTTGGTTCAAGCCTGCTTTAAACAACATATCATCTACTCCCGATACTCAACATATCGCCTTTCTGGTGGAGTGGACTTTACGTGGGTATCCCGCCCTCCACGAGGTAGATCTGGGGGAATTCTTTTAGGCGTCAGAGATGAGACTGTGGAAGTCTTAGCTAGTTTGAATGGAGACTTTTTTATTAAGCTCCATATTCGCAACAAAGCGGATGATTTCATATGGTCTCTAGTCGCTGTTTATGGGGCTGTCTAGGATGTCTACAAGCCTGACTTTTTGCGTGAGTTGGTTAATCTGGCTAAGGATAATCCGTACCCTATTCTTATAGGGGGGGGACTTTAACTTACTACGATACCCTCATGAGAAAAGTCGGGGTCGATTCAATGAGCATTGTCCTTTCATGTTTAATGCTGTCATTGGCAGTTTGAACTTGAGAGAGGTTACGATGTTAGGTCGACAGTATACCTGGGCTAATAGTCTTCCAGAGCCTACATATGAAAAGCTGGATAGAGTGCTTATGGATACTGAATGGGAAGATAAATTCCCTATGGTAACTGTTCGCGCCTTAGAGCGTATTGAGGCTCTGTCAGATCATGCTCTATTACTACTCTCTGTTGGAACACCAATACGAAAGACCAAACACAGTTTCAAATTTGAACTTGGATGGTTGGATCGTGATGGTTTCTATGAGTTAGTTAAGACTATTTGGGAGAAAACGGTTAGTGGTCAGACGCCGATACAACGATGGAATACTAAAATGCGCGTCTTGCGTAAGTACCTTCGTGGTTGGGCTAGACACACTGCTGGTATCCTAAAAAAAAGAAATTACGTCTTACATCTCTTGTTAACGATTTAGAGGCTGCTGCGGAAGTAAGGCTCTTGATTGCACAAGAGATTGTGATTAAAACACAATTGAATGCAGACATAGCAAAACTACTCCGTGAGGAGAAACTAAAATGGTATCAACGCTCTAAAGCAAAGTTTATTCTTAAAGAAGACGCGAATACAAGATACTTTCATGCTGTCGCCAATGGCAAGCATAAAAAGAAATTTATTCACTCTCTTGTTCAAGATGAAGGTACCATTGAGGGCCAAGAGCAGCTGAAATCATATATTACTGCTTACTATAAGTCTCTGTTTGGGGCATCGCAAGAGAATTCGTTCTCCTTAGACGAGTCCCAAACATCTGATATTCCTAAGGTCTCTGTTGAGGAGAATAACTTTCTAACTGCCTCCTTCATGGAGGAGGAGGTCAAGAGAGCAGTTTTCCAAATGGAACTTAATAAGGCGCTAGGACCCGATGGCTTTCCAGCGGCATTCTACCAAAAATTCTGGGAAGTCATTAAGGGGGTGATACATTGCAAATGTATCTATAATTTTTGATGTTCCATGCTTAGTTTTATCCACTTTCCTGTGTTTTGTTCCAACTTTGGAGTACTTTTATTATGATTTCTTGGACTAACCTATTAACAAGAGCCACAGTGTCAGCTACATGTTTTCTGTTGTTTTTGGTTCCAGAAAAGTCAGAAAATGAATATTCTCGGAATTGGACGGGACAAAAGCCAAAGTGCCTATTTTTCGGAAGGGATCAAGTGCTAGAATACGAGACGGAGAGGGGCCAGGGGCCGGCCACACCACCTGGCCGCGCGGCCAGGCCTGGCCCGTGCTGTGGGTGGTCCGCCGACCCCAAGACCCTCGGCCTCTCCTTCCGCCTATAAGTTGCCCTCGGGACGAAAACCCTAAGTGCCCGATCAAAAATCCACGAAAGAGTCTGTAGCCGCCGTCATCTCCATCCCTAGATCGGGAGGGATCGGAAGCTCTTTCTGGCACCCTGCCGGAGAGGGGAATTCACCCTGGAGGCCTTCTTCATCACCATGCAAGCCTCCGGTGTGATGCGTGAGTAGTTCATCCTTGGACTACGGATCCATGTAGTAGCTAGATGGCTGGTTTCTCCTCCTTTGTGCTTTCATGTTTAGATCTTGTGAGTCTGCTCATGATCAAGATCATCTATTTGTAATTCATACATGTTGTGTTTGCGGGGATCCGATGGATATTGAGATGCAATTTCAGATTGATTATTGATTCTATCATGTCTTTGTTATTTGAGATCTTGCATGCTTTCTATTGTTAGTAGCTATCTTGGCCAAGTAGATGCTAGCAACTCCAAGAGTTAGTATTTATGCTCGATAGAGGGTTCATGCCTCTGGTAATCTGGGGAAGTGACAGAAATCTCTAAGGTACTAGATGTGATGTTGCTACTAGGGAGAAAACAACGATCTTTTGTTCATAGAACAATTGTATTCTTTACTTTACACGCAGTTCGTAAAGCAATAATCTGTTGCTTGCAACTTAATACTGGAGGGGGTTCGGATAATAACCTGAAGGTGGATTATTAGTCATAGATGCAATTGGATGGCGGTCTATGTATTATGTTGTAATGCCTAATCAAGTCTCAAAGGAGTCAAGATGTTTAGTATATGCATGTATTGCTTTCTCGGTGTTTGTCAATTGCCCCGCTGTAATTTGTTCACCTAGCATGTTATCTATCTAAGGAGAGCCACCTCTAGTGAACTATGGATCCCGGTCCTTTTTTTACATACAATCTATAAACTGTTTACTGCTTTGTGTTTACTTTCTGTAAACTTTTACTTCTTTCCATTCGATACGTTTAATCCTTTGTTTTCTGCAAAACACGGTGAGATTGACAACCTCATCGCAAGTTGGGGACAAAGCTTTGTGGTTGTGTTGTGCAGGTCTCCACGTTGCTACTAGCACCGGTAGTGCGCCCTACCAAAGCTCAGCTAGTAATACCTTTGAGGTGTTTCCTTGCTCCTACTGGTTTCATAACTGAGGGAAACTTGCTGCTGTGCTCATCATACCTTCCTCTTGGGGTTCCCAACGAGCTCTACATCTTCACAAGGGGAGTCCCTCATAACCAATCTCTTTACTTTGTTGTTTTCGTTTTGCTTAGTTTCCTTTTTGCTTTGTTTGCTTGTTTTGTTCTTCAAAAATCCAAAAAATTTAGTTGTACTTGTTTGCTTTCTTTATCAAAAACACAAAAAAATTAAGTCTCCTTTAGTTGTCACCTCTCCCTTAGCTCACCATGTTGATCCCTACATTCACCCTGAAAGACCTTCCAATTGGTAGTGGTTCTATAATTGGGAAAGATAACATTGAAGAATTCTTTAATCATGTTAGCAAACATGAAGATACTGAGGATAGATCCCTTGTAGAACTTGCTCCGAATTATGAGGTTGCTGCAACTTCTTTAATTCACATGTTAGAAGCTAGGTTTGTTAACCTCAACCCCTTAATGCAAGTGATGTTTCTTAAGCTTAAAGAAATTGAGAATCCTGAAAAGAGGGATTTTATTCTAGAAACTTTGTTTAAAGAATTCTATAATGTTGCCAAGGAAGCTAGAAAAGTTTTTGAACGTTTCAATATGCTAGGCTCATGTGTAGATGTTGTTGGTACGCGAGAAAAGATGAAAAAACCCGAACCTAATAGGGAGGAACGTAAGATACCAATACTCTTTAAACTAGTAGCAATACATGATGCCATAGAAAAGAATCTTGATTGGATTGTTCCTGCAAACCCTTTTGATGAGAATAGTGAACCTAAGATCATTGAGAGAGGATCCTCTAGAACTTATTTGGATGATATACCGTGCCTTGTTGAAAATATTTCTGGTATTGATCTTAATGCTTCTTCATTTGAGAACACTTGATTCTTTCTTTGCTTCTTATGCCTAACTTAAAGGCGTTAAAGAAAAGTACTTGTTGGGAGATAACCCAAGAGTTTTAATTGAGTCTTGGAAGTTATTACCTCTGTAATAACCTCTCCTTATCCTTTTTATTTGCTTTTTGTGCCAAGAGTAACCTCTAATGAGAGTGAAGTAATGATTGGGAAAGTTGCTGTCCCGAAACAGATTTCTGTGCTTCACCATAAAAATTGCTGAGAGAGGTATGTACGTCGGATTGAGCTGTAATTGTTTGTGCTTCTTCCCCAGGTTGTTATCTAACTTTTGTTAGTTCAACACTTTTTGATTTGAGTAACAGAAGGTCTTTGAAAAAATTCGTCTTTACCTGCTGGTCTGTTTTGACAGATTTCTGCCATTTTCTACATTTGCTTCTTGTTAGTTCCTTTTGAGTTCCTTCTTGAGTTCCTTTGGGGAATTGAGCTTTTTGAGGGAAGTGCTACAGTAGCTAGTGTTCTAATGAAAGTTTATTTGGTGTTAGAACTGAACCTTGAGACTTATTTATCTTAAGTGCACTAATGTTGCTAATGAGATTGTATGAAGTTATGTATGAAGGAAAATGTTCAGGTGTATGGAAGGAATGAGTAATGAGATGAAGGATGGACTAAAGCTCAAGCTTGGGGATGCCACGCGTGTCACCCCAAGAAATATCCAAGAAGTACAAGCGTCAAAGCTTGGGGATGCCCAAGGCATCCCCTTCTTCATCAATAAAAATTCCAGGTTTCTTTCAAACGCTTCATTTTTATTGTTTCGTGCACAGTTGTGTTTCTCTTGGAGCGTCTTCTTTTTCGTTTTTGTTTTGGTTTTTAGTTTGCTTGGTTTGCTTAGTTTTCTGAATAAGTTGGTTGGACCCCTCTTTCACACTTTGGTTTGCAAATAGTTTGGTTTGGTTTGGAAAAGAGTAGGAAAGTTCATGCTTATGTGGTAAAAAGAGCTCGTTTTTGACTGTGGCTATGCTTTGTCATGCCATGCTTGATATTGTTTTGGCATTATGCTTAGTATTCTTTGCTGTAGCATGACTTGTTATAAAGAATTGAGATTGCTTAATCTGCCTTGGATGAATCATGTGTTGTTTTAGCATATTAAAGCATAGTATAGTGGTATTCTCCTTTGATGCTTTATTTGGGTTGACTTGGCACATGCTCACACCATGTTATGACTATCTCAAGTCACCATAGCCTTTATGATCCTTTAGTTTTCAACTTGTAGTATCACTTTATGCTTTGATCAATTATGTTTTGTCGCTCTGCATGATTATGGCCATTATTGCTCTCTTAGTTTGTCGCTCCCAGTCTTTTGCTAGCCTCCACAACAAAGTATGAGTTCCACTCATGCATACAACTCCCTAAACCAAGTTATTCCAAAGAGTCCACCATACCTACCTATTAGCTTATGCTATTCCAAGTATATTCATGCTTTTTTTACCTTCCACTTGTTATGAGAAAACTAGTGATTAAAGCTCTCACGAACTTGATGGCACACTTTACTTTACTTGCCCTTAATAAACTTGAACCATTGTGTCGTCTATGTTGTATATGCTTGCACTTATTTGTTGGGAATTAGCAGAACCATACTTTCATGGGAAAACTTTCAACATTGCACTTGGTACTTGTACCTAGTTGATATCATGCTCTTTTGTATATGGATGTCGTCGGTGTGAAATGAAAGGGGAGCTTGTAAGTCCATGGAGTTATGTATATGTGTTAGAGAAACGCCTGGGCCGCTGGTCTAATCCATGCCGACATGGTGGAAACCTGCAGCGTAACCATAATGAGCTGTCTATGTGTATTCTTCTTATAAAAAAAAGACTCCTATTGAGAAAAAAAGAGAAAAGAAAAAAAAGAGATACTATGAAAAGAGGAAATAGAGAAAAAAAGCACCATATTCCCATGGTAAATAAGAAGAATGCTGAGATGCTCGTTGTCTGCTTGCCTTGTCATTTGATATGGGGATTCTTTCGTATCATCGGGCAAGGGGTACCCCATTGGCGGTTCTCAATGATACACATGTACTTACGATGACAAGAACTTACCGATGACTAAACTTGAGTAGCATGAGGAGCGGCCCTCGTATACAAGGGACATGAGATTTCTGACTTATACTTCGTCAAGCATGTACACCATAGTTTGTTCACTTTAACCTTAATCACTTCAAGATGCTTATGATAGGGGCAATGAGAGCTGAAAGCTTTAAGTACCATAATTTTTGGAAGCTCTTTATGAGACTTGAATCCCTACTTCCTTTTTACAAAAGGCCTTTCTTCCACCATTATATTGAGTCTCCACCTTCTATCTTTATGCACTACTTTGAGAGCATAGTGGCCATTCTTAGTTCTATGTGCATTGTCCCAAGACTAGTTGATTGATGCATAACTTGTTATTGCTTATTTGAAACTATTGTATCTAGTCACTCTTATGAACTTTGAAGGTGTCCTATACATTTATATTTGCTACTCTATTGAGGGACAAGCTGAATACTATTATGCTATGTTTTCTTTATGTGAAACAAACAAACGTCTTGCGAATCATGTTATTCATGAATATTTTGTTTGTGCCTTTTCATGTTGCATCGTAGTTTCTTTGCTTATTGCTAGAACTTTGCCTTTCATGTTATGATTGAAGTACTATGATCCCAGCCTTGAATGTTTTGCAAATACTTTGATCAAGTCTTTGATGGTGCATGTCACCTCAAAAATTATTTCTTTCTATCACTTACCTACTGGAGGACGAGCAGGAGTTAAGCTTGGGGATGTTGATACATTCCAAATCTATCTATAATTTTTGATGTTCCATGCTTAGTTTTATCCACTTTCTTGTGTTTTGTTCCAACTTTGGAGGACTTTTATTATGATTTCTTGGACTAACCTATTAACAAGAGCCACAGTGCCAGCTGCCTGTTTTTTGTTGTTTTTGGTTCCAGAAAAGTTAGAAAATGAATATTCTCGGAATTGGACGGGACAAAAGCCAAAGTGTCTATTTTTCCGGAAGGGATCAAGTGCCAGAATACGAGACAGAGAGGGGCCAGGGGCCGGCCATACCACCTGGCCGTGTGGCCAGGCCTGGCCCATGCCAGGGGGTGGTCTGGCCGACCCTAGCACCCCCTCGGCCTCTCCTTCTGCCTATAAGTTGCCCTTGGGACGAAAACCCTAAGTGCCCGATCAAAAATCCACGAAAGAGTCTATAGCCGCCGTCATCTCCATCCCTAGATCGAGAGGGATCTGAAGCTCTTCCCGGCACCCTGCCGGAGAGGGAAATTCACCCTGGAGGCCTTCTTCATCACCATGCAAGCCTCCGGTGTGATGCGTGAGTAGTTCATCCTTGGACTACGGTTCCATGTAGTAGCTAGATGGCTGGTTTCTCCTCCTTTGTGCTTTTATGTTTAGATCTTGTGAGCTCCGTTCATGATCAAGATCATCTATTTGTAATTCATACATGTTGTGTTTGCGGGGATCCGATGGATATTGAGATGCTATTTCAGATTGATTATTGATTCTATCATGTCTTTGTTATTTGAGATCTTGCATGCTTTTCGTTGTTAGTAGCTATCTTGGCCAAGTAGATGCTAGCAACTCCAAGAGTTAGTATTTATGCTCGATAGTGGGTTCATGCCTCTGGTAATCTGGGGAAGTGACTGAAATCTCTAAGGTACTAGATGTGTTGTTGCTACTAGGGAGAAAACAACGATCTTTTGTTCATAGAATAATTGTATTGTTTACTTTACATGCAGTTCGTAAAGCAATAATCTGTTGCTTGCAACTTAATACTGGAGGGGGTTCGGATGATAACCTGAAGGCGGATTATTAGTCATAGATGCATTTGGATGGCGGTCTATGTATTATGTTGTAATGCCCAATCAAGTCTCAAAGGAGTCAAGATGATTAGTATATGCATGTATTATTTTCTCGGTGTTTGTCAATTGCCCCGTTGTAATTTGTTCACCCAGCATATTATCTATCTAAGGAGAGCCACCTCTAGTGAACTATGGATCCCGGTCCTTTTCTTTACATAGAATCTATAAACTGTTTACTGCTTTGTATTTACTTTCTGCAAACTTTTACTTCTTTCTATTCAATACGTTTAATCTTTTGTTTTTCGCAAAACACGGTGAGATTGACAACCTCATCGCAAGTTGGGGACAAAGTTCTGTGGTTGTGTTGTGCAGGTCTCCACGTTGCTACTAGCACCGGTAGTGCGCCCTGCCAAATCTCAGCTAGTAACACCTTTGAGGTGTTTTCTTGCTCCTACTGGTTTGATTAAACCTTGGTTTCATAACTGAGGGAAACTTGCTGCTGTGCTCATCATACCTTCCTCTTGAGGTTCCCAACGAGCTCTACATCAACACCACGCACCAAGCACTTTTCTGGGCGCCGTGTACTGAGCCATCAGGGGGATCTAATGCACCTTTTTGAGGTTTTACATGCTGGTCAGTTAGACATTTTTAGTCTTAATTTTGGCAACATTATTTTATTACCTAAGGTTAATAATGCGGAACGAATACAACAGTATCGTCCTATCTTCCTTCTTAACGTTAGTTTTAAAATATTCATAAAGGTTGCTACGATTAGATTAAATTCTGTTGCTGATCATGTTGTGCGCCCATCTCAAACTGCTTTTATGCAAGGAAGAAACATCCTAGACGGTGTAGTAATCCTGCATGAAACAATTCATGAACTACACTCCAAGAAATTAAATGGGGTATTGTTTAAGATTGACTTTGAGAAGGCTTATGATGAGGTTAATTGGTCTTTTCTCCAGCAAACACTCCGAATGAAAGGTTTTTCGAAGGAGTGGTGTGTTCTCATTCAGTCTTTTGTGTCTGGAGGCAGTGTTGCTATAGATGTCAATGGTGACACCGACAAATACTTCCAAACAAAAAAAGGTTTAAGACAAGGAGATGCTCTATCGCCTATACTATTTAACATAGTGGCTGATATGTTGGCAATCCTCATTGAGAGAGCTAAGGCTGATGGCCAAGTTGAAGGTTTAGTTCCCCATCTGGTTGATGGAGGATTATCTATTCTTCAATATGCAGACGATACAATCTTATTTATGGAACATGACCTAGAGAAAGCTGGGAATCTGAAGTTAATTCTATCAGTATTTGAGCAACTCTCTGGTCTAAAAATTAACTTCCATAAAAGTGAATTGTATTGCTTTGGAGACGCCATTAACGACGCCCAACTATATGCTAATCTATTCGGCTGTGGTCTAGGGTTGTTCCCTATCAACTATCTGGGAATACCGATACATTATCGGCGTCTCACGATTGCGGAATGGAAACTCGTTGAGGAAAGATTATAGAAGCGTTTAAATAGTTGGAAAGGCAAGTTACTATCCCTTGGTGGAAGACTAGTTCTCATAAATTCAGTACTCACCAATATGGTACTGTATATGATTTCGTTCTTCCTATTGCCGAAAGGGGTCTTGAAGAAAGTGGCTTATTTCCGATCAAGATTCTTTTGGCAAGGGGATAGTGAAAAAAAAGAAATATCGACTCGCCAAATGGAATATGGTCTGGCGACCTAAAGAATATGGTGGACTAGGCATACATGATATGCAAGTCAAAAACACCGCACTATTAAGTAAATGGTTATTTAAACTACTTACTGAAGAGGGTGTTTGGCAAACCATGTTGTGGAGGAAGTATGTTGGATCCAAAGCGGTGTCTAAGATGGTTTGGGAATCGGGAGATTCACATTTTTGGGCGGGGCTCATGGCCTCCAAAAAACAATTCTTTCATTTTGGTTCTTTTAATATTAGGGATGGTTCACATATTCGTTTCTGGGAGGATAAATGACTTGGCCAAACTACTCTCCGAGAACAATATCCTGCTCTGTACTCGATCGTTAGACACAAAGGAGACACAATTTCCATGATAATGGAAAATAATACTCCTAATGTGACTTTCAGAAGAAGCCTATTAGGCCCCAGACTAATATCGTGGAATAATCTTTTAGCCCGATTAAACACGGTATAGTTGTCAGAGGGGTTGGACGAGTTCAAATGGAATTTACTAGAGAGTGGTAAATTTACTGTGGATTCGATGTACCGAGCTTTGATTCAACCTGATATTCCAGTCGATAATAATAGTAAAATTTGGAAGATGAAAATACCCCTTAAAATGAAAATATTTGCATGGTATTTTCGTAAAGGGGTAATTCTTACAAGAGATAATCTTGCTAAGAGGAATTGGCACGGAAGTACTCAATGTGTTTTTTGTCATCAGGACGAGACAATTAAACATCTATTCTTCCAATGCAAATTCGCTTGCTCTATATGGTCAATCATCCAAATGGCCTCGGGTTTATCGCCCCCTAGATCGGTTGCCAATGTTTTTGGCAACTGGTTACATGGGATACATGATAAATATGGGACTATGTTTAGGGTGGGAGCGCTTGCCATTATTTGGTCGCTATGGCTATGTAGGAATGACAAGATTTTTAATAACACAGTGTCTTCTTTTTTACAGGTCATCTATCGAGCTACGGCTATTCTCCGATCATGGACTTCTCTCCGGCGTATGGACCTCCGCCACTTATTTGTGGAGGGGTGTACGCGATTGGAGGACACAGCGAGGGATATTTTGTCCCGACATGGATGGCAGCGTGATCTTCGTATAGATCAACATTAGATGGAGGCGCTTTTTATTATTATCTCTATGGGTTGTAATTTTGTTTTACCTTTGGATCCATCGTGTGTGGTTGAACGGCTGTGTGCATCCTAGTTATGCAGAGACCAGGTGTAAACATTGCTTTTAAGTATTATATGCGCCCATTTAAAAAAAAAAACCTCATGGGAATTGCATATGACCATCTTATTGGGTCCTCGGTTCCTCATAGAGTTAATCAAACAATGCCCTCATTGTTTATTTTGTGCCTTAGCCGACCGGACACAAGCAACCAAACTCCAAGACATTTTGGAGGGTTAGAAGTTTTTGTGGCTCATGTTGAGTTCGAGCCTGCTAAGAAATGGTGGTGTGGGTCTTGGATGCGACAAAAGAGAGCATGTTGTTTGGTGCCTTGCAGTAGGGCATCGGCAAGGTGGGCGGGCAACATTGGAGGACTTTCTTTTGGTGGTGCTCTTTGAATACGGATTCTTAATTTTCATGATGAAAACTCAAGGTCTGACCTTAGTCGGCTGTATCTAGCAATGGCCCTTTTTTTAAGGCATTGTTTTGGGAAATCGGGTTTTCTCCAGAGTGAGACCTTAGATCTGTTGACCTGGTGACAGCGGTGCTTAATTGAGCACTATCTCCTTGGAGATGTGGCTTTGGGAGAATCTATTATGGAGTTTGGGTGTTGTTTTTGGCGGTGGTTTGTGTGCTGCTACTACAGTTTATCACTATAGCATGGTATTTTTCTTTCTCCTTTTTTTATATTTTTGACTGGTCTCTCAAACATTTTATTTATGCAGATACGAGTGCAATTGATATGTTCGCGATATTACTATATACTCTTTTTCGGAGAAGGACACTGTTAGCACAGCCCCTGCCGTCGAGTACTTTCCGACGACACCGACGAGGAAATTCCGACGAGACGACACGCACGTATCCGATAACTTCCGCCGAGATGCACGTGCTGCTAGCCGATCGATTCTTTTGATCTAACTAGTACACTCACACACGCACACGCAAAACAACTTTAATTGCCAAAGGCTCTTGTCGAGCCTTGCTTTCTCTCTTGTATTGCTCAACTCACGGTGTTGTTCGGTACAAGATTACAAGGCCAGGTGTGTGCATATATATATGCACTACTAGGACCTAATCAACTAGGAGTCGGTGTACTACTCCAAAACCTAGTCTAACACATATACGTATACTACCTAGACACTACACCTATTCGGACTGCAATTCCAATACGTGTAGGACACGTGATTATCTAACAATCACCCCCTAATCACGATGTGCTTCTTTACATCGACCTGGGTCCCAAATGCGCCAGCTGCTCCTCGCGGGCGTCATCCACGGCATTGCTTTCGCCGCACCCTTACTCAGTACCCATGTCACCGACTTTGCTTTTGTCGACTTCTCCATGGCTTCACGCCGACAACCCTTTTTGTCCGCGCCCTTCTCCATGCCTTCACGCCGACTGTCCTTTTTGTCCGCGCCTTGAGACATTATACTTGGTTCAATGAAGTACTTTCTCATCGGTTCCTCGATGAACAACCATTGCCTTTTGTAGTTTATCGTCACTGAGTTTTTTACCATCCGAAGTATCTCCTTCGGGTAGTAGTCCAACACGCCTCGCATGCGTGCTCGTGTCGATTGTAGTCGTCTCGGCTCCTGTACTCTTGGAGGAGACACGACATACTCTTCCGCGCCCGACATAGCGCTTGTTCCTTCAGTTACCGAACCTCCTGGCTCCTTGCCGAGTAAATACAATCCTCGACACTGTCCTCCTCCACGTTTATTTGTGCGAAGGACCTCATGTTGGTATAAATCCAACACGTGTCTCCTTTCCGGTACTATCGGATGAGACACCGAAGTCACCATGACATTTTCCTTCTGATCAGCTGAACCTGCGCTCGCATCAGCCGAACCTCCTAATTGATCAGCTTCTGGTGACGAGAAAATCCCGTCCGTGTCGCTACGAGTGTCCGGTCCAGGACCTGCAAATTCCTGGATTTCCACATGCAGTTCCTCCTGCTGCTGAAATTCCACGTGCAGCTCCTCCTACTGATGGGCTGCTTCCGATCAAAGAGCCTTCTCCTGAACTAGCTTCTTGCCTGTTTTCTGGGCAGGCTAGCTCTGGCCTGACTAGACCTACTTCTTTTGGTCTGTCAATTTTATGTGGCGCTATAGCGCGCACGCTGTTTGGTCTCTTTGTTTTTTCTGCTCCAACTTCTGGGATGGACGCCCCTGGACCTCCTGACGGAGATCCTTCCGGCAGGCCTTCTTCTTTTAGCCCGTCTCCTTCTGGCGTTTCTGGGTCGCCAGCCCCTGGACCTTCCCTTGGCCCGGGCTCCACACGTGAAGCTCCTCTTTCTGGCGTTTCTGGGCCGCCAGCCCCTGGACCTTCCCTTGGCCCGGGCTTCACACGTGAAGCTCCTCCTCCTGGGATGCCGAGCAGAATACATGTGCCATGTCTGCCTACTGTTGTTGGTGGCCATCCTACCATGCCATTGCCTTCATCATGCAACGCCACGTCTTGTCGATCCTGGACGTCGTGTCTAGCGACGTCGGTAGTCCAAGTACTCTCCGATTGCGCTTCCGAGCTTGAGGTGAACTCCTCCTTCTCCGATGTATCTGTGTTCACGCCGACTTCTTTTGACGCCTTGGTCGTCGTACTTGGCGTCGCCACACTTGACGAACCAACCGGGGTCACTTCCGGTTCTATCAATGTCATCTCGTCGTTCAGGACAGTCTCCTGCTGCCCCACGTGAACACTAGTGTCGTCGACACCTGCACATACTACCTTGATCGCTCCCCACACATCCTTCGCCGATTTCTTTCCGACGAGGTGTTGTAGCATGTCCGTCGGCATAACCGAGTAGAGCGCCATCAATGCTTGACTACCCTCTCGGTACTTCGCACCTCCCTTGACGTACTCATCGCCACCGGGATCAATGGCCTCCCAAATCTCCTGACCTTCCATGGCGCACTGCATCACCAATGCCCATAGTCCGTAGTACTTGCGATCCAGACACGGATACAAAGCCGCGCCCACCGTCTCAAATACTGGTGCCGATGCCGAGCTCTCGCCAAACTTCACCATCGCCATGACCTCCTAATACTTTCAGCAGATCACGAACGACGACCTTGGCTCTGATACCAATTGTTAGCACAGCCCCTGCCGTCGAGTACTTTCCGACGACACCGACGAGGAAATTCCGATGAGACGACACGCACGTATCCGATAACTTCCGCCGAGATGCACGTGCTGCTAGCCGATCGATTCTTTTGATCTAACTAGTACACTCACACACGCACACGCAAAACAACTTTAATTGCCAAAGGCTCTTGTCGAGCCTTGCTTTCTCTCTTGTATTGCTCAACTCACGGTGTTGTTCGGTACAAGATTACAAGGCTAGGTGTGTGCATATATATATGCACTACTAGGACCTAATCAACTAGGAGTCGGTGTACTACTCCAAAACCTAGTCTAACACATATACGTATACTATATACGTATACTATCTAGACACTACACCTATTCGGACTGCAATTCCAATACGTGTAGGACACGTGATTATCTAACAGACACAAGGAACCAAACTAGACTTTTTGGAGGTTGCCTCAAGCTGCCGTAGCTCCGTGAAGTGCCTCGGTGCAACGTAACAAACACATCCCTTAATGTTCTTAGGACTATTGTACTACGTATCTAGGCATCCAGCTGCCTATCTGCCCAAGTCCATACCAAGTCTACTTAGGCAAGTATCTAGTAATTGCTTCAATTTTGTATGTATAGGCAATAGGCATACACATGCAGCTTGGCTCCAACAAGCAGGCTATATTTTCTTCAGGTCCCCTAATGCAACCTTATATTAGCAGCATGTGTTTACACTTCACCGCAAGAGCAAAACGAATTTGCTGAATTGAATGCGCGTGCAAGTGTCCCCTTGGAATCTTTCACCGCACACATGCACCATGATTAACTTAGTCTGACACAGTGTACTACTACTAGTTATTAACAGACCATTTGATCTCGATCGCCCCCTATATAACGATCCTTCCACTTCTCTTCGCACTATTAACGTCATCTCGATCCATCGAGATCGCCAGAGATCCCAAAAGGAACAGTTGGAATCTAGCTCGCTCGTCGATCGGCGGTCGCGATGATCACCTGGAAGGACATCTACGACGTGCTGGCGGCGGTGGTGCCGCTGTACGTGGCCATGTTCATGGCGTACGGCTCCGTGCGGTGGTGGGGCATCTTCACGCCCGACCAGTGCTCCGGCATCAACCGCTTCGTCGCCGTCTTCGCGGTGCCACTCCTCTCCTTCCACTTCATCTCCACCAACGACCCCTACGCCATGGACTACCGCTTCCTCGCCGCCGACTCGCTCCAGAAGCTCGTCATCCTCGCCGCGCTCGCCGTCTGGCACAACCTCCTCTCCCGCTACCGCTGCCACCGGGGCGGCGTGGTCGGCGCCGGGGACGAGGCCGCGTCGCTGGATTGGACCATCACGCTCTTCTCCCTCGCCACGCTGCCCAACACGCTCGTCATGGGCATCCCGCTGCTGAGGGCCATGTACGGGGACTTCTCGGGCTCCCTCATGGTGCAGATCGTGGTGCTGCAGAGCGTCATCTGGTACACGCTCATGCTCTTCCTCTTCGAGTACCGCGGCGCCAAGGCGCTCATCTCCGAGCAGTTCCCGCCGGACGTCGGCGCCAGCATCGCCTCCTTCCGCGTCGACTCCGACGTGGTCTCGCTCAACGGGCGGGAGGCCCTGCAGGCCGACGCCGAGGTGGGGCGCGACGGCCGCGTACACGTCGTCATCAGGCGGTCGGCGTCTGGGTCCACCACTGGCGGCCACGGCGCCGGGCGCTCCGGTATTTACCGTGGCGCGTCCAACGCCATGACGCCGCGGGCCTCGAACCTGACGGGCGTGGAGATCTACTCGCTGCAGACGTCGCGGGAGCCCACGCCGCGCCAGTCCAGCTTCAACCAGTCCGACTTCTACTCCATGTTCAACGGGAGCAAGATGGCCAGTCCCAAGGGGCAGCCGCCCGGTGTCGTCGCCGGTGGTGGCGCACGCGGGCAGGGGCTTGACGAGCAGGTGGCCAACAAGTTCAAGGGCGGCGACGCCGCGGCGCCGTACCCCGCGCCCAACCCCGGCATGATGATGCCGGCGCCACGGTACGTGTTCCAGCACCTTAAAACACTGTACTCTTTACTAGGTTATCGCTTATCAGTACTATATCGTCTTGTTATGTTAGATGGACAAGTCAAGGTTCCTAATTAGCAAGCACATCAATCGAAATGTGCTATGGTCAATGGATAGATGACAGGCCTTGGAACTTGGGATCTTGTGTTAAATCTTGATTTTGACTGTACATTTGCAATAATATATATAGGAAGAAGGAGCTCGGGGGTTCGAACTCCAACTCGAACAAGGAGCTGCACATGTTCGTGTGGAGCTCCAGCGCGTCGCCCGTGTCCGAGGCCAACCTCCGCAACGCCGTCAACCACGCCGCATCCACCGACTTCGCCGCCGCTCCTCCGGCGGCAGCCACGCCACGCGAGGGCGCCACTCCCATAGGTACGTACGTTACAAACAAGCTCGTACGTCCATATTATTGAAGCTGCAATTATGCATCACTCTATGCTTTAGCTTGGCACACTCACTTTGTACGTATCACCACGTGTGTGCACACGTACGACGTCCTTCAGGTGTGAGCGGCAGCGTGACGCCGGTGATCAAGAAGGACGGCAGCAACGGCGACGTGGGGCTGGAGATCGAGGACGGCACGATGAAGAGCCCGGCGACGGGGCTGGGCGCCAAGTTCCCGGTGTCGGGGTCCCCCTACGTGGCGCCACGGAAGAAGGGCGCCGACGTGCCAGGGCTTGAGGAGGCGGCGCACCCGATGCCGCCGGCGAGCGTGATGACGCGGCTCATCCTGATCATGGTGTGGCGGAAGCTGATCCGCAACCCCAACACCTACTCCAGCCTCTTCGGCCTCGTCTGGTCGCTCGTCTCATTCAGGTACATCGATCTTGCACATTTCCATTAGATTAGTTTCGTGCACACACATCACATTTCCATCAATCCAGCAGTTGATTGCTTGTAAACTGGATCCCAGTCTAGATTGACATCGCTCTTAATTTCTTCATCATATACTCTACTAGCTAGATTGCTTATGATTGCCTCACCTCACGCATGTGAGAGCACATGAAAATCACGTCGGTCTTGGATCTGGTCCGTCCGGCGGCACGTGCATTGGCATTGCAGATGCAGGTCTTATGCAAGACCTGACCCTGGAGCTCTGTAGCAGGCCAAATCTACAAAATCAGCTGCATGCGAGCTAGCTAGATGCCGTGTTAGTTTGTCTCCATCCTGTTAGTGCTAGACCATTCTCGGTAGATGCACTATGGGATTAGATCTAGGAGATCTTAGAGTGAAAGAGAGAGTACCTGCGCCTGGCTTGACAAGCAGGAGCCGGAGGGGATTCCGGAGCCAGAGCCGGAGCTGGACCCGCCGTCGTTGGCCATGGGAAAAGGGGCGACGGCGTGAGCGTGGGTGGTTGAGAGCGGTGGCGGCGGAGCTTCCCGTCGGCCTAGTGCGAACCCTAATCGGTGGGTGTGTTTGTGGGGGGCTGCGGCGCACGATGAACCTCATACCGTGTGCGTCCGCCCCCCCCCCCCACTTATTTATATACGCACTGGCGACAGGGGCCCGCAACCGTGGATAGGGTTGGGCGCCCCCGATTAGGGCGCGATGAGGGACTCCGTTCGGGCCGTTGGGCCCGAACGTGGGAGAGATCTATCCAACATTCTCCCCCTAGATCTCGACTTTACTTTTAACTTTGTTCTTTACTTATTTCATCACAGAATGACACATAGAGCATGTTTCATCGTCCCAGCTCAATTGTCGATAGAATCAGACAGCTACTATATACATTCATGTTCTAAAACAAATTCTGTTACCTTTGGGCCTCTATAGTCCAGGAATCATAGGCTTGCCGTTAAACCCATGCCGGCTATGTGTTCCTTGAACACATTGGGTGGTAAGCCTTTCGTTAGCGGATCCGCAAGCATATCCTTTGTCCTTATATGCTCGAGACTTATAGTTTGATCCTGGACTTTGTCCTTCACAACATAATACTTTATATCTATAGACTTTGAAGCATTACTCGACTTGTTGTTGTGAGCATAGAATACTGCGGGCTCGTTGTCACAGTACATCTTTAGTGGCCTGCTGATGCAGTCAACCACTTTCAAGTCGGGTAAGAATTTCTTTAACCATAACGCCTGTCCCATGGCCTCATAACATGCTATAAATTCTGCATACATCGTAGATGATGCAACTATCGACTGTTTGGCGCTTCTCCACGAAATAGCACCTCCTGCGAGAGTAAAGACATACCACGTCAGGACTTTCGGTCGTCTTTATCTCCCGCAAAATCTGCATCTGAATACCCTTTTATCTCTAGGGAATCAGATCTTCTGTATGTTAGCATGAGGCCTTTTGTGCCTTGCACATAGCGCAAAGCCTTCTTTACCATCTTCCAGTGCTCTATGCCTGGATTCTCTTGATATCTACCGAGTACCCCGGTGATAAATGCTAAGTCAGGGCGAGTGCACACTTGTGCATACTGTAAGCTTCCAACAGCCGAAGCATATGGTACTGACTTTATTTGATCGATCTCATATTGATTCTTTGGACATTGGGATTTCCCAAAACTGTCGCCCTTGACTATGGGAGCAGGTGTTGAATTACTCGCATGCATATTGTATTTCTTTAAAATCTTTTCTGTCGCTTTACAAACAGTCCTAACACTCCATTCTTTCTGTCTCGGTGAATTTCTATGCCCAAAACATAAGATGCTTCACCAAGGTCTTTCATGTCAAAGTTTGATGACAAGAACTTCTTTGTTTCTAGTAGTAGACTAACATCACTGCTAGCAAGCAGAATGTCATCCACATATAGAATTAGGAAAATATATTTCCCACTTTTGAACTTTGCATAAATGCAATTGTCCTCAACATTTTCTTTGAATCCAAATCTTTTAATGATATCATTAAACTTTAAATACCACTGCCTAGAGGCTTGCTTTAATCCATAAATGGATTTCTTTAGGCGGCATCCCATATGTTCCTTCCCCTCCATGAAAAAACCCTTGGGTTGTTTCATGTAAACATTTTCTTCTAAATCTCCATTTAGAAATGCCGTCTTGACATCCATTTGATGTAACTCTAAATCAAAATGTGCAACTAGTGCCATGATGATTCTGAAGGAGTCCTTACATGAGACCGGAGAAAAAGTCTCATTGTAATCTACGCCTTCTCTTTGCATAAAGCCTTTTGCCACGAGTCTAGCTTTGTACTTTTCTACATTCCCATTGGAGTCATACTTTGTTTTGTAGACCCACTTGCATCCTACTGTTTTGGCTCCTTTGGGAATTTCCTCTAAGTTCCAAACATTGTTGGAACTCATCGATTTCATTTCATCTTCCATTGCCTCCACCCACTTGGCTGAGTGAGGGCTACTCATGGCTTCTTCATATGAGGTAGGATCGCCCTCCATATGAACTACATTGTAAACTTTGTAGATGTCTTTGGAAATGGCTGGTCTTCGTTCTCTTTTAGACCGTCTGAGTTCATCAGACTCTTGCTCATTTCTTGCCTCGGGTTCAGGCACATCTATAGTAGGTGGCTGTTCTGGCTCCCTTTCGTGCTCAACAGTGGGTTCAGGTGGCTCCTGATGGACGGTCCACAAATATCCGTGTGGATTATTTCTAGTGTAGCTATGCTTCGGTTTGCACCCTTTTTAATTTGTTTGACATACTTTCCTTTAATGCAATCTATGCATTGTTCTATGTCGGAGAACTCTAACGGAGGAAGAATGTCATTTTTAACGAGGTTTTCTATTCTTCCCCTCGAAATATGGCCTAGTCTGCAGTGCCATAGTTTCGATGAGTCAAGAGTTCGCTTTCTTTTCTTTTGTTCTTTGTTCGACAAGGAAACTTTTTCATTCACATCACACACAGAAAGAACTTTCTCATGCAGGGATAACAAATATAACTTATCAAATAATGTAGCAACACCCACACATTTGTCTTTCAACCAAATGGCACACTTGCCATTTCCGAAATAACATTCGTAAGAATCTTTGTCCAAACAGGAAACACTTATTAAATTCCTATGTAATGAAGGAACGAAAAGCACATCTTTGAGCAAAAGCAAAGAGCCATCAGCCAGCTCCAGAGGGACGTCACCAATGGCCTCCACTTCTGCTTCTATTCCATTCGCCACTTCAATGTGTCTTTCTCTTCTTGGCGTGGTCCTTGTCGAATGGAACCCCTGTAAAGAGTTGGCAACATGAACAGTTGCTCCAGAATCAATCCACCAAGTGGATCTAGTAAACTTTTCATACAAAGATTCATTAACAAAAGAAACAATATCTTTACCATTTTTGGCCATGATGTACTTTAGCCAAATCGGGCAGTCTTTCTTGTAGTGGCCCGGCTTTTTACAGTGATGGCACTGATCCTTCTCCCCAGGGGTGGACTGGTGATGCTGGTACTGGTGCTGCATTGGACCCTTGCCATGGGGCTTGGAGGGTGAGCCACCATGGTTGCCACCTGTGAAGCCTCTCTTCCTGTTGTCCTTCACGAAGTTCAGAGAACCGCCGTGAAGGGCTTTCAGCCTTTCCTCTTCTTGGGAGCACATCCCAATGGTCTTTTCTATGTCCCACTTTTCAGGGGACATATTATAGTTTATTACAAAGTTTTCAAAAGGCTGTGGAAGTGAGGCCATCACAAGGTGCACCAAGAGTGCTGGCTTTAGCTCGAGGTCCTCATCCATGGGTTTGAGCTTTGCTGCCATGTTTGACATCCTCAAGATGTGCTCTCTTATTCCGTGGGGTCCTCCCGTGTACTTTTCAGTAACCAGCTGCTTTAACAGCTGGGTCGCATACATCTTTGAAGAGCCAAGAATCGGCTCTTTATCTTGGCGAGATACTGCCCAGCAAGACACTCTCCAATTGAGCCCACTATTGCGTTCTCAATTGTGTTCTTCTGAGGCTAGAGTCTTCTTGTTGGCGTTCACCCATTTCGGTTATCAATAGAGTAGGCCAGCTCAATGGAGCATGGTCCCTCTTCCTTTTCTCAAAGTCAAGACTTTCTTCAGCGCCGACCGGGTCAGCTGGCTTGGTTGCTTGGTGTCAACCACCCAATCCACTTGGCGCATCTGAACGCCAAGTCAACTTTCTTCCTCCATTCGAGAGTTGTCCCCTTAGGAGCGGGATGTCCTTCAAACATGCCATGAGGTTGAGACCTCCTGAAAATCACAAAGATGTGAGATCACCAAGTAAAACAATCAGTCGTTAATTCAACGTTGGTATAAATTAAGCATGCAATCGTTTCGTGCTATTTAAAATTACATCACCGTTGGGCAGAAATAAATTTAAATGCACCTTTAATACTCAATGGAAAAGATTATGGTCATGTTTATTAATAATCGTTGGTCAATTAATAGCATGAGACATAATCACTTTAATCACTTTATCACATCTTTATATCAAAATTTAAACAACTTTTATTGCATTATTGCAATTTAAACCATCTATTTACAGCGGAAACATAAAAAAAAATAACTTTCATAACTTTAAACTTTACAGAAAAAATCTGCCTCTTTCATATTCTCTAGTCAAATATTCTCTGAAATAAAAGACTAGAAACAACTATGTTGAAAAAATGCTTAAAACTAAGCAAAAAACAATTAAAAAACAGCTCTGTAAAAAAACCCAGAGAAAACTGGTTAAAAAACAGAAAAACGCCCTACTGGGCCTCTCCCTGGGCGGCCTGCAGGCGTGGCCCGCCCGGCCTCCCCGCGCGCGCCCTCACTGGCTGCCGCCCACGCGCGGCTGGCTGCGGCCACCGCGGCCCACGTGCCGGCCCAGCAAGCGCCCGCCCCCGGCCAGCCCGCTTGGCCCAGCAAGCCTGCCCCAGCCCGCACCGCCGAATCCTGGCCGCACGATCCGCCTACCCTAGATCGGACGGTCAGCCGCCCTCTTCAGAGGTATAAAGAGACCCGCGCTCAGCCCCTCCCTGAAACCCTAGGTCATTTCCCCCTTGCCCCCCACACGTCTTCCCCGCGCCCCCCCGTGGCGGCGCCCCACCATGCTGCCTGCCCTGCCTGGGCGCTGGCCCACCCCTGTGGGCGGCGCTGTAGGAGAGGCCGGGCGTCTTCCCTCCCCATGCTCCTCTCTCGCTGGTGGGGCAGCCCGCGCTGGGTCGAGGTGAGGCGGTCGCCCTCGGCGTGCCCCTCCCTCTCCCTTTGCACCGGCAACGCATGCAAGGCTTGAGGCGAGGTGGCCGCCCGATGCGCGCCCCTCCCTCTCCCTTGTCCACAGCGGTGGTGGCAGTTGCCCCACGCACGGCTAGTGGCAGGGCCGGCGGCGAGGTCTTCTTCGGCGGCGTTGGGGGGTTGGAGGCGGTCGTCCGTCCGGCGACTGCGCCGGCGACGGTCCCCTCCTTCTCCTCCATCGCCACCCCTTTCTCTTCTTCCCCCGTGCATGTGCGAGGTGAGGTGGCCGGCGCTCCGGCGAGCCCCTCCCTCTGTTGACCTTGGCCGAAACCATGGCGCCTCACTGCCCCTTTTGGCGGCGGTGCGTCCACCCGTGGGTGGGCGCACGTCCGTCAACAGCAGCGGGCGCGCTTTACGCGCACGGCGGCGGCCGGTGTGGGTCTGCCTCCCCCTTTTTTTTTTTGAGTTTCTTTTCGAGGTTAGATCTATGGGGATTTGGGATGCTTTTGGGGCTTTTCTTTGTAGCTTTTGCATGCGGGATCTGGAAAAGAAAACTAGGGGTTACTTTTCAATCTGCTTTAATTTTCTTTGCCTTCCGAAGAAGGTGTGTTCTTCTTCCGACGCCTCGGCATGCCGATGCGCGTCGAGATAGAGAGGAACGGCGCGGCCAGAGGGGCAGGCGCACTTTAGATCTAGGGTTTTACTTTTGTTCTTTTCTTTTCTACCGAAAGAAAACTAGCATCTAATATGCTCTGATACCATTGTTAGTGCTAGACCATTCTCGGTAGATGCACTATGGGATTAGATCTAGGAGATCTTAGAGTGAAAGAGAGAGTACCTGTGCCCTGGCTTGACAAGCAGGAGCCGGAGGGGATTCCGGAGCCAGAGCCGGAGCTGGACCCGCCGTCGTTGGCCATGGGAAAAGGGGCGACGGCGTGAGCGTGGGTGGTTGAGAGCGGTGGCGGCGGAGCTTCCCGTCGGCCTAGTGCGAACCCTAATCGGTGGGTGTGTTTGTGGGGGGCTGCGGCGCACGGTGAACCTCGCACTGCAAAGGCCCGCCCACTTATTTATATACAAGACGCTGGCGAGGCCCGCAACCGTGGATAGGGTTGGGCGCCCCCGATTAGGACGCGATGAGGGACTCCGATCCAACACACCCAGCACACATGACACGACATGACAAACAACAACATGTACGTACTCTCTCATGCATCTACGGCTGATGAACGACACATCGTCGTGTGCACTGTACAATGATGAGCATCCATCATTGTACTACTGTTTAGTATACATACACGAGATCGGTGACACATCGGGAGGAAGCTTCAGGGGAAGCACAGTGGGCACATGCAAAGCATCTTCAGCTTAATTTGGTTCTATCACCACATTCATGGTGCAATGCGATATGCTAATTAACCATCTTTTTTCCTTCAAAAAATTTCAGGTGGAATATTCAGATGCCAACAATAGTCAAAGGCTCCATCTCTATCCTGTCTGACGCAGGGCTAGGAATGGCCATGTTCAGCTTAGGTACAACTACCGTTGACATTTTGGTGTCTACATATAACAGATCTGTACCAAGAAATCCTAACGGTAACATATGCAATTGCTTCAGGTCTGTTCATGGCTCTGCAACCCAAGATCATCTCCTGCGGCAAGTCGGTCGCTACCTTCGCGATGGCGGTGAGGTTCTTGACTGGTCCGGCAGTGATCGCAGCGACCTCCATCGCTGTCGGGCTCCGAGGAGTGCTCCTACATGTTGCCATTGTTCAGGTTCGCATGGAAACCTTTCCATAAATCTAAATGTACATCAATAGCGATAGCCAGTTTGATTATTGGATAGCAATGATTATGATAAATGTGGATTCTATTGATATGTGACCTTATTTTTGAATATGTTATTAACAATCCACAGGCAGCACTTCCACAAGGAATTGTCCCATTTGTGTTCGCCAAGGAATACAACTGCCACCCTCAAATACTTAGCACAGCGTAAGCAAGCCATTACGCCCTAAAACTTTGCCAATATCTGAGTACTACGACTTGTTCTCCTTTACTCATTTTTCTATCTATGTTTCTCAAACTTTCAGGGTTATTTTTGGAATGCTCGTCGCGCTCCCGATCACTATACTCTACTATGTTCTTCTTGGGATATAGAGAGGCAATCTTGAAGAACTAAGGCTGCAAATTAATGTGTAGGGAAAAGTAGACTTCTAGAGAGAACTTTTAAATGAATATGTGAGCTGTATTGAATATCTGAAGATACACGACATTGAGCAGACTGATAGGGAAAGCTAGCTAAGTAGGACCCTAGACAGGAATGCAAAGGAGAAGCAAAAATATATCCTTGATTCCATTTTTTATTTATTTAATTTGTTGCTACTGTTTTAGATCTAAAGTAAAGGCTAGGGCTTTGAGTATGAAGAGTTCAACCCTTACACCGACCAATTTGCTGCTAAACTAAGATTCCACTAGTTGATTATTCTTGTATCCAGTGACACTTGATCTGCACAGTTTCTGTCTGATTTGGCCACAAGTGCATGCAAAGGTAAATGTAACTTGCAATCCCATCATTGGATAAACTAGTACATGCGGTTCCCACATTGCATGGCAAGATTACTCTGATGCTCTGGGGGCGAGCGCTAAGATGCTTCAGTGTACTGCCACTCCGGACATATCTCTGCACTTTTCTTCAGCTAAAATCTGAACTCTGAATCTGCATCTCATGCATGACAAATTAGTTAGTTTACTTCATTGTTAATCTATTCAAGTGTAAAGGCGTTATATAGCTTGCATTGATGAGTCCAAGGCAGTGCATCCATGGATGCAAAGTACTAGCTTCTAGGGATTTAGCAGAGATCTGATCTGCATCAAGCAAAGGAGAGTGATAGTATCTTGTGACTTTTTCTACTATATATCATCTTGTCGGCTGTGTAACAGTGTGATTGATTGATAATTAATTAGTTTTCAGGGGTCAAATGTTGGCTACTAGATGCTAGTTGTCTGTGCTCGTTCACATGTGGAGGTTCTGTATTTTTCCTGCTAGTGGGTTGTCCTTGGCTGCATAGAACATGAAACTGACGACCTAGAATACTGAAACTCTGAATTGTTTATTCAGTTTGATCAGCTCATTTTCATGAAGCTTGGTTGCTCTCTATATTCTGAATCATCCCTGACGTATGCAACGCAACCCATTTTTGTTCTGACATCGCCGTATTCCATTTTACCAACTGAGTTCAGTCTACTCCCTCGGCCTAGAAATATAAGACGTTTTAGGTTTGTGAAACGAATGTATCTTCATGTGCTTAGTGTATAGGTTTCACAAAGCTAAAATATCTTATATTTCTGAACTGAGGGAGTACAACTTTGGTAAAAGTTTGTATACTACTAAGAAATGATGCTTGCTAACAGTAGTTCGCTGCTTTGAAAAAAAGATTAATACTAGTGCAGTAAGCATCAGGGCGACATAACAAACAGAACACAGAGTGAGTGGGCCAATAGTCAACGGCATCTAGTCAAACAAGGAAAACTGCATATGGTTAATCACACAGACCAGCACATGCTGTCTGAGGATAACAAACACTCCTCTCTGAAGTCAAGCAGTGCACACCAGTGCTTGGAATCTCAAGAAAGATTGGCATCACACACCGAAAGATTACCTATCTGACTCCATCATCACGCAACGGATATCTCCTAACTCGTCTCAAGTTTTCCAAGGAGACGACTGATTCTTCTATCTCCGGTAAAGAGTCGCAGCAATGTTTGTTCGAGAAACGCTCAATTTGAAAATAAAAGGAACCGTAAATTTATGGCACTAGATCTGGCCGACACAAAACGTTCAGGTGCAAGGTGCAAAGCCCGGTGTTTCCCTATTCTACGGAAAGTGTCTTTAACTCCCGACGACTACCGGTGCTCTATTCATATAAAAATTAAATATCATATTTTACATGCTTTAAAAGTATTTTAAAAAGATTCTAGACATAATCAATGTTCTATCTCACAAACATGTAAAACCGTGACGTGAATTTTTTTATATTCTGGCCTACACAAAAATTGACAAATCTGATAAACTTTGTGCCACATCCTACTTTCAGAATTAGCTAGGAGCAATATTGCCCCCATGCATCATAAGTTCCTTATGTGTCTTTTTTTACACAGGCAAAGGGAGCCGTTAAGCTCGCCTAAGCTGGTTTCAATCAGATTGTTCGCCTTTTACTTTGATTATCAATGGGTCCTTGATCTCATTCGTCCACTCCGCACTCTCTAAGGTCGAAGCAGAGTAAGATGTTTCCACCTAGTGGTCTTAGTTGCACAAATATATACATTACGCCATTGACCATACTAGTATCATTATTATTGCGATAGGAAATGTTCGAGGGAAAAGAAGACCACTCGTGTCACTCCCCAGGGCGGCACGAAGGGTGACCCGAGCACGCCGCCAGAGGCCCTCCGCCGCAGTGGCGGCGGCGGGCCTAGCCGCCGAAGGAGGCCTAGGGGTGGTGGAGACCGGAGATCGCCCCGGGAACCATTGGGGCAGGGAAGATCGGCGCGTTAACGTGCAGTGGCCAGGGTTGCGCCCCTGGCCAGGGTGGTGGCGGAGGCTCTCTTCTAGCGGCAGAGGTGGGGCTAGGCCTGGTGGCCATGGATGAAACCCTAAATCTTTATCTAGGTGTCTCCCGCGCCGCCCCAATTCCTCTTCGCTGCGTTGTAGGGCCGGATCCAGTGGAGGGTCGAACTTGCTCTGCCGCAGCCTTTCTCGATGCTGGCCTAGCGCACTGGCTGCTGCTAGGGGTCGGAGCGGCAGATCTTACAGGTTGCTGGCGGGTGGCGTAGGGTTTGCCGGCTCGGATTGAATAAAGATGGCTGTCCTCGGATCCCACTCACACCAAGATGAAGATCTACCGAATGCGTGTCTTCATTCATCTATCCTGAGTGTCTAGTTCCAGAAGGCTTCGTCGGCGAACTCCCATGGGTGCATTATGCCTGGAGCTTGCTGGATCGGAAGGAATTTGGTCGTGCGCACCTGTGTTTTTAGCTGGCCGTTTGGTTTCAAAAGGAGCGTGGTGAAGATCTGCTTTCTGTTGTCATCATGTGGCATGTTTTTGATGATCCATGGTGATCTCAGATGCGGAGAATGTCATGAAGACATGAACATGCGGGGATGAGGCTCTGGCTTGATGATCCGTGACTCGTAGCAGCGTCTGTTAGAGAGAAAACACATGAAAAGTTCACAGTTTTACCTTACATCGTAAAAATCCAAGGGCTGGCATTTTGTGTCTGGCAATGGTCTTGCAGAAGACACTGTTTTGCGAGCAAGGACTAAAATCTAAGATTTTTGATCGGACAATCACATCGCTTGTGCATTGTTTCCTTTTTGGAGGAGTCGCTTTTGGAGGAGCTAGACTTCTGGTGTTGTTTTGGTGGTGTTAGTATCGCTGCTGTTAAGGATTCGATTGTTGTAGCGTGACTTTTCTTTTTTATAATTCTTCTTCTTTTTTGGCTATATGAATCTGTAATGCTTAGCGTTGTTGCAGAGGCTGTATGTAATTGATATCTTCGTGATTAGTAATATATGCTCCTTTAAGAAAATGCTCGAGGGCAGGGCCTTCTTCCTCGACATGCCATGATTTCCAACCGTGAGAATCTCACACATGCGGTCCTTGAAGCATACCAGCTTGTACGCACCAGAAGTACCGGCACAACCAATGCCCAGGATACATACCTCTCCCATAAACTATCCACCCGGTGGCCAGATCCATCTCCTTTGTCCGGGCTCGACGGGGGCGCTTGTAAGGCCAACTCCAACGGCAACCCGCATTTCGGAGAGGCCTTTTGACCGATTCGGTCTGTTTGCGGGGCGGGGTGGACAGGCCCTGGGGTGGCGTCCGGCTTAGAATGGTCGGTGCACCCAACGGGACAACTCCCCATTTATCCGTCCTTTTTTACTAGGGTATAAAATGGATAGTTTCATACATGTAGAAATACGTAAACACCAAAGTAGGTCTGCAATTTAAATTAAATTCAACATGTCACAACAAATAGTAGTTTCTGATATAAATCAAGTTTACACAATCAAATTACATGAATTAAACTTGAAATAAAAGATGACAGAAGCTAATTATTCGGCTGCACGGCCGACTGGTTTCCCACAAGTTCCCGCATATTGTCAACCAAATCATTCTGGAGTTGGTTATGGGTAGCTCGATCTCGAATCTCATGATGCAGCCGCATGAATTCCGCAAAAGTAGGTGACGGACCTAGCGCTGGTTCAACCAATTCTCCCTGAAATTCCTAGCCCTGGTCATAGATGCTTCCATCACGCTCATCTTCAACGATAATGTTGTGCATGATCACACATGTTGTCATCACTTCCCACATTGTGTCTTTGCTCCAGGTTCTAGCAGGGTGTCGCACTATAGCCTAACGGGATTGGAGCACACAAGGCTCGCTCCACATCCTTTCTAGCGGCCTCCTGCTCCTTGGCAAACCTCTTGTGCTTCTCTTTGGTGGGGTTGTGTATGATCTTCACCAAGGTAGACCAAGTAGGCTAGATATCATCTGCCAGGTAATATGCCTTGTTGTAGGAGTGGCCTTGCACTTGATAGTTGACGAGGGGTAACCTCGGCAATTCTCAAGGTGATGGACTTAGGGTTTTGCGGAAAAGAGAACGCTGAGGATTTTGTCGGATATTAGGCAAACAATGGAGTCAGCCTCCCCTACATACCATTGATTTCCTTCCTAGTGTGCATTTTCTAGTCAGCCTCCCCTAATACCGAGATTCAAGAACACCAATCGGCTTAAGGTCAGGAAGAAAGTCAACACAAAACTCAATCACCTCCTCTGTTCCATAGCCCTTGGAGATACTTTCTTCTGGCCTAGCACGGTTTGTAGGGGTTCGTAGCATGGAAAACAAAAATTTTCTATCGCATACAAACAAACAAGCCAAGATCTATCTACTAGATTGCAGCAACGAGTCGATAGAGGAACTCACCCTCGAAGATTCCAAAGCGGTTAACGAGAGCAGATTCTCGTGGGTGATGTAGTCGTACTCTTTCCGATCTCAAGATCGCGTGACGATCCTTCAGCGCGCGTTCCATGGCGCTCCTTGATCGGTCACACGTTCGGTACTGACGAAGACCTTCCTCTCCTTGTTCCAGCAGGCCGGAGGTTGTAGCACTCTCCTCGCGATTCCGGCAAAGACAACGCGTGGTACCTAAGTAGAGGAGAGATCCCGCAGGCTTCGCCTTAAGCCCAAGTAGTATGGTGGAGCTTATGAGAGAGGCTATTAGTGGTCTAGTAATTAGACACACCAATTAGAGGGCTCTAAACCAATTAGAAGGCTCTAAATCAAATAGCTCTAAACCGGGGTTTAGATCTAGGGTTTAGTTTAGAGGATAGGAACTTGTGTGTGTTAGGAGGGAGGCCCTGCCCTCCCTTTATAGGTGGGAGGGCGGCCAAGGGAGGAGTCCCTCCCAAGTCGGCCTTGGGAGGCGCCGCCAAGGGGACTCCTCCCCAAGTCGGTTTCCTCTTCTCCTCCTCTTTCCACTTTCCAAAACTTGCCGTTTGACTTTCAAACTAGCCGCTTGACTTTTCAATTTAGGATTTAAATAAACCCTTTATTTTGGACAGCGAGAACACTTAGTACATGATGCAATCATTCCAATATGTAATGACACATTCATGTACCTTCCTCCGGTGCTTGACATTCCGACCTTCTAGAATGTTCCGATGAAAACACCTAACCATTCCCCAACTCAAACGGACTTTCCTTATATGAATCTTATTCTCCGGACCATTCCGGATCACCGTGATATCCCGGATCCCATCCGAGACTCAACAACATTGTCTCTTTCTCATAATACCATAACTACTCAAACAACGTCGAATCCTTAAGTGTGTCTCCCTACGGTTCGTGAATTATGCGGACATGATCGAGACACTTCTCAACAATAACCAATAGAGGAATCTGGAAATTCATATGGCTCCACATATTTCTACGATTACTTTGCGATCGAATGAACCACTTACATACGATACCAATTTCCCTTTGTCTCACGATATGTTACTTATCCGAGGTAATGATCGTGGTATCTCTGCATACCTAGTTCATCCTCGTTCTTCGATAAGTACTCTTTTCTCGTTCCGTGATATGTGATCCCTTGTGACCCACCACATGCTTGCAAGCTAATTGGATGACATTTCACCGAGAGGGCCAGAGAATATCTATCCGTCATGTGGATGGACAAATCCCACTCTTGATCCATGTGTTTCAACCAATACTTTCCGAACACTCAATGCCACCTTTATAGCCACCCACATTACGGTGTGGTGTTTGATGACATCAAAGCATCCATCCAGAAAGGTGATATGCATGATCTCATGGTCGAAGGAATTAGGTTACTATGTATCGTAAAGCATATAGCAATTGAACTATTGAAATGACTTGATCTTTATGCTACGCTTATCTATAGGAGTATGTCCACCATATCATTCTCCTAACGATATGATCTTGTTGTTTGATAACATCTCAATGTTCATGATAGGGAAACCACAATCATCAATCAACCAACAAGCTAGTGAAGTATAGAGGCTATACTAGGGACTTCAAATTAAGTTTACAAATCACACAAGTATTAATGGTTTCCTTGTTAATACTATTATAGCATGAATGTAAACATTTATCATAAACACAAAGATATAATAATAACTACATTTATTATTGCCTCTAGGGCATATCTCCAACGTCTCCCACTTGCACTAGAGTCATCTAATCTAGATTACATGGTAATATACCGAACACCCATGGCAGTTTGGTGTTGGTCATGTTTTGCCCTCGGGAGAGGTTTAGTCAACGGATCCGCCACATTCAGATCTGTGTGTACTTTGCAAATCTTTATATCCCCATCCTGGATATGTTCTCGAATAGCGTGAAAACGCAGCTTGATATGCTTCAGCTTCTTGTGTGACCTTGGTTCTTGCGCATTGGCTATGGCGCCCATGTTATCACAGTAGATAGACATTGGGTCCAGCGCACTAGGAACCACACCCAGCTCTGTAATGAACTCTTTCATCCATATTGCTTCTTGTGAAGCCTCCGAAGCAGCCATGTATTCCGATTCAGTTGAAGATCTCGCCACAACGCTTTGCTTTGCACTCCTCCAGCTAACTGCTGCACCATTCAAAATAAATATGTATCCAGATTGTGATTTAGAATCATCCGGATCGGTGTTCCAACTAGCATCGGTGTAACCATTAACAACGAGATGTTCATCACCTCCATAAGAAAGAACCATATCCTTAGTTCTTCTCAAGTACTTAAGGATGTTTTTGACCGCTGTCCAATGATCCACTCCTGGATCACTTTGATATCTGCTAGTTAGACTAACAGCATATGCGATGTCGGGTCTAGTACATAGCATGGCATACATTAGAGATCCTATGGCTGATGCATAGGAGTCTTACTCATCCTTTCTCTATCTTCGCCGATGTCGGACTTTGAGTTTTACTCAAGGTCGATTATAAACATGGGCAAGAACCCTTTCTTGCTATCTTCCATTCCAAACCTCTTTAGAACTTTGTCCAAATATGTACTTTGTGACAATGATATTTGGCGTTTCGATCTATCTCTATAAATCTTTATGCCTAATATGTAAGCTGCTTCGCCAAGATCCTTCATTGAAAAACTATTATTCAAATACTCTTTGACACTATTAAGAAGGTCTACATCATTCCCAATCAACAATATGTCATCCACATACAGTATTAAGAATGCTCTGAGCTCCACTCACTTTCTTGTAAATACAAGCTTCTCCATAAGTTTGTATAAAACCAAAACTTTTGATTACCTTATCAAACGTTGATTCCAACTTCGATGCTTGCTTCAATCCATAGATGGACTGTTGAAGCTTGCATACCTTGTTGGCATCTTTAGGATCGACAAAACCTTTGGGTTGCATCATATACAACTCTTCATCAATGTCTCCATTGAGGAATGCTGTTTTGACATCCATCTGCCATATCTCATAATCATAATATGCAGCGATTGCTAACATAATCCTCACAGACTTTAGCTTCGCTACCGGTGAGAAAGTCTCATCGTAGTCAACTCCTTGAATTTGTCGAAACCCTTTTGCGATAAGTCGAGCTTTATAGACAGTAACATTACCATCAGCATCTGTTTTCTTCTTGAAAATCCATTTGTTCTCGATGACCTTCCGCCATCCTAAGTCCACCAAAGTCCATACTTGGTTTTGACATGGATCCAATCTCGGATTTCATGGCTTCTTGCCATTTATTGGAATCTGGGCTCATCATCGCTTCCTCATATGTCTCGGGGTCATCGGTGTTGTCCACCACCATGACATTCATAACGGAATCATACCAATGAGTGTACGAGTTCTCGTTGACCTCCGAGGCTCAGAGCAACTTCAATCAAGTTTCATGATCACCATCATTAGCTTCCTCTCTTATTGGTGCAGGCACCACAGAACTTCTTCCGGTCTGCGCTACTCGCAATTCGAGAGAAGGTTCGACAACCTCGTCGAAGTTCTACTTTCCTTCCAGTCACTTCTTTCGAGAGAAATTCCTTCTCTAGAAAGGATCCATTCTCTTAACGAAGATTTTGCCTTCGGATCTATGATAGAAGGTATACCCAATAGTTTCCTTCGGTATCCTATGAAGACGCATTTTTCCGCTTTGGGTTCAAGCTTGTCCGGCTATAACTTCTTTACATAGGCTTCGCATCCCCAAACTTTAAGGAACGACAATTTAGGTTTCTTCCCAAACCATAATTCATACGGTGTCGTTTCAACGGACGTAGACGGTGCCCTATTTAAAGTGAATGCGGCTGTTTCTAATGCATAACCCCAAAATAATAGCGTAAATCTGTAAGTGACATCATAGAACGAACCATATCTAAGAGAGTTCGATTCTGACGTTCAGACACACCATTACGCTGTGGTGTTCCCGCGGTGTCAATCATGAAAGTATTCCACATTTCTTCAAATGCTCGCCAAACTCAGTAACTTAGATATTCACCTCCACGATCGTAACGTAGAAATTTAATCTTCTTATTACGTTGATTCTCTACCTCCCTTTGAAACTCCTTAAACTTCTCGAAAGTTTCGGACTTATGTTTCATGAAATAGATAGACCCATATCTACTCAAGTCATCCGTGAAGGTAAGAACATAACGATAACCACCACATGATGCTACACTCATTGGACCACACACATCGGTATGTATGATTTCCAATAAGTCTCAGTTCGCTCCATTATACCGTAAATGGAGTCTTAGTCATTTTACCCATCGACATGCCTCGCATCTTTCAAGTGATTCAAAATCAAGTGATTCAAGAAGTCCATCGAATGGAGTTTCTTCATACGCTTCACTCCAATGTGACCAAGGCAGCGGTGCCACATATAGGTCGAGTTATCGCTGATTTCAATCGTTTAGCTTCAATGTTATTAATATGTGTATTTCTACTATCGAGATTCAACAAGAATAGACCATCTATCAAAGGTGCATGTGCATAAAACATGTTACTCATATAAATCGAACAACCATTATTCTCGGATTTAAACAAGTAACCGTCTACAATAAACAAGATCCCGATATAATGTTCATGCTCAACGCAGCACCAAATAACAATTATTTAAGTATAAAACTAATCCCGATGGTAGATGAAGAGGTAGCGTGCCGAGCGATCACATCAACCTTTGATCCGCTTCCTCTGCGCATCGTCACCTCGTTCTTCACTAGCTTCCGCTTATTCTGCAGCTCTGTTTGAGTTACAAATATGAGCAACCGAACCAAGATCAAATACCCGTGCACTACTACGAATACTAGTGAGATACACACCAATAACATGTATATCAGATATACCTTTCTTCTTGATGTTGCGTTCTTCAAATCCGCCAAGTACTTTGGGCAATTCCGCTTCGAGGACCTTCTCCCTTGCGGTAAAGCACTCGTTTCAGGCTTAGGTCCAGCCTTGGTCTTCTTCGTCGGCGTGGTAACTTTCTTACCACCCTTCTTGAAGTGTCCTTCCTTAGACTTGCCTTTCTTGAATTTGGTGGTCTTATTGACCATCAACACTTGGTGCTCTTTCTTGATCTCCACTTGCAGATTTTAACATAGCAAATAGTTCGCAACTCTTTGTTCATGTTCGCAAGTTGTAGTTCATCACAAAGTTCTTGTAACTTGGTGGTAGTGATTGGAGGATGCGTAAACCCCAAAGTATTAGGAATCACTATACCCAAACTTTGAAGTTTATTTGCGTGCCCGCACATTTTAAGCACATGCTCACTGACGGAGCTACCCTCTTCCATCTTGCAGTTAAAGAACTTTTCAGAAGCTTCATAACTTTCAATTGCCGCATGAGTCTCAAAGATTAATTTGAGATCCTCGACAATATCATATGGATCTCGACTCTTCAAACCTTTTCAAGCTCGATTCTAAATCATACAAGATAGCACACTGAACTATGGAGTACCGATTCTTCCGACGAGGTAAACATTCTTTACTTCATCGGTAGCATCAGCTGCAGTGGGTCACCTAGCGGTGCATCCAGACATAGGTCAAATTACCATGTGAGGACAATCCTCAAATTGGAACCAATCCATGAGTTGCTTCCATTGTTTTTCAACTTTTCTTTCTCTAGGAACGCATTAAAATTGATGGTAGGGGCTGCCATTGATCTACAACATATTTGCAATAGTTTAGACTAAGTTTATGACAAATTGAGTTCAAATTAATTAATGAAATTAAACTAGGTGAACTCCCACTCAAAACAACATCCCTCACATTGTTTTAGTGATCACACGAACCAAATCCACTACATCAACACCGATCATCACGAGAGTTGATATAGTTTTAATGGCGAACAATCATCATGTTCATCATATCTACTATATGATTCATGCTTTACCTTTCGCGATCCGTGTTCACGAGGCCATGTCTGTACATGCTAGGCTCGTCAAGATCAAACCTTAGCTACCGCATAAGCAAATCTGGCTTGCTTACGTTGTATTCACCCACGGAATCAAAGACACCCGATCATCACGTGGTGCTTCGAAGCAGCAAGCTTTGGCAACGGTGCATACTAAGGGTGAACACTTTAGAACTTGAAATTTATGTGCATGAGGGATCATCTTATAATGCTACCGTCTACTAAGCAATACAAGATGCATAAAGGATTAACATCACATGCAATTCATAATATGTGATATGATATGGCCTTTCTTCTTTGTGCTTCCGATCTCCATCTTCAAGCACGAACATGATCTCCATCATCACCGGCATAGCATCAAGGTCAATGACGCTTCTTCATGGTTGTCGTCCAGCTTCAACTATTACAACTATTTTGAATAGACACGCAGCCTTAATGTAAATTAAAGACAACCATATGGCTCCGCCGTTGCCAACTTACAATAAGGAACATTGCATACATCAAATATAATCACAATCATGGCCATATCACATCATCAAGACACCCTGCAAAACAAAGTTAGACGCCTCTACTTTCTTTGCATATTTTACGTGGTTTGGGGCTTTCAATAAGTGTCGCTCTAACTTACGTAACAAGAACCACAACATTGATACTAGCATTGTTGATCACCCGTTGTAAGTTGGATCTTTACTATGCTAGGAGAAACAGGCACCCGCAAAGCCACTTATGCAATACAAGTTGCATGTCAAGCGTGGAGCAAGTCTCATGAACGATGTCATGTAAGGTTAGCCCAGGCCGCTTCATCCCAACATACCGCAAGATGCAAAGTACACAAAAGGCAATCTACAATAAAAGCATCAACGCCCACAATGACCATTGTGTTCTACTCGCAACAGATCTACATATAGACACGGCTCGATACCCTTTGTAGGGTTCGTAGCATGGAAAACAAAAAATTTCTATCGCATACAAACAAACAAGCCAAGATCTATCTACTAGATTGCAGCAACGAGTCGATAGAGGAACTCACCCTCGAAGATTCCAAAGCGGTTAACGAGAGCAGATTCTCGTGGGTGATGTAGTCGTACTCTTTCCGATCTCAAGATCGCGTAGACGATCCTTCAGCGCGCGTTCCGCAGCGCTCCTTGATCGGTCACACGTTCGGTACTCGACGAAGACCTTCCTCTCCCTTGTTCCAAAGGCAGCGGAGGTTGTAGCACTCTCCTCGCGATTCCCAAAGACAACGGCGTGGTACCTAAGTAGAGGGGAGATCCCGCAGGGCTTCGCCTTAAGCCGGTGCGAGTATGGTGGAGCTTATGAGAGAGGCTATTAGTGGTCTAGTAATTAGACACACCAATTAGAGGGCTCTAAACCAATTAGAAGGCTCTAAACCGAAATAGCTCTAAACCGGGGTTTAGATCTAGGGTTTAGTTTAGAGGATAGGAACTTGTGTGTGTTAGGAGGGGAGGCCCTGCCCCTCCCTTTATAGGTGGGAGGGCCGGCGGCCAAGGGGAGGAGTCCCTCCCCAAGTCGGCCTTGGGAGGCGCGCCGGCCAAGGGGACTCCTCCCCCAAGTCGGTTTCCTCTTCTCCTCCTCTTTCCACTTTCCAAAACTTGCCGTTTGACTTTCAAACTAGCCGTTTGACTTTTCAATTTAGGATTTAAATAAACCCTTTATTTTGGACAGCGAGAACACTTAGTACATGATGCAATCATTCCAATATGTAATGACACATTCATGTACCCTTCCCCCTCCCGGAGTGCCGGACATTCCGGGACCTTCTAGAATGTTCCCGATGAAAACACCGGAACCATTCCCCAACTCCGAAACGGGACTTTCCTTATATGAATCTTATTCTCCGGACCATTCCGGATCACCTCGTGATATCCCGGATCCCATCCGAGACTCCGAACAACATTCGGTCTCTTTCTCATAATACCATAACTACTCAAACAACGTCGAATCCTTAAGTGTGTCTCCCTACGGTTCGTGAATTATGCGGACATGATCGAGACACTTCTCCGAACAATAACCAATAGAGGAATCTGGAAATTCATATGGCTCCCACATATTTCTACGATTACTTTGCGATCGAATGAACCACTTACATACGATACCAATTTCCCTTTGTCTCACGATATGTTACTTATCCGAGGTAATGATCGGTATCTCTGCATACCTAGTTCATCCTCGTTCTTGATAAGTACTCTTTTCTCGTTCGTGATATGTGATCCCTTGTGACCCAGTCACATGCTTGCAAGCTAATTGGATGACATTTCACCGAGAGGGCCCAGAGAATATCTATCCGTCATGTGGATGGACAAATCCCACTCTTGATCCATGTGTTTCAACCAATACTTTCCGAACACTCAATGCCACCTTTATAGCCACCCTGTTACGGTGTGGTGTTTGATGACATCAAAGCATCCATCCAGTAAAGGTGATATGCATGATCTCATGGTCGAAGGAATTAGGTTACTATGTATCAGAAAGCATATAGCAATTGAACTATTGAAATGACTTGATCTTTATGCTACGCTTATCTATAGGAGTATGTCCACCATATCATTCTCCTAACGATATGATCTTGTTGTTTGATAACATCTCAATGTTCATGATAGGGAAACCACAATCATCAATCAACCAACAAGCTAGTGAAGTATAGAGGCTATACTAGGGACTTCAAATTAAGTTTACAAATCACACAAGTATTAATGGTTTCCTTGTTAATACTATTATAGCATGAATGTAAACATTTATCATAAACACAAAGATATAATAATAACTACATTTATTATTGCCTCTAGGGCATATCTCCAACACGGTTATGAACATATTTATTTAAGACTCCCATGAACCTCTCGAAGGGGAATATATTGTGTAGAAACACAGGACCGAAAATTCTAATCTCTTCGACTAGGTGAACTAGAAGGTGCGTCATAATATTGAAGAAGGATGGCGGTAACAATAACTCGAAGCTGACCAGACATTGGACCACATCAATTTGTAACCCTGATAGAATTTCTTGATCGATTACCTTCTGAGAAATTGCATTGAGAAATGCACATACCTTCACAATGGCTAGTCGAACATTTCTGGTAGAATTCTCCTCAATGCAACCGGAAGAAATTGCGTCATAAGCATGTGGCAGTCATGAGACTTTAGGTTTTGAATTTTTTTCTCTTTTATATTTACTATTTACTTTATATTCGACGAGAAGCCAGACGGGACCTTGATACTGAAAAGGACTTCAAAAAAGAGTTCCTTCTCTTCTTTGGTAAGAGCGTAGCTGCCAATCCCTTGAAACTACGCTGGATGCTTGTCGTCTCGTCCTTTATGATGTTCCTGGTCCTCCCATGCTGCCTTGGTATCTTTTGACTTCCCATATGATCCTAGGAAGCCTAGAATATTCACGCAAAGATTCTTCGTCGGGGCATCACATCGATTGCAGAGCGGACCTCGTGCACTTTCCAATAGGGTAGCTCCCAAAGTATAGATTTCTTCTTCCACGTGGATGCATGTCCGTCGGCGTCTTTCGGAACAGGTTATCCTCCAGGACCCTTTCCAAAGATTACATACAAATCCTTGATCATACCAAATATATCAGCACCAGTAGGGGGATATGCTTCGTCCGGGTTTCTGCCTTGCCATTAAAATGCTTGCCTTTCTTCCTTAAGGGATGACTAGATGAAAGAAAACGACGATTGTAAGGATACACGCCTTCCTATATTTATCCAGATATATACTTTCAGTCTCATCTAAACAGTGCGTGCATGCATTGTATACTTTGTTCGCCTGTCCTGAAATGTTACTAAGAGCAGGTCAATCATTGATGGTTACAAACATCAATGCTTGTAGGTCAAATTCCTGCTGTTTGTGCTCACCCCACACACGTACACCTGGTTTGGCCCACAACTGTAAAAGTTCATCAACTAATGGCCTTAGGTACACATCAATATCGTTGCCGGGTTGCTTCGGGCCTTGGATGAGCACTGGCATCATAATTAACTTCTGCTTCATGCACAACCAAGGAGTAAGGTTGTAGATACATAGTGTCACAGGCCAGGTATTGTGACTGCAGTTCTGCTCCCCAAAAGAATTCATGCCATCGGTACTTATACCAAACCATAAGTTCCTTGCGTCATCAGCAAAGTCCAGAAAGTCTCTCTCGATTTTTCTTCACTGCCGACCATCAGCAGGGTGCCTCAACTTCCCGTCTTTCTTACGGTCTTCCATGTACCATCGCAACAACTTTGCATGCTCTTTGTTTCTGAACAAACGTTCCAACCGTGGTATTATAGGATCATACCACATCACCTTGGCAGGAACCCTCTTCCTGGGTGGCAAGCCCTCAACATCGCCAGGGTCATCTTTTCTGATCTTATACCGCAATGCAGTGCATACAGGGCATTTTCAATATTCTCGTAGTTCTCACCGTGGTAGAGGATGCAGTCATTAGGCCATGCATGTATCTTCTGCACGTCTAATCCTAGAGGGCAGACAAGATTCTTTGCTTCGTACGTACTGGAGGGCGATTTGTTATTTCTTGGAAGCAGCTTCTTCATTATTACTAGCAACTTTTCAAATCCTGAGTCAATCACACCGGTCTCTGTCTTCCACTTCAGCAATTCCAGTGTGCTATATAGCTTCTTCTTTCCATCTTCACAAGTTGGGTACAACAATTTGTTGTGGTCCTGTAACATCTTCTCGAACTGCAACCTCTCTTTTTCTGTGTCCCAGTCTCGCTTTGCATCAGAAATAACCCTACCAAGATCATTAGCGGGCTCATCTGGTTCCCGTTCTTCTTCATTGTGTTCCATTGTGGTATCAGTGTATTCAGGGAACATAGATCGATAGTTGTCATCATTGTTCTCTTCTTCATCGCCGTCTTCCATCATAACTCCTCTTTCTTCGTGCTTGGTCCAAACATTATAGAGGACATGAAGCCAGACCGAAGCAGGTGGCTCTGAATGACTCTTGAGGAAGTGTGAGCCTTCTCATTCCGACATTCAACACATGGACAACACATAAAACCATCCCGATGCTTGTTCGCCTTGGCCACAAGGCGAAAAGAACGCACACCTTCTCTGTAAGCGTCAAAGCATCGGTCACCGTACATCCATGGATGACTCATCTGCATGATACAACCATATATATCAAACGCAATCACGATGATAAAATTACTACTGCGCAGTCTAAACAAGAAAATACTTGCTAACCTTTTAGGACAACTGGAAACAAAGATGAGAAAACTTAAGTGTGGCTCTGGAACCTCATATCATGTTTTGTCTTGTGTGAACTCAAGTGGCATCGCACTAACAGGCATTCACCGAACACCTCTAGTGCATATGAAGAAAAAAGTTAGCACAAAGTTATACCCACCCCACATAGGAAAAAACATGAGAGAGTGGAGGGCTGGGTGCATTATATATAGGGCCAGACCATTAGTCCCGGTTTGAGATACAAACCAAGACTAATGGTTCTGCCAGGACCACGCAGGCGTGCCCAGACCCATTAGTCCCAGTTTGTATCTCAAACCAGGACTAATGGTCCCTTACGGGCCGAGACAAAGGACTTCGGCGACCTCGGGCCGTCCGGTTCGGACCATTAGTCCTGGCCCCAGCCACGACCGGGACTAGTGGGCCGAACCAAAGACCCTTTTTCTACTAGTGTTAGTTGCGCACCCGCCAGCCTCGCCATCGTTGTCCTCCTTGTCGTTGTCCTTGGTTGGCTCATCGTCGATCACAGTGCCGAGCGGGAGCCCCCATGTGTCCCCATCATCCTCGCTGTCGTAGCCCTTGAAGTTGGAACCCATCGCATCCTTGTCATCCTCCGTGTCCTCTCCATCACCCTCCTCCTCTTCGTGGTTCACGTCGTCGATCATGTCATCCTCTTCGTCTTCCTCCTCTATATCATCGTGCTTGCGGACGGCAGAACGTAACCATGGTTGTTAGTATCCCGATACGTATCGTAGTATCTTACAATTTTATGATAGCACCATCGATAATCGATACATATCGTGATGGTATCTTAATCTAGTAGTATCTTACTCGTATCACGATACGTAGCATAGTATCTTTAGTATCCCGATACAAAATCGATACCATAGATCTCATGGTTTAGTAAAAAGTAAGGACATAACGGCTTGGCAAGCTAAAAGGGTAAAATTGTTTGTATTCGCAAAGTGAACTATGTACTTAAATAGTAAAACTTTTATTATTTTTGAGAATAAAACAAGAGTTTGTAGGTTGAAACAAAGCAGCCAACTGCCAACTGCCATATTTGTTATAATAGCGTTGAAGTATATATATATGGTCTTAGTTTCTGGTTTGTGGATGCCTCTATAAAATACATGAAATATGCTTAAAAGTAAAATTAATAATTAAATTTAAATATTGTTGAGGTATTTTTTAATATATTATTTATGTTATTTAAAAATAAAAATCTCATAGTATCATGATACTATGATACGATTCTTTGATATGATACTACTGACAAGAAAACGATACTACCTAGTATCCCGATACTAAAAACCTTGAGCGTAACCTTCGAACTGGATGACGACCGTATCGACAGAGGTGTTGGCCTCAGCGTCAGCGTCGCCTTCGCCTCCCGGCCGCACCAGGTAAAAACAGACCTCCTCGTCCAGTTCTACCGGGGTCTAGGGTTTATGTACAGAAATAACTAACTTAGAGTTATCTAAATTCGCATTAAGGATGGCAGTAGGTACCCATTAGGGTACCCTCTACCCTACTTAGTATAAAAACAATTAACTAAGTTTTGGCAAAACACCAATTTTTGAGAAAACTAGTTTATTTGTTTGAACTAGGCTAAACTAGAGGGTACCCTGAAGGTTCCAAAGTTCCATCCGATTCACATGTATCTGGACACGAATTTACACAAATCCAAGTCAGTTATTTCTTGAAAAGGAGAGTATATAGGATTACCATGATTAAATATGAATCTAATTTTTTGCAGCATACCATTAATAATCAATTGATCTCAAAAATATTTAGAGATATTTATTGATTTTAGAGTTCCACTTGATAATCGGTTTTTTTTGGCTGGGTTGATCTAGTAAGTAGCTTTGAACCTTTGACCTGATTTGGGATATGCGGAAAGTCCTCTGGGCTCCAGAGCTCCAGTGCTCCTTGCGTATAAAACTATACTTATACATTTTAGAAAATCTCTAAACAAAATTCTAACAGTTGGTAATGATGTACACCATAAACATGCAAAATCTCAATTTGACATGTTTTGTATTTCGATCTATAAAAGATGACAAAGTGCGATGTTTTTTGTGATTTGAAATCACTATATTATAGATCTACAATTTTACCATTTTTGTATAGCTTAAAATACATATTATTTTTAATTGTGATTTTGCACGTTTCTGATATACATCACTTGCTACATCAATATTATTTTTTTCTAAGTCGGAAATATTATTTTTATTTATTTTTGAACGGGAGCATTGGTGTCCATGTGCACCAAATCTATGCGGCAACAATAATTACCAACTTAAGTCAGTGGATACTATTCCAGCTTCTCTTTCTGCAACGTGGAAAACCCAAATTATTGGTAGAACCTATCGTGTGCAAATAGCAAGATAAAATCATTTTGAAATATGTTAGTCCCGAGAGAGCTTGCAACTTACCGTGTGCAAATAATAATTTAACATTGTACTCACGACAGTCACGAGAGAGAGCTTGCTGACGTTTGGTTCGCTCTATTTCTTTCTCACTTCTCGGTCCTGCCCAACATCGCTGCCAGTGCCCATGGGATCTACATCCTCTGATTTAATTTGTTTTTTTTAAGAAACATATATTAATATCACGACGATATCAATTACATTTAGCCTCTGCAACAACGTATTACTCTATTAGCATTATAGATGCACTGCACATATAAAAAAAAAGTTATAAAAAAAAATCCGCATATCCTTAGTTTGCCGGTAGTCGCTTTCCCTGCCTTGCTGCTAGCTTTAAAGGCTGTGCAGGACTCCGCCTTCGAAACGAACATGACTGGTTCCAAATAAACTCGGCATGCACGACTCTTTTACAACTCGACTCGGCCTGCAAATCAATACACTTTTTCTTTTCTTTTGACAATCCCGTTTTAAGTAACTTGAGTTCATGGTCCACGTGTTAAGCAAGAGCAACACGCAGCATCATGGCAGCCAGTGGCGGATGCAAGTGCAAGCATGGGGTGCACAGGTGACGAGCGGGCCATGGAATAACAAATGCGCAGGTCCTGGCCTGTGCAGAAGAGAAGCGCAGCGCACGCCCGTATGGCATGCATGTGTAGGAGGTTCGACGCGTAGCCCTCCAAGATAGAAGGGCCTCTAAGAGCAAGGACAATAGTAGAGCCAGTTGTTGACTATAAGCCATGTCCATGTCATTAAAGTCAATCTAATAGCCAACATATATAATAGTTAGAGTTACAAATATACTACTTTATTAATGTATGGTCCACTTTTCACTCTCACATAGTGCCTAGGAGCACGTGCTGCAGCTGGCTCTTAACTAAGCACCCACTCCTCTTCTCTCTCATCCAACTAAGTATAAATATATTATTTTAAGTCCTATAGGCTGCTGACTGGATCTTATTGTACTTGCTCTAATTTTAGGTTAAACTATTATTTAATGCTATGACAGGTTTAGTTGGGCATAATAAATCCACTGAACCATTCCACCACTTAGAATTTGCCAAGAATTAACTCTATTTCCACCGCTTAGGAATTTGTAAATGCAGCATCTGTTGTAGACTGCACCTCTCAATCCACCTCTTAATTCTGTCGTGTTTTTTCAGAGCAGATCCGTTCTATTTGTAAAACAATTAAAAAGGATATTTTGGGGAAAGTTTCTTATTAAGACCTAATTGAACATTTCATCTCAAGAAATGCTAGAAGGATGGCATGTTTCTGGTAAATATTTTGTCTTAAGGAGTACTTTTGAATTTTGTTATCACTTTGTTTTTGTTATCACTTTCTTTTTGAAAGCTCTATTTTCACTTTCTGATAAGATGTAATTCTTCCAAAAAATTGTACCACTAAAGGAAAAATAAATATAACACAAAACCATGTTTTGCTAATTGCCAATGGTTATATTGAGGGACATTTTTGCTAACACCATGTTTTGCTAACACCAAAGCCAATTCGAGGAGTAGCTGGCAACGAGCAGGGCAGGCCAGGTAGGCCTTCCCGCTCCGTGGTACGACTGCGCATGGAATATTTAATTTGAACTTGTTTTTATTCAGCGGTGGCACAATTTTTAATATGACCAAACTCGCAGGAATAAAAGCGTTCAACAAAAAGACGTACCAGACAATCAAGACCATAATAATACTTTTAATAGTTATTATATAAGATATGCGCGGGCACCAGAGATGAGTTACCAACTTCAGTCCGGTTGGACATCAAGGCCCGGCAAGATCCTGACGTGTGTATCACACACGACATCGACATGATGGCGGCTCACCAAAATCCGCAAACGAAACCCAAAAGGTAGCCGGAGAGTAGGTGCGTACTTCAAAATCCATGTGCGCGCATAGATTGGAGCTCATACGCCCGGCCCCACTAGTCCACCACCACATGTACGGAAGACATAAGGAGAACAAGGTGACAAGAGAACAAGATGACTCGAAGGCGGAGGTGCCACGACCTGGAGAAGGAGGTCGGGAGCGAAGACGAGGACTAGGACGAGGCGAGGGGCGGCGAGGGCAGAGTGCGGAGGAATAATGGCGGAGCTTTACGAAAGTGGCTGGGGGCAAAAGGAAAATTATGAATGGTTGGAAGGGCAAAAACACCCAAAAATTTCTATTTAAGTCCTTGTCAGAAAAAAAACCTTCAAGGAGGTACAAAGCTGGCGGGGGGGGGGGGGGGGCCGTGGCCCCCCGACATACACTAAGCTCCGCCAATGCGGAGGAAGACAAAGGAGAGGTTCATCCGTTGTGGTCGGGCAAACAAGCGTTGGGACGTTACCATGTCCTTCGATGAGGAGGCCGGAATTGAGGAGGAAGGAGAGGCGAGGAGGACGGTGAGTTTGCGCCATCAGTTTGTTGATGAAATGGTTTTCGATGAATAAGTAAAATACAGTACTTCTTTACTAACCTCGTCTGCCTCGATGAAGAGGCGGGCACGGGATCCGGATGACGTGGTTTTATCCCTATGTGCGACAAAGAGAAGGATATTGAGGAAATTGAATGGAAACTACGGAAGAGATATGCAAGATCGAGTACGGAGAGGGACCATCTGAGCTTGAGCAGCGCTCTCTCTTACCACCAGTGAAAGATCCAAAGCCGTGGATGGTCAAATGTGCGGCCAGATTTTAGTTACTGGCAGTAAATTCGGTTACCGCCCGGTAACCGGATTTCTCAAACCCCCTCGGGAAAAAGGAATACCGGACAAAAAATCTTTTTTTTTTGAAATTTTTGAATTGGTTAAATTACTGTTTATCTTTATTTAGACATAGAAGAATGGTTTGGCACAGCGGTTACCATCCTCGCCCGATGCTCCTGTTCACTTAGGTCATCGGTTACTAGCTTGGTCCTTTAAAATAGTTCACATGCTCTTTATTCCTTTCCAGAAATATTTGAATTCAAATTTTGCCTTTCAAATTCATCTGGTAACCGCTCGAGATTTTTTTCCGTTCGGCAACAAAAAATTGATGTGCGGTACGTTCACATCAGTAACTTAATTAAACTACCTGCGCGGCCATCATTTTCTTAGCACAGCCTCTTCACTTCCCTAATACACATTATGGCTACAGAGTGGGCGTGAGAGGGAGACAGCAGTTTGTCTCATGCGGAAATTTATTGGTAGGACGGATATACAGATAAAGTCTGCCATTGCTTTGGATAATCTAAAAGGTTATATTTATGTCGAAGCAGAAAAGGAGTCACATGTCAAGGAGGTAAGGATAAGCGTCGAATACATTTGTTACTTCTAGAGTATTAGACATATATGATTGTTATGATAGTTTAGATAGAGTTAGGATCTGTTTACTTACAATCTTAACTTGACTCGTACTCCAAGATGATCCCTTGTACGCCTATATATACTCGGCCATTAGACTCAATAATACATCTATCACATTCCGCAAACTCATACTCTTTCATGGTATCAGCCTAACCGGTCTGAAACCCTAGTCGCACGCTTCCGCCGCGCCGCCCTCGGGGGGATCGATCTCCATGATCTCCGCCGGGGGCCGTGCGATGTGTCGCAGGGTTCGGTTGCCGATCTATGATCGGCTGCCCTGGTGATTCTTTTCCAATCTCTCGGTCGGTTTTTCTCTCCACCGGTCGCTTGACCGGTCCTCCTTTTTTGCTTTACCGATCAAAGATCAGATTGAGTCGCCCACCGCCACCGTCATTACCGTGCCTCTACTCTGACCATCGACATGGACGATCTACACCGCGCCGGTGCACCTGCCTCCTCCGCTGCCGCACCTGACTCGGCAGGCTGCCACGCACCTTGGCCGACTGTTACGCCTTCCTCGAAAGGCTGTCGTGGCCGCCCCCGGATCGTCTTCATCGCCATCGTCCGGGACTTCACCGACAATGCCGCCATCGACTCCGATCTACGCATCATCCACGCCATGGCGCATACGGCGCACCGTCGGTCCAATCAAACAGAACCCGAGCCCTTCTATGCCAAGCATGTCCCCCGAGTATGGGCCTACCATCCATCGAGCTATGGGCTGTCGTTGCGTCGCCCCTTCGGGCCGCAGCACCACAGCTGATGCACTAACTCGTGCCCTGTAGTGATGTTGTGCCCCTTCGGGTTGTAGTGTTCCTGCACGCGGTCATCATCGCCATCCCCGCGCACTAACGTACTTGGCTCCACCACGCCACCTCCCACGGCGCGAGCCGCCACCGTTCGCGCATGGTCTTCATCACACCGTCTGACATGGTTATACCCTACGGGTACGTAACTTCAGCATACCTAGTCCAGCCCAAGGAAGGCCCACGGCAGACATACGCTGGCCTATGAAGATTTTCGGGTGGCCAAGGCCCATGACGCCTTCGGATCCTTGGAGAGCAAGACTAGAGTTTGAGTACAACTTGTAACCTACTCGTATTGGCACCCGAGACCTAGCCTCCCCATATATAAAGGCTAGGAGGGGCCAACGAGGAGGAGAGACTCATACTTTCTCACAAGCATCCACGCCAGATCGAATCTGCGCACCCTGTAACCTTCGGTTCCGCCGTAATCAAAGAGCAGACAAGCAGGAGTAGGGTTTTCCCTCCGGGGGCCTGAACCTGGGTAAATCTCGTGTCCCTGGTTTCTTGTCTGTTAACCGTGCCACGATCTCCAGCATCCCCATCTTCTCCAAAACCCAAGTCCATAACAATGGGCATTGACGAGATTAAACCTCATCACCGTCGGGTTCTTCCTCGCCAACTTCGAGTACCTCCGCCGCGCCAATCTAGGCGTCCAACATGACCACTCCAGGCCGCCATTGGTTTCGCCGCCTTCTACGTCTTCATCCTTGCCCTTGCGTGCCCGGTATTGGCAACACCGGTGCGTGCCTTCGTCCCCGATGCATCCCCGAGTCTGGCAATCTCGGATCGGCGCCTCGTCTTCGTCGGCCTTGACAAATTCTTCTTCGGCATCGATAACTTCCTCTACAACTGCCTCGACCGCGTCACCGACAAGTTCTTCTTTGCGTACTCAGTTCTGCACAACCAAAGTATGCCTTCGTCCCCGACGTGTGCCTAGTTCTGGCAAAACTATGTCCACACCTCATCCTCGATGGCTCGGACTGCAAAGTGGGTTCATTTCCTTTCACCTATCTGGGTTTCCCTATGGCAGATCGTAACCTAACCATGGCTAACTAGGAGAGCCTCATTGTCATTGTTGGGCGCAGATTTGTGCCTTGGCAAGGCCGTTTCATGTCTTTCGCAGCTAGACTTGCTCTTGTTAACTCCTCCCTATCTATCCACCTAATTTTTTGTATGAGCCTATTCTTGCTTGCGAATGGCACGCATGCAGGCTTTGATAAGCATATTTCCAAATTATTTTAGGAAGGGGTGAGTGATAAAAAGAAATACCACTGGGTGAGCTGGCCTGATGTGTGCAAACCCTAGGATCTTGGGGGCCTAGGGGTTCTCAATTCCAGAATATTAAATGTGTCTCTGATTCTCAAATGGATCTCTGATTCTCAAATGGATGTTGAGACTTAACATCCCTGGGGAAATCCAAAATTGTGGCATAGACTACTTATGGCCAAATACCACAATGCCTCCAACATCCTTAACACTCAGAGCCAGGGTGGCTCTCAGTTCTGGACAAAATTGAAGCAATTCAAACACTTCTTTCGGTTAGGGGTTAGGTTTATGCTAGGAAACAACTCTAGTATTCGTTTTTGGTTAGACTGGTGGCTTGGGGAGGCTCCCTTGGCCTCTAGATTCCCCCAGTTGTTTGACATCTGCTCCGAACCCAACTTAATGGTGGCCCATGCTCTAACCCCTAGTGGTTGGAACCTTGCCTTTTGACAAACATTTGTCTAGGAGCAATTGGTTTGGTGGAACCAACTCACCCAAGAGTTGGCTGAGGTGCAAATGTCTGAGCATTTAGACTCCTTTTCCTAGGCTCTATAACCTAATGGTACCTATTATGTGACCTTGATGTATATAAAACTCATCTAGGTACTAATCCACCAATCGATAAAATCATTTGGAAGGCTAAACTCCCTTTGAAGATAAGAACTCCTTTGGCGGCTCTCTAGAGGTCGGCTTTCTGTCATTGATCAGATCCTCGAGTGTCGAAGCCCCACAGACGGCAGGTGTTGCCTATGTGGGGAGATTAAATCTGTGTCACATGTTTTCTTTCGTTGTGTGTTGGCACAATTTTGCTGGAGTGGTGTGAGATCGATTCTTGACGTTAACTGGAACCCAACTTTGGTTGTGTATTTCATTCCTATCTTGCTTTCTCTTTCTGCGAAAGCTAGGTGTCTTGTGTAGATCCTTTTCGTTGCTTAATGCTGGTCTCTTTGGCACATTCGAAATGAATTATCCATCGAGCATAAGTTCCCTAACTAGCCTGCTGATTGTGTGTTTAAACCTTCTAATTTCCTGCAGTTGTGGAGGCCATTGTGCAAGACTAAGGACCTGGCAGGCCTGGATGTGCTGCTGGAGGGACCGTGGAAGCTACATCGCGACACTTACACCCCAGAGCGAGATCCATGTCGAGAGCTGCCACTCTGTCTACCTAGTTCTAGTTTCAGTTTGCCTTAGTATGTACGAGACAAGTGTTGTCTCTGCTCCTTCTATGTGTGTGTGCTTCTGTGGTGGCCTAGTCACTTTTAGACTTGTTGAATTTATGTTGGTGATAGGGCCACTAGCCCCTGTTCTTTGGTCGTCTAGTCCTGGTTGTAAACATTGGCTATATTAATTTATAGTCGGGTGGCTCACGCCGCCTTTTAGCTAAAATCGTCCGTGAGATCAAGGAGTCGGCATAAGAGTTCGACTCTGTGTCCTTTCACCATGAAAGGAGGACATCGAATAAATAAGCATATACACTAGCTAGGAGTGTAGTGAAACGTAGAAAACGAGTCTCTAGTCCCGGTTGCCCAACCGAGACTACGAAATCGGGACTAAAGGTCTCCCATTTAGTCCCGGTTGTGCCATATATCAAGACTAAAGGCCCTCCACGTGGCTGCCGTCGCGTGCTACGGCTGGAGGACCCTTTGGTCCCGGTTGAAGTTTTTAAATTTTTTCAAAATAAGTTTTGGTTTTTTCGGATTTTATTTTTAATTTTAAAGTTTTGGATTTTTGAATTATTTGACAGTCTAATCAATCACCATAATCTCACGTCAAAGTGCATACTTATGATCAAACTTTCCGGTCGGTTATCCATCCTCCACTACTCCACCCTCATCAAGCTTAATTTTTGAGTTCCTTTCACCTTAGCTCCAAGAGTAGTTCCTTTCACCTTAGCTCCAAGACCGGGCTCATAACTTCTTGAATATAGTATGCTATCTATTCTATTAACCCTTAGATTTTGATAACACTTGATTTTATTTTTTGAATATCAAATAATTTTAAAAATAAGCAACAATGATTAAGTAATAATAATAAACAATGAATTCCAAATAATCGTTATGCATAATTCAATTATTAATTTTAAAACTCAAAATTTTCAAAAAAAATAAAAAAACTCTAGTAAACAAAAAAATCAAAAATTTCAAAGTAATATAAAAACTTCAAAATAATTAAAAAGTAAAATAAAAACAAAAGAAATTCAAAATTTTCATAAAATATCAAATTTTCTCATTTTTTCCTGGCAAAACCTAAAATCTTCCTGGTTTCATATTTCCCTTTGAAAATTTGAAAATCTATCGTTTGTGCAAATGGCCTTAGGTAGTTGAAATAAGATGTAACTTTTCGCGTAGACACTTTTTCATACATTACACAATTTTTCCCGAATTCGTACGCAAAAGTTATGTCCGTTTTAATTTGGAACAACCTTTTTTTTTCAAAAATATCAAATTTAAAAATTTAAAATTTTCACTAAAAGTTGGTTGCGTGAGGTCCAGACATGTCAATGGATTTTGAAATTTGAAGTTTTTATCATTTTTGTTTAATATTTTTAGACTTCTTTTCGGGTGGAGGGAGGGGGGTAGGCATGAGAGGAAACAATGTATGTTGACCGGGACTAAAGGTTACCCATTTAAGCCGGGACTAATGCTGGCCTTGCCCCGTGCGACGTCCTATCCGTTCGACCGAGACTAATGATTATATTAGTCCTAGTTCGTAACGCAACTGGGACTAATGCTCCGGCTCCGAACGGAAGCCCTATTTTCTGCTAGTGAAAGACGGCCAGGTCGTTGGTTGCTAAATCTGCCCTGAGGACCTTTGTATCCCTGTTTGTGTTGACGTTTAATAAAGGCGGTGCCCTAAGAAAAAAAAGCTAAAAAAAGGCTAATGGAACCTTGAGTTACCTACATGTCTTAAAAAAAACTTATTGCATTGCAAACTACCCAGGACCAAGCTGAAATTTGCCCGTGTTTGGCTGAAGCGGAGCCCAACTACACACGACTATTGGCATTTGCACCATAGAGATTATACTTTTCTGATACTGATCGCAGAGAGTGGTCCACGGCTCATAAAACCTACAGAGCCAATTCTTCTATTGCGTGGTAGCTTATTCCGCTGAGTCGGATCGGTAGAAGAAAGCAGCGTATACCAAAGAAGCAGAGTCAGCCGCCAGCTGAAAGAATCCTCTTTGGCTGCAAAGAAATGAATCGCCTGAATTTGAACCCACGATTCAGCAAGAGCTTGGGTTGACAGTGTGCCTCGAATGTCAGCAATCTAGGCATTGTTACGCAGCGCCTCTGGCTTTCACAAACTCCGTGTTTCTGTCCCTGCTCTGAACATAATCTCTGAGAAAATTGTTGGAGTCCATGTCGGTTTCCGTTTTATTGTTGTAGTTGTTTACCGTCTCGTACTGCCTTTAAACATGATTTGGGGCACAGAAGATCGGCAGCAACAAAGCCAGATAATAAGGGGATCACGCCGTCGTTCTTGCTCTTTCCGCCGCCACGATGCTCCCGGTACCTTCCTCGCGTGGACGACGGCGCTCTCCTTGCGATGCTGATCCCCTGGCCACCAAGGTCCAAGGAGACACTGCTTCCATCTGGTCATCACAGATATCCTGTCACGGCTGCCGCTCAAGTCCCTCTGCCGGCTCCGATGCGTGTCCAGGGGCTGGCGCACACTCATCTCCGACCCGGCCTTTGTTTCCGAGCACAGGCACCGCACTGCAGAGCCGCTCATCGTCGCCTCCTGTTTACCGCAGTCCAGTTTAGGGCTGTTTGATCTGCAAGGTAATCTTGTGAGGGTGATGCGGGGCGTGGGATCGTTCACCAAGTCTATCTCTAGCAGACAAGATCACCTCGCGTGTCTCATCCCAGGACTGTACAAGGCCAAAGTGATCAATCTTGCCACCGGAGAGGTGCTCGTGACCTGTGCGGGAGGCCCGGCCTTGGCTTTTGGTCGTGCAGTCCCATCTGGTCTATACAAATTGCTCTATTTCAGATACGGCAAATGTGTGATTCTCACCATAGGAGATACTGTCGAGTGGAGGAAGATAGTTTTGCCATCGATCCATATCCCTAATCACAGTGCTACTATCACGATCAATGGCATGGCATATCTGTTTCTGCAAGAACATGTAAACATCATAGTCCGCTTCGACCTCGAGAGCGAGGAGTGGCGGAAGGGGATCAGGGCCCCACCATCAATACCAAAAGACCCACGGATCAAAGTTAGGCTCGGCGAGCTCGGGGGTTCCCTTTGCGTGGGTACAACCGACACAAACAAAACTCATGGCGCCGTATGGGAAATATGGCGTCTCGATGATTCTGTCAATACCGTATGGGTTAAAGCCTACTCGATTGCATCCAGGTATTCCGAGTTGGTGCCTCTAAAAGTGTTACCTGATGGTAAAAAGTTGTTCTTCTATGGCCACCGAGGAGGACCCGTATTGCAAATCTATGATCCTGACGATGGAACTTTGCACGGAAGTGGCCAAGATGCCCTCGGACTATACCTGGACCATTAGCCTTTGCAGCTTGCACCTTGAACGTTTTGTGGAGGGTCAATATATAGTGGACTCAGCTAGGTATTCTTTGGGTCTGTGATGCCTGTATATATTTCTTGAGATTCTCGGATGATACAGAGTGGACACGACTTCAGAGAGGATTATTATTGCTAATCTGCTATCCTCAGAGAACCAGAGCTTGTCTATGTGATTAACTAAATACACTTTCTAAGCAGTGAAAGGCTACTACTACTGTATTAGCAAACATTCTGGTTAGTAGTATACATACTTTTATGCTAAGCTAAATTTGTAGATTGAACTCAGCTTTTGTTTAAATGGAGCTACACGGGTATGGCGGTGATTGGAACAAACAAAATTTGCATATGTCAGGGATGATTCAGGATATAAGTAGCAACAAACCGAAACATGGGTGCGATCTTCTTTTGACTTCTAGCGTTTATCTTTTGATCTGTGACCTTCCTTTCCACATAAGAATCTTGTTGATGTCACAACTCCGTCCTTATTCCTGTTACTATAATGCTTTCTAGCATCGAATCCGATTTTTCCTGCATAAGAGACCCAAAAATTCCATGCTTCATCTGTTGAACTGAATTCCATACCTAGCCTGGGAGTCCAACCTGCAGTATGCTGATGGTTGGTGTTTGATTCCACGTTGAGGCCGCTGAGATATCTATTGTTGTAATCTGGCTGCATTAGTCCAACCAGCAGAGAACATATGCAGATTTGAAGGTTTGGAGGAAGAATATGGATCTGCTAGTTTTTCTGGGAAAGGGAAGAAGAATAATGGCGTGATAGCTTTTGGTGGGAAAAGCAATACGTGCTCTGTTTTTGGTGGGAAAATGGGGCTGATAGGTTCTTTTTTGGAGGGAACCATCAAAAGAAAAAAAAATCCCTCCAAACTCTAGATAAATTACAGGTTGTTACGCTGGTTAAATCTGGGCCATGGGAAGAATACAAGGGCTGAGATTTGCCCAACTCTACACGGTGGAGTTCAGTCCAACTCCAGGGGATCCGAACCTGCCATCTCCACCAAGGCCACGCCGCCACGCACCGCTGACCAAGTGTGCTGCCGCCATGCCTACATTTAGGGCTAGTTTGGTTGTCAGGGGAGGAAAAACCAGGGAAACAGCTCCTGACAGGGAATTTTTAAGTGCGCACGGGATCCCCTCCCATCCAGGGAAAAACGTGTCCATTCCCTGTTGCCATTTGGTAGATAGGAGAGGGCTTGAGGAGGGAAAGAAGACTAGGCACAAAATTATCAAGGAAAATAGTGGAATCTTTTTAAATTTCTCACAGATAATCAATTTCTTTTGACAAATTTACATTAAATATCTATTTCACACAACTACAACTAGTCGAAAAGCTAGAAAGTCCAATAAGATACCACAATATTACGGAACATCCTGTAGCTTTTCTTGTAGAATAAACACATCTTCCAGCAAAAAATTATGCATGCCAATTATCTAGATTTCACCAAAGATAGCACAAATTAAACTATATTTTAGATGTCTCACATGCTTAGGCATAAGATAGATGCCAACATTCATGACTTGGTCCATTACTCCCATTCAAAACATAAATAGTTTATTAACATGAAATCCAAGAAAAGGTTGCATCGGCATGATGATCTGTGCCTGTTCACCCTTGTCGCCGCTAGAAATTGTACCATCACCTTGTTGGGAAAACCTTCATGAGCTTCTTTTCATGGTTATCTTCTACTCCTCCCCTGTCTTCAGAATAAAGAAATATTCAGTATATGCCTCTGCAACCTAAATATGAAGCTATGGATAAATTATAGATTTACAGTAAAGTGACAACCACATCAAACTTTGATGTTCTAGTCAGAGCACTTTGGTTTTCTATAGTAAAGTGACAGCTACAACTACAGTAGAAGTGACAGCTGTATCAAGGAAGAATGTAAGATTACAGGAACTGAGCACTTTGATGTTCTGGTCAGTATTACATGCATGTATGCATCATTGTAGAAACATCAATTCTGTACACACACATTCAGTTACTACCGCAAGATTAAAAAGCCCGCATTCAAGATGCCACAATATGAGCACTTTTAACTACCTCACCCCTGCACAAGTAGAATTCGGCATTAACGACCGCTTCCACCGTTTACAATATTGCACCATTGCCAAGTCTCAACCTTGTACAACCATTCATACAACGAAACTGAATAATTAACTGCAAGAAAAATTATAACCAGATAGTTCCTAGTTCTTACACATAAAGAAGTCTGTTTGACATTGCTTACACAGCCTGACTTAGCAAAGTCCAGCCATAGAAAGTTGAGCAGCGAACAGTGATGCTCTTGTACATTTGCCAATTACTTTGCTAGCAGGTTTTAAGCATGATTATTATCACTTCTTGAACAACTACACGACTACTACAACTCATGGTATTTAAAGAAGTGCGCGCATTATACAAGCAATTATAGAAGCATAGTTCTACATTACGCACCTTATGTTCTACAGGTCAAGTAGTTCGAGAATGAGAGACTAAATGTATCTGCTGCAGCCTGCAGGTCGAGTAGTATGTGAATAGAATTGCAACACCATCACTTAAACATGGCATGTGCAGAATATCACGTACAGAAAAATATTCAGATCAATCTATCGCACAATCTCATGAAGTGAACCGATTGATCAAATCTATCTCTACTAACTAGGTAGGGTACTAACATCAGCACAAAACTTGTTACTCGAAAAGTTGTGGAATGCAGCTGTTTTAATAGCAACATGAACATCAGCAACAGTAAGCTCTGACTCCGAGGTTGCAACCTAGACTAACATGTACTAGATACAAGTTGCTGACTAACATGTACTAGGAGCAGTAGCTAGTTCATACTCATTTTCTGAAAGAAATCAATTGCTACCTATATCAAAGTAAGTTATTTACTTTCTGAAAGAAATGTTATTTAATAATTCAGAATTTGGAGATGCTGGGAGACTGAATAGCCTACATCTCCTCGACAAACATTTACTTTCTAACATGCCATTTCTTCAACTTCCTATTGTGTAGCTAGATGGATCAAGACATCGTATGAAGCTACAAGAACCTATGAATTTGTTCTAGAAGGCTCCTTTGATCACCGTCAAGCAAAATAGTGTATATACTACCTATTTTGCCACCACCTTAAATTCTGACACAAAACTATGTGAAACCTGCCGTTTATACTTATCAAGTATGCCATGTTACTACTTACGAGCAGCAATCAGTATGACAAAATGTATAGAACCAAGAAACTAACATGAGCTAAGAGAGAGCAGTGAGAGGCGGACCTTGCGGGAGATCGGCTGCAGAGGAGCGGGCGGAGTCGAGGAAGACGAGGAGGGCGTCAGCCGGCAGGGACGGGGCCGGCTCGGAAGTTCTTGGCGCCGTCGACCTTGCCGGAGTGGGCGACAGCAGGCAGAGGCGGGCGAGCGTTGGCGAGAGCTGGCGGGGACGGAGGGATCCGGCCGGATATTGATGGAGGACGGCGGGGTCGCCGGCGGGAGTGGCGGCTGCGGGCTACTGCTGGTTGGCGGCGCGGGCGAGTCACGCGAGACAGAGAGCGAACGAGGGTTTCCTTCCCCATGTGGATACTAGTGGGGAGATATCCCGGGGCAAGGGCGTGGGAAGGGCCCAATTTTCGTCTATCGTGGACAACCAGATGGCACGGTGGGCTGCCCCGGGTCATTTTGGCCCGCGTTTTGTTTGCCCAGGGAAAAGGCCGGGATCCCCTCGGGTTCCGTGGCATCCAAATGAGCCCTTACGGTGAAACCTGAGCCTAAACGACGCCATGTCGATCTTGGCTCTGCATATGTCGCCGTCCCCACTGCAGCCAGCGAGATCACATCCACCGAGCGCGCCACGGCCGCCGCCACCGCCGTCTTGTCATCAAAAGACATCATCTTCGAGATCCTCTCCAGGCTGCCGGTGAAAACCCTACGCCGATTCAGGTATGGTGCGCGTCCAAGCAGTGGCACTCCCTCATCTCCGAACCGGCCTTCATCGCTGCGCACGCGCCCCTTGCCGAGTCGCTCCTCGTCGGAAGATCACGCGGCGCGTCTTTGAGGCTGGTGGACATGGACGGGAACATGGTGAGGACGATAGAAGGCGGACATGCTCCTCGGATGTTCTGCACTAGCCTCGACGGGCTCGCATGCTTCGCCTTCGCCAACCATTCTGCCGACCCGCAAGTGATAGACATGGCCACCGGGGAGATGCTCCTTACCCCATCAAACCATACAGCACGACGCCCAAGCCGACGACAATACCTTCCTCCTGACAAGTACGACTTTGGCTTTGGCCGCACCGCCGTATCCCGAGTGTATAAGGTGGTTCGTCTCAGTGAGAGTGGCAGTACATCCAAGAGAAAGAGAAACGACAAGATGTGCCGGTGTCGTCGACGCCAGAGCCATCCAGTCTCGAGGGAGACGAGGAAAATAATGTAACCTTTTTGGAGATGGTCGTGATCATCGAGGAGCCTGCCTACAGTGGATTGGCCCATGAGATGGACTTAATTTTGATAGCCAAGGCCCAAGGCACAAAGGAATTAACGACAGGTGCAAGTTTGAGCTGGACACCGTCGCGTCTCCTTGTCGGATTATCGTACCAATCCCATCTAAAACAATCGCGTCCACATAAATCTATCGCCTACCTCCACGCACAGGGATAAATTTCGTGCTTGTCGCTGCGCAGTCTCCCACCAGGCTGCACGACGCCGCCGCGCACCGCCGGTGGAAGGTGCCACCGCCATGACAACCGTTATGGCCAAACAAACGCCTAAACGACGTCACGTTGATCTTGGATCAACTGCTACGACTGCATCGACAGGAGGTTGCGCAGCCGCCGCCTTCGAGATCCTTACGGTTGACGGACATGGAACGCAACGTCCTGAGGAGGATGAAGGGCGTAGAGGAACGTTCGACGTACTGGCCTAGTGTCTCTGGCTTCAACAACCTCGCCTGCTTCGCGGATGGCTCCTCCAATAATCCACAGGCCACGGGAGATATGCTCCATTGCAGCCCGAAGACGGTCCCACTTCCACAGTATAGCTTCGGGCTTCGGCTTGGGCTGCACCGCGTGGTCCCGCCTCTACAAGGTGGTCCGCATAAGCCGAAGCCGCCACATTTGCTCTGTTCTCACGATTGGAGACGATGCCGCCGGATGGAGGCAAACGCAGGCCCCCACAACTCGAGTCGCCCAACGGTTGATGGTGTCATGTACTTCTTGGTGACTCATAAGAACAAAATACTAGGCTTTGACCTCGAGAACGAGGAGTGGGACAGGGAGATCAAAGGCCCATGGATATCTCGAGACCCCGGTCCACCGGACATCAACATTGCTCAGTTAAACGGTGCATTGTGTGTTGCTCAAACCAAGGTGCACACGACCGCCCAAGCATTCACTGGTGTATGGCTACTGACGGATTCAGAAAACCGTGTCTGGTCTAAGGTGTACACAATCCAAACATCCCCATCCGTTCGTCTCGTGACGCCTTTGATCATGTCGCGTGATGGTAAAAAGCTACTATTCTCCTGTACTCATAGAAGGGATCAGCGCGGGTCACGGCCGATGCATGGTACAAGTATATGATTCCTGTCTCGACAGATGCACGGGTGAGATGATTGGCCTTGCTAATGCAATTGGTGTTTGCAACATAAGCTTGGGGCGTTTTGTCTCGGCTTCCCCATAGCTTCAAGTATCGTCTTGCTGTCGAGCCGGAGCTGCCGGATATATAGAGCTCACACTATATAATAAATTTGCTACGGGACACCCTAAGACAACTCTATTTAGTATTTGTTTTATTACGATGAGCTATTTATTTTAATGGAGCAGGGATGAAATCATGGCCTTGTTCTTTTCCGCGGTTTTAGTTGGCCTGTATATACTTACTTTTGTAAAACCAATTAAGACCAGATATTGGGTTTTCACCCTACAAGTTTGAACTCTGGAATCCTCCTATACTGTCATCCCCACTTTCCGATGTTGCTGCTCCAAGACCCAAATCACCAAGCCAAAACCTCATCACCACCAGGATTCAAACCACCATTATCAGTTCCATACCTCGGCTTCCATGTCGTTCTCTGCAACTTACTTCACCATGAGTCTTATCCTACTTTGAGGCAGAAATTTGTTTTCTACAAGACTACTTTCTTTATTATATGGGAGTCACCCAGGATACATCATATTTCATTTTTGTTTACTTGATAAACAATAGTGTGTAATTAATGAGTCGTCTATTAGATTTCATGACTCAAATAAAAATTGTGCATCTGTTTGTGTTGAAGAACTATATTTGGTTGTAATGTCGTAAAAGGGATCAAACTAGATTACTCGACACCGTCCCGAGAATACATCAAGAGCACGTCTCTACTACAGAGGTTACATATACTAAATTTTTTTACTTAAAGAAAACGTTATGCCTTCGATATTGCAATACCCAATGCGTGTTTTAAAAGCAAATTAATGAGAATTATTTTTCTTAATTGCTTCAAGTTTGATCCGCCCTTAAAGAGATTTATTATGGGAAATGAAACTAGGTTATGCATGTCACCATGTGACTTAGTAGAATCCAAGTGCATTAGAAAAAAAGAGGCTACTTGTGGCGCCAAACATAATCCGTAATATTTTTTTCAGCCGTCGTTATTGCTCCATCTGTTCAGAAAATCTAGGCAAAATGTTTAGAGAAGGTTAGAGAGGTTTGACAAAGTCCAAGAAACCATCATTACACTTTGTTGGAGTATGCGGCTGCCGAGTACACTAGCGATATTGATGGAATGTGACAACTTCAAAGCATACTCATAGACGAGGACGAAAAATTGTGAGCCCGTGGCAACGAACAGGGGGCATAGACAACCCCATCACTGACCACCCGATATAAAGAACTAACCGTGTACATGATACCCAGCGAGGGGCTTGGGCGGCGCCAAAGTATCAACATGGTAAAACTTGCTCTCCTGTCTTGTGTGACCGGACATCTCGATCCAGTATAGCTTTAGGCCCATCAGTAGTTGAGCTCAGGTCACCTAAAGGTGGAGAGAGCAGAGTATGTGGGGCTTTTCCAAGATCGGTAATTCTCGCAAGAATAAAAGGACCACCTAGATCGGTACTCAGACACTCAGACCACTGGTGCCCTCTCCCCCCAAAGCTCCAACTCGCCGCTCTCCGGCGCTAGTGGAGAAACGCGATGAAGATTTGGTTGTTCATCACCCTTGCGGCGTTCATCACCCTGGTGGCGTTCCCGTAAGGCCCCCCACCGCTCCTCGCACTTGATTGGCGTGGTAAATCTAGCCTGGACTGGCTTGATGTTGATGATCCAAGCTCTAGCGTGTATTGTGAGATCCAGACACATGGCTTAATAGGATTGATAGGATACCCATATCAACAAGTTGCAACTTCTTTTCCGGAAGCTCATTCAAAAAGAACTCTAAGGTTAAGCGTGCTTGGCCTAGAGAAATTCTAGGATGGGTGATCGACCGGGAAGTGGGTAACCGGGTGCGCACGAGTGAGGACAAAGTGCACAGAAAAGACTAGTGTTGGTCTGTGGGGCCAGTCTAGATATCCTATTAAGCTGCCAGGAGTGACACCCCCGGGCCTAGGAGTGGACGGGGTGTTACAAGTGGTATCAGAGCCGACTCTTGCAATTACACGGGTGTGTGCGGGTCAGTGGCGGGACATGTGGAGCATGGCGCGTGTGGCCCAGAGTGGACACGGCATGGCACATGTGCCGGCACTGGACGCACAAATGCGTGCCAAGAGGGAACGTTCCTGGGGTGTGCTTGATCGATGAGGGCATCGATCTTCTAAAGGGTGGGTGTATGTGAGACCAGGCACATGGCTTAATAGGATTGATAGAATACTCATACCAACAAGTTGCAACTTCTTTTCCGGAAGCTCATTTGAAAAGAACTCTAAGGTTAAGCGTGCTTGGCCTAGAGCAATTCTAGGATGGTGATCGACCGGGAAGTGGATAACCGGGTGCGCACGAGTGAGGACAAAGTGCGCAGAAAAGACTAGTGTTGGTCTGTGGGGCCAGTCTAGATATCCTATTAAGCTACCAGGAGTGACACCCCTCGGGCCCAGGAGTGGACGGGGTATTACAAGTGGTATTAGAGCCGACCCTTGCGATTACACGGGTGTGTGCGGGTCAGTGGCGGGACATGTGGAGCATGGCGCGTGTGGCCCGGAGTGGACATGGCATGGCACATGTGCCGGCACTGGACACACAAACGCGTGCCAAGAGGGAACGTTCCTAGGGTGTGCTTGATCGATGAGGGCATCGATCTTCTAAAGGGTGGGTGTATGTGAGATCCAGGCACATGGCTTAATAGGATTGATAGGATTCCCATATCAACAAGTTGCAACTTCTTTTCCGGAAGCTCATTCAAAAAGAACTCTAAGGTTAAGCGTGCTTGGCCTAGAAAAATTCTAGGATGGGTAACCGACCGAGAAGTGGGTAACCGGGTGCGCACGAGTGAGGACAAAGTGCATAGAAAAGACTAGTGTTGGTCTATGGGGCCAGTCTAGATATCCTATTAAGCTGCCAGGAGTGAATCTACTCACAATTCTTCATACGCTCTCGGGAAACACTTGGTTCCGTTCCTATTAGCTAACTGAACACGGGAACGGGTTCTAGGTGTAGAACGGTTCCGTCCAGTTCTACCTAATTCCAGAACCGAACACGTCCTTACAATATCACAATCTATGGTATACGAAATATAGCATCATTATCAAATATGACACTGATCATTTGTCTTTTTTCATTTTATTCTTCTGTTGCTATTTTGTTTCAACTATATGGAAGTATACAATTCCATATATAATTTATATTCGAGTAATAGAAAAATAACTAACAAGTGGTATGATGCACAGATCGAATAGTTATTCTAGTACACGACATTATCTTAGTCAGGCGAGGTACTAGTATAAATTGCACGCCGGCTGGCGTCAGCAGGCGTTCGCGCCGGAGCAGCTAGCACCTAGGAGGCCAGGCGCCCAGGACACATCTTGGTCTTATCTCTGGTCGCGGTTGTCGTATGTAGGCGACGGACAGAGGTTGCAAGATCCCAAAAGTTAATACGTACGAATCTAGATAGAGTTGAAGCCATTAATATAGACAGGAGGGAGTATATGTTTTCTAGACGAACAATGCAACATCCCAAAAGTTGATTGTTCTTTAAATAAACTGCAGATATAATGACACTTGCCATGCAATGCAAGAATGAGAATGCTAGAGATGTTCTTGATGTTCTTCGTTGTCGAACTATATAGCTTGTGTTGTTGAAAAAAACGATATGGCTTATCAATAGCAGGAAATAGAGCTGACAAAGACTCAAGACAATATATGAAGGTTGATTTAGCCATGGCGGCTACTAGGTTGATCTCGCTGTGCCACAAAGCGATCCAAGTGCAAGCTACAACGGCTGGCTATGCCACTGGCCCATTCTGATATGTCCATCACCACGGTGCTTTCTCCAGAGCAGTCATCAAACACTAGCAGCTCCACCACCTGCGAGGTTGCGAAGCAAGAGTAGTATAAGAGCAACTTTACACCATCAGGCATCACCCACAAAGGTTCGAAGACATCAAGGGACATGGCCATCGGGATCACGTATTTCTTGACCCATATGCTGTTGTCGGGATCAATAAGGAGCCATAAGTTGGTGCGTAGGTGGTCAGTCTGGAATACCTCCGGTTGAATCACGCACAAGGCGTTTTTTAGCTCGGTTATGCGGATATTTTCCGTCTTGCTCAACAACTCACTGTCCCCTTTTAGTGGACCTTGGATTGTCTTGTTCCACTCCTCGCTCTCAAGGTCGAAGCACAGTACACGATCTTGGGTTTGTGGGGGTGCCGGTGCATCATATGGGGTACTGGTGAGAAAGTAGACAATACCATTGACCGTGGCACCGCAGCAATCATCTCCGTGGATAGAGGCTTGCTCTGGAGGCGATTGTGCACGCCTCCACCCAGTGCCATCTCCTAACGTGAGCACAATGCATGCTTGGTGGCGTACTTCACCATGTAGGCGTGTGGTGAGGCAGACCACTTTGTACGCACCGGAAACAGCAGCACGGCCAAGCCTGATGGCATTGGCCTCCTTTGATTTCTGGAAGGTCAAGAGCACATTCCCGTTTGTGACATCAACCACACGGATGTTGCGATCGATGCAAGAGACGCAGACGAGGTGGTCAAAACTCGAGAGAACTTGCAGGATGCCACCTAATCCTTTGATCTCTTTGACAAACTTTCCCTTGATATCCATCACAAGTATGCCACGGTCGGCAGGGTGCTCCTCGCCAGAGACGTCTATGAGGAGCGGCTCCGGAGCGGCGCGGGACCTGTGCTTGACGACGAAGACCGGATCAGAGATCAGAGCTTCCCACTCTTTGGACACGCATCGGAAACGGCACACCGACTTAACCGGCATCCATGAAAGGATGTCGAAGATGACATCTCCTGGCAACGAGAGAGCATTGAGGGGGCAGCTCTGTCGGCCATGTTAGTTATTAATTTCCTTGTAGGGAAACGTGCACTGCAATGGGCGTGGCCTGATGGCGTCGGCGAGGACTAGGGTTGGAGCTCTAGTTTTTTCAGCGTAAAATAAAGAATTGGGTCGTGTAGGGCGACAAAACATAATACGGACGGCGTTATTATCGATAGAGCTGGGCAGAAAATTAAGATCGATCTCAACCTCTCAAGTCGGTCGAGATAGGATTGTATTCCAAGCCGGGGAAAATATCCGTTGGAGTAGTAAACAACACGGTCTCTTTTCCTGAACGATGAACCATATGCATTCCTGCGATCAGGATCGACTATGCATGCCTCCGATCAAAACACATGCACCGGAGATCTGGTACTGAGTAATTTAAGTTGGATAAGAACCCGCTGGATATTCAAGTTAAGAACCGGTAAAAAAAATAGAACCGGTATAAAAACAGAGAAGGGTTCTTCAAATCCGGACGTAAAATCACCTTGGGGCGTTGTCCTAGTGGCGAAACTTTCTTCAAAATTTTGGCCGAAAGTTCTCGACGTGTGTGCATGTCTCAGGAAGAGTAACTTTCCTTCGACTAGGCATCACAATCAAAGGGTCACCAACTCTATGGTTGAAGCCCTCTTCAGAAAAAAAAACTCTATGGTTGAAGCTCCCTTTGGAAGTTGATATTTTCGGTACGTATAAAATATTAAATTCCCGAAGGTGCGTGTATAGAAGAAACAATTGTCGTCGCCGGATCGCGACTAGCTGCTAACCTGAAGAATACTGTATGAAAATTCAGACAACTGGAAGACAGAGTGTTTTTGTGCCACGCACACTTCCTGCAGCTTTTCTGTTTTCTCATTCACCTTTTATAACGAACTACATGCAACAGAGATAGATTCACGATCCTATACTCACGCCACATCCAGCACTAAGCAACGTGCCATCCCAAGCCGAGGTGGTGGCCTGTGTGCCTCATCCGCCTAGCGTATGGTCGTTCGTACATTGTGGTAGGGATGAGCAGAACACGACCGACATGTTCGCTCGGCATGCCCAAATTGGCCACGTCAGGATAGACTGCGTTGACCTTTTTTGTCGCTGCGTGCTGACGGGGTTATGTGCTAGGCCCGTCGTGTCAGAAAATACCCCACAGATCAGCAGGTGCTACGTACTGGGTCTCACACATCACAAAAGACCCCACAGATCAGAAGAGCTATTGCTGGGTCCCACACGTCTGAAGACGTTCCACAAGTCGTCAAACCAAATTCTATCAGATTTTCAAGGATACTATTTATTGTATGACTTAGGGTGACTAAAGACAGACTTATGGAGGCACACTCGCCTTAGCGAGTATAAAGAGGGGCTATTATTGGGCTGTCGAAAAATGAACACTTCATACAGAGAAGATTTGCGGGGTCGTTTCGATTCCATAGTTCTGATAGCAACAAAAGAGAAGGTTTCCATTTATCACCCTCAAAGGCATCATGTCACTAATGCCGAGGGGCGTGGAGATTGTGTATGTCTTGATCTTGATTTCCTTGCCATAATCAGTCATGAGCCATATGCTGGACCATGTATGGCCATGTACCCGCGGTTGAGATCCAATAATGCAAAGTGTGCCACTGAGCTAGGTTATGTAACACCAAGTGTCGCCATCTGCTTTTTTGGCCTTTGATTGCCTTTTTCCAATGCTCACTCTCGAGTTCAATACTAGTTACCATAACCTGTTATGGTTATATCGATGGCACATAACAACGGCAGCTCAACCTTGTCTTACCAATATAGCTAGCATTTAAATAGAAAATGTGTTAAATATATAACCACGCGGTAACATACAGGTATGTGTGAGAGGTAATTTGTTACAGGTATATTGACGAAGTAACATGTAGATATGTGTTGGTGGGAGTGTGTTACAAACTTTAGTGTGAGTAAGACATACTACTATGTTGATCCATGGTGTTACAAGTTCTATTGTAGGTGCAATTAGAAAAACTATAATCAAGTGCATGTGTATATCACCATTACCATACACATAGGGCCCACGTTAGAACGTGAAATTATTTATTTAAAATTAATAAATGTTTTTTGGCAAATACGGTAGATAACATACAATTGGGTTTGGTAATAATACGGAAGCATTAGGGTACGGTTTTAGTAAATACAATATTAACATAATTAGACGCGAATTTTAGGATGACTCGACGACCATATACATGCCAACGCGACGTTAGAGGGAGTATGGGATGGGAGGGGCACAACCGGATTCAGAAAAAGGAAAGAGGAGGCCAGGGTCAACGGCCGCGTCTAGCCTAGCTTTAGCAGAGCCCTCCACGTGAACCGACGAGAGGTGCACACCACCCCCACCATCGGTAGGCCCCACCAAGTCCAAGCATGCATCCTTGGAGACCGGCTGACGGGCCCTCGTAGACTCCACACGGGGTATGCCCCATGATAGATCGAGGAAGACCACCATGGCCAAGCAAGGCGGCCACGCCGGAAGCAAGCTGACTGCCGCCACAGCCTCCCGCACAGAGGAGTGGAGAAAATAAATAGAACGGCCAAGCCGAATGGAACGCCAGCCTACGATCAGGCTTGGAAGGAACAATGTGTCATTTTCTTTAAGTCAATAATATTGGTTGTAACGCAGCAACGCACGGACATGCTACTAGTATATTATAATATAAGACGTTTAACTTGCCAAAATGTGCTAAGTATACTTGGAATGAACTAATTACTGTCTAACGAGTACCTCCGATTCAGTGACACTTTTTATGGACCAGGGGAGTAATTTATTTGGTACTAAGGAAAATTGATAATATCCCTGGTTTTCGTGTGAGTGATAGTAGTAATAATTAAGCAAAAGAAAGCAAAGCAATCGAATCGATTTAGCCAGGAAGTCTGGATTGATCATCAAGAGCTACGTAGGGTTAAAAAAAAACGTCCAAAGGAGGAGTCCATGCATTTTTTTTTTTGGCGTTCACAATCTGCTTTATTAATTCATGGTAACAGGATTACAATCGCTATAAGAAAGAAAATTGGGACTCTCACCGAGCCACTCCCTTGTCTCACCATGAGCACAGGCGTAACGTGCACACTCTGTCGCTGTCCTTCGAGCAAAAACTAACTCAAAAGATCTAAAACCTTCACTAAGCTCGCTTATCTCACTGATTATGGGAGCAATCAGCGCTCGATGGTTACCTCGGTCCATCCATAACCGAACTAATTCCGAGCTATCCGTTTCCGCAATGATGCGTTCGAAATTCTGTGCTCTTGCCGCTGCAATGGCATCTCGCACAGCGAGGGCTTCAATTGTCAGAGGTTCGGTGATTCCCTGATACACCCGACACCAAGCACTCCGGAATCCATCACCGTCCCGAGCAACTCCTCCCGAGGCCGCTAGCCCTTCTGACAATCTGACCGCACCATCAGAGTTCACCTTAACAATCTGGATTGATCATCAAGAGACACCCTCTCCGGCGATGGAAGCCAAGACGGTGTGGGTTCCGGCCCTCGAACAGGCGGCGGCGAGGTGACCTCAGTCGGTGGCGGAAGGATGCGGCGCCCCGTCTTCACCCATGTGCGTCGGGAAGATCACCGTTGCCCCCTGCCGGACGAATGCGCCTCGCTGGTGGTCGCGGGCGTCGACCAACACATACACCCGTCGCGTTTAGGAGAATGAGGCAACCCTCCTGTTGCTGGAGAATCATAGTGGCGGCCAACCACCCTGGGCGGCAGCCAGCGAAGAGCGAGGCCGCCGACGCCGTCCACCGGAGCGGAGGAGGTGCGGGGTGGGCGGGCTACAACACCATGGTGCGCCATGGCGAGGACGTCGGAGGGGAAGGTCGGTGGACGCAGGCCGGAGATCCACCGGGCGACGAGCGAGCAGGGATTCAAAATTCAAACCTCATCCCCGCTCTATCTCCTAGGCCCGGCCTCATTGGGAGGAGTCTGCACCCCAAAAACCCCAAACCTTGACACTCTAAGGCCCCGTTTGGCATCAAGGTATTTTTGAAGTATACAGGGAATACTTCAGTTTCTGAAAATACTTAAGTATTAAATACTTTGAAGTGTTTGGATCCAATAAATAATATGGTTTTAAAACTGAAGTATTCTCGAAAACTGTGGTTTCTTTAAAGTATTTGTGAAAGAGGTCAGACCCTCTTTTTTCGAAAATTGAGAAAGAAGAAAAACTATGGTATTCATTAGCCAGGCGTTGGAATACTTTGGTTTTGAAATACTTCGTTTACAAAATACAGAGCAGCCAAACGAAGCCTAAGGCCTTGTTTGGTACTAGAGTTTTTGTGAGGATTAGTGGGGATAATCCCCACCAAACCCTAAATCTTCACTTACTTTAAAAAAAAAATTGGTACTAGAGTATTGAGCGAGTTTAATCCCGTGTATCCTCACTTTTCACAAATTTTAGCGTATTTTTGTCAATCTCCAATACTCTACCCGTATCTAGTGGATTGTGGGTGGGGTTTTATGAGAATTGATTATTCCTACTAATCCCCACAAAAACTCTAGTACCAAACAAAGCCTAAGGAGGACAAGCAGAAAACGAGACGTGACATACTTGATCGGAAGCAACAAACATTCGTTTATTCGTTCGTCGTTGCCCCCAGGAGTCCCCGTGACACACTCGATCCGTATGTAGGCAGTACGACTCCTAGCCCATCTGAATCCATCCATCTAGATCACGTTCCAACTGCTCGTGCTATTATACCTTCCCAATATACGCCTAGTACATGAATCAACCACCGACACTGCCCTCCACTCACGCACGCACACATAAATTTCCTTTTCTCCACCAGCGCCACGCCGCCGCGCACTGCCGATCGACCCCGCCATGCCTAAGTTTAGGGCGCCTAAACGACGCCACATCGATCTCGGCTCTGCCTATGTCGACGTCCCCACTACAGCCAGGGAGATCGAATCCACCGAGGGCGCCGGCGTTGCCGCCACCCTCGTCTCGCCATCCACCGAAGGCTTTCATGCTCCTCCTCGGATGCTCTGCACTAGCCTCGACGGGCTCGCCTGCTTCGCCTCCGCCTACCGTTCCGCGGACCCGCAGGTGATCGACATGGCCACCGGGGAGATGGTCCTTGACCCATCAAACCAGAGACCACTCCTTGACCGACACTACCATGCTAACTTCTACGACTTTGGATTTGGCCGCGCTGCGGTATCCCGAGTGTATAAGGCTGTTCGTCTCATCATCGGAGGAGATGGTTCATTCTATGAATGCCAGGTTCTCACGTTAGGAGATGGCGCCGGGTGGAGGCAAGCACAGTCGCCCACACCTCCATTCCTTTGCTGTTCTTACCAGACCTCCGTCGTGATCCATGGTGTTCTACATTTCTTGGTGTCCCACGACAAGATAATACTCTGCTTTGACCTCGAGAGTGAGAAGTGGAATAAACCGATAAAATGTTCGAGAGAAGCCATGGACAACAACCTCTCGTTTGGTAAGTCTAAGCAGATCATCATAGCTGAGCTCAATGGTACCCTGTGCTTAGCCCAAACCGATCTGTACATTGACATGTATTTCATGCACGGACATATGGCTCTTGAATGATTATGACAACAAGGAAATCTGGTGCAAGGTGTACACAATACGGATGGGCAGAAACGTCGATCTCCTGAAGCCACTGAGAATGATGCGTGATGGTAAAAAGCTATTATTCTGCTACATTCACTCGGAAAAACAACTGCCGGTGTTGCAAGTATACGATCCACTTGACAACAAGTGCAGGGAGGTGATGTTGACAACGACGGGCCTCACTCACATAATGGGTCTTTGCAACTTGCCCTTGGATTGTTTCATCTAACCCCCTCTTCGATTGTGTAATTTCCTTAGTTATTTATTTGTTTAGCCGGTCGGGAGGATTTGTGAGATCCATGTACAGAAGCGAGTGGGGGAAGCCATGAAGGCGAAGTATTTTTAGCAAGGAGATCCAACAAACAGAGTCGAAGGCTTTCCTAAAGTCCAGCTTTAGTACCATAGTGGCTGCTCTTTCTCTTATGACAGCTGTTTAGTAGGTCTGTTGCATAGATGAAGTTGTCGGAGATGCTCCTGCCTGATATGAATCATGTTTGGTCATAGGTTACGAGCAGCGGGATTAGGGGTTTTATTCTATTCGTCAGAACCTTGGCGATGGCTTTCACGGGGCAGTTCTGAAGGGATATGGGCCTGAAGGCATCCAGCTTTCTTCCTCCTTCATGTTTAGGAAGGAGCACCATGTAGGCTCTGTTTAGGGCGTCTAGGTTAGCGTTGTGGTGGAAAAAATGTTGGAAGAGACGTATTAGCCTGGGTTTGACGAATCCCCAGAAGAGCCTATATAATCCAGGTCTGAAGCCATCGGGTTGAGAGCTAGCAGTTGCCTTTTCAGTAATCCCCATCTTTTCAGTAATCTCCTTCCCTTTTCCCATCTAAGTTGTTTCTCTTTTTTACCACTTGCTAGGACGATCTGTGTCTCCTGTGCGCTGCCGCTTCCCCTTGTCAAACCCAAACATCAATGCAATCATGTGCCATCAACGGCGATGTCATACCATGGCAGGTGACACGGTACTACTATATACTATATTATTAGCATTCTCTTTATCTTGGAAAATTATTGCCTTACTAAATTCTGCCCATGGTAAAATTAGGATTGGTTTTCAGTGGGAGTTCCAAGTCGGCCCAAGTGTTAGCATTGCCGGTAACCAAGTTTGGATTGCTCGCTTCATTCTTCAGCTATAATATTACTTAATCAGGGACATGATCTGAAAATAGCAGTATGATCATATCTGATTATATCCTTTGTGATTATTTTCTCAAACCGCATTTGTTTTCAGCTAAAACTATTGTGATAGGTGGCACTCTACCATTTTTCAGGTGATCACTCACATTGTCGGAGTCGTTGTCATATTTGACAAGAAGCCCATCCTAGGAGACTCGAACGGTGTTGCTGCTCACAACAACTGCACACAAAGAAGATGCCCAAGAGCTTGAAACGACTCGTTCGTCTGTCCTGCTATTATACTGATCGCCACTGTTGCATTCAGCACCGAGTCGATGAGGTGGGTGGGCTCGACGTCATCGTGGTGTGGTCAACAAGCTCAAGCTGAGGCACAAGGAGCACATCGCCGCATACGTGATGTTTCACTGGCAAGCACAACAACTCCGACATCAACACCTTCAGCTGGGTACGCATACACCTTTTTCCTCTTCATAATTGAAGAATATGAGGTTTGCTTCGGTGTCCCCCCTCCCCATACTTTGAAGGGGTAATATGGCCTTTTGCTATTAATTATTGATTATTAGTTACTAAATAAACCGTACACGCATATACATGATTTGCGATTGGTAGAGGTGATTATCAAAGTACATCCAAAATCATCATCTTGCTAGTCTAGTATATTGTATTACCTTGCCAGAGTGGACACGACCACGGCTACTGATACCTGCAGTTTAGCGACCACGCACACTATGACGGCGACCGGTATGGTTCGCGACGAGGATCTCTGTTTGCCTGTTTCACGCGTTGCGGTTTTTACGATGATCACTGAATCAGGTCCACTCGTCGTCATTGTGCTGGTTAACCCGTCAAAAGGACAGTGAGTATTTTTCGGGCAGACGGTTTTAGTTGGTACACGTAAATACTAGGTATGAGCTTTGCGGACCAACGTAATCTAATTTGGTTTAGCAACTAATAATCAGCAATTAATGACAAAAGACCATCTTACCCCTTCAATGTTTTGGGAGGGGGACACCGAAGCAAAAGTGGAAGAATATATCCCACGGATGACTGCTATCAAGAATAAAAATACACACCAATTCACCAACATACATATTTTATCAAATTTGTTTTTATGTCATTACTTAACACATGATACTTCCATGTGGAAGATGACACCATCCTATGCCACAAATTCTGTGGCACCAATGGATGTACTCGACGATGCATTCTCCCCCCACCATGCATCACAATATCACTAAAAGTACTAACTTGTTTGCTTTGACCATTTTTGGTGTTGGGTCTATTGGTTGTGTTGACTAGAGACTGTCCTTTAGCTAATTATATTAGATGTATTGTACAGAAAGTAATAAGCCGCCGCGAGACTAGGAAATTCCAAGGATATGATTTTGTCAAGTTCTCTTTACAACATTGGAGAAGATGAGTGATGAGGTAAGATATGATTTGTTGCATCAGTAGACACAACACAAGCCAATTTCATGCCAGATAATATGCACCGCTCATTATAAATCCTTTATTTGCGCCAGCACAATTTTTCCTCATATAATTGTTTCAAATGCTTTGTGCAAGGAACCTACGATATACCATGAAAAGATTAGATGAACTGCTGCTCCTGTTGACCTGAGTAAAGATTTTAGTCGGAAAAACTGTGATGCTAAATGCATCCCTGGACATGGACATGTACTCTAGATTCCATACAACTGCATGGCCATCGACTAAGATGTATTGTAATTTCAGTCTACCATTCTATTTTCAAACTTGATGGGCGTGGCAACGCGCGCCATCATGATCTAGTATGCACTAAAGCGAAGTTCACAATTGACAGGGACCTCTGAAACACAGCTACGTGCTCCTTTTGTTGACACGGTTGTCACTCCTTTTGAATTTCAATGCCAATACTTGCAAGTCATGCACCTCACCTGTAGTATAATTGCACAAATATGCGGCGCCTTAAGAATTTCACTCCTTTTGAATTTCAATACAAGTCATGCACCTGTAGTAGAATTGCACAAATGTGGTGCCTTCAGAATTCCATCGACAGTCATGTCCCTTTGAGCCTTCCAGGTGATGACGGGCCACGAAAGTGCATGGAACATACAGACCACCAACCATGGCACGACGTGGATTGAAGCCGTCTACACCAACAATGTCGCCACTGTAGATCGCATTCTCGAAATATACGAGGATTGGCTGAAGGCGGACAAGCACAAGTTTGTACTGCATTGCCATCTATGTAAGCATGTTATACTTTGATCACTATAGTTTTGAAAGATAAATCAGATACCTTTGATAACCAACAACACTCAATTGGCAGGCAAATCTATTTATCCCAATCAACCGTCTTGATGTGCTGTATACATTTTCAAGATAAGTGGGGAGCTCCATTTGGGTACAGGGAGGCAACAGCCCCCCTCACACAGATAGAATAAGTAGCCGACATAGATTGCAAGTGACTCGTTATCCTTTTTTTGACCGGTTTAATTCTGTTGCTGTTAGTCCTTTTCAGGTCAAGTTGTACACGTATCGATAGTCCCTCTAAACTCAAATCTTTCGATCAGATAACGAGGCCTAAATTTATCTTTCAAACCAGATCAGATAACGTATCGATAGTCCCTCTAAACCTCCTGGATATCGAGATCAGATACACGCACCAATATATGGCGCATGACTGATTATGACAAAGAAATATGGATCAATGCATACACAATCTCAACGGCTCTCGAGATCGGCGTGCCTTTGAGGGTGAGACGTGGAAAACTTCTCTTTTGTTCCAACCAGAACTACGGAATGGAGACGACACTGCAAAGCAAATGTACGATCCATGTACCGAGACATTTACGTTTGTGATGGAGATGCCATTCACCACCACGGGTGTAGTCAGCCTTTGTAGCTTGCACTTGAAGGGGTTTTGGCTGCCATAACTGATTTTATCCTCCTGTCTATGAAGTGTTTATTTGTTCATTGGCATCCCAGTAATTGTTTGTCTTTAGAATAGGTCAGCTTGGCATTTATAATTGTGATGTGCCTCCTTGTCACAATAAGTCACACGTAAAGTGCATCCATGGAAACTTGGTAGAATTTGTGGCGCACAAGGTTGGATTCCCAGTGACGTGAAGACTCTTCCTTCGAAGATGGTATGATGGATGATAACGATCTGGTATATGGTGCTACCACGGTACCACCCCTTATATTATCCCTGATTATGCTATGCACAACGATGTCAAGATAGTCTAATCTTTGCAGTAATGTGTGTGTTACTTGCTACCCTTGAGTATATTTTTGTTTGTTGTCATCACCCATGGGTTGTATATTGGGTGTATGCTATTTGCGAATATTGTCATCTATCCAAATTCCATTAGATAGCTACAACATCTAGTTATTTTATTGTTCAATTTAATTATGAATTAGAGTAAATCTGCAGTTTGATATTAGTGCCAACATCTAGTTATTTTCTCTTGCGCGACCTCGCTAATTATCGCGGGCATAGATTCCCAGCCGGCCGATCCGATCATGGAACCGGCGGTCGACCACCCTGGTCAGTCAGCTCGTTAGAGTAACACAGATAGGACGAAGAGAAATCCAATTCCTTGCTAATTCGTTCGCAGGTCGATGAAGGTGACCAGTGCGCGGTGACGGGTTGATAGGTTGATAGGGATTACACCAACGTTGTGTCGTGCATGGGATACTGGCGGGCGAGGCGAGGTGGCTAGCAGATTTTCTTTTCTATCGGGGCGACGGAGCTCGGCTACGATGGGTGCTCTTTATTTCTCTCGATCGGATCGGATCATGCGGGAAGAGGGTACCTACATAGATTGTTTGTGACCGATTTTCTCGAGATCATGCGGGGCAAGATCTGACTGGTTTTCTCTAGCGATCGTGCGAGACAAGAGAGGGTCGATTTTCTCTAGCAATCGACGGATGACGGGGCAAGATCAGACTGGTTTTCTCTAGCGATCGTGCGAGACAAGAGAGGGTCGATTTTCTGTAGCAATCGACGCATGGCGGCGGAAAAAGAGCATCACGAACGAAAACCTCCTTTAGCAATTTAATAGTATAATAGTAACGTATATAGTATAGATTATAAATAGTATAAAGTTAGATAATGACATAATTGATTATTTTTTTGGCATCAACGAAATATTTAGAAACCAAAAAGAGTAATAAGTGCTAGGGTTGGCTACAAAGTCTAGTATCCACCTTCACGCTACAAAGACCGACTTTGCCAACAAGGTAGGTCGATGTCTTCAGCACGTCCAAGCATTTCTCCGAACGAGGATCATACATTTGTAGCATCGTCATCGACGTAGAGTAAAAGTAGTGGCAGAAGAGCAGCTTTCCACCGGGACGAACGACTCGTAAAGGTATTACAATATCGTCAACCCGATCTATAGGGACCATGTAATACTTGACCCAGACATCCTTGTTAGAGTCTTTCAAGAGCCACAATTGAGCTATGCACGACTTGGTTTCTACCATGCACAGGGATCCGTTGAGCTCGGCTATACTGATTTTGCCCTCGCCGGTGTCAACTTCACATGGCCTCTGGATCACCTTCCACTTCTCTCTCTCAAGGTCGAAGCATAGTACTCCCTCCGTTCGGAAATATAAGATGTTTTAGTTTTGTGAAAGGAGTATATCTAGACATGTTTTAGTGTGTAGGTTCATCAAGGTTTGGAGTGAACCTACACACTAAAAGAAGTCTAGATACACTTCTTTCACAAAGCTAAAACATCTTATATTTCTAAACGGAGGGAGTATATTTTTCTCATATAGTGACAGGAAGTGCAAGGCACCGTTAACCCTGACCGCAAGATTTTGCTCATAGAAGGTAGTGGAGAGTGGGGCTGGGGGCGACTGTGTCTGCCTCCACCCGGTGCCATCTCCTAAAGTGTAGATCTGGCATGTCTCATCCTTGAAGTAAGGGCGGACGCGTCGGAATACCTTGAGAGCACCGGAGTGGTTGGCACGTCCGAGGCCGAATCCCGTGTAAACCATCCAATGGTCGTCTGATTTGTCAGACAGCAGCACCTCACCCGTGGCTAGATCGATCACCTGGGTGGTGGAAGAGCCATAGCCTGAGGTGACACAGATGAGGTCGTCGAGGCTGGCGTCGCATTGTGGGAACTCACGTGAGACCTTCACCGTCTTCACGATGTATCCCTCCATATCCATCACCTGCAGGATTCTATGTCCGGCAACGACGGACATCGCGACGAGGAGAGGCTCGGCACGGGGATTACGTGCTGCGATGAAGGCCGGGCTGGAGACGAGAGCGCACCAGGTCTTGGACACGCATCGGAATCTGAACAGGGACTTCGCCGGCAGCCAGGAGAGGATCTCAAAGATGACGTCGCTTGGTAAAGACAGATCAGCAGGAGGCGTTCTGCTCCTGGCGGGAGCGTCGCAGCGTGGGGAGTGGCCGTCGCTTGGGAAGGGTGGAAAACGGGATGCCGTCGACGGCGTCATGGCAGGCAGCGCGTCGTCGGTAGGGCTTGATGGAGACAGAGGCTACAATATGCCAAGTATTTATGTAGGTGGAGACCTTGTCGGACTGATCTGACCTCGTGTTGCCCGTGCCTTGCAGGTTACCTACAAACAGCCCCCCTTGAGACAATTCTAGAGGCCCTAACGGTTAGGGACGTAACTCTTTTGGAGGAAGCGGAGTCTTCGTCCTATGATAAGCCCACAAGGCCCATGATCGAGCTTTATTAATCTCTTCGTCACACAACACACTTCTTTTAAGAAATTGTGAAACCATACACAACCCAGTCGATCCAGTAACAGCAAATGATATGGCCTTGATATCGGGTGCTCCTCCCTGGAGCTCCGGCGTCGCCTCACTTTTCTAATCTGCGTGACCGATGCGTCGGCCCGGACAGCGCAAGCACCGCACGGGTGTCAGCTTGTCGGCCGCTCAGGGTCCATATGTAAGTGAAACATTAATAGTTAAACCGACTTTCCATTAGATTATGTCCTGCCGATTACAAAAAGGCCTGTTTGAACAAACTAAAAATAAAAACTACTCCTATTGCTGATGGAGGAGGTCGTCCCTACGGCTACTGGCCGTCGTTGCCGCGGCCGCCGCTGCCACTGGCACCGTCGATCGCCGCTATAGCCGACCAGATGGCCTTCTGCTGGATGCGGTTGTGATAACGCTCGCTGGCTCGGCTACAAGCCTTCTTCTTGCCGGCCGCCTTCGCGCGGTACGCTCTCGCCCAGTTGGCTGGGGCCTTCTCCATCTCGGCTGCCCAGTGGTCCCTCACCTCCTGGTCCTCCACCTCCACCTCCGCTACTGTGGCCGCCCTCGCTGCCAAGGGGGCCACCATCAACGGAGCTCCGTTGTGGCCGAGGCCTAGGGCCTGCGCGGTCTGCACGGGGACGGTGATCGCCTCCTCCCCTGGCCCCTCCTTCGCCACCAACTGATCCACCTCCTCTCCCTCCTCCTCGTCGTCCTCCACCTCGGTCTCATCCCCGTCGACGAGAGCCCATGCGCTCGCCACCTCGGCGGCCGTAGCCACTCGCAGCTGCTCTGCCGCTGTTTCGGTGGTGTGCTCCGCCGCTGTAACACCCTCGAATCGGCCCTATGCAAGTTTTAGCGCTTCCCGCCAAACCCGCATAGAAATGATTCAAGGACGCCCACCAGGCACTTTCGTGTGGATGGAAAACGAAGTAATACCATTACACAACAGTCCTCGATGGGACCCATAGAACAGATATATATACAACAGCGACTCAGCGAGTCAAGAATACAGATATACAATACAAAGATCCAAATCACCTTGAAAACGATATAGCGTCCGAGTACGGACAAGATGCAAATTGGGCTAAGAGCCCGGAAGAATAACCAATGGCGTCCATAACCCTGCCCAGGCCAAGCCGAAAGGGTAACCCTGCTAACGACGTCGATCTCAAACCTGCTAAAACAAAAGGGGTGTCGACAAAGGGCAAAGGAAAAAGAGGAGCGTCAGTACTGAGGCCAGTACACGGCGAGGCTAGAATTCGGTGGCTCTCGCCTACATAGGTATGGTGGACTGAAACGGCAGCGCGACAGCACTAAACAACCTATAGAGACTCAGTAAAACTGGCGGCTACTAGAGAGGGATAAGGAAGACCTATCCGGATCCAACCTGATAGTAATACCAAACATACCCATCTTGGTATTCCCCCTCGAGACCAAATGAGGAAGTCAAACCGAGGAACTCACACAGTTGGCAGTTTTATTCATTCGATTATAGTTGAAGCACTTACTAGTCAGATATAGGTAGCACGAGTCATCCTGATAGCATAAGTAGTGGGCAGTTTTAATCACCATTCCGTTGTAGTTGGAATATTTACTAGTCAGATATAATTGTCCTGAGGAATCCCAAAACCCAGCAGTTGTTGGCACTTTTATCACATTCCATTGGAGTTGCAATACTTACTAGGCATATATAACAAAACAACCCAGATCCAGCAGTTGTTGGCATTTTTAATATCCATTCCATTTTAGTTGAATCTGATTACTAGTCATATATTAAGTCAAGTTTATAGCACTACTTTAGTTATGCTTGTCTATGATCGAGATACTGTGCTCCAAGTCGTCCATAACCGCGGACACGGCTTTCAGAAAGTTTTACCTGCGAGGTGCACAAATAGCAACACACACTCGATCAACCTCGGAAAAACCAACTCAAAACCCAACGAGGCTTTCACGACAAAGAAATCACAGGATTCATAAAATATTTCAGGGGGCCACCCTACTAAGCTACCTGCAATGAAGTTGGCCGGCTCCGGAACGGACCCAGGGTTTGCTTCAATGGCTGTAAACGACTGGGAACCCGAAAGTGTGACTGGGCTTGTCGATACCGCGAAAACACTCCGCATCCAAAACAGTACAGGTGCTCCACGCACAATCTTAAATAAAGCAGTAAACATGGCATAAGTACAGGATAGTAATAAAGCCCCAAACTACTTGTGGCCCCAAGAAATAGAAATGAATCAAGCTCTGGCTCGGGGGGGCTCCATAAGGCCTCCCGGATGTGGATAGTGCGAAAAATCAAGGAACAGGTATCAAGTACTCGGGGTCCTACGGGACACAAGTGAGCGTGGAAGAACCAAATAACATCTATTGCCCACCGATGCCTCTGCATTAGTTATATCTAGCATTTTAATAGTTGTATTTAAAGTCATGATTATCTCCACCAATAAGCATCTCCACCATAAACATCTGCCAACATTCCAACAACTGTGGTACTCGACAACACGAGATCGCACCTGAGCAAGCAACTACGACTCGCAAGGCCAGCTATCTACCAAACAACAGGTATTAGGAGGTGTCCATGGCAATATAGAGGCTGCACGGAATATAACTGGTGCACGGAAACTAAAGCATCGCGACAAGGATCGCAATAGATCAACAGGAGGAAATAAAGACTATAATTGCAAAATAGGTAGAAGGGGAGGAGATGCTCGCCTGAGAAACATTGCCGACGGATCATATCCGGAGAACTTGTCGATACTCGCATCCACTCAATGGCCTAATCCGCGAAGAAGCAAATCATTAAAAGAAACACCGGATGCAATATTTAATGCTACGACAGAAGAAACGGCATGTTTATGATATGATGCATGACATGGCATAGATGGGGTGCAATTAGGCAATATTAAGCGGAACCGGGGTCCCGACAATTAATTATAAGGTTCATGTTGTTTAGATACCCCGCAATTTAAATGTTGTCTTAACAAGGCAAAATATGTCACCGGTTCGCTACACAAATTCAAATGGAGCCAATAGAAGACTAGAGAAGCCCGCATACGCGCTCCATATTTAATTATAAGGTGAATCGGCATAATGCCCCCAAACCACACAATATGCATGTGAGTATGAGTAATTCATATGCAATAAGTATATATGTCATATTAAGGGTCTCGGATAGGGTTCACACATGGGTGTTGGCGATCTTGGGGCTCGGGAGGTTCCGGGGATCGGTCTTCAGATCCGAGGGAGAAGAACACCAGGTTCGGTCTTCGGGATCCGCGAGGAGAACTTGATGTCCCATGAAGGAGATCTTGGAATTGGGCATCGCCGTTTTCGGTTCCGAGAAGGGTCTTGGCCTTCCGTGACGAAGATCGTGATCAGAGGTCTACGGTTACATGTCGACGAACTCGTCGATGGTAAGGTCTTAGCATCGGTCTTAGCCTCGCACGAAACATGGCTCCTCGTCTCGGTCTTGGCCATCACCAATTCGTAGTGTTACTGTTCGGATTTCCAAATACTACGGCCAAAACAAGAGGAAAAAGGTTGAACACCGGGATCAACAGAACACATACTTATACGTATTGCATGGAGCACTGTCGGGTTGCTGGTCCACTCAAATGCTCAGGGCAGTAAGTACATGGAACCCAACCTGCAGGAACAACACGAGAAGGCAGACCTTAGTCTTGGCACTGAACAAACATGAGGCGGGGCTGGCGGTGTGCTCGAACGGTGGAGAGAGCTTGACGAAAACTGTTGGGCGACGAGCGAGACCAGTGTGGTGACGGCACGGAGCGACTAGGTGAGGTGGTGGCATTCGCGACGGCTCGCAGGGGCACGGCCGGTGCTAGCGGCGAAGGACGTCGGCGAGGTTCGGAGAGGGGCGGTCCTGGCGGCGGGACGCGCTAGGAGGCAGTGGCGGCGCCTGAGGTAACGTGCAAAGCCGAGGCGGCGGAGCTCGGGCGCGGTCTGAAGACGACACGGGCATGCGGCGCACAGGGCCTGCGGGGTGCGGAGAGGGTCGGTGGCGGATCTCCGGACGATGACGGCGGGATCGGGAGGAGGCAGCGTTGGCGCTGGGCTCCAGTGGGGCAGCGACGCAGAGGGGCCCGCCGGCCGGGCTCGGTGGGGTACGGGGGCGACGAGGTTGGCCGGGGAAGCGGCCAAAGCAGCGGCCGGGCTCGCGACGTCCTGGAGGTAGGCGAGGTGCCGCTCGGTGCGGAGGACGGCGGAGCGGGGGTCGCAGCAACGAGAGGCTGCCGGTGTCGGGCCGAGCAAGCGCGGCGGCGGCAGAGAAGCGGCGAGCGGGCGAGGTGGAGGAGAACGCGGGGATGGGAGAGAGAGAGGAGCGTGGTGGGGATGGGACGCGGTGTTGACGCGGGGCGACGGGGAATCGGGAGTGGGACGCGTGTGCTGCGAGGTGGGGCCAAGCGCGAGGTGGATAGTAACGTGCGGGGCTGGGGTTTGTGACAGGAGGCGGCGGACGAGTGTGATGGGCGCGGGTGCGTGGCACGGTGTGCAGGGCCAGGGGAGTATGCGGGGTGGGGTTAGCTGGCCGTGTAACGCAGGCAGGGTCGGGCGGTTGCACGCGCGGGCGTTGCGGAACACTACGTGCGACGCAGGGCTGGTCGTTGTGGCGTGGCATGGCTTTGTCGTGCCGGGGTGGGCCAGGTGCAGACGGACACGGTTTGTGTAGCGCGGCTGCTGCGTCCGGGTGCCGTTTTAGGTGCGGCTCGCAGCTGCGGTTCGGGCAGGAAGCTAGGGTTAGGGTTAGGTCTAGGGTTAGGTGGGGTTGTAGGTAGCTGCCGGTTGGGCCTTTGGGCCTGGCCGGTGGCGGCCTCCCCTAAAAATAAACAAATAATTTTATTTATTAAAAACAAGGCTTTTGCAATCCATTTGTAGACAAAACGAAATATTCCGGACAAGCCCGGGTTTTATAGTTTGAATAAAAGACGAGGCGTTTAGAAAACAAAACCAGCCTTTTCGAAAATAGTTTTAGGAAGAACCATGCATGATGTCATGACGATGCTCAAATGCAATGTGGCATGATGACATGAGCATGCGGTCATGATGATGCAATGCATAAAAACACAGCGATTTTCTACTAGTGGTTTTAGCGGGATGCCACAATTCGACACCACTAACAATGGATCTCGCCCTCGAGATCCGCCTCATGGTACCGGGAAGAAGGTCGGCGATCTGAATCTTCTCGCTTCGGGTAGATCCTCGCGACACCACTAACAAGAGGTCGTTGTCCGAGATCGTCGAGAGAACACTCCGGGAACAAAGGGCGAAGGTAGACGTATCAACAAATAAAGCCACCTCTAATTTCGATAGAAAGATAGAAACGATGCATTCTCATCCACTTCAATGTACGAGAGCAAATAGAATGAGTAGTCGGTATGGGGGCCAATCCATCACGCACCCAAACTATTACTCCGTACAATCAGTAGAAAAGCGTGCAACCATTCTCGGAATCAGACTGAAGATCTCGACAATCGAGGTTCGGAACAAAGGAGTGATGCAGGCTCTGCATCGGATCTGGCGTAGATGATGTTGTCACGATGAAAACACCGGAAGGCACAAACAAGGAACAAAGAGAAGTCCAACAGAAGAAGGATTCCTCAGATAGCGCGAAGTCCAGATTGTAGAACACCGTTATCAAAGGAGGAAGCGAAACCCTGAAGATACGACGGAAACCCATCCACGAGAATTCCTGGACTCGAAGAAAGAGAAGAGAGCAGATTCAAAACACGTGGAGATAAGAGGAGAATAGCAGAGGAGTAAGGAGTAAAAAGAGACCTAATCAGATCTATCCAACCGATTTTTGCAAAAATAGTTTTGACGCTCTACTTCGGCCGTTAGCTAGGTTATCCTACAGGCTGGACAAGTGGGGTATCGTAACTGCTGAGCTCTGATACCACTCTGTAACACCCTCGAATCGGCCCTATGCAAGTTTTAGCGCTTCCCGCCAAACCCGCATAGAAACGATCCAACGACACCCACTAGGCACTTTCGTGCGGGTGGAAAACAAAGTAATACCATTACACAACAGTCCTCGATGGGACCCATAGAATAGATATATATACAACAGCGACTCAGCGAGTCAAGAATACAGATATACAATACAAAGATCCAAATCACCTTGAAAACGATACAGCGTCCGAGTACGGACAAGATGCAAATTGGGCTAAGAGCCTGGAAGAATAACCAATGGCGTCCATAACCCCGCCAAGCGGAAGGGTAACCACTAACGACGCCGATCTCAAACCTGCTAAAACAAAAGGGTGCCAACAAAGGGCAAAGGAAAAAGAGGAGCGTCAAGATTAAGGCCAAGACACGGGAGGCTAGAATTCAAGGCTCGCCTACATAGGTATGGTGGACTGAAGCGGCAGCGCGGCAGCACTAAACAACCTATAGAGACTCAGTAAAATTGGCGGCTACTAGAGAGGTATAAGAAAGACCTATCCGGATCCAACTTGATAGTAATACCAAACATACCCATCCTGGTATTCCCCCTCGAGACCAAATGAGGAAGTCAAACCGAGGAACTCACACAGTTGGCAGTTTTATTCATTCGATTATAGTTGAAGCACTTACTAGTCAGATATAGGTAGCACGAGTCATCCTGATAGCATAAGTAGTGGGCAGTTTTAATCACCATTCCGTTGTAGTTGGAACATTTACTAGTCAGATATAATTGTCCTGAGGAATCCCAAAACCCAGCAGTTGTTGGCACTTTTATCACTTTCCATTGGAGTTGCAATACTTACTAGGCATATATAACAAAACAACCCAGATCCAGCAGTTGTTGGCATTTTTAATATCCATTCCATTTTAGTTGAATCTGATTACTAGTCATATATTAAGTCAAGTTTATAGCACTACTTTAGTTATGCTTGTCTATGATCGAGATAATGTGCTCCAAGTCGTCCATAACCGCGGACACGGCTTTCAGAAAGTTTTACCCTGCAGGGGTGCACAAATAGCAACACACACTCGATCAACCTCGGAAAAACCAACTCAAAACCCAACGAGGCTTTCACGACAAAGAAATCACAGGATTCATAAAATATTTCAGGGGGGCACCCTACTAAGCTACCCGCAACGAAGTTGGCCGGCTCCGGAACAGACCCAGGTTTTGCGTCAATGTCTGTAAACGACTGGGAACCAGAAAGTGCGACTGGACTTGTCGATACCGCGAAAACACTCCGCATCCAAAACAGTACAGGTGCTCCACGCACAATCTTAAATAAAGCAGTAAACATGGCATAAGTACAGGATAGTAATAAAGCCCCAAACTACTTGTGGCCCCAAGAAATAGAAATGAATCAAGCTCTGGCTCAGGGGGGTCCATAAGGCCTCCCGGATGTGGATAGTGCGAAAAATCAAGGAACAGGTATCAAGTACTCGGGGTCCTACGGGACACAAGTGAGCATGGAAGAACCAAATAACATCTATTGCCCACCGATGCCTCTGCATTAGTTATATCTAGCATTTTAATAGTTGTATTTAAAGTCATGATTATCTCCACCAATAAGCATCTCCACCAATAAGCATCTCCACCATAAACATCTGCCAACATTCCAACAACTGTGGTACTCGACAACACGAGATCGCACCTGAGCAAGCAACTACGACTCGCAAGGCCAGCTATCTACCAAACAACAGGTATTAGGAGGTGTCCATGGCAATATAGAGGCTGCACGGAATATAACTGGTGCACGGAAACTAAAGCATCGCGACAAGGATCGCAATAGATCAACAGGAGGAAATAAAGACTATAATTGCAAAATAGGTAAAGGGGAGGAGATGCTCGCCTGGGAAACATTGACGACAGATCATATCCGGAGAACTTGTCGATACTCGCATCCACTCAACGGCCTAATCCGTGAAGAAGCAAATCATTAAAAGAAACACCGGATGCAATATTTAATGCTACGGCAGAAGAAACGACATGTTTATGATATGATGCATGACATGGCATAGATGGGGTGCAATTAGACAATATTAAGCGGAACCGGGGTCCCGACAATTAATTATAAGGTTCATGTTGTTTAGATACCCCGCAATTTAAGTGTTGTCTTAACAAGGCAAAATATGTCACCGGTTCGCTACACAAATTCAAATGGAGCCAATAGAAGACTAGAGAAGCCCGCATACGCGCTCCATATTTAATTATAAGGTGAATCGGCATAATGCCCCCAAACCTCACAATATGCATGCGAGTATGAGTAATTCATATGCAACAAGTATATATGTCATATTATAAAAATAAGGGTCTCGGATAGGGTTCACACATGGGTGTTGGCGATCTTGGGGCTCAGGAGGTTCCGAGGATCGGTCTTCAGATCCGAGAGGGAGAAGAACACCAGGTTCGGTCTTCGGGATCCGCGAGGAGAACTTGATGTCCCATGAAGGAGATCTTGGAATTGGGCATCACCGTTTTCGGTTCCGAGAAGGGTCTTGGCCTTCCGTGACGAAGATCGTGATCGGAGGTCTACGGTTACATGTCGACGACCTCGTCGATGGAAAGGTCTTAGCATCGGTCTTAGCCTCGCACGAAACATGGCTCCTCGTCTCGGTCTTGGCCATCACCAATTCGTAGTGGTACTGTTCAGATTTCCAAATACTACGGCCAAAATAAGAGGAAAAAGGTTGAACACCGGGATCAACAGAACACATACTTATACGAATTGCATGGAGCACTGTTGGGTTGCTGGTCCACTCAAATGCTCAGGGCAGTAAGTACATGGAACCCGACCTACAGGAACAACACGAGGAGGCAGACCTTAGTCTTGGCACTGAACAAACATAAGGCGGGGCTGGCGGTGTGCTCGAACGGTGGAGAGAGCTCGACGAAAACTGTTGGGCAACGAGCGAGACCAGTGTGGTGACGGCGCGGAGCGACTAGGTGAGGTGGTGGCATTCGCGACGGCTCGTAGGGGCACAACCGGTGCTAGCGGCGAAGGACGTCGGCGAGGTTTGGAGAGGGGCGGTCCTGGCGGCGGGGCGCGCTAGGAGGCAGTGGTGGCGCCTGAGGTGACGTGCAAAGCCGGGGTGGCGGAGCTCGGGCGCGGTCTGAAGACGACACGGGCATGTGGCGCACAGGGCCTGCGGGGTGCGGAGAGGGTCGGTGGCGGAGCTCCGGACGATGACGGCGGGCTCGGGAGGAGGCAGCGTTGGCGCTGGGCTCCAGCCGGGCAGCGACGCAAAGGGGCCCGCCGGCCGGGATCGATGGGGTACGGGGGCGACGAGGTTGGTCGGGGAAGCGGCCAAAGCAGCGGCCGGGCTCGCGACGTCCTGGAGGTAGGCGAGGTGCCGCTCGGTGCGGAGGACGGCGGAGCGGGGGTCGCAGCGACAAGAGGCTGCCGGTGTCGGGCCGAGCAAGCGCGGCGGCGGAAGAGAAGCGGCGAGCGGGCGAGGTGGAGGAGAACGCGGGGATGGGAGAGAGAGAGGAGCGTGGTGGGGATGGGACACGGTGTTGACGCGGGGCGACGGGGAATCGGGAGTGGGACGCGTGTGCTGCGAGGTGGGGCCAAGCGCGAGGTGGATTGTAACGTGCGGGGCTGGGGTTCGTGACACAAGGCGGCGGACGAGTGTGATGGGCGCGGGTGCGTGTACGCAGTGCAGGGAGTATGCGGGTGGGTTAGCTGGCCGTAACGCAGTGTGGTCGGGCGGTTGCACGCAAAGCGGTGCGAACACTACGCGGCGACGAGGCTGGTCGCTATGGCATGGCGTGGCTTTGCCGTGCCGGGGTGGGCCAAGTGCAGACGGACACGGTTTGTGTAACGCGGCTGCTGCGTCCAGGTGCCGTTTTAGGTGCGGCTCGCAGCTGCGGTTCGGGCAGGAAGCTAGGGTTAGGGTTAGGTCTGGGGTTAGGTGGGGTTGTAGGTAGCTGCCGGTTGGGCCTGGCCGGTGGCGGCCTCCCCTAAAAATAAACAAATAATTTTATTTATTAAAAACAAGGCTTTTGCAATCCATTTGTAGACAAAACGAAATATTCCGGACAAGCCCGGGTTTTATAGTTTGAATAAAAGACGGGGCGTTTAGAAAACAAAACCAGCCTTTTCGAAAATAGTTTTAGGCAGAACCATGCATGATGTCATGAAGATGCTCAAATGCAATGTGGCATGATGACATGAGCATGCGGTCATGATGATGCAATGCATAAAAACACAGCGATTTTCTAGTAGTGGTTTTAGCGGGATGCCACAGCCGCTTCCACCGCACTGCACGTGGCAGCGGCCTGGCTAAGCTCGTGGACGGCCGCCTTGGCGGCCTCCTTGGGCACCTTGTCTAGCGTGACCATGGCCACCTCATGGCGGATTTCGTGGAGGGCCCGTGATGCGGACTCCTTGCCCACTGCCTCCTTGGCGGCGACATGGTGAACTTCATGCGCCGCCCATTGGACCGCCACATGTACGGCCGCCTCCACCACCTGCTCCATTGCTGCCTCGGCCACACGACCTTCCTCCTCGAAGGCCACCACCTCCGCATCGGCCATGCGCTGGGAAAGGAATGTGGCGTGGAGGTCGACAACGTCGACGTCGGCGTCCTGTAAGCGGGTGCGGCACAGCTCCCTGATCTTTCTCTAGTTGGCGATCTTGCGGCGGGGCATGGCTGCGGTAGGAGTTTTTTTCAGGCGGTGGTTGCTCTGGCTAGGATTACTGTCTCAGCCGCACCGCGCGGTCGTCTTTTATAGACGGCGGCGAAGGCGAGAAATGACCATGGAGGTGTGCGCGGGAGGGAATGCACTCGTCGGCGCTGATAGCCGATGTCGCTTCGCCATTAACGTCCCATCGCCGGGGTATCAAGCGGTGACAATGGGGAGAGATGGACAGGTCGGGCCGCTTGGCGCGGTTGACCAGACATGCCGGACCGCGACCCCAAAGCAACCACGAGCCGACCCAAACAGACAGAAATGGACAGTTTCAGCCGCGCATTTGGGTCGACCCGGTGGAGATGCCCTTAAAGCTCTGCATGCATGGAACGACGTCCGATCTCTTCCGTTGAAGCCCCACAGGGCAGCAAGTAGCACATGCAACGCCCACGTGTGTTGGTCATGGCAATGCGCCTAGGACTTAAGATTTTTCGATCTGTTTAATCTCTTTCATGTTGTACTTAAACTGGCTTTCCATTAGATTAAGCCCCGCCGATTACAAAAAGGCCCATTTGAACAAACTAAAAATAAAAACTACTACTACTACTGCTGATGGCGGAGGCCGTCCCTACGGCTACTAGCCGCTATTGTCGCGGCCACTGTTGCCGCGGGCGCCGCTGCCACTCGCACCATCGATCACCGCTATAGCCGACCATATGGCCTTTTGTTGGATGCGGTCGTGGTAACGCTCACTGGCTTGGCTACAAGACTCCTTCTTGACCGCACCACCTAGTTGGTCAGGGCCTTCTCCATATCATCCGCCCAGTGGTCCCTCGCCTCCTGGTCGTCCACCTCCACCTCCGCCACCATGGCCGCCCTCGCTGCCAAGGGGGCCACCATCACCGGAGCTCCATTGGGGCCGAGCCCTAGGGCCTGCGCGATCTGCACGGGGATGGTGATCGCCTCCTCCCCGCTCCTCCTTCGCCACTACCTGATCCACCTCCTCCCCCTACTCGTCGTTGTCCTCCACCTCGATCTTGTTGATGACTGCAAGAGCACAGATCGTTTGTAGCTAGTTTCGAAATAAAGATATCAATCATATAGGGAGCAGGAGTCTGAAGTCTCATAAATCTTGAAATAAATATTACGATAGAAATGCTAGATAAAGGTCTAAGTGACAAGATAAAATGCGAGTATTGCGTAAAAAGGTGTTTTGGGGTTTTGGGTATAAGAGCAATAATGTAAAGTAAAACAACTGAGTACAGAAAGTAAGTATCACGTATGTAAGAAAGATTGGAACTACAGTAGGAAAAAAGACGTTCTCAGGGAGTAGCGGATACACCACTAGTATTGTAAAGATCTAAGATAAAGATTATCATCATGAACATTCTCAACTATGTATGTGTGGGAGGAACTCCGTATTTGGACGAATAGGCAACAACCGCTGCTCACATCATCGTCATAACTACAGCAGTCAGCAATCGACATCAATCGACTTACTATGCTATTAAGGGACGTAATCCCGTAGGATGTATCCCATGGCATGGATAGTGTTCCGTGAGTTTCCTCGGTTTCCCAAGTTGATATGTAAGGGGTGCCAACAGTTTTATAGTCACTGTAAGTGCTAGCACGCCTCTGTCTACCAACAAGTAGTTTCCTCCATCAAGTCGCCACAAGACGCAAATATTGTGAGGTCGACTTCTATCAACATCAAGATGCAAAAAATCTAACACATGGTCACAACGATGAATATCAGAATAGACTTTATCTTATTTCAATCTCATACTAGGGTTTCTCCATCTCCCCAAGAATTAAAGATCTACTCAGACATGGAGGCAATCAACATCATGGCAATGGTAATGGAAACAATCATAGATGAATAGTACTTGTATAAATCCACAACGAGTATAGGAATTACAACAAGATCTAGACAAGATGTAGATGGGATGGATGGAGATGGTGGTGATGCAGCGGTGGACGAAGAAGATTGATGCCTTAGCCTCCCGGAGCTCCGCATGGCGAAGATGGACCCCCGGTGGATGAGTTCCCCTTCCAGATGCCTTCTGGAGGTGAGGTTTTTGCGATTTCTGGTATTCTCTATGTCGTCTCCTCGAACCAATTGCACGGGGTGAAACTATTTGACGAGGCAGAGGCGGCGCCAGCTATACGGCCGGAGCTATACGGCGGGAAAATTGCTCCCCCCGTATAGTTGGTCGTTGCGCTCTCTGCCTTTTTGTTCGCTACTGGTTTTCTTCTGGTATTATTAATATTTCCCAAATAAGCAAGTTACGTTGTTATTTACTCCTTTTCTTCACAGTACAACTGATCCAAGAATTGTATCCATTGGATCCATCATCTGTCCTGATCCTGGTGAAAACAAACATAAAATGTTCGTGTGAACACCGTAAAATATCAAGATCCTACATCTACAATGCAAAATAATAATGTAAGACATGATGCAAATATGCACTCGTTAACTTCCCCAAGCTTAGACTCTTGCTTGTCCCGAGCAAGCTCTAGCTTAATGGATGTGTGCTGACTCGTGTACTAACGAGCTCGTTGGGGAACCCAAGAGGAAGGTATGATGAGCACAGCAGTAAGTTTCCTTCAGTTATGAAACCAAGGTTATCAATCCAGTAGAAGCAAGGAAACACCCCAAAAGTGTAGCTAGCTGAACGTTGGCGGGGCCGACTACGGTGCGGCAAAGAACGTGGAGACCTGCACAACACAACCACACAACTCAGTCCCCAACTTGCGATGGGGTTGTCAATCTCACCGGTTTTGCTGAAAACAAAGGATTAAACGTATCGAATGGAAGGAAGTAATAGTTTGCAGAAACTAAACAAAAAGCAGTAAACAGTTTGTAGATTGTATCTAAAAGAAAGGACTGGAGTCCATAGTTCACTAGAGGTGGCTCTCCTTACGATAGATAACATGTTGGGTGAACAAATTACAGCGGGGCAATTGACAAACATCGAGAAAACATACAAGCATATACTAATCATCTTGACTCCTTTGAGACTTGATTGGGCATTACAACATTATACATAGACCGCCATCCAACTACATCTATGACTAATAATCCACCTTCAGGTTATCATCCGATCCCCCTCTAGTATTAAGTTGCAAGCAACAAATTATTGCATTACGAATTGCGTGTAAAGTAAACAATATGATTGTTCTATGAACAAAGGATTGTTGTTTTCTCGCTAGTAGAAACAGCATATCTAGTACCTTAGAGATTTCTGTCACTTCTCTAGATTACCAGAGGCATGAACCCACTATCGAGCATAAATACTAACTCTTGGAGTTGCTAGCGTCTACTTAGCCAAGATAGCTACTAACAACGGAAAGCATGCAAGATCACAAATAACAAAGACATGATAGAATCAATAATCAATCTAAAATAGTATCTCAATATCCATCGGACCCCCGCAAACACAACATGTAGAATTACAAATAGATGATCTTGATCATGAACGGAGCTCACAAGATCTAGACATGAAAGCACAAAGGAGGAGAACCAGCCATCTAGCTACTACATGGACCCGTAGTCCAGAAATGAACTACTCACGCATCACACCGGAGGCTTGCATGATGATGAAGAAGGCCTCCAGGGTGAATTCCCCTCTCCGGCAGGGTGCCAGGAAGAGCTTCAGATCCCTCTAGATCTAGGGATGGAGATGACGGTGGCTACAGACTCTTTCGTGGAATTTTGATCGAGTCCTTAGGGTTTCCGTATCAGAGGCAATATATAGGCGGAAGGAGAGGCCGAGGGGGTGATGGGGTCGGCCAGACCACCCCCTGGCGCGGGCCAGGCCTGGCCGTGCGGCCAGGTGGTGTGGCCGGTCCCCAGCCCCTCTCTGTCTCGTATTCTGGCTCCAGATGTCTTCCGGTAAAATAGTGACTTTGGCTTTTGTCCCGTCCAATTCTGAGAATATTCATTTTGTGACTTCCTGGAACCAAAAACAGCAGAAAACAGGCAGTTGGCACTATGGCTCTTGTTAATAGGTTAGTCCAAGAAATCATATGAAAAGTACTCCAAAGTGTGGACAAAACACAAGAAAGTATATAAAACCAAGCATGGAACATCAAAAATTATAGATACATTTGCAATGTATCAATGTGATCCTCATATTCATGAAGCTCAGTCGATAAAATAAATGAGGCAATTGCAGCATGTGTTTATCATGTACGATACTTAAGAATAAGTTCATGAATAGTACCTTACATGAACCATCGGAATAATATTAGAAGGCTTCCACACCTTAGTAATCAATAGCTCATAAAATATGAATATCAACATAATGTAAAAGAATCTGGTTCAACCGAATGAGTTAACAAGGTAGTCCCAAGTGTTTTAGGATCAGCGTATTCACTTGGGATTTAGAATCTCAAAAGTGTTTCTTGGTCATACTACAACTCAGTGGTATATGCCTACTTTCTCTTTGCACATTCGCTTTTTTTATTCTTCTTTTTCTTTCTTTTGTATATATATCTATATGCTCACACTTTTGTTTAAGTGTTGTGCAAAGGAGCTAGCCATATATTCCACTTCATGTAGGAATTCAAAGTTTAACGATCTCAATCACCAAATTCCAACTATACATGAAGCATTCTTATGACTTGAAAATTCTACCTTGACTTGTTCCCACTCTATTTTCATAGCACTTTATTTTCCTTTGTTCAAGGTTTCTTCTTCCTTAACTATCTAGATAATTTTTCTTTTGTAAGTCAATCCGTAGACTTACAACATATTGACTAAATTATCTTTAGGTGTTCTATTAATACCAATGGTATGGAAGACTCCTATTGCTATCATCAAGTGCATGTAAAATTATACTCAAGCCATTCATATATCAATAAAGCAAACACAAACTCAATGTTGCTCCATATATAATAATAAACTCGGAATTTCATAAAAGGGATCGACTATTCCTGAAGGGAATTCTAATGATGCAAACTTTACTTATAGTTTTAACAAATGCGAAAAATAGTAATAAAACTTATAAGATAGATTACAAGGTCTTAAAGATCTCCCAAGCTTGGAATCATGCTAGACAGGATCAAATAATCCCTTGCGATTATTTGATACCGTGATTGTTGTTGATCAACGGGGCGCCATGACATGTAACACTGTAGTGCGTGTCTTCTTGTTGGTCTCCTCCAAAGTGGTTATGCGGCTGTAGCACCTTCGCAAATCAGATTTGCAGAGTGTCCATTCTATCAATGAGCTTAGTCACCAATGGAAAGAGGTCTTCCTTATTTTCCATCTCATCGAGATGGTGGCGACTTCAACGCGATGGAGTAGCTCCTGCTTCTGACATATCTCCAATGCACGTATGCAATCCTTGGTCCTGGGTACATCTTCTTCTTCCTCATCCATAATTGATGGATCGGGGAACTGGAAACCGTACCTCCACTCTTCTTGAGGCTTGACCTTCATGCGAGCAGCAATGGTTGGCTTTGCGAGAGGTACCTCGTCTCCCTTGCTAGCACCGGCACCAATATTAGATAATTCCTTACGCTTGTGTGGCCTTTGATCCGTGGTGATGAACTTGACCATCTCCACACGCCATTTTCCATGCGGTTTGCAATCTTCTCTCTCTTGTTGAGCTTTCTTCATCACCATCCAATTGATCCCCGGTGGATCGTAGAGGTCACGGCGGATGTAGACGTCAACCACATCATCATCGGAATCGCTAATGAAGTGTCTTGGATCGACGTACTCCTTGTACCTTGGCTAAACCTCTCCACCTTCTCATCATCGTCCCCCATGGACGGGCTACTTGAGTGGTCCCTGGACGGAGCAATGAGCCCCATGGGTTTTCCACGGCCTAGGACGGGTAGCGCATTGCTAGATTTGTTCCTGTAGATTATGATTATAGAGAGAGACAATGGCAGTATATAAGGGGGAGTCAGAGGTCGGTAAACCTCGCGAGAAACACGAAATTGTCGCCCAAGAATAGAATCCAAACAAAACAGGAAAAGAAATCATGGATTTGGAAGTGTCCTGTCGCGCAACGACCAACTATACGGGCGCGGCTCGTATAGCTCCGGCCGTATAGTTGGGAAAACCCCTCTAAAACTTCAGAAAAATACAAGGAATTGAAAGGAATAATTTTTAAGAGTAAGAATTGTGAAAATAAATCACTTATTTTGGAAGAACACTTACCTTGCACTTACCATTGTTTATTCGGGGATGGAAATTTTCTCCCATAACAAAGACTTCTTATCTTTTGGAGGAATTGACCTTAGTTCATTGAATAATTCTTGTAAATGAAAATCACTAGGACTAAAGTTCCTCTCAATAAGATTGGTGTCTTGCGTGGAAAACATGGACATTGTATCTAGCATCTTTATTTCCTGCCTCCGCATAATCTGCAACTCATATTCTTGAAGTGAAAGAATCCAACAGATCAACCTTGGCTTATGGTATTTCCTTTCAAGGAGTTCTTTTAAGCCATCACGATTCGTGTGAACTCTTACCTTTGCATCAACTATATAGGAACGAAACTTATCACAAGAGAAAAATAAAACAAAAAGTTTCTTTTCTTCCTTAGGGTAGTTCTTCTGAGCCCCATTGAGAGTTCTACTAGCATGATGTATAATATTAAATCTACGACCAATATGTTGTCCTAGAGTTACTCCTACAATATCAGCACTAACCTCGCATATTAAATCAAAGGTTCTATCCCAGATGGGTGGTTTAATAATAGGAGCACGAGATAAAGCATTTTTGAGTTTATCAAAGGCTTCAAGACACTTATCATCAAAATTAAATGTAATTCCCTTTTGTAAGAGGTTTTTCAAAGGTTTAGATATTCTAGAGAAATTTATAATGAACCTTCTATAAAAACCCACATGACCAAGAAAACTTCTTATACCTTTAATATCCCTAGGTGGTGGCATTCTCTCTATTGCTTCAACCTTAGCTCTATAAACTTCAATTCCCTTACCTGATACCTGGTGTCCTAGGACTATACCTTTTTTGACCATAAAATGGCACTTCTCCCAGTTTAGGACGAGATTAGTTTCTTAACAATGCTGCAAAACTCTTTTGAGATTATCCAAACAACTAGTAAATGAAGTTCCATAGACAGAAAAGTCATCCATAAACACTTCCATTATAAGTTCTATAAAATCAGTAAAAACAGCAGTCATGCATATTTGAAAAGTAGCTAGAGCATTACATAAACCAAAGGGCATACGCCGGTAAGCATGTAAACCGTAAGGACTTACGAAAGTTGTTTTCAGTTGGTCATCCGGATGAACAGCTATTTGAGAGAAACCAGAGTATCTGTCCAAGTAACAAAAATGAGTATGGTTTCCTAACCTTTCTAAAGTTTGATCTATGAACGGTAATGGATAGTGATATTTCCTAGTTTCTTTGTTTAATTTCCTGAAGTCTATGCACATCCTATGCCCAACAACAGTACTAGTAGGTATCAATTCATTGTTTTTATTAGGAACAACAGTGAAACCACCCTTTTTAGGAACACAGTGAACAGGACTGACCCATTCACTTTCTTTAACAGGATAGATTATATCTGCGTCCAATAGGCGTACAATTTCTTTTCTTACCACTTCTTTCATTTTAGGCTTCAGTATTCTATTGAATTCTGCAACTAGTTTAGCACCTTCTTCCATGAATATTCGATGGATGTCTATCATGGGACTAATGCCCTTCAAGTCATCCATTGAGTACCCAAAGGCCTGGCTATGCTCCTTAAGTATCCTCATGAGTTATTCTTCTTCTTCTCCTGAAAGTTTAGCATTAATAATAATAGGGAATTTATTAGTATCATCTAAAAACCTGTATTTAAGATTTTCTAGTAGAGTCTTCAATTCTAGGGGTGATAATTCTTCATCCCCTCTCTTTGCTGGCTCTTCAAAAGCCTCTTTAGTTGGAGGTCCAAAAATGGGTAGTGAATCGAATTCATTTTCTAGTTCTCCCAGGGATTTGTCTTCCGCAATTATTTCTTCATAATTTGGATCTTCATCTATTTCTTCTTCTTGATTACCTAAGAAAAGAGCTCCATTTCCTCAATAGTTCCCTCTTCCTCTTGTATTGGCGGAGGCCTATCTTTAAATTTGGAGAAATGGAATTTGTTTTCCGTTCCCCAAGCTTAAGAGACACAATCTCCTTCTTGAAGTTAACATAGGCACCTATATCACCCAAAAAGTTCCTTCCAAGTATAATTGGGCAAAGAGTGTCAGCTGGCATATCGACAACTACAAAATCAATAGGAAAATCTGTGTTTCCAATTGTGACGATTGCATTATCAACTACTCCCATTGGAATTATAAGGTTTTTATTGGCTAACATAATTGTTATATTAGTATTTTCAATTGTAGTCGGTTCTATTTCTTATTTTATTTCTAAATAGAAGTCATAAGATTTAACATTAACTCCGGTGCCAAGATCACATAAACCGTAATGATAGGTTTCTTTAAATATGCAGGGAAGAATTGGCTTACCCACATCTTTTACCTTTGTTTTACCTTCAACCAATACGGAAGTCTCTTCATCAAGTTCAACTATGTTACAGTGTGAGTACATAGCCATAATTTCTTCCTTGGTTACCTCTTCATCTTTGGTTTCTTCCCGATGTTCCACGACTTCTGGCATGCTTTCCTCTTCCCTCTTTTCCTGTACTGCCTTGACCTGCTCATATTCAAGAATATGCTTTTGTGCAGTGTTAGGGAAAGGCACTTCATAAATTGGTTCTACGGAGGCCATGTTGCTTCATCTTCTATTTTCTTTTCTGGTTCGGGTGGTAGGTCATACTTGACTGGACCCTCCTTTGGAGCTTTAATATGTTCTGTAAAAGCTTTAACAACTTGCAACACAAGATCTGAATCTAAATAAAGTTCTTCGGATAGTTCTTTAACATGGACTTTTTTATTATAGTCATGAATACAATTATTCTCTATTTCTACGTCTCCTTCACTTCCTAGACCAACATTCCATGATACTCTATGATCACGCATTCTATTAAGTAAAGCCCAAGCTTTAGGTATAGAAAGATTCATAAAGGCTCCTTCAGCGAAAGAGTCTAGTTTAATTTTATTGGGTTCAATTAAACCGCCATAAAAGATATGTAGTAAATACCATTCAGGCAAATCATGATGAGGACATAGTCGTAATAAATCTTTAAATCTAATATAAGCTCTTACTAGTCCTTTATTAGCACGATTCTTCTAAGTCATTATAAGACGCCTGATTCCAAAAGATTTGGATAATGGATAATATTTTGATAGAAATTCACAAGCTAGATTATCCCGAGTAGTAGTGGCTTCAGGGGGTAGAGATCTATACCATGAGAGAGTCAAATTTTAAATAAAAAGTTTAACCCTTACCTCATCGGCGGTATATCCTATCAATAGAAAAGTGCCACATATATCTTTAAAACATGCAATATGCTCATATGGAGCAGGATCTTTTTCATCTCTAGTAAATTGCTTCTTATGTAAAATACTAAGTAGTAGAGGATTTATTTGAAACCCCCTTGTCTTCTCATTGAAGTTGTCTCTTTTATAAATATCATACGGCTTCCCAAAATGGTTGAGTGGGTTAGCACTAGTCATATGCTCAAACTCCATCATGTTGGTGGATACCTGTAACTCAAAACAAAATTTAGCAAGACAAAATAAATAAGCAAAAACTAAAAGAACTACAACTTTTAGCTCCCGGCAACGGCGCCAGAAAATAGCTTGATGACTGCAAGAGAACAGATCGTTTATAGCTAGTTTCAAAATAAAGATATCGGTCCCACAGGGAGCAAGAGTCTGAAGTCTAATAACTCTTGAAATAAATATTATGATAGGAATGCTAGATAAAGTTTTAAGTGACAAGATAAAATGCGACTATTGTGTAAAAAGGTGTTTTGGATTTTGGGTATAAGAGCAATAATGTAAAGTAAAACAACTGAGTATAGAAAGTAAGTATCGCATATGTAAGAGATATTAGAACTACAGTAGGGAAAAAGGCGTTCTCAGGGAGTAGCGGATACACCACAAGTATTATAAAGATCTCAGATAAAGATTATCATCATGAACATTCTCAACTATGTATGTGTGGGAAGAACTCCGTATTTGGACAAATAGGCAACAACCGCTGCTCACATCATCTTCATAATCACAGCAGTCAAGAATCGACATCAATCGAATTACTGCGCTATTAAGGGATGTAATCCCGTAGGACGTATCCCATGACATGGATAGTGTTCTGTGAGTTGCTTCGGTTTCTCAAGTTGAAACGTAAGGGGTGCCAACAGCTTTATAGTCACTGTAAGTGCTAGCCGCCTCCGTCTACCAACAAGTAGTTTCCTCCATCAATTTCCCACAAGAGGCAAATATTGAGAGGTCGACTTCTCTCGACATTAAGATGTAGAAAATCTAACACATAATCACAGCGATGAATATCATAATAAACTTTATCTTATTTCAATCTCATACTAGGGTTTGTTCATCTCCCCAGAACTAAAGATCTACTCAGACATGGAGGCAATTAACATCATGGCAATGGTAATGGAAACACTCATAGATGAATAGTACTTGTATAAATCCATAATGAGTATAGGAATTACAACAAGATCTAGACAAGATGTAGATGGGATGGATGGAGATGGTGGTGATGCAGAGGTGGACGATGAAGATTGATGCCTTAGCCTTCCGGATCTGCGCAGGGCGAAGATCGATCCCCGGTGGATGAGTACCCCCTCCAGATGCCTTCCGGAGGTGAGGTTTCTGCGATTTCTGGTGTTCTGTATGTCGTCTCCTTGAACTAATTGCACGGGGTGAAACTATTTGACGAAGCGGAGGCAGCGCCAGCTATACGACCGGAGCTATACGGCGGGAAAAATTGCTCCGCCCGTATAGTTGGTTGTTGCGCTCTCTGCCTCCTTTGTTCCTTCTGGTTATCTTCTGATATTATTAATATTTCCCAAATAAGCGATTTATGTTGCTTTTAACTCCTTTTCTCCACAGTACAACTGCTCTAAGAATTGTATCCATTAGATTCATCATCTGTCCTGATCCTAGTGAAAATAGACATAAAATGTGCGGGCGAACGCCATAAAATACCAAGATCGTATATCTACAATGCAAAATAATAATGTAAAACATGATGCAAATATGCACTCATCAGCATTGCGGCAGGATTAACAAAGGTAAAAACCGGCAAACAACAGGGATGGCTAACATGGCGTCGCGACCGCGGCATCTGGCGACTGGGTAGGAGCGAGCGACGACGGAAAGTGTCTATTCAGTTGATCATATGGTGCTACCTACTATGTCTAGTTACACAAACAAAGAATGTGGGGCGGGTTACTACGATTGACTAATACACAGAAACCATGGACTATTAGTTTAGAACTAAAATATTATTCCTATGTATTGAGGAGGGGGGTGGTTAGGGGGGTCTAGCCCTAGGGTGTCAAGCGGGACGGGTTGCGGCACAATTTTTTCACTAATCCTTCTCTAATTTTACCAACTTCTGAGACCTCCTTTTGCCTATATTTTGCTTCGCGGATCGTTATGCGGGTGCCGCGTGACGCCCTATCTAGCCCCCGCTCGCACCCCTAGGCAGGGACGTCAACATAGGCAGAGGCAAGATCGACGTGGCATCGTTTAGGCACCCTAAATTTAGGCATGGCGGCGGTCGGCAGTGCGTGGCGGCGAGGCGCTGGTGGAGAAAAGGAAATTTATGTGTGCACGTGTGGAGGGCAGTGTCGGTTGATGGATTCGGATGGGCTAAGAGTCGTACGTACTGCGTACATACGGATCGAGTGTGTGACGGGGACTCCTGGGCGCAACGACGAACGAATAAACGAAGGGTTCGATCGTTCCTTTCTTGGTTTCTCCTTCTTCCGATCAAGTGTGTCACGCTCGTTCGTTTCCGCTTGTAGGTAGGCATGTATCATCGCTTGAATATATGCAACCTGGACGGCGTGGGGTATCGCTTCCAACGCAGGACGCGAACGAGCGCTCAAACCAGGATGTGCGTGCATAACCCAGGTACTTAAATCGGTGGAGTAGTAGATTGAAATTTTGGACTTTTTACAACTCCTGATTTTGGAACCCAAGAAAAAAAGAAACAGTACTCACTACTACTGATTACTGAATACTACTCAAGCACTAGCATTACACTTCCCAGGCTCATCTTTGGGCTTATCCACCCCTCCCCTCCCGAATTGCACACGCGGGTGGCACCGGAGGGAGAAACCCTAGCCCCAGGGACAACTTGGACAGCTGCCCCATTCTGGCGCGGAGGGAGGTGTTCGACGGACGAAAATCTTGCCCGCCTTCACCCGTGACGCCGGCGCCTGTGAGCGTCGTTCCCCTCCTCGGAGGCGTCGCCGAGGTGAGCCGACACTTCTCTCCGTCTTGCTCTAGTATGGTAGAGGTCTCCGGGCGAAAGCCTTAGTGCTGAGTTAGATTGGCGCGATGTCGACGCCCTCGACGTCGTCACTTTGTTGGGAGCATCGTGTTTGGAGACTCGGCGTGGCGGTTCCAAGTTGACCTCCTCCGGTGCCCACAGCCATCCTAGGGTGATCTCCAGGGTCAAGACACGCCTTTGTTAGTTAGCTTAGGACAAGATCTTTGTTGTTGTTGTTGTTCTGTTTGTGGTGGCTATCTTCGGACTAGCTGAAGTGGAGGTCGTGCTATGCTTGTTATTCGCAGCGAGTGAGACCATTCGTGTATTCAAAATTCAACCTTCTATAAAGATTACAACACAAACATTGAATTCGCTGTTTGCGTACTCTCGAAATAAAAAATTCCTAGGCTCACCACGGGTTAAATTTAACAAATAACTATTACAACACAAACATTGAATTCACCGAGATACTGCAGCTAGCAGAGCAATAAAATTTATGTTCCCTATTCAACTCACCACCTTAATTGTGCTCTGTTTAGAGATCACACGGTGGTTTAATGATTTGGTGACTTTCCTCAAAAAAAAAACTCACCACCTTAATTACATGTTACAAACAGAACGGGCCCAGCAAATGATTACATTATTATTACAGGGAAAGCAAAATGCAAGGATGCTAGGGGACGACAATCCTAAACCTGGAACCTTCCATCTCTTTCTCCATTAAAGATCCACGATACAGAAACTTGTTTTTTTTTTTTTTGAAGAACACTGAAACTATATGATTTTTTTATACATGACTAGTGTTCAGTTTGATCAGTTCATTATGGTTGATTGCTACTATTTTCCCAAACAATCTGCAACAAAGGATCCAATTCCACTATTAGAGAGATAATGGAATACATTGGCACCAGCTTCCTATGTGCCAAAGGTAAAACCAAATATGGAAATTGGCCCTTTGCCGCCTACTTCTAGCGAAATTAGACAAGATTACAGAGTACGAAAGAAAAAAGGATTTTTGTAAAACAACTTACGAATAATCGACCAGAACAGGGCTAGAAGTCAAAAGAAGATCGCACCAATGTTTCGGTTTGTTGCTACTTATATCCTGAATCATCCCTGACATATGCAAATTTTGTTTGTTCTAATCGCCGCATATCCATGTAGCTCCATTTAAACAAAAGCTGAGTTCAATCTACAAATTTAGCTTAGCATAAAAGTATGTATACTACTAACCAGAATGTTTGCTAATACAGTAGTAGTAGCCTTTCACTGCTTAGAAAGTATATTTAGTTAATCACATAGACAAGCTCTGGTTCTCTGAGGATAGCAGATTAGCAATAATAATCCTCTCTAAAGTCGTGTCCACTCTGTATCATCCGAGAATCTCAAGAAATATATACAGGCATCACAGACCCAAAGAATACCTAGCTGAGTCCACTATATATTGACCCTCCACAAAACGTTCAAGGTGCAAGCTGCAAAGGCTAATGGTCCAGGTATGGTCCGAGGGCATCTTCGCCACTTTCGTGCAAGTTCCATCGTCAGGATCATAGATTTGTAATACCGGTCCTCCTCGGTGGCCATAGAAGAACAACTTTTTACCATCAGATAACACTTTTAGAGGCACCAACTCGGAATACCTGGATGCAATCGAGTACGCTTTAACCCATACGGTATTGACAGAATCATCGAGGCGCCATATTTCCCATACGGCGCCATGCGTTTTGTCTGTGTCTCTTGTACCCACGCAAAGGGAACCCCCGAGCTCGCCGAGCCTAACTTTGATCCGTGGTTCTTTTGGTATTGACGGTGGGGCCTTGATCCCCTTCCGCCACTCCTCGCTCTCGAGGTCGAAGCGGACTATCATGTTTACTCGTTCTTGCACAGATAGATACGCCATGCCATTGATCGTGATAGTAGCACTGTAATGTGTGATAATGGTCGACGGCATAATCTTCTTCCTCCACCCGACATCATCATCTCCTATGGTGAGAATCACACATTTGCCGTATCTGAAATAGAGCAATTTGTATAGACCAGATGGGACTGCACGACCAAAAGCCAAGGCCGGGCCTCCCGCACAGGTCACGAGCACCTTTCCGGTGGCAAGATTGATCACTTTGGCCTTGTACAGTCCTGGGATGAGACACGCGAGGTGATCTTGTCTGCTAGAGATAGAGTTGGTGAACGATCCCACGCCCCGCATCACCCTCACAAGATTACCTTGCAGATCAAACAGCCGTAAACTGGACTGCGGTAAACAGGAGGCGACGATGAGCGGCTCTGCAGTGCGGTGCCTGTGCTCGGAAACAAAGGCCGGGTCGGAGATGAGTGTGCGCCAGCCCCTGGACACGCATCGGAGCCGGCAGAGGGACTTGAGCGGCAGCCGTGACAGGATATCTGTGATGACGTCCTGCGGCAACCAGATGGAAGCAGTGTCTCCTTGGACCTTGGTGGCCAGGGGATCAGCATCGCAAGGAGAGCGCCGTCGTCCACGCGAGGAAGGTGCCGGGAGCATCGTGGCGTCGTTCTCGTCGTCGGCGGAAAGCATGATCCCCTTATTATGTGGCTTTGTTGCTGCCAATCTTCCGTGCCCCAAATTCATGTTTAAAGGCATGCAGTACGAGACAGTAAACAACTCCAACAATAAAACGGAAACCGACTTGGACTCCAGCAATTTTCTCTCGAGTCGGAGATTATGTTCAAACAAACTAATCTCTCGAGAGGAGATTACGACGAGACCAGGTCTAAACTACAATCTTTAAAACGAAGTACGTGTCTAAACCTGGATATCGAGCAGATAGCGATGACGTCATACCTATACCAATTTATCAATATACCGTATGATCTCTCTAAAAATCCATACGGAGGGTTCAACTCGCGATCTTCCACCACGCAGCCGGCCGCATCTCTCTTGCATGCTTTTTCCCCACGCGCAGCCGCCAGGGAGGAAACTCGCCTGCCCTAGGGCACAGCCTTCCAACGCCGGCCTCCGGCGGCTCCCCCAACCGGTGACCTAGGTCATCCGTAGTGAGGGGCCGCCAGATCCACGCGTGTGGATAGTTTTAGTCAAAGTAGTCTCATTTTTAGGGTGTTCATCGTCTTGGTTTCGGGGCGATGGCAGTGCTGAATAATTTTTCTTCGGATCTTTCCCTAATGGATTCGAAGATTAGTCTATTCAAGCAAGGATGGTGCGACGGTGGCACCATCCTTGTGGTGGATGTGTGTCCTTAGGATCCACCGCTACGACTGTTGGAAATATGCCCTAGAGACAAATAGTGGTAAGGACTATTATCATATTTCATATAGTTTATGATTAAGTTTTATATCATGCTATAACTGTATTGAGTGGAAACATCAATACACGTGTGATATACAAACAACCAGGGTTTCCAGTAAAACTCTAGTCACTGGTTCATTGGTCAACATATGATCATGTTTCCTGATCATGTGGCATTTATGCCAGTTGGAAATGAGGTCATCTCATTCAGAGAATGAGATGATGAACCAATACCCAACCTAAACATCGTGACCCGATCATGTCACGAAGTTCAAGTTATGATGATTAGAAATGGATCCTCGTAGACTATTCTTTAGACCGTGAGGCTATATCAATCACTGTCTCCCGAGGGTGCTTAGATATCATCAAACGCCATCTGGTAAAACGGTGGTTATAAAGGTGTGTTCAGGTATTCGGAGGAAATCGTAGAGGCAATATATGTCGAGAGCGGGATTTGTCCGTCCATGGGACGGGAAGATACTCAAAGGCCCACTCGGAGAAGTTATATCCAATAGCTGCGCAGCGTGTGATTAGATTACGGGGATATCACTTGTCGGGACGAGTTAAGTAGCATTGTTCAGTAACAAGATTGAACCCGACATGGTGATGCTAATGATCGAATCTCGGGCAATGCAAGTATCGAATGACAAAGGGAATAAGACACGACTGTCCCGGTTCAAACGAAGAAAGATCTTCGTGGAACGCACAGGGGTCACATGGCCATCCAGGTCCCTCTGTTGATCATTGGTGCGGGAGTGTCCCGACCATGTCTGGAGTGTTCCCGAACCGTAGGGTATCACGCTTAAGGGCTTGATCATGCTTAGAGAGTATTTATAGGATCGATAGAATCACCGAAGGAAAGAAGGGAGAAAACCGGAAGGGTTTTGGTAAGTCCAGAGTGGAGGTGGAAGGTGTTCCATGGCCACGGAGATTAGATAATGTGTGAATGAATGTTAAATATTGATTTAATCATTTATTCATAATTATTTAATAAAGAGAAAATCAATTAAATGGTCAAAGGCTTAATGGGACAATTCCCGGATGGGAGAGGGCCCATTAGGGAAAGGCAAGAGGGAGAAGGGGGCCATGGGGTGGCCGGCGGCCCTAGTGGGCCAGCCCCTCCCCCCCCTGCGTTGGGCCCATGGGGGTGGCCGGCGGTGCCACCCCTCTCCCCTCCTCTCCTTTAGTCCCACCCCGGGATTTGAGGGGAGGTAGTACCTCCCTTCCCCCTATATAAAGTGGGGTATTTGGCCTAGAAAATTACAACCCAATAATCAATAAAGGTCTCCCCACTTTTGGGAGGACCTCTAATTGATATTTTCTCTCTCCCCCTCTCTCTCTCGTGACCGTGGTCCCAAGTCTAGGCTACTGACGAGACATCTTCATCATGGAGCGTCATGCCTTGAGATTCGGATCCGGGAGCTCTACTTCCGCAACTGCTACTGGATCGGGGAAGCGGGAGTCATAGTCAGGCATCGGACGTGTGTAACTCCCACGAGGTGTCACACTTGAGGCACTCAAGTCGTTGGAGCCAGAAGGAGCGCAAGGACTTCATCACGACCTTGAGGTCGGCTTCGGCTCGTCTACATCAACCACGCTCTCCTGAGCGTTGACAACGCTTTTCGGTCTTCGAGGGTAAGTTCGTGAAAAACCCCTCCCGTTACTGTATTACTAATAGATAGGTCCTGGCAGCTTCAGGGGTTCAGGGGCGTAGAGTAAAATTTTATTGTTTTTATGCGCGGAACCCCTATAGTGGTATCAGAGCTAGATCTATGCGTAATAATGCATTACGAGATGGTGGATGAACTGTTGGGTCCGCAGCATAGAAAACAAAAAAAATTCCTACGGTGTGAACTACACGCCAAGATCTATCTACTAGGTACAAAGCAACGGGTGGACATACATCCAACGAGAACTTACCCTCATAGACAACGAGCTTTGTTAACGAGTAGGAACTCGTGGTTGATGTAGTCGTACACTTGCCGATCTCAAGATCGTGATGAAGTCCAGCAGGTCCGGCTCCAGCACGTCCAGCAGATCCAGCTCCAGCACCACCAAGTCCAGCACCGCAAAGCAGCGGTGCATCCGTGATCGCACACACGTCCGGTACTCCGACAACCTCCGTCCCTCGCTCCAGCAAAGCAGCAGAAGTAGCAACTCCTTTCCAGATAAAGCCACCGGGAACATGTATCTTGCTAATCCGAGACCACGGGGAATAATACTAGAGGGGGAGAGAGATCCTTCACAAGGAGGTGTGAGTGAGAAGTGAGGAGGGGGTGGACTTTTATAGGAGGAGGGGGGTGCCCCTCCTTCATGGCCGGCGCATGGAGGGGGTGACCCTTCACCTCCTCCATTCATGTGGTGGTAACCCCTCCACATTAAAATGCCCCTTCACATTCTCTTTTAAAGTCTCCACTTTAAATGCATTAAATTTCTCCAAATTTAATGCTCTCTAATTTAATATAACTCTTTTATTATTTTTATTCAGAATTTTGTTAATTACTTTAATTAACAAACATTCACATAAAACCCCCTGCAACATTTCAATATTACATGTAGAACCAATTTCAGCATTTTCACCCGAAACAGTTTCGGTGTCTATTGAAATAATTCCAGCGCTTTCTTAAATCTTTATCTGAAACATATTTGCTCCAAATGGTGTTGGTATCCCTTAAGTGTGTCACCCTACGGTTCGCGAATAATGCAGACATGATCGAGACCCCTCTCTGATCAATAATCAACAGCGGGACTTGGAGATCCATACTGACTCCTACACATTCAACGATGACTTCTGTGATCGTGAGAACCTTTAACGCTAGTAACTAAATCCCTTTGTCCCGCGATATATTACATGTCCGAGATTCGATCATCGGTATCTCCATACCTAGTTTGATCTGCATCGACATGCACTCTTTTCTCGTTCGTGATATAACATTCTAGTGATCACATCACTTGCTTGCAAGCTATTTCAATGTGATATCACCGAGAGGGCCCAGAGTATATCTATCCGTCATCGGGATGGACAAATCCCACTCTTGATCCATGAGCCTCAACATAACACCTTCAGGTAATCGAACCCACCTTTATAGTCACCATGTTACGGTGTGACGTTTGATGCTATCAAGATACTCTTTCGGTGTTAGCAATTAACATGATCTCATGGTCTAAGGATAAAGATTACTTCGTATGATGTTATAGCAATATAAACATAATGACTTGATCGTAATGCTATACTTCGGATGAATGTTCATCACATCATTCCACCAATGGTGTGACCTTGTTATTAACAACATCCAATGTCCATGATCAGGAAACCTTGATCATCTTGTTAATCAACAAGCTAGTCTATAAGAGAGGCATGACTAGGAACCCTTTTTGTTTATTAAACACACATGTATTGATGTTTCTGAATCAATACAATTCTAGCATGTAAAATAAACATTTATCATAAACATGGAATAAGATAATAACCACTTTATTATTGCCTCTCGGGCATATTCCCTTCATGAACTACATCCGCTCATGGGTGATCTCGACCCATATTCGATGGTGGATCAGCTGAGAGCATAGTTCATAGGCCATGTGCGCATGTGGAAGCACGAGTTTCTTGGAGAGTTTCTTTCCATACAGATGGAGGAGCATACATGTCTGAAGAGTCACTTGGAGCACATGTTTGATGCACACACGAAACTGGTTCACTTCGTGGATTACTGGATGGCTGATCCATTTGCGATAGACGTACTGCTTCGGTCATTGCCTCCTAGCTACAAAGGACATGTCCGGAGTAGCATCATGAGTGGTGATACGGAAGCATTGAACTTCCATGAGTTCATATTACGTTTTCGGAACGTAAAGGTTGAACCAATCACCGGAGAGGTCATCGATGACCAAGGTATATATTTGATATACAGTTTTATAAATGTTATAATCTTACAAACACATTGCAGTGTTAAGTATATCTGATACTTGTTCTGTTTTGATGAAAACAGGTCCTTCTGCATAGAGGTGCTTGCTGGAGAGGAGGTGACGTTGCGTGTTGATGGCGAGCATGATGATGATGGCCGACGACACTCTCCCTCAATATTTATCATTTAGTTTATGTTTAGGATGATTTTGTAATCAAGAGATTGTGAACTTCTTTAGTGTGTCTCACACTTCGTGAGACGGTTATTCATATGAGTTTGTAACAAACAGTTGTTCTTCTTTTATGAATGATTTCTATTCGTGTTCATATCTTGTTTGATTATGTGTGAATTATCCTTGTTGTTTGAAACTAATTGATAATGTATGAGTAAAATATTAAAATGCCTTGTTTGCAATACCCAACTTAATGATATTTCATTAATGAATGAAACCATTGTTTAAATTCAAAGTTATGTGATAATATGTGAAAGTCATTTGATTTCTTGTCACATATAAATCATGCCTAAGTTCGGCGAAATAACTTGAACACCGTGTATTACTTAAATACAAAGTGTTTAATGAATTGTTAAAAGTATATACATATCCGATGTATTATGTTTTAACGAAAATGGTAATTATCATCAAATGATTGTTTAAATGTGTAAAGTAAGTTTACCAAAGTAAACATGAATATGAAACTATTTGATTTGATCAAAGTGTTTCATCAACAAAAAGGGTATAAACATAAAAGAGAATCCAATTACTATGATTTGATCATAGTAATGAAGTTCAAATTTATAAGAATGGCATAAAAGAAATTGTGGAATGCAAAGTGTTTTGAAACGTCAAAATACAAAGCATCACAATGTGATATTAGATATCAAAAAGGGGGTTGAATAGAAGGCACCAAATAAATCGTTGTAGTGTATATGTAGAGGCCATTAGTTTAGAAATAGTTAGTACTCAATTAGAATGTAGTAAACCATTAGAATTCGTGAAATTTTTGCGGTTATTCGATATAACCAAAACAATAGCGAATAAGTCCTTGTAGCGTGTTCATTGGAAACTTTGAATACGAAATCCATAGCTAAACCAAAAGGAAAGCAAAACTTGTATTGCTTGGATTTTGGTGCATTCTTGAGAAAGCTCACCTCTAGTGATGTTTCTCAATTATGAGCAAATGGAAATTAGTATAAAACACGATGAGGATTCAAAACCCTGCATCAGAGTGTTGAGAAGCGCAACGGGCAATGTTCCTGAATGATTCTCTTCACGGAAGGAAAGAATCAATGATTCTGATCATTGTGTTTTTCCCCTCCACTATTGTTTTATCACTACATAAAGTAGGATTCAAAATGTAAATCCATATATTGTATGGAGACATTTGTGAATCACTTGTCATGATTTTTGAAATATGACATACCTACGAACTACAAAGGAAATAATGGTAAACTAGAATTATGAGAAATCCTAATAGTAAAATTCCCTTGAGATTAGAAAGCAATTCGTTGCTGAATCTCACGAGTAAAAGGAGTTACTTCGAATTTTCCCAAATGACTGCAAAGCCATAGTAGGAAACAAAGGGGGTAAATGACAAAAGCACAATTTGCCAAGCATTGGATGAATTCAAATGAATTTGATTCATGTGTGCTAAATGTCTAGTGGATTTAAAACTAGTATAGTACTAGTATCTCATAATAAATCTCCTAGTTTGATATTTGATCGAAGGATTTTGACATTGTTCAAAATAGTTAAGGAGATATGCAATTTGCATAAAATTGAGTGGGAGCTATGAAAGTCTTCCTAAAACAATATGTGATTGACATATTTTTAAGTGGGAGCAATATAAGACTTAAATTCAGATATGTAAGAACATTGTTTGAGTAAGAGTACTGACTCATACCCAAATATGTTAACAACATTGTTTGAGTGGGAGCTTATAGGAGTAATTCTTAAGTATGTTAAGAATGAAGGCGTAAATACTTATAAATAATGATTTATAAGATGTAGAAGTTGATAATAAGTGTATTATGATATTATGTAGTATTTCTTAAGGGATTCTGAAAGGGGTTTTAAATAGAAGTTTATTAAGGAACTGGTCCTTAATAACTCAAATTAGGAATAACATTAAGTTTAACATCAATGGTTGAAAGAAAGAAAAGGATGATCATCATCCACTATGTTGAGACATAGGTTCTATCTCATTAAACCATGATGATAACTTAGCATAATATGTAATCCAAATTAAGGAACATTTGAAAGTGCTTAAGTCCGAATCACGAAACGTTGAGCTAAGTTTGTCCGCAGTGTCTAGTAGAGAACTGTGGATGTATTTTCCAAATCCATAAAGGATAAACATATCTTAAAACATAAAGGGTTATGTTATAAGGGAATATATTGGAAACTCCTGTAGATACCAATTAAAGTCAAGTAGGAAGCGAGGTGAACAAAAACATCGAAAGTTGCACATAATGCACTAGTGTTTCGATGAATACATTTGTAATAATAGATAAGGGTACCATCTAAAGTGTTGTATAATGTTATGGCGGGGCTGGTTTGCTTTTAACGTAGAATGATGTGTCCCAGGGCACAGTGCCCATGAGAAAGCCCTCGAGGTTGATCTAACGTCACTGTAGGCTCCTGGAATCAGGCCTCCATCTGCTGCCATAGCGATGATGCATACACACAGATGTTATCATGTGATGATAGAGTATTGATGAGAATCAAGGTGACATTAGTAAGTTGCAAAGGATTTGGGACTGTAAAGTACAGACCCAAGACTTAACCTCTTCCATGAGCAAGCATGTTCAGGGTACTCGATACATAGTGCCAATAATTGAGAACAAATGCAGCTAGTGTATTTGTACTCTAGTGCAAGTGGGAGACTGTTGGAAATATGCCCTAGAGACAAATAGTGGTAAGGACTATTATCATATTTCATATAGTTTATGATTAAGTTTTATATCATGCTATAACTATATTGAGTGGAAACATCAATACACGTGTGATATACAAACAACAGGGGTTCCCAGTAAAACTCTAGTCACTGGTTCATTGGTCAATAGATGATCATGTTTCCTGATCATGTGGCATTTATGCCAGTTGGAAATGAGGTCATCTCATTTAGAGAATGAGATGATGAACCAATACCCAACCTAAACATCATGACCCGATCATGTCATGAAGTTCAAGTTATGATGATTAGAAATGGATCATCGTAGACTATTCCTTAGACCGTGAGGCTATATCAATCACTGTCTCCCGAGGGTGCTTAGATATCATCAAACGCCATCTGGTAAAACGGTGGTTATAAAGGTGTGTTCCGGTATTCGGAGGAAATCGTAGAGGCAATATATGTCGAGAGCGGGATTTGTCCGTCCATGGGACGGGAAGATACTCAAAGGCCCACTCGGAGAAGTTATATCCAATAGCTGCATAGCGTGTGATTAGATCACGGGGATATCACTTGTCGAGACGAGTTAAGTAGCATTGTTCAGTAACGAGATTGAACCCGACATGGTGATGTCAATGATCGAATCTCGGGCAATGCAAGTATCGAATGACAAAGGGAATAAGACACGACTGTCCCGGTTCAAACGACGAAAGATCTTCGTGGAACGCACAGGGGTCACATGGCCATCCAGGTCCCTCTGTTAATCATTGGTGCGGGAGTGTCCCGACCATGTCTGGAGTGTTCCCGAACCGTAGGGTATCACGCTTAAGGGCTTGATGATGCTTAGAGAGTATTTATAGGATCGATAGAATCGCCGAAGAAAAGAAGGGAGAAAACTGGAAGGGTTTCGGTAAGTCTGGAGGATGTGCGGAGTGGAGGTGGAAGGTGTTCCATGGCCACGGAGATTAGATAATGTGTGAATGAATGTTAAATATTGATTTAATCATTTATTCATAATTATTTAATAAAGAGAAAATCAATTAAATGGTCAAAGGCTTAATGGGCCAATTCCCGGATGGGAGAGGGCCCATTAGGGAAAGGCAAGAGGGAGAAGGGGCCATGTTGGGTCCGCAGCATAGAAAACAAAAAATTTCCTACGGTGTGAACTACACGCCAAGATCTATCTACTAGGTACAAAGCAAACGGGTGGACATACATCCATAGAGAACTTACCCTCGAAGACAACGAGCTTTGTTAACGAGTAGGAACTCGTGGTTGATGTAGTCGTACACTTGCCGATCTCAAGATCGTGAGGAAGTCCGAGCGCCGCAACTCAGCGCATCCGCACTTTCGCACACACGTTCAAGCCACGGACAACCTCCACCTCCTCGCCCAGCGATCCAGTGAAGCAAGAACTCCTTCCGCATTTAAATGCCACCAGGAACATGTATCTCGCTAATCCGAGACCATGGGGAATAATTCTAGAGGGAGAGAGATCCTTCACAAGGAGGTGTGTGGATGAAGGAGGAATGGGTGGCCTTTTATTGGAGGGGGGTGCCCTCTCTCCATGGTCTTGCATGGGGGTGACCTCACCTCCCCATTCATGTGGTGGTAACTCCTCCACATTAAAATGCCTCTTCACATTCCCTTTTAAAGTCTCCACTTTAAATGCATTAAGTTTCTCCAAATTTAATGCTCTCTCATTTAATAAAACTCTTTTATTAAATTTATTCAGAATTTTGTTAATTACTTTAATTAACAAACATTCACATATAGCCTCTTGCAATATTTCAATATCACATGCAGAACCACCTTCTGCAATTTCACCCGAAACAATTTCCGGTTTCTATTGAAACAATTCCTGCGCTTTGCAATTCTTTTCGTTCAAAACATATGTGCTCCAAAATGGTGTCCGTAACTCTTAAGTGTGCCACCACGGTTCACGAATAATGCAGACATGATCGAGACCCTTCTCCGATCAATAATCAGCAATGGGACACAGAGATCCATAATCGACTCCTACACATTCAACGATGACTCTGTGATCGTGAGAACCTTTAACGCTTGTAACTAAATCCCTTTGTCTCTCGATATATTACATGTCCAAGATCTGATCATCGGTATCTCCATACCTAGATTGATCTCGTTACCGACATGCACTCTAGTCTCGTTCCCGTGATATAACATTCTAGTGATCACATCACTTGCTTGCAAGCTATCCTATTGTGATATCACCGAGAGGGCCCAGAGTATATCTATCCGTCATATGGATTGACAAATTCCACTCTTGATCTATGAGCCTCAACATAACACCTTCGTAGCACTGAACCCATCTTTATAGTCACCTTGTTACGGTGTGACGTTTGATGTTATCAAGATACTCTTCCGGTGTTAGCAATTAACATGATCTCATGGTCTAAGGATAAAGATTACTTCGTATGATGTTATAGCAATATAAACACAATGACTTGATCGTAATGCTATACTTCGGATGAATGTTCATCACATCATTCCACCAATGGTGTGACCTTGTTATTAACAACATCCAATGTCCATGATCAGGAAACCTTGATCATCCTGTTAATCAACAAGCTAGTCTATAAGAGAGGCATGACTAGGAACCCTTTTTGTTTATTAAACACACATGTATTGATGTTTCCTATCAATACAATTATAGCATGCAAAATAAACATCTATCATATACAAGGAATACATAATAACAACTTTATCATTGCCTCTCAGGGCATATTTCCTTCAGTCTCCCACTTGCACTAGAGACAATAATCTAGTTCACATAGTGATAAATCTAACACCCATGGAGTTCTGGTGTTGATCATGTTTTGCCCTAGGGAGTACTTTAGTCAACGGATCTGCTACATTCAGGTCCGTGTGCACTTTACAAAGCTTATATCTCCATCCTTGACATGCTCGCGGATGGAGTGAAACCGGAGCTTAATATGCTTGGAATTCTTGTGAGACCTTGGTTCCTTTGCGTTGGCTATGGCTCCATTGTTGTCACAATAGATCACCATCGGGTCCAACGACCGGGAACCACACCCAGGTTCGTTATGAACTCCTTCATCCAAACCGCTTCTGCTTTCGCTCAAGCAGAACATATTCCGCCTCCATTGTTGATCCAGCCACCACAAGTTGTTTGGAGCTCCTCCAACTAACTGCTCCGCTCAAGAGAAATATGTATTCGGATTGAGACTTAGAGTCATCCGGATCGTGTCAAAGCTAGCATCGACATAACACTTAGCGACTAGCTCTTCTTCACCTCAGATATAAGAAACATATCCTTAGTTCTTCTCAAGTACTTAAGGATATTCTTGACCGCTATCCAAAGGTTCAACCGGATCGATTGGTACCTACTAGTCAAACTAATAGCATGTGCCACATCCGGTCTTGTACATAGCATGGCATACATTATAGAGCCTATGGCTGAGGCATAGGGATCTTATTCATTATCTCTTTCTTCCGCTGTGGCGGACTTTGAGTCTTACTCAATGTCTTGCCTTGCAACATAGGTAAGAACCCTTCTTACTTGTCCATATTAAACTTCTTTAATATCTTATCAAGGTATGTACTCTGCGATAGCCCAATTAGGCGTCTTGATCTATCTCTATAGATTTTAATGCCTAATATATATGAAGCTTCACCAAGGTCCTTCCTCGAAAATTTGCTGTTTAGATAACTTTTAACACTGTTTAAAAGATCTAAATCATTTCCAATCAATAATATGTCATCCACATATAATATCAAAAATGCCACATTGCTCCCACTCACTTTCTTGTAAATACAAGCCTCTCCATAAGTTTGGACAAATCCAAACTCTTTGATCACCTTATCAAAGTGGAGATTCCAACTTCGTGATGCTTGCTTCAGTCCATAGATGGATCGCTGAAGTTTGCACACCTTATTAGCATCGTTAGGATCGACAAAACCCTTAGGTTGTCTCATATACAACTCTTCTTCAATCTTACCATTGAGGAACGCAGTTTTGACATCCATCTGCCATATTTCATAATCGAAATATGCAGCAATTGCTAACATAATCCTAACCGACTTAAGCATCGCTACGGGAGAGAATGTCTCATCGTAGTCAACTCCTTGAATTTGTCGAAACCCCTTTGCGACAAGTCGAGCCTTATAGATGGTCACATTACCATCAAGATCGGTTTCCTTTTGAAAATCCATTTATTCTCAACGGCCTTTCGTGAGGTAAGTCCACCAAGTTCCAAACTTGGTTCTCGTACATGGATTCCATCTCGGATTTCATGGCTTCTAGCCATTTGTTGGAATCCGGGCTCATCATCGCTTCTTCATACATCGCAGGGTCATCCATTTCATCAATCATGAAATTCATAACAGGATTGCCGTACAATTCAGAGTCTGCGTGTCACGCTTGGCAATGAGGTTCGGTAGTGTCCTCTTTTGGAGTTTCATGATCAATATCATTAGCTCTCTCTTCATTAGGTGAAGTCAACTCCGAAACAACTTCTGGAGCTGCGCTACTCGCCATTTCATGAAGAGAAGGTTCAATAACCTCTTCGAGTTCTACCTTCCGACTACTCACACCTTTCGCGAGAAACTCCTTCTCAAGAAAGGATCCATTCTTGGCAACAAAAACCTTGCCCTCGGATCTGTGATAGAAGGTATACCCAATCGTTTCCTTAGGGTATCCTATGAAGACGCATTTTTCCGCTTTGGGTTCGAGTTTATCCGGTTGAAGTTTCTTCACATAAACATCGCATCCCCAAACCTTAAGAATGATGCTTAGGTTTGTTTCCAAACCATAATTCATACGGTGTCATTTCAACGGATTTAGATGGTGCCCGATTTAAAGTGAATGCAGCTGTTTCTAGTGCATAACCCCAAAATGACAGTGGCAAGTCAGTCAGAGACATCATAGATCGAACCATATCCAATAAAGTACGATTACGACGTTCTGACACTGTTGGAATTATGCCCTAGAGGCAATAATAAAGATGTTATTATTATAATTCTTGTTCATGATAAAGTTTATATTCCATGGTAGAATTGTATTAAGCGGAAACATTAATACTTGTGTGGTTTGTGAACAACACCGTGTCCCTAGTACGCCTCTATGGACTAGCTCATTGATCAATGATGGTTAAGGTTTCCTAACCATAGACATGAGTTGTCAATTGATAATGAGATCATATCATTGGGAGAATGATGTGGATGACCCAAACTAAGCGAAGCAATTAGATCGTGTCATCGTGTTCGTCTTTGCGAAGCTTTTCCTATGTCAAATATTGTATTCCTTAGACCATGAGATAATACAACTCCCTGGTATCGGAAGAAAGCTTTGAGGTCATCAAACGTCATCCTATGAGAGGGTGATCATAAAGGTGTCTCTCAGGTGATCGGAAAGTATCTGTTGGGTTGTATGTATCGAGATGGGATTTGTCCCTCCCAAGTCGGAGAGATATACTTCGGGCCCACTCGGTAATCGATATCAACACCGCTTGCAAGCATGTGGTTAAGGAGTTAATCACAAAGTGATATCGTATTACGGAACGAGTAAAGTACTTGCTGTGAACGAGATTGAACTAGGTATGACGGTACCGACGATCGAATCTCGGGCAAGTAAAATATCGCGAGACGAAGGGAATATATATATGGGATTGATTGAATCCGCATCGTGGTTCATCCGATATGATCATCGATGAATGCGTGGAGTCAATATGGGTGCCTGCACTCCCGTTGATTATTGATAGAAGATCATGTCTGCATATTCTCGAACCCGCAGGGTCACACACTTAACGTGTCTCGACGCTAGGATAGATTGGATACTTGGTTTATGAATTTTGTTCGGAGTCACGGATGGGATCCGGGACATCACGAGAGGTTCCGGAGTGGTCCGGAGAATAAGATTCATATAAGGCAGTGCAGTTTTTGGAGTTCGGAATTGTTCCGGATTAATCGGTATTGTACCGGAAGCTTCTAGAACCTTCCGGAAGGGGGCCAACATGGTCCCACCTTCCGGGAGGGGGCATGGGCCTATGAGGGAGTGTCCTGGCCGCATTGGGCCAGGGGCACAAGGCCCCATAGGGCCCAGCCGATTCTAGAGAGATTTAACTCGTTTAAATCTCGGGATAGAATTTCTAGATAAGGGAAAGTTTAAATCGTTTAAACTGGAGATAGAATCCTAGCCCCCCCCACTCCTCCCTCCCTTGGCCGCCGGCCCAAGGCTTGGAGGAGGGGCTAGGGTTGGCCGCCCCCTCCCCCTCTATATATAGAGGGCTAGGGCGCCCCCTCCCTCCTACACACCTTCCTCCAAACCCTAGTTGCCATGCTGCCCTTCTCTCTCCCTCCCGACTGTTTGTAGGCGAAGCCCTGCTGCAGAAATTCTCCACCATATACACCACGCCATCGTGTTGTAGATCCAATCTATCTCTCCACCCTACTTGCTGGTCCGAGGAAGGAGGAGACGTCGAGGTGCTGCACGTGTGCATCTCACGGAGGCACCGCCACTTGTGGTGCTAGATCGGATCGGATCGCGAGGAGGAGAAGCGAGTACGACTACATCACCCACGTTCCGGATTTAACGTTCAGGCGAATCTTCAAGGGTATGAAGATCTAATCCAATCTCTCTCGTTGTTTGCATCTCCTAGATTAGATCTTGGCTTTCCCTCTCGCTCAGTGAAAATTTTGATTTACTATGCTGCGAAACCCTTCAGTGGTATCAGAGCTAGATCTATGCGTAGATGTGTTTCACGAGTAGAACGCAACATGGTTGTTGCGGGCGTTGATGTTTTCTGTTGCAAGCCTCTTGTTTGTGTTCTTCTTATGGCGCGGGATAGTGAGATTGAAGCGGTCCAGGCCAACCTTACGCGACGTCGTCATGAGACCGCTCCGCACTTGACGCGTGTGGCTTGTTCCACACATGCGCTGGTGGATGTCGTTTCTCTCACTATAGTTGTCATGGGATTAACACCGAGTTTGGCAACCATAATATCACCGCCAGGATTTCCGTAGGTAAGAATCGTTCTTAGCATCTACTCCCATAAGCCACGTAAAACATGCAACAACAAAGTAGAGGCGTCTAACTTGTTTTTGCAGGGAGTGTTTTCTGTGATATGGTATGGCCCAAGATGTGATGTGTATATTGTATGCGATGATCATGTTTTGTAATGTTTCACGACTTGCATGTCGATGAGTACACAACCGGAAGGAGCCATATGGTTGTTTTTATAATTGTGTATGACCTGCGAGTCAACTTCTTATACGCCATGTAATAGCTTTACTTTATCGCTAAGTAGTTAGCAATAGTTGTAGTTGCTATTCATGGTGGAGGCAATCATGGTGAAGTGATGGAGATCATGCCGGAACGCACAAGATGGAGATCATTGCGCGAAGATTGGCTATACCATGTCACATAAAGTTATATGCATGTGATGTTTATCCTTTTATGTATCTTGTTATGCTTAGATCGCGATGGTAGCATTATAAGATGATTCCTCACTTAAAGGTCAAGATAAAAACTGTGTTCTCCCCAAGTATGCACCGTTGCGAAAGTTCGTCGTGTCCAAGCATCACGTGATGATCGGGTGCTATAGACTCTATGTTCACATACAACGGGTGCAAGCCAGTTTTGCACACGCGGAAATACTTGGGTCTAACTTGACGAGCCTAGCATGTACAGACATGGCCTCGGAACACATGAACCGAAAGGTTAAGCATGAGTCATATGAATGATATGATCGACACTTCGTTGTCCACCATTGAAACCACATCTCTTCTCGTGAAGATCGGATTAGGTGTGGTGAATTTGGATCGTGTTCACTAAACAACTTGAGGGCTGTTGAATTTAGTGGGAGTTCATCTAGTAATTTGATTAAAAGTTGAACTAGTTATCATGAACATAGTCTAATTTGTGCTTGCAAATATTGTAGATCACATGGCTAAGTCCAACTTCAACTTCAACGTTTTTGCTGAGAAAGAAAAGCTTAAGAACAATGGGTCTAACTTCACCAATTGGTTCCGCAATCTGATAATCATTCTGTCTGGAGGACAAAAGGACTATGTCCTTGAGAAAGCGTTAGGTAACCCCTGCTAAGCGCATACCGGCTGATGAGAAAGCTGTCTATCATCGGCAAGAAAGATGATTATGGTGTGATTAAGAGCACCATGTTGTTTGCTATGGAACCAAACTTCAAAATCGTTTTGAAAACTATCCTGCCCTTTGAGATTCTCAAGAGTTGAAAACTATGTTCCAGACTCAGCCCGCTCGAGAGATATGAGATCTCGAGAAGTTCTTTAAGCGCAAGATGGAGGAAGGGAGTTCGTTAGTGAGCACGCCATAAAGATGTCGGGCTACACTCAACGCCTTGAGCAACTGGATCGCAAGATTCGGAGGAGCTCAAGATTGACAGGTGGTTCTGCAATCACTCCTCCCGGCTACAAAAGTTTTGTAGTGACTCATAATCAGATTGGTTCCACTGATACGATCACCGAGCTCTTCGCAAAGTCAAGGCTGCGGTGGACATCAAAAAGGATAATCATGTGTTGATGGTCAACAAGCCCTCCTTTAAGAAAGGTAAGGTGCAAAGAAGCCCTTCAAGAAAGGAGGCGGCAAACGCGTTGCCCTCGCTGAGAAGAAGCTCAAGTCCGACCCAAGCCGGAAACCGAGTGCTTCTATTGCAAGGACAAGGGTCACTGGAAGCAGAATCGTCCAAGTACTTAGCGGACAAGAAGGCTGGCACCATCAAAGGTATATTTGATATACATGTTATTGATGTTTTCCTTACTAGCCCTCGTTGTAGTGCTGGGTATTTGATACTGGTTCGATTGCTAATATTTGTAACTCAAACAGAGCTACGGAATAGACGGCTATGAGGGATGAGGTGACGATGCGCGCGTTGGCAACGGATCAAGAGTTGATGTGATGGCCGTCAAGACGCTCTCCTTAGTTTTACCTTCGGATTAGTTTTAAACCTTAATAAGTGTTATTATGTGCTGCGTTGAGCATGAACATTATTTCGGATCGTGTTTATTGCAAGACGGTTATTCATTTAAATCGGAGAATAATGGTTGTTCTATTTATATGAGTAACATCTTTTATGGTCATGCACCTCACGTGAATGGTTTATTTCTTACGAATCTCGAAAGGGATGAAACACACATCCATAACATTGAGGCTAAGAGATGCAAAGTAGATAGTGATAATACTACTTATTTGTGGTAATCGTCTAGGTCATATTGGTGTAAAGCATGAAGAAACTCCATTCGATGGACTTTTGAGTCTCTTGATTTTGAATCATTTGACACATGCGAACCATGCCTCCTGGGCACGATGATCAAAACCCCGTTCTCCGGAATGATGGAGCGAGCAACGGACTTGTTGGAAATCATACATACCGATGTATGTGGACCGATGAGTGTTTCAACGCGCGGTGGATATCGCTATTTTCTCACTTTTACCGATGACTTAAGTAGATATGGGTATATCTATTTAATGAAACATAAATCTGAAACGTTTGAAAAGTTCAAAGAATTTCAGAATGAAGTGGAGAACCATCGTAACAGAAAGATTAAGTTTCTACGATCCAATCGTGGGGGCGAATATTTGAGTTATGATTTTCTCACGCATCTCAAAGCAAGTGGAATCGTTTCACAACTCACGCCACCAGAACACCACAGTAGCAATGGTGTGTCTCGAACGCAGAATCGACCCCTATTAGATATGGTCCGATCGATGATGTCTCTTACTGATTTGCCATTATCATTTTGGGGTTATGCATTAGAAACCGCTGCATTCACTTTAAATAGGGCTCCATCTAAATCCGTTGAGACGACACCGTATGAACTGTGGTTTGGTGCTAAACCTAAGTTGTCGCTTAAAGTTTGGGGATGCGGCTTACGTCAAGAAGTTGATGCCGACAAGCTCGAACCCAAAGCGGAGAAATGCGTCTTCATAGGATACCCTAAGGAAACTATTGGGTATACCTTCTATCACGTAACCGAAGGCAAAGTGTTTGTCGAAGAACAGTTCCTTTCTTGAGAAGGAGTTTCTCGAAAGAAGTGAGTGGGAGGAAAGTAGAGCTAGACGAGGTTATTGAACCTTCTCTTGAATTGGAGAGTAGCGCAGCACCTGAAATTGTTCCAGTGTCGCCTGCACCAACAATAGAGGAAGCTAATGACAAGGATCATGAAGCTTGAGACGACTCTTGAGCGTTGCGTGTCGACAAGGTCGCGTGCCCCTCCTGAGTGGTACGGCAACCCTGTCTTGACAGTCTTGTTAGTAGAAGACAGTGAACCTACGAACTATGAGGAAGCGATGATGAGCCTAGACTCTGAGAAATGGCTAGAAGCCATGAAATCCGAATTGGGATCCATGAGCGAAAACCAAGTATGGACTTTGTGGACCCTCCTAGCGACCGAAAGGCCGTTGAGTGCAAATGGATCTTCAAGAAGAAAACGACGCGGACGGTAATGTTACCGTCTATAAAGCACGGCTTGTTGTGAAAGGTTTTCGACAAGTTCAAGGTGTTGACTACGATGAGACTTTCTCTCCCGTAGCGATGTTTAAGTCCATTCGGATTTTATTAGCAATTGCTGCGTTTCATGATTATGAAATATGGCAAATGGATGTCAAGACTGCTTTCCTCAATGGCAACATTGATGAAGAGTTGTATATGATGCAACCCGAAGGTTTTGTCGATCCTAAGGATGCTGATAAAGTATGCAAACTTCAGCGTTCCATTTATGGACTGAAGCAAGCATCTCGGAGTTGGAACCTTCGTTTTGATCAAGTGATCAAGAGCTTTGGATTTATTCCAAATTGCTACGAAGCTTGCATCTACAAGAAAGTGAGTGGGAGCTCGGTGACGTTTCTGGTACTATATGTGGATGACATATTGATTATTGGAAATGACATCAACATGCTTAACGATGTGAAGAGTTATTTGAACAAGTGTTTCAATGAAAGACCTAGGTGAAGTCGCTTATATATTGGGCATCAAAATCTATAGAGATAGACAAAGACGCCTGATAGCTTTAAGCCAGAGTACATACCTAGACAAAGTTCTGAATAGGTTCAGAATGGATAAGGCATTGAAAGGTTCAGTGCCTATGTTGTGAGGTAAGATATTGAGCAAGGCTCAGTGTCCAGCTACGGTAAATGATAGGGAAGCTATGAGCAAAGTGCCTTATGCCTCGGCCATAGGTTCCATCATGTATGCCATCTTTGTGAACTAGACCGGATGTGTCCAATGCTCTTAGTTTGACGAGATATCAAAGTGATCCAGAGTGGAACATCGACAGCCGTGAAGAACATCCTAAGGTACCTAAATAGGACTAAAGAAATGTTCTTAGTCTATGGGGGTGATGAACAGCTCGTCATAAAAGGTTACGTCGATGCTAGTTTCGACACCGACAAGGATGATTCTAAATCTTATTGTGATACGTGTATATTTTGAATGGAGGAGCTATGAGTGGAGAAGCTGCAAGCAAAGCGTGGTCGCGGGATCTACAAGAGAAGCGGAATACATGGCTCTTTGAGAAGCGTCAAGTGAAGGAGTTTGGATCGAAACTTCATCATCGAAGCTTGGCGTGGTTCCAAGTGCATTGGACCCATCGAGATATTGTGTGACAACACCGGCGCCATAGCACTCGCTAAGGAACCAAGATATCATCCAAAGACCAAGCATATCAACCGAAGTTTCATATAATCCGAGATTATATAGCGATGGAGATCGAAGATCGAAAGTACATACAGATCCGAATGTCGCAGATCCATTGACTAAACCTCTTCCGCGTGCAAAACATGATCAAGACCTCGGTGCCATGGGTGTGAGATTGTTGCCAAATGTAAACTAGATTATTGACTCTAGTGCAAGTGGGAGATCTGGAATTATGCCCTAGAGGCAATAATAAAGATGTTATTATTATAATTCTTGTTCATGATAAAGTTTATATTCCATGGTAGAATTGTATTAAGCGGAAACATTAATACTTGTGTGGTTTGTGAACAACACCGTGTCCCTAGTACGCCTCTATGGACTAGCTCATTGATCAATGATGGTTAAGGTTTCCTAACCATAGACATGAGTTGTCAATTGATAATGAGATCATATCATTGGGAGAATGATGTGGTGGACAGACCCAAACTAAGCGAAGCAATTAGATCGTGTCATCGTGTTCGTCTTTGCGAAGCTTTTCCTATGTCAAATATTGTATTCCTTAGACCATGAGATAATACAACTCCTTGGTATCGGAAGAAAGCTTTGAGGTCATCAAACGTCATCCTATGAGAGGGTGATCATAAAGGTGTCTCTCAGGTGATCGGAAAGTATCTGTTGGGTTGTATGTATCGAGATGGGATTTGTCCCTCCCAAGTCGGAGAGATATACTTCGGGCCCACTCGGTAATCGATATCAACACCGCTTGCAAGCATGTGGTTAAGGAGTTAATCACAAAGTGATATCGGATTACGGAACGAGTAAAGTACTTGCTGTGAACGAGATTGAACTAGATATGACGGTACCGACGATCGAATCTTGGGCAAGTAAAATATCGCGAGACGAAGGGAATATATATATGGGATTGATTAAATCCTGGCATCGTGGTTCATCCGATATGATCATCGATGAATGCGTGGGAGTCAATATGGGTGCCCATAGCCCGCTGTTGATTATTGATAGAAGATCATGTCTGCATATTCTCGAACCCGCAGGGTCACACACTTAACGTGTCTCGACGCTAGGATAGATTGGATACTTGGTTTATGAATTTTGTTCGGAGTCTCGGATGGGATCCGAGACATCACGAGAGGTTCCGGAGTGGTCCGGAGAATAAGATTCATATAAGGCAGTGCAGTTTTTGGAGTTCGGAATTGTTCCGGATTAATCGGTATTGTACCGGAAGCTTCTAGATGCTTCTGGAAGGGGGCCAACGTGGTCCCACCTTCCGGGAGGGGGCATGGGCCTATGAGGGAGTGTCCTGGCCGCATTGGGCCAGGGGCACAAGGCCCCATAGGGCCCAGCCGATTCTAGAGATATTTAACTCGTTTAAATCTCGGGATAGAATTTCTAGATAAGGGAAAGTTTAAATCGTTTAAACTGGAGATAGAATCCTAGCCCCCCCACTCCTCCCTCCCTTGGCCGCCGGCCCAAGGCTTGGAGGAGGGGCTAGGGTTGGCCGCCCCTCCCCCTCTATATATAGAGGGCTAGGGCGCCCCCTCCCTCCTACACACCTTCCTCCAAACCCTAGTTGCCCTGCTGCCCTTCTCTCTCCCTCCCGACTGTTTGTAGGCGAAGCCCTGCTGCAGAAATTCTCCACCATATACACCACGCCGTCGTGTTGTAGATCCAATCTATCTCTCCACCCTACTTGCTGGTCCGAGGAAGGAGGAGACGTCGAGGTGCTGCACGTGTGCATCTCACGGAGGCACCGCCACTTGTGGTGCTAGATCGGATCGGATCGCGAGGAGGAGAAGCGAGTACGACTACATCACCCACGCCCGATTTAACGCTCCAGGCTAATCTTCAAGGGTATGAAGATCTAATCCAATCTCTCTCGTTGTTTGCATCTCCTAGATTAGATCTTGGCTTTCCCTCTGTTCGCTTCCGTAGAAAATTTTGATTTACTATGCTGCGAAACCCTTCAGACACACCATTACATTGTGGTGTTCCGGTAGGCGTGAGTTGTGAAACTATTCCACAGTCTTTCATATGTGTGCTAAACTCGTAACTAAGATACTCTCCTCCACGGTCGGACCGCAGAAATTTGATCTTTCTGTTACGATGATTTTCCACTTCATTTTGAAATTCTTTGAACTTTTCAAAAGTTTCAGGCTTGTGTTTCATCAAACAGATATACCCGTATCTACTCAAATCATCCGTGAAAGTAACAAAATAACGATATCCACCTCGTGCCGACACACTCATTGGTCCACACACATCAGTATGTATGATTTCCAATAGATCCGCCTGCTCCATTGAACCGGAAAACGGCGTTCTAGTCATCTTGCCCATAAGGCATGGCTCACATGTATCAAATGATTCAAAATCAAGTGATTCCAAAAGTCCATCAGAATGGAGTTTCTTCATGCGTTTAACGCCAATATGACCTAGACGGCAGTGCCACATATATGTAGATATATCATTATCAAGTTTAATCCTTTTAGCATCAACATTATGAATATGCGTAATACTACTATCGAGATCCAACAGAAACAAACCATTCAACATAGGTGCATGACCATAAAAGATATTATTCATATAAATCGAACAACCATTGTTTTCAGACTTAAATGAATAACCACTTTGCATCAAACACGATCCGGATACAATGTTCATGCTCAAGGTGCACCAAATAACAATTATTTAGGTTTATAACTAATCCCGATGGCATATGGAGAGGCAGCGTTCCGACGGCGATCACATCAACTCTTGATCCATTGCCGACCCGCATCGTGACCTCATCCCTTGCTAGTTGTCGCCTGTTTCGCAGCCCCTGAACCGTGTTACATATATTAGCAACCGATCCCGTATCAAATACCCAGGTGCTACTGCGAGTACTAGTCAAGTACACATCAATAACATGTATATCACATATACCTTTGTTTGCCTTGCTGGACTTCTTGTCCACCAAATACTTGGGGCGATTCTTCCAATGGCGATCCTTGCAATAGTAGCACTCGTGTCGACTTAGGGCCATTCGGGTTTCTTTTCAGGCGTGGCAACAGACTTGCCACCCTTCTTTCCCTTGTGCTTGCCTTTCTTGTCCTTCTTGAAACCGGTGGTCCTATTGATCATCAACACTTGATGTTCTTTCCTATTCTCCATTTCTGCAGTCTTAAGCATTGACAGAAGCTCGGGAAGAGACTTCTTCATGCCCTGCATATTATAGTTCATTACGAAGCTCTTGTAGCTAGGTGGCAGAGATTGGAGAACACGATGTATGCCTAAGTCATTTTTTCCTTTGGTGGCTGCTGTTGTGGTGCCAGAGGCAGGTGAAGGGCGTTGGCGTCAAGCTCAGAGGACCACCAGCCAAGGCTTTGCGCAAGGCTGGTGGTCTGTTGTAATTTTCTTTCTTGGCTGGTGGTCCTTTGCGCAAAGCCTTGCGTTCTGCTGTTTTTTCAGTTTTTCAGTTTTGTCAGGTCGGTGTGTACATGGCTTGTACTATGATATTTATGATATAAATGAGACACGTATTACCATGCCAAAAAAAAGCCGGTTGCATCTCTGATCTGCAACGCGACTGGCATACATGGCTGAAGTTAGGGTGTCAAGTGGGATCCTGCCAAAGTCCCACCTCTAGTTCATTTGTCAAAATCTAGTAAAAAAAATTCCTCAAAATTTGAACTAAATTTGGGCAAATGAACTAGAAGTGGGATTTAGGCGGGATCCCACTTGACACCTTAGCTGCAACGGCCAAAGCCGCCGCCATTGCGTCGTCGCTTCCCAATCCCAATGACATCATCTTCGATATCCTCTCCCGAACGCCGGTAAAATCTGTGTGTCGATTCCGCTGTGTGTCCAGGCTGGGGCTGGCGCACCCTCGTTTCTGACCCGTCCTTTCATGGCGGCGCACGAGACTCGCGCCGAGCCACACCTCGTCGAACAAGGAACGTTGCAGCTGTTAAAATAGGTCTAGTATGTATATTAGTCTGTCATGTATTTGTACACATATTGTACGATTGTAACGCTGATCATTATATAAAGGAAGGCACTGTGTGAGGCTATACCCATGGAACCCTAATCACTTTTGACTTGGTATCAGAGCCTCGGGCTCCTCCTTCCGCCGCCGCCACCACTAGAAACCCTAGTGTGCCACCTTCCGTCGCCGCCGCCGCGATGACCACCTCCTCGGCCCTCACGATCGCCACCATCCCGAGCTCCTCCTCCACCACCGTCTCGGGCCCGGTCGTTCATCCCCCGACCGCCTCCTCCACCACCCTCACCATCCCCTCCATCGTTGTTCGCCTCACCGGCAGCAACTTCATTCTCTGGAAGGCCCTCTCCGTCCGCAACTTCGCAGGAGCCCGCCTCCCTGGCTTCCTCGACGCTGCTTGTGCACCCCCAAGACACCCAAATAGGGACAGCAACGCACCGCCACAAAGGGCTAAACCCGAGTACGCCCAGTGGTGGACCTTGGATCAGAAGGTCCTCGGCCATCTTCTTTCGTCCATGTCCGAGGAGATCTCGGGCCAGCTCATCAGTTGCACCTCCGCAGCCGTGGCATGGGGGGTCGTTCACTCCATGTTTGCCGCCGAGAACTGTGGCGTCGAGCGCCAGCTTATATGCAATAGGTGAAGACCCTTGCGGATGCGATGGCAGCCGCCGGCTCCCCACTAAGCGATGACGACATCATCGACTACATGTTGACCGGTCTCGGCTTGGCGTTCAATCCGATCGCCGCCTCCATGAATTTCGTGAGTGCTCCGATCTCGCTTTCCATGTTCTATGCCAACGTCCTCAGCTATGAGGCCCTTCATAAGACACAGGCGGAGCCTGAGGATTGGTCATCCTCGGCTAACAGCGCGACACGGCCGGTCATCCCCAACAATCCCGGTCGCGCGTAGGATGTCAACCGCCCAAGTGGCGGTCGTCCTGCGGGTGGAGCTCTGCAGGGACAGCCCGGCTATGGCCAGGGCTCGAGGGGCCAAGATCGCCGTCGCAACAACGGCAACAGCGGAAACAACAACCGCAATGGAGGAGGCAACGGTGGTAACAATCGCAACCGCCATAACAATCGTCCCAGTGCCAGATTTGCCGTCTGAGGGGCATGAGGCGATGGATCGCGAGCGCTACAACTACGACAACCAGCGCGTCGGCAATGCCGCCTCGACCTCCGCCTCCTCTCACGATCCTGGCTGGGTCATGGACTCAGGGGCAACAGATCATCTGACGAGTGATCTCGAGCGTCTCCACGTCCACGAGCGCTACGGCGGGAAGGATCACGTTCAAGTGGCTAATGGTGCAGGTTTGTCTATTGCGCATATGGGTAACTCGTATTTACCCGGTTCATCTCTCCACTTGAAAAATATCCTTCATGTTCCGTAGATTAGCAAGCATCTTCTCTCTGTTTATCGTCTAGTATGTGACAATGATGTTTTTGTCGAATTTCATCGTGCCTTTTTCCTTGTTAAGGACAAGGCCACGAGACGGGTCCTTCTTTGCGGTAGAAGTCACGGCGGTCTCTACCCCATCCCGTTCAGTCGCGTGTCATCAGCGTCTCGCCAGGCGTCCTCCGGCGTCAAAACCACCTCTTCGCAGTGGCATCATAGGCTTGGCCACCCCACCAATAATGTCATGCAAACTATTGTTCGCCAAAATGATTTAGTGTGTTCTTCCAATAATCAGATCAGACTTCTTCCAATAATACTTCCCATTGTGTTTCTACTATGTCTCTTGATTTGGTTCATTCTGATGTTTGAGGCCCTGCCATTGCATCTTCGGGCGGGTATAAGTATTATGTTAGCTTTGTCGATGATTACTCTCGTTTTGGATTTATCTCCTAAAAAACAAGTCTGATGTTGAGCATGTCTTTTATGAGTTTCAGTCTCACGTTGAGCGTCAGCTAAACACTAAAATCAAAGTTGTTCAGTCCGATTGGGGTGGCGAGTATCATAAGTTGCATTGCTATTTTCAGCGCACGGGCATCTCTCATCGCGTGTCGTGCCCTCACACCTCGCAGCAAAACGGGATTGCCGAACACATCGCCACTTGGTAGAAACAGGTCTCGCGCTCCTGGCGCATTCCTCTCTCCCACTTCGTTGTTGGGATGAAGCTTTCCTCACCGCCTGCTACCTCATAAACCGTATGCTCACTTCTATTTTGCAACAGGACATCCCCGTTCATCGGCTTCTCAAGGTGCAACCCGACTATAGTTTTCTCCGCACCTTTGGTTGTGCATGTTGGCCTAGCTTGCGTAAGTACAACGCACATAAGCTCTCTTTCCGTTCCACTATGTGTGTTTTCCTAAGGTATAGTCCGATGCATAAGGGCTACAAGTTCTTGGATCGCTCCACGGGACGTATTTATATTTCTCGTGTTATCGTCTTTGATGAGTCTGTTTTTCCCTACGCCACCCCTGGCGTTCATGTCGATGTCTCCACTCTTTAAGATGCTCTATCGTTTCCTTCCGATGAACCGGATACGAGTACTACTATGCACAATTATGATATGTCTTATTTGTCCACTAACGTGTCTGTCACAGGCAGTTTTCCTATTGTGCTATAGGTACCTCCCGCGACCGAAGATGGCCGCGCGCATGTGATCGACGTGCACGGCGCACGTGAATCGAGGACGCCTGGTCCCGCGACGCCTCCATCGTCGCCCCGTGCCGCACGCACCAGTGGTTCGTCCTCCGCTCCTGGGCCGCCCAGCGCCTCGCCTGCTCCGGCCCAACTCGATGGCTCCGTCCCTCTCGTAGGCGATACCTCGCCCATCTCTGCTCAGCCTGTGTCGCCTCCTGTTGAGATCCATGTCTCTTCAACCGCGACGCCCTCGGCTGAGCCTGGCCATGCTATAGTCACTCGTCCGCGGGATAACACGCGTCGCAAGAAGCAGTTTACCGATGGCACGATGTGTTATGATCTTGGACGCCGTGCCTTTCTTGCTACGCCGGTGTCTCATCGCGATGCCCTTCGCGAGACCGCATGGCGTGCAGCGATGGCAGACGAGATTGCTGCTCTCCATCACACCAAGACTTTGGTCCTTGTTCCTCGCCCTCCTCGTGTCAACATTGTTGGTAGCAAGTGGGTGTTCAAGACCAAGCATCGTCTGGATGGCTCTGTGGACAAGTACAAAGCACGCCTTGTTGCTCACAGTTTTACTCAGCAGCACGGCATTGACTATGATGACACCTTCAGTCCTGTCATCAAACCAGCGACCGTTCACCTGGTGCTCTCTCTTGTTGTCTCACGTGGATGGACTCTTCGACAGGTTAATGTCAGTAATGTTTTTCTCCATGGTTTTCTCACTGAGGATGTCTACATGTAGCAGCCACCTGGTTTCGAGGATGATCGTTACGCCTCACATGTCTGCAAGTTGCAACAAGCCCTTTATGGTCTGAAGCAGTCTCCCCACGTCTAGTATGCGCGGCTTAGCGCTCTCCTGGCTGAACTCGGTTTTCGCTCCTCCACGGCCGACACCTTGATACGTTGCACACGTATCTATAATTTTGATGTTCCATGTTTGTTTTATATCTACTTTCTTATGTTTTGTCCATACTTTGGAGTATTTTTACACATTTTTTGAAACTAACCTATTAACAAGATGTCACAGTGCCAGTTGCCTGTTTTCTGCTGTTTTTGGTTTCAGAAAAGGTAGAAAGGAAATATTCTCGAAATTGGACCGGACAAAAGCTCAAGTCAATATTTTACGAGAAGGAATACGGAATACGAAGGGGAGACGAAGAGGGAAACCAGGGCGACCACATCCTAGGGTGGCGCGGCCAGCCCTAGCCGCGCCGCCACGTGGTGTCCAGTTCATGTGCCCGTGTCACCCCCATCCCCTATTCCCTCGCCAGCCGCTGCCGCCACAGCTCCTTCGATGCGACCTAGATCTTACCTGGTGGCGCTCATGGCGCATCGCGGTCGTAGCCCACCGGCGGTGCCCTGCCCTGCATCCCCACGCCGCGAGCGGTCCCCTCCGCGTGGCGCCTCTCACGAGTATCGATGCCCGCAGCCGGCGCGCGTCCACCACGGGGCCTACCACCACCCCGGTTGATGTTCCTGCCGCTGGTGAGGTATCAGGCCCCAAGCCACCCTTCCCGAACACCGCCCAGAACCCACCGCCGCTTCACAGAACCATGCGCGCTTCCCCGCCTCTGCCTCCTCTAGACGTTGAGCGTGAGGCGCGGCTACGGGCCGCCGCCCTGCAGACGCGGGAGGTGCTGGCTGTGCCACGCCATGGCGGTGGTCGCGCCCATGCTGGTCACTGGCGGGATGGCCAGGAGCCGCCGCGGCCCACGCCGGCGTCAGAGGAGAAAGGGGAGAGGGGGGTTGGGGATGGGGAGGCGAGAGCGGATCTCTGTCCTCCGGTCCGTAATGCTACCCTCGGAGCCTCTTAATCTCTTGACCAAATCTTGGAGAAACTTAATCAAGTGTCTCGCATTATTGCTATAGGGCGAAAGCAAGAAAACATTTTGCATCATGGCTTATTCATTTTGACAATGATGTTTTGTTATTTGGATCTAAAAGACTATTGATAAAAGTATAGCCCAACAGGTTGTTTGGGAAAATCACAACGAAGACGATAACAATTTGCATTCTATTATTTGTGTTTATTTATTTGCAATTAGAAGGAAATGCAGCTGCAAAATGCGTATTCTTCCAAACAGCCGACAGCATAACACCACAAACAACCTCACACTGTAGAGTTGCTGGGTATATCTATAGGCTACAGCACACCTCTCGGAACAGTGCAATAAGACAAAACCTAACTGCTCATCTCTCTACACAAATTATGATTCAGTTGGGCGATGCCAGCGGAAATCATATCAGCTTCTCTCACAAGTTAGACATTTTGCATTGCAATACTTCCTCCTCCTCCTTGATCCATTTAATCCGTCTGCTTTGGATGAACTCCTCAAACTTCCTGTTGAGCTCGTCGATCTCTAGCTTCTCTAGCTCATGGGCCAATCCATTGCAGGTAGGCTCCTCGACGATGACGACTGTCTCCAAAACGGTTACACTGTTTTCCACGTCTCCCTCGAGCCTGGATGGCTCTGGCGTCGACGACACCGGCACATCTTGTAGGTTCTCTTTCTCTTGGAAACAATTCTCTGGTGCCTTTGTAGTGTTGCTACCATGGTAAAGACTTCCTGAATAAGAGCCACACGGTTGTGCAACTTGAACCAGGGAACATGGTTGCTGTTGAGAGGCCGAGTGATGATCCTCGCTCTTGGATGGGGCCATCATACAGATGCCAAAGAAGCAGCTGCAATCGGCGGCAAGGAAGAGGAAGATGGCGTTGGAGAGGATGAACAACGCCTTCTTGGTCGTGGCAAAGCCACACAACACCGCAAGGAGCTGCCGAGTAGTAGTAGATAGGGCGTCGCCGGAAAAAGCCCCCAAGGTGAAGGACGAGGAGAGCAAGGAGAGGAAAGCAATGGCGGCGAGCACGAAGGCGACTCGCGAGACGCTGACACTAGTGCTGACAGCGTCTCGTCGGTTGCGGCATTGCTCCTCCAGGTAATCGTGGTGCTGGTCTACTACATGCATCATTATTTTTGGTTCTTGATTTGGAGAGGAGGTGCGCAAGGGAAAGAATGCTCTGTGTGTGATGGTTTTGCTCGATCTGCTCCTGTGGAGGAATCGGGTATATGATGGCATTTATACTAGCTCACCGCACTGGACTGTCTATTGGTAGTACAAGTCGTGAAGCAATGATACATGTCTGTTGGCTGGTTTCCTGGGACCCAAACAGAGAGCAGTTTCAGATACATGTAGGTGTACTTTCCTTGCGATAGTTTAAGCAGCTTTGCCACCTAAGACCTTGTCATCTCGTAAGATCTGGAAGTGTCACGGAACTTGCTCACCAGTAGTAGAATTGCACAAATGCGGTGCCTTCAGAATTCCGTCGACCAACCAGCAGGAGCAGAGCAAATACTATTACTCGTATTAATCATCCTTTTGGTAGATTACGCGAGACAAACAAAAATCATGCGGCTCCTCTAATGGCCGGAAACAACACATGTGATGTCGCATCAAGATCCGGATCCAGGAACCGGACACACAGAGGATCGTTAGCATAATAATAATCCCATTGGTCACCCAACAACTCGCTAAGAGGCATTACATTTTTTGAGGGTCCAGGTTGTGTAGTGTTTGATCTTGGCAGTAAGCGAGCTCTCTGTGACACGTGGTGGTGTTAGATCGGCCGCGCATGAGACAGCCTGAGACACACAGTATCTGAGAAGGTTTTATTTCTGCTGATTTTCCTGTCTAATCATCGTGGGGATGCAGGATCCGGTCTTGTTCCCGAGCAGGTCAGGTAAGTCGCGTACTGATGCCCACTGTCGAGTGGTTCCATTTTTGCTCAGATGTGCTATAGTGGTATTTACTTTTTACAGTTTTGCTAAATAATCCATGTTTAAATGTTGAATTCACCATGTAACTGAAGCCTTATCACTTGGGAAGAATAAAAGCGAAATCATCGTTGAAGAGACCTTTGATTATTTTATTGGGCTTTCTTTGGTTAATTTTATTGGGCCTTGTATTATTCATGACTCAAATGGATTACTGGGTGTATCTTAAGGTTTAGTCTATTAACTGACTGATAGTAAGATTGAAGCATGAAGAAAAAAAACTGCATGTCTACCCAGATCCATTTCTCCATGCGCACATTTAATTGCCGTTTGACCTTCCAAATTTTGGAGCATCGGTTGCCTCCGCTCGACGAGGAGGTGCCGGAGGAGCTCCTGGAGGAAGGAGAAGGAGACGCCTCCGAGGACGAGGAGCAAAAAGAACCTCCCTCCACACCCCGAAAGACACGCGGCCAGAAGCGCCGCGAAGAGGAGGCTAGTCGCAGTATCCAGGAACAAGAATACGACAGCGATTTGGAGATCGTTGGCGAGGAAAACTCCAAGCGGGTGCCGACCCCGACCAAGGCCGATCCGAAGACGAAGGCGGTCCCTAAGCCGCGGCGGCAGGCGACTCTCATTAAGACGGGCTTCACGCGCTCGCTCGGCCCTGAATTGGAGAAGCATGCGCACGTCAACACATGCCTACGTGTTCTTCTGGTCGCCAAGTAAATAACAACTTCGTCTTGTATAGCTTTGTAAGATGCATCTCGGAATTTCCGAGTCGCTGAGCGGTGTGGCCTTGCAGGAGCCAGCCGAAGAAGATAAACCATGCCAGTGTGGCGAAGATCCTGGCAAGCGGCGCCGAAGAGGGGGACGGCGCCTCCAATAAGAGAAAGGGGAATCAAGCGAGGCCCCTAAATCCGATGCCAAGAAGAAGAAGGTCGATCTTGTCGAAGCGGTTGAAGCGGAGACGAAGATGGCGCAGGAGAAAAGCAAAACCATCGTTGAATTCACCATGTAACTGAAGCCTTATCACTTGGGAAGAATAAAAGCGAAATCATCGTTGAAGAGACCATTGATTATTTTATTGGGCTTTCTTGTTGAACTGTAAGCCTGATGGGTTCAGTTCGTTGTCTGAATAATTAATAATTATCCCTCTGCGAGCGTGTTCGCGAGCTGGACTCTAAGTCGTAGCAGTAGTGGCTAGTGGTTGTTGCGCCGTGGGATGGCACGGATCAAACGCACGATACACGGCAGCGTCGAGGATAGGATCAGGTGATCGTGGGATGGCGCGGTCAAGCAAGCTTGGCCATGTCCTGGTTTTTAGGATCTTCAGTTAGTAGTCTTTGTAACAGCTACAAATAAGAGAATGGAAACGAAAAGCAGCAGATGTTGTGCGCTGCCCAAAATTTCCGTGTGTGTCCACTCCTCTCCAGCTGAATTTCAGGTTTAGCTCCGACATTTGGTATCAGAGCCTTGTGCAGAACAGTTTGGTGCCCAGTCTCTACTGGTGGAATCCGATTCAATGAAAGTGGTCCAGGCCGTTCTTAATCCATCGGAGTATAGAGGTACAAGTGCGGTGGTTACTGATGATTGCCGACATCTACTGATGATGCTTGGCATGGCGATGATACAACATTGTCCGCAAGAAGCTAATGTTGCCGCACGTCATGGTTCTATCTTCAGCTTTAGAGAGTTTTGGTTTATTGATCCTCCTGATTTTCTTAAACATGTAACTGTAGAAGACCGTGTTATGATTCAGTAATAAAGTTGCCTTAATTTCAAAAAAAAAATCTAAGTTTACCCAGAACACTAAAATGTTCAGTATGTGAGAGATCTATATGATATTCCCTGCAACAGCTTTGTGAAAACCATGTGTACAAGTTTCATTTTTTGTTGAAAATATTACGCTGAGAAGTAGACGTCCAGAAACGTGTGAAAACGTCATACTGAATTTGCTTTCGGTGTAACTCCAAAGTGCACATGAGTTTGAAGTTTTGTAATTTTATTTATACGATATAGATATGGAAATCATATAACCTTTGTTTGCAATGTTTTGATACTTGTAAGATATTCAGAAAGAAAAGTCGCCAAAAAGACGAACTAAAAAATATTAGGGGCGTTGCGAGAATCGAACTCGCGACCTCTCGCACCCAAAGCGAGAATCATACCACAAGACCAAACGCCCTTGTACAGAAATGAATGTTAAATAGTCTTTATGATCTATAATATTCTTTAATTGACTGGGTTTTTCCCTCCAATATTTTCGCCATCCCCTCCGAATTCTCCATTTCCCTCCTCGCCGCCGGCCGGTACATCGCCTCCCTTTCTCTCTACCACCCGAAGGATTCCCACACCTCGCCGCAGCCATGGCGGACACCTCGCCGAATCCTCCCCGCCCCCCGCCGGCGGCCACGGCGCCTTCACCCCTCCGCGGGCCGTGCCGCGCCCGGGCGGCACCGAAATGTCCGTCTTCCGCGACGCCGTCAAGGACTACATCGAGGCCGTCCCGACCTCCACCTCCACCTCCGGCTTGGGCCCCAGGCGGCCCAGTCTCCCCAAATCCACCCAAACCCTCGTCGACACCTACTCCGGCCTCCGCATCAAGAACATGTCAGTCTCGCCGCTCGAGATCGCCGACATCTTCTCCGACATCCGATTCGTCCGCATCTCCGTGTTCCAGTAAGGATTTTGTTTTTCCAGATTCGTTCGCTTGCTACAACTGGCCATTTGGACTCATGAACTCGTCGATTTGTGGGGGCAAACAGGAACCTGGCCGGGGGCGACACCTTCTCGGGCTGCTGGGCCACCGCTGACGTGGTGCTGGACAAGGGAACCACGCGGAAGGGCGTGCAGGGGTTGGACTACAGCATCTGGAAGATGGGCGCTCTGGACGACTCCGAGGTGTCGGTGTTCCTCTTCGGGGACGCTCACATCCACTACTTTGGTGGCGCTGTCGGCGACGTCTTTGCGCTGTTCAATGGCAACGTCCGCATTGACAAGGGGGTACTATGCTTGGTCTCGATCAATTCATGCCCTGAGGGTGAATGCCATAATAATGCGTGATGGTCAGTTGATTTTTGTTTGTGGTGATGTTTGTACAGGGGAAAGGGTTCTCGGTGAGTGTTAACTCAGTGGGGCAGATGATGAAGATGGGCGTCTCGACGGATTTCAGTATCTGCAAAGGCAAGAGGAAAGATGGGATGGCTTGCACCATGGCCACAAACAAGTATGTATTTCTTCATGCATGATGGGACTGTCTCCGAAAAACTGCCAATAAGATTCAGGAAACTACAGACTGTACTTGAACACCGAGGAAGTTTTGAGGTCATCTCCTCAAGAGTTAGTAACGCTTATCAGGAATGCAATATGTGCTAGCACTGAGATGACAATAAGCTCGTTTAGACATATGTTTGCCGTCCTATGATCAGCGGTCAAGGTGTGAGGATCATGGCAGCCATACCATAGTTTAACAGTATGCACATTTTCTTTCTGGTAGATAATCATGACCGGTTCAGACGATTCAAGGGCTGAGTGGGTTGTTTGTATGGATTTTCCTATATAATTTCTGGGATTTACTTAAATGAAAAAGATTAGACAACCCCCTAAACAATTGATGGAAGCATTATACTGGGGCTATTTCAGATAGCATTATTGTTCTTGTACAAACAAAAGAGTACAGACTACCAGAATAGTAAGGAAAATTTGTGCTCATCTCTTTAGAGACATTAGCATTTACCAGGAATGCAATATGTGCTGGCATTGAAATGAAAATTATGACATGAAGCCCATTTAGACATACGGCTGCCTTTCTACGGATATGATCAGACCCTGGTCATAATGTGAAGATCATTGCGACAACCATAGCATAGTTTAGCGATGTGCAGTTGTGCACATGTCTTTCTGGCTGATGAAATAACATCCAGTTCATTCAGAAGTATGTTTGCCTTTGTATGGTTAGACCCTGGTCAAGGTGTGAGGATCATGGCAACCATTGCATAGTTTAACGGTAGGCAAATTGTCCGGTTGATGACCATGATATGTTACACCAATCAAGGGTTGAATGGGTTATTTGTATGTATTTCCTATATAATTTCTGGTATTTGAATCATGGATTCATGATAATGGTTTGCCTTCTTCAAATGACTAGATTATACAGCCCCCTAAATGAATGGTGGAAGGATTATATTGTGGCTATTTCAGATAGCATTGTTGTTGTGTAGAAACAAAAGAGTACAGACTAGTACTAGAATAGTGAGGAAATTTTTTGCTCATCTCGTTAGAGATATTAGCATTTACCAGGAGTGCAATATGTGTTGGCACTGAAATGACATGAAGCCCATTTAGACATATGGTTGCCTTTCTACGGATATGATCAGACCCTGGTCATGGTGTGAAGATCATTGCAACAACCATAGCGTAGTTCAGCGATGTGCAGTTCTGTGCATGCCTTTCTGGCTGATGGTTGTTTTTCTACGGATATGATCAGACCCTGGTCATGGTGTGGAGATCATTGCAACAACCATAGCATAGTTTAGCGATGTGCAGTTGTGCACATGTCTTTCTTGCTGATCAACATGTTCGATTCACACCAATCATGTCTTGAGCGGACTATTTATATGGATTTAAATTTACAATATAATTGTCAGGCATTTGAACTGTGGCTTGGGCAGTTACCCTTGACATGACCAAATTAGATAATCCCCTAAAGAAATGATAAGTGGGTTATGTTATGGCTAGTTCAGGTAGCATTGTTTTTGTCCCTGCACGCTAAGCGTTGCTTTTAGGTCTAAAGTTTTCCATGGTGGAAGCAAATTGTAGTTGAACATCTTTTTTCTTATCCTGGTTTTGATTTTAGTTGTTATGTTCTGTTGTAGAGCTTATTTTACGTCATTTCATTTATGTTATGGTTAAACCGCAAGAACAAATGTGCACATGGTTTAGATAAAATTGATATTCTGGTTCTGAACTTCTCCTGTTCCTTCTCAAGCATAAGGGATCATACTGCAAATTTCATTCATCGGTAAGGATGTGACAGCTGTCACTATTTTGTAACTGAGGCAAGACAGGCATGCCATATTGAATTGTTGATTGATTATGCTTGTTTCCCATTGGCAGAACACATCATCACAGAAGTACTCTACTGGCAGAGTGGAGCCTAAGGGTGGGTAAGTGAATCCAAAAAAGAACGGTCCTAGCTTTCCTTGTATTCCTCAATAGTTGGTCATCATATCCACATAATTCTGTACGTTGGTCATCATATCCACATAATTCTGTACATTTTCTTCTTCAGAAACTTCCATTTTGCTGCCAACTTACGCTCTAGAGGGATTTACATGGTGCAGCCTCCATCAGAGCAAACTGGTCCAAGAAATCCATCACGACCACTGAAAGTAATGTCAGTCGATGGGCTAAAAAGGGCTTTAAGGTATTTTAAGTGCTTCTGTTTGTTCATCTTTGCTCGTAACTTCTATGGTAAACATGAACTTGTGTAGTGATCAAAACAACGGTGTGAACTGGGAAATACACAAATACTAGTGTCAGTTATTCTGTATACCATTGTATTGTCCAGATGTGACATTCAGAAGGATCCTCCAGTATATGATGACATACTTATGGTCGAACATGTGCCAGCCCTTTTAATAGCATGAGCTGAAGACACTTGGCATGTTAAACATGCTATTTCTTAATTCTAATATTGTCTTGCAGTCATGCAGCCAAAGTGACCACTAAAAACAACTCTCAGGGCATAAGGTTCCTCTCCCATGTCACAGGTAAAAACATATTCCTCACTCTTGACCTGTTTGATGCAAAATTTGCTGCTGTCACCTTTTGCAGTGGCAACTTAGTTATCTTTCTGCATTGACCAGGTGGTATGGAACCAAACCTCATAAGGAATGGTTCTACGGTTCTGGAGAAGCCGAAGTCGACCTGGAGCAGCCTTTTGGATAAACTGAGCGCAAGCAGAAGGCGAGCCACAACACGAGCCCAGATCACCCACGTCAGTCTTCACCAACTACATGCAGCAAAAAATGCTTTCAACTGAGCGTCATTGATCTATGTGCAGGCCGGCTTCTTCTGGCGCCAAGGTAGCACCCAAACCGGGCTTGCAGAAGCAAGAACAGGATGCAAAAAGAAGAAAGGTGAACGATCCACCCGGAAACACAATCGAGCTGGACCTAGGCAGCTCAGACGACGACATAGTGCTGCGACGCTGATTGGCCTGGCTAGCCTCATGGTCAAGTGGCAGTCTGGCACGCTCTAGCCAGCTTTGTTTGTGGTTAAGAGACATTCTCTTTCAGTGTCTATGTATAACATGAGTAAACTACAGAATTGTGGCGCCCTTTCACAGCACATGATGTAGTTGAGGCGCCCAGGTATACTTGATTCTTTGTTTAAGAATTGATGATCTGAAATACAAAGGGCAAAAATGCTCTCTATTTTCCTGAAAATTGATGTTTAGCAAGCTCCTCCTCTTAGCCATCAGCATCCAAAAGAAGCCATGCTAATAACATATTGCGCACGTTTGGTAGAGATCCCGGAAGAGAATGACTATTGTTGTCGCATTAAACTTGAGTCCATATTTAGGAAGCAGCAGGGCCATGTGGAGATATTTTACTCGACGGTGCTTATTATGTAAGCTGATGATTGAAAACAATATATCCCCCACCGCGACTACATGTGGTTTAGTTTGCTCATATATCATGACTAAACAGGAACCATAAATCAGCTATGTAAGAAGCTTGGATAAGAACTCATATCGTGCTCTGCTACAGAGAATTTCACAACCCTATCAAGCGCCCCATCTGATATCAAACAGATCCTGCTAAGATGCACAGAACTGCTATACAATAACGGCATAAAGTACTCAGAACAAATTCACTGCTCCTCCTAATTCACAAGTTCCAGATGCAATTACACTGGGACTACACATCATGCTACGCATCTGAAAACAGAAGAATTTCATCATAATTAAAAAGCTAGACACAGCGTACATGGAGGACACTACTGAACGTCGCAAAACGACCGAGTTTTACTATGGGTTGTGTGCTGTCCATTACATCCATGGCGCCACCTAGGCTGGCCACCACGATGGCATCTTGCATCGAGTGCTGGCTAGGGCTAGCACATTGGTGACTTGGCGTTGTGAAATTATTATATCAGCCATCAAAAAAGGATGCTGATGTTGGTGGATATTGAAAGCATTTACAGTCTAAGTTGTTTTAGCATTGCACGGATTATTAAACAAAAAAAATGATGAAATGCACAGGTAGGCAGTACAGTCAGTCAGCAAAGTATACATGTAACTGCATACTCCCTCCGTTTCAAAATATAAGATGTTTTAGTTTTGTAAAGAAATATATCTAGACCCCTTTTAGTGTGTAGGTTCACTCTAAATCTTGATGAACGTACACACTAAAAGTAGTCTAGATACACTTCATTCACAAAGCTAAAACATCGTATATTTTAAAACGGTGGGAGTAGATCACAAAAGTGACGACGAGGAAGCGCATCAGAACCGCGGCAAGCGCAAGTTGCAAAGAACGATTGTGCCAGTTAGCCCGGTCGCCGCCGTCCCCATCACGTTGTCCGTGCATGTCTCGTCACGGAGACCGTATATTTGCATCACCGGAGGCGAGTTGTCCTGGCTGTAGTAGAAGAGTAGCTTGTCACCATCACGCAAGGTCCTCAAAGGCTTCACAAGATCGACGGCTCTGGCCATATGGATCGTGCACGTCTTGGACCAGACGTTGTTGTTGTTGAAGGGATCGGTCAGCAGCCATATGTCCGTGTACGAGTGGCTAGATGTTGTGTGCGCCTTTGTCTGAGCCATGCACAAGGCGCCGTTGAGCTCGGCTATACTGACGTTCCTCGTCGTCTCCGAGAGATCGTGGAAGTTGGCTTCCCATGGGCCTTCGATCGTCTTGCCCCACGACTCGCTCTCGAGGTCAAAGCAGAGTACGTTGTTCTCGTTCCGCACCAGGAAGTGTATGACACCGTCGATCGCGACCGAGCTCCGGTAGTAGCAGAGGGAGACTAGAGAGGTGGGTGCATGCGTCTGCCTCCATCCAGAGCCATCTCCTAATGTGAGAACCTCGCAACTCTGCTTGACGACGTTGTAGGGACCGTGATCCGTGAGGCGGACCACCTTGTAAACGCGAGACGAAGCGGCTTGGCCAAATCCAAAGCCGTATCGTCGGACATTGTTGTACATTTGGTAGGCGAGACCATGCACTCCCTCGGCTAGGTTGGGGCTGTTAGCTTTGCGACAAGTAAATAACGAGTAACGAAAATAAAATTGCAGCGAGAGGGACACAGATTTAACGTGGAAAACCCTCTTCAACAAAGAGAGGGGAAAAACCACGGACGCCAGCCAGCGAAACTTCACTATATCGGAGAGTGTTTACACAACGCCGGGGATTTCACAGATGCAACTTATCCCAACCGGCGGCTTACAAGAAGTATATATAGCGGTGGTAACCTAGGTCATCAACGATCCGCATGCTGTCGCCCCGCACCCCCACAGCGCCCCTCGCCGGACACGGAGTGGGCCAACTTCGCACTCGCCCGCCGGTTGGTCTTTACTTTGTAGAATTTGGATCAACGTATAATAGAGGCGAGTAAGGAGCATCTTCCCGGTCGCTAGATCGACCACTTGGGGGTAGGGGGAGTGTTTGTCGGAGAAGCAGGCGAGGCTGTCGAGGCTAGTGCAGAGCATCCAGCAGCCGTCTACTCCGTCCATCGACCTCACGACGTTGCCCTCCGTGTCCATCAGCCGCAGGGATGCACCGAGGCGGAAGCTACCGACGAGGAGCGGCTCGGCGCGGGACTCGTGGGCGACGATGAATGCTGGGTCGGAGATGAGAGCGCGCCACGGCCGAGACACGCACCGGAATCGGCAGAGGGACTTGGCCGGCATCCAGGATAGGATCTCAAAGATGGCGTCCGTTGAGAGAGAGTCGGAGTCGGCGGCGCCGTCTTGGCTCGATGCGTGTTGTCTGGTTGCGGTGGCCATGGTTGATCCATCGGCGGTAGGGCTAGGCATAGACAGCGCGTATCGTCAAGGAATTAATCTGTCTAGAATCGAGACGATCTTGTTGCCTTTATATGTACAAACGGTGATGAGGCGAGATCGAGATGGACTCGGTTCAATCTAGGATAAGCTAGTCGGAAAGGAAACCTGATGAAATAACAGTTCACATCATATAATTTGTTTTTTATTCACGCTTTGTTAAGACAATGTCTTCACTTTGAGCAGAGTTTGTTTGCCAAAAATAAGTAGCCAAATCCTAGTTCTGTTTCATAATGTTCGCACTGCCCTGCTAGTACACAAGTTCAGTTGTGTAAGATTCAGTGACAATACTAGATCTACATGGGGTAAACTAAAATACATCAGTGTATCTTCTAATGTTCTTCGAAGCAAACACTCGGCAGATTTGATTTTCTTAACTGCCAAACAGGTTGAAGAAGCTAACCATCCAGTTGCGCACAGTAAAAAAGACAAGATTTCACTGCTCCATAGAGGAAGAAAAACATCTCATAAAACAAAACCATACGAATGTGTTACAGAACAGCCATAGGAAGTTTCAACTGCTTTTGCCAGCTCCACACTACATAATCTCAGACTAAATAGGTAAGGGCCCTCCTCTTCACTGGGCGGCACCAGGAGCAGCGGTGATGATGTCCGAGTCACCAGGATCGATGATGCTGAGACAGCACACCCGGTAGTACTTGCCGCAGGCAGTTCCAAGATCAACATTGTCTGAAAGATCAAAGTCGCGTTAACAAATATATTTTACAACCATAAACTAATTCAGGTGGAGCTATAGTTCTGATACAAGAGTTAAACTACATGCATCAAACAAGCATTTGGGAAATGGTTCAGAGGAGGATCAAAGGATCTTACTTCCATGGAAATGGTGCACGCTGATCTTTGCCAACATGGCGTAGTACTCAATCTCAGACTTCCTGAGCGGAGGGCAGTTGTTGGCCAGGATAATCAACTTCCCTGAACAAAGAAACAAATTAGACTACTTAAACAGAGTCGCATGTAACAGGTCACACATATTGCAAGTGAATCCATCTGAAGTCACATCAAAAAATTATGAAGACTATCACAAGCAACACACAGACGTTGTAATCCTAGAATGCACAGCTGAACCATATGCACATCATTATGACCTATTAACCTGAAATGTGGTCGAATTTTAAAAGTCAAAATTATTCCTACATCATACTGGATAAGAATTTGGTTGAATCAGAAGGACTGGACTGCACATCTATGCAACAATACAAGATCACAAACAAAAAATTAAAGTACAATACCAATACAGAAATATCCTGAAATTGGCCTAAAGATCACAGATCTCAAAATGAGAACAAAATGTCAGCAAACAATTATCCCAGACTCCATTGTACCCCAGACTTGGAAGAGATCTTGAAGAAGCCATACTGAAGCGCCTGGTATCATTCTAGGGAGCTGTATTCATCTCTAGGGCACGGCAAAAGCAAGCCAAAGAGGTAAACTTCAGTCCCATTATAGAACCTAAATTCCCAACACAAAAAGAATGTGAATATCATAGCATAATCTTAGATCTAGTGTAACTTCATCATTGCATTACAGACAAGTTAGTAATCTTGGATAAACTTAATCAAGAGTCTGGCATGATTCTTCTAGGGCACTGCAGTATGTCTCCAGAAGTAAAGAGGCAAAAGCAAGCCTAAGAGCAGAACTCCGTATGTCTCCAGAAATCAACATTAAAGACTACAATATTGTACTGAATATCCCAACATTGAGTGCATGGCAACCTATTCCACACCAAACTATATGAAAATAATGTATCTATTTCTGCAGGACTCACAGTTCCACCCACAAATAACCACATGACATCCATTAACCACTCCACTCTACACCACAGGTAAGCAACAGATCTGTAAGCAGATAATGATTCTGCATTTCTAATAGTAGGATCCAGTAAACAAACAGACAGACTAACCAACCATTCACCACAGGACATCATACCAACCAAGACAACCGAGACAAGCAGCGTAAGATCAGCAAACAATTATTCCAGCCTACATTGTCCCCCAGATATGGAAGAGATCTTGAAGAAGTATCAATCAAGAGGCTGGTATCATTCTAGGGCGCTGTATTCATCTCTAGGGCACCACAAAAGCAAGCCAAAGAGGTAAACTTCAGTCCCATTCTAGAATCTAAATTTTCCCAACAAAAAAAATTAGTGACATCATAACATGAACTTGCAATTGGTTCATAACAAATATGGGCACTGCATTCATCACTTAAAAGAGTGGCAAAAGCAAGCCTACAAGCCAACCTCTAGTCACAGTGTACAATCAAAAACCAACACTAGAGACTACAATACTAAATTGAACATCCTAAGATTTAGTGCATGGCAATGTAACTCAACTCCCGATCTTCACACCGTTTCCACAAGGAAGCAAGACCAATAATCTATCTAGAGCTAAAGGTAGAGGTCGACTTCTGACGGGCTCAAAGTTCAACACACAAGAAACGACACCGCAAAGCAACTGACTAAGCAACACTATCGTCTACACCACAGCCAAGCCACAGATCTGTATGCGGATCGATTCTGCATTTTTGTTATAAGGATCCAGCGACCGAACTGACAAACCAACGATTCACCACAGCGGATCAAAGCAACCGAGACAGGCAGCGTAAGAGCAGAGATGCGATCCATACCCTTGGAGCTCCGGAGCGTCTTGAGGACGGTCTTGTAGCCGAGCGTGTACTTGCCGCTCTTCATCACCAGCTGCAGTTTGTTGTTGATGTTCTCCGTGTTCTTCTTCTGCAAACAGAATCGAAACCAGTCAGGTGACCACCACCGCATCAACTCGGAAGAGAACCAACTGGGAACAGAGGGGTAAGGGGAGGGGTCGAGATAGGGTTCGTGTCGTACCGTCTTCTTAGTGGGAGCCATCGCGTCCGGCGAACCAACCTCGGCAGGCGACGAGCGGGGCGGCAGGAGGAGGCGGGTGGCTTCGGGGGCGGCGGCGGGGTAGGGTTACGAGGGAGAGGGAGTATATAGGTGCGGCCGTGCGGACGAAATTACGTCGATACCACTGGGCCTAGGGTGCGGAATGGATGGATTAGTTGGGCCTTTCTGGACCTCGTCGATCCGAAATCGCTGAATGGGTTAACATATATGCGCTGTAATTTTTTTCCTGCTGAACTTTTCGAAAAAACAAAATCCAAATCTACAAAAGGGTTTTCTAAGGAGCTTTAGAGCCTCTATCCCTTAGAGCATCTCCACTCGTTCAACGTTTTCGGGCCGAAATTCCGCTAAAAAATGCCAGACGCATGTAACTTTCGGCTAGAAACGGCCATTATCTCACTCGTGTTTCCATGTGTGGTTCCCACGCGAGGTCAAATCAGCGACTTTTCGTCCAAATTCGGCGCAAATTCAAATAGTTCGGCATAAATATGAATATAGAGCAATTTTCGATATAGTTCAGCAAGAAATTAAACACATCAAAGTTTGGCATAGTTCGCCATAGACCGAAATACAACATAATTCGGTCAGATCATGCTCGGCATCTACTCGTGTTGCCCTTGTGTATCCATATGTGCTCAACCAGATCATCGTGCAGCTATTGATGCACTATCGGGTCTCGGATCTCCTGACGCATGGCGATGAAGACAGGCCACGTTGGTGGCACCTGGTGATTAGGCTCTACAAGAGGTCCATGTTTATAGTATGGCTCCTCCTGTTCGCTCATCCTTAATGATCATGTTGTGATAGGTAAAACAATAGTTTATCACTTCCCACATTGGTTGATTCGACCAAGTCATAGTAGGGAACCGGACAACTGCAAACCTCTGTTGGAGCTCACCAAATGCCCGCGCCACGTCCTTCCAGCAAGCTTCTTGTTCCTTGGCAAACTGAGTATGCTTGGGGAGCAGCGGGCATGAGATAGTCTTCACAAATGTTGTCCATCTTGGATAGATGCCATCTGCAAGATAGTGTCCCTTGTTTTAGTGGTGCGCGTTGATCTTAAAGTTCACAGGGGGAGCATGACCCTCAACAAGCTTGGCAAAGTTATTTGAGGACTGGAAGGCGTTGATGTTATTGTTAGATCCTGTCATGCCAAAGAAGGAGTGTCAAATCCAAAGATCATGTGTACCAACTGCCTCAAGTATCACAGTGCAACCTCCTTTGTGGCCTTTGTACATTCCTTGCCAAGCAGATAAACAGTTCTTCCAATGCCAATGCATGCAGTCAATGCTTCCAAGCATCCCAGAAAATCCTCTAATTTCATTGACTGCGAGGATTCAAGCAGTGTCTTCAGCATTGGATGTTCTCAAGTATTGTGTCCCAAACACTGCAATCACTGCCCTGTAGAACATGTACAAGTAATCAATAGCGGTGGACTCGGTCATGCGGAGATAGTCATTGACACTATCACCCGGAGCTCCGTATATAAGCAACCTCATCGACATTGTGCACTTATGCAGTGAGGAAACCCCTACCATGCCGGTGCAGTCCTTATTGCATATGAAATAGGGGTCGAACTCTTGGATGGCATGCACGATGTTGAGAAAGAGTTTTCGGCTCATCCTGAAACAGCGCTAATACATGGCCTCTTCATGCAGCGGCTCGCCGGCAAAGTAGTCGGTGTACAACATATAGTAGCCCTCCACCCGCTGCCTTGCTTTGCACTTCCGGCGACCCTTCGTCTAACTTCCACGCTTTGGCGCTGCAGTCTGTTGTTGGGTTCGCAGCATAGAAAACAAAAAAATTCCTACGATGGTGTAACTACCTCGGTGAATTACGCTCCTAGTTACATGCCTGGATGAGCGGAAATGGTTAAAATAGTACGGTGGGGCCCAAATGCCACTCACAGGTAGACCTTTCGGCCGTCCTAACCATTTCCAAACATCGGGACAAGAACAAGCGGCGAATCAAAGCGAAGGATCAACTACATACACAAATGAGTATGTATGCAAGCCACCATACATCAAGACATCGTAGCCATTCCATCTAAAAGAAAGGAATATAGCAACGCCATACGGCAAGATCCAAAATCCTAGATAGATATAATAGTTTAGGATATCTCCTCATACATCAAACATCGAGTATCAAGCGGAAGCGGAAAACAAGATCCGAAGCGGATAAAAGCAAATCGGCATAAGATGCCCCATAAATAAACACATCCGCCCACAGATCTCACGGATCCCGTTCCGGAATCTCTACACCGAATGATCGTTGCCCACATCGTCTGCCTCTTCCACCCAAGATCCATCTTGCGAGTGTACTGCTCATCTCGAACCAATAATTTATCGTGGTGAGACCCTAGGGTACTCAGAAGTCTTTATGCCTCTAAAGGGACACAACTGGTGACGAATTGCAGCAAAAGATAAACCCTAGCAATTTATAGATATGCTAACCATCCGCCTAACCAGATAGACGGATGTCCGCGAATTAATAACAACAGCTATAACGGTAATATTAATGAGATCCATCCTCCTCCTCGCCATCGACGAGGAAGCGGACGAACAACCCCCATCCGCTTGGCGGTTTTATTATCCATTCCATGAGTGTTGCACTATTTACTAGTCGTGTACTTAGTCAAATTAAAAGTGGTACTTTAGTTATTCTTGTCTATGATCGAGAAACCGTGCTCCAAGTCGTCCATAACCGCGACACGGCTTTGAAAGTTTTACCTGCAGGGTGCACAAATAGCAACACACACTGATCAACCTCGGAAAAATCAAATCAAAACCAACGAGGCGATCACGACAAAGCGATCACAGATTCAGAAATATTTCAGGGCACCCCATTAAGCTACCCCATAGCGGAGTTAGACCGAGACTCGACGGACTCAAGGTTTGCGCTGGTCGAAACGATCGGGAACCCGAAAATGTGACTGGGCTTGTCGATACCGCAAACACTCCGCTTACCTAACAAAGAAAGCAGACCGCGATTAAGACAATTTAAATAAAGCGATAAAGCATGGCATAAGTACAGGATAGTAAATAAAACCTCAAACTAGTTTGTGGCCCCAAGAAATAAGAATGAATCAAGCTCGCTCAGGGGGTTCATAAGCCTCCGGATGTGGATAGCGAATATTCAAGGAACAGAATCAAGTACTGGGTCCTACGGGACACAAGTGAGCCTGAAAACCAAATAGCAAATATGGCTCACCGTGCCACTTTCATTAGTTATCCCATTACTACTCGAGTTAAGTTGTTTAGGTACCTCGTTATCCATCGACACTCACATACCCTACACATGTCGTTTCTCGACTCGCATGGCTCAAACAACTCCTGTAGTAATGGCTCATGGGATGGAGGAACAAGCTTCGGTGGGGTTTAAAAGTAAAGGCTATGCAATACTTGGGATTCAATTTAATGCAATCGCGACTCAATGATGCAAGAATAAGATAGAGGCAATAGGTACTATATGTATGCAAGCATGTGGTAGTGCTTGCCTGGCAGCTCAGTTGAAGCAAGGGATGGATCTGGGTAGTGCTCCTGGTTCTCTTGATATATCCCCCTTTCGTGCCTATTCGAGAAGAACCAAACAAACAAGGGCCAACATAAATAAAGTGCACAAGCATATGAATAAAATGCGACAAGCTAACAATCATGCCATGATGAATGACGCACAATTTGCATGGCATTAATGAAGCATGGCATGGGTGAGGGGTGGAATACAAGAATAAACCATTTTATTTAGTTTTAGCCTCATTTTATCCTCATATTAGTTGATGTATACTTTATATTTATATGATGCATGCTGCAAAACAGATAAAGGATTGCATAAACAGAAAGGTCTCGTCGAGCTAATCATTTTAGATATATTATTTGTTAAATTTGGACTTATAAAACAAAAGTTATTAATTAATTAAGGAAAAAGGGCATTTTAATGTAATTTTAATCAACTTAGAAAATAAAGTGTTCAAAATATATTTTGGATGGCATAATTGAATTCCTCACATTTTTATGATTTGAAAACATATATTATTTGCATTATTTGGATTTGTATTTTAAAAGTTACTTGAAAACAGATTTAAATTTGAATTTGAATTAATTTGAAAAAGATTTGAATTAAAACAGATATCAGAAAACCTTTTGTACTCAAAGCTGAGCCAGCCACAGACGCCGACGATGTGTGGGCCACTCAGCAACAAAGCCGACACGCTGGGACTGGTCCGGACTTTTTGCATCATGAGCACACCCAAATTTAACGGATGATGTGGGCCTCAGCGGCGGGCCACATACAAGGCCAACGCAGCCGGACACGTGCATCCCAGTGCTGGGACTGGTCCGTGCCGGTCGGTTTCTCCTAGGGGTGTTTTTAGAAATACCGAAGGCTGGCCGAAAGCGGGCTTCCGGTCATGGGTCGAGGCCGCCTAAACACAAAAGTGACATCGGTGTGGTCGCCACGACGGGACAAGTTCCGCCGGGCGGATCTCGCTTCCGTCACGACGTGGCGTTAATCATTGGGAGAATCGCGTCATGGAAAAACGAAAGATGAAGAGGGACATCGGCTACAAGTCTCGCTTAGCACGCCACACGGAGACGGCTTCAAGGCCAAGGCACGCCAAGAATGAGGGCGGATTTGAATCGGCGCAGGCCGCTGCCAGAGCTGACACGGCCAAGGCAGAGCTGCTCGACGGAAGACGGCGGTGCTACGGCGAGCTAGAGAGGAGAAGGGGATGTCTAGGGATCGAGGTGCTCACCAGAGCCTGCCGGTGCGGCTGCTGGCGCCGAGGTGGAGGGATCCGCGCGGGCTCGGGACGGTTCGGCTCCCTCTCGGCATGGTGGCGACGGCGACGCCCGGCGAGGTCCAGACGGCGCAGTCCAGGCAACGTGAGGAGGCAGGGAAGGTGCTGGTACTCGAGATCGACTGGCCCACCTAACAGAGAATAACAGAGGTAGATGGCTAGGGTTTAGGAGGAGGAGATGGCCATGGCGGCTAGGGAGTAAGAAGGAGGAGGGGTGAGGGCTTGGGCGTCTCCTGGATGGGATCTGGGTGGGGTGAGGCGTGGAGTAGATGAGGGAGGAGGGTAGGGCACATGGGAGGTTGGCAGCTTTGGAAAAAAGGTGAGGAGAGGGGGATCGGGCTAGGTCTTCTCTCCCTGCTTCCTCTCTTTGTCTTGAAGCCAAAGAAAGAAGTGGGGAAGAGGAGGGGTGTGCTGGTGGGCCTGCACTGTAGGGAGAGAGGGGAAGCCAAGAGAGAGGAAGAGGAGCTCGGGTGTGACTAGGTTAGGTTAGAGAGGAGGGATATAGTGATAGGGGTAGGTGATGTGGTGGTTTAGAGAGGGGTGAAGAGAAAGGAGGGGTAAGGTGGCTAGGGTTTGTTTTTGTCAAGATCAAGCCAAGATCAAACAAAGCTAGCCAAAAGAGAGAAGGAGATCAAAGGTGGTAAGGGATAGAGAGAGAGGTTAGGTTTGGAGCAAGAATAAGGGAGAGGGGTATAGAGATATGGGGATGATCCACTCAAGATTCAAATAAAAACTCAAAAGAGAAGGAATGGTGATGCTTTGCATGGCCCATGCATAATATTAATGCTAGGTTTCATCTTGTGAAAACAACATAAATAGCCCTAGCATTTATACATATGCATTCCAAAAATATGGATTAAGCCAAACTAGAAGAAGTGGAAGGATGCCCCATGTGGAGTAGTTGGAGATGCCCATATTTGTATAAAATGGGACATGCTAGTGTGTATGTGCCACTAGATGCTTAATAGTCCCAAAAATATCCCAACATGAGCATAATTCCATGTTAATCCATATGGAAAGCTAGAAAAGGGTTCCACTCACAAGGCATGCAAAGGTGGCCATGTGGCTCTCATATATCAATAATGTGAAAACAACATGATGCTAAGATGAGAGCATGTGGAAATAGAATTGGATCCATCCCAACCCATATGAGCTAGAGGTAAAACCCAAATAAAGTGCAAAGCTCATATTTAGTTGGATGGTGGAATTATGAGGTGGTGACAGAGAAAGGTGATGGAGTTGAACAAAAGATATGCCCCCAACTCAACTTGGGCATTAAACAATATATCAAGAACCAAATACAATATCAAGAGGCAAATAATTAACAATGCATATGAGAGAAGAACCAAAACCAAAAGGGGTTTATATGATGCTCAAATGCAAGGTGGCATGATGACATGAGCATGATATAATGATGATGCAACAATTATATGTATGAAGGTAGCATTATATAGACTAGGCTAGTAGCATTGCAATTGTTAGACAATTGGGATGCTACAACTCTCCCCCACTAAACAAGAATCTCGCCCCGAGATTCCTAGGAAAAAGAAAACAACACAAGGAGAGGTGTGTTCGAACGAAGGTGATCCTTATGCTCCCAAGATGATGAAGAACTGAATGGTGCGACACTACACCTTGCAAAACTTGCTAGACTTGTTGTAGTCTTATGCTTTGCTTGTGAAACAACGATTAGATGAGTTGATGGATTGTCGTGAGACAAGAAGGATAGGATGGACATAGCTCCGGTTTTCTCAAGAAACATGATAAAAGAATAGAACCACTTGTGAAAGAAAGGACAAGATGATGTATCATGGATAAAGAAAGACACACCATTAAGATTAAAGATTTACCGATACTAGAGATGATGAAATCTTTGCCTCGCCGGAAGAAAAGAGCTAGGTTTGGAGAGGTTTGAACCACTATGGCAATATCATCGATCTTCCTCGGATTTGAGAAATGAAGTTTAGAAACAATATTGCCTTCAAACAATAGAATCCCTTGATATCAACAGAAAGATTTAGTTAGACAATCCGGATTAGATTCTTCTTGCAGAAGACCCAAAGGATCACGCAATTGAGGTGCGCGGATATAACTTCCGTAAACGGATGTGAAGCTAGATCATGGTGGAATCCAGAAGCCTGTAATATGGAGGATCTGGAGTTTATTGTAGTGATACTTATTGCTTTCTTTAGCCTTGAGGCTAACGCAATAGATTTGCGGCTGATGGCATCAACCATAATTGGTTTTACCATAGAAAAAGAATTGATGAAACAAAGAGAGAGATAGTTTCCTTCCATCTTGTTTGGGGATGTCAAGCACCGGTAGAAAGACGAGGACAGAAAAGAGTTTGCGTATGTTTCCACCAGATAATTGATGATTTTGCTCCAGCTAGAATAGATGTACCACCAACAAGAGATTATTGATTACTTTCTTCGAGAGAGCACTCCGGAAAAACAAGGACGGAAATAAAAGTATCAAGGGATAAAGGCCACTTCTAACTTCCGTGGAAGGAGTGAAATCACATTAATTCACCAATTCAATGTACAAGAGCGAATGATAAGAGTAGTGGTATGGTAGCTATTCCATCCCGCACTCAAAGCATTACTCCACACATGAATAAGAAAACCATGCAACCCAACCATCAAACAGTCAAGGTATTGACAAGAAGAGCTCGTGGAACTCCGTAAGAAAACAAAGATAGATGCAAACGATTCGCCGGATTCATAGATAGATAAAGATGATGATGTTGTCGTCATGTCTGAAGTACCAAGCCACCGGAAAGATATGAAGGAAGATTACGGAGAACAACTGCAAGATTCAACAAATGTAAAAGATAGCACCAACTTGAACGGAAGGAATACCAGATCTGGAAGGTCTTCATGGCCTCCGGTGGATTGAGCATAGACGATAGAGCGAGAGGGTTTCAAGAGATTACTTAACGAGGTAGAGGTGAAAATAACTCCATGTTGTTCTTGAAAAGATTGAGAGAGCTTTAGCGGTCTTGAGGAAAAGCTTTAGCGAAACGACGATGATAACTTGCCAACAAGGAAAAACTCCGGGTTTGGTTGAAGATGGAAGATGGAATTAACAACGAACTTGCTAATTCCAGGATTGAAGCAATGTATTTAGCAGAAGGATGTGGTCGAGATAGGTGACTTCAAGAAGCCAGAATTCACGCTTTGAGAACTTTGCACACAGGCAGTGCTCACGAAGCTTGAGAAAAAGAGACACAGATGATCTTCCATGTCCTTCCATTGATATCGAATAGGCAAGCATATTATCAACATATACCACCATGGATTAACAGGATATTCCCAGAATATCAAGTTGAAGAGGCGGGAGAAACGAACAAATGCTTGAAACACTTTCTGAGCTCAACGCTCTTAGAAAGATCAATATTAAGAGCACGGGTTCGTGTTGAAGAAGATGCACTGGAAGAATAGATTATCTGGTCCTTCGAAAGAAAAAGAGATGTCACCTGGTTCACATTGTCGATTGGATCACCGGTTACAAAGATAAGGAGATCTTGGATAAAGAAACGATGATAGCTCATACTTCAAGCAAAACTACCAGAGACGAAAAGATGCAATTCCCTCGTCTCAAAGAGAATTTTGCAGATATGTAGTTCAAAAAGATGTGCAGCATGATGGACAGATGATAGATCAGAAGTGCTTTGGGAAACTCCGGATTGCCGAAGATGCTTGAATATGCATAGATATGATCACGGTGTACTCAAAATCACAGGAGATCACCGTCACCATTTGGAGGATAGTGTTGATAGCATTTTCCATATTCCAATCGTCACTTATCATGAGTGGAATATAGCTGTGCCGATAGCCAAATTACAATCACCAGCATCGGATCGACACACGTTTTGTAATTAGCCCAAGAGAATTGGAGATGAAAAGAAACCCGTGATTAAGCGCGGTGACAAAAGAATGAGTTAGCATGGACATGCTGATACAAGAGAGATAGATAATGTTTCACACACGACTGAAAAGGAGTGTGGAAACACGGATATATCAAAGAAAAATTTTCCGCATTTTTCGGCATTAAAATACCAATAGATGCGCAAAATCACTTAACATATAGAGATTAGCAACTGATGCTTGCACAGAATGTGGAGTTGCTAGAAGGAAGGACACCCTTAAGAAGATGGCACCGGTTAACAAGGAGTCGTAGACCGCTACGTTTTCAAAAGCCCGTCACAAGATGGAATATACCAACAGTTGATAACCAAAGGAAGATTGTGATAACAAATTGGATGCAACAGATAGACAAGGAATTGCACACACACACACACTTTCTATGGTACTATGGAAACCCAGAACACGTGAATCCTAGTTTGAATTTAAGAAGAGGATTGAAAACGTTACACTTCCTTACCGTAAAAGGTGGTGGGTGGGTAAGAAGAAAAGTGGAAGCAAATCTACTCTCACGCTTTTGTTTTTCCCTAGTATACATAACTACCAAAAATATTTGCTAGATGCACAACGACCATTTGGCTGAGACCTCAAGGTCGGGATGGCTCGATACCAATTGTAACTACCTCGTGAATTACGCCCTAGTTACAAGCCCGGATGAGCGGAAATGGTTAAAATAGTACTGGGGCCCAAATGCCACTCACAGTGTAGACCTTTCTAGCCGTCCTAACCATTTCCAAACATCGACAAGAACGCGGCGTAATCGGCAAGCGAAGGGATCAACTACATACACAAATGAGTATGTATGCAAGCCACCATACATCAAGACATCGTAGCCATTCCATCTAAAAAGAAAGGAATATAGCAACGCCATACGGCAAGATCCAAAATCCTAGATAGATATAATAGTTTAGGATATCTCCTCATACATCAAACATAGTATCAAGCGGAAGCGGAAAACAAGATCCGGTACGGATAAAGCAAATCGGCATAAGATGCCCCATAAATAAACACATCCCGCCACAGATCTCACGGATCTCCGCTCCTAATCTCTACACCGAATGATCGCTGCCCACATCGTCTGCTCTTCCACCCAAAGATCCATCTTGCGAGTGTACCTGCTCATCCGAACCAATAATTTATCGTGAGACCCTAGGGGTACTCAGCAAGTCTTTATGCCTCTAAAGGGACACAACCTGGGTGACGAATTGCAGCAAAAGATAAACCCTAGCAATTCTATAGATATCGCTAACCATCCGCCTAACCAGAGATAGACGGATGTCCGTGAATTAATAACAACAGTTATAACGGTAATATTAATGATCCATCCTCCTCCTCGCCATCGACGAGGAAGCGATTTAACAACCCCCATCCGCTGGCGCTTTATTATCCATTCCATGAGTGTTGCACTATTTACTAGTCGTACTTAGTCAAATTAAAAGCGGTACTTTAGTTATTCTTGTCTATGATCGAGAAACTGTGCTAAGTCGCCCATAACCGCGACACGGCTTTCGAAAGTTTTACCGCAGGGTGCACAAATAGCAACACACACTGATCAACCTCGGAAAACCAAATCAAAACCAACGAGGCAATCACGACAAAGCGATCACAGATTCGTAAATATTTCAGGGGCCACCCCATTAAGCTACCCGTAACGGAGTTATGACTCGAGACGGACTCAAGGTTTGCGCTGCTGGTAAACGACCGGGAACCCAAAATGTGACTGGCTTGTCGACATCGCGAAAACACTGCTTACTAAGCAAGAAAGCAAAGACTCGCACAATTTAAATAAAGCCAGAAACATGGCATAAGTACAGATAGTAAATAAAACCTCAAACTAGTTTCAGGCCCCAAGAAATAAGAATGAATCAAGCTCGCTGTGGGGTTCATAAGCCTCCGGATGTGGATAGCGAATATTCAAGGAACAGGAATCAAGTACTGGGTCCCACGGACACAAGTGAGCCTGAAAACCAAATAGCAAATATGGCTCACCGTGCCACTTTCATTAGTTATCCCATTACTACTCGTGTTAAGTTGTTTAGGTACCTCGTTATCCATCGACACTCACATACCCTACACATGTTGTTCTACGACTGCATGGCTCAAACAACTCGTAGTAATGGCTCATGGATGGAGGAACAAGCTTCGTGGGTTTAAAAGTAAAGGCTATGCAATACTTGGGATTCAATTTAATGCAATCACTCAATGATGCAAGAATAAGATAGAGGCAATAGGTACTATATGTATGCAAGCATGTGGTAGTGCTTGCGGCAGCTCAGCTTGAAGCAAGGGATGGATCTGGGTAGTGCTCCTGGTTCTCTTGATATATCCCCTGCTCAGCGTCTATTCGAGAAGAACCAAACAAACAAGGGCCAACATAAATAAAGTGCACAAGCATATGAATAAAATGCGACAAGCTAACAATCATGCCATGATGAATGACGCACAATTTGCATGGCATTAATGAAGCATGGCATGGGTGAGGGGTGGAATACAAGAATAAACCATTTTATTTAGTTTTAGCCTCATTTTATCCTCATATTAGTTGCTGTATACTTTATATTTATATGATGCATGCTGCAAAACATATAAAGGATTGCATAAACAGAAAGGTCTCGTCGAGCTAATCATTTTAGACATATTATTTGTTAAATTTGGACTTATAAAACAAAAGTTATTAATTAATTAAGGAAAAAGGGCATTTTAATGTAATTTTAATCAACTTGGAAAATAAAGTGTTCAAAATATATTTTGGATGGCATAATTGAATTCCTCACATTTTTCTGATTTGAAAACATATATTATTTGCATTATTTGGATTTGTATTTTAAAAGTTACTTGAAAACAGATTTAAATTTGAATTTGAATTAATTTGAAAAAGATTTGAATTAAAACAGATATCAGAAAACCTTTTTGTACTCAGGCTGAGCCAGCCACAGACGCTGACAGGTGGGCGACGCGCTGACTCAGCAACAGCCGACACGCGGGGACTGGTCCGGACTTTTTGCACCGCGAGCACACCCAAGCGGATGATGTGGGCCTCAGCGGCGGGGCCAAGGCTGCCAACGCCGCGTCGGACACGGGCGATCCCAGCGCGAGGGGACTGGTCCGGTCGGTTTCTCCTAGGGGTGTTTTAGAAAACCGAAGGTGGCCGACCGCGGGCTTCCGGGTTGAAATGAGGCGGAAAAGGGCAGGGCCTAAACACAAAGTGACATCGGTTTGGTCGCTCACGACGGGACAAGTTCTGGCCGGGCGGATCTCGGCTGCTCACGACGGTGGCGACGAATCCGCTGGGAGAATCGCGTCGCGGAAAAAACGAAAGATGAAGAGGGGACATCGGGCTACAAGTCTCGTTTAGCACGCTCACACGGAGACGGCCTACAGCGCGCGGGGCACGCCGAAGAATGAGGGCGGATTTGCAGAATGCCGCTGCCAGAGCGCTGACAATGGCCAAGCAGAGCTGCTCGACGGAAGACGGCGGTGCTACGGCGAGCTAGAGAGGAGAAGGGGATGTCTAGGGGATCGAGGTGCTCACCAGAGCTCACGGTGCGGCTGGCGCCGAGGTGGAGGGATCTGGCGGCCTCGGGACGGTTTCCGGGCTCCTCTCGGCATGGTGGCGACGGGCGCCCGGCGAGGTCCAAACGCTGCTGCAGGTCCAGGAGGCGGTGAGAGGGAAGGCGGGTACGAGATCGACTCGATCGACTCACCCACCTAATGTAGAATAACAGAGGGTAGACGGCTAGGGTTTAGGAGGAGGAGATGGCCATGGCGGCTAGGGAGTAAGAAGGAGGAGGGGTGAGGGCTTGGGCGTCTCCTGGATGGGATCTGGGTGGGGTGAGGCGTGGAGTAGATGAGGGAGGAGGGTAGGGCACATGGGAGGTTGGCAGCTTTGGAAAAAAGGTGAGGAGAGGGGGATCGGGCTAGGTCTTCTCTCCCTGCTTCCTCTCTTTGTCTTGAAGCCAAAGAAAGAAGTGGGGCAGAGGAGGGTTGTGCCTGGTGGGGCACCTGGTAGGGAGAGAGGGAAGCCAAGAGAGAGGAAGAGGAGCTGGTGTGACTAGGTTAGGTTAGAGAGGAGGGATATAGTGATAGGGGTTGGTGTTGTGGTGGTTTAGAGAGGGGTGAAGAGAAAGGAGGGGTAAGGTGGCTAGGGTTTGTTTTTTTCAAGATCAAGCCAAGATCAAACAAAGCTAGCCAAAAGAGAGAAGGAGATCAAAGGTGGTAAGGGATAGAGAGAGAGGTTAGGTTTGGAGCAAGAATAAGGGAGAGGGGTATAGAGATATGGGGATGATCCACTCAAGATTCAAATAAAAACTCAAAATAGAAGGAATGGTGATGCTTTATGGCCCATGCATAATATTAATGCTAGGTTTCATCTTGTGAAAACAACATAAATAAATTTAGCATTTATACATATGCATTCCAAAAATATGGATTAAGCCAAACTAGAAGAAGTGGAAGGATGCCCCATGTGGAGTAGTTGGAGATGCCCATATTTGTATAAAATGGGACATGCTAGTGTGTATGTGCCACTAGATGCTTAATAGTCCCAAAAATATCCCAACATGAGCATAATTCCATGTTAATCCATATGGAAAGCTAGAAAAGGGTTCCACTCACAAGGCATGCAAAGGTGGCCATGTGGCTCTCATATATCAATAATGTGAAAACAACATGATGCTAAGATGAGAGCATGTGGAAATAGAATTGGATCCATCCCAACCCATATGAGCTAGAGGTAAAACCCAAATAAAGTGCAAAGCTCATATTTAGTTGGATGGTGGAATTATGAGGTGGTGACAGAGAAAGGTGATGGAGTTGAACAAAAGATATGCCCCCAACTCAACTTGGGCATTAAACAATATATCAAGAACCAAATACAATATCAAGAGGCAAATACAATTAACAATGCATATGAGAGAAGAACCAAAACCAAAAGGGGTTTATATGATGCTCAAATGCAAGGTGGCATGATGACATGAGCATGATATAATGATGATGCAACAATTATATGTATGAAGGTAGCATTATATAGACTAGGCTAGTAGCATTGCAATTGTTAGACAATTGGGATGCTACAACTCTCCCCCACTAAACAAGAATCTCGCCCCGAGATTCCTAGGAAAAAGAAAACAACACAAGGAGAGGCGGTGTTCTAACGAAGGTGATCCTTGCGTTCCCAAGATGATGAAGAACTGAATGGTGCGACCACTACACCTTGCAAAACTTGCTAGACTTGTTGCGAGTCTTGCGTTTTGCTTGAGAAACAACGATTAGAAGAGTTGAAGGATTGTCGGGAGACAAGAAGGATAGGATGGACATAGCTCCGGTTTTCTCAAGAAACATGATAAAAGAATAGAACCACTTGTGAAAGAAAGGACAAGATGATGTATCATGGATAAAGAAAGACACACCATTAAGATTAAAGATTTACCGATACTAGAGATGATGAAATCTTTGCCTCGCCGGAAGAAAAGAGCTAGGTTTGGAGAGGTTTGAACCACTATGGCAATATCATCGTATCTTCCCTCGGATTTGAGAAATGAAGTTTAGAAACAATATTGCCTTCAAACAATAGAATCCCTTGATATCAACAGAAAGATTTAGTTAGACACCGCGGATTAGATTCTTCTTGGCGGTAAGACCCAAAGGATCACGCAATTGAGGTGTGGATATAACTTCCGAAACGGATGTGAAGCTAGATCATGGTGGAATCCTTTAAGCTACGAATATGGAGGATCTGGAGTTTATTGTAGAGATACTTATTGCTTTCTTTAGCCTTAAGGCTAACGCAATAGATTTGCGGCTGATGGCATCAACCATAATTGGTTTTACCATAGAAAAAGAATTGATGAAACAAAGAGAGAGATAGTTTCCTTCCATCTTGTTTGGGGATGTCAAGCACCTAGAAAAGACGAGGACAGAAAAGAGTTTGCGTATGTTTCCACCAGATAATTGATGATTTTGCTCCATCTAGAATAGACAGACCACCAACAAGAGATTATTGATTACTTTCTTCGAGAGAGCACTCCGGAAAAACAAGGACGGAAATAAAAGTATCAAGGGATAAAGGCCACTTCTAACTTCCGTGGAAGGAGTGAAATCACATTAATTCACCAATTCAATGTACAAGAGCGAATGATAAGAGTAGTGGTATGGTAGCTATTCCATCCCGCACTCAAAGCATTACTCCACACATGAATAAGAAAACCATGCAACCCAACTACCGAAACAGGCTGAAGGTATTGACAAGAAGAGCTCGTGGAACTCCGTAAGAAAACAAAGATAGATGCAAACGATTCGCCGGATTCATAGATAGATAAAGATGATGATGTTGTCGTCATGTCTGAAGTACCAAGCCACCGGAAAGATATGAAGGAAGATTACGGAGAACAACTGCAAGATTCATGACTCTGAAAAGAGAGCACCAACTTGAACGGAAGGAATACCAGATCTGGAAGGTCTTCATGGCCTCCGGTGGATTGAGCATAGACGATAGAGCGAGAGGGTTTCAAGAGATTACTTAACGAGGTAGAGGTGAAAAGAACTCCATGTTGTTCTTGAAAAGATTGAGAGAGCTTTAGCAGTCTTGAGGAAAAGCTTTAGCGAAACGACGATGATAACTTGCCAACAAGGAAAAACTCCGGGTTTGGTTGAAGATGGAAGATGGAATTAACAATGGACTTGCTAATTCCAGGATTGAAGCAATGTATTTAGCAGAAGGACGTGGTCGAGATAGGTGACTTCAAGAAGCCAGAATTCACGCTTTGAGAACTTTGCACACAGGCAGTGCTCACGAAGCTTGAGAAAAAGAGACACAGATGATCTTCCATGTCCTTCCATTGATATCGAATAGGCAAGCATATTATCAACATATACCACCATGGATTAATAGGATATTCCCAAAATATGAAGTTGAAGAGGCGGGAGAAACGAACAAATGCTTGAAACACTTTCTGAGCTCAACGCTCTTACAAAGATCAATATTAAGAGCACGGGTTCGTGTTGAAGAAGATGCACTGGAAGAATAGATTATCTGGTCCTTCGAAAGAAAAAGAGATGTCACCTGGTTCACATTGTCGATTGGATCACCGGTTACAAAGATAAGGAGATCTTGGATAAAGAAACGATGATAGCTCATACTTCAAGCAAAACTACCAGAGACGAAAAGATGCAATTCCCTCGTCTCAAAGAGAATTTTGCAGATATGTAGTTCAAAAAGATGTGCAGCATGATGGACAGATGATAGACTGCCGTAGTGCTTTGGGAAACTCCGGATTGCCGAAGATGCTTGAATATGCATAGATATGATCACGGTGTACTCAAAATCATAGGAGATCACCGTCACCATTTGGAGGATAGTGTTGATAGCATTTTCCATATTCCAATCGTCACTTATCATGAGTGGAATATAGCTGTGCCGATAGCCAAATTACAATCACCAGCATCGGATCGACACACGTTTTGTAATTAGCCCAAGATAATTGGAGATGAAAAGAAACTCCAGGATTAAGCGCCGGTGACAAAAGAATGAGTTAGCATGGACATGCTGATACAAGAGAGATAGATAATGTTTCACACACGACTGAAAAGGAGTGTGGAAACACGGATATATCAAAGAAAAAATTTCCGCATTTTTCGGCATTAAAATACCAATAGATGCGCAAAATCACTTAACATATAGAGATTAGCAACTGATGCTTGCACAGAATGTGGAGTTGCTAGAAGGAAGGACACCCTTAAGAAGATGGCACCGGTTAACAAGGAGTCAGGTAGACCGCGCCGGTTTTCAAAAGCCCATCGATGGAATATACCAACAGTTGATAACCAAAGGCAGATTGTGATAACAAATTGGATGCAACAGATAGACAAGGAATTGCACACACACACACACTTTCTATGGTACTACGGAAACCCAGAACACGTGAATCCTAGTTTGAATTTAAGAAGAGGATTGAAAACGTTACACTTCCTTACCAGAAAAGGGTGGTGGGTGGGTAAGAAGAAAAGTGGAAGCAGTCCTACTCTCACGTTTTGTTTTTCCCTAGTATACATAACTACCAAAAATATTTGCTAGACAGACAACGACCATTTGGCTGAGACCCTGAAGGTCGGGATGGCTCTGATACCAATTGTCACTACCTCGGTGAATTACGCTCCTAGTTACAAGCCTGGATGAGCGGAAATGGTTAAAATAGTACGGTGGAGCCCAAATGCCACTCACAGGTAGACCTTTCGGCCGTCCTAACCATTTCCAAACATCGGGACAAGAACGGGCGGCGTAATCGGCAGGCGAAGGGATCAACTACATACACAAATGAGTATGTATGCAAGCCACCATACATCAGTACATCAGAGCCATTCCATCTAAAAAGAAAGGAAATATAGCAACGCCATACGGCAAGATCCAAAATCCTAGATAGATATAATAGTTTAGGATATCTCCTCATACATCAAACATCAGAGTATCAAGCGGAAGCGGAAAACAAGATCCGAGTACGGATAAAAAGCAAATCGGCATAAGATGCCCCATAAATAAACACATCCCGCCCACAGATCTCACGGATCCCCGTTCCCGGAATCTCTACACCGAATGATCGTTGCCCACATCGTCCGTCTCTTCCACCCAGTATCCATCTTGCGAGTGTACTGCTCATCGAACCAATAATTTATCGTGTGAGACCCTAGGGGTACTCAGCAAGTCTTTATGCCTCTAAAGGGGACACAACCTGGGGTGACGCAATTGCAGCAAAAGATAAACCCTAGCAATTCTATAGATACTCGCTAACCATCCGCCTAACCAGAGATAGACGGATGTCCGCGAATTAATAACAACAGTTATAACGGTAATATTAACAGATCCATCCTCCTCCTCGCTAAAGCGAGGAAGCGGACGAACAACCCCCATCCGTTGGCAGTTTTATTATCCATTCCATGAGTGTTGCACTATTTACTAGTCGTACTTAGTCAAATTAAAAGTGGTACTTTAGTTATTCTTGTCTATGATCGAAAGTGCTCCAAGTCGTCCATAACCGCGGACACGGCTTTGAAAGTTTTACCTATGGGGTGCACAAATAACAACACACACTCGATCAACCTCGGAAAAATCAAATCAAAACCAACGAGGCGATCCACGACAAAGCGATCACAGATTCAGAAATATTTCAGAGGCCACCCATTAAGCTACCCATAGCGAGTTAAGCTGACTCGAGACGGACTCAAGGTTTCGTCGTGGCATCGAAACGCCGGGAACCGAAAATGTGGTGGGCTTGTCGACACCATGAAACACTCCGCTTACCTAAGCGATCAGTGTGCGATACCTACATAATTTAAATAAAGCAAGAAAGCATGGCATAAGTACAGATAGTAAATAAAACCTCAAACTAGTTTGTGGCCCCAAGAAATAAGAATGAATCAAGCTCGCTCGGGGGTTCATAAGCCTCCCGGATGTGGATAGCGCGAATATTAAAGGAACAGGAATCAAGTACTCGGGGTCCTACGGGACACAAGTGAGCCTGAAAAACCAAATAGCAAATATGGCTCACCGGTGCCACTTTCATTAGTTATCCCATTACTACTCAGGTTAAGTTGTTTAGGTACCTCGTTATCCATCAGACACTCACATACCCTACACATGCTGTTCTACGACTCGCATGGCTCAAACAACTCCTGTAGTAATGGCTCATGGGATGGAGGAACAAGCTTCGGCGGGGTTTAAAAGTAAAGGCTATGCAATACTTGGGATTCAATTTAATGCAATGGCGACTCAATGATGCAAGAATAAGATAGAGGCAATAGGTACTATATGTATGCAAGCATGTGGTAGTGCTTGCACAGCAGCTCAGTTGAAGCAAGGGATGGATCTGGGTAGTGCTCACGGTTCTCTTGATATATCCCACCTTTCATTCGAGAAGAACCAAACAAACAAGGGCCAACATAAATAAAGTGCACAAGCATATGAATAAAATGCGACAAGCTAACAATCATGCCATGATGAATGACGCACAATTTGCATGGCATTAATGAAGCATGGCATGGGTGAGGGGTGGAATACAAGAATAAACCATTTTATTTAGTTTTAGCCTCATTTTATCCTCATATTAGTTGCTGTATACTTTATATTTATATGATGCATGCTGCCAAACATATAAAGGATTGCATAAACAGAAAGGTCTCGTCGAGCTAATCATTTTAGACATATTATTTGTTAAATTTGGACTTATAAAACAAAAGTTATTAATTAATTAAGGAAAAAGGGCATTTTAATGTAATTTTAATCAACTTGGAAAATAAAGTGTTCAAAATATATTTTGGATGGCATAATTGAATTCCTCACATTTTTCTGATTTGAAAACATATATTATTTGCATTATTTGGATTTGTATTTTAAAAGTTACTTGAAAACAGATTTAAATTTGAATTTGAATTAATTTGAAAAAGATTTGAATTAAAACAGATATCAGAAAACCTTTTTGTACTCAGGCTGAGCCAGCCACAGACGCTGACGGGTGGGCCACGCGCTGACTCAGCAACAAACCTTGAGGGATGGTCAGGACTTTTTGCACCGCGAGCACACCCAGCCGCAACGGATGACAGGTGGGCCTCAGCGTAGGCCACAGCCTTGACCAACGCGGTCTGGACACGTGGGATCCCATCGCGTGGGGACTGGTCCGTGCCAGTCGGTTTCTCCTAGGTGTTTTAGAAAAACCGAAATTTTGGTGGTGGGCTTGCGGGTTGAGGCGGAAAAGGCGGCGAGGGCCTAAACACAATAGTGACATCGGTGTGGTACGCCACGACGGACAAGTCTGCCGTGGCGGATCTGGCTGCTTTCCGTCGACGGTGGCAAGATCATTGGGAGAATCAGCGTCATGAAAAAATGAAAGATGAAGAGGGACATCGGCTACAAGTCTCGTTTAGCACGCTCACGGAGATGGCCTCATTTGGGCACGCCAAGAACAGAGGCGGATGATCGCTGCAGCATTCTTGCCAGAGGCTTGATCTGCTGTGTAGCAGCAGAGCGTTCGACGGAAGACGGCGGTGCTACGGCGAGCTAGAGAGGAGAAGGGTATGTCTAGGGGATCGAGGTGCTCACCAGGATCTCGTCGGTGCGGTCGTTGGTGCTGAGGTGGAGGGGATCTGGCGGCGGGCTCGGGGACGGTTTCGTCGGCTCCCTCTCGGCATGGTGGCGACAGCCGACGCTCGGCGAGGTCAGAGCCTTTGCAGGTCCAGCGACAGTGAGGAGGCGGGAAGGTGCTGTACTCGAGATCGACTCGGCGTCCACGAATGAAGAAGAACAGAGGTAGACGTGGCTAGGGTTTAGGAGGAGGAGATGGCCATGGCGGCTAGGGAGTAAGAAGGAGGAGGGGTGAGGGCTTGGGCGTCTCCTGGATGGGATCTGGGTGGGGTGAGGCGTGGAGTAGATGAGGGAGGAGGGTAGGGCACATGGGAGGTTGGCAGCTTTGGAAAAAAGGTGAGGAGAGGGGGATCGGGCTAGGTCTTCTCTCCCTGCTTCCTCTCTTTGTCTTGAAGCCAAAGAAAGAAGTGGGGCAGAGGAGGGTGTCTGTGGTGGGGCCTGCCTGGTAGGGAGAGAGGGGAAGCCAAGAGAGAGGAAGAGGAGCTCGGGTGTGACTAGGTTAGGTTAGAGAGGAGGGATATAGTGATAGGGGTAGGTGATGTGGTGGTTTAGAGAGGGGTGAAGAGAAAGGAGGGGTAAGGTGGCTAGGGTTTGTTTTTGTCAAGATCAAGCCAAGATCAAACAAAGCTAGCCAAAAGAGAGAAGGAGATCAAAGGTGGTAAGGGATAGAGAGAGGTTAGGTTTGGAGCAAGAATAAGGAGAGGTATAGAGATATGGGGATGATCCACTCAAGATTCAAATAAAAACTCAAAATAGAAGGAATGGTGATGCTTTGCATGGCCCATGCATAATATTAATGCTAGGTTTCATCTTGTGAAAACAACATAAATAGCCCTAGCATTTATACATATGCATTCCAAAAATATGGATTAAGCCAAACTAGAAGAAGTGGAAGGATGCCCCATGTGGAGTAGTTGGAGATGCCCATATTTGTATAAAATGGGACATGCTAGTGTGTATGTGCCACTAGATGCTTAATAGTCCCAAAAATATCCCAACATGAGCATAATTCCATGTTAATCCATATGGAAAGCTAGAAAAGGGTTCCACTCACAAGGCATGCAAAGGTGGCCATGTGGCTCTCATATATCAATAATGTGAAAACAACATGATGCTAAGATGAGAGCATGTGGAAATAGAATTGGATCCATCCCAACCCATATGAGCTAGAGGTAAAACCCAAATAAAGTGCAAAGCTCATATTTAGTTGGATGGTGGAATTATGAGGTGGTGACAGAGAAAGGTGATGGAGTTGAACAAAAGATATGCCCCCAACTCAACTTGGGCATTAAACAATATATCAAGAACCAAATACAAATATCAAGAGGCAAATACAATTAACAATGCATATGAGAGAAGAACCAAAACCAAAAGGGGTTTATATGATGCTCAAATGCAAGGTGGCATGATGACATGAGCATGATATAATGATGATGCAACAATTATATGTATGAAGGTAGCATTATATAGACTAGGCTAGTAGCATTGCAATTGTTAGACAATTGGGATGCTACAACTCTCCCCCACTAAACAAGAATCTCGCCCCGAGATTCCTAGGAAAAAGAAAACAACACAAGGAGAGGCGGTGTTGAGCGAAGGTGATCCTTGCGTTCCCAAGATGATGAAGAACTGAATGGTGCGACCACTACACCTTGCAAAACTTGCTAGACTTGTTGCGAGTCTTGCGTTTTGCTTGAGAAACAACGATTAGAAGAGTTGAAGGATTGTCGGGAGACAAGAAGGATAGGATGGACATAGCTCCGGTTTTCTCAAGAAACATGATAAAAGAATAGAACCACTTGTGAAAGAAAGGACAAGATGATGTATCATGGATAAAGAAAGACACACCATTAAGATTAAAGATTTACCGATACTAGAGATGATGAAATCTTTGCCTCGCCGGAAGAAAAGAGCTAGGTTTGGAGAGGTTTGAACCACTATGGCAATATCATCGTATCTTCCCTCGGATTTGAGAAATGAAGTTTAGAAACAATATTGCCTTCAAACAATAGAATCCCTTGATATCAACAGAAAGATTTAGTTAGACACCGTCGGATTAGATTCTTCTTGCGCCGGTAAGACCCAAAGGATCACGCAATTGAGGTGCGCGGATATAACTTCCAGAAACGGATGTGAAGCTAGATCATGGTGGAATCCCGAGAAGCACAGAATATGGAGGATCTGGAGTTTATTGTAGAGATACTTATTGCTTTCTTTAGCCTTGAGGCTAACGCAATAGATTTGCGGCTGATGGCATCAACCATAATTGGTTTTACCATAGAAAAAGAATTGATGAAACAAAGAGAGAGATAGTTTCCTTCCATCTTGTTTGGGGATGTCAAGCACCGGTAGAAAGACGAGGACAGAAAAGAGTTTGCGTATGTTTCCACCAGATAATTGATGATTTTGCTCCATCTAGAATAGACAGACCACCAACAAGAGATTATTGATTACTTTCTTCGAGAGAGCACTCCGGAAAAACAAGGACGGAAATAAAAGTATCAAGGGATAAAGGCCACTTCTAACTTCCGTGGAAGGAGTGAAATCACATTAATTCACCAATTCAATGTACAAGAGCGAATGATAAGAGTAGTGGTATGGTAGCTATTCCATCCCGCACTCAAAGCATTACTCCGCACATGAATAAGAAAACCATGCAACCCAACTACCGAAACAGGCTGAAGGTATTGACAAGAAGAGCTCGTGGAACTCCGTAAGAAAACAAAGATAGATGCAAACGATTCGCCGGATTCATAGATAGATAAAGATGATGATGTTGTCGTCATGTCTGAAGTACCAAGCCACCGGAAAGATATGAAGGAAGATTACGGAGAACAACGCAAGATTCAACAACTGAGAAAGATAGCACCAACTTGCGGAAGGAATACCAGATCTGGAAGGTCTTCATGGCCTCCGTGGATTGAGCATAGAGCGATAGAGCGAGAGGTTTCAAGAGATTACTTAACGAGGTAGAGGTGAAAAGAACTCCATGTTGTTCTTGAAAAGATTGAGAGAGCTTTAGCGGTCTTGAGGAAAAGCTTTAGCGAAAACGCGATGATAACTTGCCAACAAGGAAAAACTCGGGTTTGAAGATGGAAGATGGAATTAACAACGAACTTGCTAATTCCAGGATTGAAGCAATGTATTTAGCGAAGGATGTGGTGAGATAGGTGACTTCAAGAAGCGAAATTCACGCTTTGAGAACTTTGCACACAGCGGTGCTCACGAAGCTTGAGAAAAGAGACCAGATGATCTTCCATGTCCTTCCATTGATATCGAATAGGCAAGCATATTATCAACATATACCACCATGGATTAACAGGATATTCCCGAATATCAAGTTGAAGAGCGAGAAAGCGAACAAATGCTTGAAACACTTTAGCTCAACGCTCTTAGAAAGATCAATATTAAAGCACGCGGGTTCGTGTTGAAGAAGATGCACTGGAAGAATAGATTATCTGGTCCTTCGAAAGAAAAAGAGATGTCACCTGGTTCACATTGTCGATTGGATCACCGGTTACAAAGATAAGGAGATCTTGGATAAAGAAACGATGATAGCTCATACTTCAAGCAAAACTACCAGAGACGAAAAGATGCAATTCCCTCGTCTCAAAGAGAATTTTGCAGATATGTAGTTCAAAAAGATGTGCAGCATGATGGACAGATGATAGACCGCCGTAGTGCTTTGGGAAACTCCGGATTGCCGAAGATGCTTGAATATGCATAGATATGATCACGGTGTACTCAAAATCACAGGAGATCACCGTCACCATTTGGAGGATAGTGTTGATAGCATTTTCCATATTCCAATCGTCACTTATCATGAGTGGAATATAGCTGTGCCGATAGCCAAATTACAATCACCAGCATCGGATCGACACACGTTTTGTAATTAGCCCAAGAGAATTGGAGATGAAAAGAAACTCCAGGATTAAGCGCCGATGACAAAAGAATGAGTTAGCATGGACATGCTGATACAAGAGAGATAGATAATGTTTCACACACGACTGAAAAGGAGTGTGGAAACACGGATATATCAAAGAAAAATTTTCCGCATTTTTCGGCATTAAAATACCAATAGATGCGCAAAATCACTTAACATATAGAGATTAGCAACTGATGCTTGCACAGAATGTGGAGTTGCTAGAAGGAAGGACACCCTTAAGAAGATGGCACCGGTTAACAAGGAGTCAGGTAGACCGCGCCGGTTTTCAAAAGCCTGTCAGTATGGAATATACCAACAGTTGATAACCAAAGGAAGATTGTGATAACAAATTGGATGCAACAGATAGACAAGGAATTACACACACACACACACTTTCTATGGTACTATGGAAACCCAGAACACGTGAATCCTAGTTTGAATTTAAGAAGAGGATTGAAAACGTTACACTTCCTTACCAGAAAAGGGTGGTGGGTGGGTAAGAAGAAAAGTGGAAGCAGTCCTACTCTCACGTTTTGTTTTTCCCTAGTATACATAACTACCAAAAATATTTGCTAGACAACGACCATTTGGCTGAGACCACGAAGGTCGGGATGGCTCGATACCAATTGTAACTACCTCGGTGAATTACGCTCCTAGTTACAAGCTGGATGAGCGGAAATGGTTAAAATAATGCATTGGGGCCCAAATGCCACTCACAGGTAGACCTTTCGGCCGTCTAACCATTTCAAACATCGGGACAAGAACGGGCGTAATGTCCCGGCGAAGGATCAACTACATACACAAATGAGTATGTATGCAAGCCACCATACATCGGTACATCGAGCCATTCCATCTAAAAAGAAAGGAAATATATAGCATACGGCAAGATCCAAAATCCTAGATAGATATAATAGTTTAGGATATCTCCTCATACATCAAACATCGAGTATCAAGCGGGCGGAAAACAAGATCCGAGTCGGATAAAAAGCAAATCGGCATAAGATGCCCCATAAATAAACACATCCATACAGATCTCACGGATCTCCGTTCGGAATCTCTACACCGAATGATCGTTGCCCACATCGTCTCTCTTCCACCCAGTATCCATCTTGCGAGTGTACTGTTCATCTGAACCAATAATTTATCGTGTGAGACCCTAGGGTACTCAGCAAGTCTTTATGCCTCTAAAGGGGACACAACACAGGGTGACGAATTGCAGCAAAAGATAAACCCTAGCAATTCTATAGATACTGCTAACCATCCGTCTAACCAGAGATGAGCGGATGTCCGTGAATTAATAACAACTTATATAACGGTAATATTAATGAGATCCATCCTCCTCCTCGCCATCAAGCGAGGAAGCGGACGAACAACCCCCATCCGTTGGCGTTTTATTATCCATTCCATGAGTGTTGCACTATTTACTAGTCGGTACTTAGTCAAATTAAAAGCGGTACTTTAGTTATTCTTGTCTATGATCGAGAAACGTGCTCCAAGTCGTCCATAACCATGACACGGCTTTGAAAGTTTTACCTGCGAGGTGCACAAATAACACACACTCGATCAACCTCGGAAAAACCAAATCAAAACCAACGAGGCGATCACGACAAAGCGATCACAGGATTCAGAAATATTTCAGGGGCCACCCCATTAAGCTACCATAGAGTTAGGCGACTCGAGACGGACTCAAGGTTTGCGTCGATGGTCAGAAAGCAGGAACCCGAAAATGTGGCTGGCTTGTCGATACATGAAAACACTCCGCTTACCTAAGCAAGATGCGATACCTCGCACAATTTAAATAAAGCGTAAAGCATGGCATAAGTACAGGATAGTAAATAAAACCTCAAACTAGTTTGTGGCCCCAAGAAATAAGAATGAATCAAGCTCGGCTCGGGGTTCATAAGCCTCCCGGATGTGGATAGCGCGAATATTCAAGGAACAGGAATCAAGTACTCGGGGTCCTACGGGACACAAGTGAGCCTGAAAAACCAAATAGCAAATATGGCTCACCGGTGCCACTTTCATTAGTTATCCCATTACTACTCAGGTTAAGTTGTTTAGGTACCTCGTTATCCATCAGACACTCACATACCCTACACATGCTGTTCTACGACTCGCATGGCTCAAACAACTCCTGTAGTAATGGCTCATGGGATGGAGGAACAAGCTTCGGTGGGGTTTAAAAGTAAAGGCTATGCAATACTTGGGATTCAATTTAATGCAATCGCGACTCAATGATGCAAGAATAAGATAGAGGCAATAGGTACTATATGTATGCAAGCATGTGGTAGTGCTTGCCTGGCAGCTCAGTTGAAGCAAGGGATGGATCTGGGTAGTGCTCCTGGTTCTCTTGATATATCCCCTGCTCAGCGTCTATTCGAGAAGAACCAAACAAACAAGGGCCAACATAAATAAAGTGCACAAGCATATGAATAAAATGCGACAAGCTAACAATCATGCCATGATGAATGACGCACAATTTGCATGGCATTAATGAAGCATGGCATGGGTGAGGGGTGGAATACAAGAATAAACCATTTTATTTAGTTTTAGCCTCATTTTATCCTCATATTAGTTGCTGTATACTTTATATTTATATGATGCATGCTGCAAAACATATAAAGAATTGCATAAACAGAAAGGTCTCGTCGAGCTAATCATTTTAGACATATTATTTGTTAAATTTGGACTTATAAAACAAAAGTTATTAATTAATTAAGGAAAAAGGGCATTTTAATGTAATTTTAATCAACTTGGAAAATAAAGTGTTCAAAATATATTTTGGATGGCATAATTGAATTCCTCACATTTTTCTAATTTGAAAACATATATTATTTGCATTATTTGGATTTGTATTTTAAAAGTTACCTGAAAACAGATTTAAATTTGAATTTGAATTAATTTGAAAAAGATTTGAATTAAAACAGATATCAGAAAACCTTTTTGTACTCAGGCTGAGCCAGCCACAGACGCTGACAGTGGCGCTGACTCAACAACAATGAAACCATGAGGGATCGGTCCGGACTTTTTGCACACCATGAGCACACCCTGTAAGCGGATGGCGGTGGGCCTCAGTGGCCAGAGCCACATTGTGTGACAACGCGTCTGGACACGTGGCGATCCAGTGCTGGGGACTGGTCCGTGCCGGTCGGTTTCTCCTAGGGGTGTTTTTAGAAAAACCGAAGGCTGGCTGACTGGTGGGGCTTCCGGGGCTGCGGGTTGAGGCGGGAAAAAGGGCAGGGGCCTAAACACAAAAGTGACATCGGCTGTGGCTGCCGTGGGACAAGTCTGCTGGCGGATCTCGCTGCTTCCGTCGGCGGTGGCGGAATCCATTTGGGAGAATCGCGTCATGAAAAAAAGTTGAAGAGGGGACATCGGGCTACAAGTCTCGTTTAGCACGCTCACACGGAGACGGCCCTCTGTGGGCACGAACCAAGAAACAGGCGGATTGCCGCCAGAATGCAGTTGCTGCCAGAGGCCTTGACAGCATGTATGAAGCGTTCGACGGAAGGCAAGCGGTGCTCTGGCGAGCTAGAGAGGAGAAGGGGATGTCTAGGGATCGAGGTGCTCACCAGAGCTCGGTCGGTCTGCATCGTTAAGCGCTGAGGTGGAGGGATCTGGCCGGGCTCGGGGACGGTTCGTCGGCTCCCTCTCGGCATGGTGGCGGCAGCGACGCTCCGCGAGGTCAGACAGCTGCCTGCAGGTCAGGCACGGTGAGGAGGCAGGGGAAGGTGCTGGTACTCCGAGATCGACTCGACGTCCACCGGAACAGAGAATAACAGAGGTAGACGTGGCTAGGGTTTAGGAGGAGGAGATGGCCATGGCGGCTAGGGAGTAAGAAGGAGGAGGGGTGAGGGCTTGGGCGTCTCCTGGATGGGATCTGGGTGGGGTGAGGCGTGGAGTAGATGAGGGAGGGTAGGGCACATGGGAGGTTGGCAGCTTTGGAAAAAAGGTGAGGAGAGGGGGATCGGGCTAGGTCTTCTCTCCCTGCTTCCTCTCTTTGTCTTGAAGCCAAAGAAAGAAGTGGGGCAGAGGAGGGGTGTGCCGTGGTGGGGCCTGCCTGGTAGGGAGAGAGGGGAAGCCAAGAGAGAGGAAGAGGAGCTCGGGTGTGACTAGGTTAGGTTAGAGAGGAGGGATATAGTGATAGGGGTAGGTGATGTGGTGGTTTAGAGAGGGGTGAAGAGAAAGGAGGGGTAAGGTGGCTAGGGTTTGTTTTTTTCAAGATCAAGCCAAGATCAAACAAAGCTAGCCAAAAGAGAGAAGGAGATCAAAGGTGGTAAGGGATAGAGAGAGAGGTTAGGTTTGGAGCAAGAATAAGGGAGAGGGGTATAGAGATATGGGGATGATCCACTCAAGATTCAAATAAAAACTCAAAAGAGAAGGAATGGTGATGCTTTGCATGGCCCATGCATAATATTAATGCTAGGTTTCATCTTGTGAAAACAACATAAATAGCCCTAGAATTTATACATATGCATTCCAAAAATATGGATTAAGCCAAACTAGAAGAAGTGGAAGGATGCCCCATGTGGAGTAGTTGGAGATGCCCATATTTGTATAAAATGGGACATGCTAGTGTGTATGTGCCACTAGATGCTTAATAGTCCCAAAAATATCCCAACATGAGCATAATTCCATGTTAATCCATATGGAAAGCTAGAAAAGGGTTCCACTCACAAGGCATGCAAAGGTGGCCATGTGGCTCTCATATATCAATAATGTGAAAACAACATGATGCTAAGATGAGAGCATGTGGAAATAGAATTGGATCCATCCCAACCCATATGAGCTAGAGGTAAAACCCAAATAAAGTGCAAAGCTCATATTTAGTTGGATGGTGGAATTATGAGGTGGTGACAGAGAAAGGTGATGGAGTTGAACAAAAGATATGCCCCCAACTCAACTTGGGCATTAAACAATATATCAAGAACCAAATACAATATCAAGAGGCAAATACAATTAACAATGCATATGAGAGAAGAACCAAAACCAAAAGGGGTTTATATGATGCTCAAATGCAAGGTGGCATGATGACATGAGCATGATATAATGATGATGCAACAATTATATGTATGAAGGTAGCATTATATAGACTAGGCTAGTAGCATTGCAATTGTTAGACAATTGGGATGCTACAACTCTCCCCCACTAAACAAGAATCTCGCCCCGAGATTCCTAGGAAAAAGAAAACAACACAAGGAGAGGCAGGTGTTCGGAACGAAGGTGATCCTTGCGTTCCCAAGATGATGAAGAACTGAATGGTGCGACCACTACACCTTGCAAAACTTGCTAGACTTGTTGCGAGTCTTGCGTTTTGCTTGAGAAACAACGATTAGAAGAGTTGAAGGATTGTCGGGAGACAAGAAGGATAGGATGGACATAGCTCCGGTTTTCTCAAGAAACATGATAAAAGAATAGAACCACTTGTGAAAGAAAGGACAAGATGATGTATCATGGATAAAGAAAGACACACCATTAAGATTAAAGATTTACCGATACTAGAGATGATGAAATCTTTGCCTCGCCGGAAGAAAAGAGCTAGGTTTGGAGAGGTTTGAACCACTATGGCAATATCATCGTATCTTCCCTCGGATTTGAGAAATGAAGTTTAGAAACAATATTGCCTTCAAACAATAGAATCCCTTGATATCAACAGAAAGATTTAGTTAGACACCGTCGGATTAGATTCTTCTTGCGCCGGTAAGACCCAAAGGATCACGCAATTGAGGTGCGCGGATATAACTTCCAGAAACGGATGTGAAGCTAGATCATGGTGGAATCCCGAGAAGCACAGAATATGGAGGATCTGAAGTTTATTGTAGAGATACTTATTGCTTTCTTTAGCCTTGAGGCTAACGCAATAGATTTGCGGCTGATGGCATCAACCATAATTGGTTTTACCATAGAAAAAGAATTGATGAAACAAAGAGAGAGATAGTTTCCTTCCATCTTGTTTGGGGATGTCAAGCACCGGTAGAAAGACGAGGACAGAAAAGAGTTTGCGTATGTTTCCACCAGATAATTGATGATTTTGCTCCATCTAGAATAGAGTACCACCAACAAGAGATTATTGATTACTTTCTTCGAGAGAGCACTCCGGAAAAACAAGGACGGAAATAAAAGTATCAAGGGATAAAGGCCACTTCTAACTTCCGTGGAAGGAGTGAAATCACATTAATTCACCAATTCAATGTACAAGAGCGAATGATAAGAGTAGTGGTATGGTAGCTATTCCATCCCGCACTCAAAGCATTACTCCACACATGAATAAGAAAACCATGCAACCCAACTACCGAAACAGGCTGAAGGTATTGACAAGAAGAGCTCGTGGAACTCCGTAAGAAAACAAAGATAGATGCAAACGATTCGCCGGATTCATAGATAGATAAAGATGATGATGTTGTCGTCATGTCTGAAGTACCAAGCCACCGGAAAGATATGAAGGAAGATTACGGAGAACAACTGCAAGATTCAACAGCTACAGAAAAGATAGCACCAACTTGAACGGAAGGAATACCAGATCTGGAAGGTCTTCATGGCCTCCGGTGGATTGAGCATAGACGATAGAGCGAGAGGGTTTCAAGAGATTACTTAACGAGGTAGAGGTGAAAAGAACTCCATGTTGTTCTTGAAAAGATTGAGAGAGCTTTAGCAGTCTTGAGGAAAAGCTTTAGCGAAACGACGATGATAACTTGCCAACAAGGAAAAACTCCGGGTTTGGTTGAAGATGGAAGATGGAATTAACAATGGACTTGCTAATTCCAGGATTGAAGCAATGTATTTAGCAGAAGGACGTGGTCGAGATAGGTGACTTCAAGAAGCCAGAATTCACGCTTTGAGAACTTTGCACACAGGCAGTGCTCACGAAGCTTGAGAAAAAGAGACACAGATGATCTTCCATGTCCTTCCATTGATATCGAATAGGCAAGCATATTATCAACATATACCACCATGGATTAATAGGATATTCCCAAAATATGAAGTTGAAGAGGCGGGAGAAACGAACAAATGCTTGAAACACTTTCTGAGCTCAACGCTCTTACAAAGATCAATATTAAGAGCACGGGTTCGTGTTGAAGAAGATGCACTGGAAGAATAGATTATCTGGTCCTTCGAAAGAAAAAGAGATGTCACCTGGTTCACATTGTCGATTGGATCACCGGTTACAAAGATAAGGAGATCTTGGATAAAGAAACGATGATAGCTCATACTTCAAGCAAAACTACCAGAGACGAAAAGATGCAATTCCCTCGTCTCAAAGAGAATTTTGCAGATATGTAGTTCAAAAAGATGTGCAGCATGATGGACAGATGATAGACTGCCGTAGTGCTTTGGGAAACTCCGGATTGCCGAAGATGCTTGAATATGCATAGATATGATCACGGTGTACTCAAAATCACAGGAGATCACCGTCACCATTTGGAGGATAGTGTTGATAGCATTTTCCATATTCCAATCGTCACTTATCATGAGTGGAATATAGCTGTGCCGATAGCCAAATTACAATCACCAGCATCGGATCGACACACGTTTTGTAATTAGCCCAAGATAATTGGAGATGAAAAGAAACTCCAGGATTAAGCGCCGGTGACAAAAGAATGAGTTAGCATGGACATGCTGATACAAGAGAGATAGATAATGTTTCACACACGACTGAAAAGGAGTGTGGAAACACGGATATATCAAAGAAAAAATTTCCGCATTTTTCGGCATTAAAATACCAATAGATGCGCAAAATCACTTAACATATAGAGATTAGCAACTGATGCTTGCACAGAATGTGGAGTTGCTAGAAGGAAGGACACCCTTAAGAAGATGGCACCGGTTAACAAGGAGTCAGGTAGACCGCGCTGGTTTTCAAAAGCCTGTCAGTATGGAATATACCAACAGTTGATAACCAAAGGCAGATTGTGATAACAAATTGGATGCAACAGATAGACAAGGAATTGCACACACACACACACTTTCTATGGTACTACGGAAACCCAGAACACGTGAATCCTAGTTTGAATTTAAGAAGAGGATTGAAAACGTTACACTTCCTTACCAGAAAAGGGTGGTGGGTGGGTAAGAAGAAAAGTGGAAGCAGTCCTACTCTCACGTTTTGTTTTTCCCTAGTATACATAACTACCAAAAATATTTGCTAGACAGACAACGACCATTTGGCTGAGACCCTGAAGGTCGGGATGGCTCTGATACCAATTGTCACTACCTCGGTGAATTACGCTCCTAGTTACAAGCCTGGATGAGCGGAAATGGTTAAAATAGTACGGTGGAGCCCAAATGCCACTCACAGGTAGACCTTTCGGCCGTCCTAACCATTTCCAAACATCGGGACAAGAACGGGCGGCGTGTCGGCGAAGGATCAACTACATACACAAATGAGTATGTATGCAAGCCACCATACATCAGTACATCGAGCCATTCCATCTAAAAAGAAAGGAATATAGCAGCATACATACGGCAAGATCAAAATCCTAGATAGATATAATAGTTTAGGATATCTCCTCATACATCAAACATCGAGTATCAAGCGGGCGGAAAACAAGATCCGAGTACGGATAAAAGCAAATCGGCATAAGATGCCCCATAAATAAACACATCCATACAGATCTCACGGATCCCGTTCCGGAATCTCTACACGAATGATCGTTGCCCACATCGTCTCTCTTCCACCCAAGTATCCATCTTGCGAGTGTACCTGTTCATCGAACCAATAATTTATCGTGTGAGACCCTAGGTACTCAGAAGTCTTTATGCCTCTAAAGGGACACAACACAGGGTGACGCAATTGCAGCAAAAGATAAACCCTAGCAATTCTATAGATGCTCGCTAACCATCCGCCTAACCGAGATGAGCGGATGTCCGCGAATTAATAACAGTTATAACGGTAATATTAACAGATCCATCCTCCTCCTCCATCACCGAGGAAGCGGAACAACCCCCATCCGTTGGCGGTTTATTATCCATTCCATGAGTGTTGCACTATTTACTAGTCGTACTTAGTCAAATTAAAAGTGGTACTTTAGTTATTCTTGTCTATGATCGAGAAACGTGCTCCAAGTCGTCCATAACCGCGGACACGGCTTTGAAAGTTTTACCCTGCGGGGTGCACAAATAGCAACACACTCGATCAACCTCGGAAAAATCAAATCAAAACCAACGAGGGCATCACGACAAAGCGATCACAGGATTCAGAAATATTTCAGGGGCCACCCATTAAGCTACCATAGCGGAGTTAGCTGACTCGAGACGGACTCAAGGTTTGCGTCGATGGGTAGCGTAAACGGGAACCCGAAAATGTGGTGGGCTTGTCGATCATGAAAACACTCCGCTTACCTAAACAGACAATGCAGCAGACCTCGCATAATTTAAATAAAGCAGTAAAGCATGGCATAAGTACAGGATAGTAAATAAAACCTCAAACTAGTTTGTGGCCCCAAGAAATAAGAATGAATCAAGCTCGCTCGGGGGTTCATAAGCCTCCCGGATGTGGATAGCGAATATTAAAGGAACAGAATCAAGTACTGGGTCCCTCACGGGACACAAGTGAGCTGAAAAACCAAATAGCAAATATGGCTCACCGTGCCACTTTCATTAGTTATCCCATTACTACTCGGGTTAAGTTGTTTAGGTACCTCGTTATCCATCGACACTCACATACCCTACACATGTCGTTGTTCTACGACTCGCATGGCTCAAACAACTCCTGTAGTAATGGCTCATGGGATGGAGGAACAAGCTTCGGCGGGGTTTAAAAGTAAAGGCTATGCAATACTTGGGATTCAATTTAATGCAATGGCGACTCAATGATGCAAGAATAAGATAGAGGCAATAGGTACTATATGTATGCAAGCATGTGGTAGTGCTTGCCTGGCAGCTCAGTTGAAGCAAGGGATGGATCTGGGTAGTGCTCCTGGTTCTCTTGATATATCCCCTGCTCAGCGTCTATTCGAGAAGAACCAAACAAACAAGGGCCAACATAAATAAAGTGCACAAGCATATGAATAAAATGCGACAAGCTAACAATCATGCCATGATGAATGACGCACAATTTGCATGGCATTAATGAAGCATGGCATGGGTGAGGGGTGGAATACAAGAATAAACCATTTTATTTAGTTTTAGCCTCATTTTATCCTCATATTAGTTGCTGTATACTTTATATTTATATGATGCATGCTGCCAAACATATAAAGGATTGCATAAACAGAAAGGTCTCGTCGAGCTAATCATTTTAGACATATTATTTGTTAAATTTGGACTTATAAAACAAAAGTTATTAATTAATTAAGGAAAAAGGGCATTTTAATGTAATTTTAATCAACTTGGAAAATAAAGTGTTCAAAATATATTTTGGATGGCATAATTGAATTCCTCACATTTTTCTGATTTGAAAACATATATTATTTGCATTATTTGGATTTGTATTTTAAAAGTTACTTGAAAACAGATTTAAATTTGAATTTGAATTAATTTGAAAAAGATTTGAATTAAAACAGATATCAGAAAACCTTTTTGTACTCAGGCTGAGCCAGCCACAGACGCTGTGGGTGGGCCAATGACTCAGCAACAATGACACGCTGAGGACTGGTCCGGACTTTTTGCACCGTGAGCACACCTAGCATAGCGGATGACAGTGGGCCTCAGTGGCGGGGGCACATGTATGCCAACGTCTTTGGACACGTGGGCGATCCCAGCGCTGGGGACTGGTCCGTCTTGATCGGTTTCTCCTAGGGGTGTTTTAGAAAAACCGAAGGTGGTGAGTGGGGCTTCCGGCTGGGTTGAGGCGGAAAAAGGGCAGCCTAAACACAAAAGTGACATCATTGGTCGCCACGACGTGGGACAAAAGTGCCGGATCTGGATCTTCGCTCACGACGGCGGGCGCAGAATCTGGGAGAATCGCGTCAAAAAAAATGAAAGATGAAGAGGGGACATCGGGCTACAAGTCTAGTTTAGCACGCTCACACGCAGACGGCCTACATGTGCAGGGCATGCCAAGAAAACGAGCGGAGATGATGCAAGCCAGCTCTGAGCTGCTGACAGCAGTATGAGCGTTCCGAAAGAAAGAAGCGGTGCTCTGGCCGAGCTAGAGAGAGAGGAGAAGGGGATGTCTAGGGGATCGAGGTGCTCACCAGGAGCTCGTCGGTGCGGTCGTTGGTGCTGAGGTGGAGGGGATCTGGCGGCGGGCTCGGGGACGGTTTCGTCGGCTCCCTCTCGGCATGGTGGCGACGGCGACGCTCCGGCGAGGTCCAGACGCTGCTGCAGGTCCAGGGCGACGGTGAGGAGGCAGGGGAAGGTGCTGGTACTCCGAGATCGACTCGACGTCCACCGGAACAGAGAAGAACAGAGGTAGACGTGGCTAGGGTTTAGGAGGAGGAGATGGCCATGGCGGCTAGGGAGTAAGAAGGAGGAGGGGTGAGGGCTTGGGCGTCTCCTGGATGGGATCTGGGTGGGGTGAGGCGTGGAGTAGATGAGGGAGGAGGGTAGGGCACATGGGAGGTTGGCAGCTTTGGAAAAAAGGTGAGGAGAGGGGGATCGGGCTAGGTCTTCTCTCCCTGCTTCCTCTCTTTGTCTTGAAGCCAAAGAAAGAAGTGGGGAAGAGGAGGGGTGTGCCGTGGTGGGGCCTGCCTGGTAGGGAGAGAGGGGAAGCCAAGAGAGAGGAAGAGGAGCTCGGGTGTGACTAGGTTAGGTTAGAGAGGAGGGATATAGTGATAGGGGTAGGTGATGTGGTGGTTTAGAGAGGGGTGAAGAGAAAGGAGGGGTAAGGTGGCTAGGGTTTGTTTTTTTCAAGATCAAGCCAAGATCAAACAAAGCTAGCCAAAAGAGAGAAGGAGATCAAAGGTGGTAAGGGATAGAGAGAGGTTAGTTTTGTAGCAAGAATTAGGGAGAGGGGTATAGAGATATGGGGATGATCCACTCAAGATTCAAATAAAAACTCAAAAGAGAAGGAATGGTGATGCTTTGCATGGCCCATGCATAATATTAATGCTAGGTTTCATCTTGTGAAAACAACATAAATAGCCCTAGCATTTATACATATGCATTCCAAAAATATGGATTAAGCCAAACTAGAAGAAGTGGAAGGATGCCCCATGTGGAGTAGTTGGAGATGCCCATATTTGTATAAAATGGGACATGCTAGTGTGTATGTGCCACTAGATGCTTAATAGTCCCAAAAATATCCCAACATGAGCATAATTCCATGTTAATCCATATGGAAAGCTAGAAAAGGGTTCCACTCACAAGGCATGCAAAGGTGGCCATGTGGCTCTCATATATCAATAATGTGAAAACAACATGATGCTAAGATGAGAGCATGTGGAAATAGAATTGGATCCATCCCAACCCATATGAGCTAGAGGTAAAACCCAAATAAAGTGCAAAGCTCATATTTAGTTGGATGGTGGAATTATGAGGTGGTGACAGAGAAAGGTGATGGAGTTGAACAAAAGATATGCCCCCAACTCAACTTGGGCATTAAACAATATATCAAGAACCAAATACAATATCAAGAGGCAAATACAATTAACAATGCATATGAGAGAAGAACCAAAACCAAAAGGGGTTTATATGATGCTCAAATGCAAGGTGGCATGATGACATGAGCATGATATAATGATGATGCAACAATTATATGTATGAAGGTAGAATTATATAGACTAGGCTAGTAGCATTGCAATTGTTAGACAATTGGGATGCTACAGATGGGAACTACTAAGCACCAAGATCTATCTACCTAGATACAAGTAACGGTTGATATACATCCATAGAGAACATACCCTTGAAGAGCGACAAAGTGTAACGAGATTAGACTCATGGATGATGTAGTCGATCGCTTGCCGATCTCAAGATCGAGAGGAAGTCCTAGCGCCGCAAATCAGTAGCGCATCCGTGCTCGCACACACGTCCGGTCCACCGAACAACCTCCACCTTGATACATTGCAAATGTATCTATAATTTTTTATGTTCCATGCTTGGTTTTATCTACTTTCTTATGTTTTGTCCACACTTTGGAGTACTTTTCATATGATTTCTTGGACTAACCTATTAACAAGAGCCACAGTGCCAGCTGCTTGTTTTTTGCTGTTTTTGGTTTCAGGAAGTCAGGAAATGAATATTCTCGGAATTGGACGGGACAAAAGCCAAAGTTGCTATTTTACCGAAAGACATCTTGAGCCAGAATACGAGACAGAGAGGTGCTGGGGCCTGGCCACACCACCTGGCCACGCGGCCAGGCCTGGCCCGCGCCGAGGGTGGTCTGGCCGACCCCAACACCCCCTCGGCCTCTCCTTCCGCCTATAAATTGCCTCTGATATGAAAACCCTAAGTACCCGATCAAAAAATCCACAAAAGAGTCTATAGCCATCGTCATCTCCATCCCTAGATCGGGAGGGATCTGAAGCTCTTCCCGGCACCCTGCCGGAGAGGGGAATTCACCCTGGAGGACTTCTTCATCATCATGCAAGCCTTCGGTGTGATGCGTGAGTAGTTCATCTCTAGACTGCGGGTCCATGTAGTAGCTAGATGGCTGGTTCTCCTCCTTTGTGCTTTCATGTCTAGATCTTGTGAGCTCCATTCATGATCAAGATCATTTATTTGTAATTCTTCATGTTGTGTTTGCGGGGATCAGATGGATATTGAGATGCTATTTCAGATTGATTATTGATTCTATCATGTCTTTGTTATTTGTGATCTTGCATGCTTTCCGTTGTTAGTAGCTACCTTGGCCAAGTAGATGCTAGCAACTCCAAGAGTTAGTATTTATGATCGATAGTGGGTTCATGCCTCTGGTAATCTGGGGAAGTGACAGAAATCTCTAAGGTACTAGATGTGCTGTTGCTACTAGGGAGAAACCAACAATCATTTGTTCATAGAACAATCGTATTGTTTACTTTACACGCAATTAAGAAGTAATAATCATTGCTTGCAACTTAATACTGGAGGGGGTTCGGATGATAACCTGAAGGTGGATTATTAGTCATAGATGTAGTTGGATGGCGGTCTATGTATAATGTTGTAATGCCCAATCAAGTCTGAAAGGAGTCAAGATGATTCAGGGGGTTATATATTACGAAGTTTCACTATAAAAGGAAGGTACTGGGAGAAAACGAGTCAAAGACGGAGTCCTGGGTGGCCTCACCACCTGGTGGCGCGGCCAGGGCTGGGCCCGTGATGACCCACAAGTATAGGGGTGTATCGTAGTATTTTCGAGGGAAGTGAAACCCAATTTATTGATTCGACACAAGGGGAGCCAAAGAATATTTATAAGCCTTAACAACTAAGTTGTCAATTCAGCTGCACCTGGAAACAATCTTGCTCATAGTAGTTTATCAGTAGCGACAGTTTTGTAGTAGGAATATCAAAGTAGCAGCAGTAGTAAAGCAAAGACAGTAGTAGCAAAAGCAGTAAACAATGGGATTCGAGTGCGGTAGGCATAGGGATGGATGGACGGGTGTTGCATGGACAAGACAATTCACATAGCAATTAGAACATAGGGCAATTGCAGATAAATAAGATAAAGCATCCAAGTACTAGACAATCCTAGGCATGTGTTCCATATATAGTCATACGTGCTCGCAATGAGAACTTGCACAACATCTTTTGTCCTGCCAGCCCGTTTGCAGCGGAGCCTCTAGGGAACTACTGACAATTAAGGTGCTCCTTTTAATAGAGCACCGGAGCAAAGCATTAACACTCTGTGAACACATGTGATCCTCACATCAAAGCCTTTCCCTTCCGGTTATCCCGATTTCTGTCACTTCGGGGCCATAGGTTCCGGACAACGACGTGTGTATACAACTTGTAGATAAGACCAAGAACAAATACTATCATAATGAATCAATAATAAGTTCAAATCTGAAACCATGGCACTCGGGCCCTAGTGACAAGCATTAAGCACAACAAGTCGCAACAAAGTCATAAAGCACTAATAAAAGATACTAGGCACCATGCCCTAACAATCTGATGCCATTACATGAACGATCTCATCCAATCCCTACCATCCCCATAGCCTACAGCGGGGGATTACTCACTCATAGATGGGGGAAACATGGATGGTCGACGGAGAAGCGATGGTGATGATCTCCTCCAATTCCCCGTCCCGTGAGGGTGCCAGAACAGAGTTTCTGGTGCTGTTTCGTGGAATCTGGTGGTGGCGGCGGAGCGGAACTCCTTCTGGAAAAACGTCGACCCCTCCAAGTTTTTAGGTCATAAGGCTCCTTATAGGCGAAGAGAGAGGCCAAGGGAGTGCCTGGGGGGCCCACACCACCCCCTGGCGTGGCCTGGCCTGGCCCGCGCCAGCAGGTGGTGTGGCCACCCCAGGGCTCTTCTCCGTCTCGTATTCTGCCCTGAGTCTTCGGTGAAATAGGATTTTTGGCATATTTTCCAGGATTTTTCCTGATAGTTGATTTTCTGCACAAAAAGTAGACACCAAGGCAATTCTGCTGAAAACAACATCAGTTCGCATTAGTTGTATCCAAATCACACAAGTATAGAGGAGAAACAATAGCAAAAGTGTTCAGAAAAGTAGATACGTTTTGGCCGTATCAGCCCGCTCCATGGGGTGGTGTGGGCTACCCTGGCTCCGTTTCCGTCCCTTTTTTGCTTCGTAGCTTTCCTTATTGACTGAAAACTACAAAAATATAGTTGGATTGTATTTTCGCGGAACTTTTCTTACCAGAACTGTTACCTAGTTGGAAACAGACTCTGCAGGTCTCTGAATTTGGTATCTAGTAAATTCTTATAGAGTCATCTCTTGAATAACATCAATATCTTTATCTTCATACACTTATTACTTGAGTCATAAAACCCTTCTCTTCCTTATTACACCATTATCTCCACTTCTTGGAAATTTCTTTCACACAAAACTTCACACAGTTCTCATTAGCAACATTAGTATAAGTGAAGTGATAAAACCTTTTGGGTCCAACTTCAACTGAAAACCATCAAAACAAAATCTACTGAAGCAACTCCTTCCGAAAACACAAAAAGAATTCAAAAAGGAAATCGAATAAAGAAACAAATGCAAGATTGGCAAAATCTATCAAAACAGACCAGCAGGTAAAGATCAATTTTTCTGAAAATCTTCTGTTGCTCAAATCAAAAAGTGCAAAACTAACAAAAGTTAAATAACAACCTGGGGCAGAAGCGCAAAAAATTACAGCTCAATCCGACATACAGAGATCTCTCACGGATTTTTACGGTGAAGCACAAAAAATCTGTTTCGGGACAACAACTTTCCCAAATATTACTTCTCTCTCATTAGAGGTTGATCTTGACACAAAAACCAAACAAAACGGATAAGGAGCGGTTATTACCGAACTAATAACTTCCAAGACTCAAAGAAACAAAAACAAACTGAAAGCATAAACAAATTGGATTGTCTCCCATAAAGCTCTTTCTTAATAGCCATTAAGATGGGCCCGATAGTTTTGAAGAAGCTCTCATAGGGATATAAATTGAAGCGAAAGAGAGCATTAAGAAGCAAAAAACACACACACATTTAAGTCTAACCCACTTCCTATGCAAGGGGATTTTGTAAACAAACAAGTTATTGAAACCAGAGGCAACTTGCATAAGAAGGCAAAAGAAGTGCAACATAAAAACTTTCAGCATAAAACAAGGAAACTTGATATTATTGAGATACATAAGAGCAATTTTCCCTCTCTCATAATAACTTTCAGTATCATGCATAAACTTAACAATATAGCTATCACAAGGACTATCATAGCAATGATCACTTATTCTAACAGAAAACACAGGAATACTAGCTCTCATAACACTACTTTGTGAAACAATATTAGAGGTATCCTTACAAAGGATAGGGTGTCCCTCTTTTTCATACTTAGTGACAAAGTCTTTCACACTTGCTATTATAGGTTCATCAACCATTTGTTGATCAGGTTCAATAGCTTTACCCATACTTTCATTAACCATACTAGCTATCATAGAATGTTCCTTTACCTTAACTAGAAAAGGCAATTTCTCAATATAAGGTTCAGGTAAAACATGATTAGCAGTATAAACTTCAGTATTTCTTGCAGGAACACTCTTAGCAACATCTTTATAAGGTTCGTGGTACTTATTCCACTTCTTTTTAGGCACTTCAATATAAGAAGCAAAAGCCTTAAAATAAGAAGCAATAGCTGGAGAGTCTAGACCATAAGCATTTTTAATATTTTGAAAGTCATCAGTTCCCATAAAAGATTCAATGCATTCATAATCATAATTTATACCTGACTTTCTACCTTTGTCATTCTCCCAAGCTTCAGCATTGTCTTGAATACGATCCAGAAGGTCCCATTTAGTTTCTTCTTCCATACGAGTGAATGATCCAGCACAAGAAGCATCCAGTAAATCTTTATCATGTAGAGGGAGCCTTGCATAAAAGTTGTTGATAATAATATTGTTGGGGAGCTCATGAATGGGACATTTGAGCATTAGTAACTTCAATCTCCCCCAAGCTTGAGCTGTACTCTCTCCATCAAGAGGCCAAAAGTTGTATATTTGATTCCGATCTTTATGAATCTCACTAGGAGGATAAAACTTTGAATAAAAGAGAGGCACTATTTCCTCCCATTCCAGAGCTTGACCATTCTTCAGCAGCTTATACCATTCCTCAGCTCTTCCTTTCAGCGATAATGAGAATAACTTCTTCTTAACTTGATCTGTAGTAATACCTGCACACTTAAACAACCCGCATAATTCGTGTATAAAGAGTAAATGATCACCGGGATGGACAGTTCCATCCCCAACAAAGTAGTTATCCATAACACGATCAATAATTCTTGTAGGTATTTTGAAAACATCTTTCTCAGTAGGTGGTGGCTTATCTACTACCTTAGCAGTGGTAGTAGCATTATCAAATAAGAAACTCAGCGAATTATCCATAACGAAAATAAAGCAACTAGCAGAAGTAAACAATACTCACAGTAGAAGTTTCCTTTACCAGTTCCACTCTCCAATAGCGCTTCACTCCTCGGCAACGGCGCCAGAAAATAGTCTTGATGACCCACAAGTATAGGGTGTGTATCGCAGTATTTTCGATAAGTAAGAGTGTCGAACCCAACAAGGAGCAACATGTGCTGGCTAGTGGTATGGATCAGGAATTCTCTGCAAATACTTAGCAAACAAATTTTTAGGGGTTTTCGTTAAAGCAAGTAAACAAAGTACGAGTAAACAAAAGACAGTAGGAATAAATGCAGCGAGTGGCCCAATCCTTTATGCAGCAAAGGACAAGCCAGTTGTATTTCTATAGATGACCAAACGTTCTCGAGGACACATGGGAAGACTGCTTCATATAGTCGATTAATCTTCTTTAGCTTGCTAAGTATTGTGTGGGTGAACCTGTGCTAATGTACCGCCCCATCCAAGACTAATACATACTTGTGATTATACCCCTTGCAAACATCCGTAAGTACAAGAAAGTAATTAAGGTAGAAACCTAACCACAACTTTAAACTCTAAGACCCTTATGTCCCTTGTGTAATGGTTTCCTAATGGGGGTTCAGGTTTCTGTCACTCCGGCAACCCCTACGATTAGTAGCCAAATACACAATGCATTCCCCTAGGCCCATATAGGTGAAGTGTCATGTAGTCGATGTTCACATGACACCACTAGAAGAAGTACACCACAACTTAAATAACAATCTATTGAATCTTTCTCAACGCAACTCCACTACTAACAACAAGACTTCTCCCATGTCCTCAAGAACAAAATGAACTAATCACAAGACATCATATGGATCATGATCAGAGATGGAATAATGATGTATAACAATCTGAACATAAACAATAATTCAATGGTTCACTCAATAGCATCAACTACAAAGAGTAATCAACACCGGGAAAGTTTCCCCTATGAACTAATGCAAGATTCAACTCAATTGTTACAACAATATGGAGATGGTGATGAGGGTGCTGATGGTGATGATGGTGGTGATGATGATGATGATCCCGATGAAGTCCAGCTTTATGGTGGTGTTGATGGCGACGATCTCCCCTCTCCGGGAAGGAATTCCCAGAATCATGTCTGCGGAGAGATCTTCTCTCTCGGTATTTTCCACCTCAGAGGCGGCGGAATCTTCTCGTGGTCGCTCCCAGTCTTAGGGTTTCGTGGGGATGATATACGCCCAGGGAGGCTGGAGTGGGCCAGGGCGGCCACACCACTCCCAGGCGCGGTCTAGGCCTGCCCGCGCCATGGGGTGGTGTGGGCCCCCTGTGGCCCACCTCCACTCCATCTTCTGGCATCCTGAGTCTTCTAGAAAAATAGGATTTTTCGTATATTTTCCCGGATTTTCTGATCTTCGCAAATTTTGCCTCCAAACAGCACCTTTTCCATCAGAATCCTGACTGCAGCGGTCCATGCTCCAAAAGTCATCAACCATACAAAAATAGATGAAATACCATAAGTATCACCTCTCAATACGAAATATATCAATGAATAATAGTGAATTAAGACATAGAATAGTGATGCAAAATGGACGTATCACACCTCTAGTGAACTATGGACCCCAGTCCTTTCTTTTACATTCAATCTACAAACTATTTACTGCTTTGTGTTTACTTTCTGCAAACTATTACTTCCTTCCATTCGATACGTTTAATCCTTTGTTTTTAGCAAAACCGGTGAGATTGACAACCTCATCGCAAGTTGGGGACAGAGTTCTGTGGGTGTGTTGTTCAGGTCTCCATATTGCTGCTGGCACCGGTAGTGCACCCTGCCAACGTTCAGCTAGCTACACCTTTAGGGTGTTTCCTTGCTCCTACTGGATTCATAACCTTGGTTTCATAACTGAGGGAAACTTACTGCTGTGCTCATCATACCTTCCTCTTGGGGTTCCCCAACGAGCTCGTTAATACACGAGTCAACAAGTATTTTTCTGGCACCGTTGCCGGGGAGTCAAGGACATCTTCATAAGGGGAGTCCCTCATAACCAATCTCTTTACTTTGTTTTTTTGTTTTGCTTAGTTTCTTTTTGCTTTGTTTGCTTGTTTTGTTATCAAAAACACACAAAAAAATAGTTCTACAAGTTTGCTTTGTTTATTGAAAACACACAAAAAATTAGTTCCTATCTTAAGTTGTCATTATGTCTAGCCTTGCTCCAATCACTATGTCACCTGAGGAAATGATTTTCACTTTTAAACAAGGAATTGAGGAGAGCTTCAAGGAAGCTTGGTCTAGAATCTCTGATCTACATGAAAAAACTGAGCCTAGAATGACTCAAAGCTTATTCCTTAGCAGTTTTTACCTTGGAATTGCTCTTTGCTATAGATATGCTTTAGATGCTGTTGTGGGAGGAGATTTACTCCAATGCAATGAGGATGATGTTGTTAATGCTATAAAGAAATTGGTCTTTACTTACAACTTGCCTAGCAAAACTGATATTTCTTTCAACATATTTGCTAGATTAAACACTCTTAAGACCCGCACTACTAGTTTAAAAGATTCTTATAACACACTTAGAGAGCATCATAATTATGTCCAAATAAATTCTGAACAATCAAAGTGGCTCCCCACAGTAAAAATTGATATAAATAATGAAACTTTTCAAGCTCGCTGTGATATCATGTCTGAATTTTGCCTTATGCCCAAAGGTATTTATGAATCTCTGAATCTTTGGGGGCTTACTGAAGGAGGAAAAGAAATATCTCTTGCTAATAATGCTACAATATTACCTATTGGAATAGCTGAAGGAGTGTTTACAAAGATCCTTGAGAAAATGATTTCTACTGATTATCTTGTTATTGAATGTGCAGGAAAAGGACAAATTACGCTTGGAAGGTCCTTATTAGAACTCCTTGGAGCAATAATAGATGTGGGAAAGGGGACCATGCACCTTGCTTCTCCACCAAAAAATCATATTTTCCCCAAGGTTAAGAATAAAAGTAAGAGAGGTAAGGGCAAGAAATTTGGTTTTAATGCTTCTTCATTTGAGAACACTTGATTCTTTTTCTTGCTTCTTATGCCTAACTTAAAGGCGTTAAAGAAAAGTACTTATTGGGAGATAACCCAAAAGTTTTAGATGAGTCTTGGAAGTTATTACTTCAGTAATAACCGCTCCTTATCATTTTTATTTGCTTTTCGTGCCAAGAGTAACCTCTAATGAGAGAGAAGTAATGATTGGGAAAGTTGCTGTCCCGAAACAGATTTATGTGCTTCACCGTAAAAATTCGTGTAAAATCTCTGTACGTCCTTTTAAGGCGTGAAGTTTTGTGCTTCTGCCCCAGGTTATTATCTAATTTCCGTTAGTTCAAGACTTTTTGATTTGAGCAACGGACGGTCTTCGAAAAAAATCGTCTTTACCTGCTGGTCTGTTTTGACAGATTTCTGCCATTTTCTGCATTTGCTTCTTGTTGGTTCCTTTTTGAGTTCTTTTGGGAAATTGAGGTTTTTGAGGGAAGTGCTACAGTAGCTAGTGTTTTAATTGAAGTTTAATTAGTGTTAGAACTGAACCTAAAGAATTATTATCTTGAGTGCACTAATGTTGCTAATAAAGATTGTGTGAAGTTTTATATGAAGGAAATATTTCAGGTGTATGGAAGGAATGAATAATGAGATGAATGATGGACTAAAGCTCAAGCTTGGGGATGACACTTGTTTCACCCCAAGAAATATCCAAGAAGTACAAGCGTCAAAGCTTGGGGATGCCCAAGGCATCCCTTCTTCATCAATAAAAATTCCAGGTTTCTTCCAAACGCTTCATTTTTATTGTTTCATGCACAGTTGTGTTGTTCTTGGAGCGTCTTCTTTTCCGTTTTTGTTTTGGTTTTTTGTTTGCTTTGTTTGTTTAGTTTGCTGAATAAATTGGTTGGACCCCCTCTTTCATACATTGGTTTTCAAATAGTTTGGTTTGGTTTGGAAAAGAGTAGGAAAGTTCATGCTTAAGTGTAAAAGAGAGTCTGTTTTTGACTGTGGCCTATGCTTTGGCATGCCATGCTTGATATTGTTTTGGATTTATGCTTAGTATTATTTGTTGTAGCATTACTTGTTATAAACAATTGAGATTGCTTAATGTGCCTTGGATGAATCATGTGTTGTTTTAGCATATTAAAGCATAGTATATTGGTATTCTCCTTTGATGCTTTATTTGGGTTGACTTGGCACATGCTCACACCATGTTATGACTATCCAAAGTCGCCATAGCCTTTATGATCCTTTAGTTTTCAACTTGTAGTATCACTTTATGCTTTGATCAATGATGTTTTGTCGCTCTACATGATTATGGCCATTATTGCTCTCTTAGTTTGTCGCTTCCAGTCTTTTGCTAGCCTCCACAACCAAGTATGAGTTCCACTCATGCATCCAACTTCCTAAACCAAGTTATTCCAAAGAGTCCACCATACCTACCAACTAGCTTATGCTATTCTAAGTATATTCATGTTTTTGTTTACCTTCCAAATTAAACTTGTTATGAGAAAACTAGTGATTTAAGATCTCACGAACTTGATGGCACACTTTACTTTTCTTGCCCTTAATAAACTTGAACCATTGTGTCGTCTATGTTGTATATGCGTGCACTTATTTGTTGGGGATTAGCAGAACCATGCTGTCATGGGGAACGCTTTCAACATTGCACGGGCACTTTGTACCTAGTTGATATCATGTTCTTTTGTCTATGGATGTCGTCGGTGTGAAATGAAAGGGGAGCTTGTAAGTCCATAGAGTTATGTATATGTGTTAGAGAAACGCCTGGGCCACTGTTCTAATCCATGCTGACATGGTGGAAACCTGCAACGTAACCATAATGAGCTGTCTATGAAGCATTCTTCTTATAAAAAAAGAGAGTCCTATATTGAGAAAAAAAGAGAAAAAAAAGATTATGAAAAGAGGAAAGAGAGAAAAAAAGCACCATATTCCCATGGTAAATAAGAAGATTACTGAGATGCTCGTTGTCTGCTTGCTTTGTCATTTTGATATGAGGATTCTTCCGTATCATCGGGCAAGGGGTACCCCGTTGGCGGTTCTCTATGATACACATGTACTTACGATGACAAGAACTTACCGGTGACTAAACTTGAGTAGCATGAGGAGCGGCCCTCGTATTCAAGGGACATGAGATTTCTAACTTATACTTCATCAAGCATGTACACCATAGTTTGTTCACTTTAACCTTAATCACTTCAAGATGCTTATGATAGGGGCAATGAGAGCTGAAAGCTATTAAGTACCATAATTTTTAGAAGCTCTTTATGAAACTTGAATCTCTGCTTCCTTTTATGAAGGCCTTTCTTCCACTTATATATTGAGTCTCTACCTTCTACCTTTATGCACCTACTTTGAGAGCATAGTGGCCATTCTTAGTTCTATGTGCATTGTCCCAAGACTAGTTGATTGATGCATAACTTGATATTGCTTGTTTTGAAATATTTGTATCTAGTCACTCTTATGAACTTTGAAGGTGTCCTATGCATTTATATTTGCTACTCTATGAGGGACAAGCTGAATACTATTATGCTATGTTTTCTTTATGTGAAACAAACAAACGTCTTGCAAAGCATTGTTATTCATGAATCTTTTGTTTGTGCCTTTTCATGTTGCAACATAGTTGCTTTGCCTTATTGTTAGAAATTTGTCTTTCATGTCATGATTGAAGTACTATGATCCCAGCTTTGAATGTTTTACAAATACTTTGATCAAGTTTATGATGGTGCATGCCACCTCAAAAATTATTCTTTCTTTTTATCACTTACCTATTCGAGGACGAGCAGGAGTTAAGCTTGGGGATGTTGATACATTGGAAATGTATCTATAATTTTTGATACTCCATGCTTGTTTTTATCTACTTTCTTGTGTTTTGTTCCAACTTTGGAGTACTTTTCATATGATTTCTTGGACTAACCTATTAACAAGAGCCACGCCATTACTGTTTTCTGCTGTTTTTGGTTCCAGGAAAGTAAGAAAATGAATATTCTCGGAATTGGACGGGACAAAAGCCAAAGTGCCTATTTTTCCAGAAGACTCACGGAGCCAGAATACGAGACGGAGGAGGGCCAGGGGCTGGCCACACCCCCTCGGTCTCCCTCTTCGCCTATAAGAAGCCTTCTGACCTAAAAACTTCGGGGGGTTCGACGTTTTTCCACGAAAAGTTCCGTTGCGCCGCCGTCACCGAAGGGGAGATTCGGGGGACAGAAAGTCTCTGTTCCGGCACCCTGCCGGGATGGGAAAGTGCCCCCGGAGCCATCTCCATCGATCTCCACCATCATCTCCATCGACCATCCATGTTTCCCCCATCTATGAGTGAGTAATCCCCCGCTGTAGGCTACGGGGATGGTAGGGATTGGATGAGATCGTTCATGTAATGGCATCAGATTCTTAGGGCATAGTGCCTTGTATCTTTTATTAGTGCTTTATGACTTTGTTGCGACTTGTTGTGCTTAATGCTTGTCACTAGGGCCCGAGTGCCATGATTTCAGATCTATGTTATTGATTCATTATGATAGTATTGTTCTTGGTCTTATCTACAAGTTGTATACACACGTCGTTGTCCGGAACCTATGGTCCCGGCGATGTAAATCGGGGCCGGAAGGAAAGGCTTTGATGTGAGGATCACATGTGTTCACGGAGTGTTAATGCTTTGCTCGGTGCTCTATTAAAAGGAGCACCTTAATTGCCGATAGTTCCTAGAGGCCCCGCTGCAAACGGGCTGGCAGGACAAAAGATGTTGTGCAAGTTCTCATTGCGAGCACGTATGACTATATATGGAATACATGCCTAGGATTGTCTAGTACTTGGATGCTTTATCTTATTTATCTGCAATTGCCCTATGTTCTGATTGCTATGTGAATTGTCTTATCCATGCAACGCTCATCCATCCATCCCTATGCCTACCACACTCGAATCCCCCTGTTTACTGCTTTTGTTACTACTGTCTTTGCTTTGCTACTGCTGTTACTTTACTATTGCTACTACAAAACTGTTGCTACTGATAAACTGCTGTGAGCAAGATTGTTTCCAGGTGCAGCTGAATTGACAACTCAGTTATTAAGGCTGATAAGTATTCTTTGGCTCCCCTTGTGTCGAATCAATAAATTGGGTTTCACTTCCCTCGAAAATACTGCGATACACCCCCTATACTTGTGGGTCATCAAGACTATTTTCTAGCACCGTTGCCGGGGAGCATAGCTTTATTTGTCAAGTTCACTTGGAATCACTATTGTTCAAGCTAAGTTTATCTTTCTCCGTGTTTGCTTGTTTCTTTATCAAAAATACAAAAAAATCAGTTCCTACTCTAGTTGTTGTTTTCTTTGGTTTGTTATTGTCTTGCTTTTATCATGCTTGATGTCAATGGTTGGTTTCTTTGAAACTGAAGCTTATTGGCAAGGTGGGTTCACGGAAGATCAAAAATATTATTATAAGGAACACCACTTGTCACAAAAAGGGAAACACTTATGGGAACAAATTGATAGATTGTATACCATTGCTAGAAACGTGTGCTCTACTTATAATATTACTTATTGCTGTGATGAGTCTTGTTGCAGAAAGAGGTATAAACACCTCCCTTTTCAATGTGAGTATAGTGATAATGATACCATATCTTCCTATGATAAAGGAATTTATGACTTTTATGATGCGGAAGAAATTGAAGAATTTATTGCTTGGAAGGGTGCTTTTGAACTTGCTAGTTTGCTTGAAAATATTGATGATTCACCTTATAAGCATGAGGTTTATGGTATACTTAAATTCTGCTTTGATAATTACAAGGATGAAAATAGCTATATTCTTGAATATACTAATAGATGCTTTCCACAAATGGAAGAGACTAATGCCTTGCAGGATCTTATGGAAGAAGAAATTGATGAACCTGAAATCTCATTAGATGAAAAAGAGAAGGAGAGTGATGAACAAAAGGAGGAAGAATGGATTAGCTACCCATGCTTACCTTCTAAGAGTAACTCTTTATCCCTTACATTATTTGATTGTCCCCCATGCTTACTAAAGAAGGATGAATGTTATGTTCCTGAGGATTCTTTTGAAGATGTTTATGATAAAGCTCTAGTGCTTGTAGATCATGAAGAGCATGCTTTTTGTGATAGTTATATTGTTGAGATTATTCATGAGACTACTGAAAATTATTATGATAGAGGAAAATATGGTTGTAAAAGTTTTCATGGTATTGAAACACCTCTCTATGTGCTGAAAGTTTTGAAGTTACTCTTGTTTTATCTTCCTATGCCTGTCACTTTGTTCCTTGCGAATTTATTTGCATACACGATTCCTATGCATAGGAAGTGGGTTAGACTTAAATGTGTTTTGAATTTGCTTCTTGATGCTCTCTTTTACTTCAACTCATATTTCTTATGAGAGCATCCTCTCAAACTATTATGCCTGAAGATGATAATATGTCTATTATTCTTGGGAGACCTTTTCTTAAATACTGCAGGAGCTGTTATCAATTGTAATCAAGGGAAGGTGACCTTCAATGTTAATGACAAGGAACACACTGTCTATTTCCCCAAGAAGATTGAAAGGACTTATGGTTTGAATACAATTGAATATGTTGAGGGCATTCAAGTTGGAGAAATATATTGTCTCATACCAAGAGAAAAATTTGAAACTATTATGATTGGGACCATTGCTATCAAGGTTGAGGTAACATAATCATTAGTGGAATACAAAGTTTTGTATCGTATGAAATTGTTTTAGTAACAAGACCTGATCAACCTTGTTAACAAAAGGATTTCATTGAACAAAACAATGTTTCCACCATGATTATCTCCGCTTACTTCCATTTTATCCATTTTTAGTTTTTGCTTTTGCCTAACTTAAAGGCGTTAAAGAAAAGTACTTGTTGGGAGATAACCCAAGAGTTTTAGTTGAGTCTTGGAAGTTATTACTGTTGAAGATATGCCCAAGAGGCAATAATAAAAGTGATTATTATTATATCTTTGTGTTTATGATAAATGTTTGCATCCCATGCTATAATTGTATTATAAGGAAACACTAATACATGTGTGTTTTGTAAACATAAAAGAGTCCCTAGTAAGCCTCTTGTTAAACTAGCTTGTTGATTAATTGATGATCATGGTTTCCTGATCATGGACATTGGATGTCATTAATAACAAGGTTATATCATTAGGAGAATGATGTAATGGACACACACACCCATAGTAAGCATAGCATAAGATCAAGTCATTATGTTCATATTGCTACAAGCTTTAAAATACATAGTAACCTAATCCTTCGACCATGAGGTTGTGTTAATCACCAGCACCGGATGGGTACTTTGATGACATCAAACACCACTTCATAACTGGGTGGTTATAAAGGTGTCATTAGGTATTCTGAAAGTATGTGTTGAAGCGCATGGACGAAGATTGGGATTTGTCCATCCATATGACGGATAGATATGCTCTGGGCCCTCTCGGTGGAATGTCATCTAGTTAGCTTGCAAGCATGTGACTAGGTCACAAGGGATGGCATGACACGGAACGAGTAAAGAGTACTTATCAGTAACGAGGTAGAACTAGGTATGGAGATACCGATGATCAAACCTCGGATAAGTAGAGTATCGCGTGACAAAGGGAATTGGTTTCGTATGTTAATGGTTCTATCGATCACGAAGTCATCGTTGAGTATGTGGGAGCCGTTATGGTTCTCCAGATCCCGCTGATGGTTATTGATCGGAGAGGCGTCTTCATCATGTCCACTTATTCACGAACCGTAGGGTGACACACTTAAGGTTCGAAGTTGTTTTAAGTAGATATTGAATGTGCGTTGGAGACCGAATGTTGTTCGGAGTCTCGGATTGGATTCGGGACATCACGAGGAGATCCGGAATTGTCCGGAGAATAAGATTCATATAATGGGGATCATTTTATGGGGATTCTAGAAGGTTCTAGAAGATATCTTGGAGTTTATTTGAAAACCGAGATAAGATAAGATAAGATAAGGGAGATTTAAAGGGAAACTTGGGGGGAAGGACTCTCCCCCCAAGCTCCCTAGTGCGCTGGCCCTAAGGTGTGGGCCTAGGGGTGGGAACCCTAGGCCACACCCCTCCCTCTATATATAGAGGGATGGAGGCGCCACCCCTCCTGGCCCCCTTCCCACTCCAAACCCTAGCCGCCTCTCTCTTCCTCCTTCCATCTGCTCCGGCTTAGGCGAAGCCCTGTAGAATTCTCTACTCCACCACCACCACCACGCCGTCGTGCTGCTGGGATTGCGTGGAGAAGATCTACTACCTCCGCTGCTCGCTGGAACGGGGAGAGGAAGGTCTGCTTCGACTCCGCATGTGTGACCGTCTGCGGAAGCGCTGCCGGAACGCGGCGCCGGAAGGATCGTCTACTCGATCTTGAGATCGGCAAGTGATCGAATACATCAACCACGAGATCCGATCTCGAACAAGGCTTTGGAAACTACAAGGGTTAGTACAGATCTATCTCATTGCACATATCTAATAGATTAGATCTTGGCTTTTATCTGGATTAGATCTGGGTTTTGTTCGTTCTTGCGGTAGAAATTTTTTGTTTTCCATGCTACGAACCCATCAGTGGTATCAGAGCCTTGTCTATGCGTAGATCTGTTGCACGAGTAGAACACAATGGTGTTGTGGGCGTTGGTGCTCGTGTCGTCTTTTGCTGTGTGTACTTTGCATCTTGCGGTATGGTGGGATGAAGCGGCTCGGGCTAACATTACATGTCATCACACATGAGACTTGCTCCACGCTTGACGTGCAACTTGCTTTGCACAAGTGGCTTTGCGGGTGTCTGTCTCTCCCATCATAGTATAGATCAAATCTACACTTTGCACTTGATAGCACTTGTATCAACGTTGTGGTTCGGTTCGTAGGTAAGATCCGTTCTTATTCGAAGCCCCAAACCACGTAAAACTTGCAAAGAAAATTAGAGGCGCCTAACTTGTTTTTGTGGGTTTTGTGATGTGATATGGCCATCATGTGATTGTGATTATATTTGATGTATGCAATGATCCTTGTTGTAATATGCCAACCGGCAGGAGCCTAATGGTTGTCTTTAATTCTGTTAAGACCTGCGTGTCTATTCATCTTGTAATAGCTTTATTCCAAGTAGTTGTAATAGTTGCCTGTGATGATGGACAACCATGAAGCGGCGCCACTGACCTTGACGCAATGCTGGTGATGATGGAGATCATGTCCGTGCTTTGGAGATGGAGATCAAAGGCACAAGAAGAAAGGGCCATATCATATCACACTAATTATGAATTGCCTGTGATGTTAATCCTTTATGCATCTTGTATTGCTTAGATCGCGACGGTAGCATTATAAGATGATCCCTCTCACTAAATATCAAGTAATAAAAGTGTTCGTCCTTAGTTGGCACTGTTGCTAAGACTCGTCGTTTCGAAGCATCTCGTGATGATCGGGTGTGATAGATTCTATGTGTGCATACAACGGGTGCAAGCCAGATTTGCACATGCGGAAACTGAGGTTAATCTTGACGAGCCTAGCATGTACAGACATGGCCTCGGAACACGGAATACCGAAAGGTAGAGCACGAGTCATATGAGTGATATGATGAACATGAAGACTGTTCGCCGATGAAACTACATCTTCTCTCGTGAAGATCGGACTTGGTGCAGTGGACTTGGTTCGTGTAATCACTAAGACAATGTGAGGGATGTTGTTTTGAGTGGGAGTTCACCTAGTTAATTTAAGAATTAAAGTTGAACTCAATTTATCATAAACTTAGTCTAAACTACTTGCAAATTTGTTGTAGATTATGGCGAACCTCTCCATCAATTTCAATGCGTTCCTAGAGAAAGAAAAACTTAAGAACAATGGAAGCAACTTCACGGACTGGCTCCGTGGTCTGAAGATTGTCCTCAGGGCTGGTCAGATGACCTATGTGCTCGATGCACCGCTAGGTGACCCACCTGCAGAAGATGCCATCGATGACGTAAAAAATGTTTACGCCACTCGGAAAAATCATTACTCCACAGTTCAGTGTGTCATCCTGTACGGTTTGGAAACGGAGCTTCAGAAGCGCTTTGAGCACCATGACCCGTTCGAGATCATTAAGGAGCTCAAGCTCATTTTTGAGACTCACGCGGCCGTGGAGAGCTATGAGGCCTCCGAAAAGTTCTTTACCTGCAAGATGGAAGAGGGAAGTTCATTAGCGAGCACGTGCTCACCATGTCTGGGCACGCAAACAAGCTCCAAGAGTTGGGGATAACGATTCCTAATGAGTTAGGGATTCACCGTGTCCTCCAATCACTGCCACCGAGTTATAAGAACTTTGTGATGAACTACAATATGCACTGCATGAACAAGACGTTGCTTGAACTATCGTCCATGCTGAAAACTGCTGAAGTGGAGATAAAGAAGGAGCACCAAGTGTTGATGGTCAATAAGACCACCAATTTCAAGAAACAGGGCAAGCCTAAGAACAAGGGCAACTTCAAGAAGGACGGCAAGAAAGCTGCCGCACCTGCTAAGAAGCCCAAGGCTGGTCCTAAGCCTGAAACTGAATGCTTTCTCGCAAGGGTGCTGGTCATCGAAGCGAATCGCCCAAGTACCGGCAGATTCAAGAACGGCAACATCAAGAAGAAAGGTATATTCAATATACATGTTATTGATGTGTATCTTACTAGTAATCGTAGTAGTGCCTGGGTATTTGATACTGGTTCGGTTGCTCATATTTGTAACTCGAAACAGGAGCTGCGGAATAAACGAAGACTGGCGAGAGACGAGGTGACGATGCGCGTTGGAAATGGCTCCAAGGTTGATGTGATCGCCGTCGGCACGCTCCCTCTACACGTACCTTCGGGATTAGTTTTAAATTTGAATAATTGTTATTTGGTGCCTGCGTTAAGCATGAACATTATATCTGGATCTTGTTTATTGCGAGACGGTTACTCGTTTAAGTCCGAGAATAAAGGTTGTTCGATTTATATGAGTAATATCTTTTATGGTAATGCACCTGAGATGAATGGTTTATTCTTACCGAATCTCGATAGTAGTGATACACATGTTCACAACATAGATGCTAAACGAACAAAACTGAATGACAATTCTACATACATGTGGCACTGTCGTCTTGGTCACATTGGAGTGAAGCGTATGAAGAAACTCCATTCTGATGGACTTCTTGAATCACTTGATTTTGAATCACTTGAAAGATGCGAAGCATGTCTAATGGGAAAAATGACTAAGACTCCATTCTCTGGAATAATGGAGCGAGCTACAGACTTATTTGAAAAAATACATACCAATGTGTGCGGTCCAATGAGTGTAGCATCGCGTGGTGGATATCGTTATGTTCTCACTTTCAGGGATGACTTAACTAGATATGGGTATGTCTACTTTATGAAACATAAGTCCGAAACTTTCGAGAAGTTTAAGGAATTTCAAAGTGAAGTGGAAAATCATCGTAACAAGAAGATTAAGTTTCGCTGCTCACCATGGAGGTGAATATCTAAGTTATGAGTTTGGCATGCATTTAAAGAAATGTGGAATACTTTCAGCTTGACACCGCCGGAACACCACAACAGAATGGTGTGTCCGAACGTCAGAATCGAACTCTCTTAGATATGGTTCGTCTATGATGTCTCTTACAGATTTATCGCTATCCTTTTGGGGCTATGCATTAGAGACAACCGCATTCACTTTAAATAGGGCACCATCTAAACCGTTGAAACGACACCATTTAATTGTGGTTTGGTAAGAAACCTAAGTTGTCGTTCCTTAAAGTTTGGGGTTGCGAAGCGTATGTAAAGAAGTTACAACCTGATAAGCTAGAACCCAAAGCGGAGAAATGCGTCTTCATAGGATACCCTAAAGAAACAATTGGGTATACCTTCTATCATAGATCCGAAGGCAAAGTTTTCACATTAAGAATGGATCCTTTCTTGAGAAGGAGTTTCTCTCGAAAGAAGTGACTGGAAGGAAAGTAGAACTCGACGAGGTTATTGAACCTTCTCTCGGGGTTGAGAGTAGCACAACACCGAAGATGTTTTGTGCCGCCGCACCAACCGGAGAGGAAGCGATGATGGTGATCATGAAACTTCGAACGGTTACTATCGAACCTCGCAGTCAACGAGGGTTCATTACCACTCGAGTGGTATGACTCGCTTTGAACGTCATGTTGGTGGACAACACGATGACCTCGCAACGTATGAAGAAGCTATGGTGAGCTCAGATTCCGACAAATGGCTAGAAGCCATGAAATCCAAATGGGATCCATGTACAAAACCAAGTATGGACTTTGGTGGACTTACCGGATGGCCGTAAGGTCGTCGAGAACAAATGGATTTTCAAAAGAAAACAGATGTCGATGGTAATGTTACTTTATAAAGCTCGACTTGTCGTGAAAGGGTTCCGACAAATTCAAGGTGTTGACTATGATGAGACTTTCTCACCAGTAGTGAAGCTAAAGTCTGTGAGGATTTTGTTAGCAATTGCTGCATATTTCGACTATGAGATATGGCAGATGGATGTCAAAACGGCGTTCCTTAATGGTGACATTGAGGAAGAGTTGTACATGGTACAACCCAAGGGTTTTGTCGATCCTAGTGATGCTGACAAGGTATGCAAACTTCAGCGCTCCATTTATGGACTGAAGCAAACATCCCGGAGTTGGAATCAACGTTTTGATAAAGTAATCAAATTTTTTGGTTTTATACAAACTTATGGAGAAGCTTGTATTTACAAGAAAGTGAGTGGGAGCTCTGTAGCATTCCTAGTACTATATGTAGATGACATACTGTTGATTGAGAATGATGTAGAACTTCTTAATAGCGTCAAAGCCTATTTGAATAATAGTTTTTCAATGAAGGATCTTGGTGAAGCGGCATATATTCTAGGAATCAAGATTTATAGAGATAGATCAAGACGCTAAGCGCTTTCACAAAGTACATACTGGACAAAGTTCTAAAGAAGTTTAGAATGGAAGAGAGCAAGAAAGGGTTCGTGCCCATGTTGTCGTGTAAGACCTTGAGTAAGACTCAAAGTCCAGCTACGATACGTAAGATAGAGAGAAGATGAATAATGTTCCCTATGCCTCAGCCATAGGTTCTATCATGTATGCCATGTTGTGTACAAGACCGGATATAGCACATGCTGTTAGTTTGACTAGCAGATATCAAAGTGATCCCGAATGGAGCACTAGACAATGGTCAAGAATATCCTTAAGTACCGAATAGGACTAAGGATATGGTTCTTTCTTATGGAGGTGATGAACAGCTTGTTGTAAAAGTTACACTGATGCTAGTTGGAACACCGATCCGGATGACTCAAGTCACAATCTGATAATGATTTATTTTGAATGGTGTTGCGGTGAGCTGGAGGAGTGCCAAGCAAAGTGTTGTGGCAAAATCTTCAACTGAATCGAATACATAGCTGCGGAGGCTGCACAAGAAGCCATATGGATGAAGGAGTTCATTACTGAACTTGGCGTGGTTCCTAGTGCGTTGGACCCGATGGCCATCTACTGTGACAACACAGGTGCCATAGCTAATGCACAGGAGCCAAGGTCACATAGCAAGCTAAAGCACATCAAGCTACGTTTCCATGCTATTCGCGAGTATGTCCGAGATGGTGACATAAAGATTTGCAAAGTACACACTGATCTGAATGTGGCAGATCCGTTGACTAAACCTCTCCCTAGAGCAAAGCATGACCAACACCAGAACGCCATGGGTGTTAGGTATATTACCATGTAATCTAGATTATTGACTCTAGTGCAAGTGGGAGACTGTTGGAGATATGCCCAAGAGGCAATAATAAAAGTGGTTATTATTATATCTTTGTGTTTATGATAAATGTTTGCATCCCATGCTATAATTGTATTATAAGGAAACACTAATACATGTGTGTTTTGTAAACATAAAAGAGTCCCTAGTAAGCCTCTTGTTAAACTAGCTTGTTGATTAATTGATGATCATGGTTTCCTGATCATGGACATTGGATGTCATTAATAACAAGGTTATATCATTAGGAGAATGATGTAATGGACACACACACCCATAGTAAGCATAGCATAAGATCAAGTCATTATGTTCATATTGCTACAAGCTTTAAAATACACAGTAACCTAATCCTTCGACCATGAGGTTGTGTTAATCACCAGCACCGGATGGGTACTTTGATGACATCAAACACCACTTCATAACTGGGTGGTTATAAAGGTGTCATTAGGTATTCTGAAAGTATGTGTTGAACCGCATGGACCAAGATTGGGATTTGTCCATCCATATGACGGATAGATATGCTCTGGACCCTCTCGGTGGAATGTCATCTAGTTAGCTTGCAAGCATGTGACTAGGTCACAAGGGATGGCATGACACGGAACGAGTAAAGAGTACTTATCAGTAACGAGGTAGAACTAGGTATGGAGATACCGATGATCAAACCTCGGATAAGTAGAGTATCGCGTGACAAAGGGAATTGGTTTGTATGTTAATGGTTCTATCGATCACGAAGTCATCGTTGAGTATGTGGGAGCCGTTATGGTTCTCCAGATCCCGCTGATGGTTATTGATCGGAGAGGCGTCTTCATCATGTCCACTTATTCACGAACCGTAGGGTGACACACTTAAAGTTCGAAGTTGTTTTAAGTAGATATTGAATGTGCGTTGGAGACCGAATGTTGTTCGGAGTCTCGGATTGGATTCAGGACATCACGAGGAGATCCGGAATTATCCGGAGAATAAGATTCATATAATGGGGATCATTTTCTAAGTTAGGAAATGTTCCAGAGTGTTTGTATGGGGATTCTAGAAGGTTTCGGAATGTTCCGGAAGGTTCTAGAAGATATCTTGGAGTTTATTTGAAAACCGAGATAAGATAAGATAAGGGAGATTTAAAGGGAAACTTGGGGGGTAAGGACTCTCCCCCCAAGCTCCCTAGTGCGCCGGCCCTAAGGGGTGGGCCTAGGGGTGGGAACCCTAGGCCACACCCCTCCCTCTATATATAGAGGGGTGGAGGCGCCACCCCTCCTGGCCCCCTTCCCACTCCAAACCCTAGCCGCCTCTCTCTTCCTCCTTCCATCTGCTCCGGCTTAGGCGAAGCCCTGCAGAATTCTCTACTCCACCACCACCACCACGCCGTCGTGCTGCTGGGATTGCGTGGAGAAGATCTACTACCTCCGCTGCTCACTGGAACGGGGAGAGGAAGGTCTGCTTCGACTCACGCAGTGACCGTCATGGAAGCGCTGCCGGAACGCGGCGCCGGAAGGATCGTCTACTCGATCTTGAGATCGGCAAGTGATCGACTACATCAACCACGAGATCCGATCTCGAACAAGGCTTTGGAAACTACAAGGGTTAGTACAGATCTATCTCGTTGCACATATCTAATAGATTAGATCTTGGCTTTTATCTGGATTAGATCTGGGTTTTGTTCGTTCTTGCGGTAGAATTTTTTTGTTTTCCATGCTACGAACCCATCAATTACTTCAGTAATAACCGCTCCTTATCCTTTTTATTTGCTTTTTGTGCCAAGAGTAACCTCTAATGAGAATGAAGTAATGATTGGGAAAGTTGCTGTCCCGAAACAGATTTTTGTGCTTCACCGTATAAATTCCTGAGCGAGCTCTGTATGTCGGATTGAGCTGTAATATTTTGTGCTTCTGCCCTAGGTTGTGATCTAACTTTCGTTAGTTCAACACTTTTTGATTTGAGCAACAAAAGGTCTTCAAACAAATTCGTCTTTACCTGCTGGTCTGTTTTGACAGATTTCTGCCATTTTTTGCATTTGCTTCTTGTTGGTTCCTTCTTGAATTCTTTTGGGGAATTGAGCTTTTGAGGGAAGTGCTACAGTAGCTAGTGTTCTAATGGAAGTTTATTTGGTGTTAGAACTGAACCTTGAGACTTATTTATCTTAAGTGCACTAATGTTGCTAATGAGATTGTGTGAAGTTTTGTATGAAGGAAAAAATTTCAGGTGTATGGAAGAAATGAGTAATAAGATGAAGGATGGACTAAAGCTCAAGCTTGGGGATGCCACGCGTGTCATCCCAAGAAATATCCAAGAAGTACAAGCGTCAAAACTTGGGGATGCCCAAGGCATCCCCTTCTTCATCAATAAAAATCCCAGGTTTCTTCCAAACGCTTCATTTTTATTGTTTCATGCATAGTTGTGTTTCTCTTGGAGCGTCTTCTTTTTTGTTTTCGTTTTCGTCTTTGGTTTGCTTAGTTTTCTGAATAAATTGGTTGGACCCCCTCTTTCATACATTGGTTTGCAAATGGTTTGGTTTGGAAAAGAGTAGGAAAGTTTATTCTTATGTGGTAAAAAGAGTTTGTTTTTTACTGTGGCCTATGCTTTGTCATGCCATGCTTGATATTGTTTTGGATTTATGCTTAGTATTCTTTGCTGTAGCACGACTTGTTATAAACAATTGAGATTACTTAATGTGCCTTGGATGAATCATACGTTGTTTTAGCATATTAAAGCATAGTATTATGGTATTCTCCTTTGATACTTTATTTGGGTTGACTTGGCGCATGCTCACACCATGTTATGACTATATCAAGTCACCATAGCCTTTATGATCCTTTAGTTTTCAACTTGTAGTATCACTTTATGCTTTGATCAATGATGTTTTGTCGCTCTGCATGATTATGGCCATTATGACTCTCTTAGTTTGTCGCTCCCAGTCTTTTGCTAGCCTCTACAACCAAGTATGAGTTCCACTCATACATCCAACTCCCTAAACCAAGTTATTCCAAAGATGTCCACCGTTCCTACCTACTAGCTTATGCTATTCCAAGTATATTCATGCTTTTGTTTACCTTTCACTTGTTATGTGAAAACTAGTGATTAAAGCTCTCACGAACTTGATGGCACACTTTACTTTACTTGCCCTTAATAAATTTGAACCATTGTGTCGTCTATGTTGTATATGCTTGCACTTATTTGTCAGGAATTAGCAGAACCATGCTTTCATGGGGAACGCTTTCAACATTGCACTTGGTACTTGTACCCAGTTGATATCATGCTATTTTGTATATGGATGTCGTCGGTGTGAAATGAAAGGGAAGCTTGTAAGTCCATGGAGTTATGTATATGTGTTAGAGAAATGCCTGGGCCACTGGTCTAATCCATGCTGACATTGTGGAAACCTGCAGCGTAACCATAATGAGCTGTCTATGAAGCATTCTTCTTATAAAAAAAGAGTCCTATATTGAGAAAAAAAAGAGAAAAGAAAAAAGAGATACTATGAAAAGAGGAAAGAGATAAAAAAGCACCATATTCCCATGGTAAATAAGAAGAATGCTGAGATGCTTGTTGTCTGCTTGCCTTGTCATTTTGATATGGGGATTCTTCCGTATCATCGGGCAAGGGGTACCCCGTTGGCGGTTCTCAATGATACACATGTACTTACGATGATAAGAACTTACCGGTGACTAAACTTGAGTAGCATGAGGAGCGGCCCTCGTATACAAGGGACATGAGATTTCGGACTTATACTTCGTCAAGCATGTACACCATAGTTTGTTCACTTTAACCTTAATCACTTCAAGATGCTTATGATAGGGGCAGTGAGAGCTGAAAGCTATAAGTACCATAATTTTTGGAAGCTCTTTATGAGACTTGAATCCCTACTTCCTTTTTACAAAAGGCCTTTCTTCCACCATTATATTGAGTCTCCACCTTCTATCTTTATGCACTACTTTGAGAGCATAGTGGCCATTCTTAGTTCTATGTGCATTGTCCCAAGACTAGTTGATTGATGCATACTTTGATATTGCTTGTTTTAAACTATTGTATCTAGTCACTCTTGTAAACTTTGGAGGTGTCCTATGCATTTATGTTTGCTACTCTTTGAGGGACAAGCTGAATACTATTATGCTATGTTTTCTTTATGTGAAACAAACAAACGTCTTGCAAAGCATTGTTATTCATGAATCTTTTGTTTGTGCCTTTTCATGTTGCATCATAGTTTCTTTGTCTTATTGCTAGAACTTTGTCTTTCATGTTATGATTGAAGTACTATGATCCCAGCTTTGAATATTTTATGAATACTTTGATCAAGTCTTTGATGGTGCATGTCACCTCAAAAATTATTTCTTTTTATCACTTACCTACTCGAGGACGAGCAGGAGTTAAGCTTGGGGATGTTGATACATTGGAAATGTATCTATAATTTTTGATACTCCATGCTTGTTTTTATCTACTTTCTTGTATTTTGTTCCAACTTTGGAGTACTTTTCATATGATTTCTTGGACTAACCTATTAACAAGAGCCACAGTGCCAGCTGCCCGTTTTCTGCTGTTTGTGGTTCTAGGAAAGTCAAAAAATGAATATTCTCGGAATTGGACAGGACAAAAGCCAAAGTGCCTATTTTTCCAGATGACTCACGGAGCCAAAATACGAGACGGAGGAGGGCCAGGGGCTGGCCACACCCCCCCAGGGGCGGGCTGGGCCTGGCCGCGCTAGGGCCTGGTGTGGTGGCCCCAGGCACCCCCTGGGTCTCCCTCTTCGCCTATAAGAAGCCTTCTGACCTAAAAACTTCGAGGGGGTCGACGTTTTTCCACGAAAAGTTCTGCTGCGCCGCCGCCACCGAAGGGGAGATTCGGGGGACAGAAAGTCTCTGTTCCGGCACCCTGCCGGGATGGGGAAGTGCCCCGAAAGCTATCTCCATCGATCTCCACCATCATCTCCATCGATCATCCATGTTTCCCCCATCTATGAGTGAGTAATCCCCCGCTGTAGGCTATGGGGATGGTAGGGATTGGATGAGATCGTTCATGTAATGGCATCAGATTGTTAGGGCATAGTGCCTAGTATCTTTTATTAGTGCTTTATGAGTTTGTTGCGACTTGTTGTGCTTAATGCTTGTCACTAGGGCCCGAGTGCCATGATTTCAGATCTGAACATGTTATTGATTCATTATGATAGTATTGTTCTTGGTCTTATCTACAAGTTGTATACACACGTCGTTGTCCGGAACCTATGGTCCTGAAGTGACAAAAATCGGGGTAGCCGGAAGGGAAAGGCTTTGATGTGAGGATCACATGTGTTCACGGAGTGTTAATGCTTTGCTTCGGTGTTCTATTAAAAGGAGCACCTTAATTGCCAGTAGTTCCCTAGAGGCCCCGCTGCAAACGGGCTGGCAGGACAAAAGATGTTGTGCAAGTTCTCATTGCGAGCACGTATGACTATATATGGAACACATGCCTAGGATTGTCTAGTACTTGGATGCTTTATCTTATTTATCTGCAATTGCCCTATGTTCTGATTGCTATGTGAATTGTCTTATCCATGCAACGCCCGTCCATCCATCCCTATGCCTACCGCACTCGAATCCCCTTGTTTACTGCTTTTGTTACTACTGTCTTTGCTTTGCTACTACTGTTACTTTACTATTCCTACTACAAAACTGTTACTACTGATAAACTGCTGTGAGCAAGATTGTTTCTAGGTGCAGCTGAATTGACAACTCGGTTGTTAAGACTGATAAGTATTCTTTGGCTCCCCTTGTGTCGAATCAATAAATTGGGTTTCACTTCCCTCGAAAATACCGCGATACACCCGCTATACTTGTGGGTCATCAGTATCTACTCAAATCATCCATGAAAGTAACAAAATAACGATATCCACCTCGAGCCGACACACTCATTGGACCACATACATAAGTATGTATGATTTCCAGTAAACCTGTCGCCCACTCCATTGTACCGGAAAACGGGATTCTAGTCATCTTGCCCATAAGGCATGGCTCACATGTATCAAATGATTCAAAATCAAGTGATTCTAAAAGTCCATCAGAATGGAGTTTCTTCATGAATTTTATGCAAATATGACCTAGACAGCAGTGCCACATATATGCAGATATATCATTATCAAGTTTAATCCTTTTAGCATCAATATTATGAATATGTGTATCACTACTATCGAGATTCAACAGAAATAAACCATTCATCACAGGTGCATGACCATAAAAGATATTATCCATATAAATCGAACAACCATTGTTTTCAGATTTAAACGAATAACCGCTTCGCAATAAACACGATCCGGACACAGTGTTCATGCTTAGCGCATGCACCAAATAATAATTATTTAGATTTATAACTAATCCCGATGGCATATGGAGAGACAGTGTTCCGACGTCGATCACATCAACTCTTGATCCATTGCTGACATGCATCGTGACCTCATCCCTTGCTAGCTATCGCTTGTTCCGCAGCCCCTGATTCGAGTTACATATATTAGCAACCGATCTAGTATCAAATACCCAAGTGCTACTGCGAGTACTAGTCAAGTACACATCAGTAACATGTATATCACATATACCTTTGTTTGCCTTGCTGACCTTCTTGTCCGCCAAATACTTGGGGCAGTTGCGCTTCCAATGGCTAGTCCCCTTGCAATAATAGCACTCGGTATTAGACTTCAGGCCAGCTCTGGATTTCTTTTAGGCATAGCAACAGATTTGCCGCCTTTCTTTCTCTTCTGTTTACCCTTCTTGTCTTTCTTGAAACCAGTGGTCTTATTGATCATCAACACTTGATGCTCTTCTTGATCTTCACTTCTGCAGTCTTAAGCATTGACAGAATCTCGGGGAGAGACTTCTTCATGCCCTGCATGTTATAGTTCATCATGAAGGTCTTGTATCTAGGTGATAGAGATTGTAGAAAACGATGTATGCCTAAGTCAATAGAAATCGTTATTCCCAAGGACACAAGCTTATCGGCGTACCCAGACATTTTGAGTACGTGCTCACTAACAGAGTTGTTCTCTTCCATCATGCAACTAAAGAACTATTCAGAAGCATCATAACTCTTTACGGCAGCATGGGTATTGAAAATTATTTTCAATTCTCCCATGGTATCAAAAGCATTGCCATTCTCGAAACGCTTTCGGACTTACCAAAACTCTTCCGGTTTTCTCTCTACTATTCTTCGGTGATTCTTCCGATCCTATAAACACTCTCTAAGCATCATCAAACCCTTAAGTGTGATACCCTACGGTTCGGGAACACTCTAGACATGGTCGGGACACTCCCGGACAAATGATCGATAGAGGGACCTGGATGGCCATGTGACCCCTGTGCGTTCCACGAAGATCTTTCGTCGTTTGAACCGGGACGGTCGTGTCTTATTCCCTTTGTCTCTAGATACTTTCATTGTCCGAGATCTGATCAATGACATCACCATGTCATGTTCAATCTCGTTACTGAACAATGTTACTTGACTCGTTCCGACAAGTGATATCCCTGTGATCAAATCACACGTTGCGCAGCTATTGGATATAACTTCTCCTAAGTGGGCCCTTAAGTATCTTTCCGTCATGTGGACGGACAAATCCCGCTCTTGACATATATTTCCTCTACGGTTCCTCCGATTACCTGAACACACCTTTATAATCACTGTATTACCAAGTGACGCTTGATGCTATCTAAGACCTCAAGACAATCATAGTCAAACTCAATGGTCTTTCTGCATAGCTCAAACTGATCCAAGACAAGGCATGGGAGACAACCTCAAGACTAGCAAGACCATCATATCCGAGCTCAATGGTGCCCTGTGCTTAGCTCAAACCGATCTATACATCGACAAGTATTCATGCACAGACATATGGCTCCTGAATTATTCTGACAACAAGGACATCTGGTCCAAGGTGTACACCATCCGGATGGGCAGAACCGTCGATCTCCTGAAGCCGTTGAGAGTGATGCGTGATGGTAGAAAGCTATTATTCTGCTACATTCACTTGGAAACAACATTGCCGGTGTTGCAAGTGTACGATCCCTGTAGCAACAAGTGCATGGAGGTGATGGTCACAACGACCAGCTGCACTGACATAATGGGTCTTTGCAAGTTGCCCTTGGATCGTTTCATCTAGCTTCCTCATCGACTTGTGTAATTTCCTTTGTGATCCAATTAGTTTTTGCAACCAGCTCTTGTTAATAAGCTCGCGAGGGCTGTGCTCTATTTATTTATAACTAGCACAAATGCCCGTGCGTTGCACCGGGAGAAAAAATCAATTTAGGATAAATCAACGTGGTGATTTTTGGAGAAGATAAATTATAGTAAAATTTAGTGGAAATATTTTTAATGATGTGTACTAAATCTGGAACCCTATAAAATACTTAGCCCTCTTTCTATATATATGTATATGTGTGGCTATTGAAAGTAGAAAACAAGTTTCAAAACAGTCATCACATTGATTAATAAATATGTGTCAAATCGTATTTAGAAAAATCTTATAAATATTAGGTAACTTCCACCCTTGTACGAGAAATAGTAGGATTGGTGCCTTACCTTATTTTAGTCACTTCTTCGAATTGCCTACTTGTATTCTTTTGGAAGAAAACATACATTGCAGAACATACCTTGAAAACTCCTGCAGACCGAGTGACTTGGAACCCAGGGGACCAACGACTTGCCCTCGCTTCATAAACAAAAGTGAATCAAGCAACTTGCGGCAGATCCTCCACGATAGTATGTTTAGCAGCTTCCGCTCGTGGGACGGTGGGATTTCAATTCCACCTGCTGCATCTCTTCGGTGCTATAATTTTGATGACATAGATTGACGGGTTGGTTTTGTGTAGACCATCCTGGTCAATGAAAATTGTACTTCGTGCGAGAGAATTGAAACGGATAATCTTACATCATCATATTGTTAATAGCTCATGAATGAGTTAGCGAAATGCACCTTGACAAATAATCGTGTCTGATATCTAGCAGCTCGATCTTCATCGGGCTAGGCCACCAACACATCGATATCTTCTCTTTTTGCGAATGAACACATCGATGTCTTCAATGGTTGCAAAGCTCGCATCCTATACTTTGGTGATTAAGGTTTGCACAAAATCACCTTGGCTCTCTATTTCGGCTTGGACCCGCAAAGACGACTACCTCCGTTATGTGTAAGTAGTATGTTGTTTTCCCCTATATATACTTGTTTATTGTTATGATATTACATGTACACCCTCTGTCTTGAAATAGATGTCGTGATTTTTTTAAAATTTGGATGTATCTATATACTAAATATTGCCTAGATACGTCCAAATTTACACAAATTTACGACATCTATTTTGAGATAGGGGAAGTATAATATTATCTTTTCCACCGTATATAATAAATAATATTAAGTTAGATAGACATAACATGTCTACCGAATAATTAATGACATGCTTATTAGTTTGCAAAATCAATAGCCGATGACCCCTGTACCATGTGTGGAGGCAGCGGGCCACACGATCGATCCATAGCGGCAAAGCAACTCAGGGGTACCTGATTGGTAAAAGAGTAGAGTGCGTTGCTTCAAGAGCCGCCGTCCAACTCTATGATGGTCGGAACTTGTAGTACGAGATAGGCGACCAGATCAGACCTCAGACTGTGCAGACATACGACATAGCACCATGAGCGCCTGGACTGTCACTGTTTAAAGCATCATGGCACCATGTGCGTCTCTGTCGCATATGAAGCAAGCTTGTAAAACAGACGGTTTTCGGTGGCCGCCATGATCTGATCTTGCTTTCCTTGTGAATTTAGGGATGTCCTTCTTTTACATCAATCATGATGCCTGTGTTGGATGTGGTCGAAAAAAGCTTCAGCCACGCGCGAGGCCAGTCCAGAATATCTGCCGCTAGTCGTGAACCCTACCAACATCTTCCGCGAGTGCCGATCTCACCCCCTGGGCCTGACGTTGCTGCACGCCCGCCGCCGACGACGGCCAGAGGCACAACACGTCCCAGCTCCTGCTCACCATGGTGTCTCTCCATGAGGACGACGACGGAGGTTTTTTTTTTTTTTGAAAGGAGCATATATTAATATCGGAAGATACCAATTATACCCAGCCTCTGCAACAACGCATTACCCTATTGGCATTACGGATGCACACAGCCAAAAAAGAAGAAAAATTACAAAAAAGAAAAATCCCGCTAAAGCGATCAGATCCTTAGCAGCAGCGACACTAACACCACCAAAACAACACTAGAGTCCAACCCCTCTAAAAACGACGGCTCCAAGAAGAAAACAGTGCTCAAGCGCTGTCGTCGCCCGATCGAAGATCCTAGGTTTTCACCCTGGAGGAAGTCTTCGCTCGCAAAACAATGCCTTCTGCAAGGCCATTGCTAGGCACAACCAATAAAGGCCAGACCTTGGGTTTTCACCCTGCAAGATAAGACTGTGAACATCTCCTGTGTTGTCGCCCCCTCTAACAGACGCTGTTGCGAGTCACAGATCACCAAGCCAGATCCTCAACACCCCAAATATTCAATCCACCATAGCTAGGCCTTGTGTTCCTGTGTTCATAAAGTTCTCTACATCTGACTTCACCATGGATCGTCAAAGACATGACACATGATGGTAACAGGTAGCAGAGCTTCGCCACGCTCCATCTGAAACCAAACGGCCAGTAAAAAACACAGGTGCGCACGACCGAATACCTTCTGATCCAGCAAACTCCAGGCATGATGCGCCCATGGGAGTTCGCCGGCAGAGCCTTCTAGAACTAGACACTTCGGACAGATCCATGAAGGCAAGCAACAAGTAGATCTTCGTCTTGATGTGCGAGAGATCCGAGGACCACCACCTTTATTCATGCCTAGCTGAAAGACAGCCTCGTGTGTTTGTCAACCGTGTGTGCACATTGAGCTGGACTCTTTTTGAGAGCGAGGCCTAGAGGCCTAGAGACCACACCTGGTACGTACATGAATCGATCTCGAACGCACGGAACAAATTTTGCGCAGACGAACGATCCAAGGGAGAACGCCGGACAAAAATAGGTGGTTTTGTGGGAGAGCAAATCTGTCCAAAAAAGAGTTAGACCGGGAGAAACAATCCGTCATTTATTATTACTAGCACAATACCCGCGCGTTGCTGTGAAAGAGCAACCTTGTTTGCAAGCTAGGCTGACGCCCGCTTCAGATACACCCTTGATTCACCATGGTCGACTTCCCAAGATGCAACCACTCCATCGTATTGTATGCACATATCAGTTTTGCAGATTAGAAGACATAAAATAATTTGTGCAGCATACGTGTTTTGTACCATCATCCTTGACGCCGCTTTTATCCCGACCATCCGGTACACTCGGACACCATAGCTATGTGTCGCCACCTCTAGTCCATCCCGCTCCTCGGAGGCCTTCACCTTCCTCATGATAGGGGAGTGGAGGAAGCAGCAAAAAAACTTATCATTGGAAAGGAGTCATGCGGATTGATTGGATCAACCTGAATTGTTAGGGTAATTTGATTTTCAGGTTCAAAATTGGTCCCTCCTTTTATTATATGAAAAAAAGTGGCGTAAATATGTTATAAATTTTATTGCCCGATATAATATAAACATTAACTAACATGTAGTTTTTCGTCTAATAAAAAAATGCACAGGCTGGATGCATGCTTGTGTGGAATGGCTACATGGCAATCATATTTTCTGAACAATTTTCCACGCTAGACACGGTTTCTTTTTTAACGGTTCATGTGCTCTTTGACTGGGAAATCTCATCCTTCAATTATGCACTATCCAAATCCAAGCATGTCTTATAACTTTTCTATCATGCACCATCCCGACTTCTCCCAACATAATTCATTGGGTACTCTCTCTCTGTGTGTCTTCCTTTCCAATCATGCCCCACGTGCAAGACAGTCCACAAATCCCTTTTACTTATGGATGGCTTCCATCATATAATTCCCTCAATCATGCATCATGCGTAGTCGTCAGCCCACAATCCATTCTTTACAAGCGTTTGTTGATTCCCTTATTCTATTGTTGATACTCTAAACAACCTGACACGTATATGAACCGGTGCGGCTTCCTGTTTAGAAGCGGGGTGGGACTAAACTAATCGTACCAGGTTGCAAGTCGCTGCCTAGAGAGAACGTACAGAAAAACTTTGGTTACATATAAGAAAATACTAAGTGACCAACAAAGTAAGCCAAGAGTGCATGGACTCATGCAAGAGGCACACATCAAGCGGGCAAAGCACAGGCAGAGGAGGCGGCCGCCGCACAGGCGGAAAGAGGAGTTGGACTGGTGTAGTTTTTCAAACCGGTATATAATGGTAGTAGTGCGTTATATGTAGTTTGGTGGGAGGGTAAATCTGTCTAAAAAAGTGTTGTACTGGAACAAACAATCCGTCCTTTATTATTAGGTATAGATATAGATATATAGATATATAGATTTGTTGTAGTCTCTGTGTTCCCTAATATAAGATGGAGGTTTTGGCAGGGTAATTTTTAACTCGTGAACAAACTGTGTTATATATCAAGGAAGAGGGGAAGTATGTGATGTACAAGTCCAAAATCTACTAGAGTAGCAAATTAAAGTGAGGTCAAACGCTCTTGTTGAAAATTCGTTTAATATTAGGGATATTATAACTGAGACAAAGAGGATGCTCCTCAGGCCATTAGCATTTTTGACCGTCCGATCTCTCCTTTGGTTGTTCCTGGCCATCCGATCTACCTCAATCCCGCATTGGGCCAGATGTCCCTAAGGGAAGCTACTCTACTGGTAAAATTCGCCCACTATGGTTAACTGGGCCAAAAGAAACCGCGGAAGCCCATCGTAGTGGAGGCCGACCTGAACCGCTTCGGAGAGAATTGGCGTCCGAGCACGCAGCCAGGTGATGCGACGGGCGCGATGTGGCGAAGGAGGAAGATTAGGGCGATGCGGAACGACGACAAACCTCCCCCGACCCCAACCTTGGGTGGAGGGCTGGAGGTGCCCCGTCGGTTGTGCTTAACTGCTTTTAAGTCCTAGCTCCCTTGGCATGTGATTCAGTTAATTTAGGCGAGCTGTAGGGATGCACTCAAGACCCAAGCTCCTCGGTCCGATGTGCGCTGCCGCCGGAAAGTAAAGCCAAGGCTCCACCTGCTGGCCACCTCTCAAACGATTACAATCTTTCTTTCTGTCTGTTTTCCCCCATTCTTTTTCGTTTCTATTTCCTCGGTTCTATTATGCTTTGAATTCTGTAGAATTTTGGCCTTCAGAATTCTCCCGTTATTCCCCAACGATTTTTGTTCAGCTAGCAAACTTAATACTCACCTTTCTCATGGCAGCAGCTTAATTTGTTTTGCATGAGAACTTCGTGCGGAACATGCCCATGGTTTTATTGCCTAGGACAAAATTAGACACCTTTCTGCTTGTGTTAATTTTGCAGCGACTGAGTAACTAATCTTAAGTACATTTAAAATCAAACGCATCTACCGTTCAGTAAAGAAAATTGAAAAAAAGAATGGAACATTTCTAATTATCACCACACACACAGTAGAAGAATACATACAAATTAGATGGTCTATGGATGGTGCTTCCACAGAATTCAACACTGCATGAACTACACTTATCTTGGAAAATAGAACACAGAGTTTTAAGAGTGCAGAGTTTGGAATTGACAAGCTGACAACATTCTTCATTAATGAATATGGCAGGTGTTGCACCATTTTCAGACAAAAACGAAAAAAGGCACAATATTCCTTCCTTACTTTCTATCTTGGTAGATTTTGTAAGCTGATCAATGCGTACATACAAACTGAAATCGTTGTTCTATGTTTCGAACATACCACTCATCATTTTTTATCAACTGACCTATTTCTATACACCGTTTCACTGTGGTGTAGATAACGAGTCCTGACATCCCTTTTAGCTGAATAAGTCAATTTGCTGCTAAGCATGCATTCAGATCGAAAGGTTCCTATTCTAACAAATATTTATGTGAATTACTATCAATATAGTGCCAAAATTGACGGGTACCCCAGGTTGGATGGTTAGGAGGGCAGTGGTACCCCAGCCCATCTGAGTTCAAACCCCAGGTTTGACGCTTTGGTGTCTTATAAAAGCGGAATATTCTTTCAGTGGGAGGCGACGTTTCCATCGATAGCGAGACGCCTGCGGTGACTTCGTCAATCTCAAGACCCGCCAGCTCAGTCTCTCGGAGGTGCTCATAGAGGTAGGTTGTGCGTGCATATGTTCATAAGGGTCAGTGTATGTGCGCATTGTGAGCGTCTGGGTACGGCAATGCTAGTTATCATGATCTAGTAATTAGTTAAAACATAACAAAGTCGGCAAGGTGTCATTGGACTAGTTTTTCTCGGTTTAGTCGTGCACGACACGATTTATTTTGGCGTGCCTTGGCAAGCTAACGCACAACGGATCGATGCAAGGTGATCTAATTAAGATCGATTCGGACCGGCTACGACAAGGAGATCGCTCGATGATTGTGACAAAGAGAGGTCCGGGTCTCTAGATTTGCATCTGTCGTTAATTCCTTTGGGCCGTGGCTAGCTGGACCAAGAGTAAATCCATCTTGCAAGAAAAAGGGAGCGAGGGTCGGGAACTAACAATCGTGGGTCAACAAGGGCAATATCTCGGCAGATTAATTCCTTCTTCTCGTGTCCGCAGGGTGCCCATGGCGTCGCCACCGCTACGGCGGCTCTGCCGTGATCTTCGCTCTGCCACTGCCGCCGTCTCGCGATCACAGGACATTATCTTCGAGATCCTCTCGTGGCTGCCGGCCAAGTCGCTATGCCGATGCCGGTGCGTGTCCAAGGAGTGGCGCGCCCTCGTCTCCGACCCGGTCTTTGTCGCCGCGCATAGGTCCCGTGTCGAGCCGCTCCTCGTTGGCATGTCCGCCGCCGTGGGCGGCAAGACGACCCTTCAGTTGGTGGACACGGATGGCAACGTGGTAAAGAGGTTCCTTCTGCCGAGGGAAGGGCAATGGACGATCCGGACGAGCCTCGGTGACCTTGTCTGCATCTTCTCCAGCCGCAACCGCTTCGCTACGTTGCTGCTGGATCTAGCCACCGAGAAGGTGCTGCCGCCTTTCTCGAATCCGCCGTCTGAGGTCGGTGCTCCTGAGATCCTGGTGCACTCTGTTAGGAATCTAGGCATTTTTCCGATTATATTAATCCAGGAATAAATCATGAACATGATGTGGACACGCTGATACTTGATTATGTAACTATGCAATACTAGGCAAATCGTAGAGACATCTACAGAAATCACTAGTACTATGCACATCAAAATTAACAGAAGAGGGATAAGCATATAGTACCCTCTAGTAGGCCAATTGGCCGAAGCAGCAGCGGTCGCGGCAGCAGAGGCGGTAGCCTCGTCGGTTGCCCTGTTCTCAGTGGCAGCCGGATCAGCAATAGTAGCCATGACGATGAAGAAGGCGTTGATGTAGTGGAAGTAGTCGAACGTTGGTGAGCAGTCGCGTAGGAGACGCTCCCCAAAAACCTAATAGCCCCTCTCCCGTACAGGATCTCGAGAGGGCGTGGTTTCGGAGGCCTGCTCACCCGTCAGCCGTGTACGCAGCGGACGGGGTGGGATCACCGGAGGCAGCGGCAGTGAGAGGAACGACAAGGGGCGGAGGCAGATGGTTCTGTTCTGTGTCTACTGGAGAGGACGACCTCCTCCGTATATAAGCACAGACCAGGGCGGTTGAACGGAAAGAAGAAACGCCCGCAATGAAGGACTGAAACGCCTGTAATAAAGTAATAGTAACGCCAGCACTTAAGACAAAACGTTTAAGCCTAGTAACGCCAGCACTTAAGACAAAACGTTTAAGCCTCATAACGCCAGCACTTAAGACAAAACGTTTAAGCCTCATTAACATTTCAATTGCAACCGTTTGTATCCCGTTTTCGTGCGACAAAAAGAACACATCGGCTTCCCGCAACCCGCGGCGCGCGCGCGTCATGACGAGGCGTGGCGAGGCGGGCGTGCGTGCGTCGGAGGAGGAGCACGCGTGTGGGGATCCTCTCCTTCTTCTCACACCACATACAAATGGTAGAAGAGCTCACCTTATATGTTGGTGCTCATCTCTCCCCACTAGCAACGTGGGACTAAACTCCCCCCACTTGCCTTGTCAAGCATGAATGGGCCCTTAGGGATTTTTAGAAATTGTTAGATGGGCCTAGAGCCCACCCTATATTTCAACAATCCCCCACCAGATCCCTAAGGCCCATGGTATTGTCCTCTGTTTCCAACACTGTTTTGATATACCAGTATTTTCAGTGGAGACCTGTTAAGGTTGAACATCCACCTAGAACAAATAGCTACACTCCTTTACAACCGAGCAATGGACTATGTCTTAAATTGTCAGTTTGGCGTAAAGGAGTTTCACTAAATGTCTTACCAGTACTAGGCTGCCGAAGGATGACCCCTCGGGTGGAGCATATTAGTCATACTCCTGGCCTATTCATGAGCTTACTAGAGATCACCCCAATCTCATAGACTGTGACCAGCAGTCGGGCTCACATAGACGTGTTCCTCCAAAGATCGCTCTGTAGGATAGCATCTTGCTTATAGAAGCTTTGGAACACATTAAGAACAAAAGTCAACCTGCCATACAGTTTCTGAGAGTATTGTATATCCAGCAGAGTGGGTTAGTAAACTACTCTCCTCAGTTAACCATTAGCTTGTTTTACCAGATCCTACTTCACGGGATCTCCGATCACATAGGTTGGGTTACTACCATGGCAACTCATGTGGGTCTTACTCCCATCTCCCTCGATGCATTTTCTATCACAACACGTGATAGCCCTTTAGTAAAGGGATCTGCCAGATTCTTAGCCGACTGGATATAATCGTCGTGCGGGCGCGCCAGACGGTCCGGCTTGCTCAAGGCCTTCCGTCTCGTCATCCCTCTACGAGGAGAGGACACCCAGCTGATCTGCAAAGTCCTTACCCTAGGAGAGGACGATGCCAAATGGAGGCAGGCGCAATCCCCACCGGCAATGGTCTCACATTGGTATAACAATAGCTCTAGTTGTGGAGTCACCGTCAATGGCGCTTTCAATTTCTTGTCCGAGGACCTTTACGACGTGCTCTCGTTCGACCTTGACAGCGAGACGTGGAAGGTGATCCATGGACCGCCAGAGGGATTCATTGGCCACAAGAAGACCGTAAGCGTAGCTGACCTCAATGGCACCTTGTGCATGGCTCGGATAGTGCAGCCTCTTGTGGCCGACATATGGCTCTTGAATGATTCCAGTAAGAGCCTTTGGACCAAAGCGTACTCCTTACCGGTGGGTCCGTTCACCGATTTTGTGGTTCCTTTGAGAGTGTTATGTCTCGGCGGGGAGCTGCTCTTCTACCTTTATGATCACAGATCAAAGACAGTGCTACAAGTGTATGATCCTCGTTCAGGGGAATGCAGAAACGTGAAGACGTCGGCCAACCTTACAGGGAGAATCGGCCTTTGCAGTTCGAGCTTGGATACCAGATTTTGTGGCCAGTCATAGCTGAATCGTCCTTTTGACGACCAAACTAACAATTATATTTTTTGTGAGAAAGAAGCAAGCAGGGGGTACAACTGTAAAGGCCAATTCACAAATGAACGATAATGGTGTCTCCTTAAGCAGTAAAAATATCCGGTGTCCCTTTTTGGTCAATTTGTATTACTAGTAGCTACTAGTTTGCTTCATGGTATAAGAAATCATTCATCTCCGCAAACCTACTCGTGTTTTGCAATGATCAATGCCGAAATTCATGGCTTCTTTGGATCTTTGAACCTATAGGGAGTAAAGAGTTGATTTGCCTGAGCACCATCTATTGTTCATGGTCCATGCACCTTTATAATCAAAGCTTCTTGTCTGAAAAATGAAACAGTGCTAGGAGGAATTAGACACTTTTTTTGATATAGTAGAATCGGGTCGGCGTGAGAATTCCGGAAATTCGTTCCTGACAGGAATCGAACTCCGATCGCTGAGATACGCCAACTGCGACCGAACCACTAGGCTGCTGCCCCATTCTCCAATGCACAGAACGTTTGTCTTCTTCTAAAATTTTGCTACAGATTTTTGCATTCAGACAAACTACCCTGAAAACAATGAATACTGAACCACACGCCATTCACACACACTGCATCCACTCCATCATACCTATCCAAGATAACCTCCAAATACATTGCAATGTTATCCCAAATATTCAGGTGCTCGGTTCACAATGGTAGATCAGTATACTTTTGGCATGACACATGGATCCTCACAAAGCCCCTTGCCACTGTCTTTCCCGCCCTATATTCACACCACACCCAACAACATGTGTTCGTTTATGATGTTCTGCTTAATCGGATTGAAAGCGGGCCGTGAAACCGATTGACTAATGCAGCCACAAAGCAGCTTGCCCTTATGTCTACTCTTTTGCAGGATGTGGTGCTATCCGACGACAGGGACAGCAGAACGCTGCTAGACAGATCATGCTTCTCCTCCAAGGGTGCCTACGCCGCGCTTCAGACGACGCTCCTAGACCAGCACGCCTCACACATATGGTCGACAAGGGTACCCATGAAGCTCAAGGTCTTTGGATGGTTACTCCAGCTCGATAGGCTCAAAAAACGAGCTAATCTCTTTCACAAGAACATAATCCACTCCACAGAATGCCCAAGATGCTCTGCACCCGTGGAAGGTAGACACCACTTGTTCTTCGACTGCCCCTCAACTGTTGAAGTATGGCAAAGGCTGCAGATCCTCCTCGACAGCCACCACTTCACCAACATTTGGTCAGCATCACTACTGACCGGACTGCCTCAATCCATATGGGATTCTATCGCGCTGATTAATCTCTGGAAAATCTGGGATGCTAGAAATGCGAAGGTTTTTAGGGCATACAATCATGACACCTCTTCGACCGTAAGGAACATCATATCTGACCTCACCCTATGGTCGCACCGTTTCAAAAAATGGAAACAAGAATGGCCGCCGACATGTGGGGAGACCACTCTCCCTTTGTACTCTGTAATCTTACTATTTTGAAGCAATATATTCAGGTGGGGATTCTCTCCCCCATGTGAAAGCCTAAAAAAAGTTTCTTGTCTTAACCAAGAGCTGTTAGAATCCCGACAATAGTAGTCGGCAATACATGTGCTAGAACTCGAAGAGGCATGTACACTGGGGTTATGTCAGTCTTCCCTTAGCGTTGCCACGTCGGATTTTCGTTTAGTTGGAGGAGAATTGAGAAAGAGAAGATTGTTTTCCTTTAGCTAAAAGATGTTCTCTTAAAAATAAGAGAAGACTAATTTCTCTATTGTACCTTGTATCTTCCCTTATCAACACAATTTTTTACTATAATTTGTCATATCACATTAATTTTTATAGATATGATAATAAGATTTGTATCGTTTTCTCTAGATTATATGGAGGGCTAAGAGAAGACTCGCTTTCTCTATCATTGTACATGCCCTAATCGCTACCACCAAGTCAAGGAGGTACTCTTCTACTATTGTGGCTATACATCAGACCCATCACTACAAATATATGACCCTCGTTTTAGGTAGTGAACATACATAAGAACCGACCGACGTCATCAGATATAATTATCCTTTCAGTTTCGCACGTCAAACAAAGATTGGTGGAAGCCCTACACTTGATTAAAAAAAGTCCTCAATTTTTTATGTAGGTAACCATTTGACGGACCAAAAGAATAGAAACATTTAGAAGCTCGTGTCCTTATCGATGGTTGTTAGTCATGATAGCATGGGTTTTATCCAACCAATTTAGCCTCCCGTTTAACAATAAGATTTGTGAGTCATAAGTGCTCCATGCTCCATGCCATCTATTTTGCATGAAAAGCGCATGTTTGAAGTAGTTTGATACTTTAATTTTGTCTTGAAACTAAGCAAAAACTATTTAATAAGAGTCCTGCTCCGGTGCTCCACCCTTAGCGAAGTTGAGGGGTTATTATCTGTTTTTGTTTTCTATCTTAGGCCCACTGAAACCCATATCTAGCCCGTGTAAACCTGTATGTACAGATACGGTACCTATACGGCGCGTGAGGGGGAAAAAGAGGTCACGTGACCAGGTAAGATCCTAACTTCCTAGGCCACGTCGTGCATGCGGTGTTTTGAAATCGGTAGGCGCTCCTCCCGCATCTGTAGGGTCAGGCGACGGCGCCGCTGGAAGACGGAATCGGTATGCACGGCTGGCGTCTCCGCCATCTCTGGTGACTTCGTGGCCGCACAAGGTGTGAGGCATTCCCATCGATGGAGGGTACCCTCTGTTCCCTGTGAGGCTAGGGTTAGGGGCATGCTAGGGTTAGGGTCAGCTAGGGTTAGGGGCTCTGCCCCACCGATCCTATTGAGGTGTTGGGGAGATTTCAGCTTGCGGCCATGGTCAGGTTCTCCCGGTCGTGCGCGTGGGGTTCTTCATCCACTGCTCTTCCACATACGGCGCATCGACCAACGTGGTGGGGTGGGCTTCTTCCCCTGTCACATCTACCAGCGTGGTAGTTGGCTTCGTTCTTCGTTAAGTCTATGACCAGTAATCTTGATGACATGTGTAAAAATATGATTACTCTTTGTTTGTATTCTTTGTTGATGTACAGTTGTAGGAAATAGCGGAGTCTAGGTCTGGTATTTTTGAGGTAGAGAAGGAACCTGGATTTGAGTTTCCTGGAGATGGGTCAGATGATTCTAGTAAAGGTCTTGGTGATTGGGTAGATAAATCTATGTCAGCGAGTGCAGAATTATCTGTAGATTCAAGGTCAGATGGTGGGGATAGCTTTGAGCATGTGCGCATAGATGATAATAATGTAAGTTATTTTATTATACTCAATTATTAGGGATAGAAAAATCATTATGTTAATGTTAATGTTTTAACACTAGTCATTTTATCAATATATATAGATGGACATACACGATGATAAGGAGGAAAGCAATTATGAGTCTCTATTCGAGGAATACATTAATGAGGTACATGGGGTGTACTAAATATTTGGGAAGCAACGAACTAGATGACCATTAAACGATGAGTAATTGTTATTGTTTTGTGCAGGAAATAGCTAGCCTTCAAAATGTTTACGACTATTATGGTGAGTCAGACATGGAGAGTGGTATTTTTGATGCAAGAGATTCTTGGGAGTCAAAGGAGGCAAACAATATGGAGGTATGCTTTATGGTTATATTTCATTTGAAAAACAAATTGTCCGATGGATAATTATTTAGGTTTTCATTGCTTTGCTCTGCATATGCAGGCCCCGGTTAATGATGGGAGTTAGAATGTCAATGATGTTTGCAAGACAAAGGATAAGATGAATATGTACATAAAGATAAAGGAGATGACTTTTCCTTACGAAGCAGCTGCTTTCGTATTCGACAACAGCTATGGCAAAGATAATGGATTTAGCATCAGAAAGGATAAGGTCAGATATAGCAAGAGGCATACAAAACATTTGTTTTACAGACGTTATGTGTGTTTGAGGGAAGGTGAGCGTGATAGGAAGTTGATGACCAGCGAGGGACGAAGTCGGAAGCTCAAAGCTCTGTCTCGATGCAAGTGTGGTACGCACCTGACTGTGAAGCTTAATGCAAAACTTGGTGTATGGTATGTTGATAGTTTTGAGGTCAATCACAGTCATGTGTTAGCAAGACCGGATGAAGTACCTTTTTTTTGGTCGCATAGAAAAATAAAAGAGTATCGGAACGCTGAGATATTAGCTATGGGAGCCGCAAGAATTAGAAAGCACACCATAATGGATTCTATGATAAGCAAAAATGGATGGTACGGCGGTGTTGGGTATGTCAGGAGGGATATGTACAACCTTTGCAGTAAGGAGAAGAGAAAACTATTGGCGAAAGGTGATACTGCCATGACCATAGGCATTATGGGGAGCAGGAAGAAGAGGGACCTAGGATTTTTTTTAGTATGAGTTAGATAAAGAAGAATGGCTAAAAAGAATTTTCTAGTGTTATTCCCATTTTGTACAGGACTACGAGGACTAGGGCCAGCTCTAAAGGCCAGGAGGAATGCCATTTCGCTCCCCCGTCTAACTTATTTCGATCCCAAGCAATCAGGGCAACTACAAGCAAGCAAGGAATCACATGTCGGTTTTCTAGTTTAGATGGATCAACATAACCATCCATTAATAATAACAAGCCCCAAAGTTAGTCAAAACTCAAGAGCAAAAGCAACATAACCTCAACATTATATTGTTTACTTGCATTATAGGTTAAACAATGACCAAGATATAAGAAACAATGCATGTGTTCATCACTATAGCAGCATCACATTTTTTATGGAAAAGAGTATATATTAATATCACGGGGATACCAATTACACCCAGCCTCTAAAACAGCGCATGCCCTAGCGGCCTTACGGATGCACACAACCCAGAAAAAAGAAAAAAGAATTATAAAAAAGAAAATCCCCGCTACAGAGAACTATTCCTCAAAGCAACGACACTGACTCCACCAGAACAACACCAAATAGTCCTCCACCCCAATAAGAACGCATTCAAGAAGGAAATAATGCACAAGCGCCGTCGTTGCCCGATCAAAGAACATAGGTTTTCACCCTAGAGAAAGTCCTCGCTCGCAAAATAATGCCTTCAACAAGGCCATTGTCAGGCACAACCAGTTAAGACCAGACCTTGGATTTTCACCCTGCAAGGTGTAACACCCTCAAATCGGCTCTATGCAAGTTTTAGCGCTTCCCGCCAAACCCGCATAGAAACGATTCAAGGACGCCCACCAGGCACTTTCGTGCGGATGGAAAACGAAGTAATACCATTACACAACAGTCCTCGATGGGACCCACAGAACAGATATATATATATATAACACGACTCTAAGAGTCAGAATACAGATATACAAATTAAAGATCCAAATCACCTTCAAAACGATACAATGTGCGAGTACGGACAAGATGCAAATTGGGCTAAGAGCCCTGAAGAATAACCAATGGCGTCCATAACCCTGCCCAGGCCAAGCCAGAAGGGTAACCCTGCTAACGACGTCGGTCTCAAACCTGCTAAAACAAAAAGGGTGCCAACAAAGGGCAAAGGAAAAAGAGGAGCGTCAGTACTGAGGCCAGTACACGGCGAGGCTAGAATTCGGCGGTCCTCGCCTACACAGGTATGGTGTACTGAAGCGGCAGCGCAGTGGCACTAAACAACCTATAGAGACTCGGTATCACTGGCGGCTATTAGAGAGGGGTAAGAAAGACCTATTCGGAACCACCTGATACTAACACCAAACATACCTATCCTGGTTTTCCCCCTCGAGACCAAACGAGGAAGTCAAACCGAGGAACTCACACAGTTGGCAGTTTTATTCATTCCTTTATAGTTGAAGCACTTACTAGTCAGATATAGATAGTATGAGTCATCCTGATAGCATAAGTAGTGGGCAGTTTTAATTAACCATTCCATTGTAGTACGGACATTTACTAGTCAGATATAATTGTCCTGAGGAATCCCAAAACCCAGCGATTGTTGGCACTTTTATCACATTCCATTGGAGTTGCAATACTTACTAGGCAGGTACAGCATGGCACAAAACAACCCAGATCCACCAGTTGTTGGCAGTTTTAATATCCATTCCGTTATAGTGAGGCTGATTACTAGTCACATATTGAGGCAAATTTATAGTACTACTTTAGTTATGCTTGTCTATGATCGAGATATTGTGCTCCAAGTCGTCCATAACCACGGACACGGCTTTCAGAAAGTTTTACCCTGCATGGGTGCACAAATAGCAACACACACTCGATCAACCTCGGAAAAACCAGCTCAAAACCCAACGAGGCATTCATGACAAAGCGATCACAGGATTCATAAAATATTTCAGGGGGCCACCCCATTAAGCTACCCGCAACGAAGTTGGCCGGCTCCGAGACGGACCCAAGGTTTGTGTCAATGGCTGTAAACGACTGGGAACCCGAAAGTGTGACTGGGCTTGTCGATACCGCGAAAACATTCCACGATCCAAAACAGTACAGGTGCTCCACGCACAATCTTAAATAAAGCAGTAAAGCATGGCATAAGTACATGATAGTAATAAAGACCCAAACTACTTTATGGCCCCAAGAAATAGAAATGAATCAAGCTCTGGCTCAGGGGGGGTCCACAGGTCCTCCCGGATGTGGATAGTGCGAATAATCAAGGAACAGGTATCAAGTACTCGGGACCTACGGGCCACAAGTGGGCATGAAAAACCAAATAACATATAGTTGCCCACCGGTGCCACTTTCATTAGGTATCACAACAGTTTAATAGTTGTAATTAAAGACATGATCAACTCCACCATAAACATCTGCCAGCATTCCAACAACTGTGGTTCTCGACAACACGAGATCGCACCTGAGCAAGAAACTACGACTCGCAAGGCCAGCTATCTACCAAACAACAGGTAATAGGAGGTGTCCAAGGCAATATATGGGCTGCATTGAATATATCGGGTGCGGGACTAAAGCATCGCGACACGGATAGCAATAGATCAACAGGAGGAAGTAAAGACTATAAATGCAAAATAGGTAGGAAGGGAAGGGATGCTCGCCTGGGAAACACTGCCGAAGGTTCATATTCGGAGAACTTGTCGATACTCGCATCAACTCAACGGCCTAATTCGCGAAGAACCAAAGCACTAAAAGAAACACCGGATGCACTATTTAATACTACGACAGAAGACCGATCATGATGCATGTATGGTGCATGACATGGCAAAGATGTGACGCAACTAGGAAAAATTAAGCGGAACCAGGGTCCCGATAATTAATTAGAGGGTTCATGTTATTTAGCTACCCCACAATTTAAATGTTGACTTAACAAGGCAAGACATGGCATCGGTTCGCTACGCAAATTTAAATGGAGGCGGTATAATACAAGTATAACCCGCATATAGTCTCCATATTTAATTATGAGGTGAATCGACTATTTAACCCAACCCACCAGATGACATGTATGCAAGCCTGATGATTTAATGATGCGACAGGTATATGTCATATTATAAAAATAGAGGCTTAGGGTCACACATCTGGGTTCAGAAGATCTTGGTTCCGGGGGTTCGAGGTTCGACAGGGTTCGACGGGGATCGGTCTCGGTGGGAACGGTCTTCGGAGGTTGTCGAAGGACTTGGTTTGGCGTCGGAGGATCATCGGGTTTGCCCTGGTCGGTGTCGATCTTGTCATCGCGAAGATCTTGTCGGATCCACGTATTGGTCGGTCTTGGCATCCGGGGTGAAGTACTTGTCGTTCCCGTGGCGATCTTGGCGTTCTTCAGGTTCGGGTCTTGGCGTCTAAGAGGAAGTACTTGGTGGTTCCGAGAAGGAGGCCTTATCGCATCCGATGGATCGGTCCTCGGGGTCGAAGAACTTGGCGCGCCAGGGTTCGGTCTTCGGATCTTGGTAGGGTCGCCGGTAGATCTTGGTGTCCAGGGCTGCTCCGGGTATGGGGGTCTCGACGCTCCGTGAGGTAGATCTTGTAGATGGTTCCTCGGGCATCGGTGCGGGAAGGAGGTCTTGTCGTACCGGGGTCTCGGCGGGATCGGTCTTCGGGGTCGGACTCCGGGATCGGGCCTCGGATTCATGAGGTAAACCTCAGCGTCTCGGCGTGGTCCCTGGGGTTTGTCCGTATGGATGTCGATCTTGCCGCCCCGAAGATCTTGACAGGTCCAGGTACACGGAGGCCACCGATTGCGAAGATCTTGAGAGTCTTGGATAGTTCTCGGCACCAAATGGCAGTACCCATTTCTCCAAAAGGCCACAACGCTGCACGCTCACACATGAGCAGCAACAGACTGGTCACAGACATGTAGACACGCACAGGGGAAAAATAGCACCTCGCACGCACGGAGGAGGTCGACGGCGGACCGCGGCACGACGGTTGGTGGTGGGGCATAGTGCGGAAGAGCAGGAGGCTGGGGCGACGGAGGCAGGCTCACTGCCGGAGCGGGTCGGCGGTGCTCTGCGAGGCGGCCATGGTCGCGGCAGAGGCATGGGGCAGCCGGGCGGAGAGGAGCTTGCGGGAGGACCACCGGCGAGGTCGGCTTGAGGGGACCGCGGGCGACGCGGAGGAGCACCAGAGTGAGGCGGGGCTCGGTCGACGGCCTGGGGCGTGGCCTGAGGGGTCCTGCATGGGGAGGAGGCTCGGGCGCGGCCGCGGGAGGACGAGGCGAGCAGGGCCCGGCTCGGGGGCGGTGGAGCTCGGGTAGGGATGGAGGGAGACGACGGGTGGTGGCCGACGGAGCTCTGCTGCAGCGCTGGCGGAGCAGGGGTCGACGACGGCATCGGTTGATGCAGGGGATTGGGGAGGAGAACACTGGGGCGGCGGCGCCTGATTCACACACGGAGGCGGCGATGCGCGGGGTCCAGCGATGGGGAGCCGCGGGGTCGGTGGCTGGGGCGACCTCGACGGGCGTCGACGCGGACGGAGCGTGGCTGGGCGGCGGCACGGGCTGGGGTCCGAGGGAGGCGAGGGCGACCGGAGGCGTGAGGATCTGGGCGAGCAGGGGCTTGCGGGGTGGTTGACTGCGGGGATTGGGGATCCTGTCAGGGAGAGGGAGATGGTGGTGGGGTCCACGCGGGAGCGAGTTGCGGGCGGGTGGAGCGTGCAGGGCGACGTGCGCATGCGCGTAGCGTGGGAGTGGGACCAGGCTGCAGGGAGCGCGCGAGGGAAGCGTGTCGTGGGGCTGGGGCGTGTATCACGCGCGCGGCCGGTAACGTGCAGCGCGAGTTGGGTAGTCGCGTGCGAGTCACGCTGTCGCGCGGGCTGTGTGTTGTGTCGCACTGCTACGCGCGCGTGTGTGAGTGTGGCGGCAGCGGGGTAGGATGTGGCGGCTGGGACTAGGGTTAGGGTTTGGTTGGTCTAGTTTGGGCCGGGCCTGCCCGGGTAGTAGGTGGTCTGGCCTACGGGCTAGGCTGCCTCCCCGGTAAAACACTTTATAAAATAGATTTTTTTATTTATTTTAAAATATTCTTTTGTAAAATAGTTTAGACAAATAAAAGATCCGGACGGACCAAGGGTTTTATATTTTAAATAAAGAGGGGGTATTTAGAAAACAAAGATAGGCTTTTAGAAAATAGTTTTAGCCAAAAAGATGCAGGCTGACATGACGATGCTCAAATACAATGTGGTATGATGACATGAGCATGCGGTCATGATGATGCAATGCACAAAAACACAGCGATTTTCTAGTAGTGGTTTTAGCGGGATGCCACACAAGGTAAGACTAGAAACTCCTCCTGTGTTGTCTCCCCCCCCACAAACAATCGCTGCTGCGAGTCACAGATCATGCAGCCAGTTCGCCGTCGCCACAAAGATTCAAATCACCATCGCTGCCCTCATATTTCCGCTTTCCTGACATTCTCCACATCTAACTTCACCATGGCTCGTTGAATGACACTTGGTGGGAACAAACAGCAGAGCTTCGCAACGCTCCCACTGAAACCAAATGGCCAGAAAAACAAGGTACGCACGACCGAATACCTTCCGATGTAGCAATCTCCGGGTATGATACGCCCATGAAGTTTGCCGGCGGAGCCTTTCGAAACTCACCTCTCCAGTCCAGATCAACGAGGGCGGACATCAAGCAGATCTTCGTCTTCGCGTGAAAGAAACCCTAGGACCACCTCCTTTATTAATGCCGACATAGCGATCCTCACACCGCCGGCCGGTTCCCGGTAAACGGATTGAGCGTGCCGACCTTTGGCGCCGACGAGCACGTAGGTTGAGCACCACCGCTATGGGCGCGCCGCCGCCTCCAGCCTGCAGCACCGCGTCCTCCGCTTCCTCCAGAACACCTCACAACCACACGCCGGCGAGCACCATGTGTAGCGGGTACCACCGTCCTACCGCCTTGATCACCACCTGTGAAGCCCTGGAGCCAACCCACGCGCGAGGGGGATCAGACGGGGCACACCCATCCCGCCCGACACTTTCAGCGCAGCGGCCGGCGAAGAAGAATGATGGCGGCGCCTCTAGGGTTTGGGTGGGACGCTCCGGAGCCGCCCTCACGTCAATGGACATCTAGTCGATGATCTGACTGATGCATAACAATCGTACAAATAAAGCCTTGTCAGCGCAGCGAGAACAACATGTTCCAGGTACCAATATTATCCCTAAGATCAGCTAGCCCACCTATAGGCCACCGGATAAGTTTTATTTTCTGAAGAGTAAATTCCATTTTATCTTGTAGTTTCATATTTTTGACATCAATTACCCCATTTAACAACTTTTCATCCTTATTATCCTATTTAGTGAAAGTTTGGTCAATTTTTACCCCCTATAAAATTTTTAGAGCCATCTGCTAGGTTGGTCTGGCTGTTACGAACACTGCCATGCGATATCGCTCTTTTTCTCCTATTTTTTTCATGCCTGAGTCACGTCTGATTTCTTCCGCACTATCATTAGGTGTACTATTGTACCCATTTAAGTTTGGGGTCTATTCTTCATGTATTAATCAAGATAAACCAATGTTTCTTCCAAAATGCTAAATATCTAATTCACACAAACACAACAATAATAATATATACACACCTACACCTTAACAGATCAAGTATAGTGCTTGGCTAGCACGACATGCGCTATTGGAAAACATGGCAGCAATCAATTGTAGCCCGACCATAGAAAAAGATCAAACTTTTCAGTGTCGATATTGATGATCTCTTGAAAGGTGGTGTTGCGGTGATCCTTTGGGTGAGCAGCTCCCAACGACATCCATGGCCTTGAGAAGTCCATTGCCGAGCAGCGGGACGCCGCTGCCAGCGGCAAGACTGTGACATCCTCTCCGGTGACATCAACAACGCCATGGATGTAAGTAAATAATAGGTAAATACCTTACCAGATTCCTTTAAGTGAAGACAAATTTACATCCCAAGTGAACTTAAATTGAATTTCATAACTACTAATCGACACACCAAAGAAAGGGTTCACCACATAGCCAGGCTACTGGGAAGGCCATGGTGAGGCCCACCCGGCTGTCTCCTCTCCTTTTGCCTATTTCTTTGTCTATTTTAGTCCCACATGGCTAGGTCTCTCAGAAAGGCACACCCCCTTCCGCCTATATAAAGGGGTGTCCATGGGTGAGATTAAACACACCAACATATATTCTCTAAGGCACTTTTTCTTAGAGAAAATCTTCCCATCTCTCTCAGTTGCCTTTGCAGTGGCACGGTCCCGGAGAAGGATTGTACAAGCAAAGTCAACACCACTGCAACACGTCGTTGTTCTGTAGGAATTCCAGCCAGGAGATGTACTTCTGCAACCTCGGTAGGGACTAGAGCCCGGGAGTCGTTGTATTGCACTGTATGTGTGTGATAACTCGGGGAGCTACCATTAGTAGCAACCTGACCATCGTGCAAGGACCTGGACAAGAGGTGACATGCGAGGAGCTTTATGACCTTGAGGTCGGACGGATACGACTACATCATCCACACTCCTGCATGAGCGTAATGCTCTCTCGGTCTCAAGGGTATGTTATCGTTGTCTTCCTCCATTACTTCATTACTTACTAGATAAATCCTGGGCATTAGGGTGTTCCAAGGTAGTAAATTTTTTGTTATCTGCTGCGAAAACCCTCCATCCACCCCCTCCAAGGCCACCATCTCCTCCGAGTAGCAATCCAACACCTCCAAGTCCACCCCTCCCCGAGAGGGACCACCCTAGTGTGAGTCTATCTCGATCTCCGACGCCTCAGCCTTCTCTGCCCACTAACTCCCAGGGGCAAAAGCGGAAGAGTACCACTGCTCCATCGATTACTCAGAAGAAAGGTACAACAACGAAGAAAGTCAAGGTGGATCCTCCTAAGACCCTATGAAATGAGTGATGCGGAAACCGCCACGGTCATGGATGCAGATGTGAAACTCCAGTTAGCACCGAAAAGACCCGAGCCAAAGGAGCCAATAGATCGGAAAGTCAAGCAGCACTTTAAGGAATTTTTTTGCGCAACCACCACAACATGTGTTTAATAGGCCAAATGACTATGACCGCAGTATTGTGAAGACATCTCTATCTCTACTACTTAAAAAGCACGAATTTTCTCTGTTTCCTCCGGTCACTGGTTTCGTCAATATTTTTTCAAGTCTCTACTACTTAAAAAGCACGAATTTCCTTTGTTTCCTCCGGTCACTGGTTTCGTCAATATTTTTTCAAATAAGACCATTTTACCCTCCCACCTGCTACTTAAAAAGAACCTGGTGTTCGGTCGTCGACCGATACGTCATAGCGCTTCCTCAAACTTTCGTCGCGCGTCGCTGGTTCTCGCCTTTTTTTTCATTTGACCCTCGTCCATATTTCCTAGAAGCCGGGCTCGCGCGGATGATCTATCCTAGCCTCCTAGGCCTCAGCGAAAACCCTCGCCCCTCACAACTCCTCTTCCAGCGCGTGCTCACACCTGCCGCCGTCCAGAGGCAACAGCAGAAGATCCTGAAGAACCAGACTGGCGACGAGCAAAATACTGCTGACGTAAGCGTGGATCCCTCGTCTAGCAACCAGAGATATCGTGGCCAGGCTTGCCACAGTGGGCACAGGGAGGACGAGAACCACGAGGCTGCTGAGAGTGACTCGACCGGGCGGTGGAGCAGAGAGTAACGGCGGCGCGAGAGACCGCGACGAAGCCGGCGACACGGGGGGACCACGATCAGCAAGAACAGAAGGAACCTCAAGAAGACCAGCACCACGAAGACGAGTCTCCTCAGCACGAAGCTCAGTCAGTACCTCAGAGAGCGGAACACGACCACGAACAAGCAGCTAGGCACGGCGTGGCTCAAAATCCGTGCGGAGCCGTGACAAGAACTCAAAGACGCGCTGAAACTCCAGATCCACGCGCACAATCAGAGAACAGGGACAGGTGTTACACACCGCTGTACGAAGAGAGTCAAGCTGACGCCAAATAGCAGCACTCTGAGTATAGAAATCATCAATAGTAGAATCACCCTGCTTAAGCTCATGCTCCTGACGAACCACAGACAGATAAAGAGCATCTCCAGATGGCTGATAGCGCTGACGAAGAAAATCTCACTGAGCAGCAGCAGTGGGAAGGCCCATGAACTCAGCAGCATACTGAGGCAGAACACTAGAAGTGAGAACAGCAGCAACACGAGCATCCTCATCAATCCACCGAGTGTAGTCAGCCAGATCCAGCCGGTAGGTCGCAGTAGCAGTAGAATGCGCCTGGACACGGCGCTCATAATTAGCCCGAGCAGAATCATCAGCACTCTGGGCTGCATCCTTGACCGCCTGAGTAGCATCGGAGGCAAGGACAACGGACGTCGATCAAGAGGCATAGGAGGCACAACGGGGCGCGATGGACAGGAGACCTCATCGGAAAGCACGCCCCAAAGGCGAAGACCGCGCATATGGACGCGCATGAAGGCAGCAAAATCAGGATAATTCGCGCCATCAAAAATCACCGGGCAGCGAGGAATCGCAACATAGCCCGACGAGGAAGACATTTTTTTTTCAAACCGACCTAGATCGGATCTGACCGGATCTGGCGGCGGCTGGAGGGCGGCGGCCGAGGGGCCAGCGACGGGCGGGCGGGGAGACCGCGGCCGACGAGGCGGCGGCGGAGGGGCCGGCGGCGGGCGCGGAAGAGGAGGCGGCGGCCGGGGGCGGTGCGGCGGTGGCGGTCGCGGAAGAGGAGGCAGCGGCCGGGGGCGGTGCGGCGGCGGCGGACCGGCGGCCGGCGGCGGCGGCGGCGGGGTCGGCGGCGGCGGCGGCCGGGCGCGGCGGCGAGGTGCCGGGGCGGGCGGCGGCGGTGAAAAAAAAACCTTACGGCTCTGATACCATGTTAGGGTAATAGATTTCTTATATTACCAGAGGACCAAAGGCCAGAATATATATACATGTACAGATGCAAATATACAGAAAGCTCCCTAACATATGGGAAAACTACAATACACAAATATACTCTAACACCTATCACCGCCTCCACCGCACGGATCTGGCCTCCACTGAACGGATCTGGCCATCACCACCTGCCCCCTCAACTTGTCTCTATGCTCCATCACACGCCTTGGAGTTGGAGGCATGGATGCCCGACCCCCTGCCTAGACCGGGCAAGAGCAGCATCACGGAGGCGCTTCTCGAGGTATGCATTTAAGACGAACGTGTGAAATCTTCTAAGAAAATTTCACTATAAGTTCATGGATCTATTGGTATATGAATCTCTATGAATTTCTGCTGGAGATATTTGGTCAATTTGATCCATACATACTTCAACTATCCTTACCAATATATTTTTGTTTTGCGGTATGGAAAGATGAGTAGGCCCTGTAGCCACACCAGGTACATTGGGAACCTCCTAGGGATATCTGGGAGAGAGAGGAGGATGATCTATTCTACAAGGTTTGCATTTCAGATTCATTCTACATTATGTATTCATCGTGAAAACATTGAAGTAGTGTTACCCGAGTATAGAACACTTGGGACTTTCGTGAATTTACTTCATTGTTTCTAGAGTTTATACATTGCCGATGGTCTGCATCACGTGATGTTGCCTTCATGGAGAAATCTACTCGGTATCCAAGTGTGTTTGCAATTTTACATCAGTAGCAGGATTTTCGGGCTACTAAATTTGTAGTTTTTCTTGTTGATCTAGACGTGCGCTGTGCTAATTAATCGTATTTCAAAACCATGTGATAGAGGATAGTAGGATTCCGATCGGACTGTGCGCAGAGTTCAATTTGGTAAGAAATTGTTTGTCGCTTGCTGCGTGCTAATTGTGTGCAGCCTTGGTCGAATTTACCGGCATGAAGAGTCAAATCGTGTGAAAAGTTCATGAATATTCTACTCTACCCTACAGGGGTCGAGCCTGTGATGCACGGTGTGACATGCTGTCACCAGCGCATCTGCTCCAGGTAATGATGATGCCCAAGCTTTGATTATCTTGGTTTTGCAAAGAGCTCAGTTCGTATGGCATAATAAGTCCAGCTTTCATCGGATTGTTCTCGACTTATTATTATTATTTTTGGTTTAACTCAGGCTATGGGCCTGTGTTTGATAAACAGAATGCTGAAAGGATCAACAGAGGAGAAACATGTTTAGAAATTTCATTAGTTCTCAAGTTTGACAATAGTAACTTAGTAAGTTGGAAATTTTATAGTACCATATTTTTTCATGGAATCACGATTACATTACTAGCAGACTTAATTAGCGGCTTTTCTGACAATAGATGGCATACTTGACATTCTTATGCCAAGTTGACCTGTGCTAGATTAAACTATCAAAGTTTTAAATAGATGGCATACTCACACTTTTAGAGGGTAGGCCGCTTCTTTCACTTATGTTTCTTTATAAAAGACTATTATTTATGTAACTTTTTAGGTGTGAGAGTCAAGCAAGCAAAATGATGATCTCAAGAGCATGTACAACACTGAGAAGCATGGGAAGATGCAGGTATGATGATGCCCTCTTTAAGGTCACCGTCAAGTTTCTAATTAATGGCACTGAATTCAGTCACTATAGATGCCGCTGAACCAGGCTAACCCGTCTTGCCAAGATCTTCCTGCCACCTCCAGATTGACTCACTATCCAACTTGATCCCGCCCTCCAAACTCGACTCACCCTCCAATTGGCTGCCACCGTTAAATTACGAGTCGACCTCGAGCTTGCCGAACACATCGTCTGATCGCATCGACAAAGAGCAATAGCTGCAACAGTTCACTGGTAACTGGAGTTGATTTCTTATGTATGAACATCAAGAGCAGGTCATTTGACGTCAATACATTTGTTGATTTATCAGATTTCTTGATCCGGTTCCTGTGTCTTTGTTGACTTATCAGATTTGGTGTCAACAAGTGCAAAAAATGCAGAGGACGGCCGGAAGGGGAAGGGAGCATCGAATAGGAGAGGTAATTTACTTATCTAAATTTTTGCAATTGTGTCCATCGGTGATTTTTCAAATTCACTAATTGTGTTCATTGTAACCACAAGAGAAGGGGAACATGTCATGTTGACCACGGAGATGAAGACAAGTAGCAAGGTAGAAAGTAAAGAAGGAGAAGGGAAGGAGGGGGAAGACTTGCATGGTGATGAGCTTGGCACCAATGATGGCACGAGCGCTGAAGTCGATGACGAGTGATCGACAACAGTGGCAAGGACACACGAGAGACATCCGATGAGTAACGAGCGCCTCAAATATATTATTTCAGGTGTTTGCAAATGCAAGTAACATGATCTCAAATATTTCTTATTGCTTGCTTCTAGACATTGCGGTATTAACATTGAATATTTGTCATATTAAGCATTGACCGGTTATATACATACATACTAATTTGGTACATCGTATTCATCAAAGAAGTCAAGAAACACAATTGTTACTTAATAAAGATTAGTACTTTCTATTTATTGATTCACACACTATTTGATAATTACTTGATTTTCAAGCATGGTTAGTAGTCAGCGACTGCATGCTGACTGATTTACCAGGGGTGGCCACGAGAGTGCTTTATTACTGGCTAGGGATATTCTTTGGAGAGGAGACTCATCAACTTCTCTATTGTTGATCTGTAAGGTATTTAACTTTTTTTGATAATACTCATCTTTCTTATGGATGCTTTATTAGTTAGTTTTCTCCTTTGAATGTTGGTATGATGAAGACATGCAAAACAGGGGCTTAGAGCATCTCCAGCAGATGCGGTATTTTAGCGCATCGCTAAAATAACTGTTTTTTTGCAGCGCGTGCTCGATCCTCCTCTAGCAGAGGCGTGAAAAAGCGCGCGCGCTCGACAATTTGCCGCGCGGGGGCTCTTGCGCTATCTGGAGCGGAAAATCTCCTTGAGTACAGCGCCGCTAAAAGCAGCAGCGCCGCATACGTTCGGAACGTTCAGCGCCCAATCCCTCTTCCCCTTCCTGGCCACGCGTGCGCCGCACCGCATCCTCTTCCTCGCCACGCGCCACCATACCGCCTCGCTGCTGCTCTGCCTTGGGCTTCTGCAGCGTCCGCCCGTGCCCGAATGGGACGTTCTACGCCGATCTGCGCGCCAGCGGCTTCCGCCTCACCCTCGGCACGTACGAGTCACTGGAGGAGGTCGCCCGCGCGTACGACGCGGTGGCGTGGCGCGTCGGCCGCACGCGGCGCGATATGAACTTCCCCGGGATGGAGAGTCTCGCGAAGGCGGAGTTCCTCGCACCGCAGCCTGCACCCGTCACGGAGGAGGACCGCCGCCGTCACCGCGCGATGCAGCGGCGCCTCGCCATCGCCGAGCGCTCCATGGCGGAGTGGCGGCGCCTCTTCCTGCAGGACGTGCAGGCGGAGGTCGAGTTCTACGCGGCGAAGAGGGTCGAGAGGAGGGCGGCGCGCGAGGACCGCTGTCGGCGCACGGCCTTCATCATGGCGCAGATCAACGGCCCGCAGACGATCCCCGACAACGACCCGAGGTGGGACGACATGTGGACGGACTCCGACGAGACCACCACCGATGACGAGGAGTAGCGCAGCGCGTAGTTTAGGTAGCGCGCAGTTTAATTTCTGTTGCTTGTTATTATGTTTTCATTAAAACCTTTTTTATGCATTTTCTAGATCTTTGTGAAATGTGAAATGTGTGTGCGCGTGGTTTGTGCGCTGCATTATCGCGCGCCTGGCGAGGGCACGTTCCCGCGCTGCATTTTTTGCACGCGCGTTTGCAGCTTCTGGAAAAGGCCGCGGCAAAATAGCGCGTGCAAACCGTCCAACGCGCGTTGTATCTCATTTTTTGCAGCGCGCTAAAATACCGCATCCGTTGGAGATGCTCTTAGTTTCTCAGATGCAAATTTGGTGCGGATGGCCATGCATGTAGACTTTTTTTAAGAAGGGGTACTTACTGTAGGGTTCGTAGCATGGAAAACAAAAAAATTCTACCGCAAGAACGAACAAAACCCAGATCTAATCTAGATAAAAGCCAAGATCTAATCTATTAGACATGAGCAACGAGATAGATCGGTACTAACCCTCGTAGAACCGAAAGCGTTACGAGATTAGATCTCGTGGATGATGTAGTCGATCACTTGCCGATCTCAAGATCGTGTGGACGATCCTTCCGACGCCAGATTCGGCAGCGGTCACACGTCTTGAGTCGAAGCAGACCTTCCTCTCCCGTTCCAGTGAGCGGAGGTAGTAGATCTTCTCCACGGAATCCCAGCAGCACGACGGCGTGGTGGTGGTGGTGGAGTATAGAATTTTGCAGGGCTTCGCCTATGCCTGTGCAGAAGAAAAGTGGAGGAGAGAGGCGGCAGAGATTGGTTGTTGTGATAGGAGGTGCAAGAGGGGGCGCCTCCTCCCTTCTATTTAAAGGAGGGAGGCGCGCCTGGGGAGGGGGAGTCCTAGTAGGACTCCCCTCCTTGGGCCGGCGGTGGGAAGGGGGTCCCCCACGAATCCGTGTATTGCCCCACTTGGACTCCTTGATCCCTTTCTTGGTTTGTAAGTAAACTCCAAGAAATCCTCTAGAACCTTCCAGAACATTCCGAAACCTTCTAGAATCTCCATACAAACACTCCGGAACATTTCCTAACTTAGAAAATGGTCCCCAATATATGAATCTTATTCTCCGGACCATTCCGGATCTCCTCGTGATGTCCCGGATCCATTCCGAGACTCCGAACATCATTCGGTCTCCAACGCATATTCCATATCTACTTAAAACAACTTCGAACCTTAAGTGTGTCACCCTACGGTTCGTGAATATGCAGACATGATGAAGACACCTCTCCGATCAATAACCATTAGCGGGATCTGGAGATCCATAACGGCTCCCACATACTCAACGATGACTTCGTGATCGATTGAACCATTTTACATACGAAACCAATTCTCTTTGTCACGCGATATTCTACTTATCCGAGGTTTGATCGCTTGATCTCGCATACCTAGTTCTACCTCGTTACTGATAAGTACTCTTTACTCGTTTCCATGTTATGTCATCCCTTGTGACCTAGTCACATGCTTGCAAGCTATCTAGATGACATTCCAACGAGAGGGCCCAGAGCATATCTATCCGTCATATGGATGGATAAATCCCAATCTTGGTCCATGCGCTTCAACACATACTTTCAGAATACCCAATGACACCTTTATAACCGCCCAGTTACGAAGCGGTGTTTGATGTCATCAAAGTACCCATCCGGTGATGGTGATTAACATAACCTCATGGTCGAAGGATTAGGTTACTATGCATTTGAAAGCTTACAGCAATACGAACTTAATGACTTGATCTTATGCTACGCTTACTATGGGTGTGTGTCCATCACATCATTCTCCTAATGATATGATCTTGTTATTAACGACATCCAATGTCCATGATCAGGAAACCATGATCATCCATTAATCAACAAGCTAGTTTAACAAGAGTCTTACTAGGGACTCTTTTATGTTTACAAAACACACAAGTATTAATGTTTCCGGTTAATACAATTATAGCATGGGATGTAAACATTTATCATAAACATAAAGATATAATAATAACCACTTTATTATTGCCTCTTGGGCATATCTCCAACAGTCTCCCACTTGCACTAGAGTCAATAATCTAGTTAAAAACTTGTGCACTCAACACCTATGGCTTTATGGTGTTGTATAGACACTATTGCTAGTGGTAAACATAATCTTCGGATCTGACACTTTCAGGTCCGTGTGTATTTGCATGTCCTTGCATCTCTACGCATTACTCATTCTCCAATGAGATGGCATTGTATAAATTTGTTCCTTCGGTGAGACCTTTAGTTCCTTGGGATTAAATCATGTTGATACAATTGTCGTACAATGTATCTTCATAGTATTATCCCGCTATGAACCACACCTAGTTTGATAATAAACTACTTGACGCAAATGCCCTCATTTGCTGCTACAATAGCAGTTATATACTTAGCCTTTTGTTGTAGTATCTGTCACAATGTTTTAACTTTGGTACTCAACCAAATCCGTTATGGAACTTCTTTTCCATTACATTGTGCCACCCATAGTTTAAATTGAGATAAACTTAATTCGTGACAAAACTAGTATCAATATAACAATTTACAATGAACTATTTGTCACCACTATATAAGTAATATATTCTTAGTTCTTCCAAAGATCATAGGAATATCCCTACTATTGTCCAATGATCATCTTATGAGTCATTCTGGTATATGCTCATAACATTTAGAGCATAGGACATATTTGGATGTGTACATCTCAAAAAATGATTGATCAAAATATTCTTGTGATTTCACCAAGTGTCAAAACACTTGAATCTCGTGTCAACACACTTGAATCTTGATTCAGTCCTTTCCGTGCGTCAAGAACCTTTCTTGTTGTTTCCATATTGAACTCATTCAACATCTTATCTATGTATATTTGGCAAAACCATATTAGCGCCTCAATCTATCCATATGGACATTGATGCCTAATTCTTGGGTTATGCCTAAGTCTTTCATCGAAATGAAATTCTTAACCTGTGTCAATAAAAGATACATCATTTCTAATCAACAATATGTCTTTCACATAATGTATTAGAAATATGTCTTAGCGCTCCCACTTAATTTCTTGCAAAATGCAAACATCTTCATCGTCTCTGATGAAATTAAACCTTTTAACGGTTTCATCACGGTGAAGATTCCAACTCCGAGATGCTCACTTCAACCATTGAAGTTTTGTATACTCTTTTAGCATCCTTTGAATTAACAAAACCCTTTCGATCGTGTCATGGACACATCCTAGGTAACCATTCTATTAGAAGAACTTCTTTTGTTTGTTCAACTACCATATACTAAAATATATGTAGTGGTTGCTACATTAATCCGTCCAGACTAAATATCGCTATGAAAGATCAAATCTTATCTTAGTCAATTCCTTGAACATTGTCGTAAACTCTTTCCGACATGTCGACTATTTCATAGATGTGAAACATCCATGTCTATTTCTTTATATATCCATATACGACTGTAAGGTCTTGCACCTTTCCAGGGTCTTTCAAATTCAAAGCTTGATTTCTCGTGTATGGAATTATCACGGATTTTATGGCTTCAAGCCACTTAACAAAGTCAGGGCCCATCATTGCTTCTTTGCATGTAGTCGGTTCATCATTGTCAAACAACAATGATTTAACTCTCAAATCTTGGCATTTGATTACTTACCCGACCTACTTGGTTCAATAGTAACTTAGATCTCCGTGACCACAACCTTTGAGGCACGTGAGCCATGAGCATTGTTGCTGCCTCCGGGACACTTTCCGACGCTGCGCAACTCAGCACATATTAGCCAAGGTTCAACGACCTTGTCAAAGTTCTATTGTCCTCCCACTTAACTTTTCACCAAAATTCCTTCTCAAGAAACTCGACATTCTAAGCGACAAACACTTTTGTCTTCGGTGTTATGGAGGAATACCCAATGGTTATTCGAAATAACCTACAAAGACATGCTCATCTGACTTTGGTTGTAAACACTTTACTTATGCCTAGCATACCAAAAATTTAAGAAAGGACAACCTGGGTTTTATCCCAAACCATGACTTATATGGTGTCATTTCAGCGGATCATGATGGAGCTCTTTTCAAAGGTAAAAGCGGTAGTCACTAAAGCTTTAATCTTTAAAATATAATGGCAGTTTTATAAATGACACCTTTGATCTTACCATGTCAAACAAGGTTTCATTACATATCTCGAACACTCCATACTCCTATGGTGTTTTGGGAAATGCAAATCCATGGAACGATTCCTCAAATCTTAGGTGTTTTGCTAAACTTGTAACTCAAACATATTTCTTTATGATCCAATCATAAACTTTTTATTTTCTTGTTACAATAATTTTCCACTTCATCTTGAAAGTCTTTGAATATTTTCAAATGTTTCATACTTCTTCCTTATTGAGTAAGTATATACATATACTCACTCAAATCTTCGGAGAAAGCATATGAAGTTGAAATCCATCGCCTCATACACATAATGCACTATATACATCAATATGTACAAATTCCAATCAGTTAGTCGTCTGCTCCTCTTTGGCTCTGACGGAGTTTTAATTATCTCCGAAAGTATCACAAGCGTCATTTGATCAAAATCAAAGACTCCAATAATCCATCAACATGGAGTTTCTTCATGTATCCCTTTCAATATAATTTAAACGCGATGTCACTTCAAGTGATCTTTCAATCATTTGTCTATGACATTTTAGCATTAGTTTTATGGTCGTTATTTCTCCAACCAGACTTGTATATCATCCATCTACTATGGAATATGGTAATTATTTGAACAACCTTTTGTCGTCATAATACCTGATCAAAATAACAATTATTGAAACAAATCTTGAAGGCAAGCTTTGATGTTAACGAGCAACACAACAACCCTTTGTTTGTTTTCGATGAACATCATCACATATTCTCTTGCTAGTTACTTAGGCCATTGCAGTTCATGAATTGTGTTGTCCTGTATGACACTTCATACCAACCAATTCGGTATCTAATACCGCAGAACCACATTGTTTAACAACCAAGGAATACAGCCATAACATGTATCTTCTATATACCTAAGTTGGATATCTCCAATCTTTTCTTTTTTGCCAAATATTTTATAGATTCTCTTTCAATAATTCCTTTTCTTTTAAAAGAATCTATCAACATCAATCGTGGTGTCATTCACATGACACATAGTACAAAGTGTGTATAGTCAAATACTAATACCTTTGGACTTGCACTTTGAAGTGGATCACCTTCATCAAATGTTTGGCATTCTTTCAAAATTCCATTCTTTAGTAATCTTTTAATGTAGTAAACATTTTACTTACATCTTCTATTCATCCTTATCATGACAACTTTCATGATCAAGCTGCTATAGCTTTTAAAGGTGAATTGCGAGTATAATGTTTCTTTTCCAAAACCTTTTGGAGGATTAGGACGACCAGCGTCTCCAATCTTCACAAATTCTCATCAAATATGAGGACATATACTCTATCATGTTGTAACCAATACATTGTTTTCGATATCGCAATACCTTTCACATATGATGGTTTCTGAAACATTGCTTTCAGCTCTTAGATAAACTTAATATTAAAAACAATCTTTTGAGTATCAAGAATCATGGAGGCAAACATGATACATTAGATGCTAACACTGGAATTGTTACTCTTGATTTAATACTGTTTATTAAACTTCACAGAGTAAACGAAGTTTGCTGAAAGTTTGCAATATGACTTTTAAACTTTAGATTGACACTCAAAACAATACGATACCAGTTCGTAAAGCAAATATCCAGAATTTCTATAGTTCTACTATCTCAACTATAACTAAGCGTAAGGTGGTGAACGGATGCCAATGACTACAACAAACTATGCAAATTCACTTTGATTGTGTTTATGATAATTTGAGTTTGACTAATCCAAATTACAAAAGAACTCCCACTCAAAACAACATCCCTCGAGTTGTTTTAGTGATTACACGAACCAAATCCACTACACCAAGTCCGATCATCACGTGAGATGATGTAGCTTTATCGGCAAACAATCTTCATGTTCATCATATCAATCATATGACTCATGCTCTACCTTTTGGTATTCCGTGTTCCGAGACCATGTCTGTACATGCTAGGCTCGTCAAGATTAACCTTAGTTTCTGCATGTGCAAATCTGGCTTGCACCCGTTGTATGCACACGTAGAGTCTATCACACCCGATCATCACGAGATGCTTCGAAACGACGAGTCTTAGCAACGGTGCCAACTAAGGACGAACACTTTATTACTTGATATTTAGTGAGAGGGATCATCTTATAATGCTACCGTCATGATCTAAGCAATACAAGATGCATAAAGGATTAACATCACAGGCAATTCATAATTAGTGTGATATGATATGGCCCTTTCTTCTTATGCCTTCGATCTCCATCTCCAAAGCACGGACATGATCTCCATCATCACCAGCATTGCGTCAAGGTCCGTGGCGCCTCTTCATGGTTGTCCATCATCACTAGCAACTATTACAACTACTTGGAACAAAGCTATTACAAGATGAATAGACACGCAGGTCTTAACAGAATTAAAGACAACCATTAGGCTCCTGCCGGTTGCCATATTACAACAAGGATTATTGCATACATCAAATACAATCTCAATCACATGATGGCCATATCACATCACAAAACCCCTGCAAAAACAAGTTAGACGCCTCTAATTTTCTTTGCAAGTTTTACGTGGCTTGGGGCTTTCGACTAAGAACGCATCTTACCTACGAAACTGAACCACAACGTTGATACAAGTGCTATCAAGTACAAAGTGTAGATTTGATCTATACTACGATGGGAGAGATAGACACTCGCAAAGCCACTTGTGCAAAACGAGTTGCACGTCAAGCGTGGAGCAAGTCTCATGTACGATGACATGTAATGTTAGCCCGAGCCGCTTCATCCCACCATACCGCAAGATGCAAAGTACACACATAGCAAAACACGGCACGAGCACCAACGCCCACAACCTCATTGTGTTCTACTCGTGCAACAGATCTACGCATAGACAAGGCTCTGATACCACTATAGGATTCGTAGCATGGAAAACAAAAAATTTCTACCGCAAGAACGAACAAAACCCAGATCTAATCTAGATAAAAGCCAAGATCTAATCTATTAGACATGAGCAACGAGATAGATCGGTACTAACCCTCGTAGAACCGAAAGCGTTACGAGATTAGATCTCGTGGATGATGTAGTCGATCACTTGCCGATCTCAAGATCGTGTGGACGATGCTTCCGGCGCCGCGTTCCGGCAGCGCTTCCGCAGACGGTCACACGTCTGAGTCGGCGACCTTTCCTCTCCCTTCAATGAGCAGCGGAGGTAGTAGATCTTCTCCACGAAATCCCAGCAGCACGACGGCGTGGTGGTGGTGGTGGAGTATAGAATTCTGCAGGGCTTCGCCTATGCCTGTGCAGAAGAAAAGTGGAGGAGAGAGGCGGCAGAGATTGGTTGTTGTGATAGGAGGTGCAAGAGGGGGCGCCCCCTCCCTTCTATTTAAAGGAGGGAGGCACGCCTGGGGAGGGGGAGTCCTAGTAGGACTCCCCTCCTTGGGCTGGCGGTGGGAAGGGGGTCCCCCACGAATCCGTGTATTGCCCCACTTGGACTCCTTGATCCCTTTCTTGGTTTTTAAGTAAACTCCAAGAAATCCTCTAGAACCTTCCAAAACATTCCGAAACCTTCTAGAATCTCCATACAAACACTCCGGAACATTTCCTAACTTAGAAAATAATCCCCAATATATGAATCTTATTCTCCGGACCATTCCGGATCTCCTCGTGATGTCCCGGATCCATTCCGAGACTCCGAACATCATTCGGTCTCCAACGCATATTCCATATCTACTTAAAACAACTTCGAACCTTAAGTGTGTCACCCTACGGTTCGTGAATATGCAGACATGATGAAGACACCTCTCCGATCAATAACCATTAGCGGGATCCGAGATCCATAACGGCTCCACATACTCAACGATGACTTCGTGATCGATTGAACCATTTTACATCTGAAACCAATTCCCTTTGTCACGCGATATTCTACTTATCCGAGGTTTGATCGTCAGTATCTGCATACCTAGTTCTACCTCACATCGATAAGTACTCTTTACTCGTTTCCATGTTATGTCATCCCTTGTGACCTAGTCACATGCTTGCAAGCTATCTAGATGACATTCCACCGAGAGGGCCCAGAGCATATCTATCCGTCATATGGATGGACAAATCCCAATCTTGGTCCATGCGCTTCAACACATACTTTCAGAATACCCAATGACACCTTTATAACCGCCCAGTTACAAAGCGGTGTTTAGTGTCATCAAAGTACCCATCCGGTGATGGTGATTAACATAACCTCATGGTCGAAGGATTAGGTTACTATGCATTTGAAAGCTTACAGCAATACGAACTTAATGACTTGATCTTATGCTACGCTTACTATGGGTGTGTGTCCATCACATCATTCTCCTAATGATATGATCTTGTTATTAACGACATCCAATGTCCATGATCAGGAAACCATGATCATCCATTAATCAACAAGCTAGTTTAACAAGAGTCTTACTAGGGACTCTTTTATGTTTACAAAACACACAAGTATTAATGTTTCCGGTTAATACAATTATAGCATGGGATGTAAACATTTATCATAAACATAAAGATATAATAATAACCACTTTATTATTGCCTCTTGGGCATATCTCCAACACTTACTGGTGGCATAGTGGGTTATTTGGTGTTTAGTAAAAGGGAAAAATAGTCCAAAAAAGTATAGGAACGACGAGAAACACTCTTTATTAGATATAGATTTGATAGTAAAACTGTTGTAGATTTGAGATTCGATTCTTATTACATTGCCTGCTTTAATAAGTAGTTGTTTGAAGTATTGTTGCTACCATAAAAAAATCCCACTATATTTGTACAGTTGTGTAGTTTTTACAACTGAATTGGTGATTTCTTGCATCAACCAGTTTGTTGGGATGTACCTATTTTAATGAATGCCCATTGGTGACTGGTATCTAGAAGATTCACAGGTAACATGTGTGTCATTTTCCCCTTTGTGCTTCTAACTGGACAGTGCACTGTAAGATCCTATGTGGAAGGAGTGTGTAGAAATATGTCACCGTGCAGGAATAAGCTGCTGCTATTGGTAATACAATTAACTCTTAGGAGCAGTATATGGCACCAGTGCCATTCTAATTGTTTCTTTCTTGGGGTTTGGAGAAGATTTGTTAGTCATGCACTCATATGTGTGGCAATACTAGAGCATTTCCCTATGAAATCAGCGGATTATTATCCTTTGTCTCCAACAGAAAAATAGGATCCTGAATTTTATTGATTGGTTCATTCGTCACATCTCATCTCAGTTTCTATAACCTTGCCTCAGTTTCCTTGCACTACATTTTCTTAATCATATTTCGGGCGAGAGTGCATACCAAGAGGTTAACATTAACAAATGATGAGGATGTTCGTCTTGCTTATTATCTTTCTTCGGTGTCAGTTTTAGTAATCGGAACTGGTAGACAATGCGCAATATACATTGTGATTTATGTGTTATGAAATCTACTTAAGTCTTGACATACTGTTGCATCCATAGCTGATGGATATTTACGGTGGATGGTTGTTAGCCATGGTTGACAGCCAACAAAATAGAAGGAGACACATGACATGTTGAAAAAGGTAAAAAAATAACAGAAAAAATAAACTGCCAGTATATAGGATCGGCTATTCCAAAACTACTAAGTCACCATGGTTGACAGCCAACAAAATAGAATCACTTTTCTCCATATTTTGTTTTCCCGTGGCAACGCACGAGCATTTGACTAGTATAATGAAAAGAAGCAGACAGGGAAAAAAATTCCCCAGCTTAGAGAACAGGAAGTACAATCGATCCCCCCGCTCAAGGTGTTACCCGAACTACAAATAGATATGGAAGAAGCTGCGAACTCAGCTAGGCTATGTGGTATGACTGTTGAAAAAATGCTAGGCGTCGTAGATAAGGCTGATGTAGCACCGAAATATGTCCACTGAAATCCTCTGATTAGTCCTGAGCAGCTCCGGCGTCTACCAACACAAATACAAAGATTGCATGACTGGTATTTGAAAGTCGCAAAGGACGAAGATCGAGAAAGGCTCATGGTGGTAGTTAGATAAGAGCATTACTTTCTCGAAGACCAGATATCTATTGATCTTGAAGAATTTTTTCAGTTATACAATCAAGATTCTCTCGACAAATCTCTCGTCAGTTGCTATTATCTGTAAGTGATTAATTTATTTCTGTAATTAAGTCTCTAACTCAGCTCGTTCATTGCCTGTAATTATCCTCCCTTTATAATCTTTAGTACGCTATTATGCAAAAATAAGATTCACGAATGTAAAAAATGGGAATCTTTGACGTTGAATTTATTGACCCATATATCGTTAATTTTTGTACGATAGAATGGTTCGTCAAGGACACAGAAGCTAACTTGCTATTGTTTTTAAAGAGAAAATATTTCAAAAAGCAAATACTATTTCCCTATAACTTCGAGTGAGTGTTACTGTTTTGTATACATTATATTTTGCTTACTCGATGTTAAGCGTAATTGATGAGTTATACATGACTGAATATATAAATGTGCGCAGCTTCTACTGGATTCTGCTAATCATTCAAGTTGACACTGGATAAGTTGATATCATGGACTCATTAGATAAAGACCCTAATAAGTACGTAAGCCTGATACATTGCAAATGTATCTATAATTTTTGATGTTTCATGCTTTATTTTATCTACTTTCTTATGTTTTGTTTCAACTTTAGAGTACTTTTCATATGATTTCTTGGACTAACCTATTAATAAAATGCCACAGTGCCAGTTGCCTGTTTTCTGCTGTTTTTGGTTCCAGGAAGTCAGAAAATGAATATTCTCGAAATTGGACGGGACAAAAACCAAAGTTACTATTTTCCCGGAAGACTCACGGAGCCAGAAGGAGAGTCGAAGAGGGGCCACAGGGTGGCCACACCCCCCTTGGCGCGGGCCAGCCCAGGCCGCGCCAGGGCATGGTGTGGGCCTCCTGGCCGCCCACCGACCTTGCCTCTTCGCCTATAAGATGCCTCCCGATGCGAAAACCATAGATAGTCAATCAGAAATCCACGAAAAGTTCCACAACGCTACCGCCACCGAAGGGGAGATTCGGGGGATAGAAAGTCTCTGTTTCGGCACCCTGCCGGGACGGGGAAGTGCCCCCGGAGCCATCTCCATCGATCTCCACCACCATCTCCATCACCATTGCTGATTCCCATGATGAGGAGGGAGTAGTTCTCTCTCGAGGCTAAGGGTTCTACCGGTAGCTATGTGTTCATCTCTCTCTCTCTCTCTCTCTCTCTCTCTCTCTATGCATGATCTTATTGAGATCATGAGCTTGTAATCTATAGATCTACCTTGCTACTCAAGTGCTTTAATAGATCTCTGTTCTCCCCATGTGTGTGAAAGTGACAGCGTGCACACCATGGTGGCACTTAGGCTAGAGATTAAAAATACTTGTTATGAGTTATATTTGAAGTTGGATGTCTTTATAAAATTATGATGTTTGTTGGACTCATCTAGTACTCAAGGTGACAATATGCGGTTTTCTAGATGGGAAAGGCTTAATTTGAGGTGTGATGTTATAGCCCTACCAATGATTAGAGTGTCCAACCGGAGAGTAGTTAAGAGTAGTATCATAAAGAGAAGATATTTATATGAGAGTGTTCACTACTGAAAGTATGATCCCTAGGCCTTGTTTCTAAATATTGAAACACCGTTTGCTATTAGATCTGTTACATGTTTGCTTGCTTCCATTTTTATTTCAGTTTGCCTTTAGTCTTTTCCATGCCATCAAACTATTTTCCAGCACCGTTACCACTTATAATTATTCATACCACTTGTATTTTACTATCTTTTCGTCGAACTAGTGCACCTATACACCTGATAAGTGTATTGGGTGTGTTGGGGACACAAGAGACTTCTTGTATCTTGATTGCAGGGTTGCTTGAGAGGGGATACCTTTGACCACTTTCTCCCTGAGTTCAATAAACCTTAGATGATCCACTTAAGGAAAAACTTGCTGCTATTCTACAAACATCTGCACTTAGAGACCCAACAACTGTCTACAAGAATATAAGTGCGTAGACATCAGAACCTAACTACAATTCTCCTGAAGTAAGTTCAATCATTATCGCACTATACCGATCTCTTTAGTTTATTTCTTGATATCAAGTAATTAATAACTCTTTTATTCATTTTCTTTGTCGCGTAGGGTTTGGAAACTGTTCATCAAGACCAAAAGGGGTCAATGGGAATCGTATCTAACTTTTCATCGGCTACTGTTAAGTAGTACTAGCTAGGTTCACGCATCTCTTTAATTCTAGTTTCTATATCATTATCATACTTTATTATTATTTAATTGAATTCTATTTCTCGTAAAGTGCCCAAAACAGCTACCGACGACTAATTTATGTATACTACGGCTACGAGTTTATAAGGGAGTCGATCACTGAGTGGCCCATAAATATAAGGATCCACGGTATACAGGAGAAGCTCGTACCAATGGACCGCCTACAAGCAATTCAAGAGAAATTGGCAGGATTTGTGCTTGATAAGGTCATAGATAAAAATGGAGAACAATATTCCTGCTTCACGTAATTTAATGATCTCCATGTAACGATCTCCATGTAAGATCTCCATGTAATTAAATTGGAAATATATGTATGCTCGTAATTGGAATTGTATATATATCATCTCTCGATATATCACTTACGCCAAACCTCTCCTTCCTCTACCGATCCTCCTGCCGCGGCAAAAATCCGTCCCGAAACGCTGCCGCGTCAGCCAAATCCCCCAAAACGATCCGGGACTAAATGTCCTCCATCCCCCGCTCTTGACCGCGGCCACGTAGAGTGCCTTTACAACCGGGATAAAGGGGGGGCTCTAGTTCTGATTTAGCAGTCACGGTAGGGCAACCGACAACCGTCCCGATAGGGAATAAAGGCCCGTTTTCTACCAGTGCGGGTTTGAATCCCTTTTAACTTCTACTTTATTTTGCTATTTTGATTGGTGCCTATGAGTTTAGTTCCTGCAGTAGCTCTTGTTTTATTTTGTATGGATTTTTTTATTCCGATTGGTGCCGGCGAGTTCAATTCCTGCAGGCAGCAGGCCGTTATTTTTTTTTGCTACTTTAATTGATGCCTACTATGCAAATACTTGATTATGAATTTGATTATCATTGAATAAATTTCATACATGTATAACGAAGCTTTCCTCCATGTATAAAACACACTACACCTATTCTTGTAACCAATTTCTAGTTCCGAGTGTTAAACATGTTAGAAAGAAAGTGCCCTGATACATCTTTACCTCTCAGTTCAAATGTCATTTTTAAAACCTAAACACTTCAAATGTATGAAAACCATTATATGTAGATTTTTATGGTTCAACCGCGGGTCCAGTTAGTTTTTAAAACTATATATGTTTACTCCTAAATAGTTTTAAGATGATTTTACTACTAGGTTTTAAATCTAGAGGCACTGAGAGTAGTATTTCAGAAAATCCATGGAAGGAGGAAATACATTATAATTATTTATTGGTTCTATTTTTATAGTGATAGAGTGCCCTATTTTAGAATTTCGCGCAGGGCTCGGATTTTGCGGTCCCGGCCCTGTCTTTAGCCTATTCTTCTTCTATTTTGGCCATTTGGCGAAAACCCCTTTTCTAATTCAAATTTAAAATAAACCATGTTATTTTGAACCGGATGGAGTATATCATTTGTGTCAAAATACAAAATAAAAAGACATTTTGTCAAATAGTACTCCTATATATGACACTGATCAGTCTGTTCTCACCCGGCCCGGATTGCTGCGGCCGGACACAGTTCCAAGCTCTGAATTTCGGATGCCTTGACCAGACTAGGAGACACGACCTCTGAAGCACAGAGAGGCAACTGACGCGCGCGCGCTTCCCGCCACGTCCGTCGCCGCCGGATCCACCGCCACCTTCGCATCACACTGCCAATCACAACACTCCGGTGAGGGGCGGCGAACTGGTTTCCTCGATCGATGCCGTCGGCGCCGCCTCTCTCGTGGCGCCTGGCCCTCCCGCTCATCGCCTTCGTGTCCGTCCCCTTCCTCCTCCCGCTCACCCTCCCCGTCCTCCTCCTCCGCCCCTCCGACTCCTCCCCGCACCCTCTCTCCTCCCACCGCCTCACCTGGCTACCGACCCTCCACATCGCGGTTCCATCACCACCGCCGCCGCCGCCACAAACGACACGAACGCCACCGATGCCGGCACAAACGACGTCATCACTTTCTCCACCACCACCACCACCGCCGGCAACAAAGGTGGCGTCTCCACCGCCGCTGCCCAAGGCGGACGCCCACGCGACACCCGAACGGTGCGACATCTACGACGGGACGTGGGTCCGGGCCGAGGAGGATGAAGAGCCGGCGCGGCCGCTGTACGAGCCGGCCACGTGCCCGTACGTGGACGAGGCGTACGCGTGCGCGTTCAACGGGCGTCCCGACGCCGGGTACACGCATTGGCGCTGGGCGCCGCGCGCGTGCCGCCTCCCCAGGTTCAACGCGACGGACATCCTGTCCAGGCTACGGGGCCGGCGTCTGATGCTGGTCGGCGACTCCATGAACCGGAACCAGTACGAGTCCATGCTCTGCATCCTCCACGCCTCCCTCCCCGACAAGTCCAGGGTGTTCGAGACCCACGGGTACCGCATCTCCAAGGGCCGCGGCTACTTCGTGTTCAAGTTCCCGGTAAACTAAAACCCATGGCATGCAAAGCTCCATTGATGGAAGGTTTGAGCAAGTGATGGATGAACCGTTGCAGGATTATGACTGCACGGTGGAGTTCGTGCGATCGCATTTCCTGGTCAAGGAAGGGGTGCGGCTGAACCGGCAGGGGAACTCGAACCCGATCCTCCAGATCGACCGCGTCGACAAGACGGCCGGCCGGTGGAAGAAGGCCGACGTCCTCGTCTTCAACACGGGTCACTGGTGGACGCACGGCAAGACCGCAAGAGGGTACGCCACTACGCCGCCGCAAGATGCCATTGCATGCTCTCTGTCCATTGATTGAGAAGCTTCAGATGAACATTGCATGTTTGCAGCAAGAACTACTACATGGAAGGCGACACGCTGTACCCGCAGTTCGACGCGACGGTGGCTTACCGGCGAGCCCTGAAGACATGGGCGCGGTGGGTCGACAAGAACATGGACCCCAAGAAGAGCGTCGTCTTCTACCGGGGATACTCCACGGCACACTTCAGGTACCTACCGACCGATCGATCGATCACAAGTTGGATGGAGCTATGGCCTGACAGGTTCTTGTATTGGATGCAGGGGAGGAGAATGGGACTCGGGCGGCTCGTGCAGCGGGGAGACGGAGCCGGCGTTCAAGGGGGCCGTCCTGGACAGCTACCCGGAGAAGCTGCGGATCGCGGAGGAGGTGATTGGAAGGATGCGGTTCCCGGTGCGGCTGCTGAACGTGACGCGGCTGACCAACTTCCGCAAGGACGGCCACCCGTCGGTGTACGGCATGGCGCCGGAGAAGAGGCGGAAGAGGAAGCAGGACTGCAGTCACTGGTGCCTCCCCGGCGTGCCGGACGCATGGAACGAGCTCATCTACGCCTCCCTCGTATTGGAACCCAACCCCAGCTCATGGAACCAAACATAAACCACACATCTGAGCTTGTAGCAGTTGCTTACACAGATTTATACTATGTTCTTCAGCTTGATCGGTGGCAAGTAGGGTGGAAAGTTCTGGAGTAATTGGTGTGTGTGTGTATGTGTGTGTCCGTTGTCTAACTAGAGAGACCATATGATCGTACAGAGGAACTGAATTCGAATTTTGGTTTTCAAAATTGTCCGCTGCTGGTAACCGGCCAGAATTTTTCAGTAACCGCTGTAAACATCTCGGAAATTTTCTATTGAGATGAGAATCAAAACATTGCCAACAGTATTACCCCAAGAAACACAAGGGATTTATTTATTCTTGGACCGGAGCAACCGTATTTTTTGCAGGTATTGGATCGAAGCAATCAGAAACCAGAAAAACATTTTGAATTGAATTCAAATTTTGGTTTTTAAAACTGTCCAGTAACCAGTCAGAATTTTCGGGTAACCACGATAACTGGAAATCCCGACGCTCTTATAGGGAATCAATACCTTGCCAACAATTTTCCCCAAGAAAAGTAAGGGTGGAATTAGAAACATTGGAACAAGTAAAAACGTAGAACTGGGATGTCACGTGCTATTCTTTCTTATGGAATTTTAGAACACATGAATTTCTGCGAATAAGTGTCTTTAAATGGTGCACAGAAAAAAACACGAATTTGGAAGGTTGTAGGAAAAATATAGTGAAAGTCTATTGTACTTATTAAGAAAAATTAAAATGAGAATTAAGCTGATATAAAACGTTTCCTATAAAATGATACAGAGGAATAAATTCCATGATAATTTGGCAACCACGATATTATGACCCAAAGACTCGCATAGGAAAAATCTGTAGATTTCAAATCTTCCAAAATTTCCTTGTAGATCATAAATCCTAAAATAAATGAAGTGTCGATTAAACAATGCAATGGAATACGCAAGTAAAGGACCCTTTGCCTCGAGAGAACCATGCACAGGCGATTAGGGTTCCCCACCTCCCGTCGGCTGTCGCCGCCGATCTACCTCGCTTTTGTGGCCTTCAGGCCATGAAGGCGGGTTGGATCTCGGCCTCGTCGGCGGGAGGACTCCATTTTCCTGGTTGTAATGTTGAGGTTTGGTGGGGCGAGGCTCAAGTGGTAGTGGTGGCGTCTTATCCAATAAAGTTCCCCAACTTCAGTCCATCTTGGCAGCGACGGTGAGAAGTCTCTGGGAGTGGTGTCGTTCTCGAGGACTTCTTCTGGTTGTGGGAAACTGCGGATCACCAAGGAGCTTAATCGACGATTATTTCTTCGTCTTCGTCTCCAGGATAGATGGTGCTTGACCGGTTCGGCGAATCTTAAAAAAAATACTTTTCGTCCACAACTAACAACCCTAGGCCGGCTCAGGGAGGAGTGGCATCTCATGGATTTCGTTGCAACTTTCGTTTTTATTGAAGTGTTTTGAACTATTTGATGTTTATAGAGTTTTTTTGGAAAAAAAATCCAGCGGAAAACACATGAAGTTGTCTAATCCGAACGAGAAAACGTATTTTATGTTCACGTATCCGTAAACTTAAAGCGTATTACTGGATGCTCAGGCTAGAGGAAGAGCGCCCGGCCCACCCGCTGGGAAGACTGGTCAGATTCAGACCACGAGTGCGCTCTCCCCCACAAGTCACAACTGACCTCGCCGTCTCCGGAGGCTACTACTCCCCGCGCGTCGACCTCGCCGGCGGCGGAACACGATGTCGACGTTCCGGAGATTCGGCGTGGCGGCGGCTGCCGCCGCGTTCATCGCTCTCGCGGCCTTCGGATCCGCCTCGGCGTCCAAGCCGGCGTCCTTCGTCAAATCCACCGTCAAAGCCCACGATGTCGTCATCTTCTCCAAGTCCTACTGCCCGTAAGGCCCCCTCCCGTCTCCTCGCAGTCCTCGATTCGAGTTAATCCTCTCCCAGTTTGCACCGGTGAACTACGACCCCCTAGGGTTTGGGTGTGGTTGCTGCCAGGTTGCGCTGATCTGACCGTGGTGCTGATCCGATAAATTTTCTGGTTAGGGCTTGAACTGTAGAATGGTGAGAGTGTTTTTGTTAGGAACAGAGAGAACTGATTTTCCTTTGCAGGATCCAACACCTGTAGATCGGTCGATTTTCGTTTTTATCTTGTAGTAAACCAGAATTTGAATCATATGAACTGAAGATCCAAGTATTCATCCGCTTTGTGATTCTTGAATAGTGAAAACCAGATTCGAACTGTACGAAACAGCTAAAGATTGGTACTATAGTTAACACTAGGTGTTAATGACCTGCGAAAAAAAAACACACTAGGTGTTAATGCAGTCATCTGGCCTTACTTCGTGTTGGTGCTCCAAATGCATATTTGCTCACAGTTCTTGAGATGATAGGCGATTAGAGAAGTGGCAGTTTTATCTCTGCCTGTTTGATCTTTCAAAAATTACTCTGCTTGGTCTGTTGTAGTCAATCTAATTAGGCTTTTGTTTCATGTCATAGACGCTAGATGATGTTGGAGAATCTGGCCCTCTGCTTTCCTTTTAGAACGCTCTATTATGTCAGCATGTTCGATTTGTTTCGTAAATCTTGAGTCTGGTTAGGTCACCAGAATATTGCAAGTATAATGAAAAAGCTTAATCCAAATGTCTGTATGAAGTCGAATATTTTTGAGCATTTATGCCATCAGATAATACGTAACATTGAAATGCAAAGACACTGATGTAAGTCAGATATGAATAACGAATTATAATTCTGAGAGGGAATAAGGAATCATGATGATAAGGTGCATAGTTGCGAAATCCAACTACCGATAACCACACATTTTATTGTTGTCCTACTGTCAGAAGAAACATGAGAAATGTCTTTCTCCCGTGCAAGCTCTTGAAGTCCCATCTCTTGATGGATAAGTTTTTTCTGTCAACATATTGGAATTTTTTAAGAAAGAAAATCCAGAAATACCCAATATCTTGTTCCCATGCACGTTTCACTTAGTTTCTTTGAGATTCATTCAGTCCAATCCCCTGCAGTTGACAGAAACTTGGTGAAACATAGGCACACGAATCTTAAAGCACCAGATCAACAGTTAAAATCATGCAGGGGACCTCCTGCGCACGGGAGATTCTCCGTGTTTGAAGAAACTCTATGTTTAAGTACTCAACTTTTGCAGGTATTGTAGAAGGGCAAAGGCTGTGTTCAAGGAGCTTGAACTGAAGAAGGACCCATATGTCGTCGAGCTCGATCAGCGAGGTCTGTTTAACATCCATGTTCATATTGTATCCATTAGTTTTCTGTGTGTGACAATGTTATTATATCATCTAATTCAAAAGAACTGTTGGTTATGTATTTTGTTCTCAGAATCTAGTAATCTCGGGTTATTCAGCCATTTTTAACCTCAGTGGAGTTCCATCCATGGAATATATATTTTAGACTGTTTTCGCATATTGATAGTGTTCAGATTACTTTTTGATAGCATGTGATGAAATAGTTGTCATTTGGATTTTTCTCTTACACGTGGTGGCAGTGAACACATGATTGCTCTGGTGCTATTCTCTTGTAACTAGAACGCTTTTCTCTTACTCCCTCCGGTCCATATTAATGTTCTTAACTTTGTCTAGATTCGTATGTATCTAGTTAAGCATTTAGACTAGATGCATTCATATCTAGACAAAGTGGAGAACACTAATATGGATCGGAGGTAGTAATAAAAAATGCACAAAAGGTTTTTGTGCATTCTCTAGAAAAACACATTGTAGCAATAAGGTTATGAGATAATAGGTAAAAAGGATCAGCTACCTAGACAGAACACATTGGTAAAGTGATGATACAAGCAAGTCCGAGAGGCCTTCTCATGCAACCTAGAACCCGCTTCTATTCTTAATCAAAAGATGTGCAGAAAGTTTTTGGGTATTCTGTAGAAAAAAAACACATTGTAGCAATAAGGTTAGCAGTTAATAGGCCAAAAAAATTAACTTCCTGGATAGAAGACATTGGTAATGTGATATAAGGCCTTTTGGTCTTATGCATCACTTTATACAGAAATAAAGTGATAAGTTATATCGAATTAGATCAGTCTCGGCCACCATTCCTTTTTGTTATATAGTCCTTGAATTCATACTCTAACTCTTTTTTAGGTTCATATATTGTTCTTAGACCTGGGACCTGACAATTTTAGTAAATTGCCAACAGTTTCACTAAATTACTACCATTTATTCTGGTTGTGATGCAGAGGACGGTGGGGACATCCAGGATGCCTTAGCCGACATGGTTGGCAGGCGTACTGTTCCTCAAGTTTTTATCCGTGGAAAGCACTTGGGAGGCTCTGATGGTAAGTAGTGTTCTGGACACATATCAGTTAAAGCAATGATTTCTATGGCTTCTGGTTCCATCCTGGCTTCTACTTATCAATTTTTCATAAAACAAATGCAGATACTGTTGATGCATACGAAAGTGGGAAGCTGGCTGAACTTCTGAATATTGCTGTAAAGGATGATCTTTGAATATTAGTTTAGCACCAATCTCGTCCCTACCAAGGCCTTGTAATGCAACTCTGGAATCTGGATTAAGATTTGCGCAGAACCTATTACTGGGATTCTGGGTTACCGTATAAACTGTTTTAACTGAATGCCGCACTGTGATTGTTCTATCATGTCATGCTGATTGCATTTGTGCAGAACCTATCACTGGGGGTTCGTGTTATCGTATAAACTGTTTTAACTGAATGTCGCACTGTGATTGTTCTATCATGTCATGCTGATTGCGTTTGTGCAGAACTTATCACTGGGAGATTTCATGTTACTGTATAAGCTGTTTTAGCTGAATGTCGCACTGTTATTGTTCTATCATGTCGTGCTGATTGCATTGCTTTTCAAACATGATCCCCACCATACACAGCAACTGCAAATATATTTGAAGATATTGCTATTTTAAAGCGAGAAGCTTTGCACAGCTTTGTTCTATCCCATTTGGCATAAACCTACTAGTTTGCTTCTCCAGTGAAGCTTCTTAGTAATATTTCTGTGGTTGTTGATCTTTCAGGTTAAAAGTGCATAGACCATGGACGACACATAGTGCTCTGCCAAATCACTCTTCACCCCCTATCGGTTGAAAGAACCAAAGAAACCATGGATGTGTGGCATCAGCCGTGCCAAAGGAGTAGCGGCACAAGCAGGTTCGAGCACAATAACACGAGCAGGATTAATGGTTTCTCATACAATGAACCAAACAGCTAGTAATACAAACTAGCCCATAGAAGAAACACCACTTTTCAGGTACTCTCATACTATATTTTATAAGGAGGTTGGTTCATTTGTGAATTGGCCTTTACAATCATACCTAGCCTGCTTCTTTCTAATAAGATGTAAATTGTTCGTCAAAAGGATATAGTTTGAAGATACATTTAGCACTTCTGCATATACTACTTTGTAAAGACAAATATAGGATTCAACTAGGGCATGGCACGAAATCGAGGATCCAAGTCGGAACTGCAAAGGCCGATTCTGCCCACGAGGTTGGTCGACGTCTTGACGTTTCTGCATTTGCCCGAACGAGGATCGTATACCTGTAGCACCAGCTTTGATCTGTGGTCATAGGAAGAGTAGAAGAGCAGCTCCCCGCCGAGACGTAACCGTCTCAAAGGAACCACAAAATCTGCGAACAGATCCACCGGTACCGAGTATGCCTTGATCCAGAGGTTGTTGTCGGTATCGGTCAAGAGCCATATGTCGGCGACGAGAGGCTGCACCCTCCGAGCCATGCACAATGTGCCGTTGAGCTCACCTAGGCTTATGCTCTTCTTGCTGCCGACGATGCCTGCCGGCGGTCCGGGGATCACCTTCCACGTCTCGTCGTCGAGGTCGAAGGAGAGCACGTCGTAGTGGTCCTCGGACAGGAAGTGCAAGGCGCCATTGAGCGTGACTACGGAGGTAGAGGTATTCTTGTACCCATACGAGACCATTGATGGTGGGGAGGATTGCATGTGTCTCCATTTGGCGCCGTAGGCTCCTAGGGTGAGGACGTCGCAGTTCAGCCGGTCGTCGAGGCGGAACAGCTTGACCAAGCCGGACCGAGCGCCGCGTCCGCATGAAGCGTACATCAGGCCGCCGGCGGTCTCGGCCGTCGGCAGTAGTGCCTTCCCCGTGGGCAGATCCACTGCCAGCACTGTACTGGAGCGGTTCCTGCTGCCGGGCGGGATCCAGACGAGGTCTGTACTGGAGCGCTCGATGCTGCCGGAGGAGATGCAGGCAAGGTCGTCGAGGCTCGCCCAGAGCGTCCAACAACGGCCTTCGCTCGGGGGCAGAGGGAACCTCTGGACCACGGTGCCGTCCGTGTCCATGAGCTGCAGGGTCGTCGTACCGCCGACGGAGCTGGACATGCCGACGAGGAGCGGCTCGGCGCGGGACCTGTGCGCGGCGGCGAAGACCGGGCCGGAGGTGAGGGCGCGCCACGCCCTGGAGACGCACCGGCACCGGCAGAGCGACTTGGCCGGCAGCCACGAGAGGATCTCGAAGATGACGTCCCGCGATCCGGCAGAGCGATGGTCGCGGCGGAGCCGTGTCCTCGGCGGCGCCATGGCAGCGTGCTGGCTTGACGAGGAGATAATCCGCGGAGGTGTCGCCCTCTTCTCCCGGCGATTGTTGGTGGCTTTTATGTACATCCTCGGCGATGTATAAGGAGGAGATGCCAAACGGGTGGAGTGGAATCCTTGTAGATCGATTCGTCCGGGTTCCATCCTTTTCTTTTTTTTTAAAGGGAAACGGCGTTGAAGCGCCATCGCTGCCCGGTCCGACAAAGCGGACCTAGGGTTTCCCCTGGCATCGAGGGAGGAACGGTCAGGCCCGTGATCACGTCTCCAAGGAGAAAGTGGCACCCGCAGGCGTCATCGTGGCCAGCATCGGAAGCTCCAAGCAAGGTTTTCATCCGGGCCAATGACCTTTCCCCCCGGCGAAACGGAGACAGAATGTTGCAGGCATGGACTACCACCGCAGGAAGCAACTCAGCCGCCGGTAAAGGAGGATGTTGCCCACCACCGTAGCAACATCCTAGCTCGCCAGATTTGAGACTGAGATGGTCAAGACAAGGCAAAGCAGGGACGTTGCTGCCACCGGAGCAACAACTCCGGCTACCACTGGCATAGGAGGAGGAGGACCACGACGGCTAGCCTTCCGGCTACCCGCGGCCGAGCTGCAGCGATCCGGGACAGGCAGGGCCCGCCCAGGCCCATCTGGCCCGAGCGTCGGACGCCGTCGCCAGCCACTGCTGCACCGTAGACCCGCCGCCTCGTCGCTGGAGCCCAGCCGGAGCACCAGCAAGCAGCGACCCGCGCCGCCGCTCCTCTAAGATCCACATCGAGCTGCGCCGCTCGACTCCGCGATGTGCGCCTCCACGGCGAGCTCCCCCCAGCCCCTTTGGAGGTGAGGGCGCCTGCCGCCACCGTGGTGATGGCTCGTGGCAGCGGCGGTAGAGGCGGTTGACGTTGGTAGGGGTCTCGGCGGCGGTGGCTTGGGGTTCCCCCGAGTCGCCCCGTACGGAGCGACGCGAGGGGATATTGGTGCGAGTATCTAGTTGTCTAGGTATCGGATGTATTCTTCATACCTACCTCCTTGACTTGGTGGTAGCGATTAGTTACAAATAGATTTACAAATAGGCAACCTCTTCTGAGTTCTGTCATATGTAATGCTGAGTACTATTGCTGGGATTCTAACAGCTCTTGGTTAAGACAAGAAGCTTTGAGTATATATAAAGGTGCATGGACCATGAACAACAGATGGTGCTCCGGCAAATTAACTCTTCGCTGCCTATAGGTTGAAAGATCCAAAGAAGCATTGCAAAACGCGGGTAAGTTTGAGGAGATGTACGATTTCTTATACCATGAAGCAAACTAGCTAGTAATACAAATTGACCTAAAAGGGACACAAGATATTTTTAGTTCTTAAGGAGACACCATCCTTCATTTGTGAATTGGCCTTTACATTCATACCCTACTTGCTTCTTTCTCGCAAAAATGTAATTGTTAGTTTGGTCGTCAAAAGAACGATTCAACTATGACTAGCCACAAAATCGGGGATCCAAGCTCGAACTGCAAAGGCCAATTCTGCCCGTGATCTTGGCCGACGTCTTGACGTTTGTGCATTCCCTCGAACTAGGATCATATACTTGTAGCACTGGCTTTGATCTGTGGTCATAGAGGCAGAAGAGTAGCCCCCCGCCGAGACGTAACACTCTCAAAGGAACCACAAAATGGGCGAACGGACCCACCGGTAAGGAGTACGTTTTGACCCAAAGACTCTTATCGGAATCAGTCAAGCGCCATATGTCGGCCACGAGAGGCTCCACGATCCGAGCCACGCACAATGTGCCATTGAGATCAACTATGCTTATGGTCTTCTTGCGGCCGATGAATCCCTGTGGCGGTCCATGGATCACCTTCCACTTCTCGTCATCGAGGTCAAACGAGAGCACGTCGTAAAGGTCCTCGGACAGGAAATTGAAGGAGCCATTGACCGTGACTCCACAACTAGAGCTGTTGTTATACCAACGAGAGACCATTGCCGGGGGCGATTGCGCGTGCCTCCATGTGGCGCCGTCGTCTCCTAGGGTGAGGACCTTGCAGATCAGGTGGGTGTCCTCTCCCCGTAGAGGGAGGACGAGACGGAAGGCCTTGAGCGAGCCGGACCGTGTGGCGCGCCCGCACGAAGAGTAGACTATGAGGGTGCTAGGAGCAACATCCTCGGACGCCGGTTTGGAGCAAAGGGGCAGTGCCTTCCCGGTGGCTAGATCCAACAGCAATGTACCGGGTTGGTTGCGGCTAGACAAGATACAGACAAGGTCCCCGGAGCTCGCTCGGAGCATCCACTGCCCTCCCCTCAAAGTCAGACGAAACCTCTTAACCACGGTGCCATCTGTGTCCATCAACTGAAGATGGGTCGCCCTGCCGCCTGTGAAGGCGGACATGCCGACGAGGAGCGGCTCGGCACGGGACCTACGCACGGCGACAAAGGCCGGGTCGGAGGTGAGGGTGCGCCACTCCTTGGACACGCACCGACATCGGCACAGCGACTTCGCTGGCAGCCACGAGAGGATCTCGAAGATGACATCCCGTGATCGCGAGACGACAGCGGCGGCGGAGCGAATATCATGGCAGAGCCGCCGTTGCGGGGGCGACGCCATGGGCACCCTACGGACACGACAGGGAATTAATCTGTGATGACCCGTGATTGTTGGTGGCTTTTTATTTGTGTAACTCGGCGATATATGAGGAGGTGATGCCAGCCAACGGCCAAGAATGCAATACCATGTGACCTAGCTGTGGCCGGCGCTAGGTGATGGGGCGTGGTCGTCGGCTTACTTTGGCGCCCGGAGGTCTTGGGTCACCGGCGTTGGGTGCTGCCCTTTCGACATCGCTGGGGTCGGGATCCAGATTCCGATGTCTGGGGTCGGAGTCTGGCTCCGATGGGGAGGAGGCCATGGTGGCGAGGGCTGCTCTGGAGGATCTGGAGGATGAGTCTGGCGCGCTGGGTTGGACAACTGTCCGGCGGCGGCATTGGAAGATCGGGGAAGAGCTCCGGCAAGCGTTCTGGGAGGAGATTGGGTTTCCGACGGCGGCTTCGAGGTTCTGGGAGCGTGGCTCGCCGTCCTCTCCACCCCGGTCACCTCATCTACCTCCGGTGGCTTAGCGGGGGGCATGGCGTCGCCGGTGGGGTTTATCCTCAGCTGGGGACCTCAGATGCGGCCATGGCGTGGCCTATTGCCCCCTCGTCGTTCGTCCGCGCCCCCCGTTCTCGGGACGTTTTTCCCAGAGCGAATCTCACGCGCTGATGACGGGCCGGGGATCGCGCGATCGTCACGGGCGTTACTAAAGCGGGCGGACGTGGATCGCGCGCAGACGCATGCATGTGGGGCCGAACGTGGGTCTCCCAACCTCGCTGCTTTCGCCCAAGTCGTCTACGCAAAAACCTTCTGCTTCGCCGCCCCACATCCACCCGCCTCACGATCGCCCGCCGTCGCCGTCCTCCTCTCCGCCGATTTCTTCTGCTTCACCGCCTTCCGCCCGACTGCCGTCGTATTCATCTTCTCCACCGACTGCGGACCCCTCGACGGCCTCCCGCACGTTTGCCCAGGCCGTGCGTGGGTCGGGTTTGATGGCTGGCGCCCCTTGTCGACCCGGCGGGCCAGCGCCAACGGCGGCGGCCGCGGCTGCTAGGACGCCGGCTACTTCTGACGCTGCTTCTGCGCATGGGATGCAGGCCCCTCGTGCCCCTGTGCATGCGCTGTTGCCGCCTGCTACGCCCGTGCTGGCGGGCGGGCCACCTAACTCAGCCGCTCTTGGGGGTCGGCCTACAGGCCCTATGCAGCAGCATCTTGGTCTGTTCAACAACGGGCCACCGCCGTTCTCCGAGCCGCCGGGGATGCCACCGCCGAGAGCATTCCAGCAGGGGATGGGTGCACCGCCGCCTTTCATGGCACCGTTTGGTCAGTTGCCGTTGCAGCCGCCGTTTCGAGGTCAGCCCAATCCTGGAGCTCCCTTTCCTCAACAAGGGATGTACCCGCATGCTGCAACACCCTAGCCGTTTAATGTTGGAGTCGGAGCTGCGGGTGTGGCTGCGCTGAAACGGAAGAACAAGAAGAAGAAGCCTTAGGTGGATCAACAGGTGGGTTCGCAGTCTGTTCAGTTCCAGCCGCAGTTTCATCAGCAGTCTGTTGGCCAGTTTGGGTACCCGGTGTGGCAGCGGGGGCTCCCTTCCAGGCTTCGGGCCAGCAGGAGACCTACCAGTATGGTGTGAAGGGGACCATTGATACCGCTGTGCCTATGGCTGCCGCCCCGGAGGGGGTTCCTATTGCACCAGTTGCTTTGGTGGGTAAGAAGAATCTGAAGGCTGTTCGTTGCTGGAAGTGCGCGGTCAATACTCATGTGACTAAGGATTGCAAGGCTGTTCATTATTGTTATATTTGTGATAACTCCAATCACCCCACTTTGAGATGCCCTGTCCTCAAGCAGCCGCGTCCTACTCCTTACATGGCTGGTATTGGCAATGAAAGGACTTTGTTCTCTCAGATTCCTGATATTGTGGTCCATGATCATCTGGGGACGTCTCAGTCCCCCATTGCTCTGGTGAGTGTTTCTGGACAGATGGTGACTGCGGATGTTGTTTAGCGTCAGATTGCCAGGAGATGCCCGGTGCGTGATCAGTGGAGGTGGGAGGCTTTGCCGCATGGAGAGGCTGCCTTCCTTGTGAGTTTCCCGTCTTTTGAGGATCTCGACAGGGTGTATGGGATTCAGGTGTCTGTGCCTCAGGGCAATTCTCAGCTGGCTTTCTCTGTTTTTCGTGCGATGGAGGTGCCCCACAAGTTTGAGCTCAAGCAGGTCTGGTTGCATGTTGAGGGGGTTCCTCATTGTTTGCGGTCCTTCTAGGGTCTGTGGGCTGTCGGTGGGCTCATGGGGCTCACTCAGGATGTTGACTTGTTCAGTTTGAGATGACGTGGAGTCGTTCGGATCCTGGTTACAATGACTGACACCTCAGTTTTCTCGCAGCTGAGTGACGCTTTGGGTCATTATCTTAAGACATATGTTGTGGTCCAACTCAAGGCCTATGAGCTTCGTTTTCGTTTGGAGCCTGCAGGTTATGCTCCAGAGCCAGAGTTTGTTCCTTTCCTATGGCGGAAGAGGGATGAGGACCATGATGATGATACAGATGGGAAGGGCCCCAATGATGCTATGGATATGTCTGATTCGACCGGTGGTGTACAGGATATTGGGGTTGGCTCTTCTTCGGCCCAGACTGGTCAGGAGGACTCGGTGCCACCGTTTTCTATACACCGGGCCCAGCTTTCATCTCAGGGTTCTGCACCTTTGATCGCGGTCACTCCTTTTAACCCCAACCCTTCTACGCTGCGTGGAAAGGAAATTCTTGAGTCGCTTCCGTTAGGCTCTCCTCTTCGTGGTGTTGCTTCTACTGTGACTTCTCCTCGGGTCTCTCCTTCTCAGCTGCAGGCTGCTTTGAGGGTGGCTGCTGCTGGGGCTCGGACTTCTCAGCGGTCGTCGTCCCCTGCTCGTTGTAGGCCCAATGTGTTAGGTCGATCCGTTCCTCGTCGGGAGGGACCAGTGCTGGAGCCAATGCTTCAGGGGCTGGACCACGAGTCCATGGCGCGGAGACTGGCCCAGGTGGGGCCGGTCGACCGCGGTGCTCCTCCGCTCTCGCCGATTTCACCATGGGTCACACAGACTGGTTCCTCGTTGATCCAGGCATGTGGCCTTGGGTTGAGCAGGGAGCCGGGTTCTCCGTCGCGGAGACTGGCCCAGGAGGGGCTGGTCGTTCGCGATGTTTCTTCGTCTTCACCGCTTGTTGTCCTGGACACGCCTGTTGGCCCCCTGCTGAGTAGGGAGCCTGGGCCTCCGTCGACCCATGCTGTGCTGGCGCATGGCGATGCTTCTGGGGGGGGCGGCGGACATTGGGCGTGGTCTGGCAGCCCAGGAGGGGCAGCCGGGTCATGCCGCGAGGAGGAGTGCTCGGCATGGTATTGATGCTTCTGGGGCTTCAGCTACAGATGAGGACTCGATGGTCAAGGCCATGCGGAGGAAGGCAGAGAAGAACCTCGACTCGCAAGGTATAATGAATTCGTCAAAGTCCTTCCTATCTTTTTCCAATTCGTCTATCGCTGAAAAAATGGCTAGTGTTGGAGTTAGTTTGGGTAGATCTGTTAAGGATATTTCTTTTTCTACTTCTGTGTTGAGACGAATGGAGGTTGACCGTTTAACGGTGACTCCTAAGACTCATTTTGTTTCTGATCCTGCACCGATTGAGGAGGAGGAGTTGCATGCCACAGTAGATGGTCAACTCCTCTCTCACTTAGTTGGTGAATTATCAGAGGTGGGCTTTGATGAGACAGAGTTGGGTTCATTATTTGAGCTTACAGCTTCTGGTCGAAAATCGAAGGGCCATAATTCTCGTAAAAGGTCTCGGGTATCCAAATCTCCCATTGTTTCTCAATGAATGGCATGTTCTCAAATAGCAGAGGTCTTCGTGACATGGCTAAATATTTGTTCTTTGCCGATTGCGTGAGAGATCACAATTTGGATTTCTTGGGTATTTCTGAGACTGGTAGACGTGATTTCTCACAAACTCAACTCAATCGCCTTTCTGGTGGAGTGGAGTTCACGTGGGTATCACGTCCGCCGCGGGGTCGATCCGGAGGAATCCTGTTAGGCGTCCGAAATGAGACTATGGAAGTCTTGGCCAGTTCGGTTGGAGATTTTTTCATTAAACTCCATATCCGTAACAAGGTTGATGGTTTTCTATGGTCTCTAGTCGCTGTATACGGGGATGCCCAGGAGGTTTTTAAGGCGGACTTTTTACGAGAGTTGGTTAATCTGACTAAGGACAATCCGTATCCTATTCTCATAGGTGGAGATTTCAACTTGCTCAGATTCCCTCACGAAAAAAGCCGGGGTCGTTTCGATGATCATTGGCCCTTCATGTTCAATGTTGTCATAGAAAGCTTGGATTTACGAGAGGTTACAATGATTGGAAGACAGTTCACTTGGGCCAATAGTCTTATTGAGCCTACATATGAAAAATTGGATAGGGTGCTTACGGATACCGAATGGGAAGATAAATTCTCCATGGTAACTGTTCGGGCCCTAGAACGTATTGAGGCTTTATCGGATCATGCTCCTATTTTATTGTCTGTTGGAACACCACCACGAAAATCCAAACATAGCTTCAAATTTGAACTTGGATGGATGGAACGTGAGGGTTTTCCTGATCTCGTAAAGGCTATTTGGGAGAAACCTGTTAGTGGTCAAACACCTTTACAACGATGGAATAACAAAATACGTGTGTTACGCAAATTCCTTCGTGGTTGGGCAAGACATACTGCTGGTATCCTTAAAAAAGAGAAAATACGCCTTTCATCTATTATTAATAATTTAGAGGCTTCTGCGGAAGTCAGGCTCTTAACTGCAAAAGAGATTGAGCTTAAAAACCAATCAAATGCAGAAATTGCCAGACTGCTCCGAGAGGAGGAACTCAAGTGGTATCAACGCTCTAAAGCGAAATTCATTCTGGAAGGAGATGCGAACACAAGAATACTTCCATGTTGTAGCTAATGGCAAGCATAAGAAGAAACTTATTCACTCTCTTATCCAGGATGAAGGTATGATTGAGGGGCAGGAGCAACTTAAATCGTATATTACTAGTTGTTATAAATCTTTGTTTGGGACACCACCAGAGAACTCCTTCTCGCTGGATGAGTCCCAAACGGCGGATATTCCTCAGGTTTCTATTCTGGAAAACGACTTTCTAACTGCTCCGTATATGGAGGATGAGGTTAAGAAAGCCGTTTTTCAGATGGAACATAACAGGGCACCAGGACCGGATGGCTTTCCGGCGGAATTCTACCAAAAATTCTGGGAAGTTATCAAAGAGGACCTCATGCACTTGTTTGTGTTCCTACATGCCGGGCAGCTTGACCTTTTTAGACTCAATTTTGGCAACATAATTTTACTACCTAAGGTTAACAACGCAGAACGGATACAACAATATCGTCCAATCTGCCTTCTTAACGTTAGTTTTAAAAGTTTCACCAAAGTTGCTACGATTAGACTAAATTCGGTCGCTGACCATGTTGTTAGCCCATCTCAAACTGCTTTTATGCAAGGAAGGAATATCCTAGATGGGGTAGTAATCTTGCATGAAACAATTCATGAACTACACTCAAAGAAGTTGAATGGTGTATTGTTCAAAATTGACTTTGAGAAAGCTTATGATAAGGTTAATTGGTCTTTCCTCCAGCAAACACTCCGCATGAAAGGTTTTTCTGAGGAGTGGTGTGCTCTCGTACGGTCTTTTGTGGCTGGTGGTAGCGTTGCCATCAATGTTAATGATAACACTGGCAAATACTTCCAGACCAAAAAAGGTCTAAGACAAGGAGATCCACTATCGCCTATACTATTTAACATAGTGGCTGATATGTTGGCTATCCTCATCGAGAGAGCTAAGGCTGATGGCCAAATTGAAGGATTGGTTCCTCATCTTGTTGATGGTGGTCTATCCATTCTTCAATACGCAGACGATACAATCTTATTTATGGAACACGACTTGGAGAAAGCGAAGAATCTAAAGTTAATACTATCAGTGTTTGAGCAACTCTCTGGATTGAAAATTAACTTCCATAAAAGTGATTTGTATTGTTTTGGCGAGGCTCTGAACGAGTCCCACCTATATGCTGAACTTTTCGGCTGTAGTCAGGGGCATTTTCCAATCAACTATCTGGGAATACCGATTCACTATCGGCGTCTCACGGTTGCTGAATGGAAAATCATTGAGGAAAGACTCCAAAATCGTCTTAATAGTTGGAAAGGTAAATTACTATCCCTTGGTGGAAGACTGGTCCTCATAAACTCAGTACTCACCAACATGGTATTGTATATGATCTCGATTTTCCAATTGCCGAAAGGTGTCTTGAAGAAAGTGGATTATTTCTGATCAAGATTCTTTTGGCAAGGGGATAGTGAAAAAAGAAATATCGACTGACTAGATGGAATGTGCTTTGCCGACCAAAAGAATATGGTGGACTGGACATACATGATTTGCAAGTCAAAAACACCGCACTTCTTGATAAATGGCTTTTCAAACTTCTATTATAAGATGGTGTTTGGCAAACCATTCTATGGAGGAAATATGTTGGCTTCAAAGCTGTGTCTCAAGTGGTTTGGAAACCCGGTGATTCACATTTTTGGGCTGGACTAATGGCGTCCAAAAAACATTTCTTCCGCTTTGGTGTCTTCAATATTAAGGATGGATCACAGGTTAGGTTCTGGGAAGATAAATGGCTTGGCCAAACTTCTCTTCGTGAACAATACCCAGCTCTATACTCGATTGTTAGGCACAAAGGAGATACCCTCTCGACAGTATTGGGATCTGACCCTCCTAATGTGTCTTTCAGACGAAGTCTCTTAGGCCCTAGACTTGTATCCTGGAATAACCTTCTTTTACGACTATCCACGATACAGTTGTCTGAGGGGACGGCCGAGTTCAAATGGAAACTACTGAAAAGTGGTAAATTTTCGGTTGACTCATTATATAGAGCATTGATCCAACTGGATATTCCTGTGGTTGATAATTCTAAAATTTGGAACATGAAAATACCACTTAAAACGAAGATTTTCGCTTGGTACCTTCGTAAAGGGGTTGTTCTTACAAAGGATAATCTTGTTAAGAGGAATTGACAATGAAGTACACAATGTGTTTTTTGTCATCATAATGAGACAATTCGGTATTTATTCTTCCAATGCTAATTTGCTCGTACTATATGGTCAATCATCCATGTAGCCTCTGGTTTATCTCCTCCACGTTCGGTTACCAATATATTTGGTAATTGTTTGCACGGGATACACGATAAATATGGGACTCTATTTAGGGTGGGAGCGCTTGCCATTATTTGGTCGCTTTGGCTATGTAGAAATGACAAGATTTTTAATAACATTGTGTCTTCTTCTCTTCAGGTGATCTATCGTGCCACGGCTATCCTACGATCATGGACTACTCTCCAACGTATGGAGTTTCGCGACTTATTTGCGGTGGGGTGTAGGCGATTGGAGGCCACAGCGAGGGATATTTTCTCCCGACATGGATGGCAGCGTGACCTGCGGATAGACATGTCTTAGATCGACGTGTGCCGTCGTTATGTTTCACTTTTGTAACGTTGTTTCTTTTGTTCCGGCTTTTTCTCTGAGCTTGATCGGCTGTGTGCATCCTAGCTATGCAGATGCCGGGTGTAAACATTATGAATAATAATAAAGCGCCAATTTCCTAAAATAAAAAAGACGGGTGGAACCAAGATATCTTGATCGATTCGGCCGGGAATTCCAGCCTGACTCGTGCTTATCAACGTACAATTTATGGAAATAGATCTGCAGATACGACCTTGACTCGTATAAAAGTGAGAATCTCTTCTGAACCTTGGTGACAAGGACGATCTTCTTGTAAGGTTACCAAGACATTGCTATGCAACTCTGGATTAATATTTGCGCATGCAGAACCTGTAAAACATTGTGTTAGTGCGTGCGTCTGGTGTTTGTGCTGTACACGGTTTGGTAGAGATTATGCCGTATTGCGGTTACCTTGTATAGGTTTTTTTAGGACCCAAGGAAAATCTCGAAACCAACCGAATCTATGTCTATATTAACACGCACACGTCCCTGCCATGTCGACCTCCTTCATATAGCTTCACCCATGTCGACCTCCTCCCCCTCCAACTTGTCGGCTGACAATGATCCCTTCGGCCAGACAATGCATGAGAAGCTTTACGAGGGAGAACTACCTCGTGTGGAAGGCGGTCGTGCAACCTATGATTTGTGGTGGTACCTCGATGGCACGATCAAGGCTCCACCGGAAACTCTCACGGTCGAGCGTGAAACTGACAACAAAAGGTCACCATGACGGTGGACAACCCTGCCTATACGACATGGATCGAGAGGGGCCAACAGGTCCTTGCCTACCTCGTGGGATCTGTCTCACATGAGGTTCTAGTGCAAATTCCGGAGCATCAGACATCGCAAGCGACTTGATATGTGATTCAGACCATGTATGCATCTCAGTCCCGCGAGGATCATGTACCAACGCCGGTGCTTGAACGGTCTCAAAAGGAGGGAGATGAACACCGATGTTTTACTTCGGCAAGGTGAAGGTGCTGGCGGACGAGCTGGCCGTTGTCGGCAAGAAGATGGACGAGGTGAACGATCTCAAGAAGAGGGAGATGAACGCCGCGGTTTTACTTCGGCAAGGTGAAGGTGCTGGTGAACGAGCTGGCTGTTGTCATCAAGAAGCCAAGAAGATGAACAAGGACGACATCATCAACGCGGTTCTCCAAGGATTGGACACGGAATTCAACCCTCGATCAGGGCATTACCCTTGGCGAAGTCTATGCCATGACTTTGGCAGCGGATGCACGCATTGAGAACCAAAACAATGATGCTGGTTCCGGCAGCTTCTCCGCTAATCTGGCTTCAAGGGGAGGCTACGGAGGAGGCTACGGCGGTGGCCGTGACAATGGTGGCAACCGCGGTGATGAACGCGGCGGTGGGTGGTGGCTATGATGGGTGGCCAAACCAGGGTGGCTATGGTGGTAGCGGCCACTATGGGCACTTCGGCGGCAACAACAATGGCGGACGTGCCGCAGACCGTACAGGCATGCGGCAGTACATGCGAAGACGACGCTTGGAGGGGACTCTCACCATAACAATAGCTTTTTTATTCTCCTTCAATAGTCTTGTGTACCTCGTATGGGATAACCTTTGGGACAAAGGGAGCGAACCGTTTAGACCTAATTACTTTTGAAGTTACCCATATAGCCCATTTGGTCTTTTTTAAGTTAGGTTAACCTAACCAATGGGAAAAAGGTAACCAAGTCCTAATTTTGCTTGTGGTGCGTTGTTGTGTGTTTGTGTGTGCTTATGTGTATATGTGGCTAAGCACGCTCATCTCTTGCATATTCTAGGTAGGGTTCCCCTCTCAGAGAACATTCTTGAAAAAGGTAAATCTCATTTGGCACTAGCACATACTCTCTCCATTCCAGAATATAAGATGTTTTAATTTTACTAAAGGAGTGTATCTAGATTCTTTTTAGTATGCAGGTTCACTACAAATCTAAATAACCTACACACTAAAAGAAGTTCGATACATTCTTTTTATAGAGGTAAAACATCTTATATTTTAAAACGGAGGAAGTAGGTTCTCTTGCAGTAATGAACGAAAATTAGGGACCTTTGATAGGGTATGGCTTTTTCTTCTATCAGATTGTTACATTAGCGGTTAAGTTATGCCGGTTTTTTGGGTTTCGAGGATCACATGTCTAGTTATGAATTGTGAGCTTACAATCATTTCCCCACTCACATTATTTTCATTCTTTCAAGCTAGAGAGCAGCTTGCTAAAATGTTTTACTCCTTTCGACCCATATTAGTTGACTCAAATTTGTCTACATACGGGTGTATCTAGCACTAAAACTTAACTACATACATTCGTATCTAGATGAATATAAGTCAACTAATATGGATCGGAGGAAGTATATTTTACAATAGAGCCGGTGCATGATAATAATAAAGTTATATTTATGATGTAAGTTAGTTAGTTTTTCAGGCATTGAAATGAGCCGAGGCAGAAAAATTGTTAGCCTCGCAATTGAAATTGATGCACACAAGAGTTTGTAAGGTAATTTCCCCTTTGCTGTGTACTCCTACTTAAGATTTGTGTGAATTTTGTTTCAAAAAAAGAATTGTGTGATTTTTTTTGTCGAACGTATGCATTCTTTTGCGATGATTTTTCATGTCAGGAATTCCTTTGGTTCTATTCGGTTTTCATTTTTGAACTATGGTTTGCATTCCGCTGAAGTGCTTTGCGAGGGCCAAAAAGGCTGGCAGGCTCGCGTCTCCGCCTCTTCCGGGGGCCCAAATCCGCGCGCCGCAACGCCGTCCGCCTCGCTCTCGCCGGGGCAGTCGAAAGCTTCCGCTTCTTCACCGGCTCCCGCCCACCCGCAGCCGCCTTCACGCGCCGCACATGCTCCCCCGCCTCGCGCGGGCGCACCGCCGCGTCCTCCTCCCGACACCTCGCGCTCTCTCCGCAACCACCACCGCCACCGTAGCCGCGCCGTCGCCGGCCCCGCTCTCCGCCTCGGAGCTCGAGGCCCTCCTCCGCCGTGACCACTACTCCGCCGCCACCCGCCGCTTCCACTCCCTCCTCCCGCTCCTCTCCCACCCTTCCCTCCTCCTCGCCTCCGCCCACCTCCTCCGCTGTCGCTCCCATCCCTCCGCGCCGCTGACCGAAGCCCCTCCTCTCCCCACCACCGCCGCCGCGGCCGCGCCGCCCTCCCCCTCCTCGCACCTCCGCCTAATCATCCCCTCCCGCCTCAAGGGACGCCCGCTCCCGCTCCCCACCCTCCCGCTCCGCCTCGCCATGATCTCCGCCGCCTCCGCCCTCGACGCCGTCTTCGCCCCGCGCGCCGCCACCTTCGCCTACCGCGCCCGACACGCCGCCATCCGCTACCTCCGCTCCATCCCCAACGCCACCTGGTTCTTCCGCGTCGCCATCCCGCGCCAGCCCTTCTCCGCCCGCCACGTCCGCCACCTGCTCGACGCCATCTCTTGCAAGGTCGACGACCCCGGGTTCCTCGACTACCTGCGCGACCTGTTCCTGTCCGATGCGGTAGCATTCGAGCTCGGCGGCTCCGAGCTCAGCCGTGGGCTCCCGCAGGAGTCGGAGCTCACCGGCACACTGCTCAACATATTTTTTGATCCTGTGGATAGAGAGGTGATGACCATCCGGGAAGAGGTGCACAAGAAGAATCCCAGAGTTAAGGATGAGAGCGTTCTGCACACGCCGGTGAGAGTGTACGCCGTCCGGTATCTCGATGAGATTATGGTCGTGACGTCCGGGTCGAAGATGCTCACACTCGAGGTCAGAGATAGGATCCTCACGGTTTTGCAGGACCTGGAGGTGAAGGTTGACAGGTTTGGGAGCTCTGTCCACAGTGCAGTGTCAGAGAAGATGGAATTCCTTGGGATGGAGTTCCAAGCTGTGCCACCGTCAGTCTTACGTCCTCCCATGTCAGAGAAGGCGAAGAGGGCGAGGAAGATGTATCTGAAGAGGAAGGCAGCAGAGGCGCAGGAGCTGAAGAATGCTCGGGAGACTCGGAGGAAGAAGCTTGGGTTGAAGATACTGAACCACTTGTTCAAGAAGGTGAGGCAGGGGCATGAGTTCGAGTTTGATTTCCGTATTGAGGATGAAGTGCGACAGGAGTTTAAGGGTTGGGCAGAGGAGACAGTGGTCGAATACTTCAAGTCGCAGGACCATTGCCGTTATTGGCACCGGTTGTTCACATCTGGTGACTTCTTGTCATTGAATAGGGTGAGGGATCAGCTGCCACCAGCATTGGTGGACTCCTATGATCAATTACAGGAAGCACTTAACAGGTTCTTGATGCCAAGGAGGGGCTATGCCACGACTGAGGATGAGGAGAGGCTAGCCGAGGAGGAGGACGAAAGACAATATGAGAAGAGGACTGTCGAGGACTTGACAGAGTTGAAGATGAGGGTCAATGCACCAATAGAGCTTGTACGAAAGGCAGTAAAGTTGGCCGGGTTCACAAATTCCATGGGACGTCCAAGGCCAATAAAGCTGCTTCTCTGTTTGGATGATGCAGATATCATCAAATGGTATGCCGGTGTTGGGAGGAGGTGGCTAGATTTCTTCTGCTGCTGTCGGAATTTCAAGATGGTCAAGATTGTTGTGAGCTATCACTTGAGGTTCTCCTGCTTTTTGACATTGGCAGAGAAGCACGAGTGCACCAAGAGGCAAGCAATTAGCCACTATACAAAGGATTTGAAGGTGATAAATGAAGATGGCTTGGCAGAAATATACTTCCCAACAGAGCGGGAGATAAAGATGATGGGTGATAAGAATCTCTCTGATCCGAAGCCTGTGGATGGAGCCTTGACAATGATCTTGGTCAGATTAGCAGTCGATGACACCTCCCTTCCATGCCTGGCACATTTTTGTGCTGGAACAGACACTACCCTTTACCGAATACGTCTTCTGCAGAATCGCCTAAATGTAGATCCTTTGAATGAAAAGAAGTGGGTCCAAGGACTAAGTGCCAATCATGAGAGTCTGAACAAGAAATGCCTCCCATTGTGCTCCATGCATGCAAGCGATCTGCTTCTTGGCAAGATTACTCTCCAAGATATTGATTGCACTCAGTTTGTTGATGTGGTGTGAAAAGAAAATATAACTTTTCAAAACGCACAGCTCACACAGAGATGCAATATTCCAGTGCTTGCCAAGTGCATTAGTGCTCATTGCATTTGGTGGAGTAGATCTGCATTGTAAATATCCTGGATATCCATCCTGTCATTGGGTAGAACAAATACTCATTTTTTTCACAGGTATGTGTTCCTCATTTATGAGTTTCTGATCAAAGCGCTGCTATGTGTCACAGAGTCATTAGCTGAATATTTGATTATCTTATCTATTTTCTGCTCAGGAATGCTGTGACATGCTAGTATTAACATTGCATGGGAAAACTAACTTCGTATCAGTGTTACTGAGGTATTTTTCTATTTCAACATCTCAGTTCAAATCAGAGGCTATTTTTTTTTGAACCACTAAATTGTTTATATACCTTTCAAGAAGTGAACTAAATTTGGTAATGTTACATTTTCTATGGATTACCTTTAATGCTTTGCTAGGTGTTTGGCTGCATCTTCACTTCTTGAGATACTCTAAATTGATTATATAGTTATCATGTAACACCTTGAGAAACCTTGGGAATAGGAGTGAATGGAGATCGTAGCATATCTGTTTAGTGCAGGTTCAGTCGTTTCATTAGGATTGGTGTGTCCTGTTAGGAGTCGCCAGTAAATTTGTTTTTTTCAAGTGTCTTAGGGACAGCTTTTTGTGAAAATGTGAGCATAAAGTTGCGGGGAACTCCTAAACTTTTGCAGCTTACGAACACAAGAATTAGTTGACTGACTAAATCAAAAGTTGCGGCAATCTGAATTTGACATTTCTGTTTTTCCTTGTGCAGTTCTTTTTCTCAAACACTCATCAAAATGCGTGTCATTTTGTATTAGAAGAAGAACGCCGAGAAGTTGCAAAGGTTTACGAAACCAAAACAGCTACAAACCTAACAAGGCAAAACAAAACAGCTACAAAGCTAACCACACTATATAGCAGAGAAGCAGAAGTTAGTGCTGAGCATCCAAGCTAAATGTCAGGTGGCCTGGCATGCTTCACTTGCAGTATTCGTGTGGTGCAATGTTAAAGCATGATTTTACTCATTAAGATGGTGTTTGTTGCCAAACACTAGCAGTTTTCTTTTAATGGAAATCTATGAGGGAGCTCGTTGTTTTAAATAAAAAACTTGAGATGGTTAAAATACACTTTTGTGTTAACAGAAAAGTTTAGATTATGTCCACACTGTATTTATTTACTGAGTTTGGCAAGTACGTGCAAAAAGATACAGAGTTGTGAAGTTAAATATAAGGTCTGGAGCATGTCTGCTCTTAGTTAAGGTTTGATGAGTCTATTAAGAGGCTGTGCTTTTCAATTATCAGGTTCTAGTGCTTCACATCAGGGTTGATCACTTGATCTTTGCCACTAAGCCTTCGGCATAGACTCACGGTTGAGGCAAGTGACTCCCGAGTGCATTATTTGTGTTGGAGATTATTTGTTTGACTCTTTTCATCTTGTGCTAAGTGAATTGGAATTTGTTCCCTTACGTTTTAAATTTTCTTGCATTCTTGCTGCGTAGTCGAGCTGTAAACTGGAATCTTATATTTATGCACCAAATGAGTGTGCAATTTATGCTCTGTGTCTTACGGCATGCATTACATGTGCATTAATCATATGTAGAGTGATAGCTGTGCAAAGATTGCCGCCTCTAGCCACAATCTGTACCTGTACCCTGTGTTATGCATCGAGCCAAGGTGCTCTCGAGAATCATGTGTGCATGGGCATTGCATTCCACTGAGATTACTTTTATGGGCGAGAAGAAAATTGTGAAAGAAGGTATCTGGCCAACTCTCACTGATGTTGATTGAGATAAGAATGAAAGTGTTGCTTGTTAAGTCGAGTGTGTGTTTCTTAGTGTCTCAGAGGTCATTATGTTTACTATAGTGGGGTAAACCCTTTTTTTTCACTTGCTGAGGTGCTTATCTCCGCTCTCTTTTGGTAACTTTTTAGGTGTTACAGCAGTGTGCATTGTTCTTGGTGGGATTGGGGCATAGTTGGACCACAGGCACTTGAATCACTTCTTCTTTTATGAAGCCAGCAGCACTGCTTCATTACATTAAGTGAGAGTAGAAGTTGCAGCAAATACAAAGACATAACAAATATAAGGAGCAAAGCCACACCAGAACAGAACTACTATGGGGGCTTCCAGGACACCCTACGAATATCGGCAGGAGGCCGACGACACGAGCTTGCAAGCTGAAGCAGCACCATGAAAATCATGACTACAGCAGCCTTGCCCCCCAGAAACCAGTGTGTTTCCAGGCAGCACTTGAATCAACTTAGGATTAAAAGTTTCTTCGGAAACAAATATGGGAGCACTTGAATCACTTTAACTTAGGATTAAAAGTTTCTTAGGAAACAAATATGGGAGCATGTTCAGATCTTGCTGAGTATAAAAGTTTTACTTTGTACTCGTGTGCCTGATTAGTTCTTACTTGTCAGACATGTTTCTGAGTGCATGTTCGAGCTAAGTAAGTCAAAAGTGTCTGCTATTTTTTTTTTGATAATGATCTTTTTCTCGTCGTGCTGTCACATATTTTGGTACCTCGTTTCCTAGAGGGTTGACGCGTTACGTATTGTGACCGTCATTATGAAGTAACCATGTTTTCTCGTGTCAGGTTTATATTGAAATAACTAAGGATTTATATTGAAATAACTAAGGATTCAGGTTCCGTGACAGTTACGTGGCAAACTCATTGTTTCCTTACTATGTCTACCTTGGCAATTTTATGGTTTTTCTTTTCTTGGTATTTCAGGCCTGGCTCAGAAACTCAATAGGTACAAGGTATGCTGGTAGTAGCTTATTTAGGAGTTGACTGAGATGTGTGTGCTGGTAGTAGCTTATTTAGGAGTTGACTGAGATGTGTGACTTGAGGGTGTAATTAAGCAGTTGTTCCTCCTGCATACACCACTCCCTGCTTTCATGTCTACTTTCCGTTACAAGATTGGTTCAGGTAGGCTGTTTTAGGCTTACAGTAGTTCCCTTAAAAAGAGCAACTGTATGGACATCATTGCTGCTTAAATCATCTACTACAAGTAGATATCATTGCTGCAGGGTGTTTGTGCTTGACCCATTTCTGAAATTCTGAATGCTGTTAGCTGGTACTTTTGTCAGGTTCTTATTGCCATGAGATCAATGTTATATCAATCATGTCACTAATAATATTAACTCCCATGTCCTGATAGGCTTTAGTTAGCATCAACCTTTTAGTCTTATCAGCGTTGAAGCGCACGTCATGCCCTGTTTTGGAACAGGCTTTCTATTCCGGGGCTTCACATCACATACTGAAACCCACTGTCGGGTGTTCCTGTGGCAACTCTGAAATCATCGCTGCAGCAGGTCTGCCTGTCCCCTTGACTGGCTATAATCATGATAATAAACTGATAATGTATCCGTACTTTCAGCCAGGACGCATCATCGTCATGAGGGGCTGTCATGCATGGTCAAGCTCCCAAGTGGCCCCTCCTCCTCCCTCACATAGTCAGTCACATGGCTGTGGATTGGCACTTTGCTAAATCTGAAGTCATTCGTGATCACTAGTCTTGTATGAGTATTTATTTATCATGAAATCATTCCATATACATCCCATGATCGAGCATGGGGATTGGGGAGGCTTGGGTGTTGCCCCACATTGCACGCGTTTCAGGTAATTGCGTACTGTGGTGGCATGATATCCTTCCACATATTCATCAGTGCAGGCAACCAAAGCTTTCTCATGACCGCTCATCCGCGCAGCCTGTGTGCTTGCTTAATTATATTGCATGGACGGCAAGCAAAAAACTGGATACCCCGTGGCCTCAAATCCGTAGGACTCGAGCTGAATCTCGGGCAGACCATGAGTGCGCGATCATGCCATGCGATGATCACGGTGGGTGTAAACCTGATGTTTTGGAACAGACTTGCCATTCTGAGACTTCACCCCATGCATGTGCAAGCAAATAAAAGAAAAGGAGAAAAACCCTGCTGCTACCGGATGCTCCTGTTGGCAACTCATTTTAATCGTGCTGGCTGGGATCATTAGCTGCAGTGTCTGCCTGGCTGCCCCTTTGATTGGCCATGATTGTGCTAAGACTATTTGTGCCGTAATTCAGGTCGATGCATCATGATCATGAGGCGCTGTCATCTGTCCATGGCCAAGCTCCTGCTTCTCCCACGCATGGTTGTGGATCGGCAATAATGGCAGTGCTAAAACTCACCCCATATATATGGGCAATTCGCCGCATCATTCTACAGCGCTGTTCTACTAGTACATGAGAGTTTTTGTGGGAGCGATGACGCCGCAGCTCGACGCCACTGCCGTTCCCGGCCGAGTGACGAATAGGTAAAGCACACACTTGCTATAGTAGTAGTAAGTAACCGCTTGGCAGGAGTGACCCGACCCGGGTTACGAAATGGTTTGGGTGCGGGAGCACGTGCATTTCAGCTCGTGTCCCACGAGCGGTACAGCCCATCCCAACCTCCACCCACCCAAAAACCGAGAAGGAGATCGCGTCGAATCACAACGCGCAACCATAGAAAAATGAGGCACCGTGATCAGATAATAAAACTTACGTACTACAAGGATGTCAGTCTGAATTTCGAGCTGAAGTTTGGATCATGTACAGAACATGTCATCCCTGGCGGTAGTACGAATCGTTAGAGAAGTGCTTATGCAGAGTTTACCCCTATCCATTGCGCGGGCGGGCCGCGGGCGGGCCCTAATGTTACGCGCACGCTGCTTATATAGAACGGGAAGGGGAGTGGGCTAGCTATAGGGTGAGCGGTGGGAAGGAAGTAAAAGGCGGAGCCAAGGCAAGGCAAGCTCCTCCCGAGGCTGCGGCGTCGGTCGGTTGCCAGCACCACCCATGGCGAGGCTGAGCGCCCGGCCCCGGCGTCCGGCGGAGCCTTCCGACGACGGCGACGCGACACCGCCGGCGACGAGGCGGCAGCAGCGGCAGAGGAAGCATCAGCGTGATGGCGTGGTGGTGCGCCAGGGTGGTCGCGCCCGTGCGCCGCGCCTGCAGGCTCGCCGTCGCCGCCGCCCGCGCGCGCGTCCGTAAGGCCGGTAAGCATGTAGCCGCTCACTCGCTCTGCTCGTAGCCTCGTCCTATACACATCGCTGCATGCTTCTTGCCGCGGAAGCATCGACTGGCCACATCTAAGATTCCGCAAACAATGCATACAAATCTCATTTTAATTCTACCCACAGATAAACATCGTTTTAATTCAATCCTCTTTTTTTTTTTTGCATTACTCAAGTAGTAATTAGAGCACGTACAATGCAAGGTGTTTAGGGAAGTGCTTAGAAAAATAAACCCGTTTTTCGTTAAGCACCGGTGCTTATTTATACTAGGTGGATGCCTAACTAAGCACCTCTTCTATATAAATAAGCACCAACGCTTAGCAAAATGGTTAGTTTATTTTTGTAAGCACCCCTATAAGCACCTCCATTATACATGCTCTTAGGCTCAAGGTGTCACATGCATGGCCATTTTCGTTCTGACTTCTGGCAGAATCACCTCGTGCACACATGCTTGAACTGGTACGAGACAGAGCTTAAGCTGCTGTTGGTCCATGGAATGACCAGAGACGTTAGCACCACACGAGAAGCAAACAAACGGATCAGCTAGCAGAGATGGATCGGTAGCTAATGGTCCATTGCACGTTATCTTTTGAGCTCTTTTGTGGTACCCTCAGTTAAACAGTAGCCATCTATTTAGACTAATCCAATGGACCACGAACATTTTCTAGCGTTTATACTGCTGCCGAAAAGAGCACTAGTACGATTCGTACTGGTCACTTTGCGAAGCAAAATCCCGCACGTTCTGAAGAGAGGGCCGGCCCAATAGAGCCCATAGTATAAAAAAACTTCTAACCCCTAACTAATTATCGGCAAGAAAAAAACCTAACTAATTCCCATCCCACCGACAGGTTGCAGGGCCGCTTCCCCCGTGCCGGCGGAGAGCCGCCCCTTCCCCGTCGCCGGCGGTCCCTTCACCTCTCTGTGTCTCCCGCTTGGCCGCCACTCCACCATACCTACACCTCGCCGCCGCTACCCGTTGTGCGCTCGAGGCCCTGGGCGCCGGCTGTTGGAGCCGATCTACGCCATCGACCTGAATCCTGCGAGGCGCGCGCGGCGAGTCGTTCTCGTCTGTGCTGGGGTCGCGGTGGACCACCCTGCGCCGGTGGAAAAGGGCCAGCGCGTAAGTGAGAAGTGCGTAGATGCTGGCGGCGACGGGCTCAGGCGTCTGGGCGACCTGCGCACCCTCGTCTCCGGCGAGGGAGCTGGACGCCCGGGACAAAGGGTACACGCTGCTACGGCGGCCTGACGGAAGGACTTGGCCTGTGGTGGCCTTCCTCCCTTTGCCGCGTCGGCCCCTGGGACGTGTGGCAGGCGAACATGGCGAGCGAGCCTGCCGTGGACAGACGGCCCCTGGGACGTGTGGCAGGCGAACCGTTTGGTGTCCGTCCTCACCTAGCGCGTCTAGCTCCACTCCACCGCGACCTGGGACGCCACGAAGAAGGCGCACCTAGCGATGCACGCTATGGCGCTTGTCCAGCGCCAGATCGAGGGAGAACGTTCTCGAGCCCGACCTTGACGGTGGCCTACTCCACCTCAAGTTGCGCTCCCCTCCAGTGCCCACCATCGCCCTCCTCATCCAGGTAATACACCTACCTGATGTTGAATTGTTGAACAACATCAATTTCCAGCTAATTAAAGTTTGGTGGCCCACATTCATATTAGCTAGATGGCGTGCATGTTGTATTAATTTGATCGTGCATCCACGTTGGTCACCTAGCTAGATTGCTTGCAGATTTGTTTTGGTCTAATCAATCGATTAGGGAGTATGACGATCGACCCCAAGTTTGTCGATTCATCCCTGTCTGATTGAATCGATGATGGTCATCAATCGAAAAATTCAGTCTGATTGAATCGATGTACCTTGTTTTTTCCCCAACAATCTGATGTGAAATAAGTCAAATGATTTCTCTATTTGAAACTGATTATATATGTGCGTTCAGAACGTACTCATCTGATGTTTGTTTGTTGCTCTGGTCTCAACTTATTTTGTCAATTAGCAATTCAAATACTGAATCTGAGAGTAGGGGTGTTTGTAGCATCAACTCATGTACATCAGGATTGTATTGAACCTCCTGTTTATAGATTAATCGCTCATAAATACGTCACTTCCATATTATGTTTGTGAATTTGATCGTAGGAATTTCTTGGGCCTTTACTGCATTCAGATTGTTTCTTTATTTGTTGCTCTGGTTTCTTGTTCTTGTCTTTATTTTTTCATAAACACAAGCAATAGTGAAAAACGAATATTCTTGCAGAACATCAAAACTATAACATGCCATACCCAAAAATTATTTACACTACACTTGATTCTTTTAAATTATGATGACACAGAAAGTGTTTTAACGAACATTATCTACCAAGAACAGGATTAATTATAATCTAGCACCATCAATAGATGAAACTACTACTGCTAGTACAGATACGTCGTCTCAGAGATCGCATTCTAGAAGTTGCAGCTTTGTCCATTTTTTTTGGTTGAATATGCTACTATTTAATTATAAAATGAGTATGGTGTGAACATACTTTCCATCACAAATGTAATGATGGTTTCCGCTTGATTAATTCACTTGTTACACATGTCAATTGTTTCTGCTTGATTAATTCACCTAGGACAATTGTGTAATAAACTGATGATCTCTCTTGAATTTGAATAACTAATAAGCCTGCTCCTGATGCTTGACAAGACGATGTACCACCTGAGCGGCTCGCCATAATGAAGGAGGATGCGGTGCTGGTCAACACGAACCGATGGCATGGAGCACCTGAAGGCGAACCTAATGGATATTCCGCATGGGTGGCGGATATGAAGAACACGGTGGCGGTGCCTCACATTGAGAAGGCATCCAAGCTACTGCTATTTAAGTTATCAGTATATAGAGTTACATCCATCAGTCATTAGGTAGCGTTATTCATTCATGTGACCAAATAAATCCATCAGTCATTAGGTAGGGTTATTCATTCATATGACCAAATAAAAAATTGCTTGGATGGGATTTGTGGACTGAAAAGCAATGTATTTGTGTATCTATTTTGACCATGTGGCGTATTTGTTCTAGTGAATGAAATGTATGTATGTATTTGGCTAAAATGGTAAGTTGTACAATAAATTGGGTGCATTTTTTAAATGCACAAATACTTAGTAATGTCGTGTAACTTAGAGTACCCACGCTGAGTTGCATGGGCTAATGGTTTGCAGTACCCTTCATACGCCATTGCTATTCACTAGAGGCTGGGGCGCCTCTTTCGCCTCCTCGCCGGTGAGTGGCGGTCCAATTTCTCGCCTTCACAAGCCTGCACTTGATGACTGTGAACGACCGTGTATTCAATGTTTTGCTTTGTCAGATGGAAGAGCTATCAAATCTGCATGTAAAATAAGTTCTGATTGCTCTGCTTGTACATATAACTCTAACATATCTATACTCTATCAACTCTACCAAACCTAGACTAAGCCAACACATCGTGCTTTACAAGTTTACATAGACGAAAGATGCTCACATAAAATAAATTTAGAAGCAGCTTTAACTAAGCTACATTTGCAAATTATTGCCGTGGTACAAAAATGATACTGAAATATACTTCAACATATTATCATCCTTCTCTTTATGCTTGACTAGACTAGCCTAGCATCAAAGACGAGTAGAAATTTCATTGTATAATACCTACAACAGACATCGCATCCTTGCCGGTCAGGTGCACACCAATCAGGTGACTAGTGCATGCCATTCAGGCGGCTATATAGATATTTTTGTTAAGCCATTACAGTTTGGTAACAATGTACAATTACAACTTTGTGAGAACTAAACTACTCGTATATCTTAAGATACAATTGTACAAAAACATGTGCCTTGGTTCTACGATTGAATAGAGGAATCTGCAGGGATTGCCTTGATCCACATCCTTGTGTGCTGTCAGAACCGATCTTGTAGCAATGAACCTATGAAAGTTATATCAGTATTTTGCAAGAATTTTATCATCACATATGTGCCAAATAACTTGCAAGTACACAGCAAAGCACGCGAGACAGACACATGCCATATTTGTTTACAGTAAAAGAAGGATACATAAAAAATTGGTTATTTTTCTGGTAAAATTGTCATCTCACTACCATTTATCAGAGTAAAATTGTCATCTCGGTACCAATTTATACTAGAAAATTCTGGTTATTTTTCACCTTTTAAAAAGCAGTGCCATATTGTTAATATTGAGTTATTGACTACAAAATAATGTCCATGCAAAAAAATACAATGCGGAGCATGTTTACACTTATTTCCAGAAATGAAGCAACCTTGTTAACAGTTACAGGAACTACTGAGTGGAGTGTTGGTCCCAAGTTACAGATTCTGTATTTGCAGGTATTAGAATAAATTTTCTTTCTCTTTCTATGAAAAGACAGTTACCACTGCTTGTCACTGATTTAGAGGTCAATTTACATCGAGACAAACTAGAGGCAACTAATTACAAGATATATGTCTACAATACAGAAGAATAAAACACCCTGCTATAGGCCTAGAGAGCTTGGTTCAGTAATCAGTACAGCGACTCTACTGTAGTACAACTTTCTCTCTAAATATGTGAGTTCAATCAGTGAATCTAATTACCTTATACCAATACTCGATTTTATAAAATTGATTGCTTACTACTGAAAACCAGATTGAGTGGTACTCCAGTGTTGCGGGACTAATGAAATTTTATTGCCTGAATTTGATTCGAGTAATCGTATATCTGCTCATTGATCAGGGTGGTACTACTTGAATTTAACCAGAAAAATGTTTTACACAGAGATAAGATCTATAGTTGCTCTTACTCAACAATTAAAGAGAACTGAATTTCAGCAGCCGAACATCGTCTAGAATCGTACCTTCTGTGGGAGCTACAAGAGGCGGCAGGGGGTGGGGGTCGAGAAGGCAGCTGGGCGCGTGGTATGTGGGCGTGGGAGGTGGAAGAGGTGGCAGGGGATGGGGGGTCGAGGAGGCGGCGCCGACCCTACTCCCGTTGGTGCCTGGGAGCTGTGGGAGGCGGCGGCCCTCCTGAAGCGGCTTGCGAGCTGGACGAGGCGGCCGCGGGTGGGGTGGGGGGTGGGGGGTAAGGTGGGAGGTCGACGAGGCAAGCCAAAAGGTCAGTGGAGGAGCCACCGGCGACGTGCACGCGGCAGGCGGCGGCGTTGTCCTGCGGGAGAGGAGGCAGAGCTGGACGAGGCATCGGCGGGTGGGTTGTCGGGTGTTTTTCCCCTGCATTGTGCCTAATGGGCTAGTTGGGCCTAATCTGCCGGAGCCGTCGGATGAAATCATACTGCTGCCTTCACCTGAGCAGTAAAAGGTACCTTAAAAGTTGCCTATCTTTTGCACGCTCCACACCAAGAATTGGCTAAGGGGGCATGCATGCATGATATCTTCGTGCTACCAACCGCCCGTTCGCGAGTAGACAATCATACTAGATGCTTTGGACCACCTAATCTGCAGCTAGCCCTTACATGGTGGTGGTTACCATGAATGATTCCTTATCCAATCTTCCTACTATTTTCTCAGAACATTATGCTAATTAGCACTCGTAGTACCACTACTAAACACTCCCTAACTACATTTCTCTGCTAATTTCTCGAGTGTGATGAATGGATGATGCAGAGTGCGGGGCCCTGAACCTGCACCAGGACGTGCAGACGTGCGGGTACAACGACGTGCAGGTGATGTGGGACATGCTCAGCTCCGACAGGGCCGCCACCGCCGCCGCTGGAGCGCCGGCGAAGCAGAAACGGCCGTTCTGGCGGCTGCCGCCGCTCTGGCGCTGTGACGGAAACGCTGCCGTGCCGTGCTGATCAGCGGAGGAGACTAGCTAGCTAGCTGTACCGTGTTTGCCAACGCACCACGAGTAGTTCATTTCATGGCACCCGTTCAAAAAAAAAAAGAGTAGTTCATGGCATGTGCTAGGCTGCTCTGCCACCAGCCTGACCACGTGAATAGATGATGCATGTATAGTTTTTGGATGGGATGGACACAGCAAGTTGAGGGGAAGCGGGCATCTTCCTTTTGTGCGCTCTCGTGTTTGACCGTGCTCTGCCTCTGCCTTGGACAGAGCAGTGTGGACTTTGGGCTTTGTCCCCCATCGATTTAGAGTCTTTGACCGACTTTCTTTACCTAAAGTAAACTTAGTTACAACTTCATTCGTCTTAAAAAGAGTAAATTCCAGTTTCTGCCCCTTAGTTTTAAAGTTCCGATACTACCAATTATCCCATTTAGCATTTTTTTCATCAGGTCATTAGCTGAACTGTTTAGTTTTTTTGGATGAGCCGGTCCGGTCCATTTCTCAAATCGTGTCTTCCCTGAACAATAAAACGTGTCTTTCTTAAGCCAAGCAAAATCTTAGTGCTATGAACTAAATATAACTCCTAGTGCTTGGGCTTCGCGATATTTGAGTAATACTAGGCAGGGAGTAGGCTCATGCTTATCAACGTACTAGGAACAACTCTCGACTCTCCTCCTCACGGAACAGGCGGTGGCTCTCTCTCCTTCCAGATCTCAGCCGGCGAGAGCGCCAGTTCCCTCTCCCTCCGCTTGCCGCTCCGGCGGTAGGAGGGAGGGGGAACCTCGTTTCTCCGCCTAGTAGTTAGGGTTAGGGTATGTCTGCTGTAGGGCGTCGTTGGGGTGGTGGGAGCGACGTCCGGGCAATAAATCTGCCTCAACTCTACTCCCACACCGGCGACGATATTCACGGCGGCGCCTCGGAGTTGATGGCAAGGTATGCTGGTCGTTCCTTGGTCGGCGACAATGGTCTTCGCCGTCACGATCCGGGCGAGATCGGGCCGATGTGTCGCTGGCGTTCATTGTTATCCGCGATGGCGTTGGTGGCCGGGGCGAGATGGTTTCTCTAGAGCGAGGATGTTGGTCCGGAGGTGGTGGATCTGTCGTTCTTCTCCGACTTTGTCGATGAGAGGCAACGGATCTTGGTTCAAGACAGCACGGGAACGTCCCCCGGTCGACGTACCACATCGACATGTGCCTCGCTGCGTGCAGCAGGCCTGTTCATCGACTCACAAAGCCTCATTGGCGATGGTGCTTTTTTGGATCTTGCAGTGTTGGAGGTTCGACGTCTATTCCGGTATGCGTCTTGGCGTCGCTGGAGTTGGGCGGCGGCCGCTGGCTTCGGTGGTTGTGGAAAACCCTAGAGATCGTTTTGTATTTCTCGGTCTCTTAGGATTTTATCTGCATAGTTTTCAGGATAATCATTTTATCCCGGTCTGTCTTTTAGGGTCCACATGTGTTACTCCATGTAACTTGATTTTTGATTAATGAAATATGTGGTTGCTCTCAAAAAAAAAGTTTCTACTTAAACAACAACTAGCAGCACTACCCTCCCACCATGCTCGGTCCAGCTTGCTCTTCGTGTAACGCAGATTGCAGAAACATCAACATCAAGATGGGAGATTGAAAAATAAAAATGCCACGACAAAACCGCCACAACCGAAACAAGTCTACGTGGTACACCACCTGTCAAAAAGCCCACAAAATTTTACAGGGGTAAAATTTGGCATAACTTTTGCTAAATGGACTAATTAGGATGAAACTTTGCTAAATGAGGTATTTAGTGTCTAAATTCTGAAGCTAGGGGGTAAAATCTGAAATTTACTATCATAAAAATGATATCGCAGATTTGTCCAAATTCATACAAATTTGGATGTGTTTTAGTGCGTATACATGTTAATCTATACAAATCTATGCGACATCCGTTTTTGAACGAAGGGAGTACACATTTTAGATAGTTCGTCTACCAAGTGCATTTCCGAGGAGTACAACTACAATTTTAGAGACGAAACTGTTCAAGTTGGATTTGTACTAAACTGAAATTGCACTTATAGAAATCGGCTTATTATTAGATATAAACATCATAGATGAGTCAATTTATATCAATGTTCTAAATACCGCGCCATAGCACCTCTAAAAGCACACTGTCGTGTTCTGAGCAATTTCTCGCTAAACAAAATCCATGTACAATCGACAGTGTCCCGAGAACGCGAGATAGAGTTGCGTTATTTTATTATACGCTATCTAAAACATTTGTTTAGAGAAACCATAATTTAAAAGAGCACTAACATTCATGGAATTGATGCCCAAGGAAATTCAGAAATCAGCATGATCGCATGCCCGCGTGCATTGTTTTAATCTAGATTACAAAGAAATCATGCTTACACCTAAGCATGTGCTAATTTTGCACAAACATTGAAGAAGGAAATCCTCACTTGGGCCTTCGTTGAACCATAAGAGCATCTCTAAAAAACCTCGTAAAGTTGGGACATGGAAAAGGCGTTTAGGTGGCACCGCAAATCTATTTCGCGGGACGATTTTACGACCCGGTTTTACATGTGCGGTTTGCGGTGTCTGTTCCGCGGGACGCAACCTGAACCCGTAAATCTAGACTCGGATTTTCAAAGCTCAACTCACAGCAGCATACATCAAATTATTCAATGTTTAACCACAAATAATCATCCAACAATCAAATTACAACAACAATAGTTCAAATCGAATGACAACATGAGTTCAAATAAAAAAATAGGCAATGTATCAGAGGACAAATAAATAGTTTAACTCATTGAATAAAAAAGAGAGATTCATCGTCAATGCCATAACCAATGATGTTGGATGGGGTCTTCTTGGAGCTGGGTATGCGTGCAGGAGTTCTCAATATCCCAGTATGTCTCAAGAAATGCTTGAATTCGGTCGGGGTTGCGTTCTGACCTGACTTGGCCAACATTATTATAGAAGAACTCTAAATTCATGTCTTTCTCATCTTCTACGATCATGTTGTGGAGAATGACACAACATGTCATGATGTTGTTTAGGTTTTTCTTATCCTAAAAACGAGAAGGACCGAGGACAATAGCAAACCTAGCTTGCAATACCCCCAAAAGCCCTCTCGATATCCATGGGGCATGCTTCTTGAGCTTGTGAAAATATAGCCTCTGCCATATTTACTGGTGATGGAATGGTCTTCACAAATATACACCAAGTTGGATATATGCCGTTTGCTAGATAGTAGCCCAAAGTGTAGTCGTGGTTCATGACTTTGTAGTTGCAGGATGGTTGTTCTTCTTTTGTCAAATTAGCAAAAATATTTGACCTATGCAACACGTTGATATCATTGAGTGATCGAGACAACTAAAAAAACCAATGTCAAATCCACAAGTTTTGAGATGTCACTGCTTCAAGTACAATTGTTGGATCATGGCTTTGCCATAATATTAGCCATGTCATACCTTGGGGCAATTCTTCTACCTCCAATACATACAATCAATACTACCCGGCATGCCCGCTAACCCCTCTTTTCCCCCATAGCCATGAGCCGCTTTGTGTCTTCTTTGTTGGGAGCTCAAAGATAAACTAGAGCAAAGACACGGATCATCACCTTTGCACGTATGCACATATTCAATTGTTGTATCCTCTCCACTGCGTAGGTATTCGTCAGTGTAATATGCGGTATGCCATATGCAATCACTCGCATAGATACCATTTTTTGGTACGGGTTAAATCCAATTATCCCCGCAACATTTATACGGTGAGTGAATAAATACGAAGTGGCCTCACACGCTTCTACAATCTTGACAAACAACTCTCTATGCATACGGTACCACCTTCGGAAGAGATGGGCCGGATAGGTGGGTACCTCGACGAAGTAATCCTGCATGAGCATCTCATGGCCGAGCGTGCGGTTGCAGGGGATTCATAGTCTCCCAACGGTGGAGCCTCGCCGCCACGATTTCTTCCGGTCCTTGACGTCTTTCACGGAGAGCAGAAGCGCAATCTGCTCGTAATCATCGTCGAACAGCAATTTCTCAATATCGGAATCATCAGAGGATGACGAGTCCTTGAAGACAAACTTCTCGCTCGGGGTCAACTGGAAATTTAGGAGATTAAAACCTACGTTCCAAACGAATTGAATGGATACATGGGATGAATCAGAAGCAAACCATTTCCATGGTTGATGCGGCGACCTCGACGATGTCGTAAAGGGCGCGATAGATTAGAAATAGAGGAGGGGCACTTCAACTTGGGAGCTTCTGCGGGGGTTACAAAGCGGCCCAATCAAGCCAGCTGGGTCAACAATGCTAGAAACTACGGCGGCATCAATGCATCCATGGCGATGACCTAGGTAACCTCTGCCCGGACTTGACAAGTGGTCAAATCGACAGATCCGAGCTCGCGGAGGAGGGACGGGGCTGGTAGAGGCCGTAGACGGTGGGGGGGGGGGGGGCAAAGTCGGTAGCGCGCGAGGTGAAATTTCAGTGAGCCAAGCTAGCAGAGCATTTTCGGCGCCCCCTCGGTTCGGCTTCGTAGCCTGGGCATTTAGGGGTGGGGGAGTCGAATTCACGTGGCTACAAAAAAAATTCCAGGCTAGGTCGGGTTAGTTTCCCCTCAAAACCGAAAACTGACGGTTATTTTCCAGTTCCACTCGTTTTACGGGTCTGTTAGATATGATCTAACTCCATGTAGCATACTTCTTAGTAGATAAGAGCATCATAATTTTTGCGTTAAAAAAAAAGCATCATAATTTTCTTGCACGCTCTTTTTTTTAGGGAGCATTGGTGTTCAGCAGACGGACCGATTACCCAGCAGGCCCAGCTCTTATCCAAATAGAGAGACAGGCCCAAGCTGGCGGTTCCAGCCCGCCTAAATCCCCCTGGTGCCCGTGGACCGTGGTACTCGAGTGTTAAGACAGAATCGCTCGACAGGCAAGAGTCGCACGCGAGGTCGACCGATAGCTTTTTATTTTTTGAAAAAAAAGAGACTCCCTCTTGTTTAGATGTCATTGTTAGAAAAATCTATGTTGTCGAAAAAATCTAAATTTTACACAGGAACTTGACTAAATGAATTTGCAGTCTTCGATGCACTCCTTAGTGTAGCGAAGCGGCACCCGATCCGCCCCGCTTCGTAGGAAAAAAAAAAGTCTAATTCAAAAATTTTCATCAAAACTTCTAGTTTGAACTAAAATTTTCTTTCATCGGCTCTCGCGGGTCGCCGTTTCGCACCCTAGCACTCCTCCATAGAGCCTGATATACAGTATTTTGTTTACAGAATACACAACTTCTCTAGGGTCAGATAGATACCACTATACCAGTGCCATGCAAAAAAAAAAGATACTAGTGATGTTTTTTTTTTGCGGGTAGGAAGCGTATAGATCATGATATCCAAGCTAGACGCGACGCTGACGCTGCACACACGGCACTAACGCTTGATCTACCTTATCCCGTTATGCGTTATCCATTGAAACGACTAGTAGGGGGGCCGCTGGGGGCCTGAAATGGCAGCGTCTTTATTAATTCATGTCGAAAACAACATTAATCCAGCTTGCCCCATGTCAGATCGCCATTATATATTGGTCTACAGGATGCACGCTGTGCCATGCATCATGCATGTATAACCGTCATGCATGATAGTACGATTTTGTTCATGTAAATCACGTATTGATGATACAATGGCACTATTAAATGGAATAATTTGTGTAAAATCACACATTTTAAAGGTTAAAAGTTGAAGAAGGTCAACAAAACAAAATATTCTTTAAATTTTGGGGAAACAATATAATAGGTGTATATTTTTTTTCCGAAGATTACACAGTTTACACCAAGAGAGCTGAGACATTTTCTGACATTTTTCCTTAGAGAGACGAGAAAGAAGAGACAAAGAACACTGGGCATGGATACGCGCACCTTGGTGAGTAAATATTTTGCAGCCCCATGACATGCCATGAATACCCGAAGATACCCCAATTACTTGGGGATCTGGGCCAAGATCCTCTGGCAAGCAAGAAGAGCTGCTCCACCGGTGCCGTACCAGGTGCATGCTCAGCTCAGCTGGAACCAATTTTACAAGTAGGCCGGGGAATATATTCAATTCAATTACAAACCAATCCACGTCCACATCCAGGCATCATTCGCCTCAAGAAAATACTGCACGTACTGCCTGCCCGCAGGTTACTGCGTACCAGATTTTCGCAGGTGTGTGTGTATTGATCGTGCGTGCATGCATGCATGCACGCGCCTTAAATTAACAAAAGAAAAAAAATCTTGTTATTATGGATCTGTCGTGCCCGATCGATGCTTGCGTTTTGTTTCGTGTCAAGCTAGCCCGTGGACGGGCCCGCGCGCAGTAAAAACCCAATTTTTGTTTGCGGCCGGCAGGTAAATAAATTGCTGCTGTGCTGCACCTGCACTTGCACGTACGCGTGTGGCTAGCTCCAAATGCCTGCAGGGAGTTCTCCCGGCGAGCACGTACGTAGGAGTACATGGCTTCTTGAAGGCCGTGTGGTTGTGCGTGCCTGCATACACACACGTAGCGGTGGCGTGCTGTAAAAAGGGGCGATCGTGCTCTACAGTTCTCTCACTGCCCATGCGCCATGCGTGCGTGCACTGTAAAATAAGTTAATTAATCCGTGGGTGAATCGCGTATGTACGTACGTACCAAGTACGGTTCGATCGACTGCATGCACGTGTAGCTAGCGAGCTACTACACTCCCCCCCTGCGATATCCTGTTCAAAAAAAGAGAGAGAGAGAAATGGTCTGCGGGAGGAAGCATATATACGTATCGAGTACGTAGATTCAGGTAGGTAGCTAGTAGGCATGTCTGTCTTGCATTGCGATTACTGCGGAGGTTGCTAGCTCATCACGTATTGTACTGTAACAGTCGATCGACGACGTAGCAACATGCATGCATGGAAACCGCGTTACGGCCGGGGCACCGTACACGCCCATGTGATACGCGTATCCCGGGATGGAGATTAATTCAACACTTGGTACGGTCGACATGTTGTATACTAGTCGCCCGTATAAATACGCGCACGATCTACCATCTATATATGCGTATATCACGTACCGCAGGACCATCTAGACCTAGCTATGGCTGTTGCATGCATATGCGCCTATGGATAACTCTCTACTAAATCGGCTAGCTCATTCAAGTTACTACTAGTATGTAATTACTCCATTATTTATGGTCTCGATCGAGCTACTAGCTAGGAGTACTCAATGCCTGCATGTCATGATTTTGTTCCATATTGTCAAAGGCGAAATCATCAATGTGCGCGCGTTTTCCTTGCCCCCTTCTTCTCGCGCTGCTATCGCCAGTCGGAGCAGGCCAGAGATGCCATGGGTATGGCATGCGTATAGCTAGAGATGCCGGCCATGATAGATCCATCGATCCATCGGTAGATACACCGCGAGCACACGGCGAAATCGATCGATCGATCCGTGAACAGTGGCGGACTTTGGTACCGCGAGGATAGCCCTAGCCCTAGCGCTAGCTCCATAACTACCTTGATTGCTCTGAGCCAAATCTCTGGGAACAGGGATCGTCCTGCCCCCACCCAATTCAATGTGTTGTAACTAATACTAGTGTAAATGGCGTCGCTAGCTCCATCGATCGATCCATCTTGCGATTGCACGCTTGAGTTGCATGTGGATCCAGTTAATTACCTAGTGCGGCAGCAGCAGCAGCAGTAGTAGTAGTAGTAGTAGATGATGGGATGGAGATTTGATTTGTTTTCTTGTCCTTAGTTTCTTCTCTTTGTTGCTTGCAGACGGAAGCACTGCGCTGCCATGCATCCAAGGAGGGGTGTTCAAGCAAAAATTAGTGCGCTATTTAGAGAGCGGGCGATCTATCATGGGCCATGGCCGAATCGACAGAGCAGTGGATGAGATATGTGCAATCCGTGACGTCTGCTGACATAACACTTGCTTGTACTCCCTTTGTTTGTTTGACAATATATATGTACTTCATATTCGATTGGTAGTTATATCATACGGTCCGAGCCGATAGACGCTTAATTAGAGGATTCGGCGAAAAAAGCGCTTCATTAGAATTTGGCTAGTGGCGATCTAAGAAAACGAATTTTGCTACTTAGATAGACTTTAGTATTTTTGATCTCTCCGTAGCAATGAGGCCAGGATTCTCCCTTTTCGAAAAAAAGATTTAATGAGAGTAAGTATTTGCATGGTGGCGGCACTTTGGTAAGGGCATCTCCTGGTCGGGTCTCAGAGGGCCGACTCGGGATACTGGATAGTCCGATTCCGGGTGTGGTTTGAGGGTTTTTCAACCGAAGTCTTAGCGCTCCACCGCAATCGGCGACGATGCCTGGGGGTATCGTTTCCCTCTTGGGGCGCCGGTGTGGACACTCTACATGTGGGCTCTGGGTGAAAATCCTAGACCGTCTTGGTTTCATCGATGGAGCTCCGGTGTCTTTGGTGGCAAGTTCGGCTCTTCTGGTTCTATTTTTTTGGATATCTTTGATGTGCTTTGTAAGAGGGTCTTTTTTTTTTCACTTTGTACCTGTTAGGCTATTAGACTTTATGTATGAAGCAGCGCGAAAGCCTATTTCAAGTAGGGTTCTTCCTTTAAGATTTTTTTTACAAGAGTAAGTATCTGCATTACTGATATTGTGAAACATAGGTAGTCCTCCCTCCGTTAACTAGTTTAAGGCGTTTTAGCAAACTATGTAAGTTTAAACGTCTTATATCAGTGAACATAGGAAGTAGTAGTATTTTAAAAAACTTGAAAAAATTGCCAAAAATGCTCGCAAGGAGTTTGAGTGAATTGACCTCACACACACACGGTTGTAGGTGTAGCTAGCACCTTCACCAAGAGAGACAGATGATGCATGAGAGAGGGAGCGTGCGGGTAGGGTACATCCATGCATGCATGCATATGGTGTGCAACCCAGCAGGGCCGTGCGTGCGTACCTGGTACCCGTGTCTCACTCAAAGCGGGTAACATGCACGCGCAATGGCACACCGCCGCAAAGTCAAAACGGCAGCCTAGCCTAGCTTCGCCCATCGCGATGCATGCAAAAGCTCAAAGTATATATGGTATCGATCGATCGTATCCCCCGTAGGATCCGATCGTGCACGTACGTAACGTACGTAGGATCCGGAGATGGCGACGGTCGACATGAATACCCCCCAATTAATCCGTCCGTCAATCAATGTAAATTAACGCGCACGGCCGCGATCATTCCTTCTGCGCGTGGAGTAAGTAGCCACGTACTGGTACGTGCTGTGTACGTGCGTGACGCCCGCACGCTCGCTCGCATGTGTGTAGTGTAGTGAAGGGAGACGACGACAGCGCTTGTGTTGATCTGTTCTTTCAGCTACATACGTTCCATACGTGTTTTGTTTGTTTACACCAAAGGCAATATGTTTTTGAACCTTTTGAAAATACTATGTATATATGCATGAACATCGTGTACTTATAACAAGTAGGGCTCCCGAATACTTTTTTATTTTTTTGAGAAATGGCTCCCGAATACTGATCTTGAAGATATATGTATTCTTGGGGAATGAAGAAAATGCTCAAACTTAAAAATCATGATGTTTCCCATATCACTCAAGACTCAACCTCCACCGGCGTGCAATTATTTTTTGCAAGAATAGTAAAAGCATCGACCGTGCATGCATGATGTTTTTGCATCTCAACTTTGGTAGTACCAAAAAACATGGCCTTGGCCTTATATTCCCAATTATTCGTCCTCGCGAGTTTTCTTTACAATTTGAAGACAAAAGATGGTGTGCGTAATTCAACCCACACCCAGGTGTGTTTCTTGCTACACGTATATATGTGATCACACTTTTGGATTATCGCCGTTCAAGATTCTTTTGGCAGGGAGATAGTGAGACAAAGAAATATCGACTGGCCAAATGCGGTCTGCCGTCCAAAAGATCTTGGTGGTCTTGGTATTCACAACCTACAGGTTAACAATACCGACTATTCTGGGTAAATGGCTTTTTAAGCTGCTCACAGAGGACGGTGTCTGGTAAACCATTCTTCGGAGCAAATATATTGGCTCAAACGTTGTGTCTCAAGTGTTATGGAGATTCACATTTTTAGGCTGGCCTCATGGATTCTAAAAGACATTTCTTTCAATTTGGGACCTTTAATATCAAGAATGGATCACATATACGTTTTTGGGAGGATAAATGGCTTGGTCAGGCTATTCTCCGAAAACAATATCCCGCTCTATACAATATTATGCAACACAAAGGAGTTACAATTTCCACTGTGATGGAATCGAATCCTCCGAATGTGACGTTCATGCATGATCTCATTGGTCCTAGACTAGCATCGTGGAACGATCTTTTATTTAGATTAACCACGATACAATTGTCTGGGGGTTCTGATGTGTTCAGTTGGAATTTACTGGAGAGTGGTAAATTCTCGGTAGATTCCATGTATAGGGCACTGATTCAACCAGATGTTCCAGTTGATGATAATATGAAAATCTGGAAGATAAAAATTCCTTTAAAGAAGAAAGTATATTCTCATAAAAGACAATCTTTTAAAGCAAAATTGGCAAGGAAGTAAGCAATATGTTTTTGTCATCAAGATGAGATAATTAAATACTTATTCTTTCAATATAATTTCGCTTGTTCTATATGGCCAATCATCCAAACAACATCTGGATTATCTCCTCCCCGTTCTGTTGCCAATGTATTTGGTAATTGGTTACATAGTATTGCTGATAAATACAAAATTCTGTTTAGGGTGGGAGCGCTTGCCATTATTTGGTTGATATGGCTATGTAGAAACGACAAGATTGTTAATGATAAAATGTCTTATAATTTGTAGGTTATCTGCCGGAGCATGGCTACTCTCCATCTACGGTCCTGTCTACAACGTGTGGAGTTTCCAGACCTATTTACGGAGGGTTGTACACGCTTGGAGGATACGGCGAGAAATATGTGGCAACGCAATCTAAGGATTGAACTGCATCTTCCTAGATGTTTTATTTAATCAAACGATTGTGTACTTCTCGCCTAGTTGGTTTATTTTTGTGTATAATTTTGGATGGTTGTCGGCTGTGTGTATCTTGTTATGCAAAGGCTGAGTGTAATGTTACTATTATAGTAATAAAACGCCCATTTCCAACAAAATGTGATCACACTTTTGCACCAAGATTTCCAAGAATATTTAGAGCATGGTTCTTACATGATTATTTGAAAGAGGGAAGTATATTTTGCCTCTCGACTATAGCCCAAACGCAACTTTGGTTTCTTAACATCAAACCAGACAAAAATACCATTGAACTGTATAAAACAGGGAAACTCTGTCCCTCGGTTACGTGACTCAAAGACGTTCCATGGATTAAATGGTATAATAGATTTTCAAAGGCTTACAACCGAGCCAACACAAAAATATGACAATAAATTCAGAGATTTTTCAAAAACATAAAGGAAAATAAAACTGAAAAGTGTAGAAAAATAAAATAAAATAAAATAACTCAAAAAATTGAAATTATAATTGTAAATAAAAATATTTAAAAGGAATATTATTAGGAACAATAATGGAAAATAAAAAGTTGGTATTGTGATTTTCTCCTAGTTTTTCTATAGCTCTTGTATGGTGAATTTCATAGTGATAGATTCTAGAATACTAATATTTTCTATTAGTATTTTTTTATTTTGTTGTGTTCACATCTAGTACAGTTCCTTGACTAATTGAACTTTTTTTTCTAAATTTAAGTGTGGATATTTGGGTCTTGGACTACCCGAGCCCCTTTTTTGAACAATTCTAACTCACATCCTTCCCTTTTCACCTTTCACCGTGGATCTATTACTCCTACTCTACATTTCTACATTGATGACATCATTCTTACAGCCTCCACCACTAAACATCCTACAAAATATTATTGCTACTTTTAGTCTTGAGTTTTATATGAAATATCTCGGCCCTCTACATCATTTCCTGAGTATTTCTATCAGACGACATCATGATCAAATTGACCTTTCTCAATGCCAATACATTATTGAAGTCTTCTCTCGTGATGGCTTGAGTAATTGTCATCCCTCTCCCACACATGTTGACACTAAACTAAAACTCCCAGCCTCTACATGTAATCATATGGCCGATCCCTTCCTCTATCGCAGACTCACTGGCGCTCTACAATATATAACCTTAACATGACCTGACCTATCTTATGTTGTTCAACAAATTTGCCTTCACATGCATGACCCTAGTGAACCTCACCTTCTTTTCATCAAAAGAATTCTTCGCTGTCTCAAAGGAATCCTAGATCATGATCTCACAATCCATTCTACATCCTCTCATTCTATTGTTCACTACTTGGATGCCGATTGGCAGGATGCCTAGACACTCGTTGATCGAAGTCTGGTGACTGTGTGTTTTCGGGTGACAGTGTTGTTCCGTGGTCTTCTTGTTGTCAGTCTATTGTCTCTCGCTCTAGTGCTGAAGCGGAGTATCGTCTTGTTGGAACAGCTGTTGCCAAGACGTGATGGCTTCGAAGTCTACTTCAAGAGCTTCATCGACCAATTTATAGTGCCACAATCGTTCAATGTGAAAATGTGACTATGTGAGCGTTGTTTATCTCTCTGCCAACCCTGTGCATCACCGTCACATCAAACACATCGAGCTGGATATTCCCTTTGTGTGCGAGAAGGTTGCTCTTGGAGCTCTACGTGTTTTGCATGTTCCATCCAGCTTACAGTTTGCTAGCATCTTTACTAAAGGTCTATTATCTGTTTTGTTTCATGATTTTCGGTCTAGTCTTCACAAGCGCTGAAGCACCGAGTTCACACTGCTGGGCGTGTTAACGATATCGTGCAGCCTGAGATGTCGCCTACCTAACTTAATTAGGATATTTCTTGCGTAACAATTTTGTAAACCGACGTGTAACCTGAGTATATAAAACGGAGGAATCGATCTCGAGGCGTGCGATTGAGCAACCCGTGTTTTACACCCTTGCAACCAGCGTGGTAATTAATTAGTATGTACGTGCTGCCAACGTGCAAATGTACTAATTGCGTTCAGCTACCTCTGTATTTCACTGTGTACGTACTCCATATATGGGGAATGCGTCTGTGTGTGCGTAGGGCCGGGTGTGGATCCCTACCTGTTTTCTTACCGTCCGCTAATTCAACTCAGATCTCAATCTCATCATGAGCGCCGAGAGTGCAGTGAGAAACATGCATGGTAGCAAAGCTGGAGAGGCACTGTACACAAGGGCCCTGGCTGTACATGATACGGTAAAAAACGGCAGGGGAAGTGTTTATCGATCTGGTCCAGAACTTGTCAGTTTTCTGAAAAGAGAAAGAACGGTTAAGGCTCTGCCTGTGCTGTGCCTCCTCTGAAACTACTCTGTTGAGTTTTCATGTACACAAGGCCATGCATATATGGCAGTGCTCAGGTCAGGGTACCGGTACTGCTCCTCACCATCTTCGTCTACTAAATATATACAGCACCATGTGTATGGGTGGATCTGTGGATCAGCAAGCTCTTGTTGCAGCATATCAGTTGTGCTAATCATTCTGTGGAAAAAACACATGTGCATAGGTCAAGTGGTGGAACTGAATTTGCATGCTAGGAGATCTCATGACGAATAGGTTTCCTCATGAAGATCCTTAATTTTAGTTTGGCACAACAACAGTCCTACTATTGTGAGGCATAGCTAGCTTAATCACCCCTTTGCATTAATTAGTTGCAATGGCTTAATTAGTGTTGCTTAGTGCAAAAACTTTCCCTAGATGTCACTACACTAACCAGCCTCTTTGGCGCCGACAGATGTTAATTAGCAACCTGGAGTTAGCTTGACGTCTGTTTTGTATGTATGACCTTCTCGAGGATTTCGATCTAGAGGACTTTTCTAGGCCAAGGCGTTAATTGTTCCGTGATATAGATTTCTGCTAGATTCAACATGCCGTGATATATATACACGTTATCTAGATGCCCTGAACTTTTAAATGCATACTTGGCCCGGTCCATAAGCGAACTTTGGCGTTCCATTCTTAGGACACATTTTTCAAATTGTTGCTGATAACAAATGGACTATTATGTTTTACACATTAGTTTTCAGAATAACATCATGTACCATTTCTATATCTTGATTTTATTTAACTAGATTTGTCTACCTCATAAAATGCAAATAATTAAATGTCCTAAACAAAAGGATATCACACCGGGTTGAAACCTTTGGCTTAAGTCATCGTTCGTTGTTACTCACAATATATCAATTAGTCTGAACAAGTCACAGCTTCATATGCCTCGTTGAGCTGTGACCAAGGGGTGAAAGTCTACATATTAGGTATTTTTTCTTCATGGTGTCATCAATCATCATTGATTGCCTATAGGCAAGTAATTGGCATCAATTGCAATAATATGGGGTGTTGTGCATGTTTGTTGTTAAGGCTATGCCTTAAAACCTTGTCCTATCCACGAGAAATTCAACATTGTTGCCAACTATATGGACAATGCAAAAGGACTATGAATCTATGAGCCGCACCGTGCTTTGGTGACACATTATTGTGTTTTTATTTGTATAGAAGGCATGAATTCCTGCACGGTAGCGCGCACTTGCACCTAATGATTGATGGTCGACATGCATAGACAACTTTGTAGCGAAAATTATCCCTGGTCCCATTAGTAAACTCTAATGTGTGCTTTTAAATGAATATTGCATAGAGATAAGGCACCATCGCTACAAAAATACATGTTTATCGCGGAAGCAAGTTGATTGGTCGGAAGTGTTCGAAAAAAGCATTAACCAAGATGGACAGACTGTTGCGGACACGCCTAAAACTAACATTGTATCTTAAGTAGGTGACATCATCCAAAGAAACTTAAACAGCTAGGTCAAGGGTTTAATTAAAACTTACATTACTAGTATTTTGCATTGAGTTTGTCTCTTTGTTTCACTACGTGTGCGTGTCAACGGAGAAGAAACCAAGAAACCAACCAAAGGAAGGTAACTCTGCCCAACAGGATAGGGCAGGAGCAAGAACAGAGTGCATAGAGATAAGGCAGTATCGTGTGATCACCGGCTGCATGCCCCCTGCCGGCCAGCCTAGTCTCCATGTGTCGTTTCTGCACAGGAAACATAAAAGATCCGGTCACTAGTACTACTCCCTCTATCCCAGTTTATAAGACTTACGCGTATATCTAGGTCGTCCGCATGCATCATATAAAATAAATTATATAATATAAAAATTATATTATTAGAAAATATAACATTTGAAGTTTTTAATAATATAGTTTTTATCTTATGCACCTCATGCTAAGTTGGTTAATTTATCAACCTAAAAATACGCGTAAGCCTTATAAACCGAGACGGAGGAAGTACTAGTCTTTTTCTTTAGTTCTCCTCTCCCTCTCCCTCTCCCATCTAATTGTCCAGAAATGTTTCACGAATAACATAATGAAATCATACACAAATACATTACAAGCATAATATATTATTTGTGAACACGCATGAAAAAGAACACATCTAATTCTAGGGGCTAGCATTTGGGGTACACACACAAGTGTGGGCGCATGTCATCTCTGTGGGGGGAAAGGGGCAGATGCTTCTCTCTCTCTCCAAAACAACCACGGCTACTTGTTGCACCGGAACGGCAAGCCAATGCCCCACACCACACTCTCCACTCCCTGTGTGGTTGTGGCGATCAGGGCTTGGTCCAGTGAGGCAGCTGACACATGCCACCCCCGGACAAGCTACACGCCAAGAGTTATTACCAACGGACGCGCGCGCACACTCCCCTCCCCTCTCCCGTCGCTGCCTTTTTAACCGCCACACCACCTACAACAGCAGCACAGCACGACCAGTGAGCCGCCCCGCCATACTCATCCAGCTAGCCACCCAGCCACACACCACCTCCTCCTCACCCGTGCTCCTCTCCCAGGGCCATGATGAGCGGCAGGATGAACGCGGCCGCCAGCGACGACTACCCGTTCGCGGCAATGCAGCAGCAGCAGCAGCCGCCGCCGCCGCAGCCCTACCTCGGGTTCGAGCACGCCGGCATGGGAGGCGGCCAGCGCGGCCACCAGGGGGCCGCGATGATGTACGACAACTTCGACTTCGCGGCCGCCGCGGCGGCGTTCGGCCAGTTCCAGCAGGAGGCGCCGCACCACCACCAGATGCCTCCTCCCGGCGGCCCCGGCGGGATCATGGCGCCCCCGCCCATGCCCCATCACGGGATGCAGCTCCAGATGCCGCCCTTGCCCATGGCCATGCACGGCGGCGAGATGTACCCGGCGCTCGGCATGGTGAAGCGCGAGGGCGGCGTTGGCGGGACGGACGCGGGGAGGATCGGGCTCAACCTCGGCCGCCGCACCTACTTCTCCCCCGGGGACATGATGGCCGTGGACCGGATGCTCATGCGCTCCCGCCTCGGTGGCGTCTTTGGGCTCGGCTTCGGCGGCGCGCACCACCAGCCGCCCCGGTGCCAGGCCGAGGGCTGCAAGGCCGACCTCTCGGGCGCCAAGCACTACCACCGCCGCCACAAGGTCTGCGAGTACCACGCCAAGGCCTCCCTCGTCGCCGCCGCCGGCAAGCAGCAGCGCTTCTGCCAGCAGTGCAGCAGGTCAGTCTTCTTCACTCCACTACTCCACATCAACCTTTTCCCTCTCTGCAGACCACAGTGCGTAGCTAGCTAGTAGCTAGGTTCAGGCTAGGGCAGGAGCAAAGAATAGGGTAATAGTAGGGCCAGCAGAAGCTGTTGGGCTTTTCAGTTCTTCTGCACCCTGTTTCTGGTTCACGTCCCTTGTCCGTTGCGGCGGCGCCCATGGAAAAGCAGCCTCTCTGCGCAAAAGCAAGTCCCAGTCTAGCTCCCTCAGAGACGACGACCAGTCATGTCAAGGAAAAGGACGCCAAAAAATGGAGTAGCAGCTAGGGCACGCATATGCGCATCTGGACATCCATGCATGAGACGAGCTCTCTTTTCCTTTCCATGGTGTTTTCTTTCTTTGGTCTCGTGGGAGTACCTCTGGGAATCGATGGAGACAGGAATCAGAGGTGGAAAAGGCAGCGTGCTTTGCTTTGCGATGCAGCAGCAGCAGCAGCACTACGTGCTGCGAGGAGGGAGGAGGGAGAGGGGGATGCATGATCCAGCGCCAGGCTTTTGCCCTGACCATATCTCTGCCTCTCTTTATCCTCTCGTTGACCAATGTGCTGCTAGTACCAGTGCCAGTGGCGCGACTAGACTTTTGCATGCCTATTATGGATGTTCATTATTTGCTCATGTGGAATTATTTGTTTAGCTTAGCTTAAACTGATCGATGTGTTGTTCGTTTTGGGTTTTCACTAGGTTCCACGTGCTCACGGAGTTCGACGAGGCCAAGAGGAGCTGCCGGAAGCGGCTCGCCGAGCACAACCGTCGCCGGAGGAAGCCCGCGGCCAGCAACACGGCGGCGGGGTCTAAGGACTCGGCGCCGCCTTCCAAGAAACACAACGCCGGCGCCGTTTCCAGCTCCTACACGGCCGACAACAACAGTAAGCTACCATGCACTTTGTTTGGATCTCACCTGTTATAGTGCAATTGTTCATGATTATTCATGGATAGTACCTAATCCTCGTTCGTACGTACGACCGATCGAGCAGATTTCAGCGCGGCCAAGTCGACCATCTCGTCCAACAAGAGCGCGATCAGCTGCCTGCAGCAGGACCAGAGCAAGGTGGCGAGGCCGACGGCGCTCACCCTCGGCGCGCCGCCGCCGCTGGGGAAGGAGGACTACCAGCTCAACGACATGCATCTCCAAGCCCAGGCCGACCACCACCACCGCCATCAGGAGCAACAGCACTTCATCACCTCCCTCCTCCACGGCAGCAACAACAACATCCTCTCGTGTTCGTCGGTATGCTCCAGCGTGTTGCCGGCCGCGGCCAACGGCGAGGTTTCCGACCAGAACAACGACAACAACAACAACGATGGCGGCAACAACAATAACAACAACAACAATGGCAACATGCATCTGTTCGAGGTGGACTTCATGTAGATGCAAGGGCAACTAACTAAGCTGCAAGCATGTATGCATGGAGTGGCCAGTGTGTGTCCTTTAATTAATTTGTGTGTAGGTAAAAGAAAAACAGGAGAGCCAGAAAAAATCAAGGGTATAGTCCAAACTCCAAAGTATCTAGTGATGTCATCAGCTGCCAAGTGAGTGAGAAGGAAAGGCTGCGCTAGCTAGCATGCCTGCTGGTTGCTTGGCTAAGCAATGCAAGACTTTCTTTTCCATCTCGCACTGCGGTGCTCCTGTAGTAACTGCAAGCAAGCATGCCTTTCTGTTTCACTGAGGGAATAATGTTTGTGTTTTTGTTTTCCCATTGTTTTTGTTATTACTTGGGTTATTATGTGTAGTGTACTGCCTGTCCTTTTTATCTCCTACAGTTGATCAACAGAGATTTGACAGGCTCCAAAGTTACAGTTACTGCATGCCTAGTTGAGCTAAGAGGTCCCAACTCACATTACTCCACGATCTTTTCGAATCTGGCATTGCCTCACTTTCAAATTCTGACCATTTTTACTGGCAGGCATGGAGTGACAGTAATTTAGAGGAAGGTCTTGCATGCAAATAATTACACTTATTTAACTCCATGTGAGAAGTGGAGCCCCCAACAAATCCTGCCCCGATACCCATGAACCTTAATTTCACAAGAAGCCTAGCTACGTACGTAGTACATATAGTACCATCCATGCATGCATGCTCCTGGAGTTCATTAACTATATGGATCTGGACACATGTGTAGCCCATGCAACATTTTTTTGTTGCAAATTAAGCTACTTGAATTTTGTTCTTCAAGAATGGAGCTACAAGCCACCAATGTTGTGTTGAAATTGAGTGTCAGCAAGTGATTTCTTAGTGGTGCGATTTTTTCGTGATTTTCCACCAAGACCAAGGCAGACATGACGCGAAAGTTGTGTCGTTCGTAGAAGAATGGAATTGATCCCATTCAGATAGCAAGACAAAGACGAATTAGGGCGAGGTAGGCAAACGTGACGCTAGTGGCTACACTAGTGTAGAGGAGGCTACTAGTGACGTGGCAACACTCCTTAGTGGATGTATTTGGCACGTCAATAGCGTTACCAGGGGCGGAGCAAGCCCAAGATTGATGGGAGGGGGGCAAAACATAAAAGATGAATGTTTGGAGGGGTTGGCAAATGACACAAGATTTTCTTATCCAAGTCCCTCAAATAAAATTTTGTTCAGAGATTCTGCCAAGTCTACTGGGGGGTGGGGGCTGGCCTACACATAGCTGTGCCACTGGATGCTACTAGTATTTGATACCAGTAGCTTGTCCAAGGCAAACCACCACTGGTATAGTAGTACAAACTTGACTAAGGCAACCCTTAGAGCCGGTTTACCCAAAACAAAACTTAGCCGACTATCATAAAACTCCGACACAACCAAAAATTATGATCCGTCTCTAATAATGTGCGAGCCAGTTTCCAGTACCAGCCGTCTCCAATAATCTCCTCCGGAGATGACTAGGAAAAGGAACCGCCTCCAAAGATACTTGAGACCAAAAGCATGAGTACTAGATACATACATTTTTATAGGTCATTTAAGGACTTCTAGAGGCAGTTAGGAATTTATTGCCGACTCTAAATATAAAGTTTTATAGCCGATTTGAATTATAAACTGACTTTGGTCTCCTCTGTAAGTTGATTTTTATGTTCGGGACACAAGCCTTTGTGCCACTAATGCCATGAGGGGCACTGACTGCCGAGGTTTGGTAGAAAACCATAGGGTTCGACTATTTTATTTCCAGATTATTTGAAGGTGTATTTTAATATTTCATGAAATCTTGTCCAATTTATTTTGTACAATTTATGTTTGATGCAAACACAACATATATCCAGGTTCATCATAATTGTTACATTTTGGGATATTATGCCATGCTAGTAACGTAATTTTTAGAATGCAAAATAATATGCTACTATAATCGTAATTGATAGAAAAATGAAATACCAAAGTCTCAACCCAAATAGAATATTAACACCATCAATAAGCTAATATATTGGTTCACCACCTCAAGCACTTAACATTTATGAGATTTTGTTCAACATGACAACGTATAACCTAATTTGTTCAACGAACAACAAACACGGCCAAGCATCTAATGAAACAAGTAGCTAGCAAACACCGTCCTACTAATAGATAATGTCAATGACAAACACAATGAACAGGTTCCTCGTGTGGTGGTCCTAGCAGTGATGATCACAGCTTGTCCAACTTGTATATCATCTTCGTCCCTATGAAACTCCTCCATCCCACTTTGTTCAAAAATAGGGGGCCATCCATGTCCATTTTTACGCCACTTTGCTGACTTTGGAATCTCCAACAACCAAGCCTTCATCAGTATGTTACAGCATGAAACCATCTTCCTAGGTAATTTCTAGGATGCCACAGTGGATGTAAACCAAAATAGTAATGATGTCAGACGTCTGCCACAAGTTATGCACACAACAAAAAGGAAAAAAACGACAAGTAACTTGAAAGAACATACCATGTTGTGCGTGAAAAGATTGGTATTCTTTAAATGGGTCACAAATAGGACCCCAACAAAGGTACGGACAAACGATAGTATATCTAAGAGGTGTTCATACTCATTGCCGCTTTGGTTGCATCTTTGTGAGATGATAGTAGAGTCATATGAGTCTACCTCGCCACCGTTGAAATAGATAACACTGATCCACGACACTTGTCCTCCTAAGGAAAAAATAATCATTTGAACTCTCCGGACGAGATGGTATCAACCAACTTTTTCACCACGTCAATGTCATATACACGTCCAAGTGCTTGAAAGCGACGACTCCTATTGATTCATTGAACATTATCTTGCATCACGGACCTGTACACCATCAACAAAAGAAACACACTTGAATTAATTAATGGTAAAATTGCTATCACCAATGGTTACAAGATAGTATGAAAAATATTGTTACCACTAAATCTTCAAACTCCCAGGGCATATAGACACTAAATAGTAACCCAACGACAAGATAATGTCACAGTCACTCTTGTATTTTCGGCATGACACCAAATCTCCTAAACAACAATAATAATTTAAATCAACTTACAACACTACACATGTCATAGCAACAACAACATAAATCATGTAAAACAATTCATCTACACAATTCAACTACCCAAATTATCTACACAATTCATCTAAAGAATTCCTATAAATAATTCATCTACACAATTCATAGAAATAATTCATCCACCGCTCATATAAATAATCCGCACACACAATTAAACTAAATGTAGAAAAAAGGAAAGCTAGGGCTCACCGGCAGTGGCGGTGGCTCGAGGGGTGATGAAGGCTCGGAAGGGGCAAGGCGGCGACAGCTCGCCGAGATGGAAATGGTTGCAACAACGACATCGAGAGGAAGAGGAAGGGGCGGCACAATGGCGATAGGAAAAGACTGCCTTTTCTACGTGAAATTATTAGTCATGTTTCCTGTGTGCGCCATACCATTATGTCTTAAATACCAGTAGCACCATTAAAATTTCCGGCCCAGGTCAACACTGGGTCGCACATACCAATGGCGTGTTCACTTTATGGACACACCACTGGTAGTGACTTAACGGCGGCGTACAAAACAACGACACACCACCAAAATTACTAGTGGCATGGCCCTATGATGACTCCCTGATATAGTGTCACCTATAAACACTTTTCTACTGGTAGGCACTGCCTGTTGGCATGGGCGGAGTCAGCTATATATGGGTTTACAAATATACACCCATTATTTTTGGCAGAAACGCTTTACACAATACTTATATATTTGAGTATATACTATTCTCTTGATAGGGAATTAGCTGACTCACGTTTATCTAAATTCGTATATATATTTAAGATACGTTTTAGTGTGTTGAGAAATGATAATTCCTCAGTTAATTCCCATGGAGGAAGTGCATTAAAATAGAGTGTTTGACTATTTTTGGATTCGTGTACACCCATTTTCTGAAATCTTAGTGGGTGGGGTAGGAGGTCGAGAGAAAGAAAAAGGCGATCCATTGGGTCCGAGCGATAAGTACTCTCTCCGTTCCAAAAAGGATGTCTTAAGTTTGTCTAAGCTTAAATGTATCTAGACACTGTTTAGTATATAGATACATCCAAATTCAAACAAACTTGAGACATCCTTTTTGGGATGGAGGGAGTATTTTGTTTGTCTGTCTTTAAAAAGGACGATTGCTCGCTATACAGTAGCATTTTCTGTGAAAATCTAGCTCAGATATTGGAGTACAACGTAAATTAATAAACCTAGTCGTGCTGGGCTGGTACAATTTGTGTGGCTTTCATTTCATCGTACGTGTTGTGTATTTGGCGCCGGCCCCATGCGCCAGAAACTTGAATGCCGCAGGGTTGATTAACACTAGTTGGGCCCGCCATGCATGCATGCACACATCATGGCAAACAGTGTTTGTTTCGCGTTATTAATCAGAGATCGATCATGAGCCATTCATAGCATATGTCTTGGCCGATTCGGTTGCCTCCAAAGGCTAGGACCATGCATTTAATTACGGTGCATAGTTCGTTATTTCGCGCGTACATGGATATGCATGCTTGAGCATATTTGATTTTTCAAATGTATCTTCTTGAGAGTTATATATTATATTAGGATTTTGGGCAAAATATTGATGTGACACCACAGTTAATACTAGTGAAAGAAAAGTGGTACTCCTTCCATCCCCGTATTCAGGGCTTGAGGCTCGACTACTCCAAAATTACATGTTATATATAGGCTTGAGTAGCATAATTACACGTTGCATGAGTCCAAGATCATAAAATTTAGACACAATTCTTAAGAAATATTGCATGGTGGTGATCGTTTTCTAAAAGAAACTATAGTGCCCCCTCTGTCGTCCGGAAACAAGTGACTTGGATTTGGATTTGTTTAAATTTACATATATCTGGACGAGAATCTAGATAATTATAAGTTCTTTATTTCAAGCCGGAGGAAGTATACTTAGGATATCACGTTAAATAATATAATGGATTGGAAAAGATCATATCAATCCTGAGATCACATGTCCTCCGTCGGGGTGTGCGCGGCTATCGAGGAACCAGGCGCATAGCGAAGAATAAAACGATGACCGTATCATCCACTTCGGTTTAATGCTTAGCCCCATTATGCTCTTGTTTACTTCACTCGTATTCGCTAGTGTATTCGCGGGGATCGGAGGAGATTATTCCAATTTTCCCAAAAATTCCATGGTCCGTTTACCACGTCGGGTTTGGCCGGGATAATCCCGGATTATCCCCTCAAATCCTTGATGTTCTTGGCTAGATTGAAAACTCTTCTCTAAGGTAGAGTATTTTTAGAAAGAGTATTGTAGAGAATTGGAGAGTATTGGGTAAACACCAAATCCTCACATATCTCAAAACTCTAGTGGATAAAAATACGAAAGAAGAGAAGTAAACTAGGCCTAAACATAATTCTTTTCTCACTGTGTGTGGCTCGGTCTTCATGCTAGGCGACATGCATGTCGTACGTTTTTTACACTGGCCGAGCTGGACCCTGGCTCTCCTTGTCATCCAAGGACATGTCTAACCGCCGTGCGGCCATGTGGTGTGGCTCCAGCTTATCGTGTAAATTCTGCCTCCACGTATTTTGCCTCCACGGCTCTGCTTGTGCCAACAATTGCCTATGCATCACCACATCGAGCACCTTATCAAACGCGTCAACATAGTCACTGCAGGTCAAGATTTCATAACTTCGTTGGTTAAGACAGATCCTATGTGTATGTAGTTGTACTGGAAACTGATTGCTATGAACGTCTATTATCTCTTTTAAGCTGGGTGACCATCCTTACCATAAAAACCAATCCATGGTCTAGCAAAATATTCTATCCAGATGATTCATTAATGAAGTGGTTTTTAATACAGCAAATCATAACTTTCAATACACATATCATGCCATGAAAACCTCCCACGCAACTATTTAGCAGGAATAAACAATCTTCAATACGGTGGTGGCATGAAAGAATCATCTGGTTATCATATGCCTATCCTATTATGTCTTCATAGCATAGTATAATATATATCTAGTAAAACCTTCCTGAAAGGACGTGGATATTGCCTAAAGGGTGTGAAGAGGAGATCTAAAACTATTGCGGTTTTGACTCTAATAAGTGCGGAATAAAACTAGTATTAATTTATCAAGCAGAAAATTTAAATATGCTAGGTTCAACAACTAAGTGCACCAACAATTGATGCTAAGAAACACAAGCAACTAAGTGATAACAAGATATATACTTAAAGCACGAAAGCTATCACAATTTAAAGTGCATACGTAAAGAGCTCGTGTATAGAATTAACCAAGGCACTCGGAGACGATGATTTATCCCGAAGTCCACTTCTAAGGAAGCTAGTCTTCGTTGCAGAGGTGCGGCGGCGAAATGCTTCTCGAAAGCAACAAAGGCTCACCTTGAGGTGTGGTTTCCATGCACACCAAAATCCATGAAGGCCTCGCCCCAAGATCCAAAAGCACCCCATGCACCGAATGCGACAAAGGCCTGACCTTATTCTCCCGTTTGTGCACCATGATACACTATGGAACACTTGAGGACGGTCACCAAACCCGTACAAACTTGGGTCAATCTCGAACACTTAATTGGAGGCTCCCAAGAATTACCAGCAAGGCCACAACCTTGGGAAAATCTCCACAACTTAATTTTAGGCACCAAGAACTCACCACAAAGGCCACTAAACTGTATATGGTTGCAAGAAACCAAAAGTAAAAAGCTTACTTTATTTTCACCAACCGATTCTCCATAAAGAACTCAAACTGATACACCTAATGCAATGAAAGTTCTTCTCTCATTTCACCAAAGCTACAAGAGCTATTGAGGAAATAAGAGAGGAATAACACAATAGGAAACCACAAAAGTATCCATGATGTTGATCCCAAGATGTTCCCCTCACTTAAAGGAGGGATTGATTGGTGGAAAAATAGATTTAGATCACCCCTCTCTTTTCCCTAAAAAGATGCAAGAATTATGTGAGGGAGGGGGAGAAAGCAAGATCAATAAGGTCAACAATGGGAGAGAAAGAGCTCAAAGGCATTGGGGACCTTTGGGGATGAAGGCCACTTAAATAGGCCCCCACAGTTCTAACCATTATGCATGAGAGCCTATAGCGCCGTACTTTCCAACCTCGGACGAACCACTCTAGATGACAGGACCACTCCTTGTAAAGTTCTAGCCACTATAGTGCAAGCTATAGCCAAATGTAGGGAAAAAAATCTAGACTAGGGCCGGACCACTCCGGGCAGCCGAACTAAGGGTCAGACCACTCTGGGCTAGCAGAAGACAAAAACTGGAAACGCCATAACTTTTCATCTGGACTCTGAATTTGATGATCGTTGACACGTTTCAAAGAGGAGAACAAGATCTGAAATATAAAATAAAACCAAAAGTGATGAACGGGTAAAACCTCCGAGATAAAAAACACAAGAAGTTTTTCACCTGATATCCATTTTAATGAACTAGAGATTGTTATGAAGATAATGACAAGCTCTAAAATGTCACATGGATAAGATCCAAATAAAACCCAAGAAATATGATGCCAAGTATGCAAAGGTTTGAGCTCTCTACAAGGATGCAATCAAGTTACTCACTCGAGAGCCCCTGTTGATAGAGTAACTATCTATCATATAACCCGGTCTCCCCACTAACAACATGAGACCGGTGAAACAGAAAACCTATCAAGATAATACTTTTACCTTCGCATTCAACTTGAGCTAGATGATGTTATTGTTCTTCTCAAGTTGGAACACCTTTCTTGATTGATCTCGCTCGCACTTGCTTGATGAAGACTTGTGAATTTCTCCCCTATAATCCTATGGGAGAGACTCTCTTTAGGCATATCTTCACATATCCATGATCACCATAAGGGGCAAGCTTCAAGTAGGTGATCTTCTTGGGTTGGCTCATCTTGAACTTACACTTCATTTATCCCTTGTGTGTTGATCCACTCGAATCTGCCCTTTGCACTTTGCTTCATCAACCTTGTATCTTTTTATCCATTAACATTCTTTGGATCACACCTTGATTATCTCATTGTTTATTCTATTCAATTTTTTCTTCTTCGACCTTTAAGCCAACATATGGTTCAAGCATTGCCTATAGAAAAAACCTACAAGTGCAACTCAATGCAATCATTAGTGCATGGAGATTGTCATCAAAGTTACCAGAACCACACATGGGGCACACATGCTCTTTAATTCTCCCTATTTTGGTAATTGATGGCAATACCTTTGAGAGGATTTATTTAAGGAATTTAACGAATAAAACTGGTAGCACTAACAAAAAAATATTACAAAAGTATTTGATGTTAGTATAACAACAATATATAGAAAAAACTCTCCCCACAATCTATGCAAGTGTGAATGAACTTGAATTTCATTGTATATATTGCCAACCCTTATCGATGGTAGGTTCACTCTATATACTCAACATGCAAAGCAACAACAAAGATGCATGAGCATGAAAGGCAAATGCTTAAGAACAAAACACAAAGCATAGAACCAAATTCTCTTAAACCCTCTAAAATTTCTCCCCATTGCCATTGATTGCCAAAATGGGTGAAAAGCTTTAGAAGGCCAATATAGTGAGAGTTCCTCCATAAGGTGTGAATTTATCATATTGTGATTGTGATCATATGCACATATCTAGTGACGAATACTAGTAGGAAATCGAATTATATTCAGGATCCAAAGATTGTAAAAAGAAATATGTGGTGAAGAAGCACCAATGAATGGAGCAAGCAATAAAAAGATCCAACCAACTAAATTTAATATAAGAAGACATGGAAACTCCCAAAAGTGTGTGCATCAATTATAATAATTGCACTTGGATACAAAGTTCACAAAACAAGGAATACTCACTTCCCAAAATTATTTTAAAACACAAAGAGTGCTTGAGTTCAACAAACTCCATAAAATATGAGCGCCCAGCAATAGAATAAAACAAGCACTAGCAATAAATTCTTTTGGAAGCCGCCAAAGAATCAAAAGTAACACAAGTTGGACTCCAAAGAATTGAAATATCAACTAGCGAAGTAGCCATAATCACAATTATAAGTTTCTAGTTAGACAACAATCATGATGATATATCCACAAAAAATGTACACACAAAATGGTTACTAAAGAAAAGAACAAGATATCCAAGGAATCCATAAATATACCAATAAGATCTTTGCTTGAAAGCATTCCCAAAAGGCTCGATTTTATCATATTGTACATTAATGAGCTTCAAACACCAACACAACAAATACATCACAACTATCAAGAAGGGAAAGGAGATAATTGGTATGCATTGAGAAAGGCAAAAAAGTCTCACAAATAAGGAATTAACTTTTCAATTTCATCAATATTGCACATGAGAGCATTTGAGAAAACGGTATGCAATACAATTGCTAGATTGACATATTTGGGATTGGTGAAGCATAAAAAGAATTTATATTGTCCCCATTATATGCATTAATCTCAACTTACTCACATTTGTAACAAAGAATTTTCTTTAAGAATGAAACAAGAACCACAACATTTACGAATATAAAAATTCATGCCAAGATGCAACCTAGGTTGGAAGAAAGATATGTATGATTGAATAAGAGATAGTTGTTACCAATATATCATTGGTAGGATGTAATAGATATGAGTTAATTGATCATCCTAGATTGTCTCCGTTTATCATTTGGTAACCACTTCGATAAGACAAGCATGCAACAAATCTCCAATGTATGAAACAACTTATGTACAATATGGTCCCCAAACATATTGAGTCTGAAGTAGTTAGATGAACTACAATACATAGGACAAACTCCACATAAATATGTGCATATTGATATGAAATTGAATTTCATGCACATCTTAGCCAATTAGGATTTGGTGGAGTTTCCGCTATATATTGGATCAAGGCAAGGAAAGCAAACATGCCATAAGATATACATAAATAAAATATGCATGCACACGACTTTCAAGAATTGAAAGGATACATAGTTTAAACAAAACACCAAGTAAACCAAGAAGGCACGCCAAAGTGTGACACAATAAAGGTTGTCCAAATTATATCAAAGAACCAAATTAACACATGAAAGATCACAAATTTAACGAATGAACTAGGCAAAAGCCAAAGATAGAGAGATAAAGAAAGCACACATGCCCAAAGATTTATCTCATACAAAAAGGTCAGAAAATATCAAGGACGAGACAAGAACCAACTCTAAAAATGAGAGAAAGGTTCCAACACAACAAACTCTCCACACTTTTCATGATGGCACAAAGTACCAAAAAAAAATATTTAACTCCCAAGCAAATAAAATGAGATGTGGATCAAAACATGTTATGAAAAAGCATAAAGAGAGTGTTATCAATAATATAGGTGATCTCTCCCATGATTAGTGCATTATGTAGGATTTTTCTTTTCAATGCAAAATGCACAAAAATGCTATTTTTGGTTCCAGGAAAGTCAAAAAATGAATATTCTCGGAATTGGACAGGACAAAAGCCAAAGTCACTATTTTACCAGTAGACACTTGGAGCCAGAATACGAGACGGAGAAGGGCGGAGGGCGCCACACCACCACCGCCAAGCCACAAGCTTGGCCAGGTGGTGTGGCCAGCCCAGGCACCCCCTCGTCCTCTCCTTTCGCCTATAAGATGCCTCCGATACCAAAACCCTAAGTGCCCGATCAAAAATCCACGAAAGAGTCTGTAGCCGTCGTCATCTCCATCCCTATATCGGGAGGGATCTGAAGCTCTTCCCGGCACCCTGCCGGAGAGGGGAATTCACCCTGGAGGCCTTCTTCATCATCATGCATGCCTCTGGTGTGATGCGTGAGATTTATCACTATGTGAACTAGATTATTGTCTCTAGTGCAAGTGGGAGACTGAAGGAAATATGCCCTGAGAGGCAATAATAAAGTTGTTATTATATATTCCTTATACATGATAGATGTTTATTTTACATGCTAGAAATGTATTGATTCGGAAACATCAATACATGTGTGTTTAATAAACAAAAAGGGTTCCTAGTCATGCCTCTCTTATAGACTAGCTTGTTGATTAACAGGATGATCAAGGTTTCCTGATCATGGACATTGAATGTTGTTAATAACAAGGTCACACCATTGGTGGAATGATGTGATGAACATTCATCCGAAGTATAGCATTACGATCAAGTCATTATGTTTATATTGCTATAACATCATACGAAGTAATCTTTATCCTTAGACCATGAGATCATGTTAATTGCTGACACCGGAAGAGTATCTTGATAACATCAAACGTCACACCGTAACAGGGTGACTATAAAGATGGGTTCAAGATTACGAAGGTGTTATGTTGAGGCTCATGGATCAAGAGTGGAATTTGCCAATCCGGATGACGGATAGATATACTCTAGGCCCTCTCGGTGATATCACATTAGGATAGCTTACAAGCAAATGATGTGATCACTAGAATGTTATATCACGGGAATGAGAAAAGAGTGCATGTCAGTAACGAGATCAAACTAGGTATGGAGATACCGATGATCGAATCTCGGACATGTAATATATCGAGAGACAAAGGGATTTAGTTACAAGCGTTAAAGGTTCTCACGATCATAGGAGTCATCGCTCAATGTGTAGGAGTCAAGACGGATCTCCGTGTCCCCGCTGATTATTGATCAAAGAAGGGTCTCGATCATGTCTGCATTATTCATGAACCATAGGGTGGCACATTTAAGAGTTACCGACACCATTTTGGAGCACATATGTTTCAGACGTAAAGAATTGCAAAGCGCAGGAATTGTTTCAATAGAAACCGGAAATTGTTTTGTGAAATTGCGAAGGTGGTTCTGCATGTGATATTTAAATATTGCAAGGGGCTATATGTGAATTTTTGTTAATTAAAGTAATTAACAAAATTCTGAATAAATTTAATAAAAGAGTTTTATTAAATGAGAGAGCATTAAATTTGGAGAAACTTAATGCATTTAAAGTGGAGACTTTAAAAGGGAATGTGAAGAGGCATTTTAATGTGGGGGGTTACCACCACATGAATGGGGGAGGTGAGGGTCACCCCCATGCGCCGCCATGGAGAGAGGGCACCCCTCCTCCTATAAAAGGCCACCCATTCCTCCTTCATCCTCACACCTCCTTGTGAAGGATCTCTCCCTCTAGAATTATTCCCCATGGTCTCGGATTAGCGAGATACATGTTCCGGTGGCATTTCGTCTCGAAGGAGTTGCTGCTCACTGGATCACTGGAGCGAGGAGGTGGAGGTTGTCCGTGGCTTGAACGCATGTGTCGAAAAGCGGATGCGCCGCTGAGTTGCGGCCGGACTTCCTCACGATCTTGAGATCGGCAAGTGTACGACTACATCAACCACGAGTTCCTACTCATTAACAAAGCTCGTTGTCACGAGGGTAAGTTCTCATTGGATGTATGTCCACCCGCTGCTTTATACCTAGTAGATAGATCTTGGCGTAGTTCACACCGAGGAATTTTTGTTTTCTATGTCATAACCCAACAAAGGGTATCGAGCACGATCTATGCGTAGATGCTTAGCACGGGTAGTACACATATGGTTGATATGTGAGCGATGATGATCATGTTATTGCATCTTCTATGTATTTTGGATATTGGTGGCATAGTGGGATGAAGTGGCCTGGACCAACCTTACATGTCATCGTACATGAGACCGGTTCCACGACTGACATGCAACTTGTTTTGCATAAGTGGTCGGCAGTGTCCGTCTCTCCTACTATAGTCAATATCTAATTTACAACGAGTTGCTAATAACTTAGTTATCCTCGCCAGGTTCATGTTCGTAGGTGAGAACGGTTCTATCTCCAAAAGCCCTAAGCCACGTAAAACTTGCAATTGATAAATTAGAGGCGTCTAGTTTAGATTGTTGCTGGGCTAGTGTATTGATATGGTATTGTTGTAAGTAGATGTATGGTAGATACTCTTACAACACACCAACGTAAGTTCCATAGACCTTGGCCTTACACACAAAGGAATGATAGAGATCATACCATGATGCAAGTGATAGAGATCAAATGCATGGACCATATCATCTCACTTTACACATTAGATGTTAGCATCTTATACTGCTAGTTTGGCGCTTTGGTAGCATTATAAGATGATCCCACTTTTAGATATCAAGATAAAATGTGTTCTTCCTTGAGTATGCACTGGTCTATGGATCGTGTTTCGAGACATCACGTGATGATCGGGTGTACTTGAATCTACGCTTTCATATGAACGGGTGTACGACAGCTTTTACGCACGAATACTAAGGTTCTTACTTGGCGAGCCTAGCATGTATGCATATGGCCTCGGAACACGGACCGAAAGGTTAAGCATGAGTCATATGGTTGATATGATGCCCATATAGATGCTCGCCTTTGAAGCTATATCAACTCACGTGATGATCGGTCTTGATATAGTGGATTTGGTTCAAGTAATCACCAAAAGGACACGAGGGATGTCGTTTTTGAGTGGGAGTTCATTAGTAATTTGGATTAGTTGAACTCAATCTATCATAAACTTAGTCTAAATAAACTTTACAAATTCTGTTGTAGATGGCACCACTTGCTTTTAATTTCAATGTGTTCATGGAGAAAGAGAAACTTGTCGAATGGTAGCAACTTCACCAATCGGGCTATGAATTTGAGGATTGTCCTCATCGCACAAAAGCAATATGTGCTAGATGCGCCGCTAGGCCCCCACCAGCTCTTGATGCCCTGACGAGGAAAAGAATGTCTATGTGACTCGTCAGAGGACCACAACTTAGTTCATTGCTACCGTATGGGCTAGAGCCGTAACTTCAAAGCGTTTAAATGGTAATGCCTTTGATACCATGGGAGAATTGAAAATGATTTTCGATACCCATGCTATCGTAGAGAGTTATAATGCTACAGAAAAGTTCTTTAGCTGCATGATGGAGGAAAATAGCTCCGTTAGTGAGCACGTACTCAAAATGTCTGGGTACGCCGATAAGCTTGTGTCCTTGGGAATAACGATTCCCATTGACTTAGGCATACATCGTGTTCTCCAATCTCCGCCACCTAGCTACAAGAGCTTCGTGATGAACTATAATATGCGTGGCATGAAGAAGTCTCTTCCCGAGCTTACACAATGCTTAAGACCGCAAGTGGAGATTAGGAAAGAACATCAAGTGTTGATGATCAATAGGACCACCGGTTTCAAGAAGGATAAGAAAGGCAAGCACAAGGAAAGAAGGGTGGCAAGTCTGCTGCCACGCCGAAAAGAAACCCCGGCTGGCCCTAAGTCCGACATCGAAAGTGCTACTATTGCAAGGGATCGCCATTGAAGAATCGCCTAAGTATTTGGACAAGAAGTCCAAAGAAGGCAAACAAAGGTATATGTGATATACATGTTATTGATGTGTACTTGACTAGTACTGCAGAGCACTGGTATTTGATACCGGATCTGCTAATATATGTAACTCGTTCGTGGGCTACGGAACAAGCGACAACTAGCAAGGGATGAGGTCAGATGCGGTCGGCAATGGATCAAGAGTTGATGTGATTGCCGGACGCTTTCTCCATTTGCCATCGAGATTAGTTATAAACCTAAATAATTGTTATTTGGTGCCTGCACTGAGCATGAACATTGTATCTGGATCGTGTTTGATGCAAAGTGGTCATTCCTTTAAATCTGAAAACAATGGTTGTTCGATTTATAAGAATGATATCTTTTATGGTCATGCACCTATGTTGAATGGTTTATTTCTATTGGATCTCGATAGTAATATTACGCACATTCATAATGTTAATGCTAAAAATATTAAACTTGATGATGATATGTCTACATATATGTGGCACTGCCGTCTAGGTCATATTGGCGTTAAACGCATGAAGAAACTCCATTCTGATGGACTTTTGGAATCACTTGATTTTGAATCATTTGATACATGTGAGCCATGCCTTATGAGCAAGATGACTAGAACGTCGTTTTCTGGTTCAATGGAACGGGCGACAGATCTATTGGAAATCATACATACTGATGTGTGTGGACCAATGAGTGTGTCGGCACGAGGTGGATATCGTTATTTTGTTACTTTCACGGATGATTTGAGTAGATATGGGTATATCTATTTGATGAAACACAAGTCTGAAACTTTTGAAAAGTTTAAGGAATTTCAAAATTAAGTGGAAAATCATCGTAATAGAAAGATCAAATTTCTACGTTCTGACCGTGGAGGAGAGTATCTAAGTTACGAGTTTAGCACACACATGAAAGAGCGTGGAATAGTTTCACAACTCACGCCTGCCGGAACACCACAACGTAATGGTGTGTCGGAGCATCGTAATCGTACCTTATTGGATATGGTTCGATCTATGATGTCTCTCACTGACTTACCTCTGTCATTTTGGGGTTATACATCGAAATGACAGCATTCACTTTAAATCGGGCACCATCTAAATCCGTTGAAACGACACCGTATGAATTATGGTTTGGAAACAAACCTAAGCTGTCATTTCTTAAGGTTTGGGGATGCAATGTTTATGTGAAGAAACTTCAACCAGATAAACTTGAACCCAAAGCGGAAAAATGCGTCTTCATAGGATACCCTAAGGAAACAATTGGGTATACCTTCTATCACAGATCCGAGGGCAAGGTTTTTGTTGCCAAGAATGGATCCTTTCTTGAGAAGGAGTTTCTCGCGAAAGGTGTGAGTAGTCAGAAGGTAGAACTTGAAGAGGTTATTGAACCTTCTCTTCATGGAATAGCGAGTGGCACAGCACCGGAAGTTGTTTCGGAGTTAACTTCACCTGATGAAGAGAGAGCTAATGATAATGATCATGAAACTCTGAAAGAGGCGAACCTCGCAGGTCAAGCAGGACACGTGTGGCTCCTGAACTGTACGGCAATCTTGTTGTGAATTTCATGGTTGATGAAATGGATGACCCTGCGATGTATGAAGAAGCGATTGTGAGCCCGGATTCCAACAAATGGCTAGAAGCCATGAAATCCGAGATGGAATCCATGTACGAGAACCAAGTTTGGAACTTGGTGGACTTACCTCACGACCGAAAGGCCGTGGAGCATAAATGGATTTTCAAAAGGAAAACTGATGCTGATGGTAATATGACCATCTATAAGGCTCGACTTGTCGCAAAGGGGTTTTGACAAATTCAAGGAGTTGACTACGATGAGACATTCTCTCCCGTAGCGATGCTTAAGTCAGTTAGGATTATGTTAGCAATTGCTGCATATTTCGATTATGAAATATGGCAGATGGATGTCAAAACTGCGTTCCTCAATGGTAAGATTGAAGAAGAGTTGTATATGATACAACCTAAGGGTTTTGTCGATCCTAAGGATGCTAATAAGGTGTGAAAACTTCAGCGATCTATCTATGGACTGAAACAAGCATCACGAAGTTGGAATCTCCGCTTTGATGAGGTGATCAAAGAGTTTGGATTTGTCCAAACTTATGGAGAGACTTGTATTTACAAGAAAGTGAGTGGGAGCAATGTGGCATTTCTGATATTATATGTGGATGACATATTATTGATTGGAAATGATTTAGATCTTTTAAACAGTGTTAAAAGTTATCTAAACAGCAAATTTTCGATGAAAGACCTTGGTGAAGCTTCATATATATTAGGCATTAAAATCTATAGAGATAGATCAAGACGCCTAATTGGGCTATCGCAGAGTACATACCTTGATAAGATATTAAAGAAATTTAATATGGACGAAAGTAAGAAGGGGTTCTTACCTATGTTGCAAGGCAAGACAATGAGTAAGACTCAAAGTCCGGCTACGGCGGAAGAAAGAGAGATAATGGATAGGATCCCCTATGCCTCAGCCATAGGCTCTATTATGTATGCCATGCTATGTACAAGACCGGATGTGGCACATGCTATTAGTTTGACTAGTAGGTACCAATCTGATCCAGGTTCAGAATACTGGATAGCGGTAAAGAACATCCTTAAGTGCTTGAAAAGAACTAAGGATATGTTTCTTATATACGGAGGTGAAGAAGAGCTAGTCGCTAAGTGTTATGTCGATGCTAGCTTTGACACCGATCCAGATGACTCTAAGTCTCAATCCGGATACGTATTTCTCTTGAACGAAGCAGTAATTAGTTGGAGGAGTTCCAAACAACCTGTGGTAGCTGGATCAACAACGGAGGCGGAATATGTTGCTGCTTCAGAAGCGGCGCATGAAGCGGTTTGGATGAAAGAGTTCATTACGGAACTGGGTGTGGTTCCCAGTGCGTTGGACCCGATGGTGATCTATTGTGACAACAATGGAGCCATAGCCAACGCAAAGGAACCAAGGTCTCACAAGAATTCCAAGCATATTAAGTGCCGGTTTCACTCCATCCGCGAGCATGTCAAGGATGGAGATATAAAGATTTGTAAAGTACACACGGACCTAAATGTAGCAGATCCGTTGACTAAAAGTTCTCCCTAGGGCAAAACATGATCAACACCAGAACTCCATGGGTGTTAGATTTATCACTATGTGAACTAGATTATTGTCTCTAGTGCAAGTGGGAGACTGAAGGAAATATGCTCTGAGAGGCAATAATAAAGTTGTTATTATATATTCCTTATACATGATAGATGTTTATTTTACATGCTAGAAATGTATTGATTCGGAAACATCAATACATGTGTGTTTAATAAACAAAAAGGGTTCCTAGTCATGCCTCTCTTATAGACTAGCTTGTTGATTAACAGGATGATCAAGGTTTCCTGATCATGGACATTGGATGTTGTTAATAACAAGGTCACACCATTGGTGGAATGATGTGATGAACATTCATCCGAAGTATAGCATTACGATCAATTCATTATGTTTATATTGCTATAACATCATACAAAGTAATCTTTATCCTTAGACCATGAGATCATGTTAATTGCTGACACCAGAAGAGTATCTTGATAACATCAAATGTCACTAGAATGTTATATCACGGGAACAAGAAAAGAGTGCATGTCGGTAACGAGATCAAACTAGGTATGGAGATACCGATGATCGAATCTCGGACATGTAATATATCGAGAGACAAAGGGATTTAATTACAAGCGTTAAAGGTTCTCACGATCACAGGAGTCATCGTTGAATGTGTATGAGTCAGTACGGATCTCCAGGCCCCGCTGCTGATTATTGATCGGAGAAGGGTCTCGATCATGTCTGCATTATTCGCGAACCGTAGGGTGGCACACTTAAGAGTTACCAGACACCATTATTCGTTGAATGTTTGTTAATTAAAGTAATTAACAAAATTCTGAATAAATTTAATAAAAAGAGTTTTATTAAATGAGAGAGCATTAAATTTGGAGAAATTTAATGCATTTAAAGTGGAGACTTTAAAAGGGAATGTGAAGAGGCATTTTAATGTGGGGGGGTTACCACCACATGAATGAGGGAGGTGAGGGGTCACCCCCCCATGCGCCGGCCATGGAGAGAGGGGCACCCCCTCCTCCTATAAAAGGCCACCCATTCCCTCCTTCATCCTCACACCTCCTTGTGAAGGATCTCTCTCCCCCTCTAGAATTATTCCCCCATGGTCTCGGATTAACGAGATACATGTTCCCGGTGGCATTTCGTCTGGAAGGAGTTGCTGCTTCCGCTGGATCGCTAGAGCGAGGAGGTGGAGGTTATCCGGTGGCTTGAATGTGTGTGCGAGTGCGGATGCGCCGCTGAGTTGCGGCGCTCGGACTTCCTCACGATCTTGAGATCGGCAAGTGTACGACTACATCAACCACGAGTTCCTACTCGTTAACAAAGCTTGTTGTCTACGAGGGTAAGTTCTCGTTGGATGTATGTCCACCCGTTGCTTTGTACCTAGTAGATAGATCTTGGCGTGTAGTTCACACCGTAGGAAATTTTTTGTTTTCTATGCTGTGAACCCAACACTTCATCACCATGCAAGCCTCCGGTGTGATGCGTGAGTAGTTCATCCTTGGACTACGGATCCATGTAGTAGCTAGATGGCTGGTTCTCCTCCTTTGTGCTTTCATGTCTAGATCTTGTGAGTCTGCTCATGATCAAGATCATCTATTTGTAATTCTGCATGTTGTGTTTGCGGGGATCCAATGGATATTGAGATGCTATTTCAGATTGATTATTGATTCTATCATGTCTTTGTTATTTGTGATCTTGCATGCTTTCCATTGTTAGTAGCTATCTTGGCCAAGTAGATGCTAGCAACTCCAAGAGTTAGTATTTATGCTCGATAGTGGGTTCATTCCTCTGGTAATCTGGGAAGTGATGAAATCTCTAAGGTACTAGATGTGCTGTTGCTACTAGGGAGAAAACAACAATCCTTTGTTCATAGAACAATCGTATTGTTTACTTTACACGTAGTTCGTAAAGCAATAATCTGTTGCTTGCAACTTAATACTGGATGGGGTTCGGATGATAACCTGAAGGTGGATTATTAGTCATAGATGTAGTTGGATGGTGGTCTATGTATAATGTTGTAATGCCCAATCAAGTTCCAAAGGAGTCAAGATGATTAGTATATGCATGTATTTCTTTCTCGATGTTTGTCAATTGTTCACCCAACATGTTATCTATCTTAAGGAGAGCCACCTCTAGTGAACTATGGATCCTGGTCCTTGTCGTTTGCATTCAATCTACAAACTGTTTACTGCTTTGTGTTTACTTTCTGCAAACTATTACTTCTTTCCATTCGATACGTTTAATCCTTTGTTTTCAGCAAAACACGGTGAGATTGACAACCTCATCGCAAGTTGGGGGCAAAGTTCTATGGTTGTGTTGTGCAGGTCTCCACGTTGCTACTAGCACCGGCAGTGCGCCCTGCCAAGGCTCAGCTAGCAACACCTTTGGGGTGTTTCCTTGCTCCTACTGGTTCGATTAAACCTTGGTTTCATAACTGAGGGAAACTTGCTACTGTGCTCATCATACCTTCCTCTTGGGGTTCCCAACGAGCTCTACATCAACACCGCACCAAAGATTTTTACAGCAATCACATGAGCCATCAAGCATTTTCCTGGCGCCGTTGCCGGGGAGTCAAGGACATCTTCACAAGGGGAGTCCCTCATAACCAATCTCTTTACTATTGTATTTTTGTTTTTCTTAGTTTCTTTTTGCTTTGTTTGCTTGTTTCTTTATCAAAAACACAAAAAAATCAGTCTTACTAGTTTTGATTTCTTATTTGAAAACACAAAAAAATTAGTTCCTACCTTGAGTTGCCACTATGTCTAGCCTTGCTCCAATCACTATGTCACCTGAGGAAATGATTTTCACTTTTAAACAAGGAATTGAGGAAAGTTTTGAAGAAGCTTGGTCTAGAATCTCTGATCTACATGAAAAAACTGAGCCTAAAATGACTCAAAGTTTGTTCCTTAGCAGTTTTTACCTTGGAATTGCTCTTTGCTATAGATATGCTTTAGATGCTGTTGTGGGAGGAGATTTCCTCCAATGTAATGAGGATGATGCTATTAATGCTATAAAGAAATTGATTCTCACTTACAACTTGCCTAGCCCAAACTGATATTTCTTTCGCAAGAATAATTGCTTGATTGAACACTCTTGAGACTGGCATTGACAGCTTAAAAGATTGCTATAATACGCTTAGGGAGCATCACAATTATGTTCTAATAAATTCTGAACCATCAAATTGGCTCCCTACAGTAAAGATTGAGATAAACACTGGAACTTTTCAAGCCCATTGTGATATCATGTCTGAATTTTGTCTTATGCCCAAGGATATTTATGAATCTCTGAATACTTGGGGGCTTACTGAAGGAGGAAAAGAAATATCTCTTGCTAATAATGCTACCATATTACCTCTTGGAATAGCTGAAGGAGTGTTTACAAAGATCCTTGGGAAAATGATTTCTACTGATTATCTTGTTATTGAATGTGCAGGAAAATGACAAGTTACACTTGGAAGATCCCTATTAGAACTTCTTGGAGCAATAGTAGATGTGGGAAAGGGGACCATGCACCTTTCTTCTCCACCAAACAATCATATTTTCCCCAAGGTTAAGAATAAAAGTAAGAGAGGTAAGGGCAAGAAATTTGGTTTTAATGCTTCTTCATTTGAGAATACTTGATTCTTTTTCTTGCTTCTTATGCCTAACTTAAAGGCGTTAAAGAAAAGTACTTAATGGGAGATAACCCAAAAGTTTTAGATGACTCTTGGAAGTTATTACCTCTATAATAACTTCTCCTTATCCTTTTTATTTGCTTTTTGTGCCAAGAGTAACCTCTAATGAGAGAGAAGTAATGATTGGGAAAGTTGCTGTCCCGAAACAGATTTCTATGCTTCACCGTAAAAAATTGTGTAAAATCTCTGAATGCCCTTTTGAGGCGTGAATTTTTGTGCTTCTGCCCCAGGTTGTTATCTAACTTTCTTTAGTTCAAAACTTTTTGATTTGAGCAACAGAAAGTCTTCGAAAAAATTCGTCTTTACCTGCTGGTATGTATTGACAGATTTCTGCCATTTTCTGCATTTGCTTCTTGTTGGTTCCTTTTTGAGTTCTTTTGGGGAAATTGAGCTTTTTTAGGGAAGTGCTACAGTAACTAGTGTTCTAATGGAAGTTTATTTGGTGTTATAACTGAACCTTAAGACTTATTTATCTTGAGTGCACTAATGTTGCTAATAAAGATTGTGTGAAGTTTTGTATGAAGGAAAAATTTCAGGTGTATGAAAGAAATGAGTAATGAGATGAATGATGGACTAAAGCTCAAACTTGGGGATGCCACGCGTTCCACCCCAAGAAATATCCAAGAAGTACAAGCGTCAAAGTTTGGGGATGCCCAAGGCATCCCTTTCTTCATCAATAAAAATCCCAGGTTTCTTCCAAACGCTTCATTTTTATTGTTTCATGCACAGTTGTGTTGTTCTTGGAGCGTCTTCTTTTTCGTTTTCGTTTTGGTTTTTCGTTTGCTTTTGTTTGCTTAGTTTTCTGAATAAATTGGTTGGACCCCCTCTTTCATACATTGGTTTGCAAATAGTTTGGTTTGGTTTGGAAAAGAGTAGGAAAGTTCATGCTTATGTGGTAAAAAGAGCTTGTTTTTGACTGTGGCATATGCTTTGTCATGCCATGCTTGATATTGTTTTGGCTTTATGCTTAGTATTATTTGCTGTAGCATTACTTGTTATAAACAATTTATATTGCTTAATGTGCCTTGGATGAATCATGCGTTGTTTTAGCATTTAAAAGCATAGTATAGTGGTATTCTCCTTTGATGCTTTATTTGGGTTGACTTGGTGCAAGATCACACCATGTTATGACTATCAAAAGTCACCCTAGCATTTATGATCCTTTAGTTTTAAACTTGTAGTATCATTTTATGCTTTGATCAATGATGTTTTGTCGCTCTGCATGATTATGGCCATTATTCCTCTCTTAGTTTGTCGCTCCCAGTCTTTTGCTAGCCTCCACAACCAAGTATGAGTTCCTCTCATGCATCCAACTCCCTAAACCAAGTTATTCCAAAGAGTCCACTATACCTACCTATTATCTTATGCTATTCCAAGTATATTCATGCTTTTGTTTACCTTCCAAATTAAACTTGTTATGAGAAAGCTAGTGATTAAATCTCTCACGAACTTGATGGCACACTTTACTTTTCTTGCCCTTAATAAACTTGAACCATTGTGTCGTCTATGTTGTATATGCTTGCACTTATTTGTTGGGAATTAGCAGAACCATGCTTTCATGGGGAACGCTTTCAACATTGCACTTGGTACTTGTACCTAGTTGATATCATGCTCTTTTGTATATGGATGTCGATTGTGAAATGAAAGGGAGCTTGTAAGTCCATGGAGTTATGTATATGTGTTAGAAAGCTGGGTCATTGGTCTAATCCATGCTAACATGGTGGAAACCTGCAGCGTAACCATAATGAGCTGTCTATGAAGCATTCTTCTTGTAAAAAAAGAGTCCTATATTGAGAAAAAGAGAAAAAAAGAGATTATGAAAAGAGGAAGGAGAGAAAAAAGCACCATATTCCCATGGTAAATAAGAAGATTGCTGAGATGCTCGTTGTCTGCTTGCCTTGTCATTTTGATATGGGGATTCTTCTGTATCATCGGGCAAGGGGTACCCCGTTGGTGGTTCTCTATGATACACATGTACTTACAATGAAAATAACTTACCGATGACTAAACTTGAGTAGCATGAGAGCGACCCTCGTATACAAGGGACATGAGATTTCTAACTTATACTTCATCAAGCATGTACACCATAGTTTGTTCACTTTAACCTTAATCACTTCAAGATGCTTATGATAGGGGCAATGAGAGCTGAAAGCTATAAGTACCATAATTTTTGGAAGCTCTTTATGAGACTTGAATCCCTATTTCCTTTTATAAAAAGGCCTTTCTTCCACCAATATATTGAGTCTCCACCTTCTATCTTTATGCTTCTACTTTGAGAGCATAGTGGCCATTCTTAGTTCTATATGCATTGTCCCAAGACTAGTTGATTGATGCATACTTGATATTGCGTGTTTTAAACTATTTGTATCTAGTCACTCTTATGAACTTTGAAGGTGTCCTATGCATTTATATTTGCTACTCTATGAGGGACAAGCTAAATACTATTATGCTATGTTTTCTTTATGTGAAACAAACAAATGTTCTGCAAAGCATTGTTATTCATGAATCTTTTGTTTGTGCCTTTTCATGTTGCATCATAGTTTCTTTGTCTTATTGCTAGAACTTTGTCTTTCATGTTATGATTGAAGTACTATGATCCTAGCTTTGAATGTTTTACAAATACTTTGATCAAGTCTTTGATGGTGCATGTCACCTCAAAAATTATTCTTTCTTTTTATCACTTACCTACTCGAGGACGAGCAGGAGTTAAGCTGGGGATGTTGATACATTGCAAATGTATCTATAATTTTTGATGTTCCATGCTTGGTTTTATCTACTTTCTTGTGTTTTGTCCATACTTTGGAGTACTTTTCATATGATTTCTTGGACTAACCTATTAACAAAGAGCCACAGTTCCAGCTGCCTGTTTTCTGCTGTTTTTGGTTCCAGGAAAGTCAGAAAATGAATATTCTCGGAATTGGACGGGACAAAAGCCAAAGTCACTATTTTACCGGTAGACACTTGGAGCCAGAATACGAGAGGGAGAAGGGCCAGAGGGCAGCCACACCACCTAGTCGCGCGACCAGGCTTGGCCCGCGCCAGGGGGTGGTGTGGCCAGCCCAGGCACCCCCTCGGCATCTCCTTCCGCCTATAAGATGCCTCCGATACCAAAACCCTAAGTGCCTGATCAAAAATCCATGAAAGAGTCTGTAGCCGCCATTATCTCCATTCCTAGATCGGGAGGGATCTGAAGCTCTTCCCGGCACCCTGCCGGAGAGGGGAATTCACCCTGGAGGCCTTCTTCATCACCATGCAAGCCTCCGGTGTGATGCAGGAGTAGTTCATCCTTGGACTACGGATCCATGTAGTAGCTAGATGGCTAGTTCTCCTCCTTTGTGCTTTCATGTCTAGATCTTGTGAGCTCCGTTCATGATCAAGATCATCTATTTGTAATTCTGCATGTTGTGTTTGCGGGGATCCGATGGATATTGAGATGCTATTTTAGATTGATTATTGATTCTATCATGTCTTTGTTATTTGTGATCTTGCATGCTTTCCGTTGTTAGTAGCTATCTTGGCCAAGTAGATGCTAGCAACTCCAAGGGTTAGTATTTATGCTCGATAGTGGGTTCATGCCTCTGGTTATCTGGGGAAGTGACAGAAATCTCTAAGGTACTAGATGTGCTGTTGCTACTAGGGAGAAAACAACAATCCTTTGTTCATAAAACAATCGTATTGTTTACTTTACATGCAGTTCGTAAAGCAATAATCTGTTGCTTGCAACTTAATACTGGAGGGGGGTCGGATGATAACCTGAAGGTGGATTATTAGTCATAGATGTAGTTGGATGGCGGTCTATGTATAATGTTGTAATGCCCAATCAAGTTCCAAAGGAGTCAAGATGATTAGTATATGCATGTATTGCTTTCTCGATGTTTGTCAATTGCCCCGCTGTAATTTGTTCACCCAACATGTTATCTATCTTAAGGAGAGCCACCTCTAGTGAACTATGGATCCCGGTCCTTGTCTTTTACATTCAATCTACAAACTATTTACTGCTTTGTGTTTACTTTCTGCAAACTATTACTTCTTTCCATTCGATACGTTTAATCCTTTGTTTTCAGCAAAACACGGTGAGATTGACAACTTCATCGCAAGTTGGGGGCAAAGTTCTGTGGTTGTGTTGTGCAGGTCTCCACGTTGCTACTAGCACCGGCAGTGCGCCCTGCCAAGGCTCAGCTAGCAACACCTTTGGGGTGTTTCCTTGCTCCTACTGGTTCGATTAAACCTTGGTTTCATAACTGAGGGAAACTTGCTGCTGTGCTCATCATACCTTCCTCTTGGGGTTTCCAACGAGCTCTACATCAACACCGCACCAGCATTTTTCTGGCGCCGACACTGAGCCATCAGTACACTACAAGAAAAGTTTCCTTTCGCAACGAATTGGCCCGACGGTCGTCGTAGAAGGCGCGTCTTCCGCGACAAAATTCTCGGCTCGACCGTGGCTGATGGAAAACTTTTTTTTCCGATTTCGTGGCCCACTACTATGACGGATCTGCTAGAAACGTGGAGGAAGCTCGGCTGGTGCGTGGTAGAAGCAAGATTTTTGTTTCCTTGCATGATGTTGACTCGCCGAAGTCTTTTGAGGAGTGTGGCTCCCGTACGTCAGTGTCTCTAGCGAACCATACTTTTCGGTCGCGCCTCCCGGATTTAAACTCGATAACGTAGCTCCCACATGTCAGCCTCTCATTAGAAGGATCGTGTGTATGATGGAATTTTTTTCTTCGCTCGCGCTACCCTGTTCCGAAGTTGATAGCGCTGTTCGATGCATCTACCGTCTAATCAACCTCCTGGGACCCACATGTCATCCTCTCATTAGAAGAAATGTGTGTATGATGGAATTTTTTCCTTCGTTGGCGCTACCCCGTTCCGAGTTGATAGCGCTGCTCGACGCATCTACTGTTTAACCAACCTCCTGAGCCCCACATGTCATCCTCTCATTAGAAGAAATGTGCGTATGATGGATTTTTTCCTTGGATCGCGCTACCCTGTTCTGAACTTGATAGCGATTGTTCGATGCATCTACCGTTTAATCACGATGCTAGGCCCCACATGTCATCCTCTCATTAGAAGAAACATGTGTATGATGGATTTTTTACCCTCTGCCGCACCTTCGTGTTCCGAACTTGATAGTGTTGGTCGCTGCATCAGCCGTTTAATCAAACTTCTGGACCCCACAAGTCATCCTCTCATTATAAGAAACATGTGCATGATAGAATATTTTCCCTCGGTCACGCCTCCGTGTTCCAAACTTGACAGTGTTGCTCGCTGCATCAGCCGTGCTGGTGGCTTCCTTATCTCAGTCTCATATTAGAAGAATCATGGGTATGACGGACTATTTTTTCTACTCTAGCGCCACCCTATTCCTAACTAGATAGCGTTGCTTGACGAATCTGCCGTTTGGTCACGCAGCTGGGTCCCACATGACAGCCTCTCATTAGAAAGACCAGTTGAATGATTGACTTTTTTTCTCTACTCGTGCTCCGTGTTTCAAACTTGATAATGTTGCTCGCTGCATCAGCCGTTTTTTCAGGCTGCTGAATCCCCCCATGTCAGCCTCTCATTAGAAAAAATGTGTGTATGATGGGCTTTTTTCTCGCTCGCACCTCCCTGTTTCGAACTTGGCAACGTTGCTCGATACAACACCTGTATAAGGCCGGCTGGTGGGACCCACATGTCGGTCGATCTTTAAATAAAATGTGTGTATGTATGATAGACCTTTTTTCGGCCGCGTTTGCTGTTTTGGACTTCCAATAGATTTAAATTGTGTGTGTCACCACTATGCCAAAGATATTTATAGAAAATATATTATTAAACATTCCTTAGTACCTTCAAGTTATGTTTTAATGTTTTTAAAAAGATGTCGTGTGTTCGTGTTTATATTTTTAAAAATAAAAGGGCAGCCTCCTAGCATTTCAATTTATAAACTGCCACATATATAATGGACTAGTTTCTTAAAACTATAGCTGAGTTTTTTTAAGAGGTGGTTGCGGAGTTTTTTTAAGAGGTGGGGGGCAATGCTCAAAAGGCCGAATTTAAAATATTTTGGGCTATTCTACATGGTCCATATACATGTGCTATACTCCATGGGCTCATTTCCGAATTAAAATGTTCTTGCCTATGCTCCATGGGATCTTTTCTCCAATTTCACTGGCCTGTGCTCAGCAGTTCCCTGACCCTGCAGTAAAAAAAACAGTTCCCTGACCTCGAAAAGGCGTGTGTGTATGTTGGATTATTTTTTTGGGTCGAACTTGATAACATTGCTGGGTCCTCCATGCTAGCCTCTCACCACGCTAGACTTTTTCTCGCTCGCGCCTCCCTATTTCGAACTTGCCAATGTTGCTAGATGCAGCATCTCTATAAGACCAAATATACGCACATACTATATAGATGTCGATCAAATTATATTTTTTTTTAAAATTATCTATTATAATTTTATATAGTGATGATATGTCATATGTCTATTATCTGGTTCTCACGTGCAGGGTATGTGGAACTTACTAGTAATGCAGTAGTTTCAACAAAACAACATAGGTAGGCAGAGCTTTGGGGGGGGGGCTAGGGAAGGGGATGACCATAAAGGCCGAATTAAAAAGATTCTAGGATAACTAGGGGCGGATGCCCTATTCTTCATGGGCTCACTCCGAAACTAAATGCGCTATGGTGGGAGGTTACAAGACAATGAAAAGGCTGAATGGAAGGTTTTGGGCTATGATTAGGCCTGATAGGCTAATTTCATGGGCTCGGTAATAAAAATTCCAGACCTCAACAAGGAAGAAAAAATGAGGGAGAAAATTTTGGCCGATATTTTCGCGTGAAAATTGTTAACAACCAGGACACATACCCCGCGCGCGCCAAAACTTTCCTACTCGTGCCTTCACTCCAGCAGCCAGCTACTGTCTCTTTGCGCCATTCTTCTGGAGACGCGCAGGTGGTCAAAACCACAAGCCGTGCACCAAAACATTCCCACTCCATCTATTAGTCGGGGCCGCCTGACACCATTGCTGGCGGTGCTGTCCTTTTTGAGACGCACACATGCCAGCGGTCAGCTGGTCGATCCCCACGGTACGCTATAATATCCTTAGTTCGCTCAATCATTCCCTAGAAGTTGTTTCATACTCGATCTGCTCGTTTGACATTGTTCTACACTTGATCTGTTTGTTCGAATTGGTTGTCATTTTGTGCTCGGTCGATCTGTTCTCTCAAATATGTAACATAGTTCTGCACTCAATTTCTGAAATAAGCTAAAATTACATGGCATTTATAGATCTATATCCAATCAGGTTGCTCAGATATCTTGGCTTAATTAGATATGTAATAAACATGTTCGGTGAAATATCTTGAAAGCTTATGACCATCTCTATCCTCAACAGATGGATAGATATTGGATACTGAATGGAAAAAAGCAACACCTTCATATTGGGAAGGTGTTAATGAATTCATGAAGTTTGTTAGACAGCATAATGGCGACTCGGATGTGTTTTGCCCATGCCGACAATGCCTTAATTATAAAAATCTGAGTCAGAGCAGATTCGTAGACCATACTTTCGTTAATGGGATGCAATGCACATATATTAGGTGGACTAAACATGGTGAACCATATGATCGGCCTGTTCTTGATCCTCTAGCTGATGCTGATCCGCCTAAAGATCATCAGATCGAGGATGAGGACCTTTCTGGTTTGTTAAGGGACATGTACCCCACTACAAGCAAAAAAGGCGCTCCTTCTCTTAAAAGATCACTTTTCTCTGACCTGATAGAAGATGCCAAGTGTTTAGTGGATCCTGATTCTAGTATCTCAAGATTCGAACTGGTAATGAAATTACTAAAGGAGAAGTCGTTCAACAAGATTACCAACAAAGCTTTCGATTCAGTGATTAAGGTGTACAGCGAGTCAATCCCTAGGGAAGGGCTGCCAAAATCCTTTTATGAGATGAAACAGTACATCAAGGTACTTGGACTATCATATGAGAAGATCCATTTTTGTCCAAATAACTGTGTACTGTTCTGGGAGGATTATGAAAACCTCGATGAATGCCTAGTATGTAACGAATCAAGATGGGAAAATGGTGATAAAAAGAAGAAAGATCCTTGTAAGGTTCTGAGATATTTTGCAATTATAGATAGATTGAAGAGGTTGTTTCAGTCAGAACAAACATCTAAGGAAACAAGATAGCACAAAGAGATTCTCAAGCCAGACGATTACTTACTCAAACATCCAGCTGATGGCGATGAATGGAAGAACTTGACAAGGCCCATCCAAGATTTGTAGCGGATCCAAGGAACCTGAGACTTGCCTTAGCTACAGATGGATTTAACCCATTTGGCAACATGAGTAACTCGTACAACATGTGGCCAGTACTTGTTACAATTTACAACTTGCCTCCCTAGGCATGCACTGATCAGTCGAACTGCTTGCTGGCTTTACTCATCCCAGGTCCCAAATCACCTGGGAAGGATTTTGATATGTTCATGCAACCTCTTATACGAGACTTGAAGGAACAATGGAAGGGTGTCATGACTCCTGATATCCTTGCCAGTAACCATGAAGATGCCAAGTTCCCTATGCGTGTTTCTCTGTTATTCTGCACCCATGATTTTCCATCTCTTGGCACTATGTCAGGCAGAGTGGCAACAGGTTATAATGCATGTGTTCGCTGTGAGACAAAATAGGTTACAGTGAGGCTACAAAATAAGATTGGTTTCCTTGGCCACCGGGTTTTTCTTCCTCGAGGCCACAAATTCCGAAAAACTTGAAAAATTGCAGTTCTATGGAAAGAGGACTGAATATGACACTACACCACAAAAGTTCACTGCAGCTGAGTTGCAGGCACATTTACAAAAGGTCAAAAATGTCAAACCAGGAAAACAACCAGCTACCAGACAAGGTAAAAGAAAGAATACAGAAGATGCACCGACAGTAGGAGCAGCATCCAAAAGGAAGAGAGCAGAAGAAGTAGCAGCAGATTCCCAAGGGAAGGAAAAGAAACCGAGAATATTTTATAAGCGTAGATCCACTCTATGGGACTTGCCGTATTGGGCTGGTAAGACACTTCGACATAATATTGATGTCATGCACATGGAGAAAAATATATGTGACAACATTACATGCACATTACTCAACATTCCATCTAAGACAAAAGATAGCTATAATGCTAGGCTTGACTATGAAAAACTCAATGTTAACAACAAATTGAAGCTGCATCCTGAAGATACGGTTGATAAGGGCGGTGAAAAACATTACAAATTTCCAGGTGCAGAATTTACCTTGCCGATGAATAAAAGGGTACTATTTTGTGACTTCCTCCGAGGTGTGAAGTTCCCATCTGGATTTGCTTCCAACATTGCAAATTGTATCAATGCAGAGGGGAACAAGCTCCAAGGGTTGAAAACTCACGATTGCCACATCCTACTACAAAGGCTTTTAGCTCTTGGTATTAAAGGTTTAGTGAACAAGGATTTGTACAACGTGCTTGCAGAGTTGGGAAAGTTCTTTAGGGAAATCTATAGCAAAACTCTGGACAGAAGACTTGTAGTGCATCTTTAGACGGACATAGCAGAAATCCTGTGCAAGCTTGACCTGATATACCCACAAACCTTCTTTGATGTGATGGTGCATTTGGCTGTTCATCTGACTGAAGATGCCCTTTATAGAGGTCCCGTACAGTACAGATGGATGTACCCTATAGAACACCGACTTTGCACTTTCAAGGGTACTGTCAGGAACAAGGCTAGAGCAGAGGCTTGCATTGCAGAGGCATACATTGCTGCTGAAGCATTTGCATTTTGCTCAAGATACATTCTTGATCATAAAATGAGATCCAGTATGGGTGGAAGAATTGAAGAAGTTGAAAAATCTGTTTTTAACCATAGTGTTCGCCTAGTAGGAAAGAAGGAACATGGAACATTAATGCAGCACGAATATGACCAACTTACTTGGTATGTGTTGAATAACGTTGAAAACTTTGTTGCGTAGGCACTATTCATGCATATCCTCACATATATGAAATGAAACTTGTAGGAAGATATGTTCAGATGTCTTACTTGAGTTTCGTTTTTTGTAGGTTATTTAAAGCAACCAAAGGAAATATTATGCTACACCAGTATGTTGGGGTGGGTTTCAGGAATGGTTTAGGAATTATGTAAGATGGCCAATTGAACTTTGAATTGCATACGAATTGTGCACATGAGATGACCTCTTGATTATTTTGTATAACCGCAGATCACGAAGCTGCGTGAAGAGAAATCGGGCGATGTTAGTGATGGTCTCTATGCCCTATCACATGGTCCAGCAAAGAGGGTGCGGACAGCTTTAGCTTACAATTACGATGGTATCCACTACATCCTTTATGAGCGTGAGAAACATCTGAAGACACAAAACAGTGGCATCACGACCAGTGGAGAGCACTTGACAGCCAAAATGAAGAAGTCAGATGACTATGGTCATTATGGTCGCATAAAAGAGGTTATTGAGTTGAATTATAACGACAAGACTGGTGGTCAATCTATGGTTCTATTCAAGTGTTATTCGTGTGACCAAGATCTGAACAAGAAAAGGGGCCCCAGAAATGATGGGAATTTCATATCGATCAATACTACTGCTGAGTGGTACAAGGAGGAACCTTATATTTTGGTAACTCAAGCTTCCAAGGTAATTTTCTTGGATGGCAGAGATAATAAGGACTGACAATATGTGCAAAAGTTTAAGGCAAGGAGCACCTATGATGTGACTGAGTATGGCGAGCCATCCACCACAGATGTTACCCACCACGATGATTCTAGTGGTTGTATGGTAACTAAATTGGCCGAGTTGATGAAAATTTGATTGCCAGAGGTGGCTCTACGCATGATGGACAAGTAGATTTCACTATCGAGGTTAGTGTAGTCGACAAAGACAGGAATAAATTGGTTCTACCTGATGAATCTCAGGACATGTATGATGAATGGCAAGGGGAAGAAGTGAAGGAGTTGTGCCCTAGAGGCAAATAATAAAGTGTATTATTTGATATATCTCCTATATGTTCATAATACATTTCATACTGTGCTATAACTTCGTTAATACAAAACGTTAATATACATGTGGTATGTAAACAAACTGTGTCTCTAGTTACCTCTAGCAAACTAGCTCATTGGTCATAAGGATGGTCTGGGTTTCAAGATCATGGGCGTTTATGCCAATTGACAATGGGGTCATGTTATTAGTTGAATAACATGATAGACAAACATCCGACCATTATATCTTGAGTGAGATCTAGTTACAAATTTCACCATTGATGATAAAACACAGAGAACCTCACAACCTGATCCTTTGACTGTGAGGTAATGCAAATCACCATTCCGAAGGAATCTTAGATGGTTATCAAGAATCATCTCGTAACAGGGTGATCAAAAAGGTGCCACTCAGGTTTTCCAAAGGGATGTGTAGAGGAGTACATATCAAGACCAGGATTTGTCTAATCCATGTAACGGATAGATACATGTGGCCATCTCGGTGACGTTGCATTAATAAAGCTTGCCAGCATGTGACTTGGTCACGAAATGCAACGACATGAGAACGAGTAAATAAGTTCATTGGTAACGAGACCGAACTAAGGTATGGGGATACCGAAGATCAAGTCTCGAATGAATTAGGTATCATATGACAAAGGGAACGGGAAATGACTATCTCATGGTTCAAGCGATTATATTCGTGAAACACACGGGGGTCACATGGCCATCCAGGTCCCTCTGTTGATCATTGATGTGAGAGTAGTCTTGATCATGTCCGGAGTGTTTCCGAACCGAAGGATGTCACGCTTAAGGGTAGGGACGCTTAGGGTAGATGAGGCATCGTAGGAGAAATAGAGAAAGAGAAATCGGAATAGTTCTGGGTAATATCCGATGGAGATCGAAGGGGTCCGGAAGGTGTCCGGAGTGAAGGAATAATATAATATGTGTATTCGAATGTTAATTGGAGAATTAATATTAAATATATATTTTATTTTATTATTAAAGGCTTCATAATGCTAATGGGCCTCACATGAAGGAAGGCCCAATAGGGCATCGCGCCTAGGGAGAGGGGGCCAGCCGGCCTGGGCTTGGTGAGCCGCCTCAGTGGGGCTTACCTAGGGCCAGCGACTGCCCCTAGGTGGCTGGCGGGTGTAGGGTTTAGTTCCACACCGCCTGGCCGGTTGACGTCTCCTACACCGGACGTGTGACGAACTTCGGAGGCACCACACTTGGGGTGCTGCTCGTCTTCATCAATATACACCTTTCTACGTAAGGCGTGCCTCGGTCTTAAAAGGTATGAATACCGTCTCTCTCCTCTGTTACTTATGTCTACATAGTATAGATCCTAGTATTAGTGTTCGAGTAGATAGAATTTTTTTTGTTTTCTGCTATGGAACCCTTCAGTGGTATCAGAGAGGGTCTATGGGTAGACATGTCGTACGGATAGAACACATAGAAATATGTGGGCATTGATTCTCTAGTTGCTACCCTCTTTTAATGTTCTTGTTCATATCGCGGCACTGTTTGATGAAGCGGCCCCCAACCGAATTCACGTGGTGATTCATGAGACTGGTCCATGAATCAAAGTGGCTTAGGGGGGTTGTATGTCTCTCTGCAGTAGTTGATATGGCATCAACATTGGAGGGCCCTGAAAAGGGAAGAAGAACGACAATCATTTAATCCATGTTGTGGCTCCACATTCGTAGGTAGGGTTCTACTAGGAAAGCCCTAAAGCCGCGTAAAACTTGCAATAGATAATATAGAAGCGTCTATTTTTATTATTGCATAGGGGCATGTTCTATAACGTGGCAATGTGATGGCCCAAAATATATCAAGCTCGTTGGGGAACCCCAAGAGGAAGGTATGATGAGCACAACAGTAAGTTTTCCCTTAGTACGAAACTAAGGTTATCAATCCATTAGGAGCAAGGAAACACCCCAAAGGTGTAGCTAGCTGAACGTTGGCAGGGCGCACTACCGGTGCCAGCAGCAACGTGGAGACCTGCACAACACAACCACAGAACTCTGTCCCCAACATGCGATGAGGTTCTCAATCTCGCTGGTTTTGCTAAAAACAAAGGATTAAATGTATCGAATGGAAGGAAGTAATAGTTTGTAGAAAGTAAACACAAAGCAGTAAACAGTTTGTAGATTTAATGTAAAAGAAAGGACCGGGATCCATAGTTCACTAGAGGTGACTCTCTTAAGATAGATAACATGCTAGGTGAACAAATTACAGCGGGACAATTGACAAACATCGAGAAAGCAATACATGCATATACTAATCATCTTGACTCCTTTGGAACTTGATTGGGCATTACAACATTATACATAGACCACCAACCAACTTCATCTATGACTAATAATCCACCTTCAGGTTATCATCCGAATCCCCTCTAGTATTAAGTTTCAAGCAACAGATTATTGCTTTACGAATTGCGTGTAAAGTAAACAATACGATTGTTCTATGAACAAAGGATTGTTGTTTTCTCCCTAGTAGCAACAACACATCTAGTACCTTAGAGATTACATCACTTCCCATTACGGAGGCATGAACCCACTATCGAGCACAAATACTAACTCTTGGAGTTGCTAGCATCTACTTGGCCAAGATAGCTACTAACAACGGAAAGCATGCAAGATCACAAATAACAAAGACATGATAGAATCAATAATCAATCTGAAATAGCATCTCAATATACATCGGATCCCCACAAACACAACATGCAGAATTACAAATAGATGATCTTGATCATGAACAGAGCTCACAAGATCTAGACATGAAAGCACAAACGAGGAGAACCATCCATCTAGCTACTACATGGACCCGTAGTCGAGAGATGAACTACTCACGCATCACACCGGAGGCTTGCATGATGATGAAGAAGGCCTCCAGGGTGAATTCCCCTCTCTGGCAGGGTGCCGGGAAGAGCTTCAGATCCCTCCCGATCTAGGCATGGATATGACGGCGGCTACAGACTCTTTCGTGGATTTTTGATCGGGTACTTAGGGTTTTGGTCCCGAGGGCAATATATAGGCGGAAGGAGAGGCCGAGGGGGTGCTGGGGTCGGCTAGACCACTTCGGGCGCTGCCAGACTGGCCGCACTGTGTGGTGTGGCCAGCCCCCAGCCCTTCTCCGTCTTGTATTCTGGCATCAGATGTCTTCCGGAAAAATAGGCACTTTGGCTTTTGTCCCGTCCAATTCTCAGAATATTCATTTTCTGACTTTCCTAGAACCAAAAAACAGCAGAAAACAGGTAGCTAGCACTGTGGCTCTTGTTAATAGGTTAGTCCAAGAAATCATATGAAAAGTACTCCAAAGTGTGGACAAAACACAAGAAAGTAGATAAAACCAAGCATGGAACATCAAAAATTATAGATACATTTGCAATGTATCACAATGACAAGTTTATGAAACTTTCATTGAAGCTATTGATGATCAAAATGCTGTAACCACGTCATAACACTTTACGTTTTGAAGTATTACTTATTATGCTGGGATATTTATATATTCGGCGGTAGCATAATAAGATAATCCCTCACAGTATTCCAGTTACCGTATTCCCCTTGTGTGTGCACCACCAAGAAAGATCTTCGGTATGAGGCGACAGACGGTGAGCGGGTGTCAGACATATCTATGTTCGCATACAGTGGGTGTAAGCCACGTTGCACTGTGAATACACACAAGTTATAAATGGCGAGCCTAGCGTGTTACAGAGATGTGGCCTCGGAATACATGAGACCGAAAGGTCGAGCATGAATCACATAGTTGATGTGATCGACATTAGGGAATGTCCACCTTTGATACTGCACTAATGGCCGTGATGATCGGGGAGGTGCGGGGGATTGGGATCATGTGATCACTAAACGAGTAGAGGGATGTTCGTTTGAGTGGGAGTTCTTTTCTTTTAAAGTTTGATAACATAATTAAAAGTTGAACTCATTATTATGAACATGGTCTAAATACTTTGCAAATCCATTATAGATGTCTCGCCCACCCACCTTCAACCTTAGCACTTTCCTCGAGAAGGACAAGCTGAAAACTGATGGAACCAACTTCACCGCATGGTTCCGTAATCTTAGGATCCTCCTAGTCCCCTACAAGTTGACTTATGTCATTGAGTCTGAGCTTCTGGCTAAGCCTGCAGATTCCGCCTCCTAGGACGAAAAGAATGTGTGGTAGTCCAAGGCGGATGATTTCTCCCTCATCCAGAGTGGGATGCTCTATGCCATGGAGCCAGAGCTTCAAAAGCGTTTTGAGAAGATGAATGCTTTTGAGATCATTGAGGATCTCAAGGTTGTCTTTGCTCCACAGGCTCGTGCAGAGAGATATGATGCTTCCGAGCTCTTCTTCTCTGCTAAAATGGAAGAGCATAACAGTATTAGTGAGCACGTGGTCAAAATGCCTGACTATGTTAAGCGTTTGAACACCCTGGATTGCAAAATCCCGGAGGAGCTCGCAATTGATAGGGTGCTGCACTCGCTGCCCCCTAGCTATAAGAGCTTTGTGATGAACTACAACATGCAAGGGATGACTAAGACCCTTGCTAAGGTGTTCGCCATGCTCAAAACTGCTGAGGTTGAAATCAAGAAGGAGCACACAGTGTTGATGGTCAATAAGACCACCAATTTTAAGAATCCAGAGCAAAAGGGAAAAGGCAAGGGAAAGAAGTCCAAGAAGGATGGCAAGATCGTTGCCAGTACCTCAAAGACTGCCAAGCCCGGCCCTAAGCCCGACACTACGTGCTACTACTGCAAAGGGGATGGGCACTAGAAATGCAACTGCCCCAAGTACCTTGAAGACAAGCGAGCTGACAAGATAGCTACCAATGACAAAGGTATATGTGATATACATGTTATTAATGTGTTCATACAAGCGCCAGGAGTAACACCTGGGTATTTGATACCGGATTTGTTGCTCACATTTGTAACTCTCAGCAGGATCTATAGAGTAGGAGGCGTCTGAGGAAGGACGAGGTGACGATGCACGTCGGCAATGGTTCGAGAGTCGAAGTGATGGCCGTCGACACCCTGTATCTCCGTATGCCGTCAGGATTATTTTTGGTTTTGAATAAATGCTACTATGTACCCGCATTGAGTATGAATATTGTGAGTGGGTCTTGCTTGTTGCAAGACTGTTATTCGTTTAAATCAGGAACAAATGGTTGTTCAATTTATATGAATGATATTTTCTATGTTCATGCTCATGTGTGTGATGGTTTATTCTTACTTGATCTTGATTGTAGTACACACATCCATAGTGTTGATGCTAAACGTTGTAAGCATAATGATGATAATTCCATGTTTATGTGGCATTGCCATCTTGGTTACATTGGCATATAACGCATGAAGAAGCTTCATTCAGAAGGGCTTCTTGGATCATTGGATTTCGAATCCCTTGATACATGTGAGCCTTGCCTCATGGGCAAGATGACTAGGACACCATTCTCCGGGACAATGGAGAGAGTTGTAGACCTACTGGGAATCATACATACGGATGTATGTGGACAATTGAGCGTCTCAACATGCAATGGTTATCATTACTTTGTTACCTTTACTGACAACTTAAGCAGATATGGATATATCTACTTAATGAAGCACAAGTTTGAAACCTTTGAAAAGTTCAAGGAATTTTAGAAAGGAGTAGAGAATCAACTTAACAAGAGAATTAAGCATCTTTGATCGGATCAAGGAGGCGAGTATTTGAGTTATGAGTTTAACATGCACTTGAAAGACTGTGGGATTATCCCACGCCACGCCACCATAACACCACACAGAATGGTGTGTTGAACATCGAATCAACCCTATTAGATAGTGTGCGGTCCATGATGTCTTTAACTGATTTGTCTGTGTCTTTTTGGGGATACGCGTTAGAAACCGTTGATGTTATTTTAAACTGAGCACCATCCAAATCCGTGCAGGCAACCCCATATGAGATATGGTATGGACAGAAGCCAAAGTTGTCATTTCTGAAAGTTTGGGGTTGTGAGGCTTATGTTAAGAAACTGCAGCCTGACAAACTCGAACCCTAATCAGAAAAATGTATCTTTGTGGGATATCCAAGGGAAACCGTTGGGTATACTTTCTACAACCAAGCCGAAGTGATGCTTAAGGCTGTCCGGATTTTAATAGCAATTGCTGCACATTTCGACCATGAAATTTGGCAGATGGATGTCAAGACCGCATTCCTCAATGGTCACATTGGTGAAGAGTTGTATATGATGCAACCGGAAGGATTTGTTGATCCTAGGATGTTGGGAAGGTGTGCAAGCTTCAACGGTACATTTATGGATTGAAGCAAGCATCTCGGAGCTAGAACCAACATTTTCATCAAGTGATCAAGAGTTTTGGATTTGTCCAAAATCAACAAGAGTTCTGTGTTTACAAAAAAGCGAGTGGGAACTCAGTTCTTTTTTTAGTAGTATATGTGCATGACATATTACTCATGGGAAATGATGTGGATCTTATGAGAAGCGTGAAAGCATATTTGAGTAACCAATTTTCCATGAAGGATCTAGGTGAAGCTGCATACATATTAGGAATCAAGATCTATAGAGATATATCAAGGCGCCTAATTGCATTAAGTCGGAGTACTTACATCGAAAAGATTTTGAAGAGGTTCAAAATGGAGAATACCAAAAGGGGCTTGGTACCAATGATGAAGAATTGCAAAATGAGTATGACTCAATGTCCGGTAACAGATAATGATAGAGAAAAGATGTCTTACATCCCCTATGCCTCAGCCATAGGATCTATCATGTATGCAATATTAAGTACGCGACCTGATGTGGCATTGGCTCTTAGTTTGACGAGCCGATACCAAAGTAATCTAGGACCGAATCACTAGACAGCTGTAAAGAATATCCTAAAGTATCTGAAAAGAACAAAGGATATGTTCCTAATATATGGAGGAAGTGATGAAGCTCTAAATGTAACATGTTACATAGATGCGAGCTAGAACTCGGATCATGATGACTCGAAGTCTCAAACAGGATTTGTGTTCCTAGTGAATGGTGGGGCGGTAAGCTGGAAGAGTAAGAAGCAGCCGGTGGTGGCGCAATCTTCAATGGAGTCTGAATACATTGTTGCGGCCGATGCAGCGAATGAAGTTGTTTGGTTAAGGAATTTCATCATCGAACTAGGAGTTTTTCCAAATGCGCAAGACCCCGTGATGATCTATTGTGATAACACGGGAGCTATTGCAAACGCAAAGAAACCAAGGACTCATTCCGCGGCCAAACACATCAAGCTTAGATTTCACGTCATCCGACAGAATGTTGACGAAGGTGAAGTCAAGATTTGCAAAGTAGATACGGAACTGAATATGGCAGATCCTTTGACCAAAGCTCTCCATCAGGAAAAGCATGAACAACATCGAGATTCCATTGGTGTTAGGTTCCTGCCTATTGTAAACTAGTTTTATTTGTACACTAGTGCAAGTGGGAGACTGAAGGAGTTGTGCCCTAGAGGCAAATAATAAAGTGTATTATTTGATATATCTCCTATATGTTCATAATACGTTTCATACTATGCTATAACTGTGTTAATACGAAACGTTAATACACGTGTGGTATGTAAACAAATTGTGTCTCTAGTTACCTCTAGCAAACTAGCTCATTGGTCATGAGGATGGTTTAGGTTTCAAGATCATGGGCATTTATGCCAATTGACAATGGGATCATGTTATTAGTTGAATAACATGATAGAAAAACATCCAACCATTATATCTTGAATGATATCTAGTTACAAAGTTCACCATTGATGATAAAACACAGAGAACCTCGCAACCTGATCCTTTGACTGTGAGGTAATGCAAATCACCATTTCGGAGGAAGCTCAGATGGTTATCAAGAATCATCTCGTAACAGGGTGATCAAAAAGGTGCCACTCGGGTTTTCCAAAGGGATGTGTAGAGGAGTACATATCAAGACCAGGATTTGTCTAATCCATGTAATGGATAGATACATGTGGCCATATCGGTGACGTTGCATTAATAAAGCTTGCAAGCATGTGACTTGCTCACGGAATGCAATGGCATGAGAACGAGTAAACAAGTTCATTGGTAATGAGACCAAACTAAGGTATGGGGATACCGAATATCAAGTCTCGAATGAATTAGGTACCATATGACAAAGGGAACGGGAAGCGACTATCTCACGATTCGAGCGATTATATTCATGAAACGCACGGGGGTTACATTGCCATCCAGATCCCTCTGTTGATCATTGATGTGAGAGTAGTCTCGATCATGTCCGAAGTGTTTCTGAACCGAAGGATGCCACGCTTAAGGGTAGGGACGCTTAGGGTAGATGAGGTATCGTAGGAGAATTAGAGAAAGAGAAACCAGAATAGTTCCGGGTATCCGATGGAGATCGGAAGGGGTCCGGAAGGTGTCCGGAGTGAAGGAATAATATAATATGTGTATTTGAATGTTAATTGGAGAATTAATATTAAATATATATTTTATTTTATTATTAAAGGCTTCATAATGCTAATGGGCCTCACTCGAAGGAAGGCTCAATAGGGCATCGCGCCTAGGGAGAGGGGGCCAGCCGGCCTGGGCTTGGTGGGCCGCCTCAGTGGGGCTCACCTAGGGCCAGCGACTGCCCCTAGGTGGCTGGCAGGTGTAGGGTTTAGTTCCACACCGCCTGGCCCCTAGGTGGTGCGCCCCCCCTCCCACTATATATAGGGGTCTCCCCTCCCCCTTTGGGATCATCCCATTCCCTCTCATTCTCTCTCTCATCCATTTAGGACTTCTTCGTAATATTGGAGAGAACCTCGTGGGTGAGTTCTCCACCTTCACACCACTGTCGTGTGATCAGGGATCCGGCATCTACTTCTTTCGCTTCTCGGCTGGATCGGAGTACGATTGACGTCTCCTACACCAGGTGTGTGATGAACTTCGGAGGCGCCACACTTGGGGTGTTGCTCGTCTTCATCAATATACGCCTTCCTGCGTAAGGCGTGCCTCGGTCTTCAAAGGTATGAATACTGTCTCTCTACTCCGTTACTTATGTCTACATAGTATAGATCCTGGTATTAGTGTTTGAGTAGATAGAATTTTTTTGTTTTCTGCTACGGAACCCTTCAAGAAGATCCAACCTAGTGGGAATATGTGGATCTAGAACACGGCGGTGCTGAAAGCGATGATGGTGATGATGATTAGACTGGTGTTTCATATTATGCAGTGATATGGTGAACAGTGATTCGTATTGGTTTTCTCTTTGTAAAATGTATGAGACATGATGACAATTTTCTATTGGATTGTAATCCTAGACTAATTTTTTCCCTATCTAAATTGGATTAAGCTTAATTCGACAAGTGCAAACATATATAGAACAGGTTCACTTGGCGTGCAGCAGAAACATTGGCTCAGTACATTAATTAATTATCAACCACAGGACCAGTTTCATACATAAGAGGGCATATGCACCCCATGTTAGTAGAGATGGGCGAGCACAATGTCTCGACAAATAGGGTAGCTAGCGTTGGTCTCAAACCAAGTGAAGATGCACTTGCGGTGGTACAGATGGTTGCATCCCGAAGACGTGCCGTTGTGCGCTTCGATAGCGCCTGCATGCATATGCTGTAGTGGCCATCCTCCTGCTCAACCAGGTACCAACTATCTTGAAGTGCCGACAAGTTAACGATGAGCCAGAGATTCAGGCTGAGGGTAAGGTCGAAGTGGAACCCGTCGACCCACATACATGCCACAAGCCAGAGCCAGTGCAGAATGTCATACGACATGATGATGTCCCACTCCTCCGCCGTGAGTTGCAGGTTCTTCAGCAGCCATACACGGCCAAGAACCTTGCGCATAGTTCCCACAACCTTACTCGCTCTTCACATCTTGCTAGGAGGCAGGCTGAGATTCAACACTTCCTGTTTGCAGGGTGTGGTCGCGACATCGTCATCCTCCATAGGGGCTGGGATGGAGCCAGGCATCCTCCTGAGCTCGTACGTCCTCGAGAAGAAGATCTTCAGTGTCATTGTGTACGGCATCACCGTGTTAACTAACTATAGCTCAAAGACGGAGAAGTCGGTTGTGGCTGCGGAGACACGGCAGGCATGGAAGACATGCGGGCCAGACTCGATGATGCGCTCCTATGAGGAGCGCTCCAGTTCCTGTGGTGCCGCCATTTGGGGATTTTTTTGGGGGGTGGGGGGATGGGAGGGGGGACGGGAGGGGGCGGGGATAGTCCATGGTGCTGGCCTAGATGAGGAGGAAGAGGCCAAGGGAAATTGGTGAGGGCCTGTTTGATTTGTAGGATAGGAAAATCGTAGGAATAGGAAAAATGTAGGATTGCATTGTCATGTTCACTCCAATCCTATAGGAATTCATATGCACCAAAGTGTGTTTGATTCCACCATAGTAGGAATCTAAAAAAGAGGTATGGGTGAATGTTTGATTTCCTACGAAAACTAGTGCTGTACAAAGGAATCCTTAGGAAAAATTCCTATGGGCATAAAAAATCCTACAAATCAAACAATCGTCATAGAAAAATTTCCTATAGGATTTAATCCTCAAAATTCCTAGGAAAATCCTTGGAATCAAATGGACCCTGTCAGTGGACTACTCAAACAAAAGGCGGGGTCACGCTACCTCGTCACTCCCCAATGTCATCCCTGGCTTGTCCTCTCTTCATGGTTCTATTTAGGTTCGTCATAGTAATTTGGGTAGTACATAGTCCTACATGTATTGCCAACTAAGCATTTAGCTGACATGGCATGCAATTATATTATGAGAGAGATCCTTGGGGTAACTAGCTATGCTATCATAAGGGCGTCTCCAATGTGCAAATAAGGTCGGATTTAAGACACCTGTGGTCGACCTTAGTGGAATTTAAACATCGTAGCACTCGGTCTTAAGCTAAGAAACCTTGCGGTCGACCATACCGGTATGACCCGGCCATAAGAACTAGAAAATCATTGTTACTCTCTCCTCACTACACAGTGCGCTTGCGGCAAAATTTCAAGACAAAATGAGTCTACATTGCAATAAATGAGACTTTGCATGGTACCACACCTATGTTACTTTCCACTATGGAGGTAGTAACTTATTTTATTTATTTTGTGAAAATGGAGGTAGTAACTTAGACTAGTAATATATGCATGTTAAGTTACTCCCCACCATGATCAACCTAAATATACTAGTAACTTGCATATGTTGTTGTCTTCATAGTGGGCGATAACATGTGTGTGGTGTCATGCAAGACCTAATTAATTAGGTTCTAGACTCATATAAATGTGTGATGTTATGGTAATACCTCCCTCTTTTTCATCATTAATTATCATGTCATGTCACCAATTTTCTTAGTTGGCATTGCATGTACATGCAAGTTACTACTCCCACGTGATGAGAGGGATGGCTGTTGTCTCTGTGTTAAATAGAGGAAGCGTTGTTGAGCTAGACAGGGAAGACAAATATTTTAACATATCCTTGATTTTTTTGTGGCATCGTCTATGCAGCATAGGCACCGGCGCCGGATGGATGAGAAGTGGTTTGGGCACCGATATTTGCATACGTTGTGGAGGGACACCCAAGTTCTACGGATTTCCAAGCTTTTTAGCTAAAAGAGAGCAACTATGTAGATGCACAAGCTGGTGGTACTTCCCCTTGCTATCGGTAAAAGAGAGAAACTATGTGGATGCGATGATGATTCAATTTGTACATAACATAACTAGTATAGGTACAACACAACCACGGCACAAACTAAACCATACTCTAGACAGAATCATCACACACATAGACACCCGAATATCATACGGTTCTTTTTTGTCAAGAACCTATGTCGCCCTCTACCCGTGCGGGCACGCCGTCTGGTGTTCGATGAACTCGAGGAAGCTGTCAGCCATGTCACAACCTTTGTTGCTGCACTTGACCTTCATTCCCGAGGACATCTGATCCACGGTAGTGGTTGGTTCAAAGACGCCTCTGTATTCACACCTCGGGCACTGGCCATCGGACAATTTTCCAACACATTGTGCGCATGCAATGTGCGCCATGGCCTTGCCAAAGCACTGCTCGTGCAAGGGAAAGAGATTTAGCCAAAAAACAAGAGTTGTATCGAACCAGTGTGGAAAACATCATGAAGAAAGAAGTAGTAATAACCATGTACACGGGACGACGAACAATTTGAGAACACAGCCTGCAGCTGAAGACCTGCCTCATTGCACTCATGTCAATCATAGCTTCAAACCACTCGTCCGCCATAGAGCCGTCTTCTTCAACTACGGCGGATCTAAGAGGGATTTTGAGACCGAGCGAGAGAGCAGAGGGAGGAGCGCAGATCTGAGAGGGTTGATGAGAGCGAGCGAGAGAGACTGGTACAATAGTTAAATACTAGGAGTACTAGACTCCTCATCTCACTCTAGGCAATATCGTCCGTCCATCCAAATTCAACAGCCATGAACCGATACCTTATATCTTTGGCAAGAGACCTGTACGGAGAAAACTAGGGAAGCGTTGTGTTCCCTGATTAATTATCTCCCTATGACCCGGTGCACACGTCGCTTTGATGACCTAGGGCTACGTGGAAGACTAAATACTATACTCCCGTACTACTTCGGGATGGAGGTACTAGTACTACTATTCTACCTCTATTTGGGATGAGAGTATGAGACTAGCCCCAATGGGGGTATCAGGTGGTACATACTCTATCATGCATTAGGACTTTCACAATGGGGTGTATCTTAACACGTTACCATAGGAGTTATAAATACCTAATAGACAACCTCTCCAATGCATTGAATTTTAGAGGTTGTATCTTAATTTAATGTTTTTTCTCTTATGCATACATTTTATTGGGCAATCAACTATTTTTGCCTATGATTACGTGCAAGGGGTGTATCTTAGCTACTAATTGACATGTCACAAAAGCATTTTGCCTAGTATGCCGCGCTAAGAGACTCCCCATTGTCAAAGACCTTATTACATGCATGGAAAATGCTTATGTATCACGACAATTAATGATGAAAGAGATTGTGTTGGTATCACTGAAAAATAATTATAATTTTCAGCCACGTCCATAAAGTATAGGGTGTATAATTGGTTCTTGTACCTTGTGTCATGTAGAAATCAACCTACTATAATGATGAAAGAGATTGTGTTGGTATCACTGAAAAATAATTATAATTTTGAGCCACATCCATAAAGTATAGGATGCATAATTGGTTCTTGTACCTTGTGTCATGTAGAAATCAACCTACTACTACTAGCTACCTATTACTCATTATTCTCGAGAGAAATGACGAAGAGGATTCTATAATTATTGAGAAGTGTGTTTTGAGGTTTGTGCATAGCGTTCACTGTGCTAAAGACTATCAATAGAATATTCTATATGCTAGCATGGATAGAAGATCCAGCGGTTTGCAATGTTGGGATTTGCCAGGCTTGATCGATTTTTCAAAGTTCAAAGTACTACGCATACAATATAGTATGGTAAGATTATATAATATAGGTAAAGCTCAAAAAAATATGAATATGCGAGTCTCACGTGCCGGAGTACTTCTATATAGTGACTAGTAAGTTGCATGTGTCGTGCATGTGAGACTCAGATAATAGACGTATGACATATCATGGATAATATTCAACATGATGATTCTAGAACATGGTGGAGTTTGCTCTAGGTACTATTCAACATGAATCCAGCTGCTCTAAACCATTGGATCTAACAGCCTAACGATAAGGATTGGTGCTATGGATCATTCATATTCAAAACTGCTCCATTATAGTGGTAGAGAGAATACAACCTACTGTGCTATGAAATTTTTGGAGTGGTGACATGATGGTTCTAGAACATGCATGGTGGAGTTTGATCTAGGTATTATTCAACACGAATCCAGCTACTCTGAACCATTGGATCTAACAACCCAACGGTAAGGATTGGTGCTATGGATCCAATTCAAAACTTCTCCATTATAGTAGTAGAGATAATATGGCATATTGTACGGTCAGGCATGTGCAACTTATTACGACTGTATACTAGAGTACATACTCCAAGAATTTACCAGACTCGTTGCTCGAGCTGCTAGCTGCTCGTCACCTCTGTTTCGAGAGTGTATGCTACTACTACTCCTACTATCTGATTAGACTACGGCCAGCTGAAAGTACGGCCGCTACAAGTACTGATATGACATTTCTATTTTGAGTTAATGCCCCGGACAACCACCTACTATGAAAAAACTCACTCGCCCCCAAGCGGTCGCTCTACATACTCCTTGGAGCATCTAAAAAAAGTACTCCTTGGAGAAATGTTGGGTCAAAACTGAGTAGCACCGCTAGTAGTACTACTAGTACTATACTTTCTCCTTCATTCTACTCTCCGGCGAAATTTCTTTCTTCCACCAAAGGCATGTTACCCTCACAAATACTTGAAGGAATCCCGGTGGATTAGCTTCATCGTCCTCGGAGGTATGCTTCGGCTCAAGGCCAGGCCCCGAAACAGTTCATCCGGCGGGAACATGTCGTCGTTGGAGCCGCCTCTGTAGAGCGCCGGTCGCCCGCGGTAAACATGCGTTGCCCCTGCCGGCCGACGAGGCGAATTTGGGCCCCCTCGAGGCTACCGATCCTCTGCTGGCCGCGTCACGGAGGCGTCAACACGGCAGGCGAACAAAAGTGGACCTCTACAACAAAGCGCCGGTCCCGGTGGGCCTCCCTTTCGACTGTGACGGAGCTGCGTCCGGGAAGGTGCTCTGGCTGGACATCAATCGTGGCCAAGTTAAGCCCGTGCAAGACAACAGCCAATCCTTCCACCGGGAACCTGCAGCCAGCGATAATGCGACCGGGGAAGACAACTCGGGTGGGCGCTAGGTTGCCGTGGTCGTGGCCGACGTCGTCCTGGGTCCCCTCGAGCCTATCGATCCTATGCTAGCCCTTGCTTATGATCAGGACATGCTCGAGTTCGAGCTCGCGCGCGAGGAATCTGTGGCAAGCGAGCATGCGACCGGGGTAGACAACTCGGGTGGGCGCCAGGTCGCCGTGGCCATAGCAGACGACGCCATCATGGGTCCCCTCGAGCCTATCGATCCTATGCTGGCCCTTGCTCACCATCAGGACATGCTCAAGTTCGAGCTCGAGCGCGAGGAACCTGTGGCTGGCGAAGGTGCGGCTGGGGAAATCGACTCGGTAGGGGGCAGTGTGCTCCTCTACTCGTTTTGAGCAATCTCGTCCCTTCGACCATGATCAACGCGCAAGTGCGTGCTGTGTTTCGTGTGTGAAGCAAATAGTAGTAGCAAGAGTATGGCTCAGGTGCTCGCTTGAAATTGAGCTAGACTCGATTACCTTTCCAAGCTAATTTTTAGGGGCCTTTGTGCCAATTGTATGGACCTGGATGTAATTTTCTATTTTTTGATGTAACCTTTTAATTCCACCGAACGTGTTGATTGAAGCATGATGCACTTTCAGGTGAAATTAGCTACTCCCTCCGACCCAATTTAGTTGACTTAGATTTGTCTAGATTCATGAATCTAGATAAAACTAACTCAACTAATTTGGGTAGGAGGGAGTATAAAATTAAGCTTGAAAAATATAACATGTAATTTATCCAACAAATTCATGTAGTGCTAGTAGTAAACTAGTAAGTTGCACATGCCCTGCACATGAGACTCAGATAATAGACGTCTAACATATCATCACTATATAAAATTATAATAGGTAAAGCTGAAAAAATATAAATTTGAGCAACATCTATAATATATGGGTGTATATTTGGTTCTCGTACTTTGTATATCATGTAGAGTGAATGATTATTAGCTAATCTAAAACTTCCAAATTTGGTAACATGGTCTGGAGAAACGAGGGAGAATATTCAAGAATGATGGAGAAGTGTTTTGAGGTTCCCATGTTTCCGGACATAGCGAACCACCCATGTTTTACTTGTGATTCCTAGGTTCTTTGAGTTTTCAAGGTTCATAGATAAATTAACCCACTTAAATTACACTATTGTCTCTGATTCAAATTAATGTTCTCAGATTTGTCTAGATTCGGGTATATGCATCTAGCATAGAAACATGACTAGATACATTTGAATCTAGATGAATCTATGAACATTAATATGGATCGAATGGAGTCTGTCAAAATTATGTCAAAAAAATTCGAACCACATGTGAGCTGCCAATTGCTCTTTAAATTCCACAAAACTCTTTTGAAGTTGCCCACCAGACAACCAATATATGGAGAACACGGCCGAGAGTTTTCAAAGATTCAACTTCTTTCTAGACTTTGCATGCCGGCAAAGTTGACCCTTCTTTGAAAAAAGAGAGATATAGGCCAAAAAAACAGGGGGACTCATGCATGGCGTCCTTTTGCTTGTACTACCTGCCATGAAAAATAATAAACATGAGTTTTTTACAACTTTTGAAAAAAGCCGCTTCACAAAAACGGCCTACCATGTATAAGTATGAACAAGTTTCAGGACAAGCGACCAAGCAAGGTCACGGACATATCCATGTTTATGGGAATATTGTAGTAGTACTACAAGGTAGATGTGCACATCTTGACGTTGGTAAACAGCTTTGCCAATGGAAGTTCCCAAATACTAGGAAAAGTAACAACTCCAATTTTCTAAGCGATGGAAATATTTTTCTCTATAAAGCAAAGTACTCCACTTCGGTACTAGTACTACTCGAAAAGGGAGGCGGCTCCTTCTCCAAAAAAAGAGAGGAGGCACCGCGAGAGCAGCGGGAGGAGGAGTCAGAAGGCGGTGCAATGTCAGAGCATAGCTATGATGGGCTGCTGACACGAGGTACACTCCACTAGTAGTAAATATATGGACCTACTAGTAGTAATATGCACGCAAAACAAGTTGTGTTTTCTCTCTCCTTCGCTGGCTCTCACCATCCATCCTCCATCGATCTCTTCTCTGCAGCCGCGGATGCACAGTCCGGCTTGTCTCTTCAACATGCATAGTGTGGCGCTGCGCACGTGTGACTTGGTACGGCACACCGATCTACTTCCAACAACCGTTTTCCCCCTGAAATTCAAGCCATCTACTGGATTAATAAATATCTACACCAATACAAAAAGTCTCAAAAGTAATAATAATAATTACAAAAAGGTCCTCATACCACATTGCGACGACAACAAACCCTGCGCTAATTGGAGTGTCTCGCTCCTTCAGGACCTATGATACATTGCAAATGTATCTATAATTTTTGATGTTCCATGCTTGGTTTTATCTACTTTCTTATGTTTTGTTCCCACTTTGGAGTACTTTTCATATGATTTCTTGGACTAACCTATTAACAAGAGCCACAGTGCCAGTTGCCTGTTTTCTGCTGTTTTTGGTTCCAGGAAAGTCAGAAAATGAATATTCTCGGAATTGGACGGGACAAAAGCCAAAGTTCCTATTTTACCAGAAGACTCACGGAGCTAGAATACGAGATGGAGGAGGGCCAGGGCCTGGCCACACACCCCCAGGCGCAGGTCACCCCAGGCCATGCCAGGGCATGGTGTGGGCCCCCTGGCACCCCCTCGGTCTCCCCTCTCGCCTATAAGAGCCTCCTGGTACCAAAAACCTAAGTCATCAATCAGAAATCCATGAAAAGTTCTACAGCGCCGCCGCCACCAAAGGGGAGATTCGGGGGACAGAAAGTCTCTGCTCTGGCACCCTGCCGGGACGGGGAAGTTCCCCCGGAGCCATCTCCATCGATCTCCACCACCATCTCCATCACCGTTGCTGATTCCCATGATGAGGAGGGAGTAGTTATCTCTCGAGGCTAAGGGTTCTACCGGTAGCTATGTCTTCATCTCTCTCTCTCTATGCATGACCTTATTGTGATCACGAGCTTTGTAATCAAGTAGATCTACCTTGCTACTCAAGTGCTTTAATAGATCTCTGCTCTCCCCATGTGTGTGAAAGTGACAGCGTGCACGCCATGGTGGCACTTAGGCTAGAGATTACAAATACTTGTTATGAGTTATATTTGGAGTTGGATGTCTTTATGAAATTGTGGTGTTTGTTGGACTCATCTAGTACTCAAGGTGACAGTGTGGGGTTTTCTAGATGGGGAAAGTGAACTTTGAGGTGTGCTGTTATAGCCCTACCATGGATTAGAGTGTCCAACCAGAGAGTAGTTCAGAGTAGTATCATGAAGAGAAGATATTTATATGAGAGTGTTCACTAGCGAAAGTATGATCCCTAGGCCTTGTTTCTAAGCATTAAAACACCGTTTGCAACTAGATCTATTACATGTCTGCTTGTTTCCATCTTTATTTCAGTTTGCCTTTAGTCTCTTCCACGCCATCAAGTTATTTTCTATCACCGTTACCGCTTATAATTATCCATACCACTTGTATTTCACTATCTCTTCATTAACTAGTGCACCTATACACCTGACAAGTGTATTGGGTGTGTTGGGGACACAAGAGACTTCTTGTATTTTGATTGCAGGGTTGCTTGAGAGGGGATACCTTTGACCACTTCCTCCCTGAGTTCGATAAACCTTGGGTGATCCACTTAAGGGAAAAATTGCTGCTGTTCTACAAACTTCTGGACTTGGAGGCCCAACAACTGTCTACAAGAATAGAAGTGCGTAGACATCAAGCTATTTTCTGGCGCCGTTGCCGGGGAGGTAAGGTAAAAGGTATTCACACCGGAGGATTAAAGAAGAAGAACCTCCCACGGCAAACGCCTATTTTCTCCGGCAATCGCTGTCGGAGGTAAGGTAAAAGGTAGTCACATCCTCCGGTGTGAGTGCTCGAAGTTATTTCCTTTAGATTCTGCAATTTTGTCTTTTCGTTTCTTGTTTTCACTAGTTAGGCTTAATGGAAAACAACAAAAAATTAGAGAGCTTTTTAGTATTTTTCCTAAGTTAGAACTTGAATTGTCTGAAAAGAAAATTAAAAAACCCATGGAACTTTCTTTGCATGCTAATAGCAATGTTATTAGTATGAATCTTTTGAACACCTTTGTTACTACTGCTATGGAAACGTCTAAGCTTGGGGAAGTTGGTTCTTATGAAAATGATATCTTTAGTTCCCCAATTTTAAGGAAGAAAATTTGCTCTGATGATACTTTATCTCCCATATGTGGTAATTCTAATGATACTTGTGATATTTTAAATCCACATACTGAAAGCATCCCTTTTAAAATACCTATAAAAATTATTGATCGTGTTATGGATAACTACTATTTTGGAGATGGAACTGTCCATCCCGGTGATGATTTGCTCTTTATACACGAATTATGCGGGTTGTTCAAGTGTGTAGGTATTACAACAGATCACGTTAAGAAGAAGTTATTCTCTTTTTCACTTAAGGGCAAAGCAAGGGAGTGGTATGAGCTACTAGATGATCCTCATCATTTGGAGTGGAAGGAACTTGAATCTCTCTTTTACTCTAAATTTTATCCTCCTCATGAAATTCATAAAGATAGGAATTACATTTATAATTTTCATCCTCATGATGGAGAAAGTATTGCCCAAGCATGGGGGAGATTGAAGTCACTAATGCTCAAATGTCCCATTCATGAGCTCCCCCGTAATATTGTTATTAATAATCTCTATGCAAGGCTTTCAGGACATTACAAGGACTATCTAGATACTTGTTTAGAGGGATCCTTCACAAGCAAGGAGGTCAAAGCTAAGTGGGATCTTCTTGAAACAATTCAAAGCAATACCGAAGATTGGGATAACAACAAAGGTAAAGAACCAGGTATAAACTATGAGTATGGTTGCATTAAGTCTTTCGCTGAAACTACTGATTTTCAAGAGCTTAGTGCTAAATATGGTCTTGATCCTCAAATTCTTATTAATTGTTTTAAAACCTTTGCTTCTCATATTAATGCTCCTAAATAAAATTGGGACATGTATCATGAGCCTTTTAAAGACACTTGCATGGAAAATGAAATTGTTGTTAATGATAGCAATAAACATGCTCAAACCTCTGAAAGTACTATTTCTTATAAGCATGTTAATTTTTGTGGAATACATAGACCTTGTGAGAATAATAAAATTGAAGAATAATATTGTATCACCCACAGGAATGAAACAACTAGAATGTGGTACAGGGATTTAAATGATCTTGGTAAAAAAGTTTGTGCCCTTTATCCTTTTATTCGTGAACTTTGCTTTGAAGTGGGTCATTTCAATTTTCAATGCTCAGGCCATAATAATAGCCCTTCTAATCCAATGAGTACTGCAAGTTTGTATTGTGATGACATGATCACTCCTAATCAGCATGATGAACTTACATTATTTTTGGGATGTGAAGAGTTATCAAGAAAAACCTCTTTGGTAGATATGGGTGCTTTTGATATGAATAGTGCCATGCATGGTTGTCATATTTATTGTGTTGATAATTTCCACACAAATACTTACATACAAAATATTATAAAAGATGAGATCTTACCAGAATATGACATGACTAATATGTGTTTTGGTCTTATTAATGAAAAGGAGGAATCCTCCAAAGTTTCTTCTATTGTCTCTTACAATGAACCAGGGTATATGGAGAAGCTTCCTTTCAAGCCTCTCCGTCCTAGAGAGAAGAAGAAAAATAAGAAAAGGAGGAGTAAAAGGAGAGAGGAAACGGTATTTTCCCCTAAGCATGTTGCTCCTATTATAGTTTTTGATGAGTCTGAACTCGATGATGTTCCTATGCCTATTATCTATAGTAGTGATCATGATTGGGAAAAACACACTACTTTTGATATTGAAAATCTCTTTGGTACTAATCCTTAAAATGATGATATTAATAATTTCTATACTATTAGTGCTATCCATGATCCTTCCAATGATGATGAACACACTTTGGAAGATAACTATTCTATTGCTTATGATGATACTATACCTCCAATATATGATGATTACAATGATGAGTATGATATTTTCAGTCCACCTACTATTGAGGAGGAAGTTAATTATGATTACAATATGCCTCCTATATTTGATGATTATGGTGATGAAAATAATAATGATAGCTATTTTGTTGAATTTGCTCCCACTACAATTAACAAGAATGACTATGTTTATGTGGGAAGTATTAATTCTTCTATGCATGTGGCTCATGATAAGAATGTTTTATGTGATAGTTATATTGTTAATTTTATTCATGTTGCTACTGAAAGTTATTATGAGAGAGGGAAACATCGTTCTATGCATCTTAATAATATTAAGTTTCCCCTCTTTATGTTGAAAATTTTGAAGTTGCGCTTGTTTTGCTTTCCTATGCTTGTTGTTTTGTGCTTTCATGACTTGTTTCTTTACAAGAGGAAGTGGGTTAGACTTAAATGTGCTTTGAATTTGCTTCTTGATGCTCTCTTTTACTTCAATTCATATTTCTTATGTGAGCATCTTCTCAAACTATCATGCCTAACTTAAAGGCGTTAAAGAAAAGTACTTATTGGGTGATAACCTAAAAGTTTTAGATGAGTCTTGGAAGTTATTACTTCAGTAATAACCGCTCCTTAACCTTTTATTTGCTTTTTGTGCCCAGAGGAACCTCTAATGAGAGAGAAGTAATGATTGGGAAAGTTGCTGTCCCGAAACAGATTTTTGTGCTTCACCGTAAAAATTCGTGTAAAATATATGTATGTATTTTTGAGGCGTGAATTTATGTGCTTCTGCCCCAGGTTGTTATCTAACTTTAGTTAGTTCAACACTTTTTTATTTGAGCAACACAAGGTCTTCGAAAAAATTCGTCTTTACCTTCTGGTCTGTTTTGCCAGATTTCTGCCATTTTCTGCATTTGCTTCTTGTTGGTTCCTTTTTGAGTTCTTTTGGGGAATTGAGCTTGTTGAGGGAAGTGCTACAGTATCTAGTGTTCTAATGGAAGTTTCTTTGGTGTTAAAACTGAACCTTAAGACTTATTTATCTTGAGTGCACTAATGTTGCTAATAAAGATTGTGTGAAGTTTTGTATGAAGGGAAAATTTCAGGTGTATGGAAGGAATGAGTAATGAGATGAAGGATGGACTAAAGCTCAAGCTTGGGGATGCCACGCGTGTCACCCCAAGAAATATCCAAGAAGTACAAGCGTCAAAGCTTCGGGATGCCCAAGGCATCCCCTTCTTCATCAATAAAAATCCCAGGTTTCTTCCAAACACTTCATTTTTATTGTTTCATGCACAGTTGTGTTGTTCTTGGAGCGTCTTCTTTTTCGTTTTCATTTTGGTTTTTCATTTTGCTTGGTTTTCTTAGTTTGCTGAATAAATTTGTTGGACCCCCTCTTTCATACATTTGTTTTCAAATAGTTTGGTTTGGATTGGAAAAGAGTAGGAAGGTTCATGCTTAAGTGGTAAAGAGAGCTTGTTTTTGACTGTGGCCTATGCTTTGTCATGCCATGCTTGATATTGTTTTGGCTTTATGCTTAGTATTCTTTTCTGTAGCATGACTTGTTATAAACAATTGAGATTGCTTAATGTGCCTTGGATGTATCATGCGTTGTTTTAGCATATTAAAGCATAGTATAGTGGTATTCTCGTTTGATGCTTTATTTGGGTTGACTTGGCGCATGCTCACACCATGTTATGACTATCTCAAGTCACCATAGCCTTTATGATACTTTAGTTTTCAACTTGTAGTATCACTTTATGCTTTGATCAATGATGTTTTGTCGCTCTGCATGATTATGGCCATTATTGCTCTCTTAGTTTGTCGCCCCGTTTTTGCTAGCCTCCACAACAAAGTATGAGTTCCACTCATGCATCCAACTCCCTAAATCAAGTTATTCCAAAGAGTCCACCATACCTACCTATTAGCTTATGCTATTCCAAGTATATTCATGCTTTTCTTTACCTTCCAAATTAAACTTGTTATAAGAAAACTAGTGATTAAAGCTCTCACGAACTTGATGGCACACTTTACTTTTCTTGCCCTTAATAAACTTGAACCATTGTGTCGTCTATGCTGTATATGCTTGCACTTATTTGTTGGGAATTAGCAGAACCATGCTTTCATGGGGAACGCTTTCAACATTGCACTTGGTACTTGTACCTAGTTGATATCATGCTCTTTTGTATATGGATGTCGTCGGTGTGAAATGAAAGGGGAGCTTGTAAGTCCATGGAGTTATGTATATGTGTTAGAGAAACGCTGGTCATTGATCTAATCCATGATGACATGGTGGAAACCTGCAGCGTAACCATAATGAGCTGTCTATGAAGCATTCTTCTTATAAAAAAAGAGTCCTATATTGAGAAAAGAAAACAAAAAGAGAAAAAAAATGAGATTATGAAAAGAGGAAAGAAAGAAAAAAGCACCATATTCCCATGGTAAATAACAAGATTGCTGAGATGCTCGTTGTCTGCTTGCCTTGTCATTTTGATATGGGGATTCTTCCGTATCATCGGGCAAGGGATACCCCGTTGGCGTTTCTCTATGATACACATATACTTACAATGACAAGAACTTACCGGTAACTAAACTTGAGTAGCATGAGGAGCGGCCCTCGTATACAAGGGATATGAGATTTCTGACTTATACTTCGTCAAGCATGTACACCATAGTTTGTTCACTTTAACCTTAATCACTTCAAGATGCTTATGATAGGGGAAATGAGAACTGAAAGCTAACAAGTACCATAATTTTTGGAAGCTCTTTATGAAACTTGAATCCCTACTTCCTTCTATGAAGGCCTTTCTTCCACCATTATATTGAGTCTCCACCTTCTATCTTTATGCACTTACTTTGAGAGCATAGTGGCCATTCTTAGTTCTATGTGCATTGTCCAAAGACTTGTTGATTGATGCATAACTTTGATATTGCTTGTTTTAAACTATTTGTATCTAGTCACTCTTATGAACTTTGAAGGTGTCCTATGCATTTATATTTGCTACTCTATTGAGGGACAAGCTAAATACTATTATGCTATGTTTTCTTTATGTGAAACAAACAAACGTCTTGCAAAGCATTGTTATTCATAAATCTTTTGTTTATGCCTTTTCATGTCGCATCATAGTTTCTTTGTTTATTGCTAGAACTTTGTCTTTCATGTTATGATTGAAGTACTATGATCCCAGCTTTGAATGTTTTACAAATACTTTGATCAAGTCTTTGATGGTGCATGTCACCTAAAAAATTATTCTTTCTTTTTATCACTTACCTACTCGAGGACGAGCAGGAGTTAAGCTTGGGGATGTTGATACATTGCAAATGTATCTATAATTTCTGATGTTCCATGCTTGGTTTTATCTACTTTCTTATGTTTTGTTCCAACTTTGGAGTACTTTTCATATGATTTCTTGGACTAACCTATTAACAAGAGCCACAGTGTCAGTTTCCTGTTTTCTGCTGTTTTTCGTTCCAGGAAAGTCAGAAAATGAATATTCTCGGAATTGGACGGGACAAAAGCCAAAGTTCCTATTTTACCAGAAGACTCACGGAGCTAGAATACGAGATGGAGGAGGGCCAGGGCCTGGCCACACCCCCCTAGGCGCAGGTCACCCCAGGCCACGCCAGGGCATGGTGTGGGCCCCCTGGCACCCTCCCGGTCTCCCCTCTCGCCTATAAGAGCCTCCTGATACCAAAACCCTAAGTCATCAATCAGAAATCTACGAAAAGTTCTACAGCGCCGCCGCCACCGAAGGGGAGATTCGGGGGATAGAAAGTCTCTGTTCTGGCACCCTGTCGGGACAGGGAAGTTCCCCCGGAGCCATCTCCATCGATCTCCACCACCATCTCCATCACCGTTGCTGATTCCCATGATGAGGAGGGAGTAGTTCTCTCTCGAGGCTAAGGGTTCTACCAGTAGCTATGTGTTCATCTCTCTCTCTATGCATGATCTTATTGTGATCACGAGCTTTGTAATCAAGTAGATCTACCTTGCTACTCAAGTGCTTTAATAGATCTCTGCTCTCCCCATGTGTGTGAAAGTGACAGCGTGCACACCATGGTGGCACTTAGGCTAGAGATTACAAATACTTGTTATGAGTTATATTTGGAGTTGGATGTCTTTATAAAATTGTGGTGTTTGTTGGACTCATCTAGTACTCAAGGTGACAGTGTGGGGTTTTCTAGATGGGGAAAGTGAACTTTGAGGTGTGCTGTTATAGCCCTACCATGGATTAGAGTGTCCAACCAGAGAGTAGTTCAGAGTAGTATCATGAAGAGAAGATATTTATATGAGAGTGTTCACTAGCGAAAGTATGATCCCTAGGCCTTGTTTCTAAGCACTAAAACACCGTTTGCAACTATATCTGTTACATGTCTGCTTGTTTCCATCTTTATTTCAGTTTGCCTTTAGTCTCTTCCACGCCATCAAGTTATTTTCTATCACCGTTACCGCTTATAATTATCCATACCACTTGTATTTCACTATCTCTTCGCCGAACTAGTGCACCTATACACCTGACAAGTGTATTGGGTGTGTTGGGGACACAAGAGACTTCTTGTATTTTGATTGCAGGGTTGCTTGAGAGGGGATACCTTTGACCACTTCCTCCTTGAGTTCGATAAACCTTAGGTGATCCACTTAAGGGAAAACTTGTTGTTGTTCTACAAACCTCTGCACTTGGAGGCCCAACAACTGTCTACAAGAATAGAAGTGCGTAGACATCAACCTACGGTACCCAGGTTCCAAAAAAGAAATAAAGAATACCACTGCCCCAATTTTTAGACTAAGTGTACCATGCTTTCTTACAATTCCCAAGTTTTAGGATTTTTCAAGCGGGCATAGAAATATTTTTCATTTTATTCCTGTTTAATCTTCTTGCTTTTTGATGAGGTCGCTGCATGTAATGCTAGTTGTTCTATTGTTCAAATGTTAGGTATTGTACATGCCGGTATAAAGCCGGCAATAGATGACGTGTCACTTTGTTATACCTAACACTCGGTTATACTATTGAACTAGCTCTCACACACTTGTAGAATATTAATTTATACCTAATTCGATAAATCGACGGAAAGTCGTCTGAGTGGGTGAAATTAGCTAGAAAATTAAGCTTGAAAAATATAACATGTAATTTATCCAACTATTTTATGTACTATAGTAAATAAATGGCACATGCTATGAACTCTAAGCCATATTGATCGCACTTCCTTCCAAAAAATACTTTTACTTCTTTACCATGCATGCTAACATGCACCGACCTAGCTATACCAAAATATGGGCACACGATCATTACCAAGACAGGGTATGTCCATGACCTTGGTCATTTGGCTTGAAACCCAAGAAAGTTCATACATAGTAGTACATGATATAGTAGGCAATACCAGAAGTGTGAGTTTTTCAAGAAATTTTACTGGTAGAAAAATAAGAAAGAATGGCCCCACCAAATTTTCGTACAAAGTGGACAATTCTTTCTTACAGTTCCCAAGTTTAAGTATTTTTCAAACTTCCAAGCTAAAGCTCCACGTGCACTTGAATGCATGACTCTAAGTCGATTAAACGAAATTAGGTCAAACTTGAATACATGTGAGCGTGATAGACTATTACTCTTGAAAATATCCAAAATCCTTTTGAAGGTACCCAGCAGCCAATATATCATGGGCCAACAATAGTTTTGAAAAATGCCATTACTGATTAGTATTTGAATGCCGACAAATTTGACCGCGTATGGAAAACATTCAAACAAAATAAAGCGTAAAACAAAAACATGAGACTTCATTACGATTGAGGTACTTTTGATAGTAGTATTATTAATTGCTCTATTTTTTAATTGTGATATCTATTGCATTTTCCATGTTTTCTATTTCAATCCCACCAAATATTTTGCAATGCCCTCTGCCTAGTTCATGCATCATATATATAGAGCACATTTTGCATTACTATTCTTCTGTTCCATGTGCATCTCATTACATATGGAACTATAACAGATTGAAGTATTGTTTATATGTGTCAGGAATCAGCTGGTTCAGGTAAGACACGTTCAGGTACCAAACGCAAAGCATCGACAAGTCGTCCTGATAATGCTACCAGTGGAACACAAACACATGCCGTGAAATATAATAAACGAAAATCAGGAAACTCACATACGGCTAAAAAGTGTCGTCTTGGCGGCACACCACAGGTTCCAACAGTAGTAGATGCAGCAAATACCATCCCACACATTCCACAATCACCAATTTCCAATCAAGATACCCAGCAACAATTGACAGCCGAACCAGTTTTGACCTCTACTTGCCTAACATTGCTGGCACAACACCAACAAGCTAGCGATGATCACCAACTTGTTGATCAGCCCGTCGCCAAACAAGGTATGTGTTCCAAGGATTATTGATGCATGCTTCCTTATATATATCGTGCAAGCTTGATGTAATGGTTGAATTGGCATCTACACGAAGATTTAAGAAAAGGGGGCCAATGGTAGGAAAAAGGTTGAAGCTAAAATTTCCGAAACGCAATCTAGATATTGCATCAATTCTATTATGCCTGGCAAGTGAAGGCCAGAAGATCCAGAAGAATCTGCTTTTCTAGCATCCGAAAGCGTTTCTGTCAGGAATGATATTCCCATCTTCGCATCGTTCAAGCTCCAACAACAGACCCCTAACCATTACAATTCATTACTGCAGAAGTTGCATGTAAGTCATGGTGCTCTGTCCCATGCATTCAAGCTTGCTCTTGGTTCTATTCTAAGTCACATAACACATCAAATGTTCCATTCTTGCTGGCAATCTTTTAAACTAGCAGTGTTGGTCTCAAGAGTGTTCAATCTAGCAAATATGTTTATAAAGGAAAAATCAGATTTGCTAGGCAAGTTGTAAATAAAGACCAACTTCTTTATGGCATTAAAAGCATCATCCTCATTGCATTAGAGTAAATCTCCTCCCACTACAGCATCCAAAGCATATCTATAGCAAAGAGCAATTCCAAGATAAAAACTGCTAAGAAACAAGCTTTGAATCATTTTAGGTTCAGTTTTTTCATGTAAATCAGAGATTCTAGACCAAGCTTCTTTGGAAGTCTCTTCAATTCCTTGCTTAAAAGTGAAAATCATTTCCTCAGGTGACATAGTGATTGGAGCAATGCTAGACATAATGGCAACTTAAGATAGGAACTAGTAATAATTTTTTGTGTTTTTAATAAAGAAAGAAAACTAGTACAACTAATTTTTGTGTGTTTTTGATAAAGAAACAAGCAAACAAAGAGGAAACAAACTAAGAAAAACAAAAACAACAAAGTAAAGAGATTGGTTATGAGGGACTCCCATTGTGAAGATGTCCTTGACTCCCCGGCAATGGTGCCAGAAAAATACTTGCTGGCTCGTGGTTGATATAGAGCTCGTTGGGGAACCCCAAGAGGAAGGTATGATGAGCACAGTAGTAAGTTTCCCTCAGTTATGAAACCAAGGTTATCGAACCAGTAGGAGCAAGGAAACACCTCCAAGGTATTGTTTCCAACTTGGAATCCTGCATAACACAACCACAGAACTTTGCCCCCAACTTATAGTGAGGTTGTCAATCTCACCGGTTTTGCTGAAAACAAAGGATTAAACGTATTGTGTGGAAGAAAGTAATACTTGTAGAAAGTAAACAGAAAACAGTAAACAGTTGTAGATTGATGGAAAAAGAAAGGACCAGGGTCCATAGTTCACTAGTGGTGATTCTCCTTAAGATAGATGACATGTTGGGTGAACAAATTACAGCGGGGGAATTGACAAACATCGAGAAAGCATACATGTATATACTAATCATCTTGACTTCTATGAGATTTGATTGGGCATTACAACATTATACATAGACAGTAATCCAACTACATCTATGACTAATAATCCACCTTTAGGTTATCATCCGAACCCCCTCCAGTATTAAGTTGCAAGCAACAAATAATTGCATTACGCATTGCGTGTAAAGTAAAAAAATATGACTGTTCTATGAACAAAGGATTGTTGTTTCTCCCTAGTAGTAACAGCACATCTAGTACCTTAGAGATTTCTGTCACTTCCCCAGATTACTAGAGGCATGAACCCACTATCGGGCATAAATACTCCCTCTTGGAGTTGCTAGCATCTACTCGGCCAAGATATCTACTAACAACAAAGAGCATGTGATACGTTGCTAACGTATCCATAATTTTTGATGTTCCATGCTTGGTTTTATCTACTTTCTTATGTTTTGTCCACACTTTGGAGTACTTTTCATATGATTTCTTGGACTAACCTATTAACAAAAGCCACAATGCCAGTTGCATGTTTTCTGCTGTTTTTGGTTCCACGAAAGTCAGAAAATCAATATTCTCGGAATTGGACCGAACAAAAGCCAAAGTCGATATTTTACCAGAAGACTCACGGAGCCAGAAGACGAGATGGAGAGGGGCCACAGGGTGGTCACACCATATGGTGGCGCGGGATAGCCCTGGCCGCGCCACCAGGTGGTGTGGTCCCCCTGGCCGCCCACCGACCTTGCCTATTCGCCTATAAGATGCCTCCCGATGCAAAAACCCTAAGTAGTCAATCAGAAATCTACGAAAAGTTCTGCAGCACCGCCGCCACCGAAGGGGAGATTCAAGGGATAGAAAGTCTCTGTTCCGGTACCCTGCCGGGACGGGGAAGTGCCCCTAGAGCCATCTCCATAGATCTCCACCACCATCTCCATCACCATTGTTGATTCCCATGATGAGGAGGGAGTAGTTCTCTCTCGAGGCTAAGGGTTCTACCGGTAGTTATCTGTTCATCTCTCTCTCTCTCTATGCATGATCTTATTGAGATCATGAGCTTGTAATCTATAGATCTACCTTGCTACTCAAGTGCTTTAATAGATCTCTGCTCTCCCCATGTGTGTGAAGTTGACAGTGTGCAGACCATGGTGGCACTTAGGCTAGAGATTACAAATACTTGTTATGAGTTATATTTGGAGTTGGATGTCTTTATGAAATTGTGGTGTTTGTTTGAACCATCTAGTGCTCAAAGTGATAGCGTGGGGTTATCTAGATGGGGAAAGTGAACTTTGAGGTGTGTTGTTATAGCCCTACCATGGATTAGAGTGTCCAACCAGAGAGTAGTTTAGAGTAGTATCATGAAGAGAAGATATTTATATGAGAGTGTTCACTAGCGAAAGTATGATCCCTAGGCCTTGTTTCTAAGCATTAAAACACCGTTTTCAACTAGATCTGTTACATGTCTGCTTGTTTCCATCTTTATTTCTGTTTGCCTTTAGTCTCTTCCACGCCATCAAGCTATTTTCTGGCACCGTTACCACTTATAATTATCCATACCACGTGTATTTCACTATCTCTTCGGCCGACTAGTGCACCTATACACCTGACAAGTGTATTGGGTAAGTTGGGGACACAAGAGACTTCTTGTATCTTGATTGCAGGGTTGCTTGAGAGGGCTACCTTTGACCACTTACTCCCTGAGTTCGATAAACCTTGGGTGATCCACTTAAGGGAAAACTTGCTGTTGTTCTACAAACCTCTGCACTTGGAGGCCCAACAACTGTCTACAAGAATAGAAGTGCGTAGACATCAAGCTATTTTCTAGCGTCGTTGTCGGGGAGGTAAGGTAAAAGGTACTCACATCCTCCGGTGTGAGTGCTCGAAGTTATTTCCTTTAGATTCTGCAATTTTGTCTTTTTGTTTCTTGTTTTCACTAGTTAGGCTTAATGGAAAATAACAACAAAATTAGAGAGCTTTATAGTATTTATCTTGAGTTAGGACATGAAGTGTTTGAAGAGAAAATTAAAAAACCTATGGAACTTTATCTGCATGCTAATAGCAATGTTATTAGTATGAATTCTTTAAACACCATTATTACTAATGCTATGGAAAATTCTAAGCTTGGGGAATCTAGTTTTTATGAAAATGATCTTTTTAGTTCCCCGGCTTTGGAAGATAGCTATTCTATTGCTTATGATGATACCAAACCTCCAATATATGATGATTACAATGATGAATATGATATTTTCATTCCACCTACTATTGAGGAGAAAATTAATTATGATTACAATATGCCTCCTATATTTGATGATTATGGTGATGAGAATAATAATGATAGCTATTTTGTTGAATTTGCTCCCACTACAATTAATAAGAATGACTATGCTTGTGTGGAGAGTAATAATTATTATATGCATGTGGCTCATGATAAGAATGTTTTATGTGATAGTTATATTGTTAATTTTATTCATGATGCTACTGAAAGTTATTATGAGAGAGGGAAACATGGTTTTATGCATCTCAATAATATTAAGTTTCCCCTCTTTATGTTGAAAGTCTTAAAGTTGCACTTGTTTTGCTTTACTATGCTTGTTGCTTTGTGCTTTCATGACTTGTTTCTTTACAAGATTCCTATGCATAGGAAGTGGGTTAGACTTAAATGTGATTTGAATTCGCTTTTTGATGCTCTCTTTTACTTCAATTCATATTTCTTATGTGAGCATCTTCTCAAACTATCAAGCCTAACTTAAAGGCGTTAAAGAAAAGTACTTATTGGGAGATACCCAAAAGTTTTAGATGAGTCTTGGAATTATGTAATAACCGCTCCTTATCCTTTTTATTTGCTTTTTGTGCCAAGAGTAACCTCTAATGAGAGAGAAGTAATGCTTGGGAAAGTTGCTATCCCGAAACAGATTTCTGTGCTTCACCGTCAAAATTCGTGTAAAATCTCTGTATGTCCTTTTGAGGCGTGAACTTTTGTGCTTCTGCCCTAGGTTATTATCTAACTTTCGTTAGTTCAACACTTTTCGATTTGAGCAATAGAAGGTCTTCAAAAAAATCCGTATTTACCTGCTAGTCTGTTTTGCCAGATTTCTGCCATTTTTTGCATTTGCTTCTTGTTGGTTTCTTTTTTAGTTCTTTTGGGGAATTGAGCTTTTGAGAGAAGTGCTACAGTAGCTAGTGTTTTAATGTAAGTTTATTGGTGTTAGAACTGAACCTTAAAGACTTATTATCTTGAGTGCACTAATGTTGCTAATAAAGATTGTGTGAAGTTTTGTATGAAGGAAAAAAATTCAGGTGTATGAAAGGAATGAGTAATGAGATGAAGGATGGACTAAAGCTCAAGCTTGGTGGGATGCCATGCGTGTCACCCTAATAAATATCCAAGAAGTACAAGCATCAAAGCTTGGGGATGCCCAAGGCATTCCCCTCTTCATCAATAACAATCCCAGGTTTCTTCCAAACTATTCATTTTTACTGTTTCATGCACAGTTGTGTTGTTCTTGGAGCGTCTTCTTTTTCGTTTTTGTTTGATTTGTTTGCTTAGTTTGCTGAATAAATTGGTTGGACCCCCTCTTTCATACATTGGTTTTCAAATAGTTTGGTTTAGGTTGGAAAAGAGTAGGAAAGTTCATGCTTAAGTGGTAAAGAGAGCTTGTTTTTGACTGTGGCCTATGCTCTGCCATGCCATGCTTGATATTGTTTTGGCATTATGCTTAGTATTCTTTGTTGTAGCATGACTTGTTATAAACAATTGAGATTGCTTAATGTGCCTTGGATGAATCATGCGTTGTTTTAGCATATTAAAGCATAGTATTGTGGTATTCTCCTTTGATGCTTTATTTGGGTTGACTTGGCACATGTTCACACCATGTTATGACTATCCCAAGTAACCATAGCATTTATGATCCTTTAGTTTTGAACTTGGAGTATCACTTTATGCTTTGATCAATGATGTTTTGTCGCTCTGCATGATTATGGCCATTATTGTTCTCTTAGTTGGTCACTCCCAGTCTTTTGCTCGCCTCCATACCAAGTATGAGTTCTACTCATGCATCCAACTCCAAATAAAACCAAGTTATTCCAAAGAGTCCACCATACCTACCTATTAGCATATGCTATTCCAAGTATATTCATATTTTTATCTACCTTCCGAATTAAACTTGTTATGAGAAAACTAGTGATTAAAGCTCTCACGAACTTGATGGCACACTTTACTTTTCTTGCCCTTAATAAACTTGAACCATTGTGTCGTCATGTTGTATATGCTTGCACTTATTTGTTGGGGATTAGCAGAACCATGCTATCATGGGAAACGCTTTCAACATTGCACTTGTACTTTGTACCTAGTTGATATCATGCTCTTTTGTCTATCGATGTCGTCGGTGTGAAATGAAAGGGGAGCTTGTAAGTCCATGGAGTTATGTATATGTGTTAGAGAAACGTCTGGGACACCAGTCTAATCCATGTTGTCATGGTGGAAACCTGCAGCGTAACCATAATGAGCTGTCTATGAAGCATTCTTCTTATAAAAAAGAGTCAGATATTGAGAGAAAAAAAGAAAAAGAAAAAAAAGAGATATATGAAAAGAGGAAAGAGAGAAAAAAGCACCATATTCCCATGGTAAATAAGAAGATTGTTGAGATGCTCGTTGTCTGCTTGCCTTGTCATTTTGATATGGGGATTCTTCTGTATCATCGGGCAAAGGGTACCTCGTTGGCGGTTCTCTATGATACACATGTATTTACGATGACAAGAACTTACCAGCGACTAAACTTGAGTAGCATGAGGAGCGGCCCTCGTATTCAAGGGACATGAGATTTCCAACTTATACTTTGTCAAGCATATACTCCATAGTTTGTTCACTTTAACCTTAATCACTTCAAGATGCTTATGATAGGGGAATTGAGAGCTGAAAGCTAATAAGTACCATAATTTTTGGAAGCTCTTTATGAAACTTGAATCCCTACTTCCTTCTATGAAGGCCTTTCTTTTACTTTTATGTTGAGTCTCTACCTTCTATCTTTTTGCACCTACTTTGAGAGCATAGTGGCCATTCTTAGTTCTATGTGGATTGTCCCAAGACTTGTTGATTGATGCATAGCTTTGATATTGCTTGTTTTAAACTATTTGTATCTAGTCACTCTTATGAACTTTGAAGGTGTCCTATGCATTTATGTTTGCTACTCTATGAGGGACAAGCTGAATGCCACTATGCTATGTTTTCTTTATGTGAAACAAACAAACGTCTTGCAAAGCATTGTTATTCATGAATCTTTTGTTTATGCCTTTTCATGTTGCAACATAGTTTCTTTGTCTTATTGCTAGAACTTTGTCTTTCATGTTATGATTGAAGTACTATGATCCCAGCTTTGAATGTTTTACAAATACTTTGATCAAGTTTATGATGGTTTATGTCACCTCAAAAATTATTCTTTCTTTTTATCACTTACCTACTCGAGGACGAGCAGGAGTTAAGCTTGGGGATGTTGATACGTTGCTAACGTATCCATAATTTTTGATGTTCCATGCTTGGTTTTATCTACTTTCTTATGTTTTGTCCACACTTTGGAGTACTTTTCATATGATTTCTTGGACTAACCTATTAATAAGAGCCACAGTGCCAGTTGCATGTTTTCTGCTGTTTTTGGTTCCACGAAAGTCAGAAAATCAATATTCTCGGAATTGGACCGGACAAAAGCCAAAGTCGATATTTTACCGGAAGACTCACAGAGCCAGAAGACGAGACGGAGAGGGGCCACAGAGTGGCCACACCATATGGTGGCGTGGGCTAGCCCTGGCCACGCCACCAGGTGGTGTGGGCCCCCTAGCCGCCCATCGACCTTGCCTCTTCGCCTATAAGATGCCTCCCGATGCAAAAACCCTAAGTAGTCAATCAGAAATCCATGAAAAGTTCCGCAGCGCCACCGCCACCGAAGGGGAGATTCGGGGGACATAAAGTCTCTATTCCGGCACCCTGCCGTGATGGGGAAGTGCCCCTGGAGCCATCTCCATCGATCTCCACCACCATTGCTGATTCCCATGATGAGGAGGGAGTAGTTCTCTCTCGAGGCTAAGGGTTCTACCGGTAGCTATGTGTTCATCTCTCTCTCTATATGCATGATCTTATTGATATCATGAGCTTGTAATCTATAGATCTACCTTGCTACTCAAGTGCTTTAATAGATCTCTGCTCTCCCCATGTGTGTGAAGTTGACAATGTACACACCATGGTGGCACTTAGGCTAGAGATTACAAATACTTGTTATGAGTTATATTTGGAGTTGGATGTCTTTATGAAATTGTGGTGTTTGTTTGAACCATCTAGTGCTCAAGGTGACAGTGTGGGGTTATCTAGATGGGGAAAGTGAACTTTGAGGTGTGCTGTTATAGCCCTACCATGGATTAGAGTGTCCAACCAGAGAGTAGTTCAGAGTAGTATCATGAAGAGAAGATATTTATATGAGAGTGTTCACTAGCGAAAGTATGATCCCTAGGCCTTGTTTCTAAGCATTAAAACACCGTTTGCAACTAGATCTGTTACATGTCTGCTTGTTTCCATCTTTATTTCAGTTTGCCTTTAGTCTCTTCCACGCCATCAAGCTATTTTCCGGCATCGTTACCACTTATAATTATCCATACCACTTGTATTTCACTATCTCTTCGCCGAACTAGTGCACCTATACACCTGACAACTGTATTGGATGTGTTGGGGACACAAGAGACTTCTTGTATCTTGATTGCAGGGTTGCTTGAGAGGGATACATTTGACCACTTCCTCCCTGAGTTTGATAAACCTTGGGTGATCTACTTAAGGGAAAATTTGTTGTTGTTCTACAAACCTCTACACTTGGAGGCCCAACAACTGTCTACAAGAATAGAAGCGCGTAGACATCAACATGCAAGATCACAAATAACAAAGACATGATAAAATCAATAATCAATCTGAAATGGCATCTCAATATCCATCGGATCCCCACAAACACAACATGTATGATTACAAATAGATGATCTTGATCATGAACAGAGCTCACAAGATCTAAACATGATAGCACAAAGGAGAAGAACCAACCATCTAGCTACTACATGGACCCGTAGTTCAAGGATGAACTACTCACGCATCACACCGAAGGCTTGCATGGTGATGAAGAAGGCCTCCAGGGTGAATTCTCCTCGTGCAGGTCCGAAGAGCTTCAGATCCCTTCCGATCTAGGGATGGAGATGACGGCGGCTATAGACTCTTTCGTGGATTTTTGATCGGGTACTTAGGGTTTCTGTATTGGAGGCTATATAGGCGAAAGGGGACGACGAGGGGGTGCCCTAGGTGGCCACACCACCCCCTGGTGTGGGCCAGGACTGGCTGCGCGGCCAGGTGGTGTGGGCGGCCCCTGGCTCCTCTCCGTCTCGTATTCTGGCTCCGTGTCCCCTCGGTGAAATATTGACTTCGGCTTTTGTCCCGTCCAATTTCGAGAATATTCATTTTCTGACTTTCCTGGAACCAAAAACAGCAGAAAACGGGCAGCTGGCACTGTGGCATCTTGTTAATAGGTTAGTCCAAGAAGGTGTATAAAAATACTCCAAAGTGTGGGCAAAACATAAGAAAGTAGATATAAACCAATCACGGAACATCAAAAATTATAGATACGTTTGCAACATATCAAGTACCACTGTCTCGGACTCCTAGGTGTGCATATATTCAAGGCTTGGTTCACCAAGATTCTCACTTAAGTCCATGGCAAACCTTCCAGCGGCAAGGCCGTAGGAGAAGATGGTCTGCATCTGGACATAATTGAGGATTGGCTTGTTCAGAAACTCGACATCCTTGGGGTGATCCTAAGAAAGGGAATTGGTGTGAGGTTAGTGGTAGTAAGCGAGGTTACAAAAGGGAATTGTAGGGATGTTAGTGCATGAACTAAAATTAGTTAGTACCAAGATGTGTCCCCTATAGTGGGCGTCCTCCAAGATGACGGTGATGGTCTCTTCATCCTAGCCAGCTCTGCTAAGGTCCCTGAGCTTGGACACATGGGTCCACCTGGTCCTCCACTTACGCAGGTGGGTGTACACTTGATGTGAAGACACCTCGATACCACAAAACTCAAATACCTTCCGAGCAACAGTGTTCAGGTGCATCTCTTTGAACCCCTTATCTGTCCTCACGCCTATCTTGATGATCTCGCACATCTTGTTCAGCACGAACGGGGAGAGGAACGGTTCCCACTTCATGGTGCCCTTCAACCCATTGTCATGGCCTGTGTTGTGGGCTTTGCCGGCCTTGATGGCCTTCTTCTTGGCCACGATCTTGGAAGCTTCCTCTACAATCTGATCCACCGTGTACCCGGTAATCGGAGGCGGAGACACGATCTCCGACCGCTGAGAATAGATGAGCCTCAAAGGTGGGAGCTAGGGTTGGGTCTCAGCAACAAATGTCTCCTGAGAATCTTTGAGGGTCTGGCTGAACTCATCAAGGGTCATGTCCTACATGAATCACGATCACACAAAATTACCTACCTAAACATGCAATAAGGCCACAAAAACACCGATCTATGACTACCACAAGCAGTTAAGTGGGCATACTACCATAGATCTACCGCAAACTACAATCAGATCTAGGAGGTGCTAACAGATCGAAGCTACTAAACCTGGGGATTGATGAAACTCAATGGCATCGGAGGAGCGGAACACGTCGCCGCCGAAGATCTTGGAGAAGAACGTCTGCACCAGCCGATCTACAACCACCACCGCCGCTACCGCCGCTTACATGATGGCCGATGAAGATCTTCGCGAGCTTCAGAGCTCAAAAAATGGCAGAAATGGTGGCGCGGCACTACGTGGTGAGCCGGGTGGTGATATATACCACCGCGCTCCCGCGGGCGGTGACGAAAGTTCTCCCGTCGGCTTTTGGGGAAAAGCTGCGGCTCGTGCCATCGCTGAGCTCGCACGGCCGGTGCGCGGTTTCCGCCGTTTTTGCACTAGCGCAGCCTATCCCCATAGAAATACTCGGTTTGGACGTTTCCAGCCGGCCAAGTTTTGGGCTGCTTTAAATCTCGTACGCTGCAAGAAAACCGTGTGACCCAGGAAAATAAACGGGTTTATTTCTTCCGGCCCAGAGCGGGAAGCGGAAAAACGACCAACCAAACATGGCCTTAATTTATTCACTCAGGTTTGCTTCTCTTTCCCAGTACACTTCCTACTGCGAGTAGGAGTAGGTCACATAAGAAGTGCAGTCCAACGAAAATAAAATGGGACAATGATCTGACCGAGAGGAAGTCAGATGCATAACCTGGTTATTCGGGAAGATAGCCACCATCCAAGTTTTAAAGTGATTGGCATTTTTAACAACCATCTATCCAGCATGATCTAACGGTGGGAAAATAGGTGGTACTAGACTGATGGTACCCGGTGGTAAAAAAAGCGGGACCGGTACCAAAATTATGTAGGACCGATACCACATATTAATTTGATATATTTTAATTAAAAGGGACACCTAGATAATTTTATCACATGGCCCACCCGTCACTACCTCTTCCCAGACTGCAGTGCTACGTCGCCCGGCGGCGCTCACCACCAGCCCGGTCATCCCGTTGCTCGCGGGGTGAAGGTCACCTTCGTCAGCTGTGTCGTCTCTTCTCTGTCGCTGGTGACGGGGAACTTCCGGCAGCAAGAAGAAGCACTGCACCTCAAAGGCTCAAACACGTAGAGATCACCGAGAACCACTTGATACATTGTCGCCCTATGTGTCTAGCAACCTGACGAAGATCCTTTAATTCTCCTTTGATTCCGCAAGCACAAAAATACACACACGTGTAATAGGCCAAGAGAAATACTCCAGCTTCGACGGAGTCCAGGAGCTTGCCATGAATCCCAGTTAGACGAACGTGATTGCTTCTCTCTTAATTATCTCCTGTCACAGTAGATTCTCTAGCCAAAACTCATAAATCTGGTGATAGGCCAAAACAGATTGAGGAAATATTTGCGAGGCTTTCCTTACAACAGGCAGGTGCTCGTAGTAGTCGGATTCCACCATTGGCGTTTTCGAGGACGCGATGATATTCCAGTCGTCGCACATCCCTGTGCACGGGAGTCTCCAGCTCGTCCTCGTGCACAGCCGATTAGGCTAATTATGCAAGTTTAAATCTATAATTAACCGGGTCATAAAGGATGGACAAAAAATTAATTTCGAGATGGTACTGGATGGTACCGGATGGTACTCCCCAATCATCGTAAATATATATTCTCCAGATCGTGCAGATCACGGGGGGATAAAACCTCTCTAAAATCAAGCATTTGTTTTTTGCCCCTCCTTTTCGACCAATGCTCCTCTTACCGCATACATTCATTGAAATCTTCCATGATAAGCCAGGGTCTTCGAAGGATAGGTTTGATCCTGCAAATTCTACATATGATATCTCTCATGGATTTTGGGCCCACCGAGTCACCGTATACAGAGTTGCATCTCCATTTGTTTCCTCTGGCACATTGTGCACGGTTAGAGCATCTCCAGCAGTGACTCGGTGACTCTAAATTGGCATTGCGCTAAAAAAAACGATCGATTTAGCGTGCGAGGGTAAAAAAAAACCTTGCTCCCGCAGAGGTTGTAAAGTAGAGTGCGTCGGAAAAAAATTGCAGCATGAAATGCGCTATGCAAAGCGGTATATTTGCCGCCCGGACTAGCGCACTGAAAATCCCCTACAGAAGTAACTCTCGCCTCTCCTCCTCACGGAAAGAGGCGACGGCGGCGGCTCCCTCCCTCCAGATCTCAACCGGCGAGAGTGCTGGTTCCCTCTTCCTCTGGTTGCCGCTCTAGCGGTAGGAGGGAGGAGGGGCTCGTTTCTCCGCCTAGTAGTTAGGGTTAGGGTATGTCTGCCATGGGGCGTCGTTGGGATGGTGGGAGCGGTGCCCGGACAATAGATCTGTCTCAACTCTACTCCCACACCAGCGACGACCTTCACGGCGACTCCTCGAATTTGATGGCAAGGTGTGCTAGTCGTTCCTTCGTATCGACAGCTTGGTCTTCTCGTTGTTCTTCAGATCAGGCGATATCAGTTTCTCGGTGTGTCGTCGGTGTTCGTCTTCTTAGCGATGGCGCTGGTGGCCGGGGCGAGGTGGTTTCTCTGCAGCGAGGATGTTGGTCCGGAGGTGGTGGATCTGTCGTTCTTCTCCGACTTTGTCGATGAGAGGCAGCGGATCTTGGTTCAAGACAACACGGGGACGTGCCACAGCGGCATGTGCATCACTGCGTGCAGCAGGCATGTTCATCGACTTACAAAGCCTCATTGGAGATGGTGCTTTTTTGGATCTTGCAGTGTTGGAGGTTCAACGTCTATTCCAGCGTGCGTTTCGATGGTGCTGGAGTTGGGCGACGGTCGTTGGCTTCGGTGGTTGCGAGAAAACCTAGGGATCATTTTGTATTTCTCGGTCTCTTAAGATTTTATCTGCATTATTTTCAGGATAATCATTTTATCCCAGTCTGTCTTTTAGTTTTCACATGTGTTGCTCCATGTAACTTGATTTTCGATTAATAAAATATGTGGTTGCTCGAAAAAAATCCCGTTCACACGCGAAGCACAACCGTCATTGAAAATTCAGCCGCGCGCACCTCGATGGTCAGCAATGGCCAGGCCAAGCCCGCCGCCAGTTGCCCGTCGTCCATCCCCCGTTGGAATCGTGCTCGCGGCCGCCCGCTGGCTGTCGGAATTGCACTGCCCGCCGCCAGTTGTCCTTCGGAATCGTGCTGCCTGCCAGAATCCCGCATGACCGGAGCCTTCAGCTAGCTGCCGCTCGACGCGTGCCCTTGTGGACATCACTGTCAGCTAGCTGCGGCCCGATGTGTATCCTTGTGGACATCACGTCACCCTGACAAGAGGGGCCCATCCGTCAGTTTCGCTATCTCCTAAGGGTTAAAATTGAATCAGTGTTTTTAGTTACGTGTTAGCGCTGAAATTGTGGTTTTTTTTAGGTAAAATGGTGGTTTTTTTAAACCCTAACGAATAGTGATGACTTTTTAAAACGATTAAATTGCGAAAAACCACCACAATTGAGGAAAATTTCTCAATCATTCACCAAAACAAACACCAGAAAACATGCATTTTGATGGGGGTTTGTTGAGTTTGCCCCAATTGTGGTGGTTTTTTGCAATTCACTCTTTTGAAACCCTCGCCACTGGGGTTTTTTTTCTCGCTTGAGAATGGATAAAACATGCGACAACGACAGGTCTCCAACAGAACCGTTAGCGCTCCATGGGTGGGCCTTTTGGATCGATCGGTCGGGAGGCGAAGCGAGGGCTGATCGACGTGACGTCGCGATCCGCCATTCTGATTGACCGATTGATTTGGGGGCCAGGATTAATTTCGACCGGCGGTGAACAGTGCGCGGCTTCAATTCGCGGTCGGGTTGTGCCGGAGCCCGGAGGCTCGTAGCGATTGATTGCTACTGCCGCTGCCGGAGCTAGCCCTCCCCCGCGCCCGCGCTAGCCGATCGTGCTCTCCTTTTGGCTCTTCCTACCCTCCCTCCCTCCCTCCCAGCGTGTTCATTTGGCCACTGTGCTTCGTCCAAGATGGCATGTGACCGATGTCTCGCACAGGCCCGGCCCTGAGCCTGTGCAGGCTGTGCGGCTGCACGGGGCCCCCTAATTGTTAGGACCCCATTAAGACGTACAAGCCTAGTACCGTAGTATGCCAGCAGCTTAGGCAAATCACAAGCAAAATTTCCACATAGTATGTCGTACGTTTGGTTTTCCAAGTGCAGGCCGGCGCTCCGCGGCCGACGGCAAGGGTTCGGAAGTGGTCACCAGCACAAAATATTAAAAAAAACTCTATAGCTAATTGTGTATAGGACCTATATTTTTATCATGCACCGGGGCCCCAAAATTGTCAGGGCCGGCCCTGGTCTCGCATAGTGGTGGCTGCCGGCTGCGTGTGAGCGAGCGAGAGCCGAGAAGTGGTGCACGCGCAGCAGCAACAGTAGGCAGCTACAGCTAGCTAGGCCAGCCACTGCTGGTACTGTGCACTTTTGCACCCGCGCGATCTCGGCTAGCCAGAACGTCATGCATGCGCAGGTGGCCGGCCGGCGGCACTGTCGCATCCCAACGTACGCGCATCGACTCACGTACGTGTCGCTCCGGCCGCCGGCGAGACCGGCATGGACCGCGGGCGCCCAGCCGATCGATGTCCGTCCGTCCGTACGCGCGCCTATGTGCGACCAATGATTGATCACTCCTATATATCAAACCGGGACCGGCGGCGCTACTACGTTTAAGTCGCCGGCAGGCACGATAGGTCGATGCGTGACTGCGCGGGACTGTGCACGACGATCCGGCGCCGTACCGCCGTGGGATCCGCTGCCGGCCGGCGCGAGGACAGCGGCGTCGGGGGAGCAATTAAGGTGTTGCTCTCTCTCTCTCTCTCTCTGGCCGTTCGCCGAGATCGTTCCTTTCTTTTACTGCGACCCACCTCCCGCGAGCGGCCCACCGGCCCGGCCGGATAGGGATGTCTTCTCCTCGGTCTTTTATTTATGGTGACTCGCTGGAGCCCGCTGGGCCTGACCTCGGATTAATTGCACGCGTGCATGCATTAGGTAACAGTCTGATTTTCCTCTCTGTAAAAAAAGATGGAAACAGTCTTGAGACTCTCGTCTCAGTAGGAGTAGGACCGTCCGATATACTACTATTTTCTGAAAATATGGTGAGATAAAAATTGTGTGCTTCGATGCTACTCTCAAACACATGAAAGGGCTGCCATTTGCTTTCCAAAAAAAAAAAAACATGAAGGGGTCCTTTCACATTTTCATAAGTCCAGAGATGAGGCTTCTATTCTTGTATTGGGAATGCAAGAGCCATTGCATTGGATATGGGCATAGAGCCAAAATTGCATACTCCCTCCGTCCTAAAAAGAATGTCGCAAATTTGTCTAAAGTTGAATGAATCTAGACACGTTTTAGTGTGTAGATACATCTAAATTTTAATAAATCTAAGACATTTTTTTTAGGACGGAGGGAGTAGAAAACATCAAAGTAAAAGGACGACGTTTTTTGATGAAATCAACGGTGAAGGTGAAGAATTACAACTCTCGGCTATTGAATCCTTCATAGTTACTTGTCATTCTTGACACCGCAACTCCTTTATTGATTAGGTATTTTAAGCAGTTGAAGGCATTTGGAAAGGTGTTTAGTTTCTTACTCCACTCAAATAATCCAAAGTCCTTGGATGATATTAATCTACGAAAATCCTGCACTACTTTTTGCTGAAGCTTTTACTCATGAAAAGTCGTCTGATGTTGCCTATCAGATCCTCTTGACAATACCCATACTGTAGCCTCGGGTGGAAGAAATTTCTTCTAAACTGAAACTGCTGAAGAATTGTTTTAGGTCTCAGCTATGTTTCAAGCCTCGTCACAGGAAAAATCTGGTTCGAAGTTTCAAGCCCATCACTGCCATCGGCTGCCGTACGTACAGTACGCCCGTCTGCATCGATCCACGAACGCTGGCGTCGGCCGTACGCCGGTGTACGTACGTACGGTACGAACGTCTCCTCCTCCCCTTCGAAATGGAAACTTCACAGCATGGCCGTGCGTCCTCGATCGCAGCAACTCACTCACTCACAGGAGGGGAGCAGCAGCAGCTGCTGCGGCCTGCGGGGCAGAGAGAGGAGGGGCCGGCCGGCCAACGGCCGCTGATGATCGATGGTGACTTCAGCATTGGCAGCGACAACAGCTGGGCGCATGCATGCATGCCACTCACTGGCACGCACATGCCACGCTCCAGCCAGCCAGCTAGCTAGGGGTGCCCTGCGCAGGATCAAGCCTCGACGATACGGCGCAGATCCTGTAGGCCCATGCGCCCAAGATAGCGAGCGAGCGATCTCTGGCGCCACGCTACAGGACAACCTTCCACGCATAGGGCAACAAGAAATTTGTATGAGAGGTCCAAATTTCACGATAATTTGTGCACGACGATGAACCAGAGCACAAGTTCTCTAACAAAAGCAATGGGGTTTCGACAGATCATATCAGCCAGGAATGTCGCCGCCACCCGGGAAGTCAAGGTTGCAGATGGAAAATGTAAGGCCACACAGTATTAACAACAGAATGAAACGACGGGAGCTTTATTTTCCAGCGAGCGCGTACTCCTCCTGCTGCGAGAGTTTGTTGCTAGCACAGCACCTACTACTTCTACAGCTCACTCACCTGGCCCCCCAGCCTGGGTACATTGTGGGGGGTTTGTTGGGAGGCCGTCCATCTCCATTCTCCAGTGAGTGACCTCGCCAGGGAACGCTGGAATATCAAGGGTGTACCGGGGGCTTGCACAGGGAATTTTATTGGGTATAGTAGTCCGTGGCCATTCGATTTTCAAACGGATTACTCCGGGCATTCAAGTTCCTCCGTGGAGTTGTTCTGTCCTCACCTTACAAGAGGAATGAGCAGGTACTCCGCGTAGAACAGCTGCAGAGCCATGTGGGGAATGAATGTGAGTTAAAACAGGGCATATATATCATTCCGGGATTCACAAGCAGGTGCAGAAGGTGAAGCGATTGAATTGGTTTGCACGGTACGCTTGGGCCCAGCAACAAATTTCAACGTGGATGCCGTAACCAGACGAAGGAATGGGTGCTGGTTTCAGTGGGTTACCTTCCAGATGAACATGTAGAAGGATGTTATTGCAGCCTTGCTTGTGAGGTCGACCGACCGTGCGCAGCTCCATAAGAGCGAGGCGAGGATGGCATGGCCTGCGACCTGCACGACACACATGTTTGTAAACCTTTGATAATGGAACGGCAAGGAAACATTTACAACAACCTAGACAAGGTGAATCCTTGTGATTATCTAAACCAAGATACACAATCCATATCAATTTCGGTCCTACAAACAGCTTGAGATCTTGTTAGCAAAACATGATGTCAATATTCATAATTGTTTAGGTTGGCAAAGATGAACAACTTGAGCAATTATAAATCTAATGATGAAAGTTGTTGTTATGTTTTATGAGATGTGTGATCCATACAGTTACAGATTTGCTCCACAAACTGGAAGAAGTAGCCCCCATCAGTATTGCAACACCATAGGCCATCTCAAGTAGACCAACACAGATCCAGAAAACCTGAGTGGAAGTTTAAATCAGCAAATCCAAGAGTAATTCTCTTAGCGACAATACATTGTTCATGGTTTACATCTACTAACCTTGTTTTGTCCTAATCTAACACTGAAAGATTGAATTCCAAAAATGCGGTCCCCTTCAATATCAGGGATATCCTGCGAAATAGTAATTTTCCTTCAGGCAATTTGGTCATATCAGAAGCAATGCAACAAAATGAGTGTTCCGTTAGCAAAACCATGAAAGGATATTTGTGAATTATGATCACTTTAGCTGCAGTAATGCAGTATGGAAACTAGATATTGTTACCTTGAATAATGCTATTACAACTGAGAAGAAGGTCATGAATGCAGTTGCAAATATCAATGGCTTTGAAAAGACTGCCGGCCTTCTGAAAACAAATGTCTGATAGATAAACAAGGCAACAAAGCGTAAATCATATGCAGCAGTTATTATGTAATGTTTATAGAAAACCACAACAAAATGTAGTTACAACTACAGACAGAACATTATGTTTTACTACAAGTTGCTTATTGTTTTCAATAGCTCATCAGAAGACTTGCCTGAATGTGGAGAAAAAATGCCAGTTGAACAATCACAGCACGCACTGCTAATATGCAGAGTGCTGCAACAACAGCAAACCTCTTCCATCGGAAGTATGGGAGCTGTAGAGAACAAAAATGGGAATGTCAGCTCTCTTTAATTAGCTAATAGAGGGCATCAATAGCTCGCACCAAACAGAGTGGTATTCCAAATAATTATGCAGGAATAGAAACAAAGATACAAAATTGCTTTCACATTAAACACAGTCGTCATTCTGCAATTCAAGAAAATTAAGATTTCCATCTGTCAACTTTGGGATTTACCGCATGCTGAACCCAGAAACGTTTTGAGGCCCATTTTAGCCTATAAAATCTGAGTGTTGTGCATAGTGCAGAGAAAGCTTTCAGTTTTAACATGTTAGCCTTAGCCCATTAAACCTGCAGATCAGTTATAGCCTTATAGGTGGGCTCCAAATGTGTCAGTTGTCCACATCTTTCAGGCCCATGTGGAAGTAAAAAAAAGATGGCTGGTACAAGCATTTCACTATGATCCACTGGAACGTGACAGTATTTTTCAAAAATAGGTTTCTTAATTATTATTTATTATATTTTTGGAAAAAAACTGCCTTACTAAATCTTTGTATTACACCAGAAGGCAACAAAAGCATTACAGACAAATATTAATATACAGAGAACGATATATGTGTGAAAGCCCTTACATTGACTGAATAAGCAGTTCCAAGAACAAAGCTAATAAAAAGAGCCCAAAACAGAGGTGGTGATCCAACAAGCCATCCAAGGGCAAAGCTCTGCAATTTAAACAGCAACGCTCCTGAATTAGTCTGACAAAACTGACAGTAAAGAGCCTTCTTCCAAGATTAGTGCAACTAAATAGCAATGCCAATAGACTGTATTTCACTACCAAATAAGTTGCAAACAGAAAAAGAGGAAATACACTTATAAAAATACGTTACCACAGTTACCATAGCAGCAAATATCTAAAAGGACGTTACCATAGCAGCAGAAACTGACACTATCGCAACCCCAGTTGCAGGAGAGTATTCCCCAGATGCTAGTGGAAGAGTTGGCTTGTTAACCTGGGGAGTCACCAACATTAGCTTCCACAGAACTCCAAACCAGAAATAATAAAAAGTAGCACTGTGAAGTAGAAATATAAACATTTGAGATAACAATGAATCTGCAGTACCTTATCTATTTCAATGTCAAACACCTGGTTCAATCCAACAATATAGATGTTCATAAAAAAAGCAGCCACCACTGCCTACATAGGAGTAAAATGCGTCAATTTTTATACAGATTTTACTCTGCAGAAGAGAAAAGTGTTGCTCAAATTTATACCTCCAGCAAACCAGTGAGGAACAAGGGCGAAATATCAGACAAGCTCTCGACAGCTAGTAGGGAAACTGAGACTATGCTTAGTGCCTGCCTAAACAAGAATTTTTCTCTTAGATCCAGGGAGCGCAAAAGCACAGCACAGCCGATGTCTATAGCTTCATTAGGAGATATTATACACTGGTGATTTCACCTAAATGATACAACATCAACACGACTTAACTGTTCCTATGACGGTATGTGGCCGAGAAAACCTGTAAAATGCATCCAGAGAAGAAGATATTGGCTTCCAGATGCTTGCTGGATGGTGTGCTTCAGTTTCAGGCTGTAGTGATTGCCCAGCATTTGCAGAAGTATTTCTTGATTGATGTGATATCCTATGGTAGGAGTATTTCCAATCCAAGAATTTTTTACAATGATCATCAGTAGGGCCTTTGGACCCTTGGATGGACAAAGAAACTCGCCCTTTACCACTTCGTTGGATAGAACAGAATGATGGTAGAATATGATCTGGAAAATCAACAGTTCAAAACTACGTCAAACACTCAGGAAACAAAGATGGAAGAACTTCATCCATAATCAAGGTACATGACAATATGTAAGCTCAAATACTGGCGGATCTAGTATCTGGTTAGGCCTTCTACTACAAAATAGGATCTGTCAAAGAACAAAGAAGAAAATAGCTTTTATGCCTTTCCTACTCCATTTCCACACGTCGCTTTCTTTATATTCACCGGAAGAAGATGGGAGGTGTCTGATAACATACAGAGGCTAGACTTTTGATTATCACAGGGATGAATTTCACGCAAGCGACAAAGATCTGAGCATACAGTACTACAACAGGAGAGGAACTGTGCATGGAACTAAGTATACGGTATCAGGAATCCATCGGCACATCCATTTCGGTCAGACATAATCGGCATGGAACGCTTCCTCAACGCAAGCTAGATACGCCTCAGCATCTACTTGATACTTCACAGGCCTTCACACGCAGCATGAGGGATCATTCCAATCAAAGCAGGCAAGTTTTTCACTACGACTAAAATAAGTTGAAAACAGCAGCATAATTTCTTCATAGATCTCTTCCCCGTTGACCTATTCCCCTGGTACATGCTAAAATTGACCACACACAGGAAAACATGCATCAAATCTACTCAATAAATAAAAGAGTACCAGGTGGTTAATGAGACAGATGTGTTCCCCCTCAACAACAACAAAAAAAAACACAAGCAGAAGTACGAGAATGGCCTGACCATTTCAGCGCATCTGCGCCCACCAACACATTGAATGCACCGGCTCTGATCCACCACGACGCTGAGCCAGCGAGCAAATATAAAACCCCTAACCCAGCACTTCCAACTGATTTCCAGTACCAAACACAAAAAATGGTGGAACTGATTCACTTTCCACTGATTAAACACTGGCCCCTTTCGGCTTACTATTCCTATTCCCGAAAAGGGCGTGTTACTAAGTTGATTGAAGATTCCTAGCCCGCGGCCGCGGAATCGCGTCCCGGCAACATCGCTTTCGCTCTCACCGAATCCGGTCGGGTTTAGCACTTTAGCCTCGTCCTTCCTTCCGCTAACTACAGCCGTTCGTACAGTACCAGCATCTAGTCAAAGCTACTGAACGGCGCTAATCACCCGCCCGCAGTACGCCAATCACAAGGAGCGTGCGGAGGGGGGGCGGCACGGGGGGATGGAGACACTCACCTCGCCGGCGGGCGGCGGCGGCGGCGCAGGCGGGCGCGGACGGGCGGAGGCAGAGCGAGTCCATCGCCACGCGTGCCCGAGAGGACGAGAGAGAGGGAGTGAGTGGGCAACGTGACTGCGAGACAACGAGAGGGGGGAGAGAAACGCAGGGAAGGTTCAAGCAAGTGAATTGGATTGTTTCTTCCAAATAGTCCCAGTAACTGGGCCACTTTCGCTTGACAGCAACGCTGGTGTTGTAGACTGCTTGCAGCCTTTTGCTTTCGCAACTGTTTGTGGGGGAGAGGATTAACTTCATGAACTGTCCCTCTGATGTTTTCAAATATACTCCGTAGAAGATTCTTTCTAAATCGTCTATCTAGTTGTAGACAAGACAATATTTGCCATATTTATCTTGTACGGAATTTCGCTTATAAATTACCTCTGGTGTACAATCATAGACATGACACGTGTTGCAATTTATATTTATAGAAAGACGTCAAAGATGCACAAGTTGAAAGAGAAAAAAGAAGAAAAGAAAAAGGTCCCGCCAAAATAAACAGAGTTGCAACAACAAAAGCACCACTAGTGGTGACGGCACATCGACTCCGAAAAAAAGCTTCTGCAAAACAACGACTCCAAGAAGGTAACAATGCTGAAACACCATTGTCGTCCGGCTTAACCAATGATCAGATCCTGGATTTTCACCGAGGAGAAGGTCCAATCTCCACTCCACACAATGCTTTCAACAAGGGAATGGCTACGGAGCCATCACTGCCAGGTACAAACCACGGAAGGTCAGAGCTAGGGTTTTTACCTCGGAAACTGATACATGAGCTCAAAGAGCACCACCAAGAATGCATTTTGTCACTGTCAACCCCACTTGTCAAGAACACTATTGCAAAATGTCGATTGTCTGGCACACATACTTCTCCCGAACTGCTGTGATTACTCCCTAGAATCTTCTCGACTCAACATGAGCATGTGAGATAGGAATCTCAGAGCCTATTCGGTCTTCTTCAAACATGATCGTCATGATCCCCTCATCAACACCTCGCACTGGTACGGAGCGACTTCTATGGACTCAGGTCAAAAGATCTTCCGTCAATGAAAAAAGGGTACGTTGTCGGGGACCGGTCGTTGATATGAAGACCTCTATGACAATGGAGGAAAAACTCGTAACCAATAAGGGGGTTTGCCATCGGTTTTCATCTTCTGCACATTTCCTTTAAGTGGTAATCATTAGCTACTGTTACATTGCTTTCACTTGTTTGCCCTGAGTTTTTAGAGCATCTCCACTCGTTGGGCGTTCACAGGCCGAAATCCGGCGCTATTTAGCGCCGGACGGAGCTAGTTTTTAGCCTGGGAACGCCTAGTATCCCACTCGCGTCCCCAGGCCGAGTTCCCAGGTCGGCGTGTTTTCGCCTAAATTCGGCTCAGATTCAACCAGTTTTCGGCATATTTTGGCATAATATGAATATAGAGCAATGTTCGGCATAGTTCTGCATGAAATTAACCATAGTTCGGCAGTGAGGAAAACCCAACCATGCCGGTGCAGTCCTTCTTGCACACGAAATAGGGGTTAAACTCCCGGATGGCATGCACGATCTCGAGGAAGAGCTTTCTGCTCATCCTGAAACGGCGCCGAAACACGGTCTCTTCGTGAAGTGGCTCGTCGGTGAAGTAGTCGGTGTACAACATGCAGTATCCCTCCATCCTCTGCCTTGCTTTGCACTTCCGGCGACCCTTCGACGAGCCTCCACGCTTCGGCGATGCAGTCTGCATGTACAGCCATGCTAGAGAGGCGAGGATTTGCACGTGCTCTACATCTTCGGCGGCTACGGCGTTCTCTTCCTCTAGCAACACGGCGAACAGCTCCTCATCATCGTAGTCCATGTCCGAAGGGGAAAAACACCGAACACTTGGTGGGCGAGGTGGCGGGAGCATGAAACGTAGCTCAGCTAAGGCGAAGGAGGGGCGGCGAATGTGGCCTAGGCTGCGGGGGGGGAAGGTGCGGCGATGGCGGCGGACCTATCTACAGTCGCGAATTCGGCTTGTAGCAGTGGAGCTTCGTCGGCGCAAGCATGGCGACAGGACAGCTAGGGAATCCTTCGCCGCGGGGAGAGGTGACTGGTGGTGGAAAATGGGATGTATCGCCGACAGGGTTGGACCACCCTCGTTTTCGCTTCATCGGGCGTTCCCAGGGCGTTCCCGATGCCCCGGGATCGGCCTGGGATCTCTGGACAAAAGTTGGGCCAAATCCGGACGAAACCAGCGTCCTGGGAACGCGACTTGGTGAAAAATCGCCGTCCGACGAAAAAAACGCCTTGAAAACGGCGTCCTGAGAACCCGAGTGGAGATGCTCTTATGGGTACTTTTCTACCAATGATGCATGTAAAATGGATAAATGAACTTTGTAGATTATTGTCACATATTACAATATATTTGCATCATATCATGAGTTATTTTCTTGATTTACATTGATTTCTGGATTTTTTAAAGATCCCCGTTATCTTAGTTTTAACTCTGTCTGGCAGAAAAACCTTCTGTTAGTTTTCTTAACTTTCAGGGAGCTAAAGAACTCTAAAAAGGGCTAGACCAATAGGACTTGTTAGATGATTTTCATACGAATCCAACAAGGTAAAGCAAGACCTGAGGGTCCCAACGAGTTGCAAATGGTAGGCCCATCAAGTTAGATCATGCCACTTGTATGATCTCATCCGCCGAAGCTCTGATGTCATCAATTTCATTGCCATTCTCTTTGTTTTGACCTAAAACTATCTATATATACCCCTGGAAGCCTTTCTCGATACATACAGAGGTGGAGATCAAAAACCAACTAACAGAGAGGCAGCAGGCTGGGACAGCAGGCCGCCACACGTAGGAAGATTGGAGGGGGAACCGATGCTGGAATCGCCTCCGGTAGCCTCTCCTCCTTCACCATAGCCTCCACGCTGTTCTTCATCATGAAGGGGGAGTAGTCGACCCCCTGGACTATGGTTTTGTGGTGGTAACTTGATCCAATCTCTCTATTTGATCATTGTTGAAGTTCATATGATGTGTCTTGCCTGATTATGGATCTATCTATGTAATCCTATGGTGGATATTGTGGTATGAGATGATACTTGTTATGCATTTAGCATTGTGTTGAGACTTTATGGTTTGTCATACTTTGAAAATACATCTATGATACATGTAATGGTTTGATCTATGCATAATGCCTTGTTAGCCCATGTCATACCGTGCCAAGTATAGGTAGATGCAAGAGATGCGAAAGCACTATTTATAAACCATTGCACTAGTATTTAGAGTGTTCCACATAAAGGAGTATAATGGATGTAGATGAGGGGTAGCCGAGTGACAAACGGCATATGCAAGGAGTGATAGAAAGATGCAGCCAAACATCCTTTATCCTTTATCTGGGGATAAAAATGAAGAAATATGACATCGTGGAGTGACAAAAACCACACGCTCGCCTTAGGAGGGTGATCAACATATGTAGGTACTTCTTTCAACTATGTGTTGCAGGACACATAACTATCATAAAAGTTATCATTAAAGCATAATAATTGTGTGTATTTTTATCATCTATAACATGATCATCATCATAGATGGAGAGAGATGACTGAGTGAACCCATGAACCCAGATCCATTGTTCATATAACAGAAAACCTTTTATATTATCCTCTTGCATTGACGAGGATTGGGACACTTTTATATTAATTATTATTTTGTTATACTTTACTTTTTTATATTAAATTAACCTCTATTGTGTCTTTAATTTGTTTAGTGCATAAACAACTAGAATTGTGATATTCTAGTTAGAGAGTAAATAGTTTTTTCATCTTGCTCCTGTATACTGATACCCTACTTCCGTATTAAGAGGTGCTACAGTGATCCCCTGCTCTTGGGTGTTATCAGCCAATCGTTGATTATATTATTTGTATCACATTAAAATTCATACAACACAAGTGCTAAAACAGTAACAAATTTTATTTATTCATATCACAAGCAAATATCATCATTACATTTCTAACACAATATGACCTAATATGTAGCTTTCATTGGTCCCATCTTTGTCTCTATGACACCGATGTTCCTTGCAAGAATAAATTTCTCCATTTATCCTTAAGATCTTGCAAGTATTGCACCAAGCATATGAAAACATAGTATTCAATATGAGAATTGTAAACAAAGATAGGAAATATTAACTGTAAACATAATTAGATATGAGAATAGTTTTCTCACCACACAGTCTGTTTTAAATAGAGCTTCTAGAGATGCTCGATTCAAATATTTTTATGCAGACTGACCGAAATAAACTCCTAGTTTCAAACGAGCCTGACTTAGCAACATACATACACACTAACAAACCGGAACATAGATATAAAGACTATTTAAGAAGAACATGACCTAACACAACAAATCACGTAGAATATGCTTTTGTACAGAATCACGTAAAAATTCTTAATGGCTAAATAAAACATAAATAGTAAAAACATCTAGGAAAAACCTAGTTCATCGTCGCGAAGGATGGTCATGGAAAGATTTATACCTTTACGTTAGCGGGAGTTCCTCGCCGTCGTCCTCTGGATTGAGGCACCATGGAATAGAGGAAACCTCCACGTCGGTGCCTAATGTTGGCCGAATTTTCATCTGGATACACATGACACTGGTTGGATGCAACTAAAATGTCTTCGATGTTGCCTTAGGGGAGAAGAGGACATGGAGCCATCATGCCTTGATCAGATCTAGACCAAGAGGTGAATACGATGAGGAGTTGTCGTGCTTTGACCACATCTAGATGAAGAGGAGAAGTGGAAGAGCAGCCGCCGTGCCTTGACCAGATCTAGACGAAGAGGAAGGAGACAAGGAGCCGCTAGGCCTTGATCAGATCAAGAAGAAGAGGATAGGAGGATGATCAGATGTCGAGCCTTGAAAAGATCTGGAAAAAGAGGAGAGGAGGACGAGAGCATCATCGCTTCTAGATGTGGCGAGAGAGTGAGAGGTAGGATCAGCAACATGCCATTTTGAACAAACGTTTCCATGCAGTCTCTTTTGGTAACGAACATAAAAAGATAACCGTTGGCAATATATTGATGACGGAGATCAATATTTATCCGTGGCCTACAGTGCGTGGCCCATATTGGTCAGGCCTCGTCAGCCACGCGCAATTTCACTTCTCCGTGGACCGTACCGTTGTCGTTTCTGATGGGGTATCCTTAGCGTCGTTGTGTACTATTGTCGATAAACGCGACAATGGATGCCAAGGATGACTCAAGGTGGATGGAGATCGCCATGAACAAGGAAAAAATGACCCTTTAGTCTCAAGCGACGCTCCCACGGACTAGACAGAGCAGGCGAAGAACCCATGGCGCTGCCTACCATATGCATCAATCCGGAGCATGTAGACGCAAGGAGACATGCATGCTTGCAAGGCGATTTTCCATGCGCTTTCCTAGAGAGTAGCTTGGTAGGGTTCACGGAGTCGCCGATTGACACCAAAGATCTTTGGAAGCAGGAGTACCGTGGCCATGCCGAGATCCCCGCCTCTCGATCTAATCTAGCGCTGCCCAAAAAGGTTGCACATGTCGGTGGTGCTGGCAGAGCATGTTAGGGTCGCCGTCCTATGGCTTATTCGATGTAGACCTGCAGGTCCTCATGTTGCCTCCCTGCAGGCAGGGTTCCCCGTCATTGATGACAATGATCATCGCCGAAAACGGAGCAGATCTGCCAGCAACACCGCCCTAGCAACAGGCACGATCACCATCCCTCACACCCAGGCCGCCGCCCCTACTCCTTACTCCATCTTGCAAGTATGGTCGGAGGTCCCCCTCCTTTAGGAGTGGGGGCCGCAGCCACCGTGGCCTAGCCAGAGGCTGCGGCATAAGGGGAGGGGAGAAACACGTACATTTGTTTTGCAAAATGGAGCCAAGTTAGGCGCTCGCTTAAGCGGGCAGACCTGTGGAAGCAACGGCAACACGTACGTCCTCGTCGCCGTCGCAGTGGCGCCTCGCTTGGGGGAACCCCTCGTGGGCTCGGAACGGGACGTTTGGACGTGCTACTGCCGGAATTTTCCCAAGCCGCACCACAGATGCTTTCGTTCTGCTAAAACTGGTGCAAGAAACTAAAACTGAGATCTCGCGTACGTGCTTCCAGAGGACCACCACCACCGGCTGGTAAATAAACCCAAGGGAGCCACTGTTCGTAGATCGCCACCGCCCACCGGATGGCCGCCGGCGCTGCACGTACGGGATCTGAATGGCGATCAATCAGCGCAAGAAAGCTACGGTAGTTTCATAGTCTGTTTGGCAGCCACGGTAGCAGCAGTAGCATCGAAGTGCCAACGTGCACGGCACCGGTGCGGTTCGAAGAGGCCGGCAAAGACGGACGACGGCCGGCCACCAAAACGCGAGAGCGACACGTACAAGAGGTGCGAGCAGCTAGCAAGCAGAGGCTCAGGGCAGGCGGTAGTACATCGAGGAAGAAACCGACGACGCCCCTGCGACTGCCAGCCAGACGCCACCGACCGCCCTGCCCGTCGGCACGTGTCCGCCACACGTTCGGGCGGCACGCCGGCGATCGACCTCGACCTTGGCGGCGTCCGTGACAGCCGGTCTGCGACGGCTTTGCACCTGATCACGGAGTCGAGCAGGGTAGGTAAAGAGTTCCGAGGTGCAATGCTGTCCAAGTAGTGCACACGTGTGTAGTGGCTGTAGCCAGGTGCCTTCACTGTGTACATCCAAGTGATCTCTTGTTTCTACAGCCAGCGGATGGACTTTGAGCTCCACAAACGTCACGCATGAGCCAACCATGACTGCAACATGCAGGGTTACGTTCGCTACTGCATAGGTTCCGTTGGATCTAGGCTTCAGCAAGTGAGAGTGCCATATGGAGTCTGGGGAACATCCCAATCTTGCCCTATATATATGTTCTGCAAAACCAAACGACACATCTGGGCCAGCTCAAAATCCAGACATTCAGACTATTCAGATAATAAGCTAGTAACCTATAAGATTTCGCAAAAAAAAAAAAAAAAAAAAAAACCAGCAGCAGAATGTGGCTTCCCTGAACTTCATAAGAATGAGAGGACAACTTATTCTGGCTGTTTTTTGCTGTGACATTTTGCAGCACCGTCTTCACAGTAGGCTGCAGTCCCCTGTCGAGATTTGGGAACAGCGAACATTCTGTAATAAACGCACAAGAACACTCCTCTACGAACAGTTTACTTATCTACCAACACAGAGTTTCTGCCCATAAGATTACGGAAGGAAGTACAATTATGGCTGCATAGGTTGTAATCAGGCTTCAGCAACTGAGAATACCGTGTCAAATTTGTGCAACCAGCTCGACCTTGTGCAATGCATTCTGTAAAATCAAGTGATACATTTGAAGCAGCTCAAAATTCAGACATTCAGACTCTTACATTATATGGGCTAACATCTGTATAGCAGAATGTGACTTCCATAACTTCATAAGAACGAGTTGAAAAAAACATTTTGCAGCACCATCTTCACAGGTAAACATGCTACCGCTCCCCTCTCAAAACTTCGAAACACCTGACGATCTCTGTAATAAACACACAAGGACACAACTGTGAACTCCTATGAACAGTTTAATCATCTACCGAACCGGGCACTCTACACCGGCAACTGAGTGTGTCCAGTGTAGACAGTGCAGTTTAATAACATAACTCTATGAACAGTTTAATCATCTCTCGATTTGGGTACTGTCTACTGCCAAGTGACCTTGTGCTATGCATTCTCCAAAATCAAATGGTACATTTGGCCTCTGGGGCAGCTCAACATTCTGAGATTCATTCATGCTCTTATATGGGCTAACATCTCTCAACAGAATGTGATTTTTTGCATAACTACAGAAGAATCGGAGGAAAACTTACACTGTTCTTTTTGCTGACATTTTGCGGCACCGTCTTCACAAGTAAATATGCTACCGTTCCCTGTCAAAACTTGGAATACACCAACCTCTGTAATAAACATACAAAGACACAACTCTAAATTCTATGAACAGATTAATCATCTAACGAACTGGGTGCTCTCTACACAGGATGCGAGCAGGCTCAGCAGTTTCTGGTCCAAATTCGGGTTGGTTTCCGCGACCACAGCCAGGAAATCGCGAGCCTCCTCATAGCGCTGGAGGCCATCCGAGACTATTTTACAGCGCTGTCGGTCACAGGTCAAATATCCTACGAAACCTGGAAATACCCAGTATCTGCAATAAACACCACAGTAACACAACAATATGAACAGTTTAATCATCTCCCTAGCTGGGATCTCTGTACAGCCAGTTTAACACCTGTACTGTACAACAGCTCAAAATTCAGGCATCCAAGACTATACATAATTCAGCAGCACTGTCTTCACAAGGAAAACTTGCTACGCCCTCCTATCAAAACTTGGAAACACCCAATATTTCTAATACTACTAGAAACAATAGCAACACAAACTCTATGAGCAGTTTAATCATCTCCCGAACCGGACGCTCTCTACATATTGAAAATGTGCAGGATTAGCTAGTACTGAAAGTGTGCAGGATCAGCTACTGAAAATGCTGTGTAATTGGAGAGCAACTCGACCTTGTGCTATGTATTCTGCAAAAACAAACGATATATGTGGCCTCTGGGGCAGCTCAACATTCGGAGATTCATTCATGCTCTTATATGGGCTAACATCTCTGTACAGGAGAATGAGATCTCCATAACTACACAAGAATGAGAGGAAAACTTACGCTGTTCTTTTTCCTGCACCGTCTTCACAAGTAAGTATGCTACCGCTCCCCTATCAAAACTTGGAAATGCACGGTCTCTGTGTAATTGAACACACAAGGACACAACTCTATAAACAGTTTAATTATCTCCCGAATTGGGCATCCTCTATACGGGCTGCGAGCGTGCCCAGCAGCTTCTGATCCAGATTCGCGTCTGTCTCCGCGACCACAGCCAGGAAGTCACGAGCCTCCTCATAGCGCTTGGCTCTGCAGTAGCAGTCGACCACTCTCCTGTAGGTCAGCTCCATGGGCCTCAGTTTCCGCTGGATCATGTAGCTGACGACCTCTCTGGCCTCGCTGAACATCTCTCTACTCGCATACCCTCCGGCGAGCGTGTGGTAGGTCACCACGCAGGGTGCCACGCCGTCGGCGATCATCTCAGACAGCACCCTCTGGGCCTCACTAATCAGCCCTTGCTTGCAGAACCCGTTTATGACGGTGTTGTACGACACCACGTCAGGCTTCAGCTGCTGGTGGGAGCTCCTGACCCGCTTCAGTATCTTCTCGGCTTCCCAGGGCTCGTTACTCTTTGCGTACATGTCCATCAGGCAGTTGTAGGTGATCAGGTCTGGGCTCAGGCCGCTCTGCTCGATCGTGTCAAACATCTTGGCTGCCTTGCTGTATATCCCATTCTTCGCGTAAATCGAGAGCATGGAGTTGAGTATGACGAGGTCCGGCTTGTGACCCCGCGCCTTCACCTCCTGAAATGCCCTCTCGATTCCCTCCAACCGCCGGCACTTGAAGTTGGCAATCACAAGGGTTCTCAAAATAACCCAGCTCGGGAAGATGGTACCCTGATAAACTTCCTTTTCGATGGCCTCTATCCCCGCGGCATTGCCCCCCTTTGCGTGGCACTGGAGCAATAGTGAATATGACATGTCATTTGGCTTGAAGCCCTCCTTCTTCATTTTGCTTATGATAGTCTGAGCAGCGGTCCAATCCCCTTGGCGAGAAAGCACATTCAGCAATGCATTGTATGTGGTGATGCAAGGGGCGAAGCCTGCAGCGGTCATTTCATCATACATCTTGAAAGCGTTGGCCCTGGAACCAGACCGGCCATAAGCAGATATCAGTGTATTGTAGGTGTCTCGGCACAGCTCAACCCCACAAGACTTCATCCCCTTAAGTACCCGAGTAACATAGCCCTCCATGCCCCGCTTCCCGCAGACCGCCAACAATGTGTTCCATGTCACCCGGTTCGGTGCGCACCCGCTCCTCGACATCTCTCCAAGCATCTCTAGCATCGCGGCAAACCTTGACTTCTTCCCCAGCATGCCGATGATAAGATTGTACGTGTTCACATAGGGGATAAACCCATTCTTCTTCATGCGGTCGAACAGGGCGAGCGCCTCGTCCACCTTCCCGGCATTCCCATAGGCCGTCATTATTGTGTTGTAGGTGAATGTATTTGGCAATATTCCCTTGTTGACCATTGTATCGAGACATTTGGCAGCCTCCTCGCAGAACCCAGCCCTGGCATATGAGCCAGCAAGCTCGTTGTAGGTGACGGCATCTGGCTTGCAGCCGGACTCTTCCATCTCCTTGAGCACCCGCAGCGCCTCCGTGTAGTTCCCGGCCTTGCCAAACACTTGCAGGAGAGCATTGTAGGTGACGGTGCACGGGGCATGACCGCGGGCCTTGAGGTCCTCGAAGAAGGCGATCGCCTCGTTCGTGAGCCCTTCCCGTCCGCACGCGGCGATGACGGTGCTCGCGGTGAAGCCGTCGGGCTCGACCCCAGCGGCCCTCATCTCCTCCAGCAGCGCGACGATCCGAGGCCAGGAGCGGCCCATCTTGCCGTACACGTCGAGCACGACGTTGTAGGTGACCCGCGTGGGCTCCACCCCCTCGCGCCGGAGCTCGTCGAAGAGCTGGAGCGCGCGCTCGTACCGGCCCTCGCGGGAGAGCGCGTGCAGCATGGTGGTGTAGGCGCGGACGTCGAGGGGGGTGCCTGATGGCAGCGGCATTTCGTCGAGCAGGTCGCAGACGGCGTCGTGGCGGCCCTCGCGGCCAAGCGCGCGGACGACCATCTCGAGCGCGGCGGCGTCGGCGGCGCCCTCGGCGCGCGCCCAGCGGAGCAGCGCGAGCGCCCACTCCCAGTGGCCGGAGAGCTCGAGCGCCTTGAGCAGGGACGGCAGGTCGGCGGCGCGCAGGAGCTCGTCGCGGTGGGAGGAGAGGAAGGCTGGCAGGGACGGGAGCGGCGTGGAGGAGAGCTCGAGCACCAGGGCCTGCGCGGCCGGGGAGAGGAAGGAGCGCGCCGGGGTCGAGGTGGAGTGGTGGTTCTGCTGATGCTGGTGCCGGCGCGGGACGGGGGCGGGGGCGGGGGCGGGAGCCGGCGTGGCGGTGAGGTGGAGGAGGAAGGAGTCGAGCGGGAGCGAGGACGGGGACTGCGGCGGGGGCGCGGCCGGGAGGAGCGTCTGCGGGGACGGCGACGGCCGCTTCTTGGGGGCGGACGGGAGTGTGGGCTTGTTCGGGAACACCCCGCGCCCGGTGACCTCCATCGCCGGCGCCCCGCGCGCGGTGGTTTGGCAGCTACGACGAGCTTAGGGACCGGCCGTTCACTGGAGTGTGTGGGGTGTGTCAGTGGATGATGGGGCTTTAGGTGGGATACGGTGGCGGCAGCGGGTGGACGGGGATTGGCGGCAAAGGGATTACACCACACGAGACGAGCGCCATCTGCCACTGCCAGCAGGCAGCAAAGTCCAGTCCTCCCACCCGCATGCCGTTTCGCTCGGAATATCTGCATCTGATTCAGGTCGCCACTTGAGCGCCATCGTTCTGAATCTGATCCACTGGCGCGTCAAGATGTAGCAACCGACAGAGCAAATCAAAGCCACAAACTATTGTGATAGAATCATACAGCGTCACATGAGACCGTCTCAGAAAAGAACAGCACATAAGACAGAGTTAAGGGTGAACTATGGTAGTTTCTCACAGAAGAATAACATGGAACTGAATGATACTGTAGTACTACAGTACACCCTAACCCTATGCCATGATGTATGTCCCACATTAGTCGACTATAATCCACTTACTTATACAGTTATGCTAGGGACATGGCTGGCAAGTTTGTCCTTTCTCCCTCTGAACACCTAATTACCCATGTCACCTACAGGAGTAAACGTTTCAATCCTGGCAGTGTTGTGGCCTGTGACCTGTTCTTCCCACACTGCAAATTTCGTGCAACCATTCGGGCTTTACCGTCACCTCTGAAGAACCTGAATGGTCACCAGCATTTTGCACACAAGGAGGACCACCGATGACACTATCCTCCCAGATGAAGGTAGTTGACAGCACACAGTTACGCCATGAACAGAACCGATGACAGGTCGCCTCCGCATTCACTTCCCCTTCCTCGGCCTCCCAACAGGTCTCTTCTCAGGAACATAGTCTGGATCTTGCTTGTCAGTCGACACCGGCGTGGTTTGCTCTAGCAAGTCGATCTCTGCTTTGACCGTGGCATCGCTGATTTTGCTACGTGTGCCCATGGCAGGCGACTCTGAAACTCTTGGAGTTGTCCTTGGAGAGTTGGATTGCTTTCGTGTGCCCATGGCAGGTGGGTCTGAGATTTTTAGAGTTGTCCTTGGAGAGTTGGATTGCTTTCTTCTTCGGTTCTTCAATCCATTTTGTGGATGCAGGCCCATTTGTAAGCTGGAATGGACAATCGTATTAGTTTGCATCTGTAGTAACTAGTAACTTTGATTCACATAAACATCACATAAACCAAACTGGACAGCCAATAGTAGTAGCTTGTTTGAAGCCTACTGCGATATTTAACTAGAAACTGCGCTTAAACAGATAATCGATGAGGGCAGCTCTTTATTAACGAGGCATTGATGTCTTGCTGTACAGTAAACAACGGCGATGCTATCGGCTATCCTAATAATGAGTGCCATATTGGCTGACGACCTTGCATGAGCAACAAGTATAAAATTCGATCCAACAAAAAAGCAGAATGATAAAGATGAAGTATAATATTCGAGGTTTAGTGATAACAGTCACCACAATAATTGAACAGATGAGGTGTGATCTGGCATACCTAGGTGTGGCCTCAATATCCTCCATGAACATTAGTTTTGAAACAGAACCTGAGTCATCACATGCAGCATCTGCTCAAGAGGAACCAACAGAATCAGATATTAGGCATCATGCTCATCACTAATAAGCAAACATAGCTAATCAAAGATCACAACACACCCTTATGCTTTTGGTGTGATAAGTCCATCATCTTCTGCTCAAAAGGAGTAAGATCATTCAGAGGCTCCACCTTCATCGGAAAGCCATTCTTCAGATCCTATGAAAAAATTTGGCATTGTCTTTCATGTCAGCACACATTATTATATTAATGATTTTACTGATACGAAAGAAGACAGTAAGAAAAACATGTGTTTCAGAGGAATTCCACCATTCCAGTACCTCATTGGGACATGATTTGAAGAATGTGGACTGATTGTTTTTCTGGTCACCACCTGCTAGAGAGGAATTTTAATTAAAACACTGTGATGATACAGCCAGAATTTTGTTAGGGACATCAAATATGTCCTCAGCTCTTTCAAATTTTGAGACAACGTTAGAATGTGCTAAGCTGTTGGCCTCAAGACAGGGGAATTGGATAATAGTTTATTGGCATCTCCTACAACATTGAAACACATTACAATTATTGGAATTGAGTTTTCATGGGAACTTGTAACTGGCGAAGAAATGTTTATTACATACACGGTAATCATAGATGGTTAGTAAGAAAAATAGTTGGTAGAGCTTAATGGCGCTTCTCAAAGAATTGCAGAAGATTCATTGCAATCCGTACCTGGACGATTTCTAACAACATCAACTTGCTTAAATTTTGTGATGTTTATCGGATTTCCATCAATCTTTGTCTTGACTCTTCGAAGGTTATCAGGAGTATCCAGCACAGTAGAGTAACTTCGTTTACAAGTCTGCAGTTTAGTGTACCCTTAGACAAACAGGGGTGGCGTCTAACCGGATGGGCTTGAGATACCGTACATCATACAAGCAAAGAGCACTTACTGACTGAATGTTGCCAGCATTATGGTTGAAAAGGCCACGACTGACAGGAGTTAATGTTGGAGCTGCATCTGCAGCACCACCATTATCAAAACCATGGCCACGGATTGGAACACTTGAAGCTGAAGGCGAGGGCACATTTGGACTAAATGGAGAGTATCCAAGGGTTGGTTGTCTGTCAGCTTTCCAGCTAATCGGAAGAGGAATATCACCATCAACAACTCCATCCAAATCTGGATCCACAACCCGCTCTTGAATTATCTTGATTAGTGTAGCACACTCAGACCTAACATCAAAATTAAGATTCCAAAAATATTATATTAGTACTGTAGCTTACATCTTCACAAATGAACAAATGTTAATTTGTACAGAATAGAGGTATATGTTAATATGATAAAGGAGTCACCGGTCATGACTTTTCGCTGCTATTATCACAGGATGCAGGCTGGACTAACAGTATAACCTAACATAACTGATTCTTGAGGGTAAGCAACTTTCAAGCATAGCTAATCATTAATCTTCGAGGAAAATACAAAAGGTTTGTTTATTGATCAATTGATAGAAGAAACGGTTAATAACAAGCCTATCGATAGGCCAAGTACACAACATAATTATGAAAAAAATGAACTCCAATTCTTGCAACACTTGTACATCATAGTCCAACATGTGTCCTGATATTCATAAACAATTTCCCAAAATGAAATATACATAAAGCATTGTATGTAAATAATGTTTCATATGCTAATTGCTAACCTAAAGCTTTGTGAATGGTTTACATAACTGCGTATTATGCATGTGTAATAATCAATCAATATACATACAAGTTTGGGAGCTAGGCACAAGTGATCTTAGGTCTATTGCTTACAAAAATGCCAAGACAAGAGAAAAGAGGTATTCTGGAAACATTGGGGCAGTTTGGATCAAGGAATCATCTCATACATCCATGATGATCCTACAAAATTGGTGGGTGACCCAATCCCTCACTTTATACTAGGTATGCTTATGAAGTATGAGGTGATGATGAACCAACCCATTCCATTCCTCAAACTAAACAATGGAACTAGGATTGCACGGTCAATTCACAACGGTGAAACAAAATAACCCTTTTGCGTAGGCCAACTTTCTGTATCATGGTAAGCAAAATGCAGAGTGCACTAACTAAAAATAAGACTGCAATCCGTTTTTGTTTCATCAGAGTGAGAAACAGAGTACAAATATTGCCAAAAATTTAATTATATATCCAGAAATAAGAATAGCTATATGACACCACAAAGCAAAATACAAATTAACAATTCTTTTCTGAAGGACATCAATGGAAGTGACAGGGTATATAATACCTTGAATAGGTTTCCTGCATAAGAAGCTGCATTATGGCATCTTTCGGCTCAATATCTGAGATAATTGCTAGGGATGCCTCGGTATAGCCTTTCAGAGGAGTTTCCTTCTCACTCTAGAAACAGGCAAAAAAAATGACACCATGGGAAGTCCTTAGATAACTGAGGAGTTAGTCCTAAGCCCAGTAAGAAATGCTTGTTCAGAATAAATAGCAATTACAAAGGTTGAAGGATACCTGGTTTAACTTATTATTTTTCGATGGAAAACGCATGGAATCATCAAAATCTGTGAAATACAAGGGATCACCACATAGGCACACCACATAATTTATTCACATGTGAGTTGCTAAATACAATGCCAACGAATTTAGAAAACACTTAATTTACAGGAAAACAAACTAGCGCGGACCAAGCACAGTGGTATTTACAGATTAGCCTGTAATCTTATGGAATAAACACAAAAAATGCACCAAAAATATGCTGTTCAAAGCTGAGAAAGTAGCATGCACAAAAGAAGGAAAAGGAGGGTGCATCTTCAGAAAATAGTAAATGATGGCAAAAACAATTGGGTGCTAAACTCAGTTTAGGTAATTCTATTTTTAATCACATTTTTAATATTTTGTCAAAATTTGATAACAAAATGAAAATATGGTGACATTAAGAGGCTTCAAAAACTATGTGATGGATGAGGACATCTGAAAAACTATGGACGCTGGTATGACCTTTTAAGACCAAGTTATTGGTAAACGCTGAAAGTCCTCCAAAAATACATGCATCCAAGTGAACGCTTAGCACAGGAATTTACTGGCAATACATAAATTGGCCTTTTCACCATTTAATTAGAGAATTTGTGCCAATGCACTCAAGTTCACGACCCGATGTCCTTATTTATATTAGAGGACATGGACTGACTTTTGTCAGGGAGCATTGCGACAACATTCGAACAGGTTTGACAAGGCACGACGTGGCACTACCGGGACAGCTGACGAATCAAACATCTGCTTCTACGCAGATATGGAATACGGAAGCGCGAAGCAACCAATTCCCCATTCTATAATTTCTAGCAGAGGCGGCTCCACGAACCTATCGTGTAAGAGATTAACGACCGGAAATGCGAAATCGTTTCCGTAGCAATTCCTACGAGATTACGGCGAGAAAATAGCGCAAACATCGAGCTACGCGGAAAATTTGGACGGAAATCAATGCGGCACGGAAGGCGCCAAGTCCGAAGCGTAATTTGAGGAGGGGTCGGTGGATTCACGTACCGGTGCCGCCGTAATGACCCTCGCCGCGCGCGCGGGGATGGCGGACGGAGCTCGGGGAGGAGGAGGCGGACCCGCCCGACGCGGTGGAGCCGGAGCCTGTCGGGGAGGAGTCGGGGCCGAGCACGGAGGCGAGGAGCCGGCCCGCGCCGGAGACGAGGCCCGCGAGCCACCCACTCGGCGGGGGAGGAGGAGGAGGAGGTGGTGGGGAGGCGCCTCCGGACGGCGACGGGTGCGGGTCGCCGCCCGCGGCGGACGACTCCATGGGCGAGGAGCGGAGAAGGAGAAGGAGGAGGCGAAGTGGAGGGAAGATGGGAAATAAAATGGAAACACGAAAATAAACCGGGCCGGCGGTTTCGGGGTGGCACGTTGGGGAGTGGCAGTTTGGGCGGTGCAGTTTTAAAAACGTTCCAACTTTGGGGTTCCCTCGACGATGTTGCTGGGTTCTCCGGCCATCGCCGTGTGCTCCACGTTTTATACGAGGGTCCACTTGTTGATGGGGTTGTGTTTTGTGTGAGAGCACGGCCGCGCCCGCGCCGCAGTGCTCTTGGCTGTGTGCAAAAACTGAAACCAATCAAAACCAGTCAAACAGGCTAGTTACATCTTAGTTTTTTTTTTTTCGGAAAAAGATCCGGATCTATTTCATGAGTTCATAAGAAGTACAAAGTATCCTAAACATAATAAAAATTACATCGAGGTCTTTGGACCACCTAATCTAATACTATCGCCAGAGCGAGCGCCGACGCTGTCAAGCCGCCGCTCCATTACCGGAGCTGCATGCCATTGTTGATGACAATCGGAAGTTCGTGCCGTTCCCTGGACCAAATACTGCAGATGAAGTTGTCGCCATTGAACCCATGAATTGATCCAAACTTGTAACACCAAACCTAAAACACACGTAAACCGGATGAGATCCGAACACACGATCGGACGAGATCCACCACTCCATAAAGCGGGCGATCAGACGAATCCCCACCTCCTCAACGCCAGCAGGATCGTCGCCGACGAGGTGGAAGAGGAGGCGGGTATACCTTATTCTTATCCCGCACAACGCCGCCATAGCCACCATAACGACGATGCCGGATGACCAAACTCTAACTTTAGGGACCCTTCTACACCGCCGAGCGCAGGTCCGAGGTCCCCACCTCCTCCCGCCGCCGGAGCGGCAAGCAGAGGAGGCGAGGACCCATCGATGCTCGATCGTAGACGGCGAGGACGAAGTAGATCGTGGCGGCTGCTAGGGTTTTTATCCTAGCCGCCGCCTCTTTTTCTCACGGGAGGAGGGAATGTACGTCAGTTACATCTTAGTTAAATTACCTTCACAAATGAAATCCAAACTCTGGTGCTAGTAAAGGAAATTAAACTGCCGTCGCGTATCCATATTAGTTGACTTAGATTCAATTAGATACGAATATATCTAGTCAAGTTTTAGGTATCTAACTAGATACGAATGTATCTACTTCCTCCGATACATACCCGTATCTAGATAAATTCAAGTCAACTAATATGTATCGGAGGAAGTAGCCCAAACCAGGCAAATCAGCGAAAACGGCTTTGCATAGGCTTAGGGGCATGAACACTAAATTTTTTGAGATAAGTGTTTCGTCCGATTAAATTGATCTTTTCTATACATTTTATTCAAGAACCCGCAACGAGGGGTGTGCGCGTCTTTATATTAAGTTGACAAGAAATGTCATAGAATGACTATAACACCACACGCGCATCTCAGCTTACAACACACTCATACAACAATGACGACGACAACTCGTCTTGCCTAACCCTAGCCAAGAACGGCGAGAAGGGACATAGAGCCTCCAAACTATGTCACGGTCAATGCCAAACACCACCGAGGAATGACCAAACCGAAGTTGCCCAGACCAACATACCGCTAATGCGCCTAGAAGATGAGGCGTGCGAGTGGCAGGGATTGGCCAGCCATGGGAAGGAGTCGACTGGAGGAAGTTGATGATGACATACATTGCGCCCCGGAGACTCACACCTTGAGTAGTAGCCAAAGCCGGCAAGGCCACCATCTCCAAATGCCATAATGGGGGCACCCCCTCGAAACCTAAACACACCTTCATGAAGGAAAATGACGGAATAGTACCGTCACTGTCTGGCCGGATAGAGCAGACCTAGGGTTTCCCCTGGCGTCAAGGGGATGAATGGTTCACCCCATAACCACGCCTCCAAGGAGGGAAATGGCACCTGCAGGCGTCACCGTGGTCGGTATCGGAAGCATCAAGCAGGGTTTTCACCCGGGCCATTGACCGCCCTCGACGAGACGGAGACAAGCAGCAAATGCAGGCTTGAACTACCACCGGAGGAAGCGAGTCGTCACCGATGGAGGAGAGCGTTTCCCACCACCGCAAAAACACCCAAGCTCGCCAGATCGGGACCGAGATGGTCACGACATGGCAAAGCATGGCCGCTGCTGCCACCAGAGCAACAGCTCCGCCACCACCGGCCCTGCAGGAGGACCACCACGGCGGGTAATTCTTCGGCAAAAATTGTCCAAGACGCTGCGATCTGGAAGGACGGGCAGGCCCGCCCAGACCCATCTAGCTCGCGCACGCGTGCGCCGCTGCCAGCCACCAGCCCAGCTGAGCAGCAGCACCGCCGCCTCCTCCCGTTGGAGCCCTGTCAAAGCCTAGCGCCGCACACGTCGTTGCCTCCCTCATCCGCATCGTTCGGACCCCCACAAATGTGGCCGCTCGATCGCCACAAAGCGCGGCACCGCCTCCACGACGAGCTCTCCCAGCCCCTTTGGAGGTGAGGGCGCCCGCCGCCACCGCGGGGACGACACGCAACAATGGCGGCGGAGCGGATCAAAGATGGGGGAGACCCGACGATGGCGGCGAGGTAAGTTCCCCTGAGTCGCTTCGCACGACAACGCAAGGGTCGGGTTTGAAAACAAATCCAACAAGGGAGGAGCCCTATGAAAATTTATATGGGCACAAGCGAGTGAGGCAAAGCTCAAACCCAGGTCGCGCGCAGCCCGCTGCGTGTGGCTAGCCAAGTGGTGGACGCCACTTCCCTTTTCATACATTACAATATTAGTGTTTAATTTGAAAGGAAAGGATGAGGGTTCGATTGGGGCAAAATGCTCATAAGATATTGGTATCATTAATCTACATTCAGAGGAAAAGCTAGCATCAAAAGTAATGTGACTTTTTCTAGAAAAACTAACATGTCCGTTCTAAAATATAAGATGTTTTAGTTTGTGAAGGTAACATACTTAGACACCTTTGTGTGTAGACGCGGTATGAACTTCTCCGAACTTATACACTAAATGATGTTTATATATATTATCTTTACAAAACTAAAACATCTTATATTATAAAACAGAGGGAGTACAGACTCAGCCATACCATCAATTGTTTTTCCAGAATTTGGTATAATCTATAACAATAAGTTTACGTTGGCTCGTTGCCTTTTTCCTCTTTTTAGCTTCGTTGTCTTTCATATACTCCCTCTGTCCCAAAATAAGTGACTTCGATTTGTTTAGATTCCTACATACTAAAACATGTCTAGATACATGCGAATTTAGACAAATCTAAATTATTTATTTTGGTAACTGGTTTTTGATTAAGCATGTGTGCTCATTTATATTAGACAAATAGTTAATTACTCACCCGTTCATAAATATAAGACGTTTTAGTTTTGTGAAACGAATGTAACTAGATCTCTTTTAGTATATGTTCATTTTGAATTTATACAGAAAAATCATCTAAATACATTTGTTTTATAAAGCCTTATATTACTAGAGGGAGGGAGTGGACACCTTCTTACAAAAATAAGCACTGGTCCTCAAGAAAATATTTGGTTTATTTTTCAATGCACTCGTCCAAACGACTCTCTTTATCTTAGTCCCTTCCGTTTCATAATAATATAAGATGTTTTACTTTTTGAAACAATTGTATCTAGACGTGATAAACGCATCTTATATTTTAAAACGAAGGAAGCATATAAGACTCAACTTTTTTAATCACTCGGACAAGAATCGAAATACTCGCCTGTCGTACCTCGGCCAAGGCATCACTTCGGTTGCCTCCTGGACCTACTAAGTTTGCGCCGCTTGCTGGCCCAATAAGGGTGTGTTTGGTAGACTGTGTCACTTCGAATTTACTATCCCGTTGGAGATATCGGACCTCGTACAAGCTGTCCTGAGATTTTGGGGTATGTTTGTTAGCCCGTGTGTTAGGAAAATCTGAATTGATACTTTGTTTGGTAGCCCCGTATGGGTGGAGATTGGCCCAAAACAAAATAATAACAGAGAGGTCCAAACTGTTGCACCAAGGTCCCTAACCAAAACATCTAAAAAGCAATCAGGCCCTTGTATGCAAGACGTCTTGCTGAGCAGATCTCCTCCTCGCCGCCCGATACACGGGCATCGGGCGTGGTCGGAGCGACGCGCATCGGGTGTTGCGTGGTCGGAGCTCCCGCTTCGGTGGCGCCATGTGGTGACGGAGATGAGAGGAGGGCTGGCGCGTGAGGAAGGTATGGGAGTGCGGCGGTCATCCGCGCAATGAGGCGACGGGCGAGCGGTAGGGAGGAGGAGGGCGATAGGCTGCGGCGGATGGGCGACGCGAGGCTCGCGTCGGCGGCGCTGGACAGACCACTCCACCGGCCTGGCGGTGCCGTCTGAGGCGGGCGATGGTCCGAGTCCATGTCCGCGTGAGGGGACTCTGCATATCGCGGATATCTCGTCTGCACTGCGTCCATGGCGGCGATCGCGAGTTTTGACGAAACCTGGCGGCAGCGCCAACGGGAGGGCGGAGTGAGCTCGGGGGATAGTGGAGGTTGAACGGCGGGGAGATAACGTGGCGGATCCGGAGATGGCCGGTGATAATGACAATGAGGAAGGCGGGGAAACGCGGCGTGGTGGTAGAAGAATGGACCTTTTTTTCGGGATGGATCCGGCAGGGCGGAAGAGCGAAGCTCGATTTCGGCTTCGCTAGCGGGCAGTGCCGCGTTGTTTTCGTATCGAGTCGGCAGTGTCCAGAGCACGGATCCGATCTACCAAACACCTAAATTTCATCTGAGTTGGGAAATTCTGAGTGGAGGCACTCTACCAAACACACCCTAAATGAACCCAGCCAGCCTAGGACCCTACTGGCCTGCTCTGCTCCTCTGCTCCACGGACCACGAGCAGGCGAGCAGCAGCTTACCGGCTGAGGACGAGCAGCCCCCAAGGCCCAAGCGCGTCGACCAGAACGGACGAGCAGAGCCTCTTCGGCTTGCCGGCGCCGCCACGGGAGAACGGACGACCGCGACGCCGTCCGCCCCACCCGTTCACCCCGATTCCTGAAGCGGCGGCGCTCGGCGGTGAGGCAGGCCACTGCGCCACCGCCACAGCAATCCCCCAATTGAGAATCTGTGAGTCTTTTTTTTTTCTATTTTCCCCCGATTGAGAACAGAGGATGATTCATGTGCATAAGTGCATTGCAGCATCAAATCGCATTGCAGAAATTCTTATGTTTGTCATGTGTATTCACTGTGATGCACCAAAAAAACTACTATTCTGTATTGGTGTATTTTCAGTTTATGTAGGATTCAGTGACATCCAATTATTATGTTCTCTATTGCGAAACACCAAGTACAATATAGACATGCACACATGTACACACTCACACAGAGTCTAGTGAACAGCACTAGAGACATAGAGCTTAAAAATTGATGAAGTACTATCGATGGGTACCATCATCTCCACTAAATCAAAGAGGCCTTAATAGCAGATGATGATATGGTAATACAAAATGACAATTCTATATTGCTTATAGAATTCCAATAGTGTACCAAGGGAAAACACAAATCACTTAGTACTGAATCCGGATATATATCAATGGTAATGACTCAGTTCAGTTTACAGTAAGAGTGCATGATACGAGGGATTACATTAACACGCAAACCTTACGCAATCATAGACTATACTTGACCAAATTAAGTTCGGAAGCAAACCAAATCTCCGGTCCAAGGGTACTGTATGATCTCCCAATACATGGTCCAGTTTTATTGAAAGCAGCAACTGTGATGTTCTTGCATATTACTGGCTAGTTTACCTCTGCTGTGCGCTGCTTACTTCGGGTTGGGGGGCTTGAAGTAGGCATAGACAGTGAAGAAGGTCTGCAGCATGGACATGACGAGCAGGAGCAGGGCTGCGAACACCGACATGGTCACCCAGGGGTTGCTGAAGTAGTTGCGCCCAAGCGCGGCGCGCCACTTGTGCCGCCTGCTGTCCCTGTACCTGTTCACCGCGACCATCTGGCCGACCAGATAGTTGTCCGCCGGCCAGTGCACCTGCCTGCCGATGTCGCTGAAGAATCGCCATGCCAGCTTCCTGTTGTTGAGGTGGTTGACGAGTATGTCGTGCAGGCCCAGGATCCTCATGTCCTCCGGCGAGGTGACGAGGCAGTTCATGAAGAAGGAGTAGGTGGAGACGTCCCGCTGAGTGCCCGGGTACGTCTGCTCGAACGCGATCAGGTTCCGGAACAGCGACTCGCTGGAGTCGTTGAGCTCCAGTTGCGGGATCTCCAGCACGCCGTGGGAGAAGTTGACGTCCAAGAAGCTCCTGGCGTTCTTTCTCTGCCTGAACCGGACCCCAGCCTCCTCCAGCTCCTTGGCGCACGGGATCCACTGCGGGAGCTCCAACAGCACCTCGTTGCTTGGGCGGGGGTGCTGCTCCTGCAGCTTCTGGCGATCAGCCGGTGTGAGGCCGACGGAGAGGTAGCAGAGGTGCAGCAGGTGATGCACGTCGGGGCATGCGATGGTTGAATCGTGCAACTTCTGGGGACGAAGAAACCGGAAAAGCCTGAGGCCGCCGGTCACCAGGCGGTCCTCGGTCTCGCCGTCTTTCTTGAGCTGCTGGAAGAGCTTCTGGATGACGAAAAAGGGGATCTGGTTCTCCAGCAGCAGCATGTCGCGCGTCACGAATTGCCACACAAAGCACCTGCCGTACACTTGAGTCCAGTCCTCGTCTTGCTCTTCCAGTCGTTCTGCATTATTTTCTCCTTCCGTTTCCGCGATGCGGGCGTACTTGAGCAAGCGGTGTAGGACGAAGCAGCCATCTTTTAGCATCGTCTCGGCCATCTGGTCGTCGGGGAGGTCGCGCAAAGATTCTGAGAATTCTTCAGAGTAGGATGCGCGAATTCGAGGCAGGAGGCGTTTCATGTTCGTGAAACATTCTTGCAGTAACACTGGAGCCCTGTCGTCCGTCTCTTTCGAGAGGCGCCTAACGAGCTGCCGCACACAGCACCATTTGTATTTCTCGAGCTGCTCAGTTCCCAGACTGGCCGGTCTGTCAAAACCGAGCGCACCAAGACGGACAGCGACCGGTTGATGTTCTTCTCTGGGATTATAATCAAACTTTTTAAGTTCCTCGGGGACCTCGTAGATGGTGGGTGGCTGCTTCGAGTTAGGAACCGCGCTGCCCAGCTGGTCCAGCATTCTCTCAAAATGGCGGTCGCCTACATCGATGATGTGTATTAGTATCATCCTAGTGTAAATCGCAATGCAAATTATGTACTCCCTCTGTTTCGGTTTACAGGTCGTACGCGTATACCTAGTTCGTCAATTTACTCAATAAAATATAAATTATATATCATAAAAATTATACCATCAAAAAGTTTAGATTCTGTATTTTCTAATGATATCAATTTTGTGCTACAAAATTTATATTTTAGTAATTAAATTGATAACCTAGATATACGCTCAAACGAAACGGAGAGGGTACAAGATTGTTTTACACTAACTTTTTTAGTTTTATGTGCTATTGATATGGTATTATCTACTTATGATACTATTACCATCACTCATCATTATTTGCGGTGACACATCAGCATTTTCATACTATATGATTCTATCTATGATACCTCTACTGTAACTAGTCTATGGGATGGAGAAGATTACGGACCCAAATACCATGGATTAGTGCTTTTGTTACGGTGGGTGGCAATGATACCTCGAGCTTCTTCTGGTTCCGGCGGCCGTGGCGGACTGCACTGGATTCCTGGTGCTCTGGAAAATTAACATCAAAATAAAAATAATGTAGCGTTACCATCAAAAATTAAAATGGCTCCACTAGCACAGAAGGATAGACCACGACGCCGTGTCATACGGGATCGTACACGCATGCACCTTTGGAGCCAGTAAGCACGATTAGTTTTTGCTGACATGTTTTAACATTTTTTTGAAACTTATATTTATCTAGACGTGTTCCACACTTATTTTGATAAACTATGCATGTTCACTTATTTTGACCCATAAAGAGTTCACATTGACATGTTTTAACTTTTTCTTGAAACTTATATTTATCTAGACGTGTTTCACACTTATCTTGATTCACTATGTATGTTCACTTATTTTGACCCATAAAGAGTTCACATTGAAAATCTAAATCAACCTATAACTGCGCGGGGAGAGTAGGCTACGGGCAAGATTTTTTTTTCTCTGGGTACTTTTTTGACCGGAGGCCATTGGAATTACCGGTTACCGCGAAATCCTCGGAAATGGAGGTCGTCTTCGTCTGCATCGATGTCGTCGTCATTTTCTGACAAAGAGCAACACATAAGTTGTAAGTTTCACTTCATTCAGAATTTCTTGCTGAAAAGGAGGCAAAATATCTTCCCTCTTACTATAAGTTAACATGGAGTTTAAATTAAGAGTTGGGGACCCGAGCGGCACGGGAGCGACGACAGGAAAATATCAGGAGTGTACGCATACTCTTTACGAGCACTGTAAATCTACCATGCACGTTATCTACCATACATGATTCTATCTATGATAGTTCTACTGTAACTAGTTTATGGGACGGAGAAGATTACATACCTGAATACCATGAATTAGTGCTTTTGTTACGGTGGGTGGCAATGGCATCATCAAGTTCGAACTGTTCTCGTACTTCTTTTTTTGGCGGTTCCGGCGACGGACTTTTTGGCGGTTCCGGAAACGGACAGCGCCAGATTCCTGGTACTCTGGAAAATTAACATCAAAATAAAAATACAGATTTGCTAGAAATCAGGCGTCTGATATTTAGTTAAGTATCAGTCACCGTTTACACCATCAGATCTTTTGTGAACTTTACGATCTATGCACCTGTTGTCGGGCTGTTTTTGTTTTCTATCGTGTCTGTGTTGTGCCGTGGGGTTCTGGGCTCTGCGGGCACGAACTTTGGTGCCGACTGAATCTAGGGCCTATTGGGCCGGCTCCTGAATCCGCGCACGTACGGCAAGCGGGTTTATGTGTTTTCGAAAGCTGTTAGTACCAGCGGGTTAGTACCACCGGCCAATGTTTCTTGCACGTTAGTACCAGTGTGTTTTTCTAGTTCGGTTTTGCTTATGGTTTTTATTTTTCGTTTTTATTTTTTTTTATTTTTTTATTTTTGGCATTTTCTTACTTTTTTGTTTTTTTTTACTTCATCCGATTCAAATTAGTTGACTTGGTATTGTCTAGATTTGGATATATCTAGAACTAAAATAAGTTATATACATTCAAATCTAGTTAAATTTGAGTCAATTAATTTGGATCCGAGGGAGTCGTATTTTGAATTTTTTTCAAGTATTTTTTATCTCTTCCTTTTATTCCTTTTCTTTTCTATTCTATTTCTTTTTTCTTTCATTTTTTATCTTTTTAACATTTATGTTTATTTGGAAATTGTTTGAAATATAGTTTCTTAAAAATTGTTCATCGATTTTTGACATTTTTTTTCATTTTTTTAAGAAATTTCTTTCATTATTTGATAGTGTTCATTATATTGAAAATTTTGTTCATATTTTTTGAATTTTCTGTTTATATTTTTGTGGTTTTGCTAATTATCATGCGCCTGAGAATTAGTTAAGTATCAGTCACCTTTTTAACCGTTCGATCATTATGTTTTGTGATTTGTGCAAACTGGAGTTTCCCGTCCCGCGTCGTGTATTGCGGTCGCCAGCGTTTCCATCGTGCTTTGTGCGTGTCGTATGTGTTTGTGGCTGTGACTGCTGCGCGCGTGTTTGTGGGCTTCTGTTTATCTGTGGGCTGTTACTGCGGGATGTTTTCTTTTTTTTGTCAACTTTTTTTTCCGTGTGCTTTTTTTGTGTCGGTTGTCCTACTTGCAACTTGCTTGTAACTGAGCACCCGTCGGTATGGAGGGGGCTAGTCGCAACTTGCTTATAACTGAAGACCGTTGGTGTGGATGGGGGCGCAGTCATAACTTGCTTGTAACCGAGCTCTGTCGGGTCTCAGTTGTAACTTGCTGGTAACTGAGCACTCATCAGTGTGGAGGGGGCAGTTGCAACTTGCTTGTAACTAAGCTTCCGCCCAGGTCTAGTTGCAACTTGCTTGTAACTGGGGCCCCGCTGTGGCCAGTTGCAACTTACTTGTAACTGAACCCTCGTCGAGTGTATATTGCAACTTAATTGCAACTAGGGCCCCGTCGAGGGGGCACTTGCAACTTGTTTGTAGCTGAGCCCCCGTCGAGCCCCATCGAGGGATAGTTGCAACTTGCTTGTAACCGAGCTCTCATCGGGGCCCAGTTGTAGCTTGTTTGTAACTGGGGCCCTGTCGAGGGGGCTAGTTGCAACTTGATTGCAACCGGGGGGACCCTGTTGGCGGGGACTAGTTGCAACTTGCTTGTAACTAAGCTCTCGTCGTGGCTAGTTGCAACTTACTTGTAACTGAACCCCGTCAAGTGCCTGTTCCAAGTTGATTGCAACCGGGGGCCCGTCGTCAGGCCTGAGGCCCAGTTGCAACTTGCTTATAACCGGGGCCATACCCAGGGGTAAGTTGCAACTTGTTTGCAACCGGGGGCACCCCGTCGGTGGGGCCCACTTACAACTTTCTTGTAACTAAGCCCTCGTCGAGCCCAGCAGTCGGTCGCTCTGTTGAGGGGCCAGTTGCAACTTACTTATAATTGAACCCTCGTCGAGTGCCAGTTGCAACTTCATTGCAACTAGCGCCCCGTCGAGGGGCCAGTTGCAACTTGTTTGTAGTTGAGCCTCCGTCAAGGGATAGTTGCAACTTCCTCGTAACTAAGCTCCTGCCTGGGCCCAATTGCAACTTCCTTGTAACTGGGGCCCTGCCGAGGGGCCAGTTGCAACTTGATTACAACCGGAGGGACCCCGTCGACGGGCCTGGGGCGTAGTTGTAACTTGCTTGTAATCGGGGCTCCGCTGAGGGGGCTAGTTGCAACTTGATTGCAACCGAGGGGACCCGTTGGCGGGCCAGTTGCAACTTGCTTGTAACTAAGCTCTCCCCGGGGCTTAGTTGCAACTTATTTGTAACTAAGCTCCCCGTCGGGGCCCAGTTGCAACTTGCTTGTAACTGGGGCCCCGACATGGCCAACTGCAACTTACTTGTAACTGAACCCCCCTCAATCGCCTGTTCCAACTTGATTGCAGCCGGGAGGACTGTCATCAGGCCTAGGGCGCAGATGCAACTTGCTTATAACTGGGCCCCACCGAGGGGGCTAGTTGCAACTTGATTGCAACCGGGGGACCCCGTCGGCGGGGCCTAGTTGCAACTTGCTTGTAACTAAGCCCTCGTTGAGCCCCAGTTGCCACTTGATTGTAACCGGTCGCTCTGTTGAGGGGCCAGTTGCAATTTACTTGTAACAAAAACCCTCGTCGAGTGCTAGTTGCAACTTCATTGCAACCAGAGCCCCATCGATGGGCCAGTTGCAACTTGTTTGTAGCTGAGCCCCCGTCGAGCCCCCGTCAAGGGATAATTGCAATTTGCTTGTAACTAAGCTACCGCCGAGGCCCAGTTGCAACTTGCTTGTAACTAGGGTCTCGCCAAGGGGGACAGTTGCAACTTGATTGCAACCGGGGGGACCCGTTGGCAGGGCCCAGTTACAACTTGCTTGTAACTAAGCCCACGTCAAGCTCAGTTGCAAATTGATTGCAACTAGCGTCCCGTCGAAGGGCCAGTTGCAACTTGTTTGTAGTTGAGCCCCCATCGAGCCCCCGTCGAGGGATAGTTACAATTTGGTTGTAACTGAGCTCCCGCCGAGGCCCAATTGCAACTTGCTTGTAACTGGGGGCCCGCCGAGGGGGCCGGTTGCAACTTGATTGCAACCAGGGGGACCCCGTCGGCGGGCCTGGAGCCTAGTTGCAACTTGCTTGTAATTGGGGCTCCGCTGAGGGGGCTAGTTGCAACTTGATTGCAACCGGGGGACCCCGTCGGTGGGCCAGTTGCAACTTTCTTGTAACTGAGCTCTCGCTGGGGCCTGGTTGCAACTTGCTTGTAACTGAGCTCCTGCCAGGGCCTAGTTGCAACTTGCTTGTAACTAGGGCCCCGCCGTGGCCTGTTACAACTTACTTGTAACTGAACCCCCGTCGAGTGCATGTTGCAACTTGATTGCAACTAGGGCCCCGTTGAGGGGGCCAGTTGCAACTTGTTTGTAATTGAGCCCTCGTCGAGGGGTAGTTGCAACTTGCTTGTAACTGAGTTCCCGTCAGGGCCCAGTTGCAACTTACTTATAATTGGGGCTCATCGAGAGGGCCAGTTGTAACTTGATTGCAGCCGGGGGGACCCCGTCAACGGGCCTGGGGTCAGTTGCAACTTGCTTGTAACTGGGGACCTATCGAGGGGGCTAGTTGCAACTTGATTGCAACTAGGGGGACCCCGTCGGTGGGACCCAGTTGTAACTTACTTGTAACTGAGCTACCGCCGAGGCCCAGTTGCAACTTGCTTGTAACTGGGTCCCCGCCGAGGGGGACATTTGCAACTTGATTGCAATCGGGGGGGACCCCGTCGGTGGGGTTCAGTTACAACTTACTTGTAACTGAACCCTTGTCAAGTGTCAGTTGCAACTTCATTACAACTAGGGCCCCGTCGAGGGGTCAGTTGCAACTTGTTTCTGGCTGAGTCCCCGTCGAGGGGTCAGTTGCAACTTTCTTGTAACTGAGCTCCCGCCGGGGCCCAGTTGCAACTTGATTGCAACCGAGAGGACTCTGTCGGCGGGCCTGGGGCCCAGTTGCAACTTTCTTGTAACTAGGGCTCCGCCGAGGGTGGCTAGGTGCAACTTGATTGCAACTGGGGGGACCCCGTCGGTGGGCCAGTTGCAACTTGCTTATAACTGAGCTCTTGTCGGGGCCTAGTTGCAACTTACTTGTAACTGAGCTCCCGCCGGGTTGATTGTAACCGGGGGGACCCCGTCGGCGGGCATGGGGCTCAGTTGCAACTTGCTTGTAATTGAAACATTTTCAACTGAAGATTAAGACTCGGCTAAAGACATTTCGAAAATCATTTTTAACCAAGCTAGAAAATTTGAAATTTAAGGAAAACAAAAGGAGATACACGTATTTTATGTTTGAGACTATAACAAAGCATTTCCATTTTTTATGACCGAGACTATAACCGAGCTTCCTCATTTTTCTATTTTCTCTTGTAGATACAATGTTTTTGTTTTCTTTTTTAACATGAAAGTGTTTCAACAAATAAACATTCACATTATGAATTTTTTCTATTTTTTATGGAATTCTTATGCATCATAGTTTTGCTAATTTTATTCACATTATGTAATACAAATTTTTATGAGGAGTAACTTTTGCTCGGGGGACCATAATGTCAGTGTACAAACCATGTGTGAGCGTGTATCCCCGAAATAGCCGAAGCGTTGTTACATCAGGAATAAAAAAACAAAGAGAACGACACACAAGGAAGAGAGAGGAGGACGAAGAGGACCCGATGGGCACTGCAGCGGCAACCACGACGGCCGCGGCGGAAGCTACCGCGACGGCGCACCACTCTGAGTTACTCCAGCCGCCGGCAAGCAACTTCCTCTTACCAGCATGTGCGACAACGACGAACACGGATGGGACGACCGCGACGGACGCGGCAGAAGCGACCGCGATGGACGCCGCCGCGGCGACCGCGACGGCGCACCGCTCCGAGATCCTCCAGCCACCGCCAAGAAGCTCCTGCCTCCCTGGTACTCCCGTAATCAAAAACGCAGTCCTGTTAATTTTCCCCAACCATGCACATTTGTTCATGTTGATGGATTGTACGGAAAAATCAAGCTAGTTTCTACGGTTTATTTGTGGATCATGTGATGGATTTGCATATTTGTCCATGTTTTGTGGGGGGAGATTCGTTCGTATTTAGCTCTGAGCGGACCAATTTTTGTGCGGCTATTCCTGATATTCCTGACAGTTTATCTCCGGTCCAGTGAGAATAACGGAACATGGGGACTTGTTCATGTTGTAGAGGGGATTAGGAGGTGTATCATGTTGTCATCTGTTCGAAATCAGACCAAATCTAGTGTCAAATCGATTCAGCACTTGCAGATAGGAAGTAGTTCGTGTCTGTACTGGTCTGCTTAGTAACTGTTTTGCTTCTGAATTAACAAGTGTTTGGCGACCTTAATTTATTGTTGACCATCTGTTCTGCATGCTTCTATCAGGTACAAGACAAAAGCCAAAGCATACAAGATAAAAATAAGACAGCCCAACATATCCTTTTATAAAACTATAAAAAAAGCCCAACAGACTATACAGGCAAACATGCTAACAACACAACAATACACACACAGGCGGGAGAGGCTATCTGAACTGGGTTGATTTACCTATTATATCAGAGATGACTGAGACTTAGTTAAATATCAGTGGCCTGATACCTAGATCCGCCCATAAAAATAACGTAGTGTTAACATCAAAAATTAAAATGGCTCCACTAGCAGAGAAGGATCGACCACGGCACCGTGTCATATGTGATAGTACACGCATGCGCGTTTGGAACCACTAGTTTTTTCTTAGTTTTTGCTGAGATGTTTTAATTTTTTCTTGAAACTTATATTTATCTAGCCGTGTTTCACACTATTTTGACCCATAAAGAGTTCACATTGAAAAATCTAAATCATCCTATAACTGTGCGGTGAGAGTAGGCTACGGGCAAGATTTTTTTTCTCTAGGTACTTTTTTACCGGAGGCCATTGGAATTACCGGTTACCGCGAAGTCCTCGGAAATGGAGGTCGTCTTCGTCTGCATCGATGTCGTCGCCATTTTCTGACAAAAGAGCAACACAAAAGTTGTAAGTTTCACTTCATTATGAATTTCTTGCTGAAACGGATGCAAAATGTCTTCCCTCTTACTATAAGTTAACATGGAGTTTGAATTAAGAGATGGATGATTCTATCTATGATACCTCTACTGTAACTAGTCTATGGGATGGAGAAGATTACGGACCCAAATACCATGGATTAGTGCTTTTGTTACGGTGGGTGGCAATGATACCTCGAGCTGCATCTTCTGGTTCTGGCCGTGGCCGTGGCGGACTGCACTGGCTTCCTGGTGCTCTGGAAAATTAACATCAAAATAAAAATAATGTAGCGTTACCATCAAATATTAAAATGGCTCCACTAGCACAGAAGGATAGACCACGACACCGTGTCATACGGGATCGTACACGCATGCGCCTTTGGAGCCAGTAAGCACGATTAGTTATTGCTGACATGTTTTAACATTTTCTTGAAACTTATATTTATCTAGACGTGTTCCACACTTATTTTGATTCACTATGCATGTTCACTTATTTTGACCCATAAAGAGTTCACATTGACATGTTTTAACTTTTCTTGAAACTTATATTTATCTAGACGTGTTTCACACTTATTTTGATTCACTATGTATGTTCACTTATTTTGACCTGTAAAGATTTCACATTGAAAAATCTAAATCAACCTATAACTGTGCCGTGAGAGTAGGCTACGGGCAAGATTTTTTTTCTCCGGGTACTTTTTTACCGGAGGCCATTGGAATTACCGGTTACCGCGAAATCCTCGGAAATGGAGGTCGTCTTCGTCTGCATCGATGCCGTCGCCATTTTCTAACAAAAGAGCAGTACAAAAGTTGTAAGTTTCACTTCATTCTGAATTTCTTGCTGAAACGGAGGCAAAATATCTTCCCTCTTACTATAAGTTAACATGGAGTTTGAATTAAGAGTTGGGGACCCGAGCGGCACGGGAGCGACGACAGGGAAATATCAGGAGTGTATGCATACTCTTTACGAGCACTGTAATTCTACCATGCGCGTTATCTACCATATATGATTCTATCTATGATACATGTAACTAGTTTATGGGATGGAGAAGATTACATACCTGAATACCATGGATTAGTGCTTTTGTTACGGTGGGTGGCAATGGCATCATCAAGTTCGAACTGTTCTCGTACTACTGTTTTTAGCGGTTCCGACGACGGACATTTTGGCGGTTCCGGCGAGCGCCAGATTCCTCGTACTCTGGAAAATTAACATCAAAATAAAAATAACGTAGTGTTACCATCAAAAATTAAAATGGCTCCACTAGCAGAGAAGGATCGACCACCGTGTCATATGTGATCGTACACGCATGCGCGTTTGGAACCGCTACGCACGATTAGTTTTTTATTAGGTTTTGATGAGATGTTTTAATTTTTCTTAAAACTTATATTTATCTAGCCGTGTTTCACACTATTTTGACCCATAAAGAGTTCACATTGAAAAATCTAAATCATCCTATAACTGTGCGGTGAGAGTAGGCTACGGGCAAGATTTTTTTTCTCTGGGTACTTTTTTACTGGAGGCCATTGGAATTACCGGTTACCGCGAAGTCCTCGGAAATGGAGGTCGTCTTCGTCTGCATCGATGTCGGTGCCATTTTCTGACAAAAGAGCAACACAAAACTTGTAAGTTTCACTTCATTATGAATTTCTTGCTGAAACGGACGCAAAATGTCTTCTCTCTTACTATAAGTTAACATGAAGTTTGAATTAAGAGATGGATGATTCTATCTATGATACCTCTACTGTAACTAGTCTATGGGATGGAGAAGATTACATACCTGAATACCATGGATTAGTGCTTTTGTTACGGTGGGTGGCAATGGCAATTCTACTATGCACCGTTATCTACCATGAACGTCCCACTTTCTCTCTCCTTTTTTTGCAGCTTTTGTCAGGTTTTCTCTCTACTTTCTTTTTCACAGAGAATGTGTAAGTTTGCAGTTGTCAAACTTCAAACTTTTATAACTCCTATAATATAAATCTAATTTAAAAACCGTTTGAATATTTAGGTTCTTTGTAACAAGACCAATAATGAATATATTTTAACAATATTTGAAATTTGGCTTCTAAAACTTGATAAAACTTGAAAAACTTAACGAAACCTCGTGACAAATATTTGTTGAAACAATTTGTTTCATTGTGTTTCAAACTTGGTTCATCAAATTAAGAAAATAATTGAGTATATTTTGTTTCTACAAATTCATTCGGGTTCTCCAGAAAACTTTATTCTACTTGTATACGGAGAGCTTCACTAAATTTCATTCAGTTTCGCCATATTTAAAAATCAAGTTTTAAATGTTGTTAGAATACATTCAAAATTGGTCTTTTTTAAACTCGTCGTTTGGAACATAAATATGAATATTGGAATATAAACTGGACACTTAATTAGAAAGACAAAATGTAAACAAACTTTAAGATCTTATGAAAAGCATGGGTACATGAGAGGACAGAGGATGCATGTCCATTAGAAAGGTGTCAGGAGATGTCACTATTAAGGGCTCCATATAATGAAATAAAAAATATACAACTAGAATAAGCTGGCTCATTTTCTAATCTCAAACTAGACGAACGGCGGCTACCGACCGTGCACAGTACAACTGCTTTTTACGCCCATTAGAAAAGGGTATACACAGAGAAGCTTAAACGGATTTAAAAGCTCGAATTATATTTAGTAGAGTGGGGAAAGACTGTTTCGAGGAGAGAGCCAACGGGGCTACTAGAATTTTCACTGTTCTTTTTTTTAGGGATGGAGGAGATTACGGACCTGAACGTCCTGGATTAGTCCTTCGGTTACTGTGGATGTCATCATTAATTTCGAATTGTTCCATTGCCGGCACTGAACACGGCGGTTTTGGTGGACTGCTGATTCTTGGTACTGATCTGCAAAGTTAACACCAAAATAACATAGCTTTATGATCAGAATAAAAATGGATCTACTGGCAGGATAGACCACGGCACCGTGCATCATATGCGAATATAGTTCACACTGAAATATCTAAAGCATCTTATAACTGTTACGGAGAGTAGTTACGGGCAAGATTTTTCGTCTCAGGCTACTTTTTACCGGCGGGCATCAGCATTTTACTTGTTACCCCAAGACCTCGGAAATCTTGCTTATGTATCATTTCGAGTTATTTTGAAGTCAACTGTTTGGTGTCAAAACAAATACTCTCTCCGGTCCATATTAATATTCTTAGATTTGTCTAGATTCGAATGTATCTAGTGTCGTTTTTGGACTCTCTCTGATCCAAATTAGTTGACTTGGTTTTATCTAGATTCGGATCTATCTAGCACTAAAACTAGTCTAGATACATTCAAATCTAGTCAAATCAGAGTCAACTAACTTGGATTGGAGGGAGTACTAGATACATCTGAATTTAAAGAAATTTGAGAACTTTAATTCAGATCGGAGAGCGCGCGAACGCATCTGCGAAAAAAATGAACCCTTCTCGTCTTGCCCTCCCCCTCCCCCAGGCGACAGGGTGGGACTAGCGCGTCGCCCTCCTCCCGACCCTCCTCCTCCCCTCCTTCCACGCCGCTGGGCTAAGCCGTCTTGGGGTGCCGATGGGCCCTCTTCTTCCCAGCGGCGGCGCATTGATCATGGCGGGCTCGGCGGGGTTGCAGAGGGATGGGGCAGCGGCGAACCTGGCCTCTCCAAGGCACGGTGGCGGCCAGCTAGGCTGGCGGGACGGTGGGTGAGGTCGTAGGTGCTACCGGAGGCGAGCTCTACAGGGCCCGATCTGGGTCGTGCGGGCTCCGGCCGGATCCCTCGGTCACCGGCGAGATGGCGGGTGGCAGACGCCCTCTCTTGGCGGTGGCACGGCCAGGACACCGGATCTGGGCCGGGCTGGCCTAGCTCGGGTGGTCGCCCGACAGTTCCTACCTGGGGTGGCACGGAGGTGCCGTGTTCGCCTCGCTCGTCCCTCCTCTCCCTTGCGGGCTCATGTGGTGATCCTCACACCGGCAGTGGACCGGTAATCCCGGGTGAGCACGGTGGCGAGAACGTTGCTGCTTGGCGGCGAGAATCTGCGGTGGCAGTGGATCCACTGGCGGTCGGAGGAGTAGGGTTTGGCGCTAGGGTCGGCAGCGACAGTGACCCCTTGCTGCATTGTGGCGGCAGGGCTTCACGAGTCCATTATTTGGGCTTGGCCGGAACAGAGAGGGACTGGTTTGCCCTTGTTTCTACATCCGATCAGCTATTGCCTTCCGACGGTAGAGGTAGTTCCCTCCCCTGTGTTATTGTACCGTAGAACCTCGCCGACGTTTCTTCTTTTCGGTCGTTCCAACCTCACATTGTGGTTCATGGTGAGACGACGGTGGTCACTTCAAGACCGTGGTGGTGTGCGTGGTGGGCGGCGAGCTTGGTGGAGCGATTCGAAGCGTCCGAGAGTGTGGTTTTTTGAGGGGTCAGGAGAAATCCTTGTCGTCTAAACACCAGCGTGGTGACGCCTAGTTGCCGGCCTTCCTGAAGGGTGTCGGGTGTATCTCTTTCCCACCTTCCGTAGCGTATCAGGGGAAACCCTAGGACTCGTCCGGGCAGCAGCGTCATCATCGTCGCTTTCCTTATTGGAGGTGCTGCTTGATACGCGCCGCTTCGTAGAGGCTAGGCGAGGTGTGGAAATTCTTCGGTGGGCGTAGCGGTTTCGGGTCATCCTTGTTTTCGTCGAGCTGCTCTCGTCGGCTTTGTTTTCTCTTTTTGTTCATTTTTGTTTTCTTTTTGCTTTTTTTGGTGCTGTGCTGTCTGGCCTAGCAGCATATCAATCATGGTTGTTATATTAATATAACTAGACGCGTAGCTTTTTGGAGGAGGTAAACAAAAAACGAGGGATCAAACCCTGCGGGCCGAGCCAGAGATTTTTTGGCCTTTTGCGAAGCCCTGACGACCGCCGAGCCAGATCCGAGCAAAGAAGTCAAGGACAACACGGGGCATTATTCATTTTAATAACATCAAAATAAAGTCTAGCGTTAAAATGGCTCTACTAGCAAAGAAGTATAGACCACGGCACCGTGCATGAAATGCGAAATTTGTTAGACGCATGTCACTATATATGTTCACTTATTTTGATCCTTATATGGAGTTTCACAATGAAAAATCCAAATCATCTTATAATTGTGCGGTGAGGGTAGCTACTGCGAGCAATGTTTTTTTTTTCTCTCTAGGTACTTTCTTTTACTGGAGGACACCGGAATTACCGGTTAGTCCTTGGGCTACTGTAGATGTCATCATTAAGTTGGAATGTTTCCCGTGCCGACACTGAACCCGGACTGCTGATTCTTGGTACTCTGCAAAATTAACACCAAAAAAGAAAAACACATAGCGTTACGATCAGAATAAAAATGGCTATCCTAGCCACGGCACCGTGCGTCATATGCGGATATACTAGTTCACAATGAAAAATCCAAATCATCTTATAATTGTGCGGTGAGAGTAGCGACACGGGCAAGGGTTTTTTCTTCTCTGGATACTTATTCTGAATTTGCGTCAAAACAAATAATATTGCCATTGTCTTGCCCGATAGAGATTTTTCGCAGAATCAACCCCGGTGTGCTGCGCTAGAGACTTTCCCATTTTTTGCCGCAAATCGCTGCAAAGGCCGAGCCAGCAGATCCGGAGCAAAGAAGAACCGAAACTCAAGTACAAGACGGGGACACTACCATAGGTGAGTTGTCCACCTTGTGGGGGAACTCCGATCCATGCCACACGAACTCCTTCTCCACTTGCTCTCCACGAGACTCAGATCCAGCACTCCGGAATGGGGAAATTAAACACGTGGAAGGCTAATTCGGAAACTAAACATGAAAAATGGAGGAAGAGCCTTCCCCTACAGCCGGTCACCAGCAGGAGCCACCTAGTGCTGCACTTTCTAAGGACCTAAGGGCCCTTTGGGAGGAAATTGCACAGACCTCCAACAATTGAGGCAAGAGTTGCAAGGAACTACAACTATTGAGGAGAGTTGCACAAAACTACAACTTTTGCGTACATCTGTTGCACAAAACACAAAATTTTCAATTAGCCCAATTAAACAACACATCTGGCATATGGGCATGGGTCGTTGATTCTACATGGACTGAACTTGACCACATCAGCTGTCTAACTTGCAGTACTGAATATTCAGTTTGGAAAGATGATTTTGTTACTAAAATTTGACATGAGATAACCATGATTGTAGTATAATTGTGAGACCACAAAACACAAGACCAAAGATGGTAGCCATGATTGTAGTTTAATCATCAAAACGAGCACGTCAAGCATATAATCAATGTTCCATAAGGTCATCACAAACACCAAAATGCTAGCCTTCTATTACATGCGTGCATCAAGATTCTTATCTCTGCAACTTTGTGCATTACCTGCAGTGAGGTAAGACCACATCCTGCCATTTTCATAATTGTTTTCCCTTGACCCTCTATGGGCTGGTGGAGCTGCTTGCCGAGGGGCTGCTGGAGCTTGACGACCTGCTTGCTGAGGGGCTGCTGGAGCTTGACGACCTGCTTGCCGAGGGCCTGCTACAGCTTGTGGAGTTGTCTGTGCTCGTGGAGGTGGTCCAGGCTCAGGTGACTTTCTATTGCTCTGAAACAGAAAGATTTATGTTATAACATACTGAATGAAATTATTCTTAAACCTAAAATAAAAATTGACAATTGTACCTTATGCCCAGCTTTCCTGGCCACTAGGTGTGGCCTCAGAGCTTGTGTGCAGTTGGTGTATCTATGCCCTTGCAGCTTACAGTTAGAGCATTTTATTGTTGTCACTCTTGCACTTTTGCTCTTAGCTTTTTCATTAGGCCCCATTCTCCTTTTCTTTTGCTTCATGCCACGCTTTGTATCATATTGAGGGGGGTCTAAATCAGGTGTTGCAGTCTTTGTCCATCCATGTTGTCCTGGAACTGGATATATTACAGCAGCATATGCATTCTTGTATAGGGGCTTCTTGAAAAACTCGTTGACATAATCCTCTGTGTGATCTTTGGCTTTGTATATAGCACCAACTGCATGCTTACAAGGTAATCCTGTTAGGTCCCACTTGAAGCATCCACATGTTCTCTCGGTTAAATTCACTGCATAAGTTCTCCCATCATTTGTGACTTGCCAAAGTCCTATTGTTGAGCATACAATTTGAGTGTTCCATCTGGCATTTCTCTTCTCCCACTCTAGCTTCTCAACGTAAGTGGGGGTAATATTCCATTGCACATGTTCTACTCCTGATCTTTTGGATGCATACCTGGCCATTAGCTTAGTCCTAATTGAATCAATCATGGTCACTATTGGCTTGTCCCTTACATCAAGTATGTATGCATTGAACACCTCACTAAGGTTATTGACCACTAAATCAGTCTTGCAATTAGCATCCAATGCGTGTCGTGCCCAATGCTTAGCTGGGATTTTACACATCCATTCCCATGCTTCCTTGTTCTCTGATTTCATATCTTCCATTGCAATATTGAAATCAGAAACATCATATGCATAAGCAGCCCTATCTAGTATCTTTTTCAGGTCTCCACCCTTATGCCCAGCTGACTGAAAGTTTGCGTAGATATGCCTAAGGCAGTACCTATGGTGAGAATCGGGAAATACCTTATGCACCGCTGAGAGGAGGCCTTTCTGTCTATCAGACATGATAGTATAATTGCCAAATTTACCACTCCCACCACCTAATGCATACTTCAGTTGAGTTAAGAACCAACACCATGTTGCAGTCTCTTCGCTCCCAACAACACCAAATGCTAGTGGATACAAATTATTATTACCATCCCTAGCAGTGGCAGCAAGAATCTGAGCTCCATTAGCCAACTTGAGGAAACAACCATCAACACCTAAAGTTAACAAATAGGACAATGAATGACAGCATGAACAAAACATTGATAAAACAATCGAAAACACTTGAAGAAAACAATTGACATGCTTACCAATGAATGGCCTACAACCATTGAGGAAACCTTCAATTTGAGCTTGGAGACAGAAAAAAAGACCAAGGAACCTAGGATTATGTCCAGGTTTACTAGGCTGATAAGACCATACCACACACCTAGAACCAGGATTCTTCTCAATTACGGTATGTAGATAATCACGTAGTCTCAAGTACTGCTTGTCTTCATTTCCGACCACAACATTGAGGGCTTTATTCTTAGCCCTATATGCCATGGATTTTGAGATTTCAATGCCATAATCCCTCATTACCATATCAATCAGAGCAGTTACCTTCATGTTAGGATCACTCCTTATGTTATCTTCATATTTTTCACTAAGCCAGGTGCTGTTGATCCTTGAGCTATCACGTGTTGTAACACAAGTATGTGGCAACAAGATTAGTCTGATACAATGAGTTGTTTCGCCCTTTACTTGAGATGAGCATATGAAAAAGGGGCAAGTACCCTCGGATTTGCAACAGGCAATAACCCTTTCGGGTGTATTTCTAAGATAAGTGAAATCCCTGATGGTCCAGGTGACTCTATTTGTTCAGCTAGCATCCGTGTCCCCTTCTTGGTGTTCATGGATTTCAGGTTCACGTTCATTGTCTTCCTCACTTGAGTGTCCAGGTGACTCTATTTGTTCAGCTAGCATCTCAGCTTCATTGTAAACAAATGCATCCCCATCAGTTACGTGACTCTCTTCCATGTTCTCAGGCATATGTATGTAATGGTCGAATTTCTCTCCAGTCCAATCTAAATTCAGATCAAACTGATTATTTATTGGCCACTCCAAATTAGTTATTCCCGTTGGTTCAATTCTCAAATCAGAAGGCCATTCCATGCTGCTTTGCGTCTTGCAAATGTCACCACTTCTGCTCCCAAAATGCACACATAAATTAAATGCCTAGTTAGAAAATCGGCCGGAGACCATTCAAAAGAAAAATCGTCTGGATCAAATTATTAAACAACAAACGAAACAGAGCATTGAACTCTTTCCATATTCTTCCGTAGAATCATCCTCACATGTATCAAACTTAATGAAAAGGAGATTTTTGAATCAAATAGACGTCGATCTGAGCCAATTTGTGCAGAAGCCCAAACCCTAGATTTCTTTACAAGAACCCTAACCGTGGGGGGCAAAGGAGGGGCTTAGAGAGAGGGGAAAGCTTACTGAGGAAACGAGAATGGTTGCCCGTGGTCCATCACGGGCGTCCAGCTCGCCGGCGCGGCGCCGGCCACGGTAATCGCCTTGGCCCTTCCGTCGTCTTCGCTCCACGACTTGAGTTTGGGGAAGAAGAAGAGAACCTGGTCCAGCCAGACTAAGCCTTCGACTCCTTACTTAGTCGGGTCCTGCTATGCCAGCACGATTTTGACTCCACGTAGACATCGACAACCCAGGCCCATATGCCAGATGTGCTGTTTAACTGGGCTAATTGAAAATTTTGTGCTTTGTGCAACGGATGTACGCATAAGTTGTAGTTTTGTGCAACTCTCCTCAATAGTTGTAGTTCCATGCAACTCTTGCCCTAATTATTGTAGGTTTGTGCAATTTCCTCGCCCTTTGGAGCCAAAGCAGAGTACTCGAACAGATATGAGAGAGAGAGGGACACGACGTACGGACCACAGAGGCGGAATAAAAAGGGAATCTCGCAAGAACAATGCTAGCTAGTGAAGCATCCAATTCCAGGGGGAGCTCAGTGACGGCTAACCTGTCGTCGCTCATGACGATGCTCCGAGGGTGGAAGACCAAGTGGCACGACGCCCCCCGGTAGGAATGGGCGGACGGACGGAGAGCAGCTGCTGATTCCGATGCGCTCAGTTTGGATCTCGCCGGCCGTCTCTCGGCTCTCTCGGGTCTTATTTTAACACGGGCTTCCGGTCGTCGATCGGGACAGGACGTCGGTCGAGCCTCCTCCAGTGGTGGTAGGCCCATACGATACGCTGCTCCACTGGCACACGGAACTTTTCTTTGTTTTTGATGGTATATATATGGCGCACGGAACTTTACTTGGGGCTACTGATTGGTGGAGTGCTGGGCCGGCGCGCGGGACCCCTGGCTCTGGCTGTGCCCTGCCCGCGCGTGAGCTCCGTACAGAAGCATCTGCCGGGTCGGCTGACGCGGAACCCTGAATGCGTTAAAAAAAAATTGTGTGTGCAAAAGCTGCATGCGATTAGAGCATTTTCACTCGTGTTTCACGGCGCGGTTTCTAGAGTGTATTTTTCATCTGGACGGCGAAAATTCGTCCAGTCGTGTTTCTAGGACGTCGGTTTCATCCGGATTTGGCTCAAAATTTGTCCGGCGTTTTCAGGCCGAACCCGAGGCGCCGGGAACGGCCAAGAAACGCCGGATGGAGAGAAAGCGAGGGTGGGACCGACCTGTCCCGCACCATGTCCTCCTTCGGCGTTCGGCATCGACATCAACGCCCCCTACACCTCCTCCTCGACGGCGCACTGCGGTCCTCTGCTGTTCACCGGGAGCTCGTCGCACGCGACCAACGCCGAGGCGGACGCCCAGAACATGTTCGGTGGAATGTCCAATGAAGCCTACATGCAGGGCATGATCGCCAAAGGCTCGGCCGCCGCCTCGGCCTGTAACGCCGACTTCTTCACCCAGGAACAGTCCCGGGCCGACACCGAACATGGCATCGAGTCCCAGGATTTCGCCGAGCAGACAGACGAGGAAGAGGAAGGCGTTGGCCTGGCTCCGGCGAAGGGCAAAGGCAAGGGCAAAGGCAAGAAGAAGGCGGGCACCTCGGTGACCGAGCCCCGCATCAAGTGGACGCCGACTGAGGACCTTTGCCTCGCCAACGCTTGGAAATCGGTGAGCATGGACCCGATCACCGGCGCCAACCAAAATTCGGACAACTACTAGAAGCGCGTGAAGCTGGCATTCGACGGACGTAACCTTTGTGATCCGAAGTACAACAAAACCCACATGGAGCGCGGCGAGAAAGCAATGACCAACCATTGGGAGATCATCCAACATGCGTGCAACAAGTGGCACAGTCTTCTCGAGGAGGTTGAGCGCACACCCGTCAGCGGCGAGAGCATGGATGCCAAGGTACTACGCCGAACACTAGCCGAAGGCACTTCTTCATGCCTATGCTGGCACACTTTGCCTTGCCTTTGCAGCTTCTCCGCATACTCGGCATGTACCGGGCTGACACCGGGACGGAGTTCAAGTTCTATCACGTGTTCCCTGCAATCAAGCATTGCCAGAATTGGATCCCTCGGCAATCAAGCATTGCCAGCAGGTGGAGGGGCCGCCGGGTTCTATCACGTGTTCCCTGCAATCAAGCATTGCAATCAAGCATAGTCAGCTCACCCTCGGCAAGACGAAGTACGGCGTGTACAACCACCCGGCCCCTCCACCTGCTGCCGGCGAAGGAAGGCCAGAGGTCGGCCAGAAGAAGGCGAAGATGCTCAAAGCCACAGGACCTCCCGCCGAGCGCCTCCAGGAGTCCATCGAGAGGTGCATCGCCGATATGAAGGCCCATACCAAGAAGAGGGAGGAGAAGACCAAGCAGAGGTGGGCGTAGCTGCTACAGAACCAAGACCGCAAGCTCGACCTCCTCAAAGCGAACTTTGCCGCCAAGAAGAGGAACACTGATCTGCAGTTTCTCATGGGCAGCGAAGACACCTCGGCGATGAGCCCGGATGTCAAGGCCTGGTATCTGGCCCGGTGCAAGGACATCCTCGAGGAGGACAATGCCGCCGCCGTGCCGTTGCCGAGCTCCGCTTCGACCTCCTCCAACCAGTCGGCCGGCAGGAATACCGACGAGCCCATCCCCGTCACACCGGACACGCCAAAGGAGATCACCCCCATCAATGACTGATCACCGACCATTTTATCTTGTTTTGTAATAATTTGATGGTCGAACTACTTTGGGCGTACTTCTGTCGAACACCATATGGCCACGATTTCGCCGCGGGGACGAGAAAATTTGAAAATGTCGCCGTTTTTTGCTTCGCCTGGGAACTCGTCCTAGGAACGCGAGTGGGGAATCGGCCATTCCCAGGCCGAAACCTTCGTCCGTCCGGCGCTATTTAGGTCCGGATTTTAGCCTGGGAATGGCCAACAAGTGGAGATGCTCTTAATAGCAGGGGCCGTACTGGGTGTCCCGAAAGATTGGTGGTGGTTGCAAGCTTCTTGGGACACTCATTGGAGTAGTGACCCTTGACTCCACATTCAAAACAAGTAATCTGGGACTTGTCTTTGGCTGCAACAGGCACGACATTGCTTCCAGTCCTTGGGGCAGTATTGTTGTTGTTGTTGTTGGACTTGGGCGGTGCACGGTTGAAGTTGTTGGAGTTGCCGGGTTGTTGTTGTGGTTTCCTCCGGACTTCACGTTTCCTCCGCTACGATTGGGGTAGCTTGGACGAGACATCAAGGGTCTATTGTTTCTTGGGGCATATCCTGCAGACGGGTTGGCTGGGTATTGTGAGACCCAGTCTAGTGCATCATTCGGCGCTTGCGGTTGTCATTGGCTTGGTTTATCTTCCCTTCCATCTGGATGGCAGAGTCAACTAGCTCTTTGATACATTGCAAATGTATCTATAATTTTTGATGTTTCATGTTTGCTTTCTTATGTTTTATCCACACTTTGGAGTACTTTTCATATGATTTCTTGGACTAACCTATTAACAAGAGCCACAGTGATAGTTGCCTGTTTTCTGCTATTTTTGGTTCTAGGAAAGTCAGAAAATGAATATTCTCGAAATTGGACAGGACAAAAGCCAAAGTCATTATTTTACCGGGGGACACCTGGAGCCAGAATACGAGACGGAGAAGGGCCAGATGGCGGCCACACCACCTGGCCGCGCGGCCAGGCTTGGCCCACGCTAGGGGGTGGTGTGGCCAGCCCAGGCACCCCCTTAGCCTCTCCTTCCGCCTATATATTGCCTCTGATACGGAAACCCTAAGAACCCGATCAAAAATCCACGAAAGAGTCTGTAGCCACCGTCATCTCCATCCCTATATCGGGAGGGATCTGAAGCTCTTCCGAGCACCCTGCCGGAGAGGGGAATTCACCCCGGAGGCCTTCTTCATCATCATGCAAGCCTCCGGTGTGATGCGTGAGTAGTTCATCTCTGGACTACGGGTCCATGTAGTAGCTAGATGGCGGGTTCTCCTCCTTTGTGCTTTCATGTTTAGATCTTGTGAGCTCCGTTCATGATCAAGATCATCTATTTGTAATTCTGCATGTTGTGTTTGCGGGGATCCGATGGATATTGAGATGCTATTTCAGATTGATTATTTATTCTATCATGTCTTTGTTATTTGTGATCTTGCATGCTTTTCGTTGTTAGTAGCTATCTTGGTCAAGTAGATGCTAGCAACTCCAAGAGTTAGTATTTATGCTCCATAGTGGGTTCATGCCTCTAGTAATTTGGGGAAGTGACAGAAATCTCTAAGGTACTAGATGTGTTGTTGCTACTAGGGAGAAAACAACAATCCTTTGTTCATAGAACAATCGTATTGTTTACATTACACGCAATTCATAATGCAATTATCTGTTGCTTGCAACTTAATACTGAAAGGGGTTCGGATGATAACCTGAAGGTGGATTATTAGTCATAGATGCAGTTGGATGGCGTTCTATGTATAATGTTGTAATGCCCAATTGAATCTCAAAGGAGTCAAGATGATTAGTATATGCTTGTATGCTTTCTCGATGTTTGTCAATTGCCCCGCTGTAATTTGTTCACCCAGCATGTTATCTATCTTAAGGAGAGCCACCTCTAGTGAACTATGGACCCCGGTCCTTTCTTTTACAATCAATCTACAAATTGTTTACTGCTTTGTGTTTACTTTCTGCGAACTATTACTTTCTTCCATTCGATACGTTTAATCCTTTGTTTTCAGCAAAACCGATGAGATTGACAACCTCATCGCAAGTTGGGGGCAAAGTTTTGTGGTTGTGTTGTGCAGGTCTCCATGTTGCTGCTGGCACCGGTAGTGCGCCCTGCCAAAGTTCAACTAGCAACACCTTTGGGGTGTTTCCTTGCTCCTACTGGATTGATAACCTTGGTTTCGTACTGAGGGGAAACTTGCTGCTATGCTCATCATACCTTCCTCTTGGGGTTCCCCAACGAGCTCGATATATTTTGGGCCATCACTCTTCTAGGTCTTCAAAGCAGATGTTGACTAAGACAGTTTGCATCTCATTATGCAGTCCATTTAGGAACATTTCCTTCTTCTTGGCTTCAGTGTTGATCTCATCAGGTGCATGATACATTGCAAATGTATCTATAATTTTTGATGTTCCATGCTTGGTTTTATCTACTTTCTTGTGTTTTGTCCACACTTTGGAGTACTTTTCATATGATTTCTTGGACTAACCTATTAACAAGTGCCACAGTGCCAGTTGCCTGTTTTCTGCTGTTTTTGATCCAGGAAAGTCAAAAAATGAATATTCTCAGAATTGGACGGGACAAAAGCCAAAGTTCCTGTTTTACGAGAAGACTCATGGAGCCAGAAGACGAGACGGAGAGGGGCCACAGGGTGGCCACACCATGTGGTGGCGCGGGCTAGCCCTGGCGCGCCACCAGGTGGTGTGGGCCCCCTGGCCGCCCATCGACCTTGCATCTTCGCCTATAAGAAGCCTCCCGATACCAAAACTCTAGATCGTCAATCAAAAATCCACGAAAAGTTCCGCAGCGCCACCTCCACCGAAGGGGAGATTCGGGGGACAGAAAGTCTCTGTTCCGGCGCCCTGCCGGGATGGGGAAGTGCCCCCGGAGCCATCTCCATCGATCTGCACCACCATCTCCATCACCATTGCTGATTCCCATGATGAGGAGGGAGTAGTTCTCTCTCGAGGCTAAGGGTTCTACCGGTAGCTATGTGTTCATCTCTCTCTATGCATGATCTTATTGAGATCATGAGCTTTGTAATCTAGTAGATCTACCTTGCTACTCAAGTGCTTTAATAGATCTCTGCTCTCCCCATGTGTGTGAAAGTGACAACGTGCACACCATGGTGGCACTTAGGCTAGAGATTACAAATACTTGTTATGAGTTATATTTGGAGTTGGATGTCTTTATGAAATTGTGGTGTTTGTTGGACTCATCTAGTACTCAAGGTGACAGTGTGGGGTTTTCTAGATGGGAAAGGCTTACTTTGAGGTGTGCTGTTATATCCCTACCATAGATTAGAGTGTCCAACCGGAGAGTAGTTAAGAGTAGTATCACGAAGAGAATATATTTATATGAGAGTGTTCACTAGTGAAAGTATGATCCCTAGGCCTTGTTTCTTAGCATTGAAATACCGTTTGCAACTAGATCTGTTACATGTTTGCTTGCTTCCATCTTTATTTTAGTTTTACCTTAGTCATTTCCATGCCATCAAGCAATCTTCTATCACCGTTACCACTTATAATTATTCATACCACTTGTATTTCACTATCTCTTCACCGAACTAGTGCACCTATACACCTGACAAGTGTATTGGGTGTGTTGGGGACACAAGAGACTTCTTGTATCTTGATTGCAGGGTTGCTTGAGAGGGGATACCTTTGACCACTTCCTCCCTGAGTTCGATAAACCTTGGGTGATCCACTTAAGGGAAAACTTGCTGTTGTTCTACAAACCTCTACACTTGGAGACCCAACAACTGTCTACAAGAATAGAAGTGCGTAGACATCAAGCTATTTTCTGGCACCGTTGTCGGGGAGGTAAGGTAAAAGGTATTCACACCGGAGGATTAAAGAAGAAGAACATCCCACGACAAACGCCTATTTTCTGGCGCCGTTGCCGGGGAGGTAAGGTAAAAGGTATTTACATCGGAGGATTAAAGAAGAAGAACCTCCCACGGCAAACGCCTATTTTCTGGCGCCGTTGCCGGGGAGGTAAGGTAAAAGGTACTCACATCCTCCGGTGTGGGTGCTCAAAGTTATTTCATTTAGGTTCTGCAATTTTGTCTTTTTGTTTCTTGTTTTCACTAGTTAGGTTTAATGGAAAACAACAACAAAAATCAGGGAGCTTTATAGTATTTATCTTGAGTTAGGACATGAAGTGTTTGAAGAGAAAATTAAAAAACCTATGGAACTTTATTTGCATGCTAATAGCAATGTTGTTAGTATGAATTCTTTGGACACCATTATTGCTAATGCTATGGAAAAGTCTAAGCTTGGGGAAGCTAGTTTTGATGAAAATGATATTTTTAGTCCCCCGTCTTTAGAGGAGAAAATTTGCTTTGAGGATGCTATACCTCCAATATATGATGATTCCAATGATGAATATGATATTTTCAGTCCACCTACTATTCAGGAGGAAATGAATTATGATTACAATATGCCTCCTATATTTGATGATTATGGTGATGAGAATAATGATGATAGCTATTTTGTTGAATTTGCTCCCACTACAATTAATAAGAATGACTATGTTCATGTGGGGAGTATTAATTTTTTTATGCATGTGGCTCATGATAAGAATGTTTCATGTGATTGTTATATTGTTAATTTTATTCATGATGCTACTGAAAGTTATTATGAGAGAGGGAAACACGGTTTTATGTATCTCAACAATATTAAGTTTCCCCTCTTTATGTTGAAAGTCTTGAAGTTGCACTTGTTTTGCTTTACTATGCTTGTTGCTTTGTGCTTTCATGACTTGTTTCTTTACAAGATTCCTATGCATAGGAAGTGGGTTAGACTTAAATGTGTTTTGAATTTGCTTCTTGATGCTCTCTTTTACTTCAATTCATATTTCTTATGTGAGCATCTTCTCAAACTATCATGCCTAACTTAAAGGCGTTAAAGAAAAGTACTTATTGGGAAATAACCCAAAAGTTTTAGATGAGTCTTGGAAGTTATTACCTCTGTAATAACCGCTCCTTATCCTTTTTATTTGCTTTTTGTGCCAAGAGTAACCTCTAATGAGAGAGAAGTAATGATTGGGAAAATGTTGCTGTCCCGAAACAGATTTATGTGCTTCACCGTAAAAATTCGTATAAATCTCTGAACGTCCTTTTGAGGCGTGAATTTTTGTGCTTATGACCCAGGTTGTTATCTAACTTTCGTTAGTTCAACACTTTGCGATTTGAGCAACAGAAGGTCTTCGAAAAAATTTGTCTTTACCTGATGGTCTGTTTTGACATATTTCTGCCATTTTCTGCATTTGCTTCTTGTTGGTTCCTTTTTGAGTTCTTTTGGGGAATTGAGCTTTTTGAGGGAAGTGCTACAGTATCTAGTGTTTTAATGGAAGTTTTATTGGTGTTGGAACTGAACCTAAAGACCTATTATCTTGAGTGCACTAATGTTGCTAATAAAGATTGTGTGAAGTTTTGTATGAAGGAAAATTTTCAGGTGTATGGAAGGAATGAGTAATGAGATGAAGAATGGACTAAACCTCAAGCTTGGGGATGCCAAATGTGTCACCCCAAGAAATATCCAAGAAGTACAAGCGTCAAAGCTTGGGGATGCCCAAGGCATCCCCTTCTTCATCAATAAAAATCTCAGGTTCTTCCAAACACTTCATTTTTATTGTTTCATGCACAGTTGTGTTGTTCTTGAAGCGTCTTCGTTTTTGTTTTTGTTTTTTATTTTGATTTGTTTGTTGCAATAAGTTGGTTGGACCCCCTCTTTCATACATTGGTTTTCAAATAGTTTGGTTTGGTTTGGAAAAGAGTAGGAACGTTCATGCTTATGTGGTAAAAAGAGCTTGTTTTTGACTGTGGCCTATGCTTTGTCATGCGATGGTTGATATTGTTTTGGCTTTATGCTTAGTATTCTTTTCTGTAACATGGCTTGTTATAAACAATTGAGATTGCTTAATGTGCCTTGCATGAATCATGCGCTGTTTTAGCATATTAAAGCATAGTATAGTGGTATTATCCTTTGATGCTTTATTTGGGTTGACTTGGCGCATGCTCACACCATGTTATGACTATCTCAAGTCACCATAGCCTTTATGATCCTTTAGTTTTCAACTTGTAGTATCACTTTATGCTTTGTTAAATGATTTTTTGTCGCTCTGCATGATTATGGCCATTATTGCTCTCTTAGTTTGTCGCTCTCAGTCTTTTGCTAGCCTCCACAACCAAGTATGAGTTCCACTCATGCATCCAACTTCCTAAACCAAGTCATTCAAAAGAGTCCACCATACCTACCTACTAGCTTATGCTATTCCAAGTATATTCATGCTTTTGTTTACCTTCGAAATTAAACTTGTTATGAGAAAACTAGTGATTAAAGCTCTCACGAACTTGATGGCACACTTTACTTTCCTTGCCCTTAATAAACTTGAACCATTGTGCCATCTATGTTGTATATGCTTTCACTTATTTGTTGGGGATTAGCAGAACCATGTTGTCATGGGGAACGCTTTCAACATTGCACTTGGTACTTTGTACCTAGTTGATATCATGCTCTTTTGTCTATGGATGTCGTCGGTGTAAAATGAAAGGGGAGCTTGTAAGTGCATGGAGTTATGTATATGTGTTAGAGAAACGGCTGGGTCGCTGGTCTAATCCATGCTGACATGGTGAAAACCTGCAACATAACCATAATGAGTTGTCTATGAAGCATTCTTCTTATAAAAAAGAGTCCTATATTGAGAAAAAAAGAGAAAAAGAAAAAAAAGAGATTATGAAAAGAGGAAAGAGAGAAAAAAGCACCATATTCCCATGGTAAATAAGAAGAATGCTGAGATGCTCGTTGTCTGCTTGCCTTGTCATTTTGATATGGGGATTCTTCCGTATCATCGGCAAGGGTACCCTGCATGTTCTCTATGATACACATGTACATACAATGACAAGAACTTACCGGTGACTAAACTTGAGTAGCATGAGGAGCGGCCCTCGTATACAAGAGACATGAGATTTCTAACTTATACTTCATTAAGCATGTACACCATAATTTGTTCACTTTAACCTTAATCACTTCAAGATGCTTATGACAAGGGCAATGAGAGCTGAAAGCTATAAGTACCATAATTTTTGGAAGCTCTTTATGAGACTTGAATCCCTACTTCCTTTTATAAAAAGGCCTTTCTTCCACCATTATATTGAGTCTCCACCTTCTACCTTTATGCACCTACTTTGAGAGCATAGTGGCCATTCTTAGTTCTATGTGCATTGTCCCAATACTTGTTGATTGATGCATACCTTGATATTGCTTGTTTTAAACTATTTGTATCTAGTCACTCTTATAAACTTTGAAGGTGTCCTATGCATTTATATTTGCTACTCTATTGAGGGACAAGATGAATGCCACTATGCTATGTTTTCTTTATGTGAAACAAACAAACGTTGTGCAAAGCATTGTTATTCATGAATCTTTTGTTTGTGCCTTTCCATGTTGCAACATAGTTTCTTTGTCTTATTGCTAGAACTTTGTCTTTCATGTTATGGTTGAAGTACTATGATCCCAGCTATCCATGTTTTACAAATACTTTGATCAAGTTTATGATGGTGCATGTCACCTCAAAAATTATTCTTTCTTTTTATCACTTACCTACTCGAGGACGAGCAGGAGTTAAACTTGGGGATGTTGATACATTGCAAATGTATCTATAATTTTTGATGTTCCATGCTTGGTTTTATCTACTTTCTTGTGTTTTGTCCACACTTTGGAGTACTTTTCATATGATTTCTTGGACTAACCTATTAACAAGTGCCACAGTGCCAGTTGCCTATTTTCTGCTGTTTTTGGTTCCAGGAAAGTCAGAAAATGAATATTCTCAGAATTGGACGGGACAAAAGCCAAAGTTCCTATTTTACCGGAAGACTCACGGAGCCAGAAGACGAGACGGAGAGGGGCCACAGGGTGGCCACACCATGTGGTGGCGCGGGCTAGCCCTAGCCGCGCCACCAGGTGGTGTGGGCCCCCTGGCCGCCCATCGACCTTGCCTCTTCGCCTATAAGAAGCCTCCCGATACCAAAACCCTAGATCGTCAATCAGAAATCCACGAAAAGTTCCGCAGCGCCGCCGCCACCAAAGGGGAGATTCGGGGGACAGAAAGTCTCTGTTCTGGCACCCTGCCGGGACAAAGAAGTGCCCCCGGAGCCATCTCCATCGATCTCCACCACCATCTCCATCATCATTGCCGATTCCCATGATGAGGAGGGAGTAGTTCTCTCTCGAGGCTAAGGGTTCTACCGGTAGCTATGTGTTCATCTCTCTCTCTATGCATGATCTTATTGAGATCATGAGCTTTGTAATCTAGTAGATCTACCTTGCTACTCAAGTGCTTTAATAGATCTCTGCTCTCCCCACGTGTGTGAAAGTGACAAGGTGCACACCATGGTGGCACTTAGGCTAGAGATTACAAATACTTGTTATGAGTTATATTTGGAGTTGGATGTCTTTATGAAATTGTGGTGTTTGTTGGACTCATCTAGTACTCAAGGTGACAGTGTGGGGTTTTCTAGATGGGAAAGGCTTACTTTGAGGTGTGCTGTTATAGCCCTACCATAGATTAGAGTGTCCAACCGGAGAGTAGTTAAGAGTAGTATCACGAAGAGAATATATTTATATGAGAGTGTTCACTAGTGAAAGTATGATCCCTAGGCCTTGTTTCTTAGCATTGAAATACCGTTTGCAACTAGATCTGTTATATGTTTGCTTGCTTCCATCTTTATTTCAGTTTTACCTTAGTCATTTCCACGCCATCAAGCAATCTTCTATCACCGTTACCACTTATAATTATTCATACCACTTGTATTTCATTATCTCTTCGCCGAACTAGTGCACCTATACACATGACAAGTGTATTGGGTGTGTTGGGGACACAAGAGACTTCTTGTATCTTGATTGCAGGGTTGCTTGAGAGGGGATACCTTTGACCACTTCCTCCCTAAGTTCGATAAACCTTGGGTGATCCACTTAAGAGAAACTTGCTGCTGTTTTACAAACCTCTGCACTTGGAGGCCCAACAACTGTCTACAAGAATAGAAGTGCGTAGACATCAGTGCATACCTAGCAAGGGACAGAAATTTGTCATGGTACTCAACTACCATCATCCTTCCTTGCTTCAGTTCCCTGAACTCATCTCTTACTATGGTGACAAAACCTTGCGGCACATGGGTGCGGCTGAACTTGATCTTGAAAGCTTCCCAAGTCATGATACGACCGTGGTTCATAGTACGGGTGCTATTCCACCAGGCTCTTGCATCTCCTGCCAAATAGTGGGTGGAAAACAATACTTTTTTGTTGGCGTCGACTCCTGCGACTTCCAGATTATTCTCCATGGTTTGTAGCCAGTCATCAGCATCTAAGGGATCCTCAGATTTGTTGAAGATAGGGGATTGGTATTCTGAAAGTTTTTAAGCTTGGATCCATGATGATCCAGATTTCCATGGCCTTGATTATTGTGGGCCATCTGAGCTATCTGTTGCAGGGTGGCTAGGTTGGCTTGGCGCTCGGCTCTACTAGCTTCACGGTTGATGACCCAGAAGTATAGGTGGTGTATCGCAGTATTTTCGAGGGAAGTGAAACCCAATTTATTGATTCGACACACGGGGAGCCAAAAATATTTATAAGCCTTAACAACTGAGTTGTCAATTCAGCTGCACCTAGAAACAATCTTGCTCACAGCAGTTTATCAGTAGCAACGGTTTTGTAGTAGGACTAGTGAAGTAGCAAAGAAAAGAAAGTAAAGACAAGAGTAACAATAGCGAAACAAGATGATTCGAAAAGGTAGGCATAGGGGTGGATGGACGGGCGTTGCATGGACAAGACAATTCACATAGCAATGAGAACATAGGGCAATTACAGATAAATAAGATAAAGCATCCAAGTACTAAATAATCCTAGGCATGTGTTCCATATATAGTCATACGTGCTCGCAATGAGAACTTGCACAACATCTTTTGTCCCGCCACGTTTGCTTGGCCGGGGCCTCAAGGAACTATCGGCAATTAAGGTGCTCCTTTTAATAGAGCACGAGCAAAGCGTTAACACTCCATGAACACATGTGATCCTCACATCAAAGCCATTCCTCCGGTTATCCCGATTTCTATCACTTGGGGCATTGGTCTACAAAACGTGTATACAACTTGCGTAAGACCATAAACAATACTATCATAATGAATCAATAACATGTTCAGATCTGAAATCATGCCACTGGCCCTAGTGACAAGCATTAAGCATAACAAGTCGCAACAAAGTCATAAAGCACTAATAAAGATACTAGGCACCATGCCCTAACAACTGATGCCATTACATGAACGATCTCATCCAATCCCTACCATCCCCATAGCTTACAGCGGGGGATTACTCACTCATAGATGGGGGAAACATGGATGGTCGATGGAGAAGCGATGGTGATGATGATGGCGATGATCTCCTCCAATTCCCCGTCCCGACAGGGTGCCAGAACGGAGTTTCTGGTGTTGTTTCATGGAATCGGTGGTGGCGGCAGAGGAACTCTTTCTAGAAAACGTCGACCCTCCCTGAGTTTTTAGGTCAAGGCTTCTTATAGGTGAAGAGGAGACCGAGGGTGCCTGGGCGGCCAGACCACCTCGGCGTGGCTGCACTCCAGCCACGCGGCCAGGTGGTGGCTGGGCCCCATCCCCACTCCGCCTCATATTCGCCCGGAGTCTTCTAGTGAAATAGGATTTTTGGCTTTTGTCCCGTTCAATTCGAGAATATTCATTTTCGACTTTCCGGAACCAAAACAGCAGAAAATGTGCACCGGCAATTGGCTCTTGTTAATAGGTTAGTCCAAGAAATCATATGAAAAGTACTCCAAAGTGTGGACAAAACACAAGAAAGTAGATAAAACCAAGCATGGAACATCAAAAATTATAGATACATTTGCAATGTATCAACATCCCCAAGCTTAACTCCTGCTCGTCCTCGAGTAGGTAAGTGATAAAAAGAAAGAATAATTTTTGAGGTGACATGCACCATCAAAGACTTGATCAAAGTATTTGTAAAACAGTCAAAGCTGGGATCATAGTACTTCAATCATAACATGAAAGACAAAGTTCTAACAATAAGACAAAGAAACTGTGATGCAACATGAAAAGGCACAAACAAAAGATTCATGAATAACAATGCTTTGCAAGACGTTTGTTTGTTTTACATAAAGAAAACATAGCATAATAGTATTCAGCTTGTCCCTCATAGAGTAGCAAATATAAATGCATATGACACCTTCAAGGTTCATAAGAGTGACTAGATACAAATAGTTTAAAACAAGAAATATCAAGTTATGCATCAATCAACTAGTCTTGGGACAATGCACATAGGACTAAGAATGGCCACTATGCTCTCAAAGTAGGTGCATTAAGATAGAAGGTGGAGACTCAATATAAAGGTGGAAGAAAGGCCTTCATAGAAGGAAGCAGAGATTCAAGTTTCATAAAGAGCTTCCAAAAATTATGGTACTTATAGCTTTCAGCTCTTATTGCCCCTATCATAAGCATCTTGAAGTGATTAAGGTTAAAGTGAACAAACTATTGTGTACATGCTTGACGAAGTCTAAGTTAGAAATCTCATGTCCCTTGAATACGAGGGCCGCTCCTCATGCTTCTCAAGTTTAGTCACCGGTAAGTTCTTGTCATCGTAAGTACATGTGTATCATAGAGAACCGCCAACGGGGTACCCTTGCCCGATGATACAGAAGAATCCCCATATCAAAATGACAAGGCAAGTAGACAACGAGCATCTCAGCATTCTTCTTATTTACCATGGGAATATGGTGCTTTTTTCTCTCTTTCCTCTTTTCATAGTATCTCTTTTTTTCTCTTTTCTCTTTTTTCTCAATATAGGATTCTTTTTTATAAGAAGAATGCTTCATAGACAGCTCATTATGGTTACGCTGCAGGTTTCTGCCATGTCAGCATGGATTAGACCAGCGGCCTAGGCGTTTCTCTAACACATATACATAACTCCATGGACTTACAAGCTCCCCTTTCATTTCACACATTTACATCCATATACAAAAGAGCATGATATCAACTAGGTATAAGTACCAAGTGCAATGTTGAAAGCGTTCCCCATGAAAGCATGGTTCTGCTAATTCCCGACAAATAAGTGCAAGCATATACAACATAGAAGACACAATGGTTCAAGTTTATTAAGGGCAAGAAAAGTAAAGTGTGCCATCAAGTTCGTGAGAGCTTTAATCACTAGTTTTCTCATAACAAGTTTAATTTGGAAGGTAAACAAAAGCATGAATATACTTGGAATAGCATAATCTAGTAGGTAGGTATGGTGGACTCTTTGGAATAACTTGGTTTAGGGAGTTGGACGCATGAGTGAAACTCATACTTTGTTGTGGAGGCTAGCAAAAGACTGGGAGCGACAAACTAAGAGAGCAATAATGGCCATAATCATGCAGAGTGACAAAACAACATTGATCAAAGCATAAAGTGATATTACAAGTTGAAAACTAAAGGATCATAAAGGCTATGGTGACTTGAGATAGTCATAACATGGTGTGAGCATGCGCCAAGTCAACCCAAATAAAGCATCAAAGGAGAATACCACTATACTATGCTTTAATATGCTAAAACAACGCATGATTCATCCAAGGCACATTAAGCAATCTCAATTGTTTATAACAAGTCATGCTACAGCAAAGAATACTAAACATAAAGCCAAAACAGTATCAAGCATGGCATGACAAAGCATAGGCCACAGTCAAAAACAAGCTCTCTTTACCACTTAAGCATGAACTTTCCTACTCTTTTCCAATCCAAACCAAACTATTTGAAAACCAATGCATAAAAGAGGAGGCCCAACCAATTTATTCAGCAAACTAAGAAAACAAAGCAAACGAAAAACCAAAATGAAAACGAAAAAGAAGACGCTCCAAGAACAACACAACTGTGCATGAAACAATTAAAATGAAGTGTTTGGAAGAAACCTGGGATTTTTATTGATGAAGAAGGGGATGCCTTGGGCATCCCCAAGCTTTGACGCTTGTACCTCTTGGATATTTCTTGGGGTGACACGCGTGGCATCTCCAAGCTTGAGCTTTAGTACATCCTTCATCTCATTACTCATTCCTTCCATACACCTGAAAATTTTCCTTCATACAAAACTTCACACAATCTTTATTAGCAACATTAGTTCACTCAAGATAATAAGTCTTTAGGTTCAGTTCCAACACCAATAAAACTTCCATTAAAACACTAGCTACTGTAGCACTTCCCTCAAAAAGCTCAATTCCCCGAAAGAACTCAAAAAGGAACCAACAAGAAGCAAATGCAGAAAATGGCAGAAATCTGTCAAAACAGACCAGCGGGTAAAGACGAATTTTTTCGAAGACCTTCTGTTGCTCAAATTAAAAAGTGTGGAACTAATGAAAGTAACAACCTGGGGCAGAAGCACAAAAATTCACGCCTCAAAAATACGTTCAGAGATTTTACACGAATTTTTACGGTGAAGCACATAAATCTGTTTCGGGACAGCAACTTTCCCAATCATTACTTCTCTCTCATTAGAGGTTACTATTGGCACAAAAAGCAAATAAAAAGGATAAGGAGCGGTTATTACTGAAGTAATAACTTCCAAGACTCATCTAAAACTTTTGGGTTATCTCCCAATAAGTACTTTTTCTTTAACGCCTTTAAGTTAGGCATAAAAATAAAAGTAAACAAAGATAATCATGGTGAAAACATTGTTTTGTTCATTGAAATCCTTTTGTTAAAAAGGTTGATCAGGTCTTGTTACCAAAACAATTTTATATGAAACAAAACTTTGTGTTCCACTAATGATTATGTTACCTCAACCTTGATAGCAATGGTCCCAATCATAATAGTTTCAAATTTTTCTCTTGGTATGGGACAATATATTTCTCCAACTTGAATGCCCTCAACATGTTCAGTTGAATTCAAACCATAAGTCCTTTCAATCTTCTTGGGGAAATAGACAGTATGTTCCTTGCCATTTACATTAAAGGTCACCTTTCCTTGATTACAATTAATAACAGCTCCTGCAGTATTAAGAAAAGGTCTCCCAAGAATAATAGACATATTATCATCTTCAGGCATTTCAAGCACAACAATCAGTTAATATCAAGCAATTATGAGCCACTTGAACAGGTACATCCTCACATATACCAACAGGAATAGTGGTAGATTCATCAGCCATTTGCAAAGATATATCAGTTGGTATCAGTTTTTCAAGTTGAAGTCTCTTATAGAGAGAGAAAGGCATAACACTAACTCTAGCTCCCAAATCACACAAAGCAGTTCTAACATAACTATTTTTAATAGAGCAAGGGATAGTTGGAATCCCTGGGTCTCCAAGTTTCTTTGGAACCTTACCATTAAAGGAATAATTAGCAAGCAAAGTAGAGATTTCTTCATTAGGGATCTTCCTTTTATTCGAGACAATATCCTTCATATACTTTGAGTAAGGAGGCAATTTAATAGCATCAGTCAAAGGAATTTGCAGGAATAAAGGTTTCATCCACTCACAAAACTTATTATAGTGTTCATCTTCCTTTGACTTGTGTTTCTTATCAGGGAAAGGCATAGGTTTTTGGACCCAAGGTTCTCTTTCACTACCATGTTTCTTAGCAACAAAATCTTCTTTAGTGTATTTAGTATTCTTAGTGTGGTTTTCAGGTTCTTCTTCAACTTTTTCTTCATTAGGAGCTTCATTTTTTTCACTACCACTTTCAGTTTCAGCATCAAAAATAGATATACTATTAGGATCTATAGCAGGTTCAGAGGGTTCTACAACAGTTTTATGTTTATTTTTCCTTTTCTTACGAGTAGAGCCACTATTTTCAGCTTGTTGATAATCCTGCTCAATTCTTTTGGGATACCCCTCAGGATATAGAGGATCCTGGGTAGCAGCACCACTTCTAGTTCTAATTTCATAAGCATGTTTTTCTTTAGCAGCATTAACTAGCAAGTCGTTTTGCACTTTAACGAGTTGATCTATTTGAGTTTGAACCATTTGAAAGTGTTTAACAATCATTTTAACATCATTAGAGGTTCTTTCCACAATATCTTTCAACTCAACAATAGCTCTAGTGTTTTCCATTAGATGATTTTGCACCCTTTTATTAAAATTATCTTGCTTAACAATAAAGATATCGAATTCTTCTAAGCATTGATCAGGAGGTTTAGAGTAAGGGATACCACCTTCATCGAAGTGTTGGAGAGAGTGTACCTCGATAGTGGATGAGTAGGGAATAAGCTTACATAATTCTTCTATAGGAGGTAAATTCTTGACATCTGCAGCTTTAATTCCCTTCTCCTTAAGACATTTCTTAGCTTCCTTCATCACTTCATCATTTAATTCAATAACTCCCCTCTTCTTTGATGTTGGAATAGGCACTGGTATAGTAGGTTCAGGTATAATTACTTCAGGTATAGCTTGTTCAGGAGGAGTCCAATCTTCATAGTTCTTACTTATTTTAGCCATTAATTCCTCAGCTTCCTTAGGAGTCCTATTCCTGAAAACACAATCAGCACAACTATCTAGGTATGTCCTAGATTCTTCGGTTAGTCCATTATAAAATATATCAAGAAGCTCATTCTTAGGTAATGGACTTCCATCCTGTGCATGAATCAAAGCACAAAACCTTGCCCATGATTCAAGCAATATATCTTTTTCTCCCTGTTTAAAATCAAAAAGTTCCTGCAAAATAGCATGTCTAGCACTAGGAGGAAAATATTTCTGCAGGAAAGTACTAATCAAGCAATCAGGGTTATCAATAGATCCAGGAGGTAAATTATTAAACCAAGTTTTAGCTTCTCCTTTCAGTGAAAAGGGGAAAATCTTAGCAACAAAGTAAGTACGCATCTTAATATCATCAGAAAACAAGCTACTCATGGTAGAAAGTTCATTCATATGTACTACCGCACTTTCATTCTTAGTCCCACAAAAAGGTTCTTTCTCAACAATAGCTATGTAAGATAGATCGAGAGAGAAATCATAATCTTTATCTATAATGTTTATGGGAGAAGCAGCGAACTTAGCAATAGGAGATAATTTGGGTCTAATAGTACGCCTCTCAAGGAGACTCTTAGCAGCACTCCTATCATGGGTGTTTTTACATTCTTTAATAAATTCATAGATCATCTCAACATAACCATCTTCAATATCATAACTTTCACTAGACTCAGGTGAACTAACAGGTGTGGTAGTGTCTTCAGTAGGAGTTTCAGTATTTCCAGCTATAGTTCTAGCAATCGTAGCATCTAGGAAAGGACCTAATGAACCACTCTTATCAAGCACAGTAGAAGCAGCATCATGAGCATCAGAAGTTTCAGATTCAGCAGTACTAGCAGTGTGTGTAACATGTGTATGTGGTGGTGTAACGAGCTTACTCATAACAGATGGTGAATCAAGAGCAACAGAGGTGTTCAGAACCGTACCTCTTCTTGTAGTGGATGGTAAAATAGGAACCTTGCCATCACGAGACTTACCCATGACAGATGGATAGCAGCGAACAATAGAGAATCCAAGTGAATTTGATAAATAAAGCTATGCTCCCCGGCAATGGCGCAAGAAAATAGTCTTGATGACCCACAAGTATAGGGGGTGTATCGCAGTATTTTCGAGGAAAGTGAAACTCAATTTATTGATTCGACACAAGGGGAGATAAAGAATATTTATAAGCCTTAACAACTGAGTTGTCAATTCAGCTGCACCTGGAAACAATCTTGCTCACAACAGTTTATCAGTAGCAAGAGTTTTGTAGTAGGAATAGTGAAGTAGTAGCAGCAGTAAAGTAAAGACAATAGTAACAATAGTAGTAAACAGTAGGATTCGAGTGCGGTAGGCATAGGGATGGATGGACGGGCGTTGCATGGATAAGACAATTCACATAGCAATCAGAACATAGGGCAATTGCAGAAAAATAAGATAAAGCATCCAAGTACTAAATAATCATAGGCATGTGTTCCATATATAGTCATATGTGCTCGCAATGAGAACTTGCACAACATCTTTTGTCCTGCCAGCCCGTTTACAGCGGGGCCTCAAGGGAACTACTGGCAATTAAGGTGCTCCTTTTAATAGAGCACCGGAGCAAAGCATTAATACTCCGTGAACAAATGTGATCCTCACATCAAAGCCATTCCCTCCGGTTATCCTGATTTCTGTCACTTCGGGGCCATTGGTTCCGGACAACAATGTGTGTATACTTGCAGGTATGACCATAAACAATACTATCATAATGAATCAATAACATGTTCAGATCTAAAATCATGGTACTCGGGTCCTAGTGACAGGCATTAAGCATAACAAGTTGCAACAAAGTCATAAAGCACTAATAAAAGATACTAGGCACCATGCCCTAACAATCTAATGCCATTACATGAATGATCTCATCCAATCCCTACCATCCCCATAGCTTACAGCGGGGGATTACTCACTCATAGATGGGGGAAACATGGATGGTCGATGGTGATGGTGATGGCGATGATCTCCTGCAATTGCCCGCCCCGGCAGGGTGCCAGAACAAAGTTTCTGGTGCTATTTCGTGGAATCTGATGGTGGCAGCGGAGCGGAACTCTTTCTGGAAAAACATCGAACCTCCCAGAGTTTTTAGGTCAGAAGGCTTCTTATAGGCGAAGAGGGAGACCGAGGGGTGCCTGGAGGCGGACCACCTCGGCGCTGGAGCCCAAATTGCCAGGTGGTGTGGTTGGGCCCTAGCCCCACTCCATCTCATATTCGGGCTCTAGGAGTCTTCTGGTGAAATAGGATTTTTGGCTTTTGTCCCGTCCAATTCCGAGAATATTCATTTTCTGACTTTCCTGGAACCAAAAACAGCAGAAAACAGGCAGCTGGCACTATGGCTCTTGTTAATAGGTTAGTCCAAGGAATCATATGAAAAGTACTCCAAAGTGTGGATGAAACACAAGAAAGTAGATAAAACCAAGCATGGAACATCAAAAATTATAGATACATTTGCAATGTATCAACGGTTAGAAACTAGCATTTGCAGAATCTGCAACATCGGGTCCTGCGATGAGCTACTTCCTCCTTGGTTTCCACGAATCATCTGAAGATTGAGACAGATAATGAGGTAAGAGGGAATTTCTAAGGTTCATGGTTTTGTTTTCAAAAGCTTTAAACTTTGAGTTTGAACTCAGGTTTTGCAACTAACTTCTTCTCATTCATTCATTCATTCAAGCACACAATACAACACACACCACGACACAAAAGGAAAACAAATGGTTTTAAGAACCATTCTGTAAACTAAGATACAGTGGGATCGATACAACTCATTCCTACGGTAGTTGATCAAGTGCATCTACTCATCATCAATGAAGTCAGAATCATCATCATCGGTGTAGAAATCCATGGCATCATCCTCCAGTTAGTCATTGTCATCACTGAGGTACGAGTGAATATCTCCCTGGATGTCTTCACCTTCTTCCTCTTCCTTTGCTTCAAGATGGACTTCTTGCTCATGGATGGTCTTCTCGAGGTCGGCCACCTTCTTGCGAAGACGGGCGATGGTGCGGTCCTTCTTCTCACGTTGACGACGAAGTGATTGACGATCCTTGACTAGCATGGCGAGAGTCTGGTCCTTCTTGGCGACGATGGAAAGGTTATGGTTGGTGTAGGCTCGAGCATCGTCCAATTCCTTCTGCCTATCATACAGTAGGAAGTCAAGATTCTCCACTTGGCGCTTCATCTCCGGGTGACTTGGCATCTCCAATGGCATTCCCATAGAATCACGCCTTGCATAGTGAGCAAAGTGAGTTCCCTGGATCAAGTTGATGTTTTGCCCACACATACGGGCAAGAGCTTCATGCATAGCCCTGGCTAATCCATCTAGCCAGTTGTTCTCTTGCACGGTGAATTGAATCTTCTCAGAAAGGGGTGCTTCCATTTTGCCTCTGAGGTCTACAACTATCAGCCATTGTAGATCTCCTCCTGGGAAATCCTTGAGTTGAGCTCCGAAGAATTCTGGATGCGGGCGCTCAAGGTACTCTAACAGTGCATCAAGATCCCCCTCAAAGATCAGATGGCCTTTGTTGCCCAACTAATAGAACTTGCAATACTGAACTTCCATCTATAAGAATTTAGGATGAGTAAGTTAGTGAGGTGATCAAGTGTGTCAAATTTTATGTAGTAATGTAAGAATTTTTGAGGAACATGATTTTTTTTGAAGGAATCAAGGATAAGAGTGGGAATATGTTTTTATAAATACTCACTTCTTTCGTTTGAAACTAAGTTTTTGTTCGGACATCCATTCTAACTAGGGTCTCCTATGGTCAGGATGGCTCTGACACCAACTTGTCAACACCCAGATTTTTAATCCCAGATGCCTGTTATGCCATACATCGCAATCCTAGGATTACCATTTTTGAGAGACATAACAGATTGGATATCACAGTACATCATCCATTACAAACCATAATAAGGTCTTGCACAAATAGAGGATCTCATGATCCAGTCTTAATACAAACAAGCAGCGGAATAATAAGCGTAGCAGTGGGCTTCATCTTCAGGGTCACAGGCAATGCTGACGATGGGAGATCATCCTAGTTGTCATAGACGTCTTACTGTCCATCCTCCTGATAGTCCTCCTCATAGTCTGGCCACGGGAATAGCCAGGGACAAAGCCATGTGTACTCTTTAAGTACTCGCAAACTATCACTAACAAGTAAGGTAGTTGTAGCAGGAATCCTAAGCTCTAAGTTTAGTTACAAAAAGGCAGATTTATCTAAATTGAGTTCAGAAGTAAAGAAAACTAAGTAAAAGTTCTAAATCACTTTAAGTTGGGAACCTAGTTTTCATATTCACAACCCTATTGTGGTCAAGTCAAAATCATAGTTCACTTCACAAGTCATTTTGAAAACATCTGACGACGGAACAGTATGGCCACTCCAACTGTCCATGATCATGACGCCTGACTATTCAATAGTTTAACACTCTACAAAGGTGGTACACTTTCACCACAAAATTCGATACATCCGTCAGGGATAACCCTGAATCATTATACTTAGTATGCGGATAATCAATCATAACCTTTCCTTTACACACTCTAGTATAAGCACCTCCCCTATGAGCTTGGCCTCCCAGCCATGGCCATTTTCCATCCTGGGCACTACATAGGTGGACATCATCAAGAGGTAGCCTCAGCTCAAACCTCTTCCGCGAGGGAACCCATACTAATGTGTAACACCCTCGAGTCGGCCCTATGCAAATTTTAGCCCTTTCCGCCAAACCCGCATAGAAACGATTCAAGGACGCCCACCAGGCACTTTCGTGCGGGTGGAAAACGAAGTAATACCATTACACAGCAGTCCTCGATGGGACCCATAGAACAAATATATACATCAACAACTCCATGAGTCAAGAATACAGATATACTATACAAAGATCCAAATCACCTTGAAAACGATAGAGCGTCCGACTACGAACAAGATGCAAATGGGGCTAAGAGCCCTGAAGAATAACCAATGGCGTCCATAACCCTGCCCAGGCCAAGCCGGAAGGGTAACCCTGCTAACGACGTCGATCTCAAACCTGCTAAAACAAAAGGGGTACCGACAAAGGGCAAAGGAAAAAGAGGAGCGTCCGTACTGAGGCCAGTACATGGCGAGGCTAGAATTCGGCGGCTCTCGCCCACATAGGTATGGTGGACTGAAGCGGCAGCACAACATGCACTAAACAACCTATAGAGACTCGATTCAACTGACGGCTATTAGAGAGGGACAAGAAAGACCTATTCAGGACCAACCTGATACTAACACCAATCATACCCATCCTGGTATTTCCCCCTCGAGACCAAACGAGGAAGTCAAACCGAGGAACTCACACAGTTGGCTATTTTACTCATTCCGTTATAGCTGCAGCACTTACTAATCAGATATAGATAGCATGAGTCATCTTGATAGCATAAGTAGTGGGCAGTTTTAGTTAACATTCCGTTGTAGTTGGAACATTTACTAGTCAGATATAATTGTCCTGAGGAATCCCAAGCCCAGCAGTTGTTGGCACTTTTATCACATTCCGTTGGAGTTGCAATACTTACTAGGCAGGTATAATATGACACAGATCACCACAGATCCACCAGTTGTTGGCATTTTTATTATCCATTCCATTGTAGTGAAGTTGATTACTAGTCACATATTAAGTCAAATTTATAGTACTACTTTAGTTATGCTTGTCTATGATCGAGACACTGTGCTCCAAGTCGTCCATAACCGCGGACATGGCTTTCAGAAAGTTTTACCCTGCAGGGGTGCACAAATAGCAACACACACTCGATCAACCTCGGAAAAACCAACTCAAAACCCAATGAGGCATTCACGACAAAGCGATCACAGGATTCATAAATATTTTAGGGGGCCACCCCATTAAGCTACCCGCAACGAAGTTGTCTGACTCCGAGACGGACCCAAGGTTTGCGCCAATGGCTGTAAACGACTGGGAACCCGAAAGTGTGACTGGGCTTGTCGATACCGCGAAAACACTCCACAATCCTAAACAGTATAGGTGCTCCACGTACAATCTTAAATAAAGCAGTAAAGCATGGCATAAGTACAGGATAGTAATAAAGCCCCAAACTACTTTATGGCCCCAAGAAATAGAAATGAATCAAGCTCTGGCTCAGGGGGGTCCATAATGCCTCCCAGATGTGGATAGTGCGAAAAATCAAGGAACAGGTATCAAGTACTCGGGGTCCTACGGGACACAAGTGAGCGTGGAAGAGCCAAATAACATCTATTGCTCACCGATGCCTCTGCATTAGTTATATCTTGCATTTTAATAGTTGCATTTAAAGTCATGATCATCTCCACCATTAAGCATCTCCACCATTCCAACCACTGTGGTACTTGACAACACGAGATCGCACCTGAGCAAGCAAATACGACTCGCAAGGCCAGCTATCTACCAAACATAGGTAATAGGAGGTGTCCAAGGCAATATAGAGGCTGCACGGGATATAACTGGTGTACGGAAACTAAAGCATCATGACACGGATAGCAATAGATCAACAGGAGGAAATAAAGACTATAAAAGCAAAATAGGTAGAAAGGGGGAGATGCTCGCCTGGTAAACACTGCCGAAGGTTCATATCCGGAGAACTTGCCGATACTCGCATCAACTCATCGGCCTAATCCACGAAGAAGCAAACAATAGAAGAAACACCGGATGCAATATTTAATACGACGGTAGAAGATCCGGCATGATTATGATATGATACAGATGCGGTGCAATTAGGCAATATTAAGCGGAACCGGGGTCTCGACAATTAATTACATGGTTCAAGTTATTTAACTACCCCGGAATTTAAATGTTGAATTAACAAGGCGAACAGGGCATCGGTTCGCTATACAAATTTAAATGGAGTCCGAAATAAGACAAAGATATCCCACATATAGACTCCGTATTTAATTTAGGTGAATCGACTATTTAACCCAACCCACCAGATGACATGTATGCAAGCACGATGATTTAATTATGCGACAGGTATATGTCATATTATAAAAATAGGGGCTTAGGGGCACACATCTGGATTCGGAAGATCTTGGGTTCCGGGGGTCCGGGGTTTGGTCTTAGGGTTCGACGGGGACGACGAGGTTCGGATACAAGATGGAGAACTTGTCGTGTCACGACGGAGAACTTAGGTACCAAGCGGTCGACCCTGTCGTCGATGACGAACTTGAGTGGATCAAGTACCGGGGGTCTTCGGATCCGTGAAGGAGATCTTGACGCCTGTGACGAAGAACTCAGGTTCGGAAGGAGGTCTTGGCATTCCGATGGATCGGTCCTCCGGGTCGAAGAACTTGGCACGCCAGGGTTCGGTCTTCGGATCCGGGGTTCGGGTCTTCGAATCCATTGTGATGCTCTTGTTGTACCGGGATGAAGACCTTGGTGTGCCATCTCGATCATCGGTGAACGCGTTTCGAAGTAGATCTTGGTGTCCGTGATGAAGATCTTGTCGGTCCGTCTTTTGTCGGTGTCAAACTTGCAGGGTCAATGCCACTTGTTCGTCGGGGTAGATCTTACCGGTGTAATGCATCAGGAACCTTGTTCACTTGTCTCGGGATCACAGAACATGGCATCTCTCGGGTTGGACATATTGTCGATGTAGCTCTTGGCGTGACACGATATTGGTCTACCTAGACCTTGAAGACCGCATGCAAGACTAGGCCAAACCGACCGGGAGGGACTCCGACTTGAGGCTGCGGGCACGGACGCGTCCAGGAGGAGGTCGGCAGCTCGGGAGAGGACGGAGACAGGGAGGGCCGAGGTGAAGGCGAGCTCTAGGGAGGCGGCAAACAACGCAGACGGGAGGAGAACCGGGGCGGCCGGAGCTCTGCCTGGGGTTGCGGGGAGGGGCGCATCCGGGCGGCGGCGGTTCCCTGCGGGGAAGGAAAGCGGAAGGAAGGAGGCGACCGGGAGCGGATGGAGGGCTCTGTGTCATGGAGACGCCAGCGCCGGGGAGCTCGAGGAGAGGCGCAGGGAGGAGGGGATGGCGGCGGGGTCGGCAGGAGAGGAACCTCGCGTCGGGCAGGGAGGGGGCCCGACCAGAGGGCGGCCGCCGTGGGCCGAGGCGGGCGAGCGGAGGCAGAGGAGAGAGGCGGCGGTGGAGAGCCGTCGGAGGTGGCGCTGGAGAGGAGAGAGTGCGGTCGGCGGTGACGGGGACGCGACCCATGTGAGGCGGCGGAGGGGAGAGGTGGTCGGAGGCGGGGCGCGAGGAACTTGAGCGGCGGCGACGCTTTGCAGAAGCAGAGGAGGCGGTAGTGCGTGGGGAGAGGAGGCGGCCTGGTCATGGCGTGTCGCGGTTGGGAAGCCTTTCGGGTGGGGCGGTAGGTGGGAGGGGTTCGCGCTGGGATCGAGGTGCTCGGCCGGGTGGTTTGAACGCGGGAGGAGAGAGGGCTGCGAGGGCGGTGGCGACGCGGTGGCGCTGGCGAGGCGGGACAGAGCCAGGAGGTGGGGCCAGGTGGAGCTGGCGGGATGAGGCGACGTGGTTGGAGGGTGGCTTCCAGGCGGTCGCGTGGGCGCGCGTTACGGGGAGCGGGAGGGCTCAGCCGCGCGGCTGGTGTGCCTAGGGATAGGGCCAGGTGGGTGAGGTGGCGAGCACAGATTGGTTCAGGTGAGGAGGCGGGGTGGAGACGTGACATGCAGGTGGTGTGGTGTGCGGTAACGTGTGCGGGAGTGGCGCGGTGCATGGGAGGTGGCCGAATTGGTGGGGCCAGATGGTGTGGGAGGTTGTCGGCTGGGCGGGAAAAGAGCTGGGAGGAGGAAGTGTGGCGGCAGGGCAGGAGGGAGTTGGAAGGAGGAGGGATAGGTAGGCTGTGGGGATTAGGGTTAGGGCTAGATTAGGTGGGGTTGTAGGCTGGCTGGCTGGGCCTTTGGCCTGGCCGGCTGCCTCCCCTAATAAAAAATATTTGTTTTATTTTTATTTTATAAAACCTTTCACAAACAGTTTTTAGACAAAACAAAATATCCGGAAGAAGCCGGGTTTTGATTTGAATAAAGACAGGGGATATTTAGAAAACAAAGATAGGCTTTTCGAAATAGTTTTAGACAAACATATGCATGATGACATGACGATGCTAAAATGCAATGTGGCATGATGACATGAGCATGCGGTCATGATGATGCAATGCACAAAAACACAGTGATTTTCTAGTAGTGGTTTTAGCGGGGTGCTACATAATGCATATAAACTTCCGGCTAAGCCTTACCCAATTCAGGTATTGTGGTTTTACGGTAAAATTGGAATGGTATCGCATCCGAACCCAACCATCAGTTTTTATACAGGGTTAAGGCTCATGCCCCAACATTTTCATCATCAAATCCATTCGTGTTTCTCAACACATGTCAAAACATCTCAATAGAATGACTCATTATTTCAAGGTTTTCATAATTATTTTCACCAAGTATTCCCATCTAAAGTGATCAAGTTTTATGCTTAGCACTAGCCACTAAGTTAAGAGTGTTCACTAATGAGGGATGCTAATCTCAATCTCATGCCATAGAATGACATCTAGTATAGGCCTAGTTTTATACTCTTTATGTTATCTATACTACTTTCCAAAATCTCACAAAGCATTTAACTAAAGGTAAAGAAACTTTGGTAAGGTAAAAAGTAAAGCTTGCAAGTAAAATTTGGGATGGGTATAAATCAAAATGTATAACCAAGCATGGCTAATGCATCTTTCTTAGGCTAACTTGCATCTAGTGATGGCTTGCAAGTATTATCTTGCCAATAATAGCTTGCACAGTTAAGTAACTTGCAAGTGTTAGTTTGCCTTGATTGGTGCAGTGGTTGAAGTTTTCTTCGTCTTCTTCGGGGTAGAACTCCTCCTCCTCGTATCCTTGGTCGATACTATCGTCTATAAAGGAATACGGGGTACACAATCACCAAACAATACTTAACTAAGTCTATTTAGCATACTAAGGCTCACACTTGATGATCTAGTATCATCACAATCATCACATGAATTAAAGAACTAGTTTTATTTAGTTTATTTGAGAAAAGTAATTCCTACTCAGTGAAATTAATTAAGATTTAATATTCTCCAATTAAAATATGGAATCATGTTGACACATGTCATCATCACATATTCTAATACATGGGAATATGATTTAAATGGTTGGTCATATTTTATAAAGTTTTAAGAATATTATTTAATAGATTTAAAGTGAATAGAAATGCCCTAATAGCATTCTTTTGGTACTAGTCCAATGTCACTGCATGCAACCTAGATATTTTTACATATTCAGATAGCTATTATCAAATGTGATTTTTGAGAGTTGGAATCAACTCAAAAGCTATTATGGTTGATTTTTGAAAAATATTTGAAGTTGCAAAAGTCTCTGTCTTGTTATTTTTGCTATAGATTAGCGCCGCCAGCCTCCACCTCCTCCTCGTTGGACATGTCATGGTGCGTCTCTGATAGTGTGGCTTCTATAATTAAGCATTTTCATAATAGTGGAGTGGATAAGGTCGTGGGGGCCCACCACAACCTGATGTGCAAGCGCGACCCATGCCTCCTAGTCCCGGATAGTGGAATGCAGAAATCCCCCGAAGGAGCAGTATCGCTCCCATGACCTAAAGGCATCTCCAGCGGGCCGACGCAAAGTGGCGACCAAACCGTCCGTTTTGGTCCGGATAGGTCGGGTCGCGGAAAGAATTTGGGTCTGGCCTGTCTGGCAAATGTGCCCAGCGGCATGACCCATTCCATCCGCGCTGGCCTTTCCCGCAACGTTTGCGCCCGCCACTGGTGACTTCCCGTGCTTTTTAGAGATCTCCTGCCACTTCTGGTGAGTTCAAAGATGACTATAAAGGCCGACGCGGTGGACTAGTCGCACAACATAACATCCATCATGTCTGGTCGCCGTATTACCACCACCCGCGCACGCAACCTCAGCGTAGGAGTTCCGGCGAATACTCGCCACGCCCGCGCCGCCGCCCGGGGGAAAGGAGTTGGATGACCTCGCCGACTTCGACGAGCCGAGGGAGGCACCAATCGAGCAGCACGGAAGTGCAGAAGGGATCACCGACCCGACAGTGATGGAGGCTCTTGCGTAGAGGGAGGCACTGGCTCCAGCACAAGATTTGAATATCCAGCGCATCACGGTGGCTACTGATTTTCTCTCGGTGATCAATGCCATGGAAAAACCTTTTTCTGACAATTTTACTATCGTTCTGGATGAGATCAAAGATGGAGCTAGCTTGTAAGCTGAGGCTAGTTTCACGCATGAAAACCGAGTTTCAAATTCTGATGCTATACGATCTGCAGTAGTAGTAGCTTGTAGTGTTGGACGTCAATTAAGTCTGCCTAATCCAGCCACCTGAGAGTTTATGTATCCCAAACATTATTGATTAATAGTAAAGTACTACTACTACCATGATTCTAAATTAAAGAAAGCTACGCCTTTACTCCGTACAGAAGCATCTGCCGCTTACACACTAGTCCCACTGCCGGGTGGCTGGACAGGCACTCGGTTCGACCACGTTCGCGTATACACATCGATCGATCAACTAAATTTTGTTGCGCCAATAGATGGTGCCGGACGGGTCAGTCCGATGACGCGACGTGACCATGCATGTGCATATATCGTGGAGATGCCCTAAGCGTGGACGACGCGACCCACGCTTTCCAGAACCGGAGGATGGAACGCAGAAATCCACGGAGCAGTAAAATATCGTTTCGTACCCTTTTTCTTCCATTTCCGTGTGAGCCACACCGCTGCGGGCCCTTTCTTTTGTTTCTGCCACGGGGTCCCCACTCATGGCTCTTCTGTCTTGTTGCTAATGTTCTGGTCGCTCGTGGAGCCTAGTAGCCCATCGCCTACTAGCAGCTAGCATACACACAGCACACGCGGTTTTTTCTTCGCCTAGATTCCTGGCCGTTGCTGTGTGTGCAGAGCTACAGTCCGCCAGCGTGACCTCAACTGCTTTTTGATCACAGTACCATTGGACAAGGACAAATGGCTCGCTTGCTCACGGACACATGTCGAATTGATCTGTATACACAAGAATGCATTGTCCAGGTACGTATGTACAGTACATCTTGGTACAGATATACTAAATGCTAGTGGTAGTAGCATTGACCAGGATGAGCTCGATTATGTAAATTCTACAAAGCAGCTGGTCCATGTTGGGCTTACTACTCGTGAAATGCATTTGCATGTTGTAAAAAGAAATGCGTTTGTGTCACAAGTAAAAAAATAGTGCATTTGCATTGGAGAATAAATGCAAGGACTTGCTTGTACATGTAACACCTGGGCGTGGGCAGCCCGGCCCAAAAAAAACCACCGGGCGGAGGCCTGGCCCAAAAGAATATGTGTAACACAGGACGGGCTCGGGCTCAGTTTTAGGCTGGGCCAGGCTCGGGCCTGGGATTTGTATGGGCGAGCTTTGTCAGGCCTGGCCCGGAAAATGTTAGTCCATTTTAATTTTTGTGCTGAACATATATCTTACTTCGGGTTTAATTTTATTAGGAAGAAACAGAACCGGGGGCAACCCTTGTCCTCTAAATTAAATTCGTCACAAATTTTAAAGAATCTATATAAAGCAATTTGCAAGAATACGCGAGTTCGGACCATGGCTGCATGAGACATTTTTTGCTGATTGCATTTGTAGAATAGCAAAAGACTGAATAAACAAGGAAAACAACACTTCTGTGATACCTCGAAAATCCTATGAAACAGAAACGGCACTGTAGGTATGTGTGTCCGGTGTACGTACTACATTATGCATCGAGTCGTTCGATTTTTGTGCATCCTGGATCGATCAGCCAAGCTAGCTAGCTCTTGGTCTAGATTGATTCTGATCCAAGTAAATCAACGAAAGGTTATTAGCAATGGAGTTGGAAATTTTGATATAACCTCTCCTAATCTTTGGACAACAAATTCGTGTCACGTTTCACGATTTTGATAAAGAAAAATGGCATAATTATTTACTTATCCCACAAATAGAAAATTTTCACTCTACAACACTAAAGAAATCCAGAAGTTTCAAAAGTTGAGATGCCGCAACGATACTTTTAGAAGTTGATTTCTTTTCCAAACAGGCTTGCTATATTAATATATCAATCACACGATACAACCAACGAGCGTGATGGGGCTGCAACACAACCAAGCCCAAAAGAAAAGAAAGAAAAAGAAAAGAGAAACAAATGCCAACACCGCCAGATCGATGAAACAAAGATGACCAGCAACCACTGCGCCCTCTGGAATGGTCCCACCACGCTCCTAGAACTCCTAAGCACCACGTACCAAGCAACACCTTTAAGAAGGAATGCGACGACGTTGCTGCCCGGACTGGTCCTAGGGTTTGCTCCCATACACGGAGGGGAGTGGGGAAGGGGTACATCCGACGCTTTTCAGGAAGGAACGATGACACCTGTAGGCGTCACCGCGTTGGTGCCAAACGGGCCAACAAGAATTTCTCCTGACCCCAAAAAACCACAACCCTAGACGATCTGAAGTGCTCAACCAAGCTTGCCACCCACCAAAACGTGCCAACACGGTCTTGCAATCACTATCGTCTTCAAACCATGGCCAACACTGCAAGACTAGCAACAACAAACTCACTTACTAGATTTTCCTTTGGCACTTCTCCATATTGAACAAAGACAATTCCCACATTCTTGGTCATGTCGTTGGTTGTAGACTTGGATGGGATCTCTATATGGTAGAATCCCAAACCAATCGCAGCACTCCCCGTATATCTAGTTGCCAAGTGTGGTTGCCTTCTGATGGGACAACCATCTACCTCATGGTTCACCTTCTTCCCGTTGAAGCAGGCCTTGGGCAAAGAACAAGCTTCAATGTTGTGCATAAGCTCTCCATGTTGCTGGCCCAGAGGTTGTTGCATCTTGAAGTATGTATTTTGCATCAAGTTTTATCTTATGTTTTTGCATGCATAGTGTAGGGATTGTGGTATTTTACGGCACTTGCGTGAACCTTTTAAGTTTGTTTCACCAGGATCACAGAATTAAGGAGGTTGATGAACAAATCAGTTGAAGCGGACCAGGATCCTAGAGGTTCTTGCATCTTGATGTGTGCATTTTGCATCATGTTTTATCTTATGTTTTTAAAGAGATATGCCCTAGAGAAAAATAACAAAGGTGTTTATTATCATGTCTCATTACACTAGCGGAAAACGGGTCTATAATCTCGGTTCATAAGGGCCTTTAATCCCGAAATACAAACGGGGACTACGAAATCGGGACTAAAGGCCTCCCCCTTTAGTGTCGGTCGGCCACAAACCGGGACTAAAGGCCCTCACGGGGCCGCGTCGACCGCGCGGGACCTTTAGTCCCGGTTCAATTTTTCTTTCGAAATATTTTTCCAATTTTTTTTTTGAATTTTTTTTCAAATTTTTCTTGAACTTGTGAATTGTTTGACTCGTTAATCTCTCACATCTCTCATTTTTAATACTACCTATACTTAATCTTAGGTCAAATTGCACTTATGGTCAAACTTCCCGATCGGTCACCCATCCTTGCACTACTCCACCCCATCATGCTTAACTTCTCCATTCTATCTCTCACCTCACGTGAAGAACCCTTATACCTTGTTGTCAAGACAAGTATATCAATCCTATTAACTCATATCAATATGTCACACGTCTTTATTTTTTGAAATTACGAACAACTATTTAAGTAAACAACAATAAATAAGTAATAATAATATTTTATTCCAATGCAAATAAAAAACTAATTAAATTAATATTTTATTTATTTTTTGCCATTTATTCATTTAATATGACATAAATAATATCTTCAAATCTGTAAATCGAAATTCGAAAAATAATATGTCCATTATTATCAGAAAAATGTGAGAAATCCAAATATGACATAAAAAATTTACTAAAAAAATTAATTTTTGAAATAACTTTTTTCTTTCGAATTTTAAGAATCTAAAATGGCCTAAGGTTGTACATCTTTTCTCCATGTTTTGATAGGTTGTACATTTTTTACACCTTTTGATAGGTTGTACTTTTTTGTGACATCGTATGCAAAAGTTGTGGCCATTTGAAGTTTTCATGATATTTTTTTGCAAATTATGTTGAAATTCATGTTTTGTTAATTTTTGTAACAACTAAATCACTTAATATAACTATAGTTCGAAGGATTTAATTTTTATAATTTTTTATAATTTTTTGGCATGCTTTTGAAACCAGAAAAGGCGATCTCCTGCCACCGGCGGGGGGAGGGGGGTGGACACCCGTTCTCCTACCGTGGCAGGATTTTTACTCGTTTTCCTGCCGAGGCAAAACTCGATTTTTTTTGCCCATTTTCTCAAGTACCGGTTGGTATTATGAACCGGGACTAGTGATTAACCTCTAGTCCCAGGCTATGATACCAACCGGAACTAAAGGCTCCCACACGTGTGGTTGGATGGTGTGAGCCCTCTAGTCTCGGGCCATATCACGAACTGGGACTAGAGGTCTGTTACGACCCGAGACTAGAGCTTTCCCGACATCCTAGCCATCCGAGACGGGACGAACCAGGACTAGAGGGCTCACTAGGCCCGGTCCCAAACACAACCGGGACTAGAGGCAAAAGCAGCTCCGAACGAAAGCCTTATTTTCTACTAGTGTTAGTTAATAATAGTTTTATATCATGCTATAACTGTGTCAATCAGAAACATTGATTTTTTCCGAAATGGGGAGCGAAGTGCCGGCCTCTTCATCAAGCGATGCACATAACCTTTATTCATTATTAGAACTACAATGTCTGACAAAAGCCATTACAAAGATCATACAAACCGGAACTGCCAAAACAAAACAGCGAGCAAAAAAGATAGCTGTATCGCCAGCTCCCCGGTGAGATCTAGCAAACACCTAGCTGCCTCTTTCGACCCCGCCCGACAGTGACTCGTAGCGACTAACCAAGAGAAACTGAAGTGCCTAAGCGTGGTGGCTCGAACTCATGCAAAAAGAGCCCTAGATCCGCCCAGCCTATCCACGGACCGACGCCCACACACACGCTCCGGATGTCGCCGCCTTCACAATCTTTCACCAAACCGTCTTCAACGTGTAAATCGATCTGCAGACTCTCGCCACACTAGCCACCGACACCACCACGGTTCCAAGTAGCACCACCTCCTACGTGCTAGCCGCTCCACCTCTCCTGCATCTTCCATCTAGTGCTGCTCCACACACGATGCTCCCAAGAGAGAACACGACACCGTAGTGCTACCATCGCCTTATCAGAAGATCTTAGGGTTTCCCCCAGAGTAGCACGAGTGAGGTCGACACTAGTTGCACGACGATGCCTTCATCAAGGTCACGGCGTGGTAACGCCGCCACCGCTCGCCAATCGGCACGGTTTTCACCAGCACCTAGGTCTTCCCACCTCGCAGCCGGGACTAGATGACGGATCCCGAGATCCGCCAAACCAGCCTCAGGCCGGCCACCTTCGACGGAGAAGATTCCCACCAGCACCATACCCAGGGCCTCTGCCCCGAGCGTCCTCATGATGCGAAGTAGAGCCTAGAAAATACGCACGATGTCCGACCAAGGACGATGGAGGATAAAGTAGTAGGATGATCCAAGAAACCCTAGATCGCCGCCTCCATCAGCCCAGCCGCCTTCAGCCTTGTTGTCGGCGCTCCCTGGCCGCCAGCACAAGGCCATCACCGCCGCTGGTCAAGCTACAAGCCGCCGCCACCGCTCGAGGCCGAGGCCACCGCCACCATGATCTAGATCAGATCAGGACGCGAGAACGAGATCCCGCCGCCGCCGAGCCATGGGGACTTTGCCCAGACACGGTGCTGGCGGTGGTAGGAGGGGGTGGCTCTAGGTCGGAGGTGGGGAGTGGCCGGGAGGGAGGAGATCCGCCCGGCGGCGGTAGGAGGGGGTGGCTCTAACAAAACCCTAGGACCGTGTCATTTACACGTCCTTGGTCACACTCCTTGAAAAGTAATATTATTGTTTGAGATTTCTATTTTCGTGCTCCTGGTTCCTTAGTTATGCTCATTTTTCCCCACGCGTGTCTATTTTGCTCACTTTTCTCAAAAGTATCTATGGGCACGGAAATATAATTCCTTATTGTTTTGTTATTCAACTACTATATCTTATGACTACGTAGTGGTTGTTAGAATAATCTTTTCAGATCTAAGCATCACTAAGAAAGATCCAATCTTGTCGTAATCAACTCTTTGAACTTTGTCGTAAACTTTTTTTTTGACAAGTCGGCCCTTTTATGGATAAACATCCATGTATGTTTATAGATTCATTTACGTTTGATAGGCTTCATGCCTTCCAGAGAGTCTATCAAGCTCTAAACTTCATTTTTCGTACATGGATACTATTCTGAATTCTATAACGTCGAGCCATTTAACGGAGTCAGAGCCCGTCATTGATTATTTGTATGTAGTCAGTTCATCATATCCAATAATAATACTATCTAACTTACATGGTTCAATTGTAGCTTCGATTTTCGGAACTACAAATTTGGTAGTCACGGGAGCCACAAGTGCCATAGCCGTCGCCGGAACATTTTCCGTGCAACGCTTTTTTGCTCATTTTTCTCAGAATAAATAACCTCGTCAATCTCTATTCTCCTCCCACTCAAACAAACTCTTTTACGAGAAATTCTCCATACTTGACAACAAACACTTTTGCCTTCAATTTTAAGGTAGAAGGAATACAATGATGACTATATGAGATAAGACATACAATGCTTGCTCAGAATTCTACAAGGTACAAATGTACAAAGCCCACGCAATGATAGAAGGAATTAGTCTAAATAGATATTTGCAATATTGCAAAAATACTGTGGCTTACAAAGGAAAGGAAGTGGGGAGAAGATGTAGGATGTTTAGACCTTTCGTCGCGATTTTTACTCTTTATTTGTTGGTTCTATGCTTGCTCAACATGTAGAGCTCCTTCTCCTTCTCGAAACGAGCTAAAAAACACACTACCAAGCTTAGGCTCCACGTCGGAAGGCAAATTAGGCGCTGACCTAGCCGGCCTAGCTCCCATATTCATCTTTCTAGACATGCTAGGCATCGCGGAGAGAAGAAGAAACAAAAAATCCAAAGTCGTTCCCGCCTCCTCCGCGGGAATTAGTCTTAAAGCTAGGTTTTACAGAGTATAGCAAGGGAACATGTGCTACACAACGGGCACCTGATCGACTTGAACACGTTGGCACTAGTATAACGTTATCCTGGTGGGTAGTTTGTTCCACCAAACAGGTCTGCCACATCGTGCGTCCTCTCCTCCCGTGAGAAAAGGAGGCGGCGGCTAGGGTAAAAATCCTAGCAGCCGCCACGATCTACTTCGTCCTCGCCGTCTGCGACCGAGCATCGACGGGTCTCCGCCTCCTCTACTTGCCGCTCCGACGGCGGGAGGAGGTGGGGACTTCGGACCTACGCTCGGCGGTGTAGAAGGGTCCCTAAAGTTAGAGTTTGGTCATCCGGCATCGTCGTTATGGTGACGTTGTGCGGGACAAGAATAAGGTATAACCGCCTCCTCTTCCACCTCGTCGGCGACGATCCTGCTGCTGGCGTTGAGGAGGGTGGGGATTCGTCTGGTCGCCGCTTCCATGGAGTGGTGGATCTCGTCCAGTCTACGTGTGTTCTGGATCTCGTCCAGTCTACGTGTGTTTTAGGTTTGGTGTTACAAGTTTCGGATCAATTCAAGGGTTCAATGGTGACAACTTCATCTCTGGAGCGCTGGTCCTTAGGGGCACGTGCACGAAGACTTTCCGACTGTCATCAACAATGGCATGCCGGCTCCGGTAATGGAGCGGCGACAGCGGCGCGTCGACGGCTCGCTCTGGCGGCAGTAGTATTCGTTAGGTGGTCCAAAGACCTCGATGTGTTTAGGATACTTTGTACTTCTTATGAACTCATGAAATAGATCCGGATCTTTTTCGAAAAAAAAAGGTATAACGTTATCCAGACAGACAGACGGGACCCACCGCAAGTCACGGAAAAAATTGGTTTGGACGATAGCTCAAATAAGCCCCTCTCGATAAGTGGCTTTCCAATTTTACGAATCAGTCTAATTACACGTAACTTTGGCCCTTTAATGAGCGGGCCTTGAAGTCCAGCACCCGAAGTGATGGGTCAAACTTACGAAGTTGGTGGGCTGGGTTGCTGCCTCTCTCGCTCGACCAAAGTCGTCGACTCTTTCGTGGAGGCCTATGCGCGACCCAAAAATCATCGTATCCGACAATTAGCACTGAAGGAGAAAAAAAGGGAAGAGAGAAGGGGTTGGGGTGCAGACTGCAGAGCACTCTCTCCATCGCCTTCGGCCTCCGGCTGCCCTCCGGCGTCCGCCCGGAGCCAGCGCGCGCCCCACCTCCCGCCTGCAATCTCCAGAATTTCCGCCGCGCAAAACCGTCCGCAAACCCACTAGGCCCTGCTTGTTTCACCGGAATTAAGCCCAAAACGGCCGTTTTAGTCGAAGCCGATTAAGATACGGCCCGTCCCCAGTATTGGTACTTGGTTGGGCGTTTTTTTTATCCTTCCGAATCGTTTTCGGCCCGTTTACAGGCGCAAATTCCACGGACGTGCGGGGCTCCGACCCGTTTCCACGCGACACCAGACGGGAGCCCGTTCCCAACCCTAGCGCGGCGGAGACTGGCGGGGCGACGTGCTTGTCGAGCTGCTGACGCAAGGTTTGGCGGGCGCTGGCGGGCGACTTCTGACGGGAAGCGGCGGCGGCAACGCGGCGATCGACGGCGTCCGGCGCAAGGTCTGCGCGACTCGACCGGCGGCGCAATATCTACAGGCAAGGTATTTCTCCTACTCCCACTCGTCTTCCCCCGTGTCTTGGGCTCTTTCTCTGCTTGGTTCCGTCGTGCTGACCGGAGAGGCGATTATGAGCGGCGGGCGTCAGCATGGACTCGGATCTCCAGTGTCAAAACTCGATCTTGTGCATAGCAGGTAGTTGACCTTCGTTCCCATCCTCTGTTAGGCGGTGCTCAGCTCCTGATCGCCTCTGGTCTGGGTGATGGATCTGCAGCTTCCAATGCTACTATCCCTCGCGGCCGAAGCGAGTTGCTGAAGTGAAGCTCCTCCATGTTCTTGCCCCTCGGTGGCGAGGCATGCAAGCTACCTCAAATCATCAACTTCTGGCCAGCGATGGTGCCTCAGGTACATCTGGGCACTTGTGTGTTTAATTCCTCAGATCATATATTTCTTCCTGCAGTTAAGTACTTGCATGTTTAATTCCATTACTCAGCTGGGCAATAGATGAGCTAGATCCAAGTTGCTTGTGGTAGTACACGGAGACACTACCATATATCGATCTGATTATTATTGTTTGTACTTGATGACAGCAGCTTGCCACACTATTGCCAAACGGAGGCATTGTCTCTACTTTATCTCCTCCCTCTGGAGTAGCAAATGTCACTCCCGGCATAAGTTTGGATAATTGCAACCATAGTTTTACCCGTTCTTAATAATTTTGGTTGATCTTAATGTCACATGTTTGTGAAATTAAACACAGTCCGCATGGGGACTGAGATATTGTGTGAGTATCAAATTTAATGGAAGCGAGAAGGCTTCAATGTGGTTAATTTCTGGAAAGTGGTGTGATTTATGTTTAAATGGGAGAACACATTTCTCTTAACGGGAGATTGGATAGCAAGTGCTAGACTCGTTACCTGCAATTTTAATTCATGTGTCTATATCTGCTTTATCTCGTCCCTCTGGAATTATGCAGATGGATGCGCTGATAGTCGAGACTGAATTATGATGGATGCGCTGACAGTATACTATTGGTCTTGGTTATATTCTGATGGAGTACTCGAGAGAGAGAGTCAAATGCCCACTGTTTTGGTTTGTGGAGTTACAGACATTAGTATACTGGAACTGAAGTTCAAAGCTAAGTATTAGTACACTCGAACTAAAGTTCAAATGCCCACTAGTAGCATCCATAATATAGGATTACTCTGATGATCTTGGTTTTCTTTAATAATGCAAGATAACCTCTTAGCCTCTGCTCAAGAGAGAAGAAAATGCCCACTGTTTTGATTTGTGGAGTTACAGGCATTAGTACACTGGAATTGAAGTTTAAATGCCCACTAGTAGCATCCATAATATAGGATTATTCTGATAATCTTGGTTTTATAATAGTGCAAGATAACCTCTTAGCCGACTAGTAGTATAGTACAATTTACAAATAAGATATACTCCATGCTTATAATTTCCAGGAGTACCATGTTATTCCATGTTATAAATTCACAGAATGAGGGATCTAAAGGCTGCAATATCATTTCTTCTTTTGCTTGATTTTTTTATTAGGATCAAACCTGAACTCTTTTCTTGAATGTTCAAGTCTGAACTCTTTTCTTGATTGTGTAATCCCCATAGAGTAATTGTGCTTCTGTCATTGTTTCCACTATTGTTGTATACTAATCATTGTCAAACATAATGAGCTAAATTTGCTTAAGGTCCTTCAATGTTTTCAATCTTCTCTGAATTTTACCCGAGTTGTCGCTATTTGACCTGAGCTGGTCTCACTAATAACTAATCTGATGTTTCATTACTGGCCCATCAAGCAGAGTTGGAAGAACACGTATCAGCGCTAACACGGGGTCGCAGCTTGTGGAACTGGCACGGGAGGACGGCGACCTAGCACCCGTCGGACCTACCGCGAGAGGACGGACGCCGTATTGGCGGTGACGGAGACGGAGACGGCGAGGGACCTCACAGCGGCGGCGACTCCCTCCCCGAGTACGACGACCGGAACGAGAAGTGGATCTTCCGATTGGCCTCCTCCCGCCCTCCATCTCCCCCGAAGAAGATGCGCGTGATGGGGATCACTAGCGGGCGCCGGGGATCACGGGCGCTGATGATCGCTAGGCGACGCCGGAGATCACAGGCGGGTGATCCCGGGAGGACGCAGGAATCGCGGGCCGGGATTTGCCAAATTGGAAGTTTGAATGTAGGCTAATTTAAACGATTTGGATATGTCTGGTTTTTTTTGTAATATTTGAATTGAACTGTGCTCGTGGCCGTTAATTCCGACCGGAGAGAGTAACCTACTTTATTGTTGATCTAAAAAACCAAAGCTTGTATTTATGGATAACTGTTAAAATATGACCTGGAATGTTTGTGTATGTTGAAAGATTCAATTTTTATGAAATCTGAAAGAATTAGCTTCATGTTTATTTGATTACCAGCCAAAATACTGGAATATCCAACTAGAAACCAAGCTGTGCACGTCCGGTGGACAGTGCATGTCCAAATTCCCATGTCCAAATTCCCCCCGAAATAAATCGGAGCCGGATGTGCACGTTCAAATTCCCCCGAAAACAAATCGGAGCCGGAAAACAAACTGACCTGCCAAGCGTGGCCCTAGGGTTCGCGTGAATCCGCCACCCGCGTCTCTTTCTTACGGTAAGCTTTCGCTCAAACTGGCCAAGCCGAGCAGAAATAGCGGGGGGAATACACTGGCTTTTCTCCCTGATACTTGGATCGCCCCTCTGGAGCCAACGACGGCCCGCACTGGAGATTGAGGATTGGAGGGAGGGGCGGGGGATTTCAATTTCTGCGGATTGCGGGTCGAACTGCAGTGGGGGTTTAGGGTTTAGGTGAGTTCTAGTAGCTGCTGCAACTCTTTTCAGGACGGTGGATGTAGACGGCTACTCTGATTTGATTTGGCTTTCAAATCGGGGTATGATATAGGTCGGAATTACCTTTGCCATGAATGACGATACTAAAAAAAAATCAGTGCTAATTGTTTGCACTTCTGTATTGCGTAATTGTCATTTTTTTCCTGGATATATATTGTAAACGCAGCACTTTGATTTAGCTTAACTAGTTCATTCCAGGGGAATTTTTAAAAAAAGGTTCTCTTCAGATACAGCTTTATGGTGCTTCATTATAATTCACGTTGTCTTATGAAACTAGAGCTAGAGTAGTGGCTGCACGATTATGTAAGTAGCATCCATTGTCTGTCTTTTTTTTAGAAACTTTGTTTGTGATATTTGGCCTGCAACATCAGTAGTTACCGATATTATGTCTGCACAATAAACGGACAGTATAGCCTGCAACATCAGTAGTTACTAGTATCATGTGTACTATCATATTCAGAACTGCAAATATACGAGGATAAACATGAACGTGTTTTCATATAAGACATCGTTTCAACATCTTAGAAATGTTGGTGATTGGCCGAAAACTTTCTTAGAAAACTTGTTCCAAGATATGCATCCCTGCTACCTTGTGGATGGTGAGGAAAACTCGTAATGGCCCTTGTTTTGACAGCAGGATGCCTTCTGATTCCACTAGTGTCATATACTCTATTTACCTCTGGATTGGTTTACAGGTGCTGGAGTTGGTCCCTGACAAGATGAATTACAGAACAACTCTAGGATCTTGAAGATGGTGGCCTCAGAGGTTTTCAGAAGGGCTAAAGGCCTTGACAAGATGAATTAAGGAGTAGTTTTCGTGCCGGCTGTGGGAGTGTATGATGCTAGTTCCTTTTCATCCTTAGCTGCTGGGCTCCGCTGACCGTGCAAACAGTTAGGACCTACGTGTCTAAGTCTGCATCTGGATGCTGAGTCTGAACTCCAGCACCTATTTTTGTTATTCTGGCTTTCCATTTGTCTTTAGTTTTTGTCATTGTACTTTGTCAAAGTTTGTTAATGAATCTGGCTGCAAGGCCCCTTTATAATCAATAAAAATGACACACAATTCCTTTTATATTAAAATAATTTATGTTTTCATCATTATATTCTTGATTCCTGCTACTTCTTGTGCTTTAGCCTCAGTTTATTACTTCACGCTTAAGAGAGGATTTGAGAGCTTCTTTTCATCAACAATTAAATTTACAGTGGTGTCATTCTTCTAGGTCTCACAGTAGCAGGATGCCAGCAGATTACTATTCGAGGAGTTAGTATGGTATACCTTGTGTAGCATTTGTTGTTGTGGAAGGTTAACAAGAAAATGGTATTATATAGTATCAGAAGGGCTTGTTATAATTTACCCCAGACAGTGACTAATGAGGAATTAGTTTAATTAGTCATATCAAAATAGATAAGTCTTCTCTTAACTGTTGAGGAGTGGCTTCATGTAACATGTTGTCAGCTATTTCATTTGCTAATCTTTCGCTTATGTCTGGGACTTAGTGTTGTTTTACTTACTTCAAATCATCTACTCTAGTAATGCTTACTAGTAACTTGAATAAGGACAATTCCATGGCTTCAGAAATTGTAAAGAGGTGAGCCTTCAACTTTAATTATTTTTTTGGAAGAGGCGATATGTTTACATACTCGTTTCCTTTTACTTCGGCACCTATATGAGATATCTGTTTAAGTTCCTAATTCTTCTATCTTGTTGCAGTTACTGAAGGAACCATGCACACTTCCATCATTCCATGGCCCTTTGAACTTTTTGTGAGTCATCACATCGCTGTTGTGTTAGCAAACCTTTTTTTCTTTCTAAATCTTCAGCTAGCATTAAAGTTACCACATTTGATGATTTGAATATTGCTAATGGTTTTGGAGTTTCTAATTTTGTTTACCCATGCTTTGGAATATAATTAGTGAAAGAAACTAAAAATATTATTTTATAAGCTATTTTACTTTGTTTCTTTGTTAGAACAACTTCATGTCTGGATCTGCCTTATGAGTCCTCTGGTAACTAGTTAAAGGCTTTGCTGGATGAAGACAAGCATTTCCCAAGTTCAGATCCAAAAGATTCTTTCCCAGCAGACATAGCGTCAAACACATATTACCTATCAGAAACTTGAAAAGACTGTTCTGAGTTTTAGGTTAGGTGATTGAACTATCTGTTTGAGTAAGTGAAGTAGGTTGCATATGTATATAATTGAGCCACCTGAGACCTTTACTCCCTATCAAAAGGTTTTGTCATCCATCAAACTGCATAATTTTCATCTCATCTAGAAAGCGGTCTAAATCTCATAGAACTATGATATAAACTTCCTATACTAACTATGATGCTCATGCTGACTTGTTGAGTCAGCAAGCTATGGTCAGAGCTGAATATTTGCACAACAATCTGTCAAACTGAATTTAGATCTTTATACTATGTTGACAAGATATTAAATTATTTTATCTGTATGTATAGACACCAAAACGTTAAATCTATTCAAAATTTTGAAGGATATTTTAGGTTCGTAGTGCTCTTTCGTTGTAGCACTTGGTGCTCCATACAACCCCATCACAGAATGTTTTTACGTAGCTGCTCGCAATTATTGCCACTATGTTGTTAAAATATATAGGCGGGCTAGGTTCTTTGCAAATAGTGAAACGATTATTATGTAGGAGTGGCTTTGGTTCCCTTGTCAGTTTGGCATAGTTTAAGTTCATTATTGGCAAAACAATGACCTATAGCCTTGTATGTTCTCACTTTTTTTTCTGTTGACTCTGTATCCGCCCACTATATACTTCAGTTAAGAGTCATTCATACATGCAGTTGCAACAGCAAGTTTGCAGCATCTTTGAGCTACTAATTTTAGGTTGAATAGTGACCATTTTATTTTGTAGGCTTATGACACACTGCATAGTTAATTAACAAAAATCAAACACCATCACACCTTGTCTGAGATTCTTCTACAGAATCCGACTGCATAGATTATTAGCTGCTTAATCTACTATTATAATTCTTTGTCTTCACGACTCACGTGCTGGTCCATGATTAAGGCCCATTTTAATCACTCCCTGGTCACAGCGTCGAAAGGTAAGATAAGCATGTCGATGAATCTCATTGTAAGGTTTCAGATGGTTTAGAAATGCACAGATTCTGTCTTCTCTAATTGTCGCTACTGTAAGTGATTATTTTGTTTCTGTGCAATGTCCTTGGACTCCATCTTACATGTGCAGTTGCTAATAGTTAATAATAAACTTTTCTGTTCCAGTTTATTCTGTATAATAAATTTCTGTTCTGCTTCAAAACAGGATGTCATATTTATACTGCATTATGTTTGTTCTTGTGCATTCAATCCAGTAAAGCAATTTGTTTGGGCGTTTCAAGGTGTTAACACTGTACATACTCCAAGTTTTTTCAATTTCCTCGACTTTGATCATCATCTCTTTCCTGGGGTAAAGCTTGTATGCTGGTTGGAGAGCAGCTCAGATGACATGCGTGGCCCGACATAACTTCCAATGTGAAACAAGACAAAAGCGGCAACCAAACAAACTCTTTCTAAAACCAAGGGAAAAGCTCCCCACAGTACTGCCAAATAAAACACCTTTTTACAGTGTTGTATTTGACTAATGACCCACTTTGTCAATCATCTTTTTCTTAGCAAAAAGGGTTTGCATGCCTTAATTTATGGATAAAAAGCGTTCATGAGAGAGAATCTGCAGGGTTTGAATCTGTTTATGTGGGAAAAAGACACCCTAAAGTATATTTTGCAAATAGCCGTTCTAATGTTGTCTTGTTGCCTGCTGCAAGTTGGTCAAACTTCGCTTTTCTGAACAATGCAATGCTGGTTTCCATACTGATTTTCTGTTAGAAAAGGTTGATTTAGGAGTGAGTATGCAGAAGATCATGTGAGAATTATTAAATCTTTCAGAAAATTTCCTCAAAAAATAAAAATCTTTCAGCGAAAATAGAGAGGCCATATGGAGATCACATGTTTTGCAATACATGAAGATTAATTCAAAATAATAAATTTGAGTATTCTGACATTCTAATAGCTACCCTAGCACTGCACCTTGGTCCACACTATAGAATTCTCCAAGTGTGTCCTTGTAACGAGTGCCTAGTTCTGGTTGTTCTGAACTAGACTCAGCCTTTGGATTTACGCCAACTGTAAGAAATTCTTCACACTGATAGTATAACTTGCAAGTTGGAATGCACACTAGTCCATTTTGGTTCAGTCCACTCATTATGAAGTTGCTAGTAATTAAATTCCACTGGAAACCACTGCCTGAAGTATGCATGCCGTCTAGTCAATGGATTGTCTTGTTGTCTCTGTGTCCATTGAAAGAGCTCTAGTATCTAGTCACGGTACTAAATTAGGAGGATATGCTAGGATTTGTGAGACTAAGAGGGGACAGGTATAGGAAAGCAGGAAAGGAAGCTACAGCCATGCATGCACGCCGCGGGCGCTCGCGGCGACGTGGTTCCAGTTCATGGATACTAGATATGAGGAAGATGGTTTGGTCCAATGGGGGACAAAGGGGAAACAAGAGTATCAAGTAACTTTTTTACTTGCAGTAGTTCGATTCTCACTGCCTCATTATTTGACTGGTCAACTGATCAAGAGGTAATTAAGCCCTGTGTCGTGTCTCCGTGCAGTAGCCGTCCCCCAGCGTGCTTATCAAAAGGAGCGAATTAAGTAGTAGTTTAGGCCCCTCATGGGCTAGATAGTCTACAAATGCGTGCAGTGTCCCCAGTAAGAATCTTGAAGGATAGCTAGAGTTGTAGACTGATTGTCCTTGATCCCATGTGAAGCTCTTCGCTTTATTCCAAGCACTACTGATTACTGTACGTTTACAGAGGAAATGAGATCACCAGCCTTGATCTCCTGCATCTATCTGCTAGTGTATGTACTATTTTTGCATGCATTGCGCATTCTCGACAAAAAGGAAAAGCACACGTGAAACCTGGTGCCTCCTTTACATTTTAAACAAAATTCTGGAAGTTGTTCTGCGGTTGGATTGTTATTTGGTACTCCATCACAGGAGTGTGGACTGTGCATGCTCCTGCCACCATGTCACCAGCTGGTGCAACCAGGTCAAAACAAAATAAAATTTGTAAACTTCACCAACATGTATTGGCAATTTGGCATTATATAAACTTGAGGCGGATAAGACTTGGGACATGTCCTTTTTGATGTTACAGCAGATTGTTATCATGTGTGTGTAGGATAAGATCAGATGTCCCTCATGGTGCAGAAGATAGTTATCCTCGTGGTATAGCAATATGCTTATTTTCCTTCGTTTCAACTATGCAGCGCATTCTTGGTGATCATTGCTACCGACTGGTGACAAACATGTTTCATATGGTTATTGTTTTTGGTGGAAACATGTTTCATATGATTATTGTTTTTTGTGGAAACATGTTTCATATGATTATTGTTTTTGGTGGAAACATGTTTCTTGATTTTCCGTTCATTCTGTTTAAAAATCACCACATCCCGTGTCTTTTAGTACTCCATACTAGTAAATTTTTAAGGCATCCTGAAGGCTGCTCCCCTTGTTTCCGTGCAGGTAACTCTTGATGGAAGACTGCACTTCCCAAACTCCAATGCTCTTGTTCGTCTTTCCCAAGATTTTACTCAAAGTATGTACTCTACCATTTGATTTTGAAAATTCTTCTACTGTCATTCACCTGGTGCATACTCCAAGTATAGATGTTTCCATGGAGACAGAGCATACATTTCAAATACAGATACTGTAGCTGACCAAAGAACTAGAAGAATAACTTGAATTAGAAATTCCGACGATACACGAGTTCTCCGCTACAGGACTTTGTCAGGAAGGGAAAAAAGAATAGCAGACGAATGCATCGCATTCATACATCATTCCCATGCATGCAGCAGCAGCCAAAATTTTGATCAGTTCCATGTTAGTCCCTCCTAGGCCTATCACCCAATTTCAACTATAGCTATAGCTAGGCAGTCAGTGATCAGCTACCTACTCCATGCCAAACAGATAGTTGTAGAACTGAGGAGCCGTGCTGGGGTTGCTGCTGGTGACCCAGGTTCCATTGTTGCCGGTGGAGCCCTCGTACCCAGCTGCTGATCCAGACACCATGGAAGCATAAGGAATGTTGCTGCTGTAGCTGTTGCTCTGCCTGTCCTGGTGTCCTGCTGCACCGGTGCCACCCCAGACGGTGCCACCGTTGGTGTTGGTGTTGGCGCTGCTGTGGCTGCTCGTGCCCATTGTGAAGTCCACGTTCACGCCGGAGCCGTAGGTCTCGAATGCAGAGGCAGGGTACTGCTGTCGCTGCTGGAGCTGATGCTGCTGCTGTTGCTGGTAGTGCATGGCAAGCAGGGACCAGTAGTCTTTCTCTGAAGGTGGCAGCATGTCGGGTGACGCCACGCTGGTGACCGGCGATGGCAGCGATGGGTCTGACTGGAACTTGGAGGCGCGGGCGGCAGCTCCACCCCCGACCGGCAGGTCGCTGCTGAGGATGCTCTCGACGTCGTAGCGGCTCATGTCGAAGTTGGTCACGGCGTTGAGCCCGCGGAACTTGATGGCCGCGATGTCGTACGCCTCCGCTGCCTCCTCCTGCGTACCTGTGGTGCAGAGACGATCAGACTGTTAAGCCAAACACCTCAAACCAACAGTGCATTTTTGGGTTCACATGCATCAAACTTAATTTAGTAGTGCACTGAGCCCGGTGGGTCACATCCACATCGAACGGCAAATGGCAATGTGGAATCAAGAGGACTCAACTGAAAGTTCCCAGGTACAGGTCCTTGTTTCCGGCCACCCTGCCGATCCTCGCCTGCCACCGGCCATGCTGGTGATGCCTGACAAGCATATAACAATGTCCACTGTTACAGAGATTTTGACCCCCGAAAAAGGAACAATCTGCATGCTGTTTCTTTATAGCAGTTCAAACTTCAGACTACTACTGGAGTACTACATTTTCTTTTGGCAAGCTCGTTCTTAGGAAATTATTCTGAATTAGTACCTTGTTACTCCTCTGTAGATGGATGCCCCTCGTGAGAAGCCGCTACTCTTCCTGACAAAAGGGGTAGGAAAATACAAAGAGGTCAACATTCATGTGAGAACATCAAGGTAAAGCAGAGCACATGCAGTGCATGCGTCGTCGCGTGCGTGCAAGTACGGCGAGGTGTGTACGTGGAGAAGAGAAAGAACGCCGGCCTCATGAGTGAGCCCTGGCCTAAGCAAGTAAGCATGTGGCCGCCGCTGTTCAGTGTTCACTCACCTGCGCAGGGAAGCGATGAACTCCTGCCGCGTCATCGGCTTCATCTCCTCCAGCTCCTTCTCGTAGTTGGACACCTATGGCAAAGAATTAAGCTGGTATGTCAACGATCAGGCAACTTTGTACAAGACTGATCTGAACTGCATGCATGTAGATATATTGCCTATCTGTCAATGTCTTGGTGGAGTTGGGTTGATCACTCACCGGGAAGTTTGTCGTGGTGGTCGGGCCCCAGTACTTGAGCGCGGCCATGTCGTAAGCTCTCGCGGCCTTCTCCTCCTTGTCATAGCCTCCTGCAGTTTCCCACAATGTTCACCACCATCAGTATCAAAGATTGACTGTTTTCTTCCAAATCAAATAGTTGGGTGTGGCATGCAGTTGACATACCTAAGTAGACTGATGAATCATCACCAATGCACCAACAGATGGAGAAATTTTGTGGGGAAAAGGAAGCGCATGTTAGTGATCAGAATATATGTGTTTTTTTTTCACGATTGTTAGACAAAGCTGTGTCTGTGTGGAGATATGCATATACCTTGGCGGCCTTTGCGGCTTTGACCTTCTCGGCGGCAGCTGTTGTCCCACAGGTGGGCCTCGTACCTCCCTGTCCACCGGTGCCTGCAGCATATGCACCAGATTAACGAGACATCTTAACAAAATGTATTTTTACTACTAGTAGTACTAACGTTCTTGAGCTCATGCATCTAGCAGAGGCTAGGCAGTCCTAAGAGAGAAGACGGTGCATGAGATCAGTGAGGAAATCCCAGTACCTGGTGACGCCGCGGTAGATGGATGTGCGCTGGCCGAAGGTCTCGGCGGGCCTCCTCGCCTGGTCGGACTCCACCACCACGTCCGTTGCTGCAGCCGCGACGGTCACCGCGCCGGGGTTCTCCGGCATCCCGGGCGCCGTATACCGGTGCATGATCCCGGCGGCGATGCTACCCAGCTCGCCGCACCCCATGTGGTCCACTGTGGTGGTCGTTGAACCGGTGCCGCCCACCCCGCCGAGGTAGTCCTCCATCTTCGGCGCCTCATCCACTGGCCCCTCCCCTCCTACAAATTAACATACAAGAACATGTTAGCCATCCATGTGTTGCTAGCTCGTTAGTAATAGTACATGATCGAGAAAGGTACTATTCGTTTTTTTTTACCAAGGTGATGATGGCCTGAGGAAGAGCTGGACAAGGCCTCGAGGAGGCCATGGTTGTAGTTGTTGGAGAGGGAGAAGGAGAGCCAGTGGTGAGGGTGGGTAGTGGAGCTCATGTCCATGTCCATGGCGGCCGTAAGCGTGCCTTGATACTAGCTAGGAGAAAGGGGGTGCAAGGAGGAGGGGAATGAGAGCTTGATGAGAATAGTCAAGCGTGGTATATATATAGAGAAGCTACCTGCACACACACACGCACACACACGAGGAAGCCAGTCTCTTGAGCTTGCTTGTTTGAAATGTGCACTGTTCACACTTTAGAAATGTGAATGCGTCCAAGAAAACTAGAGCGCCTACACAAGGGCCAAGGAGCTAGAGCTGGGTGATTAATTAGGGGGAGTGATTTAGGGGATAGTTTAATGCGATGCTAGCCCCTCTCTGCGCTTTGCGACGAGAATCCAAAGAGGCCGGGGTAAGCGTAATGGTGGGCGACAACGTGGAGGCGTTCCATGGGGTGGTATGGGCGGTCTCCTTGACCGCCTCGCATGCAGCCCGGCCTAGCCCCAACTTTTCTTTTTGTTTGCTCTCGACGTACGCTAAATCCGTGGAGCAGCTCGCTACCTAGCAGCAGCAGGAGGAGTAGTATATTTGGAGGTAGCGGTGCCGTTGCTTTTCACTACAGCGCTGATAGATTAGTTTACTAAGTATATGATATTGTACACAGTCTACTACTTACTTAGTTGCCACGAGACTGATATATTGACACAGGGGATCTATATCATGATTATTTTTGTATTTCCCAGTTGACAATGTCACTTCATATATTGCATGCATTTACATGGAGTTGTTACTTATTATCCGAGAATCTAGCTGATTGACCGAAACGAAAGAAACACGCATAGCAATCTTTCAGGGCAACGTATCTCGGAGTTTGGTGGTCATCCTACAAGAAACTATCCCGAGCTTCACTGTAAAAAGTTTGAGGTTTTTTTCTTTTCAAAAATGGATTTTCAGAAAGCCTACGATAAACGGAAACTGTCTTTCTCCTGAGAAATCTCGCCCATGAAAATTTTGCATAGATAGATCAGATTGGTTTGGAGCGATTGGAAGGAAAAAAAGGTTCGCAAGCTCCTGCATCGTCCTTGGTGGGCGACAACAGGGGTGAACCCAATCAACGCCTCTTCCCCAACCATCCTCTCGCTCTCTCCTGCCTGGCGAGAGCTGTCATGAGAAAGGCCAGCTGCTGGCGGCAGTCGCCTTCTTCCTGCCGTGGGGGGGCTCGTGGGGCGGCCTTTTCAGGTGGTGGCACTCTCTATGGCGACGGGAGCTCGACTTGGCTGGTGGCGTGACGCAGCTGCGGCGTTTCTGCTGTCAACAAAAGTGGTCTCCGGTGGTGTGGGGCGGCAGGAGGTGGAGGCGGTGGGTGATGCGGGATGGTGTGCTTCGGGCGGCACATGCCCAGATATGGGCCCTAGCCAGAGCAGCACCCTGCACACTGCCATGCAGCTGGGGGCAGATTTGGGTCGGATGGGCCTAGTTCCGACTGCTGACCTGCACATACCTGGCCAATGGACTGGCCGACGGCAAGGCACGGCCCGCTAAAGAATTAGCGTGCCTGGCATGGCACGGCCCACCTAGGCACGTTAAGCTAACGGGCCATATCGTGCCGGCTTGTGGGCTTCACCTCGAGGCCCAGGCACGACACGTTAGCTAAACGGGCCTAACGGGTCGGCCCGTTAAGGCCTTTTTATACTTTTTTTTACTAAAATTAATATAAAAATAGAAATAATGTTATAAAATTGAAAAAAAAACTCTTAACGGGTCGTTCTGTGCCGGCACGTGGGCTTGGGGTAGCGGCCCAGGCACGGCTCCAGCCGGGCCGTGGACCAAGCATGGCCCGTTAAGTGGCGTGCCGGGCCAGCCCGTGACATGCCAAAGCACACGTGCCCACGTGTCGGCCCATGAAGGCACGACCCAATGGCCATGTATGGACCTGCAAACCCAGTTTGGGTGCTGCAAGGTTGCGACCTGCGGGTGACACGGAGGTGTTTTGTCTGCCATGCTTGTTGCACCTCCACTACCTAGGTGGTGCTTCGGCATCGGCCTAGATCTCGTGGTCGCCCGACGCACCGGTTCGCGGTGACCCGTGGGCGGCAGGGAGGTGTCGTGTTCTCCATGTTCGCCCCACCTCACACTCGCGGGCCTAGGTGGTGTTTCTCAGACCGCGGCGGTTTGACAGGCCCGGGTGAACACGATGGTGACGAAGCTGCTACTTGGTGGCAGGGATCGGCGATGGTGGCGGATCCCCAGGTGGACGGAATAGGGACTAGTGTTGGGCTTGGCGTATGGACTAGTAGGGACGAAATAGGGAATATTTCCGGGCATCAAACCCATAGTTGACTTAAAGACTGGAGGTTCCGGCGATAAGTCCGGCAACGCCGGAAATTCCGATCACCATCGGTTTGCTTCGGCGCGCGCCGAAATGGCTTACTGTCTAGCATTTCGGTCGCCGCCGGTTCCTTCCGATGCTCGCCGATCATTCCGGCTCTAGGTCCAGTCCGCCGGAACTATCGCTGGTATTTGCGGCGTGGGAACCTGTTCGTTGGGCCTGGCGCCGGTTTGAGTTGGATCTTCGTCTTGCGATGGCTTGGTTCCTTCTCTTGGCATTTCTTCATGGGGTTCATAGTTGAGGATGTAGGGGTTCGTAGCATGGAAAACAAAAAATTTCTATCGCATACAAACAAACAAGCCAAGATCTATCTACTAGATTGTAGCAACGAGTCGATGGAATAACTCACCCTCGAAGATTCCAAAGTGTTTAACGAGAGCAGATTCTCGTGGGTGATGTAGTCGTACTCTTTCCGATCTCAAGATCGCGTAGACGATCCTTCCAGCGCCACGTTCCAGCAGGCGCTCCAGCAGGTCACATCGCTCGTACTCGACGAAGACCTTCCTCTCCTTGTTCCAGAAAAGCGGAGGTTGTAGCACTCTCCTCGCGATTCCGCAAGACAACGGTGGTACCGGAAGTAGAGGGAAATCCGCAGGCTTCGCTTTAAGCCAAAAGTAGTATGGTGGAGCTTATGAGAGAGGCTATTAGTGGTCTAGTAATTAGACACACCAATTAGAAGGCTCTAAACCAATTAGAAGGCTCTAAACCAAATAGCTCTAAACCGGGTTTAGGTCTAGGGTTTAGTTTAGAGGATAGGAACTTGTGTGTCTAAGGAGGGGAGCCCCGCCTCCTTATATAGGTGGGAGGGCTGGCCGCCAAGGGAGGAGTTCCTCCCAAGTCGGCCTTGGGAGGTGCGCCGCCAAGGGAGGAACCTCCTCCAACTCGGCCTCCACCAATCCTCCTCTTTTCCCACTTCCCAAAATTGCCGTTTGACTTTCAAACTAGCCGTTTGACTTTTCAATTTAGGATTTAAATAAATCCTTTATTTGGGACAGCAAGAACACCTAGTACATGATGCAATCATTCCAATATGTAATGACACATCCATGTACCCTTCCCTCCGGAGGCTTGACATTCCGGACCTTCTAGAACATTCTGATGAAAACACTAATCATTCCGCTACTCCAAACGGACTTTCCTTATATGAATCTTATTCTCCGGACCATTCCGGATCTCCTCGTGATATCCCGGATCCCATCCGAGACTCAACAACATTCGGTCTCTTTCTCATAATACCATAACTACTCAAACAACGTCAATCCTTAAGTGTGTCTCCCTACGGTTCGTGAATTATGCGCGACATGATCGAGACACTTCTCCGAACAATAACCAATAGAGGAATCTGGAAATTCATATGGCTCTACATATTTCTACGATTACTTATGCGATCGAATGAACCACTTACATACGATACCAATTTCCCTTTGTCTCACGATATGTTACTTATCCGAGGTTATGATCGTTGGTATCTCGCATACCTAGTTCAACCTCACATCGATAAGTACTCTTTTCTCGCTCCGTGATATGTGATCCTTGTGACCAGTCACATGCTTGCAAGCTAATTGGATGACATTTCACCGAGAGGGCCCAGAGAATATCTATCCGTCATATGGATGGACAAATCCCACTCTTGATCCATGTGTTTCAACCAATACTTTCCGAACACTCAATACCACCTTTATAGCCACCTGTTACGGTGTGGTGTTTGATGACATCAAAGCATCCATCCAAGAAAGGTGATATGCATGATCTCATGGTCGAAGGAATTAGGTTACTATGTATCGAAAGCATATAGCAATTGAACTATTGAAATGACTTGATCTTTATGCTACGCTTGTCTATAGGAGTATGTCCACCATATCATTCTCCTAACGATATGATCTTGTTGTTAATAACATCTCAATGTTCATGATATGGAAACCACAATCATCTATTAACCAACAAGCTAGTATTATATAGAGGCTTTACTAGGGACTTCAAATTAAGTTTACAATTCACACAAGTATTAATGTTTCCTTGTTAATACTATTATAGCATGAATATAAACATTTATCATAAACACAAAGATATATAATAATAACTACATTTATTATTGCCTCTAGGGCATATCTCCAACAGTCTCCCACTTGCACTAGAGTCATCTAATCTAGATTACATGGTAATATACCGAACACCCATGGCAGTTTGGTGTTGGTCATGTTTTGCCCTCGGGAGAGGTTTAGTCAACGGATCCGCCACATTCAGATCTGTGTGTACTTTGCAAATCTTTATATCCCCATCCTGGATATGTTCTCGAATAGCGTGGAAACGCAGCTTGATATGCTTCAGCTTCTTGTGTGACCTTGGTTCTGCGCATTGGCTATGGCGCCATGTTATCACAAAGAGATAGACATTGGGTCCAGCGCTAGGAACCACACCCAGCTCTGTAATGAACTCTTTCATCCATATCGCTTCTTGTGAAGCCTCAAAGCAGCCATGTATTCGATTCATTGAAGATCTCGCCACAACGCTTTGCTTTGCACTCCTCCAATCACTGCACCATTCAAAATAAATACGATCCAGATTGTGATTTAGAATCATCCGGATCGGTGTTCCAACTAGCATCGGTGTAACCATTAACAACGAGCTGTTCATCACCTCCATAAGAAAGAACCATATCCTTAGTTCTTCTCAAGTACTTAAGGATGTTTTTGATCATGTCCAATGATCCACTCCTGGATCACTTTGATATCTGCTAGTTAAACTAATAGCATATGCAATGTCGGGTCTAGTACATAGCATGGCATACATTAGAGATCCTATGGCTGATGCATAGGGAGTCTTACTCATCCTTTCTCTATCTTCTGCCGATGTCGGACTTTGAGTTTTACTCAAGGTCGATTGAAATATGGGCAAGAACCCTTTCTTGCTATCTTCCATTCCAAACCTCTTTAGAACTTTGTCCAAATATGTACTTTGTGACAATGATATTTGGCGTTTCGATCTATCTCTATAAATCTTTATGCCTAATATGTAAGCTGCTTCGCCAAGATCCTTCATTGAAAAACTATTATTCAAATATTCCTTGACACTATTAAGAAGGTATACATCATTCCCAATCAACAATATGTCATCCACATACAGTATTAGGAATGCTACAGAGCTCCCACTCACTTTCTTGTAAATACAAGCTTCTCCATAAGTTTGTATAAAACCAAAACTTTGATTACCTTATCAAAACGTTGATTCCAACTTCGATGCTTGCTTCAATCCATAGATGGACCGTTGAAGCTTGCATACCTTGTTAGCATCTTTAGGATCGACAAAACCTTTGGGTTGCATCATATACAACTCTTCATCAATGTCTCCATTGAGGAATGCTGTTTTGACATCCATCTGCCATATCTCATAATCATAATATGATTGCTAACATAATCCTCACAGATTTTAGCTTCGCTCATCGGTGAGAAAGTCTCATCGTAGTCAACTCCTTGAATTTGTCGAACCCTTTGCGACAAGTCGAGCTTTATAGACATAACATTACCATCAGATCTGCTTTCTTCTTGAAAATCCATTTGTTCTCGACACCTTCCGCCATCCTAAGTCCACCAAAGTCCATACTTGGTTTTGACATGGATCCAATCTCGGATTTTATGGCTTCTTGCCATTTATTGGAATCTGGGCTCATCATCGCTTCCTCATATGTCTCGGGGTCATCGGTGTTGTCCACCAACATGACATTCATAATGGAATCATACCAATCTGGAGTGGTACGATTTCTCGTTGACCTCCGAGGCTCAGAGTAACCTCAACCAAGTTTCATGATCACCATCATTAGCTTCCTCTCTGGTGCAGGCACCACAGAACTTCTTCCGTGCGCTACTGCAATTTCGAGAGAAGGTTCACAACCTCGTCGAGTTCTACTTTCCTTCCAGTCACTTCTTTCGAGAGAAATTCTTCTAGAAAGGATCCATTCTTGGCAACGAAGATTTTGCCTTCGGATCTATGATAGAAGGTATACCCAATAGTTTCCTTCGGTATCCTATGAAGACGCATTTTTCCGCTTTGGGTTCAAGCTTGTCCATTGTAACTTCTTTACATAGGCTTCGCATCCCCAAACTTTAAGGAACGACAATTTAGGTTTCTTCCCAAACCATAATTCATACGGTGTCGTTTCAACGGATTTAGACGGTGCCCTATTTAAAGTGAATGCGGCTGTTTCTAATGCATAACCCCAAAATGATAGCGGTAAATCTGTAAGTGACATCATAGAACGAACCATATCTAAGAGAGTTCGACGACACGCATTACCATTACGCTGTGGTGTTCCCGGCGGTGTCAATCGCGAAAGTATTCCACATTTCTTCAAATGCTCGCCAAACTCAGAATTTAGATATTCACCTCCACGATCGTAACGTAGAAATTTAATCTTCTTGTTACGTTGATTCTCTACCTCACTTTGAAACTCCTTAAACTTCTCGAAAGTTTCGGACTTATGTTTCATGAAATAGATATACCCATATCTACTCAAATAATCCGTGAAGGTAAGAAAATAACGATAACAAACTCGCTATGCTACACTCATTGGACCACCCACATCGGTATGTATGATTTCCAATAAGTCCGCTCGCTCCATCATACCAGAAAATGGAGTCTTAGTCATTTTACCCATCAGACATGCTTCGCATCTTTCAAGTGATTCAAAATCAAGTGATTCAAGAAGTCCATCGGAATGGAGTTTCTTCATACGCTTCACTCCAATGTGACCAAGACAGCGATTGCCACATATAGGTCGAATTATCGCTGATTTCAAACGTTTAGCCTCAATGTTGTTATGTGTATTTCCACTATCGAGATTCAATAAGAATAGACCATCTATCAAAGGTGCATGTGCATAAAACATGTTACTCATATAAATCGAACAACCATTATTCTCGGATTTAAACAAGTAACCGTCTCGCAATAAACAAGATCCCGATATAATGTTCATGCTCAACGCAGGCACCAAATAACAATTATTTAAGTATAAAACTAATCCCGATGGTAGATGAAGAGGTAGCGTGCCGACCGCGATCACATCAACCTTTGATCCGTTTCCTACGCGCATCGTCACCTCGTTCTTCATTAGCTTCCGTTTATTCGCAGCTCTGCTGAGTTACAAATATGAGCAACCGAACCAAGATCAAATACCGAGCATTACTACGAGTACTAGTGAGATACACATCAATAACATGTATATCGGATATACCTTTCTTCTTGATGTTGCCGTTCTTCAAATCCGCCAAGTACTTTGGGCAATTCCGCTTCCAGTGACCTTCTCCCTTGCAGTAAAAGCACTCAGTATCAGGCTTGGGTCCAGCCTTGGTCTTCTTCGTTGGTATGGTAACTTTCTTACCACCCTTCTTGAAGCGTCCCTTGCTAGACTTGCCTTTCTTGAATTTGGTGGTCTTATTGACCATCAACACTTGGTGCTCTTTCTTGATCTCCACTTCGCAGATTTTAACATAGCAAATAGTTACGGCAACTCTTTGTTCATGTTACGCATGTTGTAGTTCATCACAAAGTTCTTGTAACTTGGTGGTAGTGATTGGAGGATGCGGTAAACCCCCAAAGTATTAGGAATCACTATACCCAAACTTTGAAGTTTATTTGCGTGCCCAGACATCTTAAGCACATGCTCACCCACGAGCTACCCTCTTCCATCTTGCGTTAAAGAACTTTTGAAGCTTCATAACTTTCAATTGCCGCATGAGTCTCAAAGATTAATTTGAGATCCTCGACAATATCATATGGATCTGACTCTTCAAACCTTTTCTGAAGCTCCGATTCCAAACCATACAAGATAGCACACTGAACTATGGAGTACTGATTCTTCCGAGTGAGGTAAACATTCTTTACTTCATCGGTAGCATCAGCTGCAGGTGGGTCACCTAGCGGTGCATCCAGCACATAGGTCAAATTACCAGCTGTGAGGACAATCCTCAAATTGCGGAACCAATCCGCGAAGTTGCTTCCATTGTTTTTCAACTTTTCTTTCTCTAGGAACGCATTAAAATTGATGGTAGGGGCTGCCATTGATCTACAACATATTTGCAATAGTTTAGACTAAGTTTATGACAAATTGAGTTCAAATTAATTAATGAAATTAAACTAGGTGAACTCCCACTCAAAACAACATCCCTCACATTGTTTTAGTGATCACACGAACCAAATCCACTACATCAACACCGATCATCACGAGAGTTGATATAGTTTTAATGGCGAACAATCATCATGTTCATCATATCTATTATATGATTCATGCTTTACCTTTCGGCGATCCGTGTTCCTGAGGCCATGTCTGTACATGCTAGGCTCGTCAAGATCAAACCTTAGCTACCGCATAAGCAAATCTGGCTTGCTTACGTTGTATTCACCCGCGGAATCAAAGACACCCGATCATCACGTGGTGCTTCGAAGCAGCAAGCTTTGTAGCAGTGCATACTAAGGGTGAACACTTTAGAACTTGAAATTTATGTGCATGAGGGATCATCTTATAATGCTACCGTCGTCTACTAAGCAATACAAGATGCATAAAGGATTAACATCACATGCAATTCATAATATGTGATATGATATGGCCTTTCTTCTTTGTGCTTCCGATCTCCATCTTCAAGCACGAACATGATCTCCATCATCACCGGCATAGCATCAAGGTCAATGACGCTTCTTCATGGTTGTCGTCCACCAGCTTCAACTATTACAACTATTTTGAATAGACACGCAGGTCTTAACAGAAATTAAAGACAACCATATGGCTCCTGCCGGTTGCCAACTTACAATAAGGAACATTGCATACATCAAATATAATCACAATCATGGCCATATCACATCATTTGACACCCGCAAAACAAAGTTAGGCGCCTCTACTTTCTTTGCATATTTTACGTGGTTTGGGGCTTTCAATAAGTGTCGTTCTAACTTACGAACAAGAACCACAACATTGATACTAGCATTGTTGATCACCCGTTGTAAATTGGATCTTTACTATGCTAGGAGAAAGCAGCACCCGCAAAGCCACTTATGCAATACGAGTTGCATGTCAAGCGTGGAGCAAGTCTCATGAACGATGTCATGTAAGGTTAGCTCGGGCCGCTTCATCCCAACATACCGCAAGATGCAAAGTACACAAAAAGCAATCTACAATAAAAGCATCAACACCCACAATGACCATTGTGTTCTACTCTGCAACAGATCTACATATAGACACGGCTCGATACCCTTTGTAGGGGTTCGAGCATGGAAAACAAAAATTTTCTATCGCATACAAACAAACAAGCCAAGATCTATCTACTAGATTGTAGCAACGAGTCGATGGAATAACTCACCCTCGAAGATTCCAAAGTGTTTAACGAGAGCAGATTCTCGTGGGTGATGTAGTCGTACTCTTTCCGATCTCAAGATCGCGTGAGCGATCCTTCCAGGTATCACGTTCAGCAGCGCTCCATGATCGGTCACGTTAAATTTTCGGCGAAGACCTTCCTCTCCTTGTTCCAGCGGAGGTTGTAGCACTCTCCTCGCGATTCCGGCCTGTGGCGTGATGCAAGTAGAGGAAATCCTTGAGGCTTCGCCTTAAGCCGGTGCAGTATGGTGGAGCTTATGAGAGAGGCTATTAGTGGTCTAGTAATTAGACACACCAATTAGAAGGCTCTAAATCAATTAGAAGGCTCTAAACCGAAATAGCTCTAAACCGGGGTTTAGGTCTAGGGTTTAGCTTAGAGGATAGGAACTTGTGTGTATAGGAGGGGAGCCCTGCCCCTCCTTATATAGGTGGGAGGGCTGGCCGGCCAAGGGGAGGAGTTCCTCCCCAACTCGGCCTTGGGAGGTGCGCCGGCCAAGGGAGAACCCTCCAACTCGGCCTCCACCAATCCTCCTCTTTCCCACTTCCCAAAATTGCCGTTTGACTTTCAAACTAGCCGTTTGACTTTTCAATTTAGGATTTAAATAAATCCTTTATTTGGGACAGCAAGAACACCTAGTACATGATGCAATCATTCCAATATGTAATGACACATTCATGTACCCTTCCCCCTCCGGAGTGCCGGACATTCCGGGACCTTCTAGAACATTCCCGATGAAAACACGGAATCATTCCGCTACTCAAGCAGGACTTTCCTTATATGAATCTTATTCTCCGGACCATTCCGGATCTCCTCGTGATATCCCGGATACCATCCGAGACTCCGAACAACATTCGGTCTCTTTCTCATAATACCATAACTACTCAAACAACGTCGAATCCTTAAGTGTGTCTCCCTACGGTTCGTGAATTATGCGGACATGATCGAGACACTTCTCCGAACAATAACCAATAGAGGAATCTGGAAATTCATATGGCTCCACATATTTCTCACGATTACTTTGCGTCGAATGAACCACTTACATACGATACCAATTTCCCTTTGTCTCACGATATGTTACTTATCCGAGGTTATGATCGTCGGTATCTCTGCATACCTAGTTCAACCTCGTTACTGATAAGTACTCTTTTCTCGTTCCCGTGATATGTGATCCCTTGTGACCCAGTCACATGCTTGCAAGCTAATTGGATGACATTTCACCGAGAGGGCCCAGAGAATATCTATCCGTCATATGGATGGACAAATCCCACTCTTGATCCATGTGTTTCAACCAATACTTTCCGAACACTCAATACCACCTTTATAGCCACCCTGTTACGGTGTGGTGTTTGATGACATCAAAGCATCCATCCAGTAAAGGTGATATGCATGATCTCATGGTCGAAGGAATTAGGTTACTATGTATCAGAAAGCATATAGCAATTGAACTATTGAAATGACTTGATCTTTATGCTACGCTTGTCTATAGGAGTATGTCCACCATATCATTCTCCTAACGATATGATCTTGTTGTTAATAACATCTCAATGTTCATGATAGGGAAACCACAATCATCTATTAACCAACAAGCTAGTATTATATAGAGGCTTTACTAGGGACTTCAAATTAAGTTTACAATTCACACAAGTATTAATGTTTCCTTGTTAATACTATTATAGCATGAATATAAACATTTATCATAAACACAAAGATATATAATAATAACTACATTTATTATTGCCTCTAGGGCATATCTCCAACAGAGGATGCATAAGATATTGACATGAAGTAGCAAGTCATCCAAGGATGTATCGAAATCACATGAGATGAGGAGCGAATTCACCTTAGCTTGAAGGAGCTTGGCTCGGGCACGAGTCATTGGTCCACTTGGGGGACTTGGTGGTGTAGATGTAGGGACATCCGTAGAACGGGCTGCATCATTACCGCAAGCATTAGAAAAGAACAAAAGATGGTGGAGTTCATCTTTAATTTGAGAAAAAACTTAGGTAAATGGAAAGGCTAACTTAAGTAACCAGTGGTGGTCATAAATCTGGAGATTGTCTTATTCTCGTAATGTTGTTCTCAATTCTCACTAGTTTGTCGATGTTCATGTTGTTTTTCTTCAAAATAACTAAAGTTGTACATAAAACATTAGAGCTCTTTAAATCTAGATTTTTTTAGTAAGGTGAAGAGCATAAAAAGATGATGTCACAAGTGACAACTAAACCCACCGGTTCTCCTTTTCGGAAAGGGAGAGTTCACGAAGAGTCCTTTAGTAGGAGATCCTTTTTGGTAGTGAATGGGATTGAAACTCATTTATGCAAAGACTCGTGGCTGGGAGATATTGCTTTGTTTCAAGAATACTCGTCTTTATGTAACATACAACTGAAACAAGTCTTTGCTGCAAGCATTTTGTTCTAGTTACTAGTGATATTGATTTCAAATGGACTTTAACTAGGGATAAATGGACATCATGGTTATATTTGTTCCAGTGTGGATGGATGTACACTTATCATCTGATCCTGACATATTTAGCTGGAAGTTGAGTACATTTGGGATACAAGTTGTGTGAGAAAGAACATTTGGATGCTCAAGGTATATTTGAAAATAAAATTCTTTGTGTGGTTTTATTATAGAACAACACCTTTGGCCAAGGATAACCTTGCAAAATATAATTGGAATGTGAGTAAGAATGTTAATTTTGTGATGAGAAGGAAACAATTCAACATCACTTTCATTCTTGTCCTTTAGACAACCTTGTACCATGGATAACTCACCTTCCCTTTTAATTTACCATTGCCTAATATAAAGAATATTTTCGGGCACTGGTTGAAAGGGGTGAATGCGCAACTAAAAAGCTAATCCACGTGGAAGTTGGTGTTTTATGTTAGGCAATTTGGAACTGTATTAATGATGTCATTTTTAATAAGAGTTTCTCATTTTTTTCTCGAGTATCCGCAAAACTACCTACTAGATCCCTTTTTGTATATGGTAGCATGTGAATTGTTCAATGATTTGGATGGCAATCTAGCAATAGGCTTTGTGTTGTATAAGTACGTCATATATTATATATTTCTTTGGTTTAATTTCAGTATTCATTCTTTTTCACCTTGCAAAGACATTAGATTAAAACATTTTTTAAAGATGATTATGTGCAATAGCTGATGCACGGGCCATGAATCTTACATTTCTTAAAAGCAATATGTCGTTCATTTTTTAAAAGGTTAATTTCTTCTCCATTTTACTTTCAGTTGTAGTACTAGTTGTTTACAATCCTCTCTCTTTAATTACCGTATTGCTTAGCAACTTATAGAATACGCTATTTCCAAACTACGGTTTAGGTGTGAACGTGGGTGTGCTGACAAGATGACCGTTGAGTTGTGTGGTTTTCATTCTGCGAAACTTCCAAGCAACGATATAAACTACGAGAATATTTGTTGTTACAAGCAATACAATAATCCCATTGTTTATGTAGGAAAAGCTAGCCATCCCTGGGTTGGTCCCATCAATGTTTAGACCCTGAATATACTAAAACAAATACAATTTGTATTAATTTTTTTACTTCTACATTTTTTAGTTTGTTACATTCTTGATGAGTATAATTTTATATTGCTTATTTGGCATACTTAACCAAATATCTAGAAACATTGCAACATATTAGTTGTCATGTTCTTACTTCTATAGTTGAAATGTATCATTCAAAAATACTCTTGCCATGTGCTAAACTTAAACTTATTTGAAAACAAAAGTTCATTCTTAAATATTTATAACAATTGCGTAATAGTTAGGCGTATATGTATTTATGACAAAGTTATCTAAAGCATGAATCTAACAAATATCTTAATTGTGACTTTCTAATGTATGGTTACATAAGCATATGTATATAACCTATAGATTGTAAATGAACCTTTTGCATGATTCTTTCCAATATTGTTGTGGTAAAATGTGTTTTGCAAGGTACATGGATCGTTGATAATGTGTGCCTATTATGTACTTTTTGTAAAAATATCATATATATAATCACCGATCGAAATAAATCAAAGGATACTATTATGTTTGCATATATACAATTTGATTAATCGGCCAATCTAATTGGGGTATGTGCACTTATTTTCGTTCCCGTGCGGTCATATCTCGAGAGAGTATATGCATGCATGCTGAAATCTACCACCTAATATTGACACTGTCACGTTAATTGTCTAATTCACGTATCTAAAATGATTTATCTCCTAAATTCCTTAATTCGATTAGTGACATGCCTTAACCATTGAGTCTGTTTGGATGATGGCTCAAAACTCGATCTCATGTTGTATTTTCACACCAATTGCGAAATTCTGGTACTATGATCATCTCTTGAACAATGAATAATTACCAGGATAATAGTGCATAGTTGTGGATAATTTTATGCTGCATTGCAATGTAATGTCGAGTTAGAGAGTGAGCATTCATGTGTTACTAACAACTAAGATATCATATCATTCCACAAAAGTAGTATCATGCACCCTTGCATTGCTATAGAATGGTGTGAAATAGTCTTATAATTATAATCCGGTAACTCAAAAGTGTTCATATGACAATCAAGTGATAGAAATAGACAATTATGTACTTGTCAAAACATGTCAATAGAGATCTACTTTGAAAACCTCCTCGGGACTAAGTCAACGTTGAAATGAATTGTCAAACGGGTTAATGATTTGAGTGATAAATGTTTTTAAGATTCAGAACCGAGAGAATCTTCGCTTGTAAGGAAAACAAAGTTATGCCCCGACATAGTGTTGTCCTTGATTAATTGATATGTTTATATGCAATCGCGCTGCTTGGTATCAATCAGTTTTTTTCTAAGGCGATATTCCCGGCAACCGTTCGGTAACTGAAATTTCGGTCCCCTCCGAGAAATTATTCTACCGGTCAAAAAACCAAATGGATTTGAATTTAAAATTATTTATCATGTCTTATAATGTTTGTATGATGTGGGAGTAGATCCTGTTTTTCACCAAGCTTGAGGTCGCGGAACGAATTATCGTGGCCTTGATTACTGGGGTTCAAACTCGTGGCCTGCTAGCAAAAGAGCGAAGTTTAGCGCCTTTCATGTAATCAATCGGGGTAGCTACTTAATTATTTTGTACCTAATGTTTTTCAGAATTCAAATTTTGTCTGAACTAATTTAAATGGTAAAATAAGATTTTGGTATTTCTCTGATACCAGAAATCTCTACGTCCTCGGGTAAAAAATTGTCTTTGAGAAAAAAGAATCCTTGGCATCAACTAATGTATAGAAGTATCATCGTCGGTTTCTGACATAGAACGTTCTACACGAGTTAACCATGAAAATTTAGTTACTCCCTCTGATCCAAATTATTTGACTTAAATTTATCTAGATTTGGATGTATCTAGCACTAAAACATGTCTAGATACATTCGAATCTAGACAAATCCGAGACAATTAATTTGGATGAGATGGAGTAAATGCATTTCGATACAACCTGTAGGACTTTCATCGGAAAAACTAGCAGGGTAGACTTGTCGTCACGGATCAACTTGGTTTTTCCATCTGGTAACGGTCAGTCAGTGGCGTGGACTTGCTCATGCAAATAAAGCAGTTTATCCTTTTAAGATATTCGATAGTATATTGGACTAGTCATAGTGAGTGTAACATAGATAGTAACAGGTAACTACATGCAGTGCCAACTACGGTGACATGGCATGTCACTAAATGATAAGAGGTGTCTGTGGTAACCAGCTATGTTTTCATAACATCACATCCAAAGATAAGATAAGTCTATAGCCTAATAAATGAGTCATTGCATGATACTAGACATAAGTTCCTACCCACTATCCAGGTGATAACATAGGTTAGTAACATATGCATAACACTAGCTTATGGTACTTTCCACTATGACTAGTCTTAGGTGTAATGGACAATGGTATATTAGTTAGAAGTACAGTGTTTCTAACTAAAACGGTTCTAATCGTGGAAAACTCATCGCTACCGGTGCCTCGTGAATTCGTGCATCATATTTTGTCTACTCTCATGTTTATAGAATACATATTTGAAATCTAATGAAATCATAATAAAATTTTGATTAAATCTTGTAAAATATTTTTTGAGCCGAGGTTAGCCATAATTAAATTGAAAACATCTGAGATAATTAAAATATGTGTGGAATATAATGTAGAATGTTTCTGAACTAACTAATTATATAAAATTTCATTATGGTTTTGAGAAAAATCGAAGATATACCATTATCAACGTAAAAACCAGAAAGACCTACCACGAATCACGAGGCACTCGAACGGTGGATATTTGCCCGATGGGAATCGAAGATGGAATATGACTTAAGTAAGGGAGAGGACAACCCGTGTTTCCGGCTCCGCGAAGAAATGACTTTCCGTATTGGTTATGTACTTTAGACCCTCTATGGTTCAAAGGAATTTCATAAAAATTTGGAGCATTCCGTTCTTTGAGTAATTTTCATAGGATTGCTTATTCAATGGACTTTTCTTGAAACAGTCTTTCGCCCAGTTTTACAAAAAAAAAAGACATAACAAAAGAACCGAGACAGGGTGATGGGGGAAACCTCTTACAATATCAAAGATAAACAAGAGTAACAAGGAGGGTGGAACACCGACGACACCGAAACTAGACCGATGTATTACCGAAGCTCCATGATGAAGCCCCAAAGAGGGCAATGAAGTGGCATTTCGCTGTCATCGAGACCGACTGTAAAGGGTTTTCACCTAGAACCCTAATGCGATGAAGGTAGCCAAAACAGCGCCCCAAAGAGGTTCATAACCCCCTGCAGGCATCGCCCGTTGTTATTACCGAATTGCTGAGCTTTTGCGGAAAAAAAAACCTTTCACACAACGCGTGGTAAGCCGGTCCGCTGTCACCAAGGCAGAGCCACCTGAACACGATGTAGGAGCTGCTTTTGCGGAAGCGCAACCAACAACAGGATCCCCGCCGCCTGCTCCTGGCCATTTATTGGGCTATTACCACGTCGCTCGCCATAGAGATGCCTGCTCTAGTGCTGCCGCCATTTACTGGGCTCAGATCTTTTCCCAAAACTTCCTCCTGTTTCCGGACATGTAGCGCTGTCGCCATTGACGCAGCAGCCGTGTGCATGTGTTTGCACCGCCGATGCGGAAATGAACCGGTGGAGCACGCCGTGCCACGTCCGGCGATCCCACTGCTCCCCTGAGCTTAATCAAATCATCAACGCAGCGATTTCCACCTTATCCACGCATAAACTACGTTATCTCTCTACCATAACTCCATCCTGGCGATATAATACTCCTACTTACAAACGATGATATTATCTTGCTTGCATGTTCTAGACTACTATTCTCGATATTTTACTAGACAAGACGTGAAGTTTTTAAAGCCAGATATATGCAGACAAAATGGATAGCTAGCTGACTAGCCGATCAAGCCCGTGCGTGCGTGCATGTGCATGCTGCCTCTGGTGCCAGCTTGGACCTGAGAAGCTGAGAGACTCTATGTGCAGAGTGCACACACGTGCGAGGGTTTAAGGACATGTACATGTCTGGAGTCTGGACGCGACGTATGCATTTGCATTCATGTCGGCTTGACCTGGGAATGCTATTTTATTACCATGCATATCACCTTCACTTTGGCATTATTGCATGGTCGCATGCGTGTGTTGTGTGTGCATGATTAGCTTCTCTCTCTCTCGAAGAAGAAGAATAGTTGCAGATCGAAGCCGGAATCGCTCGATCGTGTATGTGGCTTTTGCGTGCATGATAAAACCGCATGTGGGATATTCAGGCCCATGCGTGCATGCTGGCCATTGCATTGACTGGGCTAGCTGGAAATATTTACGTCTTGTCGATCTGACATGCATGTTTGGTCGCGGGCCACGTAGATTACGTGAGGAAACAGTGGGCGGACGACGATTGCATAGGCTGAATTGCTAGCTTCTCTGGTATTTTCCTTTTTTTTAGGGTAGTCTCACGTTTTTTTATAACACGACTTGCCCGCCCCTATTATTCAAAGGACAAATGTAAAGGTATAAATACATGACCAAAGGGTATAGATAAGGCATAAAGAGCTAAGTTATGTGTTTTTCCGTATTACGATTTCTTCTCTCATGGATAAACCTGTTTTTTTTAGAAACTCTGATGAGCGCACAGAGATCTCACTGATGGTAGCTGGATAGGTTCCTCATGCGCCATGAGAAATGCCCTGGCTTCATCACCTGCTTGCAGTCTGAAGACACCACAATCGTCCGAAACATCACATCCTCTGCTAGGGCTAGAGTTTCTCTACAAGCTAATGCTTACCGTGTAGGTGGATCACCAACTAACTCCTGGAAAAACAATAGTAGAGGACCCCATGTAATGACATGCATGGTCCCTGATAACAACATCAATTCATGTTATGTTTAGCTACTACGCCATCAACATTTGGCTTAACCATATCACTAGGGCGGTGGAATCCATTTGATATGAGGGATGTTGTTTGGTGTTACACTCGTAGATGGGTTTACCTGGTAATTCCAAACTGGCTAGGTATCTTATGAGTGGATAAATGACTTGGAAATTATCTTTCGTGCATGGGTAGCTTTTCTCCAGGCATTTCCATATCACCCACATAGAACTGATAAATTCCACATGAGGTAAAGTATCTCGTTTTAGTTTTGTTAGGGTTTAGTGGTCTGTTTTTTTTTCATTTGGGCTCCACAATTTCGGTAGTAGGTTTACATTTCCTTATCTTTGGCCCAGGCCCATGCACAAGGTTAATATGGCAGCAGCTGCTAGGTAATAAAGCCCACGGAGGTGGGATCTCAAGCTCTCACCCCTAGATTCAAGGCGATACGCATCGTCCATGCTGGCGCCACGAGAAGTGGTCAGAGCGAAGACTAGTCACTCGCCTCCCGCCAACTGCTAAGCCCTATTCTTCTTCTTCTTCTTCTTCGATCCACTTATCACTCTCCCCGCCAGCTACGACCTCCTCCCGCCTCTTCTCTCTATATATACACACTGACACTCCACACACACAGATCGATAGAGCTAGCTAGGCATCGGCATCGGCATCTACCTGACTACGTCCGTGCGCACACCGGCATCGACATCTACGTCCGTGCGCACGCCATGGCGCCTCCGAAGCTCTCCCTGCTGGTGATCTTCTTCCTCCTCTTCCCGGCCACCGGCAACGCCAACGCCGTCGACATCACCGCGGACGCCGCCCCCGGCGGCGGCTTCAACATCTCGGAGATCCTGGGCAAGTACCCGGAGTTCCAGCTCTTCAACTACCTGCTCGGCAAGACCCGCGTGGCGCGCGAGATCAACCTCCGGAACTCCGTCACCATCCTCGCCCCCGTCAACTCCGACGTCGACTGGCTCCTCCGCCGCAGCGATCGCCTCCCGCGGGCCGCCCTCCTCGAGCTCCTCTCCGTCCACGTCATCCTCGACTACTACGACGCCGCCAAGATCGCCGCCCTGCCCCGCCCCGTCGTCGCCACCACGCTGTACCAGACCTTCGGCCCCACGAACGGCGACAAGGCCGGGTTCCTCACCATCACCCCCGCGCCCAACGGCGGCGCGGTCTTCTCCTCGGCCGCCCCAGGGGCGCTCGTGACCGCCACGCTCAAGAAGGCCATCACCACCAGGCCGTACAACGTCTCCGTGCTCCAGATCAGCAACTTCGTCGTGCCGCCAGGGGTCATCACCAAGCCGCGCACTCCGCCGCCGCCGTCCAAGCGGATGAGCTCCATGGCGTTCGCGCCGAGCCCCGCGCCGGTGCCGTCGGCGCTCCCGTGCCCGCCGGTAACGATGCCCGTGGAGGTGGAGCCCTTCGAGGAGATCCCGGCGGCCGCGCCGGCGCCGTCGCAGGGATACGCGGTGCAGGCCACGATGGGATGGTGGTCCAGCGTCGGCGTGGCGCTCGGGATGGCGTGCATGTTGGCGCATTTGTAGGTCACCGTACGTACCGGTAGGAAAGGATCGATAAATTTTTGGTCTTAGCTTGCACTCCTTTGGAACTCGAAAGTTTTCTTAGAGAAGGTTGAATTGTTTCCTACGATGTTCAGACAAAATTAAAGTGAGATTGCTATGTTTCAAATGTGCATTGTTCGTTTCGTGAGTGTTAAATTTAGGAAAACTGTACTTTGGGTTTAACGACTCCAATCGCGGCAGAACCTCCGCTCCCGTGCGCCGCGGCAGCGCGACGCCAACAAAGTTGCCACTGGAAAATCTGTGTGGGCCCTGGCAATTTTGCCTCGTGGCAGCTAAAAAACAGAAGTTGACATTAGATCGGACGGCTGTCCGCTCCTTATAATCTGGGTTTAATTTTAACCTTGAACTTCAATATGGTTCTGTTCACAACCTCGAATTCTTAAAACCATTTCAAGACCATCTCGGCCTCCATATTCTTTTTCTCCATATTCCACGAGCAACTTGGCTGTTCACAGCTTTAACATATGTGAATTACTAATAAAAGTGAAAATCCATATTCCACGGGCAACTTAGTTGTTCAAAACTTCTATCATTAGAAAAATAAAAGAAGTGGGAGGTTGAGGCCGGCCACCCTCCCATCACCGGCCCTTGCCCCCTGAGGGAGCTCGTCGTGCCGCTCCTCCTGCTCGCGCCGCTAGCGAGCTCGAGGCCGAGCCGCCGCCCCTTGGCCCCAGCCCGGAGTCGCTGCCCTCGCCACGCCGCCCCTGCCCCTCCCCCCCGGACAGAGTTTGTCAGAGAGGAGGTGGTGGTGTATGGGCGGCGATGGCCGCTACTCTCTCTTTTTTTATTCATTTAGAATTGTTTTGCCTTTTTAATTGGTACGACATGTGGGACCTAGTCCAACTCAGCAAATCAGCCCTGACAAGTGGGTCCCACTAGTCAGACACGTGCCAATTCGCTGTCAATTCTATTTTAGTACGAATTGCAAAAAATCTGCAGGAAAGTGGTTACATTTTACGAAATTGGCAAAGGGTGGTTGTTTTCGAACATTTGGCACAAAAATGGTGGTTTTGTGCTAAAAATTCCGGGTACATACCTGGAATCAATCAATAGCCCAATAGGAAACCATTGATCATCGATCGCTAGCTTGCATATATGTCTCGCTTGCATCAGTAATTTGTTATATTCAATATATAGAACTCTACGTTATTGTACAGTCGTTTAGCGTTGCTGGTTTCATGTCCATGGGTTGTGTGATAGTAGTGGCCTCCACCTTTTGGCCCGATTGGCAAGCAAAGACTTGCTCGTCGTAGCCATCATGTTCTCCTGCTGGGCGGCGATACTCCTGCTTCTTTAACACTGGGACAACATGGAAGAGCAACGGGTACTAGAGCTGGTCACACCTCCACCCTGCTTGCTGGGGATTGAACAAGATCGTGTAAGCTTTTCTTGTTCTAATTTAGGCGCAGACGGTGATGGTGCTTACTGGGACCATGGTGATCTCCATGGCGCTGATTGTCTCTATATTCCTTTCTAAGAGCATCAACGCAGCAATTGTTGTGTACTTCGCATATGCTGGGATCATAACGAGCAGGAGCGAAAGGCTGCGTCTGCAGGATCTGGAGAAACGTCCAGCCCCCTAATCGTTATAGCATAGCATTTTGGTTTCTACAGATTTGTGACTTGTCTATTTGCATGTTCAATATATTCAACATCAGGACTGGGCACATCGGCCAGTCTCCTATGCCACTTGCCCAGCCCCCTAATCGCATTTCTCGAGTACCTCCCAGGCTCCCAGGATAGATAAGTACAAGTTTTCAAAGTCATGACAGCATGCATATTCATGTGAAGGTCTGACAGACTCACAGTGCATTACCAGAAGTCCAGAATTAAACAGTTTCGGTTGACATGAGTTAGTATGAAGAAGTACCAAAATTAAAGTGAGATTGCTATGTTTCAAATGTGCACTGTTTCGTTTCGTGAGTGTAAAATTTACATATATAGGAGTAGAAAAATGTGCTTCTATTTTCCACCTTGAACTTTAATATGGCTCGGCTTACAACCTCCAATTCTCAAACCATTCAACAAGACCATCTCGGCCTCTCGGGTCAAACCCAATCGAAACAAGATTGGACGATTTTCAGAGTTCTAAGTTGAAATCCGAAGTTGAGCAAAAGAACAGTGTTGGAAAATGGACTTTGATCAGCAAGCCAAAAAAAAAGTAATCCATCTGTCTTAAATAATCAAAATTTGGATGAACCTAAACACTAAAATATGTTAAGACACATCTAAATTTAGACAAATTTTCGACATCTATTTCGAGACATAGGGGGTATAAAGTTCATACAAAAATTATGTTCAATTGTTATGTCCCAAATAAATGTGTCACGTGGTTTTGTCAGTGTCAAAGTTTAGAACATCGGCTAATGCAAGAATACCAATCTACTCACAAAACCACGGCGTGAAACGTACTGTTTTTGTGTCACCTTGCCCACTAAGACGACCCCGGTGGCCTAAAATAAAAATAAAACGCTGGGTCCATGGAGTCGTGTGGCAGCCTTCCTCTGCTGCTCTTGTGATTGCTAGCGTCAAAACCTCCATCCCGATCACGTAAATTGGAGAAGATTGGAGCTCGATGGTGTCCCCCCTTCTCTGACCCGGCGCCGTCGTTGACGGTGTTTCCCCACCTCGAGGCCCGCTGAGGGGCCACCCCATCTCCCCTGGGGCCGGTGCGCCCGCCGTACACGTGTTCGCGGGCACTGTTCGGGCTCGGACGGAATCGGCCCGCGTGGTCTGCTCGACCACATCGGAAGACGCAATTGAAGGAGATCTCCACTCCCCCGACACTACCACTTCCTTGACCTTGAATCAGGCCTCCACTCCGACTACTCCATCTTATTTCGCCTCTCCATCACCCCTCATCGACTCCAGGCTACGCTCCCTTCCACGATGAGCGGCCGCGCGGATATTAACCCTGGCGGTGCCTCTGAAGACGGCATTTTTTCCAATCCGGCTGAGCCTTCCTGAGCGCTCCACTGGCACTTCGGGGGATGGAGCGAGCCAAAGAGCATGTGCTGGAGTGGGGGATGCGAGGCCCGAGGGGAGCACGACGAGCGGCGGCAAGGTTCGCAAATCCCCTTCCCGCCAAATCGTCGCCCGCGGCGGAGATCTCTGTGGGGATTCCTTCTTCACAGAAACTAGAGAAGATAGGGGGTTCGACATCGTTTCTCGGATGAGATCGGAGAAATCCCCTCACCCCAATTTGGTGCTCAAGTGGATCGATTCAAGGGAGTCTGAGATGCGGGGCCCTGCCCGGTTGCCCCAGAGGCGGCTCAGAGGAACATTCTGGTGTATTCTCGCCGGAAGAAGCTGCTGGTGTACTCGCGCAAGAAGCGTGGAGGTTCCAGGTTGGGAGCATCTCCATTTCTCAAACCGTCAGTCATCCCTTTCCTCAAGCTACTACTGAAGCTGGACCCGCGGCAGGAGATAACGTCGTTCTCGCTGCAAGTCTTCCTGGGAGCAGCAACTCTGTCAGCAACGAGCTGAGGGAGTCGAGATTTGCTAACAAGTGTGCTAGCAAGCACCCTAGGGGCAGATTTCACAGCAATGTAAGTTCGTCGCCGATGCTATATGCTGATAGTCCTCCTCCGTGTGTTGAGCAGAGGAAGAAGAGACATTGCTCAGTATTTGGCGGCAAAGGAAAAGTTCAGACAAATTCTCCCCTCACGTGGAAAGCTAGTATGAAGGTTGACGCTGACGAGGTGTGGGGATTTTTCTTCGGACATTTGTGGGAAGACGAAGATGCCCCTGCTAGGGTTTCACCACCTGCCCTGCCCACCCCACCTACCCTGCTTGTGTGGGTACACAAGGACCTGGTAGCCACCAGAAGTTTTGTAGTGGCGGACTGCTACCCTATCTCGTTGGGAGACGACCTTCCTCCAGAGAAGCCGATCTGCATCAGTGAGGGGATCTGGGGGTGTGATCCAAGGCCTTCTATCCAACTCATCCTTGCTCATCATGCCATGGCCGACAAGGATAGGGGACGAGGTAAGGGGAGAGGGGGAGGGAGCGTGGGGAGTCCTGGCAGCAACAACAGCAACAAGCGCTAGGTTTTGGTTATGGTTTTCAATAACCTGGCATCAGATGCAGCAGCAAGTGCAGATGCAGATGCATCCACCGTAGTAGCAGATTTAAATGCCTCCTCCGCAATTTGGATTTCCCCCTATGGTTTTCCTCCTTGGAAGCAGGTAAACCCTTTCACACAACATTTCTCAGTTAACTGGCAGCTCCAGCCCCCTCCTGGAGCTTGGCAGCAGCCGCAGGTGCAGCAAGCTCCTAGGAACGATGGCCGTGGAAACCAGCAGAGGCAACAACAAAAACAGCAGAAGAATAAAGATGATAAAGTAGGAGGAAGTGAAATGAAGTCTCAAGATGGCACCAATGCCTCTTCTGTTTGTGTTGGTTCTGATTCTGTAGCAAGTGAGAAAGGAGATGTTTGTCAATATGTTGAAGTTATCTGTTACAACTATGGGGAACCAGGGAACCACAAAGTTGCTTGTTCATCCCCTATGACTTTCTTCATCTGCAGTTCTCTTGAACATGAAGTTGATGCTTGCCCTGTGAAAATACAACCTCAACAAATTGCAAAGTTTACAGGTAGTGCTGCCTCAGGGCTTGGATTCTATCACATTGAGTTGCCCTTCCCAATTGGTGAGGTTTCTATCCCCAAAAATGTGGGCCTGATTTCTGTTGATCAAGGGACTGTGGATAAGGAGGATCTGTACCAGAACCTAGCAACAATCTACAGGTCCAATTGGCCTTGGCAGATAAGATAGTTGGATGAGTGGACCTTTCTGGTCAAGTTTCCCCCACACCTCAAAGTAGAGGAAATAACTGCATATCCTAGTTTTGGTCCGCGAAAGGAGGGTGTGTTTGTCAAGGTGCATGTTTAGAATGGTGAGATGGAGTTCTACCAAGAGCTTCAGGAAGTTTGGATTCAAATTAGAGGGTTGAACCAAACTTGGTGCAAATGGCCCATCCTGATGCAATTTGTTATTGCCTTTGGCCTTATGGTGGATGTGGATTGGCCTGGAATGTTCAAATCCTATTATGAGGTGGTTAGAGTCAAAATCAAATGTAGAGATCATAGTAGGATACCTGCCTCCAGAATTTTTGGGGTACAGGGACACTTATATCAGATAAACTTTGATGTGGAAGGTCCTACTAATGTGATTAATCTGGAGAAGGGAGAGGAACACAACCTGCACCCTCCCAACCCAGATGAGCACAACCAAGATGGTTTTGATCCATCTAAAAATGGAGACATGGACACTGAAGCACCTCCACAAGGCCAGGGTACAAAAACCAACAAGTCTAACCTTGCCCCCAGTGGCAATGGCAACCCTACTCCCTCTGCTGGGACACAAAAGAGGGTTGATGTCTCAGCTCTTTCTGCCGATGTTCAGGATGTGGCCTCTGTCTACATGTCCAAAAGGGACCAATTTTACACTAAGACTGGCAGACTCTGCTTTGTAAAAAACTCTGATTCTACTATGGAAAGAGTCCTGGAATGGGTGAATAATGCACCTGATGAAGCATGTGTGAATATCCTCCAGGAAATGGAGCTAGCTCAGGAAGAAGACTCTATAATAAGCCATGCTGACAGAGATTTTGTGCCTAAATAAACAGCTACTACTCTCACCGCCATCACAGTGAATCCTGCCAAATGGGGACCAGTGAGTGGCACTAGGAAAAGTTCGAGGTTCAATAACCCTGAAGAGCGCACTATGATGCAGATGGTGCAGGAAATTACCAGGAAGAAGAACCTAGAGAAATTTGCCCCTACTTCTTCAAAACTCAAAGGTATATCTAAAACAAACCCTTTTAATGTGCTTGCTCCCAGTGACCTACAAAGTACGGCTAATATTGTGGGTATTGTCATACCTTCTTTAGATGATTCTGTTCCTAACAATACTGATGGTACTGGTTCTAATTTTTCTATTATTGAAGAGGTTGCTGAATTAACCTCCCCTATAGTCCAACCCATGTTAGATGGCAATTATGAAAATGATTTTCCTGATCTCGCATGGTCCCAGGTTTCACATCATAGGCGGGGCAAGCACTCCATGAAAAAATTTATTAGATGAATTGTTGTTTTTGTAATCCTAGGGGGATATAAGCCCTAGGCATAAAACATGCTATTATTGATTTACTTCATAAGACTCATACCCATTTAGTTGGTTTCCAAGAAACTAAAAAGGAGAGCTTCTCTAGTAGTTACCCGAAATCTTTAGTTGGTAATAGAATCTTTGAATGGAATTATTTACCTGCTGATGGCTCTACTAGAGGCATTCTAGTGGGAGTAGATGTAGATTTCTTTGACATTCTTAGTTGGGATATAAAGAACTTCTCTGTGTCTGTTATTGTTAAGTTGAAGGCTACTAATATAGTGGTTAGGGTTACTACTGTCTATGGTTCCTCCTATGAGGAGAAAAGGGATGCTTTTATCTTTGAATTGCATGACCTCTTTATTAACTACCAAGGTCACTCCATTGTGGGAGGTGACTTTAAACTTGTTAGATACCAAGTTGACAAAAGTAATGGTGTCATTGATCATAGGGGCAGCGACAAATTTAATGCTTGGGTAGAAATTTGGAGTTTCCTAGAAATTAAGCTGAGCAATAGGAAATTCACTTGGGGCAATAATGATATGGGGTGGCCCGATCTTCTCAGTAAGCGGATGGCGATGATGATAGTGGATGATAGATAACTAGTGCGTAGCTATGATCTCTCCCGCTTGATCCCTGATGCCAGCGCAACAGATCTCGAACCTTGTAGGATATTCACAACATCACACTCTTGCGCACGCAGCCGTGACCACGAACGGTAGTCTGCAATCTACTAATTCCCAATGGAACAACAGATCACACTCAATTATAGTTGGTAGATTCGAACACAGGGTAATTCCAGAGGTTCTATGAAAGAAACAACTTCAAAATATTTTAACGTGGTCTAAACCCTAACTTGTGACGGCTACGGAGGTTTATATGAGGGCTGGGGCGTCCTCCCTTCTAAACGGGCCTAAAAACAGCCATAATTTGGCCCAAACTGACTCGGTTCGACTCAAACTGATACATACCGACCCATATATGGGTTCAGCGTTATTGGCATGCAGTCCAAACGTCGTGGAACACCTCAAACATGTAATTCTTGGTGCGCCATCTCTCACTCTTGCTCATATGTGATTTCCTCATTGCCTCCTAGTACGCATGCCTCCCGCTCCTCCCTCGCGCACTTGTTGATATTGGAAATCAGCGCTTGTCCTTCTTGCTGCAACTCTCCTCCTCGTGCAACACTTGTGTTATCAATAAACCTGATCATACAAAGATGCATAGACTTAGGTAGTATAAAAGTTCTCATTAAGTAAAACATCAGATTCAATTAGGAATGAATTCACCTGATAGTCATTATTGATTTGACTCAATATTTCCTTCCAGTTCAGGCATTCAGAATCATCATAATCCCTGTATATATCCTCATCATCCTCCCTTTCTTCATGAAAAGCCGTCCTCGGCTTTAGGTAAGCTGAAAGTGGGAGAAACAAAAAGAACAACGTGTACGCAACGTATATGTATATATAACATGTTGTATTATTGTTGTTCACATGAAAAGTATGTCCAGGATACATCAAGCAACTTAAATTGCAGGTATAAGTGAAGTACAAAGAATCATGATCATGGTGAAAAACAACTAAATAGATAGTCTTGTTCTTCAATATTAAATTCAGTTTTCTTAAAGAAGATCTATGATCAAATTTGTGGACAAGATCTAACCAATTAAATATGTGTGAAAACCAAATTGATTCACACCATGCTTCAACTGCGCTACTCTGATTAATATGAACATGATCATGTTGTCCAGTATGGAAGATGCAACTCCATTTGCAAATATAAGTGAAGTATAGAGCAATAGCACAGCTAGACAAAGACTTTTGGGACAAACACAAAGGATATGAAAACTTGGGTTCTATTCTAGCAAGATTACAACGATCCAACATAGGTAAAATTACTTGTGTTGGCTGTATTATATCAACTAGATCTGACTTTAGTTTCATACTATCACAAATTTCAGCATATGTCCCACAACAAGTCATCGACACACAACAAGTATGGCTGAAAACAACATGTTTCAGTTTAGCGATTCTATCACAAGTAATGCATATGTGATCCACAAGAAAATTTTCATGCATGCTATATTCACCAATTAGATTGAAAGTGAAACAAGGAGAATATGTGCTAGAATTTAGACATGAAATTTCAGAAATCTTGTCCATAGCACAACTCATACTCATAGGTTCATTTAGCATGATGGAAAACACAATATCAGCAGGTGGTATTCGAGCAAGTATTTCTTTATGTGTAATCAGTACCACATGATCAAAATTGAAATTTGGTAAACTATCACATGGTGCTGAAACAGTAGTGTAAGGCAAATCACAAGGAGGCTTCAGTAAAGGAATAGACTCACAATATGTCACACATATTGGCTGAAGCTCCAAATCAGTACCAATGTCATTAACAATCTTCTCAGCTGTAGTAGGTACTACGACATCCTCCTCAAGTAACAATACCAGATCGTGTGATGCAGGTTGTAAAATAGGCGGCTCCCTTTCTTCAAAAGCAACATGCACATCACAAGATACAACACTAGGAGTAGACATGATTACGTTAGTAGACAACTCACATTTCTCATTAGTGTCCACTCTCAAAATTTCTAGAAGAGGCCATTTGCAGTTGTTCAAAAACATAGAACGTAGAAATTGCTTGAAATCTTCCCAAAGGATTTTTTTTACCCATGACACCATACACAATCCTTGCGTCCTTCCACCAACGAGCTACCTCTTCATCCACACGTCGGCGAGCAAGAATGTATTCTATATGGCCATTAAACTTGCTATCGAAAGTACGACATCTCGTAAAACCAAATCCCATATCAATTTCCCAAATCTGATATTCTGCGGGTGTGGCGGAACTTTCTAATCGCCACTTGATTGTAGTTGGATCATATGCCATGCCAACCACAATAGCTAAATAGTCATGGTAAACATCATCTGATTTCTGCATCACATCGACACTAGTAGAAGTCATGATTAGTACATTAGTGCAAAGCCACAAAATCTGTATGGTGGAACTCTCACAGCTCACTCACAACTAATAAGAAAGGAGATCTTACCGTTCCAAAGTGAATAGAGATGCTCTACCAAACACAATCAAAAACTGATGCACTGATGTGATGAAGTGAATATCAAAGGTATAGAGAACGATCATAGGGCACACAGGCTATTTATGGTGGAGCTGTAGGTATGGTATCCTAACTACACTGCAAACAAGTCCTAGTGCTGATCGTATGACAAAGACCCACGGAAACACACACGATGGAGATAAATGGGGCAATTGCAACTATGAAAATGAGCTCAATAAAGTAAGGTATGTCGGAGGAATACTCGTGTTGCAATGCACAAGGAGAGACGCTAGCAATGTCTCAACGAAACGGGCACAAGATTGCTAAACTGAGCAGCCCGCAGAGCACTAAGCACGCTAGTCTCGTAGGATAGTTTTAGACACAAAGAAAGGTTTACTAAGGCTCACAAGGATAGGTACGCTATGTGGACTCAGTAAAAAAAATAAAAAATTTGACCTGAGAATTGGTCTCGCCACAATGAGAAAACGGTTTAAAATCTCGCGCCGAGATGGCGGCAGAATTTTTTTTTCTCGTACTAGCACAGACTAGTTTGTGGTAAGGCGACGATCCGAACTTTTTTTTTCGGATTTTTTTTTTGGCTTTCACGCTGGAGCACAGACCCGTCTGCGGTCAGGCGTGAGGCAGCGAGCTGTTTTTTTTACTTCAACGTGAAGCAAACTCAGTACAAGTCTAGATCCGATTGGTTTGCCTTTTTTCTCCTTCTTTCAAACGGATCTACACCCTGAGACTAAAAGAAAACTGATCTACTAGATCTAAGACTTAAGAACACGACGAACAGTCTAGAAATCGTCTAGGGACTCCGACAACGGATCAAAAACAGAGGAAAACTAGACAAAAACTGCGACTCAGATTTAGAAGAAAGGCTACACAAAAGGATTACGATCAACAACTAGAACTCACGAACAGTGTTATCTAGGCTATGGCAATAAACTATGGACCCTAATATTTTTGTGTGGCTTTTTCTGTATAGGACAAAAACAACTAATCTATGGATGGATTTGTGGATGCTTACCAAGACAACACTGGAAATCTGATACCAAGATGATATGGGGTGGCCCGATCTTCTCAGTAAGCGGATGGCGATGATGATGGTGGATGATAGATAACTAGTGCGTAGCTATGATCTCTCCCGCTCGATCCCCGATGCCAGCACAACAGATCTCAAACCTTGTAGGATATTCACAACACCACACTCTTGCGCACGCAGCCGTGACCACGAACGGTAGTCTGCAATCTACTAATTCCCAATGGAACAACAGATCACACTCAATTATAGTTGGTAGATTCGAACACAGGGTAATTCCAGAGGTTCTATGAAAGAAACAACTCCAAAATATTTTAACGTGGCCTAAACCCTAACTTGTGACGGCTACGGAGGTTTATATGAGGGCTGGGGCGTCCTCCCCTCTAAATGGGCCTAAAAACAGCCATAACTTGGCCCAAACTGACTCGGTTCGACTCAAACTGATACATACCGACCCATATATGGGTTCGGCGTTATTGGCACGCAGTCCAAACGTCGTGGAACACCTCGAACATGTAATTCTTGGTGCGCCATCTCTCACTCTTGCTCATACGTGATTTCCTCATTGCCTCCTAGTGCACATGCCTCCCGCTCCTCCCTCGCGCACTTGTTGATATTTGAAATCAGCGCTTGTCCTTCTTGCTGCAACTCTCCTCCTCCTCGCGCAACGCTTGTGTTATCAATAAACCTGATCATACAAAGATGCATAGACTTAGGTAGTATAAAGTTCTCATTAAGTAAAACATCAGGTTCAATTAGGAATGAATTCACCTGATAGTCATTATTGATTTGACTCAATATTTCCTTCCAGTTCAGGCAGTCAGAATCATCATAATCCCTGTATATATCCTCATCAAATAATCAAGAGAACCTGATCATGTCCAACATTGATAGAGTCTTCTGCAATGTTGAGCTTGATCAGATCTTCCCTATGGCCTCTATTAGAGATCTTCCTAGGCTAGGGAGTGATCACACACCAATTCTGTGGGAATCTGGATCTGGCTCCACCCCAAAGCCTGCCATCTACAGGTTTGAAAAATGGTGGCTTATGAGAGCAGATTTCAAAGATTTGGTCATTAAGAACTGGTATATTCCAGTCAAAAGTAGAAAATCTATTGACATATGGCAAAAAAAAGTTAGAAGATTTAGGAAGTGGTCTAGTGGATGGAGTAAAAATATAGAATCTGAGCTTAGAAACTTGAAGGAAGATCTTATGGTTGAATATGACAAGCTTGACATCAAAGCTGAGTCAAAAGAGCTAGGGATAGGGATATTAAAGAAGGAGGCTTAAAACCATTTATGCAGAAATGCATGCCCTCTGGCTTAAGGAGGAAACTAAAGCTAAGCAGAGAGCTAGGGATAGGGATATTAAAGAAGGAGATAGGAACACTGCATACTTTCATGTTGTGGCTAATGAAAGAACGAGGGAGATGTTAGTTTAGTCTTTTGAGGGGTCTGATGGACCTGCCATAGATGATGCTGACATGTTAGATATAGCTACTAACTTCTATAAAGACCTTTTTAGTAAGGATGAGCCTTCTGTATGCCTCCTTGAAGATGATTTTTCTCATATAATGAGAAGATCACTCAGGAACAAAACTAGAAGCTTAAGGCACCCTTTTCTGAAGAGGAGGTTAAGACTGTTGTCTTTGGATCCTATTTAGATGGGGTCCCTGGACCTGATGGGCTTCCTTTTATTTTTTACCAAAAATTCTCGGAGTACATGAAGCAAGACATTATGAACATGTTCTCTGACTTCTACCAGGGAAATTTAGACCTTGATGGCTCTGAAATATAGCCATATAACATCCACATTTAAATTGGATATTAGTCATATTCTTGATGAAATATCTCTCTAAACCCTGCCACTAATGCTAATATTCAGAGGGGTATGCAATCCTTTCTTTCGTATTTTTCCTGCACAGATAATGTCGTTTAAAGGAGAGAATCACTACATTAAAGTCAAAGGTACGAGATTTCCAACTACCAGAAGAAACCAGGAGCCTTACTTCGGAGGCAGACGCCATAATGACCAACTATACGGCCGGAGCAAAAATTCCTACCATATAGCTCCGGTCGTATAGTTGGCGCTGCCACCGTTAGGTCAAACAGAATAACTTTCATCAAGGGACCCCTATATAAAGAAGCCTCGGGCAACAAGAAACAGGGCCAGATCCCGAAGAAAGTCCCTGCCACAGATCACCAGCTGCCTCCAGATATCCAAACCCTTCAATCTCCATAGCCATACTCTACTTGTAATAGTAGATCTCTTCCCCGATTGGCGACATTGTAAGACTACTGCTATCAATCTCATGGTTTTTATTACAATGTTTATGATTGTTGATCTCATCTCTATGTGTGAGTAATTCTCCTTGGGCTAAGGGCTTCGGCCTAGCCATGTAGCAATTGTGCATGTGAATTATCATAGATGGGATCGTGTATTAGTTTGTATGACATGATGATTATTGTATCCTCTCTTGCCTCAGTTCAAGGACTTGTTAGGTACCCAAGACCCCGAGGGTTGAGCCAGGTATAGGGAGTATGAGTGATGATGATCTACAGGTTGGGAACCCGAGTGACAAAAGGGGTAGTACGGCTGTATGTGAGGGATTTGCTTGGGATTAACGGTGACATCACTATGCATATCATTAGTTCTCTTTCTTCTATGGATGAGACTAGTAGGTTATTGCTATAAGCGGTTACAGAGGCAATAGCAATTATGTATGCACTGTCCATATATAATTTATCTTGCTCTAACAAGTACACACATGCTTTATTTCTATCTTTTATTTCCATCAGATGTTTTGTACAGCTACAGGTGAAAGCGAACGCCCTAGGCGCTCTCTCTCTCCATCATCGACAACAACCAAAATACACAAACTACTGGTCCGGTGAAAACACAAAAGGAATTCTAAAACTCTCGAAGGTCCATTAAAGTAACTTCACTACGCATTCGCTTCCCGAGGATTCGATAATCTAGGTCTACTAGGAAAAAAGAAGCTATACTACATCTGTAATCCAGATCAAAGGTATCATACCTCTTTAGACTAAATTTTGCTATTCTTACCTTGATCCGAAAAGAGCCTAATGCGAGTACAATGTATAAATTTAGGCCTATTAGTCTTCTTAACTGTTCCTTTAAAATTTTCACCAAAGTATCGACCAATAGACTGGCTGCTATTATGGGTTATGTTACTGCTATAAACCAATCTACCTTCATAAAAGGCAGGTTCATTCTTGAGAGTGTGGTTACTGCCCATGAAATTTTACATTTAGTAGTTCATGAAAAGTCTCAAGGTTTAGTGATCAAACTGCATTACAAAAAAGCTTTTGATAAGGTTAGTCTAGAATTTATTTTTGACCTCCTAGAAAAAAGGGGCTTTGGTTCCAACTTTATTAATTGGATCAAACTCTGTGTCTGTGGTGGGTCTGTTGGAGTTAAGCTTAATAATATCATTAGGGATTTCTTCCTTACAGGCAAAGGGATGAGGCAAGGAGATCCCATGCCCCCCTCCTTTTTAACTTGGTAGTTGATGTCTAGACTAGGATGTTGATTAAAGCAGCTAATGCTGGTATTATAAAAGGCTTGTGCCCTAGTGTGTGTCCTGGTGTCATCTGCCTCTCTGAAAGTGACCCTGAAATGGCCAGAAACCTTAAGTGGGTTTTAACCCGCTTTGAGCAGGTCTCTAGCATGATGGTCAACTACTCTAACTGTAGAAGAGATTTGGGATGGCACCATCCTGAAGCTTACCTTCAGGAGGAACTTCTCCCCCCCCATGATGAACCTTTAGTTTGACCTGGAAAGTCTAGCTGCTAGTATTTCCATTACAAATAACTCTGATTCTCTTCTTTTGGAATATGAAAGCAAAGGGGTGTACTCCACTTCCTATTTATATGCAATATTTTACTTTGGGGGAGTGGTTCATGTTTACATTCCTGCTGTTTGGAATCTGCATATTTCTCCTAGAGTTTATGTTTCCCTGTGGCTCCTTACACATAATAAATTGATGACTAGAGATAATCTTAAAAAGAGACAACTCAACAAACCTGAAGATTGTATTTTCTGTTCAGATGAAGAGTCCATTCATCATCTATTCTTTGGCTGCATTGTTGCTAAAATGTTTGCCCAGTCATATCCTCTCTTTATTCCATTAATATTGGAACTGACTATATGTCCATTGCCAAATATTGGATAGCTAAAAAAAAGCATTGATACGTCCATTTTGCATCACTATTCTATGTCATAATTCACTGTTATTCATTGATATATTTCATATTTGAGAGGTGATACTTATGTTATTTCATCTGTTTTTGCATGGTTGATGATTTTTGGAGGATGGACCGCTGCAGTCAGGATTCTGATGGAAAAGGTGCTGTTTGGAGGCAAAATTCGCGAAGATCAGAAAATCCGAGAAAATATACAGAAAATCCTATTTTTCCAGAAGACGAAGGAAGCCATAAGGGGGGGCTGGAGATGGGCCACAGGGGCCAACACCACCCCCTAGCGCGAGCCAGCCTAGGCTGCGCCACCAGGTGGTGTGGCCACCCTGGTCCACCCCTAGAACTCCCCTCTGGCGTATACTATCCTCCCGAAACCCTAAGACTCGGGGAGCGACCACAGAAAGATTCCGCCACCGCTGTGGGGCGGAAAACACCGAGAGAGAAAGATCTCTCCAGCAAACAGATTTCTTCCCGGAGAGGAGATCGCTATCAACACCACCATCAAGCTGGACTTCATCAGGATCATCATCATCACCACCACCACCATCACCATCAGCACCCTCATCACCATCTCCATATTGCTGTAACAATTGGGTTGAATCTTGCATAGTTCATAGGGGAAACTTTCCCGGTGTTGATTACTCTTTGTAGTTGATGCTATTGAGTGAACCTAGGGTTGAAAATGGTAAGGAAACTTTCCGTTCGTTTCCGAAGAAAAAGGAAATGGAGAAGTAAAAAAGGAAACGGAAACGGAATTTTGCGGAAAAGGAACGAAAACGGAATATTTTAAACGGAAACGGAAAAGGAAACGGTGGAGAAATTTCCATGAAACTAAACGGTAAGGAAATTCCGGATAAACAAATATGGAAACTTTCCAGAAATATAACCAGCCATGCCCATGTACGAGTTAGTACTTTGCATTAGTGATTTCTCTTGCGCTTGTTGAGCCATGGAATATATGAACGGTCTATGTAATACATGAAACCAACCCATGCGACATACTAACCAAGTGAGTGACTTAGCATTGACGTGAAACTAATTATGTGAACTTGTGTGCTTGTTCTAGTGTTAAATTATGTGTGTTACTATATATTCAATAGTTGTTTTTCAGAGTTGTGAGATATTCTTTGTCTGTTATACGTTACTTTTAATTTATATACCATGATATTACACCACCATTATATTCCGATAAATGTCCGTTTTCGTATCATATCCGTCCCGTATCCGTATCATAGTTATTTCCGATGATTTCCGATTTCGTGTTCGTTTCCGGAGTTTTTCGTTTTGTTTCCGATTCCGATAACACAAGAGGAAACGAAAACGATAACGCATGTTTCCGTCCGTTTCCGTTCCGTTTTCAACCCTAAGTGAACCATTTAATTATTGTTTATGTTCAGATTGTTATATATCATTATTCTATCTCTGATCATGATCCATATGATATCTTGTGAGTAGTTCGTTTTGTTCTTGAGGACATGGGAGAAGTCATGTTGTTAGTAGTGGGATTGTGTTGAGAAAGATTCAATAGTTTGATATTTAAGTTGTGGTGTACTTGTTCTAGTGGTGTCATGTGAACGTCGACTACATGACACTTCACCTATATGGGCCTAGGGGAATGCATTGTGTATTTGGCTACTAATCGTAGGGGTTGCCGGAGTGATAGAAACCTGAACCCTCGTTAGGAAACCATTGCACAAGGACGCAAGGGTCTTAGAGTTTAAAGTTGTGGTTAGGTTTCTATCTTAATTACTTTCTTGTACTTACGGATGTTTGCAAGGGGTATAATCACAAGTATGTATTAGTCCTAGAAAGGTCGGTACATTAGCACAGGTTCACCCACACAACACTTAGCAAGCTAAAGAAGATTAATCAACTATATGAAGCGAAAGCACTTGACAGTCTTTCCATGTGTCCTCGAGAACGTTTGGTCGTCTTAAGTAATACAACCGGTTTGTCCTTTGCTGCATAAAGGATTGGGCCACTTGCTGCATTTAATCCTATTGTCTTTTGTTTACTCGTACTTCGTTTACTTGCTTTATCAAAAACCCCTAAAAATCCGTTTGCTAAGTATTTGCAGAGAATTCCTGAACCATACCACTAGCCAGCACCTTCTGCTCCTCATTGGGTTCGACACTCTTACTTATCGAAAATACTGCGATACACCCCCTATACTTGTGGGTCATCTAGACTATTTTCTGGCGCCATTGCCGGGGAGTGAAGCGCTATTGGAGAGTGGAACTGGTAAAGGAAACTTCTACTGTGAGTATTGTTTACTTCTGCTAGTTGCTTTATTTTCGTTATGGATAATTCGCTGAGTTTCTTATTTGGTAATGCTACTACCACTGCTAAGGTAGTAGATAAGCCACCACCTGCTGAGAATGATGTTTTTAAAATACCTACAAGAATTATTGATCGTGTTATGGATAACTATTATGTTTGGGATGGAACTGTCCATCCCAGTGATCATTTACTCTTTATACACGAATTATGCGGGTTGTTCAAGTGTGCAGGTATTACTACAGATCAAGTTAAGAAGAAGTTATTCTCACTGTCACTAAAAGGAAGAGCTAAGGATTGGTATAATCTGCTGAAGAATGGTCAAGCTCTGGAATGGGAGGAAATAGTGCCTCTCTTTTATTCAAAGTTTTATCCTCCTAGTGAGATTCATAAAGATCAGAATCAAATATACAACTTTTGGCCTCTTGATGGAGAGAGTACAGCCCAAGCTTGGGGGAGATTGAAGTTACTAATGCTCAAATGTCCCATTCATGAGCTATCCAACAATATTATTATCAATAACTTTTATGCAAGGCTTTCTCTTCATGATAAAGATTTATTGGATGCTTCTTGTTCTGGATCATTCACTCGCATGGAAGAAGAAGCTAAATGGGATCTTCTGGACCGTATTCAAGACAATGCTGAAGCTTGGGAGAATGACAAAGGTAGAAAGTCAGGTATAAATTATGATTATGAATGCATTGAATCTTTTATGGGAACTTATGAGTTTCAAAATATTAAAAATGCTTATGGTCTAGACTCTCAAGCTATTGCTTCTTATTTTAAGGCTTTTGCTTCCTATATTGAAGTGCCTAAAAAGAAGTGGAATAAGTATCATGAACCTTATAAAGATGTTGCTAAGAGTGTTCCTTCAAGAAATACTGAAGTTTATACTGCTAATCATGTCTTACCTGAACCTTATATTGAGAAAATGCCTTTCCCAGTTAAGATAAAGGAACATTCTATGATAGCTAGTATGGTTGATGAAAGTATGAATGAAGCTGTTGAACCTGATAAAAAATGGTTGATGAACCTATAATAGCAAATGTGAAAGACTTTGTTACTAAATATGTAGGAGAGGGACACACTATCCTTTGTGAGGATACCTCTAATATTGTTTCACAAAGTAGTGTTATGAGAACTAGTATTCCTGTGTTTTCTGTTAGAATAAGTGATCATTGTTACGATGGTCCTTGTGATAGTTATATTGTTAAGTTTATGCACGATACTGAAGGTTACTATGAGAGAGGGAAAAGTGTTCTTATGTACCTCAATAATATCAAGTTTCCTCGTTTTATGCTGAAAGTTTTTATGTTGCACTTCTTTTGCCTTCTTATGCTTGCAGCCTCTAGTTTCAACAACTTGTTTGTTTACAAAATTCCCTTGCATAGGAAGTGGGTTAGACTTAAATGTGTGTGTTTTTTTGTTTCTTAATGCTCCTGAGTGAGCATCTTCAAAATTATCTTGCCCATCTTAATGGCCATAAAGAAAGAGCTTTTTGGGAGACAACCCAATTTACTTTTGCTTTCAGTTTGTTTTTGTTTCTTTGAGTCTTGGAAGTTATTACTTCGGTAATAACCTCTCCTTATCCGTTTTGTTTGGTTTTTGTGTCAAGATCAACCTCTAATGAGAGAGAAGTAAGATTTGGGGAAGTTGCTGTCCCAAAACAGATTTTTGTGCTTCACCATAAAAATTCATGAGAGATCTCTGTATGTCGGATTGAGCTGTAATTTTTTGTGCTTCTGCCCCAGGTTGTTATTTAACTTTTGTTAGTTTTGCACTTTTTGATTTGAACAACAGAAGATTTTCGAAAAAAATGATCTTTACCTGCTGGTCTGTTTTGACAGATTTTGCCACTCTTGCACTTGCTTCTTTATTCAATTTCCTTTTTGAATTCTTTTTGGGTTTTCGAAAGGAGTTGCTACAGTAGCTTATGTTTTGATGGTTTTCAGTTGAAATTGGACTCAAAAGGTTTTATCACTTCACTTATACTAATGTTGCTAATGAGAACTGTGTGAAGTTTTGTGTGAAAGAAATTTCCAGGAAATGGAGATAATGGTATAATAAGGAAGAGAAAGGTTTTATGACTCAAGTAATAAGTGCATGAAGATGAAGATATCGATAATATTCAAGTGGTGACTTCAGAAGCATCTACTAGATACCAAATTCAGAGACCTGCAGAGTCCGTTTTTGAATAGGTAACAGTTCTGGTAAGAAATGCCCCGCGAAAACACTATCCAACTATATTTTTGCAATTTTCAGTCAATAAGGAAAGCTACGAAGCGAAAGAGGGACGGAAACGGAGCCAGGGTGGCTCACACCACCCTGTAGCGCGGGCCCACCCCTAGCCGCGCCACCAGGTGGTGAGTCCACCCCGGACTCCGCCTCCGACTCGTTTTCTCCCAGTACCTTCCTTTTGATATGAAACTTCGTAATATATAATCCCCTAGATCCCCCGAGGTTCGTATATCGTGTTTTCGTCGTGTTTTTGTTTCGATCTGTTTCTGCCAGAAACTATTCTTGAAGCTTAGAAGCACAATGGTGTCCGCCACGGATAAAGGGAAGGAGCCTATGGAGGAGGATATCCAAGACCCCAAGCAGGGGCTGGTACCTTTAGTCTCTTGCCCTGCATCAACGGAAGCCCTACGAGTCACTAAGGAGTTCTGCGATAAGTACTGAGACTTTCAGAGGAAGGTGGGCATGCTTCAATGGGAGAATAATAGGCTTTGCAAGATGCTGGAAGATTTCCTCACGTCAACTAAAATATTACCACCACCACCGAAGGAGTAATTCTTCATCAGGTTTGGCATCCCCTTGGTTTGTTCCAAGCTTGGGGGAGTGTCGCGGTATCACATCACTATCTTCTATCTTTTTGCCTTATTAGTAGAGTCATATCATGAATAGAGAAGTTATTATGTAGGATGGTTTGCATTATGGAAGTGTCCCCTCTCTCGTTAGATATGTATCCCTTGGTGTGAGTTGCCATTCTGGATTATTAATGAGAAGTTCTATCATTTACTCTTTTGCATAGCTTATATTAGTTTTCAATTCGTGGTTATATGATTGATCTTGTTGTTAGTATTAGTATCACTTTGGGATCATTGAGTTAATTTAGTTGGTTTTGGTAAACCTGGCTTGGTCAGTAGCAACACAATTTTTGAGAGTTGAAAGAAAAGATAAAAGTACTCTAAAGAAATATAATTTCATCATCTTTCTTTCTTGATTTGCTCATAAGTCTAGTATTCTCTAGTTAAGATCTTTTGTGCTTTCAAGGAAGATTGCATGTTTGTTTTTATCACTTGTATGTTTGTTTGTTTCCTTCAACTCTTGTACTTGCTACCCAGCCTTGCTAGCCAAAAACGTGTACTGAGTGGAAATTCTTCTCGTGCATCCACTTCCTTAAACCAAAACCTTTTCCATTTGAGTCCACCATACCTACCTAGTAGCACTATTGCTATTTCAAGTAAATTCTTGTTTTATCTACCTCCCAACTTATTATGTGAAAAGTAGTGATTAAAGCTCTCACGAACTTGATGGCACACTTACTTTCTTGCACTTAATAAACTTGAACCATTGTGCTCACCTATGTTGCGTATATGCTTGCGCTTTGTAAGTTGTGAATTAGCAGAACCATGTTGTCATGGGGAACGCTTTCAATATTGCACTGGTACTTTGTACCTAGTTGATATCATGTTCTTTTGTCTATGGATGTCGTCGGTGTGAAATGAAAGGGGAGCTTGTAAGTCCATGGAGTTATGCATGAGTGTTAGAGAAACGCCTGGACCGCTGGTCTAATCCATGCCTGAAATGGTGGAAACCTGCAGCGTAACCATAACGAGCATCTATGAAGCATTCTTCTTATAAAAAAAGAGTCCGATATTGAGAAAAAAGAGAAAAAGAAAAAAGATATTATGAAAAGAGGAAAGAGAGAAAAAAGCACCATATTCCCATGGTAAATAAGAAGATTGCTGAGATGCTTGTTGTCTGCTTGCCTTGTCATTTTGATATGGGGATTCTTCCGTATCATCGGGCAAGGGGTACCCCATTGGCGGTTCTCTACGATACACATATACTTACGATGACAAGAACTTACCGGTGACTAAACTTGAGTTGCATGAGGAGCGGCCTTCGTATTCAAGGGACATGAGATTCTCAATTTACAACTTGTCAATGCATATCCTCATATTTGATCACTTTAACCTTAATCACCTAAAGATGCCTATGATAGGGGCAGTGAGAGCTGAAAGCTAGTAAGTATCATAATTTTTGGGAGCTCTTTATGAGACTTGAAATCCCTGCTTCCCTCTGTGAAGGGCCTTTCTTTTACTTTTTAGTTGAGTTAGTAAACCTACTCCCTTCTATCTCAGCAAGTATTTTGAGTTGTTGTGTTTCATTCATTCATATGATGATTTATTCAATCATGTTTCTTATGTTTGTTGTTTTGCACATTGCTATTATCTTGATGTTTACTACTTTGAAAGATATCATTGAAAATCAGTTATTTGTGAACTCCAGCAAATTATCAACTATTCTTCGACCAAGAGCTAAGTTTGCCATTACCAATTATGATTTACTTTATGTATCTTTATTGTGTTTCCTTTACTCATTGCAAGTTAAGTTATATAATAGTGAGTTGTCTTCTATTATGATCTATGTATTGATGAATATGATGCTTCTTGTCCGTATTCTTTTATCGACTCTTCACTCCATAAACCTGAGGCCATGTTTATTGAGATCAGTTTCGCTTAGGGACAAGCGAAGTCTAAGCTTAGGGGGAGTTGATACGTCCATTTTGCGTCACTATTCTATGTCATAATTCACTGTTATTCATTGATATATTTCATATTGAGAGGTGATACTTATGTTATTTCATCTGTTTTTGCATGGTTGATGATTTTTGGAGCATGGACCGCTGTAGTCAGAATTCTGATGGAAAAGGTGCTGTTTGGAGGCAAAATTCGCGAAGATCAGAAAATCCGGGAAAATATACAGAAAATCCTATTTTTTCAGAAGACGAAGGAAGTCAGAAGGGGGTTGGAGATGGGCCACGGGGGGCCAACACCACCCCCTGGCGCGGGTCAGCCTAGGCCGCGCCACCAGGTGGTGTGGCCACCCTGGTCCACCCCTAGCACTCCCCTCTGGCGTATATTATCCTCCTGAAACCCTAAGACTCGGGGAGCGACCACAGAAAGATTCCGTCACCGCTGCGGGGCGGAAAACACCGAGAGAGAAAGATCTCTCCAGCAGACAGATTTCTGCTGGGGGAATTCCTTCCCGGAGAGGGGAGATCGTCGCCATCAACACCACCATCAAGCTGGACTTCATCAGGATCATCATCATCATCACCACCATCATCACCATCATCACCCTCATCACCATCTCCATATTGCTATAACAATTGGGTTGAATCTTGCATAGTTCATACAGGAAACTTTTCCGGTGTTGATTACTCTTTGTAGTTGATGCTATTGAGTGAACCATTGAATTATTGTTTATGTTTAGATTGTTATACATCATTATTCCATCTCTGATCATGATCCATATGATGTCTTGTGAGTAGTTCATTTTGTTCTTGAGGACATGGGAGAAGTCATGTTGTTAGTAGTGGAATTGTGTTGAGAAAGATTCAATAGTTTGATATTTAAGTTGTGGTGTACTTCTTCTAGTGGTGTCATGTGAACGTCGACTACATGACACTTCACCTATATGGATCTAGGGGAATGCATTGTGTATTTGGCTACTAATCATAGGGTTGCCGGAGTGACAGAAACCTGAACCCCCGTTAGGAAACCATTGCACAAGGGACGCAAGGGTCTTAGAGTTTAAAGATGTGGTTAGGTTTCTACTTTAATTACTTTCTCGTACTTACAGATGTTTGCAAGGGGTATAATCACAAGTATGTATTAGTTCTAGGAAGGTCAGTACATTAGCACAGGTTCACCCACACAACACTTAGCAAGCTAAAGAAGATTAATCAACTATATGAAGCGAAAGAACTTGACAGTCTTTCCATGTGTCCTCGAGAACGTTTGGTCGTCTTAAGTAATCCAACTGGCTTGTCCTTTGCTGCATAAAGGATTGGGCCACTTGCTGCATTTAATCCTATTGTCTTTTGTTTACTCGTACTTCGTTTACTTGCTTTATCAAAAACTCCTAAAAATCTGTTTGCTAAGTATTTGCAGAGAATTCCTGAACCATACCACTAGCCAGCACCTTCTGCTCCTCGTTGGGTTCGACACTCTTACTTATAGAAAATACTACGATACACCCCTTATACTTGTGGGTCATCAAGCATGCAGTTCTAAATTCAGTGTGTGTAGCTATTTTGTGGAGCATTTGGAAAACTAGAAATGACCTCATTTTTAATGGTACCCCCTGGATGAATTTAAACCAGGTTTGGCTTCTTGTTCTGATTTCTATCAAGAGATGGCGACTCATCTTCAAGGAGCAGATGTTGGAGATGGCAGATCGTTTCTGCGCTCACCTCTCCCACATTCTCAAGACCTGGATGATGCTGGAGAATGGCTAAGGGAGAGAACTCTGCACAAGAAGAAACACACCCAGACATCTACTGATGTTCCTGATGAAGATGAGGAGAACGAAGCTCCCGACGCTAAGAAGATGGCGACACAAGGCACCTGGAGTACACCGACTTCTACACTTGAGCCCGCCGTCATCTCCCCTGTCTAGTGTTGTTTTTGTTGTTTCCCACAAAGCTCTGCCTGGTGAATGCACCGTTAAGGCTTGTCCTTTTGGCTTCAGGGGTGTGGAAGATGTTCTAACTGTTATTTCTGTCATCTAGCTTAGCCTTTTCGAGGACACGCATTCTAAGCGTGCTTGTATGAACCTAACAGGCCTATTTTGGGTTTCGTTGATGCTATCAATGGAACCGGAGATGATGATCCATGTGAATCTAAAAATAAATAAAAATAAAACACTTGACTGTCAGAACTAGAGGAGTACCAAAGATTATATGTGCGATTTCTTCCATCCCAATCATCTGATTAGCACAAGTGCACAACGAAAACGTACGTGATCCCTGCATCCGTAGAAACACTCAGGTTTGCAATCGGAAGGCAATTTGTAATGACATCATGATTATGTGATTATATGTCATATATAAAGTGTGATTTTTTTGTGGCGTGTTCCTCCGAATTGTATCGGCGAGACAATTTGCAATGACATCATGCTAACTAGGGAAGTTGGTGCGGCGACACGCCGCACCCTTTCGCTGATGTGTAGTCTAGGAAGAAAAATTACTACACAGGACAGGGAACCATCTAGTAAGCCAATATTTATTCAGATTTGTGTACGTAGTTTTTCAAGTTAACTAACATAAACATGATATAGAGTGTAAGCTGCAGAGTATCAAGTAGATTCATAACATATTACATATTCTACAAAAAGAACATAGTAAAAGTACAGCACAGACCATCTGATGGCCTCGCTGAAGTACACCCTGAAGACAAATAAGCAGCAAATAATATCAGTAGTCTGAATGTGCAATAAGTATATGCAGAATTTCAGGGAAGCAAATAGAAGTACGGTAATATTTCAGCAAAGATATGAATTCCAGGAATAAAGCAGTTAGATAGATATCCATCGGTTGGCCTACAGAACAGTCGAACACACATAGAGTAAGCAAAACATGCAGCAAGCACAATAGACAGATAAAACAGAAGGCACAATGCGTAGCACTCAACACAGTATACCTCTGCCCATAGGTGCAAGGTGAAGTTGCATCAATCTACACCTCCAGCGACTGGCGGTAGCTCTAACAATACGAACAAAAGGAGTACCAACAATAGACAGAAACGATGTATTGTCACAAATTTTACCTATGATTTTTCACAACTGAATATTGAAGTTGTGGCAAAACAAAACATTTTGTCAGTAGCATATAGCAAGCCCATGTTATTAATAGAAGTTTTAATCCTCTGTGACAGATGCATTGCGCAGACCACCGTACTAATTAGGAAATGAACTTGCAATCACTTCTTCGGCTAATTTTCTTTCGGAACTAAGTCAACTAACGACTGTGTTGTTTCTAGGTAATAAACCTTGAAGTATCTCTGGGATATTTTCCTTGTAAGGTGTAAAGCTAGGCATATCTGCTGTTTGCACACTTTGACAATGATGTATAATCAACAGTCCCATGTGCATTTGTCTATTCCAGATGGATTTGGAATGTTGGGAGGATGAAATACATAGAAGTTTCTAATAGGGACTAATCTTCTACTGTCAATCTGTCATTGTAGGTACTTCTCAATATAGCACGTAACCTACACGCTACAAAGGTTGATAGGTCCAAATGTTGTACCTGATTTTATTTCTTCTATATAACCATCAACATCCCTGGAGAGTATCTGTGTCACAATATGTGGTCAATCAGAATAAGATTGGCCGGCTCCATCATAAGGGCATCTGGTATTTCATCCCGTTTAGATTTACACGTAAAGGTGCTAAATAAGTCTGGTACTCGAGACAAATAGCCATGCGATTATGATAATTATGTGCCATAATGCAAAGCCCCAACAAAGTTAGGATGAAGAGTATGTTGGACTCCAAAAAAAATTCCACTTGCATTTCCTTAATCCAGAGCATCAGGGATACCTTGAATACTTGATAAGTTCCATTACCTTGATTCCTTGATGAGTTCAATGCACGTTAGTGGGTGCACGTCCAACCACACATGCCGCGCGTTGGCAACCACACATGCGACATCATCCCTGCCGTGTGGTGCAGACCATATGCCAAACATTGAGCTAAGAAATTATGAGTTAAGACTTAATAAATATAGACGAAGTATGCTTATGTGTACATGCTCAAATCCAGCGCAGTTAATCTCAGTTTCTGTGCTATTTGAACTGTATGATGGTCATGAACTATAGAAGGTGAGCATTCCATCCTATTCCGTGGCACAAGATTTATGGCAGGTAGTTTCTTTTACTTCCAACATGAAACCATGTAGCGGGGGTATTTTCAGTTAAGTAATAATGCGAAAATATGCAAAATTAATCTCAGCATTGGATAGTTTCAAATTGACCAAATTCGATAGTGCTGACATGGCATCATATAAGGAAATGTTGCTTGTAAACATAATCCCATATAAACTTTGAGGATTAACATGTACCAGTTTGCTATAATTCTAGATCTCCATATGAAATTAACATGTATATATTATGGAAAACAGTCTCTACATCAATCTTTAGTAGTCATATTCGTCTATTAAAATTTTAACCATGGAAGAAAATAAGTAAACAATCAAAACCTCGCTATGAAGTACCATACCATCTGAGTAAGGACGGAGAGCAAGAGCAGACCCCGATGGAAGATAATCCAGATGAAGTAGTGAGCGAAGAGGTGCGGCCAAATATGGACCAATAGAAGCAGTAAAATATAGAAAAAACCAATGCCATTAGAATACTCTATCGACTTTTCTCAAAAGGATCTTACGCCTCAACCAAGCAGAATCAGAGAGAGGAGCACCCAACAAAAAAATAGATAGCACAGACAGATGATGAGCCGCTGAGGTCCTTGTAAACGGCAAGACGCACTGGACATGGACTGCGGATGAGAAGCAAGACCTCTGATGGCTCAACGTTCCTGCCTTTCACGTGCAACAACGGGAAACCTGGCAGCTGATGGCTCAACTGTGACGTTCCTGCCTTTCACGTGCAACAGCGGAAAACCTGACATGGCTGGCATGAACACAATCAACATCTCCAAGGGTGCGCTGCCCAAAAGCTGACGGGAAAGGAGAAGTAGAAGGAGTCCTACTGCGCCTTGCGCGCGCGCCCCACCCGAGGACTTGCATCTCCAAGAATACACAGCGCCTACACGACGATAGGGAGGCGACCCACATGTATAGGGACAGCAAGAAAACCGGGTAACCTGCACCAAAAAAATAGCAGAGCAGAAGGATTGAGAAAAGAAAGTAACCTACAGAACGACGACAGACGGCATGGAGCGTCCCTAGCGAGGTGCAACGATGGAACCAAGAAATCGACCACACCTAATCCAATCCTAACCGGAACCAGCAACAGCAGAAAACGGATCCATAGGAAGAAGAAATCGAAAGAGAGGAAAGTGAGGCGCACCTGGAGAGAGCCCGCAGACGGTTCACGGAGAGATCAACGCGCGCGCGGCCTTCCTGCGAAAATCGAGGCCGTCGTTCCTCTCCCTGGTGGCTGTCGGAAGTCTCCCCGCGCGCCGCACGTACGGCTCAGTGGTCTCCGCCCTGCCTCCATGCCGACGGCGTCACCGTCACGGTCACACCAACTCTCTCCCGAGTCCCGAGGACTCCGGCCCTGGAACGGCATGGCCGTTCTCAGGAAATCGGCGCAATGCTTTCTTTCCTACATGTTGCTCCCGTCCCTGCTATTTTTCCGGCGAGGTGGATATTGGAGGACGCCGCGTGGAGGATGTGTGCAGCAAGGATTAGAGAAGCTGATTATTTTTTGGGACTTGCTCTGGAGGCCAAAGCGGTGGAGCTTCTCGATATATTCGCACCGCTTTGACCGCTGTGGTAGATGATCCACGCAGGGCCGGGAAAAGAGGAACGACGCAGCACTGAGAGCTATCGGCACGCTAATCGGCCGCCCCTAAAGTGCTGCACTGTAGAAGTTTCAAACTTGTGTCTCTACAGTTTCCTGCATGATGTGGACGCACGGATTTGTAGCTGAGGTGCATAGCTTTCATATATGTAATTATATGTGATCAATAAAGTGCACGACTCTCTCAAGACTAAATGAATATGGTCGGATCCATGCAACTGGAGAAATACTCCGACTAACTCAGACGAAAATGAAAATTCACGCATCATACACGTCTGAGATGAAACTAATCTAGGATTTCTCACCCCTCGCCAGCTAGACCGCCGGTCGTGTTTTGTTTAGATATTTTCCGATGTCTTGTTCGAGATAAGGTTCTCGCCAGTCTTATCCTCGCTCTGGTGGTGCGCCTAGTGTCGATTTGGTCCATTTCCATGCTCATTAATGTTGTTTCCGATCTGACACTTCTGATCTACGGTTCTTACCATGACTTACTACTGTGGTGCGATAGTCTAGTGGAGACGTCAATGACTTCCCATTTTTCTATATGAAGATAAGCTTTTTACGGCTCCGGTGGTGTGATACATTGCAAATGTATCTATAATTTTTGATGTTCCATGCTTGGTTTTTTCTACTTTCTTGTGTTTTGTCCACACTTTGGAGTACTTTTCATATGATTTCTTGGACTAACCTATTAACAAGAGCCACAGCGTCAGCTGCCTGTTGTCTGATGTTTTTGGTTTCAGGAAAGTCAGAAAATGAATATTCTCGGAATTGGACGGGACAAAAGCCAAAAATCCTATTTCACCAGAAGACTCCCGGAGCCTGAATATGAGACGGAGTGGGGCTGGGGCCCAGCCACACCACCTGGCCGCGCGGGCTAGGCCTGGCCGCGCGGGCTGGGCCTGGCCGCCCCAAACACCCCCTCGGTCTCCCTCTTCGCCTATAAGATGCCTTCTGACCTAAAAACTCAGGGAGGGGTCGACGTTTTTCTAGAAAGAGTTCCGCTCTGCCGCCACCACCAGATTCCATGAAACAACACCAGAAACTCCGTTCTGGCACCCTGTCGGGACGGGGAATTGGAGGAGATCATCGCCATCATCATCACCATCGCTTCTCCATCGACCATCCATGTTTCCCCCATCTATGAGTGAGTAATCCCCCATTGTAGGCTATGGAGATGGTAGGGATTGGATGAGATCGTTCATGTAATGGCATCAGATTGTTAGGGCATGGTGCCTAGTATCTTCTATTGGTGCTTTATGACTTTGTTGCGACTTGTTATGCTTAATGCTTGTCACTAGGGCCCGAGTGTCATGATTTCAGATCTGAACATTTTATTGATTCATTATGATAGTATTGGTTATGGTCTTACCTGCAAGTTGTATACACACGTTGTTGTCCGGAACCAATGGCCTCGAAGTGACAGAAATCGGGATAACCGAAGGGAATGGCTTTGATGTGAGGATCACATGTGTTCATGGAGTGTTAATGCTTTGATCCGGTGCTCTATTAAAAGGAGCACCTTAATTGCCAGTAGTTCCCTTGAGGCCCCGCTGCAAACGGGCTGGCAGGACAAAAGATGTTGTGCAAGTTCTCATTGCGAGCACGTATGACTATATATAGGACACATGCCTAGGATTATCTAGTACTTGGATGCTTTATCTTATTTATCTGCAATTGCCCTATGTTCTGATTGCCATGTGAATTGTCTTGTCCATGAAACGCCCGTCCATCCATCCCTATGCCTACCGCACTCGAATCCTACTGTTTACTGTTGTTGTTACTACTGTCTTTACTTTACTACTGCTGTTACTTTACTATTCCTACTGCAAAACTGTCGCTACTGATAAACTGCTGTGAGCAAGATTGTTTCTAGGTGTAGCTGAATTGACAACTTAGTTGTTAAGGCTTATAAATATTCTTTGAGTTCCCTTGTGTCGAATCAATAAATTGAGTTTCACTTCCCACGAAAATACTGCGATACACCCCTATACTTGTGGGTCATCAAGACTATTTTCTGGCGCTATTGCCGGGGAGCATAGCTTTATTTATCAAGTCCACTTGGAATCACTGTTGTTCAAGCTTAGTTTATTTCCGCCTTGTTTGTTTGTTTGTTTGTTTATCAAAAATACAAAAAAATTAGTTCCTACTCTAGTTGTTATTTTCGTTGGTCTGTTATTGTCTTGCTTTGTCTTGCTTTCTATCAATGGTTGGTTTCTTTGAAACTGAATCTTATTGGCAAGGTGGGTTCACAAAAGAACAAAAATATTATTATAAGGAACACCGCTTGTCACAAAAAGGGAAACACTTATGGGAACAAATTAATAAATTGTATACCATTGCTATAAATGTGTGCTCTACTTATAATGTTACTTATTGCTTTGATAAATCTTGTTGCTGCAGGAGGTACAAACACCTCCCTTTTCAATGTGAGTATAATGATGATGTTACCATATCTTCTTATGTTAAAGGAAATTATGACTTTTATGATGTGGAACAAATTGAGGAATTTATTGCTTGGAAGGGTGCATTTGAACTTGCTAGTTTGCTTGAAAATATTGATGATTCACCTTATAAACATGAGGTTTATGATATACTTAAATTTTGCTTTGATAATTACAAGGAATAAAATGGCTATATTCTTAAATATATTAATAGATGCTTTCCACAAATGGAAGAGACTAATGCCTTGCAGGATCTTATGGAAGAAATTGATGAACCTGAAAGCTCATTAGATGAAAAAGAGGAAGAGAGTGATGAACAAAAGGAGGAAGAATGGATTAGCTACCCATGCCTACCTTCTAATGAGAGTAACTCTTTATCCCTTATATTATTTGATTGTCCCCCATGCTTACCAAAGGAGGATGAATGTTATGCTCATGTTATATGTGATAATCCTTTATTTGTGCCTAACTTCGAGATGCATGGTACTAAAGAGTTTTGCTTAGGAATTATTTATGATAAAGCTCTAGACGATGGTCCTATATTGGATGATCAATCATCTTGTAATAAAATTGTTAAAAGTGGGTTTGAAGGTTTTAATCCCATGATTTTTGAGCTTGATAAAAATTATGTTTTTGTAGAACATGAAAAGCAAGATTTATGTGATAGTTATATTGTTGAGTTTATTCATGAGGCTACTGAAAATTAGTATGAGAGAGGAAAATATGGTTGTAGAAGTTTTCATGATATTGAAACACCTCTCGATGTGCTGAAAGTTTTGAGGTTACTCTTGTTTTATCTTCCTATGCCTGTCACTTGTTCCTTGCGAATTTATTTGCATACAAGATTCCTATGCATAGGAAGTGGGTTAGACTTAAATGTGTTTTGAATTTGCTTCTTGATGCTCTCTTTTACTTCAATTCATATTTCTTATGTGAGCATCCTCTCAAACTATCATGCCTAACTTAAAAAAGTACTTCAGTAATAACCGCTCTTTATCCTTTTTATTTGCTTTTTGTGCCAAGAGTAACCTCTAATGAGAGAGAAGTAAAGGTTGAAAAAGTTGCTGTCCCAAAACAGATTTCTGTGCTTCACCATAAAAATTCATGTAAAATCTCTATACGTTCTTTTGAGGCATGAATTTTTGTGCTTCTGCCCCAGGTTGTTATCTAACTTTCGTTAGTTCAACACTTTTCGATTTGAGCAACAGAAGGTCTTCGAACAAATTCGTCTTTACCTGTTGGTCTATTTTGACAGATTTCTACCATTATTTGCATTTGCTTCTTGTGGGTTCCTTTTTTAGTTCTTTTGGGAATTGAGCTTTTTGAGGGAAGTGCTACAGTAGCTTGTGTTTTAATGGAAGTTTTATTGGTGTTGGAACTGAACCCAAAGACTTATTATCTTGAGTGCACTAATGTTGCTAATAAAGATTGTGTGAAGTTTGTATGAAGGAAAAATTTCAGGTGTATAGAAGGAATGAGTAATGAGATGAAGAATGGACTAAAGCTCAAGCTTGGGGATGCCACGCGTGTCACCCTAAGAAATATCCAAGAAGTACAAGCGTCAAAGCTTGGGGATACCCAAGGCATCCCCTTCTTCATCAATAAAAATCCCAGGTTTCTTCCAAACACTTCATTTTTATTGTTTCATGCACAGTTGTGTTGTTCTTGGAGCGTCTTCTTTTTCGTTTTCGTTTTGGTTTTTCATTTGCTTTCTTTTCTTAGTTTGCTGAATAAATTGGTTGGACCCCCTCTTTCATGCATTGGTTTTCAAATAGTCTGGTTTGGATTGGAAAAGAGTAGGAAAGTTCATGCTTAAGTGGTAAAGAGAGCTTGTTTTTTACTGTGGCCTATGCTTTGTCATGCCATGGTTGATATTGTTTTGGCTTTAGGCTTAGTATTCTTTGCTCTATCATGACTTGTTATAAACAATTGAGATTGCTTAATGTGCCTTGAAAGAATCATGTGTTGTTTTAGCATATTAAAGCATAGTATTGTGGTATTCTCCTTCGATGCTTTATTTGGGTTGACTTGGCACATGCTCACACCATGTTATGCCTATCCCAAGTCACCATAGCCTTTATGATCCTTTAGTTTTAAACTTGTAGTATCACTTTATGCTTTGATTAATGATGTTTTGTCGCTCTGCATGATTATGGCCATTATTGCTCTCTTAGTTTGTCGTTCCCAGTCTTTTGCTAGCCTCCGCCACCAAGTATGAGTTCCACTCATGCATCCAACTCCCTAAACCAAGTTATTCCAAAGAGTCCACCATACCTACCTACTAGCATATGCTATTCCAAGTATATTCATGTTTTTGTTTACCTTCCAAATTAAACTTGTTATGAGAAAACTAGTGATTAAAGCTCTCACGAACTTGACGGCACACTTTACTTTTCTTGTCCTTAATAAACTTGAACCAGTGTGTCGTCTATGTTGTATATGCTTGCACTTATTTTTTGGGGATTAGCAGAACCATGTTGTCATGGGGAACGCTTTCAACATTGCACTGGTACTTTGTACCTAGTTGATATCATGCTCTTTTGTCTATGGATGTCGTCGGTGTGAAATGAAAGGGGAGCTTGTAAGTCCATGGAGTTATGTATATGTGTTAGAGAAACGCCTAGGCCGCTGGTCTAATCCATGCTGACATGGTGGAAACCTGCAGCGTAACCGTAATGAGCTGTCTATGAAGCATTCTTCTTATAAAAAAAGAGTCCTATATTGAGAAAAAAAAGAGAAAAAGAAAAAATAAAGATATTATGAAAAGAGGAAAGAGAGAAAAAAGCACCATATTCCCATGGTAAATAAGAAGATTGTTGAGATGCTTGTTGTCTGCTTGCCTTGTCATTTTGATATGGGGATTCTTCCAGATCATCCAAGGGTACCCCGTTGGCGGTTCTCTATGATACACATGTACTTACAATGACAAGAACTTACCGGTGACTAAACTTGAGTAGCATGAAGAGCGGGCCTCGTATTCAAGGGACATGAGATTTCTAACTTATACTTCGTCAAGCATGTACACCATAGTTTGTTCACTTTAACCTTAATCACTTCAAGATGCTTATGATAGGGGCAATGAGAGCTGAAAGCTATTAAGTACCATAATTTTTGGAAGCTCTTTATGAGACTTGAATCCCTACTTCCTTCTATGAAGGCCTTTCTTCCACTATATATATTGAGTCTCCACCTTCTACCTTTATGCACCTACTTTGAGAGCATAGTGGCCATTCTTAGTTCTATGTGCATTGTCCCAAGACTTGTTGATTGATGCATACCTTGATATTGCTTGTTTTAAACTATTTGTATCTAGTCACTCTTATAAACTTTGAAGGTGTCCTATGCATTTATATTTGCTACTCTATGAGGGACAAGCTGAATGCCACTATGCTATGTTTTCTTTATGTGAAACAAACAAACGTCTTGCAAAGCATTGTTATTCATGAATCTTTTGTTTATGCCTTTTCATGTTGCAACAGAGTTTCTTTGTCCTATTGCTAGAACTTTGTCTTTCATGTTATGATTGAAGTAATATGATCCCAGCTTTGAATGTTTTACAAATACTTTGATCAAGTTTATGATGGTGCATGTCACCTCAAAAATTATTCTTTCTTTTTATCACTTACCTACTCGAGGACGAGCAGGAGTTAAGCTTGGGGATGTTGATACATTGCAAATGTATCTATAATTTTTGATGTTCCATGCTTGGTTTTTTCTACTGTCTTGTGTTTTGTCCACACTTTGGAGTACTTTTCATATGATTTCTTGGACTAACCTATTAACAAGAGCCACAAATGCCTGCACATTTTCTCTGCTTTTGCTTCCGGAAAGTCAGAAAATGAATATTCTCGAATTGGACGGACAAAAGCCAAAAATCCTATTTCACCGAAGACTCCGAGCGAATATGAGATTTGAGTGGGGCCCAGCCACACCATCTGGCGCGCCGAGGTGGTCTGCCGCCTGCACCCCCTCGGTCTCCCTCTTCGCCTATAAGATGCCTTCTGACCTAAAAACTTAGGGGGGTTCGACGTTTTTCAGAAAGAGTTCTGCTCCGCCGCCACCACTAGATTCCATCAAAACAGCACCAGAAATTCCGTTCTGGCACCCTGCCGGGACGGGGAATTGGAGGAGATCATCGCCATCATCATCTCCATTGCTTCTCCATCGACCATCCATGTTTCCCCCATCTATGAGTGAGTAATCCCCCGTTGTAGGCTAAGGGGATGGTAGGGATTGGATGGGATCGTTCATGTAATGGCATTAGATTGTTAGGGCATGGTGCCTAGTATCTTCTATTAGTGCTTTATGACTTTGTTGTGACTTGTTATGCTTAATGCTTGTCACTAGGGCCCGAGTGCCATGATTTCAGATCTAAACATGTTATTTATTCATTATGATAGTATTGTTTATGGTCTTACCTGCAAGTTGTATACACACGTTGTTGTCCGGAACCAATGGCCCCAAAGTGACAGAAATCGGGATAACCGGAGGGAATAGCTTTGATGTGAGGATCGCATGTGTTCACGGAGTGTTAATGCTTTGATCTGGTGCTCTATTAAAAGGAGCACCTTAATTGCCAGTAGTTCCCTTGAGGCCCCGCTGCAAACGGGCTGGCAAGACAAAAGATGTTGTGCAAGTTCTCATTGCGAGCACGTATGACTATATATGGGACACATGCCTAGGATTATCTAGTACTTGGATGCTTTATCATATTTATCTGCAATTGCCCTATGTTCTGATTGCCATGTGAATTGTCTTGTCCATGCCACGCCCGTCCATCCATGCCTATGCCTACCTTTTCGAATCCTCATTTATCGCTGTTGTTACTACTGTCTTTACTTTACTACTGCTGCTACTTTACTATTCCTACTGCAAAACTATCGCTACTGATAAACTGCTGTGAGCAAGATTGTTTGTAAGTGCAGCTGAATTGACAACTCAGTTGTTAAGGCTTATAAATATTCTTTAGCTCCCCTCATGTCGAATCAATAAATTGGGTTTCACTTCCCTCGAAAATACTACGATACACCCCCTATACTTGTGGGTCATCATGGTGCAAGGGTGAAGATGGTGGTGGTGTTGGAAATATGCCCTAGAGACAAATAGTAGTAAGGACTATTATGATATTTCATATAGTTTATGATTAAGTTTTATATCATGCTATAACTATGTTGAGTGGAAACATCAATACACGTGTGATATACAAACAACCAGGGGTTCCCAGTGAAACTCTAGTCACTGGTTCATTGGTCAACAGATGATCATGTTTCCTGATCATGTGGCTTTTATGCCAGTTGGAAATGAGGTCATCTCATTCGGAGAATGAGATGATGAACCAATACCCAACCTAAACATCGTGACCCGATCATGTCACGAAGTTCAAGTTATGATGATTAGAAATGGATCCTCGTAGACTATTCCTTAGACCGTGAGGCTATATCAATCACTATCTCTCGAGAGTGCTTAGATAGCATCAAACGCCATCTAGTAAAACGGTGGTTATAAAGGTGTGTTCAGGTATTCGGAGGAAACCGTAGAGGCAATATATGTCAAGAGCGGGATTTTTCCGTCCATGTGACGGGAAGATACTCTAGGGCCCACTCGGAGAAGTTATATCCAATAGCTACGCAGCGTGTGATTAGATCACGGGGATATCACTTGTCGGAACGAGTTAAGTAGCATTGTTCAGTAACGAGGTTGAATATGACATGGTGATGTCATTGATCGAATCTCGGGCAATGCAAGTATCGAATGACAAAGGGAATAAGACACGACTGTCCCGGTTCAAACGATGAAAGATCTTCGTGGAACACACAGGGGTCACATGGCCATCCAGGTCCCTCTGTTGATCATTGGTGCGGGAGTGTCTGGACCATGTCTAGAGTGTTCTCAAACCATAGGGTATCACGCTTAAGGGCTTGATGATGCTTAGAGAGTGTTTATAGGATCGGTAGAATCACCAAAGAAAACAAGGGAGAAAACCGGAAGGGTTTCGGTAAGTCCGGAGGATGTCCGGAGTGGAGGTGGAAGGTGTTCCATGGCCACGGAGATTGAATAATATGTGAATGAATGTTAAATATTGATTTAATCATTTATTCATAATTATTTAATAAAGAGAAAATCAATTAAAAAGGTCAAAGGCTTAATGGCCCAATTCCGGAGGGAGAGGGCCCATTAGGGGAATGGAGAAAGGGGAGAGGGACCAAAGGGGAGGCCGGCTGGGCCTTGCCCCCCATGGGTCCCACTAGGGGCTGGCCGGCGGCCACCCCACCCCCTCCTCTCCTTTAGTCCCACCCCGGGACTTGAGGGGAGGTAGTACCTCCCCTCCCCCTATATAAAGTGGGGTATTTGGCCTAGAAAATACACCCAATAATCAATAAAGGTCTCCCCACTTTTGGGAGGACCTCCAATTGATATTTTCTCTCTTCCCCTCTCTCTCTCTCATGACTGTGGTCCCAAGTCTAGACTGCGCGAGCGAGAGACATCTTCACCGCGGAGCGCCGTCGCGCCGCGGGATTCGGATCCGGGAGCTCTACTTCCGCAACTGTTGCTGGATCGGGGAAGCGGGAGTCATCGTTAGGCACCGGACGTGTGTAACTCCCACGAGGTGTCACACTTGAGGCACTCAAGTCGTTGGAGCCAGAAGGAGCGCAAGGACTTCATCACGACCTTGAGGTCGGCTTCAGCTCGTCTACATCAACCATGCTCTCCTAAGCGTTGACAACCCTTTTCGGTCTTCGAGGGTAAGTTCGCAAAAAGCCCCTCCTGTTACTGTATTACTAATAGATAGATCCTGGCAGCTTTAGGGATTCAGGGGCGTAGAGTAAAATTTATTGTTTTTATGCGCGAAACCCCTACAGTGGTATCAGAGCTAGATCTATGCGTAGTAATGCTAGTACGGGTAGAACATACGAGATGTAGCGTGTGGGCGTTGATATCTTAGTTGTTACCCTCCCACGTGTACTTGTGTATACCGCAGTAATGCTTGATGAAGCGGCCCCCAACCGACTTTACGCGTTCATTCGCGAGACTGGTCCACGCTTGACATACGGCTTGTACCGTATAAAGTGTCTTAGGGGGGTGTCTGTCTCTCTCGCATTAGTTGGTATACCATTTGCAACGGAGGGCCCCGAAAGGGGTGTAGTATAGACAACTACTTGATCAGCGTTGTGCTAAAAGTTCGTAGGTAAGAACGGTTCTTGTGCGAAAGCCCATTCAGCCACGTAAAACATGCAAAGATAAAGTAGAGGCGTCTAACTTTGTTTTGCAGGGGGGCGTTGCTTTGTGATATGGTTGTGGAAAAGGTAAAGTGATTACCTTTAGTTACATAGTAGTAGATGGTCACGGTAATGACAAACTACCACACCGGAATGACACCGGTACCCTGGTGTCTACGGCGCCGGAACCTTGGCGCCGGAACCCGGTGACGGCGGATGGAGATCACGGCGTGAAGGACCATATCACATAGCATTTACATTCAATGTTATTGTTTGTATGTCTTATTATGTGCTAGTGACATGGGTATACCCTACATGTACTCAAGCTTGGTATATACGGTCTAAATACGTACAGGCCCACGGTGTCGCCAAGGCCCAAAATGAAGGACTCGAGTAACCTACGGACTCTCGATTGCTTGAAGAACAAGAAGAAGCTAAAGATAGAAAGTTTGAAGGGGAAAACCCTAACTTGTAACCGACTCGACCTGCTACCCAAGACCTATCCTATCTATATAAGGGCTAGGAGGGGGCGGCGAGGAGGACACACGCAACCCTAGTTTCCACAACCCTCGCCAGATTGCATCTGCGCACCATTGTAACTTTCGATTCCTTCGTTAATTCCACGAGCAGACAAGCAGGAGTAGGGACCTCTACGAGGCCTGAACCTGGGTAAATCTTTGTTCCCTGTGTGCTTGTCTGTTAGCCGATAGATGACTCCAGCGCTCCCTCCTTCTCCAAAACCCAAGTCCATAACAATGGGCATTGACGAGTTAAACCCTCGTCAATTGGCGCCGTCTGTGGGAATTGGGAGTGCTGACGTTGCGGCTTCTTCGGCCCCATCAACTGCGATCTACAACTCCGCAACTGCAGAGATTCGCCAGCTCTTGGGCGCCTTCGACTTCACCCTCCACACGCTGGCCACTCGCCCGGCCTTCGAGTCCGTGGGCGACGGAATCAGCCTGACGATCGGGAGCTTCCGCTTCCAAGTTGGTCAGATGGGAACGCTTCGCATGCCTGATCAGCCGACAGCACCGGCGATTACCCCAGCATCGTGGTTTCCTCCGTCGATCGGCACCCTCAACGAGCTCAATGCCCCGACAATAGTCAAGAACACTGTCAGCGACAGCAGTCGCGACTCCGACCTGAGCAATCTGGCCACTAAAGATGGGACCTATGGCTCCGGATCTGAGAGTTGTGGAAGCAGCAGCTTCCCTAATCACTTCATGTGCACCGTCATCAACGCAGGCAACACCTCCGCCAACCGCGACAACGGCGGCGATCGCGGCAATGGAACCGACCCGCCTAACTGTGGCAACGGCGCTAACGGTGGCAATCGCGTCCCCGTTGACAACGGAAGAGCAGTCGAACCTCCAACCATAGTAAACGAGCAAACCGGCGAACGCGTCATAATCAAGCTCAACGAGCAAGAATGGGCTCACTGCCGCGAGGCCCTGCGGGGCACCCCTCTACCCTTCGGATCCCTGCAGGAATTGCTGATGGGTTATCACTGGCTCCTGAAGGAAGAATTCAAGCGCCAAGTACAAACAATCGCGCAACTTGAGGCGCGCAAAAAGTCGGCAGACAAGTCGAGTCTTCGCCGTGCTGGACTCTCCTCCTACGGAGGATCCTCCTCAAAGGGCAATGAGCACCTCGCCAAGAAGAGGCAGTCTCGGATGGCCCACCTCACCGAGCAGGAACGCATCGAGGCCGCAAAAGTCCTCGACTTCGGCTCTATGACAGTCGACACCAGGGGCAACGTGGTCCCCAAAACGCCACAGGCTGCGGTGACAGCGGCCACCATGTACCTCTTGAACAACCAACCACCAGCTAGAGACCCCCGAGCCGCCATGCACCGATCTATGATCGCGGGCTTGGGATTAATCGAGGCCGCCCTCGACAAGGAACCGACACCGAAGCCAAAGAAGGGCAAAGCGCCAGCGATGACAACCATGACTTGTCTCGACGTCGTTGCTCATGACGACACGACCACGACTACGGTGCACGTGATGACATCACGCAATGCAAGATCGACAAATCAAGAGCACGACGTGCTCGGTCGACTGACTCAGAAGAAGAGGACGTGGAGCTCTGCGGCGCCAGATGCTTCAGCAGATCCATTAGGCAGAAGCGAATGCCTAAGGGGTTCAAACTCCCGTCGGAGAACCCGAAGTTTGACGGTCTACAGGACCCCAAGATCTGGTTGGAGGACCACATCTCCTCTGTCAGACTCCATGGAGGCAGTCGAAGCACTGCCATGCAATGCTTGAAGCTACAGCTGCAGGGCGCCGCCCGGGCATGGCTTAATAACCTCCCACGCGGATCCATTCGCAGTTGGCATGAACTGGTTTACAGCTTCATGCACAACTTTAAGGGTACGTACAAATGGCCCGCATCAATCGAAGAGCTGAGATGCTGCCAACAAAGATCTGGCAAATCGCTGCACTCCTACATCCAAAGGTGGTCCATCATCAAGAACTCCGCGGAGAACATCTCGGAGGATCGCGCGATTGATGCATTCAACAGTGGTGTCCGTCATTTAGAACTCAGAGAGGAGCTGGGCCACTCAAAGCCCAGGACCATCGACCACCTGATGGAGATCGCGAATCGGTGGGCTGATAGAGAAGACTCGGTAAAGAATCGCGTTCACTCTAACGAGGAGGCGGATCTCGAGCGCAGACGCGATCGCCGAGGTAGGCATCACATGCGCATTTACGATGACCGCGACGACGTCAACATGGTCGCAGCCGGCTATGCCAATAGACGCGACGATAACCGCAACAACAGATACCGTAGCGGCGGATACCGTGACTCTGGGAAAACCACGCAAGTATGGCAACGCCGCACTCACGATGAGGCACCCACGACCTCAATCGAGGATAAACTGTCCGGGCCATGTACGGTGCACTTCTACATCGACAAGCATGATGGCAAGAAGAAGTACAGCCACCTCCTCAAGGATTGCCGCGAGTTCCTCAAGCTACATGAGGGTCTGGTTCGGATGAACCACAATGCAGTCGAAAGAGGCTACGGAGCCGCTCCAGGCGCCGTGGCACATGGCGCACCGCCACCACCACCTGGGCCACCCCCGAACGGAGCCGCACCGGACCAGCAGCACGGAGGCGAACCGTACCCACGGGCCATGGGCACCATGATGATCCAAAAGGGACGCCCCTCCAACAGGGTGCATAAGGCCATCACTCGCCAAGTCAACTTGGCCACACACTCGCCACCATCCACCACTGAGTACCTCAGTGGAAGCGAGTCATGCATCACCTTCGACAAGCGCGACCACCCGCCTCAGATACCCCGTCCAGGTCATTGCCCCTCGTACTCGAGGCGCAAATTGGAGGCTTCGACATGAGTCGTGTCTTCATGGATGGTGGAAGCGGCATCAACCTCATATTCGCGAGTACCTTGCGAGCAATGAGGATCCCTCTAACCTGCCTGGAGGCATCGGACACAACGTTCCACGGCATCGTCCCAGGGAAAGGTGTATACCCCTTGGGCAAAATCAACCTCGACGTCATCTTCGGCATGCCAAAGAACTTCTGACGCGAGCGCATCGACTTCGAGGTCGTCGACTAGCCCTCACAATACCATTGCATCCTCGGGCGCGTCGCATTTGCTCGGTTCATGGCAGTGCCCCACTACGCCTACCTGCAGATGAAAATGTCAGGTCCCAACGGTGTCATAACGATCAACGGGAGCTTTGAGCGATCTGACAGTTGCGACATGGAATTCAATAGAATCTCCCAGTCCTTCGGCATGCAGGAGGAACTCGCAAGATTGAAAGAGAAGACAGACAACAGTCTGCCTCCCCTGAGTAGGCCAAGCTCACCTGATCTCTCCTTCGACTCATCTGTGCACACAAATAAAGTACAGGTCCATCCATCGGATCCCGCCAAGACGGCCCTCATCGCCAACAACTTGAGTCCCGCATAGGAACTCGCGCTCGTCGAATTCCTCCGTGAGCACTAGGAAATTTTTGCCTGGTGTCCTGCAGACATGCCAGGAGTTCCCAGGGAATTCGCCGAGCATGCACTCAACGTCAACCCCGACGCAAGGCCAGTTAAGCAAACAATCAGGCGACTGTCTAAGCCACGAGCGCAGGCAGTTGGAATGGAGATCAACAGACTCCTCGAGGCCAAGTTCATACGCGAGATCAAGGAAAGCACTTGGCTCGCCAATACGGTGCTGGTACCCAAAAAGGACACGGATATCCTACGGATGTGCGTGGACTCCATTTCTTTACAAGCACTGCCCAAAGGATCACTTCCCGCTGCCACGGATTGACCAGATCATCGACTCCACCGTGAGATGCGAGCGCCTCTGCTTCCTCGACGCCTACTCAGGCTATAATCAAATTCGAATGAAGGAGGAAGATTAGGAGAAAACAGCGTTTACAACGCCCTTTGGTGTGTTCTGCTACAACACAATGCCCTTCGGGCTAAAAAACGCGGGAGCCACCTTCGCTAACCTCGATCGCTACCGGATCAAGCTCAATCCGGACAAATGCGCCTTCGTCGTACCATCTGGGCACCTACTCGGGTATCTCATCTCCGCGAGGGGAATCGAGGCGAACCCGAAGAAGATAAAAGCCATACTGGCCATGGAGAAGCCGAAGAACATAAGAGGCGTCTAGCAACTGGCCGGACAAATCATGGCCCTCAGTCGATTTATCAGTCGGATGGGTGAAAAGGCACTGCCCTTCTACCAGCTCCTGCGCAAAGCTGAAAAATTCGAGTGGACCAATGAAGCGCAAGAAGCATTCGAAGATCTCAAGCGCCTGCTATCCACTTTGCCCGTGCTGGTGACTCCACGAGAAATAGAACCACTGTTGTTGTACATCTCTGCCACCAACCAGGTGGTCAGCACAATGCTTGTCGTCGAGCGAGCTGAGGAAAACAAGGTCCACGGCGTACAACGCTCGGTGTACTACCTCAGAGAGGTCCTCACGCCAACAAAATAGTGGTACCCGCACTACCAGAAGCTGGCGTACGGCGTTTTTATGACCGCCCGGCGACTGCGCCACTACTTCCAGGAGCACCCAATCGTGGTAGTCAACGACGCCCCGTTGGTACATATCCTCAATAACCCCGACGCCACGGGGCGAGTCGCGCTTTGGGGAATAGAGCTTTCTCCACGAGACATCACATACAAAAAACGCGACGCAATCAAGTTGCAAGTTCTCCCTGACTTCCTCGTGCACTAGATGGAGAACCAACTCCCGGACAAGCCAGATATGTCCTACCTCTGGACAATGCACTCCGATGGGTCCAAGCGGAAAGACGGAGCAGGCGCAGGTGTCATACTGACATCACCTCAAGGGGACAAGCTGAAGTATATCCTGTGAATGCAGTTCACAGCCTCAAACAACGAGGCTGAATACGAGGCCCTGTTGCACAGGATGAGGATGGCAAAAGCTTGCGGCGCCAAGAGGCTCATCATATATGGTGACTCCAAGTTGGTCGTTAACCAAACAATGCATGAGTGCGACGCACTGAACAATAATATGATCGCGTACCGCGACCTCTACGATACACTCGAAGGAGACTTTGATGGCTGCGAGCTGCGACACGTAGGTCGTGAAAGCAACGAAGACGCGGACACACTGGCCAACATAGGCTCTACCTGCGCCCCCATACCTCCTGGGGTATTTCTCGAGTGCATATGCGAACGCTACATCAAGCCAAAGGCCGTAGAGAAGAAAGCAAGCGCAGCAACAGACTCAGGGGCTACGCCGCCCAGTGAGCCAATGGCACTCGATGACTCGGAGCTGGACACAGGACTAGAGGGACCAATGAGCGTCATGATGATCGAGCAATCCTGGACGCAGCCATACATTACGTACCTCCTCGGCAAGAGGCTACCGGACGATCCGACAGATGCGCGGCTCATCGCGCGGCGATCCAAGGCATTCGCCATTGTCAACGGTGAACTGTATAAACGCAGCATCACAGGGGTGCTACAATGATGCGTCTCCATGGCCGACGGAAGAACAGTTCTCCTCGACATCCATGAAGGGACCTGCGGGCACCACGCCGGCGGTCACGCCCTCGTTGCTAAAGCTCTACAAGCTGGATTCTACTGGCCCACGGCCATGCGCGACGCCAAGGACATAGTCCAAAAATGCAATGCTTGCCAGCGATTCGCGGACAAGCCACACGCGCCAGGTGCAGAGCTACGGCCAATTCCATTGGCCTGGCCCTTCGCACAGTGGGGGCTCGACATGGTCGGCAAGCTTCCAAGGTCCTCGCGAGGAGGCTACGTCTACCTCTTGGTGGCAGTCGACAAATTCACCAAGTGGATCGAGGCCATGCCAGTGACCAACCAATCAGGACACAGCGCAGTCAAGTTCTTCGAGTCCATCGTCTACCGCTTCGGCGTGCCGCACAGCATCATCACCGATAATGGGACGAACTTCACATCCAAGGAGTTCCAAGAATTCTGCAAGAACCTGGGGATCAACATCAGCTACGCCTCAGTAGCGCATCCACAGACCAACGGTCAGGTGGAAAAAGCAAACGGGCTCGTCTGCAGCGGCATCAAGAAGCGACTCCTACGACCACTCGAACAAGCCGCGGGTTGCTGGCCAGATGAACTGCAATCCGTACTCTGGAGCCTACGTACAACTCCAAACAACGCCACGGGCCACACGCCATTCTTTATGGTGCATGGAGCAGAGGCAGTGCTACCCGCTGAAGTACGATACAAGGCACCACGCGTAGTCGCTTACAGCGAACAAGAGTCATCCCTTGCACTCGAAGACACCGTCGACCTCCTTGACGAAGCAAGAGAAATCACCGCAGAAAGATCCACGATCTACCAGCAGAACCTGCGCAACTACCACAGTAGAAGGCTTCGCCCCAGATCCTTCGTCGAAGGTGACCTAGTCCTGCGACTGAAGCAGCAGGGGCATCTCAAGCTCGAGTCCCCCTGGGAAGGACCGTACGTGATTACAGAAGTAATCCCAGGTGGCGCCTACCGCCTCCAAGATTTAGAGACAGGAGTCGCATACTCCAACCCCTGGAACGTCGCACAGCTGCGCCGCTTCTACCCTTAGTTGTTTTTTACTCTTACATTGCAAATACGGCTACTCAGCCACACATTGTACCTCGCACTGTTCTTCGGATAAATAAAAGCTAAGTGCCCCAAAACTCTATGTACTCCTCTACTTTGTCAAATTACGTACTCGGGGGCTGCGCCACCCTATACATGTCTGTTCTTCGAACCAAAAACGCGAGATCCTGAGTAGCTGGCACATCAATCGAACCCCGTAACACAAACACAACCCAGCTGCAACGCACCTGATAGGTTGACAAGGGACTGACATGGCCAGGCTAACGAAAAGGACTCGCATAGTGCAACGCACCGCATGCTAACAAAGCTCTTTATACACATTCGACAATAAATTATCTACAACATCTATATGAACTTTACAACACAAGTACATTTATGTGCAGGATACAAACTAAGCTACTATTGCAGCAGAAGAACGTTGGTTTGTTCCTCGAAGAAGTCGACGATCTCCTCTGCTGGGCGATCCACCGCCTGATAGTGCGGCACCATATCCCAAGCAGATCCTGTTGGCGGTGCTGGCGGCCCAGATGCAATGGCGGCAACATCCACGTCAGGCCTGTGCAATCGCACCATTGAGAGAGCAGTCTTGGCACCAGCCACCAACTGTTGCCTCACGCACTCGCGGACCGCGGACATATCTTGAAATTTGGCAAGGAGAGCCAGCAGGCTTGATGGAGTGTCATCCAGCGGGAACATCACCTGATATATGTTCTTCAAGAACGACTACGACTTCTTTAGAAAGAGCAGCACTCGCGACGCACGATCCTGCAGGGTCGCCAACACAGTCGCACGATCATGATCTACCCAGAAGTATCCACTCTCTTGAAGTTGCTCCTGGGTAAGATCATGAAGGCGAATGGCAATTCTATCCTTCTTCTCCTGCGGATGGCGCGCGCTAACAACTACACGAAGCAACGCCAATAGAATGAGTACAACGTACCACTGCGAATGACTACAAAGGAAAAGATGAGAATAAGCAAACTAACACTTGAACTGGTCGCCCAACTGCGTCACCTCGCCAAGCAGATATTGCTCGCGGGCGGCGGCTTTTTCCACCTTCGACTTCCACACGTCTGCGCTACCGCGGAGCACGGGCAACTCACGCTCCAGCTGCTTCACGCGATCACGAAGTCGCGAAAGCAAGGACAGCTCCTCTACCCTGGAGCGCGGCGGTGCCATGGCATCATTAAGAGATGGCGAGTCATGGGGTCCCCTCACGGGATCACTTGAGGTACCATACCACAAGTCAATATAGAAGCAAATAAGGCGATCAAATCAACACAAAGGCAAAAGGTCAGATGCATTCAAGACCAGCATAAAGTATCAGCAGATACACTTGCCAGCAGGCATGTTCTTAAACAAAAGGACATAAACTAATCAACTATTACAAAGCTAACTAAGGAGCAGCTGGCCTCTTCGACTTCGATGGCTTCGGGGGCTTCATCAAGTCCGTGGCAGTATCAGACGCCACTGACTTTCCGCCGGCCCCTGAGGCCGAAGCTTTCGCCGCCTTCTTGGCACGTTGGAGCTCCTCAGAATACTTCACAACAGTATTTATCAAAGGATGCCCATATTTGGCATAGGCAGTCGCGAAAGGAGCAAAGACTACCTGTTGACCGTCCGCGCCAACAGGCATCGCCTTCGACACTGCGGAAGGATCGATCTCGACTCCGTGGGCCTGCACCATGGCGAGTGACATGGTTGCGCCAGCTGCGTGGAGTGAGTTCTTGTAGCTGGAAGGCACACCCCTAGCGAGTGATTCTACCAGCTCGTCCATATTATCGATCAGCTCCGCCTTCGGCATCAACTCCTCCCGGAAGCGACTGAGGGCGACCTTGGCCTTGGAAAGTGTGTCTTGGACGGTGGTGCTACGGTCCTCGACTGCAGACACAGCGCCTGCCAGAACGTCATCGCGACAAAGGTCCTGCGGGTCAAAGCTCAAATCGCCAGCATCTGTGCATGAACCCACACATGGACCAAAACTTTAGCGTCACCAGCATAAACATTAGATGCAGAGAAGGACAACAATATCCACAAGCAAAGGTACCTGAGAGAGCCTTGGCGATTGAGAACAGTTGCTCTTCGAACAACTTTTCCCTGGCCGCGAAAGAGGCACGCAGATCCTCTTCGCGCTTCTGTGCCTCGTCGCGAGCTGCGATTGCCTCGTTGCGACCTTTAACAGCCACGGCAAGTGTTTTCTCCAAGGTGGCGATGTTACGCAGTAAGGCATTATGTTTAGCTACACGGCAATCAAAAGTTGATTATCAATCGACTATACCAAAAGGAGAAGACGAAAAAGAATAAGTGTAGAACACTCACTTTCAACCACGCGATGGCGTGTCTCCAAAGATTGCATCTTTGGCGACCATCGCCATCACCTGCTCTGCCACTTGCGCGGCTTCCTTTACAAGGAGTTGTCGCACAAACAAAGAATCAGCGGAGGCAACAGACAACGTCGACTGCAACACTAAAGAGAAGAAAAGCTATACTTACATGGTCCTCCAATGACTCCGAAGATGTTTGCTGCACCGTCATCCAAGCAACCATTCGATGCTCCCCTACATGAGGAGAGCTGGAAGAATTGTGCCCGGAGTGGGCCGCCACTGGAGGGGAACGAGCACGCTCGACCTCATCTTTGGCCTTCGAGGTCGCGGCTCCTGATTCCTTCAAAAATTCGACATCGCCAGAAGATGACGCCGCCTCTTGACTACAAGACAACACCCACCCTGAGTAAGGGCAAACTCCAGGGCAAAGCCAACAAGAAGTAAACAGAGAAGAACAAAAGAACGCGAAACTTACTAGTCAAACTTGTCAAAATCAAACGTCGCCTCCACCGACACCGACACCGACAAAGATTCCTTAGGCAATCGCATCTTCTTGCAAGAAGACGGTGCCACAGCCCTCTCAGGAACGGCAGGAATTGGCGACTCTGCATGTGGCCGTACCTTACAGGTCGGCAGGCGGCCGTCGGAATCTCGCTCTTGTGAGCAGCTTGCAGTATCTGGACTTTCAGACTCGGGGGCTTCCTCTTCCACATCAGAAGGGACAGTCGACTCAGACTCGTCCTCTTCCAAAGCTTCACGAGGAATAATCCCCTCAGGGAGAGGAGGCATACACGGCGACACCGCCCAATCCTGCATACAGACAACAAAGATCAGCAAAAAACAAGCAAGCAATAGAAAAAGCAATCGACAAAATAAGCTACTGCGTAGCATAACTATACCTCAGGAGGAGGATTCGAAGCATCAAAGGGAGGAACAACTGGCTCACTAGGAAGCACATCCTTGCCAGTATACTTCGTGACCAGTCGAACCCTCTTGTCCACCTCACTCGCGGACATGCCATCGGTAGACACGCGAGTGACACCATCAGCACCAGCCCATTGAAACATGGGGTGGACTCTGGCTTGAAGGGGCTGGACACGACGACGCAGCCAAGTTCGGATGAGGGCGCAACCTCCCTCTACTTTGCCTATGCAACTATCGAGGTCGCAGACGCGTTGATACAGCACGTCTGTCTCCACGAGTTCGCCAGGCATAACTACGTTCTTCCAGGAACGCATCTTCTTGCATGGAGTCACGGGATTGAAGGGCGCGAGTCCAAAGTGCTCATCTTTGGCCTTCTGATCACGGACATAGAACCATTTGTCCCTCCATCCCTAGACGGACTTCGTGAGCTTGATGTCGAAGTAGCTGGCGGATGGGTCGACGTGAATTCCGCAACCACCTATGTCGTAAACTAAAGAGCCAGATGCGGACTGGCGCTTCAATTTGAAGATGCGCTTGAAAAGGCCAAAGTGTGGCTCGATTCCGAGCCAGCACTCGCAAAGGGTGATGAAGCAAGAGATGTGGAGGATCGAATTTGGGGACAGCTGATGGAGCTGGAGCCCGTAGAAACAAAGAAGACCCCTAAGAAAGGGGTGAAGAGGCAAGGAAAGACCGCAAGTGATGAATGCAAGAAACATCACTCGAAAACCAGCGGGAGGAGCAGGAATGGTCTCACCGCTAGGGACGCGCGCATCAGTGACTGCTGTAGAGATCACTCTGTCTTGGTGAAGAAGACGGAGATCAGACGCCTTGATGATGGAAGGGCGCCACCCACCATTCGTAACGCGGGTGCCCGCGACCTTCTTCTTCCCGCCGGCAGCAGTGCTGGCGCCCGCAGCGGCGGAGCCTCCCTTCTTCTTCGCCGTGGCAACAGTAGCCGCGGAATCAGCGACAGCGCCTCCCTTCTTCTTCCCCATTGCACGGCGGCGATGTGAGCGAAGGAAGTATCTCGGAAACGAGCGGAGCTAGTCCAGCGTCATGGAGGAGACGGGCACAGGAGAAAGCAGAGGAGCAGAAGCAATGGCGATGGCAACAAGGAAGAAAGAGCACAGATGGGAAATTACCGCCGTAGCACCGCTACTTAACCCCTGGAAGATGCAATCCAATGGCTCAGAAAAACCCTATTGGACGCGTGGCACACATCGTGTTTGACACGTGGAGAAGAGGAAGCGCGAACCGTCCCTCCACTACTCCCATTACGCACGGAAATCGAGGAGGCGCAGTTAAAATAAAGATTACACACGCCCAGTCAAATCAAAGTTAGGAAATGGGACCCACCGCTCGTCACGTCCCGTCAAACTCGCTCACACGGGCAACAGAGGTCATACAAGCGTCAGCATTGACATAATCAAAGCTACGCAATGGAAAAATTCGACTACTTTAGTCCTTGCTGGAGTCTTCGACTCCACCAAGCACTCGAGGGCTACTCCCATAGGGAACGTTGGCCGCGCATCCTACGATTTTCTTTTTGCAGGAATAAGGACAATCAAAAGGTGAACCCAACCACTCGAAATACGATTCGATTATGGACATGGGTTACTCCCATAGGGAGCGCCGGAAACAAATTTGACAGCAGTCGCAAAATGATTCTTTAGTCTCTGCCTGAGTCTTCGACTCAACCAAGCACAACAGTCGCAAAAATGATTCTTTAGTCCCTGCATGAGTCTTCGACTCAACCAGGCACTTGGGGGATACTCCCATAGGGAGCGCTGGTCACGCACCCTATGATTGTTTATGAAAAACTATGTGTCGATAACATCCACACTCGAAACTCATGGCAACACCGCCTCATAAATTTCCCTACAAAGAGACTGCATCTCCTGGGTCACCCGAATCGTCTCCGTGATGATAAAATTTGGATGCCGCGCTTACAGCGTGAAGGTAAGACCTGAATAAGGCCTGGCAACGCATTTAGCTACGCACTACCATAAATATATCCGTGCCTACAGATACGATGAACATGCCTTGACGGAGGCGTCGAGTGCTCACACCCATATAACTGGAATTCGACTCCTGTAAGACCTCCGCGGCTTGATTCGAATTATGCCAGCACTTTTCCAGATTTGAGTCCGGGGACTCGAGTTCGAGTAGATTGCGTTGTTTCACCCTAAGGTGGTTAATTGATATCGATACTTCGGTTACATCAGGCATGCATATCGACAATCCCTATGACACAAATAAAAGCAGTCGAAATATATACTCATTCAGGCACTCGAAAGACTTCAAAAGTCCCCAGTCGAATCTGCGATTCCACTGGACACTCAGGGGCTACTGACATGGGTATACCCTACAGGTACTCGAGCTTGGTATATACGGTCTAAATACGTACAGGCCCACGGTGTCGCCAAGGCCCAAAATGAAGGACTCAAGTAACCTACGGACTCTCGATTGCTTGAAGAACAAGAAGAAGCTAAAGATAGAAAGTTTGAAGGGGAAAACCCTAACTTGTAACCGACTCGACCTGCTACCTGAGACCTAGCCTATCTATATAAGGGCTAGGAGGGGGCGGCGAGGAGGACACACGCAACCCTAGTTTCCACAACCCTTGCCAGATTGCATCTGCGCACCATTGTAACTTTCGATTCCTTCGTTAATTCCACGACGAGACAAGCGGTAGGGACCTCTACGAGGCCTGAACCTAGGTAAATCTTTGTTCCCTGTGTGCTTGTCTGTTAGCCGATAGATGTCTCCAGCGCTCCCTCCTTCTCCAAAACCCAAGTCCATAACAATGGGCATTGACGAGTTAAACCCTCGTCAGCTAGTATTAGATACTCGACGGTAGCCTAATAAGATGATCCCTGTTAAAATAACCAACGATTGTGTTCCCCCTTAGTGTGCACCACCAAGAAAGTTCTTCGGTATGAGGCAGGCCGTGATGATCGGGTGTCAGACATATCTACGTTCGCATACAGTGGGTGCAAGCCATGTTGCACAGCGAAAACACTAAGGTTGAGTTGGCGAGCCTAGCACGCTAGAGAAGTGTGGCCTCGGAACGCGGATGGTCGAAAGATCGAGCATGAGTCGCATGAATGATGTGACCGACGTTTAGCGTCCACCCTTGAACCCACATTGATGGTCGTGATGATCGGGGGAGATGTGGCTGATAGGGGTCGTGTTATCACTAGGAACCCTCTTTAGGGATAGGTGTTTCTGAGTGGAGTTATTATTAACTCATTTAATTATAAACTTAGTATAAATTCCTTTTGCAATTATAAATGTAGATGGGCTCTTTCGTGTTTACAACTAAATGGTTAGAAGGAGAGAAGCTCAGATTAGATGGATCAAACTTCTCCATCTGGGTTGCCAGTCCCCATGTTCTCCTTAGCGAGAACGACATGGTTGACTACATACTCGACGGAATGGATCTGGATCCATCCATAGACCTTGAGACCCTAGAGGAGCGGAAAGACCGCTATCTCCGTCGGGAGATGGCCTCCTTTATTTCAGTTGTGATGCGTTTCGGAATGGTGGACGAGATGTGGCCTTTCGTGGATGATGTCAACCCTCGTTCGATGATGCTACAGCTTAGGACACATTTCGTGGATTAGACACGCATTTGGGAGCATGAGTTGATGGGATACTTCCTCTCCATTAAGATGGAGGAGAACTCGTCACTGGACAACCACTTACAGCACATGCATGATGTGTACATGAGGCCAGCATACTTCCTGGACATCTAGATTACAGGCTCTTTCGCAAATGTTGATGTGCTGCGGTCGCTGCCACCAAGCTACCAAGCACAAGTCAGGACTTGCGTAATGAGGGGCAACACGAAAACAATGGAGTTCCACCGGTTCATGACACATCTCAGGAATGTGTTGGTTGAACTAGATGTCGCTCAGGTCGTCAACGACAAAGGTATATATTTAATATACAGTTTTATAAATGTATAATCTCGCAAACACACTGCAGTGTTAAGTATATCTGATACTTGTTCTGTTTTGATGAAAATAGGTCCTTTTGCATAGAGGTGCTTGCTGGAGAGGAGGTGACGTTGCGTGTTGATGGCGAGCATGATGATGATGGCCAACGACACACTCCCTCGACATTTATCATTTAGTTTTATGTTTTAGGATGATTATTGTAATCGAGAGATTTGAACTTCTTTAGTGTGTCTCACACTTCGTGAGACGGTTATTCATATGAGTTTGTAACAAACAGTTGTTCTGCTTTTGTGAATAATTTCTATTCGTGTTCATATCTTGTTTGATTATGTGTGAATTATCCTTGTTGTTTGAAACTAATTGATAATGCATGAACATTTGTAAAATATTAAAAATGCCTTGTTTTAAAAAAATACCCAACTTAATGATATTTCATTAATGAATGAATGAAAAACCATTGTTTAAATTTAAAGTTATGTGATAATATGTGAAAGTCATTCGATTTCTTATCACATATAAATCATGCCTAAGTTCGGCAAAATAACTTGAACACCGTGTATTACTTGAATACAAAGTGTTTGATGTAAATACATATTCGATGTATTGGGTTTTAACGAAAATGGTAATTATCATTAAATGATTGTTTAAATGTGTAAAGTAAGTTTACCAAAGGAAACATGAATATGAAACTATTTGATTTGATCAAAGTGTTTCATCAATAAAAGGGTATAAGTATAAAAGAGAATCTAATTACTATGATTTGATCAATAGTAATGAAATTCGAACTTATAAGAATGGCATGAAAGAAATTGTGGAATGCAAAGTGTTTTGAAACATCAAAATGCAAAGCATCACAATGTGATATTAGATATCAAAAAGGGGTTGAATAGAAGGCACCAAATAAATCGTTGTAGTGTATATGTAGAGACCATTAGTTAGAAATAGTTAGCACTCAATTAGAATTAGTAAACCATTTGAATTCGTGAAAGTTTTGGGTTATTCGATATAACCAAAACAATAGCGAATAAGTCCTTGTAGTGTATTCATTGGAAACTTTGAATACGAAATCCATAGCTAAACCAAAAGGAAAGCAAAACTTGCATTGCTTGGATTTTGGTGCATTCTTGAGAAAGCTCACTTCTAGTGATGTTTCTCAATTATGGAGCAAATGGAAGATAGTGTAAAACACAATGAGGATTCAAAACCCTGCATCAGAGTGTCGAGAAGCGCAACGGAAAAGCGTTCCTGAACGATTCTCTTCACGGAAGGAAAGAATCAATGATTTTGATCATTGTGTTTTTCCCTCCACTATTGTTTTTCACTACATGAAGTAGGATTCAAAATGTAAATCCATATCTTGTATGGAAACATTTGTGAATCACTTGTCATGATTTGAAATGTGACATACCTACGAACTACAAAGGAAATGATGGTAAACTAAATTATGAGAAATCCTAGAAGCAAAATTCCCTTGAGATTAGAAAGCAATTAGTTGCTGAATCTCACAAGTAAAAGGAGTTACTTGAATTTTCCCAAATGACTGCAAAGCCATAGTAGTAAAAGGGGGTGAATGACAAAAGCACAATTTGTCAGGTATCGGACGAATTCAAATGAATTTGATTCAAGTGTGCTAAATGTCTAGTGGATTTAAAACTAGTAAAGTACTAGTATCTCATAGTAAATCTCCAAGTTTGATATTTGATCAAAGGATTTTGAAGTTATTCAAAATAGTAAAGGAGATATGCAATTTGCATAAAATTGAGTGTGATCTATGAGAGTCTTCCTAAAACAATATGTGATTGACATATTTTTTAAGTGGGAGCAATATGAGTCTCAAATTCAAATATGTAGAACATATTTTGAGTGGGAGCTTATAGGAGCAATTCTTAAGCGTGTTAAGGATGAAAGTGCAAATACTTATAAATAATGATTTGTAAGATGTAGAAGTTGATAATAGGTGTATTATGATATTATGTAGTATTCCTTAAGGGATTCTGAAAAGTGTTTCAAAATAGAAGTTAATTGAGGAACTAGTCCTTAATAACTCAAATTAGGAATAGCATTAAGTTTAACATCAATGGTTGAAAGAAAGAAAAGGATGATCGTCATCCACTATGTTGAGACATAGGTTCTATCTTAGAAACCATGATGGTAACTTAGTATAATATGTAATCCGATTAAGGAACGTTTGAAAGTGATAAAGTTCAAATCACAGAACGTTGAGCGAAGTTTGTCCGCAGTGTCTAGTAGAGAACTGTGGACATATTTTCCAAATCCATAAAGGATAACATATCTTAAAGCATAAAGAGTTATGTGTTGGAGATATGCCCTAGAGGTAATAATAAATGTAGTTATTATTATATATCTTTGTGTTTATGATAAATGTTTACATTCATGCTATAATAGTATTAACAAGGAAACCATTAATACTTGTGTGATTTGTAAACTTAATTTGAAGTCCCTAGTATAGCCTCTATACTTCACTAGCTTGTTGGTTGATTGATGATGTGGTTTCTTTGTCATGAACATTGAGATGTTATCAACAACAAGATCATATCGTTAGGAGAATGATATGGTGGACATACTCCTATAGACAAGCGTAGCATAAAGATCAAGTCATTTCAATAGTTCAATTGCTATATGCTTTACGATACATAGTAACCTAATTCCTTGACCATGAGATCATGCATATTGCCTTTCTTGGATGGATGCTTTGATGTCATCAAACACCACACCGTAACAGGTGGCTATAAAAGTGGCATTGGGTGTTGGAAAGTATTGGTTGAAACACATGGATCAAGAGTGGGATTTGTCCATCCACATGACGGATAGATATTCTCTGGGCCCTCTCGGTGAAATGTCATCCAAATTAGCTTGCAAGCATGTGACTTGGTCACAAGGGATCACATATCAGGAACGAGAAAAGAGTACTTATCGATGTGAGGTTGAACTAGGTATGCAGAGATACCGACGATCATGACCTCGGATAAGTAACATATCGTGAGACAAAGGGAAATTGGTATCGTATGTAAGTGGTTCATTCGATCGCAAAGTAATCGTAGAAATATGTGGGAGCCATATGAATTTCCAGATTCCTCTATTGGTTATTGTTCGGAGAAGTGTCTCGATCATGTCCGCATAATTCACGAACCGTAGGAGACACATAAGGATTGACGTTGTTTGAGTAGTTATGGTATTATGAGAAAGAGACCGAATGTTGTTGAGTCTTGGATGGGATCCGGGATATCACGAGGTGATCCGGAATGGTCCGGAGAATAAGATTCATATAAGGAAAGTCCCGTTTTGGAGTTGGGGAATGGTTCCGGTGTTTTCATCGGGAACATTCTAGAAGGTCCCGGAATGTCCGGCACTCCGGGGGGGAAGGGGTACATGAATGTGTCATTGCAAGATGGAATGATTGCATCATGTACTAAGTGTTCTCGCTGTCCAAAATAAAGGGTTTATTTAATTCCTAAATTGAAAAGTCAAACGGCTAGTTTGAAAGTCAAAGCGCAGTTTGGGAAGTGGGAAAGAGGAGGAGAGGTGGAGGCCGAGTTGGAGGAGGGTTCCTCCCTTGGCCGGCGCACCTCCTAGGCCGAGTTGGGAGGAACTCCTCCCTTGGCAGCCGCCCTCCCACCTATAAAAGCAAGGGCAGGGCCTCCTCCTACAAGTTCCTATCCTCTAAACTAGAAACTAGACCTAGACCCCGGTTTAGAGCTGTTTGGTTTAGAGCCTTCTAATTGGTTTAGAGCCCTCTAATTGGTGTGTCTAATTACTAGACCACTAATAGCCTCTCTCATAAGCTCCACCATACTGCACTGGCTTAAGGCGAAGCCTCAGGATCTCCCTCTACCTCCCATACGCACGTTGTCTTTGCGAATCGCGAGGAGAGTGCTACAACCTCCGGCCTTTGGAACAAGGGAGAGGAAGGTCTTCGTCGAGTACCGAACGTGTGACCGATCATGCAGGAGCGCCTGGGAACGCTGCCGGAAGGATCGTCTCACGCGATCTTGAGATCGGAAGAATCGACTACATCACCCACGAGAATCTGCTCTCGTTAAACACTTTGGAATCTTCGGTGAGTTATTCCATCGACTCGTTGCTACAATCTAGTAGATAGATCTTGGCTTGTTTGTTTGTATGCGATAGAAATTTTTGTTTTCCATGCTACGAACCCCTACAGTGGTATCGAGCCGTGTCTATATGTAGATCATTTGCCAGAGTAGAACACAATGGTCATTGGGCGTTTATGCTTTTATTGTAGATTGCTTTTTGTGTACTTTGCATCTTGCGGTATGTTGGTATGAAGCGGCCCGGGCTAACCTTACATGACATCGTTCATGAGACTTGCTCCACGATTAACATGCAACTTGTATTGCATAAGTGGCTTTGGTGCCTGTTTCTCCTAGCATAGTTAAGATCCAATTTACAACGGGTAATCAACAATGCTAGTATCAATGTTGTGGTTCTTGTTCGTAAGTTAGAACGACACTTATGGAAAGCCCCAAACCACGTAAAATATGCAAAGAAAGTAGAAGCGTCTAACTTTGTTTTGCAGGGGTGTCGATGATGTGATATGGCCATGATTGTGATTATATTTGATGTATGCAATGTTCCTTATTGTAAGTTGGCAACGGCGAGCCATATGGTTGTCTTTAATTTACTGTTAAGACCTGCGTGTCTATTCAAAATAGTTGTAATAGTTGAAGCTGGTGGACGACAACCATGAAGAAGCGTCATTGACCTTGATGCTATGCGGAGATGATGGAGATCATGTTAGGTGCTTGAAGATGGAGATCGGAAGCACAAAGAAGAAAGGCCATATCATATCACATATTATGAATTGCATGTGATGTTAATCCTTTATGCATCTTGTATTGCTTAGTAGACTACGGTAGCATTATAAGATGATCCCTCATGCACATAAATTTCAAGTTCTAAAGTGTTCACCCTTAGTATGCACCGTTGCCAAAGCTTGCTGCTTCGAAGCACCACGTGATGATCGGGTGTCTTTGATTCCGCGGGTGACTACAACGTAAGCAAGCCAGATTTGCTTATGCGGAAGCTAAGGTTTGTCTTGACGAGCCTAGCATGTACAGACATGGCCTCGAACACGGATCGAAAGGCAAAGCATGAATCATATAGTAGATATTATGAACATGATGATTGTTCGCCATTGAAACTATATCAACTCTCGTGATGATCGGTGTTGATGTAGTGGATTTGGTTCGTGTGATCACTAAAACAATGTGAGGATGTTGTTTTGGTGGGAGTTCACCTAGTTTAATTTCATTAATTAATTTGAACTCAATTTGTCATAAACTTAGTCTAAACTATTGCAAATATGTTGTAGATCAATGGCAGCCCCTACCATCAATTTTAATGCGTTCCTAGAGAAAGAAAAGTTGAAAAACAATGGAAGCAACTTCGCGGATTGGTTCCGCAATTTGAGGATTGTCCTCACAGCTGGTAATTTGACCTATGTCTTTGGATGCACCGCTAGGTGACCCACTGCACTGATGCTACCGATGAAGTAAAGAATGTTTACCTCGCTCGGAAGAATCAGTACTCCATAGTTCAGTGTGCTATCTTGTATGGTTTAGAATCGGAGCTTCAGAAAAGGTTTGAAGAGTCAGACCCATATGATATTGTCGAGGATCTCAAATTAATCTTTGAGACTCATGCGGCAATTGAAAGTTATGAAGCTTCTGAAAAGTTCTTTAACTGCAAGATGGAAGAGGGTAGCTCCGTCGGTGAGCATGTGCTTAAGATGTCCGCACGCAAATAAACTTCAAAGTTTGGGTATAGTGATTCCTAATACTTTGGGGTTTACCGCATCCTCCAATCACTACCACCAAGTTACAAGAACTTTGTGATGAACTACAACATGCGAACATGAACAAAGAGTTGCGAACTATTTGCTATGTTAAAATCTGCAGTGGAGATCAAGAAAGAGCACCAAGTGTTGATGGTCAATAAGACCACCAAATTCAAGAAAGGCAAGTCTAAGCGGAAGGGACACTTCAAGAAGGGTGGTAAGAAAGTTACCATACCGACGAAGAGGACCAAGGCTGGACCCTAAACCTGGCGAGTGCTTTTCTTGCAAGGGAGAAGGTCACTGAAGCGGAATTGCCAAAGTACTTGGCGATTTGAAGAACGGCAACATCAAGAAGAAAGGTATATCGATATACATGTTATTGATGTGTATCTCACTAGTATTCGTAGTAGTGCCCGGTATTTGATCTGGTTGGTTGCTCATATTTGTAACTCGAAGCAGAGCTACGTATAAACGGAAGCTAGTAAAGAACGAGGTGACGATGCGCGCGTGGGAAAGCGGATCAAAGGTTGATGTGATCGCGGTCGGCACACTACCTCTTCATCTACCATCGGGATTAGTTTTATACTTAAATAATTGTTATTTGGTGCTGCGTTGAGCATGAACATTATATCGGGATCTTGTTTATTGCGAGGACATTACTTGTTTAAATCCGAGAATAATGGTTGTTCGATTTATATGAGTAATGTGTTTTATGCACATGCACCTTTGATAGATGGTCTATTCATATTGAATCTCGATAGTAGAAATACACATATTAATAACATTGAGGCTAAGCGTTTGAAATCAGCGATAATTTGACCTATATGTGGTAATCGTCGTCTTGGTCACATTGGAGTGAAGCGTATGAAGAAACTCCATTCGATGGACTTCTTGAATCACTTGATTTTGAATCACTTGAAAGATGCGAAGCATGTCGATGGGTAAAATGACTAAGACTCCATTTTACGGTATGATGGAGCGAGCTCTGACTTATTGGAAATCATACATACCGATGTGTGTGGTCCAATGAGTGTAGCATCGCATGTGATGGTTATCGTTATGTTCTTACCTTCACGGATGACTTGAGTAGATATGGGTATATCTATTTCATGAAACATAAGTCGAAACTTTCGAGAAGTTTAAGGAGTTTCAAAGTGAGGTAGAGAATCAACGTAACAAGAAGATTAAATTTCTACGTTATCGTGGAGGTGAATATCTAAGTTCTGAGTTTGGCAAGCATTTGAAGAAATGTGGAATACTTTACAGCTTGACACGCCGGGAACACCACAGCGTAATGGTGTGTCTGAACGTCGTAATCGAACTCTCTTAGATATGGTTCGTTCTATGATGTCACTTACAGATTTGCCACTATCATTTTGGGGTTATGCATTAGAAACAGCCGCATTCACTTTAAATAGGGCACCGTCTAAATCCGTTGAAACGACACCGTATGAATTATGGTTTGGGAAGAAACCTAAATTGTCGTTCCTTAAAGTTTGGGGATGCGAAGCCTATGTAAAGAAGTTACAGACGGACAAGCTTGAACCCAAAGCGGAAAAAATGCGTCTTCATAGGATACCCGAAGGAAACTATTGGGTATACCTTCTATCATAGATCCGAAGGCAAAATCTTTGTTGCCAAGAATGGATCCTTTCTAGAGAAGGAATTTCTCTCGAAAGAAGTGACTGGAAGGAAAGTAGAACTCGACGAGGTTGTCGAACCTTCTCTCGAAATTGCGAGTAGCGCAGCACCGGAAGAAGTTCCTGTGGTGCCTGCACCAATAAGAGAGGAAGCTAGTGATGGTGATCATGAAACTTCGGTTGAAGTTGCTACAGAGCCTCGGAGGTCAACGAAATCGTACCACTCCATTGGTATGATTCCGTTATGAATGTCATGTTGGTGGACAACACCGATGACCCCGAGACATATGAGGAAGCAATGATGAGCCCAGATTCCAATAAATGGCAAGAAGCCATGAAATCGAGATTGGATCCATGTCGAAAACCAAGTATGGACTTTGGTGGACTTACGGATGGTAGGAAGGTCGAGAACAAATGGATTTTCAAGAAGAAAAGCAGATCTTTGATGGTAATGTTATCGTCTATAAAGCTCGACTTGTCGCAAAAGGGTTTCGACAAATTCAAGGAGTTGACTACGATGAGACTTTCTCACCATTAGCGGCTAAAGTCTGTGAGGATTATGTTAGCAATCGCTGCATATTATGATTATGAGATATGGCAGATGGATGTCAAAACAGCATTCCTCAATGGAGACATTGATGAAGAGTTGTATATGATGCAACCCAAAGGTTTTGTCGATCCTAAAGATGCTAACAAGGTATGCAAACTTCAACGGTCCATCTATGGATTGAAGCAAGCATCCAAGTTGGAATCAACGTTTGATAAGGTAATCAAAAGTTTTGGTTTTATACAAACTTATGGAGAAGCTTGTATTTACAAGAAAGTGAGTGGGAGCTCAGTAGCATTCTTAATCTTGTATGTGGATGACATATTGTTGATTGGGAATAATGTATACCTTCTTAATAGTGTCAAAGAGTATTTGAATAATAGTTTTTCAATGAAGGATCTTGGCGAAGCAGCTTACATATAAGGCATAAAGATTTATAGAGATAGATCGAAGCCAAATATCATTGTCACAAAGTACATATTTGGACAAAGTTCTAAAGAGGTTTGGAATGGAAGATAGCAAGAAAGGGTTCTTGCCCATGTTGCTCTGACCTTGAGTAAAACTCAAAGTCCGACATCGGCGGTAAGATAGAGAAAAGATGAGTAAGACTCCCTATGCCTCAGCCATAGGATCTCTAATGTATGCCATGCTATGTACTAGACCCGACATCGCATATCTTTGTTAGTCTAACTAGCAGATATCAAAGTGATCCGAGTGGATCATTGGACGTGATCAAAACATCCTTAAGTACTTGAGAAGAACTAAGGATATGGTTCTTTCTTATGGAGGTGATGAACAGCTCGTTGTTAATGGTTACACCGATGCTAGTTGGAACACCGATCCGGATGATTCTAAATCACAATCTGGATACGTATTTATTTTGAATGGTGCAGCTTAGCTGGAGTGCAAAGCAAAGCGTTGTGGCGAGATCTTCAACTGAATCGGAATACATGGTGCTTGCCGGAGGCTTCACAAGAAGCGATATGGATGAAAGAGTTCATTACAGTGGGTGTGGTTCCAAGTGCGCTGGACCCAATGTCTATCTCTTTGTGATAACATGGGCGCCATAGCCAATGCGCAAGAACCAAGGTCACACAAGAAGTCAAGCATATCAAGCTGCGTTTTCACGCTATTCGAGAACATATCCGGGATGGGGATATAAAGATTTGCAAAGTACACACAGATCTGAATGTGGCGGATCCGTTGACTAAACCTCTCCCAAGGGCAAAACATGACCAACACCAAACTGCCATGGGTGTTCGGTATATTACCATGTAATCTAGATTAGATGACTCTAGTGCAAGTGGGAGACTGTTGGAGATATGCCCTAGAGGTAATAATAAATGTAGTTATTATTATATATCTTTGTGTTTATGATAAATGTTTACATTCATGCTATAATAGTATTAACAAGGAAACCATTAATACTTGTGTGATTTGTAAACTTAATTTGAAGTCCCTAGTATAGCCTCTATACTTCACTAGCTTGTTGGTTGATTGATGATGTGGTTTCTTTGTCATGAACATTGAGATGTTATCAACAACAAGATCATATCGTTAGGAGAATGATATGGTGGACATACTCCTATAGACAAGCGTAGCATAAAGATCAAGTCATTTCAATAGTTCAATTGCTATATGCTTTACGATACATAGTAACCTAATTCCTTCGACCATGAGATCATGCATATTGCCTTTCTGGATGGATGCTTTGATGTCATCAAACACCACACCGTAAGGTGGCTATAAAAGTGGCATTGGGTGTTGGAAAGTATTGGTTGAAACACATGGATCAAGAGTGGGATTTGTCCATCCACATGACGGATAGATATTCTCTGGGCCCTCTCGGTGAAATGTCATCCAAATTAGCTTGCAAGCATGTGACTTGGTCACAAGGGATCACATATCAGGAACGAGAAAAGAGTACTTATCGATGTGAGGTTGAACTAGGTATGCGGAGATACCGACGATCATGACCTCGGATAAGTAACATATCGTGAGACAAAGGGAAATTGGTATCGTATGTAAGTGGTTCATTCGATGCAAAGTAATCGTAGAAATATGTGGGAGCCATATGAATTTCCAGATTCCTCTATTGGTTATTGTTAGAAGTGTCTCGATCATGTCCGCATAATTCACGAACCGTGGAGACACACTTAAGGATTAGAGGTTTTTTGAGAATTTATGGTATTATGAGAAATATACCGAATGTTGTTCGTAGTCTAGGATGTGATACGATATATCAATAGGTGATCCGGAATTGTCATGAGAATAAGATTCATATAAGGAAAGTTCCGTTTGGAGTTGGGGAATGGTTAGGTGTTTTCATCGGGAACATTCTAGAAGGTCCCCGGAATGTCCGGCACTCGGGGAAGGGGTACATGAATGTGTCATTGCAAGATGGAATGATTGCATCATGTACTAAGTGTTCTCGCTGTCCAAAATAAAGGGTTTATTTAATTCCTAAATTGAAAAGTCAAAAGGATAGTTTGAAAGTCTAACTGCAGTTTTGGTAAGTGGGAAAAGAGGAGGATATGTGGAGGCCGAGTTGGTTGAGGGTTCCTCCCTTGGCGCACCTCCTAGGCCGAGTTGGGAGGAACTCCTCCCTTGGCAGCCGGCCCTCCCACCTATAAAAGCAAGGGCAGGGCCTCCCCTCCTACACACAAGTTCCTATCCTCTAAACTAGAAACTAGACCTAGACCCCGGTTTAGAGCTGTTTCGGTTTAGAGCCTTCTAATTGGTTTAGAGCCCTCTAATTGGTGTGTCTAATTACTAGACCACTAATAGCCTCTCTCATAAGCTCCACCATACTACCGCTTAAGGCGAAGCCTCGGGATCTCCCTCTACCTCCGGTACCACGCCAGTTGTCTTTGCCGAATCATGAGGAGAGTGCTACAACCTCCGCGTCACTGGAACAAGGAGAGGAAGGTCTTCGTCGAGCCGAACGCGGTGACCGATCAAGGGAGCGCTATGGAACGCTGAAGGATCGTCTACGCGATCTTGAGATCGGAAAGAGTACGACTACATCACCCACGAGAATCTGCTCTCGTTAAACACTTTGGAATCTTCGAGGGTGAGTTATTCCATCGACTCGTTGCTACAATCTAGTAGATAGATCTTGGCTTGTTTGTTTGTATGCGATAGAAAATTTTTGTTTTCCATGCTACGAACCCCTACATTATGTTATAAGGGAATATGTTGGAAACTCCTGTAGATACCAATTGAAGTCAAGTAGGAAGCAAGGTGAACAAAGCATCGAAAGTTGCACAGAGTGCACTAGTGTTTCGATGAATACATTTATAATAATAGATAAGGGTACCATCTAAAGTGGTGTATAATGTTATGGCGGGGCTAGTTCGCTTTTAACGTAGAATGATGTGTCCTAGGGCACAATGCCCATGAGAAAGCCCTCGAGGTTGATCTAACGTCACTGTAGGCTCCTGGAATCAGGCCTCGTTCTACTGCCATGGCGACGATGCATACACACAGATGCTATCATGTGATGATAAAGTATTAATGTCAATCAAGGTGACATTAGTAAGTTGCAAAGGATTTGGGACTATAAAGTACAGACCCAAGACTCAACCTCGTCCATGAGCAAGCATGTTCAGGGTACCGGATACTTGGTGGCAATAATTGAGAACAAATGCAGCTAGTGTATTTGTACTCTAGTGCAAGTGGAAGACTGTTGGAAATATGCCCTAGATACAAATAGTAGTAAGGACTCTTATCATATTTCATATATTTTATGATTAAGTTCTATATCATGCTATAACTGTGTTGAGTGGAAACATCAATACACGTGTGATATACAAACAACCAAGGGTTCCCAGTGAAACTCTAGTCACTAGTTCATTGGTCAACAAATGATCATGTTTCCTGATCATGTGGCATTTATGCCAGTTGGAAATGAGGTCATCTCATCTGGAGAATGAGATGATGAACCAATACCCAACCTAAACATCGTGACCCGATCATGTCACGAAGTTCAAGTTACGATGATTAGAAATGGATCCTCGTAGACTATTCCTTAGACCATGAGGCTATATCAATCACTGTCTCCCGAGAGTGCTTAGATAGCATCAAACGCCATCTAGTAAAACGGTGGTTATAAAGGTGTGTTCAGGTATTCGGAGGAAACCGTAGAGGCAATATATGTGAGAGCGGGATTTGTCCGTCCATGTGACGGGAAGATACTCTAGGGCCCACTCGGAGAAGTTATATCTAATAGCTGCGCAGCGTGTGATTAGATCACGGGGATATCACTTGTCGGAACAAGTTAAGTAGCATTGTTCAGTAACGAGATTGGACACGACATGGTGATGTCATTGATCGAATCTCGGGCAATGCAAGTATCAAATGACAAAGGGAATAAGACATGACTGTCTCGGTTCAAACAATGAAAGATCTTCGTGGAACGCACAGGGGTCACATGGCCATCCAGGTCCCTCTGTTGATCATTGGTGCGGGAGTGTCCCGACCATGTCTGGAGTGTTCCCGAACCGTAGGGTATCACGCTTAAGGGCTTGATGATGCTTAGAGAGTGTTTATAGGATCGGTAGAATCACCAAAGAAAAGAAGGGAGAAAACCGGAAGGGTTTCGGTAAGTCCGGAGGATGTCCGGAGTGGAGGTGGAAGGTGTTTCATGGCCACGGAGATTGAATAATATGTGAATGAATGTTAAATATTGATTTAATCATTTATTCATAATTATTTAATAAAGAGAAAATCAATTAAAAAGGTCAAAGGCTTAATGGGCCAATTCCGGAGGGAGAGGGCCCATTAGGGGAAAGGAGAAAGGGGAGAGGGACCAAAGGGGAGGCCGGCTAGGTCTTTCCCCCCACGGGGCCCACTAGGGGCTGGCCGACGGCCACCCCACCCCCTCCTCTCCTTTAGTCCCACCCCGGGACTTGAGGGAAGGTAGTACCTCCCCTCCCCCTATATAAAGTGGGGTATTTGGCCTAGAAAATACACCCAATAATCAATAAAGGTCTCCCCACTTTTGGGAGGACCTCCAATTGATATTTTCTCTCTCCTCCTCTCTCTCTCTCTCTCGTGACCGTGGTCCCAAGTCTGGACTGCGCGAGCGAGAGACATCTTCACCGCGGAGCGCCATCACGCTGCGGGATTCGGATCCGGGAGCTCTACTTCCACAACTGCTGCTGGATCGGGGAAGCGGGAGTCATCGTCAGGCACCGGATGTGTGTAACTCCCACGAGGTGTCACACTTGAGGTACTCAAGTCGTTGGAGCCATAAGGAGCGCAAGGATTTCATCACGACCTTGAGGTCGGCTTCGGCTCGTCTACATCAACCACGCTCTCCTGAGCGTTGACAACGCTTTTCGGTCTTCGAGGGTAAGTTCGTGAAAAGCCCCTCCCGTTACTGTATTACTAATAGATAGGTCCTGACAGCTTCAGGGTTTCAGGGGCGTAGAGTAAAATTTATTGTTTTTATGCGCAGAACCCCTACAGGTGTGCCTTCAGCTTGAGCTAGTGTTTGTGGTCGCTAGGTGATCCAAGGACCTATATAGATTTGTGAACCTTTTCACAAAAAATACGATGTTCAAGAAAATATACTATGTGAAATTGTTATGTTTCAAATGTGACCCGTGGTTCTCACCAGTGTAAAATGTCTCTTTTTCTTGCACCCTTGAAGTTGTTTTACATCTTCTAACTATCAAACCATTGACCATCAGAGGTTTTTGATGACATGACGTTCAGTGTCGGTGAGCAGGGCCATCTCTAGAAATCGGAAGCCCCGGTGCGACTTTCAGAAGGAGGCCATAATTATTTTTTTCAAACTTAATAACGAGGTGCAATGGTCAACGCGATTGATTTTCTTGCAAGGACACATGGACACTAAACAAAAACTCAAGACTCAAGAACAACGTGGCAGGGGCACGCCAGCGCGACTCAAGTGAACCAGCCTAGGCAGAAATCGAGGTCGAGGAACCAGCGAAAGGATATGATCGGTTAGAATAATACAATTTATTATTTCTTCTAGGACATATTTCTGTCGCTAACTCCATCCCTGATAATATTCTGAGGCATGTAGTTGCTAAGATTTCATCTGCATTTGACCTATGATTTTAACAGTGCACTCTTTTTTTCGTTGATTCATCCAGGTGACTAATGTGTGGCAAGTAAACTATGAGGCAGATTATGTGTTACTTTAAGACTTCTCGTGTGTGTTTCTTTTTCTTCCACTCATATCTTGCATTGCTTTTCGCAGCATCTTCAACTAAGCGTGCATATTGAAGTTCTTGAAGAGCATCCCAACAAGAAGATGAAAGGAAGGCCCCCCACTGTTGGACATTTCAGGGAGCAGATGTCACCAACCCACTTCGTCAAGGTGTCGGTGGCACTAGGGCTAGGGTGTCTTCCTATCCCTAAGACTTTCAGGTCATATCTAGGACCGAACCTTCATTGGATGCCAATGAGAGGTGAACCTAAAGGATGTCAATGGCAAAGCAGTCATCGAGGATGGCTGGCCACAGTTCGCCAGTACGCATGCCCTTCGGCTTGGCTACTTTCTCTTCTTCGAGAAGTGGAACCTCAAGGAGTACATAGTCATTTGCGATCACTCTTGCTATGAGGTGGTCAGGCGGTGCCCTAAGCACCCTGATGACATGGCGAAGGTCATAAAACTAGACGAGGAGTGACTAGTTGATGCTTAGGTGTAGGATTTCAAGAACCTCATGTTATGATGGTACTATGTGATGTTCTTAAACTGTGTGTCTTTGATACTATGTGTCGTAACGGCAGTACTTTATCTATGTGTGTACTGTTGTTTATGTTCAGATTGTGTTGTTTGTAATGTTCATGTTTCTCTTCTTCATGTTCACGCTCTCTTGTGTCTGGCAACCTTACCACACTATAGAAGAGGTTACCACGGCGGCTATCGATGGACAACCAAGCCTTGCACGCTGGTGGCCAATGCATACAACCAAATGCCTGCACACCTTAGGGCATGGTTGGTAGCCCGTATGAAGCGCAAACAAGCCCGTCGGCTGCATTTTTGGGTTGTTTGGTAGGTTGGGCGTCGCTGGCATTGTGGCCAGTGCGCAGCCAGGCCCAGCGACGCCCAGGCCCAGCGACAACGGTCGAATCAGCCGTTTTTCCAGGGTAGGCCGCTTGCGTGCCTCTTGTTCCCCACGCATGCAACTCCTTCCCCCTCTTTCTCCTCTCTAAACTAGCTTAACTCAAGCACTTGTGATTATCACAACTAGGCTCCCAATTGGATCAAGCTTTACACGAAAAAAAATCGACGATGGGGTTCCATTCCAACCATTGGCACTGAGCTTCGTGCACTGTATCTTCTCAGATTTGAGATCAAATTTGGAGCTTTTTTGGACGGATTTCGTCAGATTCGTTGCACTCGGTCGATCTTTTGAAGTTCCCTTTGAGGAGTAGCTTCACCTCAATGTTGTGCACAACTCTCATGTTGCAAGTTTTGTGATTCGGTGATCATAGACGATTCCCCTTTTACGTACGTGTATGCAGGTTACTTATGCTTGTTCTTTCTTTGGTTCTCTTCCTCCTCTTGTTTTTCCTCAAGTCCTTCTTCCTCTTGTTCTTGTTCTTGTTCTTCCTCCATGAACCGGAGCGCCGCCGTTGTGCGCACGCGGCACCAGGCTTTCACAACGGCACCCTCAGATGGCCCTCACCCCGCTGACCTTCTACTTCCCGACCGCCTCCACCGCGCCATGGTTGATGGCTGCTAGCTGTGGTGGTATGAGTTAAAGTGTGTTTAGCTTTTGACTAGTGTGGTTGTTAGTGGGAAAGGAACCGGATGAAGCCAACCAATCAAAGTGGCATCTGCGTTGCCAACGGTTCGACCCGGATGACCAAACAAAGTTCACAACGTGCCTCTACCCTCATCTCGACCTAGCCATGCCCCCCCACATCCTCCCCCAGGGAGCTCCAAAATCGGTGCGGCCTACCAATCACGCTCTTACCTCCTCACAAACCACTCGTGTTCACACACAATCAAACAAACCACTCGTGTTCACACACAATCAAACAAACTGAAGAACATGGTTTTAGTTTTTTTTTGAGCAATTCAAGACCTTGGATTCAAGAACATGGTTTTCACCTGTTTCACCCTTAGAGATGTTCTAATGTGAATGTGGACAAAATGTTGACTTCCTCATGCGTTAGAGATGTTCTAATGTTCATGTGGACAAATTTTAGAATCCAAGTTGTTAATCAATCAACTGGTGTTAAACGTTTGAAGTTAAAACGTGAAGATGACCAAAGAATCAAAGTACTGGTAACTGTGAAAATGTAATACTCCCTCCGTCTGGACTCTGGACGGACGGATGAATACTTGGGTAAACGCTTTTACAAGTTATTAGGCATTCGGGATGAACATCTATTGGCAAAAAGAAAGATTTAACTGGAGCAGAAACATCCTCATGCGCCATGTTGAGTCACATATCAAACACCAAACCATATCCAACGGTTACAGCAGAGTTTACCAGCAATTACCGAACAGGCGTTTTAAGACATGCAAGTTGGTCATTCATCCAGGATACAGAATTCGGAGTTAACGTGAGCACAATGCTTGTTAAATAGTCACTCGCTCAGATGGGGACGAACTAAGGAGGTGTTTTTCAGCAGCGAACAAGCATCAACCGAGTAACAGTCCATGTACTTGTCACTCTGCATCTTCAATCTCTGTGTCTTCTGGAACACCTCGGAGGTACATAACATTGTTGCATCTGCAGATTAAGCAGCAAATCAGATTATCACTTGTGCATATGTAATGTAACAGTAAAAAAACTAATTAACAGCTATAAGATAGCTCCACATCTACTATAGATTGTTGACTTGTAGGGCTATAAGAGTGCTACCAGTTGTGAATTCATACTATTATTACATCTATCATCAAATATTTGATAAGACTTCCGAAAATGAGAGGATGGGAGTTCTATAAGTGTATTTTCAGCAAATACAGCTATGGACTACTGATACATTCTAGCTCACATGAAAGGTTGATGAATGGATTACCTTATCAGTATCTCACCCAAATTTCCAGAGAATTGCCCATCAATGTATTCCTCAGTATTAGCAAGCTGCAATTTCGAGTGAGTGTAAGTAAAAACTAGTATGGTGAAATGATGAAGAACTGGGAGTGTCCTCCATCACGTAAAATGGTTAACCACAAACAATGTGAACATTACCTGCAGATTCATGTAAGAGTCCACTGAAACAAGATATCCTGGGTACAGGAGAAAAGAATCCATGCATTAGTACAATGGAGGGCATATACAAGAATGAAACATCTGGAAAGGAAAATCAGATAATGCATGCAACAAACAAGTGCGGAAACCCCATAAAAGTACCTTTGTACTCCATGCCCCACTTCAGCTTCACGATGACTGGCTTCCCAGTTAAGTTATTTAAGAATGGCTTTGGGTTAACAGGAACAGTCTGCAGCAGAGATACACCAGAAATTAGCACATAATGTGCAAGGAAATAATAATACAGTACAGTTAATATCAGGTCATTTGTTATATATTTACAAAGATACGTAAAAAGATCTTCAGCACAACTGGGGTAATTTTGCAGCTAAGCATGGATATTGCAACATACATGACAGGTAAATCCTACAACTTAAACCTAAACCAAAAGAATTCCCCATACAGATGTTCTTGCGGATATTGCATTAATTCAACAGAATGCAAATCAAGCAAGTATACTACTAAGTGCTAACCTTAACAGAAAGATTCATACTACAAGACAACTCAACAATACAGGTAATTTAAATATAGCAACCCAGCAAGCACCCGGAAATAAAAGATCCCGATTCATATTAACTCATGAAAATAAGTTGTGAGCCAGCTACCACAACCAACTAGCCGATACTAAACTTATACAACCAACAAGATAGTACCCATGCCAGCATGCCAGATGCTGTATTCAGCTGAGAAGTGTCACACACATCAATTCTGTGTTGTAACAAAAACTCTGTTTAAAGTACAATTTTAAGGTTTGTCAATTCTGAACAGCATTATACTGACCTAATTGTGATGTTTTGGAGTACTATCAGTATACACAAAATTCGCCACTTGTAGATTCTAAAATTCACAGAGAAATATGACACAGCTGGATAAAAAGGTTTTACATATTTTTTCCTGGCAAGAACTACAGTCGGCATGAGTATCAACAGTGGGATGCTCGGAGCACCGGGTAGCTCGCGTTCGCAGCCACAGCTACATATGGCATCACTAACCGGCCCGAAGGAACAACAAATCGAAGGGGTCACTAACCCAGACCTCGGGACAAAAACTTCGATTCGAGTTCGATCTCCCGCTGCGCGTTCACCCAGTGGCTCGAACGAAACGACGCCCTACTGGCCCCGAAGCCTTCACTAGCCTACAGACCATCGCAGGTCGCTGCGCCACACAGACGACTAGGTGCCTCGACGCCGCGGCACAACCGCGCGACCTTCGGGTTCTCCCCTAACTGGTAACTTGCTGCATGAACAGATCTGCTACGGGAAGGTGGCGAAGGGGAGGAAAAGAGGGAACATACCGCCATCGGAGGAAACGAGCTGGTGGCGCGGCTGGTCGGAGGCGGAGGCGGAGGCGGAGGCGAACTTCGAAGGCGACGAGGAGGGGGAGCAGCAGCAGCCGTGCGGGGTTCGTGGGAAAGCGAGTCTAGGGTTCTATTGGAAACGGGGGATAGGAGATTTGTTGTTGGGTTGGGCCTGTGCCGTAAGTCGGCTACAAGCCTAAAGAGCTATAGACAGTAGAAATTGTTCTAGATAGCCGACCTAGAAGCTGATCTATGACTTGCTATATGGGCCGGGCAGCCCTGTTATTTGAACTGGGCTTCACGCTAAGTTTACTTTTTCTTACCTGCTTATCGTCTAAATTCTTAGAGCAACTCCAACAGACGCGCTACGCGCCGCGCTAAAAACTGAAAATTTTTTGCGCGAGAGCCCGCACCGTCCTGCAATAGACGCTGTATCTTCCCGCGCGCGGGAAAAACTTTGCCACGCATCCGGTTCCACGCGCTTCTTTCGACGCACCGCTCAGCGTGCGCTCGTTAAATGCAGCGTGGCGCGTGAAAGCAACCGTCACTTCCTCGCCACGCGAAAATCCCCTTCCTCCCACCTCTGCCGACGCTGCCACGCCACCGCCATCATCATCATGCGCCGCTGGAAGTTCCGGGTACCGAGGCATACGAGCGACTGGCACCTTCTATGCCGAGATCCGGACCGGCAATGAGCACATCGCCTTCGACACCGCGCACGAGGCCGTGGCGTGGCAGCTCGGCTGTCCACACGCGTCGATGAACTTTCACGACGTCTGGACGCGTGAGCAGGCGGAGGTGCTCGTGTCGCCGCCTCACCTCGTGACGGAGGAGGAGCGCTGCCGCCGGCGCGAAACGGAGCGCCGTCTGCTCATCATCGAGTGCGACGAGCGCCTGCGGCAGGAGTGGCTTCGCCGTTTTCCTGAAGACGTCGCGCCGCAGCGCAAGCACGACACCGAACAGGCCGCGGCCAAGGCAGCGGCGAAGCACCAAGAACGCAACGACCGCCGGGTGGACAAGGTGCGGAAGCGCGCCTTCATCGAAGCGCAGATGGCCGAAACGACGACCATCTCCGACGACGATCCCCGTTGAGACGACTACTGGTCGTCGACGCCGGTGTGTCCGGCACGACACCGGTCTCGTCCGGCGATGACTACATCTCGATCTCCCCGCCACTAGATTGTAGTACTAGTTTCTAGTAGTAGTAGATTCTACTAGTAGTAGTATTTTTCTTGCACTATGTATGTTTTTTCATGTTCTATGTAGTTTTTACTTTAATTTCTAGATTTTTTTCTGTCATATTTGTTGTAAAATCTAGTTTGCGCGCGCTCTAATTTAGCGTGTTTGTTGGAGGGTTCGTGCTGTAAATTTAGCGCGCACGTTTTCGCGCCTCTGCAGGAGGAGATTCGCGCGCGCTGCATACGCGTTTTACTGCGCCAAAATTTACAGCCTCTGTTGGAGTTACTCTTAGACCTAGCGAGATCCATACTGAACGGTATTTTCTCTCCTAGCCGCCGTCTCTCCTAGAGCTAGCCGCCGCAACACCTCCTCCTCCTCCATAGATGGTTACCACTCCTCCGGCCGGCTTCATCGGGTCGCAGGGGTGGTGAACCTAATTTATGGGTGGAGTTCTTAGTAAAAATATTTCAGAAGATTAGATTTAGGTTTTTGTAGACATCGTCTTGACGTCTACGTTAATGGAGATGTCATCGTTCGTAATAAGTGATCTTTGGTCCTTCGTGACGACGAGATCTTTCCGTTGTCAATGGTGGTGTTGTAAGATTGAAATTGTATATGTACGGTCTTTTAAATCTTATTCGCTAGATTGATCTTGGATTTTTTCTCATAATTGCTGTGAGGAGGATTATTCTCGCAATATTTGTCCCGGCTACTATGCCCTCGGCAATGGAGATTCGTACTCTCGATTTTCCTGCGACGTCGATCTAGCTGATCGATTTCTTTTCACTGGAATACTGGTGGTCGATGTTGTCTGATTACTCTAATGATTCGGGCGTGCACGTAACCTTGGCATTGCGTCTCAAATTAAAATTATAGAAAAACCCTCGTTATTATTTACAGGTCTATCGCTTGATATTTATATGATGTTAATTGGGCTGCCTTCAGATAAGTGCAAGATTGTGTTACGAAAGAAGAAGATTTTGAAGACCTTCAAATTTTACTCGTTTTCTTTTAGGCTTTATTTTGTAACAGTTGAAAATAATCCATGTACCATTCGATTAACTCATTCGATTAACTATACCGTGGTATTGATTGTCAAATGACACGCAGCTTCCGGCCGCGCATTCCTATCTACCGGCCGACTGGCCCGGGTCAATCTCTCTTGGCCTGCAAGTGCCACCGGAAATTCCCCATCCGACTGGAGCACACCGCAAGCCCGAGGGGATCTTGCTCGCTGCCGCTCCTCCTCGAGTCCTGGCGGCCGCTGCTCGTCGCGTCCAGCCTCCTGGGCTCCGGATCGAGCTCGCTCACCACCGCTGATTTCCAGTTCAAAGTCTCCTCCTGGCCTGGGTGCGGACGATTACGACCTCGGTACGGTTTGACCGAGCCCATACTTCCTCCAGTTCAAGGTCAGCCAGCGCCGCCTCACTCGAACGGAGCTGCTGTTCCCCTTCTCGCCGTAATCATTCCCAGGGGAGCACGCCGGGGTGCCATTTCCACCCACGCAGGTGAGCAGCTTCTCTGCCCGAAGCCACAAACTGGCCGCCATCTCTCTTGTCCAGTGCGTTCTCTTCATTTTCCCCTCCATCTAACATCGGCGCTTGTAGAGCCGACGGAATCCACTGCCGCCGTCGCTGGACCCTCCAATTCTGCGCGTCTCCGAGGGTAATATACCAGTCTCGCCTTCCTCGTGTATTTCTCCTGCCTGTCGATTTAAGCCGGTCACCTGAAGCAATTTACCGTGGAGCGAGGCGGGTTTTGCTCTTGGGCACTAAAGCGTGCCGCTTCTTCTTTTCAGTTGACCGGACTCGACAGATCACCATGACGACGGACAGGAGATGCGCCGCGAACCTGTTTGAGTACCTGCCCGAGGAGATCATCGACAAGATACTCATCCGGTTGCCGTCCAAGGACGTCGGCCGCTGTCGTGTTGTCAGCACGTCGTGGCGCAGTGCCACCTCCACGCCTGCATTCATGCTCGAACACCACCGCCGCCAGCCGTCACTCCCCATCATCAACGGGAAAGGGCGGCCGGCCAGTCTTGTCGTCGTCGCTGCTGGACCATCCAATCAACAGCTCTGGCCTTTCCTCCCTGGCTTCAAAAACCGTTCCAAGAAACACTTGCCTAAGTCCAGTCCAGCTTACACGTCCACACAGTGGGATCCAACGAGCCGAGGCACATCACAGTCACAATGCCACCAGTAGCCATTATGCCAGTAGTCTCGTCGCCTTTCGTGGAACATAATAAGTTACTTATGGAGCTATGCTCTTCATCCTATTTTTCACCACCAGTCCACCACCGTGGCAGCCTGCACTGGTTTCCTGATGGTGTCACTGACATTATGGGAGGCGCCGGAGACATCATTGTGCTCGACACAGGAGCCGAGTTATTCCGGCGTGTGCGCAGTCCCACCCAGCTGTGCTCTGGTAGGAAGTTGTTCAACATGGAGGGGGCGCTTGCTGTCTGGGCCTGCTCGACTCCTGGTTTCATCACTATAGATGTTTGGGTGATGCAGGATTACGAGGATGAGATATGGGCTTTCAAGTACCGGATTGACGTATCAACGGTCGGTGGAGGCATCACGGCAACTTTATTTAACTTCTTTCAAAAGAAAAAGGAAAAGGAAAACACCACTTGATTCAACTGTGCAATGGTTCAACGGCATGGCCGTGCTCAACGAGCGCGAGCTGCTGATCATGTATAATACGTAATAAACATGTGGTACGCTATGACATTGGTGGCACGTTTTTAGGAATGGTGAACCTCGGAAAGAGACAGTATCGTATGTTGCTTACTCAGCACCGCCTCCAAGAGAGCATTATCTCAAGAGGAGTGCTCATGTGTTTTCCGTCTTTTTTTTTGACACGTTTTCCAAAGAGCCTAGTTTGGGTTTGGATCATGCGGGTCGGAATCTGATGTCAGTTTCCTTAATCTCAGCCGTCAGGCTGCTTTGGAACAAAAAACAGACGAAAAGCACAGGAGCACTCCACTTATCTCAATTCCATCCCTCAAGATGCAAGGAGAAGATGAGGATCCCTCTATTCTCCCCGGGACATGTTTGAATGTTCAGGACTCCTGGTATGCTTTGCCCTTGGATTCAGAGCATGCCTTTTCTTCTTCTTAGTGCTTGCTAGTACTACCAGTAGAACATGTCGGTTTGGATGGCCGCAGTTGCTCTTACTTATTATGATGTGTTGAACGTCCGTCTTGTTAATATTCTGAACGATGGAGTACCGACCTATGATATTAGAACTTCATTACTATTCCTCTCCGCGTCCCAGATTTACTCTGATTTTGGCGCGGTTCTGATGCATGAATGACAGATGAGAGATCCACACTCAATCACTCATGGTCATGCTCTGAGTCAAGGCATTTTCAGTCGTTGGAATTCCTATCTTGGATCTCTTCCGCGGCTCTGTTTGTTTGTTTGATCTCTGTTGTTCAGTGTGCATTTGGTCGTAACAAAATTTCACCAGGACGCATCTGCTCTTGAACATGTTCTGTCAGGCATACTTGCATAGATGTGTGTATTATGGCGTTCAGTTAGTAGCATAGTTTTTGTCTGATTGTTACCTCAGTGCTGTTATGATTGGAGAATTAAACCTTGCTGCTTTGGTCGTGTGGGAGCACTGCCAGTGCTAGGGCTTTGTTTCTTTCTTGAAGACGTGCTCTCCTTCTTGGTTCATCTTTCAACGTATGGAAAACTTTCAAATTAATTACATGACGTCAGTTCGGCTGACTGGCTGCATTTCTTTTTGTATGAAAAATCCAGCAATTTTTTTTTTTGAGTTTTAAAATCCAGCAATTTCAGTGGTGATATGAAACTAGTTATGCGATTATGCCATCTGGATTGTTTGTATCCACCACTGAAACCGGAGCTCCGCAGGTCGTCAGATTTCTGCACGCAACTAATTAAAATGCCTGACTGAAACAAGTTGCACTAGAATGATCTCCAGGCAAGAAAACACTAGCACTGCAATTCACAACTGGACTACATTTCGTTTCTCTCGTTTGACAAGCTGTTAACCTTACGCTACCAATACCAGAGTATCTGTTTATAATAATCAAGACGTCCCAATGAGCATAGCATTGCATCTATCAGTCAAATATAGAAACCAAGAGTTCTAGTACTTCCTCCGACCCATATTAGTTAATTTGAATTTATCTAGATTCAGGTGTATCTACTATTAAATATGTCTAGATACATCCGAATTTAGACAAACTCAAGTCAACTAATATGGGTCGGAGGGAGTACAAAGTTTCACCAAAACGCAGCAACCACCGAGTTTTTCTTCAACTCATAGAACTTCTGAAACTTTCCAGATAGTGAATGTAAAAATGAACTACAGCTACAGATGCCACCAAAACACATCAGCCTCCTAGTCTTATGCTGCCACGACGCCTAGCTTCTGCTGGCCTTGGAGATCTCACTTGCGACTCCTACAGCATATTGGCACCCATTTGTGGTTCCAGTTTTGCGCCCTCCTTCACCTGCAACTTCGACCCAAATTCCATCCGATAATACTCCGTCCATAAAGATAGAGCTAAGATTTATTCCAAGAGCCGGTTATCCTCCCAGAATCTGATTTTTGCTCCATCCCCTACTTTAAGTTTGCAATAGGACACGAAAAGAGGCTTGGCCTCCTTAAGGCCCTGCCAAAAGTGTGAGTCCCCATTTTCTGTGTACACATTGCCCTAGAGTTGAGTTTCTAAGATATTAGTTCATAAGAAAAGTTTGCCACATCCATTGCTCAATCCAAGCCCGATTGCGAGACAAAAACACACTAGTTCATGGCGCTAGCAGTAATAAATGCCTACGCACGTTGCCTTGCTTGCTTGTTTCGCAAAGGAGTAAAATACACCCATAGTCCTGGAACACCATGCCTATGTCTGTCTACACAACGGTCCTGGATCATAGAAACTGCCTCGTTACGGTCCCGGAACTCATCTTGGATGTCTATATACGGTCATGCCTATGTATGCTTATGACGTGGCGAAGGTGGTGGACCCACAGAGAGGCTCCTGTCTGGTCCACGACGAACGTGTGACAGCACCGAGCCATTAAAATCAGCAAATTCCCCTTCCCCTTTGTAGAACCCTAATTCGAGCTGACCACTGGCGCGGGGAGCGAGCAAACGGCGGTGGCTGGAGGTCGTCGGAGCCGTCGAGAGCTTTTCTGCTCTTCCCCACTCTCTCTGGCTTTTTCATCTACTGGTCTCCTCTTTCTCATGGGTGGCAATGGTGGCTGGAGCTCGTCAGAGGACATGCGGTGGCGCTTCCCGCTGGTGATCTGCAACAAATGCAACGTCTGCGGGTTCAAGCACTATGTTTCAAAGATTGAAGACAATTTTCTCAGGCATTTCTACAAGTGCTCGAATCATGGGGCATTTGACTTCTTTTCTCCTCTTTGCGTGTTCTTCCTCATCTGGCTATTTTTCTGAATTCTCCCCGTCTTTGATTTTGTTGGTGCAGACTCATAAAGATGGCTGCAATTTTTGAAAATGGGAGGATGTCTATGATCTGTTTAGTATTGGAGACATTGGGCAAGATCAAACTCAATCCAGCAGCTCTATCTTTGATAAGCAAGAAATCCAAGTTGTGCAATTGGAGCAGTAGTGAAATTGAGAAGCAATTGGAGCATATTGTGCTGCTGTTAAAAGCTGTATTAGGTTGCTTAGGTATTTTAGCATTTCTGATGCTTCTAGTTGTGTGGAAGCAGTAGTATGCCCCTGTAATTTGATTATGAACTATGAATGAAACTTGTGTTTGCCAATTTAAATTTGATTTCGAATTATGAACTATGAAATTTTGCTAGCTCTGTCTATGTACACTGTTTGTTCCCAGACATTGTAAAACAGTTCATCACAAATGTGACTCCAAATGTGATCAGATTTGACTATATACTTCACAGATAAATATAACATCAAAATAGACCAGCATATTGCAACATCATGTAGCAAATTGAGTCCAACATCAGTGCGCTACACATAGGAAATAACTTATGCAGTAAAATAAGAACCTAATAGGTAGAACACTATGTGCAACATCACTGCACTAAAAATATGAAATAACATAGCAAAATAACATCAGTTCTACTTATCCATGTCATTGTCTAAGCAAGGAGGAGGGACCTTTGGGTAGTCAAACATGGAACCAAGTTTTCTGGGTTGTTGGGTATGCTGACCTACTGCCTTCCTCCCTCCTTCTCTTCTTGTTTTGTTGGGAGGCCCTGATCCCATGTAGCAGCCTAGCTTGTTCTTCTTTGAAATTAGCTATCTGGGCCAAATTTGCTTCTTCGGCAATTCTCCTCTTCTCTTACCAGGCCAGAATCCTTTCTATTTTTGCTCTGTCATGAGCATATTTGACATGTTATTATTTTGCCATTACAGATCTCCTCATGTGCTCTTCCCAAGCCTTCTGTCTTGATGCTTCTTGTTGCTGAATGTTGTGAGCAAGTTCCTTTTCTTTTATGGATCTTGCTTCTTATTCACTCTTTTTCTTTGCATCTTGTGCTTGCAACTTCTTAGCTTATTTAGCTAGTTTCTTCTTATCTGCCAATTCTAGCTTGGCATCCTCTGCCTCCTTTTTCCTAGCTTCCTAAGATAGTTTTTTCTGATTAGCCATTGCTTTTTTCCTCTTATGCTTAACTCTTCCTATCTCTTCTTTTCTTCAGCTAGTAGTTGCTTTGCTTCCCTCTTAGCATTTCTCTTCTCGTCATTAGCTAATTTCTTAGCTAAAGCTTATGCTTTATTATTCTCAATTACAACAACTCTCTTTTCTTCATCTTCTTTAAGCTTGGCCATAGCTGCATCAAACTTTGCCTAGTCTGCTATGTCCCTTCTGGTAGCTACAACTTTCAACTTAGCTGTTGTTAGAACCTGTATTTTTCTTAGAAGATCCCCATCTTTCGTTATTATAGTTGCTTGAACAAGTTCATTGAGAACATTCTCATGGATGAAAGAACATTCAAGTGATTGAGTAACCTGAGATGCCTCTCTTCCTATAGATGTTCCCTACAACATTACCTTGTCATTATCATTATCATAGCAAAACATAGCAAAATGCAACTGAGTAAACAAAAGTTTCCACGATACCTCAGCTAGTAAAGCACTCAATACTGTAGGCTCATATGTGGTTGTGTCCTTTTGTAAACATTGACTGCAAGTGATGCTCCTACAAGAGAAAAAAGATTAGTAACCAAATCATGGAAGCATTAAGAGTAATAGAAGATATAGTAGTAATAATAGTACCTTCGTAATAAGAGGAACATCCTCAACATCATCTTCTATCTCTCTTTCTTCCCTTGCCATATTTTTCTCTTTCTTTTCAGGAATTAAACCTAACTTCTAGTCTATGAGGCACCTTTGTTGTGTCCTGAGCTTCCACAGTAGCTACAGCGCATCACCACTCCATGCTTGCTCATTTTCTTTTCACCATTTTCCCTTCTTTCTCCTTAGGTTGTTGTCTTCTATTTTTAGTGGTCTACCAACTTTTTTCTGATACCTTGGTTGTTTGATTTCCCTAGCATCAACCTTCTCCCATTTCCTGACATATTTACATGGCCAAATTATGTGCTCATATGCTTTGTAGTACATATCAATTGAGTAGCATGAACCGAATATCTCTCTGGTGATTTCCTGTCATGTCCCAGTGCATACACAACATGCTAGCAAGGAATCCCAAAAAGATCCCATCTCCTGCAGGTGCATGTTCCTTTTTGAAGATCAATGATGTATGGAGTTCCCCTCTCACAGATTTCAAATATTCATTCCCAGATGGTTTTGCTTCACAAAAATTGACCATTCTACATGTTTTTGTAACTTTTTCCTTATTTTAGGGCAAATAAAATTGTGCCAAACATGGACTAACCTTCTATTTCCTTGTTGTAAATTATTTTTGTAATTTGACACTTCATCTTCATGATCATTGCAAGAACATGCATCTCTCTTGCTTCCAAGATGTAGTTGTTGAATACCTCACAAGTGTTGTTCAAGAGAACATCACATTTTGGAAACTCACTTTGGAATGCTTTCACCCAAGTGACATGATACAATTCCTCTATCCAGTCATGGGATGTTTTGCTCAGAACCAACATTGCATCCATGTTTTCCTACCACTTTGCAGGGTGGTGCTTCTTGCACATTTCCACAATTGATTCTTCAAAAATTCACCTTTAAAATTCTTGTTGAAATTTTGCTAGAGGTGCCTCACACAAAATCTGTGGCCTCTCTCTAGAAATAGTTCTTTCACAGCCTTTATTAATCCCTACCAAAATAAACAACTGAGTAGAGCTATCATGTTGACAGTAAGTTTATATGGTGTGCATATCCTCGAGGCTTGTTGACAAGTCTAGAGGATAGGTTGTGCATGACCTCGACACTTGTCGATAAACCTCTATGATAGGTTGTACATGACCTCGACACTTGTAGACAAGCCTTGAGGATTGGTTGTACATGACCTCGACACTGGTTGACAAGACTCAAGGATATGTTGTACATGACCTTGACACTTGTCGACAAGCCTCGAGGATATGTTGTACATGACCTCGACCTTTGTCGACAAGCCTATAGTATATTTTGTACATGATAAAGACAAGTATCAAAATACAACTAGATAAAGACAACTAGGTAAAGAAAACTAGTATAAGACAAGGATCACATAAAGAACAACTAGCTGCAGACAAGGCAATGATGAAACTTACTCTTTGTTTATCATACATGATGGTCCAAGGTCCGGTGTGTTCACAATACCAACATCTTGCTTTAGTGTAGTCAAAAAAACTTCTAGGAGCTTGTGTTTTCAACTTCTATAGTTTCAATCCAATTGGGAAAATGCAATCATTAGGGTCCATTCCAATGGCAGTGAGAAAAATTCCACCAAGTCTTCAAGTGACAGCCATCTATAAATATTACGGGCCTACATCCAGCCAGGAACTCTCTCTTGCATGCATCAAAGGAGAAATAACACCTATCAAAGTGTCCTTAATCATCCAATAGCAATAGGAATGTGCTCCTTGGATTTGATCTTCTAAGAGCATTCCCAAAATCCCAAAGTTGTAATGTTTTGTTTCATCGCCATAGATGATATCAAATGCATGCTTTCTAGCTCTTCTAAGCTTACCCCTTTTTGGTGTCATCTTCCAAATCTCTTTGCACTAGATGACCTAGACCCCTTGAAAAGGGATCGTATGGGCACCTAGAGGAGGGGTGAATATGTGCTACTTCAAATTTTAGTTCTTTTTCAATTTAGGTTTGACATAAAGGTGAATTATCTATATATGAAACTATGGTGAATTTACCTATATGACAACCTAGCAACTAAACAAGAAAAACGAGTAAAGGGCGGTAAAAGGATAGAGGTAACCGAGAGTGGAGCACGAGGAGACACGGGATTTAGTTACCGCGGTTCCTTTCTTTTGAGGGGAAGTACATCTACTTTGGAGGGGTGGGCGGTACTAAGACCACCACGCCACAAAGGCCTCACCCTATTCTATGGTGGATCTGAAGGAGTTATGCCCTAGAGGCAAATAATAAAGTGTATTGTTTGATATATCTCCTATATGTTCATAATACGTTTCATACTATGCTATAACTGTGTTAATACGAAATGTTAATACACGTGTGGTATGTAAACAAACTGTGTCTCTAGTTACCTCTAGCGAACTAGCTCATTGGTCATGAGGATGATCTAGGGTTTCGAGATCATGGGCATTTATGCCAATTGACAATGAGGTCATGTCATTAGTTGAATGATGTGATAGACATACATCTGACAGTTGTATCTTAATGAGATCTGATTACGAAGTTCACCATTGATGATAAACACAGAAAACCTCGCAACCTGATCCTTAGACTGTGAGATAATGCAAATCACCATTCTGGAGGAAGCTTAGATGACATGAAACATCATCTCGTGACAGGGTAATCAAAAAGTTGCTACTCAGGTTTTCCAAAGGAATGCGCTGAGGAGTACATATTAAGACCAGGATTTGCCAATCCATGTAACGGATAGATACATGTGGCCATCTCGGTGGTGTTGAATTAACGAAGCTTGCAAGCATGTGACTTGGTCACGGAATGCAACGACATGGTAACGAGTAAACAAGTTTATCGGTAACGAGAACAAACTATGGTATGGAGATACTAAAGATCAAGTCTCGAATGAACTAGGTATCAAGAGGCAAAGGGAACTAGAAATGACATTTACGGTTCGAGCGATAAGATTCGTGAAATGCACGGGGGTCAACATGGGCATCCAGGTCCCTCTGATGATCATTGATATGAGAGAGGTCTCAATCATGTTCGTAGTGTTTCCGAACCGAAGGATGTCACGCTTAAAGGTGGGGATGCTTAGGGATAGATGTTGTATCATAGGAGAAATAGAGAGAGAGAAACCAGAATAGTTCCGGATAACATATGATGTTGATCGGAGGGGGTCCGGAAGGAGTTCCAGAGTGAAAGAATATAATAATATATGTATCTGTATATTAATTGGAGAATTAATATTAAATATATATTTTATTTTATTTTTAAAGGCAGCCCATTGCTAATGGGCCTCACCCCAAAGGGGCAAGGCACCTAGGGAAGGGGGAAGCCGGCCAGGGCTTGGTGGGCTGCCCAAGTGGGTCCCGCCTAAGGCCGGAGGCTGCCCCTTGGTGGCTGGAGGGTGTGGGCATTAGTCCCACACTGCCTGCCCCTTGGGTGGTGCACCTCCCCTCCCACTATATATAGGGGTCCCTCCTCCCCTTGGAATCATCCCATTCTCTCATTCTCTCTCTCTCATTTCCATTGAGGACTTATCTGTAATATTGGAGAGGACCTCTAGGGTTTTGAGATCACCACTTTCACACTACCATCGTGTGATCTTCGGTCTGTCATCTTCTTCTTCTGCTGCTCGGCTGGATCAGAGCCCGGGAGACATCGCCTACGCCGGACGTGTGTAGTACTTCAGAGGCACCACACTTGGGGTGCTTGGAGCTACTCGTCTTCATCAACATACGCCTTCCTGCGTTAGGCATTCATCGATCTTCAAGGGTATGAATATCGTCTTCCTCTTTCCGTTACTTATGTCTAGATAGTATAGATCCTGGTGTTAGTGTTCGCATAGTTAGAATTTTTTTGTTTTCTGCTAGGGAACCCTACAGTGGTATCAAAGAGGGTATGGGTAGACATGTACGGATAGAACACATAGCAATATGTGGGCATTGATTTTCTAGTTGCTACCCTCTTTTATGTTCTTGTTCATATCATGACATTGTTTGATGAAGTGGCCCCCAACCGACCTCACATGGTGATTCACGAGACTGGTCCATAGTTAAGTGGCTTAGGGGGGTGTCTGTCTCTCTACGGTAGTTGATATGGAATCGACATTGGAGGGCCCTAAAAAGGGAAATTAAACGGCAATCATTAAATCCATGTTGTGGCTCTATGTTCGTAGGTGGGAAGGGGTTCTACCGTGAAAGCCCTAAAGCCGTGTAAAACTTGCAATAGATAATATAGAGGAGTCTATCTTTGGTTTTGCATAGGGGCTAGCGTTGTGACATGGCAATGACAAGTTTGTGAAACTTTTATTGAAGCTCTCGATGGTGATCAAGATGCTACAACCACGTCATAACACTTTACTTTATGAAGTATCTTTGTGTGCATCTTATTATGCTAGTATGATAGAATATACGACGGTAGCATAATAGGATAATCCCACATAGAATCCCAGTCTTAGTATTCCCCTTGTGTGTGCACCACCAAGAAAGTTCTCCGATATGAGGCGGACTGTGATGATTGGGTGTCAAACATATTTGCGTTCGCATACGGTGGGTGTAAGTCATGTTGCATTGCGGATACACACAAGTTAGAACTGGTGATCCTAGCATGTGTAGACATGGCCTCGGGATACAAGAGATCGAAAGGTCGAGCATGAATCACATGGTAGATGTGATCGATATTGGGGAATGTCCACCTTTGAAACTGCTTTACCGACCGTGACAATCGGGGGTAGAGTAGTGAATTAGGGTCATGTGATCACTAAACGAATGGAGGGATGTTCGTTTGAGTGGGAGTTCTGTCTGTTTTAGTTTAGGAACATGAATTAAAACTTGAACTCATTATTATGAACATGGTCTAAACACTTTGTAAATCCATTGTAGATGTCTCACCCACCCACCTTCAACCTTAGCACTTTCCTCGAGAAGGACAAGCTGAAAACTGATGGAACCAATTTCACCGCATGGTTCCGTAATCTAAAGATCCTCCTAGTCCCCTACAAGTTGACTTATGTCATCGAGGCTGAGCTTCTAGCTAAGCCTATAGATTCCGCCTCCTAGGACGAAAAGAATGTCTAGCAGCCAAGGCGGATGATTTCTCCCTCATCCAAAGTGGAATGCTCTATGCCATGGAGCCAGAGCTTCAAAAGCATTTTGAGAAGATAAATGCTTTTGAGATCATTGAAGATCTCAAGGTTGTCTTTGCTCCATAGGCTCGAGCGAAGAGGTATGATGCTTCCGAGCTCTTCTTCTCTGCTAAGATGGAAGAGCACATCAGTATTAGTGAGCATGTAGTAAAAATGTATGGCTACATTAAGCGCTTGAATGCTCTGGATTGCAAAATGCCGAAAGAGCTTGCGATTGATAGGGTGTTGCACTCGTTTCCCCTAGCTACAGGAGCTTTGTGATGAACTAAAATATGCAAGGGATGAATAAGACCCTTGCTGAAGTGTTCGCCATGCTTAAAACTGCTGAGGTAGAGATCAAGAAGGAGAACACGGTGTTGATGGTCAACAAGACCACTAACTTTAAGAAGACGGGGCAAAAGCGAAAAGGCAAGGGCAAAAAGCCTAAGAAAGATGGCAGGTTCTTTGCCAACACCTCTAAGGCTGCCAAGCCTAGCCCTAAGACCGGCACCAGGTGCTACTACTGCAAAGGGGATGGGCACTATAAGCGCTCCTACCCCAAGTACCTTGAAGACAAGAACCAGCAAAATAGCCGCCAAAGACACAGGTATATGTGATATACATGTTATAGATGTATTCCTTACAAGCGCCAGGAGTAACACCTGGGTATTGATACTGGTTCGGTTGCTCACATTTGTAACTCTCAACAGGATCTGCAGAGTAAGAGGCGCCTGAAGAAGGACGATGTGACGATGCGCGTTGGCGATGGATCGAGAGTCGATGTGGTGGCCATAGGCACTTTACCTCTACATATGCCATCAGGATTAATTTTAGTTTTGAATAAATGCTACTATGTACCCGCATTGAGTATGAATATTATTGTGAGTGCATCTTGCTTGTTGCAAGATTGTTATTCATTTAAATTAGGACAAATGGTTGTTCTATTTATATGAATGATGTCTTCTATGTTCATGCGCCTGTGTGTAATGGTTTTTTCTTACTGGATCTTGATTGCAATACTCACATCCATAATATTGATGTTAAATGTTGTAAGCATAATGATGATAATTCCATGTTTAGGTGGCATTGCCGTCTTGGTCACATTGGCATAAAGCACTGAAGAAGCTTCATTCAGATGGACTTCTTGGATCATTAGATTTCGAATATCTTGATACATGTGAGCCATGCCTTATGGGCAAGATGAGTAGGACACCCTTCAGCACAATGGAGAGAGTTGCAGACCTACTGGGAATCATACATATGGATGTATGTGGGCCAATGAGTGTCTCAATATGCAATGGTTATCGTTATTTTGTTACCTTTACTGACGATTTGAGTAGATATGGATATATCTACTTAATGAAGCACAAATCTGAAACCTTTGAAAAGTTCAAGAAATTTCAAAAAGAAGTAGAGAATCAACTTAACAAGAAAATCAAGCATCTCCGATCAGATCGGGGAGGCGGGTATTTGAGTTATGAGTTTAACATGCACTTGAAGGATTGTGGGATCATACCACAGCTTACGCTAGCCGGAACACCACAGCGCAATGGTGTGTCAGAATGGCGTAACCGTACTCTATTGGATAGTATACGGTCCATGATGTCTTTGACTGATTTGTCTATATCATTTTGGGGATATGCGTTAGAAACTGCCGCTTTTATTTTAAACCGAGCACCATCCAAATCCGTGGAGACAACCCCATATGAGATGTGGTATGGCAAGACGCCAAAGTTGTCATTTCTAAAAGTTTGGGGATGTGAGGCTTACGTTAAGAAACTACAGGCTGACAAACTTGAACCCAAAGCGAAAAAATGTATCTTTGTAGGATACCCAAGGGAGACTGTTGGGTATACCTTCTATAACCTAGCCAAAGGCAAAATGTTTGTCGTGAAAAACTGCACCTTTCTTGAGAAAGAGTTTCTCGCTAAGGGAGTTAGTGGAAGGAAAATTGAGTTAGATGAAGTTGATGACCCTTCTCTCCAAATTCGGAGTAGCGCAACTGAAGCTGTTCCGAAACCGTTCTCCAACATGGAAGAAGAGCCCAATGATGATGATAAAAACAACAACATCGAAACTCTTGCGCTTTGTAAGTCTATGAGAGTTCGTACCACTCCTGATTGGTACAGTAGCCTGATACGTTGCTAACGTATCCATAATTTTTGATGTTCCATGCTTGGTTTTATCCACTTTCTTATGTTTTGTCCACACTTTGGAGTACTTTTCGTATGATTTCTTGGACTAACCTATTAACAAGAGCCACAGTGCCAGCTGCCTATTTTCTGCTGTTTTTGGTTCCAGGAAAGTCAGAAAATGAATATTCTCGGAATTGGACGGGACAAAAGCCAAAGTCAGTTTTTCACCGAGGGACACCCGGAGCTAGAATACGAGATGGAAAAGGGCCAGAGGGTGGCCACACCACCTGGCCGCGCGGCCTGGCCTGGCCCACGCCAGGGGGTGGTGTGGCTAGCCCAGGCACCCCCTCGGCCTCTCCTTCTGCTTATAAGATGCCTCCGATACAGAAACCCTAAGTACCCGATAAAAATTCCACGAAAGAGTCTGTAGCCGCTGTCATCTCCATCCCTAGATCGGGAGGGATCAAAAGCTCTTCCCGGCACCCTGTCGGAGAGGGGAATTCACCCTGGAGGCCTTCTTCATCATCATGCAAGCCTCCGGTGTGATGCGTGAGTAGTTCATCTCTGGACTACGGGTCCATGTAGTAGCTAGATGGCTGGTTCTCCTCCTTTGTGCTATCATGTTTAGATCTTGTGAGCTCCGTTCATGATAAAGATCATGTATTTGTAATTCTGCATGTTGTGTTTGCGGGGATCCGATGGATATTGAGATGCTATTTTAGATTGATTATTGATTCTATCATGTCTTTGTTATTTGTGATCTTGCACGCTTTCCGTTGTTAGTAGCTATCTTAGCCAAGTAGATGCTAGCAACTCCAAGAGTTAGTATTTATGCTCGATAGTGGGTTCATGCCTCTGGTAATCTGGGGAAGTGACAGAAATCTCTAAGGTACTAGATGTCCTGTTGCTATTAGGGAGAAAACAACAATCCTTTGTTCATAGAACAATTGTATTGTTTACTTTACACGCAATTCCTAATGTAATTATCCGTTGCTTGCAACTTAATACTGGAGGGGGTTCGGATGATAACTCGAAGGTGGATTATTAGTCATAGATGCAGTTGGATCACGGTCTATGTATAATGTTGTAATGCCCAATCGAATCTCAAAGGAGTCAAGATGATTAGTATATGCTTGTATGCTTTCTCGATATTTAGCAATTGCCTCGCTGTAATTTGTTCACCCAACATGTCATCTATCTTAAGGAGAGCCACCTCTAGTGAACTATGGACCCCGATCCTTTCGTTTATCATCAATCTATGATACATTGCAAATGTATCTATAATTTTTGATGTTCCATGCTTGGTTTTATCCACTTTCTTGTGTTTTGTTCCAACTTTGGAGTACTTTTCATATGATTTCTTGGACTAACCTATTAACAAGAGCCACAGTGCCAGATGCCTGTTTTCTGCTGTTTTTGGTTCTAGGAAATTCATAAAATGAATATTCTCGGAATTGGATGGGACAAAAGCCAAAGTGCCTATTTTTCCGGAAGGGATCAAGTGCCAGAATACGAGACGGAGAAGGGCCAGGGAGCCACCACACCACCTGTCCGCGCGGCCAGGCCTGGCCCGTGCCAAGGGGTGGTGTGGCCGCTCCCGACACCCCCTCGGCCTCTCCTTCCGCCTATATATTGCCCTCAGGACGAAAACCCTAAGTACCCGATCAAAAAACCACGAAAGAGTCTGTAGCCGCCGTCATCTCCATCCCTAGATCGGGAGGGATCTGAAGCTCTTCCCGGCACCCTGCCGGAGAGAATTCACCACAGAGGCCTTCTTCATCACCATGCAAGCCTCCGGTGTGATGCGTGAGTAGTTCATCCTTGGACTACGGATCCATGTAGTAGCTAGATGGCTGGTTCTCCTCCTTTGTGCTTTCATGTTTAGATCTTGTGAGCTACGATCATGATCAAGATCAGCTATTTGTAATTCATACATGTTGTGTTTGCGGGGATCCGATGGATATTGAGATGCTATTTCAGATTGATTATTGATTCTATCATGTCTTTGTTATTTGAGATCTTGCATGCTTTCCGTTGTTAGTAGCTATCTTGTCCAAGTAGATGCTAGCAACTCCAAGAGTTAGTATTTATGCTCGATAGTGGGTTCATGCCTCTAGTAATCTAGGGAAGTGACAGAAATCTCTAAGGTACTAGATGTGCTGTTGCTACTAGGGAGAAAACAACAATCCTTTGTTCATAGAACAATCGTATTGTTTACTTTACACGCAGTTCAGAAGAAATAATCTGCTGCTTGCAACTTAATCTTTGGAGGGGTTCGGATGATAACCTGAAGGTGGATTATTAGTCATAGATGCAGTTGGATGGCGGTCTATGTATTATGTTGTAATGCCCAATCAAGTCTCAAAGGAGTCAAGATGATTACTATATGCATGTATTGCTTTCTCGGTGTTTGTCAATTGCCCCGATGTAATTTGTTCACCCAGCATGTTATCTATCTTAAGGAGAGCCACCACTAGTGAACTATGGATCCTGATCCTTCTTCTTTACATACAATCTACAATCTTTTACTTCTTTGTGTTTACTTTCTGCAAACTTTCACTTCTTTCCATTCGATACGTTTAATCCTTTGTTTTCCGCAAAACACGGTGAGATTGACAACCTCATCGCAAGTTGGGGACAAAGTTTTGTGGTTGTGTTGTGCAGGTCTCCACGTTGCTACTAGCACCGGTAGTGCGCCCTGCCAAAGCTCAGCTAGTAACACCTTTGGGGTGTTTCCTTGCTCCTACTGGTTCGATTAAACCTTGGTTTCATAACTGAGAAAACTTACTAATGTGCTCATCATACCTTCCTCTTGGGGTTCCCAATGAGCTCTATGTCGAACGTCGAGCACATCAAGATATTTTCTGGCGCCGTTGCCGGGGAGTCAAGGACATCTTCACAAGGGGAGTCCCTCATAACCAATCTCTTTACTTTGTTGTTTTTGTTTTGCTTAGTTCCTTTTTGCTTTGTTTGCTTGTTTTGTTCTTCAAAAACACACAAAAAATAGTTTTGCAAGTTTGCTTTCTTATTTGAAAACCCAAAAAAATGACTACTCTTGAAAACACTAAGTGTTGTGACTTCATTAGCACCAACAACAATGATTTTATGAGCACACCTATTGCTCCACCTGTGGCTGAAAATACTTTCTTTGAGATAAAACCTGCTTTATTCAATCTTGTTATGAGAGAGCAATTTTCTGGTATTGGTAATGAAGATGCTGCTTCCCATCTAAATAACTTTGTTGAACTTTGTGAGATGCAAAAGCATAGGGATATAGATGGTGATATTATGAAACTGAAATTGTTTCCTTTCTCTTTGAGAGGAAAAGCTAAAGAATGGTTGAATTCCTTAACTAGGAATAGTATTGATTCTTGGACTAAGTGCAAAGATGCTTTTATTGGAAAATACTATCCTCCTGCTAAGATTATATCCATGAGAAGTGAAATAATGAAGTTTAAACAACTTGATAATGAGCATGTTGCTCAAGCTTGGGAAAGAATGAAATCTTTGGTAAAGAATTGCCCCACTCATGGACTGACTGCTTGGATGATCATCCAAACTTTTTATGCAGGATTGAACTATTCTTCAAGGAACCTATTGGATTCAGCTGCTGGAGGTACCTTTATGACCATCACTTTGGGTGCTGCAACAAAACTTTTGGACAATATGATGGTTAATTATTCTGAATGGCATACTGAGAGAGCTCCACAAGGTAAGAAGGTAAATTCTGTTGAGGAAACCTCCTCCTTGAGTGATAAGATTGATATTATTATGTCTATGCTTGTTAATGGGAAAGCCCATATTGATCCAAATAATGTTCCTTTAGCCTCTTTGGTTGCTCAAGAAGAGCAAGTTGATGTGAACTTCATAAGAAATAACAATTTTGGCAACAATGCTTATGGTAATAATGCTTATAGAAACAATTTTGGTAACAACAATTATAAGACATATCCTCCCAACAATGGTAATGCTTATGGAAATTCTTACAACAATAATAAGAGTGCTCCCTCTGAACTTGAAGTTATGCTTAAAGAGTTTATTAGTAAACAAACTGCTTTCAATAAAACTATTGAGGAAAAACTCTCTAATGCTGAAAGAAATATAGCATCTTTGGCTGAAGCTCAATCTACTTTGAATAAAATGGCTGCTAAACCTGAAACTAATGAGAATCCCTTTGCAGCTACTAATGCCATACAAGTAAGAATTGATGAAAATGTTAGACTATTAGCTGAATTACATGCTAAGTGGGAAAGAGAAGATGAAATTGCTAGAAACATTAGTGTTTCTACTATCACCACCACTAGTGTTGAGGCTAGCAATAGTTCTACTACTTTAGATGATAAAGTTGATTTTGATCTTGATGGTTGCAATATCTCTGAAGTTATTAAGTTCCTACAAAAGCTTGCTAAAAGTCCTAATGCTAGTGCTATGAACATGGCTTTTACAAAACACATTACCGATGCTCTCATAAAGATTAAAGGAGAAAAGATGAAACATAAAGCTTCTATTCCTATAAAACAAGAGGATGGTTGGGAACCCATCATTAATATGAAAGTGAATGACTTTGATTTCAAAGCTTTGTGTGATCTTGATAGTAGTGTTTCTATTATGCCTAGAAGGATTTATGATATGCTTAATTTGCCTCCTCTTGAAGATTGTTATTTGAATGTCCCACTTGATGCTAATGCTAAAAAGAAACTCATGGGGAGTCTTAATTATGTTCTTATTATGGTTAACGATTCCTATGTCCCCGTTGATTTCTATGTTTTGGATGTTGAATACAATGCTTCTTGTCCTATTACTTTGGGAAGACCTTTTCTTAGAACTGTTGGTCCCATCATTGATATGAAAGAAGGCACCATTAAATATCAATTCCCACTCAAGAAAGTTATAGAACACTTCCCTAAAAAGAGAGAAAAGATTTCTTTTGCTTCTCCTATGAAAACAAAATTTGGTCTTAATGCTTCTTCATTTGAGAACACTTGATTCTTTCTTTGCTTCTTATGCCTAACTTAAAGGCGTTAAAGAAAAGTACTTATTGGGAAATAACCCAAAAGTTTTAGATGAGTCTTGGATAACTGCTCCTTATCTTTTTTATTTGCTTTTTGTGCCAAGAGTAACCTCTAATGAGAGTGAAGTAATGATTGGGAAAGTTGCTGTCCCGAAACAGATTTTTGTGCTTCACCATAAAATATCCTTAGAGAGCAATGTATGTCGGAATTAGCTGTAATTTTTTGTGCTTCTGCCCCAGGTTGTTATCTAACTTTCGTTAGTTCAACACTTTTTCATTTGAGCAACAGAAGGTCTTCGAAAAAATTCGTCTTTACCTGTTGGTCTGTTTTGACAGATTTCTGCCGTTTTCTGCATTTACTTCTTGTTGGTTCCTTTTTGAGTTCTTTTGGGGAATTGAGCTTTTTGAGGGAAGTGCTACAGTAGATAGTGTTCTAATAGAAGTTTATTTGGTGTTAGAACTGAACCTTGAGACTTATTTATCTTAAGTGTACTAATGTTGCTAATGAGATTGTGTGAAGTTTTCTATGAAGGAAAAATTTCAGGTGTATGGAAGGAATGAGTAATGAGATGAAGGATGGACTAAATCTCAAGCTTGGGGATGCCACGCGTGTCACCGCAAGAAATATCCAATAAGTACAAGCGTTAAAGCTTGGGGATGCCTTGGGCATCCCCTTCTTCATCAATAAAAATCCCAGGTTTCTTCCAAACGCTTCATTTTTATTGTTTCATGCACAGTTGTGTTTTTCTTGGAGCATCTTCTTTTTTGTTTTAATTTTGGTTTTCGTTTGCTTTGGTTTGCTTAGCTTTCTGAATAAATTGGTTGGACCCCCTCTTTCATACATTTGGTTTGCAAATAGTTTGGTTTGGTTTGGAAAAGAGTAGGAAAGTTCATGCTTTTGTGGTAAAAAGAGCTCGTTTTTTACTATGGCTATGCTTTGTCATGCCATGCTTGATTTTGTTTTGGCTTTATGCTTAGTATTATTTGCTGTAGCATGACTTGTTATAAACAATTGAGATTGCTTAATGTGCCTTGGATGAATCAGGTTGTTTTAGCATAGTATAGTGGTATTCTCCTTTGATGCTTTATTTGGGTTGACTTGGCACATGCTCACACCATGTTATGACTATCTCAAGTCACCATAGCCTTTATGATCCTTTAGTTTTCAACTTGTAGTATCCCTTTATGCTTTGATCAATGATGTTTTGTCGCTCTGCATGATTATGGCCATTATTGCTCTCTTAGTCTGTCGCTCCCAGTCTTTTGCTAGCCTCCACAACCAAGTATGAGTTCCACTCATGCATCCAACTACCTAAACCAAGTTATTCCAAATAGTCCACCATACCTACCTACTAGCTTATGCTATTCCAAGTATATTCATGCTTTTGTTTACCTTCCACTTGTTATGAGAAAACTAGTGATTAAAGCTCTCACGAACTTGATGGCACACTTTACTTTACTTGCCCTTAATAAACTTGAACCATTGTGTCTTCTATGTTGTATATGCTTGCACTTATTTGTTGGGGATTAGCGGAACCATGCTTTCATGGGGAACGCTTTCAACATTGCACTTGGTACTTGTACCTAGTTGATATCATGCTCTTTTGTATATGGATGTCGTTGGTGTGAAATGAAAGGGGAGCTTGTAAGTCCATGGAGTTATGTATATGTGTTAGAGAAACGCCTGGGCCGCTGGTCTAATAAATGCTGACATGGTGGAAACCTGCAGCGTAACCATAATGAGCTATCTATGAAGCATTCTTCTTATAAAAAAAGAGTTCTATATTGAGAAAAAAAAGAGAAAAGAAAAAAAGAGATACTATGAAAAGAGGAAAGAGAGAAAAAAGCACCATATTCCCATGGTAAATAAGAAGAATGCTGAGATGCTCGTTGTCTGCTTGCCTTGTCATTTTGATATGGGGATTCTTCCGTATCATCGGGCAAGGGGTACCCCGTTGGCGGTTCTCTATGGTACGCATGTACTTACGATGACAAGAACTTACCGATGACTAAACTTGAGTAGCATGAGGAGCGGCCCTTGTATACAAGGGACATGAGATTTCTGACTTATACTTCGTCAAGCATGTACACCATAGTTTGTTCACTTTAACCTTAATCACTTCAATATGCTTATGATAGGGGCAATGAGAGCTGAAATACCATAATTTTTGGAAGCTCTTTATGAGACTTGAATCCCTACTTTATTTTACAAAAGGCCTTTCTTTCACCATTATATTGAGTCTCCACCCTCTATCTTTATGCACTTACTTTGAGAGCATAGTGGCCATTCTTAGTTCTATGTGCATTGTCCCAAGACTAGTTGATTGATGCATACTTTGATATTTCTTGTTTTAAACTATTGTATCTAGTCACTCTTATGAACTTTGAAGGTGTCCTATGCATTTATATTTGCTACTCTATTGAGGGACAAGCTGAATACTATTATGCTATGTTTTCTTTATGTGAAACAAACAAACATCTTGCAAAGCATTGTTATTCATGAATCTTTTGTTTGTGCCTTTTCATGTTGCATCATAGTTTCTTTGTCTTATTGCTAGAACCTTGTCTTTTATGCTATGATTGAAGTACTGTGATCCCAGCTTTGAATGTTTTAAAAATACTTTGATCAAGTCTTTGATGGTGCATGTCACCTCAAAAATTATTTCTTTTTATCACTTACCTACTCGAGGACGAGCAGGAGTTAAGCTTGGGGATGTTGATACATTGCAAATGTATCTATAATTTTTGATGTTCCATGCTTGGTTTTATCCACTTTCTTGTGTTTTGTTCCAACTTTGGAGTACTTTTCATATGATTTCTTGGACTAACCTATTAACAAGAGCCATAGTACCAGCTACCTATTTTCTGCTGTTTTTGGTTCCAGGAAAGTCAGAAAATGAATATTCTCAGAATTGGACGGGACAAAATCCAAAGTGCCTATTTTTCCGGAAGGGATCAAGTGCCAGAATACGAGACGGAGAAGGGCCAGGGAGCCACCACACCACCTGGCCGCGCGGCCAGGGGGTGGTGTGGCCGCTCCCGGCACCCCCTCGGCCTCTCCTTCCGCCTATATATTGCCCTCGGGACGAAAACCCTAAGTACCCGATCAAAAATCCACGAAAGAGTCTGTAGCCGTCGTCATCTCCATCCCTAGATCGGGAGGGATCTGAAGTTCTTCCCGGCACCCTGCCGGAGAGGGGAATTCACCCTGGAGGCCTTCTTCATCACCATTCAAGCCTCTGGTATGATGCGTGAGTAGTTCATACTTGGACTACGGATCCATGTAGTAGCTAGATGGCTGGTTCTCCTCCTTTGTGCTTTCATGCTTAGATCTTGTGAGCTCCATTCATGATCAAGATCATCTATTTGTAATTCATACATGTTGTGTTTGCGAGGATCTGATGGATATTGAGATGCTATTTCAGATTGATTATTAATTCTATCATGTCTTAGTTATTTGAGATCTTGCATGCTTTCCGTTGTTAGTAGCTATCTTGGCCAAGTAGATGCTAGCAACTCCAAGAGTTAGTATTTATGCTCGATAGTGGGTTCATGCCTCTGGTAATCTGGGGAAGTGATTTAAATCTCTAAGGTACTAGATGTGTTGTTGCTACTAGGGAGAAAACAACAATCCTTTATTCATAGAACAATCATATTATTTACTTTACACGCAGTTCATAAAGCAATAATCTGTTGCTTGCAACTTAATACTGGAGGGGGTTTGGATGATAACCTGAAGGTGGATTACTAGTCATAGATGCAGTTGGATGGCGGTCTATGTATTATGTTGTAATGCCCAATCAAGTCTCAAAGGAGTCAAGATGATTAGTATATGCATGTATTGCTTTCTCGGTGTTTATCAATTGCCCCGCTGTAATTTGTTCACCCAGCATGTTATTTATCTTAAGGACAGCCACCTCTAGTGAACTATGGATCCCGGTCCTTCTTCTTTACATACAATCTACAATCTTTTACTGCTTTGTGTTTACTTTCTGCAAACTTTCACTTCTTTCCATTCGATACGTTTAATCCTTTGTTTTTCGCAAAAAACTGTGAGATTGACAACCTCATCGCAAGTTGGGGACAAAGTTTTGTGGTTGTGTTGTGCAGGTCTCCACGTTGCTACTAGCACCAGTAGTGCGCCCTGCCAAAGCTCAGCTAGTAACACCTTTGGGGTGTTTCCTTGCTCATACTGGTTCGCTTAAACCTTGGTTTCATAACTGAGGGAAAACTTACTGTTGTGCTCATCATACCTTCCTCTTGGGGCTCCCAACGAGCTCTATGTCGAACGTCGAGCACCTCAATCTACAATGTTTACTGCTTTGTGTTTACTTTCTGCAAACTATTACTTTCTTCCACTCGATACGTTTAATCCTTTGTTTTCAGCAAACCCGGTGAGATTGACAACCTCATCGCAAGTTGGGGGCAAAGTTCTGTGGTTGTGTTGTGCAGGTCTCCACGTTGCTGCTGGCACCGGTAGTGTGCCCTACCAAAGTTTAGCTAGCTACACCTTTGGTGTGTTTCCTTGCTCCTACTGGTTCGATTAAACTTTGGTTTCATAATTGAGGGAAAACTTGTTGCTGTACTCATCATACCTTCCTCTTGGGGTTCCCCAACGAGCTCGATATATTTTGGGCCATCAAGCTATTTTTCTCGTGCCGTTGCCGGGGACTGAATAAGAAGCTCCCACGTCAACCACACGCCATCAAATTATTTTTCTGGCGCCGTTGCCGGTGAGTCAAGGACATCTTCACAAGGTCCCTCATAACCAATCTCTTTACTTTGTTATTTTTGTTTTGCTTAGTTTACTTTTGCTTAGTTTTCTTGTTTCTTTATCAAAAACACACAAAAATTAGTTTTACTAGTTTGCTTTCTTTATTAAAAACACAAAAAAATGACTACTCTTGAAAACACTAAGTTGTGTGACTTCACTAGCACCAACAACAATGATTTTATGAGCACACCTATTGCTCCACCTGTTCCTGAAGCTACTTTCTTTGAAATAAAACCTGCTTTACTCAATCTTGTTATGAGAGAACAATTTTCTGGTATTGGTAATGAAGATGGTGCTGCTCATCTAAATCACTTTGTTGAACTATGTGAGATGCAAAAGCATAGGGATATAGATGGAGATATTATTAAGCTTAAATTGTTTCCTTTCTCTTTGAGAGGAAAAGCTAAAGGGTTGAATTTCTTAACTAGGAATAGTATTGATTCTTGGACTAAATGCAAAGATGCTTTCATTGGAAAATACTACCCTCCTACTAAGATTATATCTATGAGAAGTTAAATAATAAAGTTTAAACAATCTGATAATGAACATGTTGCTCAAGCTTGGGAAAGAATGAAATCTTTGGTAAAGAATTGTCCCACTCATGGACTTACTACTTAGATGATTATCCAAACCTTTTATGCAGGATTGAACTATTCTTCAAGAAATCTATTGGATTCTGCTGGAGGTACCTTTGTGACCATTACTTTGGGTGCTACAACAAAGGTTCTAGATAATATGATGGTTAACTACTCTGAATGGCAAACCCGGAATACCTAGTGAAGGAATAATTTTAGAAGTTGAAAGAGCCACTAAAAACTTCATGCAAATGCAATATGAACAAAATAAATTATTTACTAAAACTATGGAGGAACAATTTACCCTTTTGAAGAATATTAGTCATCAACTTGAGAGTTTGAATAGGGAAATTCCTACTTTGCAATTGAAGCTTTCTAATGCTGAAAGAAATATATCATCTTTGTCTGAATCACAATCCTCTTTCGTTAACAAAATGGCTGCTAAACCTGAAACTATTGATAATCCCTTTGCAGCTACTAATGCCATACAAGTAAGAATTGATGAAAATGTTAGACTATTAGCTGAATTGCATGTTAAGTGGGAAAGAGAAGATGAAATTGCTAGAAAGATTAGTGTTTCTACTATCACTACCACTAGTGTTGAGGCTAGTAATAGCTCTACTACTTTAGATGATAATTATGATTTTGATCTTGATGGTTGCAATATCTTTGAAGTTATTAAGTTCCTACAAAATCTTGCTAAAAGTCCTAATGCTAGTGCAATGAATATGGCCTTTACAAAACACATTACTGATGCTCTCATAAAAATTAAAGAAGAAAAGATGAAACATAAAGCTTCTATTCCTATAAAACAAGAAGATGGTTGGGAACCCATCATTAATATGAAAGTGAATGATTTTGATTTCAAAGCTTTATGTGATCTTGATAGTAGTGTTTCTATTATGCCTAGAAGGATTTATGATATGCTTGATTTGCCACCACTTGAAGATTGTTATTTGAATGTCCCACTTGATGATAATGCTAAAAAGAAACTCATGGGGAGTATTAATGATGTTCTTATTATGGTTAACAATGCCTATGTCCCTATTGATTTCTATGTTTTGGATGTTGAATGCAATGCTTCCTGTCCTATTACTTTGGGAAGACCTTTTCTTAGAACCGTTGGTGCCATTATTGATATGAAAGAATGCACCATTAAATATCAACTCCCACTCAAGAAAGGTATAGAACACTTCCCTAAGAAGAGAGAGAAGATTTCTTTTGCCTCTCCTATAAAAACAAAATTTGCTCTTAATGCTTCTTCATTTGAGAACACTTGATCCTTTTTCTTGCTTCTTATGCCTAACTTAAAGGCGTAAAAGAAAAATACTTATTGGGAGATAACCCAAAAGTTTTAGATGAGTCTTGGAAGTTATTACTTCAGTAATAACTGTTCCTTGTCCTTTTTATTTGCTTTTTGTGCAAAGAGTAACCTCTAATGAGAGAGAAGTAATGATTGGGAAAGTTGTTGTTCCGAAACAGATTTCTGTGCTTCACCGTAAAAATTCGTGTACAATTTATGTACGTCCTTTTGAGGCGTGAATTTTTGTACTTCTGCCCCAGGTTGTGATCTAACTTTCGTTAGTTCAACACTTTTTGATTTGAGCAACATAAGGTCTTCGAAAAAATTCATATTTACCTGCTGGTCTGTTTTGACAGATTTCTGCCATTATTTGCATTTGCTTCTTGTTGGTTCCTTTTTGAGTTTTTTGGGGAATTGAGATTTTTGAGGGAAGTGCTACAGTAGCGAGTGTTTTAATGTAAGTTTTATTGGTGTTGGAACTGAAACTAAAGACCTATTATCTTGAGTGCACTAATGTTGCTAATAAAGATTGTGTGAAGTTTTGTATGAAGGAAAAATTTCAGGTGTATGGAAGGAATGAGTAATGAGAGGAAGGATGGACTAAAGCTCAAGCTTGGGGATGCCACGTGTGTCACCCCAAGAAATATCCAAGAAGTACAAGCGTCAAAGCTTGGGAATGCCCAAGGCGTCCCCCTCTTCATCAATAAAAATCCCAGGTTTCTTCCAAACACTTCATTTTTATTGTTTCATGCACAGTTGTGTTGTTCTTGGAGCGTCTTCTTTTTCGTTTTCGTTTTGGTTTTTTGTTTGCTTGGTTTTCTTAGTTTGCTGAATAAATTGGTTGGACCCCCTCTTTCATACATTGGTTTCCAAATAGTTTGGTTTGGATTGGAAAAGAGTAGGAAAGTTCATGCTTAAGTGGTAAAGAGAACTTGTTTTTGACTATGGCCTATGATTTGTCATGCCATGCTCGATATTGTTTTGGATTTATGCTTAGTATTCTTTGCTGTAGCATGACTTGTTATAAACAATTGATATTGCTTAATGTGCCTTGGAAGGATCATGCGTTGTTTTAGCCTATTAAAGCATAGTATTGTGGTATTCTCCTTTGATGCTTTATTTAGGTTGACTTGGCACATGCTCACACCATGTTATGACTATCCCAAGTCACCATAGCCTTTATGATCCTTTAGTTTTCAACTTGTATTATCACTTTATGCTTTGATCAATGATGTTTTGTCATTCTGCATGATTATGGCCATTATTGCTCTCTTACTTGGTCGCTCCCAGTCTTTTGCTAGTCTCCGCAACTAAAGTATGAGTTCCACTCATGCATCTAACTCCTAAAACCAAGTTATTACAAATAGTCCACCATACCTACCTACTAGCATATGCTATTCCAAGTATATTCGTGTTTTTATCTACCTTCTGAATTAAACTTGTTATGAGAAAACTAGTGATTAAAGCTCTCACAAACTTGATGGAACACTTTACTTTTCTTGCCCTTCATAAACCTGAACCATTGTGTCGTCTATGTTGTATATGCTTGCACTTATTTGTTGGGGATTAGCAGAACCATGCTGTCATGGGGAACGCTTTCAACATTGCCCTTGTACTTTGTACCTAGTTGATATCATGCTCTTTTGTCTATGGATGTCGTCGGTGTGAAATGAAAGGGGAGATTGTAAGTCCATGGAGTTATGTATATGTGTTAGAGAAACGCCTAGGCCGCTGGTCTAATCCATGCTGTCATGGTGGAAACCTACAGCGTAACCATAATGAGCTGCCTAGGAAGCATTCTTCTTATAAAAAAAGAGTCAGATATTGAGAAAAAAGAGCAAAAAGAAAAAAAAGATATGTGAGAAAAGAGGAAAGAGAGAAAAAAGCACCATATTCCCATGGTAAATAAGAAGATTGCTAAGGTGCTCGTTGTCTACTTGCCTTGTCATTTTGATATGGGGATTCTTCCATATCATCGGGCAAGGGGTACCCCGTTGGCGGTTCTCTATGATACACATGTACTTACGATGACAAGAACTTGCTGGTAACTAAACTTGAGTAACATGAGGAGCGGCCCTCGTATTCAAGGGACATGATATTTCCAACTTATACTTCGTCAAGCATATACACCATAGTTTGTTCACTTTAACCTTAATCACTTCAAGATGCTTATGATAGGGGCAATTAGAGCTGAAATACCATAATTTTTGGAAGCTCTTTATGAAACTTGAATCCCTACTTCCTTCTATGAAGGCCTTTCTTTTACTTTTATGTTGAGTCTCCACCTTCTATCTTTATGCACCTACTTTGAGAGCATAGTGGCCATTCTAAGTTCTATGTGCATTTTCCCAAGACTTGTTGATTGATGCATAACTTTGATATTGCTTGTTTTAAACTATTTGTATCTAGTCACTCTTATGAACTTTGAAGGTGTCCTATGCATTTATGTTTGCTACTCTATGAGGGACAAGCTGAATGCCACTATGCTATGTTTTTTATGTGAAACAAACAAACGCCTTGCAAAGCATTGTTATTCATTAATCTTTTTTGTGCCTTTTCATGTTGCAACATAGTTTCTTTGTATTATTGCTAGAACTTTGTCTTTCATGTTATGATTGAAGTACTATGATCCCAGCTTTGAATGCTTTACAAATAATTTGATCAAGTTTATGATGGTGCATGTCACTTCAAAAATTATTCTTTCTTTTTATCACTTACCTACTCGAGGACGAGCAGGAGTTAAGCTTGGGGATGTTGATATGTTGCTAACGTATCCATAATTTTTGATGTTCCATTCTTGGTTTTATCCACTTTCTTATTATTTGTCCACACTTTGGAGTACTTTTCATATGATTTCTTGGACTAACCTATTAACAAGAGCCACAAAGGCCTTTCTGTTTTCTGCTGTTTTTGGTTCCAGGAAAGTCAGAAAATGAATATTCTCGGAATTGCACGGGACAAAAGCCAAAGTCAGTTTTTCATCGAGGGACACCCGGAGCCAGAATACGAGATGGAGAAGGGCCAGAGGGTGGCCACACCATCTGGCCGCGCGGCCAGGCCTAGCCCACGCCAGGGGGTGGTGTGGCTAGCCCAGGCACCCCCTCAGCCTCTCCTTCTGCCTATAAGATGCCTTCGATACAGAAACCCTAAGTACCCGATCAAAATTCCACAAAAGAGTCTATAGCCGCCGTCATCTCCATCCCTAGATCGGGAGGGATCTGAAGCTCTTCCCGGCACCTTGCCGGAGAGGGGAATTCACCCTGGAGGCCTTCTTCATCATCATGCAATCCTCCGGTGTGATGCGTGAGTAGTTCATCTCTGGACTACGGGTCCATGTAGTAGCTAGATGGCTAGTTCTCCTCCTTTGTGCTATCATGTTTAGATCTTGTGAGCTCCGTTCATGATAAAGGTCATCTATTTGTAATTATGCATGTTGTGTTTGTGGGGATCCAATGGATATTGAGATGCTATTTCAGATTGATTATTGATTCTATCACGTCTTTGTTATTTGTGATCTTGCATGCTTTCCGTTGTTAGTAGCTATCTTGGCCAAGTAGATGCTAACAACTCCAAGAGTTAGTATTTATGCTCGATAGTGGGTTCATGCCTCTGGTAATCTGGGGAAGTGACAGAAAGCTCTAAGGTACTAGATGTGCTGTTGCTACTCGGGAGAAAACAACAATCCTTTGTTCATAGAACAATCGTATTGTTTACTTTACACACAATTCATAATGCAATTATCCCTTGCTTGCAACTTAATACTGGAGGGGGTTCGGATGATAACATGAAGGTGGATTATTAGTCATAGATGCAGTTGGATTACGGTCTATGTATAATGTTGTAATGCCCAATCGAATCTCAAAGGAGTCAAGATGAGTAGTATATGCTTGTATGCTTTCTGGATGTTTGTCAATTTCCCCATTGTAATTTGTTTAGCCAACATGTCATCTATCTCAAGGAGAGCCACCTCTAGTGAACTATGGACCCTGGTCCTTTCTTTTATCATCAATCTACAACTGTTTACTACTTTGCGTTTACTTTCTACAAACTATTACTTTCTTCCACTCGATATGTTTAATCCTTTGTTTTCCGCAAAACCGGTGAGATTGACAACCTCATCGCAAGTTGGGGCAAAGTTCTGTGGTTGCGTTGTGCAGTTATGCACGTTGCTGCTGGCACCGGTAGTGCGCCCGGCCAAAGTTCAGCTAGCTACACCTTTGGGGTGTTTCCTTGCTCCTACTGGTTCGATTAAACTTTGGTTTCATAATTGAGGGAAAACTTGTTGCTGTGCTCATCATACCTTCCTCTTGGGGTTCCCCAACGAGCTCGATATATTTTGGGACATCATAGCCTTGTGATGTTTTTCATTCTGGATAAACAGGAAGAACCTGCAAACTACAAAGAATCTATGGATAGTTCTGATTCCGAGAAATGGCTAGAAGCCATGAAATCTGAAATACGATCCATGTATGAAAACCAAGTTTGGACCTTGGTAGATCTTTCGGAAGGCCGCAAGGGCGTGGAAAATAAATGGATCTTTAAGAAAAAGACAAATGCGAATGGTAATGTGACCATTCACAAAGCTCAACTTGTTGCAAAGGGGTTTCGACAAATTCAAGGAGGTGACTATGATGAGACTTTCTCTCCCGTAGTGATGCTTAAAGCTATCTGGATTTTTTGAGCAATCGCTGCTCATTTCGACTATGAAATATGGTTGATGGATGTCAAGACCATGTTCCTCAATGGATACATTAATGAAGAGTTGTATATGATGCAACCGGAAGGTTTTGTTGATCCTAAGGATGCTGAGAAGGTATGCAAACTTCAGCAATCCATTTATGGACTGAAGCAAGCATCTCGGAGCTAGAACCAACGTTTTGATCAAGTGATCAAGAGTTTTGGATTTGTCCAAAATCAACAAGAGTTATGTGTTTACAAGAAAGGGAGTGGGAGCTCAGTGGTTTTCCTAGTAGTATATGTGGACGACATATTACTCATGGGAAACGATGTGAAACTTATGAAAAGCGTGAAAGCATATTTGAGTAGTCAATTTTCCATGAAGGACCTAGGTGAAGCTGCATACGTATTAGGAATCAAGATCTATAGAGATAGATCAAGACGCCTAATTGCGTTGAGTTAAAGTATTTATATTGAAAAGATTTTGAAGAGGTTCAAAATGGAAGATGCTAAAAATGGTTTGGTGCCTAGGACAAGAGGTGGCTCACTGAGTTTGACTCAATGTCCAACAACAGATGCTGATAGAGAAAGGATGTCTAACATCCCCTATGCTTCAGCCATAGGATCTATCATGTATGCAATGATAAGTACTCGCCCTGATGTGGCATTGGCTCTTAGCTTGACGAGCCGATACCAAAGTAATCTAGTATGAAATCACTGGACAGCTGTGAAACATATCCCGAAGTATCTCAAGAGAACAAAGGATATGTTCCTAGTCTATGGAGGAAGTGATGAAGCTCTAAACGTAATTGGTTGCATGGATGTGAGCTAGAACTCAGATCTTGAAGAATCTTTGTGTTTCTAGTGATTGGTGGGGCGGTAAGCTAGAAGAGCAAGAAGCAACCAATGGTGGCATAGTCTTCAATGGAGTCTGAATACATTGCTGCAGCTGAGGCAGCAAATGAAGCTGTTTGGCTAAGGAATTTCATCATCGAACTAGGAGTTATTCCAAGTGTGCAAGACCCCATGACGACCTATTGTGACAACACCGGCGCTATTGCAAACGCAAAGGAACCAAGGACCCATTCTACGGCCAAACACATCAAGCTACGGATTCACGTCATCCGGCAGAACATTGGCGAGGGTGAAATCAAGATTTGCAAAGTGGACATGAATCTGAATGTGGCAGATCCTTTGACTAAAGCTCTCCTACAAGCCAAGCACGAACAACACCGAGATGCCATCGGTGTTAAGCTCCTGCCTATTGCAAACTAGATTAATTTGTACTCTAGTGCAAGTGGGAGACTGAAGGAGTTATGCTCTAGAGGCAAATAATAAAGTGTATTGTTTGATATATCTCCTATATGTTCATAATACGTTTCATACTATGTTATAACTATGTTAATATGAAATGTTAATACACGTGTGGTATATAAACAAATCGTGTCTCTAGTTACCTCTAGCAAACTAGCTCATTGGTCATGAGGATGATCTAGGGTTTCGAGATCATGGGAATTTATGCCAATCGACAATGAGGTCATGTCATTAGTTGAATGATGTGATAGACATACATCTGGCTATTGTATCTTAATGAGATCTGGCTACAAAGTTCACCATTGATGATAAACACAGAAAATCTCGCAACCTAATCCTTACACTGTGAGATAATGCAAATCACCGTTCTGGAGGATGCTTAGATGGCATCACGCATCATCTCATGACAGGGTGATCAAAAAGGTGCTACTCAGGTTTTCCCAAGGGATGCGTTTAGGAGTACATATCAAGAACATGATTTGCCAATCCATGTAACAAATAGATACACGTGGCCATCTTGGTGGCGTTGCATTAACGAAGCTTGCAAGCATGTGACTTGGTCACGAAATGCAACAACATGGGAATGAGTAAACAAGTTCATCAGTAACGAGAAGGAACTAAGGTATGGAGATACCGAATATCATGTCTCGGATGAATTAGGTATCAAATGACAAAGGGAATGGGGAGCGACTATCTCACGGTTCGAGCGATTGTATTCATGAAACGCACGGGGGTCACATGGTCATCCAGGTCCCTCTATTGATCATTGATATGAGAGTGGTATCTATCATGTCCGGAGTATTTTCGAACCGAAGGATGTCACGCTTAAGGGTAGGGACGCTTAGGGTAGATGAGGTATCGTATGAGAAATAGAGAGAGAGAAACCGGAATAGTTCTGGATAACATCTGATGTTGATCAGAGGGGGTCCGAAAGGAGTTCCGGAGTAAAGGAATATAATAATATGTGTATTTGTATATTAATTGGAGAATTAATATTAAATATATATTTTATTTTATTTTTAAAGGTATCCCATTGCTAATGGGCCTCACCCAGAGGGGAGGCCCAAATGGGCAAGGCACCCAGGGAAGGGGGCCAGCCGGTCAGAGCTTGGTTAGCCGCCCAAGTGGGGCCCACCTAGGGCCGGCGGATGCCCCTTTGTGGTTGGCGAGTGTGGGCATTAGTCCCACACCGCCTGCCCCTTGGGTGGTGCGCCTCCCCTCCCACTATATATAGGCCCCCTTCCCTTGTAATCATCCCATTCTCGCATTCTCTCTCTCTGTCATTTACATTGAGGACTTCTCCGTAATATTGGAGAGGACCTCTTGGGTTTTGAGTTCTCCACTTTCACACTACCGTCGTGTGATCTTTGGTCCGTCATCTTCTTCTTGCTGTGCTCAGCTAGATCGGAGCCCGGGAGACGTCGTCTACACCAGACGTGTGTAGTACTTTGGAGGCACCACACTTGGGGTGCTTGGAGCTGCTCGTCTTCATCAACATACGCCTTCCTCCATAAGGAGTTCATCGGTCTTCAAGGGTACGAATACCGTCTTCCTATTTCTGTTACTTATGTCTACATAGTATAGATCCTGGTGTTAGTGTTCGCACAGTTAGAATTTTTTTGTTTTCTATTACGGAACCATACAAGATCTTGCCACAAGTGGCTTGATCCACTCTTCCACTATTGGTACCCTTCGAGGAGGGATCCGACACTTTACAACAAGCTCGGGGCACACATCCACAACTGAATTAGAGGATCATGAGTAGGACAACAAGCTGTCATAACAAATCAAGTTTAGCAATGGGGAAAACAAGATCTAGGATTTATAAAGAAACTCTAGATGCAAGGGGACCTCAAGTGAATGAGGGGGAATTCAGATCGCTTTGGTAATGATGTAGATCAAGGCCTCCTCCTTCGATTATCCAAAGATCAAGACCTTTGGATGGTTGAATGGGGAGATCTTATGATTTTGGTGGCTCGTGAAATACTGGTCTTATCTGGGGGTTCGAGCAACTCCAGGATGAAGATGGGGAGGGGTATTTGTACCCCTCGTGAAGTGTAGCCATATGGAGTCGTAGGGGGGCATATAATCTGGCCCAGGAAAAAATCCGGCCTGGAGCAAAAACTCTGGCCCAAATCTCTGTCCCCTTATCTAAGAGCCGCGTCGTATGGTCCTTAGCAAAATTCCGGGGGGGGGGGGGATAATCCAGCCCACTGGAAGGGGCAGATTATCTGTCCAAGGCAAAAATTCCAAGGCAAATTGTTGGGTCCGCAGCATAGAAAACAAAAAATTTCCTATGATAAGAACTATACGCCAAGATCTATCTACTAGATACAGAGCAACGAGTGGACATACATCCATGGAGAACTTACCCTCGAAGACAACGAGCTTTGTTAACAAGTAGGAACTCGTGGTTGATGTAGTCGTACACTTGCCAATCTCAAGATCGTGAGGAAGTCCGAGCGCCGCAACTCAGCAGCACATCTGCACTCGCACACACGTTCAAGCCACCAGACAACCTCCACCTCCTCGCTCCAGCGATCCAGGAAGCAAAGAACTCCTTCCGCATTTAAATGCCACTGGGAACATGTATCTCGCTAATCCGAGACCATGGGGGAATAATTCTAGAGGGGAGAGAGATCCTTCACAAGGAGGTGTGAGGATGAAGGAGGAATGGTGGCCTTTTATAGGAGGAGGGAGGTGCACCTCTCTCCATGGCCGGCGCATGGGGGGGTGACCCCTCACCTCCCCATTCATGTGGTGGTAACCCCTCCACATTAAAATGCCTCTTCACATTCCCTTTTAAAGTCTCCACTTTAAATGCATTAAATTTCTCCAAATTTAATGCTCTCTCATTTAATAAAACTCTTTTTATTAAATTTATTCAGATTTTTGTTAATTACTTTAATTAACAAACATTCACATATAGCCCCTTGTAATATTTCAATATCACATGCAGAAACACCTTCTGCAATTTCACCCGAAACAATTTCCGGTTTCTATTGAAACAATTCCTGCGCTTTGCAATTCTTTCGTCTGAAACATATGTGCTCCATAATGGTGTCCGGTAACTCTTAAGTGTGCCACCCTACGGTTCGCGAATAATGCAGACATGATCGAGACCCTTCTCCGATCAATAATCAGCAGCGGGACCTGGAGATCCGTACTGACTCCTACACATTCAACGATGACTCCTGTGATCGTGAGAACCTTTAACGCTTGTAACTAAATCCCTTTGTCTCTCGATATATTACATGTCCGAGATTCGATCATCGGTATCTCCATACCTAGTTTGATCTTGTTACCGACATGCACTCTTTCTCGCTCCTGATATAACATTCTAGTGATCACATCACTTGCTTGCAAGCTATCCTAATGTGATATCACCGAGAGGGCCCAGAGTATATCTATCCGCCATCTAGATTGAAAAATTCCACTCTTGATCCATGAGCCTCAACATAACACCTTTGTAGTACTGAACCCATCTTTATAGTCACCCTGTTATGGTGTGACGCTTGATGTTATCAAGATACTCTTCCGGTGTTAGCAATTAACATGATCTCATGGTCTAAGGATAAAGATTACTTCGTATGATGTTATAGCAATATAAACATAATGACTTGATCGTAATGCTATACTTCGGATGAATGTTCATCACATCATTTCACAAATGTCGTGACCTTGTTATTAACAACATCTAATGTCCATGATTAGGAAACCTTGATCATCTTGTTAATCAACAAGCTAGTCTATAAGAGAGGCATAACTAGGAACCTTTTTTGTTTATTAAACACACATGTATTGATGTTTCCTATCAATACAATTATAGCATGCAAAATAAACATCTATCATATACAAGGAATACATAATAACAACTTTATTATTGCCTCTCAGGGCATATTTCCTTCAGTGTCCCACTTGCACTAGAGACAATAATCTAGTTTATATAGTGATAAATCTAACACCCATGGAGTTCTGGTGTTGATCATGTTTTGCCCTAGGGAGTACTTTAGTCAACGGATCTGCTACATTCAGGTCCGTGTGTACTTTACAATCTTTATATCTCCATCCTTGACATGCTCATGGATGGAGTGAAACCGCGCTAATATGCTTGGAATTCTTGTGAGACCTTGGTTCCTTGGCGTTGGCTATGGCTCCATTATTGTCACAATAGATCACCATTGGGTCCAATGCACTAGGAACCACACCTAGTTCCGTTATGAACTCCTTCATCCAAACCGCTTCTGCCGCTCAAGCAAGAACATATTCCGCCTCGTCGTTGATCCAGCCACCACAGTTGTTTAGAGCTCCTCCAACTAACTCTTGCTCCTTCAAGAGAAATACGATCCGGATTGAGACTTAGAGTCATCCGGATCGTGTCAAAGCTAGCATCGACATAACACTTAGCGACTAGCTCTTCTTCACCTCCAGATACAAGAAACATATCCTTAGTTCTTCTCGAGTACTTAAGGATATTCTTGACCGCTATCCAAAGGTTCAACTCGATCAGATTGGTACCTATTAGTCAAACTAATAGCATGTGCCACATCCGGTCTTGTACATAGCATGGCATACATTATAGAGCCTATGGCTGAGGCATAGGGGATCTTATCCATTATCTCTCTTTCTTTCGCCGTAGCCGGACTTTGAGTCTTACTCAATGTCTTGCCTTGCAACATAGGTAAGTACCCCTTCTTACTTCCGTCCATATGAAACTTCTTTAATATCTTATCAAGGTATGTACTCTGCGATGGCCCAATTAGGCGTCTTGATCTATCTCTATAGATTTTAATGCCTAATATATATGAAGCTTCACCAAGGTCCTTCATCGAAAATTTGTCGCTTAGATAACTTTTAACACGCTTAAAAGATCTATATCATTTCCAATCAATAATATGTCATCCACATATAATATCATAAATGCCACATTGCTCCCACTCACTTTCTTGTAAATACAAGCCTCTCCATAAGTTTGGACAAATCCAAACTCTTTGATCACCTCATCAAAGCGGAGATTCCAACTCCGGGATGCTTGCTTCAGTCCATAGATGGATCGCTGAAGTTTGCACACCTTATCAAGATCCTTAGGATTGAAAACCCTTAGGTTGTATCATATACAACTCTTCTTCAATATTACCATTGAGGAACGCAGTTTTGACATCCATCTGCCATATTTCATAATCGAAATATGCAGCAATTGCTAACATAATCCTAACCGACTTAAGCATCGCTACGGGAGAGAAGGTCTCATCGTAGTCAACTCCTTGAATTTGTCGAAACCCCTTTGTGACAAGTCGAGCCTTATAGATGGTTACATTACCATCAGCATCAGTTTTTCTTTTGAAAATTCATTTATTCTCAACGGCCTTTTGATCGTGAGGTAAGTCCACCAAGGTCCAAACCTGGTTTTCGTACATGGATTCCATCTCGGATTTCATGGCTTCTAGCCATTTGTTGGAATCAGGGATCATCATCGCTTCTTCATACGTCGCAGGGTCATCTATTTCATCAATCATGAAATTCATAATGTGATTGCCGCAGATTCGGGAGTCGCGTGTCTGCTTGACCTACGAGGTTGGCGGTGTCCTCTTTGGAGTTTCATGATCAATATCATTAGCTCTCTCTTCATTAGGTGAAGTCAACTCCGAAACAACTTCCGGTGCTGCGCTACTCGCCATTTCATGAAGAGAAGGTTCAATAACCTCTTCGAGTTCTACCTTCCGACTACTCACACCTTTCGTGAGAAACTCCTTCTCAAGAAAGGATCCATTCTTGGCAACAAAGACCTTGCCCTCGGATCTGTGATAGAAGGTATACCCAATCGTTTCCTTAGGGTATCCTATGAAGACGCATTTTTCCGCTTCGGGTTCGAGTTTATCCGGTTGAAGTTTCTTCACATAAACATCGCATCCCCAAACTTTAAGAAATGACAGCTTAGGTTTGTTTCCAAACCATAATTCATACGGTGTCTTTTCAACGGATTTAGATGGTGCCCTATTTAAAGTGAATGCAGCGGTTTCCAGTGCATAACCCCAAAATGATGGCAAGTCGATCGGAGACATCATAGATCGAACCATATCCAATAAAGTACGATTAACGTTCGACACACCATTACGTTGTGGTGTTCCTAAGCGTGAGTTGTGAAACTATTCCACAGTCTTTCATATGTGTGCTAAACTCGTAACTAAGATACTCTCCTCCACGGTCGGACCGCAGAAATTTGATCTTTTTGTTACGATGATTTTCCACTTCATTCTGAAATTCTTTGAACCTTTCAAAGGTTTTAGACTTATGTTTCATCAAATAGATATACCCGTATCTACTCAAATCATCTGTGAAAGTAACAAAATAACGATATCCACCTCGCGCCGACACACTTATTGGTCCACACACATCAGTATGTATGATTTCCAATAAATCATCGCGTTCCATTGAATCGGAAAACGGCGTTCTAGTCATCTTGCCCATAAGGCATGGCTCACATGTATCAAATGATTCAAAATCAAGTGATTCCAAAAGTCCATCAGAATGGAGTTTCTTCATGCGTTTAATGCCAATATGACCTAGACGACAGTGCCACATATATGTAGATATATCATTATCAAGTTTAATCCTTTTAGCATCAACATTATGAATATGCGTAATACTACTATCGAGATCCAACAGAAATAAACCATTCAACACAGGTGCATGACCATAAAAGATATTATTCATATAAATCAAACAACCATTGTTTTCAGACTTAAACGAATAACCACTTTGCATCAAACATGATCCGGATACAATGTTCATGCTCAGTGCAGGCACCAAATAACATTTATTCAGGTTTATAACTAATCTCGACGGCATATGGAGAGGCAGCGTTCCGACGGCGATCACATCAACTCTTGATCCATTGCCGACCCGCATCGTGACCTCATCCCTTGCTAGTTGTTGCTTGTTCCGCAGCCCCTGAACCGAGTTACATATATTAGCAACCGATCCGTGATCAAATACCGGTGCTCTGCGGTACTAGTCAAGTACACATCAATAACATGTATATCACATATACCTTTGTTTGCCTTGCCGGCCTTCTTGTCCAAATACTTGGGGCGATTATGCTTCAATGGCCATCCTTGCAATAGTAGCACTTTTCGATTGTCGGACTTAGGGCCAGCTCAGGTTTCTTTTCAAGCGCAGCAATGATTTGCCGCCCTTCTTTCCTTCCTTGCCTTTCTTGTCCTTCTTGAAACCGATGGTCTTATTGATCATCAACACTTGATGTTCTTTCCTAATCTCCACTGCAGTCTTAAGCATTGTGAAGCTCGGGAAGAGACTTCTTCATGCCTTGCATATTATAGTTCATCACGAAGCTCTTGTAGCTAGGTGGCGATTGGAGAACATGATGTATGCCTAAGTCAATGGGAATCTTTATTCCCAAGGACACAAGCTTATCGGCGTACCAGACATTTTGATGCGTGCTCACTAACTGACTGTTTTCCTCCATCATGCAGCTAAAGAACTTTTTGTAGCATTATAACTCTCTCTGGCACATGGGTATCTAAAATCATTTTCAATTCTCCCATGGTATCAAAGGCATTGCCATTTTGAAACATTTTGAAGTTACGGCTCTAGCCCATACTGTATGCCGCAATGAACTAAGTTGTGGTCCTCTGACGAGTTATATAGGCGTTCTTTTCTTCGTCGGGGCATCAGAGCTGGTGGGGCCTAGCGCATCTAGCACATATTGTTTTTGTGCAGCAGTGAGGAGAATCCTCAAATTCACAGCCCAGTTGGTGAAGTTGCTACCATTCGCAGCAAGTTTCTCTTTCTCCATGAACACATTGAAATTAAAAGCAGGTGGTGCCATCTACAACAGAATTTGTAAAGTATATTTAGACTAAGTTTATGATAGATTGAGTTCAACTAATCCAAATTACTAATGAACTCCCACTCAAAAACGACATCCCTCGTGTCCTTTTGGTGATTACATGAACCAAATCCACTACACCAAGTCTGATCATCACGTGAGTCGGTGTAGCTTCAAAGGCGAGCATCTATATGGGCATCATATCAACTATATGACTCATGCTTAAGCTTTCGGTCCGTGTTCGGAGGCCATGTCTGTACATGCTAGACTCGTCAAGTAAGAATCTTAGTATTTGCGTGTGTAAAACTGTCTTACACCCGTTGTATGAAAGCGTAGAGTCGAGAACACCCGATCATCACGTGATGCCTCAAAACACGATCCACAAAATGGTGCATACTTAAGGAAGAACACATTTTATCTTGATATCTAAATGAGGGATCATCTTATAATACTACCAAAAGCGCCAAACTAGCAATATAAGATGCTAATGTGTGAAGTGAGGTGATATGGTCCATGCATTTGATCTCTATCATTTGCATCGTGGTATGATCTCTATCATTCCTTTGTGTGTAAGGCCAAGGTCTATGGAACTTACACGTTAAGTGAGTTGTAAGAGTATCTATCATACATCTACTTATAACAATACCATATCAAAACACTAGCCTAGCAACGATCTAAACTAGACGCCTCTAATTTATCAATTGCAAGTTTTACATGGCTTAGGGCTTACGGAGATAGAACCGGTCTAACCTACGAACATGAACCACAACGAGGATAACCTAGTTATTAGCAACTCGTTGTAAATCAGATATTGACTATAGTAGGAGAGACAGACACCCGCTAGCCACTTATGCAAAACTAGTTGCATGTCAGTCGTGGAACCGGTCTCATGTACGATGACATGTAAGGTTGGTCCGGGTCACTTCATCCCACTATGCCACCAATATCCAAAGTACATAGAAGATGCAATAACATGATCATCATCGCCCACATATAAACATATGTGTACTACCCGTGCAAAGCACCTACGCATAGATCAGGCTCTGATACCACTGTTGGGTCTGTAGCATGGAAAACGAAAAATTTCCTACGATGAGAACTATACGCCAAGTTCTATCTACTAGATACAAAGCAACGGGTGGACATACATCCATGGATAACTTACCCTCAAAGACAACGAGCTTTGTTAACGAGTAGGAACTCGTGGTTGATGTAGTCGTACACTTGCCGATCTCAAGATCGTGAGGAAGTCCGAGCGCCGCAACTCAGCAGCACATCCGCTTTTCGCACACACGCGTTCAAGCCACGGACAACCTCCACCTCCGCTCCAGCGATCCAGTGAGCAAGAACTCCTTCCAGACGAAATGCCACCGGGAACATGTATCTCGCTAATCCGAGACCATGGGAGAATAATTCTAGAGGGGGAGAGAGATCCTTCACAAGGAGGTGTGAGGATGAAGGAGGGAATGGGTGGCCTTCTATAGGAGGAGGGGGGGTTGCCCCCTCTCTCCATGGCCGGCGCATGGGGGGGGGTGACCCCTCACCTCCCCCATTCATGTGGTGGTAACCCCTCCACATTAAAATGCCTCTTCACATTCCCTTTTAAAGTCTCCACTTTAAATGCATTAAATTTCTCCAAATTTAATGCTCTCTCATTTAATAAAACTCTTTTTATTAAATTTATTCAGAATTTTGTTAATTACTTTAATTAACAAACATTCACATATAGCCCCTTGCAATATTTCAATATCACATGCAGAAACACCTTACGCAATTTCACCAAACAATTTCGGTTTCTATTGAAACAATTCTGCGCTTTGCAATTCTTTCGTCTGAAACATATGTGCTCCAAAATGGTGTCCGTAACTCTTAAGTGTGACACCCTACGGTTCCGAATAATGCAGACATGATCGAGACCCTTCTCGATCAAAAATCAGCAATGGGACTTGGAGATCCGTACTGACTCCTACACATTCAACGATGACTCCTGTGATCGTGAGAACCTTTAACGCTTGTAACTAACTCCCTTTGTCTCTCGATATATTACATGTCCGAGATTCGATCATAGGTATCTCCATACCTAGTTTGATCTTGTTACCGACATGCACTCTTTCTCGTTCCGTGATATAACATTCTAGTGATCACATCACTTGCTTGCAAGCTATCCTAATGTGATATCACCAAGAGGGCCCGAGTATATCTATCCGTCATCCGGATTGACAAATTCCACTCTTGATCCATGAGCCTCAACATAACACCTTAGTAATCGAACCCATCTTTATAGTCACCCTGTTACGGTGTGACGTTTGATGTTATCAAGATACTCTTTCGGTGTTAGCAATTAACATGATCTCATGGTCTAAGGATAAAGATTACTTCGTATGATGTTATAGCAATATAAACATAATGACTTGATCGTAATGCTATACTTCGGATGAATGTTCATCACATCATTTCACAAATGCTGTGACCTTGTTATTAACAACATCCAATGTCCATGATCAGGAAACCTTGATCATCTTGTTAATCAACAAGCTAGTCTATAAGAGAGGCATAACTAGGAACCTTTTTTGTTTATTAAACACACATGTATTGATGTTTCCTATCAATACAATTATAGCATGCAAAATAAACATCTATCATATACAAGGAATACATAATAACAACTTTATTATTGCCTCTCAGGGCATATTTCCTTCACAAATGTCTGCCCCCGTATCAAAGAGTCGTGCCATATGGTCCTTAGTCGTTTCTAGGGAGGGACAGATTATCCAAGGTTGGCTAGGGCCGGATTATCTGGCCTAGGAACATCCGGCCTAGAGCCAAAAATATGGCCAAATATCTACCCCATCTGAGAGTTGCGCTCCTGGTCCTTAGCCAAAATCGCTAGGGGTGGATTATCCGGCCATAGCCAGGGGCGGATAATCCGGCCTGGCAAGCTTATTCATGCTGAATTTGACCAGGGGCTCTTTTCCATTCTTTTTGGAGGGATGATGCTGACACATGTAATAAATCTTTTGTATCTGCAGCAGTCAACACACAAACATAATATCCATAGCATTGTTATATGACACACAAAACAATAGGGATCAACAAATGCTCTTTCACCCCTAAGTGTCATTTTTCTCATTTGCTCTAATCTCCTCGACATAGTGATTGCCAATGTATTTATAAGTGAATGTTGTCACTTGCCACCTGCTCTCACAAGTGTGCACATGTGTATATCTTTTCATCATAATGGCCTTTGGTCTACTGGCAAATGATGCATATAGTTTTCATGGGCATCCTTCCTCACATTTGGAAAATACTCTTATCATGTCATTCTTTGGAAGTTTTATATTGTTCATGTCCTTGCAACTATGCTTCCTAATTTACTTTTTCAATACCTTAGTAGATTCAAACAATTGACCAGTAGAAAATGTAGGATCATGCATATATTCTTGTACAAATGGTTTTAAATTTTTTAATATCTCTGCCTCCTCATCTGAATTTGCAGGCTCATAAAAGTTATCATCAAAGATTTCACATTCCGAAATAACCTTCTTCTCACCCTTTGATTTTTGATCCGCATATTGCTGGTACAAATCATCATTTTTTTCTTCTATGTAATCTCTGGCTCATAATTTGAATCACTGAAATTCTCACTATCCAAGTCATCAACAACATTAGATTCTAACCTAAAAAAGCAACATTAGCCACTTGTCTGTTTGATCTCCTTGCATACTGAACATCAACACTGCCTTCCACATTATTAACGTCAACTATAGACTTCTTACTACAACTAATCACATGAGGTAAGTTGGCAATAGGATTTTGCACAACATCAACCCACTACACTACCTTGTTTGTTGGCTCATAGTCAAGATAAACCATGACAAACCCGTGCCCCTGCTTAACATTCCTATCATGCTCAAATCATCCTTATCTTCAACAATAAGCCTCAATCCATCTTCATATATCTGCATACCTAGAAACAACCAGTACACGTCAATCCTGCCACCTGATTCATATCCTAAACTCTCTATTATATCGTCAATCCAAAGAGCAGATAAACTATCTGCCTTACAGTCATCATAACACACTTTGTGCCCACCAACATATGCCTATTCGATCCATAACCAACAAAGAATCCCCCACGTACACCTCCAACGTAAAACTGTCACTACTTTCCTCTAAAAGTTGAACAAAACAAAAAAAGTTCAGAACTCACCCCTCCTAAAACACTAGTGTGAAATTTTGACGTACTGCATTGTAATATCCCGTAGATTAAGATACACGAAAATGGGTGGAGGATAGCTGTGTGCATTGCATCCATGCATAGAAAATTCGGGCCAACTAAAAACCTTTTGATAGAGCTTGTCAAAGTGATTGAAGTTCCGCTTGAGATGATGATTTAGGAATAGTTCATCATGCTGAATGTTCCAACTTTGAAATGATTTTTCCTCTCATGACGCAGTTCTAGAGGGAGCCTGCCTATAGTCCACACGATTCAGTTGATGGTGATCTCGCCCGACAGGCGGTACCAATGTTCGTGAGGCCAAGCACACTTAATGCAGAACCTACAGTTACCTCTCCGAGGAACTAATGGGGAAAGTACACATCCTATAGCTACCTCCACGAGGAGCTAACAGGACGACCCAAACATAAAGATCATATAATTACCTCCCTGAGGAACTAACAGGGAAAGTACAAATCCTACGGCTACCTCCACAAGGATCTAACAGGACGACATAGAATGTACTGAGCCTACAGGTCACCTCCTCGAGGAGCCTACATGACAGGTACAATCCCCATGATCCCCTCCACGAGGGGCAAGTAGGGTGGTCCACGAGGATACCTTCCTCATGCGGCCTAAACACTAGCAAAATCCATGGCCACCTCCCCGAGGGGCCACACAATAGGATGCACAATAATGGCACAAATAAACATGACTCACCCTCGCGAATGGACTAAGCCTCCTCCCACGAAGAGGCTTGAGTTTGCGCGTCTGATATAATCTTCACAACCTCGTTGGAAGCGTATTGGAGCGCCTTTTTGGCCTGGAGACGTGCCTCCTCCCGCTCCACCCTCAGCAACCTCTCAGCTTCGTGAACCCTAACCCCAATATTTGGCTAGCTGATGCTCTTCCACGGCTACCTCTTCCATGAGTCGGTCGAGCCCTTCGCATACACTCGTGATAAACACGACCACGCATTCGGCCTGACCAGGGACAAGAGAGCCTCATAGCGCCAGAGTCTACACTGGCGCCCCGCGAGGGCCACCTCCAAGCCAGGCGAAGGAGAGGAGGCTGGCCCTTGGGCTACATCATGGCCAAAGGTACTCGCGAGAATCTCCACAATGAAGGTTCCACGGTGGCGAGCAGGGAGGCCAACGTCATTTGTTGTGGGAGTAACGGCAGTCGTGGAATCACCATCTGTCACCTCCGTGACTGCCGCGTCCATGGCTAAGGGACCATGAGAAAGTATAGGCTCCTCAGCGAGTGAGGCACCTAGAGCTTCCACCTCTGGGGCTTCCTTAGCGTTGGAGGACGCACCCTCCTCGTAGGGGCCTCGTGACGCATTTCCTGTCTCCACGAGGGAGTCACCCTAGGCATTCTCCTCTTTGGATTGCACAGCCGGGGCCTGATCCTCCATGACGGAGGGCATGGTCAGAACAACCTCCTCCGCAGTGGGAGGAGTAGGCGCTGCCCAAGGAGAAGCCAAGTCCCTCGGCATGAGGTCATCCATCATCTCAAGAGCGACAACCGCGGTGGCCTGCATCTCTAGCGAAGAAGGAGGAAGGATGGGATGCGTCACCAGGCGTATCTCCTTCATGAAGCTCCTCTTCAACTTTATTTTCTTCGTGGGGGGCCCTCACTGTAGAGAAGCAAAACAACTGAGCGAAGGAGGTAGCGAAAAAAAAGGAGGGAATAAAGTGGAAGATCACCCTATGGCACCCGGAGCCTGATGGCTCCAGTTCCCTTGCTTCATTCTGGGGAGGATGAAATCCCCACCAGAGCCCTGAGATTCTCCCCCTCCGGGATCACCTTTTGCAAGAACGTCACTGCTCGTGATGGACTTTTTAAGGACCAAGGCATTGACGCACTCCTGGCCGAGAGTATCCTGAGGATCGCTCTCCCCCGTATCGCTCCCCACAGACTCAACCCCCTCTGGAGGAGCCATCCTGTATTGAGCAATGGGCACGGACGATGAACCACCACTCACAGGATTCTTCCATTTCCCCACATCGCTGAGTAGAAGGATCCCCCATTCGTGAAAGTGGGGAAGTCTCGCGCGGATCTCTGCCTTTCGCTCATCTTGGTAGAGCAGCTGGGCCCTGGCGGGGAGCTCGAGCGCGGCGGTCACATGAAGAAGCTCATGAAGGAACTCTTCCATGACCACATCGTTGGTGATGCCCGCTCCGAGAGGCACGCGGTTCATCTCGCACCACTCCCGTAGTTCCTTGTTGTGCTTCTGTAGCAAGGCTATGCAGCGCGGGAGGAATTCCATGGCCACTAGCAGACCGGTTAGGTCAGCTGCGTCCAACGATGAAATTTGTGTCCTGAGGGCATCGACCTTCTCCCCTCCAACATCTTACTGGACCACAACCCCTGAGGCTTCACAACCAGCGCTGTTGGGGGATAGAGAAGACGGTTCTCCTCCGAAGCATCCATGTAGATCCAGCGCTTGCGGAAATCCTCCACCCTCTTCGTCCAACCCATGGAAACCCACGACACTCTGTCCCTAACCTTAAGGGAGACGTAGCCAGCACAATACGCTGTAGAGGTGATACGAAGGCTGTAAAACTGGTGAAATAACGCCACGGAAGGCTTCACTCCGAAGAACTCCTCACACCAGAAAGAAAATATGGACACGGTGGTGACGGAGTTGGATTGGATATGCAGTGCGGAGATCTGATAATACTCTAGAATGGCAAGGAAGAATGGGGAGAAGGGGGGCACCAGTCCTACAAGGATGGTATGGTAGAAGAAGGGATACACTGAGCCTCCCAAACCCCCTCGTCTCACCGAACCGGGCCATGATACATTGCAAATGTATCTATAATTTTTGATGTTCCATGCTTGGTTTTATCTACTTTCTTGTGTTTTGTCCACACTTTGGAGTACTTTTCATATGATTTCTTGGACTAACCTATTAACAAGAGCAACAGTGCCAGCTGCTTGTTTTCTGCTGTTTTTGGTTCTAGGAAAGTCAGAAAATGAATATTCTCGGAATTGGATGGGACAAAAGCCAAAGTCATTATTTTACCGAGGGACACCTGGAGCCAGAATACAAGACGGAGAGGGGCTGAGGCTCAGCCACACCACCTGGCCGCGCGGCCAGGCCTGGCCCATGCTAGGGGGTGGTCTGGCTGCCACAGGCACCTCTCAGCCTCTCCTTCCGCCTATATATTGCCTCTGATACGGAAACCCTAAGGACCCGATCAAAAATACATGAAAGAGTCTGTAGCTGCCATCATCTCCATCCCTAGATCGGGAGGGATCTGAAGCTCTTCCCAAAGACTGCCGGAGAGGGAATTCACCACAGGCCTTCTTCATCACCATGCAAGCCTCTGGTGTGATGCGTGAGTAGTTCATCTCTGGACTACGGGTCCATGTAGTATCTAGATGGCTAGTTCTCCTCCTTTGTGCTATCATGTTTAGATCTTGTGAGCTTCGTTCATGATCAAGATCATCTATTTGCATGTTGTGTTTGTGGGGATCCGATGCATATTGAGATGCTATTTCAGATTGATTATTGATTCTATCATGTCTTTGTTATTTGTTATCTTGCATGCTTTCCGTTGTTAGTAGCTATCTTGGCCAACTAGTTGCTAGCAACTCCAAGAGTTAGTATTTATGCTCGATAATGGGTTCATGCCTCTGGTAATCTGGGGAAGTGACAGAAATCTCTAAGGTACTATATGTGATGTTGCTACTAGGGAGAAAACAACAATCCTTTGTTCATAGAACAATCATATTGTTTACTTTACATGCAATTCGTAATGCAATTATCCGTTGCTTGCAACTTAATACTGGAGGGGGTTCGGATGATAACCTGAAGGTGGATTATTAGTCATAGATGCAGTTGGATGACGGTCTATGCATAATGTTGTAATGCCCAATCAAATCTCAAAGGAGTCAAGATGAGTAGTATATGCTTGTATGCTTTCTCGATATTTGTCAATTGCCCCGCTGTAATTTGTTCACCTAGCATGTTATCTATCTTAAGGACAGCCACCTCTAGTGAACTATGGACCCCGATCCTTTCTTTTACTATCAATCTACAATTAACTCTTTACTGCTTTGTGTTTACTTTCTGCAAACTATTACTTTCTTCCACTCGATATGTTTAATCCTTTGTTTTTAGCAAAACCGGTGAGATTGACAACCTCATCGCAAGTTGGGGACAGAGTTCTGTGGTTGTGTTGTGCAGGTCTCCACGTTGCTGCTGGCACCGGTAGTGCGCCCTGCCAACGTTCAGCTAACAACACCTTTGGGGTGTTTCCTTGCTCCTACTGGTTTGATTAAACCTTGGTTTCATACTGAGGGAAAACTTGTTGCTGTGCTCATCATACCTTCCTATTGGGGTTCCCCAACGAGCTCGATATATTTTGGGCCATCAAGCTACTTTTCTGGTGCCATTGCCGGGGAGTCAAGGACATCTTCACAAGGGGAGTCCCTCACAACCAATCTCTTTACTTTGTTGTTTTTATTTTGCTTAGTTTATTTCTTCTTTGTTTGCTTGTTCTTTTTAACAAAAATACAAAAAAATTAGTTCCTACTATAGTTATTATTTTCGTTGGTCTGTTATTGTCTTGCTTTATCATGCTTTCTATCAATGGTTGGTTTCTTTGAAACTGAATCTAATTGGCAAGGGGGGTTCACGGAAGAACAAAAATATTATTATAAGGAACACCGCTTGTCACAAAAAGGGAAACACTTATGGGAACAAATCGATAAATTGTATACCATTGCTAGAAACGTGTGCTCTACTTATAATGGTACTTATTGCTTTGATAAATCTTGTTGATGTAAGAGGTATAAACACCTCCCTTTTCAATGTGAGTATAATGATGATGTTACCATATCTTCTTATGTTAAGGGAAATTATGACTTTTATGATGTGGAACAAATTGAAGAATTTGTTGCTTGGAAGGGTGCATTTGAACTTGCTAGTTTGCTTGAAAATACTGATGATTCACCTTATAAATATGAGGTTTATGATATACTTAAATTTTGCTTTGATAATTACAAGGAAGAAAATGGCTATATTCTTGAATATATTAATAGATGCTTTCCACAAACAGAAGAGACTAATGCGTTGAAGGAGCTTATGGAAGAAGAAATTGCTGAAACGGGAAGCTTATTAGATGAAAAAGAGGAGGAGAGTGATGAACAAAAGGAGGAAGAATGGATCTACCCATGCCTACCTTCTAATAAGAGTAACTCTTTATCACTTACATTATTTGATTGTCCCCCATGCTTACCAAACGAGGATGAATGTTATGCTCAAGTTATCTGTAATAATCCTTTATTTGTGCCTAACTTCAAGATGCATGGTACTAAAGAGTTTTGCTTAGAAAATGTTTATGATAAAGCTCTAGATGATGCTCCTATATTGAATGATCAGTCATCTTGTTACATAATTGTTAAAAGTGGGTTTGAAGGTTTTAATCCCACTATTTTTGAGCTTGATAAAAATTATGTGTTTGTAGAGCATGAAAAGCATACTTTATGTGATAGTTATATTGTTGAGTTTATTCATGAGGCTACTGAAAATTATTATGAGAGAGGAAAATATGGTTGTAGAAGTTTCCATGGTACTGAAACACCTCTCTATGTGCTGAAAGTTTTGAAGTTGCTCTTATTTTATCTACCCATTCTTTTTACTATGTGCTTCTTTGATTTATTTTCTTAAAATATTCCTAGGCATAGGAAGTGGGTTATACTTAAATGTGTTTTGAATTTGCTTCTTGATGCTCTCTTTTACTTCAATTCATATTTCTTATGTGAGCATCTTCTCAAACTATCAAGCCTAACTTAAAGACGTTAAAAAAAGTACTTATTGGGAGATAACCCAAAAGTTTTAGATGAGTCTTGGAAGTTATTACTTCTGTAATAACCGCTCCTTATCATTTTTATTTTCTTTTTGTGCCAAGAGTAACCTCTAATGAGAGAGAAGTAATGATTGGGAAAGTTGTTGTCCCGAAACAGATTTCTGTACCGTAAAAATTCGTGTAAAATCTCTGTATGTCCTTTTGAGGCGTGAATTTTTTTGCTTCTGCCCCAGGTTGTTATCTAACTTCCGTTAGTTCAAAACTTTTATATTTGAGCAACAAAAGGTCTTCGAAAAAATTCGTATTTACCTGTTGGTCTGTTTTGACAGATTTCTGCCATTTTTTGCATTTGCTTCTTATTGGTTCCTTTTTGAGTTCTTTTGGGGAATTGAGCTTTTTGAGGGAAGTGCTACAGTATTTAGTGTTTTAATGGAAGTTTTATTGGTGTTAGAACTGAACCTAAAGACTTATTATCTTGAGTGCACTAATGTTGCTAATAAAGATTGTGTGAAGTTTTGTATGAAGGAAAAATTTCAGGTGTATGGAAGGAATGAGTAATGAGAGGAAGGATGGACTAAAGCTCAAGCTTGGGGATGCCACGCATGTCACCCCAAGAAATATCCAAAATGTACAAGCATCAAAGCTTGGGGATGCCCAAGGCATCCCCTCTTCATCAATAAAAATCCCAGGTTTCTTCCAAACGCTTCATTTTTATTGTTTCATGCAAAGTTGTGTTGTTCTTGGAGCGTCTTCTTTTTTGTTTTGTTTTGGTTTTTCGTTTGCTTTGTTTGCTAAATAAATTGGTTGTACCCCCTCTTTCATACATTGGTTTTCAAATAGTTTGGTTTGGATTGGAAAAAGAGTAGGAAAGTTCATGCTTAAGTGGTAAAGAGAGCTTCTTTTTGACTGTGGCCTATGCTTTGTCATGCCATGCTCGATATTGTTTTGGATTTATGCTTAGTATTCTTTGCTGTAGCATGACATGTTATAAACAATTGAGATTGCTTAATGTGCCTTGGAAGGATCATGCGTTGTTTTAGCATATTAAAGCATAGTATTGTGGTATTCTCCTTTGATGCTTTATTTGGGTTGACTTGGCGCATGCTCACACCATGTTATGACTATCCCAAGTCACCATAGCCTTTATGATCCTTTAGTTTTCAACTTGTAGTATCACTTTCTGCTTTGATCAATGATGTTTTGTCGCTCTGCATGATTATGGCCATTATTGCTCTCTTAGTTTTCGCTCCCAGTCTTTTTGCTAGCCTCCGTAACCAAGTATGAGTTCCACTCATGCATCCAACTCCAAAAACCAAGTTATTCCAAAGAGTCCATCATACCTACCTACTAGCATATGCTATTCCAAGTATATTCTTGTTTTTATCTACCTTCCGAATTAAACTTGTTATGAGAAAACTAGTGATTAAAGTTCTCACGAACTTGATGGCACACTTTACTTTTCTTGCCCTTAATAAACTTGAACCATTGTGTCGTCTATGTTGTATATGCTTGTACTTATTTGTTGGGGATTAGCAGAACCATGCTGTCATGGGGAACGCTTTCAACATTACACTTGTACTTTGTACCTAGTTGATATCATGCTCTTTTGTCTATGGATGTCGTCGGTGTGAAATGAAAGGGGAGCTTGTAAGTCCATGGAGTTATGTATATGTGCTAGAGAAACGCATGGGCCGCTGGTCTAATCCATGCTGACATGGTGGAAACTTGCAGCGTAACCATAATGAGCTGTCTATAAAGCATTCTTCTTATAAAAAAAGAGTCTGATATTGAGAAAAAAGAAAAAAAATAGATTATGAAAAGAGGAAAGAGAGAAAAAAGCACCATATTCCCATGGTAAATAAGAAGATTGTTGAGATGCTTGTTGTCTGCTTGCCTTGTCATTTTGATATGGGGATTCTTCCGTATCATCGGGCAAGGGGTACCCCGTTGGCGGTTCTCTATGATACACATGTACTTACGATGACAAGAACTTACCGGTGACTAAACTTGAGTAGCATGAGGAGCGGACCTCGTATTCAAGGGACATGAGATTTCCAACTTATACTTCGTCAAGCATATACACCATAGTTTGTCCACTTTAACCTTAATCACTTCAAGATGCTTATGATAGGGGCAATGAGAGCTGAAAGCTATTAAGTACCATAATTTTTGGAAGCTCTTGATGAAACTTGAATCCCTACTTCCTTCTATGAAGGCCTTTCTTTTACTTTTATGTTGAGTCTCCACCTTCTATATTTATGCACCTACTTTGAGAGCATAGTGGCCATTCTTAGTAATATGTGCATTGTCCCAAGACTTGTTGATTGATGCATAGCTTTGATATTTGTATCTAGTCACTCTTATAAACTTTGAAGGTGTCCTATGCATTTATGTTTGCTACTCTATGAGGGACAAGCTGAATGCCACTATGCTATGTTTTCTTTATGTGAAACACACAAACGTCTTGCAAAGCATTGTTATTCATGAATCTTTTGTTTGTGCCTTTTCATGTTGCAACATAGTTTCTTTGTCTTATTGCTAGAACTTTGTCTTTCATGTTATGATTGAAGTACTATGATCCCAACTTTGAATGTTTTACAAATACTTTGATCAAGTTTATGATGGTGCATGTCACCTCAAAAATTATTCTTTCTTTTTATCACTTACCTACTCGAGGACGAGCAGGAGTTAAGCTTGGGGATGTTGATACATTGCAAATGTATCTATAATTTTTAATGTTCCATGCTTGTTTTATCTACTTTCTTGTGTTTTGTCCACACTTTGGAGTACTTTTCATATGATTTCTTGGACTAACCTATTAACAAGAGCCACAGTGCCAGTTGCCTGTCTTCTGCTGTTTTTGGTTCTAGGAAAGTCAGAAAACGAATATTCTCAGAATTCGACGGGACAAAAGCCAAATTCATTATTTTACTGAGGGACACCGGAGCGAATCTGAGACCGAGAGGGTGGGGCCCACACCACTGGCCAGTGCGGCTCCACGCTTGTGTGTACAGCCCTGTGCACCCCTCGGCCTCTCCTTCCGCCTATATATTGCCTTTGATACGGAAACCCTAAGGACCTGATCAAAAATCCACGAAAGAGTCTGTAGCCGCCATCATCTCCATCCCTAGACCGGGAGGGATCTAAAGCTCTTCCCGGCACCCTGCCGGAGAGGGAAATTCACCCTAGAGGCTTTCTTCATCACCATGCAAGCCTCCGGTGTGATGCGTGAGTAGGCCATCTCTGGACTACGGGTCCATGTAGTAGCTAGATGGCTGGTTCTCCTCCTTTGTGCTATCATGTTTAGATCTTGTGAGCTCCGTTCATGATCAAGATCATCTATTTGTAATTCTGCATGTTGTGTTTGTGGGGATCCGATGGATATAGAGATGCTATTTCAGATTGATTATTGATTCTATCATGTCTTTGTTATTTGTGATTTTGCATGCTTTCCGTTGTTAGGAGCTATCTTGGCCAAGTAGATGCTAGCAACTCCAAGAGTTAGTATTTATGCTCGATAGTGGGTTCATGCCTCTGGTAATCTGGGGAAGTGACCGAAATCGCTAAGGTACTAGATGTGCTGTTGCTACTAGGGAGAAAACAACAATCCTTTGTTCATAGAACAATCGTATTGTTTACTTTACACGCAATTCATAATGCAATTATCCGTTGGTTGCAACTTAATACTCGAGGGGGTTCGGATGATAACCTGAAGGTGGATTATTAGTCATAGATGTAGTTGGATGACGGTCTATGTATAATGTTGTAATGCCCAATCGAATCTCAAAGGAGTCAAGATGAGTAGTATATGCTTATATGCTTTCTCGATGTTTGTCAATTGCCCCGTTGTAATTTGTTCACCTAGCATGTTATCTATCTTAAGGAGAGCCACCTCTAGTGAACTATGGACCCCGGTCCTTTCTTTTACTATCAATCTATAATCAACTGTTTACTACTTTGTGTTTACTTTCTGCAAACTATTATTTTCTTCCACTCGATACGTTTAATCCTTTGTTTTCAGCGAAACCGGTTAGATTGACAACCTCATCGCAAGTTGGGGACAAAGTTCTGTGGTTGTGTTGTGCAGGTCTCCACGTTGCTGCTGGCACCGGTAGTGCGCCCTGCCAACGTTCAGCTAGCAACACCTTTGGGGTGTTTCCTTGCTCCTACTGGTTCGATTAAACCTTGGTTTCATACTGAGGGAAAACTTGCTGCTGTGCTCATCATACCTTCCTCTTGGGGTTCCCCAACGAGCTCGATATATTTAGGCCATCAGGCCACGCGTTGGTCATCCCCATTCATTCCAGGCCGATGCCAACTAAGAGACCGGATTCGAGCCAGATGGTGGAAGGCAGCAACACCCCATCGGCCTTTGTCTCCGTCTCTGCCGCTTGGGTGGATTCGTCTTCCACCTGCTTCTCCTTTCATGCAGCGGAAGTTCGCCGGGAAGGCATATTGGACATTTAGGTCTTGTAGTTTGCGGCATTGGAGGTGAGTTTGGGGAGCATGTCTCAAGAGCTTGAGGAAGCAGAATAAAACCGCGTCGAGATGAGCTCGGTTCTTAAAGGCAAAAGGCGACGACATCCCTGTGGCGCGGTTATCAACGCGACTGTTACCAAATCCCACGGGTCACTACAGCAGGTCGTTTCACGCAGATGGAGTTGATGAATCTCTGGATGAGTGGGCCCCACCATGCGTCTCTGGCGACCCCTACCGCTGTTTGTGCGGTTAGCCCTTCGTCTACATCAACCGACGCATGCAAGTCAAGCACCCGGGGGCTATTGTCGGGCCCGGGACTAAGGGGGCACCCCGGCCCACTAGCGGCTAGGCTGCCACCCTGAGTCGTAACCATTTCAGGAGGGACGCGACAGGCCTTCTCTATGCTCGGCGAGGGAACTCCTCCAAGAGGGGTCCCCTAGAAGGGGTATCTCGCCCTCAACCCTCTTTAGAGAGGTCACTGACCCCTCTGGTCTCTCCAGGGACACAAGGTAATCTACTTACCCCAGAGGAAAGCGACAAGCCCAACGGGCAGTCGCCTAGCCGCGCAGAGCACGTGGTATGCCTCGGTAAGGAGGAGATGCTGTCTGGCCGCTTCGGTGATAAATGAGGGATGATGGCGCCTGCGTCAGCCCCACCCTCTCTTTACCGCTTTCGTGCAAGAAGGTGATGGACGACGCCATGCTGCAGGGGAGACGTCAGCATCGACCTCAATTTTATGCTGGACCAGCGGCTCCCGAAGGTCCAAGGCCTAGCCCATGTAAAGTAGTCTTGTGAGCCAGATCCCCCTAGGCGGCAATGTGGTGACCGTTCCCGCCTAAATGAATTAGGGAAGAGGACCAATGCCCCTATAAAAGGAGAGCCACCCTACCTTAGAACAGATCGATCCATGCGATCAAAATCCTAGGCAATCACTCACCATTATACCCTTGCGAAGCATTGCGAGCAATACAACAAAGTAGGAGTAAGGCCTTTACCTCCTCACGAGGTACCAAACCTGGGTAAAAAATCCCCGTGTTAACTCTATGTCGTGTGCAAGCTCTGTCATTGGCCTTATCTCCGAGAAGATCTCAGCACGTGTTCAGTCTCATCACGAATCCGGAGCTTGTTGGTACCCCGGTTCCTTCGCGGAACGTCAATCTCCGCCACCGGCGGAGGCGGTGGTGCTTGCGTGGTCACGAGCGATTTGGATCGGGAAGAAGAAAATAACGAAACAATATAACTTACCAGTGGCAGTGGTAGGTAATTTTTGCCTACTCTAAGGGTAAAACAGTCTTTAAACCACATAAACCTTTCTGTTTTTATTATTAGATATAGATATGAATATGGATATGGATATAGATATAGATATGGATAGATGTTGCTCTTGTGCTTGTAGTCTTTTTTTCTAAGAAAAGTCGCTCTTACAGTCAGAGTACCAAACACCAGGCATCGTTAGGTTAAAAAGTCAAAACAAGTTCAGAGTCCCGCTCACGTGGCACCACTTGTCGCAGTCAACTCACCCACCAAGTCTCACCAACCCCTGCGCACCGCGTCCTCTGTCACCCCCTCTCACCGCCATGCGGGGCCCACAAGCCATACTCACTGACCTGTCTCCCACCAGCCTTCTCCCCTGCCTCGCCGGTATATTACCCCCGCTGCCAATTTCCTCTGCTCTTCCCAGGCGGAGGAGGAGCACGAAATCCCGGCCACCATTCCCCCCCTTCAGCTCCGCCCACCGATTCCGACCCGGCGACGGCGGCGAGATCGATGGGCTCCATCGCGGCAGACGCGCCGGAGGCGGCCGTGGAGCTAGTGTTCCGGTCCAGGCTCCCGGACATCGAGATCCCGTGCCACCTGACGCTGCAGGACTACTGCTTCGAGCGCCTCCCCGAGGTGTCCTCCCGGCCCTGCCTCATCGACGGGCAGACCGGCGCCGTGCACACCTACGGCGAGGTGGACTCCCTCTCCCGCCGGTGCGCGGCGGGGCTGCGGCGTCTGGGCGTGGGCAAGGGCGACGTGGTCATGGCCCTCCTCCGCAACTGCCCCGAGTTCGCCTTCGTCTTCCTCGGGGCCGCCCGGCTCGGCGCCGCCACCACCACCGCCAACCCGTTCTACACGCCCCACGAGATCCACCGCCAGGCGAGCGCGGCCGGCGCCAAGGTGATCGTCACGGAGGCCTGCGCCGCCGACAAGGTGCGCGCGTTCGCCGCCGAGCGCGGGATACCCGTGGTCTCCGTCGACGACGGGGTCGACGGCTGCCTCGCGTTCGGCGCGACGCTGCTCGGGGAGGACGGCAGCGGCGAGCAGTTCGCCGACGAGGAGGTGGACCCCGACGACGTGGTGGCGCTCCCCTACTCGTCCGGCACCACGGGGCTGCCCAAGGGTGTCATGCTCACCCACCGCAGCCTCGTCACCAGTGTCGCCCAGCAGGTCAGCTCCGCTCACTCGCTACCACCAATAATCACCATGCTCCATTACCAGACCAAGCTCCGGATCGTTCGGGCGTTACCGTTTCCGTCTCTGCCCGTGGCGGTTTACGCTTTCCAGCTCGGGACGCCCGTTCTTTTTTCCCACGCGCTTTTCTGTCGGCGCCGGAGCGAGTGGCCAATTAACTCCGCCTCATTAACCACTGGATTGGCCGGCCGATCCGATCCGATGCCGATCCACCTACGGCGGGGCCCCACCCATCGACGCGCCTCAAGATTCGCGCCGGCGCACGATCACATTTCTCTGGCTACTACAGCAGTGATGATGCTCTTCCTTCCGGTAAATATTCGTAACGTGATTTTGATTTGTTTGCATCAGGTGGACGGGGAGAACCCGAACCTGCACTTCAGCTCTGTGGACGTGCTGCTGTGCGTGCTGCCGCTGTTCCACATCTACTCGCTCAACTCGGTGCTGCTGGCGGGGCTGCGCGCGGGTTGCGCGATCGTGATCATGCGCAAGTTCGACCACGGCGCGCTGGTGGAGCTGGTGCGCGCGCACGGCGTCACCGTGGCGCCCTTCGTGCCCCCCATCGTGGTGGAGATCGCCAAGAGCGCGCGGGTGACCGCCGCGGACCTCGCGTCCATCCGGATGGTTATGTCGGGGGCTGCGCCCATGGGCAAGGAGCTGCAGGACGCGTTCATGGCCAAGATCCCCAACGCCGTGCTCGGACAGGTGCGTGCTTCCGTCACTCCGTCCCCAATGGTTTGATCGTCCAATGCCGTTGAATTGGGTGTGACGCGCGTCGGTACTGGCTACAGTGTTAGGCGAGTAGTATAGTAGTACTGTAGTAGTACAGAAGTTTGGTGTACTATAAATGGAATCTTGGACGGGCAAAGGGAAGCTCAACGACGATGATAGATCCATGGTTGTTGGGTGTGATGCTTGAGGGAAGCATGCATCGTACTCCACTTGATTGGATTCGTTGGGCGCGCGAGTGAAGGGAGAACGACGTAGTTGTTGGTGGTGGTGGGTGGCATGGTGGTGTCGAGCTTTTTTGGCCGCTTTTGCGTGCGAAAGAGCGCTGCGGACTGGGCATGATGGGGGCTGTATGGTACGGCGACATCTCATCAACCTTCAACGCCTCCGAGATGGCTTCGTGCGTCGTGGCGTACGGCACCATGGCCGGAGGAGCACGCCACCCCCATAACCCCCGGCAGGTGCAAGAAAGGCATTTGATTAGCAACTGCCTGTCGGCACACTTTCTGGTGTACAAGTCTCACGCCTGATGCCACTGCCAGCGCACCACATCCTGTCGTTCTCGGTTGTCTTGACTTTTTAAACTTGTAACTGAACATCACCTCCTAGATTGAAATTACAGTGGTCGGTTGTCAGCAACTGAATATCCGTCGTTTTCAACAGGGCTATGGCATGACCGAGGCCGGGCCTGTGCTGGCCATGTGCCTGGCCTTCGCCAAGGAGCCCTTCGAGGTCAAGTCGGGGTCCTGCGGCACCGTCGTCAGGAACGCCCAGCTCAAGATCGTCGACCCCGACACCGGCGCCTCCCTCGGCCGCAACCGGCCGGGGGAGATCTGCATCCGCGGCAAACAGATCATGAAAGGTACGCCACGACCAGATCTTTGATCCATGCAAAAAAAAAAGACCAGATCTTTGATCATTGGTAGGTAACATAGTCTTTTACTTCAGTTTCCGTTCTTTTTTTGCTTTTGAGTCCATCAGTCACTGTCCGAAAAGTATTTCCCTAGACTGACGGCGTAGTCCACTATTCTGTACCTAATTAGGTGAGTGGCTTGCAGGCCTAGGTAGCTCCTCAGTAGATGTGTAGTAGTTAGGTGATTTGTTCGGCAGCTCTCTTTCCTTCTCCAGCGCTCAAATTATTGGCACCTTCCATACCAAACTATTTTGGATTTTCCCCTTTCTGAAAACATGTTCAGACACATGGTATGTATCCCTTTGGTCAGTCGGTACATCCTGGATTTCCAAGCTCCTCCCCCAGCTTGACAAACCGGCATGTGTGCTCACGTTTTGTGAGTGGCCAACGAATGACAGACTAATCCGAGGAGTAGTTGCACCAAAGCTTCTTTCTCCCTTCCACTGGCCAAATGTTCGGTGCATCGATCGATCTCCAGTTAGGTAGTTGGTGACTGGTGAGCCTGCTTGAATCCAACCTAACCACCAAGTAGGAGACGACCCTCTTCTGGAGCACGTCTCCACGCATGGTCCTTGGCAGCTGTTGGCAGATCATCCTCAGACCTCAGCTTGCCGATGATCCCCTTCTGGCGCACGTCTCCATGCATAGTCCTTGGCAGCTGTTGGAGTATCACCGTCAGCTTGCCGAGCAGCTAGCTCATCGACCACGATGGCATAGTCATTGGGCCGTAGGTAGCCCTTGGTTTTCAGCGGCATCACATCTTGACTACGATGTCTGAATCGTCACCACACATACATACCAATGGAGTCTTGGCCGAAGGCTGAAAACCACGCATCTCAGATGCAGATTATGTGCACCGCTTGCGCATTTGCACATGCACATCAATGCAGCTTCGACAAGAAAACAAGCCAACATACGTGTGAATGTGTCCAACCTGAGATTGGCATGTTTCCAACATGAGTGCTCCAAACGTGTATCCAGAGCGTCAACCACCGTTTTCGCCGAGCCTTCACATGGTAGCTCGTTTATTTTGTGTGTTCAAAATAAGAAGAAAAAGAGTCTCTGTTTGGTATGCTGAGCTATCAGCCTCTGTGTCTGACCCATCATAGGACCTATGAAACCCCACATTGACAAGGTTAGTCTAGTTAAGTTTGCTGGACTGCAAAGGCTTGGCCAAATAAAAGATCTTTTTTTAGAAACAAAGGAGATGTTTCTGAAGTGTCACCAATCTCTGTTAGTACAGTTTCTATTTTTGAGAACTGGCCAAAAATTAGATCTTTTGGAAGTATCACCAGTCTGACGGAACTGTTCGCGTCCGGTCCAGCATTTAGTTGTAGTTATGAAGTCACACTAAATCAGCCCAAGATGTGGATAGCTCCAAATTAAGTTTTAGATCACAATCCAGTTGTGTATTATATGAGGTTCCAGCAGTGCAACCAGACCTGAGTACAAATAATCAAACTTGGTCTTGTTGATGGTCCATACTACATGTACTTTTGCGGTCCAGCATTTAGTTTTGGTTAATCACCCCAAAATATGGGGAACTGCAAATTAAGTTTTAGATCACAATCCAATTGTGTGTTATATGAGGTCCCAGCACTGTAAGGCCTGAGTACAGAGAATCAATCTTGGCATCTTCTAGATGGCCCACTACATATGGCTTGCATTCATTGATGCAGCATGATGGCCATGTGAAAGCATTTCCCAAAGACTTTATGCAGATCCAGGACAAACTCCCATGCATGACCAGTCATCTTTGCTTTAGTCTATGTTTATCTTTCTTTAGGGGAAATGACCAGGTTTAGGTATATCATTAACATAAAAAAATAGGACTTTGTGCAGAATCCAGAACAAACACTTATAAGTACCGCCAACTCTATACAGAAATAGGAATGTATGCAAGCTCCAACCAACAAAGCCATTTCTTATTTCATGGTTCTTTGCATATTGCTGCAATCCTTTTGTATATTTCTTGGAAGAAGTGTCGATTCTACCATCCATTGAAAACTGATTGCAAAACGACACTCCCATAGGAAAAATTATCGGTTTCTCAGAAAAACAAATCTGAGGATTTGGATGTGATCAATATGTTGCTTTCAGAACAGCTGTCTGTATGTTCAGTGGCTAAAACAGTGAGGAAATATTCTACATCTCATGTTTCGTGGTAATAAGTTAATACTAAAAAATAGGCACATTAGGTTGCAACTTGCAGCTTAACTGTCACTAGGTAGCATGTGTACCAACTTTCAGACCTGAATTTATCATTCACTACCATTCAGTAGTATTTCTACCAAAAATACTGTCTCTTCACCTGGAAAACATCTTTTTTTATCGAAGAAGAATGTACCAGTAACACCAGATTAGGCATTGATATGTACTGGATTTTGTAAGAACAAAAATAATTCTTGGTGCGCACCAGGATGCGTAAATAAGCAAGCCTATGATTTGCAGGTTACCTAAATGATCCAGAGGCCACAAAGAACACCATTGACAAGGACGGTTGGCTCCATACTGGAGACATTGGTTATGTAGATGATGATGATGAGATCTTCATTGTCGACAGACTGAAGGAGATAATTAAATACAAGGGATTCCAAGTTCCTCCGGCGGAACTTGAAGCCCTTCTCATTACTCACCCTGAAATCAAGGATGCTGCTGTCGTATCGTAAGTTGATACATTGCTTGAAGTAATTTAGGATCCATTTGGCCCTTGCAAAATTTGATTTAGACTGGTAAACTTAAGCTGCTCTTCCATTATTGCAGGATGCAAGATGAACTTGCTGGTGAAGTTCCGGTTGCGTTTGTTGTGCGAACTGAAGGTTCCGAGATCAGCGAAAACGAGATCAAGCAGTTCGTCGCAAAAGAGGTAATACAGATTTGTCCAGTTCAGTGCAATAGGGCTCTCATAAATGTTTGCATTTGTTGAAGCACCTTTACCAATTCAGTGCCAAAACATGTACAGTACCACAATCAAAATCTGCTAAGAGTCCAGACCTAAGAAACTGTACGATTATTACAGGTTGTTTTCTACAAAAGGATCAGCAAAGTGTTCTTCGCGGATTCCGTTCCGAAGAGCCCTTCCGGCAAGATCCTCAGGAAGGACCTGAGAGCAAAGCTTGCCGCAGGCATCCCCAGCAGTGAAACCACACAGTCCAAAAGCTAAGTCAGATATATATTGGTTCCCCCACCTTACACACCTCTGTCCAAAACCATTGAATGTTCTCAACCAAATGGAAGTTATTACACATATAGAAGGGCTGATTCTTTTCAATAGATGGCTTAAGTTATTAGTAATTTGTTTGTTCGTCCGGGGATGTTTATCCTGTCATGTATAGATACCACATTTTTTTTTTGGACAGACAAAGGCTGATTATAATGTATACCGTGTGCTGAGTATTTGTTCAAGGAGATCATGATTCGACTGCCAATTGTTCATCTTTTAAGAGGACTTTACATCCTAATTCAGGTCACTGTTTGTCGGTTAGAAATGATGTTTTCTAATGAAGAGGACATTCTGTTCAGTTTTTGTGGAGTGCTGCAGTGGTGTCCAACTATGGGTAATGTTAGACAGACTATACCAGATTACAATTATTCTGACCAACTGAAGGACATTGGATTACAATATAGCTTAATTTCCCGCGTGAACAGGGCCTACCCGGTATTGTGCTGGGACGGTGCAACCCACCTCCAACTGTTCACAGCCAGCTCATACTGCAGTCTATAAGTAATACACGAAAAATACATAAAAGAGTTAGTTAAATCCGTGGTTAGTCATTGAACTTGCTTAGCAAAGTCAATACAATCATTGTACAATGAGAATACAAATTTACGGTCACCGAAGACGCGTCGGAGCTTCACTCGCGGTCACCGCTCACGTCGTAGAGATGTATTCGATGATGTGGCACTGAGTGGGACCTAACTTGAAGGATAGCCAGGAATACCCAGCTAGAGGAGGGTCATTTTGCAAAAAATGTTATCCACTTCCCCTGCCTCTCAGTGAGTTCTGCCCAAGATTAGGGCCACCGTTTTGAACGCGATTTTGTGCGTCGTGTAGCTGGTTGAACCAAGATTGAGATCATATGATGAACTGCGCCGGTTAATAACTATAGAGGACAGGATCAAGAGGGGAACAGAGATCGCGCGCTGGTGCAGAAACTGATATTTTGAACTGTAAGTTGACAGCACCGCGACCGTGAGAAAACTCGATTTCTCGTTGATGATTCCGAGCAGTATAGAACTCCGTTTAGGACTCCGTTTGTTCCTACAGATATCTGGAGGTACCCGCTTCATCGGTGCGTGATGGAAGGTGCCGGAGGTGCGCTGTGAGCGACACGAGAAAGCAGAGAACAGAGGCGCTATGGAGCCTGCGCTGGTTGCTGTTGAAATCTGCGCGTGCGGGTGACTATCGCTGTGCGCGAGGCGCTGCGGGGCAGAGCGGAGGCGTTCGAGAAGAGAAGGGAGAAGGTAGGGATGGAGGCGTGCGCGCGACGGTCTGCCGCGGCGACGTTTCTCCGGCGGCGGCGTTGACTCCCGCATCTACTGCCTGCGACGATCTCCCTCACCGCCCAGCTCCGCCACGGCTCCCCACCACAACGTCTCCTAGAGCCACGACGCCGGTGCAGCCAGGGTGGCCATTGGCCAAGCTGATGGCGCTCCCGCCTGCGCTGGTGCCACCAGAGAAAGACCTAGGTCAAGGTCGCCGTCAAATATCTCATGAGCAATCTGGCGTCCTGGCCAGCTATCTACTTCCCTGCATCTTCTCGCAGATGACCCCCTTGTCGGTTCGGGTAAAAAGGGGGAGGAAAAGTTCGCATGCTACTACACTACTATCAGCAGCGCTAGCTTCAGGTGTCTCAAGACCATGAGTCCGTGGCCAGAAAATCAAAATGCTGAACTAGTTTTCAGCTGGCATGCACTGTCGAGGCCGGTCGCTAGCTAATAATCGAGTCAAGATGCAAATACAAAACAAAACAGCCTCTAAACACGTTATCAAAAAATGAAGCGGGTGGAGAGGAAGGAGAGAGGCTGCAGGAAGCAGAGCACTTGGCGGCGTGGCCTTCTTCTCTGTCACGGCAGTAGCACGGCCGGAGCAGGGCTCCTCTGGTTCGTGGAAAGAATACGAGAAGGGAGAGATTAGAGGAAGGGTGTATGCGACGAGGACAGCGGCGCGGGCGAGGATGAGTGGCGGCCGGCCGTGGTAGGGTGTTATGTGGGATCTCGCCAAAATCCCACTTCTAGTTTATTTGTTAAAATCTAGTTCAAAATTTTGCTTAAAATTTATACTAGATTTTGACAAATGAACTAGAAGTGAGATTTAGGCGGGATCTCACTTGACACCCTAGGCCGTGGAGAGTTATGGGTGGGGCTTACAGTGGATCTCCCACCTTGCCTTTGATAGAAAATTAGGATCAAAGGGATATTTTGTCAAATGAAACACACGTAGGGGTGATCGTGGGTTCTACAGTGCCACGTCGTCAAATACATCTCTGTGACGTGTGCGGTGACCGTGAGTGAAGCTCCAACGTTTCTTCGGTAACCGTGAATTTATATTTTTATTGTACAATGATTGTATTGACTAAACAATTTCAATGCCTAACCATGAATTTAACTCAAAGCATACTGTATTACATACTATTTTGCTGGGTAAATACACTGCAGTAGTAGTACATAATCATGTCTTCTCACACTAAGATAAGAGAAAATGCTAGACAAGCCCAAACAGAAATCCACTTTAGCTGGAAGTCGGGCCGAGCATGTCTATAAACAGCCCAACAACACTAGTGATCATCGGGAGCCCACCCTGGTACATGGCTTCACGCGGATTGGTCGTCGGCCGGCCTACTTCGTCGTGGAGCGCTGCGAGTGGGAGAGGGATGGGTAGAGACGGAAGAGGTTGCGGGCGGAGATGGCGGAGAGGACGGCGCTGCCGGCGGCGGCGAGCACGGCGCAGGCGACGCTCCCGGCGACCTGCTCGCAGAAGCGGGTGTAGATGTTGCAGACCTTGTTCCACTGCAGCGCCTGCGCGCCGTCCAGCGCGATCAAGCACGACTGCGCCGCTGCAATCGTCACCGCGAAAGTCATGTACGCGCAACCCTGCACGCATATATTGTGTCAGTCACGAGGCAAAACAACTCTACTCAACGCGGTACAGGTTTTGGTAATCGGCGAGTTACAGGTGGCTCACGAAAATTAATAAGGAAATATATGGTCACGGTACGTAGTAAACAAAATATGTCTTCCCATAAGAAGGAAGCACAAAACCCTTTGATTAAAATTCATGCAAATTCAACAAAATTTCATTAATTTACTACAGAAATTATTCAGGCATGATTTCAAATTCAAGATTTTACTTAAGAAAATTGGTACCACAGTTATTGTTGGTCATCGGCGGCTTTTTCGATACCAGCTAGCAACTACTCCCTCCGTTTTAAAATATAAGATGTTTTAGGTTTACGAAGGAAATGTACCTAGACTTTTTTTTAGTGTGTACACTGCAAAGCTAAGTGAACCTACGTACTAAAAGAAGTCTAGATACATTTACTTACAAAGCTAAAACATCTTATATTTTGAATCGGAGGGAGTAGTAATGAGTATGATTTTTTTAGAGATATTTCCTCCGATCCAAATCAGTTGACTAAATTTGGATGTATCTTGCACAAAACAAGTCTAGATACAGTCGAATCTAGACAAACCTGAGCAACTAATTTGGATCGGAGGGAGTACAATAAACCTTAGACTCTTAAATTTGTATACCACATAGACTACATCATAAATGAAATTATTAAAAAATCATCTTAAATTAGTGACCTAACTCACCAACCCATATGACTTTGTGGAGACTGAGTGATGAGCGCCAACTTAATCGATACATCTATTATTTGCTTCTTACTTACTAGTACCATGTTATGGTACTCCCTTCGATTCATATTACTTGTCGTAGAAATGGATGTATCTAGACATGTTTTAGTACTAGATACATCCAATCCAATGACAAGTAATATGTATCGGAGGGAGTAGGTTACTTAACATGGGTTTTTTGGCAACCATTTGTAATAATTGTGTGTATTATGTAATTGTGCAAAGGCCAGTGTAGTTGGTCACCACTGTACTATTAACATATAGTGACGAAAGAGTTACTCCCTCTGGTCCACGAAAAAGTTATTATGGATCGGAAAATTCTTCTTTTCCTAGCAAAGTGCTATAACGACCTAAACAATCACGCTCATCCTCTTAAACTTGTACCACATCCACATGGTAAACTATCTTCAACTCAAGTTATGAAGAAACCCTATCTTGAATTTGGGACCTAACCCACCCACCCATATGACCTTGTGCTGACCGAGTGATGAGGTCCACATCAGTCGATACACTTATTATTTGCTTCTGCTACTTTCCCTTGCAGAACTTTTTAATAATACTCCGTGTGTATATGATTTTGTGGAGGCTAGGTATTTCCATTTTTGAGAAAGAGATACTAGCTGGATTTGTTTTTAACATGGGCCACTCTTTAGTTCGCAAGAAAAAAAAAACATGGGCCACTATTTTTTCTGACAAATGATATTGTTACTAGCATTTTAAGTTACACGCCTTTCTTTAGAAATAAAAATATATACTCCATGCATGTGTGCAGGCGCAGCACTAGGCTCTTGAAAGATAAATAATGCATCGATCTTTTTTCGATCCGGCACCAAAATGATCGATACGGACCGACTGGCCTTCGATCGGCGCGCGCATTGATGGAAGCATGGACGAGTACAGTAGTGCAGCTGGATCTAACGCAGCGGTGCAGCGTGTCTAGGTCTGATTTGCCAGTACGATCGACTGGCTAGGGATTATTGGGACTAGAGCGTTTCACGGACTAGTGCCGTGAGCCGCGGGTAGATATACATATACACATATGGTAATAACGCTGCCGCGACAGAGAGGAAGATGCCGGTTACCGTTTGCAGCCCAGGCGCTGTCGAGATGGGATGCCTATTCCTGTCGTGGGCGATCGAATTGGAGTGATGGTCATGTGCTGGTGGTAGCTCGATCGGCTAGGGTTTGCTCAGGTCGTCGTCGGGCAATCAATAAAGTGCCGTGTTAGTAGCTGTCTTGTTTAAACTGCTAACCAGAATTGGTACTAGTAGTATCGTGTTGATTATGATTTTTTTTTTAAATACTGTGTTGATGACTTGATGTACCCTGTGGCCTGTGGGTGAAAAGATAACGGATCTGCCACTGAACGGAGAGCACTCTCGATCGAGCTTGTGTGGAGTCTGGTTCATGGATGGTCCAAGTACGTAGCTAGCAAAGCTAGATGCTGGAATTCATGGAGAAGAAACATGCATCCAGGGTGTTCGAGTGAAGTAGTGAAGAGAATTAGCGTATATATACCTTGTCGAGCAGGAGCCAAGCCCAGGCCAAGGCCCTGCTGTTCCGGCAGTGGCTGTCGCCGGCGGAGCAGCGGCCGATGTAGAGGCACCGGAGCAGGTGCAGCAGGTGGTACCCCGCCGCCGCGCCGGCCGCCACCGCGAGCACCCTGCAGCAGCACGCACGCACGATCAGTTCACCGGTCACGCGCGCTCCGGCCGGCCGGCCCTGAAACAGTGTAGTCTGCTATGTCCGTTGGACGCGGTACATGGTACTAGTACGTACCAGAGGGCTTGCACGTCCTTGACGGTGGCCTTCTTCCTGATGAGCAGCACCGTCTCCGTCTGCGCGTCCAGCCCCACCAGCAGCGCTGCCGCCGCCGCCAGCACCGCGCACGCGCCCCGCACCAGTCCCTCCGTCCTCACCTCCGACGCCCTCATCCTCCGCCCCGCCGCCGCATCCATCGCGCTCTCAAGCCGAGTCTGGTCTGCGCGTACGTACGTGTGGTTTCAGGCTCGCTCGCTCTGGCGTCTGTTCCTGTCTAGCGCGCACGCCGTCGGAGCGGGCGAGGGGGTCACGGGATAACTTATACTACTAGCAGGCGCGGGCTGGTACTGTGCGAGGCTGCTAGTAGGAGTGCTAGCTAGAGGTGGGCACGCGAGCATGTGCGTACGGCGGCGACGCGTACGTTGAGTTGATGACGCGCGATTCTGGCGGTGTGTGGAGTACATGCAGATGCAGTGGTGGGTACCCGACCGTGGGGCGCGTGGTTAATGCGGCGGTTAACGGACCTGACTGCCCAACCGAACCGAGTACCGTGGAAATCAAGCGCTGATAAACAGAGACGAGAAGGATCCTGGATCCATGTCCATCCATCGTTAATTCTGCTCGATCTGTCTCAGGGTGGAGTGACACCGAACTGTGCATACGTGTGTTCTCGTCAAGAAAGTTAGGTCGAAAATGATTTGTCGAAACAAATCCGAGTACATAGAAAGGGATATCATGCCTGGTGGTTTCCAACATATGCAACATCAAAAACCAACGTACGAGTCCCCGCAAAAACAAAAAGAAAAACAATGTATGAGATATATGTGAGTGACACATACAACAAAAGGGGGACATGTCTGCAACACGAGAAAGAAAATCCCTCTCTAGAATACGTGTTTGCAACATCGTGGCAAGAGTGTGCATCCATCGATCTAACATAATATGTGTTGGAACACCGTATGGAGCATCTACGAAAATCCCGGTTTTAACTTACCTCTCAACATCAACAATGGAGGTACAAAGCCACACATTCAAGCCCGTCGACCACAAATCCCTCTCGTTGGAGCCGTGCCAGAGGCATGTCATCGGGCCCATGAACCATTCCTTGATGTTGAAGTGTCAATAAGAGTTCCATGGCGTAGATTTAGCTCCATCGTGATGTATCCGTGGAGCTGCAAGTTTCCATGGAGGGTGTTCGAGAGGGTGAGATGCCACACGAAGGCGCTCTATGGGAGGAGAGGAAATGAGGGCACTGCCGGTGAAGGATGCGCGCTACGGAACGATCCAGCAGATTTCCCTCGAGATTAGCAGTCATGAAATTGCAGTATCAAAATTTAACAGATAACTTGAAAATAAAAGCATAAGGTATATCATGTATCATGTTAATGGGCCAAATTCAGAGCTTAGTTTGAAATATCTACTACTTACTCTACATGATTTGACTTATGGTTTCTGGTGTTGTTTAACGAATTTGAATATGGATTTCTGTGACATAATAAATATAAATTCTAAATCGGTTCGGCCGGGGGTTTCAGCATCCTTTTCTTAAAGTTTGATATTTCTACAAGTTATATTGTGTTATTGTGTGGCATCTTTTTGTTAAGCTTGTCTCTTAAACCTTTTGTGTGTGCGTGCATATTTTGTCGTTTGGATAGCCAACCTTTTCCTTTTTCGGTGGCTACAATTTCACTACAAGCATGTTGAAAAATAAACCGAGCACATGTTTATCAATGGAAAACCTGGGCCCCGTCTTTTCTCTTAACTCTGTTTTGGGAAGGACCAAAAAAAAAACTCTGCTTTGAGAGCGCGAAAAAAAGAGTGATGTAATGCACACGGCTTTTTTTTGTCCGATTCGCGTACGATGCTACACATCCAGCCATGCTTATGTTGGAACAAACTCCCCTGTGGCCGCTGGATCACACTTCGTGCAAGGATCGGACAGAATTTATCGTCCGCCAAGAGGTTTCGTAAAAGAAAAATCCGGTGGAGCAAACAACTGCTAGTCCCTAATCAGATTCTGTCGATTCTTCTTCTCCACTTGCAAATGAACTGTGCCTTGAAATTAAGGAGATCCACATGTAGTCTTTACAACCAGCGTACGCTAAGGAGCAACGCACAGTAGCACGAGCTGGAAGAAACTGCAAGCTCGTCGCCATATGTAGAGTGTAGACCCCAACGTAAAGCAGTACAGGTGTACACTGTTCAGATTTACTACTGCTACATCCATTACTGCCTAGATTGCCCTCTGCACAGGACACTTCACTTTCAGATAGCAACTAGAGAATTCAATTTATCTGTCCCTTTCTGATTTTTGGTACCAGCTTAATTACCGTAGTGTTTCTAGGCCCCACTTTAAAAATAGAGCCACATCGGCCGAACAGATACAAGGTGGTGGAAAGACCCTTTACAAAGCAGATCAAAATAAACAAGAAAAACACGGAGAACCTAATAGCCACCGAAGACAATGAGCCGATGCCGGGGGTCAACCGAGGCTCCACGATGACGCCCCCAAGAGGGTAACGACGCATCGCGCCGCCGCTGCCGAGACCAATGGTCAAGGGTTTTCACCCGGAGCCCTGTAGCGAAGAAGTTAGCCGCAACAACGCCCCCAAGAGGGTAACGATACCCGCAGGCATCGCCACCGTTGGTGCCGAAGCACTGAGCTTTCGCCCGAAAAAATCTTCGTACAGCTCCATGACTTCCGCCACGCCCGTTGTCCCCGAGATAGGCCTCCGACACACGATCTGGAAGCTGCCGAAGCCGAAACGCCACCAACACCAAAGTCCCCCAATGCCCGCTCCTCGCCATCCACATGGCTGAAGAGAGAGATCACCACCACCGCCACGTCGCGCGCCGTAGAGTCGTCCGCGCAGTCCACCTTCTGGGACCGCCGCCCTGGCTTCCAAGAACTCAGCCAGTGAGGCAAGGAACAACCCAGTGCGCCTTCTAGGCACGGGATGCGGCACAGTTGGAACTAGATGGCGGCAGCACGGCAACCACTCGGAGGGATGAGCAACAAGAACGGTAACAAATTCGGCACCTTTTACAAAATGCTGTCGTTTCCATTTCTACGATCTAGTGTATCTTCTGAATTGATGGAGTCCGAAAGTTAGGTATTGTTGGTGTTCAGACACTGTTGTTCCAATTAATAGTGGACAAAGTTTGATTATGTGCGTCCTTTTTCGATTATCAATGCTACAGGGTACGTCTTGATGAAGGGTTTCACCATCAGCCGTTCAGTTGGGGCATAGGAGGTACAAGCGATTATAACTTCGCCCATAAAGGGAGCTAATCACACACCAGTTCATTGGTTCTGGCCATTAAGATAGGAACAATTGTTGGGGCTGCCTCCGGCGACACACGCCGAGCAGCCCTTCGACGACGAATGCCGCAGCCCTCCAGCGACACACGCGGGACATCTCTCCGGCAACACGAACACCGGAACAGAAGAAGACGATGGAGACACCACAAAGTTTTCCCGGCGACGAACACCTGTATCTTGGTTTTATTTCCCACAACGACTCGGACACATATATGGAGGTACACACGCATACACGCAGGGCTTATGTTGGGTGCTTCTCAAAACATGATTTTTTCCCGCTTTATAAATAAAACAGCAATCCACCAAATATGGAATAAGTCTGCTAGGGCAACAACACAAGCATGCCCTCACTGAGAGAGAGAGCAAAAACAGGCTCTCGAAAGCAAAGGAACCAACGAAGAAGAGCACTAGACGCTCAACAGCTGGACGAAGTGGAGATCCGGCGAGCCGCCTCGAGAAGGTGTTGAGTGCTCAAACATGTGCATGTGTTGCATCATATATTTTGTTGATCTTGGGTGGTTCTAGGTGTGTGTGTGGACCTAGAGCTTGTGATTAATTTCAAAAGTAGTCCAAGATCATTGGAGTTCTTGTGAGAAAGTTTTGTCCTTTCTTGTGTTGGTTGCTCTGTCTGTTTTTGTGATTTCGAACATCTAGATGGACCTCTGGGTGAGACTCCGGGTAAGCCTAAGGTCCCTCTGAACTCATGTTGAGCTTTGGGAGTCTGGACTCTAGCTCAAGTTGATGTCCAGAGGCTGCAGATTAGCCACAACTTGCCCATAAAGCACATATTGTGAGGGCCTATAATAGGAACCTTCTTCCCTGTCGAGGGGTAGGTTTTGGATATGAGACTTCCCCCATTGTTAGACATCCAATCTCCCCCTTAAACCTTAATCTCCCATCCCAGTGAGAAAAAACCCTAAGGATCTAGGAGTCATTTAGCGACTCCATCCATTGTATCTCTCCTCTCCAATCTCTCATTTGCATGAGGTCCATAGTGTGAGGTTTAAAGAACATATTTGATCATAAGTTGTATTGATTCATATTTGTGGCAATGGTTTGAGATCATTGCGTCAATTGACTTGAGTTAGAGTCCAAGAGCTTGTTCTTGGGAGTACCACCTTCTTCATGTTCAGTTAGGAGTTATGAAGTAATCTTGAAGGTTGTGAAGAGGCCCGAGTGTTCGAATTGGTTGTGTAGCTTACCATGCTAGAGTGGTTCTTCTCATAGGGGATTGTCAAAGGAGAGTGATTTGGAAAAGAGTCCACCCGTGGACACCTGAAAGGAAGTAGAATGTCAGGTTGATATTTCAACTCGCCAAAATCATGACTCTCGTCCTTTTCACATTTTGTACTTGCTACGAATGTTACTCTTGTATAGAGTTTGAATTGGTTGTTTGTTCGGTTCTACTTATCTACGCTCTTGTTTAGACATAGGTTATTGGTGCACATAGTGAGCCAAAATATATTTAGGTTTTGTGCTAAAAAATGATCCAAGACCCTCCTCCTTGGCACAAACACTTGTTTCCAGCCACCTATGGCCTTCCTCACAGCTCAAAACATGAGAATATTAGACCTAATCCTGCACCTCCACCACCACAACCAAGACCCAATTCAATACCAAATATCCCATTTTCCCAACCAATACTTTTGCCCTATGCTGGAAATTCCATGAAACCAGAAGTGCCAAACCCTAATTACCAACCACCTTCCATTGAGAGTAGACTAGACAAGCGGACGAGAGGGGAATGGCAGCGGCGACTTACACATGGGAGAGGAAGAGGCCGAAGGAGATGACATTGCCGACAATGTTGCGGGCAGAAATCATCTTGCTCTCCGCGAGCGGGTGGGGGAACACACGAGTTGGGATTCTTCTTCTATTAACAAAAGTAGACATGCAAAATTTATGTTTGCTGCTGAAGATAAAACCGTTCCAGCTGTTCCTGAATAGCTTCCTTCAAAAGGATTTCCGCTTGCTCGGTGAATGTCTTGCTAGAAGATAGAATTTCTTGGAATTGAGGTTTGGTATCTTTTAGGTGTTTACGTAACTCATCCAGAAATTTATTTACCTATTCAATCTCTAATGAATCAAGATATCCTCTCGTTCCGATATAAATAGTAGCTATCTGCTAATTTATTTTTGCCCCTTTCTGCCCTTTCCTCTATTATTTTTGCCCCTTTCTGCCCTTTCCTCTATTTGTTCGATAGGGTCCTCGTTCTATTAGAATTCAAAACCTATTGTCGTCCACAGTTTCCTTGTCGACGCGAAGGGGCAAGCAGCCCCCCCCCCAAGTCTGAGATCGAACTACATAGAAGGGAATTCCATATCTCAGATTAGATAATGAATATATCCTAGGAATATATAATACCCTATATACATTTGTTTCTTCTATTTTGTTTGCATATTTTCTCATGTTCTATTGAATCGGATTCTAAAATGATTGCTTAAAGTTTAATTGCACATCGGAACTAAGCAAGTTTCGAGACTGATCCTCTCTCTAGACGATATCCACGTCCTTATGGTATTTGGCAGTACCATCGGATCATGATAACATAACTTAGTATCTAACCATTTCTCTATTAATTTATTCGACTTATATTTTCGCACTCTCAAGACTACCAAAGGGACAATTTTTTTTCGAAACCAAGGCAAAAGCTTTGCCTTATCCATTAATAAAGAAGAAAGTGTCTAGTTATTTAGAGGGAGACCAGGCAAAAACCGATACAAATAGGGCCAAGCCCCACCCAAACACTAACACAGCAGGGCCACACCCTCCCTTGCCAACGACCCATCGGAGACTGCAAAGGACGCCAACCACACAAACACAACCAACTGTGACCGCTCCACCAAACTAGCCGATCTCTCACCACTGCCGAACAGAAGACCTCCTATGGGAGGAGAAGACCTAGGACGCCCTCACAACAGTGAAGAAGCCTGCATCCATAAGACCATGCAGCAGAGAAGTAGTGTGCGACACGCTGATGACCAACATCGAGAGCCACCTCATCTCCCGACACAAGGCCAAATGCCATCCAAGTTGTTGAACACTCGAAGCTGCCACTCTGACTTTCCACTACTCTACCACCTCCTGCGCGCTCAACTGAGACAACCACCATCCGGGGCCATCACCCCAACATACCAGCCGCTCGTTCTCGAGCTGCAATGTCGCACGGACCGTCAACCCGTAGCCCAAGCTACACAGGGCAGCCAGCCGCATACCCTCGGCCATCACACCAACTCATCCGGGGTCGTTGTCCCGACATAGTCTTTATTGACCCCTCTAGGACGCGTTGACCGAGCTGACGATTCTGCCGCACAAGCGGCACAACCATGCCACCTAAGCCATGATGAGTTGCAGCCCTGCCTCAATAGGGCCGCCACGCGCGATGGTTCCCGATGCCGCTGCCTTGGGGCACAAACACAACCTCTCAGGGCCGCCACCCTGACGTCCACCACACCGTCGACAAAAGAGAGACACGGCCAACCAACCCCTTGCAGACCCTTCTAAGAGCAAGTATAATAGGGTACAGTCATCTGGCTATAAGAGATAAAATAGTATAGTTTGGGTGAGGTGGAGGAGAGAGAAAAGGAGAGAGAAGATAAGCCGACTGTAAGTTAAGAGCCAGCTCTATCACGTGCTCCTAGGCACTTTATGAGATTAACATGTAGGCCACATATTGATTAAGTAGTACACTCTTGTTAGCAACTATTGTACATATTGGCTATAGAGCTGGTTATAGATGACGTGTCACTTACTTATAGCCAACAACCGGCTATATTATTGAACTTGCTTTAAGGTGATGCCTACGCGGAGGTAGTGACGTATCCGTGTCCCTGACACACCTGTATCGAGAGAAGATTGTTCTACACGTTGGTATACGCAGGGGCGGAGCCAGGGGGGCTAGCAGGGGCTAGACCCCCCCTAACCATCGCCCCCCTCAATACACATGTACAAATTTTAGTACTAAACTAATGGCCTCATATGCTTAATTAACACTAAGCCCAAATTTAATTGATTTGTCGTACTTCTTTATACCAAAATCCAATGTATCCCATGAATCGTTTTATTAGTCAACTTTAGTAACATGTCCCAATATTCTTCGTTTGTGTAACTAGACCTAATAGCTAGCACCATATGCAATCGTTCAGATCAACTGACTGGATGCCTGGCCTGCCACCATCGCTCTCTTCTACTCAGTAGCCAGACAGCACGCGATGCCATAGCCGCGGCGCCATGCTTGCCAGCCATGTTGTTTGCCAGTTTCTATTTTTGTTAATCATGTCGCAACGCAAGCAACAAGCATATTGTGCCACCGAATATAGGAATCAATCTTCCTCACTTTGATTGAAGGTACCAAATCATTAGTATTTTGTCGATTGATTGCATAACCTATCGTCTAATTGATTAATTTACAAAAAATATGTGTCTTTTGTTCGATGTTTGCTCGGTGGTGATGACAACTTATTGCATAATGATTGGGAAATAATAATAGGAAGGTCACATGCAATGAAATTATCGGGCTTTATACTCGTAGAGATAAAGTTAATCCAATATAAACTAATCTTTTGTTTTGTATTGTCTAAGATTTAGTGCTACATATTAATATTAGTCTTATGCCGATACTTTGATATACTGTTATGTTTTTTTATCCAAATAGTTCTTTCAACACAAAATGATAGGTCGTTATTGTCTTCATGATAAAAAATCTTATATATATGATCATCAGTATCTTCGCCTTCCTCAATGTCAAATCCGGCTCCGCCCTTGGGTATACGCATTAATTACCTATCAAATCCTGTGGACAGGCACGATGGGGATGGAGCTGAACAGGCAGGGCTATCCTTTTCCGACAGCTGAAGCTTAGCATGCATTCTCCGGAAAGAACGAAGTAGTTGGCGGGTACGTCGAGCTTAAGTACAACTTACTCCAACGCTAGGCCATGTCGAGGAGTCCAATCTGCAACCCCTCCATCGAAAAGAGATAAGCTCTGAAAGCGAGTCGACGATCCGGGGCCATTAATGCCGCGGGGGCGAAGGACGGACGGCCGGGCACGCATGGGGCATGGGGGCATATATTAATATTATGTGTGTATGTGTGTGGAGTGTGGAAGAACATGTACTACGCAGTGTCACATTTTTGTGTTTGTGGAAGATGTCTATCATGTGTGTGTGGAAGAACATGTATGTCCACCAGTCCACGTACGGGTGGGCCATGCGAGTGTGCGTAGACTATGGTCGACGGATAGACTGCGATAGTGTGCACTAAATGTTGATGATGCATACACAGGAACGGCACTTGCAAGAAGATCAGTGTGCATGCCGTGTAGATCATTTCATCCATTTCCCAAGCGCACTCGAGATGGATGAGTCACACGAGTGACGGACTGCGACGGTACGAACTGCAGATGGATCAGCGCCCGATCCCCTCTTGCATTGCTTCAAGCATGATAGTACACGACTGTGTGCATCTCTAGCGTGTATTCCCTAAAAATTCATATTGTAAAGAGGGTTTACAGTCTACCAATACCATACAGTTTTTACAGGATGAAACGGGTGTGACTAGAATAATCACGGTAAGACAGACCAAAAACCGTATTCTACCACACTGGACATCACATGTCACGGCATTTTTTCTATTTTTTTCCCGCGTGATCTTCTTCCTACACAGCCACTGCTGGCTGCTGGCCACCCACTACACCCCGCTGGCGCAGGGCCGGCTCTATGTTTTTCAAGACCCTAGGCAAAGTCGACGGCATGGGCCCTTAAGACTAATATATATATAGATATATTAAACTTTTTTATCATATATGTATCTACCGGCATTTTTAAAATAAAAGTTAACATCCAACCAAACATTTTAGTCTCAAAATATAATAAATAGTATTTGTTGCTGGTGATTACCTCAAATAAGAAATAATTTTAATGATAATAAGTCAGGAGTGAGGACCAGAGCCTGCCGCTGGTGAATTGGTGATCCCCGATAGACGATAGATAACCTGCGAATCTGCGATCGTCGATCGAGTCAAGGAGGCAGGGCCCTAAGATCGAGGAGAAGAGAAGAGAAGAGAAGGGAGATCACAAGTTCGCGACGCATTGTAGTCCATGTGGCCATCGTCGTAACGCGTTGTAACTCGTAAGCCTGGTGTCTCGTGTCGTAGTGAACCTTTTTTATTTCCTGCTCGACGTGTTGTGTCTGGTTTCCAGGGCCCTACTCGTTTCTCGCGTCGTGGGCAGCAGATGTATACTCTTATATATATACTTCCTCCCGTTCGCAAATAAATATACATCGTTTAGCCAAGTTAAAGTTTATTAAATTTAACCAACTTTATAGATAAATATAGCAACATATATTACTCCCTCCGATCCATATTTGTTGACTCAACTTTGTCTAAATTTGGATAAATCTAGACAGTATTTAGTATATAGGTTTATCCAAATTTTAATAAATCCAAGGCAACTAATATGATCGGAGTGAGTATATCAAATTAACATATCATGAAACTAAATTTTAAAACACATCTATTGGTAATAATTTAGATTCATAAGTATCACTACATTTTTCTATAAAAATTAATCAAACGTTATTAACTTTGACTTAGAATAAGGTTAGAAGTACTCCCTCCGACCCATATTAGATGACTTGCATTTGTCTAGATTCGAATGTATCTAGACATGTTTTAGTGCTAGATACATTTAAATCTAGATAAATCCAAGTCAACTAATATGGATGGGAGGGAGTACATTTATTTGATATAAAAGGAGTACATGAGTACAAATTTTTGGGCCCCCTTCGGCCGTGGGCCCCTGGCCGATGCCAGGGTGGCGACCCCTCAGCACCGGCCCTGCGCTGGCGACGCGCAGCGCCTACTCTGGCGCTGCCCCGAGCCTACCCGCCACACTGCTAAATTGCGTCGGCCCCTCCCCTGCGTCGCCCCACAAAATGGCGAATAGGGCTATCGTTGTTGGGATAGGGTAAACCCGTTTATACAAAAGATGCTAGTGTCTCTGGTCATCGATAGGTGGTTTAAAGATCTATTTGTATTTTTATTTTTACTTTTGATGATCACTCTGTTGTTGATGACTATAAAAAAATCGGTGAATTTGCAAAAGTACCCTTCTAATAGCCTTTTTTTATTGAAACAGGTTTCTGGTTTTATGGAAGTCAAGTTTTATATATCCACGAATTTGCTAGACAAGCCAAACAAATTTTGCATTAGTTATTACAATGTTAAACATGTTTTTACAGAAATTGATTCTTTAGATACTCGGTAAACAAACGAGCCCTTAGGTTGGGTACGTACAAGTCGCGGCATTCTGAACTACTTAGCCATGGCACGACCAAGCTAATAGGCAGGCCGGCCAGGCAGCATGTGGGAGGGGTGGGGGGTGGCCAGCCTTGGGACCTTGGATGCCATTAGTGCGGCCACGTTAAGCAGGAAGCTGCCAACGCCACAATCTGGCGCCCATGCCATGCAATATCTAGCTTAGCCCCGGTTGGTGGTGCGTATACTAGAAAAACATGTGCGCCTTTTTTCTTTTAATTTGATCAAACATAAAGCATGTGCGTCTTAAGAGCATCTCAAGCAGCACGTGGAAACGGGTGTGGATACAAGACAACAACATTCTCCGGCAGCTTGTCTAAAGCATCGTTCTAAATAGCAGTCACACGTCTATATTTGGATACTCTACTAATAGTGTCTAAAGAGCAAAAGCTAACTCTAGAGTCTTGCATGTAGGAGAGAATATAGAAATCCTGCATTCGGACAAGCTGCTAGAAAATTGTGAGAGATCGTTTGGTATTCATCATTTGGGTGGTCTGGAATCCTGAAATTCATTTTACAATTCCATCCCTATGCTGTTTGGTTGGCACGAAATTGGACTGTCATTTTATTTGGCAAATCCATCAAAATATCCTCATGTGTAAACCCAATTTCTATCTTAGACTCGTCATTTGCAAATTCCAGTGGCAACCAAACATGTGGGTATTTTTAGAATCGTAATATAAATGAAATGAATCCATACTAAATGAAATGAATACCTGGGTGCCAAACGACCTTTGAATGTCTATATTTTCACAATTGTGTATAAGAATATATAGACATTAAAATTTGCAGAAGCATCTAGAGATGCTCGAAGACTACTCATGGTGGGAGACTGACTATGAAGGTGTTTTGTTTCAGTTAGCGGTAACGTCAATGAGAAAGGAATCATGTTACAGTGGGTGACATGGGTATACCCTACAGGTACTCGAGCTTGGTATATACGGTCCGAATACGTACAGGCCTACGGTGTCGCCAAGGCCCATATGAAAGGACTCGAGTAACCTATGGACTCTCGATTGCTTGAAGGACAAGAAGAAGCTAAAAATAGAAAGTTTGAAGGGGAAAACCCTAACTTGTAACCGACTCGACCTGCTACCCGAGACCTAGCCTATCTATATAAGGGCTAGGAGGGGGCGGCGAGGAGGACACACACAACCCTAGTTTCCACAACCCTTGCCAGATTGCATCTGCGCACCATTATAACTTTCGACTCCCTCAATAATTCCACGAGCAGACAAGCAGGAGTAGGGACCTCTACGAGGCCTGAACCTGGGTAAATCCTTTGTCTCCTGTGTGCTTGTTTGCTAGCCGATAGATGTCTCTAGCGCTCCCTCCTTCTCCAAAACCCAAGTCCATAACAATGGGCATTGACGAGTTAAACCCTCGTCAATTGGCGCCGTCCGTGGGGATTGGGAGTGCTGATGTTGCGGCTTCTTCGGCCCCATCAAACGCGATCTACAACTCTGCAACAACGGAGAATCGCCAGCTTTTCGGCGCCTTCAACTTCACCGTCCACACGCCGACTACTCGCCCGGCCTTCGAGTCCGTGGGCGACGGAATCAGCCTGGCGATTGGGAGCTTTCGCTTCCAAGTTGGTCAGATGGGCACGCTTCGCATGCCCGATCAGCCGACGGCACCGGCGATTGCCCCAGCATCGTGGTTCCCGTCATCGATCGGCACTCTCAGTGAGCTCAATGCTCCAGCAGCAGTTGGGAACATGGTCAGCGACAACAGTTGTGACTCCGATCTAAGCAATCTGGCCACTGAAAATGGAACCTACGGTTCCGGATCTGAAAGTTGTGGAAGCAGCAGCTTCCCAAAGATGGCCAGGCTAACGAAAAGGACTCGCATAAGTGCAACGCACCCCACGCTTATAAAGCCATTTGTACACATTCAACAGTAAATTATCTACAAATATATATGAGCTTTACAACACTAGTACACTTATGTGCAGGATACATATTTGGCTACCCTTGCAACAGAAGAACATTAGTCTGTTCCTCGAAGAAGTCGACGACCTCCTCGGCTGGATGGTCCACCACCTGATAGTGCAGCACCATGTTCTAGGAAGATCCTGCTGGTGGCACCGGTGGCCCAGAGGCAATGGCGGCGACATCTACGTCAGGCCTGTGCAAACGCACCATGGAGAGGGCAGCCTTGGTACCAGCCACCAACTGCTGCCTCACGCACTCGTGAACCGCGGACATATCTTGAAATTTGGTTAGGAGAGCCAGCAGGCTTGATGGAGTATCATCCAGCGGGAACATCGCCCGATAGATGTTCTTCAAACACGACTGCGACTTCTTCAGAAAGAGCAGCACTCGCGAGGCACGATCCTACAGGGTCGCCAATGCAGTCGCACGATCATGATCTACCCAGAAGTATCCATTCTCCTGAAGTTGCTCCTGAGTGAGATCATGAAGGCGGATGGCAATCCTATCCCTCCCCTCCTGCGGATGGCGTGCGCTAACAACTACACGGAGCAGAATCAACAGCATGAGTACAACGTAGCATTGCGATTACTACAAAGGAAAAGACGAGGACGAGCAAACTAACACTTAGACTGGTCGCCCAGCTGCGTCACCTCGCCAAACAGATACTGCTCACGGGCGGTGGCTTTTTCAGCTTTTGACTTCCACACGTCCGCGCTACCGCGGATCACGGGCAACTCACGCTCCAGTTGCTTAACGCGATCATGAAGTCGCGAAAGCAAGGACAGCTCCTCTACCCTGGAGCGTGGTGGTTCCATTGTATCCTCAAGAGACGGCGAGTCTAGGGTTCCCCCCACAGGACCACTTGATGTACCCTACCAAAAATCAAGCCAGAGGCAAATAAGGCGACCAACTCAAAAGTCAAAAGTAACAGATGCATTCAGGATCAGCATAAAAGTATCTACAAACACATTCGTCAACAGGCATGTTCTCCAATCAAAAGAGCAATTCATCAACTATTACAAGAAACTAACTACGAAGCAGCTGGCTTCTTCGACTTCGATGACCTCGGGGGCTTCATCAAGTCCGTGGCAGTATCAGATGCCACTGACTTTCCGCCGGCCCCTGAGGCCGAAGTCTTCGCCGCCTTCTTCGCACGATTGAGCTCCTCCAAATACTTGGCAACAGTGTTTATCAAGGAATGGCCATATTTGGCACAGGCAGTCGCAAAGGGAGCGAATACTACCCGCTGACCATCCGCGCCAACAGGCATCGTCTTCGACATCGCAGAAGGATCTACTTCGACTCTGTGGGCTTGCACCATGGCAAGTGACATGGTCGCGCCAGCTGCGCGGAGGGAGTTCTTGTACGTGGCAGGTACACCCCTAGCGAGCGACTCCACCAGCTCTTCCACATTGTCGATCAGCTCCGCCTTCGGCATCAGCTCCTCCCGGAGGCGACTGAGAGTGCCCTTGGCCTTGGACAACATATTTTGGATGGCGGCGCTTCGGTCCTCGACCGCAGACACCGCGCTCGCCAGAGCATCATCGCGACGCAGGGCCTGCGGATCAAAACTCAAGTCGCCAGCATCTACACCAAAATACACACATGGATCAAACTTCTAGTGCCATCGGCACTCTAGATGTAGAGAAGAACATCAATAAAATATCTACCAGTAAAGGTATCTGAGAGGGCCTTGGCGACTGAGAACAGTTGCTCTTCGAACAACTTCTCCCGTCAAAGGCGCGCAGATCCTCTTCGCGCTTCTGGGCATCATCATGAGCCGCGATTGCCTCGTCGCGCCCCTTCACAGCTGCGGCTAGTGTCTTCTCCAACGTGGCGACGTCGCGCAATAAAGCGTTATGCTCAGCTACATGGCAGTCAATAATTGGCTGTCAGTCGATTATACCAAAATAGAGAGAAGACGAAAAGAATAAGTATAGAACACTCACTCTCGACCACGCGGTGGCCTCTCAAGATCGCATGTTTGGCGACCCATCGCCATCACTGCTCCGCCACAGGCGGCTTCCTTTACAAGGAGTTGTCGCACAAAACAAGGAGTCAGCAGAGGGCAACAAAAGGCGTTGACTGCCAAATTACAAAAGAAAGAAAGATATACTTACATGGTCCTCCAGCGACTCCGAAGAAGTTTGCCCGGAGTAGGCCGCCGGAGGAGGAGAAGGAGCGCGCTCGACCTCTACCTTGGCCCTTGAGGTCGCGACTCCTGATTCTTTCAAAAACTCGACGTCGCCAGAAGATGACGACGCCTCTTGACTGCAAGACAAAATCCGCACTCAGAAAGGGCAAACTCCAGGGCAAAGCCAACAAGAAGAAAACAAGAGAAGAATGAATGCACTAGCAAACTTACCAGTCAAATTTGTCAAGATCAAACGTGGCCTCCACGGACTCCGACGAAGACTCCTTGGGCAATCGCATCTTCTTGCGAGAAGACGGTGCCACAGCCCTCACAGGAACAGCTGGAATTGGCGACTCCGCGCCAACAGCCGCGCCTCCTGGAGTTGAAGGAGTCGACGCGTCGGAATCCCCGCTACGCAAACGCTTGCGAGTATCCGGGCTCTCGGACTCGGGGGCTTCCTCTTCCACATCAGAAGGGACAGTCGACTCAGACTCGTCCTCTTCCAAAGCTTCACGAGGAATAATCCCCTCAGGGAGGGGAGGCATACAAGGCGACACCGCCCACTCCTGCATACAAACAGTAAAGATCAGCAAACATAACAGGTAAGCAACAGAAAACGCAATCGAGAAAATAAGCTACTACGTAGCACAACTGTACCTCGGAAGAAGGAATCGAAGCATCGAAGGGAGGAACGACTGGCTCATTTGGAAGCACATCCTTAAAGGTATACTTCGTGACCAGTCGCACCCTCTTATCTACCTCACTCGCGGACATGCCATCGGCAGACATGCGAGTGGCATCATCAGCGCCACCCCATTGAAACATGGGATGGACCCTGGCCTGGAGAGGCTGGACGCGACGACGCAGCCAAGTCCTGACAAGGGCGTAGTCTCCCTCTTTCGCGCCTATACGACTCTCGAGGTCGCAGACGCGTTGATATAGCACGTCTGTCTCCGCGAGTTCGGAGGGCATGATCACGTTCTTCCAAGAACGCATCTTCTTGCAGGGAGTCGCGGGATCAAAAGGCGCGAGTCCAAAGTGCTCGTCCTTGGCCTTCTGGTCGCGAACATAGAACCATTTGTCCCTCCATCCCTGGACGGACTTGGCGAGCTTGATGTCGAAGTAGGTGGCGGACGGGTCGACATGAATTCCACAACCACCTACGTCATAAACTAAAGAGCCAGATGCGGACTGACGCTTTAGCTTAAATAAGCGTTTGAAAAGACCAAAGTGTGGCTCGATTCCGAGCCAGCACTCGTAGAGAGTGATGAAACAAGTGATGTGGAGGAGCGAATTTGGGGACAGCTGATGGAGCTGGAGCCTATAGAAACAAAGAAGACCCCTAATAAAGGGGCGAAGAGGCAAGGAAAGACCGCGAATGATGAATGCAAGAAACATCACTCGAAAACCAGCGGGAGGAGCAGGAATGGTCTCACCACTAGGGACGCTACAAGCGACGATCGGCCAGAGAGATAACTCCATCTTGGCGAAGAAGACGGAGATCCGACGCCTTGATGATAGAGGGGCGCCATGCGCCATTGGTCACGCGGGTGCCCGCGGCCTTCTTCTTTACGCCGGCGGCGGTACTGGTGCCTGCAGCAATGGAGCCACCTTTCTTCTTTGCCGCAGCGACGGTGGCCGCGGAATCAGCGGCAGCGCCTCCCTTCTTCTTCCCCATTCTTGCGGCGATGTGGCGAAGAAGTAGCTCGAGAACGAACGGAGCTGGTCCAGCGTCGTGGAGAAGATGGGCGAGGAAAGCGTAAAAGCAAAGAATGGCGATGGCAACAAGGAAGAAAGAGCGCAGATGGGAAATTACCGCCAGACCGCCATTTAACCCCTGGGAGATGCAATCCAACGGCTGACAAAAACCCTATTGGACGCGTGGCACGCATCGCGTTGGACACGTGGAGAAGAGGAAGCGCGAACCGTCCCCCCACTTCTACCATTACACGCGGAAATCGAGGAGGCACAGTCAAAAATAAGATTACGCACGCCTAGTCAAATCAAAGTCAGAAAGTGGTACCCACCGCTCGTCACGTCCCGTCAAACTTGCTCACGCAGGCAACCAAGGTCATACAAGCGTCAGCTCTGACGTCACCAAGGCTACGCAGTGGAAAACTTCGACTATTTTTAGTCCTTGCTGGAGTCTTCGACTCCACCAAGCACTCGGGGGCTACTCCCATAGGGAGCGCTGGCCGCGCACCCTACGACTTTTCTTTTTCTTGTTGCAGAAACATGAACAATCATAAAAGCAAACCCAACCACTCGAAACACAGTTCGATTATGGACATGGGTTACTCCCATAGGGAGCGCCGGAAACAAATTCGACTGAAACAAGCAGGCAAAAGACGACAGATGTTAAAAGTGTTTTAGTACCGCCGAGTCATCGACCAAACAAGGGCAAAAGACGGCAATGCAAAAGTGTTTTAGTACACTACCGAGTCATCGACCAAACAAGCAAGCAAAAGACGACGCAATGCAAAGTTCTTTAGTCCCTGCCTGAGTCTTCGACTCAACCAGGCACTCGGGGGCTACTCCCATAGAGAGCGCTGGTCGCGCACCCTATGATTATTTATACAAAAAACTGTGTGTTGATAACATCTACACTCGAAACTCATGGCGACACCGCCTCATAATTTTCCCCCTACAAAGATGATGCGTCTCCTGGGTCACCCGAATCGTCTCCGCGATGATAAAATTCAGATGCCGCGCCTACGGCGTGAAGGTAAGACCTGAATAAGGCCTGGCAACGCATTTAACTGCGCACTACCAGAAACATATCCGTTCCTACAGGCACGATGAACATGCCTTGACGGACGCGTCAAGTGCTCACACCCACTCCTGTAAGACCTCCGCGGCCTGAGTCGAATTACACCAGCACTTTTCCGGATTCGAGTCCGGGGACTCGAATTTGAGTAGATTGCGTTGTTTCACCCTAAGATGGTTAACTGATACCGATACTTTGGTTATATCAGGCACGTATATCAACAATCCCTATGACACGAATAAAAGCAATCAAAATATACTCATTTAGCCATTCGAAGGCTTCAAAAGTCCCTAGTCGAATCTGCGATTCCACTAGACACTCGGGGGCTACTGACATGGGTATACCCTATAGGTACTCGAGCTTGGTATATACGGTCTGAATACGTACAGGCCTACGGTGTCGCCAAGGCCCATATGAAAGGACTCGAGTAACCTATGGACTCTCGATTGCTTGAAGGACAAGAAGAAGCTAAAGATAGAAAGTTTGAAGGGCAAAACCTTAACTTGTAACCGACTCGACCTGCTATCCGAGACCTAGCCTATCTATATAAGGGCTAGGAGGGGGTGGCGAGGAGGACACACACAACCCTAGTTTCCACAACCCTTGCCAGATTGCATCTGCGCACCATTGTAACTTTCGACTCCCTCAATAATTCCACGAGCAGACAAGCAGGAGTAGGGACCTCTACGAGGCCTGAACCTGGGTAAATCCTTTGTCCCCTGTGTGCTTGTTTGCTAGCCGATAGATGTCTCCAGCGCTCCCTCCTTCTCCAAAACCCAAGTCCATAACAATGGGCATTGACGAGTTAAACCCTCGTCAGTGGGATTACACTGTTGTTGGACTTCTCATTATTTTGTTTGGTTCCACTCGGTAATGGTATTGATTACCTATACATCGCGCTAATGGTGCTCTTTCTGGGAGACAACGAATTCACCTTCGGTGAGTTGCTCGTGGAATAGAAGAAGCTGAGAGAGAGACTGGGAGGCACCAACACCCGCCAACGAAGGGGATCGACGGTGGCCACCGCTCCTCGCGCGACATGTTGCTTCTGATAGAGGAAGCTAAGGGGGAGATTTGCTGCCTCGATGGTGACCAGCACTGGAGCACGAAAAAGAACAGTGGCAGAGAGAAGAGGGGATCACCGGATCAATGATTCGAGCCATTGCCGATTTCCCTAGTAATGCGATCCATTTCCGGAGGGGTTGATGGAATGAGATTTTAGATGGGATATAATCTGTTTACAAGGTCTTGGAGTTTACGAGTTCACGCTCTAAGAGAACGGAGTTGCATGTAATCGCACATACGAGACCCAAGAGTTGTGAAAACTCTCGAGAGGGTCCAAACCGGGATGAATACAAATCAAATACAAATGCGGGCATTTGGACTTGAAAAAGACGTGTGAACATGGGTGAACTCAAATACGACCATGAGCAGCCCCCGTTATCTCTGCTTTGGTCCACCCTATCAATATTTCCCGTTATTTTCTACTAGATGATGCATGTATACATCTATGAACTTTGTAGTTGATTGATGCACGTAAAATGCACATATAAACAGTGTAGTTTATTTATACATGTCCCTACGTATTTGCAACTCATATGATGTTATATTCATGTTTTATATTGATTTATGGAGATTTACCAATAATCCTCTTTATTCCGTTTATAACTCTATAGGGCAGGAAAATTCTGTTTTGTGTATTTTTATCTTTCAGGAACCTAAACAAAGTCAAATAAGACCTGGGGATTTTTCGAGGAGTATTTTTTCGCGAAGAGAAGAACCTGGAGTACAAGAACCACGAGAGGGGATGCCCAAGGCCCAAACGAGTCTAGGTGGCATGAACCCCACCTTGGGCCGCAGCACCAATGGTCGTTCCCTCCTCGAGCCTCCGCAACCATTCGTCTTCATCTCAACCTCGAAGTCTTGACTTCAAAATACCACCAACTACGCCAACCGGACATACCTAGGCCCATCCTCCGCCGTCTTCGCCACCGGAGAAGGGACCCCTTGTCCCTTGATACATTGCAAATGTATCTATAATTTTTGATGTTCCATGCTTGGTTTTATCCACTTTCTTGTGTTTTGTTTCAACTTTAGAGTACTTTTCATATGATTTCTTGGACTAACCTATTAACAAGAGCCATAGTGTCAGCTGCCTGTTTTCTGTTGTTTTTGGTTCCAGGAAAGTCAGAAAATGAATATTCTCGAAATTGGACGGGACAAAAGCCAAAGTGCCTATTTTTCCGGAAGGGATCAAGTGCCAGAATACGAGACGGAGAGGGACCAGGGGGCCACCACACCACCTGGCCGCGCGACCCAGCCTGGCCCGCGCCAAGGGGTGGTGAGGCCAGCCCCGACACCCCCTCGGCCTCTCCTTCTGCCCATAAGTTGCCCTCGGGACGAAAACCCTAAGTACCCGATCAAAAATCCACGAAAGAGTCTTTAGCCGTCGTCATCTCCATCCCTAGACCGGGAGGGATCTGAAGCTCTTCCCAAGACTCACGGAGAGGGGAATTCACCCTGGAGGCCTTCTTCATCACCATACAAGCCTCCGGTGTGATGCGTGAGTAGTTCATCCTTGGACTACGGATCCATGTAGTAGCTAGATGGATGGTTTCTCCTCCTTTGTGCTTTCATGTTTAGATCTTGTGAGCTCCGTTCATGATCAAAATCATCTATTTGTAAATCATACGTGTTGTGTTTGCGGGGATCCGATGGATATTGGGATGCTATTTCAGATTGATTATTGATTCTATCATGTCTTTGTTATTTGAGATCTTACATGCTTTCCGTTGTTAGTAGCTATCTTGGCCAAGTAGATGCTAGCAACTCCAAGAGTTAGTATTTATGCTCGATAGTGGGTTCATGCCTTTGGTAATCTGGGGAAGTGACAGAAATCTCTAAGGTACTAGATGTGTTGTTACTAGGGAAAACAACAATCCTTTGTTTATAGAACAATCGTATTGTTTACTTTACACGCAGTTCAGAAGCAATAATATGTTGCTTGCAACTTAATAATCGGAGGGGTCTTGATGATAACCTCAAGGTGGATTATTAGTCATAGATGCTTGGATGGCGGTCTATGTATTATGTTGTAATGCCCAATCAAGTCTCGGAGGAGTCAAGATGATTAGTATATGCATGTATTGCTTTCGGTGTTTGTCAATTGCCTCGCTGTAATTTGTTCACCCAAAGATGTTATCTATCTAAGGAGAGCCACCTCTAGTGAACTATGGATCCCGTCCTTGTCTTTACATACAATCTACAATCATTATCGCTTTGTGTTTACTTTCTGCAAACTTTTACTTCTTTCCATTCGATACGTTTAATCCTTTGTTTTCCGCAAAACACGGTGAGATTGACAACCTCATCGCAAGTTGGGGACAAAGTTTTGTGGTTGTGTTGTGCAGGTCTCCACGTTGCTACTAGCACCGGTAGTGCGCCCTGCCAAAGCTCAGCTAGTAACACCTTTGGGGTGTTTCCTTGCTCCTACTGGTTCGATTAAACCTTGGTTTCATAACTGAGGGAAAACTTACTGCTGTGATCATCGTACCTTCCTCTTGGTGTTCCCAACAAGCTCTATGTTGAAAGTCGAGCGCATCATCCCTCGCCCTGGATCGGAGGGCACTGAACCATCAGGAGGCAAAGAAGTTCCCCCAAGAACACGGTGACACAACGGGACCAAGGTACTCGGGGAGAAGATGAGGCCACCAAAACGATGCACCGAGACCACCACCAGAGACAACACGGCACCGCGGTGAGGCTGCTGGACGAAGGAGCGCCAAAGAAGAAACGACCAAAGATAAGCAACCATCTCCTGTTAGTAGACAGGACCACCATAGCACGGTCGCACACCGGCCAAGCACCACTCCTGCCATAGAGGGGAACACTTTCCCCTCTCACCTAGGCTCGAGGGTGTCGACCCGCCGGAATGTAAGGGCCTTGGAGCAGCAAAGCAAGCCAAGTACCTGCCAGACACACAGGGAAATCATCGCCGAATAAGAAGCATCGCCACGTCCACCACCAAGCACAGGACTCAAGCATCATCTCACTGCAGTCCCCAAGACAGAGCCTCCAAGAAGGGGGACGATGAGCGCTACCACCGCCACCGTCCGAGCAGGGAACCAGTGCTTTCACCCACACAGCGGAGAGGTAGACAGGGACGGTACCTCGATGAAGCCCTCAAGAAGGAGCATGGAGCTGGAGGCATCGTCAACATCGTGGCCCACCGCGGCCAAGGGTTTCCCCTAGTACCCACCCCTACAGTACCCCACCCATGCAGCACCAGGAGCCGGCGCTGCCGGGCTCCAAAGTGGGCGGGGGATCCGAGCCTCGTGCCCAGGGAGCATCCTCTTCAGATCTGGAGCAAGGGCCAATGGCGGGCCCCGCGCCTCAACCTCTGACCGCCTCCACCTCGCCACCCGCGCAGCCGAGAGAGGCGGGGAGCATGCATCCGGCCGCCACCGTAGGTCGACACCCTCTGTTGAAGTATGATCCAAATTCTATTAAGGAGGCTAACTTCTGACAGAGCGGAGCGAGGCCCGTCGCTGGGAGGCTTGGGCCAAAGCATAGTTCTATTCGTGCTTTCTTTGGTATTGTTGCTATGCATGATCTTGAGCTTGAGCAGCTAGATGTAAAGACTGCTTTTCTGCATGGTGAACTGGAGGAGGAGATTTACATGGACCAACCTAAAGGGTTCATAGTTCCTGGAAAAGAGGATTTTATGTGCAAATTGAAGAGGTCGCTTTATGGTTTGAAGCAATCTCCAAGATAGTGGTATAAAAGGTTTGATTCATTTATGATCTCACAAGGTTTTAAGAGGTCTCAGTTTGATAGTTGTGTTTACATAAAATTTGTTAATGGATCACCTATATACTTGCTGTTATATGTTGATGATATGTTAATTGCTACCAAGAGCATGAAAGAAATCACTACTTTGAAGGCACACCTAAGTAGTGAATTTAAGATGACATCGGCCCTCTTCATATTGTCAACATGTAATTGTAGAAGACAAGCTTCGACCACGAGGTGCTCTTGATCATAGACGGTGGCGACAACTTCCTCCTCCATCAATGCATTAGATCATCATCTCGTTGTCAATGTCCATGTCTACGAGTTAACCAACAAAATCATCAATCAACTAAGCTGCAACGAGAGAGGCGGGAACTTAGAAAAGAAGCCTACTGAAGCAAACGACTGAACACCTTGCATGCATAGCAGTCACGCAAGGTGGGCGCCGTGTTCAGTGCTCAAGTCAACAAATGCCAGCAATGGCCAAACTACTAGAGGTGAGGGAGAGGTGTTGTGGATGCAGGAGTAGGCACGAGCGAACTACCATCAGCAAAAACAGGCGTCGGCGATCACGATTTGGGAGGGGTGGGAGCGGCCTTGAGCCTAGCCTAGCCCGTCGGAGGAGTCATCGACGGGGACGAGGATGGGTGGCGGTAGCTCGGCGTCATCGGCGTTGTTCTTTTGTGCCGCGACAAAGGTGAGTTGGGCCTGCACAAGCTGCGGCTGCTCGCGGGTCAACTGTTCCATGCGCATGTCATCGAGCGCCACAACCTACTGCCGCCTCACGGCGCGACGTTGGTTCCTCCGTGCCGTGCAGTCTGCCTACGCCAAGAATTGCATCATCGGCGGCGCGAGGAACTCCACCTCCTCCAGCGACTCCACGTCATGGAAGTTGAGGTCGCGGCAGGGGCAGCCAAACCGCCACGCCACCGCGTCGTAGGCGTGTGCCGCTTCCTTGGCGTCGTCGAAGGTGCCTAGCCACCAGCGACTCCCGCCCTAGCTAATGTCGATGGCGAAGCGGCCAGAGGGCCGCATCCTCACGTCGAGGAAGTCGGTGATGCCCTTCAAAAGGCGGCGCGACGGCATCCTCGATTAGGGCTGGGAGACAGCAAGCAGCGGTCGGATCTGGAGGGGAGCAGGCTCAATGGCGAGGGTTTCGGTCTCGGCAGTCGTCGGTGGCTGCAGTGGAAGTGGGAAAAGTGGAGGTTGGGTGCACGCTTGTGTGGCTCCAGCGGAGGTGGGGAAATATGCGAACAGCTATGTGGTGCCCCATATATGCAACAAGAAGGGGGAAAAAAATAGGGCAACAAAACCGTATGCGGCAGCTGTTGGAGCCGATTGTTTCCCCCTGTGGCGCATCGGACGTAAATCACGGGGCTCGACGCAGTTTTCTGTCCGGCAGGCTCAATAGCTCTTGGGGGCATCGTTGGCGGGACACGGACGGAGATGCTATGCTCTTGTCCAGGCTAAAAAGAGATCTCAGCTAAAAAGAACTCCACTGCGTCAGCATAGCTGTATCATCAGTGTAGTCCCAAAATAACTGACGTGAGTCGCATGTAACTAGGTATGTTTTAGTATATAGTTAAATATGAATCTAAACAAACCTAACTCACTTATTTTGGAATGAAGGGAGTACGTAGCTGGTACAGAACAAGTGAACAAAGCTATAATCCCCTGCCCTGCACAGACCGTTTAGTAGGCAAAAGCGTAATGTCTAGGCAATTCACGCTTTCCTTTCTCGTGCATTCTATCACTATACAAAATTCTAACATGTTATGTGTCGCTAGCAAAAATGTAGATGTAGGTTATGCGCTGGATGGAAGAGCAATACAGCGCAGTTGGTAGGATAACACTGAAATGCTTGGTACTGTCGGATCAGGTCGATCAGAAGAACCCGAAGAGGCTTGGTTACGACGATGTGTTCACTTGCCTTCTGCTGTGTCGATCCCCGATCATCTTCAGCCCCACATACCTGTTAAATGTCAGTGCAAGCAAAGCGACCATGTCAATTTACTGTTTTAAGCAGTAGTAATAACATTGCTCAGAATGATCCATTACTGAACAATGCAGACAAGTCTTTCTCCTGTAAAATAAGCAGTAGAAGAACTGTCCCAATTCATACCTGCCCATCATCATGATCGTGGCTTGAGGATTTGTCCCAGGTGTCACGCTGAATGTCGATCCATCCACCACGCGGAGAGAACGAGCGCCAGTAACCCGGAAATCCTTGTCGACCACCCTCCCGACCACACACCCTCCATGATAATGCCACAGCGTCGTCACGGTTCGCTTGCAGAAATCTGCCACGGACGTGTCGTTTGTGCTCCAGTCAAGTGGCAGCGTAGCCCCAACGATTCTGAAGTCCCTCCTGGCAGGCCCTCTCCTACCTTGGCTCGACGATCCCAATGGCGAACGGAATATGTCCATTGTCCTGCTCCGGAGCACCTGTGCCACACGGCGCACGCCCACGACACACTGTGCCAGGTCCTCTGGACGGCTGAAATAGTTGAAGCGCACAGATGGGGTCTCCACGGGATTGGGTGATGCTAGCCACAGTGAGCCCTCGGATAATGGGCCGGGAACCTTTTCCATGATAGTTGCCATAGTAACATAGAGTGGTGAAGATGGGCTAAGGAAAGGACCAGTAGGGCGCAGCAAGGGAGATAGGGGAACAATGTATGACGCGGCCTCAATGTAGGAGGCGGTCCCATTGGCAGAAGGGATGCCGACTACCTGGATAAGGGAGTGATCAATAGGGACTGATGGGATGATGGAGATGCCGTTACGAGGGTTGTCAAACATATGCTTCCCAACATCAGGGGCATCAGCAGAAACAGGGATGCCAAGGGACGCAAGATCACTAGCAGGGCCAATGCCACTAAGAAGCAGCAATTGGGGACTTCCTAGGGCCCCTGCAGAAAGTATGACCTCCCCACCTGGACGCAACATGGCATGATGCTGCTGGAGAAGACGATCCTGGTACACAACGCCAACTGCTGCTACTGCTGGTCTTGACCTTCCACGGCGATCAGCTGGATAAATATAGGAAAGAGTCAAACTTTATTCATACTTGCACATTATAGAGCTAAAATTTATGTGCTGGTGCATGAAACACAATCGGTTCAGGACAATTTTATGGTTGCTAATATGGAAAGGAGTTAATCTAGTAGACTAGTACAAGTACATTCCACCATTAAGCTTCTGTCTTTCCTGGGAATTTTAAGCAAGCATAAGTGAACACCATAAATGATCCACAAAAGTTTTAGCTTGTAGTGGCAGTTACACAAAAAGTGTTAACTGTGTTTAGTAGTAGTCCATCAGGTGTGACATTTCTGATATGTGTGGTCGGCATATGTGAATAATTGATTTTGCATATATTGCTCATTTTGGATCCATAGCTCAAATATCAAACACAATAGCATGGTAATGTATACTTTCATGTAGAGTGCAGCAAAATAGAAAATAATACACACTCTAGAATACTTGTTGAGCTCTTTGCAAATGATTTGAAGGAAAACTGCACAAACGCTCAGGACCTGGTGGTTGCTGTGCCAGCAATTAAGGTTGTACTAGATGAATCACTTTTGTGGGACTTTGGCATGAAAGACGTTGGAACTGGTAATGATAAGATGGGTCTGAGGAATCTGAAGACAACAAGAGGCAGTTGTGGGGCAAAACCATGAGAAGGGTAACTAATTGCAGTCAATACGTATGTCATTCTGACATATCCTGTAAGGAACTTTTGCCATAACAGGAACAAAATAAAGGGCCACGAATTTTGAATTGGACTACATCAGAGGACTATTAATGATGATTTGTTAACAGATTCTCAAACATTAATTGAACAAGAAAAACTGTGGAACTACCAGCTGTAGAGTACATTTTCTGCTACTTGTTTATACATACTCCAATTTTTTTTTGTGAAACCGACAGTGTGTTGAGTTAGCTAGCTGCTAGAGATTAGAGTGTTTCAAACACAAATGCAGCACAGAAGAAACATTTTCTATTCTCAGTCTCAGGACAAGTGGAAATGCAATATGTAAGGCTCCTCAGAAGTAGCATATCTCATACAGAAACAAATAAATAATAATAGATGTTCGTTCTCTGATCTGCACATAAGGATTCTGGCAAGCTTACACACTAAATAATCAGCAGTAGTTTACACTCTTCACTATCATGTGTGGTTGAGATGCAAAAGCTATTATATTTATGTCACAAATTAAATGACGGCAAATTTCTTCCTATAAATCCAACATTCAGGATCAAACAAAGTTTTAGCAGAAACTGATGCAAGTACCAGACCACAGGGAGATGTCAGTATACTATCGCTTACTAATGCAGTTATAACAAACAAATGATAGGCATTTCAGACATAATTTTATGGCAATGCAGTTACTCACCAATATGCCAAATAACTTCAGTTTTTCCAAAGTAGAACCATCTAGAAAAACAAGTAAGAAATACAATAATGCATCACTCACCAGGATCAATAGGATTAATGATGATACGGGTAACTGTAGCACGGACAGCAACACGGAGACGGCCAGGACGGGCAAAAGCAAGGAGGTCGGCAGCACTGTGGCGGCGGCCAGATGCATCGAAGGTGGTGGCACCAATCTTAGTTCCAGCGACATGGTCCACTGTGAAGCCGTTCCACGGCGTCACATTAGCTTCCAGAAGTGCAGCCCTCACCGCCGCCTGCCACCCATGAACTTCCGGCTGGAATGTCAGCTCTTGCTCCACCCATTCATATGACGCATTCACCAGCCGCATGTCCCAATCTGGCACGTCGGCGTCCTGAATCCCCAATAACAAAGTATCACTTCCACAAATATCGATGTGTATAATTCTTTTAGGATGAACAGATTATCAGTACTGGCGTGGATGTTCTTATTTTGGATATCTTTGCTACTCAATTCTGCATGAAAGAGTTCGTAAATTATAATCCTCTAAGCTAAAGAGGGTGCATTAAACCCATGCTCCCCAAATGGTGCGACCACACGCAGAAGCAATCTGACACGAACACCGCAGGGAAGGATTGGAGAACCAGACCTCCCCCTGGCCGTGAAACCAGCCCGGGTGCGCGCGGGAGTAGAACCCGGCATTGATGGCAGTGCCGCCGCCGAGCACGCGCGCGCGCACGTTGGCGACGCCGTCCTCGGAGCTGAACCCCTGCGCGGGCGCGCCGGACTCGGGGGAAGGGTCGGCCAGCGCGAGCGTCCTGACGAAGCCCCCCGCGGTGGCGAGCGCCGGGAACTCGGCGGGCGCGCCGCCCCGCTCGAGCAGCAGCACGCGGCCTCCACCCGGGACCGCCAGCGTGGCGGCCAGCGGGCAGCCCGCGGCGCCGCCCCCCACCACGATGTAGTCGTACTCCTCCTCCGCCGCCGTCTCCGAGGCGTCGGACACGTACCGCGCGTATCCCGGCGGCGCCCCTGCGGATCAAACACACGTGAACCATGGCACGAATCAAGGGAGTGGTAACCGGCAATCAGATCTTGCGAATCTCGATTCCCGGACCAAAATTTCAACTGGGGCTCCCGGGTGCTGTTTAGTCACCTCCGAAGGGGCGGGACTGGGCCGCGGCGAGGGTAGCGGCGAGGAAGGGGAGGGCGAGGAGGAGAGGGAGGTGGAGGCGCGTCGAGATGGCGGCCATGGCCGTGGGTTTGGATTTGGGGAGGAGACGGTCACAAGGAGTGTGACGAGCGGAGAAGACGAAGTGCGCGGGTTCAGCTGTTGGGGAGGGAGTGTGGAGGGAAACGGGAAATGGGATTGGGGAAGGAAGATGGCGGTTACGGATTACCGGGTTTGCTCTGTCGCTTCTAGGTTTGTTGGGCTTTGTTTAGATGGTTCTGAAAAGGAACTTCGGATTATTGGGCTGTTAGTTCTTCAAAAACTATTGGGCCCTTTGATGGTCGGATGGGGCAATTTCGTGTTATTTTTTTTCCTAATGAGTCCTCTATATTGAGGTTTCCTTTTCTCTGTAATTTTTTTTTGTGTATTAGTCAAGTAACAACGTTTTCCTTGGGCCGCTTATTACGACTAAGCTGACACACGCCATGTGCAACCTTACATGATCTACTCCTTCTGTCTCAAAATAGATGTCGCAGATTTGACAAATTTGAATAAATCTAGACACTATTTAGTATATAGATTCATCCAATTTTTAACAAACTTAAAACATCTATTTTAAGACGTAGAGAGTATTAGTTTTGGAAATGACAATGGGGCTTCAACAAATTAAAATCCTTCGCGATCAAACAAACTTCTGACCGGTCATATCTATCCTTTTCGAATGACTCGAAAATAGAAGCACAGCATGTTTCAACGATAAGATTAGAAGTAGAATTTGCAATTGCTATTTTTAGTTCCTCAAGGCATGCAATTGGTTGACCCATTGCTGCTGTTTGACAATGGGTAACAGTATCCCAAGGTGAAACCAGAATTTTGGCATTGTGGTCCAAAGGACAAACCACCACAGTTTTACAGCAAAACAAAAACGAGCATCGTGTTTCGTTGAGAGAGTTAGAGGCAAGGAATGGCGGCTCACTAAGAGCATCTCCATCGACGACCACCCTAGCCCCAAATGAGATATAGGGGCGCAGACAGAAAATGAACCACAATAGTAGCCTACATCGGGCATCGTCAGCGCAGGCGGGCCGATAAACTGTCTGACACTCCCACGCTGGCCCTGGCCCACTAGGACCTATCTGGGGGTGCCGGTAACCTAGGTCATGTTGGATTGGCCCCGCATGCCTCCTCGGCAGTGACCCAGCCATTTCCCTCACCCTAGTTCTTCCCCTTACCACTCGTATCTTCTCCCTCGCCCGTGATTGGCCGCAAAATTGCCATTGCCTCCACCCATGATTTTTCGGGCTGATAGTTCGGCGGCGTATACAAAGTAACGACCCGCAGTCCCCGTACTCCGATTGTCTCTATCGTTTGGAGCCGCCGCCACCTAGGACGGCGTCTCCGTCGTTCGACATGCCGAGATGTAATAACAAAGAGACATTCCGTGGATCATGGCTCAGCGATGTGAGTTATCCCTCCCCCTCCCATTACAATTTATGATATTTTTTAGTAAATTGTGATTAGCATAGATTTGGGTCTACTTGCACCAATTTGTAGTACCATGAGGTGCACTGTGCCCTAAGACGGTTGTCGATTCAGCATGGAGAGGGCTTGCACCCGATGCCGGTACGTTGGTACTTTGGTTCGACATACATTGAATTTAGATTCGACATAGATTGTGCTTGGTACTTTGGTTCGTCAACTCCATCTCTAAAAAAATTATGAGGTCCCAGATTTATTCTACATTTATATAAAACTATGATCTTTCAATTGTTTTTGCTAGTACACAACCAATTGTGATCATACATTGAATTTATTACATGTATCTAAATCTCATGTTTGATTCTTGCGATTATGTGGTTACACTATATATCCAGGAAACAAATGATTCATATGATGCATGTATATGCATAGTTTGATCATAAGTTGTTTCTACATGTACCTACGAATATTGTTTGGTTCTTGTTATTATTATTACAATATTTAGAAAACACATGCATTTATAGTGTATAAGGATTACATTTCAATTTCTTACTAAGGACAATGATTCAAATTTTCCTAGAAAAGTGCAAGGCAGACATATTGGTGTCAGATTTTTTCACGGATAGGTAGTGAACCTGGGACAATGTACAAGAACAATAGGTTGTGCAATTAGTACTTGGTTCACTTACTCCACCTATGAAAAAACTTATGAAGTGCTAGATTTATTCTACATGTACCTGAATCTCTTGTTGGATTCTTGTGTTATATGTATCTTAATCTATTTGTTTCATTCCTATGTTACACTATCCAGGAAACTTTACTGTATGAACTAATGATGATGATATATATGATAATATAAATTATCAACTGATGTCGATCCAATTATTTGTCATTTTGTTTGGATACATGAAATGATATATGAACTGATCAAACTATTACTAAGATACATTCTCTTTGATATTAATTTAATATTCTCTTATATATGTTTTCCATGCTTGAGTTGTATTATTATTCAATCAGTTGTATGAATTCCAATTATGTACTTAAAAATCAATAGGAAGAATCTGATGACATGGGAAATGACAAGTACTCTAGGGACCGCAAGAGCTGTTACGTATTGAGGCGGTTACGGAGTGAGCAAATACCTTTCCACCGTAAGAGAAAATTGTTTTGCCCATTATGTGGCAGAGTCATCGATAAGGATCTTGAAAGCATGATCCAGCCCTTGGTGGGCATCGTCCGTGGCCGTGAACGTAGACACCATGCAAAGATCTTGGTGAAGCACGCAGTCTACGGCAAATTCCTTCGGGAATATTCAAGATTAGCATGTTTCCCCTTTTATAGGCTGATGCTCCTGCTACTACCCCTGCTTATTTTGTTGAAATTAATTATTATATCTGGTGTTAAATGTAAGACAATATATGTATATCCACAATCTGTGGTGATTGAACTACTAATTAATTACATCGTTTATCAATCTATTCCTTTATATGGAGTTTCCTTTAATTTTCTAGTGCTCAATTGTATTACTGATCATGCTAATGCACACTATCAAAATATTCTAGTGCTCTATTATATTATAATTGTCAAATTTTAGGATTATCAAACTCCAGAGTTCCTAATATGTCCGGAGTTCCCAGTATTCACTTAACGATACTTCCTTCAAGGAATACATGAAAAAAGTGTTTAAATTGCTGGAAATTCAAATCTAAATTATCAAATGATCTCACAGCATCATTAAACATTTGAATTAGTCAAATTCAAAATACTTGCACCTTATTCCTCTGCAGCAAGCACATGAACACTAGCGGTCGCCATACCTTTCAGGTTAAGATCTAAGGTTTGTACTATGTCATATATTTTCTTCAATGTATGAACCTCATTTAGTCTTAGGACTAAATTTCACACTAGCAAGAATGTGCAAACACCTTCATTTGCCTTTAAATTATGAATAATTCTCAAAAATTAGGATTAAAAAAATCTATAGTTACGAATATATTTGGAGTTCCAAATATTCACTCAACAAAACTTCCTTCAAAGAATACATGAAACAAAGATTATATTGGTGGAAAATTTATATTTAAGTAACCAAATGATCTCACATCATCATTAAACATTTGAATTAGTCAAATTCAAAGCACTTGCACCTTATTGCTCTGCAGCAAGCGCATGAACACTAGGAGTCATCATGCCTTTTAGGGTAAGATCCAAGAATTGTACTACACCAAATATTTTCTTCAATGTGTGAACCTCATTTAGTATTAGGACTTAATTTCACACTAGGAAGCATGTATAGACACCTTACTTTGCCTTTTGGTTTTGAATAATTTTCAAATTTTACGATAAGAAACCTCCGGAGTTTCGAATATATCCGGAGTTTCAAATATTAGTTCTTTTCAAATTTGTAGCCATCTAAGAGAAGTACTTGGCCCCAAAATATGAAATATTTGGACTGTGGATGTTTTTAGAGACGTTTTCCATTTGTAGTCGTCTTAGGCTTGTATTTGGCGGCAAAGATCTGAAAATATTTGGACAAATATTTCAGATCTATGCCACATTTTTTCTTCACTGCCCTTCCATACCCCCACTATCAATCGCCACTGCTGCCGCCATCCTCCACCGCTGCCGCCTCCTGTCCCCTGCCTCTCCTCCCCACCACATCTGGTCCCGTACGGTGCAGATGCTCTCCCTCGCCTCCGAGGACCCCTTCTTCGTCCAGGTAGGTATGCGTGAAAACAAAAACCCCAAAATCCTAATGTAGAGATTTGATTTAGGAATTTTGGCATGAAATTTTCCATTTTGCTTCTCGAATTTAGGGTTTAGGGTTTCCAAGCTGCAAAGACCTGACGATGCCGTCGGGAGAGCCTCCCCTAGCCGGCCTTTATCTATCCTACCTCTTTTCCTCTTGTATAAATCTCAAAATCTGCAATTCTTTATTAATTCATTATTGTTCATTGTCCTTCTAGCAATAGAGATTTAATTGTCACTTCATTAGTCTGTATCTATTTTAATTGTCACTTTATTAGTCTGCTTGCATCTTGATTGTATTAAGATGCTCTATGTCTATATCTATTTAACGGATGGGAACCTGTAATGCAATAATGCTCTCTAGCAATGATAGTTTTTGCATTAGCTTTGGCAGTTTTGAATTCCAGTCATCATATGAAGATCCCATTGAGAGGCTTGAGTTTAGAGGTATCAAAGAACATCAAAATTGCAGTCATCTATTTTGTACGTGCTTAGACAGTAGACATGAATATTCTACCGCATTGAAATTTTTATGTGGTGTTGCATCAAAGCATCAACACAAGGGGGGCACTTATTTTGATAAGCAGAGCCTTTTTGGAAACGACATGTGAAAGGGCATGTATGCCCCCATGTGTGGTTTTGGTAATTAATGACAATCCATATGGACTAATGTGCAAATTGAGTTTCACTTGTAGGTATGTCCATTGGCATCGCTTGGACCATGTGTTGGTCTCAAGGTTGGAAAAGAAGAAGCAATATCTAAGGGCTTTGTGCCTACTGGAATCAAGTAGAAGAAGAATATCAAGTATGTCTTGAAGAAGAAGACGATGGAGTTCCTCAAGGCTATCTTCAAGACATCATTAAGAATTGAAGTGCAAGCTCAAGATGTGTCATCTTTAGAAGATCTCATGCTTGAAGCTTTCCAGCCTCGGCAATCATGGAATGATGAAGACAGGTTTGAAGAAGAGGTTTTCCCATGGAGTATGGGGGAGCCATTCGCAAGTCTTCATCAAGCAAGAGCAATCAAGAAAGGTGTTCCATCTTGAAGGTGCCAAGATCGTCTACATCAAGCTCAAGTGGGATGCTTAAGGCAAAGGTATGATCTTGATAGGTTTTCTATTTTACCGGTCTCTTGTAGTGTTGGGAGACCGGGTTTAGGATAGATATCCGTACTATCAAGAGAAGCTCTCAAGTGGGTGTCTCATTCGTATCTTTCGGAGAGAGCTCAAACCTTTGCATGCATAGCACCATCTTTCTTGGTTGTTGTTTGGTTCTTGTCCATGTGAGGATCTAGATCTTGTGGTTATCTTCATAACAAGCTCTAGTTCATGAAAAATGGATTTCCTTTGCATATCTTATTGCGTTTTTTGTCTTGCCAGTTTTTCCGGCTCCACGTCTTGGGAGATATATCACATATATATTCATGGTATTTTCTCCCTTGTTGATACCCAATATTTCATCCCATTGGATTCTACACGTCGTTATTTTTCCAACAAAATTGGTTTCATCCCATTTGGAGTTCGGATGTGATACGTTGCAAACGTATCTAAATTTTTTGATGTTACATGCTTGGTTTTTATCTAATTTCTTATGTTTTGTCCACACTTTGGAGTACTTTTCATATGATTTCTTGGACTAACCTATTAACAAGAGCCACAGTGACGGTTCCCTGTTTTCTACAGTTTTTGGTTCCAGAAAGTCAGAAAATCAATATTCTCGTAATTGGACCGGACAAAAGCCAAAGTCAATATTTTACCGGAAGACTCACGGAGCCAGAAGACGAGACGAAGAGGGGCCACAGGGTGGCCACACTGTTGGGTCCGCAGCATAGAAAACAAAATTTTTCCTACGGTGTGAACTACACGCCAAGATCTATCTACTAGGTACAAAGCAACGGGTGGACATACATCCAACGAGAACTTACCCTCGTAGACAACAAGCTTTGTTAAGGAGTAGGAACTCGTGGTTGATGTAGTCGTACACTTGCCAATCTCAAGATCGTGAGGAAGTCCGAGCGCCGCAACTCAGCAGCGCATCCGTACTCGCACACACACGTTCAAGCCACCGAACAACCTCCACCTCCTCGCTCCAGCGATCCAGCGGAAGCAGCAACTCCTTCCAGACGAAATGCCACCGGAAACATGTATCTCGCTAATCCGAGATCATGGAGGAATAATTCTAGAGGGGGAGAGAGATCCTTCACAAGGAGGTGTGTTGATGAAGGAGGGAATGGGTGGCCTTTTATAGGAGGAGGGGGTGCCCCCTCTCTCCATGGCCGGCGCATTGGGGGGTGACCCCTCACCTCCCCCATCCATGTGGTGGTAACCCCTCCATATTAAAATGCCTCTTCACATTCCCTTTTAAAGTCTCCACTTTAAATGCATTAAATTTCTCCAAATGTAATGCTCTCTCATTTAATAAAACTCTTTTTATTAAATTTATTCAGAATTTTGTTAATTACTTTAATTAACAAACATTCACATATAGCCCCTTGCAATATTTCAATATCACATGCAGAACCACCTTCTGCAATTTCACCCAAAACAATTTCTGGTTTCTATTGAAACAATTCCTGCGCTTTGCAATTCTTTCGTATGAAACATATGTGCTCCAAAATGGTGTCCGGTAACTCTTAAGTGTGCCACCCTACGGTTCGCGAATAATGCATACATGATCGAGACCCTTCTCCGATCAATAATCAGCAGCGGGACCTGGAGATCCGTACTGACTCCTACATATTCAACGATGGCTTCTGTGATCGTGAGAACCTTTAACACTTGTAACTAAATCCCTTTGTCTCTCGATATACTACATGTCCGACATTTGATCATCGGTATCTCCATACCTAGTTTGATCTCGTTACCGACATGCACTCTTTTCTCGTTCCCGTGATATAACATTCTAGTGATCACATCACTTGCTTGCAAGCTATCCTAATGTGATATCACCGAGAGGGCCCAGAGTATATCTATCCATCATTTGGATTGACAAATTCCACTCTTGATCCATGAGCCTCAACATAACACCTTCGTAGTACTGAACCCATCTTTATAGTCACCCTGTTACGGTGTGACGTTTGATGTTATCAAGATACTCTTCCGGTGTCAGCAATTAACATGATCTCATGCTCTAAGGATAAAGATTACTTCGTATGATGTTATAGCAATATAAACATAATGACTTGATCGTAATGCTATACTTCGTTTGAATGTTCATCACATCATTCCACTAATGGTGTGACCTTGTTATTAACAATATCCAATGTCCATGATCAGGAAACCTTGATCATCTTGTTAATCAACAAGCTAGTCTATAAGAGAGGCATGACTAGGAACCCTTTTTGTTTATTAAACACACATGTATTGATATTTACGAATCAATACAATTCTAGCATGTAAAATAAACATCTATCATGTATAAGGAATATATAATAACAACTTTATTATTGCCTCTCAGGGCATATTTCCTTCAGTCTCCCACTTGCACTAGAGACAATAATCTAGTTCACATAGTGATAAATCTAACACCCATGGAGTTCTGGTGTTGATCATGTTTTGCCCTAGGGAGAACTTTAGTCAACGGATCTGCTACATTTAGGTCCGTGTGTACTTTACAAATCTTTATATCTCCATCCTTGACATGCTCGCGGATGGAGTGAAACCGACGCTTAATATGCTTGGAATTCTTGTGAGACCTTGGTTCCTTTGCATTGGCTATGGCGCCATTGTTGTCACAATAGATCACCATAGGGTCCAACGCACTAGGAACCACACCCAGTTCCGTAATGAACACTTTCATCCAAATCGCCTCTGCGCAGCTTACGAGCGAGAACATATTCTGCCTCAAATCGTTGATCCAGCCACCACAGGTTGTTTGGAACTCCTCCAACTAACTGCTGCTCCGTTCAAGAGAAATATGTATCCGGATTGAGACTTAGAGTCATCCGGATCGGTGTCAAAGCTAGCATCGACATAACACTTAGCGACTAGCTCTTCTTCACCTCCGTATATAAGAAACATATCCTTAGTTCTTCTCAAGTACTTGAGGATGTTCTTTACCGCTATCCAAAGGTGTTCGAACTGGATCAGATTGGTACCTACTAGTCAAACTAATAGCATGTGCCACATCCGGTCTTGTACATAGCATGGCATACATAATAGAGCCTATGGCGAGGCATAGGGATCTTATCCATCATCTCTCTTTCTTCCGCGTGGCGGACTTTGGGTCTTACTCAATGTCTTGCCTTGCAACATAGGTAAGAACCCCTTCTTACTTTCGTCCATATTAAACTTCTTTAATATCTTATCAAGGTATGTACTCTACGATAGCCCAATTAGGCGCCTTGATATATCTCTATAGATTTTAATGCCTAATATATATGACGCTTCACCAAGGTCTTTCATTGAAAATTTGCTGTTTAGATAAATTTTAACACTGTTTAAAAGATCTATATCATTTCCAATCAATAATATGTCATCCACATATAATATCAGAAATGCCACATTGCTCCCACTCACTTTCTTGTAAATACAAGCCTCTCCATAAGTTTGGACAAATCCAAACTCTTTGATCACCTCATCAAAGCAGAGATTCCAACTCCGTGATGCTTGCTTCAGTCCATAGATGGATCGCTGAAGTTTGCATACCTTATTAGCATCCTTAGGATCGACAAAACCCTTAGGTTGTATCATATACAACTCTTCTTCAATCTTACCATTGAGGAACGCAGTTTTGACATCCATCTGCCATATTTCATAAATCGAAATATGCATCAATTGCTAACATAATCCTAACCGACTTAAGCATCGCTATGGGAGAGAATGTCTCATCATAGTCAACTCCTTGAATTTGTCGAAACCCCTTTGCGACAAGTCGAGCCTTATAGATGGTCACATTACCATCAGCATCAGTTTTTCTTTTGAAAATCCATTTATTCTCAACGGCCTTTCGGTCGTGAGGTAAGTCCACCAAGTTCCAAACTTGGTTCTCGTACATGGATTCCATCTCGGATTTCATGGCGTCTAGCCATTTGTTGGAATCCGGGCTCATCATCGCTTCTTCATACGTTGCAGGGTCATCCATTTCATCAACCATGAAATTCACAACAGGATTGCCGTATAGTTCAGGAGCTGCACGTGTCCTGCTTGACCTGCGAGGTACGGTAGTGCCCTCTTTCGGAGTTTCATGATCATTATCATTAGCTCTCTCTTCATTAGGTGAAGTCAACTCCGAAACAACTTCCGGTGCTGCGCCACTCGCCATTCCATGAAGAGAAGGTTCAATAACCTCTTCGAGTTCTACCTTCCGGCTACTCACACCTTTCACGAAAAACTCCTTCTCAAGAAAGGATCCATTCTTGGCAACAAAAACCTTGCCCTCGGATCTGTGATAGAAGATATACCCAATTGTTTCCTTAGGGTATCCTATGAAGACGCATTTTTCCGCTTTGGGTTCGAGTTTATCCGGTTGAAGTTTCTTCACATAAACATCGCATCCCCAAACCTAGGTTTGTTTCCAAACCATAATTCATACGGTGTCGTTTCAACGGATTTAGATGGTGCCCGATTTAAAGTGAATGCAGCTGTTTCCAGTGCATAACCCCAAAATGACAGAGGTAAGTCAGTCAGAGACATCATAGATCGAATCATATCCAATAAGGTACGATTACGATGTTCTGACACACCATTACGTTGTGGTGTTCCGGCAGGCGTGAGTTGTGAAACTATTCCACACTCTTTCATGTGTGTGCTAAACTCGTAACTTAGATACTCTCCTCCACGGTCAGACCGTAGAAATTTGATCTTTCTATTACGATGATTTTCCACTTCATTCTGAAATTCCTTGAACTTTTCAAAAGTTTCAGACTTGTGTTTCATCAAATAGATATACCCGTATCTACTCAAATCATCCGTGAAAGTAACAAAATAACGATATCCACCTCGCGCCGACATACTCATTGGTCCACACACATCAGTATGTATGATTTCCAATAGATCTCAGCCTGCTCCATTGAACCGGAAAACGACGTTCTAGTCATCTTGCCCATAAGGCATGGCTCACATGTATCAAATGATTCAAAATCAAGTGATTCCAAAAGTCCATCAGAATGGAGTTTCTTCATGCGTTTAACGCCAATATGACCTAGACGGCAGTGCCACATATATGTAGACATATCATCATCAAGTTTAATCTTTTTAGCATTAACATTATGAATGTGCATAATATTACTGTCGAGATCCAACAGAAATAAACCATTCAACATAGGTGCATGACCATAAAAGATATCATTCTTATAAATCGAATAACCATTGTTTTCAGATTTAAAGGAATGACCACTTTGCATCAAACATGATCCAGATACAATGTTCATGCTTAGTGCAGGCACCAAATAACAATTATTTAGGTTTATAACTAATCCCGATGGAAAATGGAGAGGTAGCGTCCCGACGGTGATCACATCAACTCTTGATCCATTGCCGACCCGCATCCTGACCTCATCCCTTGATAGTTGTCGCTTGTTCCGTAGCCCCTGAACCGAGTTACATATATTAGCAACCGATCCGGTATCAAATACCCAGATGCTACTGCGAGTACTAGTCAAGTACACATCAATAACATGTATATCACATATACCTTTGTTTGCCTTGCTGGACTTCTTGTCCGCCAAATACTTAGGCGATTAAGCTTCCAATGGCCATTCCCCTTGCAATAGTAGCACTCGGTGTTAGACTTAGGGCCAGCCCGGGGTTTCTTTTTAGGCGTGGCAACAGACTTGCCACCCTTCTTTCCCTTATGCTTGCCTTTCTTGTCCTTCTTGAAACCGGTGGTCCTATTGATCATCAACACTTGATGTTCTTTCCTAATCTCCACTTCTGCAGTCTTAAGCATTGACAGAAGCTCGGGAAGAGACTTCTTCATGCCCTGCATATTATAGTTCATCACGAAGCTCTTGTAGCTAGGTGGCAGAGATTGGAGAACACGATGCATGCCTAAGTCAATGGGAATCGTTATTCCTAAGGACACAAGCTTATCGGTGTACCCAGACATTTTGACTACGTGCTCACTAACGGAGCTGTTTTCCTCCATCATGCAGCTAAAGAACTTTTCTTTAGCATTATAACTCTCTACGGTAGCATGGGTATCGAAAATCATTTTCAATTCTCCCATGGTATCAAAGGCATTGCCATTTTCGAAACGCTTTCGAAGTTCTGGCTCTAGCCCATACAGTATGCCGCAATGAACTAAGTTGTGGTCCTCCTGACGAGTCACATAGACATTCTTTTCCTCGTCAGGGGCATCAGGAGCTGGTGGGGGGCCTAGCGGCGCATCTAGCACATATTGCTTTTGTGCAGCAGTGAGGAGAATCCTCAAATTCATAGCCCAGTTGGTGAAGTTGCTACCATTCGCAACAAGTTTCTCTTTCTCCATGAACACATTGAAATTAAAATCAGGTGGTGCCATCTACAACAGAATTTGTAAAGTTTATTTAGACTAAGTTTATGATAGATTGAGTTCAACTAATCCAAATTACTAATGAACTCCCACTCAAAAACGACATCCCTCGTGTCCTTTTGGTGATTACATGAACCAAATCCACTACACCAGGTCCGATCATCACGTGGGTTGATATAGCTTCAAAGGCGAGCATCTATATGGGTATCATATCAACCATATGACTCATGCTTAACCTTTCGGTCCGTGTTCTGAGGCCATGTCTGTACATGCTAGGCTCGCCAAGTAAGAACCTTAGTATTCGCGTGTGTAAAACTGTCTTACACCCGTTCCTATGAAAGCGTAGATTCGAGTACACCCGATCATCACGTGATGTCTCGAAACACGATCCATAGAACGGTGCATACTCAAGGAAGAACACATTTTTATCTTGATATCTAAATGAGGGATCATCTTATAATGCTACCAAACACGCCAAACTAGCAGTATAAGATGCTAACATCTAATGTGTAAAGTGAGATGATATGGTCCATGCATTTGATCTCTATCACTTGCATCGTGGTATGATCTCTATCATTCCTTTGTGTGTAAGGCCAAGGTCTATGGAACTTACACGTTGACTATGTTGTAAGAGTATCTACCATACATCTACTTACAACAATACCATATCAATACACTAGCCCAACAATGATCTAAACTAGACGCCTCTAATTTATCAATTGCTAGTTTTACGTGGCTTAGGGCTTTCGGAGATAGAACAGTTCTCACCTACGAACATGAACCACAATGAGGATAACTAAGTTATTAGCAACTCGTTGTAAATCAGATATTGACTATAGTAGGAGAGACAGACACCCGCCAACCACTTATGCAAAACAAGTTGCATGTCAGTCGTGGAACCGGTCTCATGTACGATGACATGTAAGGTTGGTCCGGGCCGCTTCATCCTACTATGCCACCAATATCTGAAATACATAGAAGATGCAATAACATGATCATCATCGCCAACATATCAACATATGTGTACTACCCGTGCTAAGCACCTACGCATAGATCAGGCTCTGATACCACTGTTGGGTCCGCAGCATAGAAAACAAAAAATTTCCTACGGTGTGAACTACACGCCAAGATCTATCTACTAGGTACAAAGCAACGGGTGGACATACATCCAACGAGAACTTACCCTCGTAGACAACGAGCTTTGTTAACGAGTAGGAACTCGTGGTTGATGTAGTCGTACACTTGCCGATCTCAAGATCGTGAGGAAGTTCGAGCGTCGCAACTCAGCAGCGCATTCACTTTTACGTTCAAGCCACCGGACAACCTCTACCTCCTCGCTCCAGCGATCCAGGAAGCAAGAACTCCTTCCGCATTTAACTGCCACCGGGAACATGTATCTCGCTAATCCGAGACCATGGGGGAATAATTCTAGAGGGGGAGAGAGATCCTTCACAAGGAGGTGTGTGGATGAAGGAGGGAATGGGTGGCCTTTTATAGGAGGAGGGGGGTGCCCCCTCTCTCCATGGCCGGCGCATGGGGGGGTGACCCCTCACCTCCCCCATTCATGTGGTGGTAACCCCTCCACATTAAAATGCCTCTTCACATTCCCTTTTAAAGTCTCCACTTTAAATGCATTAAATTTCTCCAAATTTAATGCTCTCTCATTTAATAAAACTCTTTTATTAAATTTATTCAGAATTTTGTTAATTACTTTAATTAACAAACATTCACATATAGCCCCTTGCAATATTTCAATATCACATGCAGAACCACCTTCTGCAATTTCACCCAAAACAATTTCCGGTTTCTATTGAAACAATTCATGCGCTTTGCAATTCTTTCGTCTGAAACATATGTGCTCCAAAATGGTGTCCGGTAACTCTTAAGTGTGCCACCCTATGGTTCGCGAATAATGCAGACATGATCGAGACCCTTCTCCGATCAATAATCAGCAGCGATACCTGGAGATCCGTACTGACTCCTACACATTCAACGATGACTTCTGTGATCGTGAGAACCTTTAACGCTTGTAACTAAATCCCTTTGTCTCTCGATATGTTACATGTCCGAGATTCGATCATCGGTATCTCCATACCTAGTTTGATCTCGTTACCGACATGCACTCTTTTCTCGTTCCCGTGATATAACATTCTAGTGATCACATCACTTGCTTGCAAGCTATCCTAATGTGATATCACCGAGAGGGCCTAGAGTATATCTATCCATCATCTGGATTGACAAATTCCACTCTTGATCCATGAGCCTCAACATAACACCTTTGTAGTACTGAACCCATCTTTATAGTCACCCTGTTACGGTGTGACGTTTGATGTTATCAAGATACTCTTCCGGTGTCAGCAATTAACATGATCTCATGGTCTAAGGATAAAGATTACTTCGTATGATGTTATAGCGATATAAACATAATGACTTGATCGTAATGCTATACTTCGGATGAATGTTCATCACATCATTCCACCAATGGTGTGACCTTGTTATTAACAACATCCAATGTCCATGATCAGGAAACCTTGATCATCTTGTTAATCAACAAGCTAGTCTATAAGAGAGGCATGCCTAGGAACCCTTTTTGTTTATTAAACACACATGTATTGATGTTTCCGAATCAATACAATTCTAGCATGTAAAATAAACATCTATCATGTATAAGGAATATATAATAACAACTTTATTATTGCCTCTCAGGGCATATTTCCTTCAGTCTCCCACTTGCACTAGAGACAATAATCTAGTTCACATAGTGATAAATCTAACACCCATGGAATTCTGGCATTGATCATGTTTTGCCCTAGGGAGAACTTTAGTCAACGGATCTGCTACATTTAGGTTCGTGTGTACTTTACAAATCTTTATATCTCCATCCTTGACATGCTCGCGGATGGAGTGAAACCGGCGCTTAATATGCTTGGAATTCTTGTGAGACCTTGGTTCCTTTGCGTTGGCTATGGCTCCATTGTTGTCACAATAGATCACCATAGGGTCCAACGCACTAGGAACCACACCTAGTTCCGTAATGAACTCTTTCATCCAAACTGCCTCCGGTGCCGCTTCTGAAGCAACAACATATTCCGCCTCCGTCGTTGATCCAGCCACCATAGGTTGTTTGGAACTCCTCCAACTAACTGCTGCCCCGTTCAAGAGAAATACGTATTCGGATTGAGACTTAGAGTCATCCGGATCGGTGTCAAAGCTAGCATCGACATAACACTTAGCAACTAGCTCTTCTTCACCTCCTTATATAAGAAACATATCCTTAGTTCTTCTCAAGTACTTGAGGATGTTCTTTACCGCTATCCAGTGTTCCGAACCTGGATCAGATTGGTACCTACTAGTCAAACTAATAGCATGTGCCACATCCGGTCTTGTACATAGCATGTCATACATAATAGAGCCTATGGCCGAGGCACAGGGGATCTTATCCATCATCTCTCTTTCTTTCGCCGTAGCCGGACTTTGAGTCTTACTCAATGTCTTGCCTTGCAACATAGGTAAGAACCCCTTCTTACTTTCGTCCATATTAAACTTCTTTAATATCTTATCAAGGTATGTACTCTGCGATAGCCCAATTAGGCGCCTTGATCTATCTCTATAGATTTTAATGCCTAATATATATGACGCTTCACCAAGGTATTTCATTGAAAATTTGCTGTTTAGATAACTTTTAACACTGTTTAAAAGATCTATATCATTTCCAATCAATAATATGTCATCCACATATAATATCAGAAATGCCACATTGCTCCCACTCACTTTCTTGTAAATACAAGCCTCTCCATAAGTTAGGACAAACCCAAACTCTTTGATCACCTCATCAAAGCGGAGATTCCAACTCCGTGATGCTTGCTTCAGTCCATAGATGGATCGCTGAAGTTTGCATACCTCATTAGCATCCTTAGGATCGACAAAACCCTTAGGTTGTATCATATACAACTCTTCTTCAATCTTACTATTGAGGAACGTAGTTTTGACATCCATCTACCATATTTCATAATCGAAATATGCAGCAATTGCTAACATAATCCTAACCGACTTAAGCATCGCTACGGGAGAGAATGTCTCATCGTAGTCAACTCCTTGAATTTGTCGAAACCCCTTTGCGACAAGTCGAGCCTTATAGATGGACCCTTACCGAACGAAGATTCCTCCCCGCAACCATGGTGGATGCCAGCTCGACCTCCGAGTTTCAAGAAAGTTGAAGTGCAATCTTGCTGTCAAGATGTTTCTGTTCGAAGACAAGGTCGACAAGTTAGCCCACAAGAAACACATGGTACTAACCCAGACAAATCCCCTAACCTTACTCTCCGGAATCTCGGGATGAGATTCTTTTAAGGGGGAAAGGTCTGTAACATCCCAAATTCAGCAACCCTGATTAGTTGTCCAGAATGCAAAAATCAGGGGAACAAAAACTTTTTCTTGTGATTTGGTGCAGTGCTTGCTTGTTGTTTGCTTGCACTTGTGCTTATGATGTGTATCCTAGGATACTCCTTACCTCAACCTCAATTGACAAAAGCTATTTACCAAAACTATCTTGGCTTACTCTTCATATTCTCAAACGTTTTGGCATTTCAAAACAAGAGCCAAGATGCCTATGTAACCCAAAACTATTTTGGTAGCTTCTATTAACAAAACTATGGAGAGTTATATACTACAATCTCCTTATGTTTTCAAGACAGAGCACTCAACTAATCTTATCTCTAGCTTTACCAAAACCCCTTCTCAAAGCATTTGAATTCTACTCTTGGTAAAGATACCAAGAACCCTCATCTTATTCAAAACTCAACCTCTTAAAAATACCCCAACCTTACCTCAAGATGAGCTTAATGGTAACCCTAGTAGTAGTTGGAATAGTTATAAGATGAGTTGCCTTGATCTGCTGTTTGATGAGTTGCCTTGATCTGCTGTCTGATGAATTGTTTTGATCTGCTGATTGACTTGTTTGCTTAGGAAGTAGTATGAGCCACCCTAGGAGCTCATAACAAGGATCAAGGTGTTTCCCAATCATCAACCCCTATGCAAGAAAGCCAACCTTGCTATGATCCCTAGCCACTTGGTGATCACATAAAACCCTTAACCAGACCCATTCTGAGGACTTCCATCCTAGATGTTCCCAAGTCCCTGAAGACCAATATCAAGCATGGATCTCTTCTACTCACCCTAAAATTTCATATTACCCCTTTAGTAAAGCTCTGGTACCTTTCAAATCCTCCAAGAACATTCACTCTCATACTCCAGTCAAATTCCTCAAAACTGCCAAATTTGGCTAAGTATGGAAACAGATTCAGCATCACCTTTTTGAATGCCTCCTTTTCTCAAATCATGTGCATTTTTGGAAATGCACCTGAACCATCCTATTAACCATCCTATGGAATACCAAGTCCCACTTTTTCCCTTGGTTATATCCTCCCCCAACCCACTTGTCCATGATGGTTTTGCAGACAAGAAAATAACTTTTCCTGCAAATCTAGTCATCATGCCTACTTTGCTAGCAGCTCACACCCTCATGCAAACTTCTTTGGACCAACACTCTGCATGGTTGTGATCTATTCATTAATGTCTATCAGAAACTACTTCACTTGTTCCAAGTGGACCTTTGAGCTTATTAAACCCACGTGGTTTATAAGGCATCATGACTCTTTCTGCATGGCAGCATTAATTTCAACAAAGTTTGCCATCATTTATAGATCACCTCAAATGCAGATAATTCAAACTATTTATGCCATGATCATCTTTGTGACCTGGTATACCTATCCATCCATTCCTTGAACCAAGGTGAGCTCTAAGATCCAAGATGCAAGCATGTTTTGGTGGTATAAAAATAACACCACCCTAGATCATCAACTCTTTGTTTTCCATCCTTTTTAAGTTGGAATTTCATTTTACAAGGTTGCAAATGCTTTCTACACCTTGTCTATCCCATCTACCTTGATCACCAATATTTATTAATAATTACCCATAATTATTATGGCCTCAAAACTATTTAATTTCTTAAATAGTCAAAGTCTCCAAAACTCCCTCCATAAAGGAAAGTTTGGTTTTTACCAAAACACTTCCACAACTTTTGGCTCATGTGAGTCCCACAAATCATACCCTATCTTTCCACCTCAAAAATAAATATTTTTGAGAAGCTTTATCATTTCTTTTTGTCCATTTTCTTAAATGGCTGAATTGGAATAATAATTGTTTTAAATACTTTTAATCCCCAATAAATCTTGGGAAAATTCCCCTAAGTGTGTATTCACCTTTGGGACCCTTCCTCATCAAAATCCACCCTTGTCCAATGTAAAAATATCAAGTGATCCTCTAGAAATCACTTCTGTCCTTTTCAAGTAATTGGATTTAAGTGGACTAAAACCCCACCTATAAATCCCATTTAAATTCTAGGAGTCTACCTTTACCCTATCTAACTACCAGTACCAAATTATCCTCTGGTCCAATGCAATATGGTGGACTTCCTTCACAACCATCAATGGGATCAAATAGGCCCTTTAAGCAAAACCACCACTCCAACCATTTCTAAATTCCATCAATCTTTGATGAAAGCTTATCCTCAACACCAGGACACCCCACTGGTCGACCAGCCCTGTAGCACCACCCCACAAATTACCCATTTTGCCCTTACCATAGTAGAAAGAAGGAGAAATATCCCCAATTCTTACAAGATTTTTTCCCCATTATTTACCACTGATGCCACCACCTCTCCCTCTGGTCAGCACGACCCAAATACCAGTCCTACGCCTCTCCATCTCTCTCTGGACCAATACCTGGCCAGCACTCCCTCCCCACCATGTCCAATTTGGTAATTCATAACCTCTACTCCACCCTCTTGATATATATGGCCAGCAACCCTCCCCAGCTCGCCCCTGCCTCCATTTGCCCTCTCTCACCCCCACTTGCCTCCCCAGAGCACCACACCCCCTCCCCCTGCTCTATGTTGCCCGAGGAAGAAGAAGAGGAGAGCTTCGGCCTCCTCAAGCAAATCGAGCAAGGCATCTTCTCCTCCCCTCCTTCCCCTCTGCATGTTGGCCCATGCACTCCCCTACCTCCCCTCTATCTAATGGTGCTCTCTTTTATGCCCAGGACCCTCTCCCTCATCGTCGCCACCGAGCTCTGGCGAGTCTACCCTCGTCCTCCGTCGCACGAGCTTCTTCCTAGTGTCAAACCCCGTCGTGTCACCCGCACGCCCGCTCAGCCGCCGAATCAAGGCCGCCTGCACCATCCTCGACCTCCCGAGCCCCTCTGGTGAGCCCCCTCGCCTCGGCGCGCCGCTGCTTGGGTTGCTCTGTTAGCGTGAACAACAACCATGGCCGTCCGTTGCGACTTAATCCAACGGCCGGCGGCTGCCGATACCCCTTCGACCCCCTCCTCTCGCTAACACGGCCTGGCATCGGGTTCAAGCCACTCAGCGTCAAGGCTTCCCTCCGTGGGCCGAATCTTCCCCTGTGGCCCATTCCCCAGTCAGATCCAGCCCAGCCACCCAGTTCCTTTTTCTTTATTTCTAGATCTAGAGAATATACCACCAGGTTTAAATCTAATTAAATTAGTAAATCACACCCAAATGCCTAGATCTAAATTTATGGTGATTCTCTGATGTTTTCTCAAATATGCAGAGGCAACCCCATGTCCAAAATAATTTCCTCTAACTCCTGGTATTTAATTTGCTGTAGAGTATACTTTGCACTAATTAAATTCCTCTGTGAGTTAGACTTTCCATTTGAGATGAACCAAGGACCTACTGGAAGGTATTTGAAATACCTATCATCCAGCACAGGTCTCGTCCCAAGGTGAACTGTATTTTTCCTTTAGCAAAAATAACAAAAATAGCAACTTTCTGCCTTAGATAATTTCCCCAGGTGTAACAAAATGTGGTATTGACCTGATTCCAACTCTCGGTACACACCAGAACTCATATCTACCAAACCCCAGTATTTCATAATTTATTGAGCTCTTGTTGAATTTTAGTGATTTAAATACTTCTGTAAGGGGTATTTTCACTAAATAAATCACTCCAGGAGTCTGGCAACTCCAAAATGAGTAAATCCAATTCCTACAGAAAGTTAATTGACATACCTATCACATGCCCTTGGAACCAACTCTTTAGCTTCTGTATAATTAATCTGATAAACAGAAGAAGAATCATACAGAACTGTCTTTGGGAATTTCCTGAGGGCATTTTGGTAATTCTTTGGACATGATTCCAACTATTGGTGGTTCAGTTCAGCAAGTAGTACTTAACCATCCAAGGAAATAATTTTTGGATCTCCAGAACTTTTCTGGTGAATTATTTCCTTAAACTAGAGTTTAATCCACTATTAAAAGCATAACTAATTCTAGAAAAGTGATAATCAAGTGAAACCACTAGTGATGGTTTTGTCTTGTCAAGACCTATCTGAGGATGTCATGGTTATCCATTGATAACCTACTGACCACAGAACCCTAATCCTAGTCCCTTGTATCTATCCTAGACAACTATCTTCCAAATAGAAAACACCCTAGTGTCAACCTTGTAATTCCACCATTTGAATCCCACTTCCCCAAAACCTCCCAAGTCCAGTAGTATTTATCATGCTTGTTTGCGGTATGATTTGATGTTGTATGCCTTGTATTGAATGTGGTATTGTCTGCTTGCATGTATACTTGATGACGACGATAGTGTGAGTGTCTGACGACAAGAAGGAAGGGATTTCTTATTATTATATATTTGGGTATTCTTGGTCATCTGAAGAAGTCCAGGGACTTATTGCTGATCACAGGCAAGCCACCATTTCCCGAACTCTGATATATGTCCTACTCTCTTTTACCTGCTTTTGTATCCTCTTTATAAATTGCATTATTTACCTGCATGTCTTGTTTTACAACTACTGCGGTAGTAACTTGGCTCCTCCAAGTTATGATTTCGTGTCCATCGAGGCACCACCCCGATGTACCTACCATTTATCCCTTTAGACCGGGAGTATGATGCTTAGCATCCCACCCCATTGGAAAACCCCGGTTTTGAGAAAATAAACTGTTTTGGGATTTTTCCCCACTACAAATGTTTCAAAAACGGATTTGTAAAACCCTGGGAAGAGGCATCGTTCCCAGTGGAAGTTTTAACAAAAGAAATGGTGATGACAAGAAGTGGAAAGGTGATGGGATGTTCTACGCCTTTACCGGAACAATTTATATCCGCGCAACCACATTACCCCAGGTTGCTGGGATTAACCCGTAGTTTGTCCGCATTAGCCAAGGCTTTTCTACCATGCTTATAGGGAGAAATCCCTGGAAGACCGGGCAGGCGTCCCAGATCACGGATTTGAAGCCTGTCGCTTGCTTTGGCAAGAGTGAGCCTGACCTGCAAGGAGGCCGGTGCAACAATTGGGTCTCCCGCGGATGGTATGACTTAGGAAGTAAGGAAGGAAGTGGAGTCTCCAGATTTAAGGTATACGCCAAGCTGCGGCATGGGTATGCACGGGTACGGAAGGAAGGACTATGGCTGGGAGCCACATACTCGTTGCTGGGGAGAACAAACCCAAGAGGAAAAGCATGCCTTTGCTAGTGTAGACAAGCGAAAGGTTAGGTTTGATTATCCGGACCCCCATCTACTGCAGTAGTGGGCCGTGGTTGAATCCCGACGGATGTATTGATTCTTGTGGGTAAAGTGTACAAACTCTGCAGAGTATAACCTATATGAATAGCCGTGTCCACGGTCAAGGACGGTTGTAAAGGTGTTGGCTAGGAGTACCGAACTGTGCTTGTTTGGGAAACAAGTACGAAGAGGACTAAGGTTCTGGGGGAACCCGAGTTCGAAGGCTTTGTTTTGACCCAAAGGGGTCGAAGGTGTTTAAAAAGGGTTTGTACTAAAAAACAGTTTTCAAAACTCTTTCTTCAACAAAGACATGGAGATGTCTGGTTTTATAAAACAGAAGCATGTTTTCAAAACTCTTTTTCAACAAAGATATGGAGATGCCATAATTTCAAAGTTAGTTTAGGCTTTTCAAAAGCAACCCCAGATAGAGCTATCTCGCCACAACCACAATTGCATTTCCTTTGTTTACTTATCCTGGTGATTTGCGACTACATTCAAAAGTACTCACGGCTGTGTCCCTGGCTATTTACTTGGCCAGACTTTCAGGAGTTTAAGGTCACGTCCGTCGAGCTAGGTCGTCTTCCCAGTCAGTTGCCTGTAGGTTGAGGCACGATTGGGCTCTGCACTTGGAGTTGTTCCGCTGCTAATGATGATGTAGCCATAATGGCATCTATGTAAGTCTTGTATTTTCGTTATGTTCGGATGTTGTAATGGTACCTGCCGGTTATGTTCCACGTCTCACTGGTCATGGGAATGTGGAAATATGCATAACAGGGATTTCTCGGATGATTAATCTGGGGAGCCCACATTAACCACATGCCATCAAGCTATTTTCTATCACCGTTACCACTTATAATTATCTATACCACTTGTATTTCACTATCTCTTCGCCGAACTAATGCACCTATACACCTGACAAGTGTATTGGGTGTGTTGGGGACACAAGAGACTTCTTGTATCTTGATTGCAGGGTTGCTTGAGAGGGGATACCTTTGACCACTTCCTCCCTGAGTTCGATAAACCTTGGGTGATCCACTTAAGGGAAAACTTGCTGCTGTTCTACAAACCTCTGCACTTGGAGGCCCAACAACTGTCTACAAGAATAGAAGTGCGTAGACATCAAGCTATTTTCTGGCGTCGTTGCCGGGGAACGAAGAAGAAGAAACTCCCACGTCAACACCGCACCAGAAAAGCTATTTTCTGGTGCCGTTGCCGGAGAGGTAAGGTAAAAGGTACTCACATCCTCTAGTATGAGTGCTCGAAGTTATTTCCTTTAGATTCTTCAATTTTGTCTTTTTGTTTCTTGTTTTCACTAGTTAGGCTTAATGGAAAACAACAACAAAATTAGAGAGCTTTATAGTATTTATCTTGAGTTAGGACATGAAGTGTTTGAAGAGAAAATTAAAAAACCCATGGAACTTTATTTGCATGCTAATAGCAATGTTGTTAGTATGAATTCTTTGGACACCATTATTGCTAATGCTATGGAAAAGTCTAAGCTTGGGGAAGCTAGTTTTTATGAAAATGATCTTTTTAGTCCCCCATCTTTAGAGGAGAAAATTTGCTTTGATGATACTATACCTCCAATATATGATGATTACAATGATGAATATGATATTTTCAGTCCACCTACTATTGAGGAGAAAATTAATTATGATTACAATATTCCTCCTATATTTGATGATTATGGTGATGAGAATAATAATGATAGCTATTTTGTTGAATTTGCTCCCACTACAATTAATAAGAATGACTATGTCTATGTGGAGAGTATTAATTCTTTTATGCATGTGGCTCATGATAAGAATGTTTTATGTGATAGTTATATTGTTAATTTTATTCATGATGCTACTAAAAGTTATTATGAGAGAGGGAAACATGGTCTTATGTATCTCAACATTATTAAGTTTCCCCTCTTTATGTTGAAAGTCTCGAAGTTGCACTTGTTTTGCTTTACTATGCTTATTGCTTTGTGCTTTAATAACTTGTTTCTTTACAAGATTCCTATGCATAGGAAGTGGGTTAGACTTAAATGTGTTTTTAATGTGCTTCTTGATGCTCTCTTTTACTTCAATTCATATTTCTTATGTGAGCATCTTCTCAAACTATCATGCCTAACTTAAAGGCATTAAAGAAAAGTACTTATTGGGAGATAACCCAAAAGTTTTAGATGAGTCTTGGAAGATATTACTTTAGTAATAACCGCTCCTTATATTTTTTATTTGCTTTTTGTGCCAAGAGTAACCTCTAATGGGAGAGAAGTAATGCTTGGGAAAGTTGCTGTCCCGAAACAGATTTCTGTGCTTCACCGTAAAAATTCGTGTTCTCTGTACGTCCTTTTGAGGCGTGAATTTTTGTGGTTCTGCCCCAGGTTGTTATCTAACTTTCGTTAGTTCAACACTTTTTTATTTGAGCAACATAAGGTCTTCGAAAAAATTCGTCTTTACCTGCTGGTCTGTTTTGACAGATTTCTGCTATTATTTGTATTTGCTTCTTGTTGGTTCCTTTTTGAGTTCTTTTGGGGAATTGAGCTTTTTGAGGGAAGTGCTACAGTAGCTTGTGTTTTAATGGAAGTTTTATTGGTGTTGGAACTGAACCTAAAGACTTATTATCTTGAGTGCACTAATGTTGCTAATAAAGATTGTGTGAAGTTTTGTATGAAGGAAAAATTTCAGGTGTATGGAAGGAATGAGTAATGAGAAGAAGGATGGACTAAAGCTCAAGATTGGGGATGCCACGCATGTCACCCCAAGAAATATCCAAGAAGTACAAGCTTCAAAGCTTGGGGATGCCCAAGGCATCCCCCTCTCCATCAATAAAAATCCCAGGTTTCTTCCAAACACTTCATTTTTATTGTTTCATGCATAGTTGTGTTGTTCTTGGAGCGTCTTCTCTTTTTCGTTTTTGTTTTGGTTTTTTGTTTGCTTGGTTTTCTTAGTTTGCTGAATAAATTGGTTGGACCCCCTCTTTCATACATTGGTTTTCAAATAGTTTGGTTTGGATTGAAAAAGAGTAGGAAAGTTCATGCTTAAGTGGTAAAGAAAGCTTGTTTTTTACTGTGGCCTATGCTTTGTCATGCCATGCTTGATATTGTTTTGGCTTTATGCTTAGTATTCTTTGCTGTAGCATGACATGTTATAAACAATTGATATTGCTTAATGTGCCTTGGAAGAATCATGCGTTCTTTTAGCATATTAAAGCATAGTATTGTGGTATTCTCCTTTGATGCTTTATTTGGGTTGACTTGGCACATGCTCACGCCATGTTATGACTATTCCAAGTCACCATAGCCTTTATGATCCTTTAGTTTTCAACTTGTAGTATCACTTTATGCTTTTATCAATGATGTTTTGTCGCTCTGCATGATTATGGCCATTATTGCTCTCTTAGTTTGTCGCTCCCAATATTTTGCTAGCCTCCATAACCAAGTATAAGTTCCACTCATGCATCCAACTCCTAAAACCAAGTTATTCCAAAGAGTCCACCATACCTACCTACTAGCATATGCTATTCCAAGTATATTCATGTTTTTATCTACCTTCCGAATTAAACTTGTTATGAGAAAACTAGTGATTAAAGCTCTCATGAACTTGATGACACACTTTACTTTTATTGCCTTTAATAAACTTGAACCATTGTGTCGTCTATGTTGTATATGCTTGCACTTATATGTTGGGGATTAGCAGAACCATGCTGTCATGGGAACGCTTTCAACATTGCACTTGTACTTTGTACCTAGTTGATGTCATGCTCTTTTGTCTATGGATGTCGTCGGTGTGAAATGAAAGGGGATTTTTTAAGTCCATGGAGTTATGTATGTGTGTTAGAGAAACGTCTGGGCCGCCGGTCTAATCCATGCTGTCATGGTGGAAATCTGCAGCGTAACCATAATGAGCTGTCTATGAAGCATTCTTCTTATAAAAAAAGAGTTAGATATTGAGAAAAAAGAGAAAAAAAGAGATATGAGAAAAGAGGAAAGAGAGAAAAAACACAATTTTCCCATGGTAAATAAGAAGATTGCTGAGATGCTCGTTGTCTACTTGCCTTGTCATTTTGATATGGGGATTCTTCCGTATCATCGGGCAAGGGGTACCCCGTTAGCGGTTCTCTATGATACACATTTACTTACTATGACAAGAACTTACCGGTAACTAAACTTGAGTAGCATGAAGAGCGGCCCTCGTATTCAAGGGACATGAGATTTCCAACTTATACTTCGTCAAGCATATACACCATAGTTTGTTCACTTTAACCTTAATCACTTCAAGATGCTTATGATAGGGGCAATGAGAGCTGAAAGCTATTAAGTACCATAATTTTTGGAAGCTCTTTATGAGACTTGAATCCCTACTTCCTTCCATGAAGGCCTTTCTTTTACTTTTATGTTGAGTCTCCACCTTCTACCTTTATGCACCTACTTTGAGAGCATAGTGGCCATTCTTAGTTCTATGTGCATTGTCCCAAGACTTGTTGATTGATGCATAGCTTTGATATTGCTTGGTTTAAACTATTTGTATCTAGTCACTCTTATGGACTTTGAAGGTGTCCTATGCATTTATGTTTGCTACTCTATGAGGGATAAGCTGAATGCCACTATGCTATGTTTTCTTTATGTGAAACAAACAAACGTCTTGCAAAGCATTGTTATTCATGAATCTTTTGTTTGTATCCTTTCATGTTACAACATAGTTGCTATGTCTTATTGTTAGAACATCATCTTTCATGTTATGATTGAAGTATTATGATCCCAACTTTGAATGTTTTACAAATACTTTGATCAAGTTTATGATGGTGCATGTCACCTCAAAAATTATTCTTTCTTTTTATCACTTTCCTACTCGAGGACGAGCATGAGTTAAGCTTGGGGATGTTGATACGTTGCAAACGCATCTATAATTTTTGATGTTCCATGCTTGGTTTTTATCTACTTTCTTATGTTTTGTCCACACTTTGGAGTACTTTTCATATGATTTCTTGGACTAACCTATTAACAAGAGCCAGTTGCCTGTTTTCTGCTGTTTTTGGTTCCAGAAAGTCAGAAAATCAATATTCTCGTAATTGGACCCGACAAAAGCCAAAGTCGATATTTTACCGGAATACTCACGGAGCCAGAAGACGAGATGGAGAGGGGCCACAGGGTGGCCACACCATGTGGTGGCGCGGCTAGCCTGGCCACCACGTGTGGTGTGGCCCCCCTGGCCGCCCACCGACCTTGCCTCTTCGCCTATAAGAAGCCTCCCGATGCATAAACCCTAAATCATCAAGCCTCTAGCCACGAAAAGTTCCGCAGCGCCGCCGCCACTGAAGGGGAGATTCGGGGGACAGAAAGTCTCTGTTTAAGCACCGCCGGACGGGAAGTGCCCCAAAGCCATCTCCATCGATCTCCACCACCATCTCCATCGCTGCTGATTCCCATGATGAGGAGGGAGTAGTTCTCTCTCGAGGCTAAGGGTTCGACCGGTAGCTATGTGTTCATCTCTCTCTCTATGCATGATCTTATTGAGATCATGAGCTTGTAATCTATAGATCTACCTTGCTACTCAAGTGCTTTGATAGATCTCTGCTCTCCCCATGTGTGTGAAAGTGACAGCGTGCACACCATGGTGGCACTTAGGCTACAGATTACAAATACTTGTTATGAGTTATATTTGGAGTTGGATGTCTTTATGAAATTGTGGTGTTTGTTGGAACCATCTAGAGCTCAAGGTGACAGTGTGGGGTTATCTAGATGGGAAAAGCGAACTTTGAGGAGTGCTGTTATAGCCCTACCATGGATTAGAGTGTCCAACCGGATAGTAGTTAAGAGTAGTATCATGAAGAGAAGATATTTATATGAGAGTGTTCACTAGTGAAAGTATGATCCCTAGGCCTTGTTTCTAAGCATTGAAACACCATTTGCAACTAGATCTGTTACATGTTTGCTTGCTTCCTTCTTTATTTCAGTTTTCCTTTAGTCTTTTCCCACGTCAACCACACGCCATCAAGCTATTTTCTATCACCGTTACCACTTATAATTATCTATACCACTTGTATTTCACTATCTCTTCGCCGAACTAGTGCACCTATACACCTGACAAGTGTATTGGGTGTGTTGGGGACACAAGAGACTTCTTGTATCTTGATTGCAGGGTTGCTTGAGAGGGGATACCTTTTACCACTTCCTCCCTGAGTTCGATAAACCTTGGGTGAACCACTTAAGGGAAAACTTGTTGTTCTACAAACCACTGCACTTGGAGGCCCAACAACTGTCTACAAGAATAGAAGTGTGTAGACATCAGGATGCGAAAGCTATTGCATTTCTGGTTTTTGAAGATTTCGTGACCGGTAGTTCCAGTGGGCCACCGGTAGTACCGATAGGCATTTTTGCCGCCGGTAGTACCGGTATTAATTCCGGCCCAACTTCCGGCAACCCCGATTTTGGTTCAGTAACTTCTCTGTTTGATGATTGCTATTTGTCGGTACTTTAGTCGGAATCTTGGGCGGTAGTACCGGCCTAGGCGTTAGTACCGGTGACCACCGATAGTACCAGCCGTACTCGTTTTTGTGTTCGTTCGCATCGCCATTTTTGGACCGTCGATTGAGTGCCACCGGTAGTACCGGCCACCCACCGGTACTACCGGCCATGCGCGAAACTGTGAGTAACGGGCAGATCGGGGAGCCCTTTAAAAGTAGCTCCCCTTTCCCCTTCGGGCCTTACTTGTTCTTCTTGGTTTTTGCCCTTCTCTCTCTCCTCCATTATTGACCTTGAAGAGCTTGCCCTCTCCCCCTTCCCCCTCCTATGATTCTTGCATCTTTTTGAGGGATATGAGAGAGAAGATCTAGATCTACAACCCCACCAAACCAAATCCCTTCTTTATGAAGGAATCCTTGGGATCTAGATCCTGGAGAGTTTTGTGTTCTCCTCTTGTGTTCTTCCTCTTATTCCCCCAATTGCTTTTGTAGCTTTGGTGGAACTTGAGAGAGAATGACTTGCCTCTTGCATTTGGTGCATAGATTTGAGTTCTCCTCAGAGATTCGGCGAGTTCAAGCCCTTGGGCTTGTTTCTCTTGGGTTCTTGGAAACCTAGATGGTTGTGTGGAGTTGTGGTGTGTTCTTGGGGCCTCCAGTTGAGTTGTGGAGATTCCCCAAGCTTGTTGGCCTATTGTGGCATCGTGGAGCCTTTGTGGCATTTCTTGGGAGCCCTCCAATTGAGTTGTGGAGATTTCCCCAAGCCATGTACGGGTTCTGTGACCGTCCTCAAGTGTCTCATAGTGGAACATGAGTAGGACTTTGTGGTGAGCTCACGGGAGAATATGGTGAGCCTTTTGTGGCGTCGGTGAGTTGCGTGCCTTCGCATCTTAGGGTGAGGTCTTGTGTGGCGTTGGATGAGCATCGAGCCACCACACCTCGAGGTGAGCCATTTGTGGCGTTCGAAGTACATTGCGCCACCGCACCTCTCCAACGAAGACGTAGCTTCTTTGGAAGTGAAATTCGGGAAACAAATCATCGTCTCCGCGTCCATCGGTTATATCTTAACCGAGCCCTTTACTTATGCAATTTACATTGTGATTGTAGGGGTTCCGCGCATAAAAACAATAAATTTTACTCTACGCCCCTGAACCCCTGAAGCTGCCAGGACCTATCTATTAGTAATACAGTAACGGTAGGGGCTTTTTGCGAACTTACCCTTGAAGACCGAAAAGCGTTGTCAACGCTCATGAGAGCATGGTTGATGTAGACGAGCCGAAGCCGACCTCAAGGTCGTGATGAAGTCCTTGCGCTCCTTCTGGCTCCAACGACTTGAGTGCCTCAAGTGTGATACCTCGTGGGAGTTACACACGTCCGGTGCCTGACGATGACTCCCGCTTCCCCGATCCAGCAGCGGTTGCGGAAGTAGAGCTCCCGGATCCGAATCCCGCAGCGCGATGGCGCTCCGCGGTAAAGATGTCTCTCGCTCGCGCAGTCCAGACTTGTGACCACGGTCACGAGAGAGAGAGGGGGAGAGAGAAAATATCAATTAGAGGTCCTCCCAAAAGCGGGGAGACCTTTATTGATTATTGGGTGTACTTTCTAGGCCAATATACCCCACTATATATAGGGGGAGGGGAGGCACTACCTCCCCTCAAGTCCCGGGGTGGGACTAAAGGAGAGGAGGAGGAGGGGGGAGGCGCCGCCGGCCACCCCCTCATGGGCCCCACGTGGGGAGCTGGCCCAATAGGGCCGCAGGCCACCCCATGGCCCCTTCTCCCTCTTGCCTTTCCCTAATGTGCCCTCTCCCCTCCGGGAATTGGCGCATTAAGCCTTTGGCCATTTAATTGAATTTTCTCTTTATTAAATAATTATGAATAAATGATTAAATCAATATTTAACATTCATTCACACATTATCTAATCTCTGTGGCCATGGAACACCTTCCACCTCCACTCCGGACATCCTCCAGACTTACCGAAACCCTTTCGGTTTTTTCCCTTCTTTTCTTCAGTGATTCTACCGATCCCATAAATACTCTCTAAGCATCATCAAGCCCTTAAGCGTGATACCCTACGGTTCGGGAACACTCCAGACATGGTCGGGACACTCCCGCACCAATGATCAACAGAGGGACCGGGATGGGCATGTGACCCCTGTGCATTCCACGAAGATCTTTTGTCGTTTGAACCGGGACAGTCGCGTCTTATTCGCTTTGTCATTCGATACTTGCATTGCCCGAGACCTGATCAATGACATCTTCATGTCGAGTTCAATCTCGTTACTGAACAATGCTATTTGACTCGTTCCGACAAGTGATATCCCCGTGATCCAATCACACGCTGCGCAGCTATTGGATATAACTTCTCCGAGTGGGCCCTTGAGTATCTTCCCGTCACATGGACGGACAAATCCCGCTCTTGACATATATTGTCTCTACGGTTTCCTCTGAATACCTGAACACACCTTTATAACCACCGTTTTACCAGATGGCGTTTGATGCTATCTAAGCACTCTCGGGAGACAGTGATTGATATAGCCTCACGGTCTAAGGAATAGTCTACGAGGATCCTTTTCTAATCATCGTAACTTGAACTTCGTGACATGATCGAATCACGATGTTTAGGTTGGGTATTGGTTCATCATCTCATTCTTAGAATGAGATGACCTCATTTCTAACTGGCATAAATGCCACATGATCAGGAAACATGATCATCTGTTGACCAATGAACTAGTGACTAGAGTCACTGAGAACCCCTGGTTTGTTTGTATATCACACGTGTATTGATGTTTCCACTCAATACAGTTATAGCATGATATAAAACTTAATCATAAACTATATGAAATCCATCTGCCATATCTCCCTATCGAAATGTATGGCTCTCCTCTACACCTCCTCCCACCTCCACCCCTCGGTGATCCATGGATTCTTGCGTGAAATCATGCATGGACGGGCTCCTCCATTGGGATTTCTCGCCCGGCCTTGCAGTCGAGGCACAGGTGCGTCGAAGATTTCACTCTACCGTCCACTTCTCTCCCTCTCATGGCTCCAAGGAATTCTTTTTGGTGGTGGCTTTCTCCTCGGCTTGCTTTCCTCTTTCGGAAGAATCAGTTGGATTGGTTTTACAATGCTGTTTGGGTGGAAATCGTTTGGATTTCAGAGTTTACCAGCTGAGCGATCGGAGGTTCAGGTTTTCGGTTGCTTCAAACCGCGTGGGTCATTTCATCTATGGACTAAAAGATAGAGTTTGGCCAGATTTTGTCTGTCATTTTTCTCTGTTTCGTGGTGACACCTCTGCGATAAGGTCAGTTGATATTGCTGCGGATGCTTGGTTTTCTGGTAGTTTATCTGGTGATTGTGTTGTTCAGCGTCAGATCGCAATTCGAACTAACCTGGACTTTCTGAAATCTGCATCTGAGTCAGTTCTTCCAACTTGTCCCTCACCGGTGACTGCACCTGTCGTGGATCCGAATTTTGCTTTCCAGTGTGGGCAGATTAACTGTAACTTTTCAAACATTCTTGATGATCCAGCTTTCAAGCCTAAATTTGCGGGTTCTTTATTTTGGGACAGTTGGTCGGGGAATTTTCTACCTGTCCCTAAAATTTTGTTGGAGCACGTCCATGATCATAGGGTGGCTACCTATAAAGATGAAGAAATTGAATGCTCTCTCAACTTCTTTGGTCTGCCGTCACTACAAAAAATTGATACGCTAATTGATGGTTTCCATTCTTGCTCTGATTCTGCTCCATCAGCTCCTAATATCCCTCGATCTCAGGTTGGTATTAATGATGAGGCTGTTACAGAAAATTTTGAACGAGTCATTGAAAAGGTTGCTGACCAATCTGCTATCCTATCGAATGTTAAACCTTCTGGGCCTTTAGGAACCTTGCTTGATGGTGCTTTGTCTGGGCCTCGTGGTTGCTGTTTCCGATGCCTAGATCTAGGCCATGGTTGGAGGAAATGCAAAAATGAAATCAAATGCTTGGGCTGCTTTGGTTTTGGGCATAGAGTTCGTGACTGCACTATTAACCCACTATGTGGGCGATGTTCTGCTTTGGGCCATCGGAAAGATAGTTGCCCCAAGATTCAATGTCACCGATGCAAAAGTCTTGGTCATTATGGATATACCTGTTTAAGCAAGCAGATTTGGATTAAAAAAGCTGCACCCGCCTCGTCAGTCTCAACACAACCCTCTCCGCCCCATTACCACCCTCCTCCAACGCCCCCTCCTGTCCTGGACCGGTCCCCTATGTTTGAGATTGAGGAAGCTGCTAATTGCATCATCAATGGAGGATCAGGGGGAGATTTGAGGTTTCTGAGAGCAGGTGGTACTGATGCTGAAACTGAGGTGCCAGCAGTTGTCACGTCTGTAGCCTCTTCTTGCAACTCTGTCCAGGCTCCCTCTATTCCTGCTACTATATTGATACATGTTCAGTCTGTGCCTGTGGAAGTTCAGTTTTCTGTTATGTCTGAGCTTGTGCACAATGCCTTCACTTGCATGACCTTTTTTATTGATGTTATCTATCATAAGATGCCTCGCTTGATTACCGTTGATCTTTCTTCAGAAGGGGAAAATCTTGTCTCTGAGTCTTCAGCAGCTTTTGAGTATGTCGGAACTGTCAGTATATCTCATGATTATTTCAGTGTTCAGTTTCGTGACCTGATGTTTATTTCTAAGTTAAAGAAGTTGCTTTCCACTTCGTCGTTGATTGATAGAGCTGAAGAACCAGCCACCCTTATGGCCATTTATCCTGCAAAACGTCCCTGGACGGATGCTTTTGATAACTTGTCGTTGGGTGTAGATGGTAAGCTGCTCCATGATGGTCTCCCGTTGTTTGACTCTGGCTGTATTTCTTCTGTGTTGGAATCAGTTGTGGAGGGTATCTTGGTCGAACCAAACACTATGGCGGCAATATCCTTGGACTCTGCTTTCTTTGATACTGATTCTAAAAGTCTGTCAGCTGTTGCTAGTTCTGATACCCAATCTGACTTGCAGTCTGTTCTGATGAATGAGTTTGAAGCTACCTCTTATGCTGATTCAGTGGTTCCTCGTGGCAGGGGACGTCCATGCAAATCCAAGAATTCTGAGACACCTAAGGATGTATCAATGGTACGTAGAAGCCCTCGTCACATTAATGCAGGTTACAAGGCTCCTGCCCCTCCAGCTCAACCCTCCCTCCGCAAAGCTTCCTCTGTATCCAAGGCCAAGATACCTGAGGTGCTGCAACTTGAAGAGATGCAACGTATTGGAGTTGAAGACTGTCAGATTGCGCGAGAAGAGCTCACGGCTGCGCGTTTGCTGCGGAAGCGTAAAGCCTAGAGAGACTCAGCTTCCTACTGTTGAACTCTCTGGTCTTTTTTGTGTGTGTCATGAATCAGAACCGTTTCTGGCATGTTCTTAGTTGGAACATTCGTGGAATCAATGATCCTAATAAGTGGCCTCACTTGCGTAACAAAATTGAGGAAAGCAATGCTTCCATAATCTGTTTACAGGAAACTAAAAAGTCTTGGTTTGATGCTAGTGTGATTAAAAAGTTTGCCCCTAAAAGATTCGACAAATTCTCTTACATTCCTTCAGAAGGGGCCTCTGGGGGGTTGCTGGTACTGTGGATAGGCAGTCTGTTTGATGGGCAGGTTATCTTAGAGGAGAGTTTTGGTTTGGCAGTCTCTTTCACTTCTTTGTCATCAGCAGAAAGTTTTGTGATAGTCAATGTTTATGGACCTTGTGCAGGGATTGCTCGTGAAAATTTTGTTGCGTGGTTATTTCACCTTAACATTGAGGATGATGCACTCTGGCTCCTAGTTGGAGATTTTAATTTTTATCGGTATGCTGAAAATCGTAATAGAGAGGGGGCGAACATGACAGATATTACCACTTTTAATGAAATCATCAGCTACCTGGGACTCATTGAATTACCAATAAAAGGACGTGCTTTTACCTGGAGCAACATGCAGACCGATCCGCTCTTAATACAGCTCGACTCGTTCTTCACATCCACTGCCTGGACCCTACATTACCCTAACACCCTGGTTAACCCATTAGGAAGACCCACCTCCGATCATGTGCCTTGTGTGGTATCAATTGGCACGTCTATCCCTAAGGCCAAAATTTTTCTCTTTGAAAGCTATTGGATCAGACTACCTGGTTTTCTCGATGTTGTCAAGTCAGTTTGGGACATCAACTGTCCAGGAGATAGTGCTAAATGCTTGTCAGCAAAACTGAAATTACTCAGAAAAAAAGCTTAAACAGTGGAGTGCTAGTTTTGAGGTGTTAAATGTTCTGATCAGTAACTGTAATGAGGTGATTCTGCGGTTAGATGGCTTTGAGGAATTGAGAGCACTTCATATATCTGAATGGAATTTTTGCCTGATAGTAAAAAATAAACTCCAACAACTGTTGCTTTGCAAACAAGATTATTGGCGTAAAAGGTGTACTGCAAGATGGGCTCGCCTAGGAGACGAAAATACTTCTTTTTTTCACTCAATGGCCACGATTAGATTCAGAAAAAACACGATCTCTTCACTGGCTAGAGAGGATGGTTCTGTTGCCACTAATCATCATGAAAAAGCAGGGCTTCTGTGGCATTCTTTTAAAGACATACTTGGTATTTCTCTTCCAACATCTGACACCTTTGCTTTTTCTCAGTTCTTTCCTCATGTCGAAGGTTTGGCAGAGCTTTCTAGGCCCTTCTCTCATGAAGAAATTGACAATGTTGTTTCCCATATGCCGAGTGACAAGTCTCCTGGCCCGGACGGTTTTTCTGGCTTATTTCTCAAAGTGTGTTGGCCAGTGATAAAAATATGACTTTTATAGTCTATGCCATGAGTTTTGGGAAGGCACGGTGAATCTTCAAAGTATCAACGAATCATTCATAACACTTATCCCCAAAAACCACTCTCCCGAGAGACCGAATGACTATCGCCCCATATCTCTTCTTAACATTTGTCTGAAATTAATTACCAAGCTTTTAGCTAACCGTCTTCAAGGCAGAATTCTTGACTTGGTACACATAAACCAGTATGGTTTCTTAAAATCGAGAAATATTCAAGACTGTGTAGGGTGGGCATATGAATACATTCATCAGTGTAAGCAAGGCAGTTCTGAAACAGTCATCCTTAAGTTGGACTTTGCAAAAGCCTTTGACACAGTAGAACATGCAGCGATCTTGAAAATCTTTGAATGTTTTGGATTCGACACAAGATGGCTGAATTGGTTAAAGATGCTCATGTCCACTGGTACCTCGTCTGTTCTCTTAAATGGGGTGCCGGGCAAGAATTTTTTTTGTCACCGTGGTGTTCGCCAAGGGAATCCGCTCTCGCCACTTTTATTTGTTGGTGTTTCTGAGCTGTTGCAAGCAATGGTGAATCACCTTTTTCAGAATGGTACCCTGCACGCACCTCTGGATATACCTAACAGTGATTTCCCTATTGTTCAATACGCCGACGACACTTTACTAATTCTGCAAGCTTGTCCTATTCAACTTCTTGCTTTGAAGGAATTACTTGAAACATTTGCACAAGCTTCAGGACTGCGAGTTAATTATGCCAAATCTGCACTTATTTCAGTAAATGTTCCCGAGCAGCGTTTACAGATGCTTGCACAAATTTTTGGCTGTTCTGTGGATACCCTACCTTTCACGTATTTAGGTTTACCATTAGGTGTGACAAAACCCACAATCCAAGATCTGTCGCCTCTGGTTAGCCTGGTTGAACGCAGACTTAATGCAAGTGCTCGATTCTTGGGATATGGTGGAAGACTTGAGTTTGTTCGCTCAGTTCTCTCCACACTGCCATCGTTTTATCTTTGTTCACTAAAGCTCCAAAAAACTATTATAAATATATGCAATCGTGCTCAGCGACATTGCTTATGGGCCAAAGAGGAAGATTCATCTTCACTTAATGCTTTAGTAGCTTGGACTCAGGTCTGTCGTCCTAAACAACATGGAGGCTTAGGTGTGCGTAACTTGGAGCTGCAGAACAAAGCACTTCTACTGAAGCAGTTACACAAATTTTATTCTAGAGCTGATGTGCCATGGGTCAAATTGGTATGGTCTCTTTATGGTGATGATGTTCCTCATGCAAAGTCTAAACGGGGCTCATTCTGGTGGAGAGACATATTTAGTCTGGTGGATGATTACAGAAGTATCACAAAGTGCAAAATAGGGAATGGATCATCTGTATTGTTTTGGAAGGATTTTTGGTTTGAGGGGGAACTGCTTTGTGATAAATATCCTCGGCTATATTCATATGCTTTGGATGAGTACATTGCGCTATCTACACTTGGATCGATCTCTGAACTCACGGACTGCTTTGCTTTACCTCTCTCTGTTGAAGCTTCCCAAGAACTACAACAAGTGCAGAACCTGTTGGAAAGGACTCAGTTGGTGAGCTCAGTTGAAGATCAGCGTACGTTTGTTTGGGGTGTGAAATACACACCTTCTAGATACTACAACTTCTTGGTTGAACGTGTACCAAGAGACAAGGTGCTTGGCAAAATATGGAAGTCGAAATCTTTGCCTAAACTGAAAGTTTTTGTGTGGCTACTCATGCTGGACCGTATTAATACTAGAGATATCATGGTTAGAAAACAGTGGCATTTGGACTCTGGACCTGAATGTGTTCTTTGCGATGCAGCTATCCTCGAAAACAGAGACCATTTGTTTTTTGAATGTGATTTTGCCAACCAGTGCTGGAACTCGATTCAGATTCAGTGGGACATGACACTTCCTCTCTCTGACAGATTTCTGCTTGCTGAATCTTTGTTTCAAGGGCCATGTTTCATGGAGGCGTTTGCATGCTCATCTTGGAACATTTGGAAGGTTCGCAATGAAAAAATCTTTGAAGATGTACCCGCCTCCTTCTTTCGCTGGAAATCTGGCTTCATAAATGATTTCCTCCTCCATCGATATAGAGTCAAGGCAGACGTGGTTCAATCACTTGTTGACTGGCTGTTGTTAACTCTTACCTAGTTCACATGGTAGCTTTATTTTATTTTTTACCTCCTTGATGTAATTTCCTTTTGTTTGGACTTTGTATAGTGTTACATATATATAAAAGAAAATTACACCGTAGGGGATTCCCCTACGGTAAAGGTGTCAAAAAAAAACTATATGAAATATGATAATAGTCCTTACTACTATTTGTCTCTAGGGCATATTTCCAACAGTCTCCCACTTGCACTAGAGTACAAATACACTAGTTGCATTTGTTCTTAATTATTGGTACCATATAACTGGTACCTAGAACATGCTTGTTCATGGAAGAGGTTGAGTCTTGGTTCTGTACTTTACAGTCCCAGATCCTTTGCAACTTACTAATGTTACTTTGATTGACATTAATATTCTATCATCATATGATAGCATCTGTGTGTATGCATCGTTGTCATGGCAGCAGAACGAGGCCTGATTCCAGGAGCCTACAGTGACGTTAGATCAACCTCGAGGGCTTTCTCATGGGCACTGTGCCCTGGGACACATTATTCTACGTTAAAAGCGAATTAGCCCCGCCATAACATTATACAACATTTTAGATGGTACCCTTATCTATTATTATAAATGTATTCATCGAAACACTAGTGCACTCGGTACAACTTTCGATGTTTTGTTCACCTCGCTTCTTACTTGACTTTTATTGGTATCTACAGGAGTTTCCAACATATTCCCTTATAACATAACTCTTTATGCTTTAAGATATGTTATCCTTTATGGATTTGGAAAATATATCTACAGTTCTCTACTAGACACTGCGGACAAACTTAGCTCAACGTTCTGTGATTCGAACTTGATCACTTTCAAACATTCCTTAATTGGATTAGACATTATGCTAAGTTATCATCATGGTTTACTAAGATAGAACCTATGTCTTAACATAGTGGATGATGATCATCCATTTCTTTCTTTTAACCATTGATGTTTAAACTTAATGCTATTCCTAATTTGAGTCATTAAGGACTATTTCCTTAATTAACTTCTATTCTGAAACAGCTTCCAGAATCCTTTAAGGAATACTACATAATATCATAATACAATTATTATCAACTCCTACATCTTATAAATCATTATTTATAAGTATTTGCGCTTTCATCCTTAACTTACTTAAGAATTACTCCTATAAGCTCCCACTCAAACTATGTTGCTAACATATTTGGGTACGAGTCAGTGCTCTTACTCAAACTATGTTCCTACATATTTTAATTTGAGTCTTATGTTGCTCCCACTTAAAAATATGTCAATCACATATTGTTTTAGGAAGACTTTCATAGCTCCGCAATTTTATGCAAAATGCATATCTCCTTTACTATTTTGAATAATTTCAAAATCCTTTGATCAAATATCAAACTTGGAGATTTACTATGAGATACTAGTACTTTACTAGTTTTAAATCCACTAGACATTTAGCACACATGAATCAAATTCATTTGAATTTGTCCAATACTTGACAAATTTGTGCTTTTGTCATTCACCCCTTTTTCCTACTATGGCTTTGCGGTCATTTGGGAAAATTCCAAGTAATCCCTTTACTTGTGAGATTCAGCAACGAATCGCTTTCTAATCTCAAGGGAATTTTGCTATTAGGATTTCCCATAATTCTAGTTTACCATTATTTCCTTAGTAGTTTGTAGGTATGTCATATTCCAAAAATCATGACAAGCGATTCACAAATGTTTCCATACAAGATATGGATTTACATTTTGAATCCTACTTCATATAGTGAAAAACAATAGTGGAGGGAAAAACACAATGATCAGAATCATTGGTTCTTTCCTTCTGTGAAGAGAATCGTTCAGGAATGCTGTCCATTGCGCTTCTCAACACTCTGATGCAGGGTTTTGAATCCTCATCGCGTTTTACACTAATTTCCATTCGCTCCATAATTGAGAAATATCACTGAAGTGAGCTTTCTCAAGAATGTACCAAAATCCAAGCAATACGAATCTTGCTTTCCTTTTGGTTTGAGCTATGGGTTTTGTATTCAAAGTTTCCAATGAATACTCTACAAGGACTTCGAATAATCCCAAAACTTTCACGAATTCTAATGGTCCACTGTAAACTCATTGAGTGCTAACTATTTCTAACTAATGGTCTCTACATATATACTACAATAATTTATTTGGTGCCTTCTATTCAACCCCTTTTGATATCTAATATCACATTGTGATGCTTTGTATTTTGACGTTTCAAAACACTTTGCATTTCACAATTTCTTTCATGCCATTCTTATAAAGTCGAATTTCATTACTATTGATCAAATCATAGTAATTAGATTCTCTTTTATACTTATACCCTTTTATTGATGAAACACTTTGATCAAATCAAAATAGTTTCATATTCATGTTTCCTTTGGTAAACTACTTTACACATTTAAACAATCATTTAATGATAATTACCATTTTCGTTAAAACATAATCCATCGGATATGTATATACTTTTAACAATTCATTAAACACTTTGTATTCAAGTAATACACGGTGTTCAAGTTATTTCGCCGAACTTAGGCATGATTCATATGTGATAAGAAATCGAATGACTTTCACATATTATCACATAACTTTGAATTTAAACAATGGTTTCATTCATTAATGAAATATCATTAAATTGGGTATTTTAAACAAGGCATTTTAATATTTTACAAATGTTCATACATTATCGATTAGTTCCAAACAATAAGGATAATTTACAAGTAATCAAACAAGGTATGAACACGAATAGAAATCATTCATAAAAGTGGAACAACTGTTTGTTACAAACTCATATGAATAACCGTCTCGCGAAGTGTGAGACACACTAAAGAACTTCAAATCTCTCGATTACAAAAATCATCCTAAAACATAAACTAAGTGATAAATGTCGAGGGAGTGTGTCGTCGGCCATCATCATCATGCTTGCCATCAACACGCAACGTCACCTCCTCTCCAGCAAGCACCTCTATGCAGAAGGACCTGTTTTCACCAAAACAGAACAAGTATCAGATATACTTAACACTGCAAATGTGTTTGCAAGATTATAACATTTATAAAATTGTATATCAAATATATACCTTCATCGTTGACGACCTGAGCGACATCTGGTTCAACCAACACATTCCTAAGATGTGTCATGAACCGGTAGAACTCCATTGTTTCCGTGTCACCCCTCATTACGCAAGTCCTGACTTGTGCTTGGTAGCTTGGTGGTAGCGACCGCAACACAGCAGCATTTGCGAAAGAGCCTGTAATCCAGACGTCTAGGAAGTATGCTGGCCTCATGTACACATCATGCATGTGCTGTAAGTGGCTGTCCAGTGACGAGTTCTCCTCCATCTTAATGGAGAGGAAGTCTCCCATCAACTCATGCTCCCAAATGCGTGTCTCCTCCATGAAATGTGTCCTAAGCTGTAGCATCACCGAACGAGGGTTGACATCACCCATGAAAGGCCACAGCTCGTCCACCATTCCGAAAAGCATCACAACTGAAATATAGGAGGCCATCTCCCGACGGAGATAGCGGCCTTTCTGCTCCTCTGGGGTCTCAAGGTCTGTGGACGGATCCAGATCCATCCCGTCGAGTATGTAGTCGACCATGTCGTTCTCGCTAAGGAGAACATGGAGACTGGCAACCCAGGTGGAGAAGTTCGATCCATCTAATCTGAGCTTCTCTCCTTCTAACCATTTAGTTGTCAACACGAAAGAACCCATCTACATTTATAATTGCAAAAGGAATTTAGACTAAGTTTATAATTAAATGAGTTAATAGTAACTCCACTCAAAAACACCTATCCCTAGTGAGGGTTTCTAGTGATAACACGGCCCCTATCAGCCACATCTCCCCCGATCGTCACGGCCATCAATGTGGGTTCAAGGGTGGACGCTAAACGTCGGTCACATCATTCATGCGACTCGTGCTCGATCTTTCGACCATCCGTGTTCTGAGGCCATGCTTCTCTAGCGTGCTAGGCTCGCCAACTCAACCTTAGTGTATTCGCTGTGCAACATGGCTTACACCCACTGTATGTGAACGTAGATATGTATGACACTCAGGCCTGTCACCCTGGATCGCCTCATACCGAAGAACTTTCTTGGTGGTGCACACTAAGGGGAAACACAATTGTTGGTTATTTTAACAGGGATCTTCTTATTAGGCTATCGTCGAGTATCTAATAGTAGCACACAATAAGACATACAAACAATAACATTGAATGTAAATGCTATGTGATATGGTCCTTCATGTCGTGATCTCCATCCGCCGTCACCGGGTTCCGGCGCCAGGGTTCCGGCGCCGTAGACACTAGGGTACCAGTGTCATTCCGGCGTGGTAGTTCGTCACCTCCGTGACTATCTACTACTATGCAACAAAAGGTAATTACTTTACCTTTGCCACAACAATATCACAAAGAAACGCCTCCCTGCAAAACAAAGTTAGACGCTTCTACTTTATCTTTGCATGTTTTACGTGGTTGAATGGGCTTTCGCACAAGAACCGTTCTTACCTACGAACTTTCAGCACAACGCTGATCAAGTAGTTGTCTCTACTACACCCCTTTCGGGGCCCTCCGTTGCAAATGGTATACCAACTAATGCGAGAGAGACAGACACCCCCCTAAGCCACTTTATACGGTACAAGTCGTATGTCAAGCGTGGACCAGTCTCGCGAATGAACGTGTAAAGTCGGTTGGGGGCCGCTTCATCAAGCATTACTGCGGTATACACAAGTACACGTGGGAGGGTAACAACTAAAAGATCAACGCCCACACACTACATCTTGTGTGTTCTACCCGTACTAGCATTACTATGCATAGATCTAGTTCTGATACCACTGTAAGGTTCCGCGCATAAAAACAATAAATTTTACTCTACGCCCCTGAACCCCTAAAGCTACCAGGACCTATCTATTAGTAATACAGTAACGGGGAGGGGCTTTTTGCGAACTTACCCTTGAAGACCGAAAAGCGTTGTCAACGCTCAGGAGAGCGTGGTTGATGTAGACGAGCCGAAGCCGACTTCAAGGTCGTGATGAAGTCCTTGCGCTCCTTCTGGCTCCAACGACTTGAGTGCCTCAAGTGTGTCACCTCGTGGGAGTTACACACGTCCGGTGCCTGACGATGACTCCCGCTTCCCCGATCCAGTTAGCTATGGAAGTAGAGCTCCCGGATCCGAATCTCAGCACGGCGCGCTCCATGTGAAGATGTCTCTCGCTCGCGCAGTCCAGACTTGTGACCATGGTCACGAGAGAGAGAGGGGGAGAGAGAAAATATCAATTAGAGGTCCTCCCAAATGTGGGGAGACCTTTATTGATTATTGGGTGTATTTTCCAGGCCAATATACCCCACTATATATAGGGGGAGGGGAGGCACTACCTCCCCTCAAGTCCCGGGGTGGGACTAAAGGAGAGGAGGAGGAGGGGGGAGGCGCCACTGGCCACCCCCTCATGGGCCCCACATGGGGGGCTGGCCCGATAGGGCCGCAGGCCACCCCATGGCCCCTTCTTCCTCTTGCCTTTCCCTAATGGGCCCTCTCCCCTCCAGGAATTGGCCCATTAAGCCTTTGGCCATTTAGTTGAATTTTCTCTTTATTAAATAATTATGAATAAATGATTAAATCAATATTTAACATTCATTCACACATTATCTAATCTCCGTGGCCATGGAACACCTTCCACCTCCACTCCGGACATCCTTCGGACTTACCGAAACCCTTCCAGTTTTTTCCCTTCTTTCCTTCAGTGATTCTACCGATCCCATAAACACTCTCTAAGCATCATCAAGCCCTTAAGCATGATACCCTACGGTTCGGGAACACTCCAGACATGGTCGGGACACTCCCGCACCAATGATCAACAGAGGGACCTGGATGGCCATGTGACCCCTGTGCATTCCACGAAGATCTTTTGTCGTTTGAACCGGGACAGTCGCGTCTTATTCCCTTTGTCATTCGATACTTGCATTACCCGAGACCTGATCAATGACATCTTCATGTCGAGTTCAATCTCGTTACTGAACAATGCTATTTGACTCGTTCCGACAAGTGATATCCCCTGATCATCTGCACACGCCAGACTATTGGATATAACTTCTCCGAGTGGGCCCTTGAGTATCTTCCCATCACATGGACGGACAAATCCCGCTCTTGACATATATTGCCTCTACGGTTTCCTCTGAATACCTGAACACACCTTTATAACCACCATTTTACCAGATGGCGTTTGATGCTATCTAAGCACTCTCGGGAGACAGTGATTGATATAGCCTCACGGTCTAAGGAATAGTCTACGAGGATCCTTTTCTAATCATCGTAACTTGAACTTCGTGACATGATCGAATCACGATGTTTAGGTTGGGTATTGGTTCATCATCTCATTCTTAGAATGAGATGACCTCATTTCCAACTGGCATAAATGCCACATGATCAGGAAACATGATCATCTGTTGACCAATGAACTAGTGACTAGAGTTTCACTGGGAACCCCTGGTTTGTTTGTATATCACACGTGTATTGATGTTTCCACTTAATACAGTTATAGCATGATATAAAACTTAATCATAAACTATATGAAATATGATAATAGTCCTTACTACTATTTGTCTCTAGGGCATATTTCCAACAGTGATAAACATCGTGCTTGAAGTATTTTATCTTGCTATCACCTTGTTGCTTGTCTTGCTTAGTATAGGTTGTTGGTGCACTTAGTAGAACATAGTTGGTATAGGTTTTGGCATGATAAATTAAATGTTAAGTTTTATTCCGCATTTATTAGAGCCTAAACCGTAATAATTTTAAAACGAATATTCACCCCCCTCTAGGCAACATCTGTTTCCCTTTCAACATGTATCTGAAAAAAGTTCATGTAGACTTCCTCTTAGACTAGTGTGAACCCAAATTTCCACCAAAAATCAAGTACTATGTCTACATGTTGTCCCATTCATCTGTCATGAAAAAGAAGTGCAAGCTGGTAAGATGATATATTCTTGAACATGTGATCAATAAGCTAGTATGTGATATTTAATTATTTCTAGTAATCACAAGCATGCTAATTATTCAATTCTTTGTACTTGCGCAGACATTTGGAGCTAAGTTCACAAGAAAATTCCTAAAGCATCATCTTGATGAACCTATTGATGTCCATGTTTGGCAAACCAACAGCAAGAATCCAACGATGGTTAGGATGAAGATGGGAGCTGGGTCAAATGCAATCTTGACGACTTGATGGGAGAAGGTTGTGAGAAGCTTCAACTTGAAGCAGCATATCATTGTCCTTTTTTTCTTTGATAAAAAAGTTAATGGAGAGATACATATTCTGGTTCAGCAACTTCCATCGAGCGGTTGATTATAAATGCAATCCTGGTTTGTTAGAGAGTACAAATTATGCTAGCTATTTGATGTATGGACTCCACTTTGTATGTACTTCTATAATGTAATGGCTAAATTTGTATGGATTTCTCCTGGCTAAGGATAATTGTTAATATAATGGTCTTCTTTGGCTGGCTACTAAGTACTTGAGCTATAATAATCTGTCTATCCATTTTCTGGCTGTAGAATCATGATTGTGTGTCATATCTGCTATGATTGAGTTTGAATTAGCACTACTATTGGAGACGGCCATGAATAACCACCGCTTCGTGGCGTCCTTGTTCTGGAGATGGTATTTATTTTAATCTGACTCCGAGTCCCTTACTCTTGGAGGTAGTCCCTACTAGAAGTCGTCTGAGGGCGAGGAGTTCTTCCAAGTGGTCAAGACTAATAGCCGTCTCCAGGTCGTACTTCTTAGAGGAGTTTACATTTTTCCATCGCCCGAGGCCGTGTATCTTAGAGCCGGAACGGAAAACCGACTCAGGTGGTGCGCTCTTAGAGGCTATGCACTTGAGCCGAAACGAGAAATCGTTGAGGTCCATGGGAAACAACCGTCTCTAAGTAACACATTTATACTAGTGAAAATGCCTCACGTAATCTTCTTGCCGCTTCCTATCTCATCGGCACCATGTCTCCCTGCGAATCCACTATCGGGTACATCGACCTAGCGCCGTCAGATGGCGAGGAGGAGCATTCCCCACAGCACAATGCTGGGCGCCGGCAGACACAAACATTGTTTTTCATATAAACCGTGTGTGATGTTTGGATTAATATGAAATTGAGTTTGTGCAGCTTGCACGATTTTTGAACAACGCACGCGATTTATTGTACAAATGGCGTGTGTGATACTGAACTTTCGCAAACGGCTCTTCTAGAAGAAATAGTGTGTGTTCTTCAGCCCATTTGGGCCCGTCATACGCAAACCGTACCATCTTTCTCCTATATATAAGGATAAGGACTACCAGGGACCGCGTCCGGTCTCACTTCAGTTGAAAGCTGCAACCCCTCTTTAGGACCACACAGTACACACCTTGCTTTCCTAGTCGGCGAGGCGAAAGCTGCAAGCTTATGGAACCTTGGCATGCTGTAATGCAGATGGCCTCGCCGGTGGCTTTCTTCGCCATGTACTCATGCCTACACGCGCGATCGAAGGCCGACAGTATCGGGAATAACGTCGATCAAGACGGCTCGTCCTCGGCTGCTAGCTCCACCGTCCTCGCCTAGCCGGTGGTATACATCGTTACCGTGTATTTTTTAACACATATATAGTACAGATCTATCTGTAAGCACAGTTAGCAAGATCCATTTGAATATTATCTTAGGAATTGTGTGTTCGGTTTTTATACATATTAGCACAGTTAGCAAGGCCAGATTCATTATATTATTGTGTTATGATCGGTGTCTATGCTAGCTTGATGTATATGATTTGATTATTAGATCTATATATTATATTTTGTATGATTGGATTTAATTGTTAAATCTATTTAGTTTGCAATTGCACTCAACATTCTATTTTACCACTAATTCATGTGGTTGCTTATGCGTGCAATCATCATATTATTATAGGTATGCTATTTTTGTGACATTGTATAGGATTTGGACTTCCTTAGCCTTGCAAAACAACTTCTTAGTAAGAAAACAAATCATTTGAACTTGATTTTATTTATTATTTATTTTGCTATGTTGGGATGAACGCTGCTATGCATGGTGGTAGATGCGCATGTTTGCATTTTATGTTGATTCAAGCCACTTAAACTCGGTTTAGCTTGTTTTCCTAATACAACACGAAAAGTTGGTGTACAAAACTAGTTTCAGAATTTTGGTTTGAATTTTTTTTCTACCATAGAGTGAAAGTCAACTCACATCCCAAAAAAGTCAATGAAATTGCATTCGTGAGTTGACTTTGACCAACAAATTTTTAGGCCAAATTTTTGAATTACTTTTGTACACCAAAATTATGTGTTTTACTAGGAAAACAAGCTAAACGGGATTATACTACATAGATAGATGTAAAACATAGACATGCACAACTACCTACGTGCACAACAAGGAAATCGATCTATTTTTTAAGAATATCACTGATTCACTACTTTATTTCTATGTACAAACAATTGAGAAGCATTTTAATCCACGGGCTATATCTCCAACCATTGCTATTGTGATCCGTAGCAGTACATATAGCACTATTTTATTAAGAGTGTCATATGCAGTGTTATCAGATATCACAAAGGTGATGAGAAGATTACACTGATGGTTCTAAACAATGGGCTATTAGCAGGTGTGGTGTAGAAGATCATGCCAGCAGAACCTGTCATGGCGAGAATGATGTAATCAAGAATTATTTCTGCAGCTCTCTCATTTGTATAGCTATCAATTAAATCTATGTCGAAATACATGTATATGTGAAATGTACAATCAAACAGAATCCAGTTCTGCTAATGTATTTGCATGCAATGTTGATTTATAGGTTGTTGGTTAGAACTTGTGTACATCTACTACATATTTCTGCTGGTATAACTTTTTTATTGCATATCTAAACCATGTGTGATACTTGAAATAAGCATACACTGGACTAAACAACCGTGTTGCACCTTACTTGAACACATATGCTGCAATTTTTTTGCCCTTAGTGATCCTCAGATCTCCTGACGGTTCAGCAGACAAAAACGTGTGCAAAGGCCCTAACCATAGCAAATTATCAACAAAAAATCATATCGAAAAGATGAGCCCTTTGCACAGGTTCAGTAAACTGTGCGCATAGTAGGGGCTCATCGTCCATCTTCGGGTAGCGATGATTCGATTCATCATGTGTGAAGAACGATTTCCACCATGTGCGAAGGCTCGATCTATAGTAGTGAACGCCAAAAGCAAGCAACCTCAAAACTAACAAGCACTCTCAACCTATTACAACCACGAACTGACTGCACCTGGAGAAGCACGCAAAGAAGGCTCGGTGAAGGGGCGGCCCAAAAAGGGCTCATCAATGAAGCAACTACCGAGGCTTTGCTTGCTATGCCCCTCTTTCTACTTTTGCTTCGGAGACATCCAGAGCCATGATCCCATCCATGGCCTCGCCCTTAGAGGCAGCTGCCACATCATGCTGAGGCGACTGGCAGGAATTTCCTCAAGGAGAGAAATAACCTAGAGATGGTCTTCCTCAACCACAAACGAGTTCTGCTCCATGGAGTCAAGCGGAAACAAAGTCTGCGTGGGGGGCAAGCCCTAGGCCACCAGAAGTACATGCCCCTATCTGCCCTAGAGAATCACAAACGTGTGCCAATAACAACTTGAGAGTTGTCACCTCTTCACGAAGGGGATGAGATGCCTCCATAATGTGGTCAACGACCATCTGAAGGAGCTCTATGCGCAACAAGGCAACATGAGACTGAGAGAGAGAGAGAGTCCAAACTGGTGTAATTGAACTCCTCACAACACCTAGGAGAGGGACTTGGCGGCACGATTGCACGCAACGACGAGTGGCACACAACCTCATCCCAACTTTGAAACAACCATAGCGGCTGGTGGAGTGTAGGGGAACCAATGGCGGCAGTGGTGCCGTCGGCCGAGGGTAGAAGCTAGATCGCCTCTTGTCAGTTGTATTAGTCTAGCAAGGCTACGCCATTTTACCTATAAAAATGTTATATTCTAACATTTTTTATTTATTAGTTTTAATAAATAGGAGTAGCTAGTCATATATGACCAGTTCAATAATTAGAAAACATCCATTTGAAAACATGAAACACATATAACAAAACATTGTTCTTGTATTTTTAAAAATTGTTCGCGTATGTTGAAAAGGATGTTGATGTCTGTATAAATATCATCATGGTTGTAAGAAAATAATTTTCACATTTAAAAAAACTTTCACTTATATCAAATTAAAATGACATTTACGATAAGGAAAGATATTCATGTATTTTAAATACAGTTGTCCATGTTGAAAAATATGTTCGTTGCAAAAAATATTCACGGGCTCAAGAAAAAATGTCCATGAATCCCAGATAATAATTCACGTATCCCCTGATACGGCATAGTAAAAAAAATGAAACAGGAAAAACAAGTGAAAAACGAAGAATCAAAAACAGCGGCAACGGGCGGGCCTATGCTGGAAACGCATGCGAAATGGGCCGTCAGTAGGATTTTGCATATGCCACGGGCGACGGATGTTATAGCTAGGCCCAGAACATCTTGGGGGAAGGCCGAAATAGAAGAAGCTTGTCTTAACCTTATTTTGTCCATCTGTTGTTTTTTCCTTTGGCCCCTGCCGTTTCGAGACGCACAGCACAACAATGCAGTCCCGCGCCCGTAGCCTGTCAGAACCTCCAGGGATTTCTCCACTGAACTTCGATTGATTGATGAAATAGCTACGTCTTTTTCTTATTTGGGTTGAGATCCAAATAATCACTAAAGGCGATGGCATTCCAGGTAAACATAACAATATGAGAGAGAACTCCGTTCGGCTTATAAGTACCCGATTGAACCAATTGTTTTTCATTTCCCAGTAGGTCATCTTGAGCCAGCTGCTGACTTTCTAGAAAGAGAGTGACCTCCGGCTCAGCCCACGACTTCCTTCCCTTCGCATAGCTCAGGCCCCTTTTTTCCCAGAATGAATTCGCCCGACACGACGACATTCTTAAATTCCAGAAAATCTGAACTCCTAACCTAGAAGAGACGAGCAGTTTTAGTATTCGTCGACTAGGCAGTACGCTGGCTGCTGTCTCCCACTCCCGGCACCGTCTCGATGGACTGTGTGGCTGCGCCCGGATCGGCATAGATCGCACTGTCCCCCAAGGACGCAACACGCAGCGCGCGTCGCCCGGCAGTCCAGCACACTGAGCAGAGAGCAGCTATCTCAGATCACCCCTACCACTACCGAGGCATGCATGCTCGCTGCAATCCGCACGGATCCTCCTCCACGACCTCGCTCGCCGAAAAGAAAAGAAAAACATACGTAGTACAGTAATCTCCGATAGTCAGTCCTGCAATGCGACATGGAGCACATGAGCATCACTGGTCAATCCATGCGAGTTGCAGACTCGCAGCTAGTACTTTTTATATACGGAATCGAAGAATCGCGCTGGTGTACTAGTACTACTAGAATACTCGTTCGAAGATTCGAGGTTCAGGACAGACGACGTTGATCGGTGACACCGGTACAGTTTGCTCCATTCATATTCCATCAGCTCCCTGGCCGGGCCCTAAAGAAACTCCCGTCGAGATCCGCAGTGTTGGGTCGGTCGGGGGAACGAGAGCGCGCGCGATCTCCACAAAATTCCGCTGTCGACTGTCGTCGGAACCGGGACCCAACACCCCAGCGATCGATCGATATCCATGCCGAGGATCTATGTAGACATGCTCGATCTGCTCCTCACGCACGTCGTCGCTCGCTCGCGCCCATCATTGCAACTGAATGTTCTCGAAACATGCATGCACCTGCCGTTCGAGATCCAACGAGCCCATTTCTTTCCTCGTTTCGAGGAGAGGTATCAGATCATCCACTAGTTGCAATGCTAGTTTAATTAGCCTAATCGACTACTATATGAATCTGATCATGATTACGCTTCTGTCACTAGATCTTGCTCGGCAAAGAGTATTCGTAAGGGAAATCTTCGGTAGGAGAGAGATCATGGAGCATCGATCCACCAGAATATAAATCCTATCTGAACCCATAAACAATGTGCAGCGGGTGCAGGTCACGTAGGCGATGTTCGGAGTCAAACGATCTACTCAAATACTAAGCTACTACCACTAGTATATTATCTTATGGGATCACCTTTGGAAGGTTGTTAGTTTTATGGCTACCGAACTAAGGGGGGGAATAACGAACACATGCCACCCTAGCTACTAGTGGCAAAACCAGTTAACGCAGCAGAAGGTTCGATTCTCTGCGCAAGTAGGCGGGCTAGTGTGCATAGCGAGCTGTCTGTCCCAATGCAACGGTGGAGTGTCACTTGTTTAGTTGGCAATAATTGGAATAATCTAGGACAGGGTTCTGTTCCCTTGTGTGTGGCGAGCCTGTTAGTATATTCAGCCTGAGACCCATAAACCACGTAATACTAGCTAAGAGGAGCGCTCCTGTGCTTTCCGTCTTTTTTATTGGCACGCTTTCCAAAGCAGCCTGACGGCTGAGATTAAGGGTGCTAATCATACCTGGTTTGGGTTTGGATCATGCGGGTCGGGATCTGATGTCAATTCCCTTAATCTCAGCCGTCAGGCTGCTTTGAAAAACGTGCCAAAAAACAGACGGAAAGCTACTAGCTAATACAATAGGGGTAGGTACAATAGGGGAGTGAGAAGGCAACTTGAACGCATCCACGTAGGCCGTGTTATTGGAACTCTATCTTTTCTGTTTGTGATCAAGTTGGTGGCATCTCAATCATTCATGTACTAGTAGATCAGGCACACACACCTTTGCACGAAGCGGTCAGGGAAATCAAAGCATGAGACGTGAGATGGGATTGTTTATGGGATGGTTGCTCCGACGGGCTGTGATTCTGTTGGCCACTAGCGAGCTAGCTATCTGAATGCGGCTGCTTGCCACGGCCATTTTTTTTTGGGTTTCCCATGGGCCATGATGCCCTGGGAATTGATCCATCCATATTTTAGACCTTTCAGGCTGAGTTCATATGTCGTGCTTAAAAGTATATTAGGGTAGGGTAGTGTGCACCTGTCAATGGGGTGGCCCTGTATTATATAGTGGTAGAGTACAAATACAATTATAGGTACATTTACAAACAGGTATAACATATCTACAGTTTATCACCCTCCCTTAATCTCAACATATCTACATTTACGAATAGGTACGACAAGTTGACGTTGCTCCTACATAATTGGAACAACGGCAGTGGCAATGGCTTGGTGAATATATCAGCAAACTGATCTTTGAAGGAGATAAACCTGATTCGAAGCAACTTCTGAGCCACTCGTTCTTGCACAAAATGAAAATCCACCTCAATATGTTTTGCGTGAGAATGAAAGACTGGATTAGAAGACAAGTATATTGCTCCAATATTATCACACCATAGAATACATGGAGTAGTCTGTGATACCCCAGGTTCACCAAGAAGTGACTGTACAAAATAAGCTAAGTTGTGGCATTAGCGAGTGCATAGTACTCAGACTCTGTACTAGAACACGAAACAGTAGTCTGCTTTCGAGCACTCCAAGAAACCAAGTTCCCACCAAAGAATATTGCAAATCCCCCCGTGGATCTCCGATCATCAGAGTTGCTAGCCCAATCACCATCAGAGAACACATACAAGAGGTCAGGAGTCACAATAGACGGACGAAGTAGCAGCCCGTGTGACAAGGTCCCCTTGACATACCGAAGAATGCGTTTAACTGCTAACCAGTGAGTACTCATGGGTGAATGAACAAACTGACACACCTCGTTCACTGCAAACGAGAGATCAGTACATGTCATAGTAAGGTACTGCAAGCCACCAACCACACTACGATATCGAGTGGACTCCTCAGCTGTGAGAGAGGTACCACCAGTGGAGGAGAGTGGATCGGAGGCTAACATCGGCATGGTCATAGGTGTACTCTGAAGAAGACCGATGCACTGCAATAATTCAGTAGCATACTTGGGTTGACTTAGGAGAAGACCACTAGTAGGCAAACGATGAACTTCAATACCCAAAAAGGTGCTGGTAACCTAGATCCTTGAGTGCAAAAGGAGTACGAAGCTGGTGAATGAGGTGATCCGTAGCGGCAACAGAAGAACTAACCACAATAATATCATCGTCATAGACAAGGAGATAGAGCGTGACATCTGGATGCCGTAGAATAAATAGAGAAGTATCTGCAGTAGATGGTGTAAACCCGAGTCTAGTAAGCACAAAGCTGATCCATGCATGCCATGCCCCAGGAGCCTGGTTTGGTACATATAGATCCTTGTCAAGATGATAGAGATGTCCAGGATGACTGGTATCCTCAAAACCAGTAGGCTGTCGCATGAACAACTCTTCCTCAAGAATACCTTGTAGTTGACGCAGATGCCATCCCTTAGTGACAGACATGGACAGTAATAGACGAATAGTAGTTGGTTTGACCACAAGACTAAAAGTATCCTCATAGTTAATACCGTACCGTTGCTTGAAACCTTTGGCAACAAGGCGTGCTTTATATCACTCAATGGATCCGTCTGACTTTTGCTTGACTTTAAACACCCACTTGCAATCAATTATGTTGACACCCAGTAACGGTGGCACCAACCTCCATGTCTTGTTGGCTTGCAAAGCTGAGAACTCAGTACCCATGGCGTCATGCCAGTGTGGGAAAGTCAAGGTTCAGGCTTTGATGATGGCGCGGTTCAAGAGACATTAGATTAGTGTATTGGGTGATTATGAGAATCCAAGCTACCGTACCATCACTACGTTTTTTCGGATGACGAATCCCTTTATGTAGCCTTGTAGTGACTCCTAGACAATCAGGGACAATAGCAACAGGAGGTTCAGAAATTGCCAGTAGGGATGGAGCACCGCCTACAGCGACCGCTGAAGAGGGGCAGCCCGACCCAGGAGAACGGGCTGACTCCATCGTGGGCAAGGTGGTTCCCGACGGAGAGCAAGCCGACCTAGGGGAACACTCGGCCGAGGAGCCAGGCGAACGAGCAGGCGTTGATGGGCCACTCGGATCGGAGAGGTCGGCTGCATGGGCGGGTGCCGCGAGGCCATGCAGTAGGATGTTGCGATTGACATGCTCGACGTGATCAGTGCGATCAACTTGCATGTTCACCGACGCAGTACTGTCCTCGTCAAGTAGTTCAAGGCGAGCGCCGCGTCCCACACCTGCGCCATGATTAGCAAGAAGAATAGGAGTATGTGCGGCATCAACAAATTGGTCAGCCCTTAAAATAGAGGTTTCAGATATTTGTGGAGTGGAGGAAGATGCATTTTGAGAGAATGAGAATACATTCTCATCAAATAGAACATCACACGATATGTAGACTCTACTAGTGGTGATATGAAGACACTTGTAACCTTTGTGAAGGAAGCTATACCCCAGAAAAACACACTGTTTAGAGCAAAACTCAAGTTTTGTATTGTTATATGGGCGGAGATGAGGCCAACATGCACACCCGAGCACCTTAAGAAAGGTATAATCCAGAGTTTCACCTAGTAAACGCTCTATAGGAGTTTTTATGGAGATGACACGGCTAGGAAGACGATTTATAAGATAGCACGCGGTAGTAAACGCATCACTCCAAAACCGAAGGGGAACATAGGCATAAGCAAGTAATGTTAGCCCCGTTTTAACAATGTGTCAATGTTTTCTTTCAGCTATGCCATTTTGTTGATATGTGTGAGGTAATAAAACTCGATGAGACACACCAATATAAGAAGGACTTGTTTAACCTATGATACTCCCCTCCCTAGTCATTTTGCACATGCAAGATTTTTTTATTTTGGATACGTTTTACGTGTTGTTGGAATTTAAGGAATATTTGATATACATCATATTTGTGTTTAAGAAGGTAAAGCAATGTAAAATTACTGTAAGTATCAACAAAGCTGAAATATTCATGATCACTACCAGAAATTTGGACAGGACCCCATACATTAGAGTAAATAATCTCAAGTAGTGTTGTATTGACTCTAGTAGAAAGGGAAAAAGGTAACTGATGACTTTTTTCTTGCTAACAAGCATCACAAATTACACCTTTATTGACTGACTCTAAGAGAAGCTCATAACGATGTAAAATATGTGGAACAATTTGGGTAGCTAGATGACCTAGACGTGAGTTCCACTGCTCATGCGAAAATTTGCTTGAGAGACGACTCAACAATATTATAGAGGCCTCCACGACATCCCTCTCTAAGAAGAACCACCCGCGTATCCCTATCCTTGACAAGAAAATACGAAGGGTGAAATTCAAAGAACACAATATTGTCAGAAGATAATTTTTTAACCAAAAGGAGATTACGGGAACCGATGGAACATGAAGAATGTTTTTAAGTCATAGAGGATGTGAGGAAGTGGGAATTATGGATTGACCAATATGTGTAATATGCATAACAACCCCATTAGCAGCTTGAACCTGGTACTTCCCATGATACGGTTCCTTCATGGTGAGCTTATTGAGATCGCTGGTGAAGTGATTTGTAGCCCCTGTGTCAGGATACCAATTGAGATCAATTTGGTATGATGTTGTTGTAGATCCACCACCTCCATGAGTCATCGAAAGAGCAGCAAGCTATCAGTCCATGTACCGGCCATCATTTCCAGCACTAAGGAAGTCGCGCTGGAACCTCTTGAAGCAAAAGGAGGCAACATGCCCCACCTTGCTACATATCTGGCAGGTGGGACGGGAGCCGTCCGTCGGAGCGCCGTGTTGATCTTGGCAGTGGAGAGTGGCAAGTTGCCATTCCATGTACCGACCATCATTGCTAGCGCTAAGGAAGTCGCGCTGGAACCTCTTGAAGCAGTAGGAGGCAACTTGCCCCACCTTGCTGCATATCCAGAAGGTGGGACGGGAGCCGTCCGTCGGAGCGCCACGTCGATCTTGGCCGAGGCGAGTGGAAGACGGCTGCGTAGGCCGTGGTGATGGAGAAGTCATCCTTGGGCTAAACACCGGCTTCGGTAGATGAGCCAATGAAGGGGCCTGCTGGAACACAGGGTAGCCGCGCACGGTGTAGTGTGCTTGCATTTGCGCGTCTGTACTGAGCTCCGCGTGACACGTCTCCATCCGTTGTTCCGTCGCAAGCATCTGGGAGTAGATGTCTTTGACCGACATGGGATTGGTGAGTTCCTGGAGGAGACCAACTGGACCAGCGTGTCGTAGTCGTTGTCTAGTCCCTGGCAGAGATAGCCAGAGAACTCCTCCGGGCGTAGTGGAAGGCCAATCGAGGCGAGCGTGTCGGCATGCGCCTTGAATTTGTGGAAGAAGGCAGAGGTGGAGGAGTCCAGCTTGCGAAGGTGGTTAAGCTCCCCGTCGATGTGCATCGCCCGTGTAGTAGATTCGGAGGCGAAGCTACTGCAGAGCGTCTCCCACGCCTCGCGAGACATGGTGACCATCGTCATCATCCCGATGACACTCTCGGAGAGGGAACAAACGAAGGCGGACATGATGGCTTGGTCCTACTGATGCCAAGAGGTGTAGAGAGGATTGGGGATCTCCTTGGGCCCTCCTTCAGCGGTTCCGGCATTGGGGATGAACTCAGTCGGGCAGGGCAGGGCAGGGATCCATCGATGAACCCGAACAGGCGATTGCTCCGAAGGATCGGAACCACCTGAGTACGCTAGTAGACGAAGTTCTAGCCGCCGAGCTTGATCATGATTTGATTAGTCAGATTGATCTGCGAGGTAGGGATCACAGAAACCATCTTGGTGGCCGCCGTGCTCGACGAGGTTACCAAGGAGGAGGAGGTGCCGGAGGAGAGCACAGAGGAGGTCTGCGACGTGACCGATGGCGAGGACATCGTGTCGATGCGGAAGCGAAGGAGAACATCGGCAACGACCTCAATATCTAGATCGATTAGGGTTTTAAGCCGCCGGCCGGCTCTGATACCATAAAAGTATATTAGGGTAGGGTAAAGCGCGCACCTCTCAATGGGTAACCTTGTGTTATATAGTGGTAGAGTACAAATACAATTATAGGTACATTTACAAACAGGTACTCCCTCTGACCCATATTAGTTGACTCGAATTTGTCTAGATTCAGATGTATCTAGACATGTTTTAGATACATCTGAATTTAGATAAATCCAAGTCAACTAATATGGGTAGGAGGGAGTACAACATATCTACAGTTTATCAGTGCTATGATGCTATTGCTTGCTCCTATACTAATAATTCGGCACGAATCCACCTGCACGGATTTAGTTAATACCCAATGTCTGAAAATGGTGCGCTTCAACAGCCGCAGAGGAAAGAAGTTCAGAATCCATAAAAACAGTCGCAGCAAAACAAAGTTAAAAATTTCCTACTTGTACAAGAAAACCTCAGACCATGAAAAACTTGGCAAACACTGTAACAGTTTCCTACGGAGTATGTACCACCTCATGAGAAAAAAGTAGAGTAGATAAACAATTGATTCTGCCGACAAGATGGCACGCACGATCGTCCGATCGATCGGCGCACGCAAGAAAAGGGGCGCAGTACATGCAGATTTTGCAGCATCCTTGAAACCAAAATGGAACGATCAGTGAAACGGACACGCAAATGGCAAGCAGCAATGATGTGCACCCCGACGATTTTTCTTCAGACAAGATGGCGATTGATCTAATCAGCCTCGCAGAGCTGGCCGGCAGGGCAGGACGACCATTGATCTATTCAGCCTCGCATCCACGCATCATGTCAAACGAACCGGAAGAATTATGATGCACGACACACGGGGTTCATCCGAGCCATCATCTGAGGACGGGACATGACCTGTGTGGATCCAAGTGGAAAATATATGCACAATCCGTCTTGTCAGATGTACATGGGGGAATATACCGTTTATACCTCGGATTTCTGGCATGCACAGGAGATACGATCTTTTGGAATTGTGACCTCTGAGCCATCGAAATCAGGGTGTGCAAATAGTACTCCTCCGTCTCGAAATAGATATCACATAATTTTCTAACTTTGGATGAATCTAGACACTGTGTATAAGATGCTAAAAGACGGTGCCATCAGTCGAAGAATACGGTGCAAAAAAAAAGACGAAGAATTCAGAGGAGGACATAATTGTTCCATGACTATTTCTTGAGGAAGAATTCAGATGAGGACATAAATGTGACCCCTGGTCCCCTTATGTTGCGTGACTATTTCCTCATTCTCTCCTCCCTCCTCCGTAGACAGGGAGTTTTCATTGTCGATCATTCTGTGTCGAAATAGTATGCCGATGTAGGTGTGTCTGAACCCGATTTTCAGTGTTTAAAACAATTTCAATCGTTGATCGAGCATGTACGTAGGTATATCTCGTGATCAAGCGCGGTGTATTCTTGGTGGTTGAAAAAGCATCCATGGTTGCAATTTCTGCTACACAGTACTAGTGTTGTCCCCTCCCCTGGCCGCGCGGTCGCATCGTGGCTGACTTCTTCGGTGAGCCGGGAGGAAAAAGGAGCAGAGCCTTGATTGCATTTCCATTTATTAGGAACACATAAGGATCAGGTTGTCGATCCCGTCGATCCCCTCCTGATCGACGGGCTTGCTGTTGAATCTTGGCGAGGTTGCCGACGCGACGTTGGTCGCTCCTTGAAAGCCGTCCCGGACAGGATCGCCATCCGAAGGTACAACTAGCGAGTCTGTAGAAATTGCGTTCTCAACCGCATTTTGCTGAGCGGAATCGGCGCAGCTGATATGATGTCCACTCGTTTCCAGTGGATCCGTTCTAAGTGGGGTCAGGCAGCCTGCACACCCTTTTGTCTAGATACCCTCATAAAGTAGAAGTACCTTATAAAAGCGCATATGTACTCTTTAAAACTATTGTGAAGAACTTTATAGATTCAAGCCGTAAAATATAAAAACTCTATAGAGCATTCTGTGGACTTATCAACATACAACGAAGGACTTGATAGATCCTGTTAATAAAAATATATATTAATATATTAAAAACTAGACTCGTTTTAAAGAACTTGTCATGAGAAAGTCAAATATACAAATACTATTAAATTTGCATTTGTTTTGTAAAAGTTACTCATTGTTTTCAATTTACAGTACAAATGGAAAAAGGAACCTAGTAACATGCTGGAGGGTAGTCACATGGCTGGAGGGTTCCGCATGCACCAAAACGAGTGGACTATATTTCAGCTCGACGCGCAATCAGCTCGTAGAGCCACTTTTCGGTTCTCAACGAGAAGCAGACAGGGACGGGGCACGGCTGCGGTACACGAGTCGCCGTCGTGGATCGTGCGCGAGGCCTTCCTTGGCCGCGCCGATCGAGGGCAACGTGTTCCCCACCGCCGGTGAGCAGCCCACGGACCGCCGGCGACGACGGCCGAGCTGAGGAGCCGTGCACGGAACGGATTGATGGTGCATCCGTGCGCGGCCGGCCGGGACCAGCCAGCGAGCTAGCCGGCCACGGCGGGCGCCCACAGGTCGTCGTAGCGATCGGTTCACAGTAGTTCAGTACGGAGGCGCGTGGCGTGACGGGGACGAGGACTGGGACCAGTACCGCCGTTCGCGTGTAAGTTGCGTCTGCGGAGCAGCGCGCAAGGTGCATGCGGTGCACCGTTCGTGCGCGTCCTTCTCGATGGTCCTTTCCAGGACGTCGTACGGGATCGAGGGGGGACCAGCGTGTGTTTGCAAGATGTGTTCTTAGGCTGTACGTATATGGTTTGGTTCACAATCACAGCTAGCTCACGCGCATGCATGGGTCGCCGCGCCGTACGTATGCGACCGGTGTGCCCTAGTTGGTACTAGTAGTGGTATACTCCTTTTAAATTACTCCACGCGCATGTTTACCTAGGTGGCCTAGTATTTTTTCATTTTTCATCAAAAAATTCTTAAAAATTTTGGTATATGTAGTACATATTTTATACTATCTATTTTATACTAGCCCACCTATATAAACGTGCCAGCGGAGTAATTTGAAACAGAGGGAGTACGTCGCGATTGTGAGGGCCGTCTCTCTGTGGCTGGAACAACATACACGATCGAGCAGCATATGGTCTGTGCACAGTTTGGCAAACCATTATAAGCAGTATGGTTCTGGGTTTGGTTACAACTCACGCTACTATAGCTCATGGGTCGCCATATGAGAGATGTGCCTAGCTCGTACACGTGTCCAACGCGAACGTGGCGGCCGTCTCTGTCCGCCGCCGAAACAAGTCACACATGGCATGCTGTGTTAAATCTGAACGACAGATTATCTGTTTCCTACTAGTCGGCAGAGAGATGTTAACGTTTTCTTCTTGGCGCATCAGTAGCTGTACGTGCTTCGAAAGGAGCAAACCGGTCGGCCAGTACGTTTGCATTTTTCTTCTTAATCCACGTCGGCGTATCCATGCATGCATGCAGAGTCGTTATCTCGCTTCGCCGTCAAGTTTTCAATCGAGGCCGGCACAAATGGCCACCGGAACTCGTAGGGACAAGCAGGCACGATTACACGGGTAACCGGGCTCGTGCCGTGTCGACCTTATCATGGCGATCTGCGCATGCGATGAAAAACATCGCACCGGTCTCGCTGGTCTTTCTTCCCGTTTTATCATGCAGTCCGAGAGCATCTCTAACTAATAGCCGAAAACCTCTGACCGAAAGTCCAAAGGCTTCAGAGGACCATATTTGAGAATCCGACTTTAAAAAATTCCCCCCTCTCTCCCATATTTCCTCCTCTCGTGGCCAATGCAAAAAACTTCACCGCTCTTCTCCATTGCTGTCATTCTGTTCCCCACCGCTCGTCCTTCCACTCGAACCTGCCGGAGTCGGCCAGATCTAGCCGCAGGTCGCCGCGCCAATCCGTGTAAAAGTTTAATATAGATTGTATTAGTTTGAATTTTCACATAACATAATATTGGTTGGTCATACCATGTTTGAATCTTTAAGAATTATATATGTGAACCAACGGTCCCTGATCCTATTACCACTAGATATAAAAATAGGAGGTTAGAATTCTCGTATGACAAACAGACACACGGGTAAACACCCCAGACTCTTAACAACTGATCCACAAAGAGTGGTCAAGGGATCATAAGACCATCTACCACCGTCGGCCACCGGGAGGGTTGTGTTGGCGGCGTCCCTGCTACTCTACGTCGTCAACCTGTAGTTGGTCCCTCCCTGATCAACTCCATGCAACAGATTGTCCACGACCACAAGAACATGGTTGTTGCCATGGGAACTCTCACGATTCTGGTTAGTATCACCCCTTTTGCATATGACTAGGTATTCTAACTATGAGATTAAGGTCCTAAATGTTAGATTTATATGGGTTGCAGCCCATGTAGGCGGCCCATTTAGTGTAATAAATTCTGAAATCTTAAGACCCATCTACTATGGCAGTTTGGGAGTTCTGTGGGAGACAAAGTTTATATTGCTAGTTGAGAGAGAGTTGGACCAGCTTATAATGTGAACTGTTTTACTCCCACTAAGTGAGTGAGAAGAGAAGGAGTCCACGCGCACTCCTCCTCCTTCGCCGCCCGCCTCGCTCGCACGCGCGTCGCGTTTCGTGAATCGACTTCGAGTTAGAAACTCGTTTTGTGGAAGACTAAATTTTTGCTTGGTGCACCAGCTATTGGGTACGTGTCAACATTCGTGTGCATGTTTGACATGTGTCCTTGTCTTCCAACGCGTGGCGACTCGGTCGGCTCACCTCCTAGGCTATAGAGCGAGAGACAGACAGATCTAGATAAATACAGTTATTTTCTCAGTCTCTCTCGCTATGTGTTCCTCTTGCTGCGCTGCTCTCGAAACCCCGTCCGTTGAGATCCTGCACCGGGAGACGGGCGATAAGGTTTTTGGGGAGCATCTCGGCGCGATTGCTCGCCTCCATTCTTGTGTTCTTCTTCGGCAAATGACGATCTCATCAACACCATGGGCGACAAGAACCAGGACCAAGGTGCTGTTGCAGTGACAACCTTTCCGGTCAACCTGTACGTGCTATTCTTCTCTTTATACGCACTAGTTTTTGCTAGATTTTCAGATCTATTAGATGTGGTTGTTTGGCTGCATGTGTTTAGATCTGCTAGTGCTTACATAATGTTAATTTCGATAATAATCTCATGGGGAAATTGCCTAATATTCTAACAATCCAAAAACCTTATTTATTTAGGCAATTTTCATCATCTTCCTTTGCCGCATCGCTCAAACCGAGCCCGTTTACGGGTGCTAATTTTAAAAGATGGCAAGGAAAAATCCTCTTGTGGCTCACTGCAATGGGCATAGAAAAGGTTGCAGATGGCACTCCCAGAGGTCCGCTTACTCTTGAGGAAGAGAGAGCGTTCAGGGAGGTCACTGTACTTTTTGTGGCCTCTGTACTCAGTGTTCTTGGAGACAAGTTGGTTGATGCATATTTGCATATCCGTGATGCCAAGGAACTGTGGGATGCGCATGACGCTAAGTTCGGTGCTGTCGATGCCGGTGGTGAATTGTATGCTATGGAGCAGTTCAATGACTATAGGATGGTTGAAAACCGATCTGTAGTAGAACAGGCTCATGAGCTACAGATCATGGCAAAAGAACTCGAATTTTTCAAGTGTGCGCTTCTGGACAAGTTTGTCACGGGATGTATTATCGCTAAGCTCCCCCCTTCGTGGAGGAACTTTGCCACTTCTCTGAAACATCAGAGGCATGAGCTCTCTGTTGAGTACCTTATTGGTTCTCTGGATGTTGAAGAGAAGGCGAGGGCAAAAGACAAATACACTAGTGGAACCGAGGGACATTCTGCTGCCAATATGGTGCAGAAAAATGCCCACAAGTCCAAGGGAAATAACAAAGTCTGCCAGACTACCAACATCAAGAATAAGAAGGGGCAGAACAAGGAAAAGAAAGAACCTTGCTGGGTGTGTGGCAAGATTGGCCATTGGGCTCATCGTTGTCCACAGAAGAAAGGCAAGAAGGGTCAAGATGGATAGAGTTCTAAATCTGTCAACATGGTCATTGGCAATACTGATGCAGGAACTTCAGGTTCTAGGTACGGTAATTTATTACCTACTGTTCTTTCAGTATTTCAAACCACAGAATGGTGGGTTGATACGGGTGCCAATGTTCATGTGTGTGCTGACATTTCCATGTTCACCTCTTATCAGACTCGAGATTCCTTAGTCATTGTAACACCCTCGAATCGGCCCTATGCAAGTTTTAGCGCTTCCCGCCAAACCCGCATAGAAACGATTCAAGGACGCCCACTAGGCACTTACGTGCAGGTGGAAAACGAAGTAATACCATTACACATTAGTCCACGATGGAACCGACAGAACATATATATACAAGAACGACTCCATGAGTCAAGAATACAGATGTACTATACAAAGATCCAAATCACCTTGAAACGATACAACATCCAAGTACGGATAAGATGCAAATGGGGCTAAGAGCCCTGAAGAATAACCAATGGCGTCTATAACCCTGCCCAGGCCAAGCCGGAAGGGTAACCCTGCTAACAACGTCGAACTCGTACCTGCTAAACCAAAGGGGTGCTGACAAAGGACGAAGGGAAAAATAGGAGCGTCAGTACTGAGGCCAGTACACGGCGAGGCTAGAATTCGGCGGCTCTCGCCTACATAGGTATGGTGGACTGAAGCGGCAACACAACATGCACTAAATAACCTATAGAGACTCGATAAACTGTCGGCTATTAGAGAGGGATAAGAGAAACCTATTCGGGACCAACCTGATACTAACACCAATCATACCCGTCCTGGCATTTCCCCCTCGAGACCAAACGAGGAAGTCAAACCGAGGAACTCACACAATTGGCAGTTTTATTCATTTCATTATAGTTGAAGCACTTACTAGTCAAATATAGATAGCATGAGTCATCCTGATAGCATAAGTAGTTGGCAGTTTTAGTAAACCATTCAGTTGTAGTTGCAGTACTTACTAGTCAGATACCATAGCATGTGACATCCCAAACCCAGCAGTTATTGGCACTTTTATTTCATTCTATTGGAGTTGCAATACTTACTAGGCAGGTATACATGACACGATACACACCAGTTCCACCAGTTGTTGGCACTTTTATTATCCATTCCGTTGTAGTGAAGCTGATTACTAGTCACATATTAAGTCAAATTTATAGCACTACTTTAGTTATGCTTGTCTATGATCGAGATACTGTGCTCCAAGTCGTCCATAACTGCGGACACGGCTTTCAGAAAGATTTACCCTGCAGGGGTGCACAAATAGCAACACACACACGATCAACCTCAGAAAAACCAAATCAAAACCCAACGAGGCTTTCACGACAAAGCAATCACAGGATTCATAAAATATTTCAGGGGGCCACCCCACTAAGCTACCCGCAACGAAGTTGGCCGGCTCCGAGACAGACCCAGGGTTTGTGACAATGGCTGTAAACGACTGGAAACCTGAAAGTGTGACTGGGCTTGTCGATACCGCGAAAACATTTCACGTCCCAAAATAGTACAGGTGCTCCACGCACAATCATAAATAAAGCAGTAAGCATGGCATAAGTACACGATAGTAATAAAGCCCCAAACTACTTTGTGGCCCCAAGAAATAAGAAATGAATCAATCTCTGGCTAAGGGGATTCATGGTCCCATATGCGGATAGTGCGATAGTCAAGGAACATGTATCAAGTACTCGGGGTCCTACGGGACACAAGTGAGCGTGGAAGAACCAAATAACATCTATTGCCCACCGATGCCTCTGCATTAGTTATCCAGCAAATTAATAGTTGTATTTAAAGTCATGATCATCTCCACCATTAAGCATCTCCACCATTTATCATGTGTCAACTTGCCGTCAGCGGTGAAATGACAACGACGCGAAGCAACACATAAGCAAGCAACTACGACTCGCAAGGCTGACTATCTATCAAACAACAGGCAATAGGATGTGTCCATGGCAATATAGAGGCTGCAAGGAGTATAAATGGTGCACGGAAACTAAAGCATCGCAACACGGATAACAATAGATCAACAGGAGGAAATAAAGACTATAAAAGCAAAATAGGTAGAAAGAGGGAGATGCTTGCCTGGGAAACACTAACGAAGATACATTATCTGAAGAACTTGTCGATACTCGCATCCGCTCAACGGCCTAATCCGTGAAGAAGCAAAATACTAAAAGAAACACCGGATACACTATTTAATACTACAGCAGAAGAATCGGCATGTTTATGATATGATGTATGACATGGCAAAGATACGATGCGACTAAGCAATATTAAGCGGAACCGGGGTCCCGATAATTAATTAGAAGGTTAAGTTATTTAGTTACCCCGCAGTTTTAAATGTTGTATTAACAGGCATAACATGTCATCGATTCGCTACACAATTTAAATGGAGCCAATATAAGACTAGAAAAGCCTGCATATGGCCTCCATATTTAATTTAGATGAATAGTCTAAATACTCCCAAACAACCACAATATGTATGCGAGTATGAATGATTTAATATGCAACAAGTATATGTCATTATAAAAATAGGGGTCTCGAAAAGGGAATCACATTAGGGGTCGAAGATCTTGGGGTTCGGTCTCGACGGGATCGGGTCTTTGGGTCCGCATCCGTGAAGGAGACCTTGCGTTCAGATCGGTCTTCGGGTCCAGGACGAAGAACTTGGCATCCGAAGGGTTCGGTGTTCGAGGTTTGTCCATCTAAGCCATGTCAGAGATCTTGAGGTTTCGGCTCGATCGATGGTGCAGTACTTGAGTTTTGACGCAGGTGATCTTCGAATGGTACTCTGGTGGCCTTCCGGGTAACAGATTGAGGAGCCTCCCGGTCACACAGTTATGGTACCACCACGATGCGTACCAACACACTACAAGTTGCAATATGTGCCTTGGTCATCGGGTAGCAGCAACAACAACATTGAACCAGAGGCTAGCACACAGGACATCCGTGACGAACCTGCAGGAGAACACACAGAGAGGAGCCCGCTGCCAACTCAAGCACCAGCCAGAAACAGTGGCAGCAGGCGATGGGCATGGGGAACACCAAGGATGCACGCGTCTAGGAAGAGACCACGCGGGGAGGCAAGGTGCTGGACACGCTCTCGCGCGCAGCGGCAGAGAGGGGGCGCAGAGACAGAGGCTCAAGGGCGCGTCGAGGATGAGCGGTGGCCGGTGATGCAGACGTGGCCTCGCTTGACCGACAGAGAGAGGCCGCGGCGGAGCTCTGCAGGGATGGTTCGGTGCATACGAGATGGGGAGACGAGGGGGAACCGTGGAGGCGAAGCCATGTTGCGGAGGAGGAGGCGTCCCTAGCGGCGGGGTAGAGGGAGGCCGACGGCGATGCTCTACTCGATGCAGAGAGCGAGCGGCAGATGCGGGACAGAGGCGGACGGCGGCGGAGATGCATGACACGGCCAGGAGACGGCAGCGGCAGCTCGAGGAGAAACGCGGCAGAGGCGGCGGCCACATGCGGCCGGTCGCGCTGCAGGGTGGTGGCCGGAAGCGGGCTACTGGGCAGAAAGCAGCGGTCGGCGCGGGCTCGACATGAACACGGGGCAGCTTCTCCGGCGACGGCTGCTGTAGAGGCGAGGGAGGGCGCTCGCGGGGAGGCGGCTTAGGTTTTGCAGGGCGGGCGCGACCGGGCCTGAGGGAGGGCGCTTGCGGGGAGGCGGCTCGCAGAGAGGAAGCATGACGGCAGGCTCAAGCAGGGCAGAGGTTGGGCGGCGGAGAGCCAGGCAGCGGCGGTGCCGACCGTGAGGTAAGAGGGAGCCGCGGGGATCGATAGGGATAGGGGTAGGTGGGATCGCACGGGGTCTCGGGATGAGGATCACGATGAAAGGAGGGAGGCGTCCGAGTCGGGGTGGGGCCCGCGAGTGTCGGTCGCGTAGAGAGGACGCGGTGCGGGGGTGTGGCTCCAGGGCGTGCCACGTGCGTCACGCTAGGTGGCGGGGTGTACGTGAGTGTGTTGTCGCGCGGGGCAGCGTGACGGGCAGGGTAGGGCATCGCGCGCGCGTGTCTACTTACAGCGGGTCGGGTTAGGGTGCTGCTATGTGGGCGGGGGGGTGCTGGCTCGGTGGGGTGGGTCGGTAGGTGCGGCTGGGTAGGTAGGTGGGGTGTGGCGGCTGGTTCAGCTAGGGTTAGGGTTTTGTTTTATCTGGGTTGTAGGCTGGCTCCTAGTTGGGCCTCGGGCCTGACCAGTGGCCGCCTCCCTAGTCAAAATATTTTTATTTTTATTTTTTTTAAAGGCGTTTGTAATTAGTTTTTAGACAAATAAAAAATACAAAATAGACCGGGATTTTGATTTGAAACAAAGACAGAGAATATTTAGAAAACAAAGATAGACTTTTCGAAAATAGTTTTAGGCAAACCACGCATTATGACATGACGATGCTCAAATGCAATGTGGCATGATTACATGAGCATGCGGTCATGAAGATGCACAGAACAAAAACAGAGCGACTTTCTAGTAGTGGTTTTACCTGGGGTGCTACAGTCATGATGGGGAATGGGTTACATGCTACTGTTCTTGGTGCTAGCACGGTAGATCTGAAGTTTACTTCGGGCAAGATCGTGTAATTGAAGAATGTGCAGCATGTCCCTTCTATAAAGAAGAATCTCGTTAGTGGATCCCGTCTTTTGAAAGATGGGTTTAAGTTGGTATTTGAGTCCAATAAAGTTGTACTGTCTAAGTATGGAACCTTTGTTGGAAAAGGCTATGAATGCGGATGCATGTTCCGTTTTTCATTGGTAGACTTCTGTGATGATGTAGTAAACCATGTTTGCACTACTAGTAATGAAACTAATATTTGGCATTCATGACTTTGTCATATTAATTCCAGTTGTATGCCGCGGCTTGCTGGTATCAGTTTAATTCTGAAATTTACTATTGTCAAAGGCTCTAAGTGTCATGCTTGTGTGCAAGCAAAGCAGCCTCGCAAGCCTCACAAGCCTATAGAGGAGAAAAACTTGGCACCTCTAGAGCTCATACATTCAGATCTATGTGAGATGAATGGTGTGTTGACAATTAGTGGAAAGAAATATTTAATGACATTGATCGATGATTCTACTAGGTACTGTTATGTATACCTCTTGAAAACTAAAGACGAGGCCTTAGATTTCTTTAAAATCTATAAGGCAGAAGTTGAAAATCAACTTGAGAGAAAGATCAAAAGAATTCGGTCTAATCGTGGTGGAGAGTACCTTTCTAATAAGTTCAATTTATTCTGTTCGGAACATGGTATTATACATGAGAGGATGACTCCCAATACCCCTCAATCCAATGGGATTGCTGAGAGGAAAAACTGGACTCTAACAGATTTGGTTAATGCCATGTTAGACACTACCGGTTTATCCAAGGAATGGTGGGGGAGGCTATATTGACATCATGTCATGTCCTAAACCGTGTTCCAACTAAGAATAAAGAGATTACACCATTTGAAGAATGGGAAAAGAAAAGGTTGACACTTTCCTACTTACATTCTTGGGGTTGTTTGGAAAAAGGTCAATGTGCCAATCAACAAGAAGCCTAAGCTTGGACCAAAAACTGTGGATTGTGTCTTTCTTGGCTATGCTTCTCACAGCATTGCTTACAGATTTCTTGTGGTGAAATCTGAAATGGACGACATGAGTGTCGGTATCATCTTTGAATCAAGAGATGCTACATTCTTTGAGGATATATTTCCTACGAGAGATATGCCTAGCATATCTAATAAGGAATATGATCTAGTTTCTGAACCTGAAACTCCCATAGAGACTGATGAACAATCAGATGATGAGAGTTCATATTCGGATGAGGATGACAATGAAGCTCCCACAAGGAGTAAGAGACAAAGGATCGCAAGATCTTTTGGTAATGATTTCATTGTGTACCTAGTGGACACTCCCACTACCATTTCAGAAGCTTTTGCATCTCCAGATGCAGACTACTAGAAGGAAGCAGTTCAAAGCAAGATGGATTCCATCTTGGCTAATGGAACGTGGGACATATCTGAACGTCCGTATGGGTGTAAACCTGTAGGATGTAAATGGGTATTTAAAAAGAAGCTTAGGGCTGATGGTACTATTGAAAAGTACAAAGCTCAGCTTGTGGCTAAAGGCTATACCCAAAAGAAAGGCGAAGATTTCTTTGATACCTACTCACCTGTGGCTAGATTGACCATAATTCAAGTACTACTATCACTGGCTGCCTCACACGGTTTTCTCGTTCATCAAATGGACGTTAAGACGGCTTTTCTAAATGGAGAGTTGGACGAGGAAATTTACGTGGAACAACCTGATGGTTTTGTACTAGAAGGTCAAGAGAGAAAGGTGTGTAAATTGAAGAAATCTTTGTATGGCCTCAAACAAGCTCCCAAGCAATGGCATGCAAAGTTTGAAAGAACTTTGACATCTGTGGGCTTTGTTGTAAATGAAGTCGACAAATGTGTGTACTACTGCCATGGTGGGGGTGAGGGAGTCACTACTAGGAAACCCCTTATCAGTGGCACATCTTTTTTCACTATCTGTGGTGCAAATCTGATACGGCACTGATACGTCGCCACTGATAACTATCTTCTATGGCACATTTTCAAATGCGCCACAGAAATCTCAAACTTCTGTGGCGCATATGGCCAATATGCGCTACAGAAGTTTTTTTTTCCAAAATTAAAAAAAAGGTGGGCTAGATCTCAAACTTCTGTGGCACATATGGCCAATATGCACCACAGAAGTTTTTTTCAAATTTCAAAAAAAACCGGGCCAGATCTAGATCTGGCCAGAGGTGGTGGTGGTGGTGGCTAGAGGAGGGCTAGGAGTAGGTCGCTGGAGTTGGTGGTGGAGGAGGAGGAGGTCGCCAGAGTTGGTGGTGGAGGAGGAGGAGGCCAACTCCGGAGGTCGCCGGAGTTGGTGGTGGTGGAGGAGGAGGAGGAGGTCGCCGGAGGTCGCTGGAGTTGGTGGTGGAGGAGGAGGAAGAGGTCGTCGGAGTTGGTGGAGGAGGAGGAGGAGGTCGCCGGAGAGTGGAGAAGGAGGAGGGAGGAGAAGGGGAGAAGTGTGGAGGGGAGGAGAAGTGGGGAGGGGAGAAGAAGTGGGGGCAGGGGGGGGGGGAGAAAAAGGAAAAAGGGAGGGAGAAGGGCGCCCGCGGGATTCAAATTTCGAATCCCGCCCAAGACTTCTGTGGCGCATATGGGAGAAATGCGCCACATAAGTTTCTCCCCCTTTTTTATTTTTTTGCAGTAAAAAATCTTCTTTCGGCCATAACTTTTTACTATTTTTGGATTTGGGAATTCTGTAAAATCCAGAACGACCGTAGGTGGTTGAAATCGAGTAGGAAATTTCGAGACGATTATTTTGATAGGTTAAAGTTTTTTTTTCGACATCGTATGAAAAAGTTATGGCCGTTTTACCGTGCCATGACCTATTTTTGCAAAATACATCGAAATGGCCATATGCGCCACAGAAACATCACTTTCTGTGGTGCATATGGACATATGCGCCAGAGAATTGTCTCCCCATTTTTTGGTGCTGGGTCCCATCAACTTTCTGTGGCAGATATATATCTATATGCGCCACAGAATTATCACTTTTTGTAGCGCACACGAAAATATGCGCCACAGAAATGTGGACTTCTGTGGCGCATATTGGTTTCATGCGCCACTGAACTGCCAAACTTTAGTGGCATTTTTTCCCGTGTGTGCCACTGATATTTATCTATGGCGCATGGTTTTACATATGCGCCACAAAATATCTTGTCTACCTATAAGTTGTTTCCTAGTAGTGAGTTGTCTTATGTCTCTATGTTGATGACATATTAATTTTTGGGACAAGTCTCAAAGTGATTAATGAGGTCAAAACCTTCTTGTCTCAATGTTTTGAGATGAAGGATCTTGGAGAAGCTAATATTATCCTAAACATCAAGCTACTGAGAGATGAGAATAATGGGATTACACTTGTGCAATCACATTATGTAGAGAAGGTGTTGATCAGATTTGGATATGATGATTGCAAATACTCTCCCACACCTTATGATCCTAGTGTCTTGCTTCGAAAGAATCAAAAGGCAGCTAGAGATCAATTGAGATACTCTCAGATTATTGGCTCACTTATGTATTTAGCTTGCGCTACGAGGCCTGACATCTCGTTTGCTGTGAGCAAACTTAGCCGGTTTGTGGCCAACCCGGGAGATGATCATTGGCATGCTCTTGAGAGAGTAATGCGATATCTAAAGGGAACCATGAGCTATGGAATTCATTATACCAGGTATCCTAGAGTACTTGAAGGGTATAGTGATTCAAATTGGATGTCAGATGTTGATGAGATAATGGTCACAAGTGGATATATACTCACTCCTGGTGGTGGCGCTGTTTCATGGAAGTCTTGCAAGCAGACCATCTTAACGAGGTCAACTATGGAAGCAGAACTCACAATATTAGATACTGCGACTATCGAAGCAGAATGGCTTCGTGAACTCTTAACAGATTTGCCTATGGTTGAAAAACCAATACCGACAATCCTTATGTACTGTGACAACCAAACTGTGTTTGTCAAATTGAACAGTTTTAAGGATAATATGAAGAGTTCAAGACATGTCAAGAGAAGACTGAAGTCTGTCAGAAAGCTAAGAAACTCCGGAGTTATATCATTGGATTATGTCCAAACGGCTAAGAATCTGGCAGATTATTTTACAAAAGGACTATCAAGAAATTTGATAGAAAATGCATCGAGGGAGATGGGTTTGAGACCCACGTGGGTTGTCAAGGGGGTAACCCAACCTATGTGATCGGAGATCCCGTGAATTAGGACCTAGGAAAACAAACTGAAACAACTGAGTTGAGAGAAACTTTTACACTGCCACTCCACTACAGATGCAATTCTCTCACAGTATACTGTAAGGAAGGTTGATTATATCTTAATGTGTTCTAACTGTCTCCTTGGGAGCAAAGACGTTGTCTTACAGAGCGATCTTGAAAGAACACACCTATATGAGCTACACTGCCGGTCACAGTGTATGAGATTTGGGTGAATATCTAGGAAGCTCATGAAAGACCGAGGAGTATGACGTATAAGCTCCACCCGAGGGGTAGCCTATGGCAGCCAAGTATCGGTAACGGCATTGAGTGAAACTTGCTGCGCAAGACTGGAAATTCAAGGCATAGTCCATTGTTCAGTTGTAGTAAGCGTATCTCTTTGTCTAGGTGGAAGTTCAACTTAACAGTCTCCACTAAACTGCAGGTATATTAAACAGTGATTGGAACAAATGAGCCATATGATGTACCTCTGAGATCTGGTGGGGGATTGTTAGATTTATATGGGTTGTGGCTCATGTAGGCGGCCCATTTAGTCTAATAAATCCTGAAATCTCAAGGCCCATCTACTATGGCATCTTGGGAGCTCTGTTGGAGACAAAGTTTAGTCCCACATTGCTAGTTGAGAGAGAGAGTTGGACCAACTTATAAGGTGAGCTGTTTCACTTCCACTAAGTGAGTGAGAAGAGAAGGAGTCCATGCGCACTCCTCCTCCTCCGCCGCCCGCCTCGCCCCACGCGTGTCGCGTTTTGTGAATCGAGTTCGAGTTAGAAACTCGTTTTGTGGAAGACTAAATTTTTGCTTGGTGCACCAGCTGTTGGGTACGTGTCAACATTTGTGTGCATGTTTGACGTGTGTCCTTGTCTTCCAACGTGTGGCGACTCGGTCGGCTCACCTCCCAAGCTATAGAGCAAGAGACAGACAGATCTAGATGAATCTAGTTCTTTTCTCAGTCTCTCTCGCTGTGTGTTCCTCTTGCTGCACTGCTCTCGAGGCTTCCCCATCCCAGCGGCTGCGTGCACGGCTGTCCGGGAGAGCAGGCTTCCGAAACCCCCTCCGTTGAGATCCTGCACCGGGAGACGGGAGATAAGGTTTTTGGGGAGCGTCTCAGCGCGACTGCTCGCCTCCGTTCTTGTGTTCTTCTTCGGCAACCGACGACCTCATCAGCACCATTGGCGACAACTGTTGGGTCCGCAGCATAGAAAACAAAAAATTTCCTATGATGAGAACTACACGCCAAGATATATCTACTAGATACAAAGCAACGAGTGGACATACATTCAACGAGAACTTACCCTCGAAGACAACGAGTTTTGTTAACGAGTAGGAACTCCTGGTTGATGTAGTCGTACACTTGCCAATCTCAAGATCGTGAGGAAGTCCGAGCGCCGCAACTCAGCAGCGCATCCGTACTCGCACACACGTTCAAGCCACCGGACAACCTCCACCTCCTCGCTCTAGCGATCCAGCGGAAGCATCAGCTCCTTCCAGACGAAATGCCACCGAGAACATGTATCTCGCTAATCCGAGACCATGGGGGAATAATTCTAGAGGGGGAGAGAGATCCTTCACAAGGAGGTGTGTGGAAGAAGGAGGAGGAGGGCCTTTTATAGGAGGAGGGGTGGTGCCCCTCCTCTCCATGGCCGGCGCATGGGGGTGACCCCTCACCTCCCCCATTCATGTGGTGGTAACCCCTCCACATTAAAATGCCTCTTCACATTCCCTTTTAAAGTCCCCACTTTAAAATTCTCCAAGTTTAATGCTCTCTCATTTAATAAAACTCTTTTATTAAATTTCTTCAGAATTTTGTTAATTACTTTAATTAACAAACATTCACATATAACCCCTTGCAATATTTCAATATCACATGCAGAACCACGTTCTGCAATTTCACCCGAAACAATTTCCGGTTTCTATCGAAACAATTCCTGCGCTTTGCAATTCTTTCATCTGAAACATATGTGCTCCAAAATGGTGTCCGGTAACTCTTAAGTGTGTCATCCTACGGTTCGCGAATAATATAGACATGATTGAGACTCCTCTCAGATCAATAGTCAAAAGCGGGACCTGGAGATCCATACTGACTCCTGCATATTCAACGATGACTTCTGTGATCGTGAGAACCTTTAACGCTTGTAATTTAATCCCTTTGTCTCATGATATAATACATGTCTGAGATTCAATCATCGGTATCCAAATACCTAGTTTGATCTCGTTACCGACATGCACTCTTTTCTCATTCCAGTGATATAACATTCTAGTGATCACATCACTTGCTTGCAAGCTATCTCAATGTGATATCACCGAGAGGGCCCAGAGTATATCTATCCGTCATCGGGATTGACAAATTCCACTCTTGATCCATGAGACTCAACATAACACCTTCGTAGTACTGAACCCATCTTTATAGTCACCCTGTTATGGTGTGACGTTTGATGTTATCAAGATACTCTTCAGGTGTTAGCAATTAACATGATCTCATGGTCTAAGGATAAAGATTACTTCGTATGATGTTATAGCAATATAAACATAATGACTTGATCATAATGCTATACTTCGGATGAATGTCCATCACATCATTCCACCAATGGTGTGACCTTGTTATTAACAACATCCAATGTCCATGATCAGGAAACCTTGATCATCTTGTTAATCAACAAGCTAGTCTATAAGAGAGGCATAACTAGGAACCCTTTTTGTTTATTAAACACACATGTATTGATGTTTCCGATCAATACAATTTGAGCATGTAAAATAAACATCTATCATATATAAGGAATACATAATAACAACTTTATTATTGCCTCTCAGGGCATATTTCCTTCAACAACAACCAGGACCAAGGTACTGATGCGGTGACGACCTTCCCGGTCAACCTGTACGTGCTATTCTTCTCTTTGTATGCACTAGTTCTTGCTAGATTTTCAGATCTACTAGATGTGGTTGTTTGGCTGCATGTCTTTAGATCTGCTAGTGCTTACATAATGTTGATTTTGGTAATTAATCTTATGGGGAAATTGCCTAATATTCCAACACTAAAGATGTTTAGCCTAAAGAATTAAGTCTAACAATGGTATCAGAGCTACCTAATCTCTCTTAGAACCATAATTAGGCAAATATGAGTCTTTCTGTTTATGCTAATGGCCTAAATAGTTTCAGTGAAGATCTGATGTATTCAGATCGCTGCTACATGTTTAATATAACTACTTCTGGTTTTCTTAGTGTCAATTGATCGTGTTTAGATGCAATGCATTAAGGTTGATGGTTGACTTAGTGCTATATGTTTAATGTTGCACCGTTAGCACATGTTGATCAAGATTAGATGCTAATGATTATGCTTATGATATAATGATGTTGCATACGGCATAATGCTTTCTATTAATGATGATTATGATCATGATTAAGTTAAAATACGTTACGAGGTCTTCCCCTCTCGTTAGGGTTTACTACTCCCGCCGACCTCGCTTGGCGTCGAGATTTCCCCACCGCTATCTTCCCCTCCCCACAATCTAATCTCGAGCTGGGCCTCGACGACTAGGCGAGGTTGGGTCTCTCTCTCGGACTAGGGTTCCACTATGGAATCAGGTACCTTGGGCTCTGGCTCGGGCGGATCTGGTAAGGAAGATCTGGAGGCGATGATGAAACGCCTGGGTTTGCGTGAAGAAGACCATGATGATGTGGTTGTGGATGAAGCTGCTCTTTCGACGGATGTGACCAGATGGCTAGCCATTCCTAGGGTTTACACAGTTCGAGAATTCAGTGATTTTTGGTTCTACAAAAGCATGCGTAATGCATGGGATCTAGCACAGCCAGTCAAATTCCGATCGCTTGGTGATAACTTGTATACCATGCAGTTTTCATGCTTAGGTGACTGGGATAAGGTGATGGAGGGAGGTCCATGGACGTTCCGTGGGCATCCGGTGCTCATGGCAGTTTACGACGGGTTCACAAAGCCCTCTGAAATCGATTTGAATACCTTCAAAATATGGATACAGACCCATGACTTGCCTAATGGTTATCGGCCCCTCCTGGATTCTTTGGCTGGGAAAGTAGGTATGGTGATTTGTACTGAGCCTATCTCGGATGATTTTGTTGGTAATTTTTATAGAGCTAGAATTCAATTTGATGTACGGAAGCAATTGAAGATTGTCACATCTATAGTTCGTGCTGGGAAGAGGCAGTTGTTTCTAGTAAAATATGAGCGCCTGCCTGACTGGTGCTCGTTTTGCGGCTACATTGGCCACCTGCATAATGAACATGGAGATGGTTTGCATCCGCCTGAGTCTCTTGTGTTTAAAGATCTGAAGGCGGAGTGGAGTATGCGTACTGCTAGTAGAGGGAGGGGTCGTGGTAGAGGTTCTGGACGCGGTCAAGGCCGTGGAGGGCACGAGTATGACGATTACTTCGATTCTGATAACTATCCTGGTGATGAAAACTTGATGGCTGTTGACACAAAGAATAGAAAAGAAGCTTCTGTAGAGATACTCTGGAGCTTTGCGGCCTTGCTGATTTGGGCTTTTCCGGGGTACCCTTCACATATGATAATAAGCATGCTGGGGCGGCAAACGTCAAAGTTAGGCTCAATCGGGTGATGGCTTCTAACAGCTGGCGTAACTTGTTCCCTTTCAGCTCGGTGCAGCACCTTGTTATGCCATGTTCAGACCATGTGGCTCTCTTGATCAAAGGGGAGGTTGAGGATACGCAGGTGGGTAGGAAGAAAATGAGGCAGTATCAGGTCATGTGGGAGAGAGACAGTACATTGTCGAGGGTGATCTAGAATGCATGGGCCAATGTTGGTGTGCTTCAGAACCTCGGAGATGTGGTAGAAGCCCTAGGAGGTACTATGAAGAAGCTCAATGTTTGGAGTCGTACTAAATTTGGTAGCATTAAATCTGAGCTCCAAAAGTCACGTGCCCAACTGGAGCAACTCATGCATATGAATGCCGATAAGCAGGAGATACATAGAGTGACAAATTACATGAATGAGTTACTGTATCGGGAGGAGATGATGTGGCTCCAACGTTCACGTTTAACATGGTTGAAAGAGGGTGATAGGAACACTAAATATTTCCATAGTAAGGCTCTCTGGAGAGCTAGGAAAAATAAGATCCGTAATCTAATTGATGAAGATGGAGTCAGCCATGCTGATGAGGTAACCATGCAGTGTATGGCGACTGATTATTTTAAAAAGTTGTTCACCACTGATGATTCTTTGAACCCGGAACCTGTGGTGAATCTTTTTGACCAATGTGTGGGGGTGGAAGCGGCTGCAGTCCTTTGTGCTGAATTTACCGATAAGGAAATCTCGGATGCTCTATTTCAAATAGGGCCTCTTAAGGCGCCAGGACCGGATGGCTTTCCTGCTAGATTTTTCCAGTGCAATTGGGGAGTTTTGAAGGATAGTATCATTGCTGCGATGAAGGAGTTGTTGGGGATATACTTTCCGGGTATCCTCACAGTTCCTCACTGACCAGGGTGGCCACTTCGGGTTAGAGCTTTGCTTCACGGGCGACCCAGTTAGGGAGAGAGACGGAGTCCAATCTGGCTACGGGAAGGCCCAGAAGACTTACCGACTTAGGCCCATAATGTTACTTGTCGTTCAAGATATACTCTGTAACCGACTCTCAGTCGTAGCCGGATAGATCTCTCCTGTAAACCCTAGGCCGGATATCTATATAAGCCGTCCTAGGGAGAGCCTTTAGGGCACACCTCAATAGTCTACAATCTCAACTCGCACAGGTGAAACCCTTGTAACCCATATTCCGGCTCTGTAGACATCGATTGCTAGGAGTAGGATCTGTCCAAAGCCGGCGAATTCGAACCTGGGTAAACTTGTGTGCTCACCGTCCCGGAATACCATACGTCTCACACCCCTCTCTTCCGCACGCCTCGAGGACCCCCTCATGGCGTACTTGTCATCAATCCGACGATAGTTGGCGCCCACCGTGGGGCAAGTGAGCTTCGGATCTGCGTTTCGAGTGGAATCTGCAAGAATCGGAATCGGCAAGACTATCGCCGTCGGTCGCATCCTCTACACCAGCGACATCCCTCTCATCATTCTCGACGAGACTTGGACTCCGGCTAGGAAGGCCGTGACTGCCTACACAATCATGTCTTTTGGCGGGATCGATGTTTACGTCGGTTTCGCTGAACCTGCCCAACCCACCCCAGCGGTGATCATAGAGGCAGAAGAAACTTTTGGGTCCCCTTTGTCCATAGAGGCGGCAGAGTTCCGAATCTCAGAAAACCCTAATACCACCCAGCCCGCACCAGTTGCGGAGATAGTGGAGAAATCTGAGCCTGAAGAAGACCTAGCGGTCCAAGTCGAATCTGGAGTGGATCTCCCAGTAGGAGCCGGATCCCAGATCGACCCACCCGCGGAAGTCGAAATCCAGGAGGATCATATCAGTGACACCGATTCCGGCTCTGATGATGCCAGGACAGATAGACCTTTCCTAAGGTACACATTACGACGTATGATACTGCAAGGCGAAAGCGCAGATACAATTCTCGAGACCATCAAAAGTTTCGACATGGCTGACCGTGAAAGCCGCAGGTACCTCAGGAAGCACGCGTTGCACTTTGTCGGATACATGGGATCCGGATCCGGCTCTGCCGATGTTGGGGGGATACCCCCGGGTAGGGTCACGCCGGGGTATAAAGGCCGAGTTATCCGAGGTACGGCAAGGTCAAAGCGAATGCTGGCCGAGTTACCTCAAGGCAGGCCGAATCTCGGGGTAACCTGGACCAGGGGGTGTTCACCTAACTGAGTCTCATCCGACTTAAGAAGTGAGCCAGATAGATAAATCTAACTTGTATGCAGGAACAGGTGTGACCGGATCCTCCATGATCCGGGTCATAGCAAGCTTCTAGCAGAAGGAAGGAATCTCGCTGGTCAAAAGTAACCTCGGTACGCACTGCATGAGCGAAGCGGACAGGGCCAGGACCACCGAGGCGTGGCACCACAGAGGCTCACGTAGCCTCTGCATGGGTGACGCGGGGGAAAAGCACCTCGGTCGGTTTGCTATTTTGGGAGGAGGCATATTCCCTGGAATATGCCTTCACGTATGCCCTAAGTGGAGACCTAGCCACCCCTATATAAGGAGGGCTAGGGACTCTGTAGAAAGGGTTGGGTTCTACTGATTGATCTCTAGTTGGTCTTGTACAGGTTAGCCAGTGGTGAGAGTAAGAGAGTCCCTTCTTCCTCCTCTTCCCAATACAGCTCTAGGAGCACTTGTAATCTGTGAAGTGAATCGAATACAAAGCTTCTATGTGAGGAATCACCTCACTATCCCTCCCTGGATTCCCCTAGTGCATTTAGTCCCCACCTTTAGCCTATCCATGGCATCTGCCGTGACACCACCACGACAGTTGGCGCCCACCGTGGGGCTAGCAGCGCTAGTAGGGGTCAAGATCCGGACGGGAAACCTCATCGGCACCGGCGAACGCATTGTCTCCGGGCTCATTCAGCGCTTTGGAGCGCTGGACTTTGTCAGCGACAACGCTGGCTGCTTCGGCACGCGCCCACTTCCGTGCAACGGCCTCTTCGTCAAGCTTGGTGCGCACAAGGTCTACGTTGATGTGGACATATCATGCATTCATCCACGGCACGTCCTCGAGGCAGGGGAGCCACCCCCTAGCGTGGTTCACGAGGCGCGTATCACTCGCTCCTCGGACCGTGCTGAGGTGATGATGACTGCGCCAGGTGCAGGCGCAAGCAAGGATCCGGCGCCAGATCCAGAGGTAACACCTAAGGCACCGAGGAAAAGTAGAGGTCCTCCACTAGAGAGGCCTGAGAATGTACTGAGAGAAGCTATGGATAGCTTGGCAAACCCGGTAGCAGCAGTGGTAGATCCGGCTCAGGCACATGCCGAGCTAGAGGAAACTAGGCAGAAAATTCTAGAGGGAGCAAAAAAGATTGCTGCGGCTCAGCAGTCATTGAACATGACGCTGCGTGAGTATGCAAAGGCAAATAAAGTAGATGTTCTAAAAGTGAAGGGGAGAAATATCATGAGTGAAATGAACAAAGAGGGTGATACTAGGATCGAGGAGTCAGAGAACTGTTTGCCCATATGGCTACCGAAGTACAGTACCCCGACAAAAAACCTCAGAGCAGCGGATGCAACTGCGTCCAAGTTATAGGGTCTAACGGGTGAAGCCCGTCAGAGACAGCAAGATAGGGTCAACGAGTTGGTTCGGATCACGAACAAGCAAAATGAGGAGTTGCTCAGGGCTAACCCTGAGAGAGCTGGGGCCTCCAAGATCGTTCGCGACGGTGGGTAACCCGGAGAAATCCGCTGGAGCCGTATCGTCTCCTCATGGTGGTCCTAGGAGAGAAGAGGTAGTAATCTCGGCCAGGAGAAACAAACATATCGTTCCTTATGACCCGACAAGGGCAGGGAAAGCAAAAGAGGTACAAAGAAATGACGATCGACGAAGTGTAAGCCGAGGTGAAGCTGGCCGACGTAACCGTGACCAAGGCAATGCCGGTCAAGGAAACGCTGTTAATGGCAATGCCGGACAGCGCAACTCGGCAGGACAACCGCAGCAGCGGAATATACCGAGGCAAGAGCAAAGTGCCGGCCGAGGTATGCAACAGAGGGATGCGCCACGAGAGCGAGACCGGTATAATGATGGAGATTCGGAAATGGTGAATGCAGGATACCCAAGGCCGGACTATCATGTGATAGGGTCGAGATTGGGAAGTAGGGATCTGATGCCGGACAATGCCAGGTTGAAACTGGATCGGCTGTATAGGTCGGAGTAGATTAAAAGTCAAGGTCCTCCGGGTCCTGCGTGTTTTGGACCCTGGATCATGAAAGAGCCACCGGTACCTAACTTTTAGTTACCCAGAGGCACGAAGACGTATGACGGCAACACTAAGCCAGAGGATTGGTTGATAAACTATGCTATAGTTATGAAAATTGCTACAGGTAACTTGCGATGGGCTATGAGATATGTACCCTAGATGTTGGAGGGGCCAGCAAGGGTATGTTGAACAATTTGCCGCCCAGAAGTATTAACAGCTGGATCGATTTTGAGGAAATGTTTATCAGCAATTTCTCAAGTACGTATTAGAGGCCAAATAGGCCACAGACCCTAGCTATGTGTAAGCAGAGACCGAACGAGACGGACCGGGAGTTCTTAACCCGGTGGTGTACCGTGCGAAACTCGTGTGAGGGTGTGATAGAGTCACATGCCATAGCATGGTTTGCGCAGGGGTGCAGGTATGCAAGCGAACTGTGGCAGAAGTTGCAATGGAAAATGCTAACCACTCTGGCAGAAATGATCCGGATTGCTGATTCGTATGCTTTGGGTGATCCGACTCAACCTAGGCTCGTGTCGAACGAGTCGAATGAGGAGTACTACCAGAGAGATGGAGCCGGATCATCCTGGAGGAATGATTACAGATGTAAAAGGAGATATGACAGACCGGATCACCGATACAGTTCGCAAGAAGTTGTAGCTGTGAATCGAGATCAGCCCGGAACAGGGAGCAATCAACGTCAGAAAACTGGAGGGCAACAATGGACACCAAGGAATGATGGCAAGAAAACTTGGACGCCAGAGCAGAAGAAACAGTGGCAAGAAAAGAAGGACCGTCCGAGGTACACTTATGAGTCGATGTTGGATCAGCCGTGTAAATTTCACACGCCAAATCCGAGTAACCCAGCGGGTCATACAACGAGGCAATGTGAGTGGATGCGTAAGATAAAACAAGGTGGTTCGGGGAATGCTCAGGCACCCCGGAATGATCAACCTCGACAGGAGTTACCCCGGCAGCAATTGCTCTCCGGAGCGAACACGCAACAGCTAATGTTGCCTCCCCCTCCGTCGAGGTATGATAATCATGAGAGAAGGGATGCAGTGCATCAAGTAGAAAACCAGCATCAGCCGGATTAGAGGTACCCTAGAAATGAGGGGAGGAATGAGTACAGGGAGCATCATCAGAGTTACTGTGTGTTTACCACTGAGGAAACAGATAGGAAGATCTTGCAGCGCCGACATATGGAGGTCAATGCGGTAATGCTCGTAGTGACGAGGTATATGCCTTGGTAGGACCAGGAAATCACCTGGAACATCAAAGATCATCCCAAGCTTATGCCGAGTCCTGGTTCGTATGCGTTAGTGCTAGATCCGAAATTCATTGGGCCAAACATCAATGTGAGGTTCTCCAAGGTACTCATTGACAATGGCAGTAGCATTAACATCATGTATGTGGATACAATGCGCAAGTTGGGTATCTCGGAGAACATGCTCTAGGCTACAAGGACAACTTTCCATGGTATTGTGCTAGGCATTTCTTGTGAGCCTATAGGCAAAGTCCGGGTTGACGTGTTGTTCGGCATGAGAGATAATTGCCGAACTGAGAATCTGGAGTTTGAGGTGGTGAACTTGGAAAGTCCGTACCACACGTTACTCGGAAGACCAGCATTGAACAAGTTCATGGCAAGCTGCCACATCAGTTATTTGAAGATGAAGTTGCCCGGACCAAATGGGGTGATTACCATTGCTGGAGATTTCCGACGTTCCAATGAGTGTGCCTCAGCCGGGTCTAACTTAGCCGAGTCACTTGTGATTGCGCAAGAGAAAAGAAAAATCCAAGAGGTGGCGGCATTAGCTCAGTCCGCCCAACAGTATATGCCGACGTTGAGTAACCCGCATGGTAGCATTTCGTTCCAAGCCGCAAAGGATACTAAGAAAGTGCCTGTTGATGACATGTTCCCAGAGCGCACCGTAACAATTGGTGCCGGGTTGAGTGATAAATAGGAAAGCGAGCTCGTCAACTTCCTCCGTGAGAATCGGGATATTTTTGCTTGGTCCACAGGACTTGCAAGGTGTTCCGAGGAGTTGGCGAGCACTCTTTGAACGTGAGACCCGGAGCAAGGCCGGTGAAGCAACCTCTCCGCCGCTTCGCCGAGGATAGGAGAAAAGTCATTGGAGATGAAATAGCTCGGTTACTAGCAGCAGGATTTATCATGGAAGTACTTTACCCGGATTGGCTATCTAATCCGGTGTTGGTGGAGAAGAAGAAAGATGATATGAATGTGGCAGTGGTTTGGCCTATGTGTATCGATTACACGAACCTGAACAAGGCGTGTCCAAAAGATCCATTTCCACTACCGAGGATAGATCAGGTCATAGACTCAACTGTTGGATGTGAACTGTTGTCATTCATTGATGCATATTCTGGTTTCCACCAGATACCTCTGAACCCGGATGATCAAATAAAGACTGCATTTATCACCCCGTATGGGGCTTATTGCTATCGCACCATGCCGTTTGGTTTACGTAATGCAGGGGCAACGTACCAAAGATGTATGCAGAAATGTTTGCACGACCAAATAGGTCAAAATGTACAAGTTTATGTGGATGATGTGGTTATCAAGACCAAGGAAAGCAACACGCTCCTTGACGACATCAGGCAGACATTCGCAAACTTAAGAAGGTTCCGGATGAAGCTTAACCTGGAAAAATGTACCTTCGGTGTCCCGGCTGGAAAATTACTCGGATTTCTCATCTCCAGCCGAGGTATCGAAGTTAATCCAACTAAGATCTAGGCCATTGAACGAATGGAACTGCCGAAGTGTCTCTCTACCAACTCATGAAAAAGTCGGATAAGTTCGTTTGGACACCACAGGCCGATGAAGCCTTTGCCCACTTAAAGAAGATGTTAGCCACTGCACCAGTGTTAGCCTCTCCACTATCAAAGGAGCCAATGTTGCTCTAAATAGCCGCAACCAACCGAGTTGTAAGTGCAGTGATTATGGTAGAGCGCGTCGAAGAGGGTAAGTTGGTGGAAAGGCCAGTGTATTACTTGAGCGAGGTGTTATCTGCCTCAAAGAAGAACTACCCACACTATCAAAAGGTGGCATATGGTGTCTATATGGCAGCTAAGAAGTTAAAGCATTACTTTGAGGAGCATCCCATCAAAGTAATATGTGAAGCTCTCATATCCGAGATAATGAGTAACAAAGGCGCGAGTGGCAGAATTGCAAAATGGGCAATTGAACTAGCTCCTTATGCGCCACAATATGACAGAAGAGAAGCAATCAAGTCTCAGGCTGTGGCTGGCTTTTTTGTGGACTGGGCCGAGGTACAATATGAACCACCGCCACCAGATCCGAACTACTGGAGGATGCATTTTGATGGGTCATAATCAAAAACCGGGCTAGGCGCCGGAGTTGTGCTTACCTCGCCAAAGAAGGACTAGCTGAAATATGTGCTGTAGATCCATTTCACGGCATCAAACAATGTTGCTGAGTATGAAGCACTTGTGCATGGGCTCAAAGTGGCAAAAGATATTGGGATACGTCGGATACTATGCTTTGGCGACTCAGATTTGGTAATACAGCAAGTGTCGGGATTGTGGGACGCCCTTGATCCAAAGATGCCTCTGTATAGGTTTCATGTGCAGAAGATATCTGGTTACTTTGAGGGATGTGAATTTCACCATGTACCCTGGGTGGAAAATGAGGCTGCCGACATGCTGTCGAAGCTCGGATCAACCCGACAAGCAATTCCACCGGGTGTAGCATTGGAACACCTCAGAAAACCGTCCATCAGGCCGTCCCTAGGAACCGACTCAATCTATGTCCCGGAAGATATAGAACCCAGAGCTGTGCCCATGGACATTGACATGGGAGGTAGTCTTGTGAAACCTGGGATCATCAACAACCTGGGGATCGCCTCGCAGGACCGGGGACCTTCAGCGTGATACGGTGGAGGTTATGCCGGTGGATCAGATGGAAATTGATGAGGACGTGTTCCCTCTGCGAGCAATACCAGCTTGGGCACTGCCTATATTTCAATTCCCGAAAGATGGAACGTTACCCACTGAGGAGGTGTTATCCAGGCAAACTCAAGAGGAGAGCAAAGGCATACACAATCATCAATTCCGAGCTATACAAACGGAGTGTGACCAATGTCCTGCAGCGATGCGTTGACCCGGAAGAAGGGCTTGACATCCTCCGAGATATACATCAAGGGGAGTGCGGGCATCATGCCTCGTCCCGAGCCTTAGTGGCAAAAGCTTTCCGGCATGGATTCTACTGGCCAAGTGCCTTAGAACAAGCAGAAGATCTGGTGAGAAAATGCAATGGTTGTCAGAGGTATGCTACCAAGACACATATGCCTATGTCGGAACTCAAAACCATACCAATCACGTGGCCATTTGCCGTATGGTGTTTGGATATGGTTGGCCCGTTCAAACCAGCAAGGGGGAATATGACTCACATTTTGGTCATGGTGGATAAGTTTACGAAATGGATTGAAGTGAAGCCTATAAGAAAATGTGATGGAGCTACGGCCGTAACATTTCTCAAAGAAATTATCTTGAGATACGGTTATCCTCACAGTATCATAACTGATAATGGCACAAATTTTGCTGAAGGAGCATTCGCGCGATTCTGCCGGGATAAGAAGATCCGGCTGGACGTTGCCTCGGTAGCCCACCCCACATCAAACGGATGAGTGGAAAGATCCAACGGATTGGTATTATCCGGGATAAAACCCCGGCTCATTGAGCCGCTGCAAAGATCAGCAGGGTGCTAGATAGAAGAACTACCAGCGGTATTATGGAGTTTAAGAACAACTCCGAATCGATCAACAGGCTATACGCCATTTTTTCTAGTATATGGGGCAGAAGCTGTATTACCAGCCGACATAGAGCATGATTCGCCTAGGGTCACCCAATACACAGAAGCCGAAGTGCAATAAGCTCGGAAAAATGATGTTGATTTGCTGGAAGAAGCGAGAGAATTGGCATTTTCCAGATCCGCCATATATCAGCAAAATCTCCGATGCTACCATAGCCGGAAAATGAGCCCCCGAGTTTTCCGAGAAGACGATCTGGTGCTCCGGTTGGTACAACATACCGCTGGCATGCATAAGTTATCCCCCCATGGGAAGGGTCGTTCGTTGTGAGCAAAGCAATGCACAATGATTCTTATTATCTTATCGATGCAAAGCCACAGGAAAAGAACAAGGCGGACAGGTCCGGCGAGGAATCTAAGCATCCATGGAATGTAGCTCTACTTCGTCCTTTCTACACTTAGCAGAGAAGTGTGTGTATCCGAGTCTTCTCATATGTCGGTATGTATGCCGGCAATGAGCCTATCAATGAAATGTTGGCACCTCGAGCAGTAACTCGGGGATTGCCTTAATAATATTTGTTGTCTTTTATTATTTATACATCAGCTGGAGTAAGTTGTTCTACTTAGCTCGGATTAGTAGTGTGTGAGCACCAAAAACCCAACTCTTCGACTTGCTGCTAACCAACAAGAATTGGCTTCATGGCAAGCAAGAGAACAAGTTTGGAATTGCGTAGCACATGAAAAATGACTAAGGAAAAGAACTTAATCGAGCCGACGTTTGTTTTTTGGACTAACCTTGTATTTACTTTCAAATTATTATGCTGAATTATTTTGAGCTAAGCCTAAAGTTTCTAAGTATTGTTAAAACAATTTCTGAAGCTCGGATTCGTAAGTCATAAAACCGAATCAAGGTAGACACAAACCGAGCCAGAAGATTGGATGAACAAGAAAATGAAACTCGGGGGCTACGCCCAAGTTGATCCGGCCGATACAATTCCACCCGGCATACCGGGGATCTGATAAATTTTAAAGTGTTTTCACTCAAGGAGCAGCAGGAGGAGGAAGTTCGGCGTCATCTTCGCCTTCTTCGATATCCGAGGCATCGTCCTGTTCACCCTCGTCTGAACCATCTTCTACGTTCTCGGCATTTTCGTCACCAGCGGCTTCCAGGAAGCTCGGACCCTTAGTCCATTCATGAATGGGAGCATATTCAATGAGGCTATGGGCGCAAGCCTGGCGCCGAGCTACCCACTCCGGGTCATTGGTCCATTTGGATCCAGTGCGCGGGCGCGTCAGGAGGTTGAGGTCGATCTGTAGGGGTTCGTAGCATGGAAAACAAAAATTTTCTATCGCATACAAACAAACAAGCCAAGATCTATCTACTAGATTGCAGCAACGAGTCGATGGAATAACTCACCCTCGAAGATTCCAAAGTGTTTAACGAGAGCAGATTCTCGTGGGTGATGTAGTCGTACTCTTTCCGATCTCAAGATCGCGTAGACGATCCTTCGGCGCCAGCGTTCCCATGGCGCTCCTTGATCGGTCACACGTTCGGTACTCGGCGAAGACCTTCCTCTCCCTTGTTCCAAGAGGCAGGAGGTTGTAGCACTCTCCTCGCGATTCCGGCAAGACAACTGGCGTGGTCTGCAGGAGGTAGAGGGAGATCCCGCAGGCTTCGCCTTAAGCCGGGTAGTATGGTGGAGCTTATGAGAGAGGCTATTAGTGGTCTAGTAATTATACACACCAATTAGAAGGCTCTAAACCAATTAGAAGGCTCTAAACCGAAATAGCTCTAAACCGGGGTTTAGATCTAGGGTTTAGTTTAGAGGATAGGATCTAGTAGTGTGCTAGGAGGGGAGGCCCTGCCCCTCCCTTTATAGGTGGGAGGGCCGGCGGCCAAGGGGAGGAGTCCCTCCCCAAGTCGGCCTTGGGAGGCGCTGCCAAGGGGACTCCTCCCAAGTCGGTTTCCTCTCCTCCTTCTCCTCTTTCCAAAATCGCAGTTTGACTTTTCAAACTAGCCGTTTGACTTTTCAAATTAGGATTTGAATTAACCCTTTATTTCGGACAGCGAGAACACTTAGTACATGATGCAATCATTCCAATATGTAATGACACACTCATGTACCCTTCCCCCTCCGGAGTGCCGGACATTCCGGGACCTTCTAGAATGTTCCCGGTGAAAACACCGGAACCATTCCCCAACTCCGAAATGGGACTTTCCTTATATGAATCTTATTCTCCGGACCATTCCGGATCTCCTCGTGATATCCCGGATCCCATCTGAGACTCCGAACAACATTCGGTCTCTTTCTCATAATACCATAACTACTCAAACAACGTCGAATCCTTAAGTGTGTCTCCCTACGGTTCGTGAATTATGCGGACATGATCGAGACACTTCTCCGAACAATAACCAATAGAGGAATCTGGAAATTCATATGGTTCTACATATTTCTACGATTACTTTGCGATCGAATGAACCACTTACATACGATACCAATTTCCCTTTGTCTCACGATATGTTACTTATCCGAGGTTATGATCGTCGGTATCTCTGCATACCTAGTTCATCCTCGTTACTGATAAGTACTCTTTTCTCGTTCCCGTGATATGTGATTCCTTGTGACTAAGTCACATGCTTGCAAGCTAATTGGATGACATTTCACCGAGAGGGCCCAGAGAATATCTATCCGTCATGTGGATGGACAAATCCCACTCTTGATCCATGTGTTTCAACCAATACTTTCCGAACACTCAATGCCACCTTTATAGCCACCCTGTTACGGTGTGGAGTTTGATGACATCAAAGCATCCATCCAGTAAAGGCAATATGCATGATCTCATGGTCGAAGGAATTAGGTTACTATGTATCAGAAAGCATATAGCAATTGAACTATTGAAATGACTTGATCTTTATGCTACGCTTGTCTATAGGAGTATGTCCACCATATCATTCTCCTAACGATATGATCTTGTTGTTGATAACATCTCAATGTTCATGACAAAGAAACCACATCATCAATCAACCAACAAGCTAGTGAAGTATAGAGGCTATACTAGGGACTTCAAATTAAGTTTACAAATCACACAAGTATTAATGGTTTCCTTGTTAATACCATTATAGCATGAATGTAAACATTTATCATAAACACAAAGATATATAATAATAACTACATTTATTATTACCTCTAGGGCATATCTCCAACAGTCTCCCACTTGCACTAGAGTCATCTAATCTAGATTACATGGTAATATACCGAACACCCATGGCGCTTGGTGTTGGTCATGTTTTGCCCTCGGGAGAGGTTTAGTCAACGGATCCGCCACATTCAGATCTGGGTGTACTTTGCAAATCTTTATATCCCCATCCTGGATATGTTCTCGAATAGCGTGAAAACGCAGCTTGATATGCTTCAGCTTCTTGTGTGACCTTGGTTCTTGCGCATTGGCTATGGCGCCCATGTTATCACAGAGATAGACATTGGGTCTAGCGACTTGGAACCACACCCAGCTGTAATGAACTCTTTCATCCATATCGCTTCTTGTGAAGCCTCCAAGCACCATGTATTCCGATTCAGTTGAAGATCTCGCCACAACGCTTTGCTTTGCACTCCTCCATTAACTGCTGCACCATTCAAAATAAATACGTATCCAGTTGTGATTTAGAATCATCCGGATCGGTGTTCCAACTAGCATCGGTGTAACCATTAACAACGCTGTTCATCACCTCCATAAGAAAGAACCATACCCTTAGTTCTTCTCAAGTACTTAAGGATGTTTTTGATCATTGTCCAATGATCCACTCCTGGATCACTTTGATATCTGCTAGTTAGACTAACAGCATATGCGATGTCGGGTCTAGTACATAGCATGGCATACATTAGAGATCCTATGGCTGAGGCATAGGGAGTTTTACTCATCTTTTCTCTATCTTCTGGATGTCGGACTTTGAGTTTTACTCAAGGTCGATTAAGCAACATGGGCAAGAACCCTTTCTTGCTATCTTCCATTCAAACCTCTTTAGAACTTTGTCCAAATATGTACTTTGTGACAATGATATTTGGCTTCGATCTATCTCTATAAATCTTTATGCCTAATATGTAAGCTGCTTCAAGATCCTTCATTGAAAACTATTATTCAAATACTCTTTGACACTATTAAGAAGGTCTACATCATTCCCAATCAACAATATGTCATCCACATACAGATTAAGAATGCTACTGAGCTCCCACTCACTTTCTTGTAAACACAAGCTTCTCCATAAGTTTGTATAAAACCAAAACTTTTGATTACCTTATCAAAACATTGATTCCAACTTCGGGATGCTTGCTTCAATCCATAGATGGACCGTTGAAGCTTGCATACCTTGTTAGCATCTTTAGGATCGACAAAACCTTTGGGTTGTATCATATACAACTCTTCATCAATGTCTCCATTGAGGAATGCTGTTTTGACATCCATCCGCCATATCTCATAATCATAATATGCAGCGATTGCTAACATAATCCTCACAGACTTTAGCTTCATACGGTGAGAAAGTCTCATCGTAGTCAACTCCTTGAATTTGTCGAAACCCTTTTTGCGACAAGTCGAGCTTTATAAACGATAACATTACCATCAAGATCTGTTTTCTTCTTGAAAATCCATTTGTTCTCGACAGCCTTCCGCCATCCTAAGTCCACCAAAGTCCATACTTGGTTTTCGTACATGGATCCAATCTCGGATTTCATGGCTTCTTGCCATTTATTGGAATGGGCTCATCATCGCTTCCTCATATGTCTCGGTCATCGGTGTTGTCAACCAACATGACATTCATAACGGAATCATACCAACTGGAGTGGTACGAGTTCTCGTTGACCTCCGAGGCTCTTCACTGTAACTTCAGCAAGTTTGATCACCATCATTAGCTTCCTCTCTTATTGGTGCAGGCACCACAGAACTTCTTCCGGTCGCGCTACTCGCAATTTCGAGAGAAGGTTCACAACCTCGTCGAGTTCTACTTTCCTTCCAGTCACTTCGAGAGAAATTCCTTCTCTAGAAAGGATCCATTCTTGGCAACGAAGATTTTTCTTGGATCTATGATAGAAGGTATACCCAATAGTTTCCTTGGGTATCCTATGAAGACGCATTTTTCCGCTTTGGGTTCAAGCTTGTCCCTGTAACTTCTTTACATAGGCTTCGATCCCCAAACTTTAAGGAACGACAATTTAGGTTTCTTCCCAAACCATAATTCATATGGTGTCGTTTCAACGGATTTAGACGGTGCCCTATTTAAAGTGAATGCAGTTGTTTCTAATGCATAACCCCAAAATGATAGTGGTAGATCCGTAAGTGACATCATAGAACTAACCATATCTAAGAGAGTTCGATTCTGACGTTCGGACACACCATTCTGCTGTGGTGTTCCCGGCGGTGTCAATCGCGAAAAGTATTCCACATTTCTTTAAATGCTCGCCAAACTCGTAATTTAGATATTCACCTCCACGATCACGTAGAAATTTAATCTTCTTGTTACGTTGATTCTCTACCTCACTTTGAAACTCCTTAAACTTCTCGAAAGTTTCAGACTTATGTTTCATGAAATAGATATACCCATATCTACTCAAATCATCCGTGAAGGTAAGAACATAACGATAACCATCACATGATGCTACACTCATTGGACCACACACATTGGTATGTATGATTTCCAATAAGTCTTGTAGCTCGCTCCATCATACCGTAAAATGGAGTTTTAGTCATTTTACCCATCGACATGCCTCGCATCTTTCAAGTGATTCAAAATCAAGTGATTCAAGAAGTCCATCGAATGGAGTTTCTTCATCGCTTCACTCCAATGTGACCAAGACGCGATTGCCACATATAGGTCGAGTTATCGCGATTTCAAACGTTTAGCTTCAATGTTATTAATATGTGTATTTCTACTATCGAGATTCAATATGAATAGACCATCTATCAAAGGTGCATGTGCATGAAACATGTTACTCATATCGAACAACCATTATTCTCGGATTTAAACAAGTAACCGTCGCAATAAACAAGATCGATATAATGTTCATGCTTAACGAGGCACCAAATAACAATTATTTAAGTATAAAACTAATCCCGATGGTAGATGAAGAGGTAGCGTCAAGCCATGATCACATCAACCTTTGATCCGCTTCCTCACGCGCGCCGTCACCTCGTTCTTCACTAGCTTCCGCTTATTCTGCAGCTCTGTTTGAGTTACAAATATGAGCAACCGAACCAGTATCAAATACCCAGGTACTACTACGAATACTAGTGAGATACACATCAATAACATGTATATCAGATATACCTTTCTTCTTGATGTTGCCGTTCTTCAAATCTGCCAAGTACCTTGGGCAATTCCGCTTCCAGTGACCTTCTCCCTTGCAGTAAAAGCATTCAGTTTCAGGCTTAGGTCAGCCTTGGTCTTCTTCGTCGTGGTAACTTTCTTACCACCCTTCTTGAAGTGTCCCTTTTGCTTAGACTTGCATTTCTTGAATTTGGTGGTCTTATTGACCATCAACACTTGGTGCTCTTTCTTGATCTCCACTTCTGCAGATTTTAACATAGCAAACAGTTCTGGCAACTCTTTGTTCATGTTCTGCATGTTGTAGTTCATCACAAAGTTCTTGTAACTTGGTGGTAGTGATTGGAGGATGCGGTAAACCCCCAAAGTATTAGGAATCACTATACCCAAACTTTGAAGTTTATTTGCGTGCCCAGACATCTTAAGCACATGCTCCTTGGACGGAGCTACCCTCTTCCATCTTGCAGTTAAAGAACTTTTCGAAGCTTCATAACTTTCAATTGCATGAGTCTTAAAGATTAATTTGAGATCCTCGACAATATCATATGGATCTGACTCTTCAAACCTTTTCTGAAGCTCCGATTCTAAACCATACAAGATAGCACACTGAACTATGGAGTACTGATTCTTCCGAGCGAGGTAAACATTCTTTACTTCATCGGTAGCATCAGCTGCAGGTGGGTCACCTAGCGGTGCATCCAGCACATAGGTCAAATTACCAGCTGTGAGGACAATCTCAAATTCGGAACCAATCCACGAAGTTGCTTCCATTGTTTTTCAACTTTTCTTTCTCTAGGAACGCATTAAAATTGATGGTAGGGGCTGCCATTGATCTACAACATATTTGCAATAGTTTAGACTAAGTTTATGACAAATTGAGTTCAAATTAATTAATGAAATTAAACTAGGTGAACTCCCACTCAAAACAACATCCCTCACATTGTTTTAGTGATCACAGACCAAATCCACTACATCAACACCGATCATCACGAGCTGATATAGTTTTAATGGCGAACAATCATCATGTTCATCATATCTACTATATGATTCATGCTTTGCCTTTCGGCGATCCGTGTTCCGAGGCCATGTCATACATGCTAGGCTCGTCAAGATCAAACCTTAGCTTCCGCATAAGCAAATCTGGCTTGCTTACGTTGTATTCACCATGAATCAAAGACACCCGATCATCACGTGGTGCTTGAGCAGCAAGCTTTGTGGTGCATACTAAGGGTGAACACTTTAGAACTTGAAATTTATGTGTATGAGGGATCATCTTATAATGCTACCGTCGTCTACTAAGCAATACAAGATGCATAAAGGATTAACATCACATGCAATTCATAATATGTGATATGATATGGCCTTTCTTCTTTGTGCTTCCGATCTCCATCTTCAAGCACGAATATGATCTCCATCATCACCGGCATAGCATCAAGGTCAATGACGCTTCTTCATGGTTGTCGCACCAGCTTCAACTATTACAACTATTTTGAATAGACACGCAGGTCTTAACATGAAATTAAAGACAACCATATGGCTCTGCCGTTGCCAACTTACAATAAGGAACATTGCATACATCAAATATAATCACAATCATGGCCATATCACATCATCGCACCCCTGCAAAACAACGTTAGACGCTTCTACTTTCTTTGCATATTTTACGTGGTTTTGGGGCTTTCCATAGGTGTCGTTCTAACCTACGAACAAGAACCACAACATTGATACTAGCATTGTTGATTACCCGTTGTAAATTGGATCTTTACTATGCTAGGAGAAACAGGCACCATAAAGCCACTTATGCAAAACGAGTTGCATGTCAAGCGTGGAGCAAGTCTCATGAACGATGTCATGTAAGGTTAGCCGGCCGCTTCATCCCAACATACCGCAAGATGCAAAGTACACAAAAGCAATCTACAATAAAGCATCAACGCCCACAATGACCATTGTGTTCTACTGCAACAGATCTACATATAGACACGGCTCTAATACCACTGTAAGGGTTCGTAGCATGGAAAACAAAAATTTTCTATCGCATACAAACAAACAAGCCAAGATCTATCTACTAGATTGCATCAATGAGTCGATGGAATAACTCACCCTCGAAGATTCCAAAGTGTTTAACGAGAGCAGATTCTCGTGGGTGATGTAGTCGTACTCTTTCCGATCTCAAGATCACGTGACGATCCTTCGGCGCCAGCGTTCCATAGCGCTCCATGATCGGTCACACGTTAAATTTTCGTGAAGACCTTCCTCTCCTTGTTCCAGCGAAGCGGAGGTTGTAGCACTCTCCTCGCGATTCCGGAAGACAATGTGGCGTGTCTGGGAGGTAGAGGAGATCCCGCAGGCTTCGCCTTAAGCGGTGCGGTATGGTGGAGCTTATGAGATAGGCTATTAGTGGTCTAGTAATTAGACACACCAATTAGAAGGCTCTAAACCAATTAGAAGGCTCTAAATCAAATAGCTCTAAACCGGGTTTAGATCTAGGGTTTAGTTTAGAGGATAGGATCTAGTAGTGTGCTAGGAGGAGGCCCTGCCCTCCCTTTATATAGGTGGGAGGGCGGCGGCCAAGGGAGGAGTCCCTCCCAAGTCGGCCTTGGGAGGCGCCAGCCAGGGACTCCTCCCAAGTCGGTTTCCTCTTCTCCTCCTTCTCCTCTTCCAAAAATCGGCGGTTTGACTTTTCAAACTAGCCGCTTGACTTTTCAAATTAGGATTTGAATTAACCCTTTATTTTGGACAGCGAGAACACTTAGTACATGATGCAATCATTCCAATATGTAATGACACACTCATGTACCTTCCCTCCGAGTGCCGGACATTCCGGGACCTTCTAGAATGTTCCCGATGAAAACACCGGAACCATTCCCAACTCCGAAATGGGACTTTCCTTATATGAATCTTATTCTCCGGACCATTCCGGATCTCCTCGTGATATCCCGGATCCCATCCGAGACTCCAACAACATTCGGTCTCTTTCTCATAATACCATAACTACTCAAACAACGTCAATCCTTAAGTGTGTCTCCTACGGTTCGTGAATTATGCGGACATGATCGAGACACTTCTCCGAACAATAACCAATAGAGGAATCTGGAAATTCATATGGCTCCCACATATTTCTACGATTACTTTGCGATCGAATGAACCACTTACATACGATACCAATTTCCCTTTGTCTCACGATATGTTACTTATCCGAGGTTATGATCGCGGTATCTCTCGCATACCTAGTTCATCCTCGTTCTTGATAAGTACTCTTTTCTCGTTCGTGATATGTGATTCCTTGTGACCAAGTCACATGCTTGCAAGCTAATTGGATGACATTTCACCGAGAGGGCCCAGAGAATATCTATCCGTCATGTGGATGGACAAATCCCACTCTTGATCCATGTGTTTCAACCAATACTTTCCGAACACTCAATGCCACCTTTATAGCCACCCTGTTACGGTGTGGAGTTTGATGACATCAAAGCATCCATCCAGTAAAGGCAATATGCATGATCTCATGGTCGAAGGAATTAGGTTACTATGTATCAGAAAGCATATAGCAATTGAACTATTGAAATGACTTGATCTTTATGCTACGCTTGTCTATAGGAGTATGTCCACCATATCATTCTCCTAACGATATGATCTTGTTGTTGATAACATCTCAATGTTCATGACAAAGAAACCACATCATCAATCAACCAACAAGCTAGTGAAGTATAGAGGCTATACTAGGGACTTCAAATTAAGTTTACAAATCACACAAGTATTAATGGTTTCCTTGTTAATACCATTATAGCATGAATGTAAACATTTATCATAAACACAAAGATATATAATAATAACTACATTTATTATTACCTCTAGGGCATATCTCCAACACGATCTTCTCATACCACATGAGTATGTGGTGAAGAACGGTCTCAGCTGCGGCACGTCTAGCGGACTCCCTCCAAAGGTCGAGCTGGGTCTCGACTTCCATCAGCTTTTCAGCGAGAATTGCGGTTCTCTCCGGAGTGTCTTCGCCAGGCCAGAACGTGTTGAAGATTCGGACTGCAACGTCAAGGAGATCCTTGCCGTAATTCTTGATGATTTCCATGCGAGATGACAGGCTGACCAACAGGTTCTCCATGTCATAGGGAATGTCTTCACCGTCAGGAGCAACGGGAGTACCCCTATCTCGGTGGAATTTGGCAACGGCGGCGCTCGCAATGGGAGTACCCTCTGGAAATTTGCCTAAAAACAAGACAAGAGAAGCAAGTAATGAAAAGACATGTGAGGTAACCCGGAGAAATATGCCAGATAAGGAAAAGGAACTTACGTAAAATGTGGCTGTGGATCCGGGTCAATTCCTTGTTACAATCATCACGTCTTTTGCGGAGCTGCACCAGTTCAGCGTTCGCCGACTCAAGCTTGACGTCGGCCTCCTGGAGAAGCTCTCGATCCTTGGCAATTTGGAGATTGAGGCGCTCGCGCTCTTCGGTGTAGTCCTGGCTAGCCTTTTCAAGCTCGGTTTGGTGCTGCGCTTTCATCTTCTTCATTTCTGCCTTTAACTTGGCAATCTCGTCATCCTTGGTTCGAAGGAGGGCAAGCTCATGGTCTTTCTTCTTGAGCTCGGCCTGATGCTGCCCTGCTTGTTCGAGAAAATGCAGCATCATATCAGGCACGGGCACACTATCTTCCAGCGATACTGAAATAGTTTGTTAACCCGGCAAAGCCGAGGTATGAATGTTCGCCGAGACAAGGAGAAAAGGAGATAGAAAGCAAAGCAAGGTCGGACAAAAGTATCTTACCTTAATCTGATCCAGATTCTTCCTCATAAGCTTGTTCTCAGCCTCCACCCCAGCTGCGAAAACCGAATGACGGATTAGTTTGGCAGAAAAAGATGAAGGAAAACAGAAAAATGTGAAGAAGAGAACTTACCCCTTTTCTCGTGCTCAGTGAGATGTGCATTGTGCTTTGCGAGCAGCATTTTGTGAGTGTCCAGGAGACGCTGGAACTCAGCGCTCCGGTGGTTGGTGGTCACCTGAAAAGAGTACCAAAATTTAGCTTAAGCCTTGTGCATATTAGAAGTGTACAAGATCCAGGCCAAATGGAACTTAACCCGGCTCTAGGTGTGTGCATATTCGAAGTGTACAAGATCCGGGCCAAGTGGAACTTAACCCGGCTCTAGGTGTGTGCATATTCGAAGTGTACAAGATCCGGGCCAAGTGGAACTTAACCCGGCTCTAGGTGAGTGCATATTCGAAGTGTACAAGATCCGGGCCAAGTGGAATTTAACCCGGCCCTACGTGTGTGCATATTCGAAGTGTACAAGATCCGGGCCAAGTGGAACTTAACCCGGCTCTAGGTGTGTGCATATTCGAAGTGTACAAGATCCGGGCCAAGTGGAACTTAACCCGGCTCTAGGTGTGTGCATATTCTAAGTGTGCAATATCCGGGCCAAGTGGAACTTAACCCGGCTCTAGGTGTGTGCATATTCGAAGTGTACAAGATCCGGGCCAAGTGGAACTTAACCCGGCTCTAGGTGTGTGCATATTCGAATTGTACAAGATCCGGGCCAAGTGGAACTTAACATGGCTCTAGGTGTGTGCATATTCGAAGTGTACAAGATCCGGGCCAAGTGGAACTTAACCTGGCTCTAGGTGTGTGCATATTTGAAGTTGTCAAGGAGCTACGTTAGTTTTCTAAGGAGCATCCGGCCGAGTAACAAGTTACTCCCCCGGAGGCTCGGGGACTAATGGTTATATCACTAATATCTACGGCATGCTAAAGAAAAGGTGAAGTAACGTACCTCCATCATCCGACCCGCGAGGTTAATTGCCTTAGCGGCTGTGTTCATTTGAGCAGAGAACTCGGCGGGACCGAACTTCTCCGGGAGATCATCGTTGTAGACGAACTCCGCCTTGTTCCAGTTGTTCATAAACTCGATCAAGGTTGGAGGATATCACTCACCGCTGAGCATGTGGGGCGCCACCAAGCCCTTGGCATGCGCTTCACTCCTCTCAACCTGAGCAAGGGCCGGACTGGTGTGCAGAACAAGTTGCTGCGCATTAGCTGGCTCGGCAGGGGCATCCTTCGGTGCTGGAGGCTTCTTGGCAAGCATGGATGTGAGGGTGCGCTGTCCAGACTCGACGGACGCTGCCCTGGTGGCGTCAGGGGATTTCTTGCCTTTGAGCTGCTGAGAGGAGGAAGTGGTTGCAGCAGATTTACCCTTGGGAGCTGCCTAGGTGCTTTCTCGCCGAGACTGAGAAGACTCGGACAAGGCGGAGGGGCTTGGTGTTGCTGCTTTGGCTGCTGGCGCTAGAGTTAGTGCTGGTGCTGTTTTCTTCTTTGGAGGAGGTACTGAAGTAGACTCGGTAGCGACTAGTTGCGGCAGAGCCGAAGTGGTGGATGTCGCTGCCTCGGCTGGGTCCATCTCCCCCGCTCCGAGGTTGCCCCCCTCTTGATGAGGTGGGATGGAACCCGGAGCAGCCGCTGAACCCTCCAGAATAGGGCTCAGTGGGCGTGATTCGTCGCCACGCGGGGGAGAAGGGCTGAGTCGGAGCGGCGAAGTGATGCTAGATCCACTCTGGGGGACCTCCACCGCAGCTCTGCCAAATCAAATAATGTCAGATGAGAAACTATAACGATGTAAGAACAAGTAAATGGCAGAGGGAAAAAGAGTCTTACGCATCCGAGGTGAGTGGCTCCTTGGGCTTCCGAGCCCTTCGTGCTGGGGCCTTGGTTGCAGGCTTGGAGGCAGTCTTATCCCCGGACTTCTTTTGCCTTTTGGTTGGCTGAGAAGGTCCGAAGGATGAAGTGGATGCGGCTTCCTTTTCTTCTTCGGCGCAACCGGAACAGGGTCACCCACGGCAAGGGGAGGGTCCTCGTGGATCTGCCCACCGGGGTTAGCTGATGCCGGGAAAGCATAAGAAAGGGGTACAACGTCAAATGCTTCCATCACCTCAATATCCGAGTCATCTTCATCGTCGGGCCAATCTCTAATAGAAGAGAGTTTACCGGTGGGTCGCTTGGTCGCGTCGGACATTGGGAGGAACATCTCCTGGTCCGGTTCTTCCTCATCCAAGCTCTCCCGATCAGGCGCACATTTGAGGGTGGGGTCGGTGCCATCCTCGATAGTCTGCTGAAGGAATTGCTAAAGGAGAAAAAAGACAACGGAGTTAAAATACAACAGCAACCGATATAAGATCTGATTCGGAGAGCGTATGTGGCACAAAGCTTACCACGGGAGAAAGCCTATCCCGGCAATAGTGCTCAATTCCCCACATCCACTCAGAGGAGAAGTCCTTGTGGGTGGTGAAGAGGGCCTTGACCCGGCGATAGATTTCTGTGTTACTCAGCTCGATAGACGAAGTCTGGTTGGGGTCGCGGCCCCAGCTCATGTGGCACACCTTGTGGGTGCGTTTCTGGAGAGGGGAGATCCGGTTGCGGACGAAGGTGATCATGGCGTCCTCGTTGCGCAACCCGAGCTCCTTCAGCTCCGTGAACCTTTTATTGACTTGGTTGGCCAAGACGGTGGGCTTCTTGGGGACAACGTCCCATAACTCCGGGTTAGGAGGACCCGGAGCATGGGGGCGAAGCCGGACCAAATCCTCAGTGCCTTCATTCCGAACATAGAAGAAGGTCCGGGCCCATCCTTTGCAGGAATCCAGACTGATAACCCGGGGAAAGACGGAGAACCTCCGAGGTGAAATGGACGCAGCGCCGAACTGCGTAAGTTGTTTATCCTCCGGCTCTAGATCTACATTCAGAATTACATTACGACGAAGGCCAAAAAACGGGATCCATAGCTCCTTCATGAGCCATAGTCCGGCGTAGCCTTCGATCGTAGAGGCAAAAGCAGAGAGAGAAGTGATGGCATTGGTAGGAAGGTGATGCGGCTGGAGTTCATAGGTATTCAACCAATCGTGGAAAAAGTCGCTAACTGGTAAACCGAACCCCCGCTAGAAGTGTGACAAGAACACCACAAACTCACCCAGATTGGGTGAGGGCGCGAGTTCGGCAGAGGCAAGGCGCGCAATGACTCCGGGGGGATGCGCCTGGTGCGGTAGAGCCAGTCCAGGTCGTCCTAACAGACCCAGGAGCCAGCCCACGCACCGCGGTCCGCCGTCGCGGTGTCCTCCTCCATCTCCTGCTCAGCAACGATGAGCTCCTCTTCTGTCATCTCAAGTTCATTACCCTCACTGTCGCTAGCGGTAGTGGGGACAGCGGCCTAGATTGACAGCGATCCATGGCGGAGGAGGTGCGCAGCAGCGACGGCGATGCAGATGCGCGTGGAAACAGTGTGGCGACGGTGCTGCTACTCAGATGCGCAGGCGGCGACGCTATCGCGGGAGAAGATGAAGAAGGAGAACTAGAGGCAGAGGGGCGCAGAAGTGGGAAAAATCCTAAGGGGTGTGCTCCTCCCCTATTTAACCACTCCCTCGAGGGGGAAGTGGGATCGTGTCATGAGAGCACGCCACACGGTGTGGCCGTGTATAGCCCGCATCGACCAATCAGCAGCAAGCCACACGGAAGGCCACAGGGTGTAGCTGATCCCATGACGTGACACATTGATGCGGTTAACGAGGAGGCATGTGTGACATGACCCGCGCGCAGTGATAACTAACAATTACTGCGGTGGTTACTGTGGCTGGCCCTTAAAATGAGGCAACCTAATGATTAGCCTCCACGTGGGTTAGCGTACGAGAGAAGGAAAGAAGAACCGGATGATACCATGGTAACCCGGCCAGCAAGTGAGAACTTGGAATGTGCCAAGGGAAGGTAAAACCATGAGGTCTGAGTTAAGGTAGTAACCCGACCAGCAAGTAAAAACTTGGAACGTGCCAAGGGAACGTAAATCCATACAACCCGAGATAAGTAGGAAACTCGGAGAAGGAGCACAAAGCTCGGTGGAATTGAACCTGTTGTGGCCTTAGCGGCTAAGGCAACTAAGACCGCACCAGCTTCGGGGACTAATGTTGGGGGATACCCCCGTGTAGGGTCACGTCGGGGTATAAAGGCCGAGTTAGCCGAGGTACGGCAAGGTCAAAGCGAATGCTAGCCGAGTTACCTCAAGGCAGGCCGAATCTCGGGGTAACCCGGACCAGGGGGTGTTCACCTAACTGATTCTCATCCGACTTAAGCAGTGAGCCGGATAGATAAATCTAACTTGTATGCAGGAACAGGTGTGACCGGATCCTCCACGATTCGGGTCATAGCAAGCTTCTAGCAGAAGGAAGGAATCTCGCTGGTCAAAAGTAACCCCGATCGCCTGCTGGCGAAAGCGAAGGCAGAAGGCAGGACCACCGAGGCGTGGTACGACAGGTGACGACGCCCTGTCACCGACGTAGCGCCGCAGAGGCTCACGTAGCCTCTGCATGGGTGACGCGGGGGAAAAGCACCCCGGTCGGTTTGCTATTTTGGGTGGAGGCATCTAGGGACTCTGTAGAAAGGGTTGGGTTCTACTGATTGATCTCTAGTTGGTCTTGTACGGGTTAGCCAGTGGTGAGAGTAAGAGAGTCCCTTCTTCCTCCTCTCCCCAATACAGCTCTAGGATCACTTGTAATCTGTGAAGTGAATCGAATACAAAGCTTCTGTGTGAGGAATCACCTCACTATCCCTCCCTGGCCCTAGTGCATTTAGTCCCCACCTTAGGCCTATCCATGGCATCTGCCGTGACACCACCACGACAGCCGATCCTAGAGAAAACACCGACTCGGTGCTGGAGGAAATTGGAACAAACGCCGACGTACCCGCATCCTCGGATGAATCGATGACGTTAGCAGATTTCCGAAAGTTCTCCGCGAAATATGAAGAGGAGTATAACTCCAAAGCTACATAAGAAGGAGAAGCCATGGATGAAGGATCCGGGGAACACTCTCCCAAAGCACAGTATGACATGGACGTCGGGGATAATCCCGAAGTCCAGATGTCCGAAAGTACCGATCAGAGCTTGACTCCGGGAAACGGACCCAAAGCTGTCTTTGCTACCGGCGCTGCCAAGAAGGCAAAGAAGAAGAACAAGAAAAACAAGACCCCGACAAAAGACCCTCTGACAGAGGAGGTGATTACCGAAGAATACGAAGAAGACTCAGATGGAGCGCTTATCCCAGAAGAGCCGAAAAAAGAAGCATCGGTGGATGGACACGTGATCACCGAAGGTGCGCGTAAACTCATCGATGCCGCATTAACCACACCTATCCCTACAGCCGCAGAACTTACTGCGGATGAGCTGGACGAAAGGGCGTAGGCCCTAGAAGCGCGTCGTCAGCAACTCCTCGATGAAGCCAAAAACATCGAGGTGGATAAGAAACGCATGTCAAACAAGGAATACATGTCTCGTTTACATCAGAAGACACGGAAGCGTCACATAGATGACAACCAATTCCCACGTGTCCGTGCCGTTCTTTTTGGAGATGAGATGGGGAAGCCACGGAAAGATAGCCATGGAGATTGGGTATATCCAACACCAGTACAGAATACCGTGGCAGCCCGAGAAATTCTATCGGCTAATCCAGGACCGGAGGAGATCCGCTTGGGTATCAAACTACTCAACAAGGGACTAGAGCAGCAAAAGGTCACCCTGTCCGGAAGTCAAAAACTGGTCTCAGATTCTGACCAATGACGCACAGATTCGGCATGGGCTGGCGTAAGATCCCATTACATCCGGGCACAGTATCATCACCCCGAATGTCGGGAAGACAACTATTCAAGAACCGGATCTTTAGGACAGCATCACAAAACTTCGCGTAACTGGAGCAACGTCGCCCCAGCGGCCGAGAAATACGCCATTGCCACCTTGAATCTGACGAACCCTTCCCGACAAGAATCTAAGGATCGAAGGGGAGAAGATAAAGAAAAACGACGGGAGGAGGATCATCAAAAGATGCCACCTCCTAAACACATAAGCCGTCCGGCTGAGCCTCACCATGGTGGGAACGACGGACGAAGAAACGACGGAAACCATGCTGGGACAAGCCGGCAAGGGGCTCGTCGTAGTCAAGACCCTCTCCGGAATCGGAATAATGACATTCTGGACAGAGGCCGGCAATCATACGGAAACTATCCAGCTGCTCCACCCTCTCCACCACATAGTCATCACAACGGCTCCCATGGAGGGCAAGGAGAATGACATGGAGGAGGAGGTGGTGGCAGAAGCCGAAGTCCGGCTCCACGGCACCGCAACCACAGCCGGCATTCGGGACGATCTCTATCCCCGAACATCGCAAGGCACATGATCAATTCCAACATAGAGGCTCGGCGCTATGACAACGATGATTTCCACGTGGGCCCAAAGTGCTTCGGACCACGCATCAGAGCTACAAAATTCCCGGAAGGATTTGCTATCTCAAGACATATCCAAGCCTACGATGGCATTGCTCGGCCAGATACCTAGCTACATGACTTGTTCCAAGCTTGCTGCATCGCCAAAGGCGGAAATAGCCTGGTCGCAACCCGATATCTCCCACTTATGTTGCGAAAGACGGCGCGATCATGGCTCAATGAACTTCCGGAGAACACCATCCATAAATGGTATGACATGCAAAGTGCGTTCTTTCGTAATTTCGAAGGCACATATCGGAGGCCCTGTTCGGTCGGAGACCTACAACGTTGCACCCAGAAAGCCGGAGAAACTTTCCGAGATTATCTTGGACGATGGATCGACACCAAGAACTCCTGTGAAGGAGTAAATGACCAAACTGCGATTGAAGCTTTCATTGCAGGTCTCCCAATTGGTCTACTGCGTCATCGCTTGAAGTGTGACAAGGTCACTGATTTGGGAGAGATGATAGAAACAGCGAGCAAATATGCGAATCTGTGACGATGTAGAGGGATTACTCAACGTCCTAGCTGTACCTCAGTCGGCAAAAACAAAGCAACAGGCTCAGAAACGTAAGAACACCTCGGAGGAAAAACCCAACACGGAAACAGCGGTGGTTACTACTGTTTCCGGGTCTGCAGGACGAGGAGGACGTGGCGGAGGCCGCGGGCATGGCCGTGGGACTTCAAGGGTCCAAGGTAGAGGAGAACAGCAACCAGGCAAAACCTACTCTTGGGCCGACATTGCCAATAACCCATGTGTGCATCACCTAGATGCCAATGGGGGCTCGTCCCACACCAACGCTGAATGTCGTTTCAATGACGACATCAAAAGAGATGACACCGCGGGCTATAAAGCTAAGTTGAAGAAGGGAAAGAAAAATCCCGAAAAGGACAAAGAGACCAAGGAAGATTCCAACATGGAGGAAGCCGATGCTTCAAATCCCAAGTCGGAAGGGAAGAAGACTTTTCCCACCAAGAAGGACACTTATGTCACTTTCCTCGGATCTCAACCAGCAAAGATCAAGAAAGCAGTTCTACATGAGCTCAATGCAACAGTTCCGGCTGTCCCACAGTATCTGGACTGGTCTGAAGTGGCAATCACATTTGACCGTGATGATCATCCGCCTAAGTTACACAGGCGAGGAAAATACGCCTTAATCGTCAACCCACTTATTGATGGTTATGGTTTCTCCAAGACCCTCATGGACGGTGGTAGCGGCATCAATATTCTCTATGTCAAAACGCTACGCCGGATGAAGATCTCGGAGACCCAGCTGAACCATAGCTCTGTGATTTTTCACGGAGTTGTCCTAGGAAGACAAGCTAATTCCCTGGGAGAGATTACTTTGGATGTTACCTTTGGAACTCCAAAGAATTATCGAACGGAGGCACTTTCCTTCGAAGTGGTCCCATTCAAGAGCGCATACCACGCTATATTCGTACGTCTGACTTACTGGGCTTTTATGGCTCGTCCGTGTTACATTTACAATATGATGAAAATTCCAGGTCCCAACGGCGTGATCACCATCAGGGGAGACCCGAAGAAAGCGCGAGAGTGTGAGGATGGAAATGCCGCCTTTGCCGAAGCCGTGCTGCACGCCCAGGAGTGCTAGGAGATCAAGAAGAGCATAGATCCATCTGAGATGCCCGTAATGAAGAAGGAGGTGACCAAGCCAAATTCCGGAGTTAAGGGCATCAGAAGAGACGAAGAAAGCACCGTTGAAGGATGATGACCCCTTCAAGGTGACCCAGATAGGCGTAGGCCTATATAGCGCAGAGGAAAGCACGCTCGTCAAGTTCCTCCAAGAAAATCAAGATATCTTCGCATGGCAGCCATCTGACATGACCGGAGTACCTAGGGAACTTGCCGAGCACTCTCTAAATGTAAACCCGAACGCTAAACCCGTCAAACAGTCCTTACGATGGTTTGGCAACGAAAAGCGTAAGGCAATAGCTAAGGAACTAGCACGACTCGAGTTAGCCGGATTCATAGAAGAGGTCATCCACACTGAGTGGTCGGCCAATCCTGTAATGGTCCCTAAAAAGGACACCACTGATTTAAGAATGTGTGTTGATTATACTGCCTTGAACAAGGCTTGTCCAAAAGATCCATTCGCTTTGCCTAGAATTGATCAAGTTATCGATTCTACGGCAGGCTCGGAACTCCTATGTTTTCTCGACGCATATTCCAGTTATCACCAAATCCGGATGAAGGAATCTGACAAAGTCAAAACTTCATTCATAACCCCTTTCGGAACCTTCTATTTTTTTACGATGCCCTTTGGTCTGAAGAACGCAGGAGCTACGTACCAGTGCACGATGCAGCGTTGCCTCCATGACCAACTCGGACGCAATGTACACGCATACGTGGATGATATCGCGGTGATGTCCAAAAAGATAGAAACGCTAATTTCCGACTTGGAGGAAACGTTCGCCAATCTACGAAAATATAACATCATGCTTAACCCGAAGAAATGCTTCTTTGGAATACCAGCTGGAAAATTGTTAGGTTTCATCGTGTCTCAAAGAGGCATAGAGGTGAACCGAGACAAAATCAAGGCTATACTCAATATTTCCAGGCCAACTCACCTGAAGGACGTACAAAGATTAACTGGCTGCATCGCTGCGGTCAGTCGATTTGTAAGCCGGCTTGGTGAAAGAGCCGCACCATTATACAAACTCCTAAAAAAGACCAAAGATTTTGTTTGGACTGACAAAGCTGAAGCTGCACTACAAGACCTGAAGAAAGTACTCTCATCTGCTCCTATCCTTGCAGCGCCGGAACCTCGGGAAACGATGTTGCTTTATATTGCTGCGACAAATAAGGTCGTTAGTATCGTCATGGTGGTGGAGAGACCAGAGGAAAATCAGGAACACCTGGTGCAGCGTCCGACTTACTTTGTCAGCAAGGTCCTGACAGAATCAAAACATCGATATCCGCACTATCAAAAGTTGGTTTACGGTGTTTTTCTAGCATCTCGTAAGTTACGACACTATTTTCAGGAGCATCCAATTACCGTGTGACGAGGTTTAATCTCGTCAATGCCCATTGTTATGGACTTGGGTTTTGGAGAAGATGGGGATGCTGGAGATCATGGCACGGTTAACAGACAAGCAACCAGGGGACACGAGATTTACCCAGGTTTAGGCCCCCGGAGGGAAAACCCTACTCCTGCTTGTCTGCTCTTTGATTACGGCGGAACCGAAGGTTACAGGGTGTGTAGATTTGATCTGGCGTGGAGGTGTGTATGTCGTGTGTTATCGTCGTCCTCCTCGCTGGACCCTCCTAGCCTTTATATATGAGGAGGCTAGGTCTCGAAAATATCTGAGTAGGTTACAAGTTGTATTCAAACTCTAGTCTTGTTCTCCAAGGATCCGAAGGCGTCATGGGCCTTGGCCACCCGAAAATCTTCATGGGCCAGCGTATATCTGCCATGGGCCTTCCTTGGGCTGGACTAGGTATGCTGAAGTTACGTACCCGTAGGGTATAACCATGTCACCGTGGTGAGCAAAGCTCCCATGAGAGATAATCAACAACAGTGACGCCACAGGACATATCGCCAAATGGGGCATAGAGCTTTTAGCTTTCGATATTGAGTACAAACCTCGGACAGCAATCAAATCCCAGATCCTTGCTGACTTTGTCGCTGATTGGACAGAGACAAAGGAGAATATGATACTCCCTGAGTCGGAATATTGGACCCTCTTTTTCGACGGGCCTAAGGCTCGAGGGGGCTCGGGGGCTGGCGTGGTGCTCAAATCACCCCAAGGAGATAAACTTTTATACGTGTTGTAGATCCACTTCACAGTGACAAACAATATTGCCGAGTATGAAGCACTGCTATATGGAACCTGGATTGCTAAGGACATTGGCATCCGACGTTTGATGTGTTACGGAGATTCAGATCTTGTTGCTCAACAAGTGTCGGATATTTGTAATGCAAATAAACACATGGCAGCATATAAAGCTGTCATGGATGATCTATCTAAATCGTTCGAAGGGTTTGAAGTTCAACACATCCCTCGAGAAGAAAATGAGGAAGCAGATGCACTATCTCGGATAGGTTCTGCGTGGAAAGAGGTCCCGGATGGTGCTTTTTTAGAGCACCTCAAAGTCCCCTCAATAAAGGGAGTAGATGAGGAATATCCGCCCAAATCCGACTCACCTTTAATAACAGTTCTGGCTGTAATTCCCACCTGGACTCAACCCTACCTCGATTATTTGGTAGATAGTAAATTACTCGAAGACGAGGTGCTGAGCCGGCAGATTATCCGACGAGCTAAATCCTATGCTATTGTTAAAGGCGAGCTCTATAAACAGAGTGTTTCTGGGGGGTTTTTCAACGCTGTGTATCTCCGGAAGAAGGAGTGGAAATCTTAAGGGAAATCCATGAAGGTGAGTGTGGTCACCACGCTGCAGCCAAACCTTTAGTGGCAAAAGCTTTTAGACATGGATTTTTCTGGCTTACAACTCAGGCAGATGTCGAACGATTAGTCAAGACGTGGAAAGGCTGCCAAAAGTACGCCAAGCAAGCTCATGTTCCGGCTGATCAGTTGCAAACAATACCTATAACATGGCCCTTTGCGGTCTGGGGGCTTGATATGGTAGGACCTTTTAAACGAGATCCAAGTGGATTTACTCACCTCTTAGTGATGGTGGATAAATTCACCAAATGGATTGAGGCTAAACCCGTCACAAGTTGTGATGGAGCAACAACCAAAAGATTTGTCGAGCATGTTATAATCCGGTATGGTTATCCGCATAGCATTATCACGGACAACGGGAGTAACTTTTCTATGGGAGAATTGGCTGAATTCTGCGACGAGTAAAATATCCGGCTTGACATTGCGTCAGTCGCACATCCACAGGCTAACGGACAAGTCGAAAGAGCAAATGGTTTAATTCTACAAGGCCTTAAACCGAGACTCGAAGCACCACTCGGACGTGCTGCGGGGGCTTGGGCAGAGGAACTACCCTCTATAATTTGGAGTTTACAAACAACTCCAAATAGGTCAACAGGATACACACCTTTCTTCTTGGTCTATGGTGCAGAAGCAGTTCTTCCTAGTGATTTGATTCATACTTCTCCTAGAGTGGCCGCGTATATCGAAGAGGATGCCGATATTTCTCGATAAAATGATCTCGACTCAGTCGAAGAAGTTCGTGTCGTTGCTAAAATGAGATCTACAGCCTATCAGCAGAAGTTACGCAAGTATCATAGCCAGAGAGTCCGAAATAGATCCTTCAATAAAGGTGATTTGGTTCTCTGGCTTGTGCAACAAAGAAAGCACAAACTTTCCCCAGTATGGGAAGGGCCCTTTTTAGTTAGTCGAGTATTGCACAATGGATCGTATTACTTAACTGACATGAGGCCAATCAAAGAAAGACCTGCTACTAAGAAGAGAAAGAGAGCTGGAGGCAGTACAAATCCAGATGAGTTAGACAGACCATAGAATATTGCTCAGCTACGTCCCTTTTATTCTTATTTTATCCTTCTTTATAAACATATATATGTACATGTTCTGTGAGAAATAAAAGTTTTGGTTACCTCAAGTTTTTTCTGAGAAGTTCTTAAACCATCTTATTTCCGAATGATCATGTCATAGTCGAAAATCCCAGAATGCTTGAAAGTACTTTATACTCATATTTGTTCTGGTTTAGATTTCCGATTCTAAAAACTGCTACCTTCGGGTATAACTCTAAAGTTTCTAGTCTTTACTTTGGTTATTTGTCTGATTGCTAGATGCGGGCATTTTCTGAGTAGTGAATTGTTGGTACTGGAAGCCGGCTTAGTTTCCGAGTTTAAACTGGTTTAGCAATTGAGCTTCGTTGCTCGGCAAAGTTTCCGACAGAAGGTTTAGCCGGCTCACGAAAGGGACGAGGTGGAAAGCCAGATAAACTATAAGTAGAGACGAAAAAATACAAGTGCTTATGTAAACATTTCAGGCACATAAAAATTTTTCAAAGCCAAAAAGTGCTAAAAAGATCAAAAGCTTAGCACTAGCAAAGTTAAAGTATTACATATTTACAAACGCATCATGTTTTTTCCGGAATAATACATAAGTTTCTGGTCTACGATGCAGGAGGAGATGAAGGAGCTGCCGGCTCGCTGGTTACTTCGCCTTGATATCGTTCCGAGATGTCCGCATCCGAGTTGGTGCGTTCATCGTCGGAAACTTCTGTTGGTTCTTCCGGAGGAGGAGGCGGAGTATCCACGCGGGTGAAGAAGGGGATCTCATAGCTGGTCAGGTCAGCCACGTGACACCCATATCCGGCGCAGGAGTGCATGATGGCTTGAAGGTCTTGCTCCTGGTCGTCTTCGTCTACCTTGCAGTACCCTCTGGTCACTTGCCATATCTCCATGTTTCCATGGTGGCTCATGACCATGGTGAGAGCGTTCTAAGCAGTAGTCCGCGCGTAGGACATGTTCCAGTCCTGAACAAGTTGCGGCATCTCCTTCACCTTGTCCCACACCTAGAAGTCCGACATGCCATCTTGAGAGCTTCGCCGATGTCCTCAAGGGACTGGCGCAAGTCATGAAGCAGGTCACCGACTTGGGTAAGCCGGTGGGTGCGGGGATCGGAGGAGGAAGAGTCCGTCAAGTTCAGAGGACCTACACAAAACAAGTTAAGAAAAAACCGACATTGGTAAAAGTCGAAGACAGAGACAAGTCAGATAGATGGAACGTACCAAAAATGACGTCGTCAATTTTGGTCTTCTCCTCCCGGAGACTCTGGAGTTCAACCCGGAGCGCCTGGGACATATCCTTCTCTCTTCCAAGCTCATTTTTGAGATCCGAGATTATTTTATCTTGAGCAGCGATCTTGCGATCACGCTCATCAGTGGCCATGGAAGAAGATTCAAGGACTTGAGCTATGCTCCTTTCATGATCCGCCTTAAGCTTATCCAGCTCTTGGCTTAGTCCCTTGTTCTCCACCACCAGGGTCTTGAGGTTCTCGACCTCTTCAATCATGGCGACGGATTGTTTCACCAGCGCTGTAAGTCAAAAAGAACAAAAGTTCAGAAAAATTCGACATTGAAAATAACAAGGACAAGGTTTGAGTCTCGGAATATTTACCTTCAGCCTCATCCTTGGCAACCTTAAGCTCAGCATTTTTAAGCCGGAGAGCTTTGATCTCTCTCTGCTTATCGCAGACATTGGTCAGTAATTCCTGGTTATAGGAACATACTTTCTGTAAGTCAGAATACCCAAGGTTAGAAGGCTACTTAAGGCTCGGGCTAATATTTTTGCTAAAATATCAGCACGAGCCTTGGGGGCTACACTAGTTCGTTCTTTGGCATCCTAATGAATCATAAACCCGGATTGTTTATCCTACTTCATGCTTGGGGGCTAGAGGATATGATATAAAATACAATAAAGGAAAAATAGGAGTTGGAAATCCGACTTACATATTGTTCGCAGGTGAGTTTATCCAGACCCGCGTTCACTTCAGCAGCCACCTTCTCGGCGAGAGTCAGAGGAATCACTGGAGCTATTGGAAGCTCACCGGTCCTAATCCTCTCGTCGCGAAGGCGGACTTGGGCGAGAAGGTCAGAGAACTTGACGTCCTCTGCTTCTTGCGCTTCCTCTTTGGGGGATAGATGGCTTTTCTCTAGGCATTGCCTGGCGAGCCGCTAGATTTCTTCAGCAGATTTCCGAGACAGGCCAAACTTGGCCAGTCCCGGATTGTTGATGAGGTTTTCGGCAAAGGTTTCAGCCGAGGGATCATTATCCGAAGAGGGTTCACCCTTATTTAGATCTGACGCACTCGTGGTGACGTCAGTTTGCGATGCAAGGTTTGCAGGCCCCGTTGAAGGAGCCGGATCTTCTGAAGCGTTCGACGAGATAACCGGCATTGCAGAAGGTTGAGGGGCAGGAGTCGGAGGAGCCATGGCAGGGGAAGCTATGGTAAGCTTCGTCTGCCGCAGCGGCTTCGAAGGAATCCCTTTCCCCTTGGCCTTGACGAGCAGTTTTGCTCTGAGAATGTAGTAAAGTCGGAAAACATTACATCTCGAAAAGAAATTTGAGTAAAGTACAAAGGAGGAAAGTTGTGACTGAAAGATACCTCTTCACGACACTTTGTGCCAACAGCCACTGTCGGAGCTTTGCGCTTCTTGAGCGCAAGGTCCGGCAATGGGACCACCTCCACCTCCTGAGAGAATTTTGGAGGATATCCTTAGAGCGGAGCAAATTCCGACTCGGGGAGGTCAGCAAGCTGAAAAGAAGAAAACACATCAGTATTGCAGTATAACTCAAAGAATGAAACACATAAAAAGTATACTGATGGAAGCTTACCGGCACCACGGGGTTTTTCGCCGTGTGCATGTCTAGAGAAACCTCCGGAATCCTCCTCTCGATCCGCTCCTTGATCAGCCACTTGATTTAGCTTATGTAGCCTTGAGTGGTGTAGGCTTTGGAGCTGATGCGGAGGGAGTCGGTTGGAGACGACGTGATGGAATGCATTAGTCGGGTTCCATGGTACTGAAGTGGCTGGATCCGACGTGAGACCCAGCACTGGACCAAGTCGGATCCCTTCAGACCATTGTGCTTAATCAAATATTCGATCCGCCTCTTAGCAAGGATCAGATCATCAGAAAGAGCCGAAGCAGCCTCGTCCTAGGAAGGCTGGGCCGTGGCAGCTCCGTCGACAAAAGCCGGCAAAGCAGTAGCTTTGTCGGGAGCCGAAATATCCCTATGATAGAAAAAAGTGGCCGGCCATTGTTTGACCGAGTCACTGGCTAGAATCTTGGGATAAGCCCAGTCGCGTCTAAGTGAAAAGCTGATAGTGTCGGTGATGTAAGGAACACCGGCAGTAATGGAATTCCTCCGGACATGGAAATAGTACCAGAAGAGAGTCAAACTCGGCCTAATGCCGAGAAAGCCCTCACAAAGCGAAGCATACGCACTCATCTCTAAGAGAGAGTTGGGAGGAAGATTGTGGAGTTGAACTCCGAAATGATCTATCACCTCGGAGAAGAACTCCGAGGGAGGAAAGGACATACCTCTATCGAGATGGGTTCCGAAGTGGACCCGCTCGCCGTCGCGCGGGTTGGGGATGGTTTCCCCGAAGCCGCTCCGCCAGTCACCGGCGGCGAGAAGCCCCTCCTTCTCCATGTTCTTGAGTCCCTCCTCGTTGAGGGCACAGGGGATCCAGATTCCCCGAAAACTCTCCTTCTCTACTGCTGCTTCCGCCATCGCCGCTGCCGCCAAACCAGAGGAAGAAGATGAAGCCATTTCTCCGGTGAGAAGATGACCTGAAAGGGGCAGCGCTAGGAGTTCTGTGGGGGAAGGACGAGGAGCCTCTGTGCGTGTAGGAGGATTGGGAAGGAAGGAAATGGCAAAGGACTGGTGGAAAGGAGAAGGAGAAACCCAAACCCCTTATATCCACCTAACTGCGCCAAGATTCGTGCAAATGCTACAGTGTAACCGCCATGCGTCATGGAAAGAACTGGGAAGGACTCACGTGATGATTGCGTCGCCTCGATCTCCACACACGCATTGAAACGGTGCCTCGGTTCCGCAAACCGCGGACCCACCAACGGTCGTGTTGACGGAATGACTGTCAGATGACGTGACTTGACCATGCTTGTGTCAGGTGGCGTTAGAGACCAAGTTCCGGCTTGGTTTAAAATCGAGCTAGAAAATCCGAGTAACCTATTGATAGGTCTGACTTATTTTTAAAGACCCGGATCATATTTTTTGTTGTGAAGTTTCAGGAACCCTTCGAGATTCTGCAAGCCGAAGATCAAGCTAGACGATGATAAATCCGACTTTGGATCTTGGAGGCCTCCGGGGGCTGCTGTTGGGGATATACTTTCCGGGTATCCTCACAGTTCCTCACTTACTGTGGTGGCCCACTGGTTAGAGCTTTGCTTCACGGCGGGCCAGGAGAGAGACGGAGTCCAATCCGGCTACGGGAAGGCCCAGAAGACTTACCGACTTAGGCCCATAATGTTACTTGTAGTTCAAGATATACTCTGTAACCGACTCTCAGTCGTAGCCGGATAGATCTCTCATGTAAACCCTAGGCCGGATATCTATATAAGCCGTCCTAGGGAGAGCCTTTAGGGCACACCTCAATAATTAACAATCTCATCTCGCACAGGCGAAACCCTTGTAACCCATATTCCGGCTCTGCCGTATTACTAGATTGCTAGCAAGAGTAGGATCTGTCCAAAGCCGGTGGATTCGAACCTGGGTAAACTTGTGTGCTCACCGTCCCGGAATACCATACGTCTCACACCCCTCTCTTCCGCACGCCTCGAGGACCCCCTCATGGCGTACTTGTCATCAATCCGACGACAGGAGTTCTTTATCTCAGGTATAATGCCGGAGGGAGTAAACACTACCTCAATTGTGTTAATTCCTAAAGTGACTAATCCATCCAAACTTTCTGATTACCGGCCTATTAGCCTCTATAATGTGGTGTATAAATTGGTCTCAAAATGCTTGGTTAACAGAATGAGACCACTATTGGATGATATTATTTCTCTGGCACAGAGTGCCTTTGTGTCGGGCCGGCTCATCACGGATAATGCTCTATTAGCCTTTGAATGTATTCATCACATTAAGCAGGAGAAGGATCCAACAAAGAGTTTTTGTGCATATAAACTTGATCTATCAAAGGCATCTGATAGGGTGGACTGGGTTTTCTTGAGGCGAGTGATGCGAAAGATGGGTTTCCCTCACCAGTTTGTTGAGTGGATAATGTCGTGTGTGACATCGGTGAGATATGCTGTTAAATTTAATGCTACCCTCTTGGATTCATTTGCACCGTCGCGTGGGCTACGACAAGGTGACCCTTTATCCCCATTCTTATTCCTCTTTGTAGCTGATGGTTTATCTTCACTACTGAATAAAGGAATCAATGAGAATTTGCTATCTCCAGTCAAGGTGTGTCGGCAAGCACCGGGTGTGTCACACTTGTTATTTGATGATGACACACTATTGTATTTCAAAGCTACACAAGATCAGGCTGTCTATGTCAAGTCGGTCATTGTTAGTTATGCATTGGCAACTGGACAAATTATCAACCCTTCTAAATGCTCTTTATTATTTGGAGATTCGTGTCCCTCGGCTGTTCAGGAGAGCATCAGGAGTGTTTTTGGTGTTTCGACTGTAACCTTTGATGAAAAATACCTGGGTCTCCCTACCCCTGATGGCCGGTTATCCAGGGGTAGATTACAAAGTCTACAAGCTCAGTTGACTAAACAGTTGTTAACTTGGGGTGATGGCAATTTGGCACAGGCTGGCAGAGAGGTTTTTATCAAAGTCGTTGCCCAAGCATTACCAACATATATTATGGGGTTTTTAAGCTACCTCTCTCTGTTTGTGATAATTTGACAAGATTAGTGAGAAATTTCTATTGGGGGACGAATGACGGAAAGCGAAAAACTCACTGGAGAGGTTGGGAGAAATTGCAAAGGCCAAAGAACCAAGGTGGTCTAGGATTCCAAGACTTCCGTGTTTTCAATCAAGCCTTGTTAGCACGTCAAGCGTGGAGGTTGTTAACAAAACCGGATAGCTTATGTGCTCGTGTCCTAAAGGCTAAGTATTACCCTAATGGTCGATTGGACGACACAGTTTTCAGTGACAATGCGTCATCTACCTGGCAAGCCATCTCCTTTGGGCTGGAATTATTAAAAAGGGGTTTAGTATGGAGAATTGGTAATGGGCAAAATGTTCGTATATGGCGTGATCCTGTTGGATATATGCCCAAGAGGCAATAATAAAGTGGTTATTATTATATCTTTATGTTTATGATAAATGTTTACATCCCATGCTATAATTGTATTAACAGGAAACATTAATGCTTGTGTGTTTTGTAAACATAAAAGAGTTCTTAGTAAGCCTCTTGTTAAACTAGCTTGTTGATTAATGGATGATCATGGTTTCCTGATCATGGGCATTGGATGTCGTTAATAACAAGATCATGTCATTAGGAGAATGATGTAATGGACACACACCCATAGTAAGCATAGCATAAGATCAAGTCATTAAGTTTGTTTTGCTACAAGATTTTCAAATGCATAGTAACCTAATCCTTCGACCATGAGGTTATGTTAATCACCATCACCGGATGGGTACTTTGATGACATCAAACGCTGCTTCGTAACTGGGTGGTTATAAAGGTGACATTGGTATTCTGAAAGTATGTGTTGAAGCGCATGGACCAAGATTGGGATTTGTCCATCCATATGACGGATAGATATGCTCTGGGCCCTCTCGGTGGAATGTCATCTAGTTAGCTTGCAAGCATGTGACTAGGTCACAAGGGATGACATATCACAGAACGAGTAAAGAGTACTTATCAGTAATGAGGTAGAACTAGGTATGGAGATACCGATGATCAAACCTCGGATAAGTAGAGTATCGCGTGACAAAGGGAATTGGTTTCGTATGTTAAATGGTTCTATCGATCACAAAGTCATCGTTGAGTATGTGGGAGCTGTTATGGATCTCCAGATCCCGCTAATGGTTATTGATCGGAGATGTGTCTCCATCATGTCTACATGTTCACGAACCGTAGGGTGACACACTTAAGGTTCGAAGTTGTTTTAAGTAGATATGGAATGTGCGTTGGAGACCGAATGTTGTTCGGAGTCTCGGATTGGATCCGGGACATCACGAGGAGATCCGAAATTGTCCGGGGAATAAGATTCATATATTGGGGATCATTTTCTAAGTTTGGAAATGTTCCGGAGTATTTGTATGGGGATTCTAGAAGGTTTCGGAATGTTCCGGAAGGTTCTAGAAGATTTCTTGGAGTTTACTTGAAAACCAAGAAAGGATCAAGGAATCTTGTGGGTAAGACAAGGATTCGTGGGGAGCAGGACTCTCCCCACCTCCTTGATCCGCTGCCAGGGAGGGGAGTCCTACAAGGACTCCACCTCCCCATGGCGCCTCCCTCCTTTAAATAGAGGGGTGGAGGCACAATCCCCCTTGCCCCTTCTATTCTCTAGATCTCAAGTTGCCTCTCTCCTCCTCCTTCCCTCTGCTCTGGCTTAGGCGAAGCCCTGCAGAATTCTCTACTCCACCACCACCACCACGCCGTCGTGCTGCTGGGATTCCGTGGAGAGATCTACTACCTCACGTCATGGAACGAGGAGAGGAAGGTCTGCTTCGACCGCACGTGTGACCGATCATGAAGCGCTGCCGGAACGCGGCGCCGGAAGGATCGTCTACTCGATCTTGAGATCGGCAAGTGATCGACTACATCAACCACGAGATCCGATCTCGTAACGCTTTCGGGTCTACAAGTGTTAGTACAGATCTATCTCGTTGCACATGTCTAATAGATTAGATCTTGGCTTTTATCTAGATTAGATCTGGGTTTTGTTCGTTCTTACGGTAGAAATTTTTTGTTTTCCATGCTACAAACCCATCAGTGGTATTATAGCCGTGTCTATGCGTAGATCTGTTGCACGAGTAGAACACAATGGTTTTGTGGGTGTTGGTGCTCGAGCCGTCTTTTGCTTTGTGTACTTTGCATCTTGCGGTATGGTGGGATGAAGCGGCTCGGGCTAACCTTACATGTCATCGCACATGAGACTTGCTCCACAGTTGACGTGCAACTCGTATTGCACAAGTGGCTTTGCGGGTGTCTGTCTCTCCCATCATAGTATAGATCCAATCTACACTTTGCACTTGATAGCACCTGTATCAACGTTGTGGTTCAGTTTCATAGGTAAGATCCGTTCTTATTCGAAAGCCCCAAACCACGTAAAACATGCAAATAAAATTAGAGGCGTCTAACTTGTTTTTGCAGGGGTTTTGTGATGTGATATGGCCATCATGTGATTGTGATTATATTTGATGTATGCAATGATCCTTGTTGTAATATGGCAACCGGCAGGAGCCTAATGGTTGTCTTTAATTCTATTAAGACCTATGTGTCTATTCATCTTGTAATAGCTTTATTCCAAGTAGTTGTAATAGTTGCTAGTGATGATGGACAACCATGAAGCGGCGCCACTGACCTTGACGCAATGCTGGTGATGATGGAGATCATGTCCGTGCTTTGGAGATGGAGATCAAAGGCATAAGAAGAAAGGGCCATATCATATCACACTAATTATGAACTGCCTATGATGTTAATCCTTTATGCATCTTGTATTGCTTAGATCGCGACGGTAGCATTATAAGATGATCCCTCTCACTAAATATCTAGTAATAAAGTGTTCGTCCTTAGTAGGCACCGTTGCTAAGACTCGTCGTTTCGAAGCATCTCGTGATGATCGGGTGTGATAGATTCTACGTGTGCATACGACGGGTGCAAGCCAGATTTGCATATGCGGATACTAAGGTTAATCTTGACGAGCCTAGCATGTACAGACATGGTCTCGGAACACGGAATACCGAAAGGTAAAGCATGAGTCATATGGATGATATGATGAACATGTTGATTGTTCGCCTTTAAAGCTACATCATCTCACGTGATGATCAGACTTGGTGTAGTAGATTTGGTTCGTGTAATCACTAAAACAACTCGAGGGATGTTGTTTTGAGTGGGAGTTCTTTTGTAATTTGGATTAGTCAAACTCAATTTAGCATAAACACAATCAAAGTGAATTTGCATAGTTTGTTGTAGTCATTGGCATCCGTTCACCAGCTTACGCTTAGTTATAGTTGAGATAGTAGAACTATAGAAATTCTGGATATTTGCTTTACGAACTGGTATCGTATTGTTTTGAGTGTCAATCTAAAGTTTAAAAGTCATATTGCAAACTTTCAGCAAACTCCGTTTACTCTGTGAAGTTTAATAAACAGTATTAAATCAAGATTAACAATTCCAGTGTTAGTATCTAATGTATCATGTTTGCCTCCATGATTCTTGATACTGAAAAGATTGTTTTTAATATCAAGTTTATCTAAGAGCTAAAAGCAATGTTTCAGAAACCATCATATGTGAAAGGTATTACGATATCTAAAACAATGTGTTGGTTACAACATGATAGAGTATATGTCCTCATATTTGATGAGAATTTGTGAAGATTGGAGACGCCAGTCGTTCTAATCCTCCAAAAGGTTTTGGAAAAGAAACATTATACTCGCAATTCACCTTTATAAGATATAGCAGCTTGATCATGAAAATTGTCATGATAAGTATGAATAGAAGATGTAAGTAAAATGTTTACTACACTAAAAGATTACTAAAGAATAGAATTTTGAAAGAATGCCAAACATTTGATGAAGGTGATCCACTTCAAAGTGCAAGTTCAAAGGTATTAGTATTTGACTATACACACTTTGTACTATGTGTCATGTGAATGACACCACTATTGATGTTGATAGATTCTTTTAAAAGAAAAGGAACTGTTGAAAGAGAATCTATAAAATATTTGGCAGAAAAGAAAAGATTGGAGATGTCCAACTTAGGTATATAGAAGATACATGCTATGGCTGTATTCCTTGGTTGTTAAACAATGTGGTTCTGCGGTATTGGATACCGAATTGGTTGGTATGAAGTGTCATATAGGACAACACAATTCATGAACTGCAATGGCCTAAGTAACTAGCAAGAGAATATGTGATGATGTTCATCGAAAACAAACAAAGGGTTGTTGTGTTGCTCGTTAACATCAAAGCTTGCCTTCAAGATTTGTTTCAATAATTGTTATTTTGATCAGGTATTATGACGACAAAAGGTTGTTCAAATAATTACCGTATTCCATAATAGATGGATGATATACAAGTCTGGTTGGAGAAATAACGACCATAAAACTAATGCTAAAATGTCGCAAGACAAATAATTGAAAGATCACTTGCGAAGTGACATCACCGTTTAAATTATATTAGGGATACATGAAGAAACTCCATGTTGATGGATTTTTGGAGTCTTTGATTTTGATCAAATGACGCTTGTGATACTTTCCCGAGATAATTAAAACTCCGCTCAGAGGCCAAAGAGGAATGGACGACTAACTGATTGGAATTTGTACATATTGATGTATATAGTCCATTATGTGTAGTCGTAAATGGATTTCAACTTCATATGCTTTCTCCGAAGATTTGAGTGAGTATATGTATATACCTACTCAATAAGGAAGAAGTATGAAACATTTGAAAATGTTCAAAGACTTTCAAGATGAAGTGGAAAATTATTGTAACAAGAAAATAAAAAAAGTTTATGATTGGATCATAAAGATGTTTGAGTTACAAGTTTAGCAAAACACCTAAGATTTGAGGAATCGTTCCATGGATTTGCATTTCCCAAAACACCATAGGAGTATGGAGTTCAAGATATGTAATGAAACCTTGTTTGACATGGTAAGATCAAAGGTGTCATTTATAAAACTGCCATTATATTTAAAGATTAAAGCTTTAGTGACTACCGCTTTTACACTAAAAAGAGCTCCATCGTGATCCGTTGAAATGACACCATATAAGTCATGGTTTGGGATAAAACCCAGGTTGTCCTTTCTTAAATTTTTGGTATGCTAGGCATAAGTAAAATGTTTACAACCAAAGTCGGATGAGCATGTCTTTGTAGGTTATTTTGAATAACCATTGGGTATTCCTCCATAACACCGAAGACAAAATTATTTGTCGCTTAGAGTGTCGAGTTTCTTGAGAAGGAATTTTTGGTGAAAAGTCAAGTGGGAGGACAATAGAACTTTGACAAGGTTGTTGAACCTTGGCTAATATGTGCTGAGTTGCGCAGCATCGGTAAGTGTCCCGGAGGCAGCAACAATGCTCATGGCTCACGTGCCTCAAAGGTTGTGGTCACGGAGATCTAAGTTCCTATTGAACCAAGTAGGTCGGGTAAGTAATCAAATGCCAAGATTTGAGAGTTAAATCATTGTTGTTTGACAATGATGAACCGACTACATGCAAATAATCAATGATGGGCCCTGACTTCGTTAAGTGGCTTGAAGCCATAAAATCCGTGATAATTCCATACACGAGAAATCAAGCTTTGAATTTGAAAGACCCTCTAGAAAGGTGCAAGACCTTACAGTCGTATATGGATCTATAAAGAAATAGACATGGATGTTTCACATCTATGAAATAGTCGACATGTCGGAAAGAGTTTACGACAATGTTCAAGGAATTGACTATGATAAGATTTGATCTTTCATAGCGATATTTAGTCTGGACGGATTAATGTAGAAACCACTACATATATTTTGGTATATGGTAGTTGAACAAACAAAATAAGTTCTTCTAATAGAATGGTTACCAAGGACGTGTACATGACACGATCCAAAGGGTTTTGTTAATTCAAAGGATGCTAAAAGAGTATGCAAAACTTCAATGGTTGAAGTGAGCATCGCGGAGTTGGAATCTTCACCGTGATGAAACCGTTAAAAGGTTTAATTTCATCAGAGACGATGAAGATGTTTGCATTTTGCAAGAAATTAAGTGGGAGCGCTAAGACATATTTCTAATACATTATGTGAAAGACATATTGTTGATTAGAAATGATGTATCTTTTATTGACACAGGTTAAGAATTTCATTTCGATGAAAGACTTAGGCATAACCCAAGAATTAGGCATCAATGTCTATATGGATAGATTGAGGCGCTAATATGGTTTTGCCAAATGTACATAGATAAGATGTTGAATGAGTTCAATATGGAAACAACAAGAAAGGTTCTTGACGCACGGAAAGGACTGAATCAAGATTCAAGTGTGTTGACACGAGATTCAAGTGTTTTGACACTTAGTGAAATCACAAGAATATTTTGATCAATCTTTGAGATGTACACATCCAGATATATCCTATGCTCTAAATGTTATGAGCATATACCAGAATGACTCATAAGATGATCATTGGACAATAGTAGGGATATTCCTATGATCTTTGGAAGAACTAAGAATATATTATTTATATAGTGGTGACAAATAGTTCATTGTAAATTGTTGCATTGATACTAGTTTTGTCACAAATTAAGTTTATCTCAATTTAAACTATGGGTGACACAATGTAATGGAAAGGAAGTTCCATAACGGATTTGGTTGAGTACCAAAGTTAAAACATTGTGACAGATACTACAACAAAAGGCTAAGTATATGACTGCTATTGTAGCAGCAAATGAGGGCATTTGCGTCAAGTAGTTTGTTATCAAACTAGGTGTGGTTCATAGCGGGATAATACTATGAAGATACATTGTACGATAATTGTATCAACATGATTTAATCCCAAGGAACTAAAGGTCTCACCAAAGTACCAAATTTATACAATGCCATCTCATTAGAGAATGAGTAATGCGTAGAAACACAAGGACATACAAATACACACGGACCTGAAAGTGTCAGATCCGAAGATTATGTTTACCACTAGCAATAGTGTCTATACAACACCAGAAAGCCATATGTGTTGAATGCACAAGTTTTTAACTAGATTATTGACTCTAGTGCAAGTGGGAGACTGTTGGAGATATGCCCAAGAGGCAATAATAAAGTGGTTATTATTATATCTTTATGTTTATGATAAATGTTTACATCCCATGCTATAATTGTATTAACAGGAAACATTAATACTTGTGTGTTTTGTAAACATAAAAGAGTCCCTAGTAAGCCTCTTGTTAAACTAGCTTGTTGATTAATGGATGATCATGGTTTCCTGATCATGGGCATTGGATGTCGTTAATAACAAGATCATGTCATTAGGAGAATGATGTAATGGACACACACCCATAGTAAGCATAGCATAAGATCAAGTCATTAAGTTCGTTTTGCTACAAGATTTTCAAATGCATAGTAACCTAATCCTTCGACCATGAGGTTATGTTAATCACCATCACCGGATGGGTACTTTGATGACATCAAACGCCGCTTCGTAACTGGGTGGTTATAAAGGTGACATTGGGTATTCTAAAAGTATGTGTTGAAGCGCATGGACCAAGATTGGGATTTGTCCATCCATATGATGGATAGATATGCTCTGGGCCCTCTCGGTGGAATGTCATCTAGTTAGCTTGCAAGCATGTGACTAGGTCACAAGGGATGACATATCACGGAACGGGTAAAGAGTACTTATCAGTAACGAGGTAGAACTAGGTATGGAGATACCGACGATCAAACCTCGGATAAGTAGAGTATCGCGTGAAAAAGGGAATTGGTTTCGTATGTTAAATGGTTCTATCGATCACAAAGTCATCGTTGAGTATGTGGGAGCTGTTATGGATCTCCAGATCATGCTAATGGTTATTGATCGGAGATGTGTCTCCATCATGTCTACATGTTCACGAACCGTAGGGTGACACACTTAAGGTTCGAAGTTGTTTTAAGTAGATATGGAATGTGCGTTGGAGACCGAATGTTGTTCGGAGTCTCGGATTGGATCCGGGACATCACGAGGAGATCCGAAATTGTCCGGGGAATAAGATTCATATATTGGGGATCATTTTCTAAGTTAGGAAATGTTCCGGAGTATTTGTATGGGGATTCTAGAAGGTTTCGGAATGTTCCGGAAGGTTCTAGAAGATTTCTTGGAGTTTACTTGAAAACCAAGAAAGGATCAAGGAATCCTTGTGGGGTAAGACAAGGATTCGTGGGGGAGTAGGACTCTCCCCCCACTTCCTTGATCCGCCGGCCAAGGGAGAGGGGAGTCCTACAAGGACTCCACCTTCCCATGGCGCCTCCCTCCTTTAAATAGAGGGGTGGAGGCACAAGCCCTCTTGCCCCTTCTATTCTCTAGATCTCAAGTTGCCTCTCTCCTCCTCCTTCCCTCTGCTCTGGCTTAGGCGAAGCCCTGCAGAATTCTCTACTCCACCACCACCACCACGCCGTCGTGCTGCTGGGATTCCGTGGAGAGATATACTACCTCCGCTGCTTGCTGGAACGAGGAGAGGAAGGTCTGCTTCGACTCCGCACGTGTGACCGACTACGGAAGCGCTGCCGGAACGCGGCGCCGGAAGGATCGTCTACTCGATCTTGAGATCGGCAAGTGATCGACTACATCAACCACGAGATCCGATCTCGTAACGCTTTCGGGTCTACAAGTGTTAGTACAGATCTATCTCATTGCACATGTCTAATAGATTAGATCTTGGCTTTTATCTAGATTAGATCTCAGTTTTGTTCGTTCTTACGGTAGAATTTTTTTGTTTTCTATGCTACGAACCCATCAGATCCTTGGATCCCCAGGCTGGACTCCTTCAGGCCTATATCACGCCAGGGAAGGTGCAGGCTTCAGTTTGTGTCGGATCTTTTAGATCAGTACGGTAATTGGAAGATTGAGCTGCTTAGACAGTATTTTCATCCTGCGGATGTTTCGGAAATTTTGAAACTTAAACCATCTCGCCGTTTGGATGGAGATCGCCTCGCTTGGGCCTTGAATAAGCATGGGTTGTTCACTGTTCGTAGTGCTTATTGGTTTGCTATGGAAGGAGTGTGGAGTTCAGCTACTGAATCTTCAAGTACGGCCCAGGATGGTAGTAGGAAGGTATGGGATTTAATCTGGAAGTCTAATGTGCCACCCAAAGTGCAGAATTGAGGAGAACTTTGGAGGTTACCAATAGCTGTCCTATATGTGGTGTTGAAGCTGAGGACAATTTCCATCCACTTGTGCGTTGTACCTTTGCCAAGGAGCTATGGATTTCTATGGCTTCGGTCTGGAGCATCCCACCACTTTATTCAGTTCAGAACACTGGTACAGAATGGCTTCTTAGTCTGATCAGCAACCTGGACGGTGATGCTATTACAAAGATTTTAATGATCTTGTGGAGAGTGTGGCACATTCGAAACGAGGTAGTCCATGATAAAACTCCACCGCCACTTGATGTTTCTAAGGGATTTTTGTTGAGCTATGTGCAGTCGTTACTTCAGATCAAGCACCATTCATCGGAAGATATCTTGAAGGGAAAATTTATTCTGAATTATGAGGATAGTGTTTTCCATGCGCCTGCGGTGGCTGCTCCGAGTCATCCACAGTGGACTCCTCCTCCCCTCGGCTGGATCAAGTTGAATACGGATGGTTCCTTTGGCGCGGCAGGTGACGCCGGTGCGGGAATTGTTGTGCGTGATCATGTGGGTGCTATATTATTATCGTCTTGCCGCATGCTATCTAATTGCAGAGACGCTTTGGAATCGGAATTATTGGCTTTAAGAGAGGGTCTATCCTTGGCGCTCCACTGGTGCAATCAGCCTATTATGATTGAGGTCGACTGCTTGGAGATGGTGAAGATGGTTGGAAATGTTAAGATGGATAGGTCAGTGTATATGACTGTCATAGAGGAGATTAAATCCCTGCTTAAGGTCCGCCAAACTTGTATTACTCATATTAGTAGATTTCAAAATACTGGCTATGCTAGGACTGATGAACGTACGGCAGTATGGTTGTCTTCAGGCCCGGAGGGTTTAGCTGACATCTGCCAAAACTTTGTAATTCCTGAGATTTGAGTAATACTATCTATTCGCAAAAAAATAAAAAAAAATCCACATGTCCTGTCTGTTCTCTGTTAATCATACCGGTCACGTTTAAGTCACTAATGTCTCCTGTTTAGTGCTAACTAAACACACGAATTGAAGTTCTATTTCTGTTGGTACTCTGTATCGGAAAGAAGAGAGGAGGAGGGGAATTAGTGGCCAGACAAGCCCTAGAAAAATTCCCAAAAATCAATCCCGAAACCCTAGCAAATGTGTACGTATATATGTTGCGTCCGCGGAACACGCAAATGTGCGCATGGGTCGCCGTATGCGACCGGCCGGTGTGCCCTAGTTGGTACTAGTGGTGTACGACGTACGCGATTGTGACGGCCGTCTCTATCGCTGGAACAACATACACGATCGAGCATATGGTCTGTGCACAGTTTCGCAAACCATTATGCAGTATGGTTCTGGTTTGGTTCACAACTCACGCTACTAGCTCATGGGTCGCCATATGAGAGATGTGCACAGTTTCGCAAACCATTATGCGAACCGCTCCTCTTCCTCGTCCACATCGCCACCTATCCGCGCGTCCCTGCTCGAGGTCGAGGCCCAGACGCTCGCTGGAGACAGCCTCCTCTTCCTCCCGTTCCGTCACCTCGCAGAGCCTCCTGCCGCAACTGCGTCCAGCACGCCTCCGCCTCTATCACTCATCTGCAACGACGTTGTCCAACTCGCAACAGTCCGTGGGCTGGCTTCCTCCGCGTGTACGGGCGGGTAGAAGGAGCAGGCAGAGCGACGAGTAGAAAGGACATGTAGAAAAAACGGTTCGATTTTTGCACTATAGGATGGCAATGATGGGTAATTTCCACAAAGATATAGAGGCAAAACCGTCCAAGCTAATGTCGGACGGAAATTTTAGAGAAAGACTAACCTACTCAACGTAAATTATAGTATATACTAGGAAAATGCCCGTGCGTTGCACCGGAAGAAAAAAATCGCATCACGAAATGCAAGACATTTTATTGAATATCTTTTAGATCCCTGAGAATTTCACAACTCGGAATCAATTTTTGTTAACGGGACGAACTTAATTTCTCATCTAAATTCACCTACATATCTAGTGGAATAGTAAGATAGAAATTTCGAAATTTCTTAATTAGGAGGGAAATTCGTCGAGCGTCCAGAGAAAAAAGGGAAAACCCGCTACCAGACTTCTTATGCGGATGTCGTGTTTGTCGGGTCCAGGGGAAATTATTCCACGGCGCCTAGCGATGACAAATTCAGAGGTGATAGTTCTACTACAAGCAAACAATTGTATCCTGAGGATCTAGAATCAAATTTTGGAGTATTTCCATAGGTCTTTTTTGTGCCTTTGCTATTTCTCTAGAGGCACTACCATGATGTTTGACAACGACTTACCTCTAAACTGAGGAGAGATGGCAAAGATATAAGGGAGAATTTGTCAAGGATTTAGTCCTTGATACTTGAAAATGGACATGGTTGTTGAATATATATGCTGGTGAGCAAACTACAAGTAGCCCTAATTTTTTGTAGACATGGGCTCACTGGGACACTATCCAAGCTTTCGATAGACATTTATTTCTAACTTTTCGAGCATCAGGATCATTACAATTTTATGCGACTTCCCCTCATTGTTTTCTGTCCATCTCTCAAATAGTTCAGTAACCCATCTAAGATCATATGCTTTAGTTTTGGGAAGAACTGCAGGCGGGCGCTATATCTTCCAACTTCTATCACAAAGCTATCTCCTAGCTGCCTACACTCTGCAAATTCTATTCGATTAGCTTTCCAGCAGCAAACTCGGCGAATTCAAAATCCATGTGCTCCACATAATTTGTGCAACATCAAAGAATTTGAGGCTGTTGCGGTTCAGCTCCAACACCAGCTTGCGTCCCTAGTATCAAGTTTAGCAGAGTGCCTGCAGCCTGCAATGCAATGAAGATAGACCAAAACTAATATGAGCTGCATGGAGACCGTGGATTAGCAATTAACGTAGGAGTGGAAAAGAAGATAAACCTGCCACAAATCTTCCGTGGATGCCACTATATAGTTGTTGGATGATATTCAAAGATCGGATCTAAGTAAAACTGATTGGATCAACAGTACTGGAATCACATGGTAAAAGCAAGAGCATGTCTGCTTCAGGGAAAAAGCGGCGTCGCTGGCAGCCCGAGCACCACTGCAGCTTCCCGTCTTGTAGTTGAGGTCATACACCTCCTCATCCAACCCAGGAAGAACATGGGAGTAGCCAAGGTAGGGGACAAACACTCCGTTGTCTTGGACCAACACCTGCAGCGGCCGGTCGTCTGTGGTTGAGCTCCTGCGGCGGCTGGTCGTTGTAGTCGAGCTCCCATGGTGGGATTGGACGGTGGATGAAGGAAGATGGTAGGGAGGCGGGGTTGGGGCGGTCGGGGGAAAGGGGTAGATTGCAGTCGACCAGGAAAACGGCGGCGCCCCCGAGGGCACGAAGACCACGAGCTAGGCGGCGGAGTTTAGGCGATCACGACCTGCCAGACCGGATTGCTCGGGTCGTAGAGATTGGACTCTTGGGTATTGAGAGATATCCTTGGACACGGTTTTTAGCATAAAAAGGGGATATGTTGACTTATGGCTGGCGTGGTGGCTAAATATTTTCAAACTGACAGGGTAAAACGGTCTAAAAAAAGCGGAACCCGTAAGAAACACTTCGTACTTTATTATTAGGTATAGATAGATAGATAGATAGATAGATAGATAGATAGATAGATTGAGATTAACAAATCTAAGAGACAAGGAAGAAGGGGAGAATGCAAGTATCGGTGAGGCAGGAGAGAATGCCGATGAATTATCATGGAACAGAGCTGAATCCCTGGTCAGTGGGGGCGTGCACCAAGATATGAGGTCTGTTAGATCTGCCATTTAATCTCGCATGGTCAATGTAGATAGCGTCTTACCTTTTTCTTTGCAGTGTGACCATGGTACACATTTCTTTTATCGAGAGTGATCAGACTAACTGCAAAAGGCACAAGGATGCTAGATCCATACTATTACCAGTACTTGTTCCATGAGCAAGGCATGTTCTAATCCTCAGATGCAGATTCTCCTATGCTCATGGGGAGGTGCTCAAGTGTACCAAGGTCAAACAATTTGGCTTTCCCCATAATATATGCAATCCATGGTTATATGGCTAACAAATTAATCAGCAGATATCCAACATCAATTTACTATTTCGGACATATATTGTTTTGCTACCGGCGAAGGCAAGGTAACACATGCATCTTCCTGTGTTCTTACCACTGCTTTCTTATTTCATACACGTTCAACAGTATTATACTAAGTACTAATTACATATCTCTCATGAGCTCTCGACATTCATCCACATGCCTTTTAGCAAGTGTGAATGTTCCCCTTATATTACTGTAGGTAGGATATATCTGCAACACAGCAGTGCATATCGCTATAGATTTTTTTAAGGGACACCAAATGCTCAAATTTTAATTGTCCCCAATAAGTTTTTGTAGCAAAAAGCAGCTACTCTATGGTTTATGGAGAATAAATTTGAGTCCCCTGGATCAGATTCATTAATCAAATTTAAAATGAATCGTTCAAGTTCTCAACTAAATATGTGACTCTTATCTTAGGGAGAAGGTATACTCACACTTGAAAGAGAAGAATCCATTTTTATAGTCCAACCCAAATGGGCATGAACTATGTATAATAAGTGTCGATCATTTTCTTGTTGCTCCCACTAAACCAATCTTGTAAGCCGTTGCGATCATCTTGGGAATTTTGTCATTCATAGGGGGGCATATATATTTTAGCTTCTTTGTTACTAGATTTTCAGCTCTTGACATTAGTTAGTTTTAAGTCCATATGCTTTTAGATTCAAATGGTTAGATTTTTATGAAAACACTAATGATGTACCTCCGTCCCAAAATAAGTGACTTGGGTTTGTCTACATTATAATGTATCTATATACTAAAATGCGTCTAGATACATGCGAATCTAGACATATCCACGTCACTTATTTTGGGACGGAGGGAGTATCTTATAGCAGGTCTTATGCCCCGTTTTTTGTAAGCTTTAGGAATATCGATATTCCTCCATCCATTGCTGTCAAGATGTTTGTAGGAGATATAGATATGCAGCTTAGAGAGAAATCAGGTATATAGTAATTTCAGTGTTTTCTTTTGACTCCTGGTTCTGAATTATTTGGGTTATGCTGGAGGTGGGACTATTACCAAATCTGTGAAAATCTTGTTGTATGGTCCATGCCACTTTGTCTGCAGTTGTTGCATTCCCTTTTATATTACACAAAAGAAGGTTCACTTGTGTACCTTCTATGTATCATGTAAGAATATAGGAAATTACGACCAATGGAGAGTACAGTTTGAAGCTTATTTGGGAGTAGTTTTCATTGCTACGATGAACCTTTTGGTAATATATATATGTCTAGCCTTATTGGGACCAGTGAGAGTACAGTTTGAATCTTATTTGGGAGTAGTTTTCATTGCTACGATGCACCTTTTGGTAATATATATGTCTAGCCTTATTGGGTTCATTGTAACTTAATTAGTGCACATGTCATATTTGATTACTTTCTGCATGCTCATTTTTGAATTATTCTTATGTGCTGTTGTTAAGGGAATGGTGATTATTTCATCGAAAATCTGAACCAACATGGTCTGATTGAGAAATCTGTTCATATTTTATTACTTACTAAGTACTATGATCAATACATGTAGCAGGATGTGAAGTATACACGTGGTACTTTATTTGATGGCCTTTTACTGGAATGCAAGACTTAGTGGTGGACAAAACTACCTGGAAGAATGTTGGTGCTTGTGGTTTGAATAAGGTTGAATTTGATCACATCAAGTCATCATACTGGTTAAAGTTGTGCACCAGGTGCTTGACATATGTAATTTAGTCAGTATTATTTGTGACTCTTTGTCATGAAAAAAAAACCCGGAAATGTAACAGTTGCTTTCCTTAAATTATTGTGCTGATCACTTATTTGCCCTTAAATTTCATATCCGAGATTGTCTAGATTCGATTTTTTTTCAGGACGAAGGGAGTATGCAACATCAAGCATTCTTGTCTGAAATTTCAATTTATTTCTGTGATATTAGATTACAGGGTTGACAATGCAGTGATATAATGGCTGAAATTTCAGTTTCTCTGGTATGATTAGTGGCATTGTCTCTTGTGTTAAATTAGTGGCATTGCACTTTCTGTTTTGTTGTGTTTGATTTCATTTCTACCGTGAAACGCGTAGTTGAACAAAAATTTTTTTGCAACGAGCCACTATAGTTTGAACTATTCAAATCAGTTCGTATGTCCGCATATCTACTGTTCTAATTTATCTCTATCTTAATTTTCTCAAGATGGGCGGACGTGGCAACGCGCTCCTTCATGGTCTATTGTAGACAAGAGGGGGGCGGCGTGGCGGTGCTGGCGGCGCGCTGCACGACCTGCAGGGGCGGGCTCGCACTTATGTTGCGGGAAAACGGGATGGAAGCGAGCGCTACTCGGTGGGATCAGCGCGGACGCGCACTGGAATGAGCGATCCGGGGAAATCGTATCCTTTTCCTTTTTTGAGATCGCTTGAACGTATATTTGACGTTGATCGCCTCGAGAGATCAGTAGGTGTGTGTCGGATCCCCGCACGATCTCCACAAAATTCCGCTGGCGACTGTCGCTGGAACCGAGACCCAACACCCAAGCGATCGATACCCTGCCCATGCCAAGGATCTGATGAATCTATACATCCTCGATCTGCTCACGCACGTCCTCGCTCGCTCGCGACCAACGAAGAATGTTCTGGAAACATGCGTGCACCTGCGGAGATCTCAACGATACAACGAGCCCATTTCTTCTCCTCGTTTTGAGGAGAGGTGTCATCCACTAGTTGTTAGGCTAATTTAATTAGCCTAATCAACTGTATCTATCCGATCATGATTACTCCCTCCATTCACAATTACCTCGTATACTGAGTTTAGTCAAAGTCAAAAAGTTATAAACTTGAAGTATATATTTAGGAAAAAAATATCAACATTAACAATGTAAAAATTATTGTATTTTTTTAGAAACACAGTATAATCATCGACGCTCACAACACGCACATGCACCCACCCCTATGAACGCACACACGCACACCCTATCCCTACTATGAACATCTTCGAGAGACTGAGCCGGCGGATCGGATCTTGAGATTGACGAAGTCGCTACGGGCATCTTGTCATAAACCATATTTTTTATATTATATACATTTGGAATCATAGATGTTGATGTTTTTTCTTACATTGTTGGTCAAATTTTAAAAGTTTGACTTTGACTAAATCCAGAACACGAGGAAATTGTGAAGGGAGAGAATACGCTCCTGTCACTAAATCTTGCCAGGGATAGAGTAGTGGCTATGGAAATCTCCGGTACAAGAGAGATAGATCATCGAGCACCGATCGCAAGCAGGCCTATCCGAACGATTAAACAATGCTGCACTGTTTAAGACTTGAGAACTGAAGACACTCAAACATAAACAGGACAGCGTCTGGTATGCATGCATGTCACGACTTGCTCATCTACTCCTAACAAAGCAATACTACTACTAGAGTGGAATTATCTTATGCGATCCTCTGGAAGATTATTAATTGTTTGTGGCTACCGAACTACGGGAGGAAAAAAAGAACTACGGGAGGAATAATGGCTAGTGGCGGCAAAGCAGCTGAAGCATCAGAAGGTTCTCTGCGCAAGTAGGCGCGCTACTAGTGTCGCAACGGTGGTGTGTTACTTGCTCGGGTTGCCTTGTGTTTATAATTTGGAATCTATGACAGGGTTATGTGCCCTTGTGAGTGGCGAGCGTGTTAGTTTATTCAGCCTCAGACACATAAACCCGTACTCATATTTTAGCTTTGTAAAAGAAGTGTATATAGACTTCTTTTAGTATGCAGATTTATCTATGTTTGGAGTGAATCTACACACCAAAAAGGTCTAGATACACTCTGTTAATAAAGCTAAAACATCTTATATTTTGAATCCGTGGGAGTACTAGTTAGCTAGTAATAGGGTAGTGAGAATTCAAGGCCAAATTGCACGCATCCGCGTACGCCAAGTTGGTGGCATCTCTCTCTTTTTTTGCAGTCTAGTTGGTGGAATGTAGTATATCAGGCACACACAGCTTTGCACAAAACGGCCAGGGAAATCAAAGCAATTGGGGGCCAAAGGGTTTATAATACAGTAATAGTGTTGTGTTATCTAAGCATGAGACGTGAGAGGGCATTGTTTATGGGATGCTTGCTTCGATGGGCTGTGATTCTGTTAGCCACTAGCGAGCTAGCTATCTGAATGCGGCTGCTTGCCACGGCCTTCTTTTTTTGTTCCCGATGATGCTCTGGCAATTCATCCATTCATATTGTGCTGTGATGTTATTGCTAGCTCCTATGCTAATAATTCGGCACGAATCCACCTGCATGGATTTAGTTAATACCCAATGTCTGAAAATGGTGCGCTTCAACAGCCGCAGAGACGACAGAAGTTCAAAATCCATAAACAGTCTGTAGCAAACAAAGTTAAAAATTTCCTACTTCTACAAGAAAACCTCAGACCATGAAAAGTTTTTTTCGAGAACCCGCATGAGATGAGCGACTTGGCCCGCTTGGGAAGCTTGAGGTGGCGGCGGTGGCGCCGGAGCGAGAGCACGATGGGGCAACAGCAGCAGTGTCGACGAGCTCGGCGATGCGCTGAAGCCATGCGTCGTGTCCGGACGGCTCCGGCATGTAGCGCAGCAGCTCTTGCACCATGCGCAACGCTGCATCGGGAGAGGGGTTGCTGCTACGGCCACCCTGAGAGGCGAACGCGGCGCGGCAGATGGCCCGCGGCGGTGGTGCAGAAGGGGAGGAGTGTGCATCCTCCTCTTCCGCCCCACGCTCTTGACGAGGAGGCTCGTTGCCGGCGCGACATGGGTTGTTGTTGACGACAGGTTCCGCGCGGGCGGCAGCTCGGCGGCGCGCACGCTCACTGCGGGTCGGTCCTTCAACCATGTCGACGGAAGAGAGGCGCCTCAGCCCCCTACCTGGCACGCCAAATGTCGGAGATTGTCTCAGCAGGGTATATCGCGAAGTAGGGAAGTATCGAACGCATGGGGTTGATCATGGTCTCCCCAAACCTCCCTACAACTTAGCGAGAAATAGTCAAATCACGGCAAGAGTGACACGAGAAGTTTACCCAGGTTCAAGCCATTGTACTATGTAAAACCCTACTTCCTGCTTTTCTTGTATTGCTTGGTGAGGTTACAAGTACAAGTGGTTGATCTTGCGATCAGAACAAGGGCTCATGGGAGGAGAAAGCTAGGGTTCCCAGGTGGAAGAAGAGATCCCTACCTATGGTGCCCTACCCCTCCTTTTATAGGTGTCCCAGTCCTCTTCCCGTACTCCTGGTAGGAAGGGTTCCCACATGACGACAACTGAGTGGGTAGGTGAGATGTTTTCCCGCGGTGTGCGGTCCATGCTAGGGAGCAGTCAGGCGTGATGGTTGCGCACTCCTCTCCACAGAGACAGGGGGTGGTCCACGCAGGTGTCGGGACTTGTCGACCACTCCTAGCTTGCGGAAGGGTAAGATACTCCCTTGGGCAGCAAGCGCAAGCTAGAGTGGTGGACCAGCCCGGAGTCATCATTTTGCCTTGGCGAGCGATATCTTCTAGAGGTTGAATTCCTTCTAGTTGGAGAAGTGTATCTTGCTGAGGGAGTGCTCCCATATTCCTCGACGAGGGGTCTCCTCGAAGCTTGGAGAGACCAACGCAATGTAGGACCCGACAACACGTGGGTTGTGGTACCCTGGTTTCCATTTGGCCTGACAGGATTCTAGTGCAAGTGGGAGACCAAAGATAATATGCCCTAGAGGCCAACAATAAAGTTGTTTATTGTTATATATCTCTAATGTTCATAATAGTTTTATATCATGTTATGACTGTATTAAGAGGAAACATTTATAGGTGTGGTATATAAACAATCATATCCCTAGTATCCTCTAATACTAGTTCGCTGGACAGCTGATGTTCGAGGTTTCCCGATCATGGACTGACACAAACGTCAACTGACAACGAGGTCACTTCATTAATGAATGAAGTGATGGACATAGCTGACCATATAATTGCAATGTGATCCAGTCACAAAGTTCAAACATTGCTATATCTAGCAGAGCATAGTGATTCAGTCCTTCGACCGTGAGACCATATTAATCACTATCTCCCACGGATGATTTGATCACAACAACCGTCATGTCCGTAATTGGGTGGCCATAAAGGTGTGTATTGAGTACTCGAAGGGAATATATTGAGGCTTGTGTGTCAAGTGCGGGATTTTCCTATCCGAGTGACGGATAGATACCCTGGACCCACTCGGTGAGATTACATCAAATAAGCTTGCAAGCATGTGACTAGGTCACGAGGCTGTAATATCATGAGAACGAGTAAATGAGTTTGTCGATAACAAAATCAAACTAGGTATATCGATACTAGAGATCAGGTCTTGGACAAACAAGGTATCGTAGAGCAAAGGGATTGAGCCTCCACGTCTAAAAGGTTCAAGCGATCAATCAAATTCGTGGAATATGAAGGGACTATCATGTGTTTCCAGATACCGCTATTGGCCATTGATCTAAGAGCTGTCTGGTCACGTATGATCATATCTGAACCGTAAGGGTGTCACGCTTAAGGGTAGAGACGCTACGGGTTAATCTACGACCGTAATAGAAATAGGAAAGAGAGAACCGGAAACGTTCCAGAGATATACCGAAGTGTTCGGAAGATATTCAAAATGAGTTTTGAATATAGAGAATTAAATAAAAATTACTTAATATTTAATTAGTGGAATTAATTATTAAATATAATTATTTAATAAAAATAAAAAGGGCAAAACCCCTACATGGGCCCTCCCCAGAGGGGAGAAAGCCCAAGAGGGGGAGGCGACTAGGCCTAGGTGGGCCAATGCGCGTGGGTGGGGGGGCTCCCACCCCACCGGCCACCTAGGTGGGCCTTGGTGCACGGGTGGGGCCCACCCCACGCCTGCGTCCAACCCTCCTCCCATGTCTCCCATGGTTTTTTAGTCCCATCCCGGTACTTGGAGAGGTGGGGTGCCTAGTTTTCCCCTATATAAATGGGGTGGGGTGCCCTCCAATCTCATCCCAAAGTTAGCCATTTGCCTTCCTCTCTCTCCCTCACCTGTGTGTTCCCTTGTTAGAAACGTGCGCAATGAGGTAGAGCTTTCTCCACCCAACGAACGTTGTCATGATGTTGGAGTCGGTCCAGTTCTTCTTCTTCCGTTGTCTTGTTGGAGCAGGGCCCGGGGGACATCTTCTACGCCGGACGTGTGTAAAACTCCGGAGGAACTTCCATTAGTGGTGCTCGAAGCTTGAAGCCTTCTAGACCTTGAGGTATGATATGCTCGGCTTTATCATTAACGTTTGTGCGGAAACGTAATCCCGCTTCCGGTCTTCAAAGGTATTAACACTGCTCCCCGCTCGTTGTTACACTTCTCCATAGATAGATCTTGGTTGGTGTGTTCTCGTAGTAGAATTTTTTTTGTTTTGTGCTATGAAACACCTTCAAAAAAATTCCTACATGTATATCTCAGATGAAAGTACTACGTCTTGCACTACTGCTGCCAATATTTCCATGTTTAATTCCTTGCAAGACATTTTTATATTAGAAACCGGAGAGCACTTGTATACACTAGTTAATGCTAGCATACATACATATCAATTGATCAAATTGTATACAACATAAACCAATGTAGTTACTCTAAGAGTTGAGTGTAGAGAATGCATATATTATCAACTTATTATGGAATCCATTGTAACTTGAAATAAAAGTTTGACCACTAAAACATTCTATGAATCATGCCATACTCTGTGACAGAATCTCCAAATGCAGGTCGAGCTACATGTAGCCCTTTATTTTTAATTTTTTTCTAAAAATAAGGTTGCAAAAAATTCCGAGTGAATCCTGACATAGACAATGATGTATTCTACAAAGATGCAAAATCTTTATACAAATTACTTTATATTCTAGGCTACAAAAAATGAGAAAAGTCTGGATACGAGTGCAATAAATAATGCATATTTCAAAACTATGAATTTGTCAGTTTCCAATCTTTTTGTGTAGGCTAAAATATGAAGGATTTGAAATTGATATGTTGCACGCTTGTTGGATCGTTGATGACATCGAAACTTTTTTCAAATTCTTTTGAAACTTATAGATTTGTTTTTTGAAATTTTGAAAATAAAGGGCCACATGTAGCTTGGCCTCCATTTGTCACACTCAACTAATATAGATCGGAGGGAGTATATAGATATGTTACCTAATCATATAGTAGAAACCACTATTAAGATAATTTTTAAATCATATGCCTTAGATATCTTTGCGACAAATAAATATACACTAGTAGCAAAATTTTATTAGGGAAGTTACTTTTGTTAGGAAATACAATCTAAATTTAGCACAATGCATGAACGTTTTCAATGATACATTATAACTATATACAAAAGAACACTATAACTAGTATTTAACGACATCTCTTGATATTTGATTAACTATGCCAAATATGTAGTAAAAGCATTATCCTTGTTAAGACTATAGCATGTTAAAATCAAGTTAGGAGAAGTCTAAAATTTTAGTATAAACTCTATTTATTTTAATTCAGCATGGGTAGGGGTGAAAATGGTAGGGATTATTTCTTGACCGACCGACCGACCGGAGGATTATGGAAATCAAATACGGATATGATCGTATAATTACCGGATACGGTCACGGATACGACTAGTGATTAAGGATACAGAAAATGGTGTGGTTTACTGATATCTGTTTGTATTCGAAAACATACCGTATTTCACGGTTGTGTAGAAGAGGATGAAAAAGAAGAATAACAATAACAAGAAGAATAACAACATGATGGTGAAGAAGAACAACAATAACAAGAAGAAGAGGATCGTACTGGAAGGAGCCCTCGCCTGCTGAAACATTCTGCACCATTGCCAGGAGAGATTGAGTCTCTGTGAGAGGGGAAGCTTGAGGGGCTGGTAGAGTAAGAACTGCCAGACGGCGAGCTCTCTCCTTTTTATTCTCGCGTCTGGTCGACCCACCTCTCCTCCGGGGAGCCATGGCTAATGAAGAGGCGGTAGGGTGGGGGATGGAGGAAGAAGAAAGTGATTAGTCTAGAAGAATGGTCCAAGAGTCCAGTCTGTGGTCCAGTTTTATACAAGACCATCATCTACTCCGATGTTATCTCAGGCTACATCCACCGTTCATTCATTAATAATAGCCTATGTTGTTACCTTCTCAAAAGTGTCACTGACAGAACTAGGGAATAAACCCCCACAGTATGCATGACGGGACTCTATTGGACTGGCCTTTAATGGGATGGTTCAATGGGCTTCGGCGCGCTGCCTAAAACCCCGCTGATAAAAGGGGTGGGTGAAAGAACATTTTATGTTTTCCTATGTTTTGCGTGTTAGATAACAATACTATGGAGACTTTTCATGTGCGCTAAGTGTGCAGGAAGTTTTGAGGGGGGCTGGATAATCCGCCCCACCAAGGGCCGGATAATCCGGCCTAGTCATCTCTCAAGGAAGCCAAGGCGCGTCGCTCGGTGTCCAGTCGGATTTTCTCCTGGAAAATCCGAACTGGGGCGGTTTTTCCTCCCCAGGCCGGATAAGCCGGGTGTCGCAAGGGCCAGATAATCCGGCCCCCAGTTTTCGAGCAAAAGAGGCCAAGGCACGTCGCACGGTATCTGGTCGGATTTTTCTCCCAGAAAATCCGAACTGGGCGGTTTTTCTTCCCTAGACCGGATAATCCGGCCCTCATATAGGACCGGATAATCCGGCCCCCAGAAGTTGATCAAGGGCAAGCTCGGCGCGTCTCTCTGATAGGGGGCAGATTATCTGCCGGTGACGAGGGTTTAACTCGTCAATGCCTATTGTTATGGACTTGGGTTTTGGAGAAGGAGGGAGCGCTGGAGACATCTATCGGCTAGCAAACAAGCACACAGGGGACAAAGGATTTACCCAGGTTCAGGCCTCGTAGAGGTCCCTACTCCTGCTTGTCTGCTCGTGGAATTATCGAAGGAGTCGAAAGTTACAATGGTGCGCAGATGCAATCTGGCAAGGGTTGTGGAAACTAGGGTTGCGTGTGTGTTCCTCGCCGCCCCCTCCTAGCCTTTATATAGATAGGCTAGGTCTCGGGGAGCAGGTCGAGTCAGTTACAAGTTAGGGTTTTCCCCTTCAAACTTTCTATCTTTAGCTTCTTCTTGTCCTTCAAGCAATCGAGAGTCCATAGGTTACTCGAGTCCCTCCATCCGGGCCTTGGCGACACCGTGGGCCTGTATGTATTTGGACCGTATATACCAAGATCGAGCACCTGTAGGGTATACCCATGTCAGTAGCCCCCGAGTGTCCAGTGGAATCGCAGATTCGACTGGGGACTTTTTGAAGCCTTCGAGTGCCTAAATGAGTACATTTCGATTGCTTTTATTTGTGTCATAGGGATTGTTGATATCGTGCTGATATAGCCAAGTATCGGTATCGTTAACCACCTTAGGGTGAAACAACGCAATCTACTCAAATTCGAGTCCCTGCACTCGAATCCGGAAAAGTGCTGGTGTAATTCGACTCAGGCCGCGGAGGTCTTACAGGAGTCGAATTCCAGTTATATGGGTGTGAGCACTTGACGCGTCCGTCAAGGTATGTTCATCGTGCCTATAGGCACGGATATGTTTCTGGTAGTGCGCAGTTAAATGCGTTGTCAGGCCTTATTCAGGTCTTACCTTCACGCCGTAGGCACGGCATCCGAATTTTATCATCGCGGAGACGATTCGGGTAACCCAGGAGACGCAGTCTCTCTGCAGGGGAAAAATTATGAGGCGGTGTCGCCATGAGTTTCGAGTGTGGATGTTATCAACACACAGTTTTTTGTACAAATAATCATAGGGTGCCTCCTCGATTTTCGCGCGTAATGGTAGAAGTGGGGGGACGGTTCCCGCTTCCTCTTCTCCACATGTCCAACACGATGCGTGCCACGCGTCCAATAGGGTTTTTGTCAGCCGTTGGATTGCATCTTCTAGGGGTTAAGTAGCGATGTTGCGGCAGTAATTTCCCATATGTGCTCTTTCTTCCTTACTGCCATCGCCATTGCTTTTGCTTTTCTGCTTTCCCCTACGCCCATCTTTTCCACGACGCTGGACCGGCTCCGTTCCTTCCCGAGCTACTTCCTTTGCTCACATTGCCGCCGCGCAATGGGGAAGAAGAAGGGAGGCGCTGCTGCTGATTCCGCGGCCACCCTCGCTGCAGCGAAGAAGAAAAGTGGCTCCGCTGCTGCGGGCACCAGCACCGCTGCCGTCGGGAAGAAGAAGGTCGCGGGCACCCACGTGACCAATGGCGCATGGTGCCCCTCTATCATCAAGGCGTCGGATCTCCGTCTTCTTCGTCAAGATGGAGTTATCTCTACGACAGTCGCCGATGCGCGTGTCCCCGGCGGTGAGACTATTCTTGCTCCTCCCGCTGGTTTTCGAGTGATGTTTCTTGCATTCATCATTCGTGGTCTTTCCTTGCCTCTTCACCCCTTTCTTCGGGGTCTTCTTTGTTTCTATGGGCTCCAGCTCCATCAGCTGTCCCCAAATTCGCTCCTCCACATCACTTGTTTAATCACTCTCTACGAGTGCTGGCTCGGAATCGAGCCACACTTTGGTCTTTTCAAGCGCATCTTTAAATTGAAGCGTCAGTCCACATCTGGCTCTTTAGTTTATGACGTAGGTGGTTGCGGAATCCACGTCGACCCATCCGCCACCTACTTCGATATCAAGCTTACCAAGTCCGTCCAGGGATGGAGGGACAAATGGTTCTTTGTTCCCGACCAGAAGGCCAAGGACGAGCACTATGGACTCGCGCCTTTCGATCCCGCGACTCCCTGCAAGAAGATGTGTTCTTGGAAGAACGTGATCATGCCTTCCGAACTCGCGGAGACAGACGTGCTATATCAGCGCGTTTGCGACCTCGAGAGTCGCATAGGCACAGAAGAGGGAGGTTGCGCCCTTGTCAAGACTTGGCTGCATCGTCGCGTCCAGCCTCTCCAGGCCAGGGTCCATCCCATGTTTCAATGGGGTGGCGTTGATGATGCCACTCGCGTGTCTGCTGATGGCATGTCCGCGAGTGAGGTAGATAAGAGGGTGCGACTGGTCACGAAGTACACCCTCAAGGATGTGCTTCCGAACGAGCCAGTCTTTCCTCCTTTCGATGCTTCGAATCCTCCTCCTAAGGTACAGTTGTGCTACATAGTAGCTTATTTTCTCGATTGCGTTTTCTGTTTCTTATCTTTTATGTTTGCTGATCTTTACTGTTTGTATGCAGGAGTGGGTGGTGTCGCCTTGTATGCCTCCCCTCCCTGAGGGGATTATTCCTTGTGAAGCTTTGGAAGAGGACGAGTCTGAGTCGACTGTCCCTTCTGATGTAGAAGAGGAAGCCCCCGAGTCCGAGAGCCCGGATACTCGCAAGCGTTCGCGTAGTGGGGATTCTGACGCGTCGAATCGTTCAACTCTAGGAGGCGCGGCTGTTGGCACGGAGTCGCCAATTCCCGCCGTTCCTGTGAGGGCTGTGGCACCGTCTTCTTGCAAGAAGATGTGATTGCCCAAGGAGTCTTCGTCGGAGTCGGCGGAGGCCACGTTTGATCTTGACAAATTTGAGTGGTAATTTTGTTAGTGCATTCATTCTTCTCTGTTTTCTTCTTGCTGGCTTTGCCCTTTCTGAGTGCGGATTTTGTCTTGCAGTCAAGAGGCGTCGTCATCTTCTGGCGACGTCGAATTTTTGAAGGAATCGGGAGTCGCGATTTCAAGGGCCAAGGTAGAGGTCGAGCGCGCTCCTTCTCCGGCGGCGGCCCACTCCGGGCACAATTCTTCGAGCTCTCCTCGCGTAGAGGAGCATCGAGTAGTTGCTCGGACGACGGTTCAGTGACCTTCTTCGGAGTCGCTGGAGGACCATGTAAGTATAGCTTTCCTTCTTTTTTTAATGTGGTAGTTAACGCCTTCTGCTGCCCTCTGCTGACTCCTAGTTTTGTGCGACAGCTCCTTGTAAAGGAAGCCACGCAGGTGGCGGAGCATGTGATGGCGATGGGTCGCCAGCATGCGGTGCTAGAGACGCGCCACCGCGTGGTCGAGAGTAAGTGTTCTATACTTATTCTTTTCGTCTTCTCTCTGTTTTGGTATAATCGAATGACACCAATTATTGACTGCCATGTAGCTGAGCATAACGCTTTACTGCGCGATGTCGCTGTGTTGGAGAAGACACTAGCCGCAGCTGTGAAGAGGCGCGACGAGGCAATCGCGGGTCGTGATGATGCCCAGAAGCGCGAAGAGGATCTGCGCGCCTCCTTTGCAGCCAGGGAGAAGTTGTTCGAAGAGCAATCGTTTCTCGACCACCAAGGCCCTCTCAGGTACCTTTACTGGTAGATATTTTATTGATGTTCTTCTCTTCCTCTGTAGTGCCAGTGGCACTAGAAGTTTAATCCATGTGTGTATTTTGGTGTAGATGCTGGCGGCTTGAGTTTTGATCCACAAGCCCTTTGTCGCGATGATGCTCTGGCGGGCGCGGTATCTGCGGTCGAGGATCGTAGCGCCGCTGTCCAAAATACGTTGTCCAAGGCCAAGGCCACCCTGAGTCGCCTCCGGGAGGAGCTGATGCCGAAGGCGGAGCTGGTCGACAATGTGGAAGAGCTAGTGGAGTCGCTCGCTGGGGGTGTGCCTGCCACGTACAAGAACTCCCTCCGCGCAGCTGGCGCGACCATGTCGCTTGCCATGGTGCAAGTCCACGGAGTCAAAGTAGATCCTTCTACGGTGTCGAAGACGATGCCTGTTGGCGCGGATGGTCAGCAGGTAGTATTTTCTCCCTTTGCGACTGCCTGTGCCAAATATGGCCATTCCTTGATAAACACCGTTGCCAAGTATTCGGAGGAGCTCAATCGTGCAAAGAAGGCGGTGAAAACTTCGGCCTCAGGGGCCGGTGGAAAGTCAGTGGCATCTGATACTGCCACGGACTTGATGAAGCCCCCGAGGTCATCAAAGTCGAAGAAGCCAGCTGCTTCGTAGTTAGTTTCTTGTAATAGTTGATGAATTGCTCTTTTGATTGGAGAACATGCCTGTTGGCGAATGTGTTTGTAGATACTTTTATGTTGATCCTAAATGCGTCTGTTACTTTTGACTTTTGAGTTGGTCGCCTTATTTGCCTCTGGCTTGATTTTTGGTAGGGTACATCAAGTGGTCCTGTGGGGGGAACCCCGGACTCGCCGTCTCTTGAGGATACAATGGCACCACCATGCTCCAGGGTAGAGGAGTTGTCCTTGCTTTCGCGACTTCGTGATCGCGTTAAGCAATTGGAGCATGAGTTGCCCGTGATCCGCGGTAGCGCAGACGTGTGGAAGTCAAAGGCTGAAAAGTCGCCGCCATGAGCAATATCTCGCTTGGCAGATGACGAATTGGGCGACCAGTTTAAGTGTTAGTTTGCTCATCCTCGTCTTTTCCTTTGTAGTTAATCGCAATGGTACGTTGTACTCATGCTGTTGATGCTGCTTCGTGTAGTTGTTAGCGCATGCCATCCGCAGGAGGAGAGGGATAGGATTGCCATCCGTCTTCATGATCTCACCAGGAGCAACTTCAGGAGAGTGGATACTTCTGGGTAGATCATGATCGTGCGCATCGCTATAGCGACTTCGCAGATCGCGTCGTCATGAAAGTGCTGCTCTTTCTGAAGAAGTCGCAGTCGTGTTTGAAGAACATTTATCGGGCGATGTTCCCGCTGGATGATACTCCATCAAGCCTGCTGGCTCTCCTGACCAAATTTCAAGATATGTCCGCGGTTCGCGAGTGCGTGAGGCAGCAGTTGGTGGCTGGTGCCAAGGCCGCCCTTTCCATGGTGCGTTTGCACAGGCCTGACGTGGATGTCGTCGCCATTGCCTCTGGGCCACCGGTGCCACCGGTAGGATCTTCCTGGAACATGGTGCCGCATTATCAGGCGGTGGACCGTCCAGCCGAGGAGGTTGTCGACTTCTTCGAGGAACATACTAATGTTCTTCTATTGCAAGGATAGCCACATATGTATCCTGCGCATAAGTGTACTAGTGTTGTAAAGCTCGTATACATTCGTAGATAATTTACTGTTGAATGTGTACAAATAGATTTAAGCATGGTGTGCGTTGCACTTATGCGAGTCCTTTTCGTTAGCCTGGCCATCTTTGTATCGTTTCCTTGTCAACCTGTCAGGTGCGTTGCAGCTGGGTTGAGTTTGTGTTAAGGGGTTCGATTGATGTGCCAGCTATTCAGGATGTCGCGTTATTGTTCGAAGAACATATGTGCATAGGGTGGCGTAGCGCCCGAGTATGAAAATTGACAAAGTAAAGGAGAACACGGAGTTTTGGGGCACTTAGCTTTTATTTATTCGAAGAACAGTACGAAGTACAGTGTGCGGCTAAGTAGCCTTGGCTGAATAGCCTTATTTGCGATGCAAAAGTAAAGAAAAATGACTAAGGGTAGAAGCGTCGCAGTTGTGCGACGTTCCAAGGGTTGGAGTGTGCGTCTCCTGTCTCTAAATCTTGAAGGCGATAGGCGCCACCTGGGATTACTTCTGTAATCACGTACGGTCCTTCCCAGGGGGACTCGAGCTTGAGATGCCCCCGCCGCTTCAACGCAGACTAGGTCACCTTCGACGAAGGATCCGGGCGAAGCCTTCGCTATGGTAGTTGCGCAGGTTCGATGGTAGATCGTAGATCTTTCGCGCGATTTCTCTTGCTTCACAAGGAGGTCGACGAGTCTTCGAGTGCGAGGATGACTCGCTTTCGCTAGGCGACTACGCGTAGCGCTTTGTACCGTACCTCGGCGGGTAGTACTGCCTCTGCTCCGTGTACCATAAAGAATGGCGTGTAGCCGGTGGCACTGTTTGGAGTTGTACGCAGGCTCCAGAATACGGATTGCAGTTTGTTTGGCCAGCAACCCGCGGCTTGTTCGAGTGGTCGGAGGAGTCACTTCTTGATGCCGCTACAGACGAGCCCGTTTGCCTTTTCCACCTGACCGCTGGTCTGTGGGTGTGCTACTGAGGCGTAGCTGATGTTGATCCCCAGGTTCTCGCAGAATTCTTGGAACTCCTTGGATGTGAAGTTCGTTCTGTTGTCGGTGATGATGCCGTGCGCACGCCAAGCGTAGACGATGGACTCAAGAACTTAATCGCTACTGCCCTGATTGCTTGGTCACTGGCATGGTCTCAATCCACTTGGTGAATTTTTCGACTGCGACCAAGAGGTAGACGTAGCCTCCTTGCGAGGACCTTGGAAGTTTGCCAACCATGTCGAGTCCCCACTGGGCGAAGGGTCAGGCCAATGGAATAGGCCGTAGTTCTGCGCCTGGTGCGTGTGGCTTGTCCACGAATCGCTGACAAGCGTTGCACTTTTGGACTATATCCTTGGCGTCACGCATGGCCGTGGGCCAGTAAAATCCAGCTCGTAGAGCTTTGGCAACAAGGGCGCTCGCCGCATGGTGCCCGCAGTCCCTTCATGGATGTCGAGGAGGACCGCTCTTCCATCGGCTAGGGAGACACATCATTGTAACGCTGTGATGTTGCGTTTATACAGTTCACTGCTGATAACGGCGAATGCCTTGGAGCGCCGCGATGTGCCGTGGCCGTCTGCCGGGTCGTCCGGTAGGCGCTTTGAGGAGGTATGTAATGTACGGCCGCGTCCGTGATTGTTCGATCATCATGATGCCCATTGGTCCTCGAGTCCCGTGGTCGAGCTCCAAGTCATCGAGTGTCATTGGCTCATTGGGTGGCGTAGCCCCGAGTCCGTTGCTGCGCTTGTTTTCTTCTCTCGCGCCTTTGGCTTGATGGAGCGTCGTGATATGCGCCGAGAAATACCCTGTGGTATGGGTGCGCAGTGGAGCCTATGTTGGCGAAAAGGCCCGCCTCATTGCTTTCACGACCTATGTGTCGCAACTCGCAACCATCAAAGTCTCCTTCAAGTGTGTCATAGAGGTCGGTATGCGATCATGTTGTCGTTTCAAAGGCCGCACTCGTGCATTGTTTGGTTGACGACCAGCTTGGAGTCGCCATATATGATTAGCCTTTGCGCGCAGTATTTTGCCATCCTCATCCCGCAACAATGGGCCTCGTATTCAGCCTCGTTGTTTGAGGCTGTGAACTGCATTCGCAGGATGTATTTCAGCTTGTCCCTTGAGGTGATGTCAAGATGACACCGCTCCTGCTCCATCTTTCCTCTTGGATCCGTCAAGTGCATTGTCCAGGTAGGACATGTCCGCTTGTCCGGGAGTTGGTTTTCCATCCAATGTACGAGGAAGTCGGGGAGAACTTGCGACTTGATTGCGCCTGCCAGTATGTGATGTCTCGTGGAGACAGTTCGATTCCCCAAAGCGTGACTCGCCCTGTGGCGTCAGGGTTATTGAGGATATGTCCCAACGGGGCGTCGTTGACTACCACGATTGGATGTTCCTGGAAGTAATGGCGCAGTCACCGGGCGGTCATAAAGACGCCGTATGCCAGCTTCTGGTAGTGCGGGTACCGCTGTTTTGTTGGCGTGAGGACCTCGCTGAGGTAGTATACCGGGCGTTGTACGCCGTGGACCTTGTTTTCCTCGGCCCGTTCGACGACGAGCACTGTGCTAACCACTTGGTTGGTGGCGGAGATGTACAGCAGTAGTGGTTCCCTTTCTCGTGGAGTTACCAATACTGGCGAGGTGGATAGCAGGCGCTTGAGGTCTTCGAATGCTTCTTGCGCTTCATTGGTCCACTCGAATTTGTCAGCTTTGTGGAGGAGCTGATAGAAGGGCAGTGCCTTTTCTCCCATTCGACTGATAAATCGACTGAGGGCCGCGATTCGTCCGGCTAGTTGTTGAACGCCTCTTATGTTCTTTGGCTTCTCCATGGCTAGTATGGCCTTTATCTTTTTCGGGTTTGCCTCAATCCCTCTTGCGGAGATGAGATACCCGAGCAGCTGCCCAGATGGTACGCCGAAGGCGCATTTGTCTGGATTGAGCTTTATCCGGTAACGATCGAGATTGGCGAAGGTTTCGTGCAAGTCGTCGATTAGAGAGGCTTCTTCCTTGGTTTTGATTACTATGTCGTCGACATAGACTTGGATGTTGCGACCTAGTTGCTATTTGAGGCAAGCCTGCATGCACCGCTGGTACGTAGCTCCTGCGTTTTTTAGCCCGAAGGGCATTGTGTTGTAGCAGAACACGCCGAAGGGCGTTGTAAACGCGGTCTTCTCCTGGTCTTCCTCCTTCATTCGAATTTGGTTATAGCCTGAGTAGGCATCGAGGAAGGAGAGGCGCTCGCATCCAGCGGTGGAGTCGATGATTTGATCGATCCGTGGTAGCGGGAAGTGATCTTTTGGGCAGTGCTTGTTTAAAGAAGTGAAGTCCACGCACATCCGTAGGATAACCGTGTCCTTTTTTGGTACCAGCGCCGTATTGGCGAGCCTGGTGCTTTCCTTGATATCACGTATGAATTTGGCCTTGAGGAGTCTGTTGATCTCCATTCTGACTGCTTGTGCCCGTGGCTCAGACAGTCGCCTGATTGTTTGCTTGACTGGCCTTGCGTCGGGGTTGACGTTGAGTGCGTGCTCGGCGAATTGCCTGGGAACTCTGGCATGTCCGCAGGACACCAGGCAAAAATTTCCCAGTGCTCACGGAGGACTTCGACGAGCGCGAGTTCCTATGCGGCACTCAAGTTGTTGGCGATGAGGGCCGTTTTGGCGGGATCTGATGGATGGACCTGCACCTTCTTTGTGTGCACAGATGAGTCGAAGGAGAGGTCAGGTGAGCTTGGCCTACTCAGGGGGGGTAGATTGTAGTCTGTGGTTTCCTTCAATCGCGCGAGCTCCTCCTGCATGCCGAAGGACTGGGAGATTCTGTTGAATTCCATGTCGCAACTGTCAGATCGCTCTAAGCTCCCATTGATCGTGATGACGCCGTTGGGACCTGGCATCTTCATCTGCAGGTAGGCGTAGTGGGGTACCTCCATGAACCTAGCGAACGCGACGCGTCTGAGGATGCAGTGGTATTGTGAGGGCCAGTCGACAACTTCAAAGTCGATGCGCTCGCGCCGGAAGTTCTTCGGCGTGCCGAATATGACGTCGAGGTTGATTTTGCCCAGGGGGTATACGCCTTTTCCTGGGACGATGCCGTGGAACATTGTGTCCGATGCCTCCAAGCAGGTTAGAGGGATCCTCATTGCTCGCAAGGTACTCGCGAATATGAGGTTGATACCGCTTCCGCCATCCATGAAGACGCGACTCATGTCGAAGCCTCCAATTTGCGCCTCGAGTACGAGGGGGCAATTACCTGGGCGAGGTACTTGAGGCGGGTGGTCGCGTTTGTCGAAAGTAATGCACGATTTCACGCCACCGAGGTACTCGGTGGTGGATGGTGGAGTGCGCCAAATTGACTTGGCGAGTGATGGCCTTCGACCCTATTGAGGGCGCCCTTTTGGATCATCATGGTACCCATGGCCCGTGGGTACGGTTCGCCTCCGTGGTGTTGGTCCGGTGCAGCTCCGTTCGGGGGTGGCCCAGGTGGTGGTGGTGGTGCGCCATGTGCCACGGCGCCTGGAGCGGCTCCGTAGCCTCTTTCGACTGCATTGCGGTTCATCCGAACCAATCCCTCATGTAGCTTGAGGAACTCGCGACAGTCCTTGACGAGGTGGCTGGACTTTCTCTTGCCATCATGCTTGTCGATGTAGAAGTCTATCGTGCATGGCCCGGACAGTTTGTCCTCGATGGAGGTCGCGGGTGCTTCATCGCGAGTGCGACGTTGCCACCGTTGCGTGGTTTTCCCAGAGTCGCGGTATCCGCCACTGCGGTATCCGCTGTTGCGGTTATCGTCGCGTCTATCGGTGTAGCCGGCTGCGACCATGTTGACGTCATCGCGATCGTCGTAGACGCGCATGCGACGCTGATCCATCAGGTGGTCGATGGTCTGGGGCTTTGAGCGGCCTAGCTCCTCCCTGAGTTCCATGCGGCGGACACCACCGTTGAATGCATCAATCGCGCGGTCTTCCGAGATGTTCTTCGCGGAGTTCTTGATGATGGACCACCTTTGGATGTAGGAGCGCAACGATTCGCCAGATCTTTGCTGGCAGCATCTCAGTTCTTCGATTGAGGCGGGGCGTTTGTACGTGCCCTTAAAGTTGCGCACGAAGCTGTAGACCAGATCATCCCAGTTGTGGATGGATCCACGTGGGAGGTTATTGAGCCATGCCCGGGCGGCGCCCTGCAGCTGTAGCTGCAAGCATTGCATGGCAGTACTTCGAATGCCTCCATGTAGTCTGACGGAGGAGATGTGATCCTCCAGCCAGATCTTGGGGTCCTGCAGACCGTCAAATTTTGGGTTCTCCGGTGGGAGTTTGAACCCTTTAGGCATTCACTTTTGCCTGATGGATCTGCTGAAGCATCTGGCGCCGTAGAGCTACCCATCTTCTTCTTCCGAGTCAGTCGAACGAGCATGTCGTGCCCTTGACTTGTCGATCTAGCGCTCCGTGAGTTCATCGTGTGCATCGTAGTCGTGATCGTGTCGCCGTGAACGGCGGCGCCTAGACAGGTCGTGACTGTCATCGCTGGACGAGGGCGAGGAGTAGCGCTTTGCTAATGCTTTGCCCTTTTTCGGGTCTGGTACCGGTTCCTTGTTGAGGGTGGACTCGATTAGCCCCAGGCCCGCGATCATAGATCGGTGCATGGCCGTTCGGGGATCTCCCGCCGGTGGCTAGTTATTGAGAAGGTACATGGTGGCCGCTATCACCGCGGCCTGTGGTGTCCTCGGAACCACGTTGCCTCTCGTGTCGACTGTCATAGAGCCGAAGTCGAGGACTTTCGCGGCGTCTATGCGTTCTTGTTCGGTGAGGTGAGCCATCCGCGATTGCCTTTTCCTGGCGAGGTGCTCGTTGCCTCTTGAGGAGGATCCTCCGTAGGAGGAGAGCCCAGCGCGACGAAGGCTCGACTCGTCTGGCCAAGATTTTTACGCCTCAAGTTGCGCGATTGCTTGTTTTTGGCGCTTGAATTCCTCTTTTAGGAGCCAGTGGTAGCCCATCAGCAGTTCCTGCGGGGACCCGAAGGGTAGAGGTGCACCTCGTAGGGCTTCGCGACAGCGTTCCCACTCTTGCTCGTTGAGCCTGATCACGACGCGTTCGCCGGTTTGCTCGTTGATTATGCTAGGAGGTTCGACTGCTCCTCCATTGCCGCCGTTGGCGGCGTTGGGCGGGTCGGTGCCATTGCCGGTGTTACCACCGTTGCCGCGATTGGGTGGATCGGTGCCGTTACCGGTGTTGCCACCGTTACCGCGGTTGGCGGAGGTATCTCCTGCGTTGATGACGGCGCACATGAAGTGATTTGGGAAGCTGTTGCTTCCACAACTTTCAGATCCGAAACCGTAGGTTCCATCTTCAGTGGCTAGATTGCTTAGATTGGAGTCGCGACTGCTGTCGCTGACCATGTTCCCAACTGTCGCCGAAGCATTGAGCTCACTGAGGGTGCCGATCGATGGAGGGAACCATGATGCTGGGGCAATCGCCGGTGCCGTCGGCTGATCGGGCATGCGAAGCGTGCCCATCTGACCAACTTGGAAGCGGAAGCTCCCAATCACCAGGCTGATTCTGTCGCCCACGGACTCGAAGGCCGGGCAAGTAGCCGGCGTGTGGACGGTGAAGTCGAAGGCGCCGAAAAGCTGGCAAATCTCCGCTGTTGCAGAGTTGTAGATCGCGTTTGATGGAGCCGAAGAAGCCGCAACATCAGCACTCCCGTTTCCCACAGATGGTGCCAATTGACAAGGGTTTAACTCGTCAATGCCCATTGTTATGGACTTGGGTTTTGGAGAAGGAGGGAGCGCTGGAGACATCTATCGGCTAGCAAACAAGCACACAGGGGACAAAGGATTTACCTGTGTTTAGGCCTCAGAGGTCCCTACTCCTGCTTTTCTGCTCGTGGAATTATCGAAGGAGTCGAAAGTTACAATGGTGCGCAGATGCAATCTGGCAAGGGTTGTGGAAACTAGGGTTGCGTGTGTGTTCCTCGCCGCCCCCTCCTAGCCTTTATATAGATAGGCTAGGTCTCGGGGAGCAGGTCGAGTCAGTTACAAGTTAGGGTTTTCCCCTTCAAACTTTCTATCTTTAGCTTCTTCTTGTCCTTCAAGCAATCGAGAGTCCGTAGGTTACTCGAGTCCCTCCATCCGGGCCTTGGCGACACCGTGGGCCTGTATGTATTTGGACCGTATATACCAAGCTCGAGCACCTGTAGGGTATACCCATGTCATCCGGATATTCTGAGTCTAGGGCGGTGTTTTCCCCAGGCCGGATAATCCGGCCCTCACTTCGGCCGGATAATCTGGCCCCCAAAGTGTGCAACAGCTGGTTTCGGAAGGGGGTATAAGTACCCCTTCTTCCCCAACGTTCATAACTCTTGGTTCATTCGAAATTGACCAGACATTGTGCAAGAACTCTCATTCTCGATCTCCCACTTCAAGTACCCGAAGGTCTTGATCTTTGGTGGAATTGAAGGAGGAGAAGTTCATCATCCTCATCAAGAATCAAGCACTTCAACTCCTCTCCATTCACTTGGAGAAATCCCTGATCTAGTATTCTTGTCAATACCTAGATCGTATTTATTGTATTTGATAAGTTTGTTCTTGTGGCAGCTTGTTGTCATTTCGGGAGCCTCCAAGTTGTTGTGGAGTTGTTGCCCCGCTAGTTGTGTAAATGCATCGGTGCCCGCCTTGAAGGGTACCTATAGTGGAAGGTGGATCAGGCCTGTTGTGGCTAGATCCATCGGAGAACAGGGTGAGGCCTTTTGTGGCATGGTGGTCTTAGTACCGCCCACCCCTCCAACGCAGACGTACTTCCCTTAACAAGGAAGGAACTGCGGTCAAAAAAATCCTATGTCTCCGCGTGCTTCACTTCGGTTTACTCGTTCCTCTTCCACTCGCTCTTTACTTGCTAGTAGATAGGTTTGCATATAGGGAAATTCCACCTAATAGTTTATCTAGAGAATTTACCCTTTGTGCTAAGCCTAAAATTGAAAAAGAATTAAAAATTGATGTAGCACCTATTCACCCCCCCTCTAGGTGCCCATACGATCCATTTCAATTGGTATCAGAGCCCCGGCTCTTAATTCGGGCTTAACCGCATAAGAGTAGTATGGGTACCAAGGATGATGGAAATGAGGCTGTGGATAAGGTCACAATGGATGATCTCAAGTCGTTGGAAACAACCTTGTTGAAATCCTTTGAGGCCAAGATGGAGGAGATGAATCAAATGATTTCTCGCCTTACATCATCCATAGCCCCATCTCCATCCTCCTCTGAGGCTCCCACACCATCATCTAAGAAAAAGGGTAACACCGAATCCAAGGATGATGATGTGGAAGGTAAAAAAACTAAATGGTTCCACCTCCAAAAAGGGAAGTGGTAAGGAGGAATATAGTGAGGTTCACCATGTATATTCCCTCGACCCACCTATCCCTCATCCTCATATAAACAATAGGGGTGACCCACCCAAGATCACTGCATCCTCTTTTAACCAATGGCAATTCCAAATGAAATCTCATGTTTGCAGCTCCTCTATTGAATTGTGGAGGATTATTGAAGAAGGTCTTCATATTGGAGATCAAACCAATCTAACAAGAAGGGAAGTTGTGGATAGCCAGTTGAATGCCACCGCTCTCCACACGATACATCTGGGTGTGGGTCCCAAGGACATGCCACACATTGAACATCTCAACACAGCTAAAGAGGCGTGGGATGCTCTTATGGACCTTTTCGTTGGAAATGAAAGCATGAGAAGAAACAGGTATGATGCCCTTAGTAATGAAGCTGGGGGATTCTACATGTTGGATGGTGAAAACCATGAAGACATGTATAGACGACTCAAGGGCATCGCAACAACATTTCGAAAGCAAGGGGCCACTCACATTGATGATGCTTGGATAAAAAGAAAATATGTGAGTGCCTTAATGCCTTTCGAGCCAACGGATTTGAAGAGCCTGCAAGGTAGACACAACTTTCATCAAATGACATCCAACGAAGTCATGCAAGAAATGGCGTCATTCAAAGTGGCGGCAAAGAATGCTGAAGATGCCCATGCTAGGGCCATTGGAATGCAAAAGGGTGTCAATGTGGCTCTCAAAGCCAATGTTGTTGAGCAAGAGGAAGATGAAGGAGCTTTTGAGGGGGCATCCATGGACTGCCCCGATGAGGTCAAACGTGCTCATGGTGAGTACATGGAATTCTATGCAAGGAACTTTTGGAAGGACCCTGCCAAAGCCAAGTCTGACCTTGAGCGCAAGAACGGGTCAAATGGAAGAAGAGAAAGTGGCCCAAGATTGAGAACTTGCTTCAACTGTGGAGATAGAATGCACTTTGTAGACAAGTGTCCTTATCAAAATAGAGAAGACAATGGTGGCAGGCTCATCCTTAAAGAGAAATCTAAAGCTCCTAAGAAGAAGCCGTTTATTAAGAAGAATGGCCCTTTCAAGAAGCAACCCAAGATTGTCCTTGTAGCTCAAGAGGAATACTCATCCGCAACTGAAGATGAAGAGGATGATGATAGTTCCCGTGAAGTGGCTGCTATAGCCACCACATCGACTCCCTCCCCTCTCTTCGACTCGCCGAACAAGAACGCCATCAACAACAACGCCACTTGCCTAATGGCAAGAGGATCCGAGGTATCAACTTCTAGCTCTTCATTTCCTAAGACTAACATAATTTTGGATATGGATGATCATGACAGTCTTGAAATGAAAGAAGAAGTTATTGCCTTGGATACTTTTTTCACTAACCTACAAGGTGAGCACAAACTCCATTTTGATGTTCTTATGAGTCAACTTGCTCAAGCCAAAGATCTCCTTGAAGAAAAGGGCAGAATTGAAAGAGAAGATGCCTTGGAGATAGCTTCTTTGAAGAATGCCTTGGAAGAGGAAGAGGAAGCTCGAGTATCTTTGGAAGAAAGACTCGAATCCCTTGTGGAGTCACAAGAAGAAGCTGTAGCTCAGCTCATTAAATAACGTGACCATGCTCTTGCCAAGGTTAAGAAACTAAAGAAAGAAAAGATTGACTTTGGGACTGTTCATGCTAGACTTTTGGAGAAGTTTGATAATCTTGCAAGTGCTCACAAGGCATTGAAGAGTGATCATTCTACTCTAAATGAGTCTCATGACCAGCTCCAAACTCAATTGAAATGACATGATGTGCCAAGTACCTCCACTTCATCCTTTGGAAAAGAAGATCTTGCAAGAAGTTCTCAACACAAAGGTAAAGGGGTTATTGATGAGACACTGAGCAGGAAAAGGACAAAAAATAGTAAAGAAGGTCTTGGTTACATACCCAAGATAAAGAGCAAGAAGAACAACAACAAGACTGCTCAATCAAAGACTAGCAACATTACCAATGACAAGACTAATTATGATGGTTTTGCAGGGATCAACAATCCTAATTTTGAACTATATTGTGATTGTTATGGTGATGTTTATGCTAGTTATGTAGGGCCTTATGATTGTTACATTCCATGGTCTATTTGGGTTCCCAAGACCCTTGTTACTAACATGAGAGGACCCATTGAAAAATGGGTACCTAAAACCAAGAAGTAATTTTCTTGCAGGGCTATGCTTCCGGTGGTTCTAAATGGGTACTCGATAGCGGTTGTACGAGTCATATGACCGGAAGCAAGGAGATCATCACGGAGATGCGGCCAAACCTTGATCACGTTACCGTCTTCTATGGTGACAAGTCAAAATCTGAGGTATTGGGTCTCGGCAAAGTTGTGGTGGCTCACGATATCTCTCTCGTGGACGTCATGCTTGTTGAGACCCTCGGGTATAACTTACTTTCAGTTCGTGCCCTTGGTAAGATGGGCTTTGTAGTTTACATTGATGCTGATTTAGTGGTACTCTTGTGGAGCAAGTCTCTTAAAGTCGCTTTTGTGGGATATGTGGAAAACGACCTGTATGTGGTGGACTTTTCGGGGAAAACCACTACAGGCCCGATGTGTCTTATCGGAAAGGCTGACACGGGCTGGCTATGGCATCGCCGACTAGCCCACGTCAATATGAGAACTTTGCAAACTCTCCACAAGGGTGGACACATTATTGGACTAAAAGAAAATGTCTCTTTTGCCAAAGATCGTGTTTGCATGGCGTGTGTTGAAGGGAAAATGCATGATTCACCTCATCGAAGGAAAACCATTATCTCTTCAAAAAGGATTTAGGAGCTCCTTCATGTAGACCTCTTCGTTCCTCCATCTCATTCAAGCCTCGGTGGGAAGAAGTATTGTCTAGTGATTGTTGATGATTACTCAAGATACACTTGGGTTTATTTCTTCAAGTTGAAGAGTGAAACTCAACAAACTGTCATCGACTTTGCCAACGAGGTTCAACGTCAACACAACGTCCCCATTCTGGCTATAAGGAGTGATAACGGCTCGGAGTTCAAGAACTACACCTTAAATGAGTTCCTAAGTGAAGAGGGGATAAGATATCAATATTCCGCTGCGTACAGCCCTCAACAAAATGGTGTAGCCGAGAGGAAGAATCGAACTCTAATGGACATGGCAAGATCAATCTTAGCCGAATTTAAATCTCCATATAACTTCTGGGCTGAAGCAATCTCTACTGCTTGTCATTCATCCAACCATTTATATCTCCGCAAGATCTTGGACAAGACTCCGTATGAAATACTTACTGGTAACAAGCCAAACATCTCATACTTTCGGGTATTCGGGTGTAAGTGTTTCTTTCTTATTAAAGGATTTCGTTTATCTAAGTTTGAATCTAAGGCTTTAGAAGGTATTTTTGTTGGTTATGGTGCCAAATCCCACACTTATAGAGTCTACAATAAGCTCTCTGGAACTGTTGTAGAATCTTGTAGTGTGGTGTTCGAAGAAAATGACGGCTCCCATGCGGAGCAAGTTGGTGTTTGTGATGCAGATGTTGAAATACCCTAAGGTGCCATAAGAAGAATGGGCGTGGGATTCTTCCACCCCATTGAGGAACCCCTTGTGGCAGACCGGAAAGGACAATGCTCTACTCATATAGAGCCCGCATCTACACATACTCAACATGCTCCAACCACGGGGGCAACTTCTACACCATCTCCATCAACTGCTGAAGGTCAAGATGCTCCAGAAAGCTCCAGGCCGGATTTTCCGGTTGACACCGGATTATCCGGCCACCCCGCTACAGCTGACCATGTTGCTCCTGCTGGAGAAATTTTCAACTCAAGCTCCAGGCCGGACTTTCCGGCTTGCCTCGGATTATCCGGCCCCTCTCCAGTTCAAGCAAGTCCCAGGCCTCCTGATGAAGCTGCTGCAAGTACTCCCAGGCCAGATTATCCGGCCTCTCCATCAGCCGGATTATCCGACCCTTACTCTCCAGTTCTGCAGCCTCCTGTTATGGCTACGGATTCACCTCAAGGGCATGCGTCTCCACCACTTGCTACCGATGTTCCAGTTACTGATCAAGGTGGAGAAAATGCTTCCAATGAAGACTCAAGCGATGAATCTCCTCCTCCAAGAGACAACAAACTTATTGAACTTCGTCGCAAGGCTCGGGCTGATCGTAACCTTGAGTTGAGGGGTCACACTCTTGACAAGGTTGTTGGTGATCTTCGACGAAGGGTTTCTACAAGAAGAGAATTGGCCAGTTTTGGTGAGCATCAAGCTCATATCTCCATGGTGGAACCTAAGAAGGTCTTTGAAGCTCTTGAAGACCCAGACTGGGTTCTTGCTATGCATGAATAATTGAATAATTTCGAGCGCAACAAAGTCTAGAAACTAGTGGAGAAACCCAAAGAGTGTCGCAATGTTATCGGCACCAAGTGGATTTTCAAGAACAAGCAAGATGAGAATGGCATTGTTGTGAGGAACAAGGCAAGACTTGTGGCACAAGGGTACTCCCAAGTTGAGGGCATCGACTTCGGTGAGACCTATACTCCCGTGGCTTGCCTTGAGTCCATCCGTATCCTACTTGCTTATGCTGCACATAACAATTTTAAGTTGCAGCAAATGGACGTCAAGAGTGCCTTCCTTAACGGTCCTCTACATGAGTTGGTATACGTAAAGCAACCCCCGGGATTTGAGGATCCTAACTTTCCAAACCATGTCTACAAACTTGATAAGGCACTCTATGGCCTTAAACAAGCCCCACGTGCGTGGTATGAGCACCTTAAAGAGCTTTTGTTAGATCGTGGCTTCGAAGTTGGGCAAATCGACCCCACTCTTTTTACTAAGAAGGTTAAGGGGGATCTCTTCGTATGCCAACTATATGTAGACGATATCATCTTTGGTTCTACTAACAAAGCTTTTAACGATGAATTTTCAAAGCTTATGACTGACAGGTTTGAGATGTCTATGATGGGGGAATTACGGTTCTTTCTTGGATTCGAGATCAAGCAACTTAGAGAAGGAACCTTTATTAATCAAGCAAAGTACATCCAAGACATGCTCAAGAGATTCAAGATGACGGATCTAAATGGTGTCACCACACCGATGCAAACAAAGTGTCATCTTGAACTCAACCCTCATGGTAAAGATGTGGACCAAAAGGTATACCGGTCCATGATCGGCTCTCTCCTTTACCTCTGCGCATCTAGACCCGATATTTTGTTGAGTGTGGGAGTGTGTGCAAGGTATCAAGCAGCTCCTAAAGAAAGCCACTTAGTGGCAGTCAAGAGGATCTTTCGATATTTGGTTCATTCCCCTAACTTTGGTCTCTGGTATCCTAAGGGCTCCAATTTCTCTTTATGTGGTTATACTGACTCGGATTGGGCTGGTGATAAGGATGATCGGAAATCCACTTCTGGAGCTTGTTAATTCTTGGGAAGATCTCTTGTTTGTTGGTCCTCCAAAAATCAGAATTGTATATCTCTATCCACCGCCGAAGCTGAATATGTTGCTGCTGCCAGCGCTTGTACTCAATTATTGTGGATGAGGCAAACTTTAAAGGAATACGGTGTCAATTGTGACAAATTGCCTCTTTTATGTGATAATGAAAGTGCAATCAAAATTGCGTACAATCCAGTTCAGCACACAAGGACGAAGCATATTGAGATTCGGAATCATTTTATTCGTGACCATGTTGCTCGAGGCGATATTGATCTATCCCTTGTGAGCACGAAGAACCAACTGGCGGATATTTTCACAAAGCCACTTGATGAAGCAAGATTCTGCTATTTGAGGAATGAGCTAAATATCATTGATTCCGGGAGCTTGTCTTGATTACCCATGCACTCACTCGTACATCTCAATCCTTCTCCGGTCTAGGTGTGGGCATGGATATAGGGGGAGTGTGGTCCTAACTCATTGGGCTAACCCTCCCCCCATAATGCCAATAGCTAGATATATCATTTCTCTTAATATCATGTTGTGATATGTGAGCTTATTGATGAGTATTGGTCGTGAACCCAAGATATATCTTCGCGGTGTCACACCATACACTCCAACAAGGTGGCTTCGGCCACCGCCCTCTCCCTTGAGGAGAATTGGATCTTTTTGGATGTTATTTTCTCTCTCATGTTCTTATGGGAATCACACTCACTCTTGGCTTTTATTTGATTTGGTTTTTACAAGTTTGAGTGTCTAGTACCATCTCAGTTTGGCTTTCTTAATCCTAAGCCGTTCCCTACCCATAAGCCATCTATTCTTGCACACAAGTCCCTTGTACACCTTGTGGGGGTGTTGTTTGGGGACGCGTGGGCCTGGTTAATGTGTAAGAATGCAGATTTGAGGCCGGATAATCCGGCCCAAGTGTTGGCCGGATAATCCGGCCCTAGCGGATTTCATCTTAAAGGGCAGGGCTCGGGGGGAAGGGCTCATAACGAGCAGCACTTCTCCCCTAGCCCTCTCCTCCTCACCAGCCGCCGCCTGCCGCCCCTCACCCTCCCTGGAGCCTCTCTGGCCACCGGATTTTCCGGGCCTCCCCGGATCTTCTTCTCCACGCCTCCGGGTACCTTCTCCTCCGCGTTCTTCCTCCAATGAGTGAGGGTAACTCCCTCCCTCCCCATCTTTGGCTAGATGTGTATCTTGTTGGGTGGAACGTTGTCTAGAAGGATGTGTTTTCGCATAGAAATCATAGTCTTGCAGTTTCTAGGCCTGATCTACTTTTTTTGCATTCAATCTAGGTGAAATCGAAAATTTCTGCCAGGGTCGGATTATCCGCCCCTGGCCGAATAATCCGGCTGACAGTTCAATTCCTTGATTTCACTATGGTGTATGCATTGAGTAGTTTGTCCTATGAACTTTTTGACTACTTTTTCCATGCTCTCTCCTGGACTTGTGTGTATGCTTATCCCCTTGCTATCGCCCTTATTCTCCTCACAGGTGGTTCAGGTGTTCCCAAGACCTACAAGCGCCGTCCTCGCTCAAGATACTTTCGGGACGACGGACAAGGTAACCTAGTGAACGAAGTTGAATTGAGGAGAAGGAAGAACGAAGAGAGGCGCATGGCTGAACAATCCAAGAGGACTAGAAAGGGGGTGTCCAAGAGGAAGTGCAAGGAGCCCAAGATCAACTACAGGGCTTTGGATGCAGTCTCCTTCTCCGTCATCCGTCACCGTGACTTGTTTGCTGAGCTGCCTCGTGATGATGAGCTGGGGGATACCCGTTTTTGGTGTGCAGAACAGAAGGGGATTTATGAAGACATCTATGCCAGGCTGAACATTAGGCCTATGCACCCTCTGGTACTTGCTGATGTTTTGGAGAAGGCGCATCTTGTGGATGCGATGTTTGTGGCTGAGAGGATGGGGCTGAACCATCTCATGTCTCTCTAGTGCTCCTTTGACTCTGAGGTGGTGAAGCAGTTCTTCTCCACTCTGGCGATTTGTGGGGATGAGCGCTGCACTATGAAGTGGATGACTCATGACAGGCCCATGACTGCTGATTTTCACGTGTTTGCTGAGGTTCTAGGGCACTCCTTCCGCAGCAGGGATAGAGCCAGTGGCCACCACATCATCACTCAGCTGAAGCCCAACAAGGAAGCTGCTCTCTCTCCTTGTACTGTGAACAATGGCATGGTGGGTACTGTGGCTGGTCTTGCTCCCATCTATGCAGCATTGGTGGGTCTCTTCCGTGACTCTATTACACCGAGTGGGGGCAACAATGATAGCATTCATGGTCACCTTGTTCAGCTACTTCAATTTTCTCATGAGGTTGCCTCCTGCGAGGGCAGTCGGTCTGCAATTTGGATGTCATGGACTTCATTTACCATGAGTTGTGTGATGCTATGTTCAACCGTCTGTCCATTCCCTATGCACCCTACATTATGTTGCTCATCCGCCACCTGCTTCCTGCTGAGGAGTTCCACATTGACTTGGTGCACAAGGCCAAGAAGATATACAACAAGGTTCGGAAGACCTCTCACCCCTCCTCTGCTCCTGAGGGCCTCATGAGGGATGCTCGCAGGCCCCCTGTGCCTCCCGTGGCCTGTGAGATTAAGCAGCTGAACTGGTTCCAACATCACATTCTCTGCATGGGCATGGACACGCGCAAGGGTCAGTACGAGGCATACATGCAGCGCCATGAGTTGGCTCACTCCCAGCAGCTCATTCTCAACCATGTGTCCGACGCTTCGGGTGCTCCTCCGGCTCCTACACTTCCCACTCCGTTTGCTCGGTGGAACTCTTCCTCCGGGCTGAACTATGGTGAGCTGGAGCGTCACTTATTCCCCTCTACGCCTGCTGCTGATGATGAAGATGAGGAAGGTGACACTGAGGAGCTCGAAGATGAGGATGGGGAAGAGAATGAAGACGAGGACGAGGACGAGGACTACGATGAGTGATCCCATGGGGCGCTAGCATCGCTCTTCTCCCTTTTTGGTGTCTCGATGCCAAAGGGGGAGAAGTAGTTCTATTAGGTTGTCCGTGGATTTGCATGGGTCGGGCATAAGCACTTGCACTTTTCTATTCGTTATTTCTTGCTTATGCCCATTTAGCGTTGAACTTTAAATTCGTGATTTGTGGTTGTTTGAGACTTTATGTGATTGTCTGGATGATGCCTATGGACTTCATATCATGGATTATGCTTATGGTTCTATCTATTCATATCCTATTGCTAGAGGTTTATCACGGAAGGTTTATCACGGAAGGCGCGCGCTAATAATGGTTATCCGATAATAATTGTGATTTATGTCAAGGATGCCTATTCTCTACTTCGGTGGTATGTGTGTTTGCTCTTATGTCTATGGAATAGATTCACCTATTTCTGTGCATTTTTATTCCAATGCAAAACTCTATTATGCACACATTGAGGGGGAGTCCCTTTCATAAGTTATCTCCGTTTGTCTTGTGTCTTTCTCCTGCAAATCCTGGTATTGTCATCTAACACCAAAAAGGGGGAGATTGAAAGAACATACCATGTTTTCCTATGTTTTGCGTGTTAACAATACTATGGAGACTTTTCATGTGCGCTAAGTGTGCAGGAAGTTTTGAGGAGGGCCAGATAATCCGCCCCACCAAGGGCCGGATAATCCGGCCTACTCATCTCTCAAGGAAGCCAAGGCGCGTCGCTCGGTGTCCAGTCGGATTTTCTCCTGGAAAATCCGAACTGGGGCGGTTTTTCCTCCCCAGGCTGGATAATCGAGGTGTCGCAAGGGGCGGATAATCCGGCCCCCAGTTTTCAAGCAAAAGAGGCCAAGGTGCATCGCACGGTATCCGGTCGGATTTTCTCCCGGAAAATCCGAACTGGGGCGGTTTTTCTTCCCTAGGCCAGATAATCCGGCCCTCACATAGGACCGGATAATCCGGCCCCCAGAAGTTGATCAAGGGCAAGCTCGGCGCGTCTCTCTGATAGGGGGCGGATTATCTGCCGGATATTCCGAGTCTAGGGCGGTGCTTTCCCCAGGCCGGATAATCCGGCCCTCACTTCGGCCGGATAATCCGGCCCCAAAGTGTGCAACGGCTGGTTTCGGAAGGGGGTATAAGTACCCCTTCTTCCCCAACGTTCAAAACTCTTGATTCATTCGAAATTGACCAGACATTGTGCAAGAGCTCTCATTCTCGATCTCCCACTTCAACTACCCGAAGGTCTTGATATTTGGTGGAATTGAAGGAGGAGAAGTTCATCATCCTCATCAAGAATCAAGCGCTTCAACTCCTCTCCATTCACTTGGAGAAATCCCTGATCTAGTATTCTTGTCAATACCTAGATCGTATTTATTGTATTTGATAAGTTTGTTCTTGTGGCAGCTTGTTGTCATTTCGGGAGCCTCCAAGTTGTTGTGGAGTTGTTGCCCCGCTAGTTGTGTAAAGGCGCCGGTGCCCGCCTCGAAGGGTACCTATAGTGGAAGGTGGACCAGGCCTGTTGAGGCGAGATCCATCGGAGAACAGGGTGAGGCCTTTGGTGGCGTGGTGGTCTTAGTACCGCCCACCCCTCTAACGCAGACGTACTTCCCTTAACAAGGAAGGAACTATGGTCAAACAAATCCTATGTCTCCGCGTGCTTCACTTTGGTTTACTCGTTCCACTTCCACTCGCTCTTTACTTGCTAGTAGATAGGTTTGCATATAGGGAAATTTCACCTAATAGTTTATCTAGAGAATTTACCCATTGTGCTAAGCCTAAAATTGAAAAAGAATTAAAAATTGGTGTAGCACCTATTCACCCCCTTCTAGGTGCCCATACGATCCATTTCAGTGGGACTACGAGGAAGTAATCACAGGAGAAGTGTGCACGTCCCGCATGCGTGTGTGTGTGCTTGTGAGCGTGCGTCACGCGTAGTTGTATTTCTTCGTGTTTACCTTGATCAGCATTCAACAAGAATAAAAATAAATCAGAGGGCATATAAGGAAATAAATATGAGAAATATTGAAACTAAATGTAGCTATTGCAACCTGAAATAGGAGTCCACCCCGCATTGGATATGCATGCAATCTCCATTTACACACCTTACTTTCCCTACAATGCACCCTAATTCTCATTTGGTCGCTCTTTTCAATGATAAATTCGAATCCAATTCTTTATGTAGGTAGCAACAACATATGTGCAGTCCTTCACAGTCTCAAAGACAGTCTCCTCATCCATTGTAGGGTTGTCCTCGTGAAAGTGTATAAATAGCATATCCTCGTCTTCATCATTGTATCTTCATCCCATTTTCGCCTCTTCATATTCCTCTTCCTCATCAGTCACGTGCCTATTAGGGTCAGCAGCCACATCTGGATATGCTTTCTTATTATTATCATCTTCGAGTACAAAATCATCCTCACAGCCACCCATTTCAATATCTTCATACTCGCTTGACAAAGCATCATGTTCAAGGATAAGCTGGACGGTCACGCTCGGTATCGCGAACATAGGCTGTTCTGTTATGATCGGTTTAGATGTTCGTGGTGCACATGGTACAGGATTATTCATGACAGTCTCTTCCCCAATATGTTTGCTAACGATGTGCACAAACATCATCTAGTCCTCGTGCCGAGGTGTTTACCCCGCATCATGGCCAGGGCCTTCTCAGTCCTAATATCATAGAAAGTTTGTGAATTTGTGTCGTAGTACCTACTTACAAATTCATCTTGCTAGCCAATCGGATTTGCCAAATTCCATGTGCATATCACTTAAAGTTAGGTCCTCCGCATCTACTATTAGATAATCAAAACCATTGGTAACTCCAATTTTGCCGTCGAACAAGGCTTTAGTCCGACACCAATGTTGAATCTTCAACAAAAATACGGATGCGACAGACGTCCTACGGTTACCAACACATATCCTCACCATCACCACGGGATTAGAAACGTAATTTGGAGAATGTAGAGAAAGAATTAGATTTCTTACTCATCAGGAAGGACGTATGACATGTTCGCCGGGCTCCAGACCCTCCAAAGCTTTTCAACCCGCGTCATCTTCCCCTGTCTCGTCCTCCTCTGTGCTGTAAAGCCTTGAAGGATCCATATATGTGCTCTCCAGCCACGCAGGACACATCTCTAGGCGGGATGAAGATCATAGCCACCGCTGTTGGGCGAGAACCCAATGCCCGCCTCACGCTTTTCGTTTCCAGACGCTCTTGGGCAGGGACGGCGGCAATGAGATAGGGCAAGGAGGGGAGGTCAGGGAGGGAAGGGCGGGAGGACGATGGACCAAGGGGAGGATGAGAGGGTTGCATGATGGAAATGAGTGGTGGTGGGTGTTGGAGATATGCCCTAGAGGTAATAATAAATGTAGTTATTATTATATATCTTTGTGTTTATGATAAATGTTTACATTCATGCTATAATAGTATTAACAAGGAAACCATTAATACTTGTGTGATTTGTAAACTTAATTTGAAGTCCCTAGTATGGCCTCTATACTTCACTAGCTTGTTGGTTGATTGATGATGTGGTTTCTTTGTCATGAACATTGAGATGTTATCAACAACAAGATCATATCGTTAGGAGAATGATATGGTGGACATACTCCTATAGACAAGCGTAGCATAAAGATCAAGTCATTTCAATAGTTCAATTGCTATATGCTTTCTGATACATAGTAACCTAATTCCTTCGACCATGAGATCATGCATATTGCCTTTACTGGATGGATGCTTTGATGTCATCAAACACCACACCGTAACAGGGTGGCTATAAAAGTGGCATTGGGTGTTCGGAAAGTATTGGTTGAAACACATGGATCAAGAGTGGGATTTGTCCATCCACATGACGGATAGATATTCTCTGGGCCCTCTCGGTGAAATGTCATCCAATTAGCTTGCAAGCATGTGACTTGGTCACAAGGGATCACATATCACGAGCGAGAAAAGAGTACTTATCGATGTGAGGTTGAACTAGGTATGCGAGATACCGGCGATCATGACCTCGGATAAGTAACATATCGTGAGACAAAGGGAAATTGGTATCGTATGTAAGTGGTTCATTCGATCAAAGTAATCGTAGAAATATGTAGAGCCATATGAATTTCAGATTCCTCTATTGGTTATTGTTGAGAAGTGTCTCGATCATGTCCGCATAATTCACGAACCGTAGGGAGACACACTTAAGGATTCGACGTTGTTTGAGTAGTTATGGTATTATGAGAAAGAGACGAATGTTGTTCGAGTCTCGGATGGGATCCGGGATATCAGGTGATCCGGAATGGTCGGAGAATAAGATTCATATAAGGAAAGTCCCATTTAGGAGTTGGGGAATGGTTACGGTGTTTTCATCGGGAACATTCTAGAAGGTCCCGGAATGACCGGCACACCGGTGGGGGAAGGGGAACATGAATGTGTCATTGCAAGATGGAATGATTGCATCATGTACTAAGTGTTCTCGCTGTCCAAAATAAAGGGTTTATTTAATTCCTAAATTGGAAAAGTCAAACTGCCGATTTGGTCAAACCGCCATTTGGAAAGAGGAGAAGTTGGAAACCGACTTGGGGGAGGAGTCCTCCTCCCCAAGCCGGCGGCCAGCCCTAGGCCGAGTTGGGAGGGACTCCCTCCCTCCCCTGGCGCGCCAGCCCTCCCACCTATAAAGGGAGGGGCAGGGCCTCCCCTCTAGACACACAAGTTCCTATCCTCTAAACTAGAAACTAGACCTAGACCCGGTTTAGAGCTGTTTGGTTTAGAGCCTTCTAATTGGTTTAGAGCCCTCTAATTGGTGTGTCTAATTACTAGACCACTAATAGCCTCTCTCATAAGCTCCACCATACTCACTTTGGCTTAAAGCGAAGCCTGGGATCTCCCTCTACCTCCGGTACCACGCCCGTTGTCTTTTGCGGAATCGCGAGGAGAGTGCTACAACCTCCATTTTCTTTGGAACAAGGAGAGGAAGGTCTTCGTCAGTACGAGCGTGTGACCGATCATGGAGCGCTTGTGCCCGGAAGGATCGGATCGTCTACGCGATCTTGAGATCGGAAAAGAAATCGACTACATCACCCACGAGAATCTGCTCTCGTTAAACACTTTGGAATCTTCGAGGGTGAGTTATTCCATCGACTCGTTGCTACAATCTAGTAGATAGATCTTGGCTTGTTTGTTTGTATGCGATAGAAAATTTTTGTTTTCCATGCTCACGAACCCCTGATGGTATCGAGCCGTGTCTATATGTAGATCTGTTGCCAGAGTAGAACACAATGGTCATTGTGGGCGTTGATGCTTTTATTGTAGATTGCTTTTTGTGTACTTTGCATCTTGCGGTATGTTGGGATGAAGCGGCCGGGCTAACCTTACATGACATCGTTCATGAGACTTGCTCCACGCTTAACATGCAACTTGTATTGCATAAGTGGCTTTATGGTGCTGTTTCTCCTAGCATAGTAAAGATCCAATTTACAACGGGTGATCAACAATGCTAGTATCAATGTTGTGGTTCTTGTTCGTAAGTTAGAACGACACTTATTGAAAGCCCCAAACCACGTAAAATATGCAAAAGAAAGTAGAGGCGTCTAACTTTGTTTTGCAGGGGTGTCTGATGATGTGATATGGCCATGATTGTGATTATATTTGATGTATGCAATGTTCCTTATTGTAAGTTGGCAACGGCGGGAAACCATATGGTTGTCTTTAATTTACATTAAGACCTGCGTGTCTATTCAAAATAGTTGTAATAGTTGAAGCTGGTGGGCGACAACCATGAAGAAGCGTCATTGACCTTGATGCTATGAGATGATGGAGATCATGTTAGGCTTGAAGATGGAGATCGGAAGCACAAAGAAGAAAGGCCATATCATATCACATATTATGAATTGCATGTGATGTTAATCCTTTATGCATCTTGTATTGCTTAGTAGGCAGCGGTAGCATTATAAGATGATCCCTCATACATAAATTTCAAGTTCTAAAGTGTTCACCCTTAGTATGCACCGTTGCCAAAGCTTGCTGCTTGAAGCACCACGTGATGATCGGGTGTCTTTGATTCATGGTGACTACAAGCGTAAGCAAGCCAGATTTGCTTATCACGGAAGCTAAGGTTTGTCTTGTGAGCCTAGCATGTACGGACATGGCCTCGGGAACACGGATGGCGAAAGGCAAAGCATGAATCATATAGTAGATATGATGAACATGATGATTGTTCGCCATTGAAACTATATCAACTCTCGTGATGATCGGTGTTGATGTAGTGGATTTGGTTCGTGTGATCACTAAAACAATGTGAGGGATGTTGTTTTGAGTGGGAGTTCACCTAGTTTAATTTCATTAATTAATTTGAACTCAATTTGTCATAAACTTAGTCTAAACTATTGCAAATATGTTGTAGATCAATGGCAGCCCTACCATCAATTTTAATGCGTTCCTAGAGAAAGAAAAGTTGAAAAACAATGGAAGCAACTTCATGGATTGGTTCCAATTTGAGGATTGTCCTCACAGGTGGTAATTTGACCTATGTCTTTGGATGCACCGCTAGGTGACCCACTGCGGTGATGCTACCGATGAAGTAAAGAATGTTTACCTCGCTCGGAAGAATCAGTACTCCATAGTTCAGTGTCTTTGTCTTGTATGGTTTAGAATCGGAGCTTGAGAAAAGGTTTGAAGAGTCGGACCCATATGATATTGTCGAGGATCTCAAATTAATCTTTGAGACTCATGCGGCAATTGAAAGTTATGAAGCTTGAAAAGTTCTTTAAGCGCAAGATGGAAGAGGGTAGCTCCGTCGGTGAGCATGTGCTTAAGATGTCCAGGCGCATAAATAAACTTCAAAGTTTGGGTATAGTGATTCCTAATACTTTGGGGTTTACGCATCCTCAATCACTACCACCAAGTTACAAGAACTTTGTGATGAACTACAACATGCAGAACATGAACAAAGAGTTGCGAACTATTTGCTATGTTAAAATCTGCGAAGTGGAGATCAAGAAAGAGCACCAAGTGTTGATGGTCAATAAGACCACCAAATTCAAGAAAGGCAAGTCTAAGCGGAAGGACACTTCAAGAAGGGTGGTAAGAAAGTTACCATACCGTGAAGAGGACCAAGGCTGGACCAAGCCTGGCCCGAGTGTTTTCTTGCAAGGGAGAAGGTCCTTTGGAGCGGAATTGCCCAAAGTACTTGGCAGATTTGAAGAACGGCAACATCAAGAAGAAAGGTATATCGATATACATGTTATTGATGTGTATCTCACTAGTATTAAGTAGTAGTGCAGGTATTTGATCTTGGTTGTTGCTCATATTTGTAACTCGAAGCAGAGCTCTGAATAAGCGGAAGCTAGTAAAGAACGAGGTGACGATGCGCGTGGGAAGCGGATCAAAGGTTGATGTGATCGCGGTCGGACACTACCTCTTCATCTACCATCGGGATTAGTTTATACTTAAATAATTGTTATTTGGTGCTGCGTTGAGCATGAACATTATATCGGGATCTTGTTTATTGCGAGGCGTTACTTGTTTAAATCCGAGAATAATGGTTGTTCGATTTATATGAGTAATGTGTTTTATGCACATGCACCTTTGATAGATGGTCTATTCATATTGAATCTCGATAGTAGAAATACACATATTAATAACATTGAGGCTAAACGTTTGAAATCAGCGATAATTTGACCTATATGTGGCAATCGTCGTCTTGGTCACATTGGAGTGAAGCGTATGAAGAAACTCCATTCCGATGGACTTCTTGAATCACTTGATTTTGAATCACTTGAAAGATCTGAGCATGTCGATGGGTAAAATGACTAAGACTCCATTTTACGGTATGATGGGCGAGCTCGAGACTTATTGGAAATCATACATACCGATGTGTGTGGTCCAATGAGTGTAGCATCATGTGATGGTTATCGTTATGTTCTTACCTTCACGGATGACTTGAGTAGATATGGGTATATCTATTTCATGAAACATAAGTCCGAAACTTTCGAGAAGTTTAAGGAGTTTCAAAGTGAGGTAGAGAATCAACGTAACAAGAAGATTAAATTTCTACGTTACGATCGTGGAGGTGAATATCTAAATTCTGAGTTTGGCGAGCATTTGAAGAAATGTGGAATACTTTCGCGATTGACACCGCCGGAACACCACAGCGTAATGGTGTGTCTCGAACGTCGTAATCGAACTCTCTTAGATATGGTTCGTTCTATGATGTCACTTACAGATTTGCCACTATCATTTTGGGGTTATGCATTAGAAACAGCCGCATTCACTTTAAATAGGGCACCGTCTAAATCCGTTGAAACGACACCGTATGAATTATGGTTTGGGAAGAAACCTAAATTGTCGTTCCTTAAAGTTTGGGGATCTGAAGCCTATGTAAAGAAGTTACTGACCGGACAAGCTTGAACCCAAAGCGGAAAAATCGTCTTCATAGGATACGAAGGAAACTATTGGGTATACCTTCTATCATAGATCCAGGCAAAATCTTTGTTGCCAAGAATGGATCCTTTCTAGAAGGAATTTCTCTCGAAAGAAGTGACGGAAGGAAAGTAGAACTCGACGAGGTTGTCGAACCTTCTCTCGAAATTGCGAGTAGCGCAGCACGGAAGAAGTTCTGTGGTGCCTGCACCAATAAGAGAGGAAGCTAGTGATGGTGATCATGAAACTTGGTTGAAGTTGCTCTGAGCCTCGGAGGTCAGCGAAATCGTACCACTCCAGTTGGTATGATTCCGTTATGAATGTCATGTTGGTGGACAACACGATGACCCGAGACATATGAGGAAGCAATGATGAGCCCAGATTCCAATAAATGGCAAGAAGCCATGAAATCCGAAATTGGATCCATGTACGAAAACCAAGTATGGACTTTGGTGGACTTACCGGATGGCCGGGAGGCTATCGAGAACAAATGGATTTTCAAGAAGAAAGCAGATGCTTATGGTAATGTTCTGTCTATAAAGCTCGACTTGTCGCAAAAGGGTTCGACAAATTCAAGGAGTTGACTACGATGAGACTTTCTCACGGTAGCGAAGCTAAAAGTCTGTGAGGATTATGTTAGCAATCTGCATATTATGATTATGAGATATGGCGGATGGATGTCAAACAGCATTCCTCAATGGAGACATTGATGAAGAGTTGTATATGATGCAACCCAAAGGTTTTGTCGATCCTAAAGATGCTAACAAGGTATGCAAACTTCAACGGTCCATCTATGGATTGAAGCAAGCATCCGAAGTTGGAATCAACGTTTTGATAAGGTAATCAAAGTTTTGGTTTTATACAAACTTATGGAGAAGCTTGTATTTACAAGAAAGTGAGTGGGAGCTCTGTAGCATTCTTAATACTGTATGTGGATGACATATTGTTGATTGGGAATGATGTAGACCTTCTTAATAGTGTCAAAGAGTATTTGAATAATAGTTTTTCAATGAAGGATCTTGGCGAAGCAGCTTACATATTAGGCATAAAGATTTATAGAGATAGATCGAACGCCAAATATCATTGTCAAAGTACATATTTGGACAAAGTTCTAAAGAGGTTTGGAATGGAAGATAGCAAGAAAGGGTTCTTGCCCATGTTGCCCAATACGACGTTGAGTAAAACTCAAAGTCCGACATCGGCAGAAGATAGAGAAAAGATGAGTAAGACTCCTATGCCTCAGCCATAGGATCTCTTATGTATGCCATGCTATGTACTAGACCCGACATCGCATATCTGTTAGTCTAACTAGCAGATATCAAAGTGATCGAGTGGATCATTGGACAATGATCAAAACATCCTTAAGTACTTGAGAAGAACTAAGGATATGGTTCTTTCTTATGGAGGTGATGAACAGCTCGTTGTTAATGGTTACACCGATGCTAGTTGGAACACCGATCCGGATGATTCTAAATCACAATGGATACGTATTTATTTTGAATGGTGCAGATTAGCTGGAGGAGTGCAAAGCAAAGCGTTGTGGCGAGATCTTCAACTGAATCGGAATACATGGCTGCTTGGAGGCTTCACAAGAAGCGATATGGATGAAAGAGTTCATTACTGAGCTGGGTGTGGTTCCTAGTCGCTGGACCCAATGTCTATCTCTTGTGATAACATGGGCGCCATAGCCAATGCAAGAACCAAGGTCACACAAGAAGCTGAAGCATATCAAGCTGCGTTTTCACGCTATTCGAGAACATATCCAGATGGGGATATAAAGATTTGCAAAGTACACACAGATCTGAATGTGGCGGATCCGTTGACTAAACCTCTCCCAAGGGCAAAACATGACCAACACCAAACTGCCATGGGTGTTCGGTATATTACCATGTAATCTAGATTAGATGACTCTAGTGCAAGTGGGAGACTGTTGGAGATATGCCCTAGAGGTAATAATAAATGTAGTTATTATTATATATCTTTGTGTTTATGATAAATGTTTACATTCATGCTATAATAGTATTAACAAGGAAACCATTAATACTTGTGTGATTTGTAAACTTAATTTGAAGTCCCTAGTATGGCCTCTATACTTCACTAGCTTGTTGGTTGATTGATGATGTGGTTTCTTTGTCATGAACATTGAGATGTTATCAACAACAAGATCATATCGTTAGGAGAATGATATGGTGGACATACTCCTATAGACAAGCGTAGCATAAAGATCAAGTCATTTCAATAGTTCAATTGCTATATGCTTTACGATACATAGTAACCTAATTCCTTCACCATGAGATCATGCATATTGCCTTTCTTGGATGGATGCTTTGATGTCATCAAACACCACACCGTAACAGGTGGCTATAAAAGTGGCATTGGGTGTTGGAAAGTATTGGTTGAAACACATGGATCAAGAGTGGGATTTGTCCATCCACATGACGGATAGATATTCTCTGGGCCTCTCGGTGAAATGTCATCCAATTAGCTTGCAAGCATGTGACTTGGTCACAAGGGATCACATATCAGGAGCGAGAAAGAGTACTTATCGATGAGGTTGAACTAGGTATGCGGAGATCAAGCGATCATGACCTCGGATAAGTAACATATCGTGAGACAAAGGGAAATTGGTATCGTATGTAAGTGGTTCATTCGATGCAGTAATCGTAGAAATATGTGGAGCCATATGAATTTCAGATTCCTCTATTGGTTATTGTTCGAAGTGTCTCGATCATGTCCGCATAATTCACGAACCGTGGGAGACACACTTAAGGATTGACGTTGTTTGAGTAGTTATGGTATTATGAGAAAGAGACCGAATGTTGTTGAGTCTCGGATGGGATCCGGATATCACGAGGTGATCCGGAATGGTCCGGAGAATAAGATTCATATAAGGAAAGTCCCATTTTGAGTTGGGGAATGGTTAGGTGTTTTCATCGGGAACATTCTAGAAGGTCCCGGAATGTCCGGCACTCCGGGGAAGGGTACATGAATGTGTCATTGCAAGATGGAATGATTGCATCATGTACTAAGTGTTCTCGCTGTCCAAAATAAAGGGTTTATTTAATTCCTAAATTGGAAAAGTCAAACTGCCAGTTTGGTCAAACCGCCGCTTTTGGAAAGGAGAAGTTGAAACCGACTTGGGGAGGAGTCCTCCTCCCAAGCCGTGGCCAGCCCTAGGCCGAGTTGGGAGGGACTCCTCCCTCCTGGCCAGCCCTCCCACCTATAAAGGGAGGCAGGGCCTCCCTCTAGAGACACACAAGTTCCTATCCTCTAAACTAGAAACTAGACCTAGACCCGGTTTAGAGCTGTTTGTTTAGAGCCTTCTAATTGGTTTAGAGCCCTCTAATTGGTGTGTCTAATTACTAGACCACTAATAGCCTCTCTCATAAGCTCCACCATACTCGCACCGGCTTAAGGCGAAGCCTGCGGATCTCCCTCTACCTCGGTACCACGCCCGTTGTCTTTGCAGGAATCGCGAGGAGAGTGCTACAACCTCCATTTTCTTTGGAACAAGGGAGGAAGGTCTTCGTCAGTACCGAACGTGTGACCGACTGCGGGAGGCGCTGTGGGAGCAGCGCGGAAGGATCGTCTCTGTGATCTTGAGATCGGAAGAAATCGACTACATCACGAGAATCTGCTCTCGTTAAACACTTTGGAATCTTCGAGGGTGAGTTATTCCATCGACTCGTTGCTACAATCTAGTAGATAGATCTTGGCTTGTTTGTTTGTATGCGATAGAAAATTTTTGTTTTCCATGCTACGAACCCCTACAGTGGGAGGACCAGAGTAGTGGAGCGGAGCGGAGCAGAAAAATATGGAAAATCTCACAATAATGGGGGGCACTAATCCGTGAACATGGAGCACGCCATCGACGGTTGAGGTGGCGAGGCCTGCCAGTCAAAACATGCCACGTAAACAAGTGATCTAGACTAGAATCACATGCAGTAAATGAGGCAAGCAGGCGACAACTAAGTCAGTCTAGATCCACATGTTAGCAAATGACTTTACCCACATGTCAGTAAACGAGTTAGACAGGGGCACAGACATAACGTGTCCGTGATTTCTGATGGTGTTGCTACAATTCGATGGATCGTAATGACACATTCATAATATTGGAGCTAACTAAGGTCATAGTCGTAAATGTCCTAAAAACATGGCTATCGATTCGATAAGGGGTTACTACATTCGGAGGATAAATGATACCAAAATCTACTCAACTACAGTAACAACGCCGCAAACGACACATGCTAGTCAATCGTCGACTCGCGGGAGGGGGAAAGGGAGAGAAAACGCTATGTTCGCTCTGCTCCCGTGGAAGACGAGAGTGAGAGGGGAGGGGGAAAGTGAAAATGGAACCCGGTTTGTTTGGTCTCCCACCTGTCCTGGTACATTGCCCAATCTTGTGGGTACAAGCTACAACCGATCTTTTTAATATCTTCACACATTTATGCTGAGAAGGGAAATAAACATTGAGCGATAAGTACAACGAGTTTCGAATTATTAATCTCTTAGGAAATATGATAGGATTATTTTCACACGTGTCGAGAATCCATACCTACTTTCACTTCCCCTCTCCCACTAACCCCACTTCACTTCCGTAGCTCCACCCCAACGCACCACCTAGGTAAGATTTGTTATGACCCTGCCTTAGTAGCCGCGTCCGCCGCCGAAACTTGGAATTTGGCCTCTCTGAGGCAGACCATGAGGCTATACTATAAGGTTGGTCTACCATTGCCATCTGAGGCGGATGGTTTCGCACAAAATACTTCAACACATCCACGTACGCCAAGTTGGTGGCATCTCAATCATGTAAGATCACACACACAGCTTTGGACAAAGCAGCCAGAGAAATCAAAGCGAGAGAGGGGCCAGAGGTTTATAATAGTGGTGTTGGTGTGTAATAGAAGCACGAGACATGAGAGAGGGTTATGGGATGGTTGCTCTGATCGGCAGTGATTCTGTTGGCCACTGGCTAGCTACCTAGTTATCTGAATGCGGCTGATTGCCACGGCTTCTCTTTGGTTCCGACGACGCCCGGGGATTTTATCCTTATTTTAGGCTTGTCAACTTGAGTATTGTGCTACTTGGGCGAAGCGCACCATCGGCGGCACCGAGCTGCTGCGAGGGCTTGTCGGTCGCGTCGTGTCCAGCGGCGGTAGCGTGGTCTCGGGGCGCGAAGCGGCCCAGGCTGATGGCTGCGGTGTTCGATGTCGGCACCCGAAAAGTCTTGGTGCGGTGTTGATGTAGAGATCGTTAGGAACCCCAAGAGGAAGGTATGATGAGCACTGACAAGTTTCCCTTAGTTATGAAACCAAGGTTTAATCGAACCAAAGGGAGCAAGGAAACACCCCAAAGGTATTGCTAGCTGAGCCTTGGCGGGCACTACGGTGCTAGTAGCAACATGGAGACCTGCAACACAACCACAGAACTTTGTCCCCAACTTGCGATAAGGTTGTCAATCTCACCGTGTTTTGGAAAACAAAGGATTAAACGTGTCGAATGGAAAGAAGTAAAAGTTTGCGTAAAGTAAACACAAAGCGATAAAAGATTATAGATTGAATGTAAAAGACAAGGACCGGGATCCATAGTTCACTAGAGGTGTCTCTCCTTAAGATAGATAACATCTTTGGGTGAACAAATTACAGCGGTGCAATTGACAAACACCGAGAAAGCAATACATGCATATACTAATCATCTTGACTCCTTTGAGACTTGATTGGGCATTACAACATTATACATAGACCGCCATCCAACTGCATCTATGACTAATAATCCACCTTCCGGTTATCATCCAGACCCCTCCGATATTAAGTTACAAGCAACAGATTATTGCTTTCTGACTGCGTGTAAAGTAAACAATCGATTGTTCTATGAAAAAGGATCGTTGTTTTCTCTCTAGTAGCAACAGCACATCTAGTACCTTAGAGATTTACATCACTTCCCAGTTACGGAGGTATGAACCCACTATCGAGCATAAATACTAACTCTTGGAGTTGCTAGCATCTACTTGGCCAAGATAGCTACTAACAACAGAAAGCATGCAATATCACAAATAACAAAGACATGATAGAATCAATAATCAATCTGAAATAGCATCTCAATATCCATCGGATCCCCGCAAACACAACATGCAGAATTATAAATAGATGATCTTGATCATGGACGGAGCTCACAAGATCTAGACATGAAAGCACAAAGGAGGAGAACCAGCCATCTAGCTACTACATGGATCCGTAGTCCAAGGATGAACTACTCACGCATCACACCGGAGGCTTGCATGGTGATGAAGAAGGCCTCGTGGTGAATTCCCTCTCCGGCGAGGTGCGGAAGAGCTTCAGATCCCTCCTGGTCTAGGGATGGAGATGACGGTGGCTACAGACTCTTTCATGGATTTTTGATCGGTTACTTAGGGTTTTCGTCCCGAGGGCAATATATAGGCGGAAGGAGAGGCCGAGGGGGTGCCGAGAGCAGCCACACCACCCCCTGGCGCGGGCCAGGCCTGGTGGCGTGGCCAGGTGGTGTGGTGGCTCCCTGGCCCTTCTCCGTCTCGTATTCTGGCACTTGATCACTTCCGAAAAAATAGGCACTTTGGCTTTTGCCCCGTTCAATTCCAAGAATATTCATTTTCTGACTTTCCTGGAACCAAAAACAACAGAAAACAGGCAGCTGGCACTGTGGCTCTTGTTAATAGGTTAGTCCAAGAAATCATATGAAAAGTACTCCAAAGTTGGAACAAAACACAAGAAAGTGGATAAAACTAAGCATGGAACATCAAAAATTATAGATACATTTGCAATGTATCTACATCCCCAAGCTTAACTCCTGCTCGTCCTCGAGTAGGTAAGTGATAAAAAGAAAGAATAATTTTTGAGGTGGCATGCACCATCAAAGACTTGATCAAAGTATTTGTAAAACATTCAAAGCTGGGATCATAGTACTTCAATCATAACATGAAAGACAAAGTTCTAGCAATAAGCAAAGAAACTATGATGCAACAGAAAAAGGCACAAACAAAAGATTCATGAATAACAATGCTTTGCAAGACGTTTGTTTGTTTCACATAAAGAAAACATAGCATACTACTATTCAGCTTGTCCCTCTTAGAGTAGCAAATATAAATGCATAGGACACCTTCAAAGTTCATAAGAGTGACTAGATACAAAAGTTTAAAACAAGCAATATCAAGTTATGCATCAATCAACTAGTCTTGGGACAATGCACATAGAACTAAGAATGGCCACTATGCTCTCAAAGTAGGTGCATAAATATAGAAGGTGGAGAAGGTGGAGACTCAATATAATGGTGGAAGAAAGGGCTTTTTATAAAAGGAAGTAGGGATTCAAGTCTCATAAAGAGCTTCCAAAAATTATGGTACTTATAGCTTTCAGCTCTCATTGCCCCTATCATAAGCATCTTGAAGTGATTAAGGTTAAAGTGAACAAACTATGGTGTACATGCTTGACGAAGTATAAGTTAGAAATCTCATGTCCCTTGTATACGAGGGCCCGCTCCTCATGCTACTCAAGTTTAGTCACCGGTAAGTTCTTGTCATTGTAAGTACACGTGTATCATAGAGAACCGCCAACGGGGTACCCTTTGCCCGATGATACGGAAGAATCCCCATATCAAAATGACAAGGCAAGCAGACAACAAGCATCTCAGCAATCTTCTTATTTACCATGGGAATATGGTGCTTTTTTCTCTCTTTCCTCTTTTCATAATCTCCTTTTTTATCTTTTCTCTTTTTTTCTCAATATAGGACTCTTTTTTTATAAGAAGAATGCTTTATAGATAGCTCATTATGGTTACGCTGCAGGTTTCTACCATGTTAGCATGGATTATACCAGCGGCCCAGGCGTTTCTCTAACACATATACATAACTCCATGGACTTACAAGCTCCCCTTTCATTTCACACCGACGACATCCATATACAAAAGAGCATGATATCAACTAGGTACAAAGTACCAAGTGCAATGTTGAAAGCGTTCCCCATGAAAGCATGGTTCTGCTAATTCCCAACAAATAAGTGTAAGCATATACAACATAGACGACACAATGGTTCAAGTTTATTAAGGGCAAGAAAAGTAAAGTGTGCCATCAAATTCGTGAGAGTTTTAATCACTAGTTTTCTCATAACAAGTTTAATTTGGAAGGTAAACAAAAGCATGAATATACTTGGAATAGCATAAGCTAGAAGTTAGGTATGGTGGCCTCTTTGGAATAACTTGGTTTAGGGAGTTGTATGCATGAGTGGAACTCATACTTTGTTGTGGAGGCTAGCAAAAGACTGGGAGCGACAAACTAAAAGAGCAATAATAGCCATAATCATGCAGAGCGACAAAACATCATTGATCAAGGCATAAAGTGATACTACAAGTTGAAAACTAAAGGATCATAAAGGCTATGTTGACTTGAGATAGTCATAACATGGTGTGAGCATGCGCCAAGTCAACCCAAATAAATCATCAAAGGAGAATACCACTATAATATGCTTTAATATGCTAAAACAACGCATGATTCATCCAAGGCACATTAAACAATCTCAATTGTTTATAACAAGTCATGCTATAGCAAAGAATACTAAGCATAAAGCCAAAACAATATCAAGCATGGCATGACAGAGCATAGCCCACAGTCAAAAACAAGCTCTTTTTACCACATAAGCATAAACTTTCCTACTCTTTTCCAAACCAAACCAAACTATTTGCAAACCAATGTATGAAAGAGGGGGTCCAACCAATTTATTCAGAAAACTAATAAAACAAAAGAAAACAAAAAACCAAAGCGAAAACAAAAAAGAAGACGCTCCAAGAACAACACAACTGTGCATGAAACAATAAAAATAAAGCGTTTGGAAGAAACCTGGGATTTTTATTGATGAAGAAGGGGATGCCTTGGGCATCCCCAAGCTTTGACGCTTGTACTTCCTGGAGATTTCTTGGGGTGACACGCGTGGCATCCCCAAGATTGAGCTTTAGTCCATCCTTCATCTCATTAGTCATTCCTTTCATACACCTAAAATTTTTCCTTCACACAAAACTTCACACAATCTTTATTAGCAACATTAGTGCACTCAAGATAAATAAGTCTTAAGGTTCAGTTCTAACACCAAATAAACTTCCATTATAACACTATCTACTGCAGCACTTCCCTCAAAAAGCTCAATTCCCCAAAAGAACTCAAAAAGGAACCAACAAGAAGCAAATGCAGAAAATGGCAGAAATCTGTCAAAACAGACCAGCAGGTAAAGACGAATTTTTTCGAAGACCTTCTGTTGCTCAAATCAAAAAGTGTTGAACTAACGAAAGTTAGATAACAACCTGGGTCAGAAGCACAAAAATTCACGCCTCAAAAACACGTTCAGAGATTTTACACGAATTTGTACGGTGAAGCACAGAAATCTGTTTTGAGACAACAACTTTCCCAATCATTACTTCTCTCTCATTAGAGGTTACTCTTGGCACAAAAAGCAAATAAAAAGGATAAGGAGCAGTTATTACAGAAGTAATAACTTCCAAGACTCATCTAAAACTTTTGGGTTATCTCCCAATAAGTACTTTTCTTTAACGCCTTTAAGTTAGGCATAAGAAGCAAAAAGAAGAATCAAGTGTTCTCAAATGAAGAAGCATTAAGATTAATACCAGAAATATCTTCAACAAGGCAAGGTATATCATCCAAATAAGTTCTAGAGGATCCTCTCTCAATGCTCTTAGGTTCACTACTTTCATCAAAAGGGTTTTCAGGAACGATCCAATCAAGATTCTTTTCTATGGCTTCATGTATTGCTGCTAGTTTAAAGGGTATTGGTATCTTAGGTTCCTCCCCATTAGGTTCGGTTTTGTTCATCTTTTCTCGTATACCAACAACATCTACACATGAGCCTAGCATATTGAAACGTTCAAATACTTTTGTAGCTTCCTTGGCAATATCATAGAACTCCTTAAACAAGGTTTCTAAAATAAAATCCCTCTTTTCAGGGTCCTCAATTTCTTTAAGCTTAAGAAACATTACTTGCATTAAGGGGTTGAGGTTAACAAACCTAGCTTCTAACATGTGAATTAAAGAAGCTGCAGCAATTTCATAGTTTGGAGCAAGTTCTGCAAGGGATCTATCCTCAGTATCTTCATGATTACTAACATGATTGAAGAATTCTTCAATATTATCTTTCCCAATTATAGAACCACTACCAATGGAAAAGTCTTTCAGGGTGAATTTAGGGATCAACATGGTGAGCTAAGGAAGAGGTGACAACTAAAGGAGACTTAATTTTTTGTGTGTTTTTGAATAAGAAAGCAAACTAGTGAAACTAATTTTTTTGTGTTTTTGATAAAGAAACAAGCAAACAAAACAAAAAGAAACTAAGCAAAACAAAAATAACAAAGTAAAGAGATTGGTTATGAGGGACTCCCCTTGTGAAGATGTCCTTGACTCCACAGCAAGCGCGGAAAAATGCTTGATGGCTCAATTATGCAGGCGCCGAAAAAAGTGCTGGTGCGGTGTTGATGTAGAGCTCATTGGGAACCCCAAAAGGAAGGTATGATGAGCACAGCAGCAAGTTTCCCTCAGTTATGAAACCAAGGTTTAATCAAACCAGTAGGAGCAAGGAAACACCCCAAAGGTGTTGCTAGCTGAGCCATGACAGGGCGCACTACCGGTGCTAGTAGCAACATGGAGACCTGCACAACGCAACCATAGAACTTTGTCCCCAACTTGCGATGAGGTTGTCAATCTCACCGTGTTTTGCAGAAAACAAAGGATTAAACGTATCGAATGGAAAGAAGTAAAAGTTTGCAGAAAGTAAACACAAAGCAGTAAAAGATTGTAGATTCAATGTAAAAGACAAGGACCGGGATCCATAGTTCACTAGAGGTGGCTCTCCTTAAGATATATAACATGCTGGGTGAATAAATTACAGGGGGGCAGTTGACAAACATCAAAAAAGCAATACATGCATATACTAATCATCTTGACTCCTTTGAGACTTGATTGGGCATTACAACATTATACATAGACCACCATCCAACTGCATCTATGACTAATAATCCACCTTCAGGTTATCATCAACCCCTCCAAAGATTAAGTTGCAAGCAACAGTTATTGCTTTATAAACTGCATATAAAGTAAACAATACGATTGTTCTATGAACAAAGGATTGTTGTTTTCTCCTAGTAACAACATATCTAGTACCTTAGAGATTTACATCACTTCCCAGATTACGGAGGCATGAACCCACTATCGAGCATAAATACTAACTCTTGGAGTTGCTAGCATCTACTTGGCCAAGATAGCTACTAACAACGGAAAGCATGCAAGATCACAAATAACAAAGACATGATAGAATCAATAATCAATCTGAAATAGCATCTCAATATCCATCAGATCCCATAAACACAACATGCGAATTACAAATAGATGATCTTGATCATGAACGGAGCTCACAAGATCTAAACATGAAAGCACAAAGGAGGAGAACCAGCCATCTAGCTACTACATAGATCTGTAGTCTAAGGATGAACTACTCACGCATCACACCGAAGGCTTGCGTGGTGATGAAGAAGGCCTCCAGGGTGAATTCCCCTGTCCGGCGGTGCGGAAAACTTCGATCCCTCCGATCTAGGGATGGAGATGACGCGACTCTGAGACTCTTTCGTGGATTTTTGATCGGGTACTTAGGGTTTTCGTCCCGAGGGCATCTTATAGGCGGAAGGGGAGGCCGAGGGGGTGCCGGAGGCGGCCACACCACCCCCTGGCGCAGGCTAGGCTGGGCCGCGTGGCCAGGTGGTGTGGTGGCCCCCTGGCCCCTCTCCGTCTCGTATTCTGGCATCTGATGACTTCCGGAAAAATAGGCACTTTGGCTTTTCTCCCGTCCAATTCCGAGAATATTCATTTTCTGACTTTTCTGGAACCAAAAACAGCAGAAAACAGGCAGCTGGCACTGTGGCTCTTGTTAATACGTTAGTCCAAGAAATCATATGAAAAGTACTCCAAAGTTGGAACAAAACACAAGAAAGTGGATAAAACTAAGCATGGAACATCAAAAATTATCGATACATTTGCAATGTATCGGTATGATGGCCTTGGGAAATGGCGGCCAGCGCAGATCGGGCCCATTTGGGTCTAGATCTAGGTTTGGCGGGCCGGTCGGCGGGGCTTTGGCTGCTTTGCTAATCTTGGCGGGTTAGGGTGGATGGGATTCGTGGCGTCCTCGGCCGTCCTGTTGCAGCGTGGTGGCAGACTTTACGGGCCCGTCGTGGCCCGGCCGGACCGCGATGGGACTGGTTTGCCTCCACTGAGACTTTAGACCTTTGGAGGACTGGTTTGTCTATGACCGCGTCCGGTCGACTACCGCCTACGGCGAAGGAGGAAGTTCCGTCCCGCGCGGCCGCGGTACTGTGGGCCCTGTTTCATTCCTACATGTGTCGTGATGTTGTAGATCTCACGTCGACTTGCTCGGTGAGACGATGATGACGAAGACGGGACCGGAGTGGCGCATGCTCGTGGGCGGCAAGTTTTGGTGGTGTCGAGGCCTCGCCCTCGTGGGTCTCCTGTGCAACGGCTCGTCCGGGGGTTGTGGATAGGGACCTCGGGAGATATCCTTGTCGGCTCGTCCGACACCGACGCGGTGCCGCCCGCGGGTGGCATCTCCCTTCCTGGAGGGCATCGTGGCTTCCCTTCCTCCACTCCCCTTTGTGTGTCGGGCAAACCCTAGGGCCAGTCTCTGGTCCGGGCAACAGTGGTCACCTTCCCTCTTGAGGGTGTTGCTTGGTACTTGGCGAGTCGGGGCTAGGAGCGTGGTAGGCATTCTTCGGAGGGCGCAGCGATGGCGGTCTTCCTCATCTAGTCGTCTCCGTCTCCATTCCTTTTTTGTTGTTTCCTTGTTTTTGTTCAGGCGTGTGTGTGCTGCTGTCCCAGCATCGTGTATCGTGTTGTGTCCCTCTCTTTGGGCATTGTGCTGTCTGATCCAACAACAGTCTCACATATGTGCTTTATTTATAAAACGGGGCAAAAGCGTGTTTCGAGGAGTATTGTGCTACGATGCTATTACTAGCTCCTAGTTCCACCTGCATGAATAAAATTATCACCTAATGTCTGAAACCCATGCGCTGAACAGCCGCAGCGACGAAAAAAGTTCTCCAAATGCTGCAGAAAACAAAGAAGTTCAGCATTTATAATCAGCCAGCGAGAAAAGCTCTGTGCACGAAATCAATGCTCGAAAAAGTACAGTACGAGTAGATTTTTTCTTCAGACAAGATGGCACTCACGCACGATCGTTGATCACTTGGTGCATAAAAGAAAGGCGCAGTACAATGAAATTAAGTCCTGTATGATGTGCACGCTTGGATTTTTCTTCAGACAAGATGGCGATCACGATCTCTTGGAGAGCTGGCCGGCATGGCCGGACCATCGATCTAATCAGGCTCGCCAACCGCACATCGTGTCAAACCAGCTGTATCAAGAACTAGCTAGCACGGGCACGCCACGGGCTGAATCGGAGCCATCATCTGGGGACAGAAAATGACCTGTCGATCAAAGTGGCAAATGTGCAACCCGTCACCTCAGCGTCCTAGACCTGGCTCCACACACTCACGTTGCGTTTAATCGGTTATGAGCATAGCTATAACCGGAAAGTTCAATCCATCTTTAAAGCCCAGACTGAAGGCGGAGAGCAACTCTCACTTATAAGCAAGTTGTAGCTCCCTTCCGCTAGCGAGGTGGGACTAAAGGTTGCATCGGTACCTAATAGAAAACTTTCCGTTGCAACGGTTCTCCGAGTGTACACGGACAGGTACTACAGGTACACACGAGAGAATTGCAACGTTCTTTTTTTTTTCCTTTTGCACAAACACATTGTTTGTGTTCCTCGTGTACAGAGTTTTCATATCTTTATCTTTTCTCCGTGAAAGACGAATTAAATCTGACAGCCGAATGCCGAATTCAGAACGGCCTTTCAGCCGGTGGATGACGTACGTGTAACTGGCGATCAAGCACGGGTGTCATGGCTATCGAGAAAACGTGCATTGGTTGCAACTTCTTCATGGGAGGACTACGGTTGTTCCCCAATCACATCCCGGCTGACTTCCAGGGTGAACGAGACGGGGGGAAATGATTGCGGGAGGGGCTCGGTCGGGTTTAGTCCGGAGGAATCAGCAAAGAAAAGCTACTGGAGTGGTGTACGTGGAATGCCTGATTCAGCTGTCCTTCCTAACTGAGACTGCTCCCTCCTCGCTGATCAAGATTGCTTTCTAACTGAATCCTAGATGCTAGCTAACGACATGCAGATAAGCCTGAGCATTGGTGGTAGCCGGTAGATTGAGATTATCTAAACAGCATATGAGACCAACCGTGCACACGACGAGAGTCCAACGTGCACAACAAGACAACGGGGGGAGTGCGTGGCGAGCGTCAAGGCGCCAGAGAGCGCGTCGCGGCGGACGCGGCCCCGTTTAACCGCACAAAGCCGCTGGACAAATTAAGCGGCCGCCGCAAAACATGGTAAACTAAAACGCGACGGAAGCGGCAGTTCCCGCATCTCCCAGCGAGCGCGCCACAACCTATATCCTGAGTCGTGCCTGGTGCAAAACCGCGGCGCCGTGGCAGGCTGCAGTACACGATCATGAAGCCTGCCTTGCCCGTGCCGATCGAGGGCAACGCGTGCCCCCACCGGCGAGCTGCACGCGGACCATCGCGCCAACGGCCGAGCTGCGGAGCCGTGCACGCAAAGGATGTACAGACGGTGCGCGGCCGGCCGGGACCAGCCCTTCCGCCTGCCGTCAGATAGGTTAAGGTTTCAAAAATTTCTGTAAAAATCCCAAGGTAGCTAATGATGTATTCTACAAACATGCTACTAAAAAAAGAGAAGTCTGGATAAGAGTGTAGTGAATAGTGCATATCTCACAACTATAAATTTGTCGGTTTCTAATCTTTTTGTGTAGGCTAAAATATGAAGGATTTGAAACTAATATGTGCATGCTTGTAGGATCGTTGATGACACCAAATCTTTTTTTTTTCAATTTGTTTTGAAACTTGCAAGTTTGATTTTTTAAATTTTGATTATAAAGGGCCACATCTAGCTCGGCCTCCATTATAAAATATGTTACCAAATCATATGGTAGAAACCACTATTAAGATATTTTTTAAAATCATATGTCTTAGATATCTTTGCCACAAAAACATATACACTAGTAGCAAAAAAATCATTAGGGAAGTAACTCTTGTTAGGAAATACAAGCTAAATTAAGGATGATGCATGAACGTTTTCAGTGATACATTACAACTATATACCAAAGAAAACTATAACTAGTATTTAACAACATGGCTTTGTATTTGGTTCACTAGGCCAAATATGTAGTAAACATCATCCTTGTTAAGACTATAACATGTTAAAATTAAGTTTTGGACAAGTATAAAAGTTCAGTATAAATTGTATTCATTTTAGTACACCGTGGGGCATAATATTGACTGAATTATGTCATTTTTACTATAAATTGGATTTAGCGTAAATACCATAGCCTGCGCTCTTAATCCCTCGAAAGTGCCCTTTTTCTCTTGAAGGCCGGGTTTAGTAAGGTGTCAATTGTGATCCCACCAAAGTCCCACATTTAGTTCAATCTATTTAAAATTTCGAACAAAATGTATAACTAAAATTTGACAAATGAACTAGAGAGGTGGGATTTTGACGGGATCCCACTTGATACCTTAGGGTTTAGAGCTTGGGAACAACTAAGAATTTTAAAAAAATATATATAGAAACCGTGTGCACTAAATCATTTTATGTAACCTATTTGTGAGTCAAAATTAATGAACTTGAAATATGGCATTTATTTTCGAAAACTGTGTTGCCATCTTAATGCAAACACTGCTCATTCTATTATTTTATGTGTTTTTCCTGCCCAAAAATTTACGGGTATTTCTCCAGTTATTTTTCCCTGTCTTAAACTTCCCGCCCTTTTCCCCGCACTGTTTTTTCGCGCTCTGCCTCCCACAAACACCACTGCCTACGGGAGAATGTAGCGCCATAAGAACAATCATGGTTAAACACCTCCTCATAAGATGTCACCGAACGGGATACATTCAAGGAGGCTCATGAAGGACTTATATAGCCATGGACGGATCCAGCATGGGTCATGGGTGTTTAGCTGAACACCCAAATTTTTCTAGAAAAAAATCCTATATATAATCTATAGTAAATACATATCTCAGTTGGCACATGTATGAAGGTTTTCTAGTCTAGATCTCGTCCAGAAAAAAAACTCAAACCTCAAATTAGTATTAGGGTTCATGATCGACTGCCTACCGCGACTCCCGGCTGGCACTTGTTTGACGGGGAAAAAAAGAGGCGGACATATGTAAAGATACTAAACCTGGAGGCTCGAGAGGGATCCAGGACTGACTCTCGGCCGACACTTGTTTGACGGAAAAAAGAAGAGGCGGACATATGTAAAGATACTAAACCTGGAGGCTCGAGAGGGATCCAGGACCGTCTCCTTTATTGAAACTGAACCAGTAGCCCCCACGCCATCCGCTAGAAATTAGCAGGATTCGCCGCTTGACGGCAAGACCATCTGGCCGATCACTCCGACGGAGAAGGAGATCACCACCACCATGTTGGGGACAGATGCCCTAAGCGCCCTAGTGTCATGAACATGGCCCGGGGAAGCTGGGCGCCGGCGTCGAGGCGGCAGAACGGAGCCCAAATCGCCTAGGCGTCTAGGCCACCGCTTGCTGCCATCTGGGTCGAGGACCTCCGGCCGTCGCCAGCCACGACACCGCCGTCGAACCAGCCAGGTGCGGGCGCCACCACCTTTCCCTGCCAGATCGCAGCTAGGGTCACCGTCGTCGCCGCCACGCCACCAGGTCTTTGCTCGGCGACGATCCGGGCGCCGGCGACGGGCGGGGAGATAGCGAGAGGGAGGACGAGGCTAGGGAGGGGTGGGATCCGCCCGGCGCGGCACAGCCACTCATGAATAACTATTTGGTTTTATTTATTGAGCGGGAATTCTTCTTATAGGTGAAAGATGATGCCGTCATATATCGCTTCCATGCTATGACCGAAACGTATGATCGTATTATAATTTTCTTTATTATTTTGCATGTTTCGTAGTCTTTTGAGATACTGTTGCTATAATGGCCAATTTGTATTTTTATTGGCATGAAGGAATGGACCATTTTCATTTTTTTTCTCCTTTATGTTTTTTGTTGGTTCGAGTTTGAACACCCAAAGTTAAATTTCTGGATCCGTCCCTGTATATAGCCCATGTTGAATACATCATATCTCATCCGTATGATTTTTATTCCACAAATAGGAATAACACCTCTCACTAAGAGGTAACAAAAAAAGGGTTAAAACTGGTGACGAGGGGTAACATCGACAATGGTTATTTTTATGAACTTGGGTTTTGGAGAAAAGGGATGCGCTGGTGATTTCGTCGGCTTATCAGACAAACAAGAGAGACAAGATTTACCCAGGTTCAAGCTCTCGTAGGGGAAACCCTACTTCCTGCTTGTCTGATCTTTATTGATGGAGAGTACAAAGTCGTTGAGTTGCTAGATGCGATCTATCTTACATCAGATTGCTATGAGTCGATTATTGGTTGCCCTTCCTGTCGGATCCGCCCAGCCTTTATATGAGAGGCTGGGTGTTAGAGTCCAATCCGGATCGTTACAAAATAAAAGGTAACCTTATGACTGTGTTGATCTTGAATTTTGCCTTGATCGTCACGTCTGGTTCCTAAGCTTCGGGTGCTTCTAGAACCTTTGACTCATTATGAGCCTTATGGGACTTGTCCTAGATCCATACTAGCTATGCCAATAACAGAGACCCGACAGGTCATACCCATGTCAACTAGGCATTTCCATAAGAGGCTATGGTGAAAGCTATGTAGGATACCACAATCCCCCGATATACCCAGTCTAATCCACATGATTTGTATTCGAGGAAGAGTGATAAATCATATAAGACAAATACAACAAAGCATACATTTGAGACTCGTTACATCCAATGGTGGATCATGAAGGTCATGTATATCGGATATCGCTGCTCTTTGTATATAGCTAGTTGCATCCGGATGTTTTGTATTCACAAACAAAAAAAAGCACAATGTGAGGGGGGAGGGGTTTCATATGGAGACGAGATGACATCATGGTTAAATACAGTGGTACTATTTGAAATTCCCAACGCGATTCCATTCAATTCTTCAAAGAAAAATAAACACGAGAACACCTAGGGAGCCAGAATGTTACTTGTGTATTTTAGGGAGCACCGAGTGACTTGCGAATTCTGGGGCTGGCAGATGGACTATATGCAGTAATGCAGGGGTTGATGGCAACAAATAAATAACAGGATAAACTAGCAGGAAAGAATGGATGGGAAAAATCAATGTTTGCCGAGTGTCATGCCCTAAATACTCGTCAAACTTTGGAGATTGAGAAGTACGGGTGTTTACCAAGTGTCAACCCCATGACCCCAACACAGTCGGCAAAATTATTGCAGAGAAAAATTTGGCGTGGGAAAAAAATCGGCGGACAAAAACAAAAACGTTGACGACCCGTGCCACTCGTCAAAGAGAGGCTGCCGCTAATCAACGATTGTCAACCCTGCGACATCGAGCCTGATACGGAACAAGAACTTCCCAAAGCACATGAGCATCATTCCATGCTAGTCGCAGATTCTTGTTTATAAAAAATACATGGAATCGAAGAATCAGAGTACAATACTCTGACGAAAGAATCATGATCGTCATTATGAAAATTCGAGGTTCAGAGGCGACGTTGATCGGTGACGTCTCTACGCTTTGCTCCATTCGTTCGATCGGTTCCCGGCACTAAAAAATTGCGTCGCCTCGAGATCAATAGGTGTGTGTGGGATCGGGAAACCGGCGCGATCTCCACAAAATTCCGCTGTCTCGCTGTGCCAAGGATCTGCAGAATCTACGTAGACATGCTTGATCTGCTCCTCACGCACGTCGTGGCTCGCTCGCGCCCATCATTGCCAACGAATGTTCTGGAAACATGCATGCACCTGCCGAGATCTCAACGAGACATCGAGCCCATTTCTCTTCCTCGTCTCGAGGAGTGGTAAGGTATCATCCACTAGTTGCAGTGCTAGTTTAATTAGCCTAATCAAATGTACGTATCTGATCATGATTACGCTTCTGTCACTAGATCGTGCCAGGGATTGAGTAGTCGCTATGGAAATCTCTGGTAGGGGAGAGAGAGATCATCGAGCAGAATATAATCCTAGCGCGCCTATCTGAACCGATAATCAATGCTGCAGCGGTTCAGAATCAGAACTGAAGACGCGATGATACGCAAACAGAAACAGGGCTGCGTCGGATATGCGTGCATGCCACGACTTACTCATCTAGGAGTACTAGTATAATACTACTCACTCCTACTCCTATATATCTAATAGTTCCACTTGTAAATTATCTTATGGGATCGATTGTTAATTTATGGCTACTGAACTACGTGGGGAATAATACTGATCACATGCTATATCCTGGCTAGTGGCGGCAAAACAGCTAAAGCTGCGGAAGGATCTCTGCGCAAGTAGGCGTGCTAGTGTGCGTAGCGAGCTGTCTGTCCCAACGGCCAACGGTGGCGTGTCACTTGCTCCGGTTGCCTTGCGTTTAGTTGGCAATAACTGGAATCTAGGACAGGTTGTGAGTGGCGAGCTTGCTATTCTATTCAGCCTCAGGCCCATAAAGCACGTAGTACTAGGGGAGTGAGAAGGCAACTTGAACGCATCCACGTAGGCCAATTTGGTGGCATCTCAATCATGCACGTAGTAGATCAGCCACACACAGCTTTGCACAAAGCGGCCAGGGAAATCAAAGCAATTCGGGGCCAAATTAAGGGTGTTGCGTAGCCGAACCATCCGACATGAGAGGGGATTGTTTATGCGATGGTTGCTCCGATCGGAGTTGATTATGTTGGCCACTAGCGAATATGGTTGGTTGCCAATTGTCATGGCCTTTTTTTCCGATGATATCTCGGGAATTGATTCTTATTACTCCCTCCGTCTCACAATAACTGGCTTGAGTATGTTTAAATACACGTATATCTATATACGAAAACAAGTCAACATACATCCAAATCTAGACAAACGCAAATCACTTATTTTGGGATGCAGAGAGTATATCCTTCTCAACTTGAGTTCATACTATGCACCTAACAATACTCAACTCGAGTACCATGCTATGATGCTATTGGTAGCTCCTACTCCACCGTTTTTTTGAAAAGGAGCATATATTTATATCGCAAGATATCAATTACACCCAGCCTCTGCAACAACATATTGCTCTAGCGACTTTACGGATGCACACAGCCAACAAAAGAAGAAGAATTACAAAAAAAAAAAAGACCCGCTACAGTGATCCATTCGTTGAAACAGCAGTACTACCACCACCAAGACAACACCAGAAGGCCATCTTCTTCAAAAACGACGCCTTCAAAAAGGGAACAGTGCACAAACACCGTTATCGCCCGATTATGGATCTTAGGTTTTCACCATGAAGAAAGTCCACGCTCTCAAAACAATAGCTTCAACAAGGTCATTGCCAGACATAACCAGTTAAGACCAGACCCTGGGTTTCCACCCTGAAAGATAGGACTATGAACTTCTCCTATCAGTCGCCCCCACTTGCATGCCACTTCTCCAATTCATAAGTCATCGAACCAAATCCTCATCATCACCAGACTCGAACCACCATTGTCAGTCCTCAGGTCTCCGTCTCCATGATATTTTCCGTCACCATCATGGAACGAGAACATGCCTCACCTACACGAATAAAATTAGCACCCAGTGTCTAAAACACATGCGCTGAACAGCCGCAGCGACAAAAGAAGTTCAGGATCCAAATGAAACTCCCGCAGCAAACAAAGAAGTTCAGATTTCATATGAAACAGCCGTAGCAAACCAAGGAATTCAGAGCTCATATGAAACAGCCGTAGCAAACAAAGAAGTTCAGCATTCGTAATCAGCCAGCCAGAAAGCTTTGTGCACGAAAGTTAATGCTTGAAAAAGTACAGTAGATTTTTTTTGTTCAGACAAGATGGCAGCACTGACGCACGATCGTTAACCACTCGGTGCATGCAAGAAAAGGCGCATTGCAATGGACGATCAGTGTAACAGACACGTCGCGAGGAGAAATTAAGTCCTGTACGATGTGCACGCCGACGATTTTTCTTCAGACAAGATGGTGATCACGATCGGTGATCAACTCAGCGCAGGCAGAGCTGGCCGGCAGGGCAGGACCATCGATCAAGAACTAGCAAGCCCGGCACGCCACGATCTGGGAACAGGAAATGACCTGTGGATGGAAGTGGCAAATGCTCAATGCGTCTTGTCAGATGTACAAGGCGGAATATACCGTTTCTATCCTCCCCACGACCTAGGATTTCCGGCACTGGAATACGATCTTCAGGAATTGTGGCTCGTCAGCTGTCAAAATGATGGTGCTATCAGACAGAGGAGGGTGGTGGTGTAGGTGAAAGGATCTCCGCCTGACGGTAATGTTTTTGACCACTGCGTCCACTCACCGTCTCGTTCGTCTCTTAGGGGAGTTTGGTATCCATTATTTAGGCCTGAAATCTTGGAATTCATTTTACAATTTCATCCATATGTATTTGGTTGGCATGGAATTGGGTAGTTATTTTATTTCGCAAATCCATCGAAATATCCCCATGTGTAAACATGATTCCTATCCCAGACCCGTCATTTGCAAATTCCAATGACAACCAAACATGTAGGTGTTTTCGGAATCATAATATAAATAAAACGAATCCATGTATTTATTATTTCTACTAAATTAAATGAATACCTCGGTGCTAAACGACCTCTTAACGATTCCGTCAAGCAATTATCTCCTCCTACAACTGCAAGAAAACTTTTCTTTGCTGCAGTTCTACGGGAGTACATGGATAGGCACCGCGCAGGTACACGTGGGAGAATTGCAACCTTTTTTTGCTGGTCGATCATGTACGTCTATCTCATGGTCAAACGAGGCGTATTCTTGGGGCCGGCCGAAAAAGCATCCATGGTTGATGGTTGCAACCTCTCCTGGACAGGACTAGTGTAGGAGGAATCAACGAAGCTGGACCGTCGCACCTACTGGCGTATGTGGGATGGGATTCCCAGCCCAACTCATCATCTTCAACACAAAATCATCCTCATTGTCACCCATTTCGATGTCCTCATGCTCGCTTGACAAAGCATCATGCTTGAGGACAAGCTGGGCGGTCACGCCCGGTATCGCGAATGGAGTCGGCTCTGTTATGATCGGTTCAGTTGTTCGCGTTGCACATGGTTCGGGATCATTGATGAAAGTCTCTTTCCTAGTATCTTTGTTAACGATGTGCACAGACATTAGCACATCCCGTGTGCCGAGGTGTTTACCCTACATCATGGCCAGGGCCTTCTTAGTCCTAATGTCGCAAGAAGTCTACGAATTTGTCGTAGTACCTGCTTACGAATTCACCGTGCTATCCAATCGGAAACTTGCCAAATTCCATGTGCTAGTCACTTAGAGTTAGGTCCTCCGCGTCTACTGTCAGTCGATAATAAAAACCATTGGTAACTGCAATTCCACCATCAGATAAGATTTCAATCCGACACCATGCCGAATTTTCAACAGAAATCCGAATGCGGCAGACGCCTTACGGTTACCAACACATTAGCATCACCACGGGACTAGAAACGCTAATTGGGAAATGCAGAGAAGGAATTATAGTTCTTACCCTCGAGGGAGGATGTACGACATGTTCACCGGGCTCCAAACCTCCAACGCTTTGCACCCCATATCCTCTTCCCCTATTTCGTCCTCCTCCTTGCTCTCCATCCTTGAAGCATCAATCTCCGTGTTCTCCGGTCGCGCAGGATCCATCTCCGGGATCTCCGTGCTCTCCATCCTTGAAGCATCAATCTCCGTGCTCTCCAGCCTTGAAGGATCAATCTTAGTGTTCTCCGGTCGCGCAGGATCCATCTCCGGGCGGGATACAGATCACAAACACCGTCATTGGCGAGAACCCAACGCTCGTCACACTTTTCGTTTCCAGACGTGCATGGGCGAGGACGGTGGCAAGGAAACAGGACAGGAAGGGGAAGGCTGGAGGATGATGGCCCAAGGGGAGAACGGGAGTAGTGCACGACAGAACATAGTGGTCACTGGATGACCGGAGCTGTGGAGCGTGACGGAGGTAGGAGCGACAAAAAATGGAAAATTGCACAATAATGGGGGACACTAATACTGAACCTAGGATGTGCGGCGTCGACGGTGGAGATGGTGGGCCCGCCTGTCAGAAAACATGTCACGTAAACGAGTGAACCAGACTGAACCCACATGTCAGTAAACGAGGCAATCAGGCGGCAACTAAGCCAGACTGGACCCACATGTCAGCAAATGAGTGAACCCACGCGCCAGTAAACGAGGCAAGCAGGCGGCAACTAAGCTAGACTGGACCCACGTGTCAGCAAACGAGTGAACCCACATGTCATTAAACGACACAAGCAGGCGGCAACTAAGCCAGACAGAACCGACATGTCAACAAACGAGTGGACCCACATATTAGTAAACGAGTCAAGCAGGCGGCAACTAAGTAAGACTGGACCCACATGTTAGGAAACGAATCAACCAGACAACAACTAAGTTAGTCGTAACGGTGGAAGGCGGCAGACGGCAACAAACGAAACGATGGGCACAAACGTAACGACACCGCAATTTCTGATGGTGTTACTATAATTCGACGGATCGTAGTGGCACATTTAGAATATTTGAGCGAACTAAGGCCACAGTTGTAAATGTCCCTATATAAATAAGCTTACACTACGTCGAGAGGTAGTCAAATTACAAATTATAGACTAATCATACAATAGAAGCCGCTATTAAGATATTTGTTAGATCACGTACACCTCATAAATCTATGCCACTATCCATATACACTATATAGATTATGTAGTTTTCTCAAATATTTATTAGGAAAGGAATATTTGGCACAAAATATAATTTTATTTTACAACACACAAGAGTATTTTTCAGTTATACTCCCTCCTTTCCAAAATGTAAGATGTTTAGCCTTTTTCTGAAAATGTACCTAGACGTATTTTAGTGCGTAGGTTTGAAACAAAATGAGTGAACCTACATGAAAAGAATAAAACAACTTAAATTTTGGAACAAAGAGATTATTACAATACAATAACAAATCGAATAAAACAACTAGACAATGCAAGATATTTGGTTAACCACATCAAATAACTAATAAAGTTTTTATATCTGCTAAAACTGTAGCACGTTAAATAGTAAACTAAGCATAAAATTTTAGTATAAATTGTATCAATAGGAATGCTCGCTGAACTTAATACTGATTGGGGATACTATGTTTGAATCATAAGTTCGATGGTGGAAGCATGAACTAAAATCCACACTTATGCATATGAAATCTTAAGAATTTCATGAAGTCATTATGTTTTATTAATCCAATTTGATCTGTTTTTTATCTCCATTTGTATTTCCAATATGTGGCTAGCATTTAAAGATTTATGTGTAAAATTATTTCCCATTTTTAGATTTTAATATATGCGACTGAAAAAGTAGCTAAACAGTTCTTATGTAGTTTGGAGACATGTTTTTATAAATAGGCACAAATTGTTATGAAATTCATTTTGTTGAAATGGGTCATTGTTGAAGCTTGCATATTCTTAATAATAAAATGAAAATTATTAGGGTTTGCATCGGTGTATTTATTAATTTACTCTATGAAGTTCGGTTTGAACGAGTCATTGCTGATGTTTAAATATTGCCGAAATGTTAATACACATGTTCATTAATTAAATTATTATGTCTTACATTGTTTATTAATTAACTCGTTGACTACATTTCTTGAAATGTTAATTCATTGACTTTTGCATGATTTAGAGTTGTCTGACTTGCTAAGTTAGAGGCCTTTTATATTGGCATATCCAGATCGACATGGTTTGTCAACCATACTAGAAAAGAAAGATGAAGATCCCTATCGAGCTAGCTAGCCAATATCTATCTTTGTCTCTATCTTTTATCGATTAACTATTTTTTTCACCTGCAAAAGAATATTCCATATGAATTCATTTTCGTTAAGAAGATCTTTCTTTATCTCTTCTCGAATAACTATTAATTCTTTTTCACTAAGAAGATTTTTTTTGTTCGACGCACAGTGGCAGTAATTGACGGTAAACTATAGATGATTTATTCGACGAGCCGTGCCAACATTGTGTCCAGTGTGGTTGACAACTCGCACTAATGTCACTATACGTGATGCATGGTTGGTACTCGCGTCCAACGCAAATGAGACGGCCGTCTCCGTCGCCGGTATGTCATACTCATACACATGCCTTGTGTTCTTAGCGCTTATCTTTACAAATTTCGTGTGGATAAACATGTGGCTCCTCTTCCTACTCTGCCGAAAAGGAATAACATAATAGTGTATTCTTGGATCATCGACATGAAGCTAGCGATACGGAGCATGAACTTCTCGAAGCACATGATTTTTTTTTTATGAACGGGGAAGGGGCTAGAAGACCCAGAAGCTGTATTACTCGGTTGGCAGATTTACATAGAGGACCCATACAAACACAGAGGATTGAAAGCAGTCCTAGAATCTTACATGAAGGACCCTAACAGGAAAAATGAAAAAGCAATCGGGTCCTTCACTGCCGCATCTCAGACGAGATCTCGAAGAACGGCCGCCGACGGCAGCACCGAGGACTACGCCACTTGGTCCGTCGTCGTCGTGGAGCGCCGCAGATCGAGGAACCTCCATATAGGCTTATCTGCCTGGAGGAAGATGATGATGTGGTGCTAGCCCCACACCACAGCGCGGAGTGGCCGCTGCTGGCCTGGAATCACGTCGGCACAAACCGCCTTCGTGGATGAACTCCGCCACTGAGCTTCTGTCGCCATCCCCAGGACTCATTCTTCAAGCCGCTCCCTGCACCTCACGCCACCTTGACGCCAAGAGAGAGAAGAAGCAGAGGAACGGGTGCAAGCACTTGACTCCAACCGCCGCCGGGTTGATGAAGATGCGGAGCGACGTTCTTCCACCTCGCCACCACGGCCGGCCAAGAAAAACGAAACTCGACACCCTACGCTGCCTCGCCACTCCCCCCCGCTTCCACAGTCGGCCAGGAGAGGTTCAGAAGCACAGCACCACCACACAACACGATGACACCCGGCTTTATTTGCAGAGGCCGTGAGACCTCCATTGCCGCCGTGCTTCGACCAGAGAAGCCATAGCAGGAAACATAAGAACCCAACGGCCTGGATCTTGCCGCTCAGATCCAAAGTCCAGCTCCAAGACTCCACTAAGGGGAAACACCTATACCTAAACCTAATACTACCAGTGGCGAAGCCAGGATTTTCGTATTGGGTATTCGAAGTCAGAAAAAAAAATCCTAGCACACCAATATAACATATGCAGGTTCACAATAGCAAGAACCGAAGTGCAACTTATTCATTGGAAGTAGGATAACTCACATTTTCATCTTGATTTTGGCTTTCAACTTCGATAAATATTGGCGTGGGCATTGACATCGAAATTATCTTCATTCTCTTTGCACCTTTATGTCAAACACATTTCAAATCAGTACACCTCTCCTGCTTCCGCTTGTTCTTCAGTTTTAGGAACTACAATGATTTTTTACAGTAATTAAGGAAAATCAAAACAGCAATTACAACTTGAAGCACTCCTTTTTACCTTGATGAACTGATCACTTCTGATTCAGGATCTGAATTCAAGGTAGAATTAGCAGCAGCTGACTGATCACTTCTAACTCTGATTCTGAATTCATGGTAAACAACTGATCACTTCTGATTTTAAGTTTAAGGTAAAAAAAGAAAAAATACAACTGAAGGTCTGAACTGTGAAACACCTTTTCTTCTTACCCTGAATGTGGTGACGAATTGTGCTAGTATGCTGTTGTGCAGCGCCTCTGTCATAGATCCTACCGGACTTTATAAGCACTGTAGTTCCTATCGAGCTCGGCTTGCGCAGCGCCGATGCGGGCTGCGGCCGTGCGGCTTCAGGCGTGAGGGTGAGCCGGTGGGGCAACGGGCAGGCGGAGGGACGGCCGGAAGGGCCGCGGGATTTGGTTGCCTCCGCGGCCGCGACTATGGCAGACCGCCGGCGAGCGGGCGAGCGCCTGGATACGGGCGGTGGCACAGGAGCACAAAACGCCGGCGGGCGGCGGCTAAGGTCGATCGAGACGAGGGCAGTTTGCGTCCCAGTGCCGGGTCCATTCGATAGTCGCTGGGCGCCTGGGCAGGAGATAAGGTCGATCTGCGGCAGCCCAACTAAAGCCCAAAATGGGTACTTGGCCCAGGTTGGAAGGCAGAATTCGGGAGGGGCTCTGGACATCGCGATTTTTCGGATTTTACGTGTTTAGCACGTACAGAAGACTCTAATGTGTATATACATGCATCTGGGGACTTATAAACTGAAATTTATTTGTAAAAATTATTGGGTATTCATTGCATATCCATGAATAGTTCTAGCTCCGCCCCTGAATACTACCACCGGCACCTCCCCTCAGCCATCCCTCGCGGGCAGTACCGGCAAGAGTGGCCTCGGTTCGGGCCGGATCTACACTGGTGAGCTTCAAGAACTGTAGCAGGAGGAGGGGGGACGGGAGAGGCGAGGTTCGGACGGGCTCGAAGCACATGATGAACTTCTCGAAGCACATGAGCATCAATCCATGTGAGTCGCAGACTTGCAGTTTTTTTATAGTAGTGTACATGGAATCGAAGAATCTCACTGATGTAGTACTATCATACTCGTCTGGAGATTCGAGGTTCAGAGTCGACGTTGATCGGTGACGTCGCTTCGTTTTGCTCCATTCGTTCCATCAGCTCCCCGTCCCGGCCCTAAGAAAACTATATACTCAAGATCAGCGGTGTCGGGTCGGTCGGGTGAAAGAGCGAGTGCGCGCGATCTCCACAAAATTCCGCTGTCGACTATCGTCGGAACCGGGAACCAACACCGCAGCGATCGATATCCATGCCAAGGATCTGCTGAATCTATGTAGACATGCTCGATCTGCTCACGCACGTCGTCACTTGCTCGCGCCCACCATTGCAAACGAATGTTGTGGAAACATGCATGCACCTGCCGAGATCTTAACGAGACAACGAGCCCATTTCTTTTCCTCAAGAGGCATCATATCATCGATAGTTGCAATACTGGTTTAATTATCCCAATGAACTATACTATGTATCTGATCATGATTACGCTTCTGTTACTAGATCTTGCCAGGGATAGAATAGTCGTTACGGAAATCTGGGCCGAGAGAGAGACCATCGAGTATCGATCGCACGCAGAATATAATCCTAGCGCGCCTATCTGAACCGATAAAACGATGATGCAGCGGTTCAGAAGTGCAGACTCATTGTGCATAGTCAAACAGGAAACAAGACAGTGTGTCTTATATACTCCGTAGTACATGCATGCCACGACTTAGCCATCTACCACTACCACTAGTACGTACTGTACATAATAGAGCATACTACTCCTACTAGTATATCTAATAGTTCCACTTGTAAATTATCTCATGGGATCTCCTTCTGAAGATTGTTAGTTTATGGCAACCGAAAATAACGGACACATGCTATATCCTGGCTAGTGGCGGCAAAGCAGTTAAAGCGGCAGAAGGTTCTCTATGCAAGTAGACGTGCTAGTGTGTGCACCGAGCTGTCTGTCCCAACTGTGGTGTGTCGCTTGCTCCGGTTGCCCTTGTGTTTAGTTGGCAATAATTGGAACCGAGGACGGGGTTATGTGCCCTTGTGAGTGGCGAGGGTGTTATCTTATTCAGCCTCAGGCACATAGACCACATAGCAACTTGAACGCATCCACGTACGCCAAGTTTCAATCATGTAGATCAGGCTACAACACACACACAGCTTTGGACAAAGCAGCCAGAGAAATCAAAGCGAGAGAGGGGCCAGAGGTTTATAATAGTGGCGTTGGTGTGTAATCGAAGCATGAGACATGAGAGAGGATTGTTTATGGGATGGTTGGTCTGATCGGCGCTGATTCTGTTGGCCACTAGCTAGCTGCTTGCCACGGCTTTTCTTGGTTCCAACGATGCCTGATCATTATTTTAGCCTTGTCAACTTAAGTTCATACGACTAGTACTATGCTCTTAACAATACTCAACTTGAGTACTACTATGCTACATGATGCTATTACTAGCTCCTACTCGACCTGCATGGATAAAATTAGCACCCAATATATGTCTGAAACTCATGCGCTGAATAGCCGCAGCAAAACGAAGGAAGTTCAGAATCCAAATGGAAATACCGCAGGAAACAAAGAAGTTCATAATACATATGAAACAGCCGCGGCAAACAAAGAACTTCAGCATTTTTCATAATCAGCCGGCGAGAAAAGCTCCGTGCACGAAAATCCCTGCTAGACTAGAAAGAGCACAATAGGTTTTTTTTATTCAGAGAAGATGGCAGCACTCACGCACGATCGTCAATCACTCGGTGCATGCAAGAAAAGGCGCAGTACTATGGAACGGTCAGTGTAGCAGACACGTCGCGAGCAGAAACTAAGTCCTGTACGATGTGGCGCCGATGATTTCTCTTCCTTCAGACAAGATGGCGATCACGATCAGTGATCAACTCATCGCAGGCAGAGCTGGCAGCCTGGCCGGCAGGGCAGGACCTGGCTGGCTCGCCACCCGCACATCGTGTCAAACCTGCTGGATCAAGGACTAGCAAGCCCTGGCACGACACATCTGGGAACAGGAAATGACCTGTGGATGGAAGTGGCAAATGCTCAATCCGTCTCGTCAGATGTACGAGGCGGAATATACCGTTTCTATCCGCCCACGATCTTCAGGAATTGTGGCTCGTCAGCTGTCAAAATCAGCAGAGGGCGTGTGAGATGGTATCAGAGGAAGAATTCAGAGGAGGGTGGTGGTGCAGGTGAAAGGATCTCCGCTTGACCACTGCGTCCACTCACATCTAGTCTGTCTCTTGACCATTTCGTCGAGTAATTCTCTCCTCCTACAAACAACCGCAAGAAAACTTTTCTTTGCTGCGGTTCTACGCGGGGAGTACAGGGATAGGCACCACGCGAGAGAATTGCAACGTTATTTTTTTTTTGCTGGTCGATCACGTACGTGTATCTCGTGATCAAGCGCGGTGTATTCTTGGGGCCGGTCCAAAAGGAATCCATGGTTGCAACCTCTCCTGGACAGGACTAGTGTTGTTTCTCCCGGTCGCATCGTGGCTGACTTCCGCATGGATCGCGTCGCGCCTCAATCGACGAAAGGAAATAATAAATAATATAATCTCCGATCATGGAGCTAGCCTGAACCGGAACAGGAACTTCTCGAAGCACACGAGCATCAATCCATGCGACTTGCAGACTCGCAGCTTCTTTTTTATACTATTTGGAATCGAAGAATCACGCTGATGTACTCGATCCTACAATACTCGTTCAGATCAGACGACGTTGATCGGCGACGTCGGTACAGTAAGCTCCATTCGTTCGCACAGCTCCCAGCCCTAAAAAAAAGTCTCCCCTCGAGATCGGCGGTGTCGGGTCGGTCGGGGGAACAAGCGCGCGCAATCTCCACAAAATTCCGCTGTCGACTGTCGTTGGAACCGAGACCAAACACCCCAGCGATCGATATACATTGCCAAGGATCTGCTGAATCTATGTACCCTCTCCTGCTGAAGCACGTCGTGGCACGCTCGCGCCCATCATTTTCTAACGGAAGTTCTGGAAACACGCCGAGATCTCAACGAGACAACGAGCCCATTTCTTTTCCTCGTTTCGAGGAGCGTATCATCCACTACCTGCTATGCTAGTTTAATTAGCCTAATCAACCGTATCCATCCGATCATGATCACGCTTCATCACTAGATCTTGCTATGGAAATTTCCGGTAGGAGAGAGAGATCGTCGAGCATCGATCGATCGCCAGCAGAATATTATCGTAGCGCGAGTATCTGAACGGATTAATTAAACTATGCTGTACTGTTTAAGACTTCAGAACTGAAACAGGACAGCGTCTGGTATGCATGCATGCATGCCACGACTTGCTCAACTAATCCTAGAGTATTATCTTATGTGATTCCCGCGAAGATTGTTAATTAATTGTTTGTGGCTACCGAACTACGGGAGGAATAATGGCTAGTGGCGGCAAAGCAGTTAAAGCATCATAAGGTTCTCTGCGCAAGTAGACGTGCTAGTGTGTGTGCAGCGAGCTGTTTGTCCCAACTGTGGTGTGTCACTTGCTTTGGTTTCCTTCTGTTTAGTTGCGAATAATTAGAATCTAGGACAGGTTTTTGTCGGAAAGTGTCTTTAGCACATGGGGCACTAGTGCTCCCTTCGCATTCAGAATTTGAAAATTTTAAAACCTCAGACTTCTATGTCTCTAAAAATCATAGCGTTAAATATATAGATAGACATACACAGGAGGAGGGTACGCAAAAAAGCTCCCATTAAAAACACGTTGTATTTTAGGAAATACATAAAAGATAAATTTCTGACAAAAAGTTATACTATTTTATACGGTTTTTACTACTATTTGCTATCAGAAATTTATCTTTTTTATATGTCTCAAATTATAATTCTATATTTAACGTCATATTTTTTGAGACATAGAAGTGTGAGTTTTTGAAATTTTCTAAAATCTGAAAGTGAAGAGAGCACTGATGAACATGTGCACAAGTTCAGATTTCTAAGTGACAGGTGTGTTAGTTTATTCAACCTCAGGCCCATAAACCACGTAGTACTAGCTAGTAGTAGTAATAGGGGAGTGAGAAGGCAACTTGAAGGCATCCAACGTAGGCCAAGTTGGTGGCATCTCCTTTTTTGTTTTGCAGTCAAGTTGGTGGCATCTCAATTGGGGGCCAAAGGGTAGATCAGGCACACTCAACTTTGCACAAAATGGCCAGGGAAATCAAAGCAATTGAGGGCCACAGGGTGTATAATAGTGCTGCCACATATGAGACATGCATGAGAGGGGAATGTTTATGGGATGGTTGCTCTGATCGGAGGTGATTCCTTTTTTGAACAGAAAAGGGCCTAGAAGACCCCGGAAGCTGCATTAGTGACCAGTGGCAGGTACAAATTACAAAGCCCTTAGCAACTAGCACACTAGGAACCCTAGAAATTAAAGATAAGGGCTTCCTTCTTACAAACAGCACCCCAGGACTAAAATGTAAAACATAATCAAGCCCTTGGGCGCCCCCCCCCCCCCCCCCCAGCATTCTCCGGCGACCTCCAGACGACGGAGTCGGCGAGATTGCGATTCTGTTGGCCACTAGCTATCTGATTGCGGCTATTTGCCCGGGCATTTTTTGGTTCCGACGATGCCCGATGAATTGATCCTTATTTTAGCCTTGTTAACTTGAGTTCATACTCAACTACTCCCTCGGTTCACTAATATAAGACATTTTAGCCTTTTTCTAAATACATATATGTACACATGTTTTAGTGTGTAGGTTCATTAATTTTGGAGTGTATCTAGTCCATTTTAATACTCGGAATTGATCCCTCCGCTCCGGTTTAAAGGACACCTATTGCAAATCATGCAATCCCAAAATCCCTCCATCTCCAAGGCACATAAGCATTTACTTTCAGAGAAAGGGCCAATCGGAGAATTAGTAAAAGCCAAATTAGCCCCAATCAGAGAAAGCCTAGGGACAACTCTTGAGTACTACATTTCTGTGCTATGATGCTATTACTATCTCCTACTCCACCTGCATGAGCACCCAATGTCTGAAACTCATGCGCTGAACAGCCGCAGAGACAAAACAAGTTCAGAATCCAAATGAAACTGCCCCGCCCCAGCAAACAAAAAAGTTCAGAATCCATATGCAACAACCGGAGCAAACAAAGAAGCTCAGCATTCATAATCAGCCAGCGAGAAAAGGCGTGTGCACGAAAAATCAATGCTTGAAAAAGTACAGTAGTAGAATTTTTCTTCTGACAAGATGGCACTGACGCACGATCGTTTAATCTCTCGGTGCATGCAACAAAAGGTGCAGTGCAATGGAACGATCAGCATAACAGACACGCTGCGAGGAGAAATTAAGTCCTGTACGATGTGCACGCCGATGATTTTCTTGAGACAAGATGGTGATCACGATCGGTGATCAACTAAGCGCAGGCAGAGCTGGCCGGCAGGGCATGACCATGGATCTAATCAGGCTGGCCATCCGCACATCGTGTCAAACCAGCTGGATCAAGAACTAGCAAGCCCGGTACCGCGGTACGCCACATGATCTGGGAACAGGAAATGACGTGTGGATGGAAGTGGCAAATCCTCAATCCGTCTTGTCAGATGTACGAGGCGGAATATACCGTTTCTATCCCCTCACGACCACGATCTTCAGGAATTGTGGCTCGTCAGCTGTCAAAATCAGGTTGTGTGAGATGCTAAATGAGGTGCTATCAGACGAAGAATTCATAGGCGGGTGGTGGTGTAGGTGAAAGGATCTGTGCTTGACGGTAATGTCTTGACCACTGCGTCCACTCACGTCTAGTCTGTCTCTTGACCATTTCGTCAGGCAATTCTCTCATCCTACACATGCGTGAAAACTTTTTTTTTGGCTGGTCTACCACGCGAGAGAATTTGCAACGTTTTTTTTTTCTGGTCTATCACGTAGGTGTATCTCTTGATCAAGCGCGGTGTATTCTCGGTGGCCGAAAAAGCATCCATGGTTGCAACCTCTCCTCGACAGGACTAGTGGTGTTTCTCCCCGTCGCATCGTGGCTGACTTCCGGTGTGAGCGAGCGTTGAAGGACAAAAAGGTACTCCCGGCCCAACTCATCGTCCAAGAGAAACCACAGCTGCCTTTATTCCATTTCCATTTCACGCATCGTGATCAGGTTATCCATCCCGTCGATCCCGTCCTGACGGGCTTGGTGCCCAATCTTGCCGCACTCCAAAGGTTGCCGACATGACGCGCGACACGCGACGCACCGTCATGACGTCCGAACCAGAGTAGGGTGGAAATCGGAGCGTGACTGGCGGAGATGACAGCAGACAGGGTCGGGTCGGGGCACCGGCACCGCCAAATGGCACGAGAGCGCGCCCAGTGTCGTGCGCGGTGCGAAACCATGCATGGCTCCGTGGCCGTGAAAACGAGAGGGGGTGCGGTACACGAGTCGCAGTCGTGGGCCGCGCCCGGTGGCCTGCCATGCGTGCCCTACCGGTGAGCAGTGCATGGACCACCGCGCCTGCGACGGCCGAGCTGCGGAGCCGTGCACGCAACGGATGGATGGTGCATCAGTGCACGCAACGGATGTATACGTCTCTGTCCGTCACATGTAAATACGCTCGCGACCATGGATCTCGCTCGAAACCATGCATGATAGGTGACGCCGATGGGTGACCTAACGATGTCGCGCTAGTACTGGTCGGTCTTCACAGCAGGTACGTACTCCTTCGGACCATCGGGACGCGAGCCCGGCCGGCCGTCGCTGTCGCCACCGCTCGATCCCCGTCGAGTTTTACGGGTTGTATCGCCGGCTTCTCCATCAATCCCGCGTGCCTTGGCAGCTACTGTACTAGGACTGGTACGGTCTCATTAAGTGGCATGGGCATGGCATCATCTTGATCGACTAGTCACAGCAAGTAGCGTCGATCGTGTCAATGATTCGGTTCCAAGCAGTGGACGTGCCACGCATGGTATATAACACTCGTCACGTACGTCGTTTTTCACTTTTTCTCACAACTTCGGTGAGGTTTTGTTTACCATTCGAATTCTTTCACTGGAGGAGAAACGGTAGACCGGGTTACCCTATACCGAAGATTTGGGGACCGTCCGATCCATAAACATGCAAACCGATCATGATTTTTAAATAAAGACTAACTAATTAACCTCCTTCCCTGAGTGTCACATATATAGTTTTGCACAAATTACCCAATGCTCGTTATGAATCGTTTGTCGCTGGGTGACTTGGTCTTCGTCATGGCCTCGAGGCTGGCATGAATGTTGGAGGGGCGGTTCCGGATATACCCAAATAATCAACTTATATAACTATCCATTACGCCTAAGGGACTAGTATTAGGTATCTTAGAATAATAAAATGCTCAATTTGCAACACCAAGTAGTCCACACAATGGAGAGCATGTACGAACAAACTAAGCTGATCTGCTATGGTAATTTTTGCCTACTGCCTCAGATGAAAGTACTACGTCTTGCACTAAATTCCTGCTACCGAGATTTCCATGTTTAATTCCTTGCAAGACATTTTTATATTAGAAACCGGAGAGCAATTGTATACACCAGTTAATGCAAAATAAACACTAGCATACATACATATCAATTGATCAAATTGTATGCAACATAAACCAATTCATGTAATTACTCTAAGAGGCGCTATTTGAAATACCGGGTCTAGAGAATGCATACGTTGTCAACTTACTATAGAATCTGTTATAACTTGCAATAAAAGTTTGACCACGAAAACATTCTACGAATCAAGCCATACTCTGTGACAAAAGCTCCAAATGGAGGTCGCTTGCTACATGTAGCCCTTTATTTTATTGTTTTTAAATAAGATTTCAAAAAATTAATATTCTAGGCTACAAAAAATGAGAAAAGTCTGGATATGAGTGTAGTGAATAGTGCATATTCCAAAACTATGAATCTGTCAGTTTGTAATCTTTTTGTGTAGGCTAAAATATGAATGATTTGAAATTGATATGTTGTATGCTTGTCGGATCGTTGATGACATCCAATTTTTTTTTGAAACTTGTAGATTTGATTTTCGAAAATTTGAAAATAAAGGGCCACATGTAGCTTGGCCTCCATTTTTCACACTCAACTAATATGGATCAGAGGGAGTATATGAATATATTACCTAATCATACAGTAGAAACCACTATTAAGATAATTTTTTAAATCGTATGCCTTAGATATCTTTGCTACAAATACATATACACTAGTAGCAAAAATTGATTAGGGAAGTAACTTTTTTTAGGAAATACAACCTAAATTTGGCATAATACATGAACGTTTCCAGTGAGACATTACAACTATATACAAAAGAACACTATAAATTGTATTTCACAACATCTCTTGATATTTGATTAACTATGCCAAATATGTAGTAAAACAATTATCTCTGTTAATACTATAACATGTTGAAATTAAGTTAGGATAAGTATAAAATTCTAGTATAAAATTTATTTATTTTAATTCGCGCAAAAATTATAAGAAGATCGAACAACGAATCCATTTTTGCGATCAATTTTGGATTACCTTCAAGCAGACTCAACGGAGAGACACGTGATGATAACGTGTTGTACAACCCCTGCCAACTGGTCGATCTCGAGGGTGCACCGTGTAGAGGAAGAAAACTAACGTCGAACGTACATACCAATTGCAGAAACTAAATAGACACAGAAGAAATAGGGAGCGGCTCTTTATAAATTTCTATCTGGAACTGTACTTACAGTGGAGGAGCTCTCGTATATAAAGGGTAAAATGATAGAAGGATAAGACCCACTTAATATTAGGATAGACTTAGTCTATCTTCCGCACCGAAGTGGGCTCACACCGTTCGCCCAGTTTCCTAACACCACCCCCTGCCCCTGGGTATTCATCTGTATATCCATGTCTCAAAACTCCGAAAAACCTAGTGAAAAGAATATGGAGAAAAAAATACATGATATAATTTTGCTATGTAGCACGAATTTCCTTATTAAAAAACCTAATGTGAGAAACTTCATAAAAACTCACTTAAGGAAAAAAGAGTATAGTTCACCTAACTATAAAGTTAAGTACTCAATCAACAGGATCGAGATTTTAGCGATGAGTTTGTAAAGATTCCCCCCTCTGAACCTTGCATCACCCAAAGTCTCATCATACCAATTTCACGAACACATCTCTGAAAAAAAGATGCTGGTAATGACTTAGTGAATAAATCAGCTAGATTTTCACACAACTTAGTATGAAAGATCTTTATTTCGTTCATCTTTTGATATTCATGTGCATAGAAGAACTTGGGGCCTATATGTTTTGATAAATCGAATCATACGGCCCAATGGACAGGGATGGGAAGTTGAAGAAGAAGCTGGAAGCCAAGGAGGAGGAGGAGGAGGAGGAGGAGGCATAGGTGGCCATGGAGGCGAAAGCGGTGTCCGAGCACAGCATGGTGGCCATCCGCCTCTCCACGCTAGAAAATACGACATGCCTTGGGGAAGCCATGCCAGCGTGGGATCTCCGGCGAGCTTCTCGCCGTGTTCGCCGGAGCTGCTCCAGGAGAGCTATATGACGCCGCACCAGAGGTTCTAGGCATCCCCCAAGTTCGATGGCGACCCGCTGGGTGGACTCAACCCCAACATGGTCTAGCACCCCCCCCCACTGTCTTGCACCTCGCGATCCGCCCAACTTCAACGTCGACATCAATGTGCAATACGACGGATCTCCCGCGTATGTCGGGGCGCCTGCGTTGCGCCGCGGTCCACTGGCTTTTGCCCATCCCGATGACACAGACACACACAGCATGTTCTATGGAATGTCAGGCGACTCCTACATGGGCGAGATGATTTCCTCTGGCTCGGCCGCCGCCAGGGCTCGTTCTTCATGTAGGAGCAGTCCTCCACCAACGCGGAGCACAACCTTGAACCGTAAGAGTTCGCCGACGGCCAGGCGGATGGAGATGTCGATGATTACCAGACTCAGCGTGAAGAGGAAGAGGAAGCCGAAGAGAAAACCCCATCGATGATCAAGGCAAAAAGCTCGACCTTCTCAAGGCCAACTTCACCGCGAAGAAGAGGAACACGGACCTAACATTCCTCATGGGCGGCGAGGACACCACGGCGATGAGTCCATAGGTCAATGCGTCGTACATGGCGTGTCGCAACACCATTTTGGACGAGGACATCCCAGCCACAGGCACGCCGAGCTCTGTGCCAACGCTCTCTACCACCACTGCGTCGCCAAGCTCCGCCTCCACGTCTTCTACCCCATCGCCGGGCTCTGCCTCCACGTCTTCCAGCCCATCGCCACGCTGTGCCATAGCAGCTACGGCGGAGGCACTGCCTACCGCAAAGGAGCCTATCGATGTCGACGAGTGATCGCCGAATTGCATTTCTTTGTAATAATTTGGGCGAACCTGGGCTGCTTGCTGTCGCCGAACTATTTAGGCGAGTTCCTTTCGTGTTGTTTTTGGGGCGGGAAGAAGAACTTTCAAATATATCGCTGATTTCTGGATTTAGTTGGGAACACGAGTAAAAAAAACGGGCCATTGTCAGATCGAACGTTTCATCTATCCGGTGCCAAATAGCACCGTATTTCGGCATGGGAAGTCTAACGAGTGAGATGCTCTCAGCTGTCAAAAATCAGGGTTTGTGAGATACTAAATGATGGGTGGTATCAGACGAAGAATTCATAGGAGTGTCACTAGTGGAAAAAGAGCCTCTAGTCCCGGCCCGTAAGGGGCTTTAGTCCCGGTCCTGGTAACCGGGACTGGAGGGGCGGGACTAAAGGCCCCCCACTAGTCCCGGACCGCTTACCATCCGGGACCAGTGGGTATCCACGTGGCCGTCTCTGCGGGCGCTGGGTGCCCCCCATTAGTCCCGATTCGTGTTACGAACTGGGACAAATGGTTCTCTGCCAGCGTAGTTTAGGACTTTCTCTGCCATGAGAAGAATCAATTTGTATCTTTTTTTCTCTTTTTCATTTCAAAACTAGTTTTCTACGCTGCCACATACTGTACACGTTCGTGCATACATAAGAGAACTTCTCTTAAGATCGAGCATACAAATATATACATGATCATGATAGTTACATGGAGATCACAATTCGACGATTTAATTACACGGTCGGGGATCATCGGTAGCGCCTATTCACGCTAAATTCCCCGGCGTCATCTATCATCTCGTTCATCAAGAATCCTGCCAGTTCTTCAGCAATTCCTTGTACGCGTTGCTCTGGTAGGAGCTGATCCCGCATTCTCTCAAACTATATAAGAAAAGGAGATCAATATGAATATCAATCATGATAACAAAAAGTGACGGTAATAAAATAATATTGTGAATGTATTGCTTACATCGACTCTATAATCTTTGTGCTCAGTGGAAAACGTGCGAATGAACTCGCAAACGTAGAATCCACATAGTTTCGTCCCCTGTGGCTGCTTCGCGCACTTTACGAGAATAGAATTCAATCAAAATTATAATCTAGCATCATAATTATCTTGAAACTAGAATTAAAGAGATGCGCGAACATATCACGTATTACTTACCGAGACCGGAGTAAACGTCAGCTCCTTACTAAAGGAACCCTTAACCCTACTCTTGAACATGCTCCAAACCCTCCCCGGCAAAAAAAAATGAATGAATGAGTTATTTATTACGTGATATCTCAGAAAATCAAATAAAGAGACCGATGTAGCACGGAAATTACCTCTGGAGCATGTCCTGCATGTCCCTAAACTGTTCCAGGGGTCTCTTCGATGGGTCCATGACTTCAACTCTTTCCTTATCAAGTTGAATGTGCATGAGAATCCAGTGGAAACTGCACACGTTTATATATACATCAGTAACTCATCAATTACATTTAACATCGAGTAAGAAAAAGTGAATGTGTACAACATAGTAAGACCCTCACCGGAAATTGTAAGGAAACAGTATGTGGTCACAGAAATGTTGCTATGTTAGAAACCTTAGAAGGTTTTCCTGCGTCTCCTCGGGTTTATCCTTTAGCGTATTACAATGTATTTTATCTGGGTCAATGAACCCAACACTAAAGAGTGACCTTCTTTTACATTCCATGATCTTCATTCTGCATAATAACAGAGTACAAAAGGATATAATGAGGATAATTATATGCAATGAACTGAACAACTGAAAAAATGAACAACTTATATATAGAAAATGAATTCAACTACTTACAGACAATAGCAACTCATGAGACTTTTGTCGAGGGCGTCGAAACTGTATAACTGGAAGAGTTCTGGAAACTCAACATGGATCTCTTCTTCTCGAAAGTAGTAGTCATGTGGGACTTTCGCCACGATCATTATTATCTCCTGCTTTACGGCTTTCAAGTACCAGTTATGTAAACTACGCATTTGTGTTGGCAGTTGTTGAAACTGCTCAAAGCTGACCAGAGGCTTCCCTGGTACATATGTAGGGACTACCTGAGCCTTGGGTAACTTGTCGTTCTGGGCACCTAGCAATTCCTCAACAGTCACATTCATAGCGGCCGCAAGCTCCTTAGCTTCTTCCATATCCTGCTGGGGAGTGTCATAGGATAACACCTAGAGGGGTGGGATCGATGTTTTGGCCTGTTTCCCGAGCTGGGGGACATCCATTCTTTTCTCGGTTGAACTTTGACCTGATGATTTGCTCCTGCTTGCACTTCTACTTGATTTGCTCTTCTTCACTTCCTTCTGAAGTGTGCATCGATAGTCATCTGGCTTATGGTGCAATTCATATTGCGATTTTGTGTTCAGAAAAGAAAGTGCATATGCTTTTTGCTTCTCGGTGTATACCGGGGCGGGCTTGGGTTTCTTCTTTTGAAGTTGCGCAACACATTCGGCCTTTACGATCATGTCGGTTTCCTCGTCAGTACGATCGTAAGGTCTGATGGGAAGATTCTTATGAGGTACTCTTGGGAGGGACGACATTTGTCGTTTTGGGCTGCTGTGTCGTTTAGTACTAATCGGAGGCTGCGGCGGAGATCGAGATGGACTCGGGCTGTGGTGGTCGTAGTCATGGGGTGGGCTTCTTGGAGGTGATGGAGGTCAAGGTGACATGCGACGACTCGGAGGCGGTGTTGGCTTTGGCGTCTAGCCTGGAAGCTTGATGTTGTTCTTGTCCCATAGAATGATACCACCCAGTACTTCTCCGAGTGTCCTCTCACCTTCAGGTCCAGGGATGTCAAGCTCCATTGAGTCCCACCCCATTGCGATTTCATCCACAGCAACTTTAGCATAGCCAGCTGGAATCTCATGGCCATGCCAGCGTGCGCCAGGTGGACAAGGTAAAGCACATCCGACCGCCACCTTGATGGATAGGTTCTTCACCTTCTGATGGAGCTCACAAGATGCCTGCTCCTTGACTCCATTCACGGGGTAGCCAGGACCGCCATCTACCATACTTGCATCATCAGAAGGGACCTCCGATTCAGCCACGCTGCTTCTCCGCTAAAATGGGACGTCGGTAATATCGAGTAGAGGATCTTGCAGGCGTGCTGCTCCTCGAAGTTCGTCAATCTGTTGCTGATGCATTCGAAGTGTTCTTAGCAACTCCGTGAACCTGTCTCCCTCCTCCTCCTGCCGTCGCCTCTTTGCTCTCTCTCGGCTCCTATAAGTATCTCTGTCTTTGGGAAACCCCATCTCCCACGTATAACTAGGGCCAAGGCCTCGTACACGTCCTCCGCGTTCGTCATTCCTGAGGACCTTTGTCAGTAAGTCTTTCTCTCTATCGGGACGGAACTTTGTTGTCCCCGCTTTAATCTCCTTCACCACTTTCTGCCATGTATTCCGGGGTATCCTAATCCTGTCACTGCAAATAAGGTCCCATGTACTTTCGTCATACTCACTCCCATGCCCAAGGAACCAATTCCTTGCCCTCAGATCTCATTCTTCGCGCATTGGTTCTGGAGTGATCCCTTTAGCAAGCAACTCATTCTCTTTAGCATCCCACTTTGGCATGGCAGCCGCGTAGCCCCCTGGCCCTAGGTGATGGTGATATTTCTTCATCGTGGCATTTTTCTTGTTTTTTTTGACATTTCCATAGCAGGTTCTGATTCCTTGTACTTCACAAATGCATCCCAGTTAGCCTGCTGCTTCGTTAGATAGCATTCAAATATAGGAGGAGTCTTCGTCTTCTGATACTTTTGCCATAATGCTTTCTTCCAGTTCTTGAATAGTTCGGCCATCTTCGTAAGAGTCCACTGTTTGACTTTCTTACTCAATGCAGTTGTGTCGGCATCATCCTCACATTCTGGCAAGGTGAAATTTTTCATGAGGTCATTCCAAAGACCCTCTTTGCACCTGTCGGTGACATACTCACTCTCTTTCGCCCCTTTGGTCTTATTCCACTCTCGAACGGTGATCGGGATGCGATCCCTAACCATAAATCCGCATTGTTGTTTAAATACAGTTTTAGCCTTTTCGGGTTCCAACGGTTCACCCCGTGGTGATACCTCCGTAATTGTATAACGCGTAGATGCGTCCAACTTTTTGGCCGGGCCTCGTTTGGAATATTTTTTGCTCGATGTGGAGGCCTAAGAGAAGAAACATTCGTCAAATTATATATATATAACTCAGTTAATGCATCTACTGATCACCAGACTTCATATATATACCTCGCCGGACTTCGTTAAGGGTCCACCGAAGCCGTCGGCTTCTCCACCACCGGAGCCATCGGCTTCTCCTTCATCATTTCGGCCGACCTCCTCTCCCTCACCGGAGGGGTTCAGATAAATCGACGGAGATTCGGGTGGATTAACATGGGGGGTGTCGTTGATCATATCCTCGAGAATTTCTTCCTGTGCTAGGTCTCTCTGGATTGGATCCATAGTTTTCTACAAAATGCACACAATAACATTTTTCATTCAATATTGCTGCATAAAATAATACTAAACAATAATATGAACACGCAATTTGCTACAATAATATTAAACAATAGCAAAATTCTAGTGATGCCCTAACCCTAACCCTAAGTTCGGGCGGCCCGCGAGCACCACCACCCTAACCCTAAGTCCGGGGGTCCGCGAGCACCACCACCCTAACTCTATCTCCGGGCGACCCGCGAGCACTACTATATATGCAATATACTACTATATATATAATACTATATATATATACTACTATATAATAATATTACACTACTAATATATTATACTACTATATACTATAATAATATTACACTACTAATATTACACTACTAATATATTACACTACTAATATATTACACTACTATATACTATATACTATAATATACACTATAATATTACACTACTAATAGTACACTACTATATACTATAATAATATTACACTATATATACTAGCTATTACACTACAAAAATAATATTACAATTCTACAAAAAAAAGAGGAGCTGCCCGGCTTTCGCCTCCTCGGCTCACGCTGTCATACGCCAGCCAGCATTGCCTCCCCTCACAAGACCGCCACCATTGCCTCCCTCTGCTCATACAAGACGCTCGGTTGCTTCTTGCTGTGGCCACGCCATCTACTACCGCCACGTGGAATTACCTAGTCGACGGGGATGCACGCGCACGGCGGCTGGAGAGGCGGCGTTCGTCGGTGAGACGGCGGCGGCGCGGACGGGCAGCCTGCAGTGAGTGGAGATGGTGGGGGAGTGAAGGGACGCGCGATATAAGGGGAAGGACCTTTAGTCCCGGTGCGTCCCTTTAGTCCCGGTGCGTGTCACCCACCGGGACTAAAGGGTTTTCGGCTCCGCCCAACGCGCGCACGCTAATGCCACACCTTTAGTCCCGGTGTGTAGCACGCACCGATACTAAAGGTCTTTTTTCAAAGTTTTCACACCAGGGGCGCGTCTGTTTAAAAAAAATTCAATTAGCATATTTTTTAAACATTTGAATTTTACAGTTTTTGCATACCTATGAATTTGAGAAAAATTTCAACTTGAAAAGTTCTTGAATTTGAATAAGTAATCCAAATCTATTTTCTGTTTTATAAAATAATTCTTCTAACTAGTGAAACTAGTAACCATTTTGCCATTTTCAATTTAAAAATGCATTAACTATTATATTTTGCATATTTTTGAATCTCACTAAATTTTTAACCTAAAAAGTGTTTGAATTTGAATAAGTGATTCAAATCAATTTTCTTTTTTATAAAATAATTATTCTAGGTCTGTTTCTTCCTGCCTTATTTTTATTCCCGCCTTATTTTTTCCCGCCCGTTTTCTTCCCGCCTTTTCCACCGCTTCCCTCCTCTGACTTCCCGCTATTTCTCACAATATATATAGGGCTAGCAGGAAAATATTTTCCGAGGCGGAACTTCCAAAGATGCCATAGGGCGTGTGCACCAAGGGCATCTTCGAGAAGTTCCGCCACGGGAGATTTCCCAACCCTTTCCTCCATCCATGGGGATGAAACTCTCCATCCATGGGGAGTCTTTCACAGGCTAGCAGGAAAATATTTTCCGAGGCGGAACTTCCGAAGATGCCATAGGACGTGTGCACCAAGGGCATCTTCGAGAAGTTCCGCCACGGGAGATTTCCCAACCCTTCCTCCATCCATGGGGATGAAACTCTCCATCCATGTTGGCTTGTTGAGTTGCTTGCCATGGCGTATCGATGCTTCTTTTATAGGCACGGCGCCGCTTCTACTTTGTCTTCTTCCTCCGACAGGGCGTCGTGCGCTACATGCTTTATCTCATCGAGCAGTGCGTCCACCCACGCGTCCTTATCCCACCGACAGTTTTGTTAGATGACACAAAAACCACCTTTAGTCCCGGTTGCACCCACCAGCCGGTACTAAAGGTTAGCCACCCCCCAGATAAGGCCCTTCCAGATAAGCCTCCCCCAGATAAGGCCCCCCCATGTTTCGTCCCGGTTTGAGCCCTCACCCGGGATGAAAGTTTCCCGCGCCACTGCGTTCCCGCGCTTTCCACCGGTTTCTACCTCTGTCTTTCCGCCATTTTTTCAGTATATATATGTACGCTTGGCCTCCATTTACATATCACATCTAGACTCATCATTCTCTTCCCATGGATTCCATCGTATCTCTAACCACTCGGGAGGCGGAGGCGCTTTGCGCCTCGAACTACCCCTGCCCACCGGGCTACCGTGTCCCCACCGGCTAGATGCTGAGCGCCGGAGGCGTGCCGGTCCCTCCTGTCCCTCTAGGTGTGGAGCGCCGGGTGGCCATCACGAACCACTACTACCTCGAGCTCACGCCAGAGCAGCAGAGGAATCCCAACTGGGATTCCGACTATTTCCCGACTTGGGAAGCCTTCTTCATTAATCGGGGTGAGAGGGCGCTCGCAGGCACGAGGAGGACCGCCCACCTCCTTCGAACTTCAACAAGGCCGGCCGTCGGCTGTGGTGGCGTGGCCGGACTCTCCAGAGTGTCATGACCTACAACACGACCGGCAATAACCCCCGCCTGCGGTACCCTCAAATCTAGCCCACGCGTGCCCAACCTTCAAGGTTCGACTACGGCGACCCCGACGACGATAGCGACGATGGCACCGGCGACTACGACGACTACAGTGGCGCGTATTACACGGCTAGGCAGGAGCATGACTGAATCACTCCAACATTAGGCATGTTTCTTAATTTTTAGTTGTGCTATGTATCTTAATTTTCAGTTGTGCTATGTATCCTTAGTGTTTGTGGGTTCCTTCTCTTGTGATGGTTCCTTCTCTTTGGGCGATCACCTCCCGTGGCTCAGAACCCGGTCGTCAATGTCTAGTTTGATTGAGCAAGATGTATTACATGAAGGGGACCTTTATGTCTCAAATAAAAGGTTTAATACATTACATAGATTTATGTCTCAAATAAAAGGTTTAATACATTATTACACATCACCAACATCTAGTGTTGTGGTTTTCTTCTGCACCATAGCCATGGAAAAATCTTCATCATTTAACAGGATGCTTGGGTCAGTTTTCACTTTGAAGGGTGGAATTGTTGGGTCCACAACATAGAAAACAAAAATTTTCCTACGATGAGAACTATACGCCAAGATCTATCTACTAGATACAGAGCAACCGGTGGACATACATCCATGGAGAACTTATCCTCGAAGACAACGAGTTTTGTTAACGAGTAGGAACTCGTGGTTGATGTAGTCGTACGCTTGCTGATCTCAAGATCATGTGGAAGTCCGAGCGCCGCAAATCAGCAGCGCATCCGTCCTCGCACACACGTTCAAGCCACCGGACAACCTCCACCTCCTCGCTCCAGCGAATCAGCGGAAGCAGCAACTCCTTCCAGACGCAAGGCCACCCGGAACATGTATCTCGCTAATCCGAGACCATGGGGAAATATCTAGAGGGGGAGAGAGATCCTTCACGAGGAGGTGTTGTTTGTGAGAGGGGAGAGGGGGCTTTATATAGGAGGAAGGGAGACCCCTCCCTTCCCATATCCGGCGCATGAGGGGGGGGGGACTCCTCCCCTCCTTCATTCATGTGGTGAACCTCCACTCACATAAACATGGCCTCCACCCAAAATCCCACTCACATGTATTTAATTTCCACCAAATTAAATGCAACTCTCAATTAATAAAACTCTTTTATTTATTTTATTCAGGATTTTGTTAATTACTTTAATTAACAAACATTCACATAAAACCCCTTGCAACATTTCAATATCACATGCAGAACCACTTTCTGCAATTGCACCCGAAACAATTCCAGTTTTTATCGAAACAATTCCAGTTTCTATCGAAACAATTCCTGTTTCTATCGAAACATTTCCTGCGCTTTGCAAACCTTTTGTCTGGAACATATGTGCTCCTAAATGGTGTCCAGCAACCCTTAAGTGTGTCATCCTACGGTTCATGAATAATGCAGCCATGATTGAGACTCCTCTCAGATCAATAATCAGAAGCGGGACCTAGAGATCCATACTGACTCCTGCATATTCAACGATGACTTCTGTGATCGTGAGAACCTTTAACGTTAGCAATTTAATCCCTTTGTCTCATGATATAATACATGTCCGAGATTCGATCATCGGTATCCAAATACCTAGTTTGATCTCGTGACCGACATGCACTCTTTTCTCGTTCCCGTGATATAACATTCTAGTGATCATATCACTTGCTTGCAAGCTATCTTAATGTGATATCACCGAGAGGGCCCAGAGTATATCTATCCGTCATCGGGATTGACAAATTCCACTCTTGATACATGAGCCTCAACATAACACCTTCATAGCACTGAACCCACCTTTATGGTCACCCTGTTACGGTGTGATGTTTGATGTTATCAAGATACTCTTCCGGTGTTAGCAATTAACATGATCTCATGGTCTAAGGACTAAGACTACTTTGTATGATGTTATAGCAATATAAACATAATGACTTGATCGTAATGCTATACTTCGGATGAATGTTCATCACATCATTTCACAAATGCTGTGACCTTGTTATTAACAACATCCAATGTCCATGATCAGGAAACTTTGATCATCTTGTTAATCAACAAGCTGGTCTATAAGAGAGGCATAACTAGGAACCCTTTTTTGTTTATTAAACACACATGTATTGATGTTTCCTATCAATGCAATTATAGCATGCAAAATAAACATCTATCATATACAAGGAATACATAATAACAACTTTATTATTGCCTCTCAGGGCATATTTCCTTCAGGAATTTCATGAAACTTATTGTAATCTTCTGACATGTCTGTCTTATCATCCACTCCCACGATGTTTCTTTTCCCTGAAAGAACTATGTGGCGCTTTGGCTCATCGTATTCTGTACTCTTTTGCTTATCTTTCCTTTTTCTCAGTTTGGTAGACATGTCCTTCACATAGAAAACCTGAGCCACATCGTTGGCTAGGACGAATGGTTCATCCATGTACGCAAGATTGTTGAGATCCACAGTTGTCCTGCCATACTTTTGGTCTACATGTACCCTGCCTCCTGTCAGCTTGACCCATTTGCACCGAAACAAAGGGACCTTAAAAGTAGGTCCATAGTCAAGTTCCCATATCTCCTCTATGTACCCATAATATGTGTCCTTCTGCCTATTGTCATCTGTTGCATCAAAGCGGACACCACTGTTTTTGTTGGTGCTCTTTTTATCTTGGGTGATCGTGTAAAATGTATTCTCATTTATCTCGTACCCTTGGAAAGTACATATAGTCGAAGATGGTAACCTGGCCAACGAGTACAACTCATCTCCAACAGTGGTGTTATTCATGAGATGTGTCTGCAACCAATTGCCAAAATTCTTCTCGTGTTCCCCTTTAATCAAGGTTTCAGGCTTCCCCGGGTTTTCGGAGCGTAGAATATTCTTGTGTTTCTCGATATACGGAGCCACCACGGTGGAATTGTGTAGAACTGGGTAGTGTGCTTGAGCGAAAGAATGTCCGTCCCTACATACCATTGATTTCCTTCGTAGTGTGCCTTTTCCAGTCATCCTCCCCTCATACCGAGATTCAGGAACACCAATCGGCTTAAGGTCAGGAAGAAAGTCAACACAAAACTCAATGACCTCCTCTGTTCCATAGCCCTTGGAGATGCTTCCTTCTGGCCTAGCATGGTTATGAACATATTTCTTTAAGAATCCCATGAACCTCTCGAAGGGGAACATATTTTGTAGAAACACAAGACCGAGAATTCTAATCTCTTCGACTAGGTGAACTAGGAGGTGCGTCATAATATTGAAGAAGGATGGCGGGAACAACAACTCGAAGCTGACCAGACATTGGACCACATCAATCTATAACCCTGATAGACTTTCTCGATCGATTACCTTCTGAGAAATTGCATTGAGGAATGCACATACCTTGACAATGGCTAGTCGAACATTTTCTGGTAGAATTCCCCTCAATGCAACCAGAAGCAATTGCGTCATAAGCACATGGCAGTCATGAGACTTTAGGTTTTGAAATTTTTTCTCTTTCATATTTACTATTCCCTTTATATTCGACGAGAAGTCAGACGGGATCTTGATACTGAAAAGGACTTCAAAAAAGATTTCCTTCTCTTCTTTGGTAAGAGCGTAGCTGGCAAGCCCTTGAAACTGCCCTGGATGCTTGCCGTCTCGTCCTTTATGATGTTGCTGGTCCTCCCGTGCTGCCGGGGTATCTTTTGACTTCCCATACAAGCCCAGGAAGCCTAGAATATTCACGCAAAGATTCTTCGTCAGGTGCATCACGTCGATTGCAGAGCGGACCTCATGCACTTTCCAATAGGGTAGCTCCCAAAATATAGATTTCTTCTTCCACATGGGTGTGTGTCCGGTAATGGGTTCTTTCGGAACAGGTTGTCCTCCAGGACCCTTTCCAAAGATTATATCCATATCCTTGACTATACCAAATACATCAGCACCACTACGGGGGACAGGCTTCGTCTGGGTTTCTGCCTTGCCATTGAAATGCTTGCATTTCTTCTTTAAGGGATGACTGGGCGGAAGAAAACAACGATTGTACGGGTACATATTCTTTCTACATTTATCTAGATATATACTTTCAGTCTCATCTAAACAGTGCGTGCATGCATTGTATCCTTTGTTCGTCTGTCCTAAAATGCTACTAAGAGCAGGCCAATCATTGATGGTTACGAACAACAACGCTTGTAGGTCAAATTCCTGCTGGATATGCTCATCCCACACACGTACACCTGCTTTGGCCCACAACTATAGAAGTTCATCAACTAATGGCCTTAGGTACACATCAATGTCATTGCCGGGTTGCTTCGGGCCTTGGATGAGCACTGGCATCATAATGAACTTTCGCTTCATGCACAACCAAGGAGGAAGGTTGTAGATACATAGAGTCATGGGCCAGGTGTTGTGACTGCAGTTCTGCTCCCCAAAAGAATTCATGCCATCGGTAATTAGACCAAACCATAAGTTCCTTGCGTCATCAGCAAAGTCCGGGAAGTCTCTCTCGATTTTTCTCCATTGCCGACCATCAGCAGGGTGCCTCAACATCCCGTCTTTCTTACGGTCTTCCATGTGCCATCGCAACAACTTGGCATGCTCTTTATTTCTGAACAAACGTTTTAACCGTGGTATTATAGGAGCATACCACATCACCTTGACAAGAACCCTCTTCCTAGGTGGCTCGCCCTCAATATCACCAGGGTCATCTTTTCTGATCTTATACCGCAATGCAGTGCATACCGGGCATTTATCCATATTCTCGTACTTCTCACCGCGGTAGAGGATGCAGTCATTAGGGCATGCATGTATCTTCTGCATGTCTAATCCTAGAGGGCAGACAAGTTTATTTGCTTCGTACGTACTGGAGGGCAATTGGTTATTCCTTGGAAGCAGCTTCTTCATTATTACCAGCAACTTTTCAAATCCCGAGTCAGTCATATCGGTCTCTGCCTTCCACTTCAACAATTTCAGTGTGCTACCCAGCTTTTTTTGGCCATCTTCACAAGTTGGATACAACAATGTGTTGTAGTCCTGTAACATCTGCTCGAACTGCAACCTCTCATTTTCTGTGTCGCAGTCTCGCCTTACATCACTAATAACCCGACCAAAATCATCAACGGGCTCATCTGGTTCCCGTTCTTCACCCCCTTCTTCTTCATTATCTTCAACTGCGGTATCATCGTATTCAGGGAACATAGATCGGTAGTTGTCATCATCGTGCTCTTCTTCATCGCCGTCTTCCATCATAACCTCTCTTTCTCCGTGCTTGGTCCAAACATTATAGCCGGACATGAAACCGGACCGAAGCAGGTGGATCTGAATGAATCTTGAGGAAGTGTGAGCCTGCTTTCCGACATTCAACACATGGACAACACATAAAACCATCCCGACGCTTGTTCGCCTCGGCCACAAGGCGAAAAAAACGCACGCCTTCTTTGTAAGCGTCAGAGCGTCGGTCACCGTACATTCATGGGTGGCTCATCTGCATCATACAACCATGCATATATATCAAACACAATCACGATGCTTAAATTAGTACCGCGCGGTCAAAACGAGAAAATAGTTGCTAACCTTTTAGGACACTTCAAAACAAAAGGAGAAACCTTAAGTGTCGCTCTGGCACCTCATATCATATTTTGTCTTGTGTGAACTCAAGTGACATCGCTCTAACAGGCATTTCACCAAACACCTCTAGTGCATATGAAGAAAAAAGTTAGCACAAAGTTATACCCACCTCACACATAGGAAAAAAAAGGAGAGAGTGAAGGGCTGAGTGCATATATATAGGGCCCGGCCATTAGTCCCGGTTTGGAATACAAACCGGGACTAAACGTTCTGCCAGGAGCACGCGCGCGTGCCCAGACCTATTTGTCCCGGTTTGTATCTCAAACCGGGACTAATGGTTGCTTACGGACCGACACAAAGTACCTCGGTCTCTTCGGACCGTTTGGTTCGGACCATTAGTCCCGGCCCTAGCTACGGCCGGAACTAGTGGCCCGAACCAAAGGCCCATTTTCTACTAGGTGGTGTAGGTGAAAGGAACTCCGGCTGACGGTAATGTCTTGACCACTGCGTCCACTCACGTATAGTCTGTCTCTCGACCATTTCGTCAAGCAATTCTCTCCTCCTACACATGTAATGCAAGAAAACTTTTCTTTGCTGTGGTTCTACGGGAGTACAGGGAAAGGCACCGCGCGAGAAAATTGCAACTTTTTCTTTGCTGGTCGATGACGTACGAGTATCCATGGTTGCAACATCTCATGGACATGACTAGTAGTGTTGTTTCTCGCAGTCGCATCGTGGCTGACTTCCGGTGTGAGCGAGAAGGAGAGAAAGGAGGAATCAACGAAGCAGAGCCGTCGCACGCACCTACCGGCCGGCGTATGTGGGATGTGATTCCCGGCCCAACTCATCGTCAAAGAGAAACCACACAGCTGCCTTTATTTCATTTCCATTTCACGCATCACGATCGGGTTATCCGTCCCGTCGATTCCCTCCTGAATCTTGGCGCACTCAGGCCATCAAACGGACAGTAGTTTTGACCGTTTCAGTCGTTTGCGGATTGTGGACAGGCAGTCCGGGCTCCGTCTGGTTGCGGTGGTCTGTGCCCCAACGGCCACACCCCGTAAAAAAAAGTGTAAAAAAAAGAAAAAAAACACCATTATTATAGGGTGCCTTGGCGTGGAAGGGAAACCGGCCGGCCAGGGGCCTGCGGTTGCACGTCGCCTACTCATCGTCGTCGTCCTCGTCGGCGAGGTCGATGAAGACCTGAGGCGGTGGCCACGCGTCGCTCTGGGCTGGAGCAGGAGGCGGAGCCGGCAGCGTGGGTGGCGCAGGGGGCATCTGGGCCTGCACGGCCACCTAGGACTCGTGCAGGGCCTGGACGGTGCCATCCCACTACTGCTCCTCCTCCGGCTGGGACGCGAGGATGGCGGCCTAGAACTCCTCTTCCTCCGTCATCGGCCAGGGTTACGGCTCTGGCTCCTCCTGCTTGACGGCCACCAGCCGGGCTGTGGCTCCTGGTCCTCCTTCGTCGACGGCCAATGCCACACCTCGGACGCGACGGTGTCAGCGCCCCGGTAGCGCGACTAGTCCGGGATGATGGGCTGCAGCGACGGGAAGTGGAGGCCGCCGTCATCGTCGTCCTCCACACCGGAGTCCTCGGTGGACTCCTTCCGCATTGCCGTCGCTGCCGAGATTCTCGAGTGGGCCTCGCGCGCGCGCGCCGCCGAGCCACCGTCCTGCATCGGAGAGTCAATGGCGTACACGGGATCCCTCCGTAGATCTGGCGGCAGGAAGGCCCGACGCCAGCAGATCCCTCTCTATCGTTCTACATGGTATGACATCGGCAAGATCCTTGACCTAGTCGTCGCACACGCTTCTGCCGCGCCGCCCCCGGGGAGGTCGATCTCCATGATCTCCGTCCGGGGCCGCGCAACCCGTACGCTGGGTTCGCCGCTGATCCGTGATCGGTTATCCTGTAAGTCTTTTTTTTTATCTCTTGATCGTTTTTTTTACCGATTTAGACCGGATTGAATCGGCCACCGCCGTCGATATCACCGCACCTCTATTCCGACCATCGGTACCGACAATCTACACCGCGCTAGTGCGCCTGCCCTCTCTGCTGCCGTGCCTACCTCGGCAGGCTGCCGCGCACCGCGGACGGCTGCTACGCTTTCCTTGGAAGGCTGTCGCGGCCGCCCACCTCGGATCGTCTTCGTCGTCATCGTCCGGGACTTCACCGACAACGCCGCCATCGACTCCGATCTACGCGTCGTCCATGTTATGGAGCATACGGCGCACCTCGGTCTGATCAACCAATCCTGCGCCTGTCTACGCCAAACACGTCAACGAGCACACGCCTACCACCGATCGAGCTATGGGTTGTCGCTTCGTCGCCCCTTCGGGTCGCAACACCGCTGCCTTTGGTCCACGCTACCGGATTCCAACGCGCCTTCCTTCGCGTGTACATCGCTGGTGGTCTCCCAGCCGCTGCACCGACTTGCGCCCTGCAGCTATGCTACCTCCCTGGTCGTAGCATCGCTGCACGCAGTCTACTTCACCGTCTGCGCGCACCGACGTCCCCGGCCTCCACCACGCCATCTCCTACGGTGCGGATCGCCATCGTCTGCACATGGTCTTCGTCACGTCACCGGGTTTCTTCTTCGCCTACTTCGAGCACCGTCGCCGCACTTCACAAGGTAACCTGCAGGGCGATCTCACGCTGTCGCAGGTCCCGCCGACTACCACATCGACACTCTAGGCATCCAGCATGACCACCCTAGGTCGCTGCTATTTTCGTCGCCTTCTACGTCTTTATCCACTACAAATTAGCCGCCAGCGTCATCGCCTTATCCCCGACTACACCACCTGCTACTATACTCCGACAACCATGGACAGCGCCGACATCTCTCCCGTCACCGCTCTATGCATCGCAACCGCACTGGAGGCTTTCTCTGCTAGTCTTTCTGACATGGCGACAAGTTCATGATGGTCCTTGCCCCCGCACGCCTGGTACTGGCAACACCGAGTGCCTTCATCCCCGACGTGTTCCTGAGTCTTGCAAGCTCGGATCGGCGCCTCGTCTTCATCGGCTTCGACAACGTCTTTGGCATCGACCCTACGATCGCCTCGACGCGTCAGCAGCGAAGTTCTTCTTTGCATACTCGGTTCTGGCAAAATCGGAGTGTGCGTTCGTCCCCGACGTGCGCCTAGTTCTGGCAAAACTATGGCCGCACCTCGTCCTCGACGGCTCGGTCTACATCAGCTTCGGCATCGACACCCTCGATGACTGCCTCGACGCGTCTCCGTCATCCTCCTCACGCACTATGCGCATGCGGCTTCACGTGCGGCTACCTCGACACTGGCATCCCCGACCACGACGACCCCTTGCATGGCTACCTCGACCACACCGCCTCACGCTCTCGGCTCCCTCGACATCGGTACAAGGGCTACCACCTCGCTTGAGTATCACCAGCTTCCTCTACAGTCGAAGCAACCGCGACGCGACACCGTCCACGACATTCCCGCTACGACCGCGGGGGATGTCAGCCTACTGGATGCTACTTCAGTTTATCTCCAGTCTGACCGTCCAAAACGCTACCGCTATGACTGTGGGAGGTGTTAGAGTATTGTATGTACAAGGTTATTGTAATAGTTTAGGATAGTTAGGATTCTAGCCTAACTTGCCTTGTAGTCCAAATTGATCTCTGTACGCCTATATGTACTCGCTCATAAGGCTCAATAATAGATCCAATATATTCCGCCAATCCCTCTCTAGGTTTCTACACTGCAATGCGACATGGAGCACATGAGCATCAATCGGTGCGACTTGCAGACTCGCAGCTTCTTTTTTCTATATGGAATCGAAGAATGGCACTGATGTACTCGATCCTACAATACTCGTTCGGAGATTCGAGGTTCAGAGACGACGTTGATCGGCGACGTCGCTACAGTTTGCTCCATTCGTTCGGTCGAATCACGACGTTGATCGGTGTTTGCTCCCAGCCCTAAAAACAATCTCCCCTCGAGATCGGCGGTGTCGGGTCGGTCGGGGGAACAAAGCGCGCGCGATCTCCACAAAATTCAGTTGTCGTTGCAACCGGGAGCAAACACCCGATCGATATACAGTATACATTGCTAAGGATCTGCTGAATCTATGTACCCTCTCCTCCTCACGCACGTCGTCAGTCGCTCGCACCCATCATTGCCAACGAACGTTCCCGAAACATGTATGCACCTGCCGAGATCTCAACGAGACAACGGGCCCATTTCTTTTCCTCGATTAGAGGAGAGGTATCATCCACTACCAGTTGCTATATAGTTTAATTAACCTAATCAACTGTATCTATCTGATCATGATTACGCTTTTGTCACTGGATCCTGCCAGGTATAGAGTAGTCGTGACTGAAATCTGAGGGACGAGAGAGATCACCGAGCATCGATCTCCAGCAGAATATAATCCTATATGAACCGATAAACAATATGCAAAACAGAAGCAGGACATGGAAAAAAAGGAGGACAGCGTCTGATATGCATCAATGTATGCATGCCACAACCTACACATCTACTCCTAATAAAGTACAAGTACTAGTTCTAGTACTAGTATTATCTTACGCGATCCTCTCGAGAATTGTTAATTGTTTCTGACACCAACATGCTATACCCTGTCTAGTGGCGGCAAAGCAGTTAAGGCATCAGAAGGTTCTCTGCGCAAGTAGACGTGCTAGTGTGTGCACCGAGCTGTGTCTGTCCTAACGGTTGTGTGTCACTTGCTCCGGTTGCCTTGTGTTTAGTTTGCAATAATTGGAATCTAGGACGGGGTTACGTGCCCTTGTGAGTGGCGGGCGTGTTATTCTATTCAGTCTCAGGCACATAAACCATTCATCAAGTAGGGTAGTGAGAAGGCCAACTTGAACGCATCCACGTAGGCCACTTTTGGTGGCATCTCTCTTTTTTGTTTTGCAATCAAGTTGGTGGCATCTCAATCATGCATGTACTAAGTAGACCAGGCACACGAAACTTTGCACAAAACGGCCAGGGAAATCAAAGCAATGGGGGGCCAAATGGTTTATAATAATAGTGCTGCGTAATCGAAGCATGAGACATGAGAGGGGATTGTTTATAGGATGGTTTCTCTGATCGGCAGTTATTCTGTTGGCCACTATATATAGCTGCCTAGCTAGCTGAATGCGGCTTTTTTTTTTTGGGTTCCGATGATGCCCTGGGAATTGATCCATCCATATTTTAGACCTTTCAGGTTTAGTTGATATGCTCCTAATAATATTGTGCTATGATGCTATTGCTAGCTCCTACTAATAATTCGGCACGAATCCACCTGCATGGATTTAGTTAATACCCTATGTCTGAAAATGGTGCGCGTCAACAGCCACACAGACGACAGAAGTTCAGAATTTCCACTTCTGTTAGAAAACCTGAGACCATGAAAACCTCGTAAACACTGTAACGGTTTGCTATATATACTTCTGAGGAAAAAGGTACTCCGTCCGATCCATATTACTTGTCGTAGAAATGGATGTATCTAGACATAGTACTAGATACATCCAATCTAATGACAAGTAATATGGATCGGAGGGAGTACGGAAGATAAACATTTTTTCCTCGGACAAGATCCCACGCACGATCATCGATCACTCGGTGCATTACATGCAACTTTTCAACCAAAATGGAACAGACAAGCAGATGGCAAGGATGTGCGCACCGAGGATTTTTCTTCAGACAAGATGGCGATCACGATCGGTGATCGACTCTGCGCAGGCAGAGCTGGCCAGCAGGACAGGACAATCGATCTAATCAGCCTGGCCATCCGCACATCGCGTCAAACCAGCTGCATCAACAAGTGGCACGACACGGACTCGATCCGATCGAGCCATCTTCATCGGGGGGACAAGAAATGACCTGTGGATCGAAGTGGCAAATGCACGATCCGTCTTGTCAAATTTACATGGCGGAATATACCGTTTCTATCCCCCACGATCTGGGATTTCCAACACAGGAATACGAACATCCGGAACTGTAACTCGTGAGTTGTCGAAATCAGGGTGTAATAAGATGCTAAAAGATGGTGCTATCAGACGAAGATTTCAGAGGAGGGTGGTGGTCTAGGTGAAACGACTGTGAAAGGATCTGCATCTTGACCCGCTGAGTCTACTCACGTCTCGTCTGTCCCATGACTATTTTTGTCGAGCAACTCTCTCATCCCTCCGTAGACACTGGTGATCGGAGAACGGGGTGCCGAATTCAGACGGCCTCTTTTTTGCCCATAGAATTCTTGGCTGTCGAAAAAAGCATCCATGGTTGCAACTTGAATAGTGTTGTTTCTCCCCGTCGCATCGTGGCTGACCTCCGGGGTAAGCGTGAAGGAGAAAAAGGAAGAATCAGCACAGCAGAGCTCTCGCGCCCTAGCGACGTACGTGGAATACGATTCCCGGCACAACTAATCTGTTATATGTTGATCCAAATTCTATAAAGTATAGGCCAACTTCTGACAAGTGGAGCGAGTCCCGTCGCCGGGAGGCTTGGGCCGAGTGTAACGATATATAAACCCCTAGGTTTCCACCGATATATAAACCCCTTGTAAGCCGCCGGTTGGGATGAGTTGCATCTGTGAAATCCCCGGCGTTTGTAAACACTCTTCGATATAGTGAAGTTTCGCTGGCTGGTGCCCGTGGTTTTTTCCTCTCTTTGTTGGAGAGGTTTTCCACGTTAAATCTGTGTCCCCTTGCTGTGTTTTTTTTCGTTTTCGTTTTTCGTTATCTTCTTGTCGCAATTCTAACATAATCGTCGAAGAGAAACCACAAGTGCCTTTATTCCATTTCCATTTTAAACGGAAGCACATCTCTAACGGCACGACCCATTTAGTACATCCAAACTGTCTGATTCTATCCATTGGGGTCATTATCTGGACAGGAAATGAGTCGCGGTCCGGCACGCTTGGTCGGTGCACCCAGCCATGCAACCTATTTGGTCCGCGATGATCGTTCCCGTCCTCGTTTCCCACTGCTTCCGGCGATTTCCCACCGCTTCTGGCGGGTTCTCGCCTCTTTCGATCACCGGCTATAATAGGAGAGGGCAGCAATGGAATTGACTCACATGCACTGGCCACCTGGCCTAGCCACTGTATTCCTACCATGCCCGCAAGCAACCCAGGCGGAGGAGAGCTGGAGCACCTCTCCTGGCCGCCAACGATGAGGAGGAGGAGGACCTTGACGGTGAGCATGTCATAGCTGTCGAATTGAAGACAAGGAAGTGCCCGATGTCTAGGGCGTCCGCGCGTGCGGACTCCGACCATCCATGGAGGAGGTCCACCTTGCCTAGGCGGTCGAACAATACCTCCACCAAACAGACGCCAGTCATGCCACTGGCCTCCTGTAGCTTGATTTTGCCAGGGTATTGCAATCCAAAGACTCTCCCACGAGGATGGTGACGCTAAACTCGAATCCGGAGAGGTCCACGGTGAAATCATTGGTCGAGGACGGTGGTGAAGGGGACTATGGTTGTGAAACATGATGGCAACACCCCTGCCTTCTCCTCACTCTCCTTGGCCATGCCTCGGGCTCGGTAGGAGGCCTAATTGCGTTCCTCTCCATCCTATGTCGCCAACCATGTCTACCGAACTTGGCTGCATGTGGGAAAGAAGATGGAAGTGCAAGAAGATGGCCACAGATGGCTTGCTTAAAAAGGATAACGAGCCAAGGCATTTGATGCCAGTATAGAGACCGAAACGACGACATTGAAGGCTAGCGGCTTGCGTAGGCATGAGGCGATGCGGCCAGGGTAGGTGTCAGCCCGCCTCCATTGATTGATGCAGGTAGGAGGCCGTTGGGTCGCTGCTATGCGGGCTCGGTGCGACCTAGGGAGGACAAGCCCGCGTTTCGCGGCATGTACGACTAGACACGTTCGTGCCCCAAATTTGGTGGGCGAGTGGGTTGCGCTAAACACGTCGGTCCACCCCTGGAGCATGCACAGTATGTTGTCCTATTCATGCGAACTAGTTCAGACTAGCTCGGACCGATTGGGTCACGCCAGGGGCGGAGCCAGGATTCAGACATAGGGGGGGCGAAAGGAAAAATGGTCGTCATCCAAGTATAATACTCAATGAAAAAAATAGCATGCTATAGCCCAAGTTTAGCGGTAAAATAGTAAATCTGAAGAGCCCATGTTAAGACGCTAATCGTGAAATATATCGTCTGGAGGAGGCCGGCACTAAATCGTTTTTCCATTGATAGTACTATGATGATATTGAGTGTGAAAAATAGCGTAGTATCGTATATTTGGCTTACAGTAGTAGACATTTGTCATCCTTCGTTTTGATGAGCGAGCCAACGTATTTGGCTTTCATTAGTATAAATATCCCATCCTTATTTATAGAAGCAAACCGACATATGTTTGGCAACAAAAGCTAAATTTTCTATGTTTAAATATAAAATATAGTTCTGTTACCAAAGATAATTTGTCAGTAGGACAGATTCAAGCTCGATGCAATTGGCAGGAAGAGATGAAAAAGTAATATGTTGTATACCGTTTTTATTTCTCTCTATTTAGCAAATTGTAGATAAACTTAAATCTAATGGACTAGGATTAGATGATAAATTGAAATCAAATGGACTAGGATTAGATGATAAACTGAAATCAAATGGACTAGGATTAGATGAGCAGTAAGTGCGTACATTGGACAAATAATCTTGTAGTAAGGTAGATGTGGGGCAATCGGGCAACGACGATCAGCGGCGGCCGGGCATGCTCGCATATACTTTGCCGTGTTGACAAGGCGCGGCGGTGGGTTGCTAGTGGGAACAGCTGGCGGCGGCAGCGAGTTCAGTCCAGGCGAGAGAATGCGGCCAGGGTTAACGAGCAGAGTTCCACGATCAATGCCTATTGCACTTAAGTATTGATCCACTATTCGAGCCATGGATATAGCTAGCAGCCTAGCACTCCAGGCAGGCCATTGGCGATTATACTTTGCTAATGAATATAGTGGGCTAACAGGTTGTATCTCTATGCATTACCGATTTCAGGCTTAGAGCTTAGGCCTAATGAACAAATAATGATAGGATTAGCATAGATTGCACGGTGTAGATTGTTAGGGGCGTTGAGGGGGGTCTAGCCCCTGCTCGCCCCCCCTTGTCTCCGCCCCTGGGTCACGCCGCTATTGAGGACATCTCTAGCGTTATGACCCATTTAGGACACCCAAATGGTCCGATTCGGCCCGTTTCGGTCGGACCCCAGACAGGAAATGGCTTGCGGTCGACGTGCCTGGCCGATGCGTCTAGCGGGGCAATCCTTTCAGTCCCAGTTGTCCCATCGTTTTTTCTTTTCAATACTTTTGCAAATTACATATTAGAAAAAAGCAAAAATAAAATATTACAATAACTACGACGACGCTGACTTTCAGCGTTTCCTATCCCTGTGGTGACTCTGGTGGCGCCTACTCGTCATCGTCCTTAGTGAGGTTGATGTAGCTCCCACGTGGTGGCCTTGTTCTAGGGGGAAGAGGTACCGGAGGATGCAAGCGGAGGCCTGGGTAGGTCTCCATGGCGATGTAGTCCATGATGGAGGCTAGCTTGCAACCCTACACGCTTCACCAGAACCTACGTCCCACATTGTTGCTCTCCACCAGCGGTCGGCCATCGCCATAGTACCTGGCGAGATCCCTCTCTCGACGCTTACAGAAGAACTCAATCCACATGGCTAGGTTGTCGGGATCCCATTGCAGATCCGACCACTCCTCCGCCGTGAACCACACCTTGTTCTTGTGTTGGATGGTTACCAACATATCCGCACCTTGGGCGCCAGTGGGATCAGGATGCCATCGGCGCTCAGCGTCCACCCACCGGTGTAGTAGGAATACAGAGGCGTCAGATAGTCCGCCTCATACAAGGCGCGCGCCACCTAATCGTGAGGGCAGCGACAACCGGTGGCTATGGTGAGTGTGGTGGGTATCCCGTCTTAGACTCGAGGAGGGAGATGGCAATGGTGAACGACGAGCCAAAACTGGTCAAGATATAGCCATCACGAGAGGGGGAAGTGCGGAAAAGTCGTGGAAGGCGCGGTACTGGCTCCAACGGCAGTGCGTAGGGTGAACACGAACTCTAGCCATTCATGGCAGTACATCTGGCCTAGGCAGTCGAAAAACACCTCCATGGACCAGATGTTGGTGACGCCACTAGCGTCCCCAGCGTTACTTCACTGGGGTGAGCACGAACTCTAGCCATTCATGGCAGGGGTACATCTGGCCTAGGTAGTCGAGAAACACCTCCATGGACCAGACATTGGTGACACCACTGGCGTCCCTAGCATGACTTCACTGGGGTGAGCACGAACACAAACTTGGTAAGGAGTTGTATGCTCTCCCATGACTCACACACGTGGATGGTGATGCCAAACTCAAATCAGGAGAGGTCGAGGACAAAGTCCCAAACGAGGACGACAGTCAACGGTGGGCGCATTGCCCCTCTAGCCCGGAGACGCGCCCGGGCTTCCGGCTGGCCGGCAAAAGCTATTTCGATTGAAATTTGACCAACAAATGTATATTTGGTCTTCATATTTGAATCTTGGATCCGCTACTGACGACAGTGACGGGACAGTGGTGGCAAAACGTGTCAGTTGCGCCCTGCCTCCTCCTCGCCGGCCTCGGCCACGCCCCGGGGCTGGGGCAGCCAAGTTTCCCACCTCTCGATCCACTGCCGCCGGCCATGGCTACCAAATTTGGCACTAGTGAGAAGAAGTAGGATCGATGGTGCAAGAAGATGAGAATGGAAAAAGATATGCGCGAGTGGCCTTCTGGCCAACGAGCCAAGAAATTGGATGCCATTACGGAGGATGAAGTGACAACATTGAAGGCCAGCAGTTAGCCTAGGCGTCGATGCTCGCCGCCACATTCGTCAGGGGGCAAGGCCAGCCTAGAAGTCTATCTACATTAACTGATAACTGGGGGTAGGATGCCGTTGAGTCGCTGCCAGGCGAGCGAGGTAGGACTCATGCGTGGTCCGCGGCTCTGCCCCCACACAATCTCGTCCCAACTTTGGTGGATGAAATGGTTGTGTCAGACGGCGTCGGTTCGTTGGAGCGTCCGCGGCAGGACCGGCACGGACCCTATAAGTCGTGCCGTTGCAGATGCCCTGACGATCAGGTCATTGGTCCCTTCGATCCCCTCATACCGGGCTTGGTACTGGATCTTGGCGCACTCACAAAGTTGCCGACGCGACGGACGGGCGTCGGGCACTGCGACGACGTCCGAACCAGAATAGGGCGGAAATCGCAGTGTGACTGCTAGTCCAGATTGGTTGACAGGCGTGATCGCTCCTTCAAAGCGGGCCGGGACAGGATCGGCATCGGAACGTACTACAACTAGCTGGCTCTGGAAAATGCGTTCTCGACGGCAGACAGGGTCGGGGCACCGGCACGGCCAAATGGTACCAGGTGTCCGCCCAATGCCGTGCGCGGTGCTGCGGTACACGAGAGTCGCAGTGGTGGGGCGCGCCCGGTGGCCTGCCATGCATGCCGATCGAGGGCAACGCGTGCCCTACCGGTGAGCAGTGCATGGACCACCGCGCCTGCGACGGCCGAGCTGCGGAGCCGTGCACGCAACGGATGGATGGCGGTGCGCGGCCGGGACCAGCCAGCGTGACGTCGACGGGGATTGAGGCGAGCACTGCCGCAGGGCGCAGGCGTAGCAAGCACAATGTGCACTGCACCTTCTGTGCGTGTCGTTCTCGTCCGGCTAGGACACTGGTACGTGTCACCGACAAACTTGTCTCGGTAAACAAACTCGGTGATAGTTTTTTATATATTTTTTGCGGTAAGCTCGATGATAGTTGGTACACTAATCAAAACGTATATAGTTGCCAACATGAGTTCTTTCATGGTACCCTCAAATGAATAACAACCCTTTATTTTAGTGCATCTAACGGTCTCTAGTAATTTATACTACCAGTGTTAATAAGAGACAAGTGTAATTTATACTAGTGAGAAAATTGGCACCGCAGGTAGCCTGGCCGTAGTTAGGCCAGGCCCAAAAGTTCTTGCTGGTCCAACAAAGAAACGAGGGAGCCACACGAGTTTTTTTTTTATTGGACTAGGCATCGCGATTTTATTTCTTCTATCGCTCCTGCGGAAGGGGGCCTTCAATGGTGCCTTTACGGGATCCAAGTGAAGTTTGATCTGCAATGCAAATCCAGTTTTCATTCACGTGAGACTTGCTAGCTGGTGCAGACGGATGGATCGATCGGCCAGCCAGCTCGTGAAGATCGATCATGTTATGTTCCTCCATGCATCATTAGTACGTATCTGAATTGAGTTTAGTTCTTGATGCAATAATCGTGCGTAGACAGCTAGTGAAACAACGCCTCACACCCATCGTCTAGCGAGTCAACCAAGCCTCTCGACAGTCCAATTCCGATGAGCCGAGGCGGCCAAAGAAACCAGCAGCGGTCGACGAGGGCAAGCAAACGGGACGGTTTGGAAAGAAGGATTTAGTGAGCCCGCCGGCGGCGCCACTTGCAAGGACGTCGATGAGGACTGTCTGTAGAGTGCTCGTGGTTGTGCCGCCGGGCGAGAAGCTGCAGCTATTGTGCCGTGGACCGTTTGGAAAGAAGGATTTAGTTCTGCGCTAAATTATCAGTTTGGTTCGTTGATACTGGTCCGACAACGTGGGTTCGTCACTTTTTTCCCCACAGAATTACAATCTGGCTTCGCTGGGCTAAATTTCGTTTAGCCGTCGGATCAAATTATACTGGTCATGTTTGAGTAGTAGTAAAAGGTAGTACTATACAAGTTGCCAACGTATAACCTGTCCGATCCAAATCTCTGTCATCCACAAATACTAGGAAAATATGAAGATCGACCCCAATTCTGGGTGGCTAGATATCTCTATCTGTGTTTACAGGAACACTTTTTTTGCGAAGAGGACGTATAACCTCCTCCGCATTGGTTGATGAGCATATATATGATGCATGTGCACAGATTTGGCGAACCATTATGCGGTATGGTTCTGGTTTGGCTCACAACTCACGCTAGCTCACACCGGTCGCCATATGCGATGTGCCTAGTTCGTACTCCTGTCAAGCGCAAAGGCGACAGTTGTAACATACACATAGCATGTAATCGATTCGTTGTTTCGAGTCGGCAGAGATATAAACGCTTTGTTCTATTTTTGCGAAAATTTCGTTCTTGTATAATAAGGGATCTGCTAGCGCGCACGTCCGCGCGACGGTATGCCCAACCGCACTATTAAGATTCGGTGGACATGTAAAAATCCAAAAGCACCTAGAAACAAATCAAAAATGCCATGAAAAAATAAAAAATACCCAGACAACTAGTGTTTGTGTGTGCTCCGAGAGACTAGGGAGGACACATTTTCTCTTTAGATTTTGAGATTAATAATCATCAACATCAATATAAATAGTTCTAAATAATAAAAAATAGAAATAGCTTCACTACAAGGAAAACGATTATAGGTAGATTTTAATTCTGTGGCGCATATGCAAAAAATGCTCCACTAAAATTAATTCTATGGCACATGTAGCAAATGCGCCACAGAATTGGCAGTGATGCATATGGATATATGCGCCATAGAATGTCAAAATTCTGTGGCGCATATAGCATATGCGTCACAAAATTCTTACTTTCTGTTGCGCATGTAGCTATATGCGCCACAGAATTTTGACATTCTGTGGAGCATTTTCCATATGCGCCATAGAATTTGCGAAACAGATCTATAAAAGGTGGCAGCCCCCCTTTCCCTTGTTCCCACCACCTCCAACTAGCTAGCTCGTCCCCCTCCTCCCTCCCACTCCATTTTGCTCATACTCACCTCCATTGTTGATAGCTAGACCTACTTTGGTTCATGTACTTGTGAGGGGAAGCTACTCCTACTTGTAAAGGTAGTAAACCACTCATACTTTCCTCCTCCACACATTCCAACACCCCCTCTTGCTACACTATGTATGCATATGGGGTTTGTAGATTTGTGAGGCATGTGTGCATGGGTACTTGTGTGATGCATGTTTTGTGTGGTCGGGCCTCACAAGGTGTGTATGGATGTTTTGTAGGTGAAGATGGTCCCGCAGGCGGTGTGCGATGGCGAGAGATGATGTTCCTTCGCTTTGTGTTGTGCTTGAATAAATGTTGCTTGTGGAGTGAGGTTGTGTTGTGCTTGAATGCATGTTATCAGCGCCGGGTGCATGGAGGTTTGCCGAAATGTTGATTCACGTCCATTTCGGCAAATTTCTGCACTAGCCATACGTCCTATTTTTAGGATAGGTCATGCCGAAATTTCCGGGGCGATCATGCGCATGCATGTATGTGTGTGTGCATGGTTCTAACATACTCTCTTTAATTTGGTCTATGTTCGCAAGCAGCACCATGGTCATCCATATGAGCTAACGCTGGGTGGTTAGATACAAGGTCGACGGTAGCCGACATGGTTCGGAACAACATGACCAAGATAAGATGTCCGTGCCGAACGTGCAAACACCGGAAGTGGATCAACCCTGATTCCGGACAACTGGAGTCTCACCTATTGACGCGCGGTTTCATGCCTGGCTTCTTAGTGAATGAGGAGCCGTCGGTAGATGGCGGTGGCCATGATGAAGAAGAGGCCGGGGACGGGGGAGAAGACGAAGGGTCTCCTAGACATGGTCATCATGACGAAGGGGAACATGATCATCATGAAGAAGGAGATGCCGGCAGACATGATCATCATGAAGGAGACGATGCCGGAGCAGATGGTGGTGGCGGCGGTGGAGAAGACGGGAGCACGGACACGCCGCTAACTTCGGCCTTGCGGGACCCTCATCTTCAAGAAATACTCCTCAAGCAGACGGCCAACACGAGAGCTGCAGCTAGAGAGAAAGCCAAGCTGACACAGCTGGAGTTAGACGGGAGGACTCCATTGTATCCTGGGTGCCGGCCCGAGGATACACGCTTGAGTGTAACGCTGAAGGCTCTGGAGATAAAGGCGGAGCACAAATGGACCAACACTAGATTTAACGCTCACATGAAATTCTGGCACGCTTGTCTTCCCAAGGACAACACATTGCCAACAAGTATCGAGGAGGCGAGGAAAGTAGTTTGCCCACTAGACCTACCGTACGTGAAGTACCACGCATGTATCAACGATCACGCACTTTACCGAACGAGTACAAGGATAGAACCACATGCCCGTGTGCCAGGATGGTACAAGAGAGGAACAAGAAAGTTCCTCGAAAATGGTGTGGTACTTTCCTATCACTTCCCCGGCAGCGGTATTTCAGAGACCCTAAGGAAGCGAGCTTATGCAATGGCACACGAAGAGGGAGAAGCCGGAAGATGATCCGGAAGGGCAAGATCTGACACCCTCATGGACGCTAGCCAGTGGAATGCGCTGGACATCGAATTCCAAGATGAGTTCGGGCTCGATCCAAGGAACGTTAGGCTGGGCATGAGCACCGACGGACTCAATCCCTTTGGCAACCAGAGTAGCACGCACAGCACCTGGCCCGTGTTTGTATGGCCGTACAACCTCCCACCCTGGTTGTGCACGAAGCAGCGGTATGTACACATGAGTATCCTTATCCAGGGGCCAAAACAACTGGGTGTCGACATGCATCTGTATCTCGGGCTCCTGAAAGAGGAGTTAGCGACGCTGTGGGAGACGCCGACACGTACGTGGGATGCCTACACTGGAGATTATTTCAACCTGAGAGCTGTGTTGCTCACGACGGTGCAGGACTATCCTGGTTACGGATATGTAGCATGTCAGGTGAACCACGGATTTTGTGCATGTGTCAGGTGCATGGATAAGACCCCGCATCTGCAGCTGCCGAGGGATCCTGGGTCTTCGAAAACCGTGTTCCAAAGGACTCGAATGTGGATCCGCAAGGATCACCCGTGGAGAAAACGCGGAGACCTGTTCAATGGCAAAGACGAGCTCGAAAATGCGCCACGTCGACCGTTAAGCGGCAAAGAAATCAAGGAGCTTCTGGACAATTAGGAAGAGTGCCCTGCGCCAGGAAAGAAGCGGCCGAGGGAACAGCCATCACCGCTACATGGAGTATGGAAGGCGAGGTCTGTTTTCTGGGACCTTCCTTACTGGAAGATCCTCCACACGCCCCATAGCCTCGATATGATGCACATCACGAAGAACGTTACCGAGAGCCTGCTCGGCACTCTGATGAACATGCCGGATAGGACCAAGGATGGGCCGAAAGAAATAAGCGACCTAAAATTGCTTGGCATTAAGAAGGAACTTCAGTATCCCAATAGTGATGATGCCGACGATGACGATGAACAGATGGAAGGGACCCAGGCTCGCCGCAAAAGGGCTAAGAAGAATGAGGTGGTGCTTAAAGCTGCATCCTTCACTCTAAGCGAGGAGGAGCTCGAGAGGTTTTTTCGTTGCCTCCTAGGAGTCAAGGTTCCGCACGGCTACTCTGGGAAGATAAGCAGATATCTGGATGTAGCGAAGAAGAGGTTCAGTGGGATGAAGTCTCACGACTGTCACGTGGTGATGACACAGATACTCCCCGTTGCGATCCGAGGGATAATGGACGAGCATGTCCGTGAGACGCTATTTGGCCTCTGCAACTTCTGCGATGTCATATCTAGGAAGTCTATCGGCGTGAAGCAGCTCGGCAAGCTACAAGAAGAGATCGTCGAGATACTATGCGAGCTCGAGATTTACTTCCCTCCCACGTTCTTCGATATCATGGTGCATCTGCTTGTCCATGTCGTGGATGACATCATCCATCTCGGGCCGGCGTTCCTGCACAACATGATGCCGTTCGAAAGGCTAAACGGTGTCATCAAAGGATTCGTTCGCAACAGGTCCCGTCCAGATGGAAGCCTAGCCAAAGGCTTTCTGACCTACGAGTGCATCTCCTTCTGCCAGAACTACCTAAGCACCGAGAACCAGGATGTCCGTCTGCCCACCAGGAAGCACCTCGGGAGGCTCGCTGGATTTGGTCACCACGAGGGCTACCGCGCACTCCACGTCGGCATCGAACTCGAACACGCCGACTTTGATAGGGCAAACCGAGTCGCCACAACACATACAGTTGGTCGCCCCGGTGGATGAGCACAAAACCTTAATCGAGCAAAAGCTCGCCAACATGGGCAAGCCGAGGAAGAAGGGAGACGTAACAGAGAGCACAACGCCACGGGTGGTTCAAGAAAAGGCTACTGGAAAGTCCCATGCCGACGCCTTATACTGAAGATCAGAAACTCATATTCTCACTCCCACAGGGCCCCGGGTGCAACGTTAGGACCTATCAGACGTACGATATCAACGGCTACAGATGCTACACCGAGGAGAAGGACAAGAATAGCGAATACCAAAACTCAGGAGTAACTATGCTATCATACGCTGATGACGAGACTGATGTCAAGGAAAGATTCTACGGAAGGATCGAGGAGATATGGGAACTCGACTACTGCGGAGTGACGGTGCTGATGTTTCGTGTCAGATGGGCCAAGAGCGTCGAAAAAGATGGCCGGTTTTTCACCACCATGGTTATACCCGATGCCAAATCGAAGAACGCCTCCACGAAAAATGAGCCATGGGTGCTCGCTAGCCAAGTTGACCAATGCTTCTTCATTACCGACCCGGCAAAGCCAAGCAGTGTTGTCGTGAGGAGGGTCAAGAGGAGCATCATCGGAATGGAAGGACCCGCCAACAAGCAAGACATCGACAAGAACGGCGATCCCAAGATCGAAGAGGAATTCGACAAGTACTTCGACAAGCCAACTACTTATGCTAAAGTAAGAAGGAAGACTACCCTACCGGCTAAAGGTTGCCCGTACACGAGAAGAAATCTCAAGGTGGCCGGCCTAAAGTATTCTACCGCGAAGAAGAAGGGCAAGAAAGTTGTTGTGAAAAGACACTAGCTACCTCGGAGCCGACTTAGCGGTTTTGACGCCTTTTTTTGTACTAATTAATGCACGTGTGTGCTCGCGCGCCTGCATATATGTATTACTTTGACAAACTAATGTATGCGGATATTGATGTGGGTGTGACACAAGCATATATATAATATAATATCGAGGCAAATATATTAATTCTTGTCTTTAATAGGCAAATATATTAGTTCTTGCTTTTAATATATTATTACCATCCTAAAATTATTTTTTTTAAAGTAAAAAAAAAAGATGTGGCAGCCAGCAATCGAACCTGGCCACCCTAGGTTCAGAACAAAGGAGCAAGCGCTGAACCAGTGTGGTAAGCAAGTGTTTCACAACAACAGCAAGAACGCCTTTTGTACCATCTCCAACAATTCTGTGGCGCATATCTGTACAGATGCGCCACAGAATTCATTGACTTAGTGTTTTGATGAGGCCTCAATCTCACTGCCCTTTTTCCCCAAATCGAGTCAAATCTCCCACAGAACCCTAGCACGCCTCCGCTCTCGCCGCCCGCCTTGCCTGGCCACCATACCCACCGTGGCCTCGCAGAGCACCAGGAGGAGGAGGAGGCTCTTTCGTCCCCATCACCAGAGCCCGTGGAGGAGAGCCGCCCCCATCACCCGAGCCCGTGGAGGAGGAGCCTGTCCGCAGCGCGCAGGAGGAGGAGCCCGTCCGCAGCGCGTAGGAGGAGCCCGTCCGCAGCGCGCAGGAGGAGCCCGTCCGCAACGCACAGGAGGAGCAACCACCTCGCCATCCGTCGTCCACCAGATAACATCCACCTCACCGTCCGCCGTCCCTAGGTAATCGCTGATTCCCATGGATGCATCCTTCCCCTAGATCTCTGTACTCTAGGAACCCTAGGTTCACTTGAGCTGATTTTGTTGCTGGCTAGAAGTGATTCTTGCGATATGCTACTCTGCTCATTTTAAATTTGTTGGTTGCAAATGGTATTGCCAATAGAAATGTAATACCTGATGGGAATTAAGCTGTTGTTAACCTCTAATACCTGATGGGAATTAACCTCTAATAGAAATGTAATCACTATGTGCACAGACTGTTTACTATAATTAAAATTGGTAGAATTAAAGAGTGCAGTCAGTGCACCAGGAAGATAGGCATGTTGTTGTTGTAACCATTTATAACTTTGTGGAATTTTGATGATGGATGATGCAATAACATATCGGTAGAATTATACTGTAACATGATGGAACTTTGTGTAACATATTGGTGGAACTTTGTGCAATAACATGATAGAACTTTGTGGAATTATACTGTAATTAAAATTGGTAGAATTAAAGAGTGCAGTCAGTGCACCAGGAAGATAGGTTGTGGGTAGAAATGCAATAACATTTTCTTATGCTAGTGGATGAGATTATCCACTTGCTGTGATGGGTGAATATCGTAGTACTGCTATATTTATTAGGCAGTGCCGCAGCGGGGAGTTTGAAGATAGTAAGAGGTTTTGCATTGCTAGTTGTTGTATACTTGCTGATGGTCCCTGGAGTGTATATCTATTATACATGTAGCTGATGGTACCTGTTATATATATACTGAACATCATTAAATAATAGTACGAGCATAATATAAAAACATGGAAGCACATGTACACATTTCTGAACATCTAACATTCAGTAGTACACCCATGCCAAATAATGAAGGCGATAAAAGGCATATAGATTCTTTCAAACATGCACAGGAATCAATTAAAATCCTCCATGCTGAAATAATATTCACTCCGAAGGGAGGAGCAATAACTGCAGTGAAGCACCAGACCAGGCAGATATTGGCTTGTTTGGTGCCTCTAGCCCGTTTGAAAATAAAACATAGGTTACAAATTTCGGTGAAGAAATTTCTGCAGGTGAAAATGATGCTGGTGGCGCTTCTATACTGTATACTGTCCATGCTCATGAAGTTTCTTATTCTTTGTGCATTTTTGTATGTGAAATGTTTGCAGGGAAATCACCCGAGCTGCCCATTTCTCCTGAAATGTTGATTTCGATCCATTTCGGTCGAGAAATGGGGGCGGTTAATTTTTTGACATATGAGCCCCATTTCTCGACCGAAGTGGAAGTGAATTGACACTTCGAGAGAAATGGACAGCTCATTTTAAATATTGTCAACAATAATTAATACTAACTTCCTTAATTTAATTTGTTTAGAGGTGTGCAAACATGTTGGCCGCCGATGGGGCCGGCACTTCTAAGGCCTCCATGAGCGTCGAAGACCAAGCCAGATCGGCGAACCTCACTTTCTGGGAAGCGTCAGTGCAGCACGAGGCGGCGGAGTCTCAGCATGAGGATGTGGCAGCTACTGCGGGCCACGATGGGGATGATGAGCAAGAGGGGGACGAGGACTACCGGATAGATGAAGCCGAGGAGGAGGATGCGACCACCTCCGATGGTGGAGGCCGCACGACCGATGGCGAGGCCGACGACCGATGATGGGACCGCACGGATGGCGATAGCAGCAACCCGTCCGTTAAGAAGAATAAGAAGCCGAGGAAGGATCGAAGCCAAAAGCTCGCCGACACCATCGACGAGATCACTCGTCTCGGAAAGTGGCCTTCCGTTGAGCCTCCGGATGTTGCCGCTGGTACGGCATGCAACTCGGTGCATCATCCGGAAAGCATGTCGATCAACACGAAGCACCCGAGAAGTGAAGCGAATGAGCGTTGGTGGCAAACTGCTTAAGAAGCTTCACCGACGGTACAAGTTCCCAGACCGCATAATCGACAAACTGGAAAAATCCAATAAGGTGAACATGTTAGCCATCACGAAGATGACCAATGGCTTGAGCAGCTGGAGAACCCGGGTGAAGAACAAGATCGCGAAAAAGGAAAGCTGGGAGAAGATCAAGAAGGGTGAGCCCATGATCGACGAAGACGAGTTCAAGATATTCAAGGCGGAGATGGAGACTGACGAAGCGAAGGCATGGACGGAGTAGGGTCGGGAAATGCGGGAACAGAACATAGGTAACCACCGATGTGGAAGCGGCGGTTACAGGGGAAAGAAGGCCATATGGGCAAGGGAGGACGCCGAGGTTGAGCGTCTCGGAAAAGAAAACCCGTTTTTAAAAATCACGGACGAGCAGACCCGGAACTTTGCCCGGGCCCGCTACTATCTGGACAAGGATTCCAAGGAATTCGTCACCGATTATGACGATGTGAGGAAGTTTGAGAGTAAGCTGGTAAGGAATTTACCCGCGGTCCATTTGCTTTCATTTTGAATAATGAAGGCAAGTTCCTAAATGGGTTCACCTTTCCTTATCTACAGGACGCTGAAATCAAGGCTACGTGCGAGGCGCCGGACTCGTCGTCCCAAGGCTCGACGGAGCCGTGGGACACGATTTTCAACAGGGCGACCAACGCCTTCAAGGGGAGGCCACAGTCCGAGCCGCCCACGTCATTTGGCCATATCTCTGGCTTTGGTACGAGCACAAAGTTCCGCGAGTACTATAGCGAGGAAGCCAAGAAGAGAAAGGAGAGGCGGACCCAGTCGGCGCTTCAGGATCAAGCCGAGAAGGAAGAGCTGAAGCGGAAGATCGCGCATCTAGAGGCCAGTAAGGTGGACCAGGACGAGGTGAACGCGATAGTGCAGCAGAAGATCCTCGAGATGCTACCCCCTCGGCTGATGGAGGGGATAGCAAAATGGAATGCGGATGGTCAGGTAGGGCCGATACTGTTGGAGATATGCCCAAGAGGCAATAATAAAGTAGGTTATTATCATATCTTCATACTTATGATAAATGTTTACATTCATGCTATAATAGTATTAAACATGGAAACCATTAATACTTGTGTGATTTGTAAACTTAATTTGAAAGTCCCTAGTATAGCCTCTATACTTCACTAGCTTGTTGGTTGATTGATGATTGTGGTTTCCCTATCATGAACATTGAGATGTTATCAACAACAAGATCATATCGTTAGGAGAATGATATGGTGGACATAACTCCTATAGATAAGCGTAGCATAAATATCAAGTCATTTCAATAGTTCAATTGCTATATGCTTTCTGATACATAGTAACCTAATTCCTTCGACCATGAGATCATGCATATCACCTTTACTGGATGGATGCTTTGATGTCATCAAACACCACACCGTAACAGGGTGGCTATAAAGGTGGCATTGAGTGTTCGGAAAGTATTGGTTGAAACACATGGATCAAGAGTGGGATTTGTCCATCCACATGACGGATAGATATTCTCTGGGCCCTCTCGGTGAAATGTCATCCAATTAGCTTGCAAGCATGTGACTGGCTCACAAGGGATCACATATCACGGGAACGAGAAAAGAGTACTTATCAGTAACGAGGTTGAACTAGGTATGCAGAGATACCGACGATCATAACCTCGGATAAGTAACATATCGTGAGACAAAGGGAAATTGGTATCGTATGTAAGTGGTTCATTCGATCGCAAAGTAATCGTAGAAATATGTGGGAGCCATATGAATTTCCAGATTCCTCTATTGGTTATTGTTCGGAGAAGTGTCTCGATCATGTCCGCATAATTCACGAACCGTAGGGAGACACACTTAAGGATTCGACGTTGTTTTGAGTAGTTATGGTATTATGAGAAAGAGACCGAATGTTGTTCGGAGTCTCGGATGGGATCCGGGATATCACGAGGTGATCCGGAATGGTCCGGAGAATAAGATTCATATAAGGAAAGTCCTGTTTTGGAGTTGGGGAATGGTTCCGGTGTTTTCATCGAACATTCTAGAAGGTCCCGAATGTCCCAGACCGGAGGGAAGGGTACATGAATGTGTCATTACATATTGGAATGATTGCATCATGTACTAAGTGTTCTCGCTGTCCAAAATAAAGGGTTTATTTAAATCCTAAATTGAAAAGTCAAATGGCTAGTTTGAAAGTCAAACGGCAAGTTTTTTGGAAAGTGGAAAGAGGAGGAAAAGAGGAGGCCGAGTTGGGGAGGGATTCCTCCTCCCCAAGCCGGCGCCCCACTCCAAGGCCGAGTTGGGGAGGGACTCCACTCCCTCCCCTTGGCCGGCCAGCCCTCCCACCTATATAAGGAGGGGCAGGGCTCCCCTCCTAGCACACACAAGTTCCTATCTTCTACCTCCGGTTTAGAGCCGTTTTGGTTTAGAGCTTCTAATTGCTTTAGCCAGCGGTTTAGAGCCTTCTAATTGGTGTGTCTAATTACTAGACCACTAATAACCTCTCTCATAAGCTCCACCATACTCGCACCGCTTAAGGCGAAGCCTCATGGGATCTCCTCTACTTCCTACCACGCCAGCCGGAATCGCGAGGAGAGTGCTACAACCTCCGCCTCATTGGAACAAGGGAGAGGAAGGTCTTCGTCGAAAATCGAACGTGTGACCGATCAAGGGAGCGCTGCTGAACGTGGCGCTGGAAGGATCGCCTACACGATCTTGAGATCGGAAAGAGTACGACTACATCACCCACGAATCGCTTCTCGTTAACCGCTTTGGAATCTTCGAGGTGAGTTCCACTATCGACTCGTTGCTACAATCTAGTAGATAGATCTTGGCTTGTTTGTATGCGATAGAAAAATTTTGTTTTCCATGCTACGAACCCCTACAAAGGGTATCGAGCCGTCTATATGTAGATCTGTTGCACGAGTAGAACACAATGGTCATGGGCGTTGATGCTTTTATTGTCAATTACTTCTTGTGTACTTTGCATCTTGGTATGTTGGGATGAAGCGCCCGCTAACCTTACATGACATCGTTCATGAGACTTGCTCCACGCTTGACATGCAACTTGTATTGCATAAGTGGCTTTGCGGGTGCCTGTTTCTCCTAGCATAGTAAAGATCCAATTTACAACGGGTAATCAACAATGCTAGTATCAATGTTGTGGTTCTTGTTCGTAGGTTAGAACGACACTTATTGAAAGCCCCAAACCACGTAAAATATGCAAAGAAAGTAGAAGCGTCTAACTTTGTTTTGCAGGGGTGTGCAGTGATGTGATATGGCCATGATTGTGATTATATTTGATGTATGCAATGTTCCTTATTGTAAGTTGGCAACCGCAGGAGCCATATGGTTGTCTTTAATTTCTAAGACCATGTGTCTATTCAAAATAGTTGTAATAGTTGAAGCTGGTGGACGACAACCATGAAGAAGCGCCATTGACCTTGATGCTATGCCGTGATGATGGAGATCATGTTCGTGCTTGAAGATGGAGATCGGAAGCACAAAGAAGAAAGGCCATATCATATCACATATTATGAATTACATGTGATGTTAATCCTTTATGCATCTTGTATTGCTTAGTAGACGACGGTAGCATTATAAGATGATCCCTCATGCACATAAATTTCAAGTTCTAAAGTGTTCACCCTTAGTATGCACTGCTACAAAGCTTGCTCAAGCACCACGTGATGATCGGGTGTCTTTAATTCATGGTGAATACAACGTAAGCAAGCCAGATTTGCTTATGCGGTAGCTAAGGTTTGATCTTGACGAGCCTAGCATGTACATGGCCTCAGAACACGGATTACCGAAAGGTAGAGCATGAGTCATATAGTAGATATGATGAACATGTTGATTGTTCGCCATTGAAGCTATATCAACTCTCGTGATGATCGGTTTTGATGTGGTGGATTTGGTTCGTGTGATCACTAAAACAATGTGAGGGATATTGTTTTGAGTGGGAGTTCACCTAGATTAATTTAATTATTAATTGGAACTCAATTTATCATAAACTAAAATCAAAGTGAATTTGCATAGTTGTTGTAGTCATTGGCATCCGTTTACCACCTTGCGCTTAGTTTTAATTGAGATGATAGAACTATAGAATTCTGGTTAGTTACTTTACGAACTGGTATCGTATTGTTTTGAAGTGTTAATCTAAAGTTTAAAAGTCCTATTGCAAACTTTCAGTAAGTTCCGGTTACTCCATAAAGTTTAATAATTAGTATTAAATCAAGAGTAACAATTCCAAATGTTAGTATATAAGTATCATGTTTATCTCCATGATTCTTGATATTCAAAGGATTGTCTTAATATCAAGGTAATCTAGGATCTGAAAGAGTTGTTTCAGAAACCATGATGTGTGGAAGATATTGTGATATCTAAAACGAAGTTTTGGTTACAACATGATAGAGTATAATATGGCAAAGTTCATGTTCTCATATTTTGATGAGAATTTGCAAAAGGTTGGAGACACTTGTTGTCCTAATCCTCCAAAAGGTTTTGGAAAGCAACATTATACTCATAATTCATCGTTATAAGCTAAAAGTAGCTTGATCATGGACGATTCCATGATAAGGTGAATATTTGATGTAGGTAAAATGTTTACTACACCAAGAGATTACTAAAGAAAGGGATTTGGAAGAACACCAAACATTTGATGATGGTGATCTACTTCAAAGTGCAAAGTCCAAAGACATTTGTATTTAATTATACACGCTTTGGATTATGTGTCATATGTATGACTCCACTATTGATGTTGATAGATTCTTTCAAACAGAAAAGGAAATACTGAAAGAGAATCTCATAAGTATATGGCAGAAAAGAAAAGACTAGAATTGTTCAGTTTAAGTATATAGATGATATACATGTTATGGCTATATTCTTTGCTTATTAAACAAAGTGGTTCTTAAGCATTTGATACTGAATATGTTGGTATGAATCGTCATACGAAAACAACAGAATTCATGAACTACAATGGCCTAAAGTAAATAGCAAAAGAATATGTGATGATGTTCATCGAGAACAAATAAAGGGTTATTATGTTGCTCGTTAAACATCAAAGCTTGCCTTCAGGATTTGTTTTATCAGGTATTATGAGAACAAAAGGGTTGTTCAAATAATTGCCGTAATCCATAAAAGATGGATGATTCACAAATCTCGTTGGATAAATCACATCCATAAAACTAGTGCTAAAATTGTCGAAAGACAAATTGATTGAAAGATCACTTAGGAAGTGACATCGCCGTTTAAATTATATTGGAAAGAAAACATGAAGAAACTCCATGTGGATGGAATTTTGGAGTCTTTTGATTTTTGATCAAATGACGTTTGTGAAACTTTCCTAGAGATAATTAAAACTTCGTTCATAGGCCAAAAGGGAACGAATGACTAGCTTATTTGAACTTGTACATATTGTTGTACAAAGTCCATTATGTGTAGTCAAGAGCGATGAATTTCAACTTCATATGCTTTCTCCGAAAATTTGAGTGAATATATGAATATTTACTTAATAAGGATAAAGTATGAAACACTTGAAAAGTTCAAAGACTTTCAAGATGAAGTGCAAAATCATTGTAACAAGAATATGAATAGTTTATGATAAGATCATAAAGGAAGATATTTAAGTTACAAGTTTAGCATAATACCTAAGATTTATGGAATAGTTCCGTGGATTTGCATTTCCCGAAACACCATAAGAGTATGGACCATTCGAGATATGTAATTAAACCTTGTTTGACATGGTAAGATCAAAGGTATAATTCATAAAACTGCCATTATATTTTAAAGATTAAAAGCTTTAGAGATTACCGTTTTTCCACTGAAAAGAGCTCCATCATAATCCGCTGAAATGACACCATATAAAGTTATGGTTTGGGATAAAACCCAAGTAGTCCTTTCTTAAAACATTGGTATGCTATGCATAAGAAAGATGTTTGCAACCAAAGTCGGATAAACCTGTCTTTGTATTACTGTTAAGTATTCCTCCATAAACACCGGAGACAAAAGTGTTTGTCGCTTAGAACGTCAAGTTTCTTTGAGAAGGAATTTTTCGTGAAAAGTTAAGTGGGAGGACAATAGAACTTTGATAAGGTTAAAAGAACCTTAGCTATATGTGCAAAGTTGCGCAGACCAAAAGTGTTCGGAGGCGAACAATGCTCATGGCTCACGTGCCTCAAAGGTTGTGGTCACGGAGGTCTAAGTTTCTATTGAAACAAGTAGGTCGGATAAACAATCAAATACCAAGATTTGAGGGTTGAATCATTATTTGAGAATAATGAACCTACTACATGCAAAGAAGCGATGATGGGCCCTGACTCCGTCAAATGGCTTGAAGCCATAAAATCCGTGATAGTTTCATACACGAGAAATCAAGTTTTGAACTTGAAGGACCCTCGGAAAAGGTGTAAGACCTTGCAGTTGTGTTTGGATCTATAAAGAAGTAGACATGGATGTTTCACATCTATGAAATAGTCGACATGTTGGGAAAGAGTTCACAACAATGTTCAAAGGTTGTATATGACAAGATTTGATCTTTCATAGCGATTTTTAGTCTAGACGGATTAATGTAGCAACCACTACATATAATTTGTTATGTGGTAGTAGAATAAACAAAACAAGTTCTTCTAATAGAATGGTTACCTAGGACGTGTGCATGACACGGTCCAAAGGGTTTTGTTAATTCAAAGGATGCTAAAAGCATATGCAAACTTCAATGGTTGAAGTAAGCATAGCGGAGTTGGAATCTTCACTATGATGAAACTGTTAAAAGAGTTTAATTTCATCGGAGACAATGAAGATGCTTGCATTTGCAGGAAATTAAGTGGGAGCGCTAAGACATGTTTCTAATACATTATGTGGAAGACATATTGTTGATTGGAAATAATGTATCTTTTATTAACACATATTAAGAATTTCATCCCGATGAAAGACTTAGGCAAAACCCAAATATTTGGCATCAATAGACGCTAATATGGTTGTGCTGTATACATATACGAGATATTGAATGAATTCAATATAGAAACTACAAGAAAGGTTCTTGTTGCACAGAAAGGATTGAAAGAGTTCAATGTTGATGATATATTCAAGTGTATTGGCACTTGGTAAGTGAAACAAAGATTCAAGTATAGATTGATACTTGATGTATGAAATCACAAAGAGTATTTATATCAATCATACTGTGATATGTACAAATCCAGATATGTCCTATGCTATAAATATTATGAGCATATACCAGAATGATTCATAAGATGATCATTGGACGATAGTAAGGATATTCTTATGATCTTTTGGAAGAACTAAGAGTATATTATTTGTAGAAGTGACAAATAGATGATTAGTTCATTGTAAAAGTACTACATTGATACTAGTTTTGTCACAGATTACAAATTAAGTTTATCTCAATCTAAACTAAGGGTGGCACAATATAATGGAAAGTGAGTTCCATAATGGATTTGGATGAGTTCCAAAGTTAAGACATTGTGACAGATACTTCAACAAAAGGCTAAGTATATGACTGCTATTATAGCAGCAAAAGAGGGCATTTGTGTCAAGTAGTTTGTTATCGAACTAGGTGTAGTTCACAGCGGGATAATACTATGAAAATATATTGTGCGACAATATTATCAACATGTTTTAACCCCAAAGAACTAAAGGTCACACCAAAAAGACCAAATCATACAAAGCCATCTCATTAGAGAATGAGTGATGCGTAGAGACGCAAAGACATGCAATTACACACGGACCTGGAAGTGTCAGATCCGGAGATCAGTTAACCACTAGCAATCGTGTACATACAACACCGGAAAGCCATAGGTGTTGAATACACAAAGGTTTGAAACTAGATTATTGACTCTAGTGCAAGTGGGAGACTGTTGGAGATATGCCCAAGAGGCAATAATAAAGTAGGTTATTATAATATCTTCATACTTATGATAAATGTTTACATTCATGCTATAATAGTATTAAACATGGAAACCATTAATACTTGTGTGATTTGTAAACTTAATTTGAAAGTCCCTAGTATAGCCTCTATACTTCACTAGCTTGTTGGTTGATTGATGATTATGGTTTCCCTATCATGAACATTGAGATGTTATCAACAACAAGATCATATCGTTAGGAGAATGATATGGTGGACATAACTCCTATAGATAAGCGTAGCATAAAGATCAAGTCATTTCAATAGTTCAATTGCTATATGCTTTCTGATACATAGTAACCTAATTCCTTCGACCATGAGATCATGCATATCACCTTTACTGGATGGATGCTTTGATGTCATCAAACACCACACCGTAATGTGGTGGCTATAAAGGTGGCATTGAGTGTTCGGAAAGTATTGGTTGAAACACATGGATCAAGAGTGGATTTGTCCATCCACATGACGGATAGATATTCTCTGGCCCTCTCGTGAAATGTCATCCAATTAGCTTGCAAGCATGTGACTGGCTCAAGGGATCACATATCACGAACGAAAAGAGTACTTATCAAGAACGAGGTTGAACTAGGTATGCAGAGATACCGACGATCATAACCTCGGATAAGTAACATATCGTGAGACAAAGGGAAATTGGTATCGTATGTAAGTGGTTCATTCGATCGCAAAGTAATCGTAGAAATATGTGGGAGCCATATGAATTTCCAGATTCCTCTATTGGTTATTGTTCGGAGAAGTGTCTCGATCATGTCCGCATAATTCACGAACCGTAGGGAGACACACTTAAGGATTCGACGTTGTTTTGAGTAGTTATGGTATTATGAGAAAGAGACCGAATGTTGTTCGAGTCTCGGATGGGATCCGGATATCACGAGGTGATCTGGAATGGTCCGGAGAATAAGATTCATATAAGGAAAGTCCTGCTTTGAGTTGGGGAATGGTTCCGTGTTTTCATCGGAACATTCTAGAAGGTCCGGAATGTCCCAAGACCGGAGGGGAAGGGTACATGAATGTGTCATTACATATTGGAATGATTGCATCATGTACTAAGTGTTCTCGCTGTCCAAAATAAAGGGTTTATTTAAATCCTAAATTGAAAAGTCAAACGGCTAGTTTGAAAGTCAAACGGCAAGTTTTTGGAAAGTGGAAAGAGGAGGAAAAGAGGAGGCCGAGTTGGGGAGGGATTCCTCCTCCCCAAGCCGGCGCCACCCAAGCCGAGTTGGGGAGGACTCCACTCCTCCCTTGGCCGGCCAGCCCCTCCCACCTATATAAGGAGGGCTCCCTCCTAGCACACAAGTTCCTATCTTCTACCTCCGGTTTAGAGCCGTTTTGGTTTAGAGCTTCTAATTGCTTTAGCCAGCGGTTTAGAGCCTTCTAATTGGTTTAGAGCCTTCTAATTGGTGTGTCTAATTACTAGACCACTAATAGCCTCTCTCATAAGCTCCACCATACTCGCACCGGCTTAAGGCGAAGCCCTGCGGGATCTCCCCTCTACTTCCGGTACCATGCCGTTGTGCTGCCGGAATCGCGAGGAGAGTGCTACAACCTCCGCTGCCTGCTGGAACAAGGGAGAGGAAGGTCTTCACGAGTAAATCAACGTGACCGATCATGGAGCGCTGCTGGAACGTGGCGCTGGAAGGATCGTCTACACGATCTTGAGATCGGAAAGAGTACGACTACATCACCCACGAGAATCTGCTCTCGTTAACCGCTTTGGAATCTTCGAGGGTGAGTTCCACTATCGACTCGTTGCTACAATCTAGTAGATAGATCTTGGCTTGTTTGTTTGTATGCGATAGAAAATTTTTGTTTTCCATGCTACGAACCCCTACAGATACAAGTGCCCAGCGCCGATGGTAGCACCTCGAGCCACCAAGTGTCGCCAGACATGGTTACCCCGCCGCCCTCCATCCCCGTGGCGCAGCCGATGGAGTGGGATGCGCCGGAGCTGCCCCCTCCTGCCGAGACTACCAAGGCGCAGCAGCCGGTGGAGGCGGTGCTTCCTAATGCACCCGAGACAGAGAAGAAGAAGGATCAGCCACCGACCGCCTGTGTCTCGACATTAGCCGAGCTCGGCGCCCTCAGCAAGGTAAAATAAGTAGTTAGTCAGCGTGCTCTACTTAATGCCTTTGATTGGCTGCCATCTCATGATGCATATTCAGATGCCTCAGACACCTGCATGCTCCTGCACAAGGTGCCCGGCGGCGAGTTGAAGGATGTTGCCACGGGCAAGCTAATACAACCGGCGAACTGCACGATGCACTGCAAGCCCATGGATGATGCCGTGATGCGCGTCGAGTTGGGTCGGGTGTTGTGGGGTGCGAAGACATGGACCCTCCCATGCAACCTCCGGGAGCCGACGAGCACCTGACCCTGGAAGGTTGCCATGGCTATCCCATGATTTGGCCAAAGACCCAGATTCGCATTGGGTATCGCTCCACCGGTGCCACCTCGGTCGTCCGGCCGCCAAGGACGAAGCCTCCTGCTGCACTGATCGTCGTCGCCGCCACCACAAGCCGTCACCAGAGACTCTTGGGAGCATCTGCACAGGCACCACAAGCAGCCAAGGGCGTGGTTGCTCCTCGACCGCCATCGCCCCCGCCTAAAGGCAAGGCCGTGGCACCGCAACAGCCATTGCCACCACCCCAGGATGACATGGACATGGTGGCCTTCGATGCCAACATCGAGGTGGATGATGATGATGCACCGGTCGACGTCAATGCCTTCGTCAACACCGGCGCCAGCAAAGGACCGTTCATGCCTCCTCTCGTTGAAGAACCATCATTCCGCGATCAAGCTAGCCATCCCAAGAAGCGCCTGGTCTTTCGTGGGTTTTCTCAGGAGATGCCTCCGGCCACCGAGACACAACCTCCATCGGCCGGAATCATTTTTAGCCCTGACACACTCCGTAGGACGGCCGGTGACGATTTAGCATCGCTAGTGGAGGCTGATGCAAAGAGGAAGAGGGTGAGGAAGAGGCTGAACAGGAACAAGGACAAGGCTGCGAGCCAGCCCGCTCCGATCCGTTACCGGGACGATGTTGTACCACCCCGCGAGGATGGCTTGACCAGAGTGCACGAAGCTGGTCAGCCCATACTGCCTCCGGAACTGCGCCGCCTGGCTTCGGGAGCTATGATGAGTTTGCATGAAGGTGTCCTGACACTAGAGGGCCTCCTTCTCAAGGACAAGGACCCGAGTTACCCGGTGTTCACCGCCAAGGTGCCGGAGGACGTGGGCTTCATCACCGATGCCCCCGCGGATGTGTTCTTCATAGCCTACGAGGACATCTTTAAGCTATTCCACTCGAGATGGCTGGACTATAACTTGGTCCGCCTATTCGCGCTCAATCTGGCGATGAAGGTCAAGAGAGAGGACACCCCGTTCGTCGCGATAGCGGATCCCTACTACATGCGGGATAGCCAGCTGGAAGAAGGAACAAGGACCCGGGCCCGGGCAAAGTCCTACCTTCAGAAGCTATTGATGGACAACAAGAGGAAGGACAACATCCTTGTGCCTTTCTTTCCCGAGTAAGTGTACACATCCTCCTACCGCCGTCGTAACACATAAGTATTTCTTTCCATTGCTCTTTTCCAACATCCCATTCCACATTGTGTGTTGCGCAGAGATAAGTACTGCACGCTCATCGTCCTCTCCACGAGGTATTCGCTTGCCACCTACTTCGACTCGGGGAGTGCGAGGAGGAAGAACTACGCAGTAAGGAGCGTTCGATGATGCTATCGAGGCTATGCCAATCAGGAGGCCCTTCAACTATAAGGGGAGGCTTACAGAACGATGGCCGACAAGTTCAAGCATGTGTTCGAGTTCCCCGTGTCAAGCAGCCGTCGACAAAGGTGTGAAGGAGGCCTTCACGCTTGCCATCACCTCAAAGGGTTTATCCGGATTGCGAGATGCTAACGCTGCCATCTTCTCTCCAAGGATGGGCCCAAAGTTGCATGGGATCAGTGACCCCGATCTCGGGAAGACTTCCATGATACGCAGTGAAGCTGTCACATATCATCATGGAACAGGTCAACACACATGGTGGGCTCTTACACCAGCCCAGTCGCTCACCAAGAGGGAGATCGGCCCGCCTCAAGGCGCATGGTGACTTCAGTGACGGACGATTTAAAGACATGTACAAGCCGTTCCCGGCGCCCTGCGAGGAGAAGGCTACTTGACCGAGAGAGCGTGTGTATCGGTGGACATGTAGTGTGTGTGTCGAAAAACTTAACTTGCCTAGCTTGAAACCGTCGTTGTTATTGTGTCAGACATGTTGTCGTGTTTCTTTCATTGTCATCGACGCATTGTTTTAAGTTTATGAATGCCTTGCTCTAATATTTATCAATATATATATTTGCATGATGTACTAATATGCCTTGTCAATAGAGATGCCGACGTACGTTGTGTACAAGGATCGGGTTCCAGGTGTCTACGAGGAGTGGGTGGACTGACACCAACAAGTGGACAAGTTCAGCGGCAACAGCTACAAGGGATACGCGACTAGAGAGGAGGCGGTGGCCAAGTGGAGGAGACACACGTGGAAGAAGAACCGGACGAAGATCTTGGTGCCGCTCCTCCTCACCGGCATCGCAGTTATGGTGTACTACATTCTGTCCTAAGATATAGGCGGTGACAACATTGCGCAGTTGTAAGTTATGTGAGTGAGATGAACACTTGTGAAATATACTTGTACACTTATTCGGTTCTAAGTGATGTGATTGATGAACACTTGTGAACATTCGTGCTTGTTGATGTATTATATGTGAACTGGAACATTTGTACTGCTGTGTGCAGCTTTTCTGTGAATTTCTGTTAATTTTTGTGTATTTCCTGTAATATACCTGTATTTGTACTAGATTCTGAAAATTTCAAAATTCTGAAAAAAGATTCTATGGCGCATATAGCTATATTGCGCCACAGAATGTACCAGAATCTGGGACATAATTCTGTGGCGATGCATTATAATTTTAGTGGCGACAATTTAGTGGCGACCGCTAGATGCGCCATAGAAAGTTGTTTTGGTACGCCACTGATAACGTTTTTCCTAGTAGTGCTTTTTAAACCACCTAGTGACTACTACAGACAACACAGAATCATAGATGTGCCGTCATCATGACCCCTCCATTCACCGCAGCGGGCAAAGGGGACGGAACCCTACATGCGTTTTAGTGACCACCTCGAGATCGTCTCTTTTGTCTCACATAGGCACGTACCGGTTTGTATCGGCAGCGGCATAAATATTCTGTTTTTGGCATGGAAAGTAGATGTAGTTGTACGAATATATACTACTATATCTGTCTATAATCATAGATTTTTTATAATTTATATATATATATATATATATGTATACATTGAAATATGTCTAGATAAAATCATATAAATATGCAACAGAGGACAGGGAGTATGAAGTTCGAAAGGAGCGAGGACGTGAAAATCTTGAAAGGAGCAAAGAGCCTAGTACGTGTACATTTTTTCATATTCCACTTGGGCGCATGCACAGTACGTACTCCGGAACTCGCACGACAAACATGGCTGCCACCGGAGTAGTACCTAGCTTCGCCGGCAAGATTCGGAGGCCGGTGCGCTTGGCCGCCACCGGAACTCGCACGAGACAAACATGCATATGATTACACGGGTAACTAGGCTCGTGTCGAGCTCATCATAGCAGCCTAGCCTACTGTACCTGCACCGGCCGGGATGATGAGGGGAGCCTGTGCATGGTGCTCCGCACCCGGCCGGACAACGAGCTCGCAATGGCATGAAAACAAAAATCGCTGTTTGCGGTCTTGGTCTTCCTCCGAGTTTTAGCACGCAATCTAATCTAGTAGAACACTCAGGCACAGGCCGGTACCTGTCATGGAGGTCTGCCCGTGCGTGATGACGAATACGACGGTGAAGTTAGCCGCAAAAACTGTGTCCGCTGCGCATCCATCCACCGATCTACTCTTGCGGGACGACGTTTATGTCTCTGTCCGTCCCCCGTAAATACGGTCGCGACCGTGGACGGCGGCGTCTCCAACGGTCGGCCATTCGGCTCTGCCTATCCATGTCAAGACGCCGATGCGTCACCGAATATTGTGCCACTGGTCTTCGTCCTCCTTCGGACCAACCGCGACGCGAGCCCGGCCGGCCGTCGCTGTCGCCACCGCTCGATCCCCGTCGAGTTTGACGGGTTGCATCGCCGGCTTCTCCCATCATTCCCGCGTACGTGCCTTGGCAGCTAGTAGGGCAGGTCTTGGTGAGTGACATGCATGGCATCATCTTGATTGACTAGTTAGTGTAAGTGGCATGGTATATACGGGAAACCCATTCGGCTCACGGTCCAAATAGTACTCCACGTTATGTTGTTTTTGAATTTTCATTCTTTTGGTCACATATTGTGCTTCCTTTGCGAGTCTGCATGACTGTCCGGATTAATTTATAGGATAATCCTTGTTTTTTAACCATAAGTCGGTTCCTCGGCTCCCGTTCCCACCCGTCACGATCTCTGATGTCGGTTTCCTCTGATGTTGGTTCACGATCTTTGACTTGTATAAATACTCGAATCATCAATGGAATAAGATACGGTCAGAATCATTTGCCCCATTTACTTTTACACGTTATCAGCACTGCCTCTACCAACGAGAGCAAAATCCAAACTCTGCCTCTACCAACGAGAGCAAAATCCAAACTCCGGCGATCGCCGGAGAAACAAGAACTAGAGAAGAAGAGCGAAAAGGTAACGATGCCTGGGGGAAATTCCGGAGTTTCTTCCTCCATCTTCTTCACCAGGACGGCCGACGGAGCCGTCTCATTGCGCGTCGCCGACCAGGCGGTGCTGAACCGCTTCGCTGATGAGGGGGTGGAGCTAGAGGACCAGGACATGGACACCGATAGACCCCATGCTCGCAGCCCTCCTCTGACGGCTCCGTGCCCAGAACATGGCTGGACTTGCCCATGCCTTGGACCCGTGGAGCCCGTCAAGGAAGAGGCCGAGCTCGCGGCGCCTGCGCCCTCGAGCCTGCCGTCTCCGGCCCCGGCGACCGCTCCGTCAAGCCTCGGCCTCGCGTCGTGCCTCCCCATGTCGGCAACGGCGCTTGGGGACGTACTCGACAACAACGGGGCAGGAAGATCCGCCTCTCCAGCGCCGACCGCTAGGCGCCGCACCCGCTTCGTTGTCTCGCGCTCCGTGCTAGAGGCCAGCCGAGCCGGCCGATGGCCGGGGCAGTGGAGTTCGGTGACGACCCGGGAACCAGCCCGCCTGGTGGCCGTTGACGGACTTGTTCAGCCAAGACGACATCTTCATGGCTATGGCGAGAGGGGGTCGACAATGGCACATGCGAGGTTGAGGGTGCATCGGCAGAGACGTGCATAGGGCGGGTACAAGAAGCCCTTACCATCAATGCCGGTCCAGGCTCTAGCGGTTTCGGCACAAATGCCGACGCAGGAGTTCAGGCGGCACAGCGCAACGGTTAGCGCTGACATTGACGGCCATGTCTGCTCGCGCCGGTCAGCCTTCTGAACGCCAGCGGCCAGCGCCATCGCAAGCTTCGGTCACGCGAAGGCCGTTGGGTCTCTTCCAAGCGGGTCCTGTGCGATCGAGGGAGGACACGCGCTTGAGTTCGTAGTGCATCCGGCCCGACGCATTGGTGCCCCAAATTTGGTGAACCGACGTGTCGTGCCGGACACGCTGGTCCATGTGTGTCGTGTTGCTAGAGCGTGCGAGCATCAGGCCTTGTGTCCGCACCGAGCATTTCAGACGCGGCAAGATTGTTTGGGTCGGTGTCCGGTGGAGTCGACCCAAACGCGCGTACGGAACGGTCTGTTTCTGTCCATTTGGGTCAGCCCACGGTCACTTTGGGGCCGCGGTCCGACCTGTCCGGCCAACCGCGCCCAGCTGCGCGACCCTAATATCCGCTTGGCCATGTTTTTTTTAAATTCAAACCGCACGATTCGCGCGTAAAATAAACTAGCTAAGTTCATTCATAATTTAAAAAAATATTACATTCAAAAAGATAAAAAAAAGATAAAACTGACCCTGGCCCTAGCCCTAGCTACCGACGATCTCCCCGCCGCCGTCGCGGCCGCACCGTCCATCTATGGATCGAGGTCGATGTACTCCGGCGACGTCCAGAGGTGTGGCGACATCATACCAGGAGCTGGCGCGGGTGCGGAAGGTGTCGGGTGGTCGATGACCTGGCCTGGCCATGCCGGCCACGCATCCGTTTCCGCCGGCGCGGGTGGAGCGTACCACCCCGGTGCTGGTGGGGCAGACTACTCCGACATGGCCGGAGCACCCCACCCCAGCAGCTGCGGTGGGGGCAGTGGCAGTGGCAGCGGCTGCCCGACGTTGACATGCGCCACTAGGCCGGTGAGCTGGACAGTCTCCTGGTAGCCGTCCCAGATCTGGTTCTCCTCCCTCGTGCCAGCCGTGATGGCCTGCTCGAGGAAGGTGTCATCGTCGTACCCCCGCGCCAGGACCTCCTGGTACTCCGAGGGCAGGTGCGCGGTGGCGGATATGGAGGACGACCCCTCCGCATCCTTCTCCGCCTTGACGATGATGTCATTGTCGTCATCATCTCCCCCGAGGTCGGCGTCGGAGTGGTTGACGAAGCCGTCGGAGGTGGCCTCGATGGCGGGGAGGTCGCGAGAGCCCAGCGGGTCGAACTCGTCGCGGTAGGCGCTGAGGCGGCACGCAGTGTGCTCCTAGTCGAGGAACTTCCTCCAGAAGACCAGGTTGTTGTACGCGGGGTCGTACCGAAAAGCCTGCGGGAGCTTGCGGATGGGGCGGGCCATCTCCGTCTCCAGCGCCTTGTCGTCCTTCAGGGCGGGCGGCACCGGCACCCGCTCCTGGTTGAGGTGACAGCCCTTGGGGAGAGAGACATCGTGGGGGGCAATGCCTCTCCCCTCCCTCCACCGCCGCTCGCACTCCGCAATGCGGAAGTACCGACGGTCACGAGCTTGCTCCGCATCCTCCCGGCGCGGGGCTCGGACGCCGAGGAAGTCCTGCGCCCGAGGCGGCGGTGCCAGCACCCCCCGAGCGAATGATGGCGTGCCGCTCTAGCGGCGCTGGCCGCTCGAGCCAGATCCGCCGGCTTCGTGGTCGTTCTTCGACTTCTTAAACCACCCCGACTTCTTTATCACTGGCGGTGGCTATGGTGGCTAGTGTGCTGAGTGGCTCTGGCTCTGGCGATGGCGAGAGGAGGGGCAATGTGCGGCACCGACAGTTGTGGAGATGCCCTTAAGTAGCCCCGGCCGGTGGGAGTGCGCGCAGGTTCTCGCGCCTTCGCCATTAATACCGGCGCGGGAATTCAGGCAACGCCCCGTCTCGTCGTCATTGATGGCGAAGACTATCGCGATTGCGTCTGACTCGGCGCCGCTGTTCAGTCTGCCATCCTGAATCGTTGTTGCGGCCTTTGCATCTCAATCGGCGACGCGATTGTGTCTATCGCTGGCCGGTGGGCCGATCCTTTAGTCACGCGAATTAGATACACTGATCGGTCGATCCGAACGCGTCGGAACGGATGGGTCGTGCCGCTGCGTCGCGCGTGTCCGTGCGGACGAATTCGGACGCGCGGGGACGGGTTGGATCAACCCGGTGGAGATGCCATTAGAGTACCCAACGCATGATGCAATCTCCCCCACCGCCACCACCACGCGAGACATGGATGGTTAGTACTGGGACCTCCAGCTTGCCTATGCGGAACAAGAATTTCTCAAATCACATGAGCATCAATCCATGCTATTCACGCCTTTTTTGTTTCCAATACTGTACACAAAACCGGGGAACAGAAGAATCACACTAATGTAGTACTACTGCAATAATACTAACAATATTATTTTGGAGATTCTACTAGGTTCAGAGCCAACGTTGATCGGTGACGTTGCTACAGTTTGCACCATTCGTTCCATCCACTCCCGGAACCTAAATAAACTCCCCTCGAGATCGGCGGCGTCGGACCTGTCTGCAGCGCGATCTCCACAAAATTCCGCTGTCGACTGTCGTTGGAACCGGGACCAAACACCCCAGCGATGGATCGATATCCATGCCGAGGATCCGCTGAATCTATGTACCCTCTCCTCCTCACGCACGTCGTCGCTCGCTCGCAGCCAACGAATGTCGAGATCTCAACGCCCATCGAACCCATTTCTTTGCCTCGTCTCGAGGAGAGATATCATCCCCTTGTTGCAATGCTAGTTTAATTATCCTAATGAACTATACTGTGTATCTGATCATGATTACGCTTCTCTCACTAGATCTTTCCTGGGATAGAGTAGTCGTAACGGAAATCTTCGGTGAGAGAGAGGGAGACAATCGAGCATCGATCGCCAGCAGAATATAATCCTAGAGCATCTATCTCAACCGATTAAACAATGGTTCAGAACTGAAGACGCAATGTGCATAGTCAAATGATACACAAGCAAAAACAGGACAACGTCTGATGTGCATGCATGCCACGACTTACTTATCTCCTCCTAATAAAGTAGTACTACTACTACTCGAGGAGTACGTATTATCTTATGCGATCCTCTGGAAGATTGTTAATTGTTTGTGGCTACCGAACTACGGAAGGAATAATGAACAGATGCTATCCTTGCTAGTGGCAAAAGCAGTTAAAGCAGCAGAAGGTTCTCTGCGCAACTAGTGTGTGCAGCGAGCTGTCTGTTCTGTCCCAACGGTGGTGTGTCACTTGCTCAGGTTGCCTTGTGTTTAGTTGGCAATAATTGGAATCTAGGACAGGGTTCTGTGCCCTTGTGAGTGGCGATGTCGTGTTATTCTATTAAGCCTCAGGCCCATAAACCATTCATCAAGTAGCTAGCAATAGGGGAGTGAGAAATCAAGTTGAGCGCATCCACGTAGGCCAAGTTGGTGGCATCTCAATCATGCCACACATCTTTTGCACAAAGCACCCATCTTTTGTATGTTTATCTTAGAAATCAAAGCGAGAGAAGGGCCACAGGATTGATGATGTAGGTTTGTAATACTGGTGTGTATTCGGAAGCATGAGACACGCGAGAGGGTTGTTTTGTTTATGGGATGGTTGCTCTGATCGGAGTGATTCTGTTGGCCAGTAGCTAGTTGGCTATCTGAATGCGGCTGTTCGCCACGTTTTTGTTTGTTTTTGGTTCCGAGTATGCCCTGGTAATCCATACTTATGAGTTATGACCTTTCAGATTAAGTTGATATGCTCCTAATAATATTTATGCTATGATGCTATTGCTAGCTCCTACTAATAATTCGGCACGAATACAACAGCATTATTAGTACCCAATGTCTGAAAAATGAAAAGACGTCCAGAGCTCATATAAGCAGCCATATCAACCAAACAAAGTTCAGAATTTCCTAGATTTGTACCTGAGCACGTGAATTTTTTCATAACCACCGCTGCGGCAGCCAAAACGATACATCGTGCAAAAAAAAAATGGCACTCACGACTCGATCATTAATAAGTCGGCGCATGCAAGAAAAAAGGCGAGTATGCTGACGAGCTGCAATTAAGTCCTATACGATGTGCACGCTGAAGAATTTTCTTGGGACAAGACGGCGATCACCATCGCGGTGATCAACTCAGCACAGACAGATCAGCTGGCCGGCAGTGCATGACCATCGATCTTCTAATCGGGCTCGTCGTCCGCACATCGCGTCAAAGAACTAGCAAAGCCACATGCTGGGGTAATCCAAGGGCACCATGCTCTGGGGACAGGACATGACCTGTGGATGGAAGTGGCAAACGCACAATCCGTCATGTCAGATGTACACGGCAGAATATACCACCTTATTTCTATGCCCCCCACGATCGACCTGGGATTTCCTGCGCAGGAATAAGTACGATCTTCAGGAATTGTGAGTCGTGAGGTGTCGAAATCAGGGTGTGTGTATGGCAAAGATGCTACTAGTAAAAGAAGGTGCTATCGAACGCAAGAGGAAGGTGGCGGTGTAGTTGAAAGGGTCTGCATCTTGACCCCTCTGCGTGCAAGCAGTTTTCTCTTCCTCCGTCGACCGTAGACAGCGGCCGATCATCTCATGACGTACTACGTGGTCGCAACTTCTCCTGGACAGGACTAGTGTTGTTTCTTTCCGACGCATCATGGCTGACTTCTTCGGTGAGCGTGAGGAGGCAGAGCCGCGGCGCCAGTGCAGTACGTGGAATGCGATTTTCCCGGCCCAACTCACCGTCAAAGAGAAGAGCCACCACAGCTTTATTCCATTATTATTTCCGCACACATCATGATCAGGTTATCCGTCCGGTCCATCCCCACTTGAGAGTTTTGGTACTGAATCTTGGCACTCACACAAAGGTTGCCGACACGGCGCGTGACGGACGGACGTTCGAGCCACAGTGTGACGACTGGCAGCGCTGGATACGTCCGGTTAGGTTAACAGGCCTGAGGACAGGATCGCCATAGATCTGAACTAGCGGGTCTCTGAAAAATGCGTTCTCGATAGGCAGTAGACAGCAGGGGCGGGGCATCCATCCGGTCGTGGGGCGAGCCCGTAGGCCTCTAGTGCCGATCGACGGCAACGACGCGTGCCCTACCAGGTGAGCTCTGCGACGACGGCTGCAGAGCCGTGCACGCAAACAATGGATCCGTGCGCGGCCGGGACCAGCCAGAGAGTCGTAGCGATCGGTGACGCAGCGCGGTACGGACGCGCGTGGCGTGACGGGGACGGGGATTGAGACGAGCATTGCCGCAGGGCGGAGGCGTATATATAGCTAGCACAATGTGCTCTCGTCCGGCTAGGACATGGGAGCACGTCTTGGTAAACAAGATCGATGATCGTTGCCCCTATGAGATACTGATACTTGGCAAGTACAGTGCAAGTTCTGCACGAGTAGGGGGTGGTGATTTTTTTCAGAATTTGTACGCAGTCCTTCGGTTGCAAACAAAAACAGTACCCACGTAACCCTGTGAGTTAAATGATGAAGTTGTTTACCTCGCAAAAAAAGAGAGCAAATGACACCGTGTATTCGTTTATGGTCGGTGTGTAGTCTTAACACATTGATTTTTTGCTTCATGTTTTTGTTTGTTTGAATTTGAAAAAAGAAAGTTTCTCTCCGATCCAAATATGTCAACGACAAACTAGGAAAATATAAAAAAAAACGTTCACTCTAGGGGAATTAAACGCGCTTGGATAACATCCCGTTTAATTCGGTCCCCCTATTACTCAAATCCGGGTGGGCTGGTTGCGCACTCGCTAGCCTTGCCACCAAGCCAGCACTCGGTTCTCAACACTAGGAAAATATGAAGATCGACCAGTATATGAATAATTATAATCAACGGTGCAAATAATCATAAAATAATAAAAATTAGAAACATGTCCATAAACCACCTAGCGATGACGATGACTACTAACAGCACGAGTCAAAAGTGTTGCCGTCATTCTCATCCCTCCATCACCTAGGCAACAAGGGGATGTACCCCTACATATGGTTTTTAGCGATCGCCTCTTTCAACACACATAGTCACACGTCGGCAGCGACCTAAACGTTCTGTTCTTGGCACGGCACGTGTCTGTACAAATATCTATACTTTGAGGTTTTTGAAAGGAGCCGAGAGGACATGCAAATCTTGAATGAAGCGAAGAGGATAGTACGTGTACATTATTTTCTTGTTCCACTCCGGTGCATGCACATTAGTACGTATAGCTTCGCCGGCAAGTTTTCGAGTGGCCGGTGTAGAAAATATTGAATCCCTAATATTTCGGTGTATTGATTTGACCCTCACAGGGAGTATATATAGACGTACACGGGGTAGGAGGAGACTTGGAGTACAAGATGTAGAGTCCTAGTCTATCTCTAGTCTATACACGTATCGCATTTCTAACATCCCCTCACGGAGCGGAGTGAAGCGGACGCCATGACCGGATTTGAAGTCTTGCGCCTGGTCCTTTCACCTCCTTGTCATCATCTCTTGCGTGGACATGATCATGGCTGGCACATAGGGACGGTGACTGCGTCCCCTTCTAGTGCCTCTCTTCCCTCCCGCAGTCACAGCGGGAGTGGCGTGGACGCAAGTGACGACGCGGACGCTGTTGACTGGAGTTCTTGAGTTGCTGTAGATGTTGTTCTTGATGTCGATGTCGAGATAGCCGATCATGATGTAGCCGTGGTCGATGTAGGTGTGGTCGATGTCGTAGTCGTCGTAGTGGTGTGGCCGCCATTGCCGGAGGCGCAAAAAATTGCGCGTTTTTTGTTGTTATTGACGAAGCTGTAGTTGTGGACGTTTTGCACCTTGTAGAGGTATCGTCGGGGCGTCTCTTGGACGCGGTCATAAGTGAGACCACCGGTTTTGCCAGGACCGGAGGAACCCACCAAGCACACAAGGTTTTGCCAGAACCATATGTTCGGTCGTAGGGGCGTCATAATTGTGATGCCGGTTTGTTGTTGCAGTCGTCGGGGTCGTGGACGCGGCGATGCCGTCGTCGTGCCTTGCAGTTGTACTGTCAGAGGGCGTTGTAGTTGTATGTCCATCATGTGGACGGGTATAACGGCGGTAGCGATGTGTCGACGAAGATGTTGATGAAGACCACGTTGATGTAGACCTTGGCGATGATGTGTCGGCGATGATGAAGTAGGCGTGTCGGCGATGATCGTCGCTTGAAGGCGTCCCTTGTGGCGGCGATGATGTCGAAGCCTTGATGTCGGAGAAGTCGGCGACGTAATGTCCCACACCGGCCTGACGTGTGGATGATGTTGATGTCGCTTCTCCGTGAATGTGCTTGACGAAGATCTTAATGTAGTCGTACAGCTTGACGTAGATGTTTGGGTCGATGTAGTCCGGCTTAATGCTTGATGCAGCTCGATGTAGACCGCATGTCAGCGGAGGTTGGTGTCGATTCGCTCGATGGAGATGGATTGGTAGAAGCAGCGTGTCCAGGTTGTGCAGGCATGGATGGTTTCCTTCAGATGGCCATGGGTCTCCTTGGGCGCACATGCATGCATGCACCCGATAGGTTCCCTTGGCATAGATGAGTGCATGCTTTGTTCAGAACTTGTATACTGCTGGCAACGCGATGGATCTTGCGCGCGTGAGGCCAGGTGCTTCTCCTTGTAGTATCCCACAGGCATTCGGTAAGGACAGCTGATCAGCGGGCGCGCCGAGTCCAGAGGCGGATCGGTCGCCGTGATGACCTTGGAGCCGCGCATGTCTTCAGATCGGGAGTCGCTGCATCAATTTTTTTTCATCGGAATAGGGATTTATTTGGCTAATTGGATCGAATCTAGAGATGGGAAAATTTAAGATTGAATCTAATCTAGTCTAAAGAACCGATCTGATCTTTGATCGAAACCGGGTGCCGCACCCCCGAGGAGTAATCTCTCCGGGAGCGGCGCGTTGCGGAAGTGGTGGAAGAACCTAGGATCGGCGCCGTGAGGCTAACCGCTCTGATACCATGTGGAAAATATTGAATCCCTAATATTTCGGTGTATTGATTTGACCCTCACGAAGAGTATATATAGACGTACACGGGGTAGGAGGAGATTTGGAGTATAAGATGTAGAGTCCTAGTCTACCTCTAGTCTATACACGTATACGTACTCTAACAGCCGGTGCGCTTGGCCGCCACCGGAACTGTCGCACCACGAGCATGCATGATTGCACGGGGCACCAGGCTCGTGTCGAGCTCAGCCTACCGCACCTGCGCCGGGACGAGGGAAGTCGGTGCATGCGACGACGACGGTGCTCCACACCACAAGCGGCGTCGCAATGGCATGAAATGCAAACATCGCTGTTTGCGGTCTTGGTCTTCCTTGGAGTTTTAGCACGCAATCTAATCTACAACACGCAGGCACCGGTACGTACGTGTGACGACGAATACGACGGTCGAGTTAACCGCGAAAACTGTGTCTGCGTAGACAACTGCACTCGCGGCGCATCCGTCCCCGGGTTGCATCGCCGGCTTCTCCCATCATTCCCGCGCGCATTGGCAGCTACTAGGACGACTGGTCTTGGTGAGTGAGATGCATGTGGCAACTTAAATTTAGCACAATGCAACAACATTTTTACTAATACATTACAACATTATATGAAAGAACATGTACTATAACTAGTATTTAACAACATCGCTCGATATTTTGTTAACAAGGCCCTGTAGTGAAAAAAGTATCCTCGTTAAGATTATAAGATACTAAAAGTAAATTGTAGAGAAATATAAATGTTCGGTATAAATTGCATTTAATTTAATCTGCCATAGGTACTGATTGGACTAGTTCTATTTTTATCATAAGTTAGTGCTATAAAAAATTGTATCTATTGCACTCTTAGGCCGTTCATAGTGTGATTGCTCAATGTTTGCTATTTTTTCCTGTCAAATCACGGTTGTTCTATTCTAATTTTATCCATAATGTGCTGTCTTTATGTGCATGTTTAACTGTGTGACTCGTAAAAAAAGTAACATTTCCACTCGGAATTTAGTGTGTCACTTACATGCATTTTCGAGTAAATACGATGATTATTTTATCAGATGAACAAAGGCACTATATTTTTTGTTATATTTTGTTGGATACTTGAATCGTTGCATGTACATATACCGCTTTACGTTTGTCTGTACATGCACGATACTTCTCACAGTTCTCCAATGGCATTCATCAGTTCAACATATAAAAAAGCGAAGTTTCACTAGCTAAAACACCACACTGTGGAAGGCTTTATGCACCCAGTTTCGAACATGACCTCGGCTCTTAAACTTTTAGTAGTCTAGTGCATATTATCTTTACCTTTTCCCATTATTTCCAAAATACATGAGTCGTAAATACCTTGTTAACCCCTTTCCCCACTCATGAAATTCTTATAAAATATAAATCATGTTCTTTCCCATGATAACCATTTTAATTCCGGCTATCCAAAAGGTAAACTGTTATTTATATAGCTCGAAGATGTGTTTTTGTAAATAAGAACAAAAATCCTTCCTTTTTGTGCAGGCCATCTTTGGAGTCGGTAATATTGGTGTGGTGAACTCAATTTGTTTTGTGTGTTTGATCAGTCATTAAGTCCATTTCTTGAAATGTTTCCTTGCAAGTAATCCCTATTTCGGATGCATGAGACTAACGTTAACTCATGTGAAAATTGACAGCCTTTTTTTTAGTGTAATATGTGATCATGAATTTAAGATAATTAGAATATTTATGGATTTATATGTGTGTATCGGACAATAAGTGTGGGTTGCCAAATTCGTATAGATGCTTTCCACCTTGTTCTGTACGAATCTCAAAATGAGCTTGAGCCTCACATTTTTTTGTGCTTCTTTGCACCTCTCTGCTGCTTGCCCTTACAAACAATTATTGCGCTTGTTCTGTGTGGTATTTAAAGGAGTCACTTACTCACTTGTCAAATTATTGTAAAATATCAATGATATATTTTCATGGTCGATGTTTTTCAGTTCCAGAATTCTGAAAAGAACCTAAGTTTTATTTTACGGAGTTGCAAAACCAATATTTTAAATCAAAGTCCCACACCGATCTGCCGGCTCAGTCTCTCGGAGGTGCTCATAGGGGTAGGGTGTGCGTGTGTACGTTCATAGGGGTGGGTGCATTTACGTGTTGTGAGCATCTACGTTTGTATTGTGTTTCTAAAAAAAGAAATCCACCATTTTTTGGAGAGGGACCTACCTAATTCATTAAAGCTTATATATTGCGGATAATATCATTTGTTAATAGATTGACTCCATCTTTTGAAATGTTAGCTCATTGACTTTTTCCCAAGATTTATGCTAAATCAGTGGCCTTTTAATCATATTGGCTGATCCAAGTCTATATAATATATGGTTGTCATCGATCCAAACGAGAAAAAGAAGATGCAAGTCCCTATCGAGCTAGCTAGCCAGCCAGCAAATAACTATCTTTGTATATATCTCTTATCGATTAACTATTCTTTTCGCTAAGAACATCTTTCTTTTGTTCGACAAACAGTGGCAGTGATCGAGACGGACTGTACATGATTAGTTAACCAGGCATGCCGTGCCAACATCATTTCCAGTGTGGTGCCCAGCTCGCACTCATGTCGCCCAACGTGTACAGTTTTTTTTTGGTTGACATGATTGTCTTTAGCACAGTTGCTGCAGACGTGAAGGTCGCATTGTTCTGAAAGGGTATACGGTCCCGATCGATATTATTCACGAGTTATTACTTAGCAAAACGACCTAACATGCGATGCGCAAGCGCAACTACGTACCGCCCCAATCCGGCCTCCAAACCCTGCCGCCGCCTCACATGCAAATCCACCGTTCCGTTCCACCTCTCGTCCGACGCCGTAACGTCGCCATCTCTCCTGCCCCCCAATGCACCGCCTCTCATCTCCCTCGCGTCCTCTCCTCTCTTCATTCATGGCATCTCCTCGACGAGCTTTCCCGCTCGCGGCGGCGGCGGCGGCGGCTCCGAGTCCACATGTCTCCGGATCTCCTCATGGACGCCGGAAAATGGCCATCCTCAGTCGGCCATTACGAGGCGACGGCAAACGTGACAGATGTAGCCGGGAAGTGACCAGATTCACTCGCAATGGGGAAGATCGGAGGAGCGCGACTGAAATCGTCGTCGCCGACGAGGAAGAAAAAGGAGGCTTAATCAGAGACGACGAATACACCAGGAATAGCATACTTGCAAGAAGTAGCCACCGTGATGGTTCTATGTACTACGGGGTTACGCGTCACATGTCAATATCAGCAGGGATGATCCCGTCGTCGTGAAGCAAGGATCTCTCATCGACATGACTGGACCTAAGCGTGGGATCCAGATGGTTGACTGTACTGTGATCGAATACGACATGAGGATCAAGAATGCCGCGCAAGAAAGGGACGACCTACAGCTGATCGATGGTGCATTAGTCCTGGAGTCCGGCTGCAGGTCGTGTTGGCCATTCACAATAGACATCCCCGGAGACTGCGGCGCGATTGGCATGACTTTAGCATGTGTTCATTGGGCAGTCGAGGCGACCGTGGAGGTTCACGTACTGGAAGTAACAAGGAGTTTCAATTTGTCTCTTAGATGTTTAAGCCTATGCGATGGGGTTAATCATGAAACCAGGCTCTTTGACGGTGACATAGCCGAGTCGTGTGGCTTGAAGAGGTCCGTGGTTGCTATAGCAAGCCGTTCGTTTATAGATTTGGAGTTCAAGGTAGGCGCACCGTCATCCAGTTTCCACCAACATTATTGTTCCTTCAACACGGAAGTTCATGGCCATGTTACTCAAAAAATAAACACTGAGTTCGCGTTAATCTTAGTGACGGTGACTTGGTCGACCTTACCTAGATACTAGCGTTTGTGTCTAAGGTTTGTCTGGTCATACTTATGTGTCCCGGGGGCAAAGATACCCATAACTTCATTTGGTGGTCTAGAGTTGTGTGGACTTGTGGTGAGTTGGAGAGTAATGAAACTATTGTGTAAACATTTGTACTATCTACTTACATATATGTATAGATCTAGAGGCCATGGATATTCCACTTAAGTGATGTGCAATGTTTCTCATCCTGTTTCCTTCTATATTATTATATCACTCGAGGGTTATGTTAAGGATATACTTGTATGATTTGCTCCTACACATCCATATTGTGTTGGTTATCTTCAATGGGCTATAATTGGGAAAATTAGCGTAGAGAATGCACACAACTATAGTCTCTCTCAACATTTTCACACTATTTATATGTTATCTCTCCTCGTTATAATTCGGAAAATTAAGCAGATCCAGATTCCTCTAACTCCATCTTGCCTTCGCATCTTCTCTTATTTGAAGCCACCTTATCCTCTTATCTTGCTTCTTCTTGTTCCATTGCATTTTGGCTTGCAATTGTTGAACCGACAATATTTGCTTGGAGTTCATCATCTGATCAATCTTCTCACGTAACCTTTCTTCCTCCATCGTCCTCTTCAACTCTTCCTTCACTTTATTTGTTCCATCCACTGCAAGTTTAGCGAGGCTCAGCCCCGGGATAGGAATCTTCATACATGCCATGTTGAATATAGTTTAAAACGGGCATAAAAATTCAAAAACTATCCAAACAATGTGAAATCTTCGTGTGATGTCATATTATGTGTCATAGTTGCAAGGAAAAATATGAAACTTGGAATATTTCAAACATCACAAAAAATCCTTCACAAAATGACCTATCATGTTCGAGGTTTCATGGTATTTAGGTCAAACCACCAATGTTATGGCTAGAATCACGGCATAGTTTGTGATAATATGCTCATATTGTGCATACATGTGCATCTCAGGATGGCTTACGATGATGTAGGAGGAAGTTTTCCTTTTCATCGCACGAAAAAGCCAATTTCCATTTTTGAGGTGCCGAAATCATGGTGTTTTGTGAAACTACCATCAAATTAAAGTTTGGAATTGGTACCAACCCATTTTTCAAAAATACTAGACCACCTTAGATGGACAATTTCCAAACCGGTGTATCTGAAACCTTTCCGTCCACCCCTCATGAAAAAGACAAATTCCTACCGAATCGGTAGGAGTCCGGGTAGATTTGAACTACAGCTACATGATATAATGCTCATGAATTTTTTTTAAATCAGTTATAGGTTCACAACATGCTATTTCATCAGAGATCCACTACAAGTTTACCGAGCTCAGCCCCGGGCTTAGTCTCGGATGGTGTCTCCAACCGGGACTAAAGATGAACCTGTAGTCCAGGTTGGAGACACCATCTGGGACTAAATGTGGGTGGCGGCACTATACCAGTGAGTGACGATACTATTTCGGTGGGTGGCGGCATTATGACAAGGGTGAGTGTCGACATTATGCCGTGAGTGTCGACACTATATCATGCTACTTAATCTATAAATAGGCATCCTTGTGAAGTTATCAACTGCAAACAAGATGGTGTGAAAGAGCGGGGACAACACTACGACCAGTTTGAGGGAGATGCCGACGGAGCCCAGTCCTCCGGCATCTCCAACAAACTGGCCATAGATGTACTCCCTAATATGTGAAACACGATGGCGTGCGAGAGCAGAGACAACACTATAGCCAACTTCAGGGAGATGCCTAAGGATCCAGTCATCAGGCATCTCTCTGAAGCTGGTCATATAGAGGCACTTCCTAATATGTGAAATTAGTTAGGTCCCCGGCATATTGATCTAGCTAGAGAAATTATGAACTACAAGATGGTGTGCGAGAGAAGGGACAACACTACGGCCAGCTTTAGGGAGATGCCTAAGGATCCAGTCCTCGGGCATCTCTCTGAAGCTGGTCATAGAGGCACTCCCTAATATATGAGTTTAGTTAGAATAGAACAACATCTTCATATATAGTTCGGAAAAGTTGTAGAGAGACCAACACTAGTAGTAAACGATATATTAGTCCTGGTTTCCTAACTGGGACTACGGAATCGGGACTAAAGGCCCCCCTTTAGTCCCGTTGGTCCAGCCACAAACCGAGACTAACACTCAAGACATTTATTATTATTAAAAAACTGGGACTAAGGAATCAGGACTAAAGGCTCCCCTTTAGTCTTTGATACGTTGCTGGTCCTCCCGTGCCTCTGGTGTATCTTTTGTCTTCCCATACACGCCCAGAAAGCCTAGCAGGTCCACACAAAGATTCTTCATCACGTGCATTGTGTTGATCGAAGAGCAGACGTGTAGGGCTTTCCAATAGGGTAGCTTCCAAAATACAGATTTCTTCTTCCACATGGGCGCGTGTCCGGTAGCGACGTCGTTCGGAACAGATTGAACGCCAGGACCCTTTCCAAATATTACTTCTATGTTCCTGACCATAGCAAATACATCATCACCAGTAGGGAGGTCAGGCTTCTTCCGGTGATCTGCCTCATCTTTGAAATGCTTGCCTTTCTTTCTTACGACATGATTGGTCGGAAGAAATCGACGATACCCAAGGTACACAACCTTCTTACATTTTCCCAAATATATACCTTTAGTCTTATCTAAACAGTGTGTGCATGCATTGTATCCCTTGTTTGTCTGTCCTGAAAGGTTACTAAGAGTAGGCCAATCATCGATGGTTAGGAAAAGCAACACTCGTAGGTCAAATGCTTCCTGTTTGTGCTCATCCCACACACGTACACCTGGTTTGGCCTACAACTGCAAGATTTCTTCAACTAATGGCCTTAGGTACATATCAATATCGTTGTCGGGTTGCTTCGGGCCTTGGATTAGCACTGGCATCATAATGAACTTTAGCTTCATGCACAACCAAGGAGGAAGGTTGTAGATACATAGAGTCATAGGCCAGGTGTTGTGACTGCAGCTCTGCTCCCCAAAAGGATTCATGCCATCTGTACTTAGACCTAATCATAAGTTTCTTACGTCACCTGTAAAGTCCGAGAAGCCTCTCTTGATTTTTCTCTACTGTGACCCATCAGTGGGGTGTCTCAACATCCCGTCTTTCTTACGGTCTTCTCTGTGCCATCGCAACTACCTCGCATGCTCTTTGTTTCTGAACAGACGTTTCAATCGTGGTATTATAGGAGCATACTACATAACCTTAGCAGGAACCATCTTCCTGGGGGCTTGCCCTCAACATCACCAGGGTCATCTGGTCTGATCTTATACCGCAGTGCAGTGCATATCGGGCATTTATCCAAATTCTTGTACTCACCGCGGTAGAGGATTCAGTCATTAATGCATGCATGTATCTTCTGCACGTCTAATCCTAGAGGGCAGAGAGTCTTCTTTGCTTCGTATGTGCTCTCGAGAAATTCATTATCCTTTGAAAGCTTCGTCTTCATTATTTTCAGTAACTTCTCAAATCCCTTGTCAGATAAACCAGTCGCTGTGTTCTATTTCAGCAATTCCAGTGTCGTACCAAGCTTTGTGATGTCATCTTCACAATTTGGGTACAACATTTTTTTGTGATCATCTAAAATTCCCTTCAACTTCCGCTTCTCGATTACACTTTCTGCTTCTCTATGTGCATCAGCGATGGCCCAATGAAGATCATCAACATGCTCATCGGATGCCTCTTCATCTTCAGCTCCCGTTGCAGTATCAACGTATTCAGGGTACATATCATCATCCTCTTCTTCTTCATTGTCTTCCATCATAACCCCTCTTTCTCCGTGCTTGGTCCAACAATTATAGCTGGCAATGAAACCTTTCCGAATCAGGTGGGAGTGTGGGACTTTCCAGGAAGAGTAATCCTTTAAGTTCCGACAGTCAACACATGGGAAACACATAAAACCATTCACTTTGTTTGCCTTAGCCGCATCGATAAATTTATTCACACCTTCAATGTACTATGTAGTACATCGATTACCGTACATCCATTGCCGCCGATTCATCTGCATCATAATATAATTAAGTTTATCAAACACCATTACAGAACATCATGAATAGTGAAATGCCAATGTACAAATGAATAGTGAAATGCCACTGCAAAGTTGCTAACCTTGGTCGAAGAGGAAAGAAAGAGAAGAAAGCTTAAGTGTGGCTCGAGCACCTCATATCATTTTTGTTTTGTGTAAAATCAAGTGGCATCATTCTCTTAGGCATTTCATCAAACACCTCATATGCATAGGAAAGAAAAAACAAAGTAGCACAACTCACACCCTTCCACCAAGAAAAAAACAGAGGAGAGGGCTGGCTGGGCGAGGGTACTTATAGGCAGGACCTTTAGAACCAGTTCATGCTACAAACCGGTGCAAAAGGGGCTCCTTTAGCACCGGTTCGTGTCACGAACCGGTGCTAAAGGTTTCGCGCCTGCCACGCGTTTGGCGCGGAACCTTTTGCACCGGTTCATGACACGAACCGGTGCTAAAGCCTCCTTACGAACCGGTGCAAATGCTCTAAGGGCTCCGCGCGTGGCCCAGGCCATACGAACCGGTGCAAATAGAACCTTTATGAAGGGTTCGCATCATAGAAAACAAAAAAATTCCTACGATGAGAACTATACGCCAAGATATATCTACTAGATACAAGTAACGGGTGGATATACATCCATGGAGAACTTACCCTCGAAGACAATAAAGTTTTGTTAACGAGTAGGAACTCGTGGATGATGTAGTCGTATGCTTGTCGATCTCAAGATCGTGTGAAAGTCCTAGCGCCACAAACCAGCAGCGTATACGCACTCGCACACACGTTCAGGCCACCGAACAACCTCCGCCTCCTCGCTCCAGCGATGCAGCGGAAGCAACAACTCCTTCCAGACAAAATGCCACCGGTAACATGTATCTCGCTAATCCGAGACCGTGGGGGAATAATTATAGAGGAGGAGAGAGATCCTTCACGAGGAGGTGTGTAGAAGAAGGGTGAGAGGGGTGGCCTTTTATAGGAGGAGGGGCGTACCCCTCCCCATGGCCTGGGGGTGACCCCTCACCTCCCCCATTCATGTGGCGGTAACCCCCTCCACATAAAAGTGTCCCTTAACATTCCTCTTTAAAGTCTTTACATTAAATGCATTAAATCTATCCAAAGTTAATGCTCTCTAATTTAATAAAACTCTTTTATTAAATTTATTCAGAATTTTGTCAATTAATTTAATTAACAAACATTCACATAAAACCCTCTGCGGCATTTCAATATTACATGCAGAACCAGTTTCAGCAATTTCACCCGAAATAGTTTCGGTGTCTATTGAAATAATTCCAGCGTTTTGCAATTCATTCGTCTGAAACACATTTGCTCCAAATGGTGTTGGTGTCCCTTAAGTGTGTCACCCTACGGTTCATGAATAATGCAGACATGATCGAGACCCCTCTCAGATTAATAATCAGAAGCGAGACTTGGAGATCTATACTGACTCTTACACATTCTACGATGACTTCTGTGATCGTGAGAACCTTTAACATTAGTAACTAAATCCCTTTGTCTCGCAATATATTACATGTCCACGATTCGATCATCGGTATCTCCATACCTAGTTTGATCTCGTTACCAACATGTACTCTTCTCTCGTTACCAACATATCGTTGTCGGGTTGCTTCGGGCCTTGGATTAGCACTGGCATCATAATGAACTTTAGCTTCATGCACAACCAAGGAGGAAGGTTGTAGATACATAGAGTCATAGGCCAGGTGTTGTGACTGCAGCTCTGCTCCCCAAAAGGATTCATGCCATCTGTACTTAGACCTAATCATAAGTTTCTTACGTCAACTGTAAAGTCCGAGAAGCCTCTCTTGATTTTTCTCTACTGTGACCCATCAGCGGGGTGTCTCAACATCCCGTCTTTCTTACGGTCTTCTTTGTGCCATCGCAACTACCTCGCATGCTCTTTGTTTCTGAACAGACGTTTCAATCGTGGTATTATAGGAGCATACTACATAACCTTAGCAGGAACCATCTTCCTGGGGGCTTGCCCTCAACATCACCAGAGTCATCTGGTCTGATCTTATACCGCAGTGCAGTGCATATCGGGCATTTATCCAAATTCTCGTACTCACCGCGGTAGAGGATTCAGTCATTAATACATGCATGTATCTTCTGCACGTCTAATCCTAGAGGGCAGAGAGTCTTCTTTGCTTCGTATGTGCTCTCGAGAAATTCGTTATCCTTTGAAAGCTTCGTCTTCATTATTTTCAGTAATTTCTCAAATTCCTTGTCAGATAAACCAGTCGCTGTGTTCTATTTCAGCAATTCCAGTGTCGTACCAAGCTTTGTGATGTCATCTTCACAATTTGGGTACAACATTTTTTTGTGATCATCTAAAATTCCCTTCAACTTCCGCTTCTCGGTTACACTTTCTGCTTCTCTATGTGCATCAGCGATGGCCCAATGAAGATCATCAACATGCTCATCGGATGCCTCTTCATCTTCAGCTCCCGTTGCAGTATCAACGTATTCAGGGTACATATCATCATCCTCTTCTTCTTCATTGTCTTCCATCATAATCCCTCTTTCTTCGTGCTTGGTCCAACAATTATAGCTGGCAATGAAACCTTTCCGAATCAGGTGGGAGTGTGGGACTTTCCAGGAAGAGTAATCCTTTATGTTCCGACAGTCAACACATGGGAAACACATAAAACCATTCACTTTGTTTGCCTTAGCCGCATCGATAAATTTATTCACACCTTCAATGTACTATGTAGTACATCGACATCAGACATCCATTGCCGCCGATTCATCTGCATCATAATATAATTAAGTTTATCAAACACCATTACAGAACATCATGAATAGTGAAATGCCAATGTACAAATGAATAGTGAAATGCCACTGCAAAGTTGCTAACCTTGGTCGAAGAGGAAAGAAAGAGAAGAAAGCTTAAGTGTGGCTCGGGCACCTCATATCATTTTTGTTTTGTGTAAAATCAAGTGGCATCATTCTCTTAGGCATTTCATCAAACACCTCATATGCATAGGAAAGAAAAAACAAAGTAGCACAACTCACACCCTTCCACCAAGAAAAAAACAGCGGAGAGGGCTGGCTGGGCGAGGGTACTTATAGGCAGGACCTTTAGAACCAGTTCATGCTACAACCCGGTGCAAAAGGGGCTCCTTTAGCACCGGTTCGTGGCACGAACCGGTGCTAAAGGTTTCAGCTACACGCTTTCATGCTGAACCTTTCATGCACGAACCGGTGCTAAAGCCTCCTTACGAACCGGTGCAAATGCTCTAAGGGCTCTGCGCGTGGCCCAAGCCATACGAACCGGTGCAAATAGAACCTTTATGAAGGGTTAGCATCATAGAAAACAAAAAAAATCCTACGATGAGAACTATACGCCAAGATATATCTACTAGATACAAGTAACGGGTGGATATACATCCATAGAGAACTTATCTTCGAAGACAACAAAGTTTTGTTAACGAGTAGGAACTCGTGGATGATGTAGTCGTATGCTTGTCGATCTCAAGATCGTGTGAAAGTCCTAGCGCCACAAACCAGCAGCGTATACGCACTCGCACACACGTTCAGGCCACCGAACAACCTCCGCCTCCTCGCTCCAGCGATGCAGCGGAAGCAACAACTCCTTCCAGACAAAATGCCACCGGTAACATGTATCTCGCTAATCCGAGACCGTGGGGGAATAATTATAGAGGAGGAGAGAGATCCTTCACGAGGAGGTGTGTAGAAGAAGGGTGAGAGGGGTGGCCTTTTATAGGAGGAGGCGCACCCTCCCCATGGCCTGGGGGTGACCCCTCACCTCCCCCATTCATGTGGCGGTAACCCCCTCCACATAAAAGTGTCCCTTAACATTCCTCTTTAAAGTCTTTACTTTAAATGCATTAAATTTATCCAAATTTAATGCTCTCTAATTTAATAAAACTCTTTTATTAAATTTATTCAGAATTTTGTTAATTAATTTAATTAACAAACATTCACATAAAACCCTCTGCGGCATTTCAATATTACATGCAGAACCAGTTTCAGCAATTTCACCCGAAATAGTTTCGGTGTCTATTGAAATAATTCTAGCGTTTTGCAATTCATTCGTCTGAAACACATTTGCTCCAAATGGTGTTGGTGTCCCTTAAGTGTGTCACCCTACGGTTCATGAATAATGCAGACATGATCGAGACCCCTCTCAGATTAATAATCAGAAGCGGGACCTGGAGATCTATACTGACTCTTACACATTCTACGATGACTTCTGTGATCGTGAGAACCTTTAACATTAGTAACTAAATCCCTTTGTCTCGCGATATATTACATGTCTGCGATTCGATCATAGGTATCTCCATACCTAGTTTGATCTCGTTACCAACATATACTCTTCTCTCGTTACCAACATATCGTTGTCGGGTTGCTTCGGGCCTTGGATTAGCACTGGCATCATAATGAACTTTAGCTTCATGCACAACCAAGGAGGAAGGTTGTAGATACATAGAGTCATAGGCCAGGTGTTGTGACTGCAGCTCTGCTTCCCAAAAGGATTCATGCCATCTGTACTTAGACCTAATCATAAGTTTCTTACGTCAACTGTAAAGTCCGAGAAGCCTCTCTTGATTTTTCTCTACTGTGACCCATCAGCGGGGTGTCTCAACATCCCGTCTTTCTTACGGTCTTCTTTGTGCCATCGCAACTACCTCGCATGCTCTTTGTTTCTGAACAGACGTTTCAATCGTGGTATTATAGGAGCATACTACATAACCTTAGCAGGAACCATCTTCCTGGGGGCTTGCCCTCAACATCACCAGGGTCATCTGGTCTGATCTTATACCGCAGTGCAGTGCATATCGGGCATTTATCCAAATTCTCGTACTTACCGCGGTAGAGGATTCAGTCATTAATGCATGCATGTATCTTCTGCACGTCTAATCCTAGAGGGCAGAGAGTCTTCTTTGCTTCGTATGTGCTCTCGAGAAATTCGTTATCCTTTGAAAGCTTCGTCTTCATTATTTTCAGTAATTTCTCAAATCCCTTGTCAGATAAACCAGTCGCTGTGTTCTATTTCAGCAATTCCAGTGTCGTACCAAGCTTTGTGATGTCATCTTCACAATTTGGGTACAACATTTTTTTGTGATCATCTAAAATTCCCTTCAACTTCCGCTTCTCGGTTACACTTTCTGCTTCTCTATGTGCATCAGCGATGGCCCAATGAAGATCATCAACATGCTCATCGGATGCCTCTTCATCTTCAGCTCCCGTTGCAGTATCAACGTATTCAGGGTACATATCATCATCCTCTTCTTCTTCATTGTCTTCCATCATAACCCCTCTTTCTCCGTGCTTGGTCCAACAATTATAGCTGGCAATGAAACCTTTCCGAATCAGGTGGGAGTGTGGGACTTTCCAGGAAGAGTAATCCTTTAAGTTCCGACAGTCAACACATGGGAAACACATAAAACCATTCACTTTGTTTGTCTTAGCCGCATCGATAAATTTATTCACACCTTCAATGTACTATGTAGTACATCGATTACCGTACATCCATTGCCGCCGATTCATCTGCATCATAATATAATTAAGTTTATCAAACACCATTACAGAACATCATGAATAGTGAAATGCCAATGTACAAATGAATAGTGAAATGCCACTGCAAAGTTGCTAACCTTGGTCGAAGAGGAAAGAAAGAGAAGAAAGCTTAAGTGTGGCTCGAGCACCTCATATCATTTTTGTTTTGTGTAAAATCAAGTGGCATCATTCTCTTAGGCATTTCATCAAACACCTCATATGCATAGGAAAGAAAAAACAAAGTAGCACAACTCACACCCTTCCACCAAGAAAAAAACAGAGGAGAGGGCTGGCTGGGCGAGGGTACTTATAGGCAGGACCTTTAGAACCAGTTCATGCTACAAACCGGTGCAAAAGGGGCTCCTTTAGCACCGGTTCGTGTCACGAATCGGTGCTAAAGGTTTCGCGCCTGCCACGCGTCTGGCGCGGAACCTTTTGCACCGGTTCATGACACGAACCGGTGCTAAAGCCTCCTTACGAACCGGTGCAAATGCTCTAAGGGCTCTGCGCGTGGCCCAAGCCATACGAACCGGTGCAAATAGAACCTTTATGAAGGGTTCGCATCATAGAAAACAAAAAAATTCCTGCGATGAGAACTATACGCCAAGATATATCTACTAGATACAAGTAACGGGTGGATATACATCCATGGAGAACTTACCCTCGAAGACAACAAAGTTTTGTTAACGAGTAGGAACTTGTGGATGATATAGTCGTATGCTTGCCGATCTCAAGATCGTGTGAAAGTCCTAGCGCCACAAACCAGTGGCGTATACGCACTCGCACACACGTTCAGGCCACCGAACAACCTCCGCCTCCTCGCTCCAGCGATGCAGCGGAAGCAACAACTCCTTCCAGACAAAATGCCACCGGTAACATGTATCTCGCTAATCCGAGACCGTGGGGGAATAATTATAGAGGAGGAGAGAGATCCTTCACGAGGAGGTGTGTAGAAGAAGGGTGAGAGGGGTGGCCTTTTATAGGAGGAGGGGCGTACCCCTCCCCATGGCCTGGGGGTGACCCCTCACCTCCCCCATTCATGTGGCGGTAACCCCCTCCACATAAAAGTGTCCCTTAACATTCCTCTTTAAAGTCTTTACTTTAAATGCATTAAATTTATCCAAATTTAATGCTCTCTAATTTAATAAAACTCTTTTATTAAATTTATTCAGAATTTTGTTAATTAATTTAATTAACAAACATTCACATAAAACCCTCTGCGGCATTTCAATATTACATGCAGAACCAGTTTCAGCAATTTCATCCGAAATAGTTTCGGTGTCTATTGAAATAATTCCAGCGTTTTGCAATTCATTCGTCTGAAACACATTTGCTCCAAATGGTGTTGGTGTCCCTTAAGTGTGTCACCCTACGGTTCATGAATAATGCAGACATGATCGAGACCCCTCTCAGATTAATAATCAGAAGCGGGACCTGGAGATCTATACTGACTCTTACACATTCTACGATGACTTCTGTGATCGTGAGAACCTTTAACATTAGTAACTAAATCCCTTTGTCTCGCGATATATTACATGTCCGCGATTCGATCATCGGTATCTCCATACCTAGTTTGATCTCGTTACCAACATATACTCTTCTCTCGTTTGATGTTATCACCCTTTCACGGTGTGATGTTTGATGTTATCAAGATACTCTTCCAGTGTTAGTGATTAACATGATCTCATGGTCTAAGGACTAGGATTACTTTTTTAGATGTTATAGCAATATAAACACAATGACTTTGATTGTAATGCTATATTTCAGATGAATGTTCATCACATCATTCCACTAATGATCTGACCTCGTTATTAACAACATCCAATGTCCATAATCAGGAAACCTTGATCATATTGTTAATCAACGAGCTAATTTATCAGAGAGGCATAACTAAGAACTTTCTTTTTGTTTATTAAACACACATGTATTAACGTTTCCAAATTAATACAATTATAGCATGCAAAATAAACATCTATCATATACGTGGAATATGTATAATAGCAACTTTATTATTGCCTCTCAGGACATATTCCCTTCACTTTAGTCTGGGTTGGTGGCACAACCGGTTCAAAAGTCTTAGATAGCTCCAAACAAAAGCCTTGGTTTCTACTAGTGCTCCATTTGAAAACAACACGCACCGGGATGGTTCCATGTACAGGGGCATGGATCGCTATGCCTGGAAAAGAGACTTCCGTATCGGAAACCGTAGCGAGACTCGGCTGGAGGCGGCGATGCTCTCAGATCCCACTCCAAATTGCACCTTTCACGACGACGGAACTTGTTATAGACATCATTCTACTAATGGCATGATGTAGTTCTTCTCATTAGAGGTGGCCAAATTACATGCTATTGTTGTTGGCTCGGTAGAGTTGTATGGATACATAGCAACGCGGGATGAACTCGATCCATCCCTCAATTACGTTGTCAATATCAGCAGGGATGATCCCGCCGTCGTGAAGCAAGGATCCCTCATCGACATCACATGCCCTAAGCGTGGCATCTAGATGGTTGACTAAGTGTGCCATGGAAATGTTATTCAGAAAATTAAGACTAAGTGTGCATTGATCTTAGTGAAGGTGACTTGGTCGACCTTTCCCTTTAGCTTTTCTGGATAAGGTTTGTCCAGCTATACTATAGTGTCTATGATCTATGTGTGGAGAGGGGGGAGAGATAAAGACCTTAGGTAGTTTTGGGTCCAGGACTTCTGACAATTTGGAGTGTATTCATACTATTATGTTCTTTATACTGTCTCGTCACTAACTCGGTCTACAGGCCATGGGGTCGTGCAGTGTTGTTGTTTCAGCTTCCCTTTTCTCTCTCCACTCTTCTCGCACCACGAGTTAGGTTAATATTAAGGAATTTCCGACTACACATCCATAGAGTGGCTTCTCTATTAATCTTCAATGCATACGAATTGGAAAATGAGAAAGGAGGATGCAAACATTTGAGTTTCCGTCTTACAGTTTAGTTCCTGTTTATGGAAGATGCAAAAGCAGTTCAACCAACATGCCATTGTTTTCTCATAATTGCGTATTTAGACATTCACAATGCATTTTTTGTCAAAATTTGTAAGAGTAGAGTCGTGGGTGGATTTAGCATCCCTCTAGCCTAGGCACTTGCCATGGATGTCTTGCTAGATGTGTGTTGTCTTACACCTGTGTATCCTCATAGCATGTTTGAACAAAAATTAGCATCCTAAGCCTATGAATTTGTATTTTTCCCAGGCTTAAAAATATTTGTGGGTTCTCCACAGAACATAGCCATGGTAGAGTGGCACTCATAAATGTGCTCACTTGACTCACATGCTAGTGCCCTCCTAAAAATCTAGGAAGATTCAAGAATAATTCTTCTCATCATCCTTCAAGCATGTGATTAGGGGACATACACACCCATGTTTGTTCGTGAATTTCATTTACTTATTTCACAGGAATATTTAGTTATGATTGGTAACAAGTATTTTGAATCGCCATCCAAATATCTATAATCATATTTGAATTTCGGAATACTTAATTTATTCGAAACAAATGTTCCAATAATACCATTTATTCATGTTAAGTTTGTGTAATATATGCAATCTTGGTTCAACTTTGGATAGAGTTCACACGCGTTTTCCTTCACTATGATGTTGAGAAATCATGTGCATATATCAACTATTTCTTGTTGGAATATAAATCGATAGGAAATCCTTGAAAAGAAGAACGATTTGAGCGCTTTCCGAATGATTTAGGGAATAATATTTTCCATTTTTTTATAAATTTTATGCTCGGCTAACTGATTTTTCTTTTGGAAGAACTAAAGCTAGTGTAGATAATTAAGTAATGCTAACAACCTATTGCATTTTTCTTGTAATCGCAAAAAATAGAAAAAAAATGTTGGCCAGCGGAATTAAGCTCTAGCGCTTGTCTTCAAAATAAATTGTCATAGAAAATTGGAAGGTTCTGTTCTTTAGATAATTTTCATCAAATATAGCTTGTCTGGATGGAAAATTAGAAACCATTGAAAAATCTATTATTCATCACTTATTCCGGGAGGAATGCCACCGGATCAATTTCAGAGAGTAATCATGGCCAGTACTCACAACCTCCGTATTTCGGAACGGATTTCTCTGGCCTGTGGCAGCAAAAATAGACGTGAACTGGGCCCAGTCCATCGTGTACTATTCCCCTACCCCGGCCCCGCCTGCCAGCCTCAGATGCAAATCATCCGCTCGATCCGTTCCACGTCGTCCGCCTCTCCCGCTCCAATGCGCCGCCTCCCAATCCCATCGCGGCCTCTCCTCTCTTCTTCCATGGCATCTCCACGACGAGCTTTCCCCCTCGTGGCACCGTCTCCCCAGCAACGCCGGAACATGGCCATCATCAGTCGGTCACTGCGAGGCGACGATAACTCTCGTGCTCGTGAACGCGAGAGTTGGAACCAGTACGTGATCCGGGGTCGCCCGACCGAGATCGTTTCCGTCGAGGACGAAGGAGAAGAAGTGGACGCGCTCAGACCCGACGAATACACACGCAACAGCATCGAAGAGAGAAGCAGCCACCGAGACGGCTCCATGTACACGGGCATGGGCAACCACTACTGGAAACAGCACCTCCGCGTCGCCGACCGGAGCGAGACTCGGCTGGAGGCGACGATGCTCACGGATCCCACGCCCGACTGCAGCCGCGGCATGAGAGACTGCTGGAGCCATCGTGCTACCGGCATGGTGCAGATCTTCTCGGTAGAGGTGGCCAAGCTCCCTGCGGATCCTGCATCGGTGGAGCTCTATGGATACATCGCGGCGCGGGACGGGATCGATCCGCTCCTCAACTAGATCGTCAACATTAGCAGGGATGATCCCGTCGTCGTGGAACAAGGTTCTCTCGTCCCGATGACCGGCCCTAAGCGAGGGATAGAGGTGGGAATAGATGTGTTGGACATCACTCTCATCGAATACGATATGAGGATCAAGATAGGCGAACACGAGCGAGACGACCTACAAGTACTCGATGGCGCAACCATGTTAGGCACGCCCGGAATGTGGGGCTGTCCATACAAATTAGACACCCCTGGGGACTTCGGCACGATCGACATAACTTTAGGGCGTATTCGGTGGGCGGTTGAGGCGACCATAGAGGTTCTCGTGATGGAAGTGCGAAGAAATTTCAATTTGTCTCTCGTATGTTTGACCAATGGGTTTAACAAGGAAATCATGCTCTTTGACGGTGCCATTGCCGAGGCACGTGGCTTGAAGCGGTTCTTGGTTGCTGTGGCGAGCCGTTCTTATATAGATTTGAAGTTCAATGTAGGCGCATTGCGTTCTAGCCGTCCCGACCTACATTGTTGTTCCTTCAAGGCGGAAATCCATGGACTTGTTACTCAAATTATAAAGACTGAGTTCGCGTTAATCTCGGTGAAGGTGACTTGGTCGACCTTGCCTTTTAAGCAGAATAGTGTTGTGGTGGACTAGTGACAAACTTGAAGTGTGTATAGTCCAACTATTATAGCAAGTCTTTGTACTGTCTACTTAAATATTAGATGCACAGACCACTTGTGTTGTGCAGTTGTTTCACATTTTGTTTCTTCTCCCCTTTATATTTGCACGAGGGTTAGGTTAAAAAGAAACATAAAGGAAAATTTCTCTACTCATCCTCACAGTGGTGTGATCTTTTTTTTGTAGCTATGGTTGCTGATCTTGAGTTGAATAGAATTGGGTAAACAAAGTGGAGTATGTACAAGAATCGAGTTTCTGATTGAATGTCCAGTTCTACTTCATGGAACATGCAACAACGCCTTAACGAGCACGGTATTTGTTTTCCCTTTACAATTGTAATTTTGGTTAATTTCATCAAACACGAGTGTTAGTGGAGTGAAACACGCCCTTGTGCTCACTTCACACACATGTAGTGTCTTCATCAAAATCTACTAGATTCAAGTATACATCCCATCATCATCATAGCAACGCTTGATTAGATCTACCTTGCTACTCAAGTGTTTTAATAGATCTCTGCTCTTCCCATGTGTGTGAAGTTGACAGTGTGCACACCATGGTGGCACTTAGGCTAGAGATTGCAAATACTTGTTATGAGTTATATTTAGAGTTGGATGTCTTTATAAAATTGTGGTGTTTGTTGGACTCATCTAGTACTCAAGGTGACAGTGTGGGGTTTTCTAGATGGAAAAGATGAACTTTGAGGTGTGTTGTTATAGTCTTACCATGGATTAGAGTGTCCAACCGGAGAGTAGTTCAGCGTAGTATCATAAAGAAGAATATATTTATATGAGAGTGTTCACTAGTGAAAGTATGATCCCTAGACCTTGTTTTGTAAGCATTGAAACACTGTTTGCAACTAGATCTGTTACATATTTGCTTGCTTCTATCTTTATTTCAATTTGCCTTTAGTCTTTTCCACGCCATCAAGCTATCTTCTATCACCGTTACCACTTATAATTATCCATACCACTTGTATTTCACTATCTCTTCGCCGAACTAGTGCACTATCACCGTTACCACTTATAGTTATCCATACCACTTGTATTTCACTATCTCTTCGCCGAACTAGTGCACCTATACATCTGACAAGTGTATTGGGTGTGTTGGGGACACAAGAGACTTCTTGTATCTTGATTGCAGGGTTGCTTGAGAGGGGATACCTTTCACCACTCCCTCCCTGAGTTCGATAAACCTTAGGTGATCCACTTAAGGGAAAACTTGCTGCTGTTCTACAAACCTCTGCACTTGGAGGCCCAACAACTGTCTACAAGAATAGAAGTGCGTAGACATCAAGCTATTTTCTGGCGCGCTATGGGAGGTAAGGTAAAAGGTATTCACACCGAGGATTAAAGAAGAACCTCCCACGGCAAACGCTTATTTTCCGGCGCTGTCGGGAGGTAAAAGGTACTCACATCCTCCGGTGTGAGTGCTCAAAGTTATTTCCTTTAGATTCTGCAATTTTGTCTTTTTGTTTCTTGTTTTCACTAGTTAGGCTTAATGGAAAACAACAACAAAATTTGAGAGCTTTATAGTCTTTATCTTGAGTTAGGACATGAAGTGTTTGAGGAGAAAATTAGAAAACCTATGGAACTTTATTTGCATGCTAATAGAAATGCTCTTAGTATGAATTCTTTGGACACCATTATTGCTAATGCTATGGAAAAGTCTAAGCTTGGGGAAACTAGTTTTTATGAAAATGATCTTTTTAGTTCCCCAAGCACGGAGGAGAAAATTTACTTTGATGATACTATGCCTCCAATATATGATGATTACAATGATGAATATGATATTTTCATTCCACCTACTATTGAGGAGGAAATTAATTATGACTACAATATGCCTCCTATATTTGATGATTATGGTGATGAGAATAATAATGATAGCTATTTTGTTAAATTTGCTCCCACTACAATTAATAAGAATGACTATGTTTATGTGGAGAGTATTAATTCTTTTATGCATGTGGCTCATGATAAGAATGTTTTATGTGATAGTTATATTGTTAATTTTATTCATGATGCTACTGAAAGTTATTATGAGAGAGGTAAACATGGTTTTATGCATCTCAATAATATTAAGTTTCCCCTCTTTATGTTGAAAGTCTTGAAATTGCACTTGTTTTGCTTTTCTATGCTTGTTGCTTTGTGCTTTCATGACTTGTTTATTTACAAGATTCCTATGCATAGGAAGTGGGTTAGACTTAAATTTGCTTTGAATTTGCTTCTTGATGCTCTCTTTTACTTCAATTCATATTTCTTATGTGAGCATCTTCTCAAACTATCAAGCCTAACTTAAAGGCATTAAAGAAAAGTACTTATTGGGAGATAACCCAAAAGTTTTAGATGAGTCTTAGAAGTTATTACTTCAGTAATAACTGCTCCTTATATTTTTTATTTGCTTTTTGTGCCAAAAGTAATCTCTAATGAGAGAGAAGTAATGATTGGGAAAATTGTTGTCCCGAAACAGATTTTTGTGCTTCACCGTAAAACTTCGTATCAAATCTCTGAACGTCCTTTTGAGGCGTGAATTTTTATGCTTCTGCCCCAGGTTGTTATCTAACTTTCTTAGTTCAACACTTTTTGATTTGAGCAACAGAAGGCCTTCGAAAAAATTCGTCTTTACCTGTTGGTCTGTTTTGACAGATTTCTGCCATTATTTGCATTTGCTTCTTGTTGGTTCCTTTTTTAGTTATTTTGGGGAATTGACCTTTTTGAGGGAAGTGCTACAGTAGATTGTGTTTTAATGGAAGTTTTATTGGTGTTAGAACTGAACCTAAAGACTTATTTGTTGGAGATATGCCCAAGAGGCAATAATAAAGTGGTTGTTATTATATCTTTATGTTTATGATAAATGTTTACATCCCATGCTATAATTGTATTAACCGGAAACATTAATACTTGTGTGTTTTGTAAACATAAAAGAGTCCCTAGTAAACCTCTTGTTAAACTAGCTTGTTGATTAATGGATGATCATGGTTTCCTGATCATGGACATTGGATGTCATTAATAACAAGATCATATCATTAGGAGAATGATGTGATGGACACACACCCATAGTAAGCGTAGCATAAGATCAAGTCATTAAGTTCGTATTGCTGTAAGCTTTCAAATACATAGTAACCTAATCCTTTGACCATGAGGTTATGTTAATCACCATCAACGGATGGGTACTTTGATGACATCAAATGCCGCTTCGTAACTGGGTGGTTATAAAGGTGTCATTGGGTATTCTGAAAGTATGTGTTGAAGCGCATGAACCAAGATTGGGATTTGTCCATCCATATGACGGATAGATATACTCTGGGCCCTCTCGGTGAAATGTCATCTAGATAGCTTGCAAGCATGTGACTAGGTCACAAGGGATGACATAACATGGAACGAGTAAAGAGTACTTATCAGTAACGAGGTAGAACTAGGTATGGAGATACCGACGATCAAACCTCGGGTAAGTAGAATATCGCGAGACAAAGGAAATTGGTTTCGTATGTTAAATGGTTCAATCGATCACGAAGTAATCGTTGAGTATGTGGGAGCCATTATGGATCTCTAGATCCCGCTGATGGTTATTGATCGGAGAGGTGTCTTCATCATGTCTGCATATTCACGAACCGTAGGGTGACACACTTAAGGTTCGAAGTTGTTATAAGTAGATATGGAATATGCGTTGGAGACTGAATGTTGTTCGGAGTCTCGGATTGGATCCGGGACATCACGAGGAGATCCGGAATGGTCCGGAGAATAAGATTCATATATTGGGGATCATTTTCTAAGTTAGGAAATGTTCCGGAGTGTTTGTATGGAGATTCTAGAAGGTTTCGGAATGTTCTGGAAGGTTCTAGAGGAGTTCTTGGAGTTTACTTGAAAACCAAGGAAGGGATCAAGGAGTCCAAGTGGGGCAAGACACGGATTCGTGGGGGAGGAGGATTCCTCCCCCCTTCCCACCACCGGCCCTAGGAAGGGAGTCCTACTAGGACTCCCCCTCCCCAGGCGCGTCTCCCTCCCTTAAATAGAAGGGAGGGGCGCCCCCTCTTGGCCCTCTTCTATAACATCCAATCTCTGCCGCCTCTCTCCTCCACCTTTCTTCTGCATAGGCATAGGCGAAGCCCTGCAGAATTCTCACCTCCACCACCACCACCACGCCGTCGTGTTGCTGGGATTCCGTGGAGAAGATCTACTACCTCCGCTGCTCGCTGCAACGGGGAGAGGAAGGTCTGCTTCGACTCCGCACGTGTGACCGTCTACGGAAGCGCTGCCGGAACGCGGCGCCGGAAGGATCGTCCACACGATTTTGAGATCGGCAAGTGATCGACTACATCAACCACGAGATCCAATCTCGTAACGCTTTCGGTTCTACGAGGGTTAGTACCGATCTATCTCGTTGCTCATGTCTAATAGATTAGATCTTGGCTTTTATCTAGATTAGATCTGGGTTTTGTTCGTTCTTGCGGTAGAAAATTTTGTTTTTCCATGCTACGAACCCATCAGTGGTATCAGAGCCGTGTCTATGCGTAGATCTGTTGCACGAGTAGAACACAATGATGTTGTGGGCGTTGGTGCTCGTGCCGTCTTTTGCTATGTGTGTACTTTGCATCTTGCGGTATGGTGGGATGAAGCGGCTCGGGCTAACATTACATGTCATCGTACATGAGACTTGCTCCACGCTTGACGTGCAACTTGCTTTGCACAAGTGGCTTTGCGGGTGTCTGTCTCTCCCATCATAGTATAGATCAAATCTAAACTTTGCACTTGATAGCACTTGTATCAACGTTGTGGTTCAGTTTCGTAGGTAAGATCCGTTCTTAGTCGAAAGCCCCAAGCCACGTAAAACTTGCAAAGAAAATTAGAGGCGTATAACTTGTTTTTGCAGGGTTTTTGTGATGTGATATGGCCATCATGTGATTGTGATTGTATTTGATATATGCAATGATCCTTGTTGTAATATGGCAACCGGCGGGAGCCTAATGGTTGTCTTTAATTCTGTTAAGACCTGCGTGTCTATTCATCTTGTAATAGCTTTATGCCAAGTAGTTGTAATAGTTGCTAGTGATGATTGACAACCATGAAGCGGCGCCACGGACCTTGACGCAATGCTGGTGATGATGGAGATCATGTCCGTGTTTTGGAGATGGAGATCAAAGGCATAAGAAGAAAGGGCCATATCATATCACACTAATTATGAATTGCCTGTGATGTTAATCCTTTATGCATCTTGTATTGCTTAGATCACGACGGTAGCATTATAAGATGATCCCTCTCACTAAATATCAAGTAATAAAGTGTTCGTCCTTAGTTGGCACCGTTGCTAAGACTCGTCGTTTCGAAGCATCTCGTGATGATCGGGTGTGATAGACTCTACGTGTGCATACAACGGGTGCAAGCCAGATTTGCACATGGAGAAACTAAGGTTAATCTTGATGAGCCTAGCATGTACAGACATGGTCTCGGAACACGGAATACCGAAAGGTAGAGCATGAGTCATATGATTGATATGATGAACATGAAGATTGTTCGCCGATGAAGCTACATCATCTCACATGATGATCGGACTTGGTGTAGTGGATTTGGTTCGTGTAATCACTAAAACAACTCGAGGGATGTTGTTTTGAGTGGGAGTTCATTTGTAATTTGGATTAGTCGAACTCAATTTATCATAAACACAATCAAAGTGAATTTGCATAGTTTGTCATAGTCATTGGCATCCGTTCACCACCTTACGCTTAGTTATATTTGAGATAGTGGAACTATAGAAATTCTGGATATTTGCTTTATGAACTGGCATCGTATTGTTTTGAGTGTCAATCTAAAGTTTAAAAGTCATATTGCAAACTTTCAGCAAACTCCGTTTACTCTGTGAAGTTTAATAAACAGTATTAAATCAAGAGTAACAATTCCAGTGTTAGTATCTAATGTATCATGTTTGCCTCCATGATTCTTGATACTAAAAAGATTGTTTTTAATATCAAGTTTATCTAAGAGCTGAAAGCAATGTTTCAGAAACCATCATATGTGAAAGGTATTGCGATATCTAAAACAATGTGTTGGTTACAACATGATAGAGTATATGTCCTCATATTTGATGAGAATTTGTGAAGGTTGGAGACGCTAGTCGTCCTAATCCTCCAAAAGGTTTTGGAAAAGAAACATTATACTCGCAATTCACCTTAATAAGCTATAGCAGCTTGATCGTGAAGGTTGTCATGATAAGGATGAATAGAAGATGTAAGTAAAATGTTTACTACACTAAAAGATTACTAAAGAATGGAATTTTGAAAGAATGCCAAACATTTTATGAAGGTGATCCACTTCAAAGTGCAAGTCCAAAGGTATTAGTATTTGACTATACACACTTTGTACTATGTGTCATGTGAATGACACCACTATTGATGTTGATAGATTCTTCTAAAAGAAAAGGAATTGTTGAAAGAGAATCTATAAAATATTTGGCAGAAAAGAAAAGATTGGAGATATCCAACTTAGGTATATAGAAGATACATGTTATGGCTGTATTCCTTGGTTGTTAAACAATGTGGTTCTGCGGTATTGGATACTGAATTGGTTGGTATGAAGTGTCATACAGGACAACACAATTCATGAATTGCAATGTCCTAAGTAACTAGCAAGAGAATATGTGATGATGTTCATCGAAAACAAACAAAGGGTTGTTGTGTTGCTTGTTAACATCAAAGCTTGCCTTCAAGATTTGTTTCAATAATTTTTATTTTGATCAGGTATTATGATGATAAAAGGTTGTTCAAATAATTACCGTATTCCATAATAGATGGATGATATACAAGTCTGGTTGGAGAAATAACGACCATAAAACTAATGCTAAAATGTCGCAAGACAAATGATTGAAAGATCACTTGTGAAGTGACATCGTCGTTTAAATTATATTGAAAGGGATACATGAAGAAACTCCATATTGATGGATTTTTTGGAGTCTTTGATTTTGATCAAATGACGCTTGTGATACTTTCCTCGAGATAATTAAAACTCCGTTCGTAGGCCAAAAGAGGAATGGACGACTAACTGGTTAGAATTTGTACATATTGATGTATATAGTCCATTATGTGTAGTCGTGGGCGATGGATTTCAACTTCATATGCTTTCTCCGAAGATTTGAGTGAGTATATGTATATACTTACTCAATAAGGAAGAAGTATGAAACATTTGAAAATGTTCAAAGACTTTCAAGATGAAGTGGAAAATCATTGTAACAAGAAAATAAAAGAGTTTATGATTGGATCATAAAGAAAGATGTTTGAGTTACAAGTTTAGCAAAACACCTAAGATTTGAGGAATCGTTCCATGGATTTGCATTTCCCAAAACACCATAGGAGTATGGAGTGATTAAAATATGTAATGAAACCTTGTTTGACATGGTAAGATCAAAGGTGTCATTTATAAAACTGCCATTATATTTTAAAGATTAAAGCTTTAGTGACTACCGCTTTTACACTGAAAAAGAGCTCCATCGTGATCCGTTGAAATGACACCATATAAGTCATGGTTTGGGATAAAACCCAGGTTGTCCTTTCTTAAATTTTTGGTATGCTAGGCATAAGTAAAATGTTTACAACCAAAGTCGGATGAGCATGTCTTTGTAGGTTATTTCGAATAACCATTGGGTATTCCTTCATAACACCGAAGACAAAAGTGTTTGTCACTTAGAATATCAAGTTTCTTGAGAAGAAATTTTTGGTAAAAATTTAAGTGGGAGGACAATAGAACTTTCACAAGGTTGTTGAACCTTGGCTAATATGTGCTGAGTTGCGCAACATCGGTAAGTGTCCCGGAGGCAGCAACAATGCTCATGGCTCATGTGCCTCAAAGGTTGTGGTCACGGAGATCTAAGTTCCTATTGAACCAAGTAGGTCGGGTAAGTAATCAAATGCCAAGATTTGAGAGTTAAATCATTGTTGTTTGACAATGATGAACCGACTACATGCAAAGAAGCAATGATGGGCCCTGACTTCGTTAAGTGGCTTGAAGCCATAAAATTTGTGATAATTCTGTACACGAGAAATCAAGCTATGAATTTGAAAGACCCTCTGGAAAGGTGCAAGACCTTACAGTCGTATATGGATCTATAAAGAAATAGACATGGATGTTTCACATCTATGAAATAGTCGACATGTCGGAAAGAGTTTACGACAATGTTCAAGGAATTGACTATGATAAAGATTTGATCTTTCATAGCGATATTTATTCTGGACGGATTAATGTAGCAACCACTACATATATTTTGGTATATGGTAGTTGAACAAACAAAACAAAATCTTCTAATAGATGGTTACCTAGGACGTGTACATGACACGATCCAAAGGGTTTTGTTAATTCAAAGGATGCTAAAAGAGTATGCAAAACTTCAATGGTTGAAGTGAGCATCGCGGAGTTGGAATCTTCACCGTAATGAAACCGTTAAAAGGTTTAATTTCATCAGAGATGATGAAGATGCTTGTATTTTGCAAGAAATTAAGTGGGAGCGCTAAGACATATTTCTAATACATTATGTGAAAGACATATTGTTGATTAGAAATGATGTATCTTTTATTGACACAGGTTAAGAATTTTATTTCGATGAAAGACTTAGGCATAACTCAAGAATTAGGCATCAATGTCTATATGAATAGATTGAGGCGCTAATATGGTTTGGCCAAATGTACATAGATAAGATGTTGAATGAGTTCAATATGGAAACAACAAGAAAGGTTCTTGACGCACGGAAAGGACTGAATCAAGATTCAAGTGTGTTGACACGAGATTCATGTGTTTTGACACTTGGCGAAATCACAAGAATATTTTGATCAATCATTCTTTGAGATGTACACATCCAGATATGTCCTATGCTCTAAATGTTATGAGCATATACCAGAATGACTCATAAGATGATCATTGGACAGTAGTAGGGATATTCCTATGATCTTTGGAAGAACTAAGAATATATTATTTATGTAGTGGTGACAAATAGTTCATTGTAAATTGTTACATTGATACTAGTTTTGTCACAAATTAAGTTTATCTCAATTTAAACTATGGGTGGCACAATGTAATAGAAAGTAAGTTCCATAACGGATTTGGTTGAGTACCAAAGTTAAAACATTGTGACAGATACTACAACAAAAGGCTAAGTATATGACTGCTATTGTAGCAGCAAATGAGGGCATTTGCGTCAAGTAGTTTGTTATCAAACTAGGTGTGGTTCATAGCGGGATAATACTATGAAGATACATTGTATGACAATTGTATCAACATGATTTAATCCCAAGGAACTAAAGGTCTCACCAAAGGACCAAATTTATACAATGCCATCTCATTGGAGAATGAGTAATGCGTAGAGACGCAAGGACATGCAAATACACACGGACCTGGAAGTGTCAGATCCGAAGATTATGTTTACCACTTGCAAAAGTGTCTATACAACACCAGAAAGCCATAGGTGTTGAATGCACAAGTTTTTAACTAGATTATTGACTCGAGTGCAAGTGGGAGACTGTTGGAGATATGCCCAAGAGGCAATAATAAAGTGGCTGTTATTATACCTTCATGTTTATGATAAATGTTTACATCCCATGATATAATTGTATTAACCGGAAACATTAATACTTGTGTGTTTTGTAAACATAAAAGAGTCCCTAGTAAGCCTCTTGTTAAACTAGCTTGTTGATTAATGGATGATCATGGTTTCCTGATCATGGACATTGGATGTCATTAATAACAAGATCATATCATTAGGAGAATGATGTGATGGACACACACCCATAGTAAGCGTAGCATAAGATCAAGTCATTAAGTTCAGACATCGTAAGCTTTCAAATACATAGTAACCTAATCCTTTGACCATGAGGTTATGTTAATCACCATCACCGGATGGGTACTTTGATGACATCAAACGCCGCTTCGTAACTGGGTGGTTATAAAGGTGTCATTGGGTATTCTGAAATTATGTGTTGAAGCGCATGAACCAAGATTGGGATTTGTCCATCCATATGACGGATAGATATACTCTGGGCCCTCTCGGTGGAATGTCATCTAGATAGCTTGCAAGCATGTGACTAGGTCACAAGGGATGACATAACATGGAACGAGTAAAGAGTACTTATGAGTAACGAGGTAGAACTAGGTATGGAGATACCGACGATCAAACCTCGGGTAAGTAGAATATCGCGAGACAAAGGGAATTGGTTTCGTATGTTAAATGGTTCAATCGATCACGAAGTAATCGTTGAGTATGTGGGAGCCATTATGGATCTCCAGATCCCACTGATGGTTATTGATCGGAGAGGTGTCTTCATCATGTCTGCATATTCACGAACCGTAGGGTGACACACTTAAGGTTCGAAGTTGTTATAAGTAGATATGGAATATGCGTTGGAGACTGAATGTTGTTCGGAGTCTCGGATTGGATCCGGGACATCACGAGGAGATCCGGAATGGTCCGGAGAATAAGATTCATATATTGGGGATCATTTTCTAAGTTAGGAAATGTTCCGGAGTGTTTGTATGGAGATTCTAGAAGGTTTCGGAATGTTCTGGAAGGTTCTAGAGGAGTTCTTGGAGTTTACTTGAAAACCAAGGAAGGGATCAAGGAGTCCAAGTGGGGCAAGACACGGATTCGTGGGGGAGGAGGCTTCCTCCCCCCTTCCCACCACCGGCCCTAGGAAGGGAGTCCTACTAGGACTCCCCCTCCCCAGGCGCGCCTCCCTCCCTTAAATAGAAGGGAGGGGCGCCCCCTCTTGGCCCTCTTCTATAACATCCAATCTCTGCCGCCTCTCTCCTCCACCTTTCTTCTGCACAGGCATAGGCGAAGCCCTGCAGAATTCTCATCTCCACCACCACCACCACGCCGTCGTGCTGCTGGGATTCCGTGGAGAAGATCTACTACCTCCGCTGCTCGCTGGAACGGGGAGAGGAAGGTCTGCTTCGACTCCGCACGTGTGACCGTCTGCGGAAGCGCTGCCGGAACACGGCGCCGGAAGGATCATCCACACGATCTTGAGATCGGCAAGTGATCGACTACATCAACCACGAGATCCAATCTCGTAACGCTTTCGGTTCTACGAGGGTTAGTACCGATCTATCTCGTTGCTCATGTCTAATAGATTAGATCTTGGCTTTTATCTAGATTAGATCTGGGTTTTGTTCGTTCTTGCGGTAGAAAATTTTGTTTTTCCATGCTACGAACCCATCATTATTATCTTGAGTGCACTAATGTTGCTAATAAAGATTATGTGAAGTTTTGTATGAAGGTAAAATTTCAGGTGTATGGAAGGAATGAGTAATGAGATGAAGGATGGACTAAAGCTCAAGCTTGGGGATGCCACGCGTGTCATCCCAAGAAATATCCAAGAAGTACAAGCGTCAAAGCTTGGGAATGCCCAAGGCATCCCCCTCTTCATCAATAAAAATCCCAGGTTTCTTTCAAATGCTTTATTTTTATTGTTTCATGCACAGTTGTGTTGTTCTTGGAGCGTCTTCTTTTTCGTTTTTTTTTTGGTTTTTCGTTTGCTTGGTTTGCTTAGTTTGCTGAATAAATTGGTTGGACCCCTCTTTCATACATTGGTTTTCAAATAGTTTGGTTTGGTTTGGAAAAGAGTTGGAAAGTTCATGCTTAAGTGTTAAAGAGAGCTTGTTTTTGACTATGGCCTATGCTTTGTCATGCCATGATTCATATTGTTTTGGCTTTATACTTAGTATTCTTTGCTGTAGCATGACTTGTTATAAACAATTGAGATTGCTTAATGTGCCTTGGATGAATCATGCGTTGTTTTACCATATTAAAGCATAGTATAGTGTTATTCTCCTTTGATGCTTTATTTGGGTTGACTTGGCGCATGCTCACACCATGTTATGACTATCCCAAGTCACCATAGCCTTTATGATCCTTTAGTTTTCAACTTGTAGTATCACTTTATGCTTTGATCAATGATGTTTTGTTGCTCTACATGATTATGGCCATTATTTCTCTCTTAGTTGGTCGCTCCCAGTCTTTTGCTAGCCTCCATAACCAAGTATGAGTTCCACTCATGCATCCAACTCCCTAAACCAAGTTATTCCAAAGAGTCCACCATACCTACCTACTAGAATATGCTATTCCAAGTATATTCATGCTGTTGTTTACCTTCCAAATTAAACTTGTTATGAGAAAACTAGTGATTAAAGCTCTCATGAACTTGATGGCACACTTTACTTTTCTTGCCCTTAATAAACTTGAACCATTGTGCCGTCTATGTTGTATATGCTTGCGCTTACATGTTTGGGATTAGCAGAACCATGTTGTCATGGGGAACGCTTTCAACATTGTACTTGTACTTTGTACCTAGTTGATATCATGCTCCTTTGTATATGGATGTCGTCGGTGTGAAATGAAAGGGGAGCTTGTAAGTCCATGGAGTTATGTATATGTGTTAGAGAAACGCCTGAGCCGCTGGTATAATCCATGCTGACATGGTGGAAACCTGCAGCGTAACCATAATGAGCTGTCTATGAAGCATTCTTCTTATAAAAAAAGAGTCCTATATTGAGAAAAAAAGAGAAAAAGAAAAAAAAAGATTATGAAAAGAGGAAAGAGAGAAAAAGCACCATATTCCCATGGTAATTAAGAAGATTGCTGAGATGCTCGTTGTCTGCTTGCCTTGTCATTTTGATATGGGGATTCTTCCGTATCATCGGGCAAAGGGTACCCTGTTGGCGGTTCTCTATGATACACATGTACTTACAATGACAAGAACTTACCGGTGACTAAACTTGAGTAGCATGAGGAGCGTCCCTCGTATACAAGGGACATGAGATTTCCAACTTATACTTCGTCAAGCATATACACCATAGTTTGTTCACTTTAACCTTAATCACCTAAAGATGCTTATGATAGGGGCAATGAGAGCTGAAAGCTATAAGTACCATAATTTTTGGAAGCTCTTTATGAGACTTGAATCCCTACTTCTTTCTATGAAGGCCTTTCTTCCACTATATATATTGAGTCTTTACCTTCTATGTTTATGCACTTACTTTGAGGGCATAGTGGCCATTCTTAGTTCTATGTGCATTGTCCCAAGACTTGTTGATTGATGCACACCTTGATATTGCTTGTTTTAAACTATTTGTATCTAGTCACTCTTATGAACTTTGAAGGTGTCCTATGCATTTATATTTGCTACTTTATGAGGGACAAGCTGAATACTATTATGCTATGTTTTCTTTATGTGAAACAAACAAACGTCTTGCAAAGCATTGTTATTCAAGAATCTTTTGTTTGTGTATTTTCATGTTGCATCATAGTTTCTTTGTCTTATTGCTAAAACTTTGTCTTTCATGTTATGATTGAAGTACTATGATTCCAGCTTTGAATGTTTTACAAGTACGTTGATCAAGTTTATGATGGTGCATGTCACCTCAAAAATTATTCTTTCTTTTTATCACTTATCTACTCGAGGACGAGCAGGAGTTAAGCTTGGGAATGTTGACACATTGAAAATGTATCTATAATTTTTGATGTTCCATGCTTGATTTTATCTACTTTCTTGTGGTTTGGTCCAACTTTGGAGTACTTTTCATATGATTTCTTGGACTAACCTATTAACAAGAGCCACAGTGCCAGTTGCTTGTTTTCTACTGTTTTTGGTTCCGGGAAGTCAGAAAATGAATATTCTCGTAATTGGATGGGACAAAAGCCAAAGTTCCTATTTTACCGGAAGACTCACAGAGCTTAATACGAGAGGAGGAGGGTGGCCTGCCACACCCCTTGGCGCGGCAACCTAGGCCGCAGGCATGGTGTGGGCCCCCCTGACCGCCCACCGACCTTGCCTCTCCGCCTTTAAGAAGCCTTCCGATGCATAAACCCTAAATAGTCGATCAGAAATCCACAAAAAGTTCCGCAGCGCCGCCGCCACCGAAAGAGATATTCGGGGGACAGAAAGTCTCTGTTCCGGCACCCTGCCGGGACGGGGAAGTGCCCCCGGAGCCATCTCCATCGATCTCCACCACCATCTCCATCACCATTGCTGATTCCCATGATGAGGAGGGAGTAGTTCTCTCTCGAGGCTAAGGGTTCTACCGGTAGCTATGTGTTCATCTCTCTCTATGTGTGATCATATTGTGATCATGAGCTTTGTGATCAAGTAGAGCTACCTTGCTACTCAAGTGCTTTAATAGATCCCTTCTCTCCCCAAGTGTGTGAAGTTGACAGTGTGCACACCATGGTGGCACTTAGGCTAGAGATTGCAAATACTTGTTATGAGTTATATTTGGAGTTGGATGTCTTTATGAAATTGTGGTGTTTATTGGACTCATCTAGTACTCAAGGTGATAGTGTGGGGTTTTCTAGATGGGAAAGATGAACTTTGAGGTGTGCTGTTATAGCCCTACCATGGATTAGAGTGTCCAACCGGAGAGTAGTTCAGCGTAGTATCATAAAGAAGAATATATTTATATGAGAGTGTTCACTAGTGAAAGTATGATCCGTAGGCCTTGTTTCTAAGCATTGAAACACCGTTTGCAACTAGATCTGTTACATGTTTGCTTGCTTCTATCTTTATTTCAGTTTGCCTTTAGTCTTTTCCACGCCATCAAGCTATCTTCTATTACCGTTAGCACTTATAATTATCCATACCACTTGTATTTCACTATCTCTTCGCCGAACTAGTGCACCTATACATCTGACAAGTGTATTGGGTGTGTTGGGGACACAAGAGACTTCTTGTATCTTGATTGCAGGGTTGCTTGAGAGGGGATACCTTTGACCACTTCCTCCCTGAGTTCGATAAACCTTGGGTGATCCACTTAAGGGAAAACTTGCTGTTGTTCTACAAACCTCTGCATTTGGAGGCCTAACGACTGTCTACAAGAATAGAAGTGCGTAGACATCAAGAAGCACCAACCGCCTCGCCTCCAGACGCAGGAGGAGGATCGCCGGCTCCGGCGACACCCGGCTATGGAAAATATTGAATCCCTAGAATATTGTGTTGTATTAATTTGACCCTCGTGGGGGTATATATAGAGTTACAAGGGGTAGGTAGACTTGGAGTACAAGATGATATTAGATTCCTAGTCTATGTCATGTACGTATATGTATCTCAGATTCTAACATCCCTCGTCAGAAGGGAGTGAAGCGGACGCCATGATCGGATTTTAAGTCTTGCGCTTTCGTTGTCTTCACCTCCTTATCATCATCGCCTACGTGGACATGATCATGGCTGGCACCTAGGAACGGTGACTACATCCCCTTCTGGTGTCTCTCTTCCCTCCCGCAGTCACAGCGGGAGTGGCGTGAACGCAAGTGATGATGCGGACGCTGTTGACTGGAGTTCTTGAGTTGCTATAGAAGTTGTTCTTGATGTCGATGTCGAGGTAGCCAATCGTGATGTAGCCGTGTCTAGGTCGTCGTGGTCATTGTAGTCGTGTCGGAGGCGCAAAAAATTGCACGATTTGTGTCATAGGTTTTAGGTTTTCATGCGGTGGCGGCAGTAATCTGCGGCGGCGGCAGGTTTTTTGGTCATAGTGCGGCGGCAGTAATTTGCGGCGGCAGCGGGTTTTAGTGCGACGGCGGCAGAGATCTCCACCTGCAGCCTTGCAAGTTTGCCAGCGCCGCCACCTCCTCCAGCGATGCGAGCGGCTCGTTCCGGTGAGGAAGGAGAGGATCCAGCCCCGGTGGCCACAGCCGTGAAGGAGCTTGAGGCGGCGAGAGCCTGCAAGGAGAGGGGGGAAGATGGAGCCTAACCTGAACACCTAACCGCAATGGAGTGCGCCGGGAAGAGGAGCAGGGTGCCCTCGTGAACCAGCTCCCCACCGTCGAGATCCCGAGCATCGATGACGAACTCGTCGCCGGTAAGGAGCACCAGCCGCCTCGCCTCCAGACGAAGGAGGAGGATTGTTATGGTTTCAAATTTTATAGTAAAAAATAGTGTATGAAATAAATGTTTATAAAAATAACAAAAAGATCTAGTAATGAGGTTTGAACCCTAAACCAATAGGTTGAAACCCATTGTTCCTAACCAATTGTGCATCTTCTTCTTTTGGTTTATTTTATGATACTTAGCTTTTAATATATACGTCCGCATATATTTCAAATTTTAATATTGTGCCAAAAAAAAATTAGGTATTCAACTGAATACCCTTGAATTGAGTTGGACCCGCCCTTGCTCCGGCGACACCCGGCCACCGGGGACGAGAGAGGAGACAGAGGCCTGCCACCGGAGCGGCGGGGCTCGATCCCTCCAAAGCCGACGAGCCATGGGCGCCGGGCAGGGCCGCCGTACGCACACCGCGATACCGAGGGGGACGAGAGCGGAGGGCTAGGCGAGGGCTGCCGCCGGCTAGCGAGCGATTGCGAGGCCGGTGCCAAATTCAAAATTCCGCTCCATCCTCGTGGCCAGAGTCCAAGAAAAAAAAGTTACTAGTTGCACTTTTATTTGAACAGGCGATTGCACTTTTTTTTTTTGAGCGACTAAGACTTAAGAAATTCTCGTAGCAAAACCGTCTTTTAATTAGGCGGACCAAAAAGAGCATGAATTAGCAGACCGGAGGGGGGCCACGTACGTTTACAACTTACATTCACCATAGCGAAGGAAGCCTCGCGTTCCCAGTTGGTGAGTGGTCACCATAGTTAAAACGTTCTCTTCGTTTTAATGAAGATTGTCCCAGCACCGTACCGTGCCGTGCGAAATCGAAAAGTGTGTGTACTGTCATTTATTTATTTATACCCCGCTGCACCTCGAGTTGGGTAGCTCGTTCACAGCGTGCAGTAATACGTGGCTCGATCCGGTGCACCGGCAAGTCCTCAACACCGGCCGTACTACGAACGAACGGACACCGGAGTTCACATGAGGAAACGGTCGGCAGGATTACACGAGGAACTAGGCTCGTGTCGATCGAGCCCATCATGCATGGTAGCCACACACCTGGCCCTCTTGGTCTCGACAGCCACGCCTCGGTTACCGGTACAGTAGAAGTCGGTGCCCACACCCCGAGCTCTCGCATGCACACACCTTTATCCAACACGTCTACACCTACTACTACCGACACATCCGAACCTAAGTAGTACTCGGAATGTTATGAAGCTAATGTGATACATTAGTTAGATTTGTGAAGCTAATGTGATAGTTTCACAAGCCTAAAACATCTTATATTTACATTAGTTTTACAAATCTAAAATATCTTATATTTGCAAACAAGGGGAGTACTACCGTGGATATTGAGAACAGAAAACTAAACCCTCCGCCCCGCCTCTGTATGGCGGGCACGGCCCCCCTCACCTCCCTCATTTCCCTCCTCCTTCCCCTCTCTTGGCCGGCGGTTGTCCTCTCCCCGCGCCATAGGAGGCGGTCGGGGCCGACCTTCCTTTCCAACGGCGGTGCTCCTCGGGATGCTACGGCTCGGGCTTCCCCTAGGTGGCGTGGGGCGGCGGCGTTGAGGCGTGGCGGTGGAGCAGCGGAGGTGGGAGTTCTTCCCGGCCCAGATTCGGGCCCGTCGGGCCCGATCTAGGCTCCGGCGGGCCGGTGCTTCCCTCTGCCCCTGACGCTGCTGGTGGTGCCGTCACCGACGCCAAGGCGGGGCGATGTAGCGATGGGCACGACTTTTGGCGTTGGTTCCTCCCGGCTCGGAACCAGGCCCCTTGGGCCCGATCTGGACTTCGGCGGGTCGGCGTGTCCGCCTCTGCATTGCCTCCTAGGGATGGTGGCGATGATGTAACTCTTGGTGGGGCTAGCGGCACAGCGGTCGGACTATCGCAGGCCGGCGACGGAACTTTACGGGCCCGGTCGGGCTTGGTTTGTCCTTGCTGCCCTGTCCGAACGATGGCTGCCTCTGAGCGGCGGAGGTGGGTTCCTCCCACTGGTTGCAGTGCTGTTGTCCCCAACACGAGCTATGTTTGGTGCCTCCGTCTCGCGGGTTGCATGCCGACGTGCACGATGAGACAATGACAATGTTAATGCCAAGACCGTGGTGGCGCGAGTTAGTGGACGGTGAGATTGGTGGGTGACGAGGGTTTAACTCGTCAATGCCCATTGTTATGGACTTGAGTTTTGGAGAAGGAGTCGAAAGTTACAATGGTGCGCAAATGCAATCTGGCAAGGGTTGTGGAAACTTGGGTTGCGTGTGTCCTCCTCGCCGCCCCCTCCTAGCCTTTATATAGATAGGCTAGGTCTCGGGTAGCAGGTCGAGTCGGTTACAAGTTAGGGTTTTCCCCTTCAAACTTTCTATCTTTAGCTTCTTCTTGTCCTTCAAGCAATCGAGAGTCCGTAGGTTACTCGAGTCCCTCCATCCGGCCTTTGGCGACACCATGGGCCTGTATGTGTTTGGACCGTATATACCAAGCTCGAGTACTTGTAGGGTATACCCATGTCAGTAGCCCCCGAGTGTCCAGTGGAATCGTAGATTCGACTGGGGACTTTTTGAAGCCTTCGAGTGCCTAAATGAGTACATTTCGATTGCTTTTATTTGTGTCATAGGGATTGTTGATATACGTGCCTGATATAACCGAAGTATCGGTATCAGTTAACCACCTTAGGGTGAAACAACGCAATCTACTCAAATTCGAGTCCCTAGACTCGAATCCGGAAAAGTGTTGGTGTAATTCGACTCGGGCCGCGGAGGTCTTACAGGAGTCGAATTCCAGTTGTATGGGTGTGAGCACTTGACGTGTCCTTCAAGGCATGTTCATCGTGCCTGTAGGAACGGATATGTTTCTGGTAGTGCGCAGTTAAATGCGTTGCCATGCCTTATTCAGGTCTTACCTTCACGTCGTAGGCGCGGCATCCGAATTTTATCATCGCGGAGACGATTCGGGTAACCCAGGAGACGCAGTCTCTTTGTAGGGGAAAAATTATGAGGCGGTGTCGCCATGAGTTTCGAATGTGGATGTTATCAACACACGGTTTTTTGTACAAATAATCATAGGGTGCGCGACCAACGCTCCCTATGGGAGTAGCCCCCGAGTGCCTGGTTGAGTCGAAGACTCAGGCAGGGACTAAAGAATTTTTGCGGCTGCTGTCTTCTTTTGCTTGCTTGTTTCAGTCGATGACTTAGGCAGGTACTAAAACACTTTTGCGACTGCTATCGTCTTTTGCCTGCTTGTTTCAGTCGATGACTCAGGCAGGTACTAAAATACTTTTATGCATCGCCGTTTTTGCCTGCTTGTTTCCGGCGCTCCCTATGGGAGTAACACATGTCCATAATCGAAATGTGTTTCGAGTGGTTGGGTTTGCTTTTGTGATTGTCCATGTTCCTGCAACAAGAAAAAGAAAAGTCGTAGGGTGCACGGCTAGCGCTCCCTATGGGAGTAGCCCCCGAGTTCTTGGTGGAGTCGAAGACTCCAGCAAGGACTCAAAATAGTCGAAGTTTTCCACTACATAGCCTTGGTGACGTCGGTCTTGACGCCATATGACCTTAGTTGCCCGCGTGAGCGATTTTGACGAGACGTGACGATCGGTGGGTCCCACTTTCTGACTTTGATTTGACTGGGCGTGCGTAATCTTATTTTTAACTGTGCCTCCTCGATTTCCGCGTGTAATGGTAGAAGTGGGGGGGAAGGTTCGCGCTTCCTCTTCTCCACGTGTCCAACGCGATGTGTGCCACGCGTCCAATAGGGTTTTTGTCAGCCGTTGGATTGCATCTCCCAGGGGTTAAGTAGCGATGCTGCGGCGGTAATTTCCCATCTGCGCTCTTTCTTCCTTGCTGCCATCACCATTGCTGTTGCTTTTCTGCTTTCCCCTGCGCCCATCTTCTCCACGATGCTGGACCAGCTCCGTTCGTTCCCGAGCTACTTCCTTCGCTCACATCGCCGCCGCGCAATGGGGAAGAAGAAGGGAGGCGCTGTCGTTGATTCCGCGGCCACCGTTGTTGCGGCGAAGAAGAAAGGTGGCTCCGCTGCTGCGGGCACCAGCACCGCCGCCGGCGGGAAGAAGGTCGCGGGCACCCGCGTGACCAATGGCGCATGGCGCCCCTCTATCATCAAGGCGTCGGATCTCCGTCTTCTTTGCCAAGATGGAGTTATCTCTGCGGCAGTCGCTGATGCGCGCGTCCCCAGTGGTGAGAACATTCCTTCTCCTCCCGCTGGTTTTCGAGTGATGTTTCTTGCATTCATCATCCGCGGTCTTTCCTTGCCTCTTCACCCCTTTCTTCGGGGTCTTCTTTGTTTCTATGGGCTCCAGCTCCATCAGCTGTCCCCAAATTCGCTCCTCCACATCACTTGTTTCATCACTCTCTGTGAGTGCTGGCTCAGAATCGAGCCACACTTTGGTATTTTCAAGCGCATCTTTAAATTGAAGCATCAGTCCGCATATGGCTCTTTAGTTTATGACGTAGGTGGTTGCGGAATCCACGTCGACCCATCCACCACCTACTTCGATATCAAGCTTACCAAGTCCGTCCAGGGATGGAGGGACAAATGGTTCTATGTTCGCGACCAGAAGGCCAAGGACGAGCACTTTGGACTCGCACCTTTCGATCCCGCGACTCCCTGCAAGAAGATGCGTTCTTGGAAGAACGTGATCATGCCTTCCGAACTCGCAGAGACAGACGTGCTATATCAGCGTGTCTGTGACCTCGAGAGTCGCATAGGCGTAGAAGAGGGAGGCTGCGCCCTTGTCAGGACTTGGCTGCGTCGTCGCGTCCACCCTCTCCAGGCCAGGGTCCATCCCATGTTTCAATGGGGTGGTGCTGATGATGTCACTCGCGTGTCTGCTGATGGCATGTCCGTGAGTGAGGTAGATAAGAGGGTGCGACTGGTCACGAAGTACACCCTCAAGGATATGCTTCGAGCAGGCGGTCGTTCCTCCTTCGATGCTTTGAATCCCCCTCACGAGTAGTTGTGCTACGTAGTAGCTTATTTTCTTGATTGCGTTTTATTTGCTTATCCGTTATGTTTGTTCTTTCTTGTTTGCATGCGAGTGGGCGGTGTCGCCTTCTATGCCTCCCTTCACGAGGGATTATTCCTCGTGAAGCTTTGGAAGAGGACGAGTCTTAGTCATTGTCCCTTCCGATGTGGAAGAAGCCCCAGTCGAGAGCCGGATACTGCATGGCGTTCGTGGCGGGATTCCAGCGTCGACTCCTTCAACTCTAGGAGGCGCGGCTATTGGCGCGGAGTCGCCAATTCCCGCCGTTCCTGTGAGGGCTGTGGCACCGTCTTCTCGCAAGAAGATGCGATTGCCCAAGGAGTCTTCATCGGAGTCGGTGGAGGCCACGTTTGATCTTGACAAATTTGACTGGTAATTTTGTTAGTGCATTCATTCTTCTCTGTTTTCTTCTTGCTGGCTTTGCCTTGGAGTTTGCCCTTTCTGAGTGCGGATTTTGTCTTGCAGTCAAGAGGCGTCGTCATCTTCTGGCGACGTCGAATTTTTGAAGGAATCGGGAGTCGCGACTTCAAGGGCCAAGGTAGAGGTTGAGCGTGCTCCTTCTCCGGCGGTGGCCCACTACGGGCACAATTCTTCGAGCTCTCCTCACGTAGGAGAGCATCGAGTAGTTGCTCGGATGACGGTTCAACAAACTTCTTCGGAGTCGCTGGAGGACCATGTAAGTATAGCTTTCCTTCTTTTTTAATGTGGTAGTCAGTCGCCTTTTGTTGCCCTCTCTGATTCCTTGCTTTGTGCAACAGCTCCTTGTAAGGGAGGCCGCGCAAGTGGCAGAGCAGGTGATGGCGATGGGTCGCCAGCATGCAATGCTGGAGACGCGTCATCGCGTTGTCGAAAGTGAGTGTTCTATACTTATTCTTTTCATCTTCTCTCTGTTTTGGTATAATCGACTGACAGCCAATTATTGACTGCCATGTAGCTGAGCATCACGCTTTACTGCGCGTTGTCTCCACGTTGGAGAAGACGATAGCCGCAGCTGTGAAGGGGCGCGACGAGGCAATCGCGGCTCGTGATGAAGCCCAGAAGCACGAAGAGGATCTGCGCGCCTCCTTTGCGGCCAGGGAGAAGTTGTTCGAACAGCAACTGTTCTCAGTCGCCAAGGCCCCCTCTCAGGTACCTTTACTGGTAGATATTTTATTGATGTTCTTCTCTTCCTCTGTAGTGCCGGTGGCACTAGAAGTTTGATCCATGTGTGTATTTTGGTGTAGATGCTAGCGGCTTGAGTTTTGATCCACAAGCCCTTTGTCGCGATGATGCTCTGGCGGGCACGGTATCTGCAGTCGAGGATCGTAGCGTCGCTGTCCAAAATACACTGTCAAACGAGGCCACCTGAGTCGCCCGGGAGGCGATGCGAAGGCGGAGCTGGTCGACAATGTGGAGGAGCTGGTGGAGTCGCTCACCGGGGTGTGCACGCCGCATAAGAACTCCCTCCATGCAGCTGGCACGACCATGTCGCTTGCCATGGTGCAAGCCCACGGAGTCGAAGTAGATCCTTCTGCGGTGTTGAAGACGATGCATGTTGGCGCGGATGGTGAGCAGGTAGTATTCGCTCCTTTTGCGACTGCTTGTGCCAAATATGGCCATTCCTTGATAAACACTATTGCTAAGTATTCGGAGGAGCTCAATCGTGCAAAGAAGGCGGCGAAAACTTCGGCCTCAGGGGCCGGCAGAAAGTTAGTGGCATCTGATACTGCCACGGACTTGATGAAGCCCCCGAGGTCATTGAAGTCGAAGAAGCCAGCTGCCTCGTAGTTAGTTTCTTTGTAATAGTTGATGAATTGCTCTTTTGATTGGAGAACATGCCTGTTGGCGAATGTGTTTGTAGATACTTTTATGTTGATCCTGAATGCATCTGTTACTTTTGACTTTTGAGTTGGTCGCCTTATTTGCCTCTGGCTTGATTTTTGGTAGGGTACGTCAAGTGGTCTTGTGGGGGGAACCCCGGACTCGCCATCTCTTGAGGATACAATGGCACCACCATGCTCCAGGGTAGAGGAGCTTTCCTTTCTTTCGCGATTTCGTGATCGCGTTAAGCAGCTGGAGCGTGAGTTGCCCGTGATCCGCGGTAGCGCGGACATGTAGAAGTCAAAGGCTGAAAAAGCCGCCGCCCGTGAGCAATATCTGCTTGGCGAGGTGACGCAGTTGGGCGACCAGTTTAAGTGTTAGTTTGCTCATCCTCGTCTTTTACTTTGTAGTTAATCGCAATGGTATGTTGTACTCATGCTGTTGATGCTGCTTCGTGTAGTTGTTAGCGCACGCCATCCACAGGAGGAGAGGGATAGGATTGCCATCCGTCTTCATGATCTCACCCAGGAGAAACTTCAGGAGAGTGGATACTTCTGGGTAGATCATGATCGTGCGATCGCTGGCGACCTGCAGGATCGCTACCGCGAAAGTGCCGCTCTTCAAGAAGTCACAGTCGTGTTTGAAGAACATCTATCGGGGGATGTTCCCGCTGGATGATACTCCATCAAGCCTACTGGCTCTCCTGACCAAATTTCAAGCTATGTCCGCGGTTCGCGAGTGCGTGAGGCAGCAGTTGGTGGCTGGTGCCAAGACTGCCCTTTCCATGGTGCGTTTGCACAGGCCTGACGTGGATGTCGCTGCCATTGCCTCTGGGCCACCGGTGCCACCAGTAGGATCTTCCTGGAACATGGTGCCGCATTATCAGGCGGTGGACCATCCAGCCGAGGAGGTCGTCGACTTCTTCGAGGAACAGACTAATGTTCTTCTGTTGCAAGGGTAGCCAAATATGTATCCTGCACATAAGTGTACTAGTGTTGTAAAGCTCGTATACATTTGTAGATAATTTATTGTTGAATGTGTACAAATAGCTTTAAGCGTGGGGTGTGTTGCACTTATGCGAGTCCTTTTCGTTAGCCTGGCATATTTGTATCGTTCCCTTGTCAACCTGTCAGGTGCGTTCCAGCTGGGTTGAGTTTGTGTTAAGGGGTTTGATTGATGTGCCAGCTACTCAGGATGTCGCGTTATTGTTCGAAGAACATATGTGTATAGGGTGGCGTAGCCCCCGATTATGAAAATTGACAAAGTAAAGGAGAACACGGAGTTTTGGGGCACTTAGCTTTTATTTATTCGAAGAACAAGATGAGTACAATGTGCGGCTAAGTAGCCTTGGCTGAATAGCCTTATTTGCGATGCAAAGTAAAGAAAACGACTAAGGGTAGAAGCCGCGGTTGTGCGACGTTCAAGGGTTGGAGTGTGCGACTCTGTCTCTAAATCTTGAAGGCGATAGGCGCCACCAGGATTACTTCGTAATCACGCACGGTCCTTCCTGTGGGAGTCGAGCTTGAGATGCCCTGCCGCGAGGACTAAGTCACCTTCGACGAAGGATCTAGGGCGAAGCCTTCTGCTATGGTAGTTGCGCAGATTCTGCTGGTAGATCGTAGATCTTTCTGCGGCGATTTCTCTTGCTTCGTCAAGGAGGTCGACGGAGTCTTCGAGTGCGAGGGATGACTCCTGCTCGCTGTAGGCGACTACGCGTGGCGCTTTGTACCGTACCTCGGCGGGTAGTACTGCCTCTGCTCTGTGTACCATAAAGAATGGTGTGTAGCCGGTGGCGCTGTTTGGAGTTGTCGCAGCTCCAGTACGGATTGGAGTTCGTTTGGCCAGCAGCCCGGGTGTTGTTCGAGTTGTCGGTGGAGTCGCTTCTTGATGCCGCTGCAGACGAGCCCTTTTGCCTTTTCCACCTGACCGTTGGTCTGTGGGTGTGCTACTGAGGCGTAGCTGATGTTGATCTCCAGGTTCTCGCAGAATTCTTGGAACTCCTTGGATGTGAAGTTCGTTCCGTTATCGGTGATGATGCTGTGCGGCACGCCGAAGCGGTAGACGATGGACTCGAAGAACTTGAATGCGTTGTGCCCTAATTGCTTGGTCACTGGCATGGCCTCAATTCACTTGGTGAATTTGTCGACTACGACCAAGAGGTAGACGTAGCCTCCTTGCGAGGACCTTGGAAGTTTGCCAACCATGTTGAGTCCCCACTGGGCGAAGGGCAGGCCAATGGAATAGGCCGTAGTTCTGCGTCTGGTGCGTGTGGCTTGTCCGCGAATCGCTGACAAGCGTTGCACTTTTGGACTATATCCTTGGCGTCGCACATGGCCGTGGGCCAGTAAAATCTAGCTCGTAGAGCTTTGGCAACGAGGGCGCGACTACCGACGTGGTGCCCGCAGGTCCCTTCATGGATGTCGAGGAGGACTGCTCTTCCATCGGCTAGGGAGACGCATCGTTGTAACACGCCTATGATGCTACGTTTATACAGTTCACCGTTGATAACGGCAAATGCCTTGGAGCGTCGCGCGATGTGTCGTGCGTATGTCGGGTCATCCGGTAGGCGCTTGCTCAGGAGGTACGTAATGTACGGCTGCGTCCAGGATTGTTCTATCATCATGACGCTCATAGGTCCCTCGAGTCCTGTGTCGAGCTCTAAGTCATCTAGTGTCATTGGCTCATTGGGTGGCGTAGCCCCCGAGTCCGTTGTTGCGCTTGTTTTCTTCTCTGCGGCCTTTGGCTTGATGGAGCGCTCGCATATGCGCTCGAGAAATACCCCAGGTGGTATGGGTGCGCAGGTGGAGCCTATGTTGGCGAGCGCGTCTGCCTCCTCATTGCTTTCGCGACCTATGTGTCGCAACTCGCAACCATCAAAGTCTCCTTCAATAGTGTCGTAGAGGTCGCGGTATGTGATCATGTTGTCGTTCAGTGCGTCGCACTCGTGCATTATTTGGTTGACGACCAGCTTAGAGTCGCCATATATGATTAGCCTCTTTGCGCCGCAGGATTTTGCCATTCTCATCCCGTGTAACAGGGCCTCGTATTTAGCCTCGTTGTTTGAGGCTGTGAACTGCATTCGCAGGACGTATTTCAGCTTGTCCCCTTGAGGCGATGTCAGTATGACACCTGCTCCTGCTCCATATTTCCTCTTGGACCCATCGAAGTGCATTGTCCAGAGGTAGGACATGTCTGGCTTGTCCGGGAGTTGGTTTTCCATCCAATGTACGAGGAAGTCAGGGAGAACTTGCGACTTGATTGCGCCGTGCTTTTCTTATGTGATGTCTTGTGGAGACAGTTCGATTCCCCAAAGCGCGACTCGCCCTGTGGCGTCAGGGTTATTGAGGATATGTCCCAATGGGGCGTGGTTGACTACCACGATTGGGTGTTCCTGGAAGTAATGGCGCAGTCGCCGGGCGGTCATAAAGACGCCGTACGCCTGCTTCTGGTAGTACGGGTACCGCTGTTTTGTTGGCGTGAGGACCTCGCTGAGGTAGTATACCGGACGTTGTACACCGTGGACCTTGTTTTCCTCGGCCCGTTTGACGACGAGTATTGTGCTAACCACTTGGTTGGTGGTGGAGATGTACAGCAGCAGTGGTTCCCTTTCTCGTGGAGTTACTGAAGGGAATATGCCCGAGAGGCAATAATAAAGTGGTTATTATCTTATTCCATATTTATGATAAATGTTTATTTTACATGCTAGAATTGTATTGATCGGAAACATCAATACATGTGTGTTTAATAAACAAAAAGGGTTCCTAGTTATGCCTCTCTTATAGACTAGCTTGTTGATTAACAAGATGATCAAGGTTTCCTGATCATGGACATTGGATGTTGTTAATAACAAGGTCACACCATTGGTGGAATGATGTGATGAACATTCATCCGAAGTATAGCATTACGATCAAAGTCATTATGTTTATATTGCTATACCATCATACGGAGTAATCTTTATCTTTAGACCATGAGATCATGTTAATTGCTAACACCGGAAGAGTATCTTGATAACATCAAACGTCACACCGTAACAGGGTGACTATAAAGATGGGTTCAGTGCTACGAAGGTGTTATATTGAGGCTCATGGATCAAGAGTGGAATCTGTCAATCCCGATGACGTATAGATATACTCTGTGCCCTCTCGGTGATATCACATTGAAATAGCTTGCAAGCAAGTGATGTGATCACTAGAATGTTATATCACGGGAACGAGAAAAGAGTGCATGTCAGTAACGAGATCAAACTAGGTATGGAGATACCCATGATCGAATCTCGGACATGTAATATATCGCCGGACAAAGGGATTTAGTTACTAGCGTTAAAGGTTCTCACGATCACAGAAGTCATCGTTGAATGTGTAGGAGTCAGTATGGATCTCCAGGTCCCGCTTCTGATTATTGATCTGAGAGGGGTCTCGATTATGTCTGCATTATTCGCGAACCGTAGGGTGACACACTTAAGGGATACCACACCATTTGGAGCAAACATGTTTTAGATAAAGATTTAAGAAAGCGCTGGAATTATTTCAATAGACACCGAAACTGTTTCGGGTTAAATTGCTAAAATTGGTTCTACATGTAATATTGAAATGTTGTAAGGGGTTTTATGTGAATGGTTGTTAATTAAAGTAATTAACAAAATTCTGAATAAAAATAATAAAAGAGTTTTATTAAATGAGAGAGCATTAAATTTGGAGAAATTTAATGCATTTAAAGTGGAGACTTTAAAAGAGAATGCGAAGAGGCAAATTTATGTGGAGGGAGTTACCACCACATGAATGGAGAAGGTGAAGAGTCACCTCCTCCATGCGCCGGCCATGAAGGCGGGGCACCCCCTCCTCCTATAAAAGGCCACCCCCTCCTCACTTCTCACACACACCTCCTTGTGAAGGATCTCTCTCCCCTAGTATTATTCCCCCATGGTCTCGGATTAGCGACATACATACTCCCGGTGGCTTTATCTGAAAGGAGTTGCTGCTTCCTCTGCTTTGCTGGAGCGAGGGATGGAGGTTGTCAGGGTACCGGACGTGTGTGCGATCACGGATACACCGCTGCTTTGCGGGGCTGGACTTGGTGCTGCTCGAGCTGGATCTGATGCACGTGCTGGAGCCGGACCTGCTGGACTTCATCACGATCTTGAGATCGGCAAGTGTACGACTACATCAACCACGAGTTCCTACTCGTTAACAAAGCTCGTTGTCTATGATGGTAAGTTCTCGTTGGATGTATGTCCACCCGTTGCTTTGTACCTAGTAGATAGATCTTGGCGTGTAGTTCACACCGTAGGAAATTTTTTGTTTTCTATGCTATGGACCCAACAGTGGTATCAGAGCCTGATCTATGCATAGGTACTTTGCACGGGTAGTACACATATGTTGATATGTGGGCGATGATGATCATGTTATTGCATCTTCTATGTATTTTGGATATTGGTGACATAGTGGGATGAAGCGGCCCGGACCAACCTTACATGTCATCGTACATGAGACCGGTTCCACGACTGACATGCAACTTATTTTGCATAAGTGGCTGGCGGGTGTCTGTCTCTCCTACTATAGTCAATATCTGATTTACAACGAGTTGCTAATAACTTAGTTATCCTCGTTGTGGTTCATGTTCGTAGGTAAGAACGGTTCTATCTCCGAAAGCCCTAAGCCACGTAAAACTTGCAATTGATAAATTAGAGGCGTCTAGTTTAGATCGTTGCTGAGCTAGTGTATTGATATGGTATTGTTGTAAGTAGATGTATGACAGATACTCTTACAACACATTCAACGTGTAAGTTCCATAGACCTTGGCCTTACACACAAAGGAATGATAGAGATCATACCACGATGCAAATGATAGAGATCAAATGCATGGACCATATCATCTCACTTTACACATTAGATGTTAGCATCTTATCTTTGCTAGTTTGGCTTCAGCATTGTAAGATGATCCCTAATTTAAATTTCATGATAAATTGTGTTCTTCCTTAAGTTTGCACGTTTATGGATCGTGTTTGAGACATCACGTGATGATCGGGTGTACTCGAATCTCGCTTTCATACAAACGGGTGTAAGACAGATTTTACACACGCCAGTACTAAGGTTCTTACTTGGCGAGCCTAGCATGTACGAACATGGCCTCTAACACGGACGAAAGGTTAAGCATGAGTCATATAGTTGATATGATGCCCATATAGATGCTCGCCTTTGAAGCTACATCAACTCACGTGATGATCGGACTTGGTGTAGTGGATTTGGTTCATGTAATCACCAAAAAGACACGAGGGATGTCATTTTTGAGTGGGAGTTTATTTCTAGTTTGGATTAGTCGAACCAAATTTGTCATAAATTAAATCAAAGTGAATTTGCATAGTTTGTTTTTGTCATTAGCATTCGTTTTCTACCTTAGGCTTAGTTTTTATTTGAGATAATAGAACTATAGAATTCTGGATATTTACTTTACGAACTGGTATCGTATTGTTTTGAATGTCAATTTAAAGTTTATAAGTCCTATTGCAAACTTTCAGCAAACTCTGTTTACTCCATGAAGTTTAATAAGTAGTATTAAATCAAGAGTAAGAATTCCAATGTTAGTATCTAAAGTATCATGTTTGCCTCCATAATTATTGATATTCAAAAAGTTGTTTTAATATCAAGATTATATTGGAGCTGAAAATTGTTTCAGAAACCATCATGTGTGAAAGATATTGTGATATCTGAAACAATGTTTTTTTTGGTTGCATTATGATAGAGTATAATTTAGCAAAATACATGTTCTCATATTGTATGAGAATTTATGAAGGTTGGAGACGCTAGGCGTCCTAATCTACCAAAAAGGTTTTGGGAACTGATATTATACTCGCGATTCTTCCTTATAGGCTATAGTAGCTTGATCATGAAATTTGCCATGATAAGAATGAATAGAAGATGTAAGTAAAATGTTTACTACACTAATAGATTACTAAAGAATGGATTTTTAAAAGAATGCCAAACATTTGATGATGGTGATCCACTTCAAAGTGCAAGTCCAAAGGTATTAGTATTTGACTATATACGCTTTGTACCATGTGTCATGTTGATGACACCACTATTGATGTTGATAGATTCTTTTAAAAGAAAAGGAATTGCTAAAAGAGAATCTATAAAATATTTGGCAGAAAATAAAAGGTTGGAGATGTCCAACTTAGGTATACAGAAGATATACATGTTATGGATATATTCCTTGCTTGTTAAACAATGTGGTTCTTAGGTATTGGATACCGGTATTGGATACCGAATTGGTTGGTATAAAGTGTCATACAGGACAACGCAATTCATGAACTACAATTGCCTAAGTAACCGGCAAGAGAATGAGTGATGATGTTCATCGAAAACAACTAAAGTGTTATTGTGTTTTTTGTTGTCATCAAACCAAACCTTCAAGATTTATTTAAATAATTGTTATTCGGTATCATGAGAACAATGGCTGTTCAAATAATTACCGTATTCCATAAAGGATGGATGAACTTTTACAAGTCTAGTTGGAGAAATCACATCCATAAACACTATTGCTAAAATGTCGCAAGACAAATGATTGAAAGATCACTTATGAACTGACATCGCTGTTTAAATTATATTTGAAATAAAACATGAAGAAAATCCATGTTGATGGATTTTTGGAGTCTTTGATTTTGATCAATTGACGCATGTGAGACTTTCCTTGAGATAATTGAAACTCCGTCCATAGGCCAGAGAGGAACGGATGACTAGCTTATTGGAAATTGTGCATGCTGATGTGCATAGTCCATTATGTGTAGCCATATGCGATGGATCTTTTTGCTTCATATGCTTTCTCCGAAAATTTGAGTGAATATATCTGTATATTTACTTAACAAGGAAGAAGTATGAAACATTTGAAAATTGTTCAAAGACTTTCAAGATGAAGTGGAAAATCATTGTAACAAGAAAATAAAGAGTTTATGATTCGATCATAAAGGAAGATATTTGAGTTACATGTTTAGCAAAAACACCTAAGACTTGAGGAATTGTTCCATGATTTGTGTTTCCCGATAAACCATAGGAGTATGGCATATTCAAGAGATAAAATCAAACCATGTTTGACATGGTAAGATCAAGGGTGTCATTTATAAAACTGCCATTATGTTTTAAAGATTGAAGCTTTAGAGACTAAAGAATTTACATAGAAAAGAGCACCATCGTGATCCATTGAAATGACACCATATGAGTTATGGTTTGGGATAAAACCCGAATTGTCTTTTCTTAAATTTTGGTATGCTATGCATAAGTAAAATGTTTACAACCAAAGTCGGATAAGCACGTCTTTGTAGGTTATCCCAAAGAATTTGTTGGGAATTTCTCCATAACACCGAGGACAAAAGAGTTTGTTACTTGGAACGTCAAGTTTCTTGAGAAGGAATTTTTCGTGAAAAGTTAAGTGGGAGGACAATAGAACTTTGATAAGGTTGTTGAACCTTAGCTATATGTGCTAAGTAGCGCAGCGCCGGAAAGTGTCCCGGTGGCGGCCACAATGCTCATGGCTCTCATGATTACAAAAGGTGTGATCTCGGAGACTAGAGTTCCTATAGAACCGTGTGGGTCGGTAAGAATCAAATAGTAAGATTTGATAAGCAAGTCGTTATTGTTTTGACAATGATGAACCGACTACATGCAAAGAAGCGATGATGGGCCCTGACTCCATAAAATGACTAGAAGTCATAGAATCCGTGATAGTATCCATACATGAGAAATCAAGTTTCTGAACTTGGAAGACCCTCCGGAAAGGCGTGAAGCCTATCGGTCGTGTTTGGATCTATAAAGAAATAGACATGGATGTTTGACATCTATGAAATAGTCGACATGTCGGAAAGAAGTTTACGGCAATGTTCAAGGAGTTGACTATGACAAGATATGATCTTTCATAGCGATATATAGTCTTGACGGATTATTGTAGCAACCAGTACATATAATTTGGTATATGGTAGTTGAATAAACAAAACAAGGTTCTTCTAATAGAACGGTAACCTAGGACATGTACATGACATGGTCCGAAGGGTTTTGTTAATTCAAAGGGTGCTAAAAGGGCATGTAAACTTCAATAGTTGAAGTAAGCATAGCGGAGTTGGAATCTTCACCATGATGAAACTGTTAAAAGAGTTTAAATTCATCGGAGATGATGAAGATGCTTGCATTTGCAAGAAATTAAGTGGGAGCGCTGAGACATATTTCTAATACATTATGTAGAGGACATATTGTTGATTGGAAATTATGTATCTTGAATTGACACAAGTTAAGGATTTCATTAAAATAAGATTTCGATGAAAGACTTGGGCAAACCCAGAATATTAGGCATCAATATCTATATGGATAGATTAAGACGCTAATATGGTTGTGCCAGATATACATATATAAGATATTGAAAGGGTTCAATATGAGATATTGAAAGGGTTCAATATGGAAACAACAAGAAAGGTTCTTGCTGCATGGAAAGGATTGTATCAAGATTCAAGTGTTTCAACACTTGGTGAGTAAAATCACATGAAAATTTTGATCGATTATACCATGATATGTATATATCCGTAATGTCCTATGCTCTAAATGTTATGAGCATATACCGAATGATTCATAAGATGATCATTGGACAATAGTAAAGATATTCTTATGAGCTTTGGAAGAACTAAGAATATATCATGTATAAGTGACAAATAGTTAAAGGTAGTTCATTGTAAAGTGTTACATTGATACTAGTTTGGTCACAAGATACAAATTAAATTTATCTCAATTTAGACTATGGGTGGCACAATATAATGGAAAGGATGTTCCATGATGGATTTGGATGAGTTCCAAAGTTGAGATATTGTGACGGATACTACAACAAAAGGCTAAGTATATGACTGCTATAGTAGCAAAGAAGGAGGGCATTTGTGTTAAGTAGTTTGTTATCAAACTAGGTGTGGTTCAAAATGGGCTAATACTATGAAGATATATTGTGTGACAATAATATCAACATATTTTAACCCGAACGAACTAAAGGTCTCACCAGAGGACCAAATTTATACAATGCCATCTCATTTGAGAATGAGTGATGCGTAGAGACGCAAAGACATGCAAATACACACGGACCTGAAACCGGATCCGGAGATTATGTTAACCACTAGCAATTGCGTATATGCAACACCAGAAAGCCATAGGTGTTCAATACGCAAAGTTTTTCAAACTAGATTATTGACTCTAGTGCAAGTGGGAGACTGAAGGGAATATGCCCGAGATGCAATAATAAAGTGGTTATTATCTTATTCCATGTTTATGATAAATGTTTATTTTACATGCTAGAATTGTATTGATCGGAAACATCAATACATGTGTGTTTAATAAACAAAAAGGGTTCCTAGTTATGCCTCTCTTATAGACTAGCTTGTTGATTAACAAGATGATCAAGGTTTCCTGATCATGGACATTGGATGTTGTTAATAACAAGGTCACACCATTGGTGGAATGATGTGATGAACATTCATCCGAAATATAGCATTACGATCAAAGTCATTATGTTTATATTGCTATAACATTATACGGAGTAATCTTTATCCTTAGACCATGAGATCATGTTAATTGCTAACAGCGGAAGAGTATCTTGATAACATCAAACGTCACACCGTAACAGGGTGACTATAAAGATGGGTTCAGTGCTACGAAGGTGTTATGTTGAGGCTCGTGGATCAAAAGTGGAATTTGTCAATCCCGATGACGGATAGATATACTTTGGGCCCTCTCGGTGATATCACATTGAAATAGCTTGCAAGCAAGTGATGTGATCACTAGAATGTTATATCACGGGAACGAGAAAAGAGTGCATGTCAGTAACGAGATCAAATTAGGTATGAAGATACCCATGATCGAATCTCGGACATGTAATATATCGCGGGACAAAGGGATTTAGTTACTAGCGTTAAAGGTTCTCACGATCACAGAAGTCATCGTTAAATGTGTAGGAGTCAGTATGGATCTCCAAGTCCCGCTTCTGATTATTGATCTGAGAGGGGTCTCAATCATGTCTGCATTATTTGCGAACCGTAGGGTGACACACTTAAGGGATACCGACACCATTTGGAGCAAATATGTTTTAGATAAAGATTTAAGAAAGCGCTGGAATTATTTCAATAGACACCGAAACTGTTTGGGGTTAAATTGCTGAAATTGGTTCTGCATGTAATATTGAAATGTTGTAAGGGGTTTTATGTGAATGTTTGTTAATTAAAGTAATTAACAAAATTCTGAATAAAAATAATAAAAGAGTTTTATTAAATGAGAGAGCATTAAATTTGGAGAAATTTAATGCATTTAAAGTGGAGACTTTAAAAGAGAATGTGAAGAGGCAAATTTATGTGGAGGGAGTTACCACCACATGAATGGAGGAGGTGAAGAGTCACCTCCTCCATGCGCCGGCCATGAAGGAGGGGCACCCCCTCCTCCTATAAAAGGCCACCCCCTCCTCACTTCTCACACACACCTCCTTGTGAAGGATCTCTCTCCCCCTCTAGTATTATTCCCCCATGGTCTCGGATTAGCGAGATACATGTTCCCGGTGGCTTTATCTGAAAGGAGTTGCTTGCTGCTTTGCTGGAGCGAGGGACGGAGGTTGTCGGGGTACCGGACGTGTGTGTGATCACGGATGCACCGCTGCTTTGCGGTGCTGGACTTGGTGCTGCTAGAGCTGGATCTGATGGACGTGCTGGAGCCGGACCTGCTGGACTTCATCACGATCTTGAGATCGTCAAGTGTACGACTACATTAACCACGAGTTCCTACTTGTTAACAAAGCTCGTTGTCTACGAGGGTAAGTTCTCGTTGGATGTATGTCCACCCGTTGCTTTGTACCTACTAGATAGATCTTGGCGTGTAGTTCACACCGTAGGAAATTTTTTGTTTTCTATGCTGCGGACCCAACAGTTACCAATACTGGCGAGGTGGATAGCAGGCGCTTGAGGTCTTCGAATGCATCTTGCGCTTCATTGGTCCACTCGAATTTGTCAGCTTTGCGGAGGAGCTAATAGAAGGGCAGCGCCTTTTCTCCCATTCGACTGATAAATCGACTGAGGGCCACGATTCGCCCGGCTAGTTGCTGAACGCCTCTTATGTTCTTTGGCTTCTCCATGGCCAGTATGGCCTTTATCTTTTTCGGGTTTGCCTCAATCCCTTTCGCGGAGATGAGATACCCGAGCAGCTGCCCAGATGCGTACCAAGGCGATTTGTCCGGATTGAGCTTTATCAGGTAACGATCGAGATTGGCGAAGGTTTCACGCAATTCGTCGATTAGAGAGGCTTCTTCCTTGGTTTTGATTACTATGCCGTCGACATAGACTTGGATGTTGCGACCTAGTTGCTCTTTGAGGCAAGCCTGCATGCACCGCTGGTACGTAGCTCCTGCGTTTTTTATCCCGAAGGGTGTTGTGTTGTAGCAGAACATGTCGAAGGGCATTGTAAACGCGGTCTTCTTCTGGTCCTCTTCCTTCATTCGAATTTGGTTATAGCCTGAGTAGGCATCGAGGAAGCAGAGGCGCTCGCATCCAGCGGTGGAGTCGATGATTTGATCGATCTGTGGTAGCGGGAAGTGATCTTTTGGGCAGTGCTTGTTTAAAGAAGTGAAGTCCACGCACATCCGTAGGATATCCGTGTCCTTTTTTGGTACCAGCACCGTATTGGCGAGCCAAGTGCTTTCCTTGATCTCGCGTATGAATTTGGCCTCGAGGAGTCTTTTGATCTCCATTCTGACTGCATGTGACCGTGGCTCGAACGATACCGATTGTCTGCTTGATCGCCTTGCGTCGTGGTTGACGTTGAGTGCGTGCTCGCGAATTCACGAACTCCTGGCATGTCCGCAGGACACCAGCGTAAATTTCAGGCTCACGGAGGAATTCGACGAGCGCGAGTTCCTATGCGGACTCAAGTTGTTGGCGATGAGGGCCGCTTTAGCGGGATCTCGATGGATGGACCTGCACCTTCTTTGTGTGCATGATGAGTCGAAGGAGAGGTCGTGAGCTTGGCCTACTCGAGGCGCATCGTTGTCTGTCGTTTCTTCAATCGCGAGCTCCTCCTCGCATGCCAAGGAATGGGAGATTCGTTGAATTTCGTCAGAATCGCCGACGCTCGAAGCTCCCGTTTATCATGATGACGCCGTTGGGACCTGGCATTTTCATCTGCAGGTAGGCGTAGTGGGGTACTGCCATGAACGTAGCGAACGCGACGCGTCCGAGGATGCAGTGGTATTGTGAGGGCCAGTCGACAACCTCAAAGTCGATGCGCTCGCGTCGGAAGTTCCTTGGCGTGCCGAATATGACGCCGAGGTTGATTTTTCCTAGGGGGTATACGCCTTTCCCTGGGACGATGTCGTGGAACGTTGTGTCCGATGCCTCCAAGCAGGTTAGAGGGATCCTCATTGCTCGCAAGGTACTCACGAATATGAGGTTGATGCCGCTTCCGCCATCCATGAAGACGCGACTCATGTCGAAGCCTCCAATTTGCGCCTCGAGCACAAGGGGGCAATGACCTGGGCGAGGTACTTGAGGCGGGTGGTCGCGTTTGTCGAAGGTAATGCACGACTCACTACCACTGAGGTACTCAGTGGTGGATGGTGGCGAGTGCGTGGCCAAATTGACTTGGCGAGTGATGGCCTTCCGCACCCTATTGGAGGGGTGCCCCTTTTGGATCATCATGGTACCCATGGCCCGTGGGTATGGTTCGCCTCCGTGGTGCTGGTCCGGTGCAGCTCCGTTCGGGGGTGGCCCAGGTGGTGGTGGTGGTGCCCCTTGTGCCACGGCGCCTGGAGCGGCTCCGTAGCCTCTTTCGATTGCATTGCGGTTCATCCGAACCAATGCCTCATGTAGTTTGAGGAACTCGCGGCAGTCCTTGAGGAGGTGGCTGGACTTTCTCTTGCCGTCATGCTTGTCGATGTAGAAGTGTACCGTGCATGGCCCGGACAGTTTGTCCTCGATGGAGGTCGCAGGTGCTTCATCGTGAGTGCGGCGTTGCCACACTTGCGTGGTTTTCCCGGAGTCGTGGTACCCGCTGCTGCGGTATCCGCTGTTGCGGTTATCGTCACGTCTATCGGCGTAGCCGGCTGCGACCATGTTGACGTCATCGTGATCATCGTAGACGCGCATGCGACGCTTACTCCGGCGGCCGCGTCTTCGTTCGAGTTCTGCCTCCTCGTCAGAGTGAACGCGGTTCTTCACCGAATCTTCTCCATCAGCCCATCGATTCGCGATCTCCATCAGGTGGTCGATGGTCTGGGGCTTTGAGCGGCCTAGCTCCTCCCTGAGTTCCATGCGGCGGACACCACAGTTGAATGCATCAATCGCGGGGTCTTCCGAGATGTTCTCCGTGGAGTTCTTGATGATGGACCACCTTTGGATGTAGGAGCGCAGCGATTCGCCAGATCTTTGCTGGCAGCATCTCAGTTCTTCGATTGAGGCGGGGCATTTGTATGTGCCCTTAAAGTTGCGCACGAAGCTATAGACCAGCTCATCCCAGCTGCGAATGGATCCGCATGGGAGGTTATTGAGCCATGCCCGGGCGCCACTGCGGTACCGTAGCTGCAAGCATTGCATGGCAGTACTTCGACTGCCTCCATGTAGTCTGACGGAGGAGATGTGATCCTCCAGCTAGATCTTGGGGTCCTGCAGACCGTCAAATTTCGGTTTCTTCGATGGGAGTTTGAACCCTTTAGGTATTCGCTTTTGCCTGATGGATCTGCTGAAGCATCTAGCGCTGCAGAGCTCCCCATCTTCTTCTTCCGAGTCAGTCGACCGAGCACGTCATGCCCTTGACTTGTCGATCTTGCGCTGCGTGAGTTCATCGCGTGCATCGTAGTCGCGATCGTGTCACCGTGAACGGCGGCGCCTAGGCTGGACGAGGGCGAGGAGTAGCGCTTTGCTAATGCTTTGCCCTTTTTCGGGTCTGGTACCGGTTCCTTGTCGAGGGCGGCCTCGATTAGCCCCAGGCCCGCGATCGTAGATTGGTGCATGGCTGTTCGGGGATCTCCCACCGGTGGCTGGTTATTGAGAAGGTACATGGTGGCCGCTGTCACCGCGGCTTGTGGTGTCCTGGGAACCACGTTGCCTCTCGTGTCGACTGTCATAGAGCCGAAGTCGAGGTCTTTCACGGCGTCTATGCGTTCTTGTTCGGTGAGGTGAGCCATCCGCGATTGCCTTTTCCTGGCGAGGTGCTCGTTGCCTCTTGAGGAGGATCCTCCGTAGGAGGAGAGCCCAGCGCGACGAAGGTTCGACTCGTCCGCCGCCTTTTTACGCTACCTCGAAAGGCGCGATTGCTTGTTTTGGCGCTTGAATTCCTCTTTTAGGGGCTAGTGGTAGCCCATCAGTTCTGCGGGGACCCGAAGGTAGAGGTGCACCTCGTAGGGCTTCGTGGCAGCGTTCCCTCTTGCTTTCGTTGAGCCTGATCACGACGTGTTCGCCGGTTTGCTCGTTGATTATGCTAGGAGGTTCATTGCTCCTCCATTGCCGTCGCCGCCGTTGGCGTTAATGGTCGGTGCCGTTGCGGTGTTACCACCGTTACGCGATTAGGTGGATCGGTGCCGTTACGGTGTTGCCACCGTTATCATTTGGCGGAGGTGTCGCCCGCTGATGACAAGACATGAAGTGATTTGGGAAGTTGTTGCTTCCACCACTTTCGAATCCGGAACGTGGGTTCCATCTTCGGCCGATCGCTAGATCGAGTCGCGATCATTCACGACCATGTTCCCAACTACCGCCGAGCATTGAGCTCACCGAGGGTGCCGATCGATGGAGGAACCATGATCTGGGGCAATCACCGGTGTTGGCTGATCGGGCATGCGAAGCGTGCCCATCTCGACCAACAGGCAGAAGCTCCCAATCGCCAGGCTGATTCGTCGCCCACGGACTCGAAGGCGGGCGGAAAGCAGGTGTGAATGATAATAAGTGAAAAGAAAAGGTGAATCTCCATTGCGAGTTGTAGATCGCGTTTGATGGGGCCGAAGAAGCCGCAACATCAGCACTCTCAATTCCCACAGACGGCGCCAATTGACCAGGGTTTAACTCGTCAATGCCCATTGTTATGGACTTGGGTTTTGGAGAAGGAGTCGAAAGTTACAATGGTGCGCAGATGCAATCTAGCAAGGGTTGTGGAAACTAGGGTTGCGTGTGTCCTCCTCGCCGCCCCCTCCTAGCCTTTATATAGATAGGCTAGGTCTCGGGTAGCAGGTCGAGTCGGTTACAAGTTAGGGTTTTCCCCTTCAAACTTTCTATCTTTAGCTTCTTCTTGTCCTTCAAGCAATCGAGAGTCCGTAGGTTACTCGAGTCCCTCCATCCGGCCTTTGGCGACACCGTGGGCCTGTATGTGTTTGGACCGTATATACCAAGCTCGAGTACTTGTAGGGTATACCCATGTTAGTGGGGGTGCTTCGAATCGCCCGAGGCTGTCTTGGATGGGGCTAGGGAGAAATCCTTGTCAGTCCGTCTGACTCCGGCGCGGTGCCGCCTGCGGGGAGACATCATTCCTTCCTGGAGGGTGTTGCGGAATCCCTAGTCCAAGCTACTTTGAGTATCGGGGGAAACCCTAGGTCCAATTCGATGGGCCGGACGGCAGCGCCGTGTCGACGACGCACCTTGCCTGAAGGCGTTGTTTGATACTAGGCGATTCGGTGTACCAGGGGTGAGGTGGGACAAATTCGGCAGGCGCAGCGGTTGCGTGTTACCCTTGTGTTGTCGATTCGTTGTTGCTTTCATTTCTTTTTCTTTTGGTCATGTTGTTGCTGTTGCTCCAGCATTTTTATTCGTTCGGACTCATGTATCGGGTGGTTGCTTTATTTAGAAAGCGGGGCGAATAGCCTACTACCGTGGAAAAAAAAACCAAGATAAAGGAAGACCCGTTTTTTATTTGGAGACCGAGTAAAAAGATGGAAGAAATAGGAACGTAGTAGTACCACGCCCGCGCCCGCTGCGCTGTGTGCATGCACCTACGTACGGCGAACCCCACACGCGCCCGGATGACAACGTCCCTGCCTGCTCGGCGGGGAGACAATCGGCTGGAGAGGTACAGGGCCCATCCGCTGCGCTGTCTGCTTCCACAGGGCAGCGACTGCTCTGCTCACCTTGGCCGCTTCTCCGTCAGTTTCATGCAGTCGAGACACTCGACTCTGAAAGAAACCATTTGTTTGTTTGCTACGCTATGATCGGAGGCCAACAGAAAACAGATAGATCTGGGGCATGATCCTCCACAGTCGATGGCTGGAAACCCATCGTCGGTGGTAGCAGACAAAAACAGCATGGCTGGAGTGTTTGTACGATCCAATCCAGGGCAACTAGTGCACTGCAAATCATACAAGAGCGATGGCTTTCCAAAATTCGCAACAACGCCTTAGCTTGTACTGTAGCATAACCAAACAGCTGGCGTGTTCGTCTGTTTCGGCACTACTACATGGTTCTGCCATCTCGCTCGGAGTTTGTCTTGTCGTTGCCAATAATTCACGAGATGGCCATGCCGGATAAATATAGCACCAACTCGCTGCCATTCAAATATGCGACTTGGAGGTTAATTTTAGACAGAACCCAAGTATTTAGTTAGCAGAATTTGGTGTGCACATACCAACGAGCGAGCGAGCGCTGGCACTCCAACTTGAGCGAGTATTTTTTTTTTTTTTTTTTTGAGAAAACCAACTTGAGCGAGTGGGCGTGCACAACCATTATCCACCACTTGCTGGCGATCTGGGTTGGGCCTCGGTTCACAGCTCTTTTTTATTGGGAAAATGATACACCTTCCTCGGGATGAAACGTTTTCATCCCCTGGGTCGTTCCGTTCGCGGGCACTCTGTGATGGCTCACCCCGCCTGCCCTCGTCGCTGCAGGTCGCTCCGCCGCGCCGCGCACCGCCAGTAGGTCGCTCCGCCGCGCTGCCACCCTCTCGTCGCGAGAGGTCACGCCATGCCAGAAGTCGCGCCCGCCTTCTCTCGTCAGGCGCCACGCCACGCTGGTGCCAGCTCTCGCCACATTCCCCATCTACTCTCCGCCGGGCTCCATCGCGTTACCTACCTACCATTATTGTCGCTATGAACGGAGTGGCGGAATTTCATATTGGGTATTTTTTGCTACGACGGTAGGATTTGCTACATACATATTTTTTTTTGCTTCAATTGTTGTGTGCTTTTGCTATAATATTATAAATATTTTGCTACCAGATGACCCACGATAATCTGCGGCGAAGTCGTTTTGCTAGGTAGCAACTTTTTTGCTACAAGATCTCCGGCGATGTCTCCGGCGAAATCTATATTTTGCTACATCAACACATTTTGTTTGCTACCACCGTTTTGCGGTTTTGCTACAATAGCGTAACATTTTTGCTACACGATCTTCGATGAGGTCTACCGGCAAAATTCTCCGGCGAGATCGGATATGCTACATTAGCACAATTTTTTTGCTACGCGGTCGTCGGCGAGGTCTCCGGCGAAATCTCCGGTGAGTTCCAGTCTGTTTTTCTATTTTCTAGGCCGATCCTTTTTTGCTACACGTAGCAAAAGCGGAATTTTTTGTAGCCAAAATTAGTGATTTCGTAGCAAAAGCGGGATTGGACCTATTTTTGGGGACACGTGGCAGCCTGGCGACCCGGGGGATCGGGGGGAATTATCCCCCGTGGGACGCCTAGCGCTGGCCTTTTTATTAAACGGGAATAGGCCCAAATTCCACCGAAGCTCTGTTAAGCGGCGGGTATTTTTGCAAAGAGGACCATGGCAAGTACAGAAACTGCACAGTTGTCCTCAGCTTTTACAAGAAAGACTTGGGCTAAAAATTGCAAAAGCGATCCAGTACTTCTTCTCCGTCTCTATTTTGAAATGATCTCAAGGCACTGACGTCGTCGATGACACCGGGGACTATACCACTCGGGTTGCCGTTAGCGTGGAACACCATGGTGCGATCTAAGATCCTCCACGTCGGCACCTCAGCCTAGAGGAAGAAAAAGATCATCAGAGCAACAACTCCTGAGGTGCGGAGTGGCCCCCTTAGCTAAGGATAGCGGTGGCGCTCGTTCCTGCCACTTGGAAACTTTTGCATGATAAGCTTTAACACTTCCGGCTGTCGCCGAGCCTCAGCAACCCGCACAACTCCACTTGTCCTTCTCTCCTTGCCACCACTTTACGCCAGCGAAAGAGGAAGAGAGGAGTGAGGCCGATGAAGCTCGGCATAGCCACGAGCCTTGTTGATGGAGTTTCTCGTGGCAGCAACCTTCGACGCTTCTGGTTCTATCCACGGGAGCACTCCGGCGAGAAGGGGCACCCACAGCAGCCGCCACATCTGGCTCAGATGACCCCATGAACTACTCCAGAGAAGCACCTGAGAGCTTATCCGTCGTCTTCCCGTTGTGTAAATAGAAGGCTCCACCCTCTTCCCCCTACCTGCCATGGCCGGTCAATGGAAGAGGACCAGAGTTGCGAATCCACTTAAGGAAACAACAAGCGGTTTTATTCGAGGATGTGGTGGCCTTCATCTCCGTCCCCATCTCTGACCAAAGAAGCTTGAACCCTACGCCGAAGAACCCTAAGTTCTAGGTCTAACCGCCATGATCTGGAACTCCAGACCCATATATAGCGAACCTTAAATGGTATGGGACAATAGAGGATAACAAGCCTGAAAAGTGCAATGGCCTTTTTCTAGTTAATCTTCTGAGGAGAGTAGTTACAATTAACTTCACAAAACATCTTATATTTAGAAATAGAGAGACTGTTTTTTTTGCTTGTGTGAATTGAGTGTATTTTATTTTCCAAGTAATATGGACCAACATATAACTATATATTAAAGCGTGTGGTTTTGCACGTTTCTGGCACCTCTATATAACTATATATTAAGGCGTGTGGTTTTACTGGTTTTATTGGGTTCTGGCACCTCTTTTTCGTTGTAATTATCCAAAGTTAGTTAGCCTACGTCCAGCCGGTATTTTTTAGCTTATTTTAGAAACTACTTGACGGTAAATTTTTGCACACGATTTCCTGCCTTATTTTTGCGGCAGTAGGTATCCCACGTCTACGCCAATATTTTTTAACCTTCACTTTTTATTACTTAAGGGTAAATCCCCGATACAACTTTCTAGCCATAATTTACGCCGTTGGTTACCCTACGGCAACTCATCTATGGTGAATAATCCTCTTATCTTATTTCGTCAGCCGTTTTTCTTTTATGTTCATTTCGTATTTTTTTTTGCCAGTAATTTCTTGGCACGCTTTCCCAACTATATTTTTCATGTGTCATTTCTCAAGTGTGAATAACTTTTCTTCTATAATTCACCAGGAGTAATTCACTTTTGTTATATATTTTTTACTCTTTCGAACTAATTGCACCATCCGCCGTCTCTTTTGTCCCTGAAAAATATTACTGTTGCCTTCTGAAGTAACTGGGGAGAACAATATTACAGTACTTACAGCGTGATCTTCAGTAGTAGTTGTACCAATTATTTATTTGACCTTACAGCGTGATCTTCAGCTATAGTTGTAACAAATTATTCGACGACATTGTTCATCACGGACACGGCGTGATCGCCGCGCCACATTCGCTAGTTGTCGACACCGCCCCGTACGTACGAACGAACGAACGGCCACCGGAGTTCACAGGACGAAACGGCAGGATTACACGAGGAACTAGGCTCTTGTCGATCGAGCCCATCATCATGCATGGTAGCCACACACCTGGCCGTCTTCGTCTCGACAGCCACGCCTCGGCTACCGGTACGTACGGGAGAAGTCGGTGCCCACATCCCCAGCTCGCATGCACACACCTTTGGGCTTTGGTCCTTTATCCAACACGTCTACACCTACTCCACGAACACATCCAAACCTAAAGGAGGACCAGTTTTCTTTCGTGACCGAGTAGAAAAGATGGAAGAAATGGGAACGCCTCTTTCCTTCCTTGGTTCAGGCCGGCGAGCGCGACGCGATTGGCTGGAGCATTAGCCCTGGTACGGTCCCCTGCGCTGTGCATGGCCGGTTGTCTTGTCTGCTTCACAGCGCCAGTGTTCTGCTCACCTTGGCTGGTCCTCCGACAGGCGTCAGTTTCGTACAGTTGAGAGACGACTGTAGTCCTTAACTTTCTGAAAGAAACCATTTGTACGTTTGCTATGATCGATCGGAGGCGAACAGATCCGACACATTATCATCCACAGCTGATGAAAAACGGCCTTTCTGGAAACCAGACTCCTTTCTCGTGATAGAGCAGCGCGTAAACAGAGCTCCCATGTTCACGATCAAATCAAGACCGTCGGTGGCAGCAGACAAAAACAGCATGGGTGGAGTGTTTGTACGATCCAATCCAGGGCAACTAATTGCACTGCAAATCATACAGAATTGGTTTCCACAAATTCACAGCAATGCCTTAGAGCATCTCCAGCCGTCGATCTATTGGAACTATTCGCTTGCCTGATCCTCCGCGGTTGATGGCTGGCCACCTTTGATCCCCTCTCTCTCTCTCGTGCAGAGTCCCCCCTGATCAAATCAAGAATCAAGATCGTCGTCGGTGGAAGCGGACAAAAACAGCATGGGTGTGGATTGTTTGTAGTACGATTGAGGGAACTATTGGACGGAAAATCATAGAAGATGGGTTTCCAAAATTCGCAACTATGCCTTAGCTTGTACCGTGGCATAACCAAACAGCTGGTGTATTGTCTGTTTCCGCACAACTGTTGGTTCTGCAATCTCCTTCAGAGTTTTTTTTTTAGAGAAAGCCCTTCAGAGTTCGTAGTGGGCAATAATTCACGGGATGGCCATCATGCCGGATATATATAGCACCAACTCGCTCAAAAATTCGATCTGGATCCCGGGCAACATTGTGCCCTTTATTTTTTGGATTTTGAAACTCGATTTCAAAGTATCAAAAAAATCATGGATTTTTTTATAGAAATAGACAATAATGTACTCTATCCAATACACAAAGTCTCGCCCCGAAATACTTATATTTTTGGCTCAACAACAACGACAAAATCTGTGGTTTGAAATCTGACACTTTTTTTACAGCCAAAAATATTGGGTACTTCGAGTTATGGCTTTGTTTGTTGGATAGAGCATATTATTTTCTACACTAGGAGTTTTTGGTCATTTTTTTTAAAACTTCAAACCAACATTTTTGAACGATTTTAAAAAGGGGATCCGTATGGCCCGAGAACTCGCTGCCTTTCTTTCCTGTGCCTTGTAGCTACCTTTGTTAGGCTAAAAGGACTTGTATTTTTTTGTTGAACAATTATATATTCGAAGGGGTAACTAGGTTTGAAAATAATATAGCACCAATGTCATTTTACATCTTTCATTAGATAATTTTTTTTTTAGCTCGTGGGTTTAGCGTAATTTTTTTTTCCAAAAAGTATGCAGATGGTCGCTTTATGTCTGATCACCTTAGAATTGGCTCGGGTTTCTGGAGAGGTATATTGCCATGGAGCAAGTCCCCCTTGCACCCTAAACTCCTATGCCCCAACGATGAACCGATAAGTAAGAAAATAGTGATTTCTTGGGACGCTTGGATTGGCAGTATAATCTGGCAAGCGATTTAACCCTCAACATGGCGGTAGTCATGTATTTGTGGTCCTCTGATCTTCGAAAATCAGATCAGCTACTACATCAGTGTCCACGACATGGATGACAACTTGGATGCCAATGGTCATTTCGAAAAGTTCTAGCAAGATGTATTCACATACTTTTTTTTTGCGGGTACACATACTATATTTTTTGAACAAAAAGATTGGTTTTTGTAGAAATCCCAATTTCAATGTCAATGAGTGCAATTTAATGTTTTACTTGTGTCCTTGCCTTGGTAGTACAAAACATATACCAAGAAAATAATCTTTGTAAATTACTATATCTTTGGTGTGTCGCCTCTATAAATTCCCCACCGGTACCTTGTCTTCCTCATCTCTTCCATTCCAGAAACCAAACCAGAGAGCCCAGAAGCTCACCGGAAAAGAAAAAAGAAAAAACATCGATCGCAGAAAAGTCAGGCGAGCTAGCCCTTCCCGCGAAGCATGAGCTTCTCGTCTATTAGCAAGCAGAAGGCGCTGTGCGCCGAGGAGGCGAGGGGGGAGGACGAGGTGATGGAGCTGATCCCCGGGCTGCCGGAGGAGGTGGCGGAGAAGTGCCTCCTCCACCTGCCCTTCCTCTACCACCGCCTCTTCCGCACCGTCTCCTCCAACTGGAACCGGTTCCTCACGGCCGACACACCGGGGTCCGCCAAGCCTTCGACGGTGGCGGCGACGGTGTCGCTGTCGCTGCCGTTCCTGTTCGCCTTCGCATTCGACCCCGTCTCGCGCCGGCTCCAGTGCCAGGCGCTCGACCCGTTCTCCCGCCGCTGGCTGCTGCTTCCCCCCGTCCCCAGCGGCGTTGCCGCCGCCGCCGGGTCGTTCGCCGTGGTGGGGCTGCCCGCCCGCGGCGAGATCTACGTCATCGGCGGCGTGGAGGAAGGGGGCGAGAAGGCGGTGCGGAGCGTGGCGGTGTACAGCGCGGCGACGAACGGGTGGGGCGAGGCGCCCGGGATGAGGACGGCGAGAGGGTACATGGCGGCAGGGGAGGTGGGAGGGCGCGTGGTGGTGGCCGGCGAGGACGGCCAGGCGGAGGTGTTTGACCCCGAGGCCGGGCGGTGGTCCCCCGCGGCGGTCCGCGCCGGCGCGCCCGTGGCGCGGTACGACGCGGCGGCGGCGGGCGGGAAGCTGTACGTGACGGAGGGCTGGGCGTGGCCGTTCGAGCGCGCGCCCCGCGGCGCCGTGTACGACGCGGCGACGGACTCGTGGGCCGAGATGGCGCGCGGGATGCGGGAGGGCTGGACGGGGTCGTGCGCGGTCTCCGGCGGGCGGATGTACATCGTGGCGGAGTACGGCGAGTGGCGGTTGAAGATGTATGATGAATCACGCGACGCGTGGCGGATGGTGGCCGGCGGCGGCGTGCCCGGCGAGGTCAGGCGTCCGCACGTCGTCGCCGGCGAGCTCGGGGAGTCCGCCGGCGGCGGCGGCGGCAGGCGCAGGATTTACGTGGTTGGGGCCGGGCTGGACGTGGCCGTCGGGACCGTCCGTGGCGGTGCAGAGGAGGAGGAGCGGGTGGAGTGGGAGGTGGTGAAGGGCCCCGCCGAGTTTGTCGGGCTCGCGCCGTGCAACGCTCAGGTCCTCTACGCCTGAGCCACCACCACCACCACCACCTCGTCGTCGGCGGCGTCGGCACCAAATCCTGGGCGGGCCCGCACGTCGGTGGTGCGTCGCGTCGCGTCGCCTGCGCACGTGGACCCGGCTGTCATGACGCAGCTCAGCGCAGACGCAGACTAGCTAGGTAGCTAGCTGCGCGCACGGGTCGCAGAGCCTGGTGGCACGTCGGCCCCCCGTTTGAAGGAGTCGCAGATCGAGGGGCACAAGGGTCCTTTCGCCACTCCGTCCCTCCTCCAGGCACACCCCCCACGTCAGAGCAGAGCATTCGTCAGAGAAGCGTGTGTGTAAAACAAAAATGATTACACCTATAGTAGCTAGTAGTACTAGTGCAAGTGTGCCTCTGCCACTAGATCGATCGACTTTATTTCGCCCTTTACTAGACAGCAAGATCTTTTCCCCGCGTACGTGTACATCGTATCGTAGTACTAGTATATTCGCAACTCCGTATACGCTTTTGAAGGAAGAGAGCAGATCCATGTTCTCTCGACGTCAACGGCTTGAAGCAAAGCAAAAAAGGAAAAAGGAAGATGCGCACTATTCTCCACCGTCACCAATCGCCCTGGAGTTGGCATATTTAGCATCATGATCGTGGCTACCCTGACCACGGTTGCTTGCTAATTTGCTAAACACGGGATCATTAGCGAGTGCGAGGCAAAAAAAAAAGGCACCTACTGATGTGATTGAGACTGGAGCAATGGACGGAAAGATTTCAACGGGGCTGAGCGATCTCGACGTCGACAGCAATTTATGTCCTCTCGCTTGCTTTCTTTCTTTCTTTCTTTCTTTCTTTTCTCCCAAACACGCCGCAGTCCTCCTATCTCGAGTGCCTTCTTTTTTTCTTCACTCGGGATGTGGGCGCCAATCATGGCGCGATGGCGACGTCTGTGGCGGAGAGACCTTAGCTTGGCTGCTACTACTGGGTGGAGGAATGGAACGGAAGAGGCATAATGGCCGCGTGGGTTGTGATAGTGGCCCGGTAGCGGTAGGCCATGCACACCACTCGTCTTCGACATTATTCAAGTGCTTTTTTTTCCTAAAAGTTTTATAGGATCTCAACTTCTCAATTCCGATGCAGATAATTACTCCTTCCGCTTTCAAAAATGATGTCGCAAGATTTGTTTAGATTTTTCTGTATATATCGAATATTTTAGAGTATAGATACACGTAAATATTGACAAATCTTTGGCCTCATTTTTTGGATGGAGAGAGAGTATATGGGATGGTGTACCGTGTGCACGATCTTGTACCCTTTTCAAAATAAAAATTACTTGAAGTGGTGGCGATGGTGTATTGTGTGCCTCTAGTCATTAGTCCGGATGGTAATGGCTATCCAATACGGGTACCCACATTAAATAGGAGGGTTTGCTATAGAAAAAAAATCTGCTAGGCTGCTTAGCAGTAAAAAAAATCAAACCCGTCAGGTCTAGCAGAGGCGGGTATGGTGGTGCCAAACCCGCACACCCACATGACATGAGGATGGCCCACATGTCATTGTCTTGATGCAACCCTAAGAGCACATGATTGCACGATCCGACCTATCCGAGTTAATAGATAAAGCCACCACTTTAGCAGCAAAATTTACTGTTTTGTACTACCTCCATCCCAAGGCTTAAGGCATATAACTTTTTTGAAAAATCAAGTCATGTAAAGTTTGACCAAACTTTTAGAAAAAACTATCAAGAAATTACTATATTTTTTAGATACCATGTGAAAATATGTTTCATGATGTATCAAAGGGTATGGATTACGTAGTGTAAATATTAATATTTTGCTCTAAAAATTTGGTCAAACTTTAGTTGGTTTGACTTTTCAAAAAAGTTATATGCCTTAAGCCTTGGGACGGAGGTAGTACCACTTTACGTTTTTGGTACCAAAATCTACCAGGTTTTTTGCCGGTTGTCTCAAAAATCACACTAATTCGCATCTAAATCCGAATTGACACTGGTTCTGACAGCTCAGGCCCACCACCAGAGCTGACGTGGCACCCTGGTGGATGGCTCTCGGCACGTCCGTTACGTCCGTTAACGGCGCACGGGCCCCACCATCGCCCACCGTTTGTCCGAAGAAAACTGGTGGACCGTTTAGGTTTTCCGGTCAGTTCCCCCACGCGCGTCGTTTTCCTCCCTCCCAACTCTAGTACCGACGATGGCGGCGGCGACCCCCGATGATGGTGGCGGCGGATGGAGCGGAGACGCAGAGAGCTCCGCACGCATACCCCCTTCTAGTCCGTCTGCGGGGTGCGGTGGCACGCTAGGCGGGGCTGCTTCTGCAACAACGGTTTCGCGGTCGTCGATGCAAGCGACTGCGACATTGTCGCCGGAGGCTAGGTCGTCGGCTGCTCTGGCGCGGGCGATGATCTCTTCACCCTTGAAAAGCAGTCACCGTTGGGCCTCCTCCTTCGGCGGCGGTGTAGAGTAAGTCACTGAGCTCAATCCATTCCAAAGATCTGCCTTGCGTGCTTAGATTTGCTTAGATTTAGGAAGATAGGTTATTGCTGAGTCTGGCATCAGTAGATGAATTTAGGAAATTTAGTTCAGTGTAGCTGAATTTAGTTTAGCAGAATGAAGGAAATATGCCCTAGAGGCAATCATAGAGATGATTGTATTTCATGTGTATCCATGAGTTTTTATAATGTTCCTTGAATATCCATATACCAGGCAAGTTGTATTGATTGGCAATTATGTGAATTGTTTGTGAAACTCTTTACTTGTATGGTTATCTAATAATTGTCTCTAGTTGGAGTTCATGTGAGTACACACGTGAATATTAGACTAGCACATCAATTGGTTGATGACTATGTTTCGCAAGTCATAGACATGGAGATGTCAAACCAATGATGTGGACACATATTATGAACATGGGACCCAACTTGAGACTTGCAATAATTCTTGCAGCTCTCTACACATCGTGTATGTTTTGTCCTTAGATCTGAGATTGTCGCATGTACTTGAGATGTGGATCGACCTACTTTGGGGCTATCAAACACTACTCCGTAACTGGGTAATTATAAAGGTAGCTTTCGGGTTTGTCCTGATACATGCTACAAGGCATCGGTCAATCAAGATGGGATTTTCCCCTCTCTATTTGAGAGAGATATCTCTGGGCCCCTCGAGTGATCGGATCCAGAAATACATGGCCGTGCTACATATGGTTAAGAGTTAACCTAGTAAAGGGATTCTGAATCACAGTATCGAGAAAGAGAGGTCAGCTTAGAGCTAGACCAAATATCGTGAGGCAAAGGGAAAAACATGTACTCAACCTTGTGATGGTTCGTCCGAATATCTTTATATGCGTTTAGGAGTTGGCACGTCTTGCTAGAGGCCGCTACCAACTATTGACAGAGTAAGTGTACTCGTGTCATGTCTATACGTGTATGAACCTATAGGGTCACACACTTTAGGGGCTAGAAGCCTAATAAGGATTGGATACGAATTAGACCAGGCTTAGGCTGCTAATGGGCTGCTAATGTAGAAGCCCACCAGGGATGCCTATATAAGAAAGAGTGAGGCGAGCTGAATAGGGTTGAGCATTCCACTCAGCCGCCACTCCTCTTCCGCCTGTGTTGCACGTGCAGACCTAGCAGTCTGGCGTGTGACGGCTTCCACTCCGGACGTGTGGATACCTCAGAGGTGCTGCAGCTGTAGCACTTGGACGAGTCGCGCAAAGGGGAGCTGCTCGTGGGACGAGGACGAGGAGGAGACGTAGAACATCTATACTACCCCGATGTGCTTCATCTAGTTCCGCAACTGCGTGTCTAGTGGTAATCCCGTGATCTATGACAATAGTATTCCTGGTTGACGCGGTAGAAAATTTTGATTTTACGCTAGTATAGCCTACTCGTTCCCCTTCATAGAACTCCTCTGCAATTTAGTTCAGCGTAGCTGAATTGTAACTCCTCTGCAATTTATTTCAGTGTACCTGAATTGTAACTCCTCTGCAATTTAGTGTAGCTAAATTTAGTTCAGTGGAACTATAACTCCTTTGCAGTTTAACATCTACCTTTTTAGGAAATATTTAACTAACCATTGTTTATTTTAATTATGACAGTCTAGCATGTCATTTACTTGGGTCATGCAGTAGTTAAGTAGTTTTAGTACCTATTAAATAGAACTATAACTCCTATGCAATTTAACAGCTACCTTTTTAGGAAATAGTTAACTAACCATTGTTCATTTTAATTATGACAGTCTAGATGACAATGTTTGGGAGATCAGATTTAACTTTCCTGGTGAGGACAACTTGGAAAGGACCTTATGCATATCAGACATAACCAAGCTCAATTTGCTAGCTTTGATAGAAGCTCATGATTATGACATAAGAGACAACATGTATTATGTTAAAGAGAAGGGAAAAGGAAAGAATGGAATGGAGCTATTGATAGCATGACCCAAGTAAATTACATGCTTGACATGTATGAGGAGGAGGTGCTGAATATCACTGTACTAAAGAAGGATGCTATCTGTCCATCATATCTTAACATTGATGATGTAGAGGCAGAAATAGTGATTGAGCCTGTGCGGTTTTCAGTTGACAGTGAAGGGGTCAATTACATATCAGGTGATGATGCTGACATTGTTCCTGCAGCTGTAGACTTCTCAGATGTGTTGTTGTTGGGCACACAACAGAGCTCCAATTTTCCTAAGAGAAAATAAATTATCCATGTTGATGTGGTGTCAGATGATGATGATTTCTTCTATCCTTGTCAGTATGACCCTGAGGAGCACAATAGGAAAGTCAGAGAGGAATTGGAGCTAATACAGAAATTGAAGAGAAAGAAAGAGGAGAAAGAACCACACCCTGAGTACGTAGACATACTCAAGAAGATGCACTTTGAAGGGGATACTGATGTGGAGGAAATGTTTGAGCCAGAATAAGTTGATAGTGACAGTGATGCTGAGGACATTCAAGAACCAGATTATTTCCTCCCCAAAAAAATGAAGCCATCCAGGCTAGGACCAACTAGTAGAGCTCATCATGAGTTGGAGGAACCAGAAATGGCAGATTTTTTACCATCTAGTGATGAGGAGAGTAACCTAGGATATGTGGGAGACATTGATGATGATGTCAGTGTACCTAAATTCAAACTACAGTCTGGCAAGAAGAGGAAGTTAAAGAAGTTGAAGAAACGGATGTGGTATGATCCAAATAGTGTTGACCCTCATGTTCAATTCTGCATTAAGTTGTTCTTCAAAGGTGTGTACCAATTCAGAACAGCACTTAGGAGTTACCACATTGCCCATCTCCGGAACTTCCATTATCACAGGAATTATAGTGATAGAATGATTCTTTGGTGCACTAAAGAAGGCAATAAACAAGGTTGTAAATTCTTTCTCGCAGCCTCCAATGTTTCCCATGAGAAGATCTTTTGCATAAGGAAGTTAATGCCCCAACACATATGCATACCTCATGGTGAGAACACAAAAGTATCCTCACTGTAAATCTTGGCCAAATTTTCTGCTACAATTTTCTTCGAAGTAGCACCAATCCAATTGTGAGCATCAGCTAGTAGACATGCATGTTTCTTCTCCATTTTGTCCTTCTCTTCAGTAAGATCCTTCAGCATCTTGGTATTTTCATACCTCTCATCAATCCTAGCAGAATTGCACTCATTCTACATTGTCCAGAGCTTGTCTAGGGCATTCTTTAGATTGTTAGGCCACTCTCCTGTTGGAGATATGCCCTAGAGGTAATAATAAATGTAGTTATTATTATATATCTTTGTGTTTATGATAAATGTTTACATTCATGCTATAATAGTATTAACAAGGAAACCATTAATACTTGTGTGATTTGTAAACTTAATTTGAAGTCCCTAGTATAGCCTCTATACTTCACTAGCTTGTTGGTTGATTGATGATGTGGTTTCTTTGTCATGAACATTGAGATGTTATCAACAACAAGATCATATCGTTAGGAGAATGATATGGTGGACATACTCCTATAGATAAGCGTAGCATAAAGATCAAGTCATTTCAATAGTTCAATTGCTATATGCTTTCTGATACATAGTAACCTAATTCCTTCGACCATGAGATCATGCATATCACCTTTACTGGATGGATGCTTTGATGTCATCAAACACCACCGTAATGAGGTGGCTATAAAGGTGGCATTGAGTGTTCGTAAAGTATTGGTTGAAACACATGGATCAAGAGTGGGATTTGTCCATCCACATGACGGATAGATATTCTGGGCCCTCTCGGTGAAATGTCATCCAATTAGCTTGCAAGCATGTGACTTGGTCACAAGGATCACATATCACGGAACGAGAAAAGAGTACTTATCGATGTGAGGTTGAACTAGGTATGCGGAGATACCGACGATCATAACCTCGGATAAGTAACAAATCGTGAGACAAAGGGAAATTCGTAACGTATGTAAGTGGATCATACGATCGCAAAGTAATCGTAGAAATATGTGGGAGCCATATGAATTTCAGATTCCTCTATTGGTTATTGTTGAGAAGTGTCTCGATCATGTCCGCATAATTCACGAACCGTAGGGAGACACACTTAAGGATTCGACGTTGTTTGAGTAGTTATTGTATTATGATAAAGAGACCGTATGTTGTTCGGAGTCTCGGTTGGGATCCGGGATATCACGAGGAGATCCGGAATGGTCCGGAGAATAAGATTCATATAAGGAAAGTCCCGTTTGGGAGTTGGGGAATGGTTCCGTGTTTTCATCGGGAACATTCTAGAAGGTTCGGAATGTCCGGCACTCGGAGGGAAGGGTACATGAATGTGTCATTACATATTGGAATGATTGCATCATGTACTAAGTGTTCTCGCTGTCCAAAATAAAGGGTTTATTTAAATCCTAAATTGAAAAGTCAAACGGCTAGTTTGAAAGTCAAGCAAGTTTTGGAAAGTGGAAAGAGGAGAAGTGGAAACCGAGTTGGGGAGGGATTCCTCCTCCTGCAGCCGCCCACCTCAAGGCGAGTTGGGAGGACTCACTCCTCCCATGGCGTGGCCAGCCCTCCCACCTATATAAGGAGGCGGGGCTCCTCCTATGACACACACAAGTTCCTATCCTCTAATCTAAACCCTAGATCTAGACCCCGGTTTAGAGCTATTCGGTTTAGAGCCTTCTAATTGGTTTAGAGCCTTCTAATTGGTGTGTCTAATTACTAGACCACTAATAGCCTTTCTCATAAGCTCCACCATACTCGCACCGGCTTAAGGCGAAGCCCTGCGGGATCTCCCCTCTACCTCCGGTACCACGCCGTTGTGCTGCCGGAATCGCGAGGAGAGTGCTACAACCTCCGCTGCCTGCTGGAACAAGGGAGAGGAAGGTCTTCGTCGAGTACCGAACGTGTGACCGACTGCGGGAGCGCTGCGGGAACGCGGCGTTGGAAGGATCGTCTACGCGATCTTGAGATCGGAAAGAGTACGACTACATCACCCACGAGAATCTGCTCTCGTTAACCGCTTTGGAATCTTCGAGGGTGAGTTCCACTATCGACTCGTTGCTACAATCTAGTAGATAGATCTTGGCTTGTTTGTTTGTATGCGATAGAAAAATTTTGTTTTCCATGCTACGAACCCCTACATCTCCATCTACCCAAGACTGGAAGGCACAGATCAACACTTACTACACATATTTTTTTGGATGCAATAAGTTATAAGAAACATGAAGTGTATAAACTCTATAGCTAATTGGTTACACTGGCTACACTAAGTAAATTAATTGTCCTGGTACTACCATGTACAATTTTCAGAAGTGGATAGATTCAATCGTATTGGAGACATAGTTGCTACAATCAGATTGGTTTAAGTTAATCATATTTGTACATGGTAGTAACTAAAAGTGGCAACATCATCAGAAGTACCATGTACAATGTTACTAAAAGTGGATAGTAATCATATTGGTACATGGTAGTAATTAAAAGTGGCAACAATCATCTGAACCGTGTACAATGTTCAGAAGTACATTATCTGAATAACATGTGCTACAATCATTTGCATTTCCATTGTAACTAAGATTGGCAACAACATCATAAATCCAGAAAAACAACTGACTCTGAATGAATGACACACCACAACAGGGGCAATAGCATCCTACTCTAAATATTTGCATTGCCATTATAACTAAAAGTAACTTACATAATTCTCAATTTGACACAGGTAGAATTTCTTGATGTGTGTTCCTTCGAAAGCAACACACTTGCATGGCTCCAGTTTGTGGTAGCGGCAGAGCTCGTTGCACCCAACCACTATGCCGCAGAAAGCGGGGTCATCCATGGTGTCAGGGGTCAGGTCCTAAAAGGGAGTTGAATCGACTCAAATCGAGCTAAATCAAACAAAAATATCAAAACAGGGATGAACCCTAACCCTAAAACCAGGATCGGAGCAATACTTACCCCTAAACCGGTGGTGCTCGACGAAGAGCCGTCGTGGCAGCTGGGCATGGCAAACGGGTGGCGCGAACGGGCGGCGACAGCGGTGCGAAAGGATGGCGGAGGCAGAGCGAACGGGCGGCGGCGAACGCGCGACAGCAAACGACACGATTGAGCGGGGGTCAACGGACCATGCCCCCCTTATCCACAGTGGGCGGTGATGGGGCCCACGCGCTGTTAACGTGTGTAACGGGCGTGCCGGGAACCGTTTATCGGGGGTGCCACCTCAGCTCTGGCGGTGGGCCCGAGCTGTCATAACCAGCGTTAATTCGGGTTTAGATGAGAATTGGTGTTTTTTGAGACTACTGACGAAAAATCCGGTACATTTTAGTATAAAAACGTAAAGTGATACCAAACAATAATTTTTGCTATTAAAGTGGTGGTTTTATACTATTAACTCGACCTGGCCCCACCCCCACGATCATTTCCAACTTCCTACACAACACCGATCTCTGCCTCTCTCTAGTCTCCCTCGGTCTCTTGCGGATCTTTTGAAGGCTTGGTACGATAATTTTTCATATATTTACTACGACAAGCTTTATTAAGACAAGTTTTGTCCTGGTCTGTTCATGGAGGGGGACAACTCGTCCTTTCGGTTTGCACTAGTGTTCGTAGCCATTGGTAGGTGATGAATCGTAACGTCGATGAACCAACGTAAATACAGGCCAGATCGGAAGCTTCTCCCACTGGTGTGCATTTAGAACGTGAATCTTGAGAAATAAAAGAGCATCACGGCGCCCAGGACGGTGTTGTGTTTTCAGTTTCGCAACACAAGTAGTGTACGTGCGAGTAACGTGACTGGGTGAACTATACTATGTTCCGCGAGGGACCACTATACTATGGTTCTGACACTATATTAAGCCTACTATGTGCATTTGCGATTTGTTATACTAGGAAGGAAAACAATCCAGACGAATGATGAGCATGCACCGATCGACTAAAGAAAGGAGCAGTCCGTGTGTGCATGGGAGGACACAGCTGTGCACGAGCTCAGATCAGATCAGATCAGGTGTGTCCGCGTGTGCTTGCCTGCCTGCCTGCCTGTGACCTGTGTACGGTGTACGTGGTGCGGTGATCTCACTTAAATTCTGCTTAAATATACAGTGGAAGACGATAGATCTACAGTAGAAAAGAGAGGAGAACAAAGTACTCCCTCTCGCTCAAATTTCTCTAATGTATCTAGCACTAAAACTGATTAAATGATTTATTTCTCCGTTTGAAATATAAATGTCTTGCTTTGTGAAGGAGATTGATCTGCTTGTTTTAGTGTCTAGGTTCACTCCAAATCTAGATGAATCTACACACTAAAAGAGGTCTAGGTACACTCCATTCACAAAGCTAAAACATTTTATATTTTGAAACGGAGGGAGTACCTAGTAGATGAATCTAAGTCAGCTAATATAGTCCCGAGGGAGTAGTACAAACCTTGAACAAGACAGCTTCCTTCCTTGAGTGCACGGCCGGGCTTTTCTACGATATGTTGAGTTGCGTGTGAAGGAGCGGTGATGTTTCCCATACGCGGCACCCTCACACGCATATTGGTGAGTGAGTGAGTGAGTGAATAACGACAGTGGCATCTTCATCATAAGAAAAAGAAGCGAGGACAACGTACTGGTCGTCGGAGACAAAGTTGTGTCCTGATACACGGACGGGGTGGCAGCGTGGCATCTACATTCCCCTCGCGGAAGGACAGCCCCTACTCCGCGGACGGCTGACCCCTGTCTGTCTCACTCTCACGAGAGTGAAATGAGAGGCTGGCTTTCAAGAATTAATGTATCAACCGTGCACCAGACAAATCACAGGTTGGCCGTGCACGTTGAGGTTTGCAAGTTGGACTGTGGTCGAACCATCTGCCCCCCCTGCGTGCGGGAGGTCTCGGTTGGCTCCACGCGCGCCTGCGTGGCGTGGCTTGGCCAGCGGTGCAGTGCAGACGCGTGTGGATCATCATCAGAGTTTGCGGCTTGCAAGCAGCGACCGCACCGTACGTGGCCGGCCACTTGCGCCAGTTGATCGCCAGCGCCAGCTCCAGATCGTGAAGCCGGAGCAAGGTTTCTGTCTGTGGTTCTTCGGCTCTTCTTCTTCGCTTGTTCGCTGTCCAACTTTTCTCAGTTCAGCTCTTCTGCTGCAGTCTGCAGATTATCCAAGCCGAGGCGCATGTCCAGCCCGTGACTGATACTGGGCCTACCATTTCTCTCTACTGCCCAGACTCGATTGCCTGTGAGCAAATCAGCTGCCCATCCGAGGGACTTTAGCAGGGTATATACCCGCTGGTGTTACCAGTGAAGCTTTGGCACAAAACGTGAGTCGGCTACCAAAAAAAAAAACTTTTCTTTCGTGTAGCTTTTCATTTCTCTTCTTCTTATGCCAACAGAATATTGCTAGATAATCACAGAAAAACGTTTCCAGCTTCGCGACTCCTAGGCTGAAACTAAAGTAATTCTTTGTGTGCAAAAATTGAGGTTCTTCTTTGTACAGTAAGAAAATTGAGATTTTTATGATAGCAAAACATGACATTGTTTTCAATGTTGCACTAGATTACCATGCGAGTTTAGGTTCACCGTCTTTTTTTTTACCTCTGAACACATCGTAATCAAATAGGTAGATGTCAAGTCCCTTAGGGTTAGGGTGTGGTTCCTCGGCAGCGAGGCTATGGTGGCCATGGCGACAATGTACGGCATGAGAATATGATTTTCCGTCCACCTCGTTGATGGTGGTCTCGCCGATGGTGTAGGTGAGGGTAGGGGATCGTCTCTCCATGTTCTTGATCATCGTGCAACTTAAAAAAATTGTATCGTTTTTCAGTTGCAACCTTGTAACTCATTAAATTTCTAGTTACAACCTACTTGCAACTTATGTGTAACTCGCACACTGCACGAATCACGATGTATATTCAATGATGAGAAAGGCGACTGAGACATAGCTAAAAATCAAAAGTCTGATCTCTAGCAAAACCGATTTTGTATAGACCTCAAAAAGTATCTTCTCACTACAAAACTTTGTGTGAGACATACCATGTCTGCGTGCACACCCTGGATTTCGTTTCCCAATTCTTCAATATTTTTAAATTTATTTAGAAATGCATTTTTTTATAATATGTGCATTTAGACCTAGAGCCAAATCATCTGAAAGGGTGTCCGGCCCAATTGCCCCAATCACGATCACCCCGGCGATTTCAACGGGGCTCAGCGGTCTCGACCTCGACAGGGATTTATGTCCTCTGGCTTTCTTTCTTTCTTTCTTTCTTGCCAAACACGCTGCAGTCCTCTCTTCTCGAGTGCCTTCTTTTTCCTTCCCATGGGGTGTGGGCGCTCATCATGGTGCGATGGCGATGTTTGTGACCGAGAGACCGCACGATTGTTGCTCCTAGTGAGAGGAGGAAATGGAACGGGAGAGGTATAATGCCGGCGTGGGTGGTGGTGATAGCTCGGTAGTAGGGATGCAAATGGGTAACCTTTAGGGCATCTCCACCGGGCGGATCCAAACGGTCCATTTTTGTCCGTTTGGGTCGGGCCGTGATCACTTTGGGGTTGTGGTCCGGCCTGTCCGGCCAACCGCGCCCAGCGGCGCGACCCATCTGTCCGTGCTTGCCAAAAAAGCCTTTTACCGACGCTCGCGCCAGTGTATTTTCAGTGTGTTCCTGCCGTCTCGCCGCCTCCCGTCTTTCTTTCCCGCCGATTCCCGTCACTTCTAGGCATTTCCTGCCGCATCCAGGCGCACCCATAAAAGGGGAATCCATCCGAGGTAGGCAGAACCAGAAATCCCAGCACCCACAGACCTCCATGCATGGCTGTCCGTATCGCCGCACTGGCCTCCCTGGCAACCCCGACATCCTCCCAGAAATCTCACCCCCAGAGCGCCCGTTGTCGTCATGGTGGCCGGACCCGCCAGAGGAACCGGACATGCTGCCGCCTCCGATTCTGGGGCGCCCGCAGGTATATAGGCTGAGGTTAAACCACCGGTGGCGCACTCACTACAACTACAACAAGACCACCGGCAAGCCTTTCTTGTGGGAGGTGATGGACCACGTCTTTCTACCGGAGCACCGATAGCGTGTTGCGCTTGCAGACATGCACTACGAGCTCCAGGAAGCGGTATAAGCCAATCCTGACGACGCGTACCTGCGTGTCCGCCTCGCCCAAGCTGTAGAGGAGTTGCAGACACAGGAAGTGATCTACCGCTCTCTCGCAGAAGAATGGGGGCTCACCGACCCGCCGACGCCAGCGCCGTAGGTGGCGCATAGTAAGAATGTTGGTATAGGCTTGTAAAATATTTGAATAAAAACTTGTCATTGCAAATGGCCGATGCTCACATTGCAAATTTCATTCCAAACACGATACATCACGAGTACACATCCTAGTCTAGTGCATCCTGCTCGTCGGAGTCGGAGTCGGAGTCGGAGTGGTAGCAGTGACAACACATGCATATGGTGTCATCAAAGACGCTGACGGTGAGCATGGCTTCGTACTTGAAGAAGATAAAGTTGCCGACTTAGATCCGGTGTCGGCGGGCGAACTCCTCCCATCCGTTAGCGATGAACATCTGGCCGAGGCGGTCGAACAACACCTCCATCGGCCACGCGCGGGTAGTGACACCGGCCGCCCGCAGCATGACCTGCTGGGGCTCTACGCCGTCGACCAGCGACACAGATTTACACAGAAGGAGTATCCTGTCCCGCGCCATGCCCGAGTGGATGGTCACGGCGAACTTGAAGCCAGCGAGGCTAATGTCGATGGGTTCGAGCTCTGGCGATGACAGTTGTGAGGGAAAGCATGGCGGCGCACAGTTATACGTTGCTAACATATCCATAATTTTTGATGTTCCATGCTTGGTTTTATCTACTTTCTTATGTTTTGTCCACACTTTGGAGTACTTTCTTTACACTTTCTTGTACTAACCTATTAACAAGAGCCACAGTGCCAGCTGCCTGTTTTCTGCTGTTTTTGGTTCCAGGAAAGTCAGAAAATGAATATTCTAGGAATTGGACGGGACAAAAGCTAAAGTCAGTTTTTCACCGAGGGACACACGGAGCCAGAATACAAGACGAAGAGGGGCCAGGGGGCCGCCACACCACCTGGCCGTGCGGCCAAGCTTGGCCCGCGCTAGGGGGTGGTCTGGCCACCCCAGGCACCCCCTCGGCCTTCCCTTTCTCCTATAAGATGCCTCCGATACAGAAACCCTAAGTACCCGATCAAAGTTCCACGAAAGAGTCTGTAGCCACCGTCATCTCCATCCCTAGATCGGGAGGGATCTGAAGCTCTTCCCGGCACCCTGCCGGAGGGGAGAATTCACCCTGGAGGCCTTCTTCATCACCATTGAAGCCTCCGGTGTGATGCGTGAGTAGTTCATATCTGGACTACGGGTCCATGTAGTAGCTAGATGGCTGGTTCTCCTCCTTTTTGCTATCATGTTTAGATCTTGTGAGCTCCGTCACCATTGAAGCATTCAAGCCTCCTATTTGTAATTCTACATGTTGTGTTTGCGGGTATCCGATGGATATTGAGATGCTATTTCAGATTGATTATTGATTCTATCATGTCTTTGTTATTTGTGATCTTGCATGCTTTCTGTTGTTAGTAGCTATCTTGGCCAAGTAGATGCTAGCAACTCCAAGAGTTAGTATTTATGCTCGATAGTGGGTTCATGCCTCTAGTAATCTGGGGAAGTGATAGAAATCTCTAAGGTACTAGATGTGTTGTTGCTACTAGGGAGAAAACAACAATCCTTTGTTCATAGAACAATCGTATTGTTTACTTTACATGCAATGCGTAATGCAATTATCTGTTGCTTGCCACTTAATACTGGAGGGGGTTCGGATGATAACCTGAAGGTGGATTATTAGTCATAGATGCAGTTGGATTACGGTCTATGTATAATGTTGTAATGCCGAATTGAATCTCAAAGGAGTCAAGATGAGTGGTATATGCTTTATCGATGTTTGTCAATTGCCCCGCTGTAATTTGTTCACCCAACATGTCATCTATCTTAAGGAGAGTCACCAGTAGTGAACTATGGACCCCAGTCCTTTCTTTTATCAGCAATCTACAATCAACTGTTTACTGCTTTCTGTTTACTTTCTGCAAACTATTACTTTCTTCCACTCGATACGTTTAATCCTTTGTTTTTAGCAAAACCGGTGAGATTGACAACCTCATCGCAAGTTGGGGGCAAAGTTATGTGGTTGTGTTGTGCAGGTCTCCACGTTGCTGATGGCACCGGTAGTGCGCCCTGCCAAAGTTCAGCTAGCAACACATTTGGGGTGTTTACTTGCTCCTACTGGATTGATAACCTTGGTTTCATAACTGAGGGAAAACTTGCTGCTGTGCTCATCATACCTTCCTCTTGGGGTTCCCCAACGGGCTCGATATATTTTGGGCTAAGCAACTGATTTTCTGGCACCATTGCCGGGGACTCAAGGACATCTTCACAAGTGGAGTCCCTTATAACCAATCTCTTTACTTTGTTGTTTTTGTTTTGCTTAGTTTACTTTTGCCATGTTTGCTTGTTTCTTTATCAAAAACACACAAAAATTAGTTCTACTAGTTTGCTTTCTTGTTTAAAAACACACAAAAATGACTACTCTGGAAATACTAAGTTGTGTGACATCACTAGCACAAACAACAATAATTTTATGAGCACACCTATTGCTCCACCTATTCCTGAAGCTACTTTCTTTGAAATTAAACCTGCTTGACTCAATCTTGTTATGAGTGAACAATTTTCTGGTATTGGTAATGAAGATGCTGCTTCTCATCTAAATAACTTTGTTGAACTTTGTGAGATGCAAAAGCATAGGGATATAGATGGAGATATCATTAAGCTTAAATTGTTTCCTTTCTCTTTGAGAGGAAAAGCTAAAGAATGGTTGAATTCCTTAACTAGGAATAGTATTTATTCTTGGACTAAATGCAAAGATGCTTTCATTGGAAAATACTATCCTCCTGCTAAGATTATATCTATGAGAAGTGAAATAATGAAGTTTAAACAAGCTGATAATGAACATGTTGCTCAAGCTTGGGAAAGAATGAAATCTTCGGTACCTACTTTGCTCAATCTTGTTATGAGAGAACAATTTTCTGGTATTGCTAATGAAGATGCTGCTTCCCATCTAAATAACTTTGTTGAACTTTCTGAGATGCAAAAGCATAGGGATATAGATGGTGATATTATTAAGCTGAAATTATTTCCTTTTTCTCTTTGAGAGGAAAAGCTAAAGAATGGTTGAATTCCTTAACTAGGAATAGTATTGATTCTTGGACTAAGTGCAAAGATGCTTTTATTGGAAAATACTATCCTCCTGCTAAGATTATATCTATGAGAAGTGAAATAATGAAGTTTAAACAACTTGATAATGAGCATGTTGCTCAAGCTTGGGAAAGAATGAAATCTTTGGTAAAGAATTGTCCCACTCATGGACTGACTGCTTGGATGATCATCCAAACTTTTTATGTAGGATTGAACTATTCTTCAAGGAACCTATTGGATTTAGCTGCTGAAGGTACCTTTATGACCATCACTTTGGGTGCTGCAACAAAACTTCTGGACAATATGATGGTTTATTATTCTGAATGGCATACTGAGAGAGCTCCACAAGGTAAGAAGGTCAATTCTGTTGAAGACACCTCCTCCTTGAGTGATAAGATTGATGTTATTATATCTATGCTTGTTAATGGGAAAGCCCATATTGATCCAAATAATGTTCCTTTAGCCTCTTTGGTTGCACAAGAAGAGCAAGTTGATGTGAACTTTATAAGAAATAACAATTTTAGCAATACTGCCTACAGGAATAATTTTGGTAACAATAGTTATAGGCCATATCGTCCCAACAATGATATTGCTTATGGAAATTCCTATAACAATAATAGGAGTGCTCCCTCTGAACTTGAAGTTATGCTTAAAGACTTTATTAGTAAACAAACTGCTTTCAATAAAACTGTTGAGGAAAAACTCTCTAATGCTGAAAGAAATATAGCATCATTGGATGAAGCTCAATCTTGTTTGAATAAAATGGCTGCTAAACCTGAAACTATTGATAATCCCTTTGCTGCTACTAATGCCATACAAGTAAGAATTGATGAAAATGTTAGACTATTAGCTGAATTGCATGCTAAGTGGGAAAGAGAAGATGAAATTGCTAGAAACATTAGTGTTTCTACTATCACTACCACTAGTGTTGAGGCTAGTAACAACTCTACTACTTTAGATGATAGTTATGATTTTGATCTCGATGGTTGCAACATCTCTGAAGTTATTAAGTTCCTACAAAAGCTTGCTAAAAGTCCTAATGCTAGTGCTATGAATATGGCCTTTACAAAACACATTACTGATGCTCTCATAAAAATTAAAGAAGAAAAGATGAAACATAAAGCTTCTATTCCTATGAAACAAGAAGATGGTTGGGAACCCATCATTAGTATGAAAGTGAATGATTTTGATTTCAAAGCTTTATGTTATCTTGATAGTAGTGTTTCTATTATGCCTAGAAGGATTTATGATATGCTTGATTTGCCACCATTGGAAGATTATTATTTGAATGTCCCACTTGATGATAATGCTAAAAAGAAACTCATGGGGAGTATAAATGATGTTCTTATTATGGTTAACAATGCCTATGTCCCTGTTGATTTCTATGTTTTGGATGTTGAATGCAATGCTTCTTGTCTTATTACTTTGGGAAGACCTTTTCTTAGAACTGTTGGTGCCATTATTGATATGAAAGAAGGAACCATTAAATATCAACTTGCACTCAAGAAAGGTATAAAACACTTCCCTAAGAAGATAGAGAAGATTTTTTTTGCCTCTCCTATGAAAACAAAATTTGCTCTTAATGCATCTTCATTTGAGAAAACTTGATTCTTTTTCTTGCTTCTTATGCCTAACTTAAAGGTGTTAAAGAAAAGTACTTATTGGGAGATAACCCAAAAGTTTTAGATGAGTCTTGGAAGTTATTAATTCCATAATAACTGCTCCTTATCCTTTTTATTTGCTTTTTGTGCCAAGAGTAACCTCTAATGAGAGAGAAGTAATGATTGGGAAAGTTGCTGTCCCGAAACAGATTTATGTGCTTCACCGTAAAAATTCCTGTAAAATCTCTGTACGTCGTTTTGAGGCGTGAATTTTTGTGCTTCTGCCCCAGGTTGTTATATAAATTTCATTAGTTCAACACTTTTCGATTTGAGGAACAGAAGGTCTTCGAAAAAATTCGTCTTTACCTTCTGGTCTGTTTTGACAGATTTCTGCCATTATTTGCATTTGCTTCTTGTTGGTTCCTTTTTGAGTTCTTTTGGGGAATTGAGCTTTTTGAGGGAAGTTCTACAGTAGCTTGTGTTTTAATGGAAGTTTCATTGGTGTTGAAACTGAACCTAAAGACTTATTATCTTGAGTGCACTAATGTTGCTAATAAAGATTGTGTGAAGTTTTGTATGAAGGAAAAATTTCAGGTGTATGGAGAGAAGGATGTAATGAGACGAAGAATGGACTAAAGATCAAGATTGGGAATGCCACCCCATGTCACCCCAAGAAATATTCAAGAGGTACAAGTGTCAAAACTTGGGGATGCCTTGGGCATCCCCTTCTTCATCAATAAAAATTCCAGGTTTTCCAAACACTTCATTTTTGTTGTTTCATGCACAGTTGTGTTGTTCTTGGAGCGTCTTTGCTTTTTGTTTTTGGTTTTCGTTTGTTTGGTTTGCTTAGTTTGCTGAATAAATTGGTTAACATCAATGGTTGAAAGAAAGAAAAGGATGATCATCATCCACTATGTTGAGACATAGGTTCTATCTTAGTAAACCATGATGATAACTTAGCATAATATGTGATCCAAATAAATAATGTTTAAAAGTGATCAAGTTTGAATCATGGAACGTTGAGCTGAGTTTGTCCACAGTGTCTAGTAGAGAAATGCAGACATGTTTTCCAAATCCATAAAGGATGACATATCTTAGAACATAAAGGGTTATGTTATAAGGGAATATGTTGGAAACTCCTGTAAATACCGATTAAAGTCAAGTAGGAAGCGAGGTGAACAAAGACATCGAAAGTTGCACAGAGTGCACTAGTGTTTCGATGAATACATTTATAATAATAGATAAGGGTACCATCTAAAGTGTTGTATAATGTTATGGCGGGGCTAGTTCGCTTTTAACGTAGAATGATGTGTCCTAGGGCACAGTGCCCATGAGAAAGCCCTCGAGGTTGATCTAACGTCACTGTAGGCTCCTGGAATCAGGCCTCGTTCTGCTGCCATAACGACGATGCATACACACGGATGCTATCATGTGATGATAAAGTATTAATGTCAATCAAGGTGACATTAGTAAGTTGCAAAGGATTTGGGACTGTAGCATGCACCCAAGACTCAACCTCTTCCATGAGCAAGCATGTTCAGGGTACCGGATATATGGTGCCAATGATTGAGAACAAATGCAGCTAGTGTATTTGTACTCTAGTGCAAGTGCGAGACTGTTGGAAATATGCCCTAGAGACAAATAGTAGTAAGGACTATTATCATATTTCATATAGTTTATGATTAAGTTTTATATCATGCTATAACTATATTGAGTGGAAACATCAATACACGTGTGACGAGGGTTTAACTCGTCAATGCCCATTGTTATGGACTTGGGTTTTGGAGAAGGAGGGAGCGTTGGAGACATCTATCGGCTAGCAAACAAGCACACAGGGGACAAAGGATTTACCCAGGTTCAGGCCTCGTAGAGGTCCCTACTCCTGCTTGTCTGCTCGTGGAATTATCGAAGGAGTTGAAAGTTACAATGGTGCGCAGATGCAATCTGGCGAGGGTTGTGAAAACTAGGGTTGCGTGTGTCCTCCTCGCCGCCCCCTCCTAGCCTTTATATAGACATGCTAGGTCTCGGGTAGCAGGTCGAGTCGGTTACAAGTTAGGGTTTTTCCCCTTCAAACTTTCTATCTTTAGCTTCTTCTTGTCCTTCAAGCAATCGAGAGTCCGTAGGTTACTCGAGTCCCTCCATCCGGGCCTTGGCGACACCGTGGGCATGTATGTATTTGGGCCGTATATACCAAGCTCGAGTACCTATAGGGTATACCCATGTCAGTAGCCCCCGAGTGTCCAGTGGAATCACAGATTCGACTGGGGACTTTAGAAGCCTTCGAGTGCCTAAATGAGTACATTTCGATTGCTTTTATTTGTGTCATAAGGATTGTTGATATACGTGCCTGATATAACCGAAGTATCGATATCAGTTAACCACCTTAGGGTGAAACAACGCAATCTACTCGAATTCGAGTCCCCGGACTCGAATCCGGAAAAGTGCTGGTGTAATTCGACTCAGGCCGCGGAGGTCTTACATGAGTCGAATTCCAGTTATATGGGTGTGAGCACTTGACGCGTCCGTCAAGGCATGTTCATTGTGCCTGTAGGCACGGATATGTTTCTGGTAGTGTGCAGTTAAATGCATTGCCAGGCCTTATTCAGGTCTTACCTTCACGCCGTAGGCGCGGCATCCGAATTTTACCATCGCGGAGACGATTCGGGTAACCCAGGAGACGCAGTCTCTTTGTAGGGAAAAATTATGAGGCAGTGTCGCCATGAGTTTCGAGTGTGGATGTTATCAACACACAGTTTTTTGTTCAAATAATCATAGGGTGCGTGACCAGCGCTCCCTATGGGAGTAGCCCCCGAGTGCCTGGTTGAGTCGAAGACTCAGGCAGGGACTAAAGAACTTTTGCGACTGCTGTCGTCTTTTTTCAGTCGATGACCCGGGCAGGTAGTAAAACACCTTTGCGACTACTGTCGTCTTTTGCCTGCTTATTTCAGTCGATGACCTAGGCAGGTGCTAAAATATTTTCGCGACTGCTATCGTCTTTTGCCTGCCTGTTTCCGGCGCTCCCTATGGGAGTAACCCATGTTCATAATCGAACTGTGTTTTGAGTGGTTGGGTTTGCCTTTGTGATTGTCCATGTTCTTGCAACAAGAAAAAGAAAAGTCATAGGGTGCGCGGCCAGCGCTCCCTATGGGAGTAGCCCCCGAGTGCTTGGTGGAGTCGAAGACTCCAGCAAGGACTAAAATAGTCGAAGTTCTCCACTGTATAGCCTTGATGACGTCAGTGCTGACGCTTGTATGACCTTAGTTGCCTGCGTGAGCGATTTTGACGGGACGTGACGAGCGGTGGGCCCCACTTTCTGACTTTGATTTGACTGGGCGTGTGTAATCTTATTTTTAACTGTGCCTCCTCGATTTCCGCGCGTAATGGTAGAAGTAGGGGGACGGTTCGCGCTTCCTCTTCTCCACGTGTCTTACTCGATGCGTGCCACACGTCCAATAGGGTTTTTGTCAGCCGTTGGATTGCATCTTCCAGGGGTTAAGTAGAGATGCCGCGGCGGTAATTTTCCATCTATGTTCTTTCTTCCTTGCTGCCATCGCCATTGCCCTTTGCTTTCCTGCTTTCCTCTGCGCCCATCTTCTCCACGACGCTGGACCAACTCCGTTTGTTCCCAAGCTATTTTCTTCACTCTCATCGCCGCCGCGCAATGGGGAAGAAGAAGGGAGGCGCTGCCGCTGATTCCACAGCCACCCTCGCTGCAGCGAAGAAGAAGGGTGGCTCCGCTGCTGCAGCCACCAGCGCCGTCGCCGCCGGGAAGAAGAAGGTCGTGGGCACCCGCGTGACTAATGGCGCGTGGTGCCCCTCCATCATCAAGGCGTCGGATCTCCGTCTTCTTCGCCAAGACGGAGTGATTTCGGCAACAGTCACCGATTCGCGCATCCCCAGCGTTGAGACCGTTCATGTGCCTCCCGCTGGTTATCGAGTGATGTTTCTTGCATTCATCATTCATGGTCTTTCCTTGCCTCTTCACCCCTTTCTTCGGGGTCTTCTGTGTTTCTATGGGCTCCAGCTCCATCAGCTGTCCCCAAATTCTCTCCTCCACATCACTTGTTTCATCATCATGAGTCCTGGCTCGAATCGAGCCGCACTTTGGTGTTTTCAAACGCATCTTTAAATTGAAGGCCACCCGTCCGCTCCTTAGTTTATGACGTAGGTGGTTGGGAATCCATGTTGACCCATCCGCCACCTACTTCGATATCAAGCTCACCAAGTCTGTCCAGGGATGGAGGGATAGATGGTTTTATGTGCGCGACCAGAAGGCCAAGGACGAGCACTTTGGACTCGCGCCCTTCGATCCCGCGACTCCCTGCAAGAAGATGCGTTCTTGGAAGAACGTGATCATGCCTTCTGAACTCGCGGAGACAGACGTGTTATATCAGCGCGTCTGCGACCTCGAGAGTCGCATAGGCGTAGAAGAGGGAGGCTGCGCCCTTGTCAGAACTTGGCTGCATCGTCGCGTCCAGCCTCTCCAGGCCAGGGTCCATCCCATGTTCCAATGGGGTGGCACTGACGATCCGACTCGCGTGTCTGCTGATGGCATGTCCGCGAGTGAGGTAGATAAGAGAGTGCGACTGGTCACGAAGTACACCCTCAAAGATGTGCTTCCGAACGAGCCAGTCGTTCCTCCATTCGATGCTTCGAATCGTCCTCCCGAGGTACAGTTGCGCTACGTAGTAGCTTATTTGCTCGATTGCATTTTCTTGTTGTTTTTGCTGATCTTTACATTTTGTATGCAGGAGTGGGCGGTGTCGCCTTGCATGCCTCCCCTCCCTGAGGGGATTATTCCTCAAGAAGCATTGGAAGAGGACGAGTCTGAGTCGACTGTCCCTTCTGATGTGGAAGAGGAAGCCCCCGAGTCCGAGAGTCAGAATACTCGCAAGCGTTCGCGTAGCGGGGATTCCGACGCGTCGACTCCTTCCACTCTAGGAGGCGCGGCTGTTGGCGCGGAGTCGCCAATTCCTGCCGTTCCTGTGAGGGCTGTGGCACCGTCTTCTCGTAAGAAGATGCGATTGCCCAAGGAGTCATCGTCGGAGTCGACGGAGGCCACATTTGATCTTGACAGATTTGACTGGTAGGTTTGCTAGTGCCTTCATTCTTCTTTTGTTTTCTTCTTGTTGGCTTTGCCCTGGAGTTTGCCTTTTCTGAGTGCGGATTTTGTCTTGCAGTCAAGAGGCGTCGTCATCTTCTGGCGACGTCGAATTTTTTAAGGAAGCAGGAGTCGCGACCTCAAAAGCCAAGATGAGGTCGCGGCCTTCTCCTCCGGCGGCGGCCCACTCTGGGCATAATTCTTCGAGCTCTCCTCACGTAGGGGGGCATCGAGTAGTTGCTCGGATGACGATTCAGCAATCTTCTTCGGAGTCGTTGGAGGACCATGTAAGTATATCTTTCTTTCTTTTATAATTTGTCAGTCGACGCCTTTATGTTGCCCTCTGCTGACTCCTTGTTTTGTGCGACAGTTCCTTGTAAAGGAGGCCGCACAGGTGGCGGAGCAGGTGATGGCGATAGGTCGCCAGCATGCGATGCTAGAGACGCGTCACCGCGTGGTTGAGAGTGAGTGTTCTATACTTTATTATTTTCGTCTTCTCTATATTTTGGTATAATCGACTGATAGCCGAATTTTGACTGCCCTGTAGCTGAGCATAATGCTTTACTGCGTGATGTCGCCACGCTGGAGAAGACGCTGGCCACAGCTGTAAAGGGGCGTGACGAGGCAATCGCGGCTCGTGATGAAGCCCAGAAGCGCGAAGAGGATCTGCGTGCCTCCTTTGCGGCCAGGGAGAAGTTGTTCGAAGAGCAATCGTTTCGCCGCCAAGGCCCTCTCGGTACCTTTACTTGGTAGATATTTTATTGATGTTCTTCTTCTCCTCAGAGTGCCGGTGGCATTAGAAGTTTGATCCGTGTGTGTATTTTGGTGTAGATGCTGGCTTGAGTTTTAATCCGCGAGCCCTTGGTCGCGATGACGTTCTGGCGGGCGCGGTATCTGCGGTCGAAGACCGTAGCGCTGCTGTCCAAAATACGTTGTCCAGAGCCAAGGCCACCCTGAGTCTCCTCCAGGAGGAGCTGATGCCGAAGGCGGAGCTGGTCGACAATGTGGAGGAGCTGGTGGAGTCACTCGCTGGGGGTGTGCCTGCCACGTACAAGAACTCCCTCCGTGCAGCTGGCGCGACCATGTCCCTTGCCATGGTGCAAGCCCACGGAGTCGTAGTGGATCCCTCTGCGGTGTCGAAGACGATGCCTGTTGGCGCAGATGGTCAGCAGGTAGTATTCGCTCCCTTTGCGACTGCCTGTGCCAAATATGGCCATTCCTTGATAAACACTGTTGCTAAGTATTCGGAGGAGCTCAATCGCGTGAAGAGGGCGGCAAAAACTTCGGCCTCAGGGGCCGGCGAAAAGTCAGTGGCATCTGATACTGCCACGAACTTGATGAAGCCCCCGAGGTCATCAAAGTCGAAGAAGCCAGCTGCTCCGTAGTTAGTTCCTTGTAATAGTTGATGAATTTTGTTCGTTTGATTGGAGAACATGCCTGTTGGCGAATGTAGATACTTTATTGATCCTGAATGCACCTGTTACTTTTGACTTTTGAGTTGGTCGCCTTATTTTGCCTCTGGCTTGATTTTCGGTAGGGTACGTCAAGTGGCCCTGTGGGGGGAACCCCGGACTCGCCATCTTTTGAGGATACAATGACACCACCCTACTCCAGGGTAGAGGAGCTTTCATTGCTTTCGCGACTTCGTGATCACGTTAAGCAGCTGGAGCGTGAGTTGCCTGTGATCCGTGGTAGCGCGGACGTGTGGAAGTCAAAGGCTGAAAAAGCTGCCGCCCGCGAGCAATATCTGCTTGGCGAGGTGACGCAGCTGGGCGACCAGTTTAAGTGTTAGTTTGCTCATCCTCGTCTTTTCCTTTGTAGTTAATCGCAATGGTACGTTGTACTCATGCTGTTGATGCTGCTTCGTGTAGTTGTTAGCGCACGCCATCCGCAGGAGGAGAGGGATAGGGTTGTCATCCGCCTTCATGATCTCACCCAAGAGCAACTTCAGGAGAGTGGATACTTCTGGGTAGATCATGATCGTATGCGATCGCGTTAAGCGACTCGCAGGATCGCTACCGCGAGTGCTGCTCTTTCTGAAGAAGTCGCAGTCGTGTTTGAAGAACATCTACCGGGCGATGTTTCCGCTGGATGATACTCCATCAAGCCTGCTGGCCCTTCTGACGAAATTTCAAGATATGTCTGCGGTTCGCGAGTGTGTGAGGCAGCAGTTGGTGGCTGGTGCCAAGGCTGCCCTCTCCGTGGTGCGTTTGCACAGGCCTGACGTGGATGTCGCTGCCATTGCATCTGGGCCACTGGTGCCACCAGCAGGATCTCCCTGTAACATGGTGCCGCACTATCAGGCGGTGGATCGTCCAACCGAGGAAATCGTCGACTTCTTCAAGGAACAGACTAATGTTCTTCTATTGAAAGGGTAGCCATATATGTATCCTGCATGTAAGTATACTGGTGTTGTAAAGCTCATATATATTTGTAGATAACTTATTGTTGAATGTATACAAATAGCTTTATAAACATGGGGTGCGTTGCACTTATGCGAGTCCTTTTTGTTAGCCTGGCCATCTTTGTATCGTTCCCTTGTCAACCTCAAAAGGGCAGCTGGGTTGAGTTTGTGTTAAGGGGTTCAATTGATGTGCCAGCTACTCAGGATGTCGCGTTGTTGTTCGAAGAACATATGTGTATAGGGTGGCGTAGCCCCCGAGTATGAGAGTTGACAAAAGAAAGGAGACCACAGAGTTTTGGGGCACTTAGCTTTTATTTATTCGGAGAACAGTACGTAGTACAATGTGCGGCTAAGTAGCCATGGCTGAATAGCCTTATTTGCGATGCAAGAGTAAGGAAGAAACGACTAAGGATAGAAGCGTCGCAGTTATGCGACGTTCCAAGGGTTGGAGTATGCGACTCCTGTCTCTAAATCTTAAAGGCGATAGGCGCCACCTGGGATTACTTCTGTAATCACGTACGGTCCTTCCCAGGGGGACTCGAGCTTGAGATGCCCCTGCTGCTTCAGTCGCAGGACCAGGTCACCTTCGACGAAGGATCTTGGGCGAAGCCTTCTGCTATGGTAGTTTCGCAGAGTCTGCTGGTAGATCGTAGATCTTTCTGCGGCGATTTCTCTTGCTTCGTCAAGGAGGTCGACGGAGTCTTCGAGTGCGAGGGATGACTCCTTCTCGCTATAGGCGACTACGCGTGGCGCTTTGTACCGTACTTCGGCGGGTAGTACTGCCTCTGCTCCATGTACCATAAAGAATGGTGTGTAGCCGGTGGCGCTGTTTGGAGTTGTACGCAGGCTCCAGAGTACGGATTGCAGTTCGTTTGGCCAGCAGCCCGTAACTTGTTCGAGTGGCCGGAGGAGTCGCTTCTTGATGCCGCTGCAGACGAGCCTGTTTGCCTTTTCCACCTGACCGTTGGTCTGCGGGTGTGCGACTGAGGCATAGCTGATGTTGATCCCTAGGTTCTCACAGAAATCTTGGAACTCCTTGGATGTAAAGTTCGTTCCGTTGTCGGTGATGATGCTGTGTGGCACGCCGAAGCGGTAGACGATGGACTCGAAGAACTTGACTATGCTGTGCCCCGATTGCTTAGTCACTAACATGGCCTCAATCCACTTGGTGAATTTGTCGACTGCGACCAAGAGGTAGACGTAGCCTCCTTGCGAGGACCTTCGAAGTTTGCCAACCATGTCGAGTCCCCACTGGGCGAAGGGCCGGGCCAATGGAATAGGCCGTAGTTCTGTGCCTGGTGTGTGTGGCTTGTCCACGAATCGCTGACAGGCGTTGCACTTTTGGACTATATCCTTGGCGTCGCGCATGGCCGTGGTCCAGTAAAATCCAGCTCGTAGAGCTTTGGCGACGAGGGCGCGGCTGACAGCGTGGTGCCCGCGGGTCCCTTCATGGATGTCGAGGAGGACTGCTCTTCCATCGGCTAGGGAGACGCATCGCTGTAACATGCCTGTGATGCTGCGTTTATACAGTTCGCCGTTGATAACGGCGAATGCCTTGGAGCGTCGCGCTATGTGTCATGCATCCGTCGGGTCGTCCGGTAGGCGCTTGCTGAGGAGGTACGTAATGTACGGCTGCATCCAGGATTGTTCGATCATCATGACGCTCATTGGTCCCTCGAGTCCTGTGTCGAGCTCCAAGTCATCGATTGTCATTGGCTCATTGGGTGGCGTAGCCCCCGAGTCCGTTGCTACGCTTGTTTTCTTCTCTGCGGCCTTTGGCTTGATGGAGCATTCGTATATGCGCTCGAGAAATACCCCAGGTGGTATGGGTGCGCAGGTGGAGCCTATGTTGGCGAGTGCTTCCGCCTCCTCATTGCTTTCGCAACCTATGTGTCGCAACTCGCAACCATCGAAGTCTCCTTCAAGTGTGTTGTAGAGGTCGCGGTATGCGATCATGTTGTCGTTTAGTGCGTCGCACTCGTGCATTGTTTGGTTGACGACCAGCTTGGAGTCGCCATATATGATTAGCCTCTTTTGGCGCCTGTAGCTTTTGCCATCCTCATCCCGTGTAACAGGGCCTTGTATTCAGCCTCGTTGTTTGAGGCTGTGAACTGCATTCGCAGGACGTACTTCAGCTTGTCCCCTTGAGGCGATGTCAGTATGACACCTTCTCCTGCTCCATCTTTTCTCTTGGACCCATCGAAGTGCATTGTCCACAGGTAGGACATGTCTGGCTTGTCCGGGAGTTGGTTTTCCATCCAATGTACGAGGAAGTCCGGGAGAACTTGCGACTTCATTGCACCGCGCTTTTCGTATGTGATGTCTCGTGGAGACAGTTCGATTCCCCATGTGCGACTCGCCTGTGGGCGCCGTGGTTATTGAGGATATGTCCCAATGGGGCGCTGACTACCACGATTGGGTGTTCTGAAGTAGTGGTGCGATCGGGCGGTCATAAAGACGCCGTATGCCAGCTTCTGAGAGTGCGGGTACCGCTGTTTTGTTGGCGTGAGGACCTCGCTGAGGTAGTATACCGGGCGTTGTATGCTGTGGACCTTGTTTTCCTTGACCCGTTCGACGACGAGCACTGTGCTACCCACTTGGTTGGTGGCGGAGATGTATAGCAGCAGTGGTTCCCTTTCTCGTGGAGTTACCAATACTGGCGAGGTGGATAGCAGGCGCTTGAGGTCTTCGAATGCTTCTTGCGCTTCATTGGTCCACTCGAATTTTTCGGTTTTGCGGAGGAGCTGATAGAAGGGCAGTGCCTTTTCTCCCATTCGTCTGATAAATCGACTGAGGGCCGCGATTCGCCCAGCTAGTTGCTGAACGACTCTTATGTTCTTTGGCTTCTCCATGGCCAGTATGGCCTTTATCTTTTTCGGGTTTGCCTCAATCCCTCTCGCGGAGATGAGATACCCGAGCAGTTGCCCAGAGGGTACGCCGAAGGCGCATTTGTCCGGATTGAGCTTTATCCGGTAGCGATCGAGGTTGGCGAAGGTTTCGTGCAAGTCGTCGATTAGGAAGGCTTCTTCCTTGGTCTTGATTACTATGTCGTCGACATAGACTTGGATGTTGCGACCAAGTTGCTCCTTGAGGCAAGCCTGCATGCACCTCTGGTACATGGCTCCTGCGTTTTTTAGCCCGAAGGGCATTGTGTTGTAGCAGAACACGCCAAAGGGCGTTGTAAACGCGGTCTTCTCCTGGTCTTCCTCCTTCATTCGAATTTGGTTATAGCCTGAGTATTCGTCGAGGAAGCAGAGGCGCTCACATCCAGCAGTGGAGTCGATGATTTGATCGATCCGTGGTAGCGGGAAGTGATCTTTTGGGCAGTGCTTGTTAAGAGAAGTGAAGTCCCCGCACATACGCAGGATATCCGTGTCCTTTTTTGGCACCAACACCGTATTGGCGAGCCAAGTGCTTTCCTTGATCTCGCGTATGAATTTGGCCTCGAGGAGTCTGTTGATCTCCATTCCGACTGCCTATGCCCGTGGCTTAGACAGTCGCCTGATTGTTTGCTTGACTGGCCTTGCGTCGGGGTTGACGTTGAGTGCGTGGTCGGCGAATTCCCTGGGAACTCCTGGCATGTCCGCAGGACACAGGGCGAAAATTTCCCAGTGCTCACGGAGGAATTTGACAAGCGCGAGTTCCTATGCGGGACTCAAGTTGTTGGCGATGAGGGCCGTTTTAGTGGGATTCGATGGATGGACCTGCACCTTCTTTGTGTGCACAAATGAGTCGAAGGAGAGATCAGGTGAGCTTGGCCTACTCAGAGGGGGCAAACTGTTGTCTGTCGTTTCCTTCAATCGTGCGAGTTCCTCCTGCATGCCGAAGGACTGGGAGATTCTGTTGAATTCCACGCAATCGCCGATCGCTCGAAACTCCCGTTGATCGTGATGACGCCGTTGGGACCTGGCATTTTCATCTGCAGATAGGCGTAGTGGGGTACTGCCATGAACCTAGCAAACGCGACGCGCCTGAGGATGCAGTGGTATTGTGAGGGCCAGTCGACAACTTCAAAGTCGATGCGCTCACGCCGGAAGTTCTTCGGCGTGCCGAATATGACGTTGAGGTTGATTTTGCCCAGGGGTATACCGCTTTTCCTGGGACGATGTCGTGGAACGTTGTGTCCGATGCCTCCAAGCAGGTTAGAGGGATCCTCATTTCTCGCAAGGTACTCGCGAATATGAGGTTGATACCGCTTCCGCCATCCATGAAGACGCGACTCGTGTCGAAGCCTCCAATTTGCGCCTCGAGTACGAGGGGGCAATGACCTGGGCGAGGTACTTGAGGCGGGTGGTCGCGTTTGTCGAAGGTAATGCACGACTCACTGCCACTGAGGTAATCAGTGGTGGATGGTGGCAAGTGCATGGCCAAGTTTACTTGGCGAGTGATGGCCTTCTGCACCCTATTGGAGGGGCATCCCTTTTGGATCATCATGGTGCCCATGGCCCGTGGGTATGGTTCGCCTCCGTGATGATGGTCCGTGCAGCCCGCTCGGGGTGGCCTGTGGTGGTGGTGGTGCGCCATGTGCCATCGCTACCGAGCGGTTCCGTAGCCTCTTTCGACTGCATTGCGGTTCATCCGAACCAACCCCTCATGTAGCTTGAGGAACTCGCGGCAGTTTTTGAGGAGGTGACTGGATTTCCTCTTGACATCATGCTTGTCGATGTAGAAGTGTACCGTGCATGGCCTGGACAGTTTGTCCTCGATGGAAGTCGCGGGTGCTTCATCGCGAGTGCGGTGTTGCCACACTTCCGTGGTTTTCCCGGAGTCGCGGTATCCGCTGTTGCGGTTATCGTCGCGTCTATCGGCGTAGCCGGCTGCGACCATGTTGACGTCATCGCGATCATCGTAGACGCACATACGACGTTTGCCCCGGCGGTCGCGTGTGAGTTCTGCTTCCTCGTCAGAGTGAACGCGATTCTTCAGCGAATCTTCCCCATCGGCCCATCGATTCGCGATTTCCATCAGGTGGTCGATGGTCTTGGGCTTCGAGCGGCCTAGCTCCTCCCTGAGTTCCATGCGGCGGACACCACCATTGAATGCATCAATCGCGCGGTCTTCCGAGATGTTTTCCGCGGAGTTCTTGATGATGGACCATCTTTGAATGTAAGAGCGCAGCGATTCGCCAGATTTTTGCTGGCAGCATCTCAGTTCTTCGATTGAGGCGGGGCGTTTGTACGTGCCCTTAAAATTGCGCACGAAGCTGTAGACCAGCTCATCCCAGCTGTGAATGGATCCGCTTGGGAGGTTATTGAGCCATGCCCGGGCGGCGCCCTGCGGTTGTAGCTGCAAGCATTGCATGGCAGTACTTCGACTGCCTCCATGCAGTCTGACGGAGGAGATGTGATCCTCCAGCCAGATCTTAGGGTCCTGCAAACTGTCAAATTTCGGGTTCTCCGATGGGAGTTTGAACCCTTTAGGCATTCGCTTTTGCCTGATGGATCTGCTGAAGCATCGGGCGCCGCAGAGCTCCCCATCTTCTTCTTCTGAGTCAGTCGACCGAGCACGTCGTGCCCTTGACTTGTCTATCTTGCGCTACGTGAGTTCATCGCGTGCATCATAGTCGCGATCGTGTCGTCGTGAGCGGCGGTGTCGAGACAGGTCGTGACTGTCATCGCTTGACGAGGGTGAGGAGTAGCGTCTTGCTAACGCTTTGCCCTTTTTTGGGTCTGGTACTGGTTCTTTGTCGAGGGCAGCCTCGATTAGTCCTAGGCCTGCGATCGTAGATCGGTGCATGGCCGTGCGTGGATCTCCAGCCGGTGGCTGGTTATTGAGAAGGTACATGGTGGCCGCCGTCACTACGGCTTGTGGCGTCCTGGGGACCACGTTGCCTCTTGTGTCGATTGTCATAGAGCCAAAATCGAGGACTTTCACGACGTCTATGCGTTCTTGTTCGGTGAGGTGAGCCATCCGCGATTGCCTCTTTCTAGTGAGTTGCTCGTTGCCTCTTGAGGAGGATCCTCCGTAGGAGGAGAGCCCAGTGCGACAAAGGCTTGACTCGTCTGCCGCCTTTTTACGCGCCTCAAGTTCCACGATTACTTGTTTCTGGCGCTTGAATTCCTCCTTTAGGAGCCAGTGGTAGCCCATCAGCAGTTCTTGCGGGGACCCGAAGGGTAGAGGTGTACCTCGTAGGGCTTCGCGGCAGCGTTCCCACTCTTGCTCGTTGAGCCTGATCACGACACGTTCGCCGGTTTGCTCGTTGATTATGCTGGGAGGTTCGACTGCTCCTCCATTGCCACCGTTGCCGCCGTTGGCGGCGTTGGGCGGGTCGGTGTTGTTGTCGGTGTTACCATTGTTACCGCGTTTGGCGGAGGTGTCGCCCGTGTTGATGACGACGCACATGAAGTGATTTGGGAAGCTGTTGCTTCCACAACTTTCAGATCCGAAACCGTGGGTTCCATCTTCAGTGGCTAGATCGCTTAGATCGGAGTCGCGACTGCTGTCGCTGACCATGTTTCCAACCGCCGCCGGAGCATTGAGCTCGCTGAGGGTGCCGATCGATGGAGGGAACCATGATGCTGGGGCAATCGCCGGTGCTGTTGGCTGATCGGGCATGCGTAGCGTGCCCATCTGACCAACTTGGAAGCGGAAACTTCGCCCACGGAGTCGAAGGCCAGGCGAGTGGCCGGCGTGTGGACGGTGAAGTCGAAGGCGCCGAAAAGCTGGCGGATCTCTGCTGTTGCAGAGTTGTAGATCGCGTTTGATGGGGCCGAAGAAGCCGCAACATCAGCACTCCCAATTCCCACAGACGGCGCCAATTGACGAGGGTTTAACTCGTCAATGCCCATTGTTATGGACCCGGTTTTGGAGAAGGAGGGAGCGCTGGAGACATCTATCGGCTAGCAAACAAGCACACAGGGGACAAAGGATTTACCCAGGTTCAGGCCTCGTAGAGGTCCCTACTCCTGCTTCTCTGCTCGTGGAATTATCGAAGGAGTCGAAAGTTACAATGGTGCGCAGATGCAATCTGGCGAGGGTTGTGGAAACTAGGGTTGCGTGTGTCCTCCTCGCTGCCCCCTCCTAGCCTTTATATAGATAGGCTAGGTCTCGGGTAGCAGGTCGAGTCGGTTACAAGTTAGGGTTTTTCCCCTTCAAACTTTCTATCTTTAGCTTCTTCTTGTCCTTCAAGCAATCGAGAGTCCGTAGGTTACTCGAGTCCCTCCATCCGGGCCTTGGCGACACCATGGGCCTGTATGTATTTGGGCCGTATATACCAAGCTCGAGTACCTGTAGGGTATACCCATGTCAACGTGTGATATACAAACAACCAGGGGTTCCCAGTGAAACTCTAGTCACTGGTTCATTGGTCAACAAATGATCATGTTTCCTGATCATGTGGCATTTATGCCAGTCGGAAATGGAGTCATCTCATTCCGAGAATGAGATGATGAACCAATACCCAACCTAAACATCGTGACCCGATCATGTCACGAAGTTCAAGTTACGATGATTAGAAATGGATCCTCGTAGACTATTCCTTAGACCGTGAGGCTATAAAAATCACTGTCTCCCGAGTGCTTAGATAGCATCAAACGCCACTCGGTAATACAGTGAATATAAAGGTGTGTTCAGGTACTCGGAGGAAACTATAGAGGCAATATATGTCAAGAGCGGGATTTGTCCGTCCATGTGACGGGAAGATACTCAAAGGACCCACTCGGAGAAGTTATATCCAATAGCTGCATATCGTGTGATTTGATCACGGGGATATCACTTGTCGGAATGAGTCAAGTAGCATTGTTCAGTAACAAGATTGAACATGACATGGTGATGTCATTGATCAGATCTCGGGCAATGTAAGTATCGAGAGACAAAGGTGAAGGAAATATGCCCTAAGAGGCAATAATAAAGTTGTTATTATATATTCCTTGTATATGATAGATGTTTATTTTGCATGCTATAATTGTATTGATAGGAAACGTCAATACATGTGTGTTTAATAAACAAAAAGGGTTCCTAGTTATGCCTCTTTTATAGACTAGCTTGTTGATGAACAAGATGATCAAGGTTTCCTGATCATGGACATTGGATGTTGTTAATAACAAGGTCACAACATTTGTGAAATGATGTGATGAACATTCATCCGAAGTATAGCATTACGATCAAGTCATTATGTTTATATTGCTATAACATCATACGAAGTAGTCTTAGTCCTTAGACCATGAGATCATGTTAATTACTAACACCGGAAGAGTATCTTGATAACATCAAACGTCACACCGTAACAGGGTGACTATTAAGGTGGGTTGAGTGCTATGAAGGTGTTATGTTGAGGCTCATGGATCAAGAGTGGAATTTGTAAATCCCGATGACGTATAGATATACTCTGGACCCTCTCGGTGATATCACATTAAGATAGCTTGCAAGCAAGTGATGTGATCACTAGAATGTTATATCACGGGAACCAGAAAAGAGTGCATGTCGGTAACGAGATCAAACTAGGTATTTGGATACCGATGATCGAATCTCGGACATGTATTATATCATGAGACAAAGGGATTAAATTACTAGCGTTAAAGGTTCTCACGATCACAGAAGTCATCGTTGAATGTGTAGGAGTCAGTATGGATCTCCAGGTCCCGCTTCTGATTATTGATCTAAGAGGAGTCTCAATCATGTCTGCATTATTCGCCAACCATAGGGTGACACACTTAAGGGTTGCCGGACACCATTTAGGAGCACAAATGTTTCAGACAAAAGGTTTGCAAACCGCAGGAAATGTTTCGATAGAAACCGGAATTGTTTCGGGTGAAATTGCGGAAAGTGGTTCGGCATGTGATATTGAAATGTTGCAAGGGGTTTTATGTGAATGTTTGTTAATTAAAGTAATTAACAAAATTCTGAATAAAATAAATAAAAGAGTTTTATTAATTGAGAGTTGCATTTAATTTGGTGGAAATTAAATACATGTGAGTGGGATTTTGGGTGGAGGCCATGTTTATGTGAGTGGAGGTTCACCACATGAATGAAGGAGGAGAGGAGTCCCCCCCCTCATGCGCCGGCTATGGGAGGGGAGGGGTCTCCCTCCCTTATATATAATGCCCTCTCTCCCCTCTCACAAACAACACCTCCTCATGAAGGATCTCTCTCCCCCTCTAGATATTCCCCCATGGTCTCGGATTAGCGAGATACATGTTCCCGGTGGCCTTGCGTCTGGAAGGAGTTTCTGCTTTCGCTGATTCGCTGGAGCGAGGAGGTGGAGGTTGTCCGGTAGCTTGAACGTGTGTGCGAGGACGGATACACTGATAATTTGCGGCGCTCGGACTTCCACACGATCTTGAGATCGGCAAGCGTACGACTACATCAACCACGAGATCCTACTCGTTAACAAAACTAATTGTCTTCGAGGGTAAGTTCTCCATGGATGTATGTCCACCCGTTGCTCTATATCTAGTGGATAGATCTTGGCGTATAGTTCTCATCGTAGGAATTTTTTGTTTTTCTATGCTGCAGACCCAACAGTGGTATCAGAGCCTGATCTATGTGTAGGTGCTTTGCACGGGTAGTACATATATGTTTATATGTGGGCGATGATGATCATGTTATTGCATCTTCTACGTACTTTGGATATTGGTGGCATAGTGGGATGAAGCGGCCCGGACCAACCTTCCATGTCATCCTACATAAGACCGGTTCCACGACTGACATGCAACTAGTTTTGCATAAGTGGCTAGCGGGTTGATGGCTCAATGCACGGCGCCCAGAAAATTGCTTGTTGGCGGTGTTGATGTAGAGCTCGTTGGGAACCCCAAGAGGAAGGTATGATGAGCACAGCAGCAAGTTTCCCTCAGTTATGAAACCAAGGTTTAATTGAACCAGTAGGAGCAAGGAAACACCTCAAAGGTGTTACTAGCTGAGCTTTGGCAGGGCGCACTACCGGTGCTAGTAGCAACGTGGAGACCTGCACAACACAATCACAGAACTTTTCCCCCAACTTGCGATGAGGTTGTCAATCTCACTGTGTTTTGCGGAAAACAAAGGATTAAACATATCAAATGGAAAGAAGTAAAAGTTTGCAGAAAGTAAACACAAAGAAGTAAATAGTTTGTAGATTGTATGTAAAAGACAAGGACCAGGATCCATAGTTCACTAGAGGTGGCTCTCCTTAGATAGATAACATGCTGGGTGAACAAATTACAGCGGGGCAATTGACAAACACCGAGAAAGCAATACATGCATATACTAATCATCTTGACTCCTTTGAGACTTGATTGGGCATTACAACATTATACATAGACGGCCATCCAACTGCATCTATGACTAATAATCCATCTTCAGGTTATCATCCGAACCCCCTCCAGTATTAAGTTGCAAGCAACAGATTATTGCTTTAATCAAGCGTAAAGTAAACAATATGATTGTTCTATGAACAAAGGATTGTTGTTTTCTCCCTAGTAGCAACATTACATCTAGTACCTTAGAGATTTCTGTCACTTCCCCAGATTACTAGAGGCATGAACCCACTATCGAGCATAAATACTAACTCTTGGAGTTGCTAGCATCTAATTGGCCAAGATAGCTACTAACAACGGAAAGCATGCAAGATCACAAATAACAAAGACATGATAGAATCAATAATCAATATGAAATAGCATCTCAATATACATCGGATCCCCGCAAACACAACATGCAGAATTACAAATAGATGATCTTGATCATGAACAGGGCTCACAAGATCTAGACATGAAAGCACAAAGGAGGAGAACCATCCATCTAGCTACTACATGGATCCTAGTCCAAGGATGAACTACTCACGCATCACACCGGAGGCTTGCATGGTGATGAAGAAGGCCTCCAGGGTGAATTCCCCTCTCCGGTAGGGTGCCGGGGAGAGCTTCAGATCCCTCCCGATCTAGGGATGGAGATGACGGCGGCTATAGACTCTTTCGTGGATTTTTGATCGGGCACTTAGGGTTTTCGTCCCGAGGACAATATATAGGCAGAAGGAGAGGCCGAGGGGGTGCCAGGGGCCACCACACCACCCCCTGGCGCGGGCCAAGCCTGGCCAGGTGGTGTGGCCGGCCTCTGGCCCCTCTCTGTCTCGTATTCTGGCACTTGATCACTTCCGGAAAAATAGGCACTTTGGCTTTTGTCCCGTCCAATTCCGAGAATATTCATTTTCTGACTCTCCTGGAACCAAAAACAGCAGAAAACAGGCAGCTTGCACTGTGGCTCTTATTAATAGGTTAGTCCAAGAAATCATATGAAAGGTAATCCAAAGCTGGAACAAAACACAAGAAAGTGGATAAAACCAAGCATGGAACATAAAAAATTATAGATACATTTGCAATGTATCAACATCCCCAAGCTTAACTCTTGCTCGTCCTCGAGTAGGTAAGTGATAAAAAGAAAGAATAATTTTTGAGGTGACATGCACCATCAAAGACTTGATCAAAGTATTTGCAAAACATTCAAAGCTGGGATCATAGTACTTCAATCATAACATGAAAGACAAAGTTCTAGCAATAAGCAAAGAAACTATGATGCAACATGAAAAGCCACAAACAAAAGATTCATGAATAACAATGCTTTGCAAGACGTTTGTTTGTTTCACATAAAGAAAATATAGCATCAAAGTATTCAGCTTGTCCCTCAATAGAGTAGAAAATATAAATGCATAGGACACCTTCAAAGTTCATAAGAGTGACTAGATACAATAGTTTAAAACAAGCAATATCAAAGTATGTATCAATCAACTAGTCTTGGGACAATGCACATAGAACTAAGAATGGCCACTATGCTCTCAAAGTAGGTGCATAAAGATAGAAGGTGGAGACTCAATATAATGGTGGAAGAAAGGCCTTTTGTAAAAGGAAGTAGGGATTCAAGTCTCATAAAGAGCTTCCAAAAATTATGGTACTTACAGCTTTCATCTCTCATTGCCCCTATCATAAGCATCTTGAAGGTGATTAAGGTTAAAGTGACACAACTAAGAGGATATGCTTGAAAAGTAATAAACCGAAATCTCATGCCCCTTACTTACGAAGACCGATCCTACTGCTACTCAACTTTAGTCACGAGTAAGCTCTTGTCATTGTAAGTACATGTGTATCATTAAGAACCGCCAACAGGGTACCCCTTGCACATGATACGGGAGCTTTCCCATAATCAAAATGACAAGGCAAGCAGACAATGAGCATCTCAGTGATCTTTTTATTTGCTATTTGCATAGGTTTTTATTGAGGATGCTTCATAGAGTGCTCATTATGGTGATGCTGCAAGTTTCCACCATGATTAGGCATGGCTTAGGCTAGCGGCCCAGCGTTTCTCTAACACACATACAAACTCCATGATCTTACAAGTTCCACTTTTATTTCACACCGCCGGGATCCGTAAGCAAAAGAACATGATATCAACGGGGTACAAAGTACAAGTGCAATGTTGAAAGCGTTCCCCATGAAACATGGTTCTGCTAATTTCAACTTATAAAGCACAAGCATATACGCAACAAAGAAGGACCCAATGGTTCAAGTTTATTAGAGGCAATAAAGTAAAGTGTGCCATCAAGTTCGTTTTAATCACTAGTTTTCCCATAACAAGTTTAATTTGGAAGGTAAACAAAAGCATGAATATACTTGGAATAACATAAGCTAGTAGGTAGGTATGGTGGAATCTTTGGAATAACTTGGTTTAGGTAGTTGGATGCATGAGTGGAACTCATACTTGGTTGTGGAGGCTAGCAAAAGACTGGGAGCGACAAACTAAGAGAGCAATAATGGCCATAATCATGCAGAGCGACAAAACACCATTGATCAAAGCATAAAGTGATACTACAAGTTGAAAACTAAAGGATCATAAAGGCTATGGTGACTTGAGATAGTCATAACATGGTGTGAGCATGTGCCAAGTCAACCCAAATAAAGCATCAAAGGAGAATACCACTATACTATGCTTTAATATGCTAAAACAACGCATGATTCATCCAAGGCACATTAAACAATATCAATTGTTTATAACAAGTCATGCTACAGCAAAGAATACTAAGCATAACGCCAAAACAATATCAGGCATGGCATGACAAAGCATAAGCCACAGTCAAAAACGAGCTCTTTTTACCACATAAGCATGAACTTTCCTACTCTTTTCCAAACCAAACCAAACTATTTGCAAACCAATGTATGAAAGAGGGGGTCCAACCAATTTATTCAGCAAACTAAGCAAACCAAAGCAAACGAAAAACCAAAACAAAAACGAAAAAGAAGACGCTCCAAGAAAAACACAACTGTGCATGAAACAATAAAAATGAAGCGTTTAGAAGAAACCTGGGGTTTTTATTGATGAAGAAGGGGATGCCTTGGGCATCCCCCAGCTTTGACGCTTGTACTTCTTGGATATTTCTTCGGGTGACACGCGTGGCATCCCCAAGCTTGAGCTTTAGTCCATCCTTCATCTCATTACTCATTCCTTCCATACACCTGAAAATTTTCCTTCATACAAAACTTCACACAATCTTTATTAGCAACATTAGTGCACTCAAGATAAATAAGTCTTAAGGTTCAGTTATAACACCAAATAAACTTCCATTAGAACACTAGCTACTGTAGCACTTCCCTCAAAAATCTTAATTCCCCAAAAGAACTAAAAAAGGAACCAATAAGAAGCAAATGTAGAAAATGGCAGAAATCTGTCAAAACAGACCAGCAGGTAAAGACGAATTTTTTCGAAGACCTTCTGTTGCTCAAATCAAAAAGTGTTGAACTAAAGAACGTTAGATAACAACCTGGGGAAGAAGCACAACAAATTACATCTCAATTCGACATACAGATCTCTCTCGCGAATGTTTACGGTGAAGCACAGAAATCTGTTTCGGGACAGCAACTTTCCCAATAATTACTTCTCTCTCATTAGAGGTTACTCTTGGCACAAAAAGCAAATAAAAAGGATAAGGAGAGGTTATTACAGAGGTAATAACTTCCAAGACTCATCTAAAACTTTTGGGTTATCTCCCAATAGGTACTTTTCTTTAACGCCTTTAAGTTAAGCATAAGAAGCAAAGAAAGAATCAAGTATTCTCAAATGAAGAAGCATTAAGACCAAATTTTGTTTTCATAGGAGAAGCAAAAGAAATATTTTCTCTCTTTTTAGGGAAGTGTTCTATACCTTTCTTGAGTGGGATTTGATATTTAATGGTGCCTTCTTTCATATCAATGATGGCACCAACAATTCTAAGAAAAGGTCTTCCCAAAGTAATAGGACAAGAAGCATTGTATTCAACATCCAAAACATAGAAATCATCGGGGACATAGGAATCGTTAACCATAATAAGAACATCATCAAGACTCCCCATGAGTTTCTTTTCAGCATTATCATCAAGTGGGACATTCAAATAACAATCTTCAATAGGAGGCAAATCAAGCATATCATAAATCCTTCTAGGCATAATAGAAACACTACTATCAAGATCACATAAAGCTTTGAAATCAAAGTCATTCACTTTCATATTAATGATGGTTTCCCAACCATCCTCTTGTTTTATAGGAATAGAAGCTTTATGTTTCACCTTTTCTTCTTTAATCTTTATGAGAGCATCAGTAATGTGTTTTGTAAAGGCCATGTTCATAGCACTAGCATTAGGACTTTTAGAAAGCTTTTGTAGGAACTTAATAACTTCAGAGATGTTGCAACCATCAAGATCAAAATCAAATTTATCAGCTAAAGTACTAGAACTATTACTAGCCTCAACACTAGTGGTGGTAATAATAGAAACACTAATGTTTCTAGCAATTTCATCTTCTCTTTCCCACTTAGCATGTAATTCAGCTAATAGTCTAACATTTTCATCAATTCTTACTTGTATAGCATTAGTAGCTGCAAAGGGATTATCATTAGTTTCAGGTTTAGCAGCCATTTTTTTCAAAGAAGATTGAGCTTCAGCCAAAGATGCTATATTTCTTTCAGCATTAGAGAGTTTTTCCTCAGTAGTTTTATTGAAAGCAGTTTGCTTACTAATAAAGTCTTTAAGCATAACTTCGAGTTCAGAGGGAGCACTCTTATTATTGTTGTAAGAATTTTCATAAGCATTACCATTGTTGGGAGGGAATGGCTTATAATTGTTGTTACCAAAATTGTTCATATAAGCATTATTCCCAAAATTGTTATTTCTTATGAAGTTCACATCAACTTGCTCTTCTTGAGCAACCAAAGAAGCCAAAGGAACATTATTTGGATCAATATGGGCTTTCCCGTTAACAAGCATAGACATAATAATATCAATTTTATCACTTAAGGAGGAGGTTTCCTCAACAAAATTTACCTTCTTACCTTGTGGAGCTCTCTCAGTATGCCATTCAAAATAATTAACCATCATATTGTCCAAAAGTTTTGTTGCAGCACCCAAAGTGATGGTCATAAAGGTACCTCCAGCAGCAGAATCCAATAGGTTCCTTGAAGAATAGTTCAATCCTGCATAAAAAGTTTGGATGATCATCCAAGCAAATCCATGAGTGGGACAATTCTTTACCAAAGATTTCATTCTTTCCCAAGCTTGAGCAACATGCTCATTATCAAGTTGTTTAAACTTCATTATTTCACTTCTCATAGATATAATCTTAGCAGGAGGATAGTATTTTCCAATAAAAGCATCTTTGCACTTAGTCCAAGAATCAATACTATTCCTAGTTAAGGAATTCAACCATTCTTTAGCGTTTCCTCTCAAAGAGAAAGGAAACAATTTCAGCTTAATAATATCACCATCTATATCCCTATGCTTTTGCATCTCACAAAGTTCAACAAAGTTATTTAGATGGTAAGCAGCATCTTCATTACCAATACCAGAAAATTGTTCTCTCATAACAAGATTGAGCAAAGAAGGTTTTATCTCAAAGAAAGTATTTTCAGCCACAGGTGGAGCAATAGGTGTGCTCATAAAATCATTGTTGTTGGTGCTAGTGAAGTCAGACAACTTAGTGTTTTCAAGAGTAGTCATTTTTTTGGGTTTTTGAATAAGAAAGCAAACTAGCAAAACTAATTTTTTTTGTGTTTTTTGAAGAACAAAACAAGCAAACAAAGCAAAAAGTAACTAAGCAAAACAAAAACAACAAAGTAAAGTGATTGGTTATGAGGGACTCTCCTTGTGAAGATGTCCTTGACTCCCTGGCAACGGCACCAGAAAATCGCTTGATGGCTCAATGCACGGCGCCCAGAAAATTGCTTGTTGGCGGTGTTGATGTAGAGCTCGTTGGGAACCCCAAGAGGAAGGTATGATGAGCACAGCAGCAAGTTTCCCTCAGTTATGACACCAAGGTTTAATCAAACCAGTAGGAGCAAGGAAACACCTCAAAGGTGTTACTAGCTGAGCTTTGGCAGGGCGCACTACCGGTGCTAGTAGCAATGTGGAGACCTGCACAACACAACCACAGAACTTTGTCCCCAACTTGCGATGAGGTTGTCAATCTCACCGTGTTTTGCGGAAAACAAAGGATTAAACATATCGAATGGAAAGAAGTAAAAGTTTGCAGAAAGTAAACACAAAGAAGTAAACAGTTTGTAGATTGTATGTTAAAGACAAGGACCGGGATCCATAGTTCACTAGAGGTGGCTCTCCTTAGATAGGTAACATGCTGGGTGAACAAATTATAGCGGGGCAATTGACAAACACCGAGAAAGCAATACATGCATATACTAATCATCTTGACTCCTTTGAGACTTGATTAGGCTTACAACATTATACATAGACCGCCATCCAACTTCATCTATGACTAATAATCCACCTTCAGGTTATCATCCGAACCCCCTCCAGTATTAAGTTGCAAGCAACAGATTATTGCTTTACGAACTGCGTGTAAAGTAAACAATACGATTGTTCTATGAACAAAGGATTGTTGTTTTCTCCCTAGTAGCAACAGCACATCTAGTACCTTAGAGATTTCTGTCACTTCCTGATGACCCACAAGTATAGGGGGTGTATCGCAGTATTTTCGAGGGAAGTGAAACCCAATTTATTCATTCGACACAAGGGGAGCCAAAGAATATTTATCAGCCTTAACAACTGAGTTGTCAATTCAATTGCACCTGGAAACAATCTTGCTCACAGCAGTTTATCAGTAGCAACAGTTTTGTAGTAGGAATAGCAAAGTAACAGTAGTAGTAAAGCAAAGACAGTAGTAACAAAAGCGATGGCAAGGGATTCGAAAAGGTAGGCATAGGGATGGATGGACGGGCGTTGCATGGACAAGACAATTCACATAGCAATCAGAACATAGGGCAATTGCAGATAAATAAGATAAAGCATCCAAGTACTAGAAAATCCTAGGCATGCGTTCCATATATAGTCATACGTGCTCGCAATGAGAACTTGCACAACATCTTTTGTCCTTCCAGCCCGTTTGCAGCGGCGCCTCAAGGGAACTACTGGCAATTAAGGTGCTCCTTTTAGTAGAGCACCGGAGCAAAGCATTAACACTCTGTGAACACATGTGATCCTCACATCAAAGCCTTTCCCTTCCGGTTATCCCGATTTCTATCACTTCGGGGCCATAGGTTCCGGACAACAACGTGTGTATACAACTTGCAGATAAGACCAAGAACAATACTATCATAATGAATCAATAACATGTTCAGATCTGAGATCATGGCACTCGGGCCCTAGTGACAAGCATTAAGCACAACAAGTCGCAACAAAGTCATAAAGCACTAATAAGAGATACTAGGCACTATGCCCTAACAATCTGATGCCATTACATGAACGATCTCATCCAATCCCTACCATCCCCATAGCCTACAGCAGTGGATTACTCACTCATAGATGGGGGAAACATGGATGGTCGATGGAGAACCGATGGTGATGATGATGGCGATGATTTCCTCCAATTCCCCGTCCCGGCAGGGTGCCAGAACGGAGTTTCTGGTGTTGTTTCGTGGAATCTGGTGGTGGCGGCGGAGCGGAACTCCTTCTGGAAAAACGTTGAACCCCCCGAAGTTTTTAGGTCAGAAGGCTCCTTATAGGCGAAGAGAGAGGCCGAGGGGGTGCCTGGGGGGCCCACACCACCCCCTGGCGCGGCCTGGCCTGGCCCGCGCCACCAGGTGGTGTGGCCACCCCAGGGCTCTTCTCCATCTCGTCCCCGAGTCTTCGGGTGAAATAGGATTTTTGGCATATTTTCCGGGATTTTTCCTGATAGTTGATTTTCTGCACAAAAAGTAGACACCAAGGCAATTCTGCTGAAAACAGCGTCAGTTCGCATTAGTTGCATCCAAATCACACAAGTATAGAGGAGAAGCAATAGCAAAAGTGTTCGGGAAAGTAGATACATTTTGGACGTATCAACTCCCCCAAGCTTAGCTTATTGCTTGTCCTCAAGCAATTCAGTTGAAAACTGAGTGCGATAAAAGAACTTTCACGAACACATTTGCTTCATATGATGTAAATATTCTCAGCAATGTGATCAACTACTTAGACAATCCATAATAAAGAGTATGCAACTGAGTCTACTTAATAGTCATTGCAAGCTATGAAGAGATTCCAATCTCAAGAATAATAAGTAGCATAAAGCACGAACATAAGCAACATTACAATGCTCATAAAAAGGTATGATAGAGTGGTATGTCACTTGCCTTTGATTATGAATGCCAAGGCACCTCTAAAGTTCAAGTGATGACTAGAAGTAAAGATATCAAGGATACAAGCATCAAAGTCATAACACAAATAATCAAGTAATGGAATAAACACAAAGAATGACAACTATGCTCTCAAGGAGGTGCTCAAAGAATATGTGGAGACTCAACAAGTAGAAGAAAAGGTTTTGAATAATTTTGAAAGGCTTCCAAATGCTGAAAGTATGGTACTCGTTAGCCTTGAGCTCTCATTGCCCCTATCATAAGCATCTTTAATGTGGTTAAGGTGAAAGTGAGGTCCAATCTGAGTTATATGCTTGGCAGACTATAAACTGAAAATCCCAAGTCCCTTGAGTACGAGGGACGCTCCTCATGCTACTCAACTTTAGTTACTGGTAAGTTCTTGTCATTGTAAGTATGTGCGTATCATTGAGAACCGCCAACGGGGTACCCCTTGCCCGATGATACGGAAGAATCCCCATATCAAAATGACAAGGCAAGCAGATAATGAGTATCTCAACAATCTTCTTATTTACCATGGGAAAATGGTGCTTTTTTCTCTCTTTCCTCTTTTCATAAATCTCTCTTTTTTTTCTTTTCTCAATAGCTATAACTCTCTTTTTTTATAAGAAGAATGCTTCATAGATATCATTATGGTTACGCTGTAGGTTTCCACCATGTCAGCATGGATTAGACCGACCCAGCGTTTTCTAACACACATACATAACTCCATGGACTTACAAGCTCCCTTTTATTTCAATCATGACATCCGCAAACAAAAGAGCAAGGTATCAACTGGGTATATATATTTACAAGTGTTGAAAGCGTTCCCATGACGTGACAGTTACGCTAATCCCCAGCCTATAATTTGCAAGCATGTAACTTTCATGGAGAGTTCACAATGGTTCAGGTTTATTAAGTGCGGAAAATAAAGTGTGCCATCAAGTTCGTGAGAGCTTTACTAACTAATTTTCCCATAACAAGCAAACATTTTATTCGGAAGAAAACAAGGCATAATGAATATGCACAGGAGTAGCAAATGATGCTAATAGGTAGGTATGGTGGACACTTTGGAAATATTTGGTTTAGGGAGTTGGAAACATGAGTAAAACACTCAGTGGAAGTGAAGGCTAGCAATAGTAAGGGAGCGACAAACGAGAGAGCAATAGCTGTCATTATCATGCTTGCAACAAAACAGGAGTACTCATGGCATGAAAGTGATTCAAGATCCTCAAGGCAAAATAATTCATCAAGGCTTAACTGATTATTACAGTCATGTGCATGCGTGAGCATGTGCCAAGTCAATCAAATGAAACATTTAGAGGAGGATACCACTGTGTCATACCAATTTATGAATAGAGCAATGCAAGCAAACATTCATGAGACATGCTACAAACTATTAGCGAGCTGGAGCTAATCATAAGAAAGCAAGAACTACTAAGCATCCAAAGAAAACATACACTCTACATGAACAGACTAAGCACGCCCACAGTGATGAGTATATGTACAAAAATGAAAACAAATAGAGTTCGTTACCAGCCTCTTACCACGCCTCAAGTTGTCATTGATCCTCATTATTGCTCTTCACTTGTGTGGCTTGAATAATAATATGAAACCAATAATCCACTGAGAACTGCCGAACCCTGTAGCAAACTTGCAAAAACCAAAGAAGAACGACAAATATTTTTGGTGTTTTCGATTTTTAAATAAGAACCAAAAGAGAAAAACAAGCAAAGCAAAATCTTTTTGGGTTTTTCGAATAGTTCAAACAAAGCGAAAAGGGAAAAGCAAACCAAGGCAAAAAGAAGAAGCAAACCAAAGAGAAACAACAAAAATATTTTTGGTCTTTTTGTGTTTTTAGAAAGCAAAAGCAAAGAAGAACGAAAACTAAAAAGAGAACGAAAACATGAATATACAAAGTACCGACGCAACATGATATGGAGATGAGTGCGGTGTCGGCGTACCTTCCCCCAAGCTTAGGCTTTTGGCCTAAGTGGGTATCAATCCATGTACAAATAGGGGTTCCAAGCGGGCAGATCTTGGTAAGAATGGTCGTAGCTGGGCCCATGAGAAGAAGAGGAAGCTCCCCAATCATAAGGGGGCTGCTGATATGAAGACTCTCCCTCATTCGAGGGCTGGACCGAATCGTCTGTGACCTTCCTTCTAGTGTCCTGCTCCTGTTGGGAGAGCTCTCCAAAGTATGTGTCCATCTCCTCCTCAGTGAGGGACCATCCTTCCCTGTTATCAAGGTTAAACAAAATAGGTGCAGGCAAAAGAACAACACGCTCGGACTTGCTCTTTCTCCAACCAGCTTTGAGAAAGGTTATTTCATAAGACAACTCACTCAAACTGGCCCACGAGGAAATAAATTTATGCTGTATCATGGAATTAAAATCAAGCCTCTCTATGGGAAACTGTAGGTCTAGATGATGAGGCACTAAACCATGCAATGCTAGTAAACGAGAAGCAATGAGGCCTCCACAAATTCCACCTTTATCACGGTTAGCAGCAAGACGGAAAGCTATCAAATCACCCAAGTTGTAAGACCTATCTTGTCTAAGAGCAGCAGAGATAAATGCTAGATCAAACGAAGGTAACTTATTAGCAGTTTTCCTAGCAAGAACACACTTGGCAATAAAGTAGGCAAAGTAGCGAATGGAGGGAAGATGAATGTTACGGATTTTTCCATTCTCCTTTGAGAAGCTACTCCCTTCACAAATTTCTGTGTATAAATCCATGAGTGGTTCCGGTCTCTCTTTAATCTTCTTACATGATCCCCATTGAGGTACCTTAATGGCTGCACAAAAATCATCAAGAGAAAGATTGACAGCAATATTGTAAATTTTGTAATGGACCATGGGGTTAGGCAAAGAGTGACTAAATTGGAAATCCTGCACCACAGACATGGTTAGCTTCACAAATTGACAAGGTTCATATTCCAAGAAACGCTCTAACCCTACATTAGAAACCAAAGTGTGGAAATCTTGTAGAATTCCTGCAGCTCTCATGAACTCAGGGCATGGATAAATGGAGGGAAAAACTTCCTCCTCCCTATGGACCTTCATGACCTGAGGCACCCAAAGCTCATGTTGGTTTAGGTGGTGCTCACTCATCTTTTATTCTGAAATTTAAACACCTATTAAACAAGTGATTGCAAGGTAAATATAATAAAGGATTCTGCTCATAGGGACTTGCAGGAGGCCTAAACATGCATCAAAACTATATCTCTAAGCATCAAACAAGCTTACAAGCTCTCATAACCAGTCACCTACTGCAGCAAAATACTCAACATATAATCCACTAAACACAAATCTACTTGGACAAGGGGAGGAGTCACATACCAAGGAACAAATGCTCCAAATTTCAGCAAGAAAGATGGGCTGAGCAAGGAGATCGAAGAAATCGAGAGCAAGCACAGAGAGAACGCGATTTTGAGCTATGAACTGGAGCTTACTCGGGAGAGAGAAGAAAGTGGTAGGGGAGAGAGTTGGTGGAGGGTCAGGGGTGACCCTCACCAGGGCATGGCGCCACCCAGGGCTGTCGCGCCACCACATGGTGTGCATGCCTGGTGGGCCCCCCTGGTACCTACCAGGTACTCCTCTACCCCTTTTTCACGTAAAAATTTAATATGAATTTTCTGGAATTTTTCGAGACACTTTATTTTTGGGCTTTTTTCAGAAATAGAAGAATGATTTTTCTGTCAGACAGATTTTTTTCTTTTGGAAACAAGATGCAAGGAAAAAACAAGGCTAGAACTACAGAAGTTCTAGCATGCAAGCAACTAACAACACAAATAAAACTAAACGAAAGCAAAAACTAAAATGCAAAGGATAGAAATAAACGGAGATAATCATAATGAAAAAATTGTTTTGTTCAATGGAATCCTTTTGTTAGCAAGGTTGATCAAGTCTTGCTACCAGACAATTGCATATGAGACAAAACTTTGTACTCCACTAATGATTATGTTACCTCAACCTTGATAGAAATGGTCCCAATCATAATAGTTTCAAATTTTTCTCTTGGTATGGGACAATATATTTCTCCAACTTGAATGCCTTCAACATGTTCAATTGAATTCAAACCATAAGTCCTTTCAATCTTCTTGGGGAAATAGGCAGTATGTTCCTTGTCATTAACATTGAAGGTCTCCTTTCCTTGATTACAATTAATAACAGCTCCTGTAGTATTAAGAAAAGGTCTCCCAAGAATAATAGACATATTATCATCTTCAGGCATTTCAAGCACAACAAAATCAGCTAATATCAAGCAATTGTGAGCCACCTGAACAGGTACATCCTCACAGATACCCACAGGAATAGTGGTAGATTTATCAGCCATTTGCAAAGATATATCAGTTGGTATCAATTTTTCAAGCTGAAGCCTCTTGTAGAGAGAGAAAGGCATAACACTAACTCCAGCTCCCAAATCACACAAAGCAGTTCTAACATAATTGTTCTTAATAGAGCAAGGGATAGTTGGAATCCCTGGGTCTCCAAGTTTCTTAGGAACCTTACCATTGAAAGAATAATTAGCAAGCAAAGTAGAGATTTCTTCATTAGGGATCTTCCTTTTATTCGAGACAATGTCCTTCATATACTTTGAGTAAGGAGGCAATTTAATAGCATCAGTCAAAGGAATTTGCAAGAATAAAGGCTTCATCCACTCACAAAACTTATTATAGTGTTCATCTTCTTTTGACTTGTGTTTCTTATCAGGGAAAGGCATAGGTTTTTGGACCCAAGGTTCTCTTTCACTACCATGTTTCTTAGCAATAAAATCTTCTTTGGTGTATTTAGTAGTCTTAGTGTGGTTTTCAGGTTCTTCTTCAACTTTTTCTTCATTACCACTTTCAGTTTCAGCATCAGAGATAGATATACTATTAGGATCTATAGCAGGTTCAGAGGGTTCTATAACAGTTTTATGTTTCTTTTTCCTTTTCTTACGAGTAGAACCACTATTTTCAGCTTGTTGAGAATCCTGCTCAATTCTTTTGGGATGCCCCTCAGGATATAGAGGATCCTGGGTAGCAGCACCACTTCTAGTTCTAATTTCATAAGCATGTTTTTCTTTAGCAGCATTAACTAGCAAGTCTTTTTGCACATTCACGAGTTGATCTATTTGAGTTTGAACCATTTGAAAGTGTTTAACAATCATTTTAACATCATTAGAGGTTCTTTCCATAATATCTTTCAACTCAACAATAGCTCTAGTGTTTTCCATTAGATGATTTTGCACCCTTTTATTAAAGTTATCTTGCTTAACAATAAAGATATCAAATTCTTCTAAGCATTGATCAGGAGGTTTCAAGTAAGGGATATCACCTTCATCAAAGTGTTGGAGAGAGTGTACCTCAATAGTGGGTGAGTAGGGAATAGGCTTACATAATTCTTCAATAGGAGGTAAATTCTTGACATCTGCGGCTTTAATTCCCTTCTCCTTAAGACATTTCTTAGCTTCCTTCATCACTTCATCATTTAATTCAATAACTCCCCTCTTCTTTGATGTTGGAATAGGCACAGGAATAGATGGTTCAGGTACAATTACTTCAGGTATAGCTTGTTTAGGAGGAGTCCAATCTTCATAATTCTTGCTTATTTTAGCCATTAATTCCTCAGCTTCCTTCGGAGTCCTATTCTTGAAAACACAATCCGCACAACTATCTAGGTATGTCCTAGATTCCTCAGTTAGTCCATTATAAAATATATCAAGAAGCTCATTCTTAGGTAATGGACTTCCAGTCTGTGCATGAATCAAAGCACAAAACCTTGCCCAAGATTCAGGCAATACCTCTTTTTCTCCCTGTTTGAAATCAAAAAGTTCCTGCAAAATAGCATGTCTAGCACTGGGAGGAAAATATTTCTGCAGGAAAGTACTAATCAAGCACTCAGGGCTATCAATAGATCCAGGAGGTAAATTACTAAACCAAGTTTTAGCTTCTCCTTTCAGTGAAAAGGGAAAATCTTAGCAACAAAGTAAGTACGCATCTTAATATCATCAGAAAACAAGCCACTCATGGTAGAAAGTTCATTCATATGTGCTACCGCACTTTCATTCTTAGTCCCACAAAAAGGTTCTTACGACAATAGCTATGTAAGATAGATCGAGAGAAAATCATAATCTTCATCTATAATGTTTATGGGAGAAGCAACAAACTTAGCGGAGGATATAATTTGGGTCTAATAGTACGCCTCTCAAGGAGACTCTTAGCGCTCCTATCATGGGTGTTCTTACATTCTTTAATAAACTCATCGGTCATCTCAACATAATCTTCTTCAATATCATAACTCTCACTAGACTCGGGTGAGCTAACAGGTGTGGTAGTGTCTTCATTAGGAGTTTCGGTATTTCCAGCTATAGTTCTAGCAATCGTAGCATCTAGGAAAGGACCTAATGAACCACTCTTATCAAGCACAATAGAAGCAGCATCATAAGCATCAGAAGTTTCAGATTCAGCAGTAGTAGCAGTGTGTGTAGCATGTGTATGTGGTGGTGTAACGAGCTTACTTATAACAGATGGTGAATCAAGAGCCAGAGGTGTTTAGAACCGTACCTCTTCTTGTAGTGGATGGTAAAATAGGAACCTTGCCATCACGAGACTTACCCATGATGGATGGATAGCAGAACAATAGAGAATCCAAGTGAACTTGATAAATAAAGCTATGCTCCCGACAGCGGTGCGGAAAATAGTCTTGATGACCCACAAGTATAGGGGTGTATCATAGTATTTTCGAGGGAAGTGAAACCCAATTTATTGATTCGACAAGGGGAGCCAAAGAATATTTATCAGCCTTAACAACTGAGTTGTCAATTCAGCTACACTGAAACAATCTTGCTCACAGCAGTTTATCGAGAGCAATAGTTTTGTAGTAGGAATAGCAAAGTAACGGAGTAGTAAAGCAAAGATAGTAACAAAAGCGATAAGATTGGGATTCGAAACGGTAGGCACAGGGATGGATGGACGGGCGTTGCATGGACAAGACAATTCACATAGCAATCAGAACATAGGGAAATTGCAGATAAATAAGATAAAGCATCCAAGTACTAGACATTCCTAGGCATGTGTTCCATATATAGTCATACATGCTCGCAATGAGAACTTGCACAACATCTTTTGTCCCGCCACCGTTTGCAGTGGGGCCTCTAGGGAACTCTGGCAATTAAGGTGATCCTTTTAATAGAGCACCGAGCAAAGCATTAACACTCCATGAACACATGTGATCCTCACATCAAAGCCTTTCCTTCGGTTATCCCGATTTCTGTCACTTCGGGGCCATAGGTTCCGGACAACAACGTGTGTATACAACTTGCAGATAAGACCAAGAACAATACTATCATAATGAATCAATAACATGTTCAGATCTGAGATCATGGCACTCGGGCCCTAGTGACAAGCATTAAGCACAACAAGTCGCAACAAAGTCATAAAGCACTAATAAGAGATACTAGGCACTATGCCCTAACAATCTGATGCCATTACATGAACGATCTCATCCAATCCCTACCATCCCCATAGCCTACAGTAGTGGATTACTCACTCATATATGGGGCAAACATGGATGGTCGATGGAGAAGCGATGGTGATGATGATGGCGATCTCCTCAATTCCCGTCGTAGGTGCGGAACAGATTTTCTAGTGCTGTTTCGTTGAATCTGGTGGTGGCGGCGGAGCGGAACTCCTTCTGGAAAAACGTCGAACCCCCCGAAGTTTTTAGGTCAGAAGGCTCCTTATAGGCGAAGAGAGAGGTCGAGGGGGTGCCTAGGGGGCCCACACCATCCCAGTGCGGCTGGCTGGCAGCGCCACCATGTGGTGTGGCCACCCAGAGGCTCTTCTCCGTCTCATATTCTCGCTCTGAGTCTTGGTGAAATAGGATTTTGGCATATTTTAGGATTTTTCACGATAGTTGATTTTCTTCACAAAAGTAGACACCAATGCAATTCTGAAAACAGGTCGATTCGCATTAGTTGCATCCAAATCACACAAGTATAGAGGAGAAACAATAGCAAAGTGTTAGGAAAGTAGATACATTTTGGACGATCACTTCCCAGTTACGAGGCATGAACCCACTATCGAGCATAAATACTAACTCTTGGGAGTTGCTAGCATCTACTTGGCCAAGACGACTACTAACAACGGAAAGCATGCAAGATCACAAATAATAAAGACATGATAGAATCAATAATCAATCTGAAATAGCATCTCAATATCCATCGATCCCATAAACACAACATGCGAGAATTACAAATAGATGATCTTGATCATGAGCAGACTCACAAGATCTAGACATGAAAGCACAAAGGAGGAGAACCAGCCATCTAGCTACTACATGGATCTGTAGTCCAAGGATGAACTACTCACGCATCACCGGAGGCTTGCATGGTGATGAAGAAGGCCTCGTGGTGAATTCCCCTCTCCGGTGGGTGCAGGAGAGCTTGGATCCCTCCCGATCTAGGGATGGAGATGACGGCGGCTACAGACTCTTTTGTGGATTTTTGATCGAGCACTTAGGGTTTTCGTCCCGAGGGTAATATATAGGCGGAAGGAGAGGCTGAGGGGGTGCCAGGGGCCACCATACCACCCCCTGGCGCGGGCCAAGCCAGGCCTCGCGGCCAGGTGGTCTGGCCGGACTCTATCCCCTCTCCGTCTCGTATTCTGGCACTTGATCACTTCCGGAAAAATAGGCACTTGGCTTTTGTCCTGTCCAATTCCGAGAATATTCATTTTCTGACTCTCCTAGAACGAAAAACAGCAGAAAACAGGTAGCTGGCACTGTGGCTCTTGTTAATAGGTTAGTCCAAGAAATCATATGAAAAGTACTCCAAAGTTGGAACAAAACACAAGAAAGTGGATAAAACCAAGCATGGAACATCAAAAATTATAGATACATTTGCAATGTATCACGGGTGTCTGTCTCTCCTACTATAGTCAATATCCGATTTACAACGAGTTGCTAATAACTTGGTTATCCTCATTGTGGTTCATGTTCATAGGTAAGACCGGTTCTATCTCCGAAAGCCCTAAGCCACGTAAAACTTGCAATTGATAAATTAGAGGCGTCTAGTTTAGATCGTTGTTGGGCTAGTGTCTTGATATGGTATTGTTGTAAGTAGATGTATGATAGATACTCTTACAACTCACTTAACGTGTAAGTTCCATAGACCTTGGCCTTACACATAAAGGAATGATAGATATCATACCACGATGCAAATGATAGAGATCAAATGCATAGACCATATCATCTCACTTCACACATTAGATGTTAGCATCTTATATTGCTAGTTTAGCGCTTTTGTAGCATTATAAGATGATATCTCATTTAGATATCAAGATAAAATGTGTTCTTCCTTAAGTATGCACCATTTTGTGGATCGTGTTTTGAGGCATCACGTGATGATCGGGTGTTTTCGGCTCTACGCTTTCATACAACGGGTGTAAGATAGTTTTAGACACGCGAATACTAAGGTTCTTATTTGGCGAGCCTAGCATGTACAGACATGGTCTCGGAACACGGACCGAAAGGTTAAGCATGAGTCATATAGTTGATATGGTTCCCATATAGATGCTCGCCTTTGAAGCTACACCGACTCACGTGATGATCGGACTTGGTGTAGTGGATTTAGTTCATGTAATCACCAAAAGGACACGAGGGATGTCATTTTTGAGTGGGTGTTCATTAGTAATTTGGATTAGTTGAACTCAATCTATCATAAACTTCGTCTAAATATACTTTACAAATTCTGTTGTAGATGGCACCACCTGCTTTTAATTTCAATGTGTTCATGGAGAAAGAGAAGCTTGCTGCAAATGCTAGCAACTTCACCAACTGGGCTATGAATTTGAGGATTCTCCTCACTGCTCAACAAAAGAAATATGTGCTAGAGGCGCTAATCCCACCAGCTCTGATGCCTGACGAGGAAAAGAACGTCTATATAACTCGTCAGGAGGACCACAACTTAGTTCATTGCGGCATACTGTATGGGCTAGAGCCAGAACTTCGAAAGCGTTTCGAAAATGGCAATGCCTTTGATACCATGGGAGAATTGAAAATGATTTTCGATACCCATGCTATCGTAGAGAGTTATAATGCTTCTGAAAAGTTCTTTAGCTGCATGATGGAGAAGAACAACTCCGTTAGTGAGCACGTACTCAAAATGTCTGGGTACGCCGATAAGCTTGTGTCCTTGGGAATAATGATTCCCATTGATTTAGGCATACATCGTGTTCTCCATTCTCTGTCACCTAGCTACAAGAGCTTCGTGATGAACTATAATATGCAGGGCATGAAGAAGTCTCTTCGAGCTTACATCGATGCTTAAGGCTGAAGTGGAGATTAGGAAAGAACGTCAAGTGTTGATGATCAATAAAACCACGGTTTCAAGAAGGACAAGAAAGGCAAGAAGAAGGGAAAGAAGGCGGCAAATCTGTTGCGCTACTGAAAAAACCAGCTGGCCCTAAGTCCGATACCGAGTGCTACTATTGCAAGGATGGCCATTGGAAGAATCGCCCCCAAGTATTTGGCGGACAAGAAGGCCGACAAGGCAAACAAAGGTATATGTGATATACATGTTATTGATGTGTACTTGACTAGTACTCATGAGCACTGGGTATTTGATACGGATTGGTTGATAATATATGTAACTTCGGTTAGAAATTGGAACAGCGACAACTAGCAAGGGATGAGGTCACGATGCGGGTCGGCAATGGATCAAGAGTTGATGTGATCGTCGTCGGAACCCTGCCTCTCCATATGCCGTCAGGATTAGTTATAAACCTAAATAATTGTTATTTGATGCCTGCACTGAGCATGAAAATTGTATCCGGATCATGTTTGATGCAAAGTGGTTATTCATTTAAGTCTGAAAACAATGGTTGTTCGATTTATATGAATAATATCTTTCATGGTCATGCACCTGTGTTGAATGGTTTATTTCTGTTGGATCTCGATAGTAGTATTACACATATTCATAATGTTGATGCTAAAAGGGTTAAGCTTGATAATGATATATCTGCATATATGTGGCACTGCCATCTAGGTCATATTGGCATTAAACGCATGAAGAAACTCCATTCTGATGGACTTTTGGAATCACTTGATTTTGAATCATTTGATACATGTGAGCCATGCCTTATGGGCAAGATGACTAGAACGCCATTTTTCGGTTCAATGGAACGGGCGACAGATTTATTGGAAATTGTCAACACCTAGATTTTTAATCCCAGATGCCCATTATGCCATACCTTGCAATCCCAGGATTACCATTTTTGCGAGACATAACGGATTGGATATCACAGTACATCATCCATTACAAACCATACATAAGGTTTTACACAAATAAGGATCTCATGATCCAGTCTTTAATACAACAAACAGCGGAAATAAACGATAGCGTAGCGGTGGGGTCCATCTTCAGGGGCACAATCTTGTGACGAAGGCGATAGTCCTAGTTATCATAGCAAATCCTGTGACCATCATCTTGATAATCTCCTTCATAGTATGGCCATGATAATAGCCAGGGACAAAATCCATGAGTACTCTTTAAGTACTCGCAAACTACTACTAACAAGGGGTATAATTCTAAGTTAACAGTACTGAATCTAAGTTAACTATCAAGTTAAGTTTGAAACCTAAGCTGAGTTCAGAAGCAAGAAAAGATAAAGTAAGTTCTAGAATCACTTAAGTTGGGAAGCTATTATTATCAACACAACCCTGTTGTGGTCAAGTCAAAGTTCATCATTCATTTAGAGTTATTTAGAAAACATCTGACAACGAAATAGTATGGCCATTCCAACTGTCCATAATCATGACGCGACTATTCAATAGTTTGACACTGCGAGAGGTGGTACACTTTCACCACAAGATTCGATACATCTATCAGGGATAACCCTGAATCATCATACTTAGTATGCAGATAATCAAACATAACCTTCCCTTTACACACCCTAGTACAAGCACCTCTCCTATGAGTATGGCCTCCCAACCATGACCATCAGTCATCTTGGGCACTGCATAGGTGGACATCATTGAGAGGTAGCCTCAGCTCAAACCTCTCCCGTGAGGGAACTAATACTAATGCATATAAATTTCTAGCTAAGCCTTACCCAATTCAGGTAATGTGGTTGTACGGTAAATTTGGAATGGTATCGCATCCGAATCCAGCCATTAGTTTTATAAAAGGGTTAAGGCTCATGCCTCATCATTTTCATCATCATAAACCAGTTGTGTTTCTCAACACATGTTAAAACATCTCAATAGAATGACTCATCATTCCAAGGTTTTCATAATTCCTTTTCACCAAGTGTTCCCATCTAAAGTGACTCAAGTTTTTGAGCTATTCCAAAATACTAAGTTAAGAGTGTTCACTAAGGTGGAAAGATGGGATCAATCTCATGCCATAGAATGACATCTAAAGGTTTCTAAGTAGGTCAAGTTTTATACTCTTAATGCTACCTTCAAAATTAATTAAAGAACTTTGTGTAATCTAAGGGAGGTAAAACTTGACAATAAGACTTGGGGTACTAATAGTTAAAGGGGGTGTGATCAAAGCATGCTTAAGGCATCTTTGCTAAACCATCTAGTTTTATTCTATCTTGCTAACAATAGCTTGCTAAAGTATGCTTTGCAAGGGTTAGCTTGCCACTAATAGCTTGCCTTGGTTGGTGAAGTGGTTGAAGTTTTCTTCTTCTTCTTCTTGGTAGAACTCCTCCTCCTCCTCGAAAGCTTGGTCGGTACTAGCGTCTATAAATACATAGGGAGTAGAAAATCACCAAACAATACTTAACTAGGCTAAGTAACATTCTAAAGCACACAATTTATGATCTATTATCATCCCAAGTATCACAAGTTTAATTTCAATAGTTTCAACCTTTTTATTTTGGAAAAGTAATTTCTACTCATTGAAAAATTAAATAAACTTTAACATTCACCACCAAAATATGGGATCATGTGGACCCATGTCCTCACCACATATTCTAACTTGTGGGAATGAGATTTAAAGGTTGGATCAATATTACTTTGGTTTAAGTTCATTATTTAATGATTTAAAGTGACTAGAAATACCTATATAGCATTATTTTGGTACTAGTCCAAAGTCACTGCATGTAAACCTTAATATTATTGCATATTTAGATAGATATGATGAAATGTGATTTTTGAGAGTTGGAATCAACTCAAAAGCTAACTTGGTTGATTTTATAAAAATGTTTCAAGTTGCAAAAGCTTTTGTCTTCTTATTTTTATTAGGAGAGATCTATAACTCTAATTGAATTAAATCCAACGGGCTTGGATAGATCATTTTAATACCTTTCAGACAAAAATGGTTTCATGCAATTTAGATTTCTAAAACTCTCTGAATTGATTTTCAAACTAGCGGACAGAAACTAGATTCAAACTAAAAGAAAAATCCAGATTTGAATCTGTGGGCTAACGCGGGAAAAGGAATGGACCAGGTCCCGCTTGTTGGCGGCACTTAACATGCGAAACGGTACGCGTGCTGTGGGCCATGCGATTAGATGCTAGATCTACGGCTGAGGGTCGTCGTCAACGACGAATAGGTCGCCGGCGAGCTCGAACCCTAGCAGCTCGGTGGGGGTCTGCTGGGGACGTACCAGGGCTCCAGCAAGGTCGGCGAGGCGGGCAAACAACGTGGAAGACAACGGCGAGGCGAGGCGCGGTTGCGGCGGATCTTGGGGTGGTCGGAATCAACGGCACCCTTCTCCTCCCGAGGCGGCGGCTCCAGCTCCAATTCCGGCGAGCTGCTGCTCCACTTGCTCCGGCGAGAGGTGGGTGAGGTTCAGAGAGGTGAGGGGAGTGGAATGGTGTGGAGAGGAATGGCTGGGGAGGGCTCCTTTTATAGGCCCGATGGTGAGACCGAGTGGGATGGGCGGTCGACGGTGGAGACATGGCTACGGCGAGCTAGCGGCATGGCTGGGGATGGCGATCGATGGGCGGTCCCCTGGCGGTGCTCTAGGACTTAAATGCGGCCGTAGGGGCGGTGGTGTGCGGTCTGGGCGAGGTGGCGCTCTGAGAGGCAGAGGCGGCGGTGTCCACGATGAGCGGTGGTTGTGGGGCTTTGGGCGGCGAACGGGGGTGTCCGGGGTGTTCTCCAGGTCGAGACGGAGCAGTGGGCGCGGGCTGGTGCCAAGGGGCGGTATGTGCGAGCAGGGATAGTGCACGCTCTGGGGGCGGCATTGGCATGCTCGACAAGCTCCGGCGGCCAGTTCTGCCGCTTGCCCTCTGTCTACCACAGGGCTGGTTGGGCGGTGGAGGTGGACCACCGCAATGTACTAGACATGGCGAGAGGGTTTGGAGAGGTTCTTCGCTGCAGTGCAGGTCGGCCCAGAGATGGTGCTAGGCATGGCTGTGCAGTGCGGCTAGGGGGTAGAGAAGAGGCTGGGTTTGGTCTGGTCTGGCTTGAGGGGGGACAAGATGATCAAAGCTCTACAGAATTGCTAGACAAAATCAGCCCAAAACAGTAATAGTTAGGCCTTAATGATCTTGCTAACAAGGTGTTTGACAAAATGGCCGAAAGAGAAAAAGTTTTGAATTTTGAGTTCAAAATTTTTGAGTGATCTCCACTAGTGATAGGTAGTCTCTGGTTGCAAGGGTTTTGGAAATGGAGCTCAAATAGATGGTTTTTGAAATAGGGGTGATCTATGCATATGCATTAGATTCAATTTTAAACTGTCTTTTAAAATAGCTAACAGAATGTTTTTAGTAGATCCAAAGGTGGGCCTTGGTACCTCATTATGTGTACTAGCAAGGGGTGTAAAGATCAAGAATTGTTTCTGTTAAGAAATGAGTACTAGGAATAGCCAAAGTAGGCATGAGAGTTAAATTTGTCAAAATGACCATTCCTTCATTTTAATTCTTTTTTATTTGATTTTCTTTAGGAAAAGTTTGGGAATGATGTAGATGATGTTTAAATCACCTAAGAAACATTTTACAAGCATTGGATCAATCAAGCATGGCAATTCAAACAACTCCTATTTTAAATGCACACATATTTTAATGCTTTTCAATTTAAATTTGGAAAAGTTTTTGTTAACCCTGTTTTTGGATGATTTGATCTTGTTAAGCTTGGATTAAAGTTTTGGGATGTTACAGAAATCATACATACTGATGTGTGTGGATCAATGAGTGTGTCGGCGCGAGGTGGATATCGTTATTTTGTTACTTTCACGGATGATTTGAGTAGATACGGGTATATCTATTTGATGAAACATAATTCTGAAACCTTTGAAAAGTTCAAGGAATTTCAGAATGAAGTGGAAAATCATTATAACAGAAAGATCAAATTTCTGCGGTCCGACCGTGGAGGAGAGTATCTTAGTTACAAGTTTAACACACATATGAAAGACTGTGGAATAGTTCCACAACTCACGCCTGCCGGAACACCACAACATAATGGTGTGTCAGAACGTCGTAATCGTACTTTATTGGATATGGTTCGATCTATGATGTCTCTGACAGACTTGCCACTGTCATTTTGGGGTTATGCACTGGAAACCACTGCATTCACTTTAAATAGGGCACCATCTAAATCCATTGAAAAGACACCGTATGAATTATGGTTCGGAAACAAACCTAAGCTATCATTTCTTAAAGTTTGGGATGCGATGTTTATGTGAAGAAACTTCAACCGGATAAACTCGAACCCAAAGCGGAAAAATGCGTCTTCATAGGATACCTTAAGGAAATGATTGGGTATACCTTCTATCACAGATTCGAGGGCAAGGTCTTTGTTGCCAAGAATGGATCCTTTCTTGAGAAGGAGTTTCTCGCGAAAGGTGTGAGTAGTCGGAAGGTAGAACTCGAAGAGGTTATTGAACCTTCTCTTCATGAAATGGCGAGTAGTGTAGCACCGAAAGTTGTTTCGGAGTTGACTTCACCTAATGAGGAGAGAGCTAATGATATTGATCATGAAACTCCGAAAGAGGACACTACCGAACCTCGCAGGTCAAGCAGGACACGTGTTGCTCCTGAACTGTACGGCAATCCTGTTATGAATTTCAGGATTGATGAAATAGATGACCCTGCGACGTATGAAGAAGCAATGATGAGCCCTGATTCCAACAAATGGCTAGAAGCCATGAAATCCGAGATGGAATCCATGTACGAAAACCAGGTTTGGACCTTGGTGGACTTACCTCACGATCGAAAGGCCGTTGAGAATAAATGGATTTTCAAAAGAAAAACTGATGCTGATGGTAATGTGACCATCTATAAGGCTCGACTTGTCGCAAAGGGGTTTCGACAAATTCAAGGAGTTGACTACGATGAGACATTCTCTCCCGTAGCGATGCTTAAGTCAGTTAGGATTATGTTAGCAATTGCTGCATATTTTGATTATGAAATATGGCAGATGGATGTCAAAACTGCGTTCCTTAATGGTAATATTGAAGAAGAGTTGTATATGATACAAACTAAGGGTTTTGTCGATCCTAAGGATGCTGATAAGGTATGCAAGCTTCAGCGATCCATCTATGGACTGAAGCAAGCATCCTGGAGTTGGAATCTCCGCTTTGATGAGGTGATCAAAGAGTTTGGATTCGTCCAAACTTATGGAGAGGCTTGTATTTACAAGAAAGTGAGTGGGAGCAATGTGGCATTTCTAATATTATATGTGGATGACATATTATTGATTGGAAATGATATAGATCTTTTAAACAGTGTTAAAAGTTATCTAAACAGCAAATTTTTGATGAAGGACCTAGCTGAAGCTTCATATATATTGGGCATTAAAATCTATAGAGATAGATCAAGACGCCTAATTGGGCTATCGCAGAGTACATACCTTGATAAGATATTAAAGAAGTTTAATATGGACGGAAGTAAGAAGGGGTTCTTACCTATGTTGCAAGGCAAGACATTGAGTAAGACTCAAAGTCCGGCTACGGCGGAAGAAAGAGAGATAATGGATAAGATTCCCTATGCCTCATCCATAGGCTCTATAATGTATGCCATGCTATGTACAAGACCCGATGTGGCGCATGCTATTAGTTTGACTAGTAGGTACCAATTTGATCCAGGTTCGGAACACTTGATAGCGGTTAAGAATATCCTTAAGTACTTGAGAAGAACTAGGGATATGTTTCTTGTATACGGAGGTGAATAAGATCTAGTCGCTAAGTGTTATGTCGATGCTAGCTTTGACACTGATCCAGATGACTCTAAGTCTCAATCCGGATACGTATTTCTCTTGAACGGAGCAGCAGTTAGTTGGAGGAGTTCCAAACAACCTGTGGTGGCTGGATCAACGACGGAGGCGGAATATGTTGCCGGTAGCCAGAAGCGGTTTGGATGAAGGAGTTCATAACGGAACTAGGTGTGGTTCCTAGTGCGTTGGACCCAATGGTGATCTATTGTGACAACAATGGAGCCATAGCCAACGCCAAGGAACCAAGGTCTCACAAGAATTCCAAGCATATTAAACACCAGTTTCACTCCATCCGCGAGCATGTCAAGGATGGAGACATAAAGATTTGTAAAGTGCACACAGACCTGAATGTAGCAGATCCGTTGACCAAAGTTCTCCCTAGGGAAAAACATGATCAACACCAGAACTCCATGGGTGTTAGATTTATCACTATGTAAACTAGATTATTGTCTCTAGTGCAAGTGGGAGACTGAAGGAAATATGCCCTGAGAGGCAATAATACAGTTGTTATTATGTATTCCTTGTATATGATAGATGTTTATTTTGCATGCTATAATTGTATTGATAGGAAACGTCAATACATGTGTGTTTAATAAACAAAAAGGGTTCCTAGTTATGCCTCTTTTATAGACTAGCTTGTTGATTAACAAGATGATCAAGGTTTCCTGATCATGGACATTGGATGTTGTTAATAACAAGGTCACAACATTTGTGAAATGATGTGATGAACATTCATCCGAAGTATAGCATTACGATCAAGTCATTATGTTTATATTGCTATAACATCATACGAAGTAGTCTTAGTCCTTAGAACATGAGATCATGTTAATTGCTAACACCAGAAGAGTATCTTGATAACATCAAACGTCACACCGTAATAGGGTGACTATTAAGGTGGGTTGAGTGCTATTAAGGTGTTATGTTGAGGCTCATGGATCAAGAGTGGAATTTGTCAATCCCGATGACGGATAGATATACTCTGGGCCCTCTCGGTGATATCACATTAAGATAGCTTGCAAGCAAGTGATCTGATCACTAGAATGTTATATCACGGGAACGAGAAAAGAGTGCATGTCGGTAACGAGATCAAACTAGGTATTTGGATACCGATGATCAAATCTCGGACATGTATTATATCATGAGACAAAGGGATTAAATTACTAGCGTTAAAGGTTCTCACGATCACAGAAGTCATTGTTGAATGTGCAGGAGTCAGTATGGATCTCTAGGTCCAGCTTCTGATTATTGATCTGAGAGGAGTCTCAATCATGTCTGCATTATTCACGAACCATAGGGTGACACACTTAAGGGTTTCTGGACACCATTTAGGAGCACAAATGTTTCAGACAAAAGGTCTGCAAACCGCAGCAAATGTTTCGATAGAAATAGGAATTGTTTCGATAGAAACCGGAACTGTTTCGGGTGAAATTGTAGAAAGTGGTTCTGCATGTGATATTGAAATGTTGCAAGGGGTTTTATGTGAATGTTTGTTAATTAAAGTAATTAACAAAATTCTGAATAAAATAAATAAAAGAGTTTTATTAATTGAGAGTTGCATTTAATTTGGTGGAAATTAAATACATGTGAGTGGGATTTTGGGTGGAGGCCATGTTTATGTGAGTGGAGGTTCACCACATGAATGAAGGAGGGGAGGAGTCCCCTCCCCCCTCATGCGCCGGCTATGGGAGGGGAGGGGTATCCCTTCCTCCTATACAAAGCCCCCCTCTCCCCTCTCAGAAACCACACCTCCTCGTGAAGGATCTCTCTCCCCCTCTAGATATTCCCCATGGTCTCGGATTAGCGAGATACATGTTCCCGGTGGCCTTGCGTCTGGAAGGAGTTGCTGCTTCCGCTGATTTGCTAGAGCGAGGAGGTGGAGGTTGTCTAGTAGCTTGAACGTGTGTGCGAGGACGGATGCGCTGCTAATTTGCGGCGCTCGGACTTCCACACGATCTTGAGATCGGTAAGCGTACGACTACATCAACCACGAGTTCCTACTCGTTAACAGAACTCGTTGTCTTCGAGGGTAAGTTCTCCATGGATGTATGTCCACCCGTTGCTCTGTATCTAGTAGATAGATCTTGGCGTATAGTTCTCATCGTAGGATTTTTTTGTTTTTCTATGCTGCGAACCCAACAAAAGGGAATAAGACACGACTGTCTCGGTTCAAACGACGAAAGATCTTCGTGGAACGCACAGGGGTCACATGGCCATCCAGGTCCCTCTGTCGATCATTGGTGCGGGAGTGGCCCGACCATGTCTGGAGTGTTCCCGAACCATGGGGTATCACACTTAAGGGCATGATGATGCTTAGAGAGTGTTTATAGGATCTGTGAAATCGCCGAAGAATAGTAGAGAGAAAACCGGAAGGGTTTTGGTAAGTCTGGAGGATGTCCGGAGTGGAGGTGGAAGGTGTTCCATAGCCACGGAGATTGAATAATGTGTGAATGAATGTTAAATGTTTATTTAATCATTTATTCATAATTATTTAATAAAGAGAAAATCAATTTAAATGGTCAAAGGCTTAATGGGCCAATTTCCGGAGGGAGAGGGTCATTAGGGAAAGGAGAGAGGGAGAAGGGGCCAGGGGGGTGGCTGGCGCCCTAGTGGGCCAACCCCCCATGTGGGGCCCATGGGGGTAGCCGGCGGTGCCCCCCTCCCCCCTCCTCTCCTTTAGTCCCACCCCAGGACTTTGAGGGAGGTAGTACCTCGCCTCCCCTATATATAGTAGGGGTATTTGGCCAAATTAAATACACCAATAATCAATACAGGTCTTCTCACTTTTGGGAGGACCTCTAATTTATATTTTCTCTCTCCCCCTCTCTCTCTCATGACCGTGGTCCCAAGTCTAGACTGCGCGAACAAGAGACATCTTCACCATGGAGCGCCGTCGTGCTGCGGGATTCGGATCTGGGAGCTCTACTTCCGCAACTGCTGCTGGATCGGGGAAGCGGGAGTCATCGTCAGGCACCGAACATGTGTAACTCCCCGCGAGGTGTCGCACTTGAGGCACTCAAGTCGTTGGAGCCAAGGAGCGCAATGACTTCATCACGACCTTGAGGTCGGCTTCGGCACGTCTACATCAACCACGCTCTCCTGAGCGTTGACAACGCTTTTCGGTCTTCAAGGGTAAGTTCGCGAAAATCCCCTCCCGTTACTGTATTACTAATAGATAGGTCCTGACAGCTTCAGGGGCTTCAGGGGCGTAGGGTAAAATTTATTGTTTTCATATGCAGAACCCCTACAGAAGCCTGCAACCACCAGTCCACGAAGTCCCCCTCCCCGTACTATGGTGTGACCGTGGATCAAATCCAAGACAAGACATCGTTCTAGATTGCCTTGGAGAAGGGGCAACCTATCAGGAAGTGAGTCATGGTCTCATCCACCTGGTCACAAAGTGGGCAGTGCGCATGGTGAGCAAGCCCCCACCTCGCTAGCCGCTCAGTCGTCCAGTAGCGGTCTTAACATGCCAGTCAAATGAAGAACTTGACTTTGGGCGATGCCAAGATGCGCCAGTTCAGCTGCCAAGACCTCGAAGGGCTGAAGGGCATGACCGGTGGCCGCTGGCCTCTTCTCCTCTCTCTGGGTGGAATATCCGATGGGGATTCGAGGGTTATGGGTCAAGCCACCACCACTGGCCTCTTCACCTCTCTCTGTGTGGAATACCCGATGGGGATTTGAGGGTTATGGGCCGATGGTGCCAAACCCAAGAGCTTCCGTCGCTGCCCCACTGTCTCTTTCTCCTTCCCTTGATCTCTCACCCGACACTCTGCTCGCCTCGGACCCTCCTTGTTGCCATGTGGGCCTCCATCTCCTCAGCATGGATCGGTGTTAGGAGGACCGACGACGGCGGGGAACCAGCGACATTGCGAGAGGACCGGTGAAAGGCCAACCAATCAGTGCGACGGCGCTTGGATTTTGGGACAGGCGCGCTGGAGGCTGAGGAGAGAGAATCGAGGAAAAGGCCACGCCGACGCCACCCCCGTAGCCCAGCAAGCTCGTTGGCCGTAGCAGTTATTTTTAGGCAGAGGCCATGCGCGACGTGAAGACTCTTGCGGCGCAGTGGGCGGTATTAGTCCGACCGCATCGCGCGATGATACGTTGCAAACGTATCTATAATTTTTGATGTTCCATGCTTGTTTTATATCTACTTTCTTATGTTTTGTCCACACTTTGGAGTATTTTTATACATTTTCTAGAACTAACCAATTAACAAGATGCCACAGTGCCAGTTGCTTGTTTTCTGCTATTTTTGGTTTCAGGAAAGTCAGAAAATGAATATTCTCGGAACTGGACGACACAAAAGGCAAAGTCAATATTTCACCGAGGGGGACACAGAGCTAGAAGACAAGACGGAGAGGGGCCAGAGGCCGGCCACACCACCTGGCCGCACGGCCAGGCCTGGCCTGCACCAGGGGGTGGTGTGGCCGCCTAGGGCACCCCCTCGGCCTCCCCTTTCGGCTATATATCGCCCCTGATACAAAAACCCTAAGAAAGAGAGCCTCCAGCCACAAAAAGTTCCGCAGCACCTCCACCACCAAAGGGGAGATTCGGGGGACAGAAAGTCGCTGTTTCGGCACCCTGCTGGGACGGGGAAGTGCCCCCGGAGCCATCTCCATCGATCTCCACCACCATCTCCATCATCGTTGCTGATTCCTGATGCGCTCGACTTTCGACGTAGAGCTCGTTGGGAACCCCAAGAGGAAGGTACGATGAATATAGCAGCAAGTTTTCCCTCGGTTATGAAATCAAGGTTTAATCGAACCAGTAGGAGCAACGAAACACCCCAAAGGTGTTACTAGCTGAGCTTTGGCAGGGCGCACTACCGGTGCTAGTAGCAACGTGGAGACCTGCACAACACAACCACAGAACTTTGTCCCCAACTTGCGATGAGGTTGTCAATCTCACCGTGTTTTGCAGAAAAAAAAGGATTAAACGTATCGAATGGAAAGAAGTAATAGTTTGCAGAAAGTAAACACAAAGCAGTAAAAGATTGTAGATTGTATGTAAAGTAAAAGGACCGGGATCCATAGTTCACTAGAGGTGGCTCTCCTTAGATAGATAACATGCTGGGGGAACAAATTACAGGGTCCCGGGAAGAACAAATTACAGGATGCAGAAAGTAAACACAAAGCAATACATCCGTAGTCCAAGGATGAACTACTCACGCATCACACCGGAGGCTTGCATGGTGATGAAGAAGGCCTCTAGGGTGAATTCCCCTTTCCGGCAGGGTTCCGGGAAGAGCTTCAGATCCCTCCCGATCTAGGGATGGAGATGCCGGCGGCTACAGACTCTTTCGTGGATTTTTGATCAGGTACTTAGGGTTTTCGTCCCGAGGGTAACTTATAGGCGGAAGGAGAGGCCGAGGGGGTTCCGGGAGCGGCCACACCACCCCCTGGCGCGGGCCAGGCCTGGCCGCACGGCCAGGTGGTTTGGTGGCTCCCTGGCCCTTCTCCGTCTCGTATTCTGGCACTTGATCCCTTCCGGAAAAATAGGCACTTGGCTTTTGTCCCGTCCAATTCCGAGAATATTCATTTTCTGACTTTCCTGGAACCAAAAACAGCAGAAAACAGGCAGCTGACACTGTGGCTCTTGTTAATAGGTTAGTCCAAGGAATCATATGAAAAGTACATCCAAAGTTGGAACAAAACACAAGAAAGTGGATAAAACCAAGCATGGAACATCAAAAATTATAGATACATTTGCAATGTATCAACATCCCCAAGCTTAACTCCTGCTCGTCCTCGAGTAGGTAAGTGATAAAAAGAAATAATTTTTGAGGTGACATGCACCATCAAATACTTGATCAAAGTATTTGCAAAACATTCAAGGCTTGGATCATAGTACTTCAATCATAACATGAAAGACAAAGTTCTAGCAATAAGCAAAGAAACTATGATGCAACATGAAAAGGCACAAACAAAAGATTCATGAATAACATGCTTTGCAAGACGTTTGTTTGTTTCACATAAAGAAAACATAGCATAATAGTATTTAGCTTGCCCCTCAATAGAGTAGCAAATCTAAATGCATAGGACACCTTCAAAGTTCATAAGAGTGACTAGATACAATAGTTTCAAACAAGCAATAACAAGTTATGCATCAATCAACTAGTCTTGGGACAATGCACATAGAACTAAGAATGGCCACTATGCTCTCAAAGTAGTGCATAAAGATAGAAGGTGGAGACTCAATATAATGGTGGAAGAAAGGCCTTTTGTAAAAGAAAGTAGGGATTCAAGTCTCATAAAGAGCTTCCAAAAATTATGGTACTTAATAGCTTTCAGCTCTCATTGCCCCTATCATAAGCATCTTGAAGTGACTAAGGTTAAAATGAACAAACTATGGTGTACATGCTTGACGAAGTATAAGTCAGAAATCTCATGTCCTCAGTATACAGGGCCTCCTCATGCTACTCAAGTTTAGTCACCGTAAGTTCTTGTCATCGTAAGTACATGTGTATCATTGAGAACCGCCAGCAGGTACCCTTGCCCGATGATATGGAAGAATCCCCATATCAAAATGACAAGGCAAGCAGACAACGAGCATCTCAACATTCTTCTTATTTACCATGGGAATATGGTGCTTTTTTCTCTCTTTCCTCTTTTCATAGTATCTTTTTTTTCTTTTCTCTTTTTTTTCTCAATATATGACTCTTTTTTTTATAAGAAGAATGCTTCATAGACAGCTCATTATGGTTACGCTGCAGGTTTCCACCATGTCAGCATGGATTAGACCTGCGGCCCAGGCATTTCTTTAACACATATACATAACTCCATGGACTTACAAGCTCCCCTTTCATTTCACACCGACGACATCCATATACAAAAGAGCATGATATCAACTAGGTACAAGTACCAAGTGCAATGTTGAAAGCGTTCCCCATGAAAGCATGGTTCTGCTAATTCCCAACAAATAAGTGCAAGCATATACAACATAGAAGACACAATGGTTCAAGTTTATTAAGGGCAAGTAAAGTAAAGTGTGCCTTCAATTTCGTGAGAGCTTTAATAACTAGTTTTCTCATAACAAGAGGAAGGTAAACAAAAGCATGAATATACTTGGAATAGCATAAGCTAGTAGGTAGGTATGGTGGACTCTTTGGAATAACTTGGTTTAAGGAGTTGGATGCATGAGTGGAACTCATACTTGGTTGTGGAGGCTAGCAAAAGGCAGGCGACAAACTAAGAGAGCAATAATGGCCATAATCATGCAGAGCGACAAAACATCATTGATCAAAGCATAAAGTGATACTACAAGTTGAAAACTAAAGGATCATAAATGCTATGGTGACTTGAGATAGTCATAACATGGTGTGAGCATGTGCCAAGTCAACCCAAATAAAGCATCAAAGGAGAATACCACTATACTATGCTTTAATATGCTAAAACAACACATGATTCATCCAAGGCACATTAAGCAATCTCAATTGTTTATAACAATTCATGCTACAGCAAAGAATACTAAGCATAAAGCCAAAATAATATCAAGCATGGCATGACAAAGCATAGGCCATAGTCAAAAACGAGCTCTTTTTACCACATAAGTATGAATTTTTCTACTCTTTTCCAAACCAAACCAAACTATTCGCAAACCAAAGTGTGAAAGAGGGGGTCCAACCAACTTATTCAGAAAACTAAGAAAACCAAGAAAACTAAAAACCAAAACAAAAACTAAAAAGAAGACGTTCCAAGAAAAACACAACAGTGCATGAAACAATAAAAATGAAGCGTTTGGAAGAAACCTGGAATTTTTATTGATGAAGAAGGGGGATGCCTTGGTCATCCCCAAGCTTTGACGCTTGTACTTCTTGGATATTCCTTGGGGTGACACGCGTGGCATCCCCAAGCTTGAGCTTTAGTCCATCCTTTATCTCATTACTCGTTCCTTCCATACACCTGAAATTTTTCCTTCATACAAAACTTCACACAATCTCATTAGCAACATTAGTGCACTTAAGATAAATAAGTTTCAAGGTTCAGTTCTAACACCAAATAAACTTCCATTAGAACACTAGCTACTGTATCACTTCCCTCAAGAAGCTCAATTCCCCAGAAGAACTCAAGGAGGAACTAACAAGAAGCAAATGTAGAAAATGGCAGAAATCTGTCAAAACAGACCAGCAGATAAAGATGAATTTTTTCGAAGACCTTCTGTTTCTCAAATCAAAACGTTTTGAACTAACGAAAGTTATATAACGACCTGGGGCAGAAACACAAAAAATTACAGCTCAATACGACATACAGAGCTCTCTCAGGAATTTTTACGGTGAAACACAAAAATCTGTTTCGGGACAGCAACTTTCCCAATCATTACTTCACTCTCATTAGAGGTTACTCTTGGCACAAAAAGCAAATAAAAATGATAATGAGAGGTTATTATAGAGGTAATAACTTCCAAGTCTCATCTAAAACTCTTGGGTTATCTCCCAACAAGTACTTTTCTTTAACGCCTTTAAGTTAGGCATAAGAAGCAAAGAAAGAATCAAGTGTTCTCAAATGAAGAAGCATTAAGACCAACTTTTGTTTTCATAGGAGAAACAAAAGAAATCTTTTCTCTCTTTTTAGGGAAGTGTTCTATACCTTTCTTGAGTGGGAGTTGATATTTAATGGTGCCTTCTTTCATATCAATGATGGCACCGACAGTTCTAAGAAAAGGTCTTCCCAAAGTAATAGGACAAGAAGCATTGTATTCAACATCCAAAACATAGAAATCAACGGGGACATAGGAATCGTTAACCATAATAAGAACATCATTAAGACTCCCCATGAGTTTCTTTTTAGCATTAGCATCAAGTGGGACATTCAAATAACAATCTTCAAGAGGAGGCAAATCAAGCATATCATAAATCCTTCTAGGCATAATAGAAACACTACTATCAAGATCACACAAAGCTTTGAAATCAAAGTCCATATTAATGATGGGTTCCCAACCATCTTCTTGTTTTATAGGAATAGAAGCTTTATGTTTCATCTTTTCTTCCTTAATCTTTATGAGAGCATCGGTAATGTGTTTTGTAAAAGCCATGTTCATAGCACTAGCATTAGGACTTTTAGTAAGATTTTGTAGGAACTTAATAACTTCAGAGATGTTGCAACCATCAAGATCAAAATCAACTTTATCATCTAAAGTAGTAGAACTATTAGTATCCTCAACACTAGTGGTGGTGATAGTAGAAACACTAATGTTTCTAGCAATTTCATCTTCTCTTTCCCACTTAGCATGTAATTCGGCTAATAGTCTAACATTTTCAACAATTCTTACTTGTATGGCATTAGTAGCTGCAAAGGGATTCTCATTAGTTTCAGGTTTAGCAGCCATTTTATTAATCAATGAAGATTGAGCTTCAGACAAAGATGATATATTTCTTTCAGCATTAGAGAGTTTCAATTGTAAACTAGGAATTTCCCTATTTAGACTCTCAAGTTGATGGCTAATGTTCTTCAAAATGATAGATTGTTCCTCCATAGTTTTAGTAAATAGTTTATTTTGCTCATATTGCATTTACATGAAGTTTTTAGTGGCTCTTTCAACTTCTAAAATTCTTCCTTCACTAGGTAATTCAGGTTTACCATTATAGCCATAAGTATTACTAGGAGGGTAGGCCCTATAATTGTTGTTACCAAAATTGTTCCTATTAGCATTATTACCATAAGCATTGTTGCCAAAGTTGTTATTTCTTATAAAGTTCACATCAACTTGCTCTTCTTGAGCAACCAAAGAGGCTAAAGGAACATTATTTGGATCAATATGGGTTTTCCCATTAACAAGCATAGACATAATCATATCAATCTTATCACTCAAGGAGGAGGTTTCCTCAACAGAATTTACCTTCTTACCTTGTGGAGCTCTCTCAGTATGCCATTCAGAATAATAAACCATCATATTGTCCAGAAGTTTTGTTGCAGCACCCAAAGTGATGGTCATAAAGGTACCTTCAGCAGCTAAATCCAATAGGTTCCTTGAAGAATAGTTCAATCCTACATAAAAAGTTTGGATGATCATCCAAGCAGTCGGTCCATGAGTGGGACAATTCTTTACCAAAGATTTCATTCTTTCCCAAGCTTGAGCAACATGCTCATTATCAAGTTGTTTAAACTTCATTATTTCACTTCTCATAGATATAATCTTAGCAGGAGGATAGTATTTTCCAATAAAAGCATCTTTGCACTTAGTCCAAGAATCAATACTATTCCTAGTTAAGGAATTCAACCATTCTTTAGCTTTTCCTCTCAAAGAGAAAAAGGAAATAATTTCAGCTTAATAATATCACCATCTATATCCCTATGCTTTTGCATCTCAGAAAGTTCAACAAAGTTATTTAGATGGGAAGCAGCATCTTCATTAGCAATACCAGAAAATTGTTCTCTCATAACAAGATTGAGCAAAGTAGGTTTTATCTCAAAGAAAGTATTTTTAGCCACAGGTGGAGCATTGGGAGTGCTCATAAAATCATTGTTGTTGGTGCTAGTGAAGTCACACAACTTAGTGTTTTCAAGAGTAGTCATTTTTTTGGGTTTTCAAATAAGAAAGCAAACAAGTAGAACTATTTTTTTTTGTGTTTTTGAAGAACAAAACAAGCAAACAAAGCAAAAAGAAACTAAGCAAAACAAAAACAACAAAGTAAAGAGATTGGTTATGAGGGACTCCCCTTGTGAAGATGTCCTTGACTCCCAGGCAACGGCGCCAGAAAATCTTGATGCACTCGACTTTCGACGTAGAGCTCGTTGGGAACCCAAGAGGAAGGTACGATGAATATAGCAGCAAGTTTTCCCTCAGTTATGAAACCAAGGTTTAATCGAACCAGTAGGAGCAAGGAAACACCCCAAAGGTGTTACTAGCTGAGCTTTGGCGGTAGCACTACGGTGCTAGTAGCAACGTGGAGACCTGCACAACACAACCACATAACTTTGTCCCCAACTTACGATGAGGTTGTCAATCTCACCGTGTTTTGCGGAAAACAAAGGATTAAACGTATCGAATGGAAAGAAGTAATAGTTTGCCGAAAGTAAACACAAAGCAGTAAAAGATTGTAGATTGTATGTAAAGTAAAAGGACCGGGATCCATAGTTCACTAGAGGTGGCTCTCCTTAGATAGATAACATGTTGGGTGAACAAATTACAGCGGGGAAACTAACAAACACCGAGAAAGCAATACATGCATATACTAATCATCTTGACTCCTTTGAGATTCGATTGGGCATTACAACATAATACATAGACCGCCATCCATCCAAGCTGCATCTATGACTAATAATCCACCTTCATGTTATCATCGAACCCCTCCGTTATTAAGTTGCAAGCACAGATTATTGCTTTCACATTGCGTGTAAAGTAAACAATACGATTGTTCTATGAACAAAGGATTGTTGTTTTTCTCCTAGTAGCAACAGCACATCTAGTACCTTAGAGATTTACATCACTTCCCAGTTACGAGGCATGAACCCACTATCGAACATAAATACTAACTCTTGGAGTTGCTAGCATCTACTTGGCCAAGATAGCTACTAACAACGGAAAGCATGCAAGATCACAAATAGTAAAGACATGATAGAATCAATAATCAATCTGAAATAGCATCTCAATATCCATCGGATCCCCGCAAACACAACATGTATGAATTACAAATAGATGATCTTGATCATGAACGGAGCTCACAAGATCTAAACATGAAAGCACAAAGGAGGAGAAACCAGCCATCTAGCTACTACATGGATCCGTAGTCCAAGGACAAACTACTCACGCATCACACCGGAGGCTTGCATGGTGATGAAGAAGGCCTCCAGGGTGAATTCCCCTCTCCGGCAGGGTGCCGGGAAGAGCTTCAGATCCCTCCCGATCTAGGGATGGAGATGGCCATGACTCTGAACTCTTCGTGGATTTTGATGGTACTTAGGGTTTTTCGTCCCGAGGGCAACTTATAGGCGGAAGGAGATGCCGAGGGGTGCGGGGCACCACCCCCTGCCGGGCCAGGCCTGGCAGCCATGGCCAGTGGTGTGGTGGCTCCTGGCCCTCAAATCTCGTGATACGGCATGATCCCTTCCAAAAAAAATAGGCACTTTGGCTTTTGTCCCGTCCAATTTCGAGGATATTCATTTTCTGACTTTCCTGGAACCAAAAACAGCAGAAAACAGGCAGCTGACACTGTGGCTCTTGTTAATAGGTTAGTCCAAGAAATCATATGAAAAGTACATCCAAAGTTGGAACAAAACACAAGAAAGTGGATAAAACCAAGCATGGAACATCAAAAATTATAGATACATTTGCAATGTATCAATTCCCATGATGATGAGGGAGTAGTTCTTCCTCGAGGCTAAGGGTTCTACCGGTAGCTATGTGTTCATCTCTCTCTCTATGCATGATCACATTGTGATCATGAGCTTTGTAATCAAGTAGATCTACCTTGCTACTCAAGTGCTTTAATAGATCTCTACTCTCCCTATGTGTGTGAAAGTGACAGCATGCACACCATGGTGACACTTAGGCTAGAGATTACAAATACTTGTTATGAGTTATATTTGGAGTTGGATGTTTCTATGAAATTGTGGTGTTTGTTGGAACCATCTAGAGCTCAAGGTGACAGTATGGGGTTATCTAGATGGGAAAAGCGAACTTTGAGGAGTGCTGTTATAGCCCTACCATGGATTAGAGTGTCCAACCGGAGAGTAATTTAGAGTAGTATCATGAAGAGAAGATATTTATATGAGAGTGTTCACTAGTGAAAGTATGATCCCTAGGTCTTGTTTCTAAACATTAAAACACCGTTTGCAACTAGATCTGTTACATGTTTGCTTGCTTCCATCTTTATTTCAGATTGCCTTTAGTCTCTTCCTACCCGTCAACCACGCGCCATCAAAGCTATTTTCTGGCACCGTTACCACTTATAATTATCCATACCACTTGTATTTCACTATCTCTTCGCCGAACTAGTGCACCTATACACCTGACAAGTGTATTGGGCGTGTTGGGGACACAAGAGACTTTTTGTATCTTGATTGCAGGGTTGGTTGAGAGGGATACCTTTGACCACTTCCTCCCTGAGTTCGATAAACCTTGGGTAATCCACTTAAGAGAAACTTGTTGTTGTTCTACAAACCTCTATACTTGGAGGCCCAACAACTGTCTACAAGAATAGAAGTGCCTAGACATCACGCGACATGGAAACCGGGGCGGCGAAGAGGGAGACATCACTTCGGTCGCGCCGTCACGGCCTAGGATATTGGAGGCGGGCACGAGGTAAAAGCCCCTCTCCATACCTAGAGAAGGAATGGTAAATGTTGACTTGCGGTGGCAGTGCAAATAATACAACCCAACGCGCAGGGGTATAAGGGGCAGAAAAGACAAATAGCGGGACAAACCGCAAGAAACCTTCCGTTCTTTATTAGTAGGTATAGATATAGATTAGGTATAGATATAGATATAGATTTACGTGGTTACTCAAACTAAAATATTCATCTAACTAAATATGATAACAAAAATCCTTATGAAAAATCATTTCCCTGCGAAAAATAAATCCTTTGTTTCTAGTACAATATAGTACATCACGCAGTTTATTTTTTTTAAATGGTTGTTTTTATCCAACGATGCAATGAGTGGCGGACCTGCAAAGCCCTGGCAAACCAGTTTAAGCTTTCAAATGAAGAATTTAACATAACCTCTATTTTATGTGCATCTTCTACTTTATTTTGGAAAGGAGCATATATTAATATCACAAGATACTAATTACACCCAGCCTCTGCAATAACGCACGCCCTAACAGCCGTACGGATGCACACAGTCAAAAAAGAAAAAAGAATTACAAAAAAGAAAAGTCCCGCTACAGTGACCCATTCGTTAAAACAGCGGTACTACCACCACCAAAACAGCACCAGAAATCGAGCTTCTCCAAAAGCGACGCCTCTAAGAAGGGAACAGTGCACAAACACCGTCATCGCCCGATCATAGATATTAGGTCTTCACCCTGAAGAAAGTCCACACTCTCAAAACAATACCTTCAACAAGTTTATTGCCAGCCACAACCAATTAAGGCCAGACCCTGAGTTTTCACCCTGAAAGGTAGGACTGTGAACCTCTCCTGTGCAGTCGCCCCCACTTGCATGCCACTGCTCCAAGTCACGAGTCACCAAGCCAATTCCTAATCACCACCCAGACTCGAACCACCATTGTCCATCCTCAGATCCCGGTCTCCGTGACATTCTCCGTCAGTATCACGGAACGAGAACATGCCCCATGATATTAACAGCCAACAGAGCTTCGAAGTGCTCCCTCTGAACCCAAACGGTCAGAGTAAAACATGGGTGCGCACGACCAAATCCCTCCAATCCGGCAATCTCCAGACATTAATCGCCCATGGGAGTTTGCCGGCGAAGCCTTCCGGAACTCGCTACTCCGACCAGATCAGAGAGAGCAAGCAACAAGTAGATCATTGTCTTAGAATCTTAGAACCGCTGCCTTTATTCAGCAGACGAGCAGGCCCCGACACCGCTTGTCGTCTCCGTGCAGCACTAACAGAGGAGGAGAGGGCAACAATACAACCGCAGGAGATCGGCGTGGCTAGGCCACAGCCTCACCCCTGGCGACGGCAAGCCTCTAATTCCTCGTCGGCCGCCGGAAAACCTCAGGCCCCGGCCAAGACGACCGCACCAAGCCAACAGCCAGCGTCGCATCTCCCCCGTATGAACGCCATAACGTGACGGGTGAACTATACAATGTCCTGCGAGGGACCATCAATGAACCGGTGAGAAACTGAGAATACATTAAGCCGATGTGCATTTGCGATTTGTTATACTGTAGTACTGTAGGAAGGAAAGCCATCCGAACGCATGATGGGCATGCAGTGACTAAAGAAAAGAGCAGTTCGTGTGCGCATGGCAGGACACAGCTGTGCACGGGCTCAGATCAGATCAGATCAGGTGTGTCAGCAGTGTGCGCGTGTGCTTGCCTGCCTGCCTGTGACCTGTGTACGGTGTACGTGGTGCGGTGATCTGATTTAAATTCTCCTTATACTTATGGTGGAAGACGATTGATCTACAGTAGAGAAGAGGAAACACAGAGTACTCCTATTATATACCCCGTCCGTTTTGAAATATAAAATGTTTTAGCTTTATGAAGAAAATATCCAAAACATCTTATATTTTGAAACAGAGGTAGTACCTGCAACAAGACAGCTTCCTTCCTTCGAGTGCAATGAATTTTCGTTTTCTAGGATGTTGAGTTGCGTGTCAATGAGCGATGGTGTTTCGCGTACGTACGCGGGTTGGCAGGTATCTTCTTCATCATCATAAAAATAAAAAAAAAAGCTAGGACAAAGTACGGGTCGTCGGAGACAAAGTTGTGTCCTGAATCCTGATACACGGGCGACTGGTACCGTGCCATGTGCATTCCCTTCGCAGCACAAGGACAGCCCTCCGCGGGCGGCCAACCCTGTTTCCGTAGGAATCGCAAACCGGGAAGTGGCAAAGGCCAGTAGCAAGTTGAGTCGCGTGCGTGCGGTTTGCAAATTGGAGGAGGACGGTTACCAAGGAGGCGCCTTCGTTACTGCAGTGCAGAGTTTACTCCCCGCCCCGGCGGGTAGACACACGGATACAGAGCTTCCGAAATTTTACCGCACTTGTTCCGCGAGAACCCCCCCGAGCCCGACGACGACGAACTAGGTTTCCATGGCGCCGGCGCGAACGAATGGCCCGTCGGTCATCTCGCTCCCAGCCAGTTGCAGTCTGAGCGTGAGCTGCCGCGGGTGGACATCCTACGGTAGTATCATCATCATCATCAGAGTTCGCGGCTTGCAAGCAGCGAGCGGCACAGTGGCCACTTGCGCGTGCCAGTTGATCGCTCGCCTAGGCGGACCCAACACTTCATTTCTAAAACGTATACCGTACACTTCATTTCTGTTTTAACTTTTATTAAGCAGACGATCGAGGAATGCCTGGGCGGCGGCACAGGATGTCACGTTCAAAAGGGGCAAATTTGTTCCTGCCCATTCAATTTCAATGTCTTGGATCTTGGTGTTTGGAGCATAGTGATGGATGGCGGTCCGTGTTTGTTTCGAGGTGCCGCTGTGGTCTTGGTTGAATATGATGGCTTCTCAAATGTGCAAGGATCCAGGGTATTCCGGAGCCAGCCAGAGGGTTCAATGAAGAAGAAAGAATTGTCCGTGCACCACCGCTTACTGTGATAGTTAATGGAGGGAGAATTAACCCTTCGCAATATCTACGTGCAAGAATTCATCTTCACCCGAGTAAGCCTCTGGTTCGTTTCGTTCCAATTAACTTGAATGGGAGAAAAAATACCCGGTACAATATGAGAAGCTTCCTGATTTTTTTAACTTTTGTGGACTGATTGGACATAAGGTTTTGGAGTAAATACATGAGGATATGTATCAGTGGGGAGATTGGTTACTACTCTCTCCGTCCAGACTAGATTCTACTGTATCTAGACATATTTTAGTATATAAATATATTCGAATCTAGACAAACTCGAGTTAGTTATTTCTGGACGGAGAGAGTAATTAAATTTGCGCCAAATCCAAACATGGGTTCTGGTAGAGGTTCTGGTGGCCGAGGTATGGGAAGAGGGAGACCACTAGGTGAACCAAATAATTCCAAGCATGATGATACGGATCTTGGCGATGAAGATGGACATACCTAGCTTAGTGGAAGGAAGAGATTGATTGGCGCTGATGATAGAGTAAATTATTCAAGGGGCGCTGGTACGGTGGCTGCCAAAGTACACATGCTTGAGAATGGACCTTCAAGTGAGAGCCCTATGACAACACCGCAAAACATGCAGCCACCAAGAGAGACAGAGACAAGGAAAAATGATGGCACAGCAAGTGAGGAAAATTTTGGATCGGCGACCTCCATGGCGGAGGATCGCCGGGAGCAATGAAACTCGAAGGTTGCAACTGCCAAGGGCTGAAAAGTCGCTCGATAGTTCGTGCGCTTCTCGCTATCCAGAAGCAATCTAACCCACATGTGGTCTTCCTGTCCGAGACCCATTTGAATAAAGTTAGGGCAGAAAAACTAATGATAAGGATGGGCTTTCATCACATGTTGATTCATGAGAGTGATGAAGGAGCTGGGGTTTCCTGATGTTGTGGAAGAAGGAGCTGAAAAGAGTTGAAAGGAGTGTGACAACGCAACATATATTGATGTCACTATAGACACTGGATCGGGATGGAGATTCACCGGGGTCTATGGGGAACCAGATTAGAGACACAAAGGTCGAACATGGATTGATCTGAGAGATTTATATGCTAGCAATAATTCAATGCCTTGGGTTCTAATTGGAGATTTTAGTGAAATTATTTTTGATAGTTAGAAGGAAGGGGGCTTCCAAGACCCCAAAGGTATATGATTTTTTTTGAGAGGCCCTAGAGGACTGTCGTCTGGAAGATATGCCCTATATAGGGGATCATTTTACTTGGATGCGTGGAAGGATAAGGGAGAGACTTAACGTTCAGTCTCTAATAAGGAGTGGAATGAGTCGTTCCCTCTTGCAGGATTGATAAATGCTAAGATGACAAAGTCTGATCATATACCAATTTTAGTTGATACGGTTTATTATGAAGGGGTAGAAGCCCCAAACCCAAGAACCTGTAAAATATTTGAAGCTAGGTGGCTTGGTGAGCCATCGGTTGATGATGTAGTCAAGGGTGCCTAGGATAGAGCTAAAGCTTCAAATCAGTTATTAATCAACACCCTAGCTGATATGTATTCCGATTTACATGAATGGGACCGCAAGGTTCTTAAGGGTCTGAAGAAAAGGATAAACAAGACGAAGGAATAATTGGAGGAGTTAAGGATAGGTTCGATGTCTTATGAAGCATTGGAGCATCTATAAGAAATCCTAGTGCTACTAGAAAATATGTTTGAACAGGAGGAAGTAACATGACTGCAACATGGGCGCGCCAATTGGCTTCAGCAAGTGATGTCTACGCACTTCTATTCTTGTAGACAGTTGTTGGGCCTCCAAGTGCAGAGGTTTGTAGAACAGCAGCAAGTTTCCCTTAAGTGGATCACCCAAGGTTTATCAAACTCGGGAGGAGGTGGTCAAAGGTATCCCTCTCAAGCAACCCTGCAATCAAGATACAAGAAGTCTCTTGTATCCCCAACACACCCAATACACTTGTCAGGTGTATAGGTGCACTAGTTCGGCGAAGAGATAGTGAAATACAAGTGGTATAGATAATTATAAGTGGTAGCGGTGCTAGAAAATAGCTTGATGGCATAGAAGAGACTAAAGGCAAACTGAAATAAAGATGAAAGCAAGCAAACATGTAACAGATCTAGTTGCAAATGGTATTTCAATGTTTAGAAACAAGGCCTAGGGATCATACTTTCACTAGTGAACACTCTCACATAAATATCTTCTCTTTATGATACTACTCTTTTACTACTCTTTGGTTGGACACTCTAATCCATGGTAGGGCTATAACAGCACACCTCAAAGTCCTCTTTTCCCATCTAGATAACCCCACACTGTCACCTTGAGCTCTAGATGGTTCTAACAAACATCCAACTCCAAATATAACTCATAACAAGTATTTGTAATCTCTAGCCTAAGTGCCACCATGGTGTGCACGTTGTCACTTTCACACACATGGGGAGAGCAGAGATCTATTAAAGCACTTGAATAGCAAGGTAGATCTACTTGATTACAAAGCTCATGATCACAATATGATCATACATAGAGAGAGATGAACACATGGCTACTGGTAGAACCCTTAGCCTCGAGGAAGAACTACTCCCTCATCATCATGGGAATCAGCAACAACGATGGAGATGGTGGTGGAGATCGATGGATATGGCTCCGGGGGCACTTCCCCGTCCCGGCAGGGTGCCGAAACAGAGACTTTTTGTCCCCTGAATCTCCCCTTTGGTGGTGGCGGCGCTACGGAACTTTTCTTGGCTGGAGGCTTGATGATTTAGGGTTTTCGTCCCGGAGGCTTCTTATAGGCGAAGGGGCAAGGTCGATGGCCGGCCAAGGGGCCCACACCATGCCCTGGTGCGGCCTAGGGCTGCCCGCGCCAAGGGGTGGTGTGGCCGCCCTATGGCCCCCCTTCGTCTCTCCTTTGGATTCCATGTGTCTTTCGGTAAAATATCGACTTTGGCTTTTGTCCCGTCCAATTCTGAGAATATTCATTTTCTGACTTCCCTGGAACCAAAAAGCAAGAAAACAGAACCAGCCTTTGTGGCATCTTGTTAATAGGTTAGTCCAAGAAAGTGTATAAAAAGTACTCCAAAGTGTGGACAAAACATAAGAATGCAGATAAAAACCAAGCATGGAACATCAAAAATTATGGATACATTAGCAATGTATCAACATCCCCAAGCTTAACTCCTGCTCGTCCTCGAGTAGGTAAGTGATAAAAAGAATGAATAATTTTTGAGGTGACATGCACCAACACAATCTTGATCATCATTATTGTAAAAGCATTGATAGATGGGATCAAGGTACTCTAACATGAATATGAAAGATAAAGTTCTAACAATAAGACATAGCAACTATGTTGTAACATGAAAATGCACAAACAAAAAATTCATGAATAACAATGCTTTGCAAGACGTTTGTTTGTTTCACATAAAGAAAACATAGCATAGTGGCATTCAGCTTGTCCCTCATAATGTAGCAAATCATAATTGCATAGGACACTTTCAAAGTTTATTAGGGTGACTAGATACAAATAGTTTAAGAACAAGCAATATCAAAGTTATGTATCAATCAACAAGTCTTGGGACAATGCACATAGAACTAAGAATGGCCACTATGCTCTCTCAATAGGTGCATAAAGATAGAAGGTGGAGACTCAACATAAAAGTCAAAGAAAGACCTTTATAGAAGGAAGCAGGGATTCAAGTTTCATAAAGAGCTTCCAAAAATTATGGTACTTATTAGCTTTCAGCTCTTATTGCCCCTATCATAAGCATCTTAAAGTGATTAAGGTTAAAGTGAACAAAGTATGGAGTATATGCTTGACGAAGTATAAGTTGGAAATCTCATGTCCCTTGAATACGAGGGGCGCTCCTCATGCTACTCAAGTTTAGTTACCGGTAAGTTCTTGTCATAGTAAGTACATGTGTATCATAGAGAATCGCCAACGGGGTACCCCTTGCCCGATGATACGGAAGAATCCCCATATCAAAAATGACAAGGCAAGCAAACAACGGGCATTTCAGCAATTTTCTTATTTACCATGGGAAAATGGTGATTTTTTCTCTCTTTCCTCTTTTCTCATATATCTTTTTTTTCTCTTTTTCTCAATATCTATCTCTTTTTTTATAAGAAGAATGCTTCATAGACATCTCATTATGGTTTTACTGCAGGTTTCCATCATGATTAGGCATGGATTAGACCGGCGGCCGAGGCATTTCTCTAACACACATACATAACTCCATGGACTTACAAGCTCCCCTTTCATTTCACACTGACGACATCCATAGAAAAAAGAGCATGATATCAACTAGGTACAATGTACAAGTGCAATGTTGAAAGAGTTCCCCATGACAGCATGGTTCTGCTAATCCCCAACATATAAGTGCAAGCATATACATAATAGATGACACAATGGTTCAAGTTTATTAGGGGCAAGAAAAGTAAAGTGTGCCATCAAGTTCGTGAGAGGTTTAATCACTAATTTTCACATAACAAGTTTAATTCGGAAGGTAGATAAAAACATGAATATACTTGGAATAGAAAATGCTAATAGGTAGGTATGGTGGACTCTTTGGAATAACTTGGTTTTATTTGGAGTTGGATGCATGAGTGGAACTCATACTTGGTTATGGAGGCTAGCAAAAGACTGGGAGCGACCAACTAAGAGAGCAATAGTGGCCATAATCATGCAGAGCGACAAAACATCATTAATTAAACATAAAGTGATATTACAAGTCGAAAACTAAAAGATCATAAAGGCTATGGTGACTTGGGATAGTCATAACATGGTGTGAGCATGTGCCAAGTCAACCCAAATAAAGCATCAAAGGAGAATGCTACAATACTATGCTTTAATATGCTAAAACAATGCATGATTCTTCCAAGGCACATTAAGCAATCTCAATTGTTTATAACATATCATGGTACAGCAAAGATCACTAAGCATAAAGCCAAAACAATACCAAGCCTGACATGACAAAGCATGGGCCACAGTCAAAAACAAGCTCTCTTTACCACTTAAGCATGAACTTTCATTACTCTTTTCCAATCCAAACCAAACTATTTGAAAACCAAAGCATGAAAGAGGGGGTCCAACCAATTTATTCAAGCAAACTAAGAAAACCAAGCAAACGAAAACCAGAAACAAAAAACGAAGACGCTCCAAGAACAACACAACTGTGCATGAAACAATAAAAATGAAGTGTTTGGAAGAAACCTTGGATTTTTATTGATGAAGAAGGAGATGCCTTGGGCATCCCCAAGTTTTGACGCTTGTACTTCTTGGATATTTCTTGGGGTGACACGTGTGGCATCCCCAAGCTTGAGCTATAGTCCATTCTTCATCTCATTACATCATTCTCTCCATACACCTGAAATTTTTCCTTCATACAAAACTTCACACAATCTTTATTAGCAACATTAGTGCACTCAAGATAATAAGTCTTTGGGTTCAGTTTCAACACCAATAAAACTTCCACTAAAACACAAGATACTGTAGCACTTCCCTCAAAAAGCTCAATTCCCCAAAGAGAACCCCAAAAGGAACCAACAAGAAGCAAATGCAAATAATGACAGAAATCTGTCAAAACAGACCAACAGGTAAAAACCAATTTTTTCGAAGACCTTCTGTTACTCAAATAGAAAAGTGTTGAACTAACTAAAGTTAGATACCAACCTGGGGCAGAACCTCAAAATGACGTATAAAGATTTTACACGAATTTTTATGGTGAAGCACAAAAATTTGTTTCAGGATAACACTTCCCCAAATCTTACTTTCCTCTCACTAGAGGTTATTCTTGGCACAAAAATCAAACAAAAAGGATAAGGAGAGGTTATTACAGAGGTAATAAATTCCAAGTCTCAACTAAAACTTTTTGGGTTATCTCCCAATAAGTACTTTTCTTTAACGCCTTTAAGTTAGGCTTGATAGTTTGAGAAGATGCTCACATAAGAAATATGAATTGAAGTAAAAGAGAGCATCAATAAGCAAATTTAAAGCACATTTAAGTCTAACCCACTTCCTATGCATAGGAATCTTGTAAAGAAACAAGTCATGAAAGCACAAAGCAACAAGCATAGTAAATCAAAACAAGTGCAACTTCAAAAAAATTAACTTAAAGAGGGGAAAATTAATATTGTTGAGATACATAAAACCATGTTTCCCTCTCTCATAATAACTTTAAGTAGCATCATGAATAAAATTAACAATATAACTATCACATAAAACATTCTTATCATGAGCCACATGCATATAATAATTATTACTCTCCACATAAGCATAGTCATTCTTATTAATTGTAGTGGGAGCAAATTTAACAAAATAGCTATCATTATTATTCTCATCACCATAATCATCAAATATAGGTGGCATATTGTAATCATAATTAATTTTCTCCTCAATAGTAGGTGGACTTAAAATATCATATTCATCATTGTAATCATCATATATTGGAGGTATAGTATCATCAAAGCAGATTTTCTCCTCCATGCTTGGGGGACTAAAAATATTATTTTCATAAAAACTAGCTTTCCCAAGCTTAGACTTTTCCATAACATTAGCAGTAATGGTGTCCAAAGAATTCATACTAACAACATTGCTATTAGCATGCAAATAAAGTTCCATAGGTTTTTAAATTTTTTCTTCAAACACTTCATGTCCTAACTCAAGATAAATACTATAAAGCTCTCTAATTTTGTTGTTGTTTTCCATTAAGACTAACTAGTGAAAACAAGAAACAAAAAGACAAAATTGCAGAATCTAAAGGAAATAACTTCGAGCACTCACACCGGAGGATGTGAGTACCTTTTACCTTCCAGCAGCGGTGCGGAAAATAGCTTGATGTCTACGCACTTCTATTCTTGTAGACAGTTGTTGGGCCTCCAAGTGCAGAGGTTTGTAGAACAGTAGCAAGTTTCCCTTAAGTGGATCACCCAAGGTTTATCGAACTCAGGAAGGAAGTGGTCAAAGGTATCCCTCTCAAGCAACCCTGCAATCAAGATACAAGAAGTCTCTTGTGTCCCCAACACATCCAATACACTTGTTAGGTGTATAGGTGCACTAGTTCAGCGAAGAGATAGTGAAATACAAGTGGTATGGATAATTATAAGTGGTAACGGTGCCAGAAAATAGCTTGATGGCGTGGAAGAGACTAAAGACAAACTGAAATAAAGATGGAAGCAAGCAAACATGTATCAGATCTAGTTGCAAATGGTGTTTCAATGTTTAGGAACAAGGCCTAGGGATCATACTTTCACTAGTGAACACTCTCATATAAATATCTTCTCTTTATGATACTACTCTTAACTACTCTCCGGTTGGACACTCTAATCCATGGTAGGGCTATAACAGCACACCTCAAAGTCCGCTTTTCCCATCTAGATAACCCCACACTGTCACCTTGAGCTCTAGATGGTTCCAACAAACACCACAATTTCGTAGAAACATCCAACTCCAAATATAACTCATAATAAGTATTTGTAATCTCTAGCCTAAGTGCGACCATGGTGTGCACGCTGTCACTTTCACACACATGGGGAGAGCAGAGATCTATTAAAGCACTCGAATAGCAAGGTAGATCTACTTGATTACAAAGCTCATGATCATAATATGATCATGCATAGAGAGAGATGAACACATAGCTACCGGTAGAACCCTTAGCCTCGAGGAAGAACTACTCCCTCATCATCATGGGAATCAGCAACGACGATGGAGACGGTGGTGGAGATCGATGAAGATGGCTTCGAGGGCACTTCCCCATCTCGGCAGGGTGCCAGAACAGAGACTTTATGTCCCCCGAATCTACCCTTCGGTGGCGGCGGCGCTGCGGAAATTTTCGTGGCTGGAGACTTGACGATTTAGGGTTTTCATCCTGGGGGCTTCTTATAGGCGAAGGGGCAAGGTCGGTGGCCGGCCAGGGGGCCCACACCATGCCCTGGCGCGGCTTAGGGCTGCCCACGCCAAGGGGTGGTGTGGCCGCCCTGTGGCCCCCTTCGTCTCTCCTTCGGACTCCATGTGTCTTCCGGTAAAATATCGACTTTGGCTTTTGTCCCGTCCAATTCCGAGAATATTCATTTTCTGACTTTCCTAGAACCAAAAACAACAGAAAACAGGCAACTGGAACTATGGCATCTTGTTAATAGGTTAGTCCAAGAAAGTGTATAAAAAGTACTCCAAAGTGTGGACAAAACATAAGAATGTAGATAAAAACCAAGCATGGAACATCAAAAATTATGGATACGCTAGCAACGTATCAGCAAGGTGATAGGAATACTTCTTTTTTCCACCACTTTGCATCGGAAAGAAAGAAGAGAAATATGATGAAGTCCTTACCAAAGGATGATGGTGAGTTTGTAAAAGGAAATGAAGATCTATCAAACTTCATTGGTGGCTACTTTGGAGGTTTATTAACTTTGGATACGTGATACCCTGAACAAACTGTTCTTGACAAACTGAAATGCAAGATAACACATGCAATGAATGAATCTCTTATGGCGTCATTTACGCCCGAAGAAGTGAAAAATCTCTCTTTAGCATTGGTGATTTCAAGGCACATGGCCAGATGGGTTACATGCAATTTTCTACATAAGATTTTGGCAAATGGTGGAGGAGGACCTCATTGCGGAGGTTTTGCAAGCCCAAAATCTGCAAAAATTCTAGAAGGCTGGAATGATACTATCATTGTGTTGATTGCAAAGAATGATGATCCAAAAAGGTAACTGAATATCAGGAAATTAGCTTATGTAACATTATTAATAGAGATAACTAAGCTTTTGGTGATCCACTTGAAGGTAATTCTGTCGAATATTATTGGGGAACAACAATCGACGTTTGTTCCTGGTAGGATGATTACAGATAACATACTTATAGCTTATGAGTGTGTCCATACAATTAAGAGAAAGACAGGGAAGCAAGGGCTTTATGCAGTCAACTTGGATATGCATAAAGTGTACGCTAGAGTTGAGTGGAAGTTTTTGAAGGCTATGTTATTGAAGCTCGGTTTTGACATCATATGGATCAAGCTATTGATGGAGTGTGTCTCGTCGGTGCGATATCGTGTTCTATTCAATTCACATGAAACCGACCAGTTCACTCTGACAAGGGGTTTAAGGCAAGGGAATCCTTTGTCCCCTTTGTTGGAAATATGCCCCAGAGACAAATAATAATATGGATTATTATCATATTTTATAAAGTTTATGATTAATTTTTATACCATAATATAACTGTATTGAAAGGATACGTTAATACACGTGTGATATATAAACTACCAGGAGTTCTCGGTGAATCTCTAGTCACTGGTTCATTGGTCAACAAATGATCAAGGTTTCCGGATCATGTGGCATTTATGCCAATTGGAAATGGAGTCACCTTATTAAGAGAATGAGATGATGAACTATACCCAATTCAAGCATCATGACCTGATCATGTCACGAAGTTCAAGTTATGATGATTAGGAGACGTGGTGTTGTTTCTTAGACCGTGATGTCATATTAATCACTGTCACCCGAGAATATTTTGATAGCATCAAACATCACTCGATTAAACGGTGATCATAAAGGTATGTGATGGCTCGGTGTTGATGTAGAGCTCGTTGGCAACCCCAAGAGGAAGGTATGATGAGCACAACAACAAGTTTCCCTCAGTTATGAAACCAAGGTTATCAATCCAGTAGGAGCAAGGAAACACCCCAAAGGTGTTGCTAGCTGAGCCTTGGCAGGGCGCACTACCGGTGCTAGTAGCAACGTGGAGACCTGCACAACACAACTACAGAACTTTGTCCCCAACTTGCGATGAGGTTGTCAATCTCACCGTGTTTTGCTGAAAACAAAGGATTAAACGTATCGAATGGAAGGAAGTAAAATTTTGCAGAAAGTAAACACAAAGCAGTAACAGTTTGCAGATTGTATGTAAAGAAAGAGGACCGGGATCCATAGTTCACTAGAGGTGGCTCTCCTTAAGATAGATAACATGCTGGGTGAACAAATTACAGCGGGGCAATTAACAATCATCGAGAAAGCAATACATGCATATACTAATCATCTTGACTCCTTTGAGATTCGATTGGGCATTACAACATTATACATAGACCGCCATCCAACTGCATATATGACTAATAATCCACCTTCAGATTATCATCCGAACCCCTCCGTATTAAGTCAAGCAAGCAGTTATTGCTTACGAACTACGTGTAAAGTAAACAATACGATTGTTCTATGAACAAAGGATTGTTGTTTTCTCCCTAGTAGCAACAACACATCTAGTACCTTAGAGATTTCATCACTTCCCAGTTACGAGGCATGAACCCACTATCGAGCATAAATACTAACTCTTGGAGTTGCCAGCATCTACTTGGCCAAGATAGCTACTAACAACGGAAAGCATGCAAGATCACAAATAACAAAGACATGATAGAATCAATAATCAATTTGAAATAGCATCTCAATATCCATCGGATCCCCGCAAACACAACATACAGAATTACAAATAGATGATCTTGATCATGAACAGAGCTCATAAGATCTAGACATGAAAGCACAAAGGAGGAGAACCAGCCATCTAGCTACTACATGGATCCGTAGTCCAAGGATGAACTACTCACGCATCACACCGGAGGCTTGCATGGTGATGAAGAAGGCCTCCAGGGTGAATTCCCCTCTCCGGCAGGGTGCCGGGAAGAGCTTCAGATCCCTCCCGATCTAGGGATGGAGATGACGGTGGCTACAAACTCTTTCGTGGCTTTTTGATCAGGTCCTTAGGGTTTTCGTCCTGAGGGCATCTTATAGGCGGAAGGGGAGGCCGAGGGGGTGCCGGAGGCGGCCAGACCACCCACAGCACGGGCCGCTGGTCATGACCAGGTGGTGTGGTGGCCCCCTGGCCCCTCTCCGTCTCGTATTCTAGCATCTGATGACTTCCGAAAAAATAGGCACTTTGGCTTTTGTCCTGTCCAATTCCGAGAATATTCATTTTCTGACTTTCCTGGAACCAAAAACAGCAGAAAACAGGCAGCTGGCACTGTGGCTCTTGTTAATAGGTTAGTTCAAGAAATCATATGAAAAGTACTCCAAAGTGTGGACAGAACACAAGAAAGTGGATAAAACCAATCATGGAACATCAAAAATTATAGATACATTTGCAATGTATCAACATCCCCAAGCTTAACTCCTGCTCGTCCTCTAGTAGGTAAGTGATAAAAGAAAGAATAATTTTTGAGGTGACATGCACCATCAAAGACTTGATCAAAGTTTTTGTAAAACATTCAAAGCTCGGATCATAGTACTTCAATCATATCATGAAACACAAAGTTCTAGCAATAAGACAAAGAAACTATGATGCAACATGAAAAGGCACAAACAAAATATTCATGAATAACAATGCTTTGCAAGACGTTTGTTTGTTTCACATAAAGAAAACATAGCATAATAGTATTCAGCTTGTCCCTCATAGATTAGCAAATATAAATGCATAGGACACCTTCAAAGTTCATAAGAGTGACTAGATACAAATAGTTTAAAACAAGCAATATCAAGATATGCATCCATCAACTAGTCTTGGGACAATGCATATAGAACTAATAATGGCCACTATGCTCTCAAAGTAGGTGCATAAAGGTAGAAGGTGGAGACTCAATATAATGGTGGAAGAAAGGCCTTCATAGAAGGAAGTAGGGATTCAAGTCTCATAAAGAGCTTCCAAAAATTATGGTACTTATAGCTTTCAGCTCTCATTGCCCCTATCATAAGCATCTTGAAGTGATTAAGGTTAAAGTGAACAAACCATGGTGTACATTCTTGACGAAGTATAAGTTAGAAATCTCATGTCCCTTGTATACGAGGGCCGCTCCTCATGCTACTCAAGTTTAGTCACCGATAAGTTCTTGTCATCGTAAGTTCATGTGTATCATAGAGAACCGCCAACTGGGTACCCCTTGCCCGATGATACGGAAGAATCCCCATATCAAAATGACAAGGCAAGCAGATAACGAGCATCTCAACAATCTTCTTATTTACCATGGGAATATGGTGCTTTTTTCTCTCTTTCCTCTTTTCATAATCTCTTTTTTTCTTTTTCTCTTTTTTTTTCTTTCTCAATATAGGACTCTTTTTTTATAAGAAGAATGCTTCATAGACAGCTCATTATGGTTACGCTGCAGGTTTCCACCATGTTAGCATGGATTAGACCAGCGGCCCAGGCATTTCTCTAACACATATACATAACTCCGTGGACTTACAAGCTTCCCTTTCATTTCACACCGGCGACATCCATATACAAAAGAGCATGATATCAACTAGGTACAAGTACCAAGTGCAATGTTGAAAGCGTTCCCCATGAAAGCATGGTTCTGCTAATTCCCAACAAATAAGTGCAAGCATATACAACATAGACGACACAATGGTTCAAGTTTATTAAGGGTAAGAAAAGTAAAGTGTGCCATCATGTTCGTGAGAGCTTTAATCACTAGTTTTCTCATAACAAGTTTAATTCGGAAGGTAAACAAAAGCATGAATATACTTGGAATAGCATAATCTAGTAGGTAGGTATGGTGGACTCTTTCGAATAACTTGGTTTAGGGAGTTGGATGCATGAGTGGAACTCATACTTGGTTATGGAGGCTAGCAAAAGACTTGGAGCGACAAACTAAGAGAGCAATAATGGCCATAATCATGCAGAGCGACAAAACATCATTGATCAAAGCATAAAGTGATACTACAAGTTAAAAACTAAAGGATCATAAAGTCTATGGTGACTTGAGATAGTCATAACATGGTGTGAGCATGCGCCAAGTCAACCCAAATAAAGCATCAAAGAAGAATACCACTATACTATGCTTTAATATGCTAAAACAATGCATGATTCATCCAAGGCACATTAAGCAATCTGAATTGTTTATAACAAGTCATGCTACAGCAAAGAATACTAAGCATAAAGCCAAAACTATATCAAGCATGGCATGACAAAGCATAGGCCACAGTCAAAAACGAGCTCTTTTTACCACATAAGCATGAACTTTCCTACTCTTTTCCAAACCAAACCAAACTATTTGCAAACCAATGTATGAAAGAGGGGGTCCAACCAATTTATTCAGAAAACTAAGCAAATAAAGCAAACGAAACCAAAATAAAAACAAAAAAGAAGACGCTCCAAGAACAACACAACTGTGCATGAAATAATAAAAATGAAGCGTTTGGAAGAAACCTGGGATTTTTGTTAATGAAGAAGGAGGATGCCTTGGGCATCCCCAAGCTTTGACGCTTGTACTTCTTGGATATTTCTTGGGGTGACACGCGTGGCATCCCCAATATTGATCTTTAGTCCATCCTTCATCTCATTACTCATTCCTTCCATACACCTGAAATATTTTCCTTCATACAAAACTTCACACAATCTTTATTAGCAACATTAGTGCACTCAAGATAAATAAGTCTTAAGGTTCAGTTATAACACCAAATAAAATTCCATTAGAACACTAGCTACTATAGCACTTCCCTCAAAAATCTCAATTCCCCAAAAGAACTCAAAAAGGAACCAACAAGAAGCAAATGCAGAAAATGGCAGAAATCTGTCAAAACAGACCAGCAGGTAAAGACGAATTTTTTCGAAGACCTTATGTTGCTCAAATAAAAAAGTCTTAAACTAATGAAAGTTATATAACAACCTGGGGCAGAAGCACAAAAATTCACGCCTCAAAATGACATTCAGAGATTTTACACGAATTTTTACGGTGAAGCACAAAAATCTGTTTCGGGACAGCAACTTTTCCAATCATTACTTCTCTCCCATTAGAGGTTACTCTTGGCACAAAAAGCAAATAAAAAGGATAAGGAGCGGTTATTACTGAAGTAATAACTTCCAAGACTCATCTAAAACTTTTGGGTTATCTCTCAATAAGTACTTTTCTTTAACGCCTTTAAGTAGGCATAAGAAGCAAGAAAAAGAATCAAGTGTTCGAAGAAGCATTAAAACCAAATTTCTTGCCCTTACCTCTCTTACTTTTATTCTTAACCTTGGGGAAAATATGATTGTTTGGTGGAGAGGAAAGGTGCATGGTCCCCTTTCCCACATCTATTATTGCTCCAAGGAGTTCTAATAGGGACCTTCCAAGTGTAATTTGTCCTTTTCCTGCACATTTAATAACAAGATAATCAGTAGAAATCATTTTCCCAAGGATCTTTGTAAACACTCCTTCAGCTATTCCAATAGGTAATATGGTAGCATTATTAGCAAGAGATATTTATTTTCCTCCTTCAGTAAGCCCCCAAGTATTCAGAGATTCATAAATATCTTTGGGCATAAGACAAAATTCAGACATGATATCACAGCGAGCTTGAAAAGTTTTAGTGTTTATCTCAATCTTTACTATAGGGAGCCACTTTGATGGTTCAGAATTTATTGGGACATAATTGTGATGCTCCCTAAGCGTATTATAGCAATCTTTTAAGCTAGTAGTGCTAGTCTCAAGAGTGTTCAATCTAGCAAATATTCTTGCGAAAGAAATATCAGTTTGGCTAGGCAAGTTGTAAGTAAGGATCAATTTCTTTATAGCATTAATAGCATCATACTCATTACATTGGAGGAAATCTCCTCCCAAACAGCATCTAAAGCATATCTATAGCAAAGAGCAATTCCAAGGTAAAAACTGCTAAGAAACAAGCTTTGAGCCATTTTAGCCTCAGTTTTTTCATGTAGATCAGAGATTCTAGACCAATCTTCCTTGAAGCTCTCCTCAATTCCTTGTTTAAAAGTGAAAATCATTTCCTCGGGTGACATAGTGATTGGAGCAAGGCTAGACATAGTGGGAACTTAAGATAGGAACTAATTTTTTTGTGTTTTTCAAATAAGAAAGCAAACGAGTAAAACTATTTTTTGTGTGTTTTTGATAAAGAAACAAGCAAACAAAGCAAAACAAAAATAACAAAGTAAAGAGATTGGTTATGAGGGACTCTCCTTGTGAAGATGTCCTTGACTCCCCGGCAACGACGCAAGAAAAATGCTTGATGGCTCGGTGTTGATGTAGAGCTCGTCGGGAACCCCAAGAGGAAGGTATGATGAGCACAGCAGCAAGTTTCCCTTAGTTATGAAACCAAGGTTATCAATCCAGTAGGAGCAAGGAAACACCCCAAAGGTGTTTCTAGCTGAGCCTTGGCAGGGCGCACTCCCGGTGCTAGTAGCAACGTGGAGACCTGCACAACACAACCACAGAACTTTGTCCCCAACTTACGATGAGGTTGTCAATCTCACCGTGTTTTGCGGAAAACAAAGGATTAAACGTATCGAATGGAAAGAAGTAATAGTTTGCCGAAAGTAAACACAAAGCAGTAAAAGATTGTAGATTGTATGTAAAGTAAAAGGACCGGGATCCATAGTTCACTAGAGGTGGCTCTCCTTAGATAGATAACATGCTGGGTGAACAAATTATAGTGGGGAAACTAACAAACACCAAGAAAGCAATACATGCATATACTAATCATCTTGACTCCTTTGAGATTCGATTGGGCATTACAACATAATACATAGACCGCCATCCAACTGCATCTATGACTAATAATCCACCTTCATGTTATCATCCGAACCCCCTCCAGTATTAAGTTGCAAGCAACAGATTATTGCTTTACGAACTGCATGTAAAGTAAACAATACGATCGTTCTATGAACAAAGGATTGTTGTTTTCTCCCTAGTAGCAACAGCACATCTAGTACCTTAGAGATTTCACTTCCCAGTTACGGAGGCATGAACACACCATCGAGCATAAATACTAACTCTTGGAGTTGCTAGCATCTACTTGGCCAAGATAGCTATTAACAACGGAAAGCATGCAAGATCATAAATAACAAAGACATGATAGAATCAATAATCAATCTAAAATAGCATCTCAATATCCATCGGATCCCATAAACACAACATGCATTAAAATAGATGATCTTGATCATGATCATGAGCAGACTCACAAGATCTAGACATGAAAGCACAAAGGAGGAGAACCAGCCATCTAGCTACTACATGGATCCGTAGTCCAAGGATGAACTACTCACGCATCACACCGGAGGCTTGCATGGTGATGAAGAAGGCCTCCAGGGTGAATTCCCCTCTCCGGCGTGTGCGGAAGAGCTTCAGATCCCTCGATCTAGGGATGGAGATGACGGCTCTGAACTCTTTCGTGGATTTTGATCGGGTCCTTAGGGTTTTCGTCCGAGGGCATCTTATAGGCGGAAGGAGAGGCCGAGGGGTGCGGGAGCCACACCACCCCCCTGGCCAGGCCTGGCCGCGGCCAGTGGTGTGGTGGCTCCCTGGCCCTTCTCCGTCTCGTATTCTGGCACTTGATCCCTTCCGGAAAAATAGGCACTTTGGCTTTTGTCCCGTCCAATTCTGAGAATATTCATTTTCTAACTTTCCTGGAACCCAAAATAGCAGAAAACGGGCAGCTAGCACTGTGGCTCTTGTTAATAGGTTAGTCCAAGAAATCATATGAAAAGTACTCCAAAGTGTGGACAAAGCACAAGAAAGTGGATAAAACCAAGCATGGAACATCAAAAATTATAGATACATTTGCAATGTATCAGTATGTTCAGATATTCAGAGGGGCATGTAGAGGCATTATGTGTCAAGAGCAGGATTTGTCCATCCGCGTGACAGAAAGATATTCAAGGGCCCACTCGGTGAAGTTATATCCAACAGTTGTGCAGTGTGTGACTTGGTCACGTGGATATCACTTATCGGAATGAGTTAAGAAGATTTTATCGGTAACGAGATTGAACATGACATGGTGATTTCATTGATCAGGTCTCGGACAATGCAAGTATCACAGAGACAAAAGGAACATGACCCGACGTTCATGGTTCAACGACATAAATTCGTGGAATGTACAGGGGTCATCATGGAAATCTAGGTCCCGCTGATGATCATTGGTACGAGAGGGGTCTCAACCATGTCTCGAGTGTTCCCGAACCATGGGGTATCATGCTTAAGGGCTTGATGATACTCGGAGATAGTTTTGGTATTGGCAGAATCACCGGAGAATAGAAAGAGAGAAAACCAAAAGGGTTTCTGAAAGTCTGGAGGATGTCCGGAGTGGGGTGGAAGGAGTTCCATAGCCACGGAGGGTTGAATATATGTAAGTAAATGTTAAATATTTATTTAATCATTTATTTATATTTATTTAAGAAAAGAAAAGGAATCAAAAGGTCAAATTCACTGTTGGGCCAAAATCCCTCAGGGAAAAATGCCCATGAGAGAAATACCAAAGGGAGGAAGGAGGGAAGGTGGCCGGCTGGGCCAAGGGACCCTGCGTGGGGCCCACTTGGGCCCTGGCCGGTGGCGGCTAGCCCCCTTCTCCCCTCTCCTTTGTTTAGTCCCACATGGCTAAGATAATTGGCTATGTGGTGCCTTTCCCCTATATATTGAGAGGTATCTTGGAAAAATAAATACAACAATAATTAATAAAAGGTTCCTCTCTTTTGGGGAGACCTCCAGTTAATACTCTCTCTCCCGTGGCTGCGGTCCCAAGTCTGGACTGCATGAACATGAGACTTCCGCAATTGCTGCTGGATCCTAACAGCGGGAGTCATCATCAGGCACCGGACATGTGTAACCCCCCACGAGGTGCAACACTTGGGGCACTATGAGTCGTCGGAGCCGTCGGACTTCAACATGACCCCGAGGTTTGCGTCGGTACAACTACATCAGCCACGCTCTCCCGAGCGTTGACAACGCTTTTCGGTCTTCAAGGGTAAGTTCACGAAAATCCCCTCCCGTTACTGCATTACTAAAAGATAGATCTTGGCATTACGGTTCTTGGCGTAGGAAAAATTTATTGTTTTCATGCACAGAACCCCTACACCCTTATTTGTTCTTTATTTGCTCGGAAGGTTTATTTAGCTTGTTATCTAATGCAGAGGAGGTCGGAACACTTGCGGGGGTCAAGGTCTACCGAGACACCCCGTTTGTCTCTCATCTTCTTTTTGCAGATGACTCGCTGATATTGATGAAGGAAGATGAAGCTAATGCTAGATGTCTTCGTGATATTCTAGATTCCTATTGTTCATCCTCGGGACAATTGGTTAGTGTTGGAAAATCAAGCGTGTTTTTAGCCCTAACACGCAGGTGGATATAAGTGTAGGGGTTCGTAGCATGGAAAACAAAAATTTTCTATCGCATACAAACAAACAAGCCAAGATCTATCTACTAGATTGTAGCAACGAGTCGATGGAATAACTCACCCTCGAAGATTCCAAAGTGTTTAACGAGAGCAGATTCTCGTGGGTGATGTAGTCGTACTCTTTCCGATCTCAAGATCGCGTAGACGATCCTTCCGGCGCCGCGTTCCCGCAGCGCTCCCGCAGTCGGTCACACGTTCGGTACTCGACGAAGACCTTCCTCTCCCTTGTTCCAGCAGGCAGCGGAGGTTGTAGCACTCTCCTCGCGATTCCGGCAGCACAACGGCGTGGTACCGGAGGTAGAGGGGAGATCCCGCAGGGCTTCGCCTTAAGCCGGTGCGAGTATGGTGGAGCTTATGAGAGAGGCTATTAGTGGTCTAGTAATTAGACACACCAATTAGAGGGCTCTAAACCAATTAGAAGGCTCTAAACCGAAACAGCTCTAAACCGGGGTCTAGGTCTAGTTTCTAGTTTAGAGGATAGGAACTTGTGTGTCTTAGGAGGGGAGCCCTGCCCCTCCTTATATAGGTGGGAGGGCTGGCTGCGCCATGGGGAGGGGAGTCCCTCCCCAACTCGGCTTGGTGGGGCGCCGGCTTGGGGAGGAGGACTCCTCCCCCAACTCGGCCTCCTCCTTCTCCTCTTTTCCCACTTTCCAAAATTGGCAGTTTGACTTTCAAACTAGCCGTTTGACTTTTCCAATTTAGGATTTAAATAAACCCTTTATTTTGGACAGCGAGAACACTTAGTACATGATGCAATCATTCCAATATGTAATGACACATTCATGTACCCCTTCCCCCCCGGAGTGCCGGACATTCCGGGACCTTCTAGAATGTTCCCGATGAAAACACCGGTACCATTCCCCAACTCCGAAATGGGACTTTCCTTATATGAATCTTATTCTCCGGACCATTCCGGATCACCTCGTGATATCCCGGATCCCATCCGAGACTCCGAACAACATTCGGTCTCTTTCTCATAATACCATAACTACTCAAACAACGTCGAATCCTTAAGTGTGTCTCCCTACGGTTCGTGAATTATGCGGACATGATCGAGACACTTCTCCGAACAATAACCAATAGAGGAATCTGGAAATTCATATGGCTCCCACATATTTCTACGATAACTTTGCGATCGAATGAACCACTTACATACGATACCAATTTCCCTTTGTCTCACGATATGTTACTTATCCGAGGTTATGATCGTCGGTATCTCTGCATACCTAGTTCATCCTCATCGATAAGTACTCTTTTCTTCCGTGATATGTGATCCTTGTGACCAAGTCACATGCTTGCAAGCTAATTGGATGACATTTCACCGAGAGGGCCCAGAGAATATCTATCCGTCATGTGGATGGACAAATCCCACTCTTGATCCATGTGTTTCAACCAATACTTTCCGAACACTCAATGCCACCTTTATAGCCACCACATTACGGTGTGGTGTTTGATGACATCAAAGCATCCATCCAGAAAGGCAATATGCATGATCTCATGGTCGAAGGAATTAGGTTACTATGTATCGTAAAGCATATAGCAATTGAACTATTGAAATGACTTGATCTTTATGCTACGCTTGTCTATAGGAGTATGTCCACCATATCATTCTCCTAACGATATGATCTTGTTGTTGATAACATCTCAATGTTCATGACAAAGAAACCACATCATCAATCAACCAACAAGCTAGTGAAGTATAGAGGCCATACTAGGGACTTCAAATTAAGTTTACAAATCACACAAGTATTAATGGTTTCCTTGTTAATACTATTATAGCATGAATGTAAACATTTATCATAAACACAAAGATATATAATAATAACTACATTTATTATTACCTCTAGGGCATATCTCCAACAGTCTCCCACTTGCACTAGAGTCATCTAATCTAGATTACATGGTAATATACCGAACACCCATGGCAGTTTGGTGTTGGTCATGTTTTGCCCTTGGGAGAGGTTTAGTCAACGGATCCGCCACATTCAGATCTGTGTACTTTGCAAATCTTTATATCCCCATCCTGGATATGTTCTCGAATAGCGTGAAAACGCAGCTTGATATGCTTCAGCTTCTTGTGTGACCTTGGTTCTTGCGCATTGGCTATGGCGCCCATGTTATCACAGTAGATAGACATTGGGTCCAGCGCACTAGGAACCACACCCAGCTCTGTAATGAACTCTTTCATCCATATCGCTTCTTGTGAAGCCTCCGAAGCAGCCATGTATTCCGATTCAGTTGAAGATCTCGCCACAACGCTTTGCTTTGCACTCCTCCAGCTAACTGCTGCACCATTCAAAATAAATACGTATCCAGTTGTGATTTAGAATCATCGGATCGGTGTTCCAACTAGCATCGGTGTAACCATTAACAACGAGCTGTTCATCACCTCCATAAGAAAGAACCATATCCTTAGTTCTTCTCAAGTACTTAAGGATGTTTTTGATCATTGTCCAATGATCCACTCTGGATCACTTTGATATCTGCTAGTTAGACTAACGACATATGCGATGTCGGGTCTAGTACATAGCATGGCATACATTAGAGATCCTATGGCTGAGGCATAGGGAGTCTTACTCATCTTTTCTCTATCTTCTGCCGATGTCGGACTTTGAGTTTTACTCAAGGTCATATTGGGCAACATGGGCAAGAACCCTTTCTTGCTATCTTCCATTCCAAACCTCTTTAGAACTTTGTCCAAATATGTACTTTGTGACAATGATATTTGGCGTTTCGATCTATCTCTATAAATCTTTATGCCTAATATGTAAGCTTCGCCAAGATCCTTCATTGAAAAACTATTATTCAAATACTCTTTGACACTATTAAGAAGGTCTACATCATTCCCAATCAACAATATGTCATCCACATATAGTATTAAGAATGCTACAGAGCTCCCACTCACTTTCTTGTAAATACAAGCTTCTCCATAAGTTTGTATAAAACCAAAACTTTTGATTACCTTATCAAAACGTTGATTCCAACTTCGGGATGCTTGCTTCAATCCATAGATGGACCGTTGAAGTTTGCATACCTTGTTAGCATCTTTAGGATCGACAAAACCTTTGGGTTGTATCATATACAACTCTTCATCAATGTCTCCATTGAGGAATGCTGTTTTGACATCCATCTGCCATATCTCATAATCATAATATGCAGCGATTGCTAACATAATCCTCACAGACTTTAGCTTTGCTACCGGTGAGAAAGTCTCATCGTAGTCAACTCCTTGAATTTGTCGAAACCCTTTTGCGACAAGTCGAGCTTTATAGACATAACATTACCATCAAGATCTGCTTTCTTCTTGAAAATCCATTTGTTCTCGACAGCCTTCCGGCCATCCGGTAAGTCCACCAAAGTCCATACTTGGTTTTCGTACATGGATCCAATCTCGGATTTCATGGCTTCTTGCCATTTATTGGAATCTGGGCTCATCATCGCTTCCTCATATGTCTCGGGGTCATCGGTGTTGTCCACCAACATGACATTCATAACGGAATCATACCAATCTGGAGTGGTACGGGTTCTCGTTGACCTCCGAGGCTCTGTAGCAACTTCAACCGAAGTTTCATGATCGCTATCATTAGCTTCCTCTCTTATTGGTGCAAGCACCACAGGAACTTCTTCCGGTGCTGCGCTACTCGCAATTTCGAGAGAAGGTTCGATAACCTCGTCGAGTTCTACTTTCCTTCCAGTCACTTCTTTTGAGAGAAATTCCTTCTCTAGAAAGGATCCATTCTTGGCAACGAAGATTTTGCCTTCGGATCTATGATAGAAGGTATACCCAATAGTTTCCTTCGGGTATCCTATGAAGACGCATTTTTCCGCTTTGGGTTCAAGCTTGTCCGGTTGTAACTTCTTTACATAGGCTTCAGATCCCCAAACTTTAAGGAACGACAATTTAGGTTTCTTCCCAAACCATAATTCATACGGTGTCGTTTCAACGGATTTAGACGGTGCCCTATTTAAAGTGAATGCTGTTTCTAATGCATAACCCCAAAATGATAGTGGTAAATCTGTAAGAGACATCATAGAACGAACCATATCTAAGAGAGTTCGATTCGACGTTCGTACACACCATTACGCTGTGGTGTTCCGGCGGTGTCAATCTGAAAGTATTCCACATTTCTTCAAATGCTCGCCAAACTCGTAACTTAGATATTCACCTCCACGATCAGAACGTAGAAATTTAATCTTCTTGTTACGTTGATTCTCTACCTCACTTTGAAACTCCTTAAACTTCTCGAAAGTTTCGGACTTATGTTTCATGAAATAGATATACCCATATCTACTCAAGTCATCCGTGAAGGTAAGAACATAACGATAACCACCGCGCGATGCTACACTCATTGGGCCACACATCGGTATGTACGATTTCCAATAAGTCCTTAGCTCGCTCCATCATACCATAAAATTGAGTCTTAGTCATTTTACCCATCAGACATGCTTCTCATCTTTAAAGTGATTCAAAATCAAGTGATTCAAGAAGTCCATCGGAATGGAGTTTCTTCATACGCTTCACTCCAATGTGACCAAGGACGATTGCCACATATAGGTCAAATTATCGCTTGATTTCAAACGTTTAGCTTCAATGTTATTAATATGTGTATTTCCACTATCGAGATTCAATATGAATAGACCATCTATCAAAGGTGCATGTGCATAAAACACATTACTCATATAAATCGAACAACCATTATTCTCGGATTTAAACAAGTAACCGTCTGCAATAAACAAGATCCTCGATATAATGTTCATGCTTAACGCAGCACCAAATAACAATTATTTAAGTATAAAACTAATCCCGATGGTAGATGAAGAGGTAGCGTCGACGCGATCACATCAACCTTTGATCCGCTTCCTCTGCGCATCGTCACCTCGTTCTTCACTAGCTTCCGCTTATTCGCAGCTCTGCTTCGAGTTACAAATATGAGCAACCGAACCAGTATCAAATACCCAGCACTACTACAGTACTAGTGAGATACACATCAATAACATGTATATCAGATATACCTTTCTTTTTGATGTTGTCGTTATTCAAATCCGCCAAGTACTTTGGGCAATTCCGCTTCCAGTGACCTTCTCCCTTGCAGTAAAAGCACTCACTATCAGGCTAGGGTCCAGCCTTGTTCCTCTTCGTCGGCGTGTTAACATTCTTACCACACTACTTGAATTGTCCTTCCTTAGACTTGCCTTTCTTGAATTTGGTGGTCTTATTGACCATCAACACTTGGTGCTCTTTCTTGATCTCCACTTCTGCAGATTTTAACATAGCAAATAGTTCTGGCAACTCTTTGTTCATGTTCTGCATGTTGTAGTTCATCACAAAGTTCTTGTATCTTGGTGGTAGTGATTGGAGGATGCGGTAAACTCCCAAAGTATTAGGAATCACTATACCCAAACTTTGAAGTTTATTTTATGCGTGCCCTGCACATCTTAAGCACATGCTCACCGACGAGCTACCCTCTTCCATCTTGCGCTTAAAGAACTTTTCGTAAGCTTCATAACTTTCAATTGCCGCATGAGTCTCAAAGATTAATTTGAGATCCTCGACAATATCATATGGATCGACTCTTCAAATCTTTTCCAAGCTCGATTCTAAACCATACAAGATAGCACACTGAACTATGGAGTACTGATTCTTCCGAGCGAGGTAAACATTTTTTACTTCATCGGTAGCGTCAGCTGCAGGTGGGTCACCTAGCGGTGCATCCAGCACATAGGTCAAATTACCAGCTGTGAGGACAATCCTCAAATTGCGGAACCAATCCGCGAAGTTGCTTCCATTGTTTTTCAACTTTTCTTTCTCTAGGAACGCATTAAAATTGATGGTAGGGGCTGCCATTGATCTACAACATATTTGCAATAGTTTAGACTAAGTTTATGACAAATTGAGTTCAAATTAATTAATGAAATTAAACTAGGTGAACTCCCACTCAAAACAACATCCCTCACATTGTTTTAGTGATCACACGAACCAAATCCACTACATCAACACCGATCATCACGAGAGCTGATATAGTTTTAATGGCGAACAATCATCATGTTCATCATATCTACTATATGATTCATGCTTTGCCTTTCGCGATCCGTGTTCCCGAGGCCATGTCGTACATGCTAGGCTCGTCAAGATCAACCTTAGCTTCCGCATAAGCAAATCTGGCTTGCTTACGTTGTATTCACCAGAATCAAAGACACCCGATCATCACGTGGTGCTTTGAAGCGCAAGCTTTGGCAACGGTGCATACTAAGGGTGAACACTTTAGAACTTGAAATTTATGTGCATGAGGGATCATCTTATAATGCTACCGTCGTCTACTAAGCAATACAAGATGCATAAAGGATTAACATCACATGCAATTCATAATGTGTGATATGATATGGCCTTTCTCCTTTGTGCTTCCGATCTCCATCTTCAAGCACGAACATGATCTCCATCATCACCGGCATAGCACCAAGGTCAATGATGCTCCTTCATGGTTGTCGTCCACCAGCTTCAACTATTACAACTATTTTGAATAGACACGCAGTCTTAACAGAAATTAAAGACAACCATATGGCTCACCGGTTGCCAACTTACAATAAGGAACATTGCATACATCAAATATAATCACAATCATGGCCATATCACATCATCGCACACCCTGCAAAACAAAGTTAGACTCTTCTACTTTCTTTGGATATTTTACGTGGTTTGGGGCTTTCCATAGGTGTCGTTCTAACCTACGAACCAGAACCACAACATTGATACTAGCATTGTTGATCACCCGTTGTAAATTGGATCTTTACTATGCTAGGAGAAACAGGCACCCGCAAAGCCACTTATGCAATACGAGTTGCATGTCAAACGTGGAGCAAGTCTCATGAACGATGTCATGTAAGGTTAGCCCGGGCCGCTTCATCCCAACATACCGCAAGATGCAAAGTACACGAAAAGCAATCTACAATAAAAGCATCAACGCCCACAATGACCATTGTGTTCTACTCGTCTGCAAGATCTACATATAGACACGGCTCGATACCCTTTGTAGGGGTTCGTAGCATGGAAAACAAAAATTTTCTATCGCATACAAACAAACAAGCCAAGATCTATCTACTAGATTGTAGCAACGAGTCGATGGAATAACTCACCCTCGAAGATTCCAAAGTGTTTAACGAGAGCAGATTCTCGTGGGTGATGTAGTCGTACTCTTTCCGATCTCAAGATCGCGTAGACGATCCTTCCGGCGCCGCGTTCCAAGAAGCGCTCCCTTGATCGGTCACACGTTAAATTTTCGACGAAGACCTTCCTCTCCCTTGTTCCAGCAGGCGTGGAGGTTGTAGCACTCTCCTCGCGATTCCGCAAAGACAACGCGTGGTACCTGAGGTAGAGGGAGATCCCGCAGGCTTCGCCTTAAGCCGGTAGTATGGTGGAGCTTATGAGAGAGGCTATTAGTGGTCTAGTAATTAGACACACCAATTAGAGGGCTCTAAACCAATTAGAAGGCTCTAAACCGGGGTCTAGGTCTAGTTTCTAGTTTAGAGGATAGGAACTTGTGTGTCTTAGGAGGGGAGCCCTGCCCCTCCTTATATAGGTGGGAGGGCTGGCTGCGCCATGGGGAGGGGAGTCCCTCCCCAACTCGGCTTGGTGGGGCGCCGGCTTGGGGAGGAGGACTCCTCCCCCAACTCGGCCTCCTCCTTCTCCTCTTTTCCCACTTTCCAAAATTGGCAGTTTGACTTTCAAATTAGCCGTTTGAATTTTCAATTTATGATTTAAATAAAACCATTATTTTTGAAACCGAGAACACCAAGCACATGATGCAATCATTCCAATATGTAATGACACATTCATGTACCCTTCCCCCCGGTGCCGGACATTCCGGACCTTCTAGAATGTTCCCGATGAAAACACCGGTACCATTCCCCAACTCCGAAATGGGACTTTCCTTATATGAATCTTATTCTCCGGACCATTCCGGATCACCTCGTGATATCCCGGATCCCATCCGAGACTCCGAACAACATTCGGTCTCTTTCTCATAATACCATAACTACTCAAACAACGTCGAATCCTTAAGTGTGTCTCCCTACGGTTCGTGAATTATGCGGACATGATCGAGACACTTCTCCGAACAATAACCAATAGAGGAATCTGGAAATTCATATGGCTCCCACATATTTCTACGATAACTTTGCGATCGAATGAACCACTTACATACGATACCAATTTCCCTTTGTCTCACGATATGTTACTTATCCGAGGTTATGATCGGTATCTCTGCATACCTAGTTCATCCTCACATCGATAAGTACTCTTTCTCGCTCCGTGATATGTGATCCCTTGTGACCAAGTCACATGCTTGCAAGCTAATTGGATGACATTTCACCGAGAGGGCCCAGAGAATATCTATCCGTCATGTGGATGGACAAATCCCACTCTTGATCCATGTGTTTCAACCAATACTTTCCGAACACTCAATGCCACCTTTATAGCCACCCTGTTACGGTGTGGTGTTTGATGACATCAAAGCATCCATCCAGTAAAGGCAATATGCATGATCTCATGGTCGAAGGAATTAGGTTACTATGTATCAGAAAGCATATAGCAATTGAACTATTGAAATGACTTGATCTTTATGCTACGCTTGTCTATAGGAGTATGTCCACCATATCATTCTCCTAACGATATGATCTTGTTGTTGATAACATCTCAATGTTCATGACAAAGAAACCACATCATCAATCAACCAACAAGCTAGTGAAGTATAGAGGCCATACTAGGGACTTCAAATTAAGTTTACAAATCACACAAGTATTAATGGTTTCCTTGTTAATACTATTATAGCATGAATGTAAACATTTATCATAAACACAAAGATATATAATAATAACTACATTTATTATTACCTCTAGGGCATATCTCCAACAATAAGAGCGGAAATTTGTACGATCTTGGATATTTTGGCGGATGCTACCTCAAATAAGTATTTGGGATTACCATCCATTGTGAGGTCATATCGGAGTGACTGCTTTAAGTACTTGGTGGAGAGGGTCTTAAAATTATCAATGGATGGAAAAATAAAACCTTGTCAATGCCAGGAAAGGAGTTTTTTTCTAAAAGTAGTGGCACAAGCAATGTCAGTGTTTGCAATATCGGTATTCAAAATTTCAAAAAACATATGTAAAGGAATCACAGATGCCATATCGCAATTATGGTGGGGTGATGATGCCAATGAAAATAAGATACATTGTTTTACATGGTGGAAGATGTGTATACCTAAGTAGAGGGGTGGACTTGGTTTTCGTCATCCACACTGTTTTAATTTAGCTATGTTGGCAAAACAGGTGTGGAGGATTTTATGTGAACCTGAGTCACTGTGTGCCAGGGTTCTACGAGCAAAACGTTATCCAGATGGTAAATTATTGAAATCCAAGATGAAGAGTGGAGCCTCTTTTACTTGGCAAAGTATTTTAGCAGGGATCCAATGTTTTAATTGAGGGTGCATTTGGCGAGTGGGAGATGGATCCCAAAAATCAATATATGGGAAGATCCATGGATTCCCAATATTCCAGATGGGATGATTATAATGCCAAGAGGAAATATTGTGCTCACCAAAGTCGTAGAGTTGATTAGTCCAATAACGGGAATATGGGATGAGGAGATAGTGAGGGGGAATTTCTTTGCAATCGATGCCAACAGAATTCTGTCAATACCTCTATCAATGGTATGGAAGATTTTGTTGCATGGAGACATAATAAGAATTCTCTTTTTCGGTTAGATTAGCATACCACGGTGAATGGAAACATCAGTTTGGAGGGAAGGAGAGAAATGTACAAGCTCCTGGATAATCAAGGATTAATGGAGTTTGGGAGATCCTACATGGTATTCTTCCCTGCTATGGTGTTCTCTCAAATAGGCACATCCCTATTTCCAGCCAATGTCCACGGTGGTCCATCTAGTGTGAGGATATTAAACATGTTTTGTTTGAATGTGAACATGGGACAGAAGTCTGGACAAAATTGGGGCTATTATCAACTATTTAAAATGCTCTAGAAGTTGATCGAGCTGGAAATACAGTTAGTGGCATGGCAACATGCTATTGTCGTAAAAGAATTGATTTTGACGTCATCCTGGTATATTTGGTGGATGAGGAGTCAAGGGGTCCATGATGAGAAAGTACCACCTGTTAATGTTGCGGCTATGTTCATCCAAGTAATTACTAAAAATAACATACGAGTATTAAGGAAGTTTGCTGTTAAAAGAAAGTAGTTTGATTATACCAAAGGAAAATTACGTGCTGGTTAATGTTGATGCGAGCTTTAAACCAGAAAACCTGACAAGAGGCATTGGGGCAGTCATCAGAGATGGCACAGGGAGATTTATTGCAGCATGTAGTGATCCGTTGCAATATTCTATTGATGCAAATACCCTAGAAGCTTGTGCTGTTAGTCGAGGTATAGCTCTTGCAAATGAGCTTGGGTGTGCTCGTATTATCATCCAATCTGACTGGGTAAATGTACCGCCGGATTTCATTACTGCTTTGTTAATTGACGATGTAATTATTATTTGATCAATAAAGCTTGCGGTGTTTCTCTAAAAAAAATGTAAGTTGTCGTAACCTCGTATTTACGTATCATTGAATAAATCTCGGGCTTGCTAGTTCTCAGCCGGTGAGAACTTGGTAAATCTCAGTAGTCACTTATCTCACCATTCGATGTGTCTCGCGATTTGTACGATCTGGGAGTTGAAACCCTTTGCAACTGAGAAAGCACAATTTTTTTCATTCACGCACTACTAATCTTTTTTGTTCGCTCGGTTTAATTTTTTGGGTCATGAGGTTAAATACTGTTCATGCGTAACAAATCTTAAGATTCAGAGAAGGACAAAACATTATATTGACTGAAATACAGGACAGTTCGGTTGCACTGAAAGCTTCACAGACTCGTTTCCCAATTTGAACGCGGATTTCGCAGAAATCATGAGGGAGAGAGAGAAAAATGACAAGTGCCCGCGTCCGGTACGTACGGTGTCGTGTTTTGGGTTTTCAGACGAGAAGTGGGCGTGATGGGATGGGAGAGCGTAGGTGAGTAACGTGACGGATGAACTATAGTACTATGTTGTGCGAGGGACCATCGTACTAATGCTAACAATACATTAAGCCTATATATATATACACATTTGTGATTTGTTATAGAATGGTGAGCACTAAAGAAAGGAGCTGTTCGTGCGTGCATGGCAGGCAGGACACAGCTGTGCACGAGCTCAGATCAGATCAGGTGTGTCAGTGTGCGCGTGTGCCTGCCTGCCTGCCTGCTTGTGACCTGTGTACGGTGTACGTGGTGCCGTGATCTGACTGAATTCTCCTTAAACTTATGGGGGAAGACGATGGATCTACAGTAGTAGAAAAAGGTAAACCAAAGTATAAACCTGCAACATGACAGCTTCCTTCCTTCCTTCCTTCCTTGAGTGCACCGTGTAGGGGCTTGTTCTTGGCCGTACGTGGGGGCGAGATGTATCATCCTGCACCCGACGAGATTCCCCGTAGGAATTTTCAAACCGGCCCGGCCGTGCGGAAAAGATGGAGTGACACGAGGCCAGCAGCGGAGGTGTCTCAGCAACTTGAATCGCGTGCTGTTTGCAAGTTGGAGAGTGGAACCACCATCTCCATCTGCCCTGCCCTGCCAATGGGAGGACGACGGTTGGCTCGCATCAGTCAGTAATGCTCTACTTACTACATCTACGGGCAGTTTTGTTTTGTATATGCCGCCCTGTCGCGGGAGATCGAACGGAGATGGAGTAGCTTTGTACCGAGGCACACTCCCTTTATTCGGTATCGCAGAGTTCACTCCCCAGCCCGGCCGGCCGTAGTTGAGTAGTATATATATACTGTCGACATTTTACTGCCGATCTCCCAAGTATTAGTTGCAGTCTGATCGTGAGCCGCCGCGCATGCGTGCAGACGCGGATGGAATGGAGATGTAGGATCATCATCAGAGTTTGCGGCTTGCAAGCAGCAGGCGCACCGTGGCCACTTGTGCCAGTTGATCGCCCGCCAGCGCCCACACTGTGGAGCCGGAGGAAAGGTTTCTCTGTGGTTCTTCCCGCTCTCCATCTAGGTGGGCATGGTCATCTCGTGAAGATTGAGGTGTGCTTCGGTGTTCTCACTCTCCTCTCAAATTCAGAAAATTGAAAACAAAAGGACAACCACTTCACGGACAACCGAGCAAAAGCCGTGAATATTACACAAGATTAACGCTCCTGTTTAAATACAGGTTTAACTCTCAGTATCACTTCAGCGCTTCTGCTGCAGTTTGCAGATTATCCAAGCCCTGCCGCATCTTCATGATACTGGGCCTACCACGTCTGTAAACCCCATACTCGGCTGCCCGTAAACAAATCACTGGCCCGTATGAGCCTTAGTGGACATCAGCTGTGCAATTGCTGCTGTTACTGCACAAGTACCTGTGCAGCCGTGGCCCAACATGTGAGTCCTGGTGTATTGCCTTTCTCCTTACCTTTTTCTTCAAGCTAAAAATATAAACTGCTTCCCCTTTTCTCTCGCGGCGTTTTCATTTCTCTTCTTCTTCTGGTGCCAACAGAATTGTTTGAGGATCACATAAAATAAAGGTTCCAGGTTCGTCGATTCGCAAGCTGAAAATGAAATTACCTTCTTTGTGTGCAAAGGTTGAGGATCTTCTTTGTAAGAAAATTAATATTTTTATTATGATAGCAAAACAAGACATCGTTTTCGATGTTGCAGTAAATTACCATGCAAGTTTAGGTTCACTATCTTATTTTTTTTTACCGCCGAACACATAGTAATCAAGTAGCTAGGATGTGTGAAGTACCTTAGGGTTAGGGTTTGGTTCCTCGGCAGCATGGCTATGCTGGCCATGGCGACGGCGTACTTCATAAGAATAAGACTTTCCGTCCACCTCGTTGATGGTGGTCTCGTCGGTGGTGTAGATGAGGGCAAAGGATCGTCTCTCCGTGTTCTTGGCCATCGTGTCTTGGTGCTTCTTTTTCGATCGGCGAGGTTCGACAAGATTCGACTTTGTCGAGGAGCTAATCAGGTTTGGTCTCTTGTATGATTGAATCCTCTTCACCTTCTTCTTTGGGACGATGATATGCTTCTTCTAACTCCAACCAAGAATTTCAGTTGTTGTGTCAACAATGTTTTCATGGCTCTGATATGGACCAAAGGTTCACAGGCAGGGTCAAGATTCGCTCATGGTGTGCCACCCACAAATGGAGGAGCAAGATGAAGTCAATCCTGCAAGGATGGGTGTAATTTCTTTTTTGAGGAATGACCCTATAAGAGTTGGTTCATCGTACCGTATGGGCTTGGCATTTTCACAACAAGCTGTGGTATTATTTTAAGATTTCATATTTAGATTGTCATTTTTTTCTTAAATCACATTAATCTTACTATTTTATGGTTCAATTTCCAACCATCCGCAATTTGTACTCCGTCGGTTTTCTTTTGACATTGTTTTTAGAGTAAATTCCACTTTTTACCCCCTAGTTATGTATTTGTAACACTAATTACCCCTTCGAGTGAAAAATCATCAAGATTACTCCTTTTAGAAGATTTGGACCCTCATTTTCCTATTGGGCAAGGTATAAGGTGTTGACCGGAGTTTTAAAGTATCAAGATGACGAAGAGGAATTAAAAATATGGATAAGAGAAGTTTGAATATGATTGCCCTGCAATCTTTACACATTTTACCGTACCCCTGCGGCCTAACATGCCGACTCTATGTAACAAAAATTCGCTGACCGTGTGCCACCCACAAATGCAGGAGCAAGATGAAGTCAATCCTGCAAGGATGGGTGTAATTTCTTTTTTGACGAATGACCCTATAAGAGTTGGTTCATCGTAACGTATGGGCTTGGCATTTTCACAACAATAAGTTGTGGCATTATTTTAAGATTTCATATTTAGATTGTCATTTTCCCCTTAAACCACATTAATCTTACTATTTTGTGGTTCAATTTCCAACCATCGGCAATTTGTACTCTTTCTTTTGACATTGTTTTCTTAGAGTGAATTCCACTTTTTACCCCTAGTTATGTATTTGTAACACTAATTACCCCATCGAGTGAAAAATCATCAAGATTACTCCTTTTAGAAGTTTTGAATCCTCATTTTCTGATGTGTGTCTATTGGGCAAGGTGTAAGGTGTTGACCAGAATTTTTAAAGTATCAAGATGACGACGAGGAATTGAAAATATGCATAAGAGAAGTTTGAACATGATTGCCCTCCTATCTTTAGACATTTTACCGTACCACTGCGGCCTAACATGTCGGCTCTATGTAACAAAAATAAACAAAGTGCTAAACTAAGATAAAGACGTGTCCAAATGCTCTTAAATGAGATATTTCGGTTTTAGTTCCACTACATGGGGTAATATGTGTCACAAATACAAAACTACAGGGTAAAAAACAAAATACACTCTTGTTTTAGATAAAAGGCACCACTACCCGACTTTAAATTAATAAAGCCTTAGGTAACAAGGTTCCACACACTTATGTTATTACAAGCCAGTAGAAGGCACAAATAAAGTCCGAGGCAACACTTGCCAAACAAACAATAAGTAAAGATAAAGCTAACTAGAGGATGGCCTAGGACTTGGACTTGCAGATGGTAGATGTGGCGGTGAATCGGTAGCTTGATATAGCTTCTTTATTAGAAGATCCAGCATCACCTCCACGGCACTGGCATATTTACTTGGAGAAAGTGGTCGCCACAATATTGATCTTCATTTGACATTGTACCGCGTGTCTGTGTCTGTTCCAAGGAAACTCCAACGGCCCCCATTTCGGACATCCGAAGTGTCTGATTTGGTCCGTTTGTGGTGGTACACATACATGTCATGTTCATCCAGGACAAGCCACTGTTGTTGAGATTGTGCTCTAGAGGCAATAATTATTATTATTATTATATAATACCTTGTTCAATATATAGGTTCATCGAATCATGCTAGAATAGTTGTGAACCTTGATTGTGAGAATTAAAGGAAGCATCACATGTAGGTATAGTAAAGATGAACCACTAAGATGTTCCTACTCCAGCCTCTGGGACTAGCTCATGTTGTTGAGTGTTGATCACGTTTTCAGATCATAGGTAGAGTATAACCCCAACTAAGAGAGTATATTGTCTAGAGAGATGAGAGTATGGAACAGATTCACGTGATGATTTACTATGAGATGTAATCGTTAATGTTAATAGTCAATCACCATCATTATCTTATGCCTAAATCCTTAGACCATGAGAATATCAAGTACCCTCATTCCGAAAGGCTTATCTTTGGTTTTGCCCGATCCCACCTGAAATGGTGGCCATACGGCAAATCTGGGATAAGCATGAAAGTATGTCTAGGGACTTGCATAGTTCAACACTGGGATTCTTCTCCTCATGACGATGGATAGATATACTCTAGGCCCACTCAGTATTACAATGTCATCCATCATCTGCGCAGACAAGTTATGATATCGATCATAAGGACCTTAGAATACAGACGGGTAAATGAGAGTAAAACATGAACAAGGATAACAGATATAGTGATCAAGAGTTGCATCACGAGGATACCGACATCTCACCTCGGTGTTGTCACATATCGTGAAGTAGAAGGACTAGCACTTGTATAATGAATCGGGTTCACTTGATGTTTTGTATAATATAAAGGAACCATTATGGGCGTTCAGGTTCTGTTGTTGGTTATTGATCCTGAAGAGTTTCCGGAGTCATGTCTGCATATTACCGAACCCAACATGATCACATGGTTAAGGCCAAATAATCAATTTGTGATAATAGTTTTGTGGTTAATAAAGTCGTCTCGAATATGTTCCAGAGACACCGAAATCGTATTCAAAATGATTGAGAGAAATCGTAATAGTTATGGTGACATAATCTGTCTAGGGAAGGTAGTTCTAAAGTCGTCAATAATGAATTTGATGTTCATCGTATTTATTTTGGTACAATGATTATGTCGGAGAGTATTCGGAAGGGTTCCAGAATATATATACTGGTCTTTACTTGAAAGAAACTGAAGTGGAAGAAAACCACCGAAAGAGTTCAGCAAGGGGGGAAATGATCTAGAGGAGGAAGCCCATATGTGTATGGCGTGTGGGCCTCCTAGGCCCACCATGCATGGTTCATGGTCCTACGTGGGCTACACTCGGACCTTCCATATATATATATATATATCTCATAAATAGAGGAGTTAATTTGTGGGAATATGGAAAATATTAGATCATATCTCTAAATTGTAAAGTCCTGATTATATCTTCTATTAAATGTATGAGATGGTCTCGCATTAATAAGGAGATACAATATCTTGCAAATAGGGAAGGAGATGATTTGCACTTAATGCATATCTTCCGAAGGAGGGAAGACAATGATCTTGAAGATCATTACCTGCCTAATATGGGGTGTGAGGCGCAAATCTGGCTGACCTAGCTGCCTGCCACCAAGGGAACCCTGGGGCGCTCCAAGCCCCTCCCATCTATTGGAGATATGCCCAAGAGGCAATAATAAAGTGGTTATTATTATATCTTTATGTTTATGATAAATGTTTACATCCCATGCTATAATTGTATTAACCGTAAACATTAATACTTGTGTGTTTTGTAAACATAAAAGAGTCCCTAGTAAGCCTCTTGTTAAGCTAGCTTGTTGATTAATGGATGATCATGGTTTCCTAATCATGGACATTGGATGTCATTAATAACAAGGTCATATCATTAGGAGAATGATGTGATGGACACATACCCATAGTAAGCGTAGCATAAGATCAAGTCATTAAGTTCGTATTGCTGTAAGCTTTCAAATGCATAGTAACCTAATCCTTCGACCATGAGGTTATGTTAATCACCATCACCGTATGGGTACTTTGATGACATCAAACACCGCTTCGTAACTGGGTGGTTATAAAGGTGTCATTGGGTATTCTGAAAGCATGTGTTGAAGCGCATGGACCAAGATTGGGATTTGTCCATCCATATGACGGATAGATATGCTCTGGGCCCTCTCGGTGGAATGTCATCTAGTTAGCTTGCAAGCATGTGACTAGGTCACAAGGGATGACATATCATGGAACGAGTAAAGAGTACTTATCAGTAACGAGGTAGAACTAGGTATGGAGATACCGACGATCAAACCTCGGATAAGTAGAATATCGCGTGACAAAGGGAATTGGTTTCGTATGTTAAATGGTTCTATCGATCACGAAGTCATCGTTGAGTATGTGGGAGCTGTTATGGATCTCCAGATCCCGTGATGGTTATTGATCGGAGAGGTGTCTCCATCATGTCTGCATATTCACGAACCGTAGGGTGACACACTTAAGGTTCGAAGTTGTTTTAAGTAGATATGAATGTAGGGGTTCGTAGCATGGAAAACAAAATTTTCTATCGCATACAAACAAACAAGCCAAGATCTATCTACTAGATTGTAGCAACGAGTCGATAGTGGAACTCACCCTCGAAGATTCCAAAGCGGTTAACGAGAGCAGATTCTCGTGGGTGATGTAGTCGTATTTTTCCGATCTCAAGATCGCGTGACGATCCTTCCTGGCCAGCGTTCGCAGCGCTCCCAGATCGGTCACACGCTCGGTACTCGACGAAGACCTTCCTCTCCTTGTTCCAAAGCAGCGGAGGTTGTAGCACTCTCCTCGCGATTCCGCAGACAACGCGTGGTACCTAAGTAGAGGAAATCCCGCAGGCTTCGCCTTAAGCCAAAAGTAGTATGGTGGAGCTTATGAGAGAGGCTATTAGTGGTCTAGTAATTAGACACACCAATTAGAAGGCTCTAAACCAATGGCTAAAGCAATTAGAAGCTCTAAATCAAATAGCTCTAAACCGGGTTTAGATCTAGGGTTTAGTTTAGAGGATAGGAACTTGTGTGTGTACTAGGAGGAGCCCCGCCTCCTTATATAGGTGGGAGGGCTGGCCACGCCATGGGAGGGAGTGGAGTCCTCCCCAACTCGGCCTTGAGGTGGGCGCCAAGCTTGGGAGGAGGAATCCTCCCAACTCGGTTTCCACTTCTCCTCCTCTTTCCACTTTCCAAAAAACTTGCTGCTTGACTTTCAAACTAGCCGCTTGACTTTTCAATTTAGGATTTAAATAAACCCTTTATTTTGGACAGCAAGAACACCTAGTACATGATGCAATCATTCCAATATGTAATGACACATTCATGTACCTTCCCTCCTGAGTGCCGGACATTCCGGACCTTCTAGAATGTTCCCAATGAAAACACCTAACCATTCCCCAACTCCGAAATGGGACTTTCCTTATATGAATCTTATTCTCCTGACCATTCCGGATCTCCTCGTGATATCCGGATCCCATCCGAGACTCAACAACTTTCGGTCTCTTTCTCATAATACCATAACTACTCAAACAACGTCAATCCTTAAGTGTGTCTCCCTACGGTTCGTGAATTATGCGACATGATCGAGACACTTCTCCAACAATAACCAATAGAGGAATCTGGAAATTCATATGGCTCTACATATTTCTACGATTACTTTGCGATCGAATGAACCACTTACATACGATACCAATTTCCCTTTGTCTCACGATATGTTACTTATCCGAGGTTATGATCGTCAGATCTCTGCATACCCAGCTCAACCTCGTTCGATAAGTACTCTTTTCTTCCGTGATATGTGATCCCTTGTGACCAAGTCACATGCTTGCAAGCTAATTGGATGACATTTCACCGAGAGGGCCCAGAGAATATCTATCCGTCATGTGGATGGACAAATCCCACTCTTGATCCATGTGTTTCAACCAATACTTTCCGAATACTCAATGCCACCTTTATAGCCACCCTGTTACGGTGTGGTGTTTGATGACATCAAAGCATCCATCCAAGAAAGGCAATATGCATGATCTCATGGTCAAGGAATTAGGTTACTATGTATCGTAAAGCATATAGCAATTGAACTATTGAAATGACTTGATCTTTATGCTACGCTATCTATAGGAGTATGTCCACCATATCATTCTCCTAACGATATGATCTTGTTGTTGATAACATCTCAATGTTCATGATATGGAAACCACAATCATCAATCATCCAACAAGCTAGTGAAGTATAGAGGCTATACTAGGGACTTCAAATTAAGTTTACAAATCACACAAGTATTAATGGTTTCCTTGTTAATACTATTATAGCATGAATGTAAACATTTATCATAAGTATGAAGATATGATAATAACCTACTTTATTATTGCCTCTTGGGCATATCTCCAACAGTCTCCCACTTGCACTAGAGTCAATAATCTAGTTTCAAACCTTTGTGTTTTCAACACCTATGGCTTTCTCGTGTTGTATGTACACGATTGCTAATGGTTAATCGATCTCCTGATCGACACTTCCAGTCCGTGTGTAATTGCATGTCTTTGCGTCTCTCGCATCACTCATTCTCTAATGAGATGGCTTTGTATGATTTGGTCTTTCGTGTGACCTTTAGTTCTTTGGGGTTAAAACATGTTGACAATATTGTCGCATAATATATCTTCATAGTATTATCCTTGTGAACTACACCTAGTTTGACAACAAACTATTTGACACAAATGCCCTCTTTTGCTATAATAGCAGTCATATACTTAGCCTTTTGTTGTAGTATCTGTCACAATGTCTTAACTTTGGAATTCATCCAAATCCATTATGGAACTTACTTTCCATTATATTGTGCCACCCTTAGTTTAGATTGAGATAAACTAAATTTGTACTTTGTGACAAAGCTAGTATCAATGTAGTACTTCTACAATGAACTAACCATCTATTTGTCACTTCTACAAATAATATACTCTTAGTTCTTCCAAAAGATCATAAGAATATCCTTACTATTGTCCAATGATCATTTTACAAATCATTCTGGTATATGCTCACAACATTTAGAGCATAGGACATATCTGGATTTGTACATATCACAAAGATGATTGATATAAATACTCTTTGTGATTTCATACATCAAGTATCAATCTATACTTGAATCTTTGTTTCACTTACCAAGTGCCAATACACTTGAATATATCATCAACATTGAACTCTTTCAATCCTTTCTGTGCAACAAGAACCTTTCTTGTAGTTTCTATATTGAATTCATTCAATATCTCGTCTATGTACTTCTGGCACAACCATATTAGCGTCTATTGATGCCAAATATTTGGGTTTTGTCTAAGTCTTTCATCGGGATGAAATTCTTAATATGTGTTAATAAAAGATACATTATTTCCAATCAACAATATGTCTTCCACATAATGTATTAGAAACATGTCTTAGCGCTCCCACTTAATTTCTTGCAAATGCAAGCATCTTCATTGTCTCCGATGAAATTAAACTCTTTTAACAGTTTCATCATAGTGAAGATTCCAACTCCGCTATGCTTGCTTCAACCATTGAAGTTTGCATATGCTTTTAGCATCCTTTGAATTAACAAAACCCTTTGGACCGTGTTATGCACACGTCCTAGGTAACCATTCTATTAGAAGAACTTGTTTTGTTTATTCTACTACCACATAACAAATTATATGTAGTGGTTGCTACATTAATCCGTCTAGACTAAAAATCGCTATGAAAGATCAAATCTTGTCATATACAACTTTTGAACATTGTTGTGAACTCTTTCCCAACATGTCGACTATTTCATAGATGTGAAACATCCATGTCTACTTCTTTATAGATCCAAACACAACTGCAAGGTCTTACACCTTTTTCGAGGGTCCTTCAAGTTCAAAACTTGATTTCTCGTGTATGGAACTATCACGGATTATATGGCTTCAAGCCATTTGACGGAGTCAGGGCCCATCATTGCTTCTTTGCATGTAGTAGGTTCATTATTCTCAAATAATGATTCAACCCTCAAATCTTGGTATTTGATTGTTCATCCGACCTACTTGTTTCAATAGAAACTTAGACCTCCGTGACCACAACCTTTGAGGCACGTGAGCCATGAGCATTGTTGCTGCATCCGGAACACTTTTCGGTGCTGCGCAACTTTGCACATATAGCTAAGGTTCTTTTAACCTTATCAAAGTTCTATTGTCCTCCCACTTAACTTCTCACGAAAAATTCCTTCTCAAAGAAACTTGACGTTCTAAGCGACAAACACTTTTGTCTCCGGTGTTTATGGAGGAATACTTAACATTTATACAAAGACAGGTTCATCCGACTTTGGTTGCAAACATCTTTCTTATGCATAGCATACCAATGTTTAAGAAAGGACTACTTGGGTTTTATCCCAAACCATAACCTTATATGGTGTCATTTCAGCGGATTATGATGGAGCTCTTTTAGTGGAAAACGGTAATCTCTAAAGCTTTTAATCTATAAAATATAATAGCAGTTTTATGAATTATACCTTCGATCTTACCATGTCAAACAAGGTTCAATTACATATCTCGAACGCTCCATACTCTTATGGTGTTTCGGGAAATGCAAATCCACGGACCGATTCCTTAAATCTTAGGTATTATGCTAAACTTGTAACTCAAATATCTTCCTTTATGATCTTATCATAAACTATTTATATTCTTGTTATATTGATTTTGCACTTCATCTTGAAAGTCTTTGAACTTTTCAAGTGTTTCATACTTTATCCTTATTAAGTAAATATTCATATATTCACTCAAATTTTCGGAGAAAGCATATGAAGTTGAAATCCATCGCTCTTGACTATACATAATGGACTTTATACAACAATATGCACAAGTTCCAATAAGCTAGTCTTTCGTTCCCTTTTGGCCTATGAACGAAGTTTTAATTATCTCTAGGAAAGTTTCACAAACGTCATTTGATCAAAATCAAAAGACTCCAAAATTCCATTCACATGGAGTTTCTTTATGTTTTCTTTCCATTATAATTTAAACGGCGATGTCACTTCCTAAGTGATCTTTCAATCAATTTGTCTTTCGACAATTTTAGCACTAGTTTTATGGATGTGATTTATCCAACGAGATTTGTGAACCATCCATCTTTTATGGATTACGGCAATTATTTGAACAACCCTTTTGTTCTCATAATACCTGATAAAACAAATCCTGAAGGCAAGCTTTGATGTTTTAACGAGCAACACAATAACCCTTTATTTGTTCTCGATGAACATCATCACATATTCTTTTGCTTGTTACTTAGGCCATTGTAGTTCATGAATTGTGTTGTTTCGTATGACGATTCACACCAACAAATTCAGTATCAAATACTTAAGAACCACATTGTTTAATAAGCAAAGAATATAGCCATAACATGTATATCATCCATATACTTAAGCTGAACAATTCTAGTCTTTTCTTTTCTGCCATATACTTATGAGATTCTCTTCAAGATTTCCTTTTCGCTTGAAAGAATCTATCAACATCAATAGTGGAGTCATACTTATGACACATAGTCCAAAGCGTGTATAGTTAAATACCAATGTCTTTGAACTTGCACTTTGAAGTAGATCACCATTATCAAATATTTGGTGTTCTTTCAAATTCCTTTCTTTAGTAATCTCTTGGTGTAGTAAATATTTTACCTACATCAAATATTCACCTCATCATGGACTTATCCATGATCTAGCTACTTTTAGCTTGTAACGGTGAATCGCGAGTATAATGTTGCTCTCCAAAACTTTTTGGAAGATTAGGACAACTAGTGTCTCCAACCTTTTGCAAATTCTCATCAAAATATGAGAACATGACTTTTGCCATATTATACTCTATCATGTTGCAACCAAAACTTCGTTTCAGATATCACAATATCTTCCACACATCATGGTTTCTGAAACAACTCTTTCAGATCCTAGATAACCTTGATATTAAGACAATCCTTTGAATATCAAGAATCATGGAGACAAACACGATACTTATATACTAACATTGGAATTGTTACTCTTGATTTTAATACCAACTATTAAACTTCATGGAGTAATCAAAACTTACTGAAAGTTTGCAATAGGACTTTTAAACTTTAGATTAACACTTCAAAACAATACGATACCAGTTCGTAAAGTAACTAACCAGAATTCTATAGTTCTATCATCTCAATTAAAACTAAGCGCAAGGTGGTAAACGGATGCCAATTACTACAACAACTATGCAAATTCACTTTGATTTAGTTTATGATAAATTGAGTTCAAATTAATTAATGAAATTAAACTAGGTGAACTCCCACTCAAAACAACATCCCTCACATTGTTTTAGTGATCACACGAACCAAATCCACTACATCAACACCGATCATCACGAGAGATATAGTTTTAATGGCTAACAATCATCATGTTCATCATATCTACTATATGATTCATGCTTTGCCTTTCGCCATCCGTGTTCCCGAGGCCATGTCCGTACATGCTAGGCTCACAAGATCAACCTTAGCTTCCGTGATAAGCAACTGGCTTGCTTACGCTTGTATTCACCATGAATCAAAGACACCCGATCATCACGTGGTGCTTCGAAGCGCAAGCTTTGGCAACGGTGCATACTAAGGGTGAACACTTTAGAACTTGAAATTTATGTGCATGAGGGATCATCTTATAATGCTACCGTCGTCTACTAAGCAATACAAGATGCATAAAGGATTAACATCACATGCAATTCATAATATGTGATATGATATGGCCTTTCTCCTTTGTGCTTCCGATCTCCATCTTCAAGCACGAACATGATCTCCATCATCACCGCATAGCATCAAGGTCAATGATGCTTCTTCATGGTTGTCGCCCACCAGCTTCAACTATTACAACTATTTTGAATAGACACGTAGGTCTTAATGTAAATTAAAGACAACCATATATTCCTGCCGTTGCCAACTTACAATAAGGAATATTGCATACATCAAATATAATCACAATCATGGCCATATCACATCATCAGACACCCCTGCAAAACAAAGTTAGACGCCTCTACTTTCTTTGCATATTTTACGTGGTTTGGGGCTTTCAATAAGTGTCGCTCTATCTTACGAACAAGAACCACAACATTGATACTAGCATTGTTGATTACCCTGTAAATTGGATCTTAACTATGCTAGGAGAAACAGCACCGCAGAGCCACTTATGCAATACAAGTTGCATGTCAAGCGTGGAGCAAGTCTCATGAACGATGTCATGTAAGGTTAGCCGGGCTTCATCCCAACATACCGCAAGATGCAAAGTACACAAAAAGCAATCTACAATAAAGCATCAACGCCCACAATGACCATTGTGTTCTACTCGTCAACAGATCTACATATAGACACGGCTCGACGATACCACTGTAGGGTTCGTAGCATGGAAAACAAAATTTTCTATCGCATACAAACAAACAAGCCAAGATCTATCTACTAGATTGTAGCAACGAGTCGATAGTGGAACTCACCTCAAGATTCCAAAGCGGTTAACGAGAGCAGATTCTCGTGGGTGATGTAGTACTCTTTCCGATCTCAAGATCGCGTAGACGATCCTTCGGCGCCACGTTCCTTCAGCGCTCCCTGCATCGGTCACACGTTCGGTACTTACGGAAGACCTTCCTCTCCTTGTTCCAGCAGGAGCGGAGGTTGTAGCACTCTCCTCGATTCCGGCAAAGACAACGCGTGGTACCTAAGTAGAGGGAAATCCCGCAGGCTTCGCCTTAAGCCAGGGTGCAGTATGGTGGAGCTTATGAGAGAGGCTATTAGTGGTCTAGTAATTAGACACACCAATTAGAAGGCTCTAAACCAATGGCTAAAGCAATTAGAAGCTCTAATCAAATAGCTCTAAACCGGGTTTAGATCTAGGGTTTAGTTTAGAGGATAGGAACTTGTGTGTACTAGGAGGAGCCCCGCCTCCTTATATAGGTGGGAGGGGCTGGCCCCACCATGGGGAGGGAGTGGAGTCCCTCCCCAACTCGGCCTTGAGGTGGGGCGCCGGCTTGGGGAGGAGGAATCCCTCCCCAACTCGGTTTCCACTTCTCCTCCTCTTTCCACTTTCCAAAAACTTGCCGTTTGACTTTCAAACTAGCCGTTTGACTTTTCAATTTAGGATTTAAATAAACCCTTTATTTTGGACAGCAAGAACACCTAGTACATGATGCAATCATTCCAATATGTAATGACACATTCATGTACCCTTCCTCCGAGTGCCTGACATTCCGGACCTTCTAGAATGTTCCCAATGAAAACACCTAACCATTCCCCAACTCTAAATGGGACTTTCCTTATATGAATCTTATTCTCCGGACCATTCCGGATCTCCTCGTGATATCCGGATCCCATCCGAGACCAACAACTTTCGTCTCTTTCTCATAATACCATAACTACTCAAACAACGTCAATCCTTAAGTGTGTCTCCCTACGGTTCGTGAATTATGCGACATGATCGAGACACTTTCCTAACAATAACCACTAGAGGAATCTGGAAATTCATATGGCTCCCACATATTTCTACGATTACTTTGCGATCGAATGAACCACTTACATACGATACCAATTTCCCTTTGTCTCACGATATGTTACTTATCCGAGGTCATGATCGTCAGATCTCTGCATACCAGTTCAACCTCATATCGATAAGTACTCTTTTCTCGTTCCGTGATATGTGATCCCTTGTGACCAAGTCACATGCTTGCAAGCTAATTGGATGACATTTCACCGAGAGGGCCCAGAGAATATCTATCCGTCATGTGGATGGACAAATCCTCTTGATCCATGTGTTTCAACCAATACTTTCCGAATACTCAATGCCACCTTTATAGCCACCCTGTTACGGTGTGGTGTTTGATGACATCAAAGCATCCATCCAGTAAAGGCAATATGCATGATCTCATGGTCGAAGGAATTAGGTTACTATGTATCAGAAAGCATATAGCAATTGAACTATTGAAATGACTTGATCTTTATGCTACGCTTATCTATAGGAGTATGTCCACCATATCATTCTCCTAACGATATGATCTTGTTGTTGATAACATCTCAATGTTCATGATATGGAAACCACAATCATCAATCAACCAACAAGCTAGTGAAGTATAGAGGCTATACTAGGGACTTCAAATTAAGTTTACAAATCACACAAGTATTAATGGTTTCCTTGTTAATACTATTATAGCATGAATGTAAACATTTATCATAAGTATGAAGATATGATAATAACCTACTTTATTATTGCCTCTTGGGCATATCTCCAACAATGAAATGTGCGTTGGAGACCGAATGTTGTTCGGAGTCTCGGATTGGATCCGGGACATCACGAGGAGATCCAGAATTGTCCGGAGAATAAGATTCATATATTAGGGATCATTTTCTAAGTTAGGAAATGTTCCGGAGTGTTTGTATGGAGATTCTAGAAGGTTTCGGAATGTTCTAGAAGGTTCTAGAAGATTTCTTGGAGTTTGCTTGAAAACCAAGAAAGGATCAAGGAGTCTTTGTGGGGCAAGACACGGATTCATGGGGGAGGAGGATTCCTCCCCCCTCCCAATCCACGGCCAGGAGGGAGGGAGTCCTACTAGGACTCCTCCCATGGCGCCTCCTCCTTTAAATAGAGGGGGCGCCACCCCTAGACCTCTCCCATAACAAACCCTAGCCGCCGCCTCTCCTCCTCCTTCGCTCTGCTCGGCTTAGGCGGCTCCTCAGAATTCTCTACTCCACCACCACCACACCGTCAGGTCGCTGGGATTCCGTGGAGAAGATCTACTACCTCCGCTGCTCATTTGAACGGGAGAGGAAGGTCTGCTTCGACTCAAGCGTGTGACCGATCATGAAGCGCTCTAACGCTGCGCGTATGATCGCCCACACGATCTTGAGATCGCAAGTGATCGACTACATCAACCCCGAGATCTAATCTCGTAACGCTTTCGGATCTACGAGGTTAGTACAGATCTATCTCGCTGCACATGTCTAATAGATTAGATCTTGGCTTTTATCTAGATTAGATCTGGGTTTTGTTCGTTCTTGTAGAAATTTTTGTTTTCCATGCTACGAACCCATCGGTGGTATCGAGCCGTGTCTATGCGTAGATCATCTGTTACAGAGTAGAACACAATGGTTTTGTGGGCGTTGGTGCTCGTCGCCTTTTTGCTTTGTGTACTTTGCATCTTGCGGTATGGTGGGATGAAGCGGCTGGCTAACCTTACATGTCATCGCAAATGAGACTTGCTCCATGCTTGACGTGTAACTTGCTTTACAAGTGGCTTTATGGTGTGTCTCTCCCATCATAGTATAGATCCAATCTACACTTTGCACTCGATAGCACTTGTATCAACGTTGTGGTTCAGATTCATAGGTAAGATCCGTTCTTATTCGAAAGCCCCAAACCACGTAAAACATGCAAAGAAAATTAGAGGCGTCTAACTTGTTTTTGCAGGGGTTTGGTGATGTGATATGGCCATCATGTGATTGTGATTATATTTGATGTATGCAATGATCCTTGTTGTAATATGGCAACCGGCAGGAGCCTAATGGTTGTCTTTAATTCTGTTAAGACCTGCATGTCTATTCATCTTGTAATAGCTTTATTCCAAGTAGTTGTAATAGTTGCTAGTGATGATGGACAACCATGAAGCGGCGCCACTGACCTTGACGCAATGCTGGTGATGATGGAGATCATGTCCGTGCTTTGGAGATGGAGATCAAAGGCATAAGAGAAAGGGCCATATCATATCACACTAATTATGAATTTCCTGTGATGTTAATCCTTTATGCATCTTGTATTGCTTAGATCGCGACGGTAGCATTATAAGATGATCCCTCTCACTAAATATCAAGTAATAAAGTGTTCGTCCTTAGTTGGCACCGTTGCTAAGACTCGTCGTTTCGAAGCATCTCGTGATGATCGGGTGTGATAGATTCTACGTGCATACAACGGTGTGCCAGATTTGCACATGCAGAAACTAAGGTTAATCTTGACGAGCCTAGCATGTACAGACATGGTCTCGGAACACGGAATACCGAAAGGTAGAGCATGAATCATATAAGTGATATGATGAACATGAAGATTGTTCGCCGATGAAACTACATCTTCTCTCGTGAAGATCGGACTTGGTGTAGTGGACTTGGTTCATGTAATCACTAAGACAATGTGAGGGATGTTGTTTTGAGTGGGAGTTCTTTTGTAATTTGGATTAGTCAAACTCAATTTATCATAAACACAATCAAAGTGAATTTGCATAGTTTGTTGTAGTCATTGGCATCCGTTCACCACCTTACGCTTAGTTATAGTTGAGATAGTGAAACTATAGAAATTCTGGATATTTGCTTTACGAACTGGTATCGTATTGTTTTGAGTGTCAATCTAAAGTTTAAAAGTCATATTGCAAACTTTCAGCAAACTCCGTTTACTCTGTGAAGTTTAATAAACAGTATTAAATCAAGAGTAACAAATTCCAGTGTTAGTATCTAATGTATCATGTTTGCCTCCATGATTCTTGATACTCAAAAGATTGTTTTTAATATCAAGTTTATCTAAGAGCTGAAAGCAATGTTTCAGAAACCATCATATGTGAAAGGTATTGCGATATCTAAAACAATGTGTTGGTTACAACATGATAGAGTATACATCCTCATATTTGATGAGAATTTGTGAAGATTGGAGACGCTAGTCGTCCTAATCCTCCAAAAGGTTTTGGAAAAGAAACATTATACTCGCAATTCACCTTTATAAGCTATAGCAGCTTGATCATGATAAGGATGAATAGAAGATGTAAGTAAAATGTTTACTACACTAAAAGATTACTAAAGAATGGAATTTTGAAAGAATGCCAAACATTTGATGAAGGTGATCCACTTCAAAGTGCAAGTCCAAAGGTATTAGTATTTGACTATACACACTTTGTACTATGTGTCATGTGAATGACACCACTATTGATGTTGATAGATTCTTTTAAAAGAAAAGGAATTGTTGAAAGAGAATCTATAAAATATTTGGCAGAAAAGAAAGATTGGAGATGTCCAACTTAGGTATATAGAAGATACATGTTATGGCTGTATTCCTTGGTTGTTAAACAATGTGGTTCTACGGTATTGGATACCGAATTGGTTGGTATGAAGTGTCATACAGGACAACACAATTCATGAACTGTAATGGCCTAAGTAACTAGCAAGAGAATATGTGATGATGTTCATCGAAAACAAACAAAGGGTTGTTGTGTTGCTCGTTAACATCAAAGCTTGCCTTCAAGATTTGTTTCAATAATAGTTATTTCGATCAGGTATTATGACGACAAAAGGTTGTTCAAATAATTACCGCATTCCATAAAAGATGGATGATATACAATTCTGGCTGGAGAAATAACAACCATAAAACTAATGCTAAAGTGTCGCAAGACAAATGATTGAAAGATCACTTGCGAAGTGACATCGCCGTTTAAATTATATTGAAAGGGATACATGAAGAAACTCCATGTTGATGGATTTTTGGAGTCTTTGATTTTGATCAAATGACGCTTGTGATACTTTACTGGAGATAATTAAAACTCCGTTAGTAGGCCAAAAGAGGAACGGACGACTAACTGATTGGAATTTGTACATATTCATGTATATAGTCCATTATGTGTAGTCGTGGGCGATGGATTTCAACTTCATATGCTTTCTCCGAAGATTTGAGTGAGTATATGTATATACTTACTCAATAAGGAAGAAGTATGAAACATTTGAAAATGTTCAAAGACTTTCAAGATGAAGTGGAAAATCATTGTAACAAGAAAATAAAAAGTTTATGATTGGATCATAAAGAAAGATGTTTGAGTTACAAGTTTAGCAAAACACCTAAGATTTGAGGAATCATTCCATGGATTTGCATTTCCCAAAACACCATAGGAGTATGGAGTGTTCGAGATATGTAATGAAACCTTGTTTGACATGGTAAGATCAAAGGTGTCATTTATAAAACTGACATTATATTTTAAAAGATTAAAGCTTTAGTGACTACCGCTTTTACACTGAAAAGATCTCCATCGTGATCCATTGAAATGACACCATATAAGTCATGGTTTGAGATAAAACCCAGGTTGTCCTTTCTTAAATTTTTGGTATGCTAGGCATAAGTAAAGTGTTTACAACCAAAGTCGGATGAGCATGTCTTTGTAGGTTATTTCGAATAACCATTGGGTATTCCTCCAGAATAATCAAGACAAAAGTGTTTGTCGCTTAGAGTGTCGAGTTTCTTGAGAAGGAATTTTTGGTGAAAAGTCAAGTGGGAGGACAATAGAACTTTGACAAGGTTGTTGAACCTTGGCTAACATGTGTTGAGTTGCGCAGCATCGGTAAGTGTCCCGGAGGCAGCAACAATGCTCATGGCTCATGTGCCTCAAAGGTTGTGGTCACGGAGATCTAAGTTACTATTGAACCAAGTAGGTCAGGTAAGTAATCAAATGCCAAGATTTGAGAGTTAAATCATTGTTGTTTGACAATGATGAACCGACTACATGCAAATAATCAATGATGGGCCCTGACTTCGTTAAGTGGCTTGAAGCCATAAAATCCGTGATAATTCCATACACGAGAAATCAAGCTTTGAATTTGAAAGACCCTGAAAGGTGCAAGACCTTATGTATATGGATCTATAAAGAAATAGACATGGATGTTTCACATCTATGAAATAGTCGACATGTCGGAAAGAGTTTACGACAATGTTCAAGGAATTGACTATGATAAGATTTGATCTTTCATAGCGATATTTAGTCTGGACGGATTAATGTAGCAACCACTACATATATTTTGGTATATGGTAGTTGAACAAACAAAACAAGTTCTTTTAATAGAATGGTTACCTAGGATGTGTCCATGACACGATCCAAAGGGTTTTGTTTATTCAAAGGATGCTAAAAGAGTATGCAAAACTTGAATGGTTGAAGTGAGCATCGCGGAGTTGGAATCTTCACCGTAATGAAACCGTTAAAAGGTTTAATTTCATCAGAGACGATGAAGATGTTTGCATTTTGCAAGAAATTAAGTGGGAGCGCTAAGACATATTTCTAATACATTATGTGAAAGACATATTGTTGATTAGAAATGATGTATCTTTTATTGACACAGGTTAAGAATTTCATTTCGATGAAAGACTTAGGCATAACCCAAGAATTAGGCATCAATGTCTATATGGATAGATTGAAGCGCTAATATGGTTTTGCCAAATGTACATAGATAAGATGTTGAATGAGTTCAATATGGAAACAACAAGAAAGGTTCTTGACGCACGGAAAGGACTAAATCAAGATTCAAGTGTGTTGACACGAGATTCAAGTGTTTTGACACTTGGTGAAATCACAAGAATATTTTGATCAATCATTCTTTGAGATGTACACATCCAGATATGTCCTATGCTCTAAATGTTATGAGCATATACCAGAATGACTCATAAGATGATCATTGGACAATAGTAGGGATATTTCTATGATCTTTGGAAGAACTAAGAATATATTATTTATATAGTGGTGACAAATAGTTCATTGTAAATTGTTACATTGATACTAGTTTTGTCACAAATTAAGTTTATCTCAATTTAAACTATAGGTGGCACAATGTAATGGAAAGGAAGTTCCATAACGGATTTGGTTGAGTACCAAAGTTAAAACATTATGATAGATACTACAACAAAAGGCTAAGTATATGACTGCTATTGTAGCAGCAAATGAGGGCATTTGCGTCAAGTAGTTTGTTATCAAACTAGGTGTAGTTCATAGTGGGATAATACTATGAAGATACATTGTATGACAATTGTATCAACATGATTTAATCCCAAATAACTAAAGGTCTCACCAAAGGACCAAATTTATACAATGCCATCTCATTGGAGAATGAGTAATGCGTAGAGACGCAAGGACATGCAAATACACACGGACCTGGAAGTGTCAGATCCGAAGATTATGTTTACCACTAGCAAAAGTGTCTATACAACACCAGAAATCCATAGGTGTTGAATGCACAAGTTTTTAACTAGATTATTGCCTCTAGTGCAAGTGGGAGACTGTTGGAGATATGCCCAAGAGGCAATAATAAAGTGGTTATTATTATATCTTTATGTTTATGATAAATGTTTACATCCCATGCTATAATTGTATTAACCGGAAACATTAATACTTGTGTGTTTTGTAAACATAAAAGAGTCCCTAGTAAGCCTCTTGTTAAGCTAGCTTGTTGATTAATGGATGATCATGGTTTCCTGATCATGGACATTGGATGTCATTAATAACAAGGTCATATCATTAGGAGAATGATGTGATGGACACACACCCATAGTAAGCGTAGCATAAGATCAAGTCATTAAGTTCGTATTGCTGTAAGCTTTCAAATGCATAGTAACCTAATCCTTCGACCATGAGGTTATGTTAATCACCATCACCGTATGGGTACTTTGATGACATCAAACACCGCTTCATAACTAGGTGGTTATAAAGGTGTCATTGGGTATTCTGAAAGTATGTGTTGAAGCGCATGGACCAAGATTGGGATTTGTCCATCCATATGAAGGATATATATGCTCTGGGCCCTCTCGGTGGAATGTCATCTAGTTAGCTTGCAAGCATGTGACTAGGTCACAAGGGATGACATATCATGGAATGAGTAAAGAGTACTTATCAGTAACGAGGTAGAACTAGGTATGGAGATACCGACGATCAAACCTCGGATAAGTAGAATATCGCGTGACAAAGGGAATTGGTTTCGTATGTTAAATGGTTCTATCGATCACGAAGTCATCGTTGAGTATGTGGGAGCTGTTATGGATCTCCAGATCCCCCTGATGGTTATTGATCGGAGAGGTGTCTCCATCATGTCTGCATATTCACGAACCGTAGGGTGACATACTTAAGGTTCGAAGTTGTTTTAAGTAGATATGGAATGTGCGTTGGAGACCGAATGTTGTTCGGAGTCTCGGATTGGATCCGGGACATCACGAGGAGATCCGGAATTGTCCGGAGAATAAGATTCATATATTGGGGATCATTTTCTAAGTTAGGAAATGTTCCGGAGTGTTTGTATGGAGATTCTAGAAGGTTTCAAAATGTTCTAGAAGGTTCTAGAAGATTTCTTGGAGTTTGCTTGAAAACCAAGAAAGGATCAAGGAGTCTTTGTGGGGCAAGACACGGATTCGTGGGGGAGGAGGATTCCTCCCCCCTCCCAATCCGCCGGCCAAGGAGGGGAGTCCTACTAGACTCCCCATGGCGCCTCCTCCTTTAAATAGAGGGCGCCACCCCTGACCTCTCCCATAACAAACCCTAGCCGCCTCTCTCCTCCTCCTTCGCTCTGCTCGGCTTAGGCGGCCTGCAGAATTCTCTACTCCACCACCACCACAATCGTCTTGCTGGGATTCCGTGGAGAAGATCTACTACCTCTGTTGCTCACGGAACGGGAGAGGAAGGTCTGCTTCGACTCCAAGACGTGTGACCGATCGCGAAGCAGAGCAGCTGCCTTGAAGGATCGTCCACACGATCTTGAGATCGGCAAGTGATCGACTACATCAACCTCGAGATCTAATCTCGTAATGCTTTCGGATCTACGAGGGTTAGTACAGATCTATCTCGTTGCACATGTCTAATAGATTAGATCTTGGCTTTTATCTAGATTAGATCTGGGTTTTGTTCGTTCTTGCGGTAGAAATTTTTTGTTTTCCATGTTACGAACCCATCACCATCCTCATATATAAACACCCTAGGCTCTCCTCCAAAGACACACAACACGGCTCCCCATGAATGGGTGGCTAGTTCTCTCTATCCCCCTCGTGGAGCTTCTCCAGAATACGCATGCCAGAGATTGTGAGATAATACACATGCCAGAGGCTGCGAGATTATCACCATAGGCACAATGCTCTAGACGGCACGATGCTGCACGGATTGGAAGGATGTATGCATGCAACTGGCAGAGGGAACATACCTTCATCCTCCATCAAGTGGAGATTGTCCTCATGGTTGGGAGCGATACGCCTAGCTGTAGGGATCAACATGATCTCCATCAGTGAACTACGCTGAGTATCTTCTGTTGCATAGATTGGTGAGATCTCCTAGATCTATATCTATTCTATTACATCTATATCTCGTGTTCTTGTATAGTCGATATTGGTGTGTTCGTAGTATTGGAAGTTTTTAAATTCCTTATGTGAAATCCAACAATGGTATCATAGCGATTTATGCATAGATCATGGTTGATCTAGAGTACATAAGATGTATGGGTGTTGCACAAATTGTTGTGTGGGTGTTAGATTGGATCTACCACTCGTTGATCATATACTTCCCTTTAGTTTACATGCATTGATCTTCACAACATAGAGAGATTATATAGAGTTCTCGCTATCTGTGATCCATACAGTTGCTCCTGAGCATAGCTGGTTTTTTGATCAACGATGTGCCTCATTTCGATTGATCTCTTTACAGTGAAGAAAGATATGAGAATTGCGAACAAGATGGGGCTATGAAGGTATAATCTTCATGGGGTCACGGGTAATGACAATTTTTAGGTAGGGCCGGGAGATTCCTCGCGAGATCTCACTCCTCTATCACCCCGCACATTAATCTAGCATATGGTGGACCATACTTATGTTTTGCATAGGTAGTTTCACGTGTTGTAAAGGAAACCATAAAAGCTACTAAAACTTGCAACAAACGAATAGAGGCGTCTAACTTGTTTTTGCTGGGAATGCATATGATGTGGTATAGTCTTCGTCATTATCATATATAATGTGTTATGTATGAGATGCTATACAATGCAATTGTTCATGATCTGCGTATTATGGTACGACATGATGGCCGGAGCCATGTGATTGTATTTATGACCTGCGTGTCAACTTCATGTTATGCATTTACTTTATTAGCTATAGTTGACAACAATAGTTGTTCTTGCGATGAACATGGAGGCGAAGATCATGCATTGGAGGATCACGTTGCCTTTCCAAGATGCAAAGAAGGAGTGTGTCGCAATGATGTTGAAAGAGTTCAATGCGAAGGAAAAGGACTATGTCATGTCACACTTTTATGAACTGTATGTGATGCGTTAATCCTTTTCATGCACCCTGTTGTTAATGCACAATACTCATGTTTTAATAGGGTGATCCTTCATAAGAAAATATTTAAGTTGTTAGTGGCATAGGTATGCCCTACGAGTATCTACTATTGACCTATTTGGTCCAACCCAGCAGGAGGTCCATGTGAATTTATGCTATTGATGATGAAGCCCGCAATGATTTGGGTGAGGCAAAACCCATGAAGGATTTGACTCCTTGGCGGATATGGAAAGATTAGATAGGAAACTTTAGGGTTCCGCCCTCAAATCTGTAACCGACTCGAACATGTCACGAGACCTGGCCTCCCCATATAAAGGCCAAGAGGGAACGTCAAGGAGGATCATCGAAACTCTCATGCATACACTTGCCAGATCTAATCCATGCACCATCGTCATCTCGGCTCCCTTGTAATCTATGATTCATCAATCAATCAAGAACGGACAAGCATGAGAGTCATGTCTGCATATTACTGAACCCGACATGATTACATGCTTAAGGCCAAACAATCAAGTTGTGATAAAGTATTTGTGGTTAAGGGAGTCGTATGGAATATGTTATAGAAACGCCGAAATAGTATTCGAAATGATTGAGAGAAATCGGAATAGTTCTGGTGACATAATCTATTTTGTAAAGGTAGTTCCGAAGTTGCCGGTAATGATTCGAGGTTCATCGTCTTCATTATGAGATAGTGATTATGTCGGAGAGTATTTGGAAAGGCTCTAGAATATATATAGATTTGCATACATGAGATGTACCGGTCTTTGTTTGAAATAAACCTGAGTGTTAGAAATCCACTAGAAAAGTTCCGAAAGGGGAAGAAATGATCCGGAGGGGGAAGCATGCATGTGTATAGTGCATGGGCCTCCCAAGCCTACCATGCATGGCACGTGGGCCTATGTGGGCTACCCCTGGACTTTTCATACATAGATCCCATAAATTAAGAGGGTTAATTATTTAAATTCAAACAAAAATAAAAGAAAGACCTATTGGAGTTTAACCAAATCTTCTTGGAGTTGGTTATGAGTTGCACGATCTTGTATTTTATGATGGATTGTAAAAAATCTGCAAAGTCATTAGGTGAACCGGGTTGAGGTGTAACTAATTTATCCTGAAAATCCCACCATTGGTCATATACGTTGTCATTGCCATAATTACACTAGGTCAACGACAACTTCATGCGTAAGCATCCTCACAGTCATAGTGCATTTTTACTAAGAAGTAAAGCTAATTTTACCAGTGTCATCTTTATTTATCCGATGTAGTCATTATAAGCCCTCGCTCCATAAAAAAGACGCGTGGAAGGTATTTCCTCGATATCCAAAAGCATCGCCCAAAAAGAGGGGCATTGTACAATGGGTTGTGCAGTGAAAGTAATCGGGCGGGGAGTACCACAGGCGTGCATGAGGTGGTGGCAGGTGGGTATGTTGGGTTGCCCTAAGCTGTACGTATTCTCTGTTTTAAGCTGTATTCTCCGTTTTGAAATCGAGATGAGACAAACTTTGCGGGGCCACCGAAATAGTCGACAGATAAGAAGAGGAAGAGCGAGAAGGCTGTTGCTAGGCTGAACACCCGCCTCCCGTCGTCCGCCGAACAAACGAGCCAGATTGCGATTCCACTCCACAGTTGTCCACCCAGCATAGAGGCTGCACCGCACCGCCACGCCATGGCCTTGGCGACGCCGCTCCGCCACCTCCTCGCAGCGCAGCCCGCCGCTCCGGAACCCGCCGGAACGACCGCGTCCCTCACCACGCACCGCGCCTTCCCTCCCCACAACCACCGCGGCCGCCTCCGCGCCAGGCTCGCCGCGTCGCCGGCGTCCGCTGGGGCCACCAGGACCGTGACCACGGCGGCGGCGGCGGCGGCGGGGGCGGCGGGGCGGCCCACGGTGCTCGTCACGGAGAAGCTGGGCGCCGCGGGGCTAGAGCTGCTGCGGTCGTTCGCGAACGTGGACTGCGCGTACGAGCTCACCGCGGAGGAGCTGCGCGCCAAGGTGTCGCTGGTGGACGCGCTGGTGGTGCGCAGCGCCACGCGGGTGTCGCGGGAGGTGTTCGAGGCGGCGCGCGGCCGGCTCCGCGTCGTCGGCCGCGCCGGCGTGGGGATCGACAACGTCGACCTGCAGGCCGCCACCGAGGCCGGCTGCCTCGTCGTCAACGCCCCCACCGCCAACACCGTCGCCGCCGCCGAGCATGCCGTCGCGCTCCTCGCCGCCATGGCGCGCAATGTCGCACAGGCCGACGCGTCCCTCAAGGCCGGTACGCACGCCCTCTCGCTCGTTTCTCCCAACAAATGCAATCCTTCTCACCACAGGTCTGCGTGAACGGATAAGGTTAGGTGGATCACTTACCCACATTTGGTCAGTCGATCGCAAAATGTTACTATGATGTTTTCTGATCGACTCACATTGTTGGCGTATGTGAACTCCTTCTGAACTTTCAGTATGGAAATATGTTCTGTTCTGAGCAGTGGATTTTCAGAACATACTCTAGTGAGCAGTGACGTGCTTTCAAATTTTACAAGCATTTGACCCTGTCTTGTGCTGCACCTAATAATATTTCCCCTCATCCTTTCTAGCTCGATTTCTGGTAGGTCGTGTTGCATTAGTACATTAAAATTCCAGACTAAACTGCATACGTTCGAGGCATTCTGAACACGAGATCAGTCTTCTGTTGAAAAATGTATCAACATGGCGAGTTGAGATAGACACTCCTCGCTGACGTGAAATGCTACGATGCAGTTTCAATGCTCGTCCTGCACATATTATATATACATCTACTGATATTGTGTCGTGATTTGCTTTGTGCGTGCTCAGGAAAATGGCAGCGTAGCAAATTTGTGGGTGTCTCCTTGGTGGGGAAGACACTAGCTATCATGGGCTTTGGAAAGGTCGGCTCAGAAGTAGCTCGGCGTGCGAAAGGACTTGGAATGGATGTCATTGCTCATGACCCTTATGCTCCCGTTGATAGAGCCCGGGCTATTGGCGTGGATCTTGTATCGTTTGACAAGGCCATCTCTACTGCAGACTTCATATCGCTGCATATGCCTCTTACACCATCAACAACAAAGCTTTTCGATGACGAGACTTTTGCAAAAATGACAAAAGGAGTTAGGATTATCAATGTTGCAAGGGGTGGAGTAGTTGATGAAGAAGCATTGCTCAGAGCACTTGATAATGGGACTGTTGCTCAGGTAGTTTTTTTTTGTTATGCCATTCACCCAAATGTATTACTGTCAAACAGTTTTCATTACTCATATTCTTCTTTGTAGTGTGTTATTTAGCATCCACAATATGCATTTCTTATTTCTTGCTCCAAAAAGTTCCCCTTAGCCTTTTTCCATGACTTCATTGCGATGTGAATCAGGCAGCCCTAGATGTGTTTTTTGAAGAACCACCGCCAAAAGACAGCAAGTTAGTACACCATGAAAATGTCACAGTGACGCCGCACCTTGGAGCTAGCACAACAGAAGCACAGGTCTGCTGTTTGCTATGCAACAATCTTTGTACTCCATCTAACCAGCTTATCATCTTAGCTTTGCTCGCTGTTCGTCTACAGGAAGGCGTAGCCATTGAAATTGCGGAGGCTGTTATCGGTGCGTTGAAAGGTGATCTTGCTGCTACTGCTGTTAATGCCCCAATGGTCCTTGCTGAGGTACTTCCAACTCCAATGGCCAGATTCATACATTTACAGTGTAATGCGCAGTGGGCTTGTGTTTAAACAGTTCGCCTGTCCCTACAGGTGTTATCTGAGTTATCCCCATATATTGTTCTTGCTGAGAAGTTGGGTCGTCTTGCGGTGCAACTTGTGGCGGGTGGAAGTGGGATTAAGGGAGTCAAGGTTGTCTACTCATCAGCTAGAGACCCAGATGACCTGGACACAAGAATTCTTCGCGCTATGGTTACCAAAGGCATCGTCGAACCCATTTCAAGTGCGTTCGTTAACATTGTGAATGCTGACTACGTCGCCAAGCAAAGAGGGCTTCGCATAATCGAGGAGAGAGTTCTCCTTGATGGTTCTCCGGAGGTTCCTATAAGCTCTATCCAGGTCCAGCTTGCCAATGTAGAGACCAAGTTTGCCGGCGCATTGTCCGATGAGGGCGACATCAGAGTGGAGGGGAAGGTTAAGGATGGCACGCCGCATCTCACGCTTGTTGGGCCTTTCAGTGTGGACGTTAGCCTCGAGGGCAACCTAATACTGTGCCGCCAAGTCGACCAGCCAGGCATTATCGGAAAGGTGGGTTCCATTCTGGGGAAGATGAATTTAAATGTGAATTTTATGAGCGTCGGAAGGATTGCTCCAGGAAAGCAGGCTATAATGGCCATCGGGATCGACGAGGAGCCTGACAAGGAAGCTCTCAAGTTGATTGGGGAGACACCGTCGGTACAGGAGTTTGTATTTCTTAAGCTTTAGAGCAATTAGGTAGATTCCTTTTTCGTATATAACATCTGATATATTTGCATGAGGTTTCTTGCAAGCTTGTCCAGGTTTTGTGTAGAGCAACAGTTTTCAGTCTTTCTGGACAAGCCACTCGTAGATCTATAGCTGTGCGCAAAATGCAATGTCTATGCCTATACTTACTGTCCTGCTTCTCTGCCAACTCTTATGGCTTCCTTGTAGGCTGTGCTATTTGAATTTCTGCCTTGAAAACAGTTGCCATTTTTTCTCATGCTTCAAATTTGTCTGGACACTGAACCGGAGACCACTATTTCTTCTATTTAGCTGATCTAGTAATCATTTGTAAGTATTTGACAGAAAAATGCAGTATGAATAGTCCCCGAAAAGTGAGTATTGGCAAAGCATCCGTAGAACAACATTTTTATGGGCTGTGTGATTCCAGGCTAGAGTTCGCCTTACGAAAGTGTGGCAGCCAGAGGAAGCATGGTTGTTAAATTTGGGGCCACAAAGCGTAGCGCAAGAGTTGGGGCAAATTCACTCTACCACAGAGGGGCCATATCAATAATGAAGTGTCGCAACTCAGGAACATGACAAAAACCAAACACGTGCCTAAATATCCCCTAAGGACGTTTTATGAATTACTTCACAATAATTTTAAGAAAGAATCTGTTCAAAATATTATGTACTCCAATATGAGCCTCAAACTTAATCCTACCGTTGGCACATGTATCGTGTTTTGGGCAACAATATTCGTGAACGTGAAATTTTGACTATTGATTTTTGTGCAAGCATTTTATTCTATTTCAAATAAAACTAATTATACATTGGAAAGTGCTTTTCTTGGAGTAAATTCCAAAGAACCAAAATTTCGGGTGAACTTATAACAACTTACAAATATGGTGGCACCTTTTCCCTTCTTTGTCATCTTTAGAAAACCACACTTATAGAATTAATGATTCACACATAAGTACATAACCCAAATTTATCGTTTGAGCCTAAACTTAACAGATATGGACGTGAAGAGTGTGTTAACATGACCGTTATCCGGTTCTTTAAGGAAGAATCTAGACCTCTGGGTTTTCTCGCCTTACCCTGTGCCTTGACTCCTCTCTTCTCCACATATCTCAGACGACAATGCAAGTGAGTAGGCAGTCGATTCTAGGCGACGATGACATCTACTAGGGATAACGGCATAGACCGGAGCGAATGGCCCTGATAATAAACCTCTCGGGATAAAAGTCCAAGTGGAATCTGATCTATGGGTCTATGTTGTCGGGTTTTGGTTCAAAAGTAAAACAGAATCGAGCCTCCGAGTCCTCTTATTCTCGACAACGACGCTCTCCTCGGTGAGATCCTCCTCCGCCTCGCCTTCCCCACCAGCCTCGTCCGCGTAGCCCTCGTCTGCAAACGCTGGCTCCGCCTCGTCTCTCCGCCCGCCTTCCTTAGCCACTTCCGCCACCTCCACCCGCAGCAACCCCGTTTGTCTCATAAACATAGACAAAGCAAACATGTTGTACAGCTGTACCTGCATGGGTATATCCTGTACTGCTGGTACATATTTCAAGTTGGAATTTATTAGCACACATCTGTCTGAACCGTACGTGCGCATTATCACTAGGCGACCCTCTCTTTTACCTGCATTTTATGCATGCCTTCGTCCAAAACGTAGCTCTGCCACGAACCGGATGTCTGCATGACATGATTGGTTCAGCAAAGCGGGAGCGCGCATATGGAGCTCGGGAGTCAAAAATGCATACCCGTCTAGTAGCGTTGAATTTCATGTAACCAACATGTATGAATTGACCTATATTTTCCGTACCGGTGAGAAGACATTTTTCTTGGAATAAAATTCAAACCACCAAAACTTCAGAGAACTTGTCTAAATTAATGTTTTCATATTAATCAAATTCAGATGTATCTAACAATAAAATATGATTAGATATATCCGAATTTAGACGAGAACATTAATTTGGATCAGAACAGGGTAGTAAAAAGCCCAGTGGCCCAGCCCTACTGTTCTTTTATTTTCTCAGAAAATGCCCCAGTCTTGTTTCTGGACCCAATTTCTCAAAATCCCCAAAATCCATCGACATCGGAGATGCCACGAGCGGCGGCGGCGGCCATCTCAGCCGTGCTCGACGATGACGATCTCCTCGGCGAGATCCTCCTCCGTCTCGCCTTCCCCACCAGCCTCGTCCGCGCCGCCCTCGTCTGCAAGCGCTGGCTCCGCCTCGCCTCCGCGCCCGCCTTCCTCCGCCACTTCCGCGACCTCCACCCGCCCCACCTCCTCGGATTCTACGCCGTCACTACCTACACCGAGCCCCCGCGGTTCGTGCCGATACCCCAGCCCCCTGAGCTCGCCACCGTGGTCCGCCGCGCCAGCTACGACTTGAAAACCATGGAGGATAGCGACAGGCTAGACGTGGACTACTGCTGGAACGGCCTCCTCTTCACCTTCTTCGGGCGGCACCATGGTGAGTTCGCCTTCTACAAAAGACGTGTGCACTGTCCCCTGCACCCGACGAGGTATGCACCCACCCTCCCACCATTCAGGGAGACCAGCATCCATGACGGCGTCACATACTACACTGGTGTCGAGATCCTCCCCAACGTCCGTAGCAGCAGCAGCAGCGACCATGGCATGCCTTACTTCTGTTTGGCAACAGGGTGTAACAAAGCCCAGCAGCAGTCAGTTTTTGATGTCTACGTGTTACAAGACGATACCTGGACCTGGGCCATCTACTCCTCGTCGGGTATAACCGAAAAGATCAAACTGCTATTGCCTAGTACTTTGATTTCTGATGATGATAGGATCTATAATCTGGTATGTGTGGGCAGCACTCTTAAGTTATTCTCGCTGGATCTCTCGTCGTCATGTCTGTCGCTAGTTAACCTCCCAGAGGAGGAGATGCAGCTGCTGCGCACCGACCTGTCACTTCAAAACGATTACTCCAAGGTCCATCTGATCAACGTAAAAGGATCTCAGCTTCGCATCTGGCTCTACTACCCGGTGGACAACGATGGCACCGTCAACAACTGGTTACTTGTGGATACCATCTGTTTGCTTGGGGTTTGTGATGATCATATGATACCCGCTAGCATTTTCGAGGATGTGCGCAAGAGGAGTGATCCTGGCCTTGTGGTATATGCGGTTGGGGTCAACTCTGGGTTGTTTTTCTTGGATAGGGGTGATGTCCTCTACTTGTTTGATATTAAGCGCAAGTCGGCAAAGAAGGTTTTTGAGGTAACACAAGAGGGTACACACTTGCATCAAATCAGACCCTTTATGATGGTTTGGCCCCCTAAATTTCCTGCGATGAAGGAAGTGTCCTGTGATACAAAAGAATGACGTACGTCCCTGCAAGGTTTGCCTCTTGCTGATCCGTCTTCTACTGTGGTCTTCCAGTCTCCATTATGATAATTACTTAAATATCATTTACGATGTTTACCATGTGCATACACTTATTTACGAAACAACACGTACACAAGGACAATCCGTTAGTACTGGATGCATTTTCTGTTTGGTCGTAGCAAGCTTAATTTAGATACTACGTTAATTAATTTCAATTCCATATAATAAAATACATTTTGTTTTCGTTAGCTGTTATGTTGTAGATTTACATTTTAAGAAAACTCTGTCTCCACACGTTCTATCACCTCTGTATAGAAACTTGGCTGCCACCTGATAACATGATCTTTAGATTCTTGATTCTTTAGAGTCTGGAAGTTTCCTTCGTGAACCACAAGGTGGTTTATCCTCCTTGAGTTTGAGGGTGATAAAATTAGTATTATGTGCATTAGGAATGCCAAACATTGGTCTTGATTTGAACACATGTGTACCTGTATATAGTCTGCAAAGGAGATACTTGTTTTAAATATTTCTTAGCACATCCTAGATTTTCTCTGTTTTTATGCTTGGTGGGATGGGAACAGAAATAGGTTATTAACAGAGTTGGCACCAAATATGAGTATAAATAAGGACAAAGCAATTGGGAAATTTTATTATATGCCTCTGGAAGATTCCTGCAGTGCCAGGTTCTGTTGAAACACCACTGAAAGTTGTTTGCTGTTCCAAAATATTTTCTTGCCTCTTGAAGCTATGCAATAGTAAGCTAATTTTCCCTATATTTTATCAGGTAACCGGAACAATGGTATGACATGCCATGACTAATCGAGCTAGCTGAAGATGCAGGTCTGCCGTAGTGCCAAACCCACAATGTCCATCACTACCACTCTGACACATGGTCGTAAGGTGTTACCATGTTGACTTATGCAGCTGTTGGCCTTTACATGCTTGCTTTCATATAGTATGTGGTTATGGGAGTTCAGAAACGGTTACGTTTCAATCCTTTAAACCGTCGTGTAAAATCCTGGGTGTTGTTGCTAGCAATCAAGCTACTAAGATTTTGTAGAGATTTTTCAGTCTCTTCATACAAACGGCAGAGGAGTACCATACAATACATTTTCTGGGAGCTTCACTTCTTATCTCCCTGCCCCCGTTCTAGAACTCTAAAGAACCTAGCTACTTTACAATTTGGTCCCTGAATATTTATAGATTTACAATATCCACTACTCTCCTTCTAACAACCCAACACTTCCCCTCAAGATGGGGCAAAAGCATCATATAACCCCATCTTATTACATAGTACAGAAAATAATTTATCAGGTAAACCTTTAGTCAAAATATCTGCAAGTTGATTTGATGAACTCACATAGGGCATGCAGATAATTCCTTGATCCATCTTCTCCTTGATGAAATGCCTATCAATTTCAATATGCTTCGTGCGGTCGTGTTGGACAGGATTATTTGCAATGTCAAGTGCTGCTTTATTATCACAATATAGCATCAACGGTTTTGCTTCAAACAATCCCAGCTGAACCAAAAGAATTCTCAACCACAACACTTCACATACTCCATGTGCCATAGACCTAAACTCGGCTTCAGCGGTAGAACGAGCAACCACATTTTGCTTTTTACTGCACCATGTTACTAAATTTCCTCCAACAAAAGCGCAATAGCCAGATGTTGATCGCCTATCGTCTAAAGCACCAGCCCAATCCGCATCCGTGTAACATTCCACTGACCTTGACCTGGGCACCCTTTAAGATATCTAATAATTCTAGTTACAGCATCCATATGACGTGTTCTGGGATCATGCATAAATTGACTAACCACACTAACAGCAAATGCAATACCAGGTCGAGTATGTGAGAGATAAATCAACTTCCCAACAAGTCTTTGATAATGCTCACGATCTACGGGTAATCCAACTCCACTCATAAGACGGTGATTTTGCTCAATTGGTGTAGGGGCTGGACGACATCCAGTTAACCCAGTTTCCTTTAAAAGGTCTAAGACATATTTCCGTTGAGATAGGTAAATACCTTTTGGGCTTCTAGAGACTTCAATTCCAAGGAAATACCGCAATTGCCCAAGGTCCTTGACTTCAAATTCTTGAGCAAGCTTGGCCTTGAGATGTTCAATTTCCTTCTCATGATCCCCTGTAATAACAATGTCGTCAACATAAACTATTAATATGGATAGTTTTCCCTCATGACGTTTGTAAAACAGCGTATGATCAGCATTACTCTGTTTGTATCCCATTTCAATTACAACTCGTCTGAATCTATCAAACCAGGCCCGAGGTGATTGTTTAAGACCATATAAGGACCGATACAGTCTTAAGACTTTGCCTTTAGTTTGACAAGTGTCAAAACCAGGTGGTATATGCATGTAAATTTCTTCTTGTAGATCCCCGTGAAGGAATGCATTCTTTACATCAAGTTGATGAAGCTCCCAACCAAGGTTAGAAGCACATGAAATTAAAGTTCTTACTGAATTCATCTTGGCCACGGGTGCAAAAGTTTCTTCATAATCAATTCCATATATTTGTGTATAACCTTTCGCCACTAAACGAGCCTTATATCTTTCCACTTTGCCATCAGGATTCTGCTTGATTTTTACAACCTACGGGTTCCTTTCCATGAGGGAGGTCAACTAGCTTCCATGTAGCATTCTTTTCCAAGGCTTTCATTTCCTCCATCATTGCAGCCTTCCACTTGGGATTTTGTACAGCATCTCTCCAGTCTTTTGGTAGGGATGTAGAATCGAGAGAAGTGAGGAAGCCCTTGAATGATGAACTGCTGTTTTCATAAGATACAAATTTTGCAAGATCATGTTTATAGCCAATGCAGTCTTTAAGACGTGCTGGTATATCAGTCCGTCTTACTGGTTTTCGTAAAGCAATAGGATAATTAACTGATGGAGAGTTTGGTTCTATTACCCGATTTTCGGTTCCTTTTCCAGTTGTATCACCAATAGAATCATCTTGCGATACATGATCGGTATGAGTAGAAGTACTAGGAGTATGCTCAGTACCTCCTTCTGTCACTTCAGCCTCTTGTTGTGGTAGTGATGACACACATTCTTCTTGATCTGAGTCCTTATTTTCATCATCATTACTTGCATTTTTCTCTTCTTCCGCTTCAGGTTCAGTCTGAGTAGCATCTAGCAAAGGAATCAAGAACTGATCACCATGAAGTGGTTCTTCATCAACTTTCTCCCCCTCATTATGAATTTCCCGAGTAATTTTATTGGATGAGATATAATAAGGCTCTTTTTCTCGAAAGGTAACATCCATACTCACAAAGAAACGCTTTTCAGTAGGACTCCAGCAACGATAGCCCTTTTGAGTAGGAGAATATCCGACAAAAATACACTTGATAGCCCGAGGATCAAGTTTTCCAACAGAGTTCCTGTAATCATGAACAAAACATGTACAACCAAATACCTTTGGTGGCACAATAAATGAATTAGTACCACTTAGACATTCAATTGGAGTTTTAGAATTCAAAATCCTAGATGGCATCCGATTTATCAAATAAGCTGCTGTTTTAATAGCTTCTCCCCAAAGAAATTTTGGGACATTCATTTCAAACATAATAGATCGAGCCACTTCCAATAGATGTCGATTTTTTCTCTCGGCAACTCCATTCTGTGCTGCAGTATCCACACAAGTAGTTTGATGTATAATGCCATTGGAAGATAGAAAATAATCAAACTCTTTGTTAACATACTCTGTTCCATTATCAGAACGAAGTACTTTGACTTTTGCATTATATTGATTACGAACCAAAGCATAGAAATCTTTAAATGCAGGCAACACATCACACTTTTGTTTAAGCACATACAGCCAAGTACAACGGCTAAATCCATCAATAAAAGTTACAAACCAGCGCTCTCCTAATAGAGAGGTTACAGTAGAGGGACCCCAAACATCTGAGTGGACAGTCTCAAAAGGATCTCGACTTCGTTCATTACTACTGGGATAAGTGGCTCGTGTATGTTTTGCCAGTTCACACACGTCACATACTAACTTATCCTTACAACAGGTTGCAAAATATAAGAGGAACATAAGGCTTAGGGCCCGAAAAGACAAATGTCCAAGTCTACGATGAAGCAGCAACAACTCATCTGTGGGTGACGGGCAGGTAGTAGAAAGAGCATGTGGATCAGATGCATTATGAAGATAATATAGGCCATCATGCTCTATTCCAGTCCCAAGTGTCTTCCCTGTCTTGAGTTCCTGAAATATGCAGAATTCAGGCTCAAACCAAACTCCAAACTTTAGAGATCTTGTAATTGAGCTGATAGATAAAAGATTAACAGGAAAGTTTGGCACATGTAAAACAGAGTCTAGAGATATGGAAGGTGTACAGGTGATAGTTCCACTTCCCATTATAGGAGCCGAGGAGCCATCAGCTATACGAACCTTCTCCCTTCCTGAACGTGGCATATATGATAAAAAAATCCCTAGAGGAGCCCGTCATATGGTTAGTAGCACCAGAATCAATTATCCAAAGACTAGAATTACCATCATTTGATTTATGTGGATGATCCACTCCTCGTGCAGCATGAATGAATTCAGTAGATGACTCATCAGTCGTCGACATGAGTTTAGACTTGAATGCCTCAAGAGCCGTTGATTCCTCCATTGCAGAGGTGAAGTGCACATGCTCTTGTTTTTTCTGTCTATTATCACCAACTGGAAATCTATTCGGCTGCCTCCTTTGCCAGCCGGGTGGATATCCAACTATTTCAAAACAATCCTTCCTCACATGTCCTGGCCTTTTGCAGTGATCACACACCACTCTTGGCTTACTCCTTAAATCAGTTCTCATAGCATTTGCTTGATCTCCTTTACAAGTGGGAGCAGATTGAATGTGAGTGTGTGTAGATAGAGCAGCTCGTGTATCTGCACTTACTTGCGGTGGTGAAGGCCGATTAGACAACTGTGTTTCTTCCTCTAGAATGCTAGAAATAGTTTCATCTAGCGTAAGCCACGTAGGTGCTGCCTGGAGTAACTCAGCTCGAAGATGAAATTCTTCATTCAAACCATCCAGAAATGTCTGCACAAGTATCGGCTCAAACCACTCTCTAAGAAGTGACAAATCTCTCAGATCATGAGGTTTGAATGGCCTGAAGAACTCTAGATCCCTGTACAACTTTTTTAGTTCCCCAGCATATTCAGTTACGGATTTCTGATCTTGTTTAATATGTCTCATCTCATATAGTATTCTGCAAACCTGCATCTTATTTGATTTCCCAGAAAATTGCTTCTCTATATCCTTCCATATCTCAGCTGCGGTTTGGAGATTTTCCACTTGTTCTCGGACACTTTTTTCCATAGAGCTCAGAAGCCAAACCATCACACGCTGTTGATTTTGTTCATGTGTTTCCTTGTCTGCACCATCGCCTAGTTTCTCCTCTTCTTTCAGATATTTTTGCAGTCCATGTGCTCCTAAAATCAGAGAAGCATTTCTAGCCCAACTGAAATAGTCCCCTGGACCAGACAACCTAACAGGATTTGGCTCTAACATAATCTTGAAGTTATCAGAAGTACCACTAGACTTTGATTGTGATTGCTCCATTAGCTGCACAATCATCCGTTGCATAGCTTCACACAATTTCTCAACACTAGTATCCTTATCTCCCATGATAGCTGATTGAAAAAACAACCAACGAAATGCACAGAATACAAGTTGACCAAATAAACAACAAGCCTCACAGATCACAAAGGATCCTCAATGGCAGAGCCAGTTCTTGTCCAACAAATTCCCACAAACACTGAAAGTTGAATCTGGCGCTACAGCCTTTAGAAAGAAGCAATGAGTACCTTGGATGGGGATAGTCTTCCTCCCCCTTTCTTCTACTCCCCAGAGACAGACAGAGTACAGCGGCGGTGGCAAAGCACAGCGGCGATGGAGCAGTACAGCGGCGGCTCAATTCCAAATCGACAGAGCACGGACACGAAGCTGCCAAATATCATGAGAAATTTATGCCGGATCAGAGTGCTCTGATACCATGTTGTTGCTAGCAATCAAGCTACTAAGATTTTGTAGAGATTTTTCAGTCTCTTCATACAAACGGCAGAGGAGTACCATACAATACATTTTCTGGGAGCTTCACTTCTTATCTCCCTGCCCCCGTTCTAGAACTCTAAAGAACCTAGCTACTTTACAATTTGGTCCCTGAATATTTATAGATTTACAATATCCACTACTCTCCTTCTAACAACCCAACACTGGGGAAGAAAACAATCATGGGGAAGATGAGTAAATATGTGAATTATGTGAGCGTGGCACGATCGCTTCAGGAAAGCAGGCCATAATGGCCATTGTGATTGATGAGTAGCCTGAGAAGGAAGCTTTCAGAGTAGCCAAGTTGATTGCGGGATAGACTTACACGGTACACGAGTTTGTCTTCCTTAAGCTTTAGAGGAAGTAGGTAGATTTCTTTTCTGTATATAACATCTGCAGTAATGGAATGATATATTTTTGCAAGATTGTCTTGCTTTTTTAGAATTAAAAAAAAAGTTTACCTAGACTAGCCACTCTGGATATATCAAGAACTATGCGCTAAATGTTATGCCTATTCTTTGGCCTACTGTCCTACTTCTGTATGGAATGCTCTTACAGTTGCTGCAAAATCGTCTGGTTCCTTTTTAGCGGTGCCGTTGAGTTTTTGTCTTCAAACCTCGGCCAAGAAAAAACAACAATTCCTGGCTTGTGACTTCTCTTGAGGCTGAAGTGCTGAACTGGATACCACTACTGTTCTGAAACTGTATTGACTCTCGCCTCTTGAAAATTAGTTCGTGAATAAAACTGCACCTTTTACTGAAATAAATCAGATGATTTATGATTGGTGATTACAATGACATTTAAAATGGTCATGATATATATTATTATATATTTGTAACTTACAAAGAAATAATCATATTTTTGTTTTATAAAATTATGAAGCATACATAAGATGTCAAGGACAGATAGACACGTGAATCCGGTAAAATAATATACTCCTTCTGATTCATGTTACTTATCGTTAAATTGGACGTATCTAGCACTAAAACATGTCTAGATACATCCATTTTAGCAACAAGTAATATGAATCGGAGGGAGTATCATTTTTGGTATGCACCGAATACATGGACGAGCAGCACCGGTGAGCCGACCATGCACTATCGGTCACTCGAGCATGACCTGCAAGAATCTGCCCAAGGTCCCTGAGGCGGAGGCGCAGCTCAAAGGTGTCCCAGACGGTGACCAACGTCAGCCCTGCAGAGTCGACATGACGGCAAAGGCGGACACGCCGAGGTCTCTTGACGGTGCGTGTCTCCCCAAAGACGATTGTGTTTTCCTAGGTCACGGTGTCACGGAGAAGACATTCAACGTGTCTGCAAATAGCCGTGCTATGGAAGAACATGAACTCTTCCTGGAGGGGAGCTTGAGCTCGGTGTCAGCGAAGCACATCTTGCTCATTTTGTTTTTTATCTGTGGTGGAATACAGTGACGCAATTGTCCATGGGTGTTGTCTTGGGAAAATCATCATCAGTTTGTATGTTGCATGTCACGCTTTCTTCTTTAAATAACTGGTATCCCATTGGGAAAATAAAAATACCTGAATGTTGTGCATCTATCACTTCCGAAGAATGCAACTACTAAAGAGGAATATGCAAGTGCAACATTCATGTACTCCCTCCGTCCCAAAATAAGTGACGTGAGTTTGTCTAGATTTGAATGTATCTAGACACGTTTTAGTATATAGATACATGTGAATCTAGACAAAACCAAGTCACTTATTTTGAGACGGAGGGAGTAGCTGATATATGCCATTACTTATATCCTCCAAACATTTTACACCAATACAGGTTCCTATTTCACATCGTATTCTACAACTGACCAAACTAGACCAAGATTGCTAACAAAGGAGTATACAGAACAATCGTCTTTAGTAACAGAGCCTGCGCCATACAAACAACATAAGACCTAGTTCGCATAAATTCAACACCCTCAGCAAACTACATAAAATCTAGTTCAAGCACCGTAACAGCTCCTCACTGATGGAAAATCTAATCAGATGCATGTCACCTATAGTCAGTCGACCTCGGTTTACCACCGTTTGACGAGTTCAGGTGCAGAGAAACAAATATCACGCCAATCACGACTATCAAGCAGCCAACAAGGGTGCTGAAGAAGAGTGCCCCGGGCTGCCTCGTCTGCACAAACCCATATACTCCCCCTGACGTCACTAGGATAACATCGGTTAGACCATCGCCAGAGAAATCCTCGAGGATCAGCGCGTGCGTTGGAGGAGCAGGAAGATCGATGGATGCCAGTATGCTGCCAGAAGGAGAGATCACCACAGCCTCCTGGTCGCCCCCCGCAATTATCACCTGCTTCGGGTCATAGGCCCGCAGAGAGAAGGCCTTGAGGGTAGGAACCACGGTGTTCTCCATCATCCCGGATGGAGATGGGAGGTTGGACCATGTTGCACCTGTCGATAGCTGCCATCTCCATATAGCGACATGGCCAAGTAGACCTGGAGAGTACGAGGTCACCTAGAATGATAAACAAACAAGTCAGGTATTTTAGACAAGCCACTGCTGATAATTTCATGAGAAAAGCTAGTGTCATCAGTGCGTCTAAGATCGATTGAAACTGCCTAGAAGGCTTCGGAAAAGGATATGGCTAAAGTATGCACCAGTCTAGAGTATGTTTTGATAGGTAATATTTCGCCATATTAACTGACTTATGAAATGTTCCCTGCATGTGGAGCAACCCTGCCTAACTACCCTAGATGTTCACTTCCAAAACATAACGGTGAAAGATATGCTGACCTCTCCCCGGCTTGTTAGAAAGATGATATCGCCGTGACTTCCTCTTCTGTGTTTATGGCCATCGTCTCTCTGGAGCAGAATAGGGGTTGCCACCTCTAAGCCACTTGGATCAAAAGTCCTCCCAAAACTTCTTGAGAAGTCACCATGATGGAATAGGTTGTAATGGTTGTAATGGCAGATAGAAACATTGAAAAGTTGCTCTCGCACCGGTACACCTGATGTGGCAACTGCCCAACAAGGTTTCAGCACTTCCATGGACCCGCTAACAACAGTTTGCTCAACACCATTTGCACCAACAACCTACAAAGAATGAACCGACAGTTTTCATAACAACGATTAATAAAAGAGCACCACTGGGGTATCAAAGAAGGCATATTTGACATTCACGGATTCATTAGGAGAACTGCAGGAAAGAAATCACCCATCTCAGCAGACCAGAATTAACATACATAATAAAATCAATGGGGAAGATATGATATTGGCTCCAAGTTGGGTCTGTGTCATTTCCAAATTAAATTAGCAGTATACCTTGAGTTCCATGGTGAACATGAAACTCTGATTATTTTAGGTGAACTAGGTAGGAATACATTTATCATGTTAACACTATAATGGTGTGAGGATTGCATAATTTTTTTCTAATCATTTATGAAAAAGACAATATATAATTTCATGACAAGTGATCTTACTACTTACTAAAACGAAATGATAGCAAAACAAATTAAGTAATAATAATACAGACAGAACAAGACATGTTCAGTATCATCTATGTTCATGTTTGAGCAGAAAGCTCAATTTCTCCCTCAACAAGAAACTAACTGAAACTCCTATATACCAATTGAACCAATTTGTTGAGTGTTTGAAGTATCCTAAGAGGATTTGGCACGCACTATACTTGGGAACCTCTCTTGTTGGGACTTGGGAGAGTAATCTCATCCTTGTGCCCTGGGGTGTTGGTGGACCTCTCTTGTATAATAAAAGTATTCTTGATTAATTAATGAAATGGCAAAAATCTTGCCTTTATTTAAAAAAAAATCAGTCTAATAGGTACAGTACAGCATAACACCCTGTGACACAAGCAGACGTGAATAAAAACTTAGTTATGCTCTAAAGTATGGACATAAGAGACATTGGCAGTGGCCTGTAGAGTTATTATTTTCCAGACCTGAAAAATGTGGTGCAGATGAATTACTACTTTTAATTAAAGCTCTAGTGTTGGCACTTCAACACACCTGAACATGATCTAGAACTCCATCTCCATTAATATCTGCGTGAAGACCTCCTTCAGTCAAATGAAGCTACACATGGAAACAATAGAAAAAAACAAAATCAGAGAAGACTACTATAAGATTGTGCAACAGAAACAAAGAAAATATCAATACACATGAATTCTGATTCCCTTAGAAGGTACTCCCTCTGTTTCAAAATATAAGATGTTTTAGATTTGTGAAAGTGTATCTAGACCCCTTTTAGTGTCTAGGTTCACTTCAAACCTAGATGAATCTAGATACTAAAAGAGGTCTAGATACACTTCATTCACAAAGCTAAAACATCTTATATTATGAAACGGAGGGAGTACAGGGTTGCTAAGGGAATTCATAATGTACACTCCCTCCATTCTCTTTTATTCTAAATTCTAGAAAAAATCAGACCAACTAGTACTGCATTTATTAGTACTCCCTCCGTCCAGAAATAACTGACTTGGGTTTGTGCTAGATACATTCAAATCTAAATAAACCTAAATCAGTTATTTCTGGACGGAGGGAGTATTTACTTAGATATGTAAACAACCAATCCAAGCTACACTGAAAGTATGATATCAGAGAGCAGGACCGCTTCATTTTCTGTTCTTGTTGACTAAAAGCTAGAATGTAGATTAATGTGGAACAAAAAAAAATCTAGAATATAGATTAAAAGAGAACGGAGGGAGTACATAGATACAGTATAACAGAAGATTGATCTATCAAACATGCAATTCACATTCCATAATGTTAGTTTAATATCTATTAACATCTTCACGTCACCCAGTGTACCATAAGTTATTTCCTTGTAAAAAACAAGGCAACCAACTATTATACCTCCCTATTAAAAAAATGAAGAACATGTAGAACATAAAAAATTAATCAAAGAAACTTTTGATAAAGCTGGATTGATTTTCTTACAAAATACATGAGCCATTCGTAAGCAATACCAATGAGTGAACAGAAAAAATCAATAAGATGCATCGTGTACCTTGCAAATCGTACGTCCAGATGCTAGATGAATAGCCTCAATCCCTTCCTTCTCATGTGCAACAACAACATTAGGAACCCACCAAACTTGAGTATAGTTTGTGATTGTAGGAACATAAAGCATGTTCAGAGACTGCAATAGAAGCATGATGTTACATCCCAGATAGAGTGACGCAATATATGCAAGAACCGTGGTGCAAAGAAATATGCACTGGCTACCACAAATTCAAGAAAGATCTGTATTATGCAGATACAAATGTGCCACTAAAAAATTGATGAGCTGGGTAAATTATGCGGTTACAGAAATAGATATATCCTAGAGCCAAAGACTATAATAATATAAGGAATACATGAAGATGAAGTATTATTAACCAGGCTTGATCCTAACAAGAACTAATCACAGAAATATTAGCATCAGGCCATCAGTTTAAAGTTTTGCAGGGAATGGCAGATGTCGAAACATAAAGACCCAGTCCTATATATAACAAATTTAACCATAAAATAGACGTGAATACCTGTACAGGCACTCCATAAAAAAATACAGTAAGTTTAGTTATTTTGATTTTATAGCCATGTACAATATAGCTGTGAATTTACAGCTTACAATTAATATCTACAACTAGAGTAGTCGCTCGAACACATTCATACTATGGGGACTTCAAGATAACTCTACTTGTTGTTGACTTGCTACAAAGAGAAGATATGCGCATTTCGAAATGTACAGCCATAAAAATTTCTTATACCTTTTTGCCTTTAGTTGACCCAGCCAGATCTGCAGCTTTCCCAATCGCTTTGGCTAATCTATTAGTATCATCCTTTCCAGGCGGGTTATGTTCACTGGGCTTGTGCACGTTATTCACAAGATTTTTTCCAACTATTTTTTTTAATTGTTTCCTTTTATGCTTCCTAAACTGTGCAAGTTGTAGGGAGGTATCCTCTCTCCTATCCTGAAAAGAAATTCAGTCCTGAGTTAAAAATAACCAAAAATACAATAACTTAACTATGGGATAACAGGTATCTAGTCTTTACCCAGTGATGAGGCATGGCACCAAGAACTGATTCTCTGAATTGCCGACATTCATACTGCCAATCAAAATAACACATTAGACCGCTTAGCAAAACAATACTATGTGAACCTACATAGCCTCTCTATGGATCCATACCCAAATCAAAGTGTGAAGTGGTAGCAGAAAATTTATATCATTTTTTTATTTTATCAAATTTAAAGCATTTGTATGATGATTGTTATGTAGGCCACCTCCCAGGTTCAAAGATAAATCTATTGTTGGTTTAGCAAAATAAGGGAAGCAGCAGCAGCAGCAGCAGCAGCAGCAGAGAGCACGACAGTTCTCTAAACTAGAACAAATGGATGTCAATAACATATTCTTGCATAGTAGAAGAAAATCACTCTGGTGGATATCAGAGGGAATACTGGCACTGTTCAAGACATGGCTACTTATCAAGAAGATGATCATGATAATGAAATCAAACTAACAAAGAACAAGCGGTGAGAATATGATCTCTTAGGAATTACTTCATTGTCATGGGGGGTGAACATAGTTCTCACCTCACCAGGATGACGACTATTAAGGGAGTGAACATCAAGCTTGTAATTGTGCTGTGGTATCATGACTGAAGCATCTGATGGCTGTGACTGGATGTTCTGCCGGGTCAAGAGAAAAACATGACCATAATATGTAAGTCAGACTTCTGCAAGTAACTATTCCAGCTTATTTATATTTATTACATGCTAAACTGGAACAGAGAGCACACACAAGTCTTGGCACCACTTGACAACAGTGATGTTAAATTTGTTCATGGTGCATGGAAGGAATGCTTAAACATGGGCATACCTCATTCTTCCGGCTCCATCTCAATTCACCAGTACGACCAGAAAAGGCATACAGCGCAAAATGACGCAAGTCTACATTGCTGCCCTCTGAAGCCTGCAGGCCACAGAAGTCAAACAGCTTAGTTTCTATATCAAGTTATGAGGTAGGAAAATTGCAGCCCATAAGACAGTAATACAAACTAAAAAGAAAATAACCTGTTTCTCGCTGGCACTTCTGCGGTGCTCCTCCCTGCTGTGCTCAGAGTTCATAAAGTCATCGAAAAGATCTGCCGACTGATAAACAGGTTAACCAAGGGAAAGGCAGGCAGAAGACAGTGGTGATGATTTACAGGTGAAGTGAGGTGATAGCATACATGATGTTGCATCTCCATCCTGCCCCCAACGATGATGAGCCCAGCATCTCCATGCTTGAGCGTGTAGTTGGTAACAGATATAGCGACCTCCCGGTGGCGCGCTCCGTGGGGGAAGTCGTCCTGGAGGTTGGCCTCCCAGAGCTTCTTCAGGTTGTGGTCGAAGCACATGACGGCCCAGCCGGAGGTGACGACGACGAGGACCTGCTTGCGGGCGTTCTGCGCGCCCACCTTGTAGGAGCGGTCGACGGTGCCCACGGCCATGGCCACGGGGCGCCTGCCCGAGGCGACTCGGACGTTGGTGGGGAGGAGGGAGATCTCGGCCATGACACGCGCCTCGTGGAAGTCGTCGAGGGTCGTGGAGGGGCTGGCGTGGTGCGGAGGCTGGAGGACCTGGATGGTGGCCTCGTGGGTGGGGAGCAGGACCTCGGGCCTGCCGTCGCCGTTGAGGTCCGCGACGAGGGGTGGCGGCAGGCGGTCCGCGTCGTACTTGATCGGGTACCCATCGTCCGAGAGGTGGTACCACGCCTCCCGGAAGGAGAAGTCGCCCTCGTGCTGCTCGGGGGAATGGTTTTGCTTAGGGTTTCGATCGCGAGTGAGATTGAAATCAAATTCATCCTCGGAGGATGTGGATTGCTGACCTGGAGGGAGAAGAAGACGGCCAAGGCGGCGAGGAGGAGGATGCCAAGATCGCGCTTCCTCATCTTCGCGGCAGCGACCGACTCCGGCGACCGCCCACCGTCGCCGATCTAGCGCAGAGAGACGAGAGGATTTGGATTCACTAGCACAGAGCAGGGCCGGACACTGCCGCTGCAACTGCAATCTGCACTAGAACGAAGAGCCCATGGGCCATCGTCGTCGTCTGCCAATATCTGGGCTGTTCGATACCCTCTTTGAAATTGCTCAAAAACAAAATGGATATCCTCTGAATCACACGTCAGCCTTCAAATGTACTCCCTCTAAATATCACATGTAAAACATTTCCTTCCCTCGAAAAAATGTAAAAAGAAATTCCCTCCGAATATGTAAAATGAAGATGATTTTCTATTTTTTTGCCTGAGTTTTTTATCTTGCAAGAAATTCTTAGCATTTGGATAAATCTTCGTCCGTCTTTATTTCGCGTACAAATCAAATGAACGGTTTTCTTAATGATGTTTAGCTCAGACTACTCATTTATCATCACTCTCATTTTAGGCTTGAAGATTTCCATACAAAATTCTTGGAGTTCTTTTGTAAGTACCTTCCGGGCAAGGGCATCTTCACCGGGTCGATCCAAACGCGCGAACGAAACGGTCCGTTTCTGGTCCGGCCTGTCCGGACGACCGCGCCCAGCGGCGCGATCTAAATGTCCGCGCCTGGCCAGCGATGTTGCGGTGAACCAGCATACCGCTGCATGATGTAGTACACTATAGTCGTTGACATAACACCAATGAAACAGCGTTCACTAGTATTACATTACTCAGAGTGGTACAACAGAAACACAACAGGTCCAAGATATGACTATAGATTAAACTCGACTCTTTACAAAAGATCCAGAGAACACTCTAGGTTAAAGAGAGAGAAAGAAACTTCTTATAAAGAAGAACCAGAAATAATAAATCAGAACTATCTAGCTAGTAAGACTAGCATCTAAACTATCTGGCTTACAATTGCTACTAGTGCAATGCTCTACAGAAGTAGGTGTTATGGCTAGAGTATCTACTCCTATCTAATCAAGGTCTTTGCCTTTGCTTCGGTTGATGTATATATTGACTTCATTGACTTTATTGAAGAACTTGAGCTGCCGATGATGGTTTCTTGAGCAGAAATTAATGTTGATGTTGTCTTCAACGGCTTAGAACCTAGCAAGGGTTAAGAAGGTACGGTTGAGTACGAGCGTACTCAGCAAGTTCACTAAAACGGAGTGTATGATGTACTATCTCTACAGCCACAGACCAAAGGTCGTAGGCAATGCAGGTTTTCGTAAACATTTCTTCAAAGGTTGCTTTTATTCTAAAAACTATGTCTGACAGCCTTCACAGGTTGACCAGAACCTTCATGGGGTTTCTTTTATGCCGCGTTTGTAGCTCCTTTCCGGAATAGGGAGTAACATGTCACAGTTCTTACATTCTACAGAGTTCGTTGCTTTACCCATGAGAGACCTTAGCCTTGTTGCACATCCAAGTCATGAGCTTGTCCACACTTCCTTGGTATGGCGCCCAGTCTAAGATCCAAGCCGATCGCTGCCCCTCTCCGTGACCCCACATGAAGACACGACCTCCCCAAGCAGATATACCTCCGTTAACCCCCCATATAGGCAGATATAACCCTGGCAACCCCTTGGAGACTCTAGTGAGCAGATCATGTCACTAGCAACCCCTATATAGGCAGATATACCTCCGACAACCCCTCACGAGAAGTCTAGACACCAATATCGTGGAGAACTAGGAGTCCCACCCATCTGCCGAGTCCCCGCAAGGAAGCTACAGCCTCACGATAAGGTTATCCGTCTATGCGAAAGGAAGAAGATCCAGCTGACTTCTCCGTCCCATTCCAAATCTCATGGTTAACGCGTAATATATTGTGCTGGAATCACTAGCGACATTGGTTGATTAAGTCCTAGATATTATATCCCTTTACCACTGGAACTGTATAATAGATTAATACCATTTGGTAAATAATCCATAATCATATTATTATTATGAAAAAAGTGTTTTCTAACTTTTTGAAATGCAAGTGATAACAACATTTGAGTTACAAGAATAGAAAATAATCAAAGGACATGAGCAAGTGTGAACTTGCCTTTTGTGATTGCAAGATTATACACTCACGGTCTTCAAGATACTAGAGATCCAAATTCTGTAAACAGCATCATTGGTCTGGTAAGGACTAATGTTTAAAGAAGCAGGATGCAATTATGCATAAGTAATGTAATGCAGTTTGATAAACGCAAATCCCCAAAATAATCGTATCTGATATAGGGTTTGAAAACTAGGGATGGTTTCTTTAGAATGTGTTTCACTTTTATATCAGCTTCACATTTGTGCTTCTTATTAAGGCTTGTGAGGATGTGTGAAAGAATATGTAAATATAACAAGTGGCATGTAATACTAAAGCACTCAAATGGGGCATGGTATTTAAAAGATTTCTTAAGCAAGATTACTAATTAATTAGAGATTTTAAAGAAGTGTTTAACATGCAAAGTATAATAATATTCTAAGATTGAGGGGAATTATTATCTGGTAATTATGATGGGGTTTATTATGTTAAGTTGTTAAGAGTTAAGGGACTTATTATAAGATTGTTGTTTGAAGTGACAAAACGAATAACTTTTGAAGAAGAGAGTTCTTTGTTAAAGTTCAAACATTCTTCATGGTCAATCGAATGTGAATGATGTGTGATACATTGCAAATGTATCTATAGTTTTTGATGTTCCATGCTTGGTTTTATCCACTTTCTTGTGTTTTGTTCCAACTTTGGAGTACTTTTCATATGATTTCTTGGACTAACCTATTAACAAGAGCCATAGTGTCACCGCCTGTTTTCTCATTGTTTTTGGTTCCAGGAAAGTCAGAAAATGAATATTCTTGGAATTGGACGGGACAAAAGCCAAAGTGCCTATTTTTCCAGAAGTCATCAGATGCCAGAATACGAGACGGAGAGGGGCCAGGGGGCCACCACACCACCTGGCTGCGCGGCCCAGCCTGGCCCGCGCCAGGGGGTGGTGAGGCCAGCCCTGGCACCTCCTCGGCCCCCCCTTCGACTATAAGATGCCCTCGGGACGTAAACCCTAAGTGCTCGATCAAAAATCCACGAAAGAGTCTGTAGCTGCCGTCATCTCCATTCCTAGATCGGGAGGGATCTGAAGCTCTTCCCAAGACCGGGAGGGAATTCACCCTGGAGGCCTTCTTCATCACCATGCAAGCCTTCGGTGTGATGCGTGAGTAGTTCATCCTTGGACTACGGATCCATGTAGTAGCTAGATGGCTGGTTCTCCTCCTTTGTGCTTTCATGTCTAGATCTTGTGAGCTCTGTTCATGATCAAGATCATCTATTTGTAATTCTGCATGTTGTGTTTGCGGGGATCTGATGGATATTGAGATGCTATTTCAGATTTATTATTGATTCTATCATGTCTTTGTTATTTGTGATCTTGCATGCTTTCCGTTGTTAGTAGCTATCTTGGCCAAGTAGATGCTAGCAACTCCAAGAGTTAGTATTTATGCTCGATAGTGGGTTCATGCCTCGTAATGGGAAGTGATGTAAATCTCTAAGGTACTAGATGTGCTATTGCTACTAGGAGAAAACAACAATCCTTTGTTCATAGAACAATCGTATTGTTTACTTTACATGATTCAGAAGCAATAATCTATTGCTTGCAACTTAATACTAGAGGGGGTTCAGATGATAACCTGAAGGTGGATTATTAGTCATAGATGCAGTTGGATGGCGGTCTATGTATAATGTTGTAATGCCCAATCAAGTCTCAAAGGAGTCAAGATGATTAGTATATGCATGTATTGCTTTCTTGATGTTTGTCAATTGCCCCGTTGTAATTTTTTCACCCAGCATGTTATTTATCTTAAGGAGAGCCACCTCTAGTGAACTATGGATCCCGGTCCTTGTCTTTTACATTCAATCTACAAACTGTTTACTGCTTTGTGTTTACTTTCTGCAAACTTTTACTTCTTTCCATTCGATATGTTTAATCCTTTGTTTACCACAAAACACGATGAGATTGACAACCTCATCGCAAGTTGGGGACAAAGTTCTGTGGTTGTGTTCAGGTCTCCACGTTGCTACTAGCACCGGTAGTGCGCCCTGCCAAAGCTCAGCTAGTAACACCTTTGGGGTGTTTCCTTGCTCCTACTGGTTCGATTAAACCTTGGTTTCATACTGAGGGAAACTTGCTGCTATGCTCATCATACCTTCCTCTTGGGGTTCCCAACGAGCTCTACATCAACACCACACCAGCACTTTTCTGGGCGCCATACACAGAGCCATCAATGTGGTTTGCCTTTATCCGATAAGCTTGGACTTGAAATGCTTTATGACTTAATCTGGAACAGACAAAAGTTAACTATAAAAACATAAATATTCTTTAGGCATTATGCATGACTTAGTGTACCAAATTTAACTTTAAAACATAAGTAGATCTAGGGTGTGATGTGTTTAAAAGTATTAATAAGGTTTAAACCTTGCAACAAGCATGTTTAAAGGTATGGGATCATTCACTTTTAGCTTAAGTGAATGATGAGTTTAAATGTGAATTGTTATTATGAATATGGTTTATTTTATTAAGGAAAGTAAATTGAGATGATTTGAATAATCTATTAGAGTTGAAATCATGTTTAAGCATATTTAAGAGATAAATAGCCTTTACTTTTATGATGTTTAAAATTTTACTTAAAATTGTTGGTTTAGTTTGGATTTCTGATTTTAAAAGAGTTTTATAAGGTTAATAAGCTACACTTAAGTTTTATTATAGATCCAAGTTATGGATTTGGACTTAGTATTTAGTTATTAGGGATTTAAGGTTTTATATATAGAATTGTGATTATTTCTTATTTAAGAGATGTTTTTTAAAGAATTTACAAACTAGGTCTTTTATAAAATAGGTAAGGATTTATTTCCTCAAAATCTTAAAAATATTTAGGAAAATACTTTTAGTATTTTTCTAGTAAAATACATTTATTCAAGTTATTAAAATGATTTTTATTTATTTTTAAGTATTATCCTTATTTTTATAAAATTCCACAAAGGATTACATGATTTTAAATATTTTCTTTAAATGTTATTTATAAAAAAAATAAGTTAGTATTTTAAAAAATGGGTAGATTTATTTTCATATGCAAAAATTATTTTTATTCATTTTTTGGGACTTTGTCTTAATTTTTGAAATTTCATTTAGGATTTTAATGGTGTTAAGAGTTATTTGCATTTTATTTAACTCAAACAAAGAAGATTGTATTTTTATTTGATAGAACTTACTTTTATGGTCATTTTGATATATAATATGTATTTTTATGATTTATGCACATTTTTTTTCTAGAGCTTAAATATTATTATGGGTATTTTGGTAATTTTCTTTATGTTATTTAATTTTCTTATCCTATTTTCCATGTGGCCTGTTTGATTAGACACATGGGTGATACGTCGTAAACGTATCTATAATTTTTGATGTTCCATGCTTGTTTAGTATCTACTTTCTTATGTTTAGTCCACATTTTGAGGTATTTTTATACATTTTCTGCAACTAACCTATTGACAAGATGCCACAGTGCTAGTTGCTTGTTTTCTGCTGTTTTTGGTTTTAAAAAATCTAGAAAATACATATTCTCGGAATTGGACCGAACAAAAGCCAAAGTCAATATTTTACCGGAAGACTCACAGAGCCCAAAGTGGAGTCGGAGGAGGTCCAGGGGCTGGCCACACCATAGGGTGGCGCGGGTCCCCCTGGCCGTGCCACCAGGTGGTGTGGGCCCCTGGTCCACCCTCTGACATCGCCATTTCGCCTATAAAAGCCTCCCGGGATGAAAACCCTAAGTACAAGATCAGAATTTCACGAAAAGTTCCGCAGCACCGCCACCATCGAAGAGGAGATTCGGAGGACAGAAGTCTCTGTTTCAGCAACCTGCCGGGACGGGGACGTGCCCCCGGATCCATCTCCATCGACTCTACCACCATATCCATCGCCGTTGATGACTCCCATGATGAGGAGGGAGTAGTTCTCTCTCGAGGCTAAGGGCTCTACAAGTAGCTATGTGTTCATCTCTCTCTCTATGCGTGATCTTATTGAGATCATGAGCTTTGTAATCTAATAGATCTATTCTGCTACTCAAGTGCTTTAATTAATCTCTGCTTATCCCCACGTGTGTGAAGTTGACAGTGTGCACACCATGTGGCACTTTGGCTAAGGTTACGTAAATACTTATCATGAGTATAATTTGAGTTGGATGTCTCTATGAGATTGTGGTGTTTGTTGGAACCATCTAGCACCCAAGGTGATAGTGAGGGGTTATCTAGATAGGGAATGCGAACTTTAAAGTGTGTTGTTATAGCCCTACATCGTCCAACCGGAGGGTAGTTCAGGGTAGCATCATGAAGAGAAGATATTTATATGAGAGTGTCCACTAGTGAAAGTATGATCCCTATGCCTTGTTTCTAAGCATTGAAACACCGTTTACAACCAGTTATGTTACATGTTTGCTTGCTGCCACTCTTATTTTAGATTGCAATTACCACTTATAATCATCCATATTACTTGTATTTTACTATCTCTTCGCCGAACTAGTGCACCCATACACCTGACAAGTGTATTGGGTGTGTTGGGGACACAAGAGATTTCTTCTATCTTGATTGCAGGGTTGCTTGAGAGGGATACCTTTGACCACTTCCTCCCTGAGTTCGATAAACCTTGGGTGATCCACTTAAGGGAAACCTGCTGCTGTTCTACAAACCTCTACACTTGGAGGCCCAACACTGTCTGCAAGAATAGAAGCGTGCGTAGACATCAAGCTATTTTCTGGCGTCGTTGCCGGGAGGTAAGGTAAAAGGTACTCACATCCTCTGGCTACTAAGCTATCTTCTAGTACTGTAGCTGGTGTGTGAGTGCTTGAAGTTATTTCCTTTAGATTCTTCAATTGTATCTTTTTGTTTCTTATTTTTATTTTCACTAGTTGGGCTTAATGGAAAACAACAAAAAATAGAGAGCTTTATAGTATTTATCTTGAGTTAAGACATGAAGTGTTTGAAGAGAAAATTAAAAAAACCTATGGAACTTTATTTGCATGCTAATAGCAATATTATTAGTATGAATTCTTTGAACACCGTTATTGCTAATGCAATGGAAAAGTTTAAGCTTGGGGAAGATGGTTTTGATGAGCATGATATTTTTAGTTCCCAAGCACGGAGGAGAAAATTTACTTTGATGATACTATGCCTCCAATATATGATGATTACAATGATGAATATGATATTTTCAGTCCACCTAATATTGAGAAGAAAATTAATTATGATTACAATATGCCTCCTATATTTAATGATTATGGTGATGAGAATAATAATGATAGCTATTTTGTTGAATTTGCTCCCACTATGATTAATAAGAATGACTATGCTTATAGCGAGAGTAATAATTATTTTATGCATGTGGCTCATGATAAGAATGTTTTATGTGATATTTATATTGTTAATTTTATTCATGATGCTACTGAAAGCTATTATGAGAGAGTGAAACATGGTTTTATGTATCTCAACAATATTAAGTTTCCCCTCTTTATGTTAAAAATTTTGAAGTTGCACTTGTTTTGCTTTCCTGTGCTTGTTGCTTGGTGCTTTCATGACTTGTTTCTTTACAAGATTATTTTTCATAGGAAGTGGGTTAGACTTAAATTTGTTCCATATTTGCTTCTTGATGATCTCTTTTACTTCAATTCATATTTCTTATGTGAGCATCATCGAAATTATCATTCCTATCTTAATGGCTATAAAGAAAGAGCTTTTGGGAGACAACCCATTATATTTTTACTTTCAGTTTATTTTTGTTTTTGTTGAGTCTTGGAAGTTATTACCTCTGTAATAACCTCTCCTTATCTTTTTTGTGTGGTTTTTGTGCCAAGAATAACCTCTAATGAGAGAGAAGTAAGATTTGGGAAAGTTGTTGTCCCGAAACAGATTTTTGTGCTTCACTATAAAAATTCGTGAAAAATCTCTGTACGTCGGTTTGAGCTTTAATTGTTTGTGCTTCTTCCCCAGGTTTTTATCCAACTTTCGTTAGTTTATCACTTTTCGATTTGAGCAATAGAAGGTCTTCGAAAAAATCGATTTTTACCTGCTGGTCTATTTTGACAGATTTCTGCCATTATTTGCATTTGCTTCTTAATCTTTTTCTCTTTGAGTTCTCTTTGATCATTTGAACTTTTAAAAGGAATTGCTATAGTAGCTTGTGTTTTAATGGAAGTTTTACTTGTGTTGAAACTGAACCTAAAGACTTATTATCTTAAGTGCACTAATGTTGCTAATGAAGATTGTGTGAAGTTTTGTATGAAGGAAATTTTCAAGTGTAGGGAAGAACAATGTGATAAGATGAAGTATGGACAAAAGCTCAATCTTGGGGATGCCACCCGTGTCACCCCAAGAAATATTCAAGAAGTACAAGAGTCAAATCTTAGGGATGCCCAAGGCATCCCCTTCTTCATCAATAAAAATCTCAGGTTTTCTTCCAAACACTTTATTTTTACTGTTTCATGCACAATTGTGTTGTACTTGGAGCATCTTTGTTTTTAGTTTTCTTTTGTTTGGTTTGCTTAAATAAGTTGGTTGGATCCCAACACACTTCTTTTGGAGAGAGACACGCCTTGTTATTCATTGCCTAGAACACTCTAGTTTTCACTCTTATTGTTCTACGAGTGTTCTCCTTTGCTAGCACTGCGTTTAGCTTTAGTTTTCGATTGGTGTTGGAAAAGAGTAGGAAGTTTCATACTTATAGTGGTACAAAAGGAAGATTGTTTTGACTGTGACTTAGACTTTATCATGTCATGTTTGATATTGCTTTGACTTTATGCTTAGTGATTATTGTTGTAGCATGACTTGTTCCAAACAATTGAGATTGCTTAATGTGCCTTGAAAGAATCATGTGTTGTTTTAGCATACAAAAGCATAATATTGTGGTATTCTCCTTTAATGGTTTATTTGGGTTGACTTGGTGCATGCTCACACCATGTTAAGACTATACCAAGTCACCATAGCCTCTATGATCATTTAGTTTTCGACTTATAATATCACTTTATACTTTAATTAATAATGTTTTGTCGCTTTGCATGATTATGGCCATTATTGCTCTCTTAGTTGGTCGTTCCCAGTGTTTTGCTAGCCTCCGCATGTACCAAGTATGAGTTCCACTCATGCATTCAACTCCAAATAAACCAAGTTATTCCAAAGAGTCCACCATACCTATCTATTAACATTATTGATATTCCAAGTATATTCATGTTTTTATCTACCTTCAAAATTAAACTTGTTATGTGAAAATTAGTGATTAAAGCTCCCACGAACTTGATGGCACACTTTACTTTTCTTGCACTTAATAAACTTGAACCATTGTGCCCATCTATGTTGCGTATATGCTTGCGTTTTGTAAGTTGTGAATTAGCAGAACCATGTACCATGGGGAACGCTTTCAACATTGCACTTTATTTAGTTGATATCATGTTCTTTTGCTTATGGATCCTGGCGGTGTGAAATGAAAGAAGAGCTTGTAAGGCTCATGGAGTTCGTATATGTGTTAGAGAAACGCCTGGGCGGCTGGTCTAAGCCATGCCTGATCATGGTGGAAACCTGCAGCGTAACCATAGTGAGAAATCTATGAAGCATCCTCTATAAAAAAACTATGCAAATAGGAAAAAAAAAGAGAAAGAAAAAAAGGAAAAAAAGATGCCTATGCGAATAGGAAATAAAAGGATGCTGAGATGCTCATTGTCTGCTTGCCTTGTCATTTTGATATGGGGAATCTTCCGTATCATCGGGCAAGGGGTACCCCGTTGGCGGTTCTCTATGATACGCATGTACTTACAATGACAAGAACTTACCTGTGACTAAACTTGAGTAGCATGAGGAACGGTCTTCGTAAGTAAGGGGCATGAGATTTCAACTTATAACTTGTCAAGCATATCCTCATATTTGTTCACTTTAACCTTAATCACCTAAATATGCTTATGATAGGGGCAATGAGAGCTGAAAGCTAATAAGTACCATAATTTTTGGAAGCTCTTTATGAGACTTGAATCCCTGCTTCCTTCTATGAAGGGCCTTTCTTTTACTTTTTATGTTGAGTCTCCATCTTCTATCTTTATGCACCTATTAAGAGAGCATAGTGGACATTCTTAGTTTAATGTGCATTGTCCCAATACTTGTTGATTGATTCATAATGTTGATATTGCTTGTTATTAAACTATTTGTATCTAGTCACCCTTATAAACTTTGAAGGTGTCCTATGTATTTATGTTTTGCTACACTATGAGGGACAAGCTGAATACTATTCTCATTATGTTTTCTATATGTGAAACAAACAAACGTGTTTCAAAGCATTGTTATTCATGAATCTTTTGTTTGTACCTTTTCATGTTATAACATAGTTGCTATGTCTTATTGTTAGAACTATATCTTTCATGCTATGTTAAAGTACTATGATCCCAGCTGTCAATGTTTTACAAATACCTTGATCGATATTATGATGGTGCATGTCACCTAAAAAATTATTCCTTTTTATCACTTACCTACTCGAGGACGAGCAGGAGTTAAGCTTGGGGATGTTGATACGTCGTAAACGTATCTATAATTTTTGATGTTCCATGCTTGTTTAGTATCTACTTTCTTATGTTTAGTCCACATTTTGAGGTATTTTTATACATTTTCTGGAACTAACCTATTGACAAGATGCCAAAGTGCTAGTTGCCTATTTTCTGTTGTTTTTGGTTTCAGAAAAGCTAGAAAAGAAATATTCTCAGAATTGGACCGGACAAAAGCCAAAGTCAATATTTTACCGGAAGACTCACGGAGCCCAAAGTAGAGCCGGAGGAGGGCCAGAGGCTGGCCACACCATAGGGTGGCACGGGTCCCACCTAGCCGCGTCACCAGGTGGTGTAGGCCCCTGGTCCACCCTCTGACATCGCCCTTTCGCCTATAAAAGCCTCCCAAGACAAAAACCCTAAGTACAAGATCAGAATTCCACGAAAAGTTCCGCAGCGCCGCCGCCACCGAAGAGGAGATTCGGTGGACAGAAGTCTCTATTCTGGCACCCTTCTGGGATGGGGAAGTGCCTCCGGATCCATCTCCATTGACTCCACCACCATCTCCATCGCCGTTGCTGACTCCCATGATGAGGAGGGAGTAGTTCTCTCTCGAGGCTAAGGGCTCTACAAGTAGCTATGTGTTCATCTCTCTCTCTCTATGCATGATCTTATTAAGATCATGAGCTTTGTAATCTAATAGATCTATTCTGCTACTCAAGTGCTTTAATTAATCTCTACTTATCCCCACGTGTGTGAAGTTGACAGTGTGCACACCGTGTGGCACTTTGGCTAAGGTTACATAAATACTTATCATGAGTATAATTTGAGTTGGATGTCTCTATGAGATTGTGGTGTTTGTTGGAACCATCTAGCGCTCAAGGTGATAGTGAGGGGTTATCTAGGTGGGGAATGTGAACTTTAAGGTGTGCTGTTATAGCCCTACATCGTCCAACCGGAGAGTAGTTCAGGGTAGCATCATGAAGAGAAGATATTTATATGAGAGTGTCCACTAGTGAAAGTATGATCCCTAGGCCTTGTTTCTAAGCATTGAAACACCATTTACAATCAGTTCTGTTACATGTTTGCTTGCTACCACTCTTATTTCAGCTTGCAATTACCACTTATAATCATCCATAATACTTGTATTTTACTATCTCTTCGCCGAACTAGTGCACCTATACACCTAACAAGTGTATTGGGTGTGTTGGGGACACACGAGACTTCTTGTATCTTGATTGCAGGGTTGCTTGAGAGGGATACCTTTAACCACTTCCTCCCTAAGTTCGATAAACCTTGGGTGATCCACTTATAGGAAACTTGTTGCTGTTCTACAAACCTCTGCACTTGGAGGCCCAATACTGTCTACAAGAATAGAAGCGTGCGTAGACATCAATGGGTTAGCCTGGCCCAGCTGGGCCAGACTCGGGGTGCCCCACCCCCGCCCACCTACTCTGCCCCTCTCTCACACGCACACCGTACGCGACCTTATCTCTCTCGCTCCCCTTCTCCTCACGCACGCGCGTTGCCGCCGTACTACAGCCCGGCGCTGCTCCGGCCGCCTCTAGCTATATTCGGCATCGTCGCACACTAGCCCAACTTCTCCACCTTCTCCTCCCTTGATTCCCCACTTATGCGGTGCCTCCTCGCTCTCTCCATCATGCCACTGGTTAACCCTAGCTGTGAGGTTCGGCGGGGTTGCCGGCATGATTTCGAGCCGGTGCGGCTGCGGCTGCTGCTGCGGCCTACTCCCATCCTTGGCGCCAGAGGGACGGTGCCGTGGAGCAACCCGGCACCCTCAATCTGCTACCTAGAATTCTTGTGATGATGGTGGACAATGGTGATGCTCCTAGGACTGCTTCTTCCTCCAACACTAGTGAGATGGCAGTGTCTGCAACCCCGACGTCGGTCTTTTCGTCTAATTCATCTATTCTGCTCCTAGCATTGACTACTACATCAACCTCTACTCCAAACCAGGTAATTCTTTTTGTGACCGGCTTTCGAGCCAATGTGCTGTGTTGGTGGAAGAACTATGAGAATGGTGATATTCAATTGTGAGTTCAGGGTTATGGTGTTACTGTTAGTTTGGTTAGATGCTAGTATAATTTGTTTGCATAGTCAGGTTAGAATTTATCTAGCTAGTCTCCTATTAATTCTATGATGAAATAAGGAATGTTGGTGATTAGTTTTACTAACTATGGTACTGCTTGGTCAAGTTATGCTTCCTAGAGCAATTGAGATTGCTCATGTAATTCTCCAGATGAGTATCTAGCTCCGCTGGATAGTTTTCCCTTTGTTTTATATACAAACCTAGTATTCCTAGCTAGGTTCTACTGTGGCTATATGTATTAATTGATGTTCATTAAATATGTAAGAACATATAATGTACTATTAAGATGTGCAAGAGTATATTGGAAGCTATGGGAAATGGTATGAGTTTTCTTGCTAATTTGGTATAAGCCATTTCCCCTGTTATAATGTTGGATCACAAGCAAATGCTCCTGTTTTACTTTTCTGAACCAACTTTCCTTAATTAGGCTAGTAAATGGGACATTGTCTACCAAAGTATGGAGATCATTTCTACCAAAGGATGGAGATGGTCCACATACACTCATATGCATATTTCAAGCAATGTGTAGATGATGCATTGAAGTATGTATTCCTCTATAGCCAGATTTTCTATTCCTACTAGCTGGCTGTGCTTTAATCACATATAAGATATACTTAGAGAACTGAACCTATGGTTCAGTAATGATTTAAAATGTTCTCAGGACAAGTTGCTATTGAACTATATGTTTCCCAGGTAACTAAACTAGGAAGATGATCTAGAAGTTTTCATTTGGTGGATGGTAAATGGAACAGAAGCATGTTGCCTTATTAGTCATGTTGCCAATTAAGTAGAGTGGCTTCTATTAGCTATAACACTCTACTTTGGTGCCTCAATTGAGTGTGCATAGTAGGAATGCATAGCAACATGATCTGCTGCTTGATTACGAACTAAGGATGAAATCTTAGCTGCCAATGATGCTCTAGTCTGAGGCTTTGATCCTAAATAAGAATAGATACTACTGGTGCCTAAAAGTTCTATGATGAGTCAAGCATAGCATCACTATGACAATCTGAGAACAATCTCAACTGTACCCAACATCTTTTCTAATTGAACTGACAAGAACATATTTTTATGACTCGTTTCTCGGGATGACTACATTCCAACGTGTAGCTATTGTACTACATCTTGGCTTCTTGATCTACTTGTTGTTAGCTTGAGGATCTGTTGATGTGAATCTGCTCCTTCTAGTATTACTGTCTTGCACTTGAGCAGTTTGTTCATGGGTGTCTTATGCTCCTAATCTTGACCTTCTTCTCCTAGATCTGCTTTTATCCTTCTTCTAGAAATCCTTGTATAGTTATCTTGCTTCTAGCTCTACCATATGATCATGGAGTTGTTCTTGTTGTATTCACGGAATCAGCTAGCAAGATAGTGAGATAGTGGTGCTGGTTTTGCTAACAGTTGCCCTATGCTTGTGTGCTAGTGTGTGAGTACTAGAAAGCTGTTGGTAAGCTAATCTACCAGTTATATACTATTGGGTATGTCTTGGGGTGGTGACACCTGCATGGCGACTCCCCGTTTGCATGCATACAAACTGATGGTTATCTCCTTGGCCAAACAAGTCGCCAATTTGGTTTGCTCCACTCCCTGTGTAAGTAAAGGTGGTGGTTAATACTTACTCCCTCTTTTGCCCTTTGCTTTGATCTGCTATTGGTAACTCTATTCGGTTGGCTTAAGGACAAAAACTATACACTGTAATTATTTTGACTGTTAGTGTCAAAGTACATCCTTTTTCCCTTTTCATCGCTTTATTTGACTTTTCCTCTATACTAAACCTAATTAAATCTAGAGGGTAACAACTGATGCCTAAAACTGATTGGATCCACAACTTATTGCCTCTCTACTTACAGCTGCCTATTTGTCTCCAATTCAAAGTGTATAGACTATTTATGGATCCATGTCCAAGATTGCTGCCTATTCTAATTGCCCTCTAGGTTTAACAGTGGATCTTGGAAGTTCTTTCCAATGTCCCTAAATTAGGTTTAAACATTAATCTGCCTCACCTCACGTGGGGCAACAACTTAACATAACCCATTATTTCTTCTTGGCTGGATTTGTTGGTTTCACAGGAATGGAGATCCAGAAGTACAAGTCTTAGAAGATTAGTCTTTAGGATTTTCCTTACTTTGTAATCTTTTAGTTTTGTACATTGCAAATTCTATTAAAGGTTGTAAATAAATTCACATGAGTAACACTATCTCTTTTTGTAATATTTTATTCCTGATTTATTTATCTTCTTATTGTAAGGAAATGTGGTATTGTTTGTTTGTAAAAACATTGGTATTATTTACTCTTAATTGTATTTCATTTATTGTATGGTTAAATATTATTGTAATTCAATTTACTTAATTGTTTATATATATTATTCACTTAATATTGGGATATTCTAAATTCCAAAGTATTCAAATTTGAATTCCAAGTTTCAATTTCAAATATGAATTGACTTGTTACCCCAGATACAAAAATACAGTAGAGGTCATGTCAAAATCTATAGCACTTGCGCTGACGTTTCCATCAGAACAAGAGAGATCTCGATCCCTCCTTAGCTCTTTTAGTTCTGCGTGAAAATTCTCCGGATTTTCTTATGCATGAATACAATGCACACACATGTGTCCTCTCTATTTCTAGGTGCTAATCCTGGGATGTTACAGCTGTCCAGACATGGCCCTTTGTATATGAATAGTCCAGAGCCAATTTACATAGATAAATGTATATTTTGACAAGCAAATAAACTAGCTTAGGTAATATAATTACATTAGTGCTTACATATGAATAGTTCACACTCACATGGTTCGATAAAAAACAACCAAATGTCACTCAGATTGCAGAAAACAAATAAGGGGTTAAGCATTTTGGTTTCCTGCACGATCCCATATATGCTCAACCAAATCTAGCTGAAGCCGGTCATGAGTGTGTCTATGCCGCAAATTTTCATGCACTTGCATGAATTCTTCCCAAGACGCTACACCTGGCTTTGGCTCAACCAATTAAGAAACAGTATAACTCACCTATCTAGAAGCTTCCATAGCGATTTTGATTCCTAAACCGTCGGATCTGTTGATCTAATGGCCTATATAACCTTGCTTTTCCCGAACAGTCGTTAGGAAGGCTTTTAACTTCGTTCGGTCGCCTAGACGAGTCTAGCTTTCATTGCTGGGCTGCTACTCCACGGAATGATTTAGGCCACACCTGGTTAGTTGGGCCGCAAAACTCTCAAACGGGCCTACGTACCGGTTCAGCTGAAGAGCTACGGGCTGAAAAAAAAGAGAAACTTCTTCCTGTTCCTCTTTGTTATTGTTGCGCCGCCGACGGAAACAAGACGGGACAAACAGATGCGATGCAATTCGCATGAAGGAAGAACCAGGGAGGCGAGGCTACTGAGGCCCGCAGGTGGGTTATCTATCTCCAAGTATTTCTTATCATTTTACAACAGACCGCAAAGTTCTTTGGTTTATTCTCCGGCGACAGCACCGGCGTGATTCGGATGGCCGACATGCAGCGATCCTTTGAATCTTTGATCCACCGGTGGCCGCAGCTCATTCATTCCACGAAAACGCATTCCTCAGATGCTCATGTCCCTCGAGGTGGAATGGTGCCTTCGGTCGCCGAGTTCGATCCCGCGGCAGCCGCGACGGCTTCTGGTGCTCTGGTTCATCTACGGGACCGTGGGACGCCTAGCCTCTCTTTGCTAGTGCTCATCCATCGCCAGCTTTGGTTCGTGCATTCTTCAGTTTGGGTTGCCCCTTGTACCTCCTGAGCCCCTGCATCGCGGTTTCCTGTTGTTCGACACGTGCAAGTGAATCTCAGTTTCATAATATCCATTCTTGTTGTTTTTGTTATGTTTGCAGAGCCTCCTGGGATTGTACAGAACATGCTGACAGGTACTTGCATCAAGCTGTTCCACATGATGGAGACAATGGCTCAAGAACAGGTTCAGATTGGCTCTTGCTTTCCTTTAATGTGATTCAAGTGACAAAGTCCTTTGTTACATACCTAAATACCTAAACAAAGCAACAAATTAATGAACCGAGTCCTGAACAAACTGCAGATGAAGTGTGCATTCTTTACCAAAAGATCAGGATGATTACAATAGATTGACATCAATGAGACATGGTCAAGCTAATGTGTTTTTTCTGGCTTTCTCACTTACTAGCAAAGCCAGCTATCAGTATGTTTCAAAGAAATCAATAGACTTAATTTCATACTCTTATTTGTTGATAACGTGCTACATATTACCCTAGAATATTTCTACGACATATATGTCTTCAACAATGGTCACTGACTCATTCGTTTTTTCTAATCAAGGCTTAATCTGCATTACAAAGCACTACCGTTCAATGCCTAGTAGCCACTACACTTGATGCCTCTCTCCTTCATATAAATATGTGCAACGACCAATCGTCTTTCCTTACCCCTTCCATCTCTCCTTGGATATCCCATTGTTCATCACAACTGCTTGTTGCTTAGGGTTAGTTTTCTGTTTGCCTCACATCCTGGTTCTTTCCTGTAATTTCATTCACGCAAACATTAGACATCCAAATGACACACAGTTGATTTTTTTTCGGGGATTTTCCTCCTCCTTTGTTCAGATTTATGTTCACTTATTACTAACACGAACTGCGTAACCATCATTTGCGAGTATGGTTGCTGGATAGGTACACTTGTTGTGTTTAATATTTCTTACATATATTGTATTCCTTAGATTTTTTCTATGTTATTTGAAACTTGTTTGGTTTAAAATCCCAGCAAATGCATGCATTTTCCTGCTGCATTTATGTCACATTTGCAACCTACTTGGCCCTCTATATTCCGTAACAATCTATATCAGAAGTTATAACTCTATAGCTAAAATGAAAAAGCGTTCTCCAGTACGAGCCCACCAAACATGTTTTCTTCCGGATCAAGTAGTGTGCTGCCCAGAGTAAGAGGGCAAGGATTAATGAACCAATTGCTATGCCCAATCCCATTTTGCAACAAAAATAAGTACATTCATGCATCAGCTTATCACTTCAACTGAGGTACTGCTACGAGAAATCTCAAATGTCTGCTAAAGTATTATTTGCAGATTTGTTACATTTCTCTGTGATGTATACAAGACTAATATTATTTCTTCTTCCGTTTATTCAAATAGAGGATATTATGAACCAATCCAGGTTTTAGATACACCTAAGCTAGCAAAACAAAAGAAGCTATAGAAGTTCTGGCTCTTAAGTTCCATAGAAAGCAATAAAACTAATTAGCATGAAGTGAGTTGAACAAGGGACCAAGCTAAATCTTTTATGCGACTATGAGGCCATATATATTCCTCCAACATCGCCTAACTTATCCACTCTTAATGACCTCATGATTAGTTATAATTAGGGTTGTACATAACCATCACATCCAAGTATTCAGTGGATAATCAACAACCCTTTAATCGGCCACTAATATCCAAAGAATACGATTGTCATAGCCTATTAGCCTTCCATGCCAGGATAACACCGACAACAAAAGTTCATTTTCTTTGCATCTACAGAAAACTACTTTTACTAACAGGCATGCAAAAAATGCAGACCATGATGGCCATCCAATCCCTCTCCATAAGGCAGATCCGGAAGACGATGACTAGATCGAATTAGGAAACTTCTAGGACAGTGCCACATCTGATATCTCTCAAGCTGCATGGAAACTCATAACAATCAAACGATCACATGCACATGGATATTAAATATATACATGTTCCTGAAGTATTTTTTTCTTTAACCTTCTGAGTTACAAGGGCACGTCAAATCACTTTATTTTCAATTTTTAAATAATGGACTATGATATACATTGGATTAATATCCTGCTTAATTTATTTAATTTATCATTCTAGACAGCCAGGAAACCTGCATCTCTAGAGTATTACATCCTCCCTAGAATTGACTATTTACTCAACTGGACTATAAATGGACCTGATTCAGATAGAAGAGGTTGGGTAGATTTAAAAGGGCTCCCAAGTAAGGCTAGCTTGTCTGGAAAGACAGAAGTTTTCTGGTGATATTGCAGACAACACATATCATAGGCACTTCAAAGTGCATCACAAACTGCTATCATACATTCGATGAAGCAATACAAGGTAGAACTAATTGACGATGCAAATTATAGTCAACTACGAAATTCAACAGATTTGTATTTGCAGTGTTGGCTTCTTTCCACTCGAGATATCATATTCAAAGGGGAACATTTTAGTGTGCAATATACCTGGCATGAACTTCCATCAACACTGGAACAGAAAATTCTTCTCCAGCCTGCACAACTGGCCTCTATAAAGCCAATCAGTGTCCTTTTATCATTTAAAGCTGGAAATGTAAGCGCAAAATGTACAATTTTATGAACTAATTCTAATACATAGTTAATTCATATATCTTGCGTTTCTAATAACAATTACAATATGTTTACCAGAAACAAGAATGATATCGGCGAATCGGTCACTTCATCAAGGATATTGCGAGGAGTTTGATTACCAACGACAATACCCTCAAAGTTTATTTAGTATATTTGAATTTTGATCATATCAGAAAAGCTCTTCCAAATGTTGGTGTCGACAGCTTCCAAATCCTTTGCACCTATGTAACTACTACATTGCATTGGCTGCCTGAAATAAAAGTAACTTCTACTGATGAAACTACTCCGATAACTATTTCTTTCTGTCATTGTAAGCCACTTCTTCCGTACAAATTCTTTGATGTACAGAAACAGATACGTTGCAACATCTCCACGATGCTCGAGGCTACACGATTAAGGACCAAACTGTAAGACGTTTTTACCCTACCATACCCATGTAAAACTAATTTACTTCCAAAAAACCACTAAAGGTGAAATTGTCCATATGATTGTACACCATATCTACCATTTCTGCAAACATGGACAGGCGCGGCAACGTACGCTTACATGGTCTAGTTGACCCTGAAAATCCCAGTCTTGGTCCAAAATACCGTCATCACGCTCGTCCTCGATGATCATGTTGTGCACGATCACACACAGTCATCACATCCCATATTCTCTCCGTGCTCCAGGTTCTAGCAGGGTAGCGAACAATAGCCCATCTTGATTGAAGCACACCAAATGCTCGCTTCACATCTTTTCTAGAGGCCTCTTGCTCTTTCGCAAACTTCTTGCATTTCTCATCTCCAGGGTTGCGGATTGTCTTCACGAAGGTGGCCCAGAATGGATAGATACCGTCAGCTAGATAGTACCCCATATCATATGCATTGCCATTGATCTCATAGGGAACTTGTGGGGCATTGCCTTCTGCCAGCCTAGCAAACACCAGAGACCTCTACAGCATATTGATGTCATTGTTTGATCCAGCCATGCCAAAAAAGGAGTGCCAAATCTAGAGATCATGTGATGCAACAGTCTCAAGTATGACAGTGTAACCCTCCGCATGCCCTTTGAACTTCCCTTGCCAACAAAAGGACAGTTCTTCCACTGCCAATGCATGTAGTCGATGCTACCAAGCATCCTAGGAAACCCCCTACGCTCGTTGATGGACAGAAGGCGGGCAGTGTCTTCGGTGTTTGGCTCTCTCAGGTATACTTTGCCAAACACCGCTACAACTGCGCTGCAGAATCTATACATGGCCTCATGGCATGTAGACTCACTCATGCGCATGTAGTCGTCGAGGAGATCACCAGACACTCCATATGCAAGCTACCGAATGGCAGCTGAACATTTTTGGTAGGAGGAGAAGCCAAGCTTACCGGTGCAATCGTACTTGGCCTCGAAGTAGTCGTCGTACTCCCTCACCCCATTGAGTATGTTTAAGAACAGGTTCCTGGACATCCGATAGCGATGGCGGAATGCCTTCTCTTTAAAGACTGGATTAATTGGGTGGAAATAGTCCTTGTAAAGGCGTATATGCCCCTCTTCCCGATCGTGTTCATGGTTGGCTTTGTGCCGCTTCGCCGAGCCACCTCTACGCGGCGGGAGGAGGTATTTGTCGTGCACCATTTGTGCAGCCGCCAGAAGAATTTCGGTCTCACCGTCGGACTCCTCCATGGACGATGACTCGATGTAATTCTTGTAGAAGAACTCGATCGCCCTTCGCCTGCTGCCCATCTGTCAAGTACACTGCTGTCAATGGCTGTACCAACTCCCGCAGCAGACCAGATTACCAAGAAAAGGCCGGCGAACGCACCTCGACAAATGACCGAACAAGTCGTGCGCGTCCAATGTAGAGGCGGAGGCCAGGGCGGCGGGTTTTCTTGTGGAGCGTCCAGTCAAGTCCGGCGCCGCGTGCGGCTTGCGTTCGTCCTGCTTGATATCACGCCGGGGGCGGCGGGGGGGGGGGGGAGGGGGAGATAGCCGTCAATGGCGGCGATGGCTGGTTGCGTATGCTCTTCGCGCGGGATATGGAAGGCGATGGTTTGGGGGAGGAGTGTCTTTGTACCACTAGCTACAGGGCCCGACTGAACAAGTGGCCGGACATGCGAGGCAGCGCACGCTGTCCGGGCCGACCCAGTGGTCACGCAAATTAGGTGCACGGATGGGTCGAGCCGGACATGTCGGGATAGATGGGTCGCTCTTGCTGCGGCGCCAGCAGACGACGCTGCGCAAACGGGTTGAATGGCGCCAGGACGGGTTGGGTCGACCCGGTGGAGATGCCCTAAGTTGGGTTATCTAGTTTCTATAGTACCTTTCTTTGTCATCGATTTTGGAAGGTCTTAGGACATTGTACTCCCTCCGTTCAGAAATATAAAACGTTTTAGCTTTGTGGATCGAATGTATCTAGACGTTTTTTTAGTGTATAGGTTCACTAAAAAGCGTCTAGATACTTTCATTTCGCAAAGCTAAAATGTCTTATATTTCTGAACGGAGGAAGTACAATGCAAGGTGCTTAGAAGAGTGCTTACAAAATAAATCAACCATTGTTAAGCATTGTTTCTTATTTCTGTAGAAGAAATGTCTAGTTAGCCATCTACGTAGTAACTTTCTTTGTGATCGATTTTGTAAGAATATCTTAGGACATTGTACTCCCTTCGTTCAGAAATATAAGACATTTTAGCTTTGTGAAATGAATGTATCTAAACGTCTTTTAGTGTATAGGTTCACTCGATCCACAAAGCTAGAACGTTTTGTATTTCTGAACGGATGGAGTACAATGGAAGGTCCTTAGAAGAGTGCCTAAAAAATAAATCAACCATTTTGTTAAGCATTGGTTCTTATTTCTATCTATAGAAGAGATGTCTATCTAGTATAAATAAGCATCGGTGTTTAAATAAAAAACGATTTATTTTTCTAAATACATTTTTCTAAATACCGTCCTAAGCATATTGCGTTGTACATGCTCTTAGAACCTTGTTTTAATCAAATTTGAAAAGTTCAATTAATAAACTCACTGTATCTTCATCTTAATTCCTCGAGAACTCAAATATATGTTCTTTGTGCACGCCAAATTCTTGCTTTTTATGGTCTTCTAGAAAACCGAAGCTTCTAATTACGTGTTTTCATATTCCTAAGTTTTTCTAATTCGCTCGTAATCCAAAACAGGCCTTCTTTGTGGATAGCTGTATGCAACTTTTACGAGGATAACTATTTGTAAGGCCGAGAATCTCTACTTTTCTAAAAAGAATATTGGTGTTCCATTTTTTGCCAATACGTCACTCCCTTCATCCCTCTGTCGCTCCCTCCCCGCAAGGGAAAAATGCACTAACATATTTTTCCCTTCTCCTCATCCTGATTTCTCCTTTTCTTTCTTGAGTGCCAGAGGCTAGGGTTCCATTCTACCAGGACATCCCCTATCACCAATCTCTTCCGTGGCCTCCACTGGCGATGGCGTCGATGGCACAACTGCAGCTCGAGACGCGGTGGAGACGGAGTAGGCAGCCGATGAGCAGGAGTCCTAGGTGGTCCCGGCGAGGCGATGGTAGGATCTGCTGAGGCTGCGGAAGTAGCAGGCATTATCGATTGTCGTCCGTCGGAGACTACCAAGCCATTGTGTCGCCTCATCCGCCGTGGGCTAGAGCTACTATAGTAGATGTTATCGCTCAGCCTCCCGCTCCTCCACCTTCCTAGAGAGCCTGAGAAATTTGAGAAGCCCGCACAGACACTAGCACCACGAGCTGCTGCCCAAGATCAGGTTGATGGCGGTGTAGGTGCTCCTGCCCCCGCCCCTCCTCGCCACTCGATCTGAGGTATCGAATCGCCTGCTCTCATCGGATCCCTCTCTTTGAATCTTCAATGTATGATCCTATCATTCTGTGCGATGGATATCCCGTGCTTTCGGTTTAATATCCGTGGATTTAGAACGTGTGGCTATCGGAATTGTGCCTACTTACTTTTGTCGTTCGTTAATTCCGTGGTAATGTCGGCCATTTTACGTTTTCTGATAATAGAATTGCAAATTGATTATTTGTTTTTCATTTCCGTAGGAAAGGGAAGATGTACATATTTGACAAGAACGGTCATGTTGAACCAGATTTGACATCCTAATTTTTTCCCTTATGGGTGCAATGGTGGCGACAATGAAGGTGGAAAGAACATTGTGAGCGATATGTCGTGTGTGTGGCACACTCTGGATTTTGCCGATGGTAAGATCGAGGAGGATATGTTCGCCATCCGCTTTGGTTACATCGAGGCGAGCAGTGAGCACCCTATCATCTCTGCAGCTTTCGTGTTTTAGTTTTATGTGCATTATACTAATGCATTGGTCGGCTATCAGGCCATGGAACAATAATAAATTGCATGATCACTAGCAAAGTTTGTTGTGGGAAATTGGGTTTGATTAGTAAAGGAGTAGTACTTTAGGATGATGTGGTGTGTTATATACACCTATAACTTTAAATAAAGGTCACATCAAAACTGCACGAGGCTATTATGTCATAAACTGCCAGCTTGGTGATGTTCCCGTATCAATCAATCATGGACATAGTTCATGACATTGTTTTAGATTTACTTGACCAATTCAGTCAATAATGTATAGCACTGACATCTTGCTGCATTTCACTTCTGTAGTATATTTTCTTATTTGTTTGCCATTCTAGCTTAGTGGTTTTGAGACGGTCAGAGGTTGTGCTGCATTTCAAGTGATCATAGTTTGTGAATTCACCTTAAGCAAAAAGGATTTAGAATCTAAATAAAACTATGCTATTTTTTATTGTAAAAATTGGGATCAATTTCAAGAACTTAGACAATACAAGAAGCCCCTGAACTGATGACTGGGTGCTGCTTGGATCACTAAATTTGGAAATTAAGTTTGATGGTAAATAAGGTCATTTCAGTTTTTTAAATAGCAGAATGTCCATGGTGTCAGTAGAAATATTACAAATATTATTGGAAATATGCCCTAGAGGCAATAATAAAGTGGTTATTATTCATATTTCCTTGTTCATGATTAATGTTTATCCTCTATGCTATAATTATAATGATTGAATCATAATACATGTGTAGATCTATAAACAACATAGTGTCCCTAGTGAGCCTCGACTTAACTAGCTCATTGATTATATGATGGTTAAGGATTTCTAACCATGAATGTGATGTTGATTAATAATGAGATCATATTATTGGGAGAATAATGTGATGGATAGACCCAATAATAATCATAGCTTATGATCTCATTTACTTTGATTGATATCGTTTTATGTATACGTCAAGTATTGTTTTCTTAGACCATGAGGTTGTGTAAATTCCTAGCATCGGAGGAATACTTTGTGGACATCAAAAATCACTTCGTAGCTGGGTGATTATAAAGATGGCTTTCAGGTATCTCTAATGGTGCTTGTTGGATTACACGAATCAAGAGTGGAATTTGTTCCTCCGTGTGACGGATATCTCCGGGCCCTCTCGGTAGTATAGTATCCTAGAGCTTGCAAGCATGTGACTAATGGGTTTGATCACAGGGATCCTATACCATGGTACGAGTAAACAGAGTTGCCGGTAACGAGATTGAACTAGGTATGTCGATACCGATGATCGATGATCGAATCTCAGGCAAGTAATATATTATGAGACAAAGAGAATCAAATACTTGATTGATTGAATCCTCGATATTGTGGTTCAACCAATAAAATAACTTCGTTGAATATGTAGGAACCACCATGGATATCCTCGGTCCCGCTAATGGTTATTGATTGGAGACGTGTCTCAATTATGTTTGCATGTTCTCGAACCCGTAGGGTCACACGCTTAATGCTTCAGTGTCTCTAGTTTTCGTTGAGATTATAGATGGCGTGATCAAGTGTTGATTTGGAGTCTCAGATGAAATCCCTGATATCACGAGGAGCTTCGGAATGGTTTGAACGTAAATAAAAGTATATGGCAAGTTTATTTTAGAATTTCGTGAAAAGTTCAGAATATTTCTATGAGACAAGAATGATCTAGAAGGTTCTCGGGGGTCCACATGTGGCGTCCATCTGCGAGGTGTGGGACAACATGGCTTGAGAAGGGGCACCCCGACCCTAGTGGGCCAGGGAGCCACTTCCTCCCAAGGCCCATGCGGCCAAGGGTTGGAAACCCTAAAGGGGCATGTGGGGGAGGGTTTTCCCCTCCCTCTTGAGCCGCCCCCACCCCATCTACTTGGAGGGGGACCAAGGCAGGGGCTGCCCCCATGCCTACAAAAGAGAGGGGAGGGGGCTGAGGCGTATCCACCTTCAGCTCTAGTCGCCGCCTCCCCCTCTCTCCAAATACACTCCCTCCTCGTCCGCAAAGACGCACGACGAAGCCATGTTGTTTTCTTCTCCACCATAGTTGGCACTACCATTGTGTTGCCGGAATATCGCAGAGATCTTCTCTCTTGCTTGCGGGATCAAGGAGGAGCAGACGCCACCAAGCCGGAATGTGTGGATACCGTGAAGGTGCTGCTGGATCACAGTACTCCATCGGTTTGAAGTGACGCAAGTGAATGGCTACATCATCCACGACCTATAGATCATTAACCGCTCGTGTTCTTCGAGGGTACATAGATTAGATCTATCTTCTCTTTACATACATCACGTGATCTGATCTTGCTGGGTTTTCTCGTTGCTATTCCATAGGGAAAAAATCCCGTACAACGAACCCATCAAATATGGTACTGACCTTGATCATCCTACGTCAACACTAAGAGCAATCTAGGTACCTGGTCCAAGATCCTCTACGTCAACCAGATTAATTCATTTCTTTGAAAATATTGCAAATATTGGATTAAATTTATTTACTGTCTACACCAATGAGTCTTATGTGTTGACGAAGGATGAACGATAGTAGAAGAAGTAGCTTAGGAGGTGTTAGGACCAACCATTTATTATAGCTATTCAGCTACATGAGCGTGATATTTGAACTAATAGCCCTTTTCTGAACTTTGGATGGAGGTTCGGCCTGTAAATACTACACAACAAGAAATATTGCATCATGCAACCTGTATTGAGAGATTTCATGTTGTTGTTATTGTTGTTGTTGTTGTTGTTGTTGAGATTGAATTTAGATTAAAGAAAGCATGATGCAGTATTCAAAATTGATAATATGTGTTATACAGCTAACTTCTTGAAGACATGCAAGCCGTATTTGTTCTGAGAGAGAAGTTCTGCAAATTGAAGCAACACGATGATTATCAGCATGGATTTTATTTTCAGTTAAGTGCCATTTTTCCAGTTATACTGGCGCACATGACACAATTTTCAAACGAATTCGCAAGTATGAATAACACAACATGAATAGCAGTATTTTGATCAACATGTCATGTAGAAGTATTAAAGGAAAGTGATTATAATGCTTCCAAGAGTACATTAAGGCTTGCATTTTTCTTGGATTTATCTTTATAACACTTGAGCGCTAGGTTGTTGCTTAGAGAGAAAGACAAGTTATTCTCATCAATAAAAAGGTAGATTTACTGTGTGTTGCTCAACATTAAAAAAAAGAGAAAATACATTTCGTTATCACCGCTTTATTTTCTTGAAGTCACATTGCACTATTAAATTTTAACTGCACCCGAGACACCGCATAACATCAGGTTACCATTGAAGAGGTTTAAATTTTTAAGAGAGTGACATTGCAAAGTTTACATAGGTTTAAGTTTATGTTTTGTTTTACTTTCTCTTTTCTTGTTCGAACCATTTACTAATTATAAAGAAATCCCATAGAGTATTGTAACATGTGTGGATTGACACTAGAGTGACATGTAAAGAGTTATTTAACAGTGTTGGTGTGATTCTACTTGTACTATTTCATACGGATTTACCAAGTTTTTGTATTACTTCTCATATATTGGGCTTGCCAAATTAATAGTGATGTCTGATGGGAGATGAGGAAAATCTGCAGTGAGTTTCATGGATGAGATGATGTCCACTAGTGCGCCTTGGTCTGTCATTGCCTTCATTTGTACATAGCAGGGAACATGCAACATGAAGGCTAAAATGCCTGATCCAGTCATGCAGGTGTGGATGTTTGGTTGGTGGTGGAAAAGCATTTTGGTTCAGATTTAAAAAATATATAAGCTTTTTGGTTTTGAAACATCGATACATACCATAGTTTTTTTTAGTTTGCTTTACTCTGGTTCAGATTTAGAATATATATCAACTAATTTTGCATTATTGGGTAGATCGCCGTTGAAGTTTGTATGTGTTGTCATCTGTGTTAGTTTTCAACTGTAGCACAATATATTTATGTGTGATTACATGTCCAAGCTAACAAATTAACTATGTTTTTTGATGGATTAATCTTCTCATGTTCTCAATTCTATAATCCGATGTATTAATCTTCCTAGGTTCTCAATTCTATAACCTGATATTATGTTGGAAAATAGAATACAACTGCGTACATGAGTTGTTGATTTCATAAACGTCTTTCAAAACTTGGAGCAAATTGATGAAGCCTCACAAAATTAACTCAAAACCTTGCTTGGTTCTTCTATTATATAACATGAAATAGTTTAGTCTTATGTTGGTAAGAAAAACTAAACCAACCGACTATCCTATGCAATTTGTGTGAATAATCCGATAAACGTATTGAAGCCATGTCCAATTACCATGCGAAGAAACATACACACTGGTCATCAAAGCAGCACGAGACTACAAAAATACAGTAGACATGGAAAACCACAAGAATATCGTTCATATGAAGATTTATATAGAATACTAAAATTTAGGAGTTTTGTGAACTGAGGCGTAGCTTGGATGGTTGGCTGGTGTTGATACCTGTCCTAGCCACGAGATCCTGAGTTTGAGTGCTAACGCGCTCTCTCTCGCCGTACACAACCAAACAAAATTCTATTGAAGTGCTTGAAGGGCCCCTTGCTACCCCCAAGTCGTATTTTAAATTTAGGAGTTTCTTTTGCCCTGTTGCAATACACGAGCACTTAACTATTAATTCAATATACCCGCAAAAAAAAAACTATTAATTCAATAATCATAATTCATCTCATAATTTAAATTTCTAGTGAACCAAGTTGGCGTACCGATAATAATACTAAAGCACACTTGTAAACTTCAAATTACACATGACTCTTGCAATGCGAACGAGAAGCAAATTGGTCATAGTTGAACCAATCAAACATGCATCTTTTACATATAGTTACATAAAAAACATTAGTAATAAAAACCCTTACAAATGCAACATGATATCCAAATTATCACCACCTCTCAGAAGCAAATTACTCTCCCAACATAACTTATTCGCTTAATATTAGAGCTTCTGGATTAATTCAGACAGCAGGCAAGAGCTTGGGTGCGACGGGCGCCTTCTTGGCCTCGTCCTCCTCGCTCTGCTTCTTCTTCAGCACCTTGTGCTCCAGGTGCTGCCTGAAGGTGCGCGGCGCGAACCGCGGCTCCTCCTGGCCGTCGGCGAGGAGCTCGGGCAGGGGCTGCAGGAGCACTCGGTCCGGCGGTGGCTCGGCGAAGACGACCCAGGAGACGCGCGTGGCGACGCGGTTGACGAGGCCGCGGTGGAGGACGCTGGTGTAGCGCCCGTTGCTGAGGATCTCGAGCGCGTCGCCGACGTGCACCACCAGCGTGCCCGGCTCGTCGCGCGCCGTCACCCATCCTTCGCCCTCGTGTCCGGCGCGTTTGACCTGCAGGCCGGGCACGCCGTTGGTGAGGATGAAGGAGAGCGCGCTGACGTCGGTGTGCGCCTCGACGCCGATGGCCAGGTCTGGCTGCGGGCACACCGGGTAGTAGTTGATCTTCAGCTTCAGCAAGAGGTCGAGGAGTTCTTCTTGCTCATGTTCCTTGTCCTGGTCGCCGTCTCCGGCGGTCTCGACTAGGCGGAGGCGGTGCTCAAGCGTGGTGGCGGGGACGCCGAGGCCGAGGGAGAGGATGGCGAGGAGCCTGGAGGCGAGCCCGCTGACGAGCTCCCCGAACTGGCGTGTCACGGGAACGTACTCCGGCGGATGCGCCGGCCACCTAGCGTGGTCCGCGGCGTGGTCGGGATGGACGAGGTGGAACAGGTAGTCCTCCCACTCCCGCTGCCCGCTCTCGTTCGCGGCCAGCTTGCTCCCGTACCCCTCCAGCCGCCCCGCCGCCGGGTCGTTCGCGTACGCCTCTTTGTCCTCGATGGGCATGCCGAAGAACTCTGTCCCGGCGGCGCGGAGAGCGTCGAGGAGGTCCGGCGGGATTCCGTGGCCGGCGACGTGCATGACGCCCCACTCGGCGGCCGCGGCGCGGACGGCGTCGACGACGGCGAGGCTGGGCGCGGAGGCCGGGTCGGAGGGGTCGAAGGCTGCGACGTCGACGACGGGGATGAGCGGGGAGCCCGGGGCGTGTTTGGCCGCCTGGTCGTAGGCGTCGCCGAGGCCGTGGCGCTCCGACGGCGGCCGGACGTACTCCGCCGGGATGGCCGAGAGGCCGCTCATGCTCAGCGCCTCCACGCGGGACATGTTGGAAGAATAGCTCTTGATCGACCTGTTGATGAACTGCTCTTAGCCGGGATGGAACGAAGAATTGGACGGAATATATAGACGCAGCGAACTCCATGGATCGAATTACACTCGTGCTCGAGCAGCTGCAGGTGATGGTTAGCTCCATCGACAAATCACGCGCCGAGTGTTTCCTCATCTGCACGCACGTGCTACGCCTTCCAACTTACCACACAAAGGAACAGAGACGTGTATGAGTCTGTGTAACGATTTGGGCCTCGAATGGGCTGGGCTGGGCTGCACCTCACATTTCACGCTCTACTTGCTTCTTTAGGAAGAAAAAAAGATACCAGTTCCTTTTCCAAAAGAGATTTTTTTTTTACAAAGAGCATATATTAATATCGTGAAGAGACCAATTACACTCAGCCTCTGCAATAACACATTGACCTATCGGCCTTACGGATGCATACAACTCAAAAAAGAAAGAATTACAATAAAACAAAAGTGCCGCTATAGTCACCCATTCTTTGTAGCCGCAGTACTAATACCACCAAGACCACATCAGAAGTCTACCTTCTCCAAAAACGACGCCTCCAAGAAGGGTAGTGCACAAGCGCCGTTGTCGTCCGATTATAGATTCACCTTGAAAAGAGACCTCGCTAACAAAACAATGCCTTCAACAAGGCTATTGCTAGGCACAACCAATTAAGATCGGACCTTTGATTTTCATCCTAAAAGGTAAGACTATAAACTTCTCCTGTGTCATCGCCCTCACTTTCCATGCCACTACTCCAAGTCACGATACACCGAGCCAGATTCTCATCGCCGCAAAGACTCGAACCGCTATTGCTAGTCCTTAGATCTCGGCTTTCGTGACATTCGCCGCCTCTGACTTCACCATGGACGAAAACGTGTCTCATGATGATAAAAGACAAAAAAGCTTCACAACGCTCTCTCTGAAACCAAATAGCCAGAAACAACATGGACGCGCCCGACCGAATCCCATCCGATCCAACAATCTCTAGGCATGAGGCGCCTATGGGAATTCACCAGCAGAGCCTTCCAGAACACGACACTCTAGCCAGATCGATAGGGATAGGCCTCCGACATCTCATCTTGGCGCGAGATGGAAACCTAGGACCTCCTCCTTTATTCAAGCCGAGCTAGCATTCCCCACGCCACCCACCAGCACCTTGCTACAACTTCTTCTGTTCTAGAAAACATGCCCACATATTTCTATGTGTTCTAACCGTACCAACGCATCTACGCATAGATCGGTCCTGCTACCACTGAAAAGGTTCCATAGCAGAAAACAAAAATATCCTAGCAACACGAACGATATAGCCAAGATCTATTCTATATAGATGCAAGGTAACAAAATATTTCGGTGTCATACCCTTGAAGACCAAAAAACGTTATGTTCCAATGAACATTGACGATGTAGTCGAACGACATAGCCGACCTCAAGGTCGAGTAAACGTCCAAGCTCCAAGCTCCAAGCGACGAGCACCACAACTAGCAGTGCCTCCGCGGATTTACACACATCCGGTGTAGAGACGTCCCCTGCGCTTTGGTCTAGCAAAGCTGGAGAAAAAGATTGATTCGGACTAGAGGTCCAGCAGCACGATAGTGTGTGATGGTGGAGAAACCCCTATCCATGTATGCTTGTTCCAACTTGGAAACCACACACGAGGGAGAAGAGGGAGATACATTAGACAAAGCCAATTGATGGGATGATCTGAGGAAGAGGGGTACCCCCTATTTATATAGGTGGAAGGAAGACAACACAACATGGAAGGGGGCGGCGTGGGACTAAATTCCACCGCCAGCCAGCCCCCTCCACATGAGCCTCCCCTCCGGGTGAGGCCCATATAGGTGGGTTGTCCCTAAATTCCAATTTAAATATATATTTTTAATATTAATTCACTTAATCAATATTAAATACATATTATTTTATTCCTATCATTCCGAAACACCTTTCGAAACCCTCTGATCATCATCGGATATCTCCAGAACCATTCCGATATCACCCCAGAACTATTCCGTAGTTTTCTCTCTTTTCTCCAACGATCTCGAATCAATCCCTAAGCATCATCTACCCTTAAGCATGACACCTGGGTTAGGGAATATGTAGACATGATCGAGACACCTCTCTGATCAATGACCAACAATGGGATCTAGAAACCCATGATGGCCCCCATGCATTCCACGAAATGACTTGATCGCTTGAACCTTGAACGTCAAGTCTCATTGCCTTTGCTCACATGATACATGGTTTGTCCAAGACCTAGTCTTCAATATCTCTATACCTAGTTTGATCTTATTACCGACAAACATATGTACTTGTTTCTGTGATATTACATCCCCGTGACCTAGTCACATGTTTGCAAACTTATAGATGTAATCTCACCGAGTGGGCCCAATGTATCTATCTGTCAAGTGGATGGAAAAATCCCGATCTTGATACATAAGTCTCAACATATCCCTTTAGAATACCCAATATACACTGACATAGGTATGCCTAATGAGCACCCAATTACAGCCTACCCGGTGTGGCTCAACGGAAGACCCACTCGACGACCTGCCAAGGTCCATGGTGTCCATGACAATTCGGCTGGTACGAAACCCATATGGATACAGACTCCAAGCATGCAAAAAAGGAAAGCTCAGAACTAGAGTTAGACTCCAACTTGTAACCAACTTGTATTGGTACCTGAGAGCTAGCTTCTCCATATATAAAGGCTAGGAGGATCCAACGAAGAATCACCTTAGACAATAGACAATAGATCTAAAAATCAATCCCTAGCACATACATCCGCCAGATCTAATATGCGCACCATCGCCATCTCGACGACATTGTAACCTTCGATTCCTTCATCAATCAAGAGAAGACAAGCAGGAGTAGGGTTTTTCTCTGGGGGTCTGAACCTAGGTAAACCTCGTGTCCCCGTGTTATTTGTTTGTTAGCCGACGAAGTCTCCAGCGCGCCGCTCTTCCTCTAAACCAAAGTCCATAAACTATGGATATTGACGTGTTAACCCCATGTCAATTAGCGTCATCTGTGGGAATTCCGCACGCTGATGTTGCGACTTCGGCGGCTCCATCATCAGCAACTACGACTCGCAGATCTCCGAAGAACAATGACGCGACTTCATCACCGCCAGAAAGAAGCGCCTGTAATCAAGATCCTAGCAGGATCCCTCGTTGCCACCGGTCAGATTGCATTTGGCCGACACATCCTCTTTGGCGGCATTAACATCTTCAACGTCGCCAGAGTTCACCCCACGTATGCACTAGATCGGATCAATATGAGTTTATCAATATCATATCTGCGGCTTCTCGCGATCCATGGATGGATATTTATCCATATGCGCGGGATAAATCTCGGGACAGCGATCTCGGAGGAGCAAGGCTTCAGATCATTTATCGTGTGCCAAGTTCCGAAGACTCGAGGAGTATCCCGTCGGCTGCAATCTAAATTGGTCCGAAAAGCAGCCAAGCACGTAGTCAGCAAGGGACGCAGACTACATCAGAATAGATCGGTGGAGCCGGGCACTGCACGCAGCAAGAAGAAGAAAAAAACTTGGATCATACGATCGGGAAGAATAGTTAATCCTCGTGGAGCCACCAGAAGTAAAGATCAAACCTTGGAAGAGGATACGTGACCAATTTCTAGGAAATTGCATATCTCTTTCTCAAAAAAATAAAGAGAGAGAATTGCATATGTCTGACAGGCATAGCACAAGGAATCAATTCCGGCTAGCAGTTTGGAGGGCGTTTCAACGCGAGTCCGTGGACCTGCGGTCTCTTCGATGGCAATTCTGGACTTCTGGTACGCGTACACTGTGCGACTCCACATCTGTCTCCTTTCCCAATAGATTTGGAGATCAGTCTATCCAAGCAAGGATGGTGTGGCGATGGCGCCATCCTCGTGGTGGATTTGTGTCCTCAGCTCCGCCGCTGCGGCGGTGTGTGCTCCAGCGCCGGCGCGGAACCTGGGAGGTAGTCCGGATGCAGATTGTGATCTGCATCGACGACATCTGGAAGATGGTGGATCGTGTGCTGGGTCTATGGTTCATGGATGGCAGGTGTGGCTTCCTCATTCGACGTCTTAGTCGTACGGGGGTGCTAGATCTGGAGCTCGATGACGTGTCCGGGGTGTTTCCCTGGTCTGATTCGTTCAACGGCAATGGTTTCACCTTGAGTGAGCCACCTTGGAGGTCCGCAAAGCTGCATGTCAGCGATGGAGCCGCATCGAGCTCGGGTGAGGAGGTGATCCGTCATTTTTTTTCCTTTGGTGGCTACTACGGTGGTGCTAGAGGCAGGTGACGGACGTCGGCGTCAAGCTCAGAGGTTTCTTCGGTTTAGATTGTTTTCTTTCTTGGCCGGTAGTCCTTTGCGCAAAAACTTGCGTTTTGCTATCTTTTCAGTTATGTCAGGTCGGTGTTTACGTGACTTGTACTATGATCTTTGATATATAAATGAGACACGTATTACCATGCAAAAAAAAGACTCCGCATCTGTCAAGTTACCGCGTCCATCGCGTCAACACCGGCCTCCACGTCGACTCCGTCCGTGCATTGATTCTACGCCTGGAGACTGCACCAACCCACTGTTGCGTCAACTCCTTTCGCAGGCGACCTGATAATCGCATCGACTACGTCTACCACGCGACTCTCTTGACCCCGGCTACATGACCGCTATGTCGACTACGTCCACCGCATCGACTCCATCCGGCTAAGATCCATGCGACTCCGATCCGCCGCGTCGACTCCGTCCGACCGACCGGTCGCATCGGCTCCCGCGACCGTGACCCACAAATTGTATCGGCTCTTACGACTCCACCGACCTGAACCACACGTCCACTGCATTGACTCTGTCAACCACGCCGATTCTACACTCGGGCGCTATGCCGACTCTGTCGCGCGACCAGCCGAATCTTTGGTTGCGGCGACCCGCTACAATATTCGGACACGGCGACCCGCACGGCAATCCACCGATCGCATCCGCTTCCGTGACCCGCTGGTCGTATCGGCTCTCGCGACCGCGATCGCGACCCGCCGGTCGCATCAACTCCCATGATCCGCCAATCGCATTGGCTCCCACGACCCGTTCACCTCGACGACAACTAATAAAGCTAAATTTCCCTTTACTTAGATCTGATTCTTTTATAACTCGCACTCTAATGTGTCGTCGACTCCCTGCACTCGAGCACCTCATACGCGACAGCCCGAGTAGCTAATTCTGCGTGATTGCTGAATCCTTGAACTCCGAGTACCTCGACAAGGTACTGAGACTAAGGGTAATCAGGCTAATGAAAGGCCTAGCATACAATGCAAAAGTGTCGACTCGATTGACACCAAAATTTTACTTTGCAAGCCGATAGCAAACTTTACGAGATACAAGTACTTCACAATTTTTAAAGGGAATATGCCCGAGAGGCAATAATAAAGTGGTTAATATCTTATTTCCTATTTATGATAAATGTTTATTTTGCATGCTATAATTATATTAATTGGAAATGTTAATACATGTGTGTTTAATAAACAAAATAAAGAGTTCCTAATTATGCCTCTCATATAAACTAGATCGTTGATTAACAAGATGATCAAGGTTTTCTGATCATGGACATTGGATGTTGTTAATAACGAGGTCATAACATTGGTGGAATGATGTGATGAACATTCATCCGAAGTATAGCAATATGATTAAAATCATTGTGTTAAATTGCTATAACATCATACGAAGTAACTTTTATCCTTAGACCATGAGATCATGTCAATTGCTAACACCGGAAGAGTATTTTGATAACATCAAATGTCACACCGTAACAGGGTGACTGTAAAGGTGGGTTTGGGTACTCTGAAAGTGTTATGTTAAGACTCATGGATCAAGGGTGGAATTTGTCCATCCCGATGATAGAGAGATATACTCTGGGCCCTCTCGGTGATATCATATTGATGTAGCTTGCAAGCAAGTGATAAGATCACTATAATGTTATATCATGAGAACAAGAAAAGAGTACTTATCGGTAATGAGAACAAACTAGGTATGGGGATACCGATGATCGAATCTCGGACATGTAATATATTGTGATACAAAGGAATTTAGTTACAAACGTTAAAGGTTCTCACGATCACTGGAGTCATCGTTGAATGTGTGTGGAGTCATCGTTAAAGGTCCAGCTACTGATTATTGATTGGAGAGGGGTCTCGATCATGTATGCATTATTCGCGAACCGTAGGGTAACACACTCAAGGGATACCGACACCATTTAGGACCAAATATGTTTCAGGTAAATATTATGAAAGCGCTGGCATCATTTCGATGGACACCAGAATTGTTTCGGATGAAATTGTTGAAACAGGTTCTGCATGTGATATTGAAATGTTACAGGAGGTTTCATGTGAATGTTTGTAATTAAAGTAATTAACAAAATTCTGAATAAAATAAATAAAAGAGTTTTATTAAATGAGAGATGCATTAATTTTGGTGGAAAATTAATGCAACTTTGAGTGGAGATGTAATTCATGTGGGAGTGCTTAGTGGAAGCTCCACTCACATGAATGAGGGAGAGGTGAGGGAACCCACCATGGCCGTCGGCCATGGCATGGGGGCAGCCTCCCCTCCTCTATAAATGGAGGCTTCCTCCTCCTCCTCTCCTCTCACACCTCCTCGTGAAGGATCTCTCTCCCCCTCTAGTTTATTCCCCATGGTCTCGAATTAGCGAGATACATGTTCGTGGTGGCTTTATATTAAAGGACTTGCTGCTTCCGCTGCATCGCTAGAGCGAGGACGTGGAGGTTGTCAGGGTACCGGACATGTGTGCGATCGCGGATGCATCGCTTGCTTTGTGGTGTTGGACTTGCTGGTGCTGAACCTGCTGGACTTCATCACGCTCTTGTGATCAGCAAGTGAACGACTACATCATCCATGAAATCAGATTTCGTTAACAAAGCTTTTCGGTTCTCAAGGGTAAGATCTCTATGGATGTATATCCACCCGTTTATTGTATCTAGGTAGATATATCTTGGTGCTTAGTTATTCACATCATAGGATTTTTTTGTTTTCTATGCTGTGAACCCAACGGTGGTATCAGAGCCTGACCTATGCATAGATGCTTTGCGCGGGTAGAACACATATGAGTATGTGGGCGTGATACATTGCAAATGTATCTATAATTTTTGATGTTCCATGCTTGGTTTTATCCACTTTCTTCTGTTTTGTCCACACTTTGGAGTACTTTTCATATGATTTCTTGGACTAACCTATTAACAAGAGCCACAAAGTGCTGCCTATTTTCTGCTGTTTTTGGTTCCAGGAAAGTCAGAAAATGAATATTCTCGGAATTGGACGGGACAAAAGCCAAAGTGCCTATTTTTCCGGAAGTCATCAGATGCCAGAATACGAGACAGAGAAGGGCTGGGGGCCGGTATGATGATCTCGTTGATGTAGAGCTCGTTGGGAACCCCAAGAGGAAGGTATGATGAGCACAGCAGCAAGTTTCCCTCAGTTATGAAACCGAGGTTTAATCGAACCAGTAGGAGCAAGGAAACACCCCAAAGGTGTTGCTAGCTGAGCCTTGGCAGGGTGCACTACCGGTGCTAGTAGCAACGTGGAGACCTGCACCACACAACCACATAACTCTGTCCCCAACTTGCGATGAGTTGTTAATCTCACTGTGTTTTGCTGAAAACAAAGGATTAAACGTATCGAATGGAAAGAAGTAATAGTTTGCAGAAAGTAAACACAAAGCAGTAAACAGTTTGTAGATTGTATGTAAAGAAAAGGACCGGGATCCATAGTTCACTAGAGGTGGCTCTCCTTAAGATAGATAACATGCTGGGTAAAAAAATTACAGCGGGGCAATTAACAAACATCGAGAAAGCAATACATGCATATACTAATCATCTTGACTCCTTTGAGATTCGGTTGGGCATTACAACATTATACATAGACCGCCATCCAACTGCATCTATGACTAATAATCCACCTTCAGGTTATCATCCGAATCCCCTCCAGTATTAAGTTGCAAGCAACGGATTATTGCTTTACGAATTGTGTGTAAAGTAAACAATACGATTGTTCTATGAACAAAGGATTGTTGTTTTCTCCCTAGTAGCAACAGCACATCTAGTACCTTAGAGATTTCTGTCACTTCCCTAGATTACCAGAGGCATGAACCCACTATCGAGCATAAATACTAACTCTTGGAGTTGATAGCATCTACTTGGCCAAGATAGCTACTAACAACGGAAAGCATGCAAGATCACAAATAACAAAGACATGATAGAATCAATAATCAATCTGAAATAGCATCTCAATATCCATCAGATCCCCGCAAACACAACATGCAGAATTACAAATAGATGATCTTGATCATGAACGAAGCTCACAAGATCTAAACATGAAAGCACAAAGGAGGAGAACCAGCCATCTAGCTACTACATGGATACGTAGTCCAAGGATGAACTACTCACGCATCACACCGGAGGCTTGCATGATGATGAAGAAGGCCTCAAGGGTGAATTCCTCTCTCCGGCAGGGTGCCAGGAAGAGCTTCAGATCCCTCCCGATCTAGGGATGGAGATGACTCTGCACTCTTTCGTGGATTTTTGATCGGGTACTTAGGGTTTTCGTCCCGAGGGCATCTTATAGGCGGAAGGAGAGGCCGAGGGGGTGCTAGGGTCAGCCAGACCACCCCCTGGCGTGGGCTAGGCCTGGGCCCTTCTCTGTCTCGTATTCTGGCATCTGATGACTTCCGGAAAATAGTCACTTTGGCTTTTGTCCCGTCCAATTCCGAGAATATTCATTTTTTGACTTTTCTGGAACCAAAAACAGCAGAAAACAGGCAGCTGACACTGTGGCTCTTGTTAATAGGTTAGTCCAAGAAATCATATGAAAAGTACTCCAAAGTGTGGACAAAACACAAGAAAGTGGATAAAACCAAGCATGGAACATCAAAAAATATATGTAAATTTGCAATGTATCAACATCCCCAAGCTTAAGTCCTGCTCGTCCTCGAGTAGGTAAGTGATAAAATGAAAGAATAATTTTTGAGGTGACATGCACCATCAAAGACTTGATCAAAGTATTTGTAAAACATTCAAAGCTGGGATCATAGTACTTCAATCATAACATGAAAGACAAAGTTCTAGCAATAACACAAAGAAACTATGATGCAACATGAAAAGGCACAAACAAAAGATTCATGAATAACAAAGCTTTGCAAGACGTTTGTTTGTTTCACATAAAGAAAACATGGCATAATAGCATTCAACTTGTCCCTCATAGAGTAGCAAATATAAATGCATATGACACCTTCAAAGTTCATAAGAGTGACTAGATAGAAATAGTTTAAGACAAGCAATATCAAGTTATGCATCAATCAACTAATTTTGGGACAATGCACATAGAACTAAGAATGGCCACTATGCTCTCAAAGTAGGTGCATAAAGATAGAAGGTGGAGACTCAATATATAATGGTGGAAGAAAGGCCTTCATAAAAGGAAGTAGGGATTCAAGTCTCATAAAGAGCTTCCAAACATTATGGTACTTATAGCTTTCAGGTCTCATTGCCCCTATCATAAGCATCTTGAAGTGATTAAGGTTAAAGTGAATAAACTATGGTGTACATGCTTGACGAAGTATAAGTTAGGAATCTCATGTCCCTTGTATACGAGGGCCGCTCCTCATGCTACTCAAGTTTAGTCACCGGTAAGTTCTTGTCATCGTAAGTACATGTGTATCATAGAGAACCGCCAACGGGGTACCCCTCGCCCGATGATACGGAAGAATCCCCATATCAAAATGACAAGGTAAGCAGACAACAAGCATCTCAGCAATCTTCTTATTTACCATGGGAATATGGTGATTTTTTCTCTCTTTCCTATTTTCATAATCTCTTTTTTCTCAATATAGGACTCTTTTTTTATAAGAAGAATGCTTCATAGACAACTCATTATGGTTACGCTGCAGGTTTCCACCATGTCAGCATGGATTAGACCAGTGGCCCAAAGTGCTTTCTAACACATATACATAACTCCATGGACTTACAAGCTCCCCTTTCATTTCACACCGACGACATCCATATACAAAAGAGCATGATATCAACTAGGTACAAGTACCAAGTGCAATGTTGAAAGCGTTCCCCATGAAAGCATGGTTCTGCTAATTCCCAACAAATAAGTGCAAGCATATACAACATAGACGACACAATGGTTCAAGTTTATTAAGGGCAAGAAAAGTAAAGTGTGCCATCAAGTTCGTGAGAGCTTTAGTCACTAGTTTTCTCATAACAAGTTTAATTTGGAAGGTAAACAAAAGAATGAATATACTTGGAATAGCATAAGATAGTAGGTAGGTATGGTGGACTATTTGGAATAACTTGGTTTAGGGAGTTGGATGCATGAGTGGAACTCATACTTGGTTGTGGAGGCTAGCAAAAGACCGAGACAAACTAAGAGAGCAATAATGGCCATAATCATGCAGAGCGACAAAACATCATTGATCAAAGCATAAAGTGATACTACAAGTTGAAAACTAAAGGATCATAAAGGCTATGGTGACTTTGGATAGTCATAACATGGTGTGAGCATGCGCCAAGTCAACCCAAATAAAGCATCAAAGGAGAATACCACTATACTATGCTTTAATATGCTAAAACAACGCATGATTCATCCAAGGCACATTAAGCAATCTCAATTGTTTATAACAAGTCATGCTACAACAAAGAATACTAAGCATAAAGCCAAAACAATATCAAGCATGGCATGACAAAGCATATGCCACAGTAAAAAACAAGCTCTTTTTACCACATAAGCATGAACTTTCCTACTCTTTCCCAAACCAAACCAAACTATTTGCAAACCAATGTATGAAAGAGGGGGTACAACCAATTTATTCAGAAAACTAAGCAAACAAAATCAAACGAAAAACCAAAACAAAGACGAAAAAGAAGACGCTCCAAGAACAACACAACTGTGCATGAAACAATAAAAATGAAGTGTTTGGAAGAAACCTGACATTTTTATTGATGAAGAAGGGGATGCCTTGGGCATCCCCAAGCTTTGACGCTTGTACTTCTTGGATATTTCTTGGGGTGACACGTATGGCATCCCGAAGCTTGAGCTTTAGTCCATCCTTCATCTCATTACTCATTCCTTCCATACACCTGAAATTTTTCCTTCATACAAAACTTCACACAATCTTTATTAGCAACATTAGTGCACTCAAGTTAAATAAGTCTTAAGGTTCAGTTCTAACACCAAATAAACTTCCATTAGAACACTATATACTATAGTACTTCCCTCAAAAATCTCAATTCCCCAAAAGAACTAAAAAAGGAACCAACAAGAAACAAATGCAGAAAATGGCAGAAATCTGTGAAAATAGACCAGTAGGTAAAGACAAATTTTTTCGAAGACCTTCTGTTGCTCAAATCAAAAAGTGTTGAACTAATGAAAGTTTGATAAGAACCTGGGGCAGAAACACAAAAATTCACGCCTCAAAAAGACGGTCAGAGATTTTACACGAATTTTTATGGTAAATCACAGAAATCTGTTTCGGGACAGCAACTTTCCCAATCATTACTTCTCTCTCATTAGAGGTTACTCTTGGCACAAAAAGCAAATAAAAAGGATAAGGAGTGGTTATTACTGAAGTAATAACTTCCAAGACTCAACTAAAACTTTTGGGTTATCTCCCAATAAGTACTTTTCTTTAACGCCTTTAAGTTAGGCATAAGAAGCAAGAAAAAGAATCAAGTGTTCTCAAATGAAGAAGCATTAAGACCAAATTTTGTTTTCATAGGAGAAGCAAAAGAAATCTTCTATCTCTTCTTAGGGAAGTGTTCTATACCTTTCTTGAGTGGGAGTTGATATTTAATGGTGCCTTCTTTCATATCAATAATGGCACCAACAGTTCTAAGAAAAGGTCTTCCCAAAGTAATAGGACAAGAAGCATTGCATTCAACATCCAAAACATAGAAATCAACAGGGACATAGACATTGTTAACCATAATAAGAACATCATTAATACTCCCCATGAGTTTCTCTTTAGCATTATCATCAAGTGGGATATTCAAATAACAATCTTCAAGTGGAGGCAAATCAAGCATATCATAAATCCTTCTAGGCATAATAGAAACACTACTATCAAGATCACATAAAGCTTTGAAATCAAAGTCATTCACTTTCATATTAATGATGGGTTCCCAACCATATTCTTCTTTTATAGGAATAGAAGCTTTATGTTTCATCTTTTCTTCTTTAATCTTTATGAGAGCATCAGTAGTGTGTTTTGTAAAGGCCATGTTCATAGCACTAACATTAGGACTTTTAGCAAGCTTTTGTAGGAACTTAATAACTTCAGAGATATTGCAACCATCAAGATCTAAATCAAATTTATCATCTAAAGTAGTAGAACTATTACTAGCCTCAACACTAGTGGTGGTGATAGTAGAAACACTAATGTTTCTAGCAATTTCATCTTCTCTTTCCCACTTAGCATGTAATTCAGCTAATAGTCTAACATTTTCATCAATTCTTACTTGTATGGCATTAGTATATGCAAAGGGATTATCATTAGTTTCAAGTTTAGCATCCATTTTATTCAAAGAAGATTGAGCTTCAGCCAAAGATGCTATATTTCTTTTAGCATTAGAGAGTTTTTCCTCAATAGTTTTATTGAAAGCAGTTTGTTTACTAATAAAGTCCTTAAGCATAACTTCAAGTTCAGAGGGTGCACTCCTATTATTGTTGTAAGAATTTCCATAAGCATTACCATTGTTGGGAGGATATGGCTTATAATTGTTGTTACCAAAATTACTCCTATAAGCATTATTGCCAAAATTATTATTTCTAATGAAGTTCACATCAACTTGCTCTTCTTGAGCAACCAAAGAGGCTAAAGGAACATTATTTGGATCAATATGGGCTTTCCCATTAACAAGCATAGACATAATAATATCAATCTTATCACTCAAGGAGGAGGTTTCCTCAACAGAATTTACCTTCCTACCTTGTGGAGCTCTCTCAATATTCCATTAAGAATAATTAACCATCATATTTTCCAGAAGTTTTGTTGCAGCACCCAAAGTGATGGTCATAAAGGTACCTCCAGCAGCAGAGTCCAATAGGGTCCTTGAAGAATAGTTCATTCCTGCATAAAAGGTTTGGATGATCATCCAAGCAGTCAGTCCATGAGTGGGACAATTCTTTACCAAAGATTTCATTCTTTCCCAAGCTTGAGCAACATGTTCATTATCAGATTGTTTAAACTTCATTATTTCACTTCTCATAGATATAATCTTAGCAGGAGGATAATATTTTCCAATGAAAGCATCTTTGCACTTAGTCCAAGAATTAATACTATTCCTAGTTAAGGAATTCAACCATTCTTTAGCTTTTCCTCTCAAAGAGAAAGGAAACAATTTCAGCTTAATAATATCACCATCTATATCCCTATGCTTTTGCATCTCACAGAGTTCAACAAAGTTATTTAGATGGGCAGCAGCATCTTCATTACCAATACCAGAAAATTGTTCTCTCATAACAAGATTGAGTAAAGCAGGTTTTATCTCAAAGAAAGTGTCTTTAGGCACAGGTGGAGCAATAGGTGTGCTCATAAAATCATTGTTGTTGGTGCTAGTGAAGTCACACAACTTAGTGTTTTCAAGGGTAGTCATTTTTTTGGGGTTTTCAAATAAGAAAGCAAACTATTAAAACTAATTTTTTTGTGTGTTTTTGATAAAGAAACAAGCAAACAAAGCAAAAAGAAACTAAGCAAAACAAAAATAACAAAGTAAAGAGTTTGGGTATGAGGGACTGCCCTTGTGAATATGTCCTTGACTCCCTGGCAACGGCGCCAGAAAAATGCTTGATGGCTTGATGTGCTCGTCATTCGACGTAGAGCTCGTTGGGAACCCCAAGAGGAAGGTATGATGAGCACAGTAGCAAGTTTTCCTTCAGTTATGAAACCAAGGTTTAATCGAACCAGTAGGAGCAAGGAAACACCCCAAAGGTGTTACTAGCTGAGCTTTGGCAGGGCACACTACCGGTGCTAGTAGCAACGTGGAGACCTGCACAACACAACCACATAACTCTGTCCCCAACTTGCGATGAGGTTGTCAATCTCACCATGTTTTGCGGAAAACAAAGGATTAAACGTATCGAATGGAAAGAAGTAAAAGTTTGCAGAAAGTAAACACAAAGCAGTAAAAAGTTGTAGATTGTATGTAAAGAGAAAGGACCGGGATCCATAGTTCACTAGAGGTGGCTCTCCTTAGATATATAACATGCTGGGTGAACAAATTACAGCGGGGCAATTGACAAACACGGAGAAAGCAATACATGCATATACTATTCATCTTGACTCCTTTGAGACTTGATTGGGTAATTCAGGCTATCATCCGAACCCCCTCTAGTATTAAGTTGCAAGCAACAGATTATTGCTTTACGAACTGTGTGTAAAGTAAACAATACGATTGTTCTATGAACAAAGAATTGTTGTTTTCTCCCTAGTAGCAACAACACATCTAGTACCTTAGAGATTTCTGTCACTTCCCTAGATTACCAGAGGCATGAACCCACTATCGAGCATAAATACTAACTCTTGGAGTTGCTAGCATCTACTTGGCCAAGATAGCTACTAACAACGGAAAGCATGCAAGATCACAAATAGTAAAGACATGATAGAATCAATAATCAATCTGTAATAGCATCTCAATATCCATCGGATCCCCGCAAACACAACATGTATGAGTTACAAATAGATGATCTTGATCATGAACGGAGCTCACAAGATCTAAACATGAAAGCACAAAGGAGGAGAACCAGCCATCTAGCTACTACATGGATCCGTAGTCCAAGGATGAACTACTCACGCATCACACCGGACGCTTGCATGGTGATGAAGAAGGTCTCCAGGGTGAATTCCCTCTCCGTGGTGCCGGAAGAGCTTCAGATCCCTCCCGATCTAGGGATGGAGATGACTCGCCTGAACTCTTCGTGGATTTTTGATCGGGTCCTTAGGGTTTTCGTCCTGAGGGCAATATATAGGCGGAAGGAGAGGCTGAGGGGGTGCCGGGAGCGGCCACACCACCCCCTGGCGCGGGCCTGGCCTGGCCGCGCGACCAGGTGGTGTGGTGGCCCCCAGGCCCTTCTCCGTCTCGTATTCTGGCACTTGATCCCTTCCAGAAAAATAGGCACTTTGGCTTTTGTCCCATCCAATTCCGAGAATATTTATTTTCTGACTTTCCTGGAACCAAAAACAGCAGAAAACAGGCAGCTGGCACTATGGCTCTTGTTAATAGGTTAGTCCAAGAAATCATATGAAAAGTACTCCAAAGTTGGAACAAAACACAAGAAAGTGGATAAAACCAAGCATGAAACATCAAAAATTATAGATACATTTGCAATGTATCGTGGCTCAGTGTTGATGTAGAGCTCGTTGGGAACCCCAAGAGGAAGGTATGATGAGCACATCAACAAGTTTCCCTCAGTTTTGAAACCAAGGTTTAATCGAACCAGTAGGAGCAAGGAAACACCCAAAGGTGTTGCTAGCTGAGCCTTGGCAGGGCGCACTACCGGTGCTAGTAGAAACGTGGAGACCTGCACAACACAACCACAGAACTCTGTCCCCAACTTGCGATGAGGTTGTCAATCTCACCGTGTTTTGCTGAAAACAAAGGATTAAACGTATCGAATGGAAAGAAGTAATAGTTTGCAGAAAGTAAACACAAAGCGATAACAGTTTGTAGATTGTATGTAAAGAAAAGGACCGGGATCCATAGTTCACTAGAGGTGGCTCTCCTTAAGATAGATAACATGCTGGGTGAACAAATTATAGCGGGGCAATTGACAAACATCGAGAAAGCAATACATAAATATACTAATCATCTTGACTCCTTTGGAACTTGATTGGGCATTACAACATTATACATAGACCGCCATCCAACTGCATCTATGACTAATAATCCACCTTCATGTTATCATCCGAACCCTCCAAAGATTAAGTTGCAAGCAATGATTATTGCTTTACGAATTGCGTGTAAAGTAAACAATACGATTGTTCTATGAACAAAGGATTGTTGTTTTCTCCCTAGTAGCAACAACACATCTAGTACCTTAGAGATTTCTGTCACTTCCCCAGATTACCAGAGGCATGAACCCACAATCGAGCATAAATACTAACTCTTGGAGTTGCTAGCATCTACTTGGCCAAGATAGCTACTAACAACGGAAAGCATGCAAGATCACAAATAACAAAGACATGATAGAATCAATAATCAACCTGAACTAGCATCTCAATATCCATCGGATCCCCGCAAACACAACATGCAGAATTACAAATAGATGATCTTGATCATGAACGGAGCTCACAAGATCTAAACATGAAAGCACAAAGGAGGAGAACCATCCATCTAGCTACTACATGGATCCGTAGTCCAAGGATGAACTACTCACGCATCACACCGGAGGCTTGCATGATGATGAAGAAGGCCTCAAGGGTGAATTCCCCTCTCCGGCAGAGTGCCGAGAAGAGCTTCAGATCCCTCCTGATCTAGGGATGGAGATGACGACGTCTACAGACTCTTTCGTGGATTTTTGATCGGGTACTTAGGGTTTTCGTCTCGAGGGAATCTTATATGCGGAAGGAGAGGCCGAGGGGGTGATTGGGTCGGTCAGACCACCCCCTAGCGCGGGCCAGGCCTGGCCGCGCAGCCAAGTGGTGTGGCCGCCCCCAGCCCTTCTCCGTCTCGTATTCTGGCATCTGATGACTTCCGGAAAATAGGCACTTTGGCTTTTGTCCCGTCTAATTCCGAGAATATTCATTTTCTGACTTTCCTGGAACCAAAAACTACAGAAAACAGGCAGCTAGCACTGTGGCTCTTGTTAATAGGTTAGTCCAAGAAATCATATGAAAAGTACTCCAAAGTGTGGACAAAACACAAGAAAGTGGATAAAACCGAGCACGGAACATCAAAAATTATAGATACATTTGCAATGTATCAACAAACACTACTAGCTTAAAAGATTGCTATAATATGCTTAGGGAGTATCATAATTATGTTCCAATAAATTCTGAACCATCAAAGTGGCTCCCTACAGTAAAGATTGAGATAAACACTAAAACTTTTCAAGCCCGCTGTGATATCGTGTCTGAATTTTGTCTTATGCCCAAAGATATTTATGAATCTTTGAGTCTTTAGGGGCTTACTGAAGGAGGAAAAGAAATATCTCTTGCTAATAATGCTACCATATTACCTATTCGAATAGCTGAAGGAGTGTTTACAAAGATCCTTGGGAAAGTGATTTCTACTGATTATCTTGTTATTGAATGTGCAGGGAAAGGACAAATTACACTTGGAAGGTCCCTATTAGAACTCCTTGGAGCAATAATAGATGTGGGAAATGGGACCATGCACCTTTCTTCTCCACCAAACAATCATATTTTCCCCAAGGTTAAGAATAAAAGTAAGAGAGATAAGGGCAAGAAATTTGGTTTTAATGCTTCTTTATTTGAGAACACTTGATTCTTTTTCTTGCTTCTTATGCCTAACTTAAAGGCGTTAAAGAAAAGTACTTATTAGGAGATAACCCAGTAATAACCGCTCCTTATCCTTTTTATTTGCTTTTTGTGCCAAGAGTAACCTCTAATGAGAGAGAAGTAATGATTGGGATGCTGTTTCGAAACAGATTTTTGTGCTTCACCGTAAAAAATCGTGTAAAATCTCTGAACGTCTTTTTGAGGCGTGATTTTTTTTGCTTCTGACCCAGGTTGTTATCTAACTTTAGTTAGTTCAACACTTTTTGATTTGAGCAACAGAAGGTCTTCGAAAAAATTCGTCTTTACTTGCTGGTCTGTTTTAACAGATTTTTGCCATTTTCTGCATTTGCTTCTTATTGGTTCCTTTTTGAGTTCTTTTGGGGAATTGAGCTTTTTGAGGGAAGCGCTACAGTATCTAGTGTTCTAATGGAAGTTTATTTGGTGTTAGAACTGAACCTTAAGACTTATTTATCTTGAGTGCACTAATATTGCTAATAAAGATTGTGTGAAGTTTTGTATGAAGGAAAAATTTCAGGTGTATGGAAGGAATGAGTAATGAGACGAAGGATGGACTAAAGCTCAAGCTTGGGGATGCCACGCGTGTCACCCCAAGAAATATCCAAGAAGTACAAGCGTCAAAGCTTGGGGATGCCCAAGGCATCCCCTTCTTCATCAATAAAAATCCCAGGTTTCTTCCAAACGCTTCATTTTTATTGTTTCATGCAAAGTTGTGTTGTTCTTGGAGCGTCTTCCTTTTCGTTTTTGTTTTGGTTTTTCGTTTGCTTTTGTTTGCTTAGTTTTCTGAATAAATTGGTTGGACCCCCTCTTTCATACATTGGTTTTCAAATAGTTTGGTTTCGTTGGAAAAGAGTAGGAAAGTTCATGCTTATGTGGTAAAGAGAGCTTGTTTTTGACTGTGGCCTATGCTCTGTCATGCCATGCTTGATATTGTTTTGGCTTTATGCTTAGTATTATTTGCTATAGCATGACTTGTTATAAACAATTGAGATTGCTTAATGTGCCTTGGATGAATCATGCATTGTTTTAGCATATTAAAGCATAGTATAGTGCTATTCTCCTTTGATGCTTTATTTGGGTTGAGTTGGCGCATGCTCACACCATGTTATGACTATCTCAAGTCACCATAGCCTTTATGATCCTTTAGTTTTCAACTTGTAGTATCACTTTATGCTTTGATCAATGATGTTTTGTCGCTCTGCATGATTATGGCCATTATTGCTCTCTTAGTTTGTTGCTCCCAGTCTTTTGCTAGCCTCCACAACCAAGTATGAGTTCCACTCATGCATCCAACTCCTTAAACCAAGTTATTCCAAAGAGTCCACCATACCTACCCACTAGCTTATACTATTGAAAGTATATTAATGCTTTTGTTTACCTTCCAAATTAAACTTGTTATGAGAAAACTAGTGATTAAAGCTCTCACGAACTTGATGGCACACTTTACTTTTCTTTCCCTTAATAGACTTGAACCATTGTGTCGTATATGTTGTATATGCTTGCACTTATTTGTTGGGAATTAGCAGAACCATGCTGTCAGGGGGAACGCTTTTAACATTGCACTTGGTACTTGTACCTAGTTGATATCATGCTCTTTTGTATATGGATGTCGTCGGTGTGAAATGAAAGGGGAGCTTGTAAGTCCATGGAGTTATGTATATGTGTTAGAGAAACGCCGTCATTGGTCTAATCCATGCTGACATGGTGGAAACCTGCAGCGTAACCATAATGAGCTGTCTATGAAGCATTCTTCTTATAAAAAAAAGAGTCCTATATTGAGAAAAAAAAGAGAAAAAAAGATACTATGAAAAGAGGAAAGAGAGAAAAAAGCACCATATTCCCATGGTAAATAAGAAGAATGTTGAGATGCTCGTTGTCTGCTTTCCTTGTCATTTTGATATGGGGATTCTTCTGTATCATCGGGCAAGGGGTACCCCGTTGGCGGTTCTCAATGATACACATGTACTTACAATGACAAGAACTTACCGGTGACTAATTTGAGTAGCATGAGGAGCGGCCCTCGTATACAAGGGACATGAGATTTATGCATTATACTTCGTCAAGCATGTACACCATAGTTTGTTCACTTTAACCTTAATCACTTCAATATGCTTATGATAGGGGCAATGAGAGCTGAAAGCTATAAGTACTATAATTTTTGGAAGCTCTTTATGAGACTTGAATCCCTACTTCCTTTTACAAAAGGCCTTTCTTCCACCATTATATATTGAGTCTCCACCTTCTATCTTTATGCACCTACTTTGAGAGCATAGTGGCCATTCTTAGTTCTATGTGCATTGTCCCAAGACTAGTTGATTGATGCATAACTTGATATTGCTTGTTTTAAACTATTTGTATCTAGGCACTGATACATTGCAAATGTATCTATAATTTTTGATGTTCCATGCTTGGTTTTATCCACTTTCTTGTGTTTTGCCCACACTTTGGAGTACTTTTCATATGATTTCTTGGACTAACCTATTAACAAGAGCCACAGTGCCAGCTGCCTGTTTTCTGTTGTTTTTGGTTCCAGGAAAGTCCAAAAATGAATATTCTCAGAATTGGACAGGACAAAAGCCAAAGTGCCTATTTTTCCGGAAGTCATCAGATGCCAGAATACGAGACGGAGAGGATCCAGGGGGCCACCACACCACCTGGCCACGCGGGCCAGGCCTGGCCGCGCTAGGGGGTGGTGTGGCCAGCCCAGGCACCCCTTCGGCCTCTCCTTCAGCCTATAAGATGCCCCCGGGACGAAAACCCTAAGTACCCGATAAAAAATCCACGAAAGAGTCTGTAGCCACCGTCATCTCCATCCCTAGATCGGGAGGGATCTGAAGCTCTTCCCAAGACCTCACGGAGAGGGAATTCACCCTGGAGGCCTGATACATTGCAAATGTATCTATAATTTTTAATGTTCCATGCTTAGTTTTATCCACTTTCTTGTGTTTTGTTCCAAATTTGGAGTACTTTTCATATGATTTCTTGGACTAACCTATTAACAAGAGCCACAAAGGCTACCGCCTGCTTTTACGCTGTTTTTGGTTCCAGGAAAGTCGAAAATGAATATTCTCGAATTGGACGGGACAAAAGCCAAAGTGCCTATTTTTGAAGGATCAAGTGCGAATCACGAGACGGAGAGGCCAGGGGCACACCACCTGGCCGCGCAGCCTGGCTGGCGCCAAGGTGGTGTGGTGGCTCCGGCACCCCTCGCCTCCTTCCGCCTATAAGTTGCCCTCGGACGAAACCCTAAGCACCGATCAAAAATCCACGAAGAGTCTATAGCCACCGTCATCTCTATCCCTAGATCGGGAGGATCAAGCTCTTCCCGGCACTCACGGAGAGGGAATTCACCACGAGGCCTTCTTCATCACCATGCAAGCCTCCGGTATGATGCGTGAGTAGTTCATCCTTGGACTACGGATCCATGTAGTAGCTAGATGGCTGGTTCTCCTACTTTGTGCTTTTATGTTTAGATATTGTGAGCTCCGTTCATGATCAATATCATCTATTTGTAATCCATACATGTTGTGTTTGCGGGGATCCGATGGATATTGAGATGCTATTTTAGATTGATTATTGATTCTATCATGTCTTTGTTATTTGAGATCTTGCATGCTTTCCGTTGTTAGTAGGTATATTGGCCAAGTAGATGCTAGCAACTCCAAGAGTTAGTATTTATGCTCGATAGTGGTTTCATGCCTCTGGTAATCCGGGGAAGTGACAGAAATCTCTAAGGTACTAGATGTGCTGTTGCTACTAGGGAGAAAACAACGATCCTTTGTTCATAGAACAATTGTATTGTTTACTTTACACGCAGTTCGTAAAGCAATAATCTGTTGCTTGCAACTTAATACTGGAGGGGGTTCAGATGATAACCTGAAGGTGGATTATTAGTCATAGATGCAGTTGGATGGCGGTCTTGTTGGGTCCGCAGCATAGAAAACAAAAAATTCCTACGATGAGAACTATACGCCAAGATCTATCTACTAGATACAGAGCAACGGGTGGACATACATCCATGGAGAACTTACCCTCGAAGACAACGAGTTTTGTTAACGTGTAGGAACTCGTGGTTTATGTAGTCGTACGCTTGCCGATCTCAAGATCGTGTGGAAGTCCGAGCGCCGCAAATCAGCAGCGCATCTGTCCTCGCACACACGTTCAAGCCACCGGACAACCTCCACCTCCTCGCTCCAGCGATCCAAATGGAAGCAAAGAACTCCTTCCGCATTTAAATGCCATCGGGAACATGTATCTCGCTAATCCGAGACCATGGGGGAATAATTCTAGAGGGGGAGAGAGATCCTTCACAAGGAGGTGCGAGGATGAAGGAGGGAATGGGTGGCCTTTTATAGGAGGAGGGGGGGTGCCCCCTCTCTCCATGGCCGACGCATGGGGGGGTGACCCCTCACCTCCCCCATTCATGTGGTGGTAACCCCTCCACATTAAAATGCCTCTTCACATTCCCTTTTAAAGTCTCCACTTTAAATGCATTAAATTTCTCCAAATTTAATGCTCTCTCATTTAATAAAACTCTTTTTTATTAAATTTATTCAGAATTTTGTTAATTACTTTAATTAACAAACATTCACATATAGCCCCTTGAAATATTTCAATATCACATGTAGAACAACCTTCTACAATTTCACCCGAAATAATTTCTGGTTTCTATTGAAACAATTCCTGCGCTTTGCAATTCTTTCGTCTGAAACATATGTGCTCCAAAATGGTGTCCAGTAACTCTTACGTGTGCCACCCTACGGTTCGTGAATAATGCAGACATGATCAAGACCCTTCTCCGATCAATAATCAGCAGCGGGACCTGGAGATCTGTACTGACTCCTACACATTCAACGATGACTCCTGTGATCGTGAGAACCTTTAATGCTTGTAACTAAATCCCTTTGTCTCTCGATATATTACATGTCCGAGATTCGATCATCGTTATATCCATACCTAGTTTGATCTCGTTACCGACATGCACTCTTTTCTCGTTCCCGTGATATAACATTCTAGTGATCACATCACTTGCTTGCAAGCTATCCTAATGTGATATCACCGAGAGGGCCCAGAGTATATCTATCCGTCATATGGATTGACAAATTCCACTCTTGATCCAAGAGCCTCAACATAACACCTTCGTAGTATTGAACCCATCTTTATAGTCACCCTGTTACGGTGTGACGTTTGATGTTATCAAGATACTCTTCCAGTGTTAGCAATTAACATGATCTCATGGTCTAAGGATAAAGATTACTTCGTATGATGTTATAGCAATATAAACATAATGACTTGATCGTAATGCTATACTTCGGATGAATGTTCATCACATCATTTCACAAATGCTGTGGCCTTGTTATTAACAACATCCAATGTCCTTGATCAGGAAACCTTGATCATCTTGTTAATCAACAAGCTAGTCTATAAGAGAGGCATAACTAGGAACCCTTTTTGTTTATTAAACACACATGTATTGATGTTTCCTATCAATACAATTATAGCATGCAAAATAAACATCTATCATATACAAGGAATACATAATAACAACTTTATTATTGCCTCTCAGGGCATATTTCCTTCAGGTCTATGTATTATGTTGTAATGCCCAATCAAGTCTTAGAGGAGTCAAGATGATTAGTATATGCATGTATTGCTTTCTCGGTGTTTGTCAATTGCCCCGCTGTAATTTGTTCACCCAGCATGTTATCTATCTAAGGAGAGCCACCTCTAGTGAACTATGGATCCCGGTCCTTTACTTTACATACAATCTACAATCTTTTACTACTTTGTGTTTACTTTCTACAAACTTTTACTTCTTTCCATTCGATACGTTTAGTCCTTTGTTTTCTGCAAAACACGGTGAGATTGACAACCTCATCGCAAGTTGGGGACAAAGTTCTGTGGTTGTGTTGGGCAGGTCTCCACGTTGCTACTAGCACCGGTAGTGCGCCTTGCCAAAGCTCAGCTAGTAACACCTTTGGGGTGTTTCCTTGCTCCTACTTGTTCGATTAAACCTTGGTCTCATAACTGAGGGAAAACTTGCTGCCGTGCTCATCATACCTTCCTCTTGGGGTTACCAACGAGCTCTACATTAACCACGAGCCAGCAAGGCCTTCTTCATCACAATGCAAGCCTCCGGTGTGATACGTGAGTAGTTCATCCTTGGACTACGGATCCATGTAGTAGCTAGATGGCTGGTTCTCCTCCTTTGTGCATTCATGTTTAGATCTTGTGAGCTCCGTTCATGATCAAGATCATCTATTTGTAATTCTGCATGTTGTGTTTGCGGGGATCCGATGGATATTGAGATGCTATTTCAGATTGATTATTGATCCTATCATGTCTTCGTTATTTGTGATCTTGCATGCTTTCCGTTGTTAGTAGCTATCTTGGCCAAGTAGATGCTAGCAACTCCAAGAGTTAGTATTTATGCTCGATAGTGGGTTCATGCCTCCGTAACTGGGAAGTGACAGAAATCTCTAAGGTACTAGATGTGCTGTTGCTACTAGGGAGAAAACAACAATCCTTTGTTCATAGAACAATCGTATTTTTTACTTTACACGCAATTCGTAAAGCAATAATCTGTTGCTTGCAACTTAATACTAGAGGGGTTCGGATGATAACCTTAAGGTGGATTATTAGTCATATATGCAGTTGGATGGCGATCTATGTATAATGTTGTAATGCCCAATCAAGTCTCAAAGGAGTCAAGATGATTAGTATATGCATGTATTGCTTTCTCGATGTTTGTCAATTGCCCCGTTGTAATTTGTTCTCCCAGCATGTTATCTATCTAAGGAGAGCCACCTCTAGTGAACTATGGATCCCGGTCCTTTTCTTTTACATACAATCTACAAATTGTTTATTGCTTTGTGTTTACTTTCAGCAAACTATTACTTCTTTCCATTCGATACGTTTAATCCTTTGTTTTCAGCAAAACACGATGAGATTGACAACCTCATCGTAAGTTGGGGACAGAGTCCATGTTGCTACTAGCACCGGTAGTGCGCCCTGCCAAGGCTCAACTAGCAACACCTTTGGGGTGTTTCCTTTCTCCTACTGGTTCGATTAAACTTTGGTTTCATAACTGAGGGAAACTTGCTGCTGTGCTCATCATACCTTCCTCTTGGGGTTCCCAACGAGCTCTACATCAACACCGAGCCATCAGTCACTCTTATGAACTTTGAAGGTGTCCTATGCATTTATATTTGCTACTCTATGAGGGACAAGCTGAATACTATTATGCTATGTTTTCTTTATGTGAAACAAACAAACTTCTTGCAAAGCATTGTTATTCATGAATCTTTTGTTTGTGCCTTTTCATGTTGCATCATAGATTCTTTGTCTTATTGCTAGAACTTTGTCTTTCATGTTATGATTGAAGTACTATGATCTAGCTTTGAATGTTTTACAAATACTTTGATCAAGTCTTTGATGGTGCATGTCACCTCAAAAATTATTCTTTCTTTTTATCACTTACCTACTCGAGGATGAGCAGGAGTTAAGCTTGGGGATGTTAATACATTGCAAATGTATCTATAATTTTTGATGTTCCATGCTTGGTTTTATCCACTTTCTTGTGTTTTGTCCACACTTTGGAGTACTTTTCATATGATTTCTTGGACTAACCTATTAACAAGAGCCATAGTGCCAGCTGCCTGTTTTCTGCTGTTTTTGGTTCCAGGAAAGTCAGAAATTGAATATTCTCGGAATTGGACGGGACAAAAGCCAAAGTGCCTATTTTTCCGGAAGTCATCAGATGCCAGAATACGAGACAGAGAAGGGTTGGGGGCCGGCGACACCACCTGGCCGTGCGGCCAGGCCTGGCCCGCGCCAGGGGGTGGTCTGGCCGACCCCAGCACCCCCTCGGGCTCTCCTTCCGCCTATAAGATGCCCTCGAGACGAAAACCCTAAGTACCCGATCAAAAATCCATGAAAGAGTCTATAGCCGCCGTCATCTCCATCCCTAGATCGGGAGGGATCTGAAGCTCTTCTCGGCACCCTGTCGCAAAGGGGAATTCACCCTAGAGGCCTTCTTCATCACCATGCAAGCCTCCGATGTGATGCGTGAGTAGTTCATCCTTGGACTACGGATCCATGTAGTAGCTAGATGGCTGGTTCTCCTCCTTTGTGCTTTCATGTCTAGATCTTGTGAGCTCCGTTCATGATCAAGATCATCTATTTGTAATTCTGCATGTTGTGTTTGCGGGGATCCGATGGATATTGAGATGCTATTTCAGATTGATTATTTATTCTATCATGTATTTGTTATTTGTGATCTTGCATGCTTTCCGTTGTTAGTAGCTATCTTGGCCAAGTAGATGCTAGCAACTCCAAGAGTTAGTATTTATGCTCGATAGTGGGTTCATGCCTCTGGTAATCTGGGGAAGTGACAGAAATCTCTAAGGTCCTAGATGTGCTGTTGCTACTAGGGAGAAAACAACAATCCTTTGTTCATAGAACAATCGTATTGTTTACTTTACACGCAATTCGTAAAGCAATAATCTGTTGCTTGCAACTTAATACTGTAGGGGGTTCAGATGATAACCTGAAGGTGGATTATTAGTCATATATGCAGTTGGATGGTGGTCTATGTATAATGTTGTAATTCCCAATTGAATCTCAAAGGAGTTAATATGATTAGTATATGCATGTATTGCTTTCTCGATGTTTGTTAATTGCCCTGCTGTAATTTGTTCACCCAACATGTTATATATCTTAAGGAGAGCCACCTCTAGTGAACTATGGATCCCGGTCTTTTCTTTTACATACAATCTACAAACTGTTTACTGCTTTGTGTTTACTTTCTGCAAACTTTTACTTCTTTCCATTCGATACGTTTAATCCTTTGTTTTCAGCAAAACACAGTGAGATTGACAACCTCATCGCAAGTTGGGGACAGAGTTCTGTGGTTGTGTTGTGCAGGTCTCCATGTTGCTACTAGCCGGTAGTGCATCGCCAAGGCTCAGCTAGCAACACCTTTGGGGTGTTTCCTTGCTCCTACTGGTTCGATTAAACCTTGGTTTCATAACTGAGGGAAACTTGCTACTGTGCTCATCATACCTTTCTCTTGGGGTTCCCAACAAGCTCTACATCAACACCGAGCCATCCGGGCATTGATGATCATGTTATTGCATCCTCTATGTATTTTGGATATTGGTGGCATAGTGGGATGACGTGGCTCGGACTAACTTTACATGTCCTCGCACATGAGACCCGTTCCACGCTTGACATACAACTAGTTTTGCATAAGTGGCTAGCGGGTGTCTGTCTCTCCTACTATAGTCAATATCTGATTTACAACGAGTTGCTAATAGTTTGATTATCATTGTTGTGGTTCCGTGTTTGTAGGTATGAACGATTCTATCTTCGAAAGCCCTAAGCCACGTTAAACTTGCAATTGCTAAATTAGAGGCCTCTAGTTTAGATTGTTGCTGGGCAAATGTCATGATATGATAATGTTATAATTTGTAGTATGGATTGATACTCTTGGAAATTATAAAATACCAAAGTGTAATTTCCATAGACCTTGGCCTTACACATGTTGGAATGATAAAGATCATACCACAATGCACAAGATAGTGATCAAGTGCAAGAACCATATCATATCACTTTTTGCATATGATGTTAGTTTGCATCTTATATTGCTTGTATGGTGCTTTAGTAGCATTATAAGATGATCCCTCATTTAAATATTAAGATAAAAATGTGTTATTCCTTAGTATGCACTGTTAAGAAAGTTCGTCGTTTTGAGACACCATGTGATGATCGGGTGTGATAGACTCTATGTTCACATATAAGGGGTGTAAGACAGTTTTATACATGCAAGGACTAGGTTCTTACTTGACGAGCCTAGCATGTACAGACATGGCCTTGGAACATGAAGCGAAAGGTAAATCATGATTCATATGGTTGATATGATGACCATCTAAATGCCCGCCTTTGAAACTACACCAACTCACGTGATGATCGGTCTTGGTGTGGTGGATTTAGTTCATGTAATCGCTAAAAAGCCACGAGGGATGTTGTTTTTGAGTGGAAGTTTATGTAGTAATATGATTAGAGTTGAACTCAATTTATCATAAACTAAAATCAAAGTGAATTTGCATAATTTGTTATAGTCATTGGCATCGGTTTATTGCCTTATGCTTAGTTGTAATTGAGATAATAGAACTATGTAATTCTGGATATTTACTTTACAAACTGGTATCGTATTGTTTTGAGTGTCAATCTAAAGTTTAAAAGTCCTATTGCAAACTTTTAGCAAATTCCATTTACTCCATGAAGTTTAATAAGTAGTATTAAATCAAGAGTAACAATTCCAGCGTTAGTATCTAAATATCATGTCTACCTCCATGATTCTTGATATTCAAAAGTTACTTTAATATCGAGGTTATCTAGGAGCTGAAAGAATTGTTTCAAAAACCGTCATGTGTGGAAGATATTGTGATATCTGAAACAATGTTTATGGTCACAATATGATAGAGTATAATTTGGCAAAATACATGTTCTCATATTGTATGAGAATTTGCAAAGGTTGGAGACGCTAGGCGTCCTAATCTCCCAAAAAGGTTATGGGAATTGACATTATACTCGCGATTCGTCCTTATAGGCTATAGTAGCTTGATTATGAAAGTTGTCATGATAAGGATGAATAGAAGATGTAGGTAAAATGTTTACTACACTAAAAGAATACTAAAGAATGGGTTTTGAAAGAATAGTAAATATTTGATGATGGTGATCCACTTCAAAGTGCAATTCCAAAGGTATTAGTATTTGACTATACAAGCTTTGGAATATGTGTCATGTGTATGGTGCCACTATTGATGCTGATAGATTCTTTTAAAAGAAAGGAAATGCTAAAAGAGAATCTGGAAAATATTTGGTAGAAAAGAAAAGGACTAGAAATGTCTAGTTTAAGTATATAGATGATATGCATGTTATGTTTGTATTCTTTGCTTGTTAAACAATGTGGTTCTTAGGTATTGGATACCGAATTGGTTAGTGTTAAATGTTATACAGAACAACACAATTCATGAACTACAATATCCCAAGTAACTAGCAAAGTAATATGTGATGATGTTTCAAAAACAAATAAAGTGTTATTGTGTTTCTCATTGACATCAAAACTTGCCTTCAAGATTTATTTTAATAATTTTTATTTTGTTCCAGTATTATGAGAACAATGGTTGTTCAAATAATTACCGTATTCCATAGAAGATGGATGAACTTTTACAAGTCTAGTTGGAGAAATCATGTCCATAAAAAATAATGCTAAAATGTCGCAAGACAAATGATTGAAAGATCACTTACGAAGTGACATCACCGTTTAAATTATATTGGAAAGAAAACATGAAGAAACTTCATGTTGATGGATTTTAGGAGTCTTTGATTTTGATCAACTGACGCTTGTGAGACTTTTCTAGAGATAATTGAAACTCCGTTCATAGGCCAAAGAGGAACAGATGACTAACTTATTGGAAATTGTACACGTTGATGTATATAGTCCATTATGTGTAGCCATGTGCGATTGATCTTTTAACTTCATATACTTTCTCCGGGAATTTGAGTGAATATATGTGTATATTTACTTAATAAAAGAGAAGTATGAGACATTTGAAAAATGTTCAAAGGTTTTTAAGATGAAGTGGAAAATCATTGTAACAATAAAATGAAGAATTTATGATTAGATCATAAAGGAATATATTTGATTTACATGTTTAGCAAAACACCTAAGATTTGAGAAATTGTTTCATGGATTTTTGACCATAAGAGTATGGAGTGTTCGAGAGATGAAATCAAACCTTGTTTGACATGGTAAGTGTAGGGGATCGGTGCGGAAAACAAAAATTTCCCTACGTTGAAACCCCAGAAACTAGCATAGGATCTATCTATGTAGTAATGCGGTAACGGCCGGAGCGTAGAGAATACATAGCCTTGTGCATCAGATGCTGTTAACGCCTTGAGGAACGTGGTTGATGTAGTCGTACTCGTAGCCGACCTCAAGGTCGCGAAGCTCCTCGCAGGTCATCCCTTGCTCCTTCTTGATCTTCATCATCTTCATCGTGGAACAACCCATGATCTTGAAACCCAGATCATCTTCGTGACCAATGAACTAGTATGAATAGAGGCTACTAGGGACTTGTTTGTTTCATACCACACCTGTACCAATGTTTCTACTTGGCACAGTTATAGCACAATATGAAACTATTATAAACTAATTGAGATATGACAATAAAAACCTATTTATTATTTGCCTCTAGGGCATATCTCCTTCAGTCTCCCACTTGCACTAGAGTACAAATAAACTAGCTTGCATTTTACTCATATAAACCATATACCATATGCGTTTACAGATCATGCATGCTCATGGGAAACGTCATGTCCATGTTCTGTTTTACCAGATCATTATGTCTTTTGCAAATCGTTAATGTCTTCCTAATTTTGACATTTACTCCATTATCGTATAATGGGTCGAAGCATTTGTTTGGCAACAAAGTGAGACTTTTGTTTCTAGTGTTTATGATGACGGTCGTTTTCACCGTTGTCATCTAAACTTCGAAACACACTTTGCTATCCTTTGTGTATATACTATAGTCATGGAAGCAGAACGAGGCCGGATTCCAGGAGCTTACAGTGACGTTAGATTAACCTCGAGGGCTTTCTCATGGGCACTGGGCCCTGGGACACATCATTCTACGTTAAAAGCGAACTAGCCCCGCCATAACATTATACATCACATCAGATGGAGCCTTTATACTTCTATATCTATGTAGATCCTAGTGCATGAAATGCAATCATGCCACTTACATTGCTTCTTGCCAACTTAATTTTGGTTCAGTGATCAACTCAGGAATCACTTAAAGACACGTTCTTATAGTTAAGACTTTGTCCTACCAACCAGAACCTCGGGTCACATTATGTCGAGTATACAACATGGTTGTATGGAAGAACCTATGACTGAGGCATAGGAGATTTAACGCATCTCTTTCTTTCAACCATAGTTGCAATACTAACTCAATGCCTCATACAGTATGAACTTCTTTCTTACCTTGTTCTATTCTGAACTACTTCAGAATCTTGACTCAGGACATTCTGAACATGTTTCAGAATCAAGTCCAGGAAGCATTCGACATTCAGTGTTTATTAAACTCACCAATATATCTTGATAGATTTTATTGTTTAATAACTTCAACTTCACCCTAACTTAAACACCAATCACATCATTCACATATGTCGTCCACATATCACAAAATGATTTCACGCTCCCACTCAAATACGACGTTCATGTTTGAGATCCAAGGATTTCACTTAGCTCCCTCTCAAAATATGTCAGCAACATATTATGAATTAGCCAAGCTGATTTGCTCCCACTCAAATCTAGGTCCTCTCGATAATCTTGGACATTCCAAAATTCCTTTGATCATCATCAAATCGAGAATTCCACTAATGAGATTTCAATGACCATTGATTTCTCGTACTTAGGTCCATCACGCTTCTTTGTATTTCGTAGGTATGTCTTGTTCAAAACATTACAAGTGAATCAATAATATAATTCCACAAACTTGTAGAATATATAGTTGAATCCTACTTCCTTTAGTAAAAGTATTCACTTGAAACTTTATGATCATTATCATTAGTTTCTCCTCTATTTGCAGAGTTTGGATTCACGAAACAAATTCCGCTGCGCCACTCTGATTTGGAGGTAAGGTCAAATACCTTGTTTCGATCTTTTACTTTCTTCCATCTTCCATCTGTATCTTCATCAAGACACGTCAACTTTGGAAAACAACAGGTTTGCCCCTTTTTGTGGAAGATGCATTCATAGCTTCCTAAGAATGCTCTACAAAGACTTATTTATTCGCGACGACTTCGACTTATCGAAATCTCCAGAAACTCAAACATGCCATAACACTTATGGTGTTGTTTCCACGAATCTTTTAGATGTTCCTTTGTATTTCAAATGAGTGTTTGCTTATTCTGATCTTTAACTCTAAACAACAACTATAACCCCGATAAGAGATAATATTATACCATATGTATCTAATACATATTGATTATGATGTTTTAGACATTTCAAACATAGTTTGAATTCATCCAATTATCATAATTTGTGAAACATCTTTCACAAGTACTTTTATGCTAAACTTAACTTGAATACTTTAGTCATGTCGATCAAATCGAAGAGACTTGTTAATTCAATATCCTCTTTAGTTATGAACTCATTTGAACAATTCAAATCATTTCAAACTTATGTTTCATTAAGTAAATACACTTATTCACTTAAGTCCACAATTAATTAATGATTTCCACTATTTGTTGAAAATGTGATACATCACTATGTATAAGATTCAACATTTCTTCGCATATCATCGTTTTACGAGAATGCGGAGTTTTAGACATTCTGCCCGAGAGGCATGGTTTTGCAAAGTCTCTAGATTGAGCATCTAGGACCCCGATCTTTCATAAAGAACCTCTAATAACCAAAATGACTTAAACTGTAGTGTCTTTTCATTATTAAGCTTTGGATACCTTTTAGCATTCTAATCCTTTATAAATGTTTAAACTATTATCATTAACCTAGTGATGAGAATAACTTGTTTGTAATCGTAATGTGACCATAAGGTATTGTTCATAAGAATAATACAAACTGGTTTGTAATTTGTTCATATGAATAATCGTCTCGCCAAAAGCAAGACACACAAACAAGGATTACAAATTATATTCAAGTCCACTAATCCCAATGATAAACTTTGAGGGAAGAGGTGATGTCGGCCATCAACTGTTTTGTTTGCCGTCATCAAGTCACGTTGCCTCAAATCTAGCAATTCTCAAGCAGATCCTCCTGTTTTCTCAAAATGGGACATGTATCAAATACTTTGCAATTTGCAACAAGTTTTGCAAGAACCACATTTATAATTTTGTATATTTAACATATACCTTTTTCATCCAAGACCTCCATTTGCAATCAAGCCCTTCTAAGAGTTCTCAACTCCAATGCAAGATCGCTAAGTGTTTTTTTTCAAACATTCCGGAGTCATCTAATTATCTCCTAATGGTTATTGTATCAAGAAGAAAAGATCACCTTTTACGAGGATATCCCTCAGGCGTGGGTATTAATCTATGAAGTTGGACCCTTTCACTAAGTTCCATATAAGCAATATATTCCCATGGTCGCAAAGGACCTCAATGGGATAGGCTAAGATCTAATAAGATATTTGCAAATAGACATCTAGACTAAGTTTATAATAAGAAATCAATTTATAATTGGTCTCCACTAAAACAGTCATCCCCTGGATGATTTTAGTGATCGCATGATCCCTATCCTCTACACCTCCCCCGATCGTCATGGCCATCAGTGCAGTATCAAAGGTAGACGTTCAATAATGCCAATCACATCATCCATGTGACTCATGCTCGATCTTTCGATCTCTTGTGTTCCGAGGCCACGCTTCTCTAGCGTGCTAGGCTAGCCAAATCTAACTTGTGTGTATTCGCTGTGCAACATGGCTTACACCCACTGTATGTGAACATAGATATGTCTGACACCCAGGCCTGTAACCCTGGATCGCCTCATACCGAAGAACTTTCTTGGTGGTGCACACACAAGGGGAACATGGAACATTGGAATTAAATAGGGATTATCTTATTTCCTACCGTTGAGTATCTAAATACTAGCACACAATAAGATGTAAAAGAGGTATCAACATCATATGTATAATGTGATATGATATGGTCTTTCTTCTTGCGTCTTGATCTCCATCGAGCGCTCCGGCATGATCTCCATCTTGCCCTTGGTTTGACGCCAAGTCCACGATGCACCCACCAGGTCGTCCATCGGAACGATGACTATCACTATACTACTTAGCAACAGAACAGTAATCTACTTTACCTTCGTAACGACCAATGCCATATCATAATCACATGCCCCCTGCAAAATAAAGTTAGACGCCTCTACTTTATCTATTGCAAGTTTTACGTGGTTGTTAGGGATTTCGCACTAGAACCGTTTATAAACTACGGACTTTCCAACCACAACATGGATCCGACAGTTGTCTCTATTACACCCCTTTCGGGGCCCTCTGTTGTAAGTGCTATATCAACTATTGAATGAGAGACAAACACCCACTAGCCACTTATATGGTACAAGCCATATGTTGAGCGTGGAACCAGTCTCGCGTACGAATACGCGTAAGGTCGGTCCGGGCCGCTTCATCAAACAATACCGCGATATAAACAAGTACACGTTAGATGGTAACAACTAAGGGATCAATGCCCGCACAATACTTGTGCGTACTGGCCGTACAACACTCCTACGCTTAGATCGGATCTGATACCACTGTAGGGGATCGATGCGGAAAACAAAAATTTCCCTACGTTGAAACCCCAGAAACTAGCCTAGGATCTATCTATGTAGTAATGCGGTAACGGCCGGAGCATAGAGAATACATACCCTTGTAGACCGCACGCGGTTAACGTTCCGCGGGGAACATGGTTGATGTAGTCGTAGTCCTAGCCGACCTCAAGGTCGCGAAGCTCCTCGCAGGTCACCCCTTGCTCCTTCTTGATCTTCATCATGCAACAGCTCTGGCTCACGACATTCAAGCGCCCCAAGTGTTGCGCCTCGTGTCTTCGTACACATCCGGTGCACGATGAGACCTCCGGCTCCCCGATCCCACCGGGAGTGCGGAAGTGATATCCGGCTAGGAATCCCTGCAGCGCAACGGCGTACTACAGGTGTGCCTCGATCGCACAGCCCAAACTTGAGGCCATGGTCACGAGGTATAGAGAGAGGGAGGAGGAGAAAGTCAACCAAAGGACTTCTCAAGTTGTGTGTTTAATCCCACCCATGGGCACCCCTTTATATAGGCAGAGGGGGTGTGCCCTCCCCATCAGGTTAGCCATGTGGGACTAATACTAAAAGAAAAAGGCAGCAGATTTTCGGACTACCAAATGGGCCAAAAGTACTCAGCCCAATTAGCAAATAGAAAATAAACAAATAAAAAGAAAAGGAAAAGAAGAATGCCAGCCGGGTGGGCTGCCTGCTGACCAATGCCATCTTGTCGCCAGCCAGGTGGGCCCACCTTCCCCACGAGGCCCAGCCAGCGCGCAGTGGTAGCCGCCCCTCTTCCCCACAGTGGCGGTGGGTACAGCTTGCCTGGTGGCAAGACTTATCTGCCGCCCACGTGGGCTGTTCCTTTTATCTTTTTCTGCAGATTTTATCTTTAGGCCTTTTCCCTCTAGGGATTTGGCCTAATATAAAATTTGCCTTTGTAAATCTTTATTTAAGTATTACTTAGAATATATTAATTCATAATTAACATATAATAAATATATATTCAATTTCCTATTTATTCGAAAACACTTTTCCGGACTTTTCCTTTATTCTTTCTCCGAACAACTTCGGATCTCTCCGCGGAATGATTCCGGCTTTCTCTCTTTCTCTACTATGATTCCGTCTTACGGATAATCGCTCTCATCGTACCCTTAAGTGTATCCTCTCACGGCTCGGGAATGCTCTAAACATGATCTGTATCAATGATCAATAGAGGGACCAGGGATATCCATGTGACCCCTATGCATTCCTGATGACAATGTCGTTTGAACCGTCGAAATGTAGCATCCTCTTCCTTTTGTTTCTTGATACAACTTGTCCGAGATCCGATCACTGGTATCCTATACCTTGTTTAATCTCGTTCACAACAAGTTCTGTTTTCTTGTTACCGTGATATTACATCCCCGTGACCTAGTCACATGTTGCAACATTTATGGATGTAATCTCACCAAGCCGGCCGTATGTATCTTTACTCGTCATGTGGGTGAACAAATCCCGGTCTTGCAGTCACATGTCATCTACTGTTCCTTCGAAATACCCAACATACACCTTTATGGCCACCATATTACCAGATGACGGTTGATGCAGTCTAAGCAGCCTAGGGAAACAGTGAGTAATATGAGCTCACGGTCTAAGAAGAAGGAGTCTAGGTATAGCTGTTGCAACAATGAACTAGATGACTTGATCGTGTTGCAATCCTTCGAGGAATGTCCAATCACATCATTCTCCAATGGTATGATCTCGTTGTCAGTCGGCATAAATGCCCATGATCTTGAAACCCAGATCATCTTCGTGACCAACGAACTAGTATGAATAGAGGCTACTAGGGACTTGTTTGTTTCATACCACACCTGTACCAATGTTTCTACTTGGCACAGTTATAGCACAATATGAAACTATTATAAACTAATTGAGATATGATAATAAAAACCTATTTATTATTTGCCTCCAGGGCATATCTCCTTCAGTAAGATCAAAGGTGTCATTTATAAAACTGCAATGATATTTTAAGGATTAAAGCTTTAGAGACTGCCGCTTTTACACTGAAAAGAGCACCATCGTGGTCCGTTGAAATGAAACCATATGAGTTATGGTTGGGGTTAAAACCTGAGTTGTATTTTCTTAAATTTTGGTATGCTAGGCATAAGTAAAACGTTTACAACCAAAGTCGGATAAGCACATCTTTGTAGGTTATCACAAGTAATAGTTTGGTATTCCTCCATAACACTAAAGACAAAAGAGTTTGTCGCTTAGAATGTCAAGTTTCTTAAGAAGGATTTTTTCGCAAAAGCTAAGTGGGAGGACAATAGAACTTTGAGTAGGTTGATGAACCTACGCGACATGTGCTAAGCAGCGCAACGCCGGAAAGTGTCCCGGAGGCGTCTAAAATGCTCATGGCTCACGTGACTGCAAAGGTTGTGATCTCGGAGATTAGTGTTCCTATTGAACCGTATGGGTCGAGTAAGAATCAAATATTGCGTTCGTCCTGCTTGATATCACGCCGGGCGGCGGAGGAGATAGCCGTCAATGGCGGCGACGGCTGGTTGCGTATGCTCTTCGCGGGATATGGAAGGCGAGGGTTTGGGGGAGGAGTGTCTTTGTGCCACTAGCTACAGGCCCGACTGAACAAGTGGCCGGACATGCGAGGCAGCGCACGCTGTCCGGGCCGACCCAGTGGTCACGCAAATTAGGTGCACGGATGGGTCGAGCCGGACATGTCGGGATAGATGGGTCGTGCCGCTGCGGCGCCGCGCACGACGCGCTCGTCTGCACGAACGGGTTCGGACGCGCCAGGACGGGTTGGGTCGACCCGGTGGAGATGCCCTAAGTTGGGTTATCTAGTTTCTATAGTACCTTTCTTTGTCATCGATTTTGGAAGGTCTTAGGACATTGTACTCCCTCCGTTCAGAAATATAAATATAAAACGTTTTAGCTTTGTGGATCGAATGTATCTAGACGTTTTTTTAGTGTATAGGTTCACTAAAAAGCGTCTAGATACTTTCATTTCGCAAAGCTAAAAAGTCTTATATTTCTGAACAGAGGAAGTACAATGCAAGGTGTTTAGAAGAGTGCTTACAAAATAAATCAACCATTGTTAAGCATTGTTTCTTATTTCTGTAGAAGAAATGTCTAGTTAGCCATCTACGTAGTAACTTTCTTTGTGATCGATTTTGTAAGAATATCTTAGGACATTGTACTCCCTTCGTTCAGAAATATAAGACATTTTAGCTTTGTGAAATGAATGTATCTAAACGTCTTTTAGTGTATAGGTTCACTCGATCCACAAAGCTAGAACGTTTTGTATTTCTGAACGGATGGAGTACAATGGAAGGTCCTTAGAGGAGTGCCTAAAAAATAAATCAACCATTTTGTTAAGCATTGGTTCTTATTTCTATCTATAGAAGAGATGTCTATCTAGTATAAATAAGCATCGGTGTTTAAATAAAAAACGATTTATTTTTCTAAATACATTTTTCTAAATACCGTCCTAAGCATATTGCGTTGTACATGCTCTTAGAACCTTGTTTTAATCAAATTTGAAAAGTTCAATTAATAAACTCACTGTATCTTCATCTTAATTCCTCGAGAACTCAAATATATGTTCTTTGTGCACGCCAAATTCTTGCTTTTTATGGTCTTCTAGAAAACCGAAGCTTCTAATTACGTGTTTTCATATTCCTAAGTTTTTCTAATTCGCGTAATCCAAAACAGGCCTTCTTTGTGGATAGCTGTATGCAACTTTTACGAGGATAACTATTTGTAAGGCCGAGAATCTCTACTTATCTAAAAAGAATATTGGTGTTCCATTTTTTGCCAATACGTCACTCCCTTCATCCCTCTGTCGCTCGCTCCCTCCCCGCAAGGGAAAAATGCACTAACATATTTTCCCCTTCTCCTCATCCTGATTTCTCCTTTTCTTTCTTGAGTGCCAGAGGCTAGGGTTCCATTCTACCAGGACATCACCTATCACCAATCTCTTCCGTGGCCTCCACTGGCGATGGCGTCGATGGCGCAACTGCAGCTCGAGACGCGGTGGAGACGGAGTAGGCAGCCGATGAGCAGGAGTCCTAGGTGGTCCCGGCGAGGCGATGGTAGGATTTGCTGAGGCTGCGGAAGTAGCAGGCATTATCGATTGTCGTCCGTCGGAGACTACCAAGCCATTGTGTCGCCTCATCCGCCGTGGGCTAGAGCTACTATAGTAGATGTTGTTGCTCAGCCTCCCGCTCCTCCACCTTCCTAGAGAGCCTGAGAAATTTGAGAAGCCCGCACAGACACTAGCACCACGAGCTGCTGCCCAAGATCAGGTTGATGGCGGTGTAGGTGCTCCTGCCCCCGCCCCTCCTCGCCACTCGATCTGAGGTATCGAATCACCTGCTCTCATCGGATCCCTCTCTTTGAATCTTCAATGTATGATCCTATCATTCTGTGCGATGGATATCCCATGCTTTCGGTTTAATATCCGTGGATTTAGAACGTGTGGCTATCGGAATTGTGCCTACTTACTTTTGTCGTTCGTTAATTCCGTGGTAATGTCGGCCATTTTACGTTTGCTGATAATAGAATTGCAAATTGATTATTTGTTTTTCATTTCCGTAGGAAAGGGAAGATGTACATATTTGACAAGAACGGTCATGTTGAACCAGATTTGACATCCTAATTTTTTCCCTTATGGGTGCAATGGTGGCGACAATGAAGGTGGAAAGAACATTGTGAGCGATATGTCGTGTGTGTGGCACACTCTGGATTTTGCCGATGGTAAGATCGAGGAGGATATGTTCGCCATCCGCTTTGGTTACATCGAGGCGAGCAGTGAGCACCCTATCATCTCTGCAGCTTTCGTGTTTTAGTTTTATGTGCATTATACTAATGCATTGGTCGGCTATCAGGCCATGGAACAATAATAAATTGCATGATCACTAGCAAAGTTTGTTGTGGGAAATTGGGTTTGATTAGTAAAGGAGTAGTACTTTAGGATGATGTGGTGTGTTATATACACCTATAACTTTAAATAAAGGTCACATCAAAACTGCACGAGGCTATTATGTCATAAACTGCCAGCTTGGTGATGTTCCCGTATCAATCAATCATGGACATAGTTCATGACATTGTTTTAGATTTACTTGACCAATTCAGTCAATAATGTATAGCACTGACATCTTGCTGCATTTCACTTCTGTAGTATATTTTCTTATTTGTTTGCCATTCTAGCTTAGTGGTTTTGAGACGGTCAGAGGTTGTGCTGCATTTCAAGTGATCATAGTTTGTGAATTCACCTTAAGCAAAAAGGATTTAGAATCTAAATAAAACTATGCTATTTTTTATTGTAAAAATTGGGATCAATTTCAAGAACTTAGACAATACAAGAAGCCCCTGAACTGATGACTGGGTGCTGCTTGGATCACTAAATTTGGAAATTAAGTTTGATGGTAAATAAGGTCATTTCAGTTTTTTAAATAGCAGAATGTCCATGGTGTCAGTAGAAATATTACAAATATTATTGGAAATATGCCCTAGAGGCAATAATAAAGTGGTTATTATTCATATTTCCTTGTTCATGATTAATGTTTATCCTCTATGCTATAATTATAATGATTGAATCATAATACATGTGTAGATCTATAAACAACATAGTGTCCCTAGTGAGCCTCGACTTAACTAGCTCATTGATTATATGATGGTTAAGGATTTCTAACCATGAATGTGATGTTGATTAATAATGATATCATATTATTGGGAGAATAATGTGATGGATAGACCCAATAATAATCATAGCTTATGATCTCATTTACTTTGATTGATATCGTTTTATGTATACGTCAAGTATTGTTTTCTTAGACCATGAGGTTGTGTAAATTCCTAGCATCGGAGGAATACTTTGTGGACATCAAAAATCACTTCGTAGCTGAGTGATTATAAAGATGGCTTTCAGGTATCTCTAATGGTGCTTGTTGGATTACACGAATCAAGAGTGGAATTTGTTCCTCCGTCTGACAGATATCTCCGGGCCCTCTCGGTAGTATAGTATCCTAGAGCTTGCAAGCATGTGACTAATGGGTTTGATCACGGGGATCCTATACCATGGTACGAGTAAACAGAGTTGCCGGTAACGAGATTGAACTAGGTATGTCGATACCGATGATCGAATCTCAGGCAAGTAATATATTATGAGACAAAGAGAATCAAATACTTGATTGATTGAATCCTCGACATTGTGGTTCAACCAATAAAATAACTTCGTTGAATATGTAGGAACCACAATGGATATCCTCGGTCCCGCTAATGGTTATTGATTGGAGACGTGTCTCAATTATGTTTGCATGTTCTCGAACAAGTAGGGTCACACGCTTAACGCTTCAGTGTCTCTAGTTTTCGTTGAGATTATAGATGGCGTGATCAAGTGTTGATTTGGAGTCTCAGATGAAATCCCTGATATCACGAGGAGCTTCGGAATGGTTTGAACGTAAATAAAAGTATATGGCAAGTTTATTTTAGAATTTCGTGAAAAGTTCAGAATATTTCTATGAGACAAGAATGATCTAGAAGGTTCTCGGGGGTCCACATGTGGCGTCCATCTGCGAGGTGTGGGACAACATGGCTTGAGAAGGGGCACCCCGACCCTAGTGGGCCAGGGAGCCACTTCCTCCCAAGGCCCATGCGGCCAAGGGTTGGAAACCCTAAAGGGGCATGTGGGGGAGGGTTTTCCCCTCCCTCTTGAGCCGCCCCCACCCCATCTACTTGGAGGGGGACCAAGGCAGGGGATGCCCCCATGCCTACAAAAGAGAGGGGAGGGGGCTGAGGCGTATCCACCTTCAGCTCTAGTCGCTGCCTCCCCCTCTCTCCAAATACACTCCCTCCTCGTCCGCAAAGACGCACAACGAAGCCATGATGTTTTCTTCTCCACCATAGTTGGCACTACCATTGTGTTGCCGGAATATCGCAGAGATCTTCTCTCTTGCTTGCGGGATCAAGGAGGAGCAGACGCCACCAAGCCGGAATGTGTGGATACCGCGAAGGTGCTGCTGGATCACAGTACTCCATCGGTTTGAAGTGACGCAAGTGAATGGCTACATCATCCACGACCTATATATCATTAACCGCTCGTGTTCTTCGAGGGTACATAGATTAGTATGAATAGAGGCTACTAGGGACTTGTTTGTTTCATACCACACCTGTACCAATGTTTCTACTTGGCACAGTTATAGCACAATATAAAACTATTATAAACTAATTGAGATATGATAATAAAAACCTATTTATTATTTGCCTCTAGAGCATATCTCCTTCAGTAAGATCAAAGGTGTCATTTATAAAACTGCAATGATATTTTAAGGATTAAAGCTTTAGAGACTGCCGCTTTTACACTGAAAAGAGCACCATCGTGGTCCGTTGAAATGAAACCATATGAGTTATGGTTGGGGTTAAAACCTGAGTTGTATTTTCTTAAATTTTGGTATGCTAGGCATAAGTAAAACTTTTACAACCAAAGTCGGATAAGCACATCTTTGTAGGTTATCACAAGTAATAGTTGGGTATTCCTCCATAACACTAAAGACAAAAGAGTTTGTCACTTAGAATGTCAAGTTTCTTAAGAAGGATTTTTTCGCAAAAGCTAAGTGGGAGGACAATAGAACTTTGAGTAGGTTGATGAACCTACGCGACATGTGCTAAGCAGCGCAACGTCGGAAAGTGTCCCGGAGTCGTCTAAAATGCTCATGGCTCACGTGACTGCAAAGGTTGTGATCTCAGAGATTAGTGTTCCTATTGAACCGTATGGGTCGAGTAAGAATCAAATATTGAGATTTGATAAACAAGTCATTATTGTTTTGACAATGATGAACTGATTGCATGCAAAGAAGCGATGATGGGCCCTAACTCCATAAAATGACTAGAAGTCATAAAATCCATGATAGTTTCTATACATGAGAAATCAAGTTTAAGAACTTGGAAGACCCTCCAAAAAGGCATGAAGCCTATCAGTCGTATTTGGATCTATATAGAAATAGACATGGATGTTTGACATCTATGAAATAGTCGACATGTCGGAAAATAGTTTGCGACAATGTTCAAGGAGTTGACTACAACAAGATTTGATCTTTCGTAGCGATATTTAGTCTTGACAGATTAATGTAGCAACCACTATATATAATTTGGTATATGGTAGTTGAACAAACAAAACAAAGTTCTTTTAATAGAATGGTTACCTAGGACGTGTACATGACACAGTCTGAAGGGTTTTGTAGATTCAAAGGATGCTAAAAGGGCATGCAAACTTCGATGGTTGAAGTGAGTATAGCGGAGTTGGAATCTTCACCATGATGAAAATGTTAAAAGAGTTTAATTTGACCGGAGACGATGAAGATACTTGCTTTTGCAAGAAATTAAGTGGGAGCGCTAAGAAATATTTCTTTATGTAGAATACATGGTTTTGATTGGAAATGATGTATCTTTTATTGACACATGTTAAGAATTTCATTTAAATTGGATTTTGATGAAAGACTTGGGCAAAACCAAAATATTAGGCATCAATGTCTATATGAATAGATTGAGGTGCTAATATGGTTGTGCCAGACGTACATATATGAGTTATTGAAAGAGTTCAATATGGAAATGGGAAGAAAGGTTTGTACTGCATGGTAAGGATTGAATCAAAATTCAATTGTATTGCCACTTGGCAAGTGAAACGAGATTCAAGTGTTTTGACACTTGGTGAGTGAAATCACATGAATAATTTTGATCAATAATGTATACCGTGATATGTACATATCAAGAATGTCCTATGCTCTAAATGTTATGTGCATATACCAGAATGGTTCATCAGATGATCATTGGATGATAGTAAGGATATCCTTAGGATCCCTGGAAGAACTAAGAATATATTTATGTAGAGGTGCCAAAAACTTACCAATAGTTCATTGTAAAGTGTTACATTGATACAAATTTGTCACAAGATACAAATTAAATTTATCTCAATTTAAACTATGGGTGGCACAATGTAATGGAAAGGAGGTTCCATGGTGGATTTGGATGAATTCCAAAGTTAAGACATTGTGACGAAAACTACAACAAAAGGCTAAGTATATGCCTGCTATAGTAGCAGCAAAGGAGGGCATTTGTGTTAAGTAGTTTGTTATCAAACAAGGTGTGGTTCACAATGGGCTAGTACTATAAAAATATATTATGTAACAATTATATCAACATGTTATTAACCCAAAGGAACTAAAGGTCTCACCAAAGGACTAATTTTATACACGCAAAGACGCAAAGACATGGAAATCTCATTAGAGAATGAGTGATGCGTAGAGACACAAAGACATGCAAATACACACAGACCTGAAAGTGTCAGATCCATAGATTATGTTTACCACTAGCAAACACGTATATACAACACCAGAAAGCCATAGGTGTTGAATATGCAAGTTTTTCAAACTAGATTATTGACTCTAGTGCAAGTGGGAGACTGAAGGGAATATGCTCGAGAGGAAATAATAAAGTGGTTATTATCTTATTTCCTGTTTATGATAAATGTTTATTTTGCATGCTACAATTGTATTAATTGGAAACGTTAATATATGTGTGTTTAATAAACAAAATAAAGAGTTCCTAGTTATGCCTCTCATATAAACTAGCTCGTTGATTACCAAGATGATCAAGGTTTCCTGATCATGGACATTGGATGTTGTTAATAACGAGGTCACAACATTGGTGGAATGAAGTGATGAACATTCATCCGAAGTATAGAAATGTGATCAAAGTCATTGTGTTCAAATTTCTATAACATCATACGAAGTAAGTTTTATCCTTAGACCATGAGATCATGTCAATTGCTAACACCGGAAGAGTACTTTGATAACATCAAATGTCACACCATAACAAGGTGACTATAAATATGGATTTGGGTACTCTGAAAATGTTGTGTTGAGGCTCATGGATCAAGAGTGGAATTTGTCCAACCCGATGATAGAGAGATGTACTATAGGCCCTCTCGGTGATATCACATTGATGTAGATTGCAAGCAAGTGATAAGATTACTAGAATGTTATATCACGGGAATGAGATTAGACTAGGTATGGGGATACCGATGATCGAATCTTGAACATGTAATATATTGCGAGACAAAGGGATTTAGTTACAAGCGTTAAAGGTTCTCACGATCACTAGAGTCATCATTGAATGTGTAGGAGTCAGTACGGATCTCTAGGTCTCGCTGCTGATTATTGATTGGAGAGGGGTCTCGATCATGTCTGCATTATTTGTGAACCGTAGGGTGACACACTTAAGGGATATCGACACCATTTAGGAGCAAATATGTTTCAGATAAAGATTATGAAAGCGCTAGAATCATTTCGATGGACACTAGAATTGTTTTGGGTGAAATTACTAAAACTGGTTCTGGATGTGATATTGAAATGTTGTAGGGGTTTTATGTGAATTTTGTTAATTAAAGTAATTAACAAAATTCTGAATAAAATAAATAAAAGAGTTTTATTAAATGAGAGATGCATTAATTTTGGTGGGAAATTAATGCAACTTTGAGTGGAGATGGAATTCATGTGGGAGTGCTTAGTGGAAGCTCCACTCACATGAATAAGGGAGAGGTGGTGGCACCCACCTTGGCCGCTGGCCATGGCATGGGGGCAGCCCCTCCCCTATAAAAGGATGCATCCTCCTCCTCTCCTCTCACACCTCCTCATGAAGAATCTCTCTCCCCCTTTAGTTTATTCCCCATGGTCTCGGATTAGCGAGATACATGTTCCCGGTGGATTTGTCTGAAAGGGTTTGCTGCTTCCGCTGCATCGCTGGAGCGAGGACACGGAGGTTGTCGGGCTACCAGACGTGTGTGCGATCACGGATGCACCACTGCTTTGTGGTGCTGTACTTGCTGGTGCAGGACCTGCTAGACTTACTGGACTTCATCACGATCTTGAGATCGGCAAGTGAATGACTACATCATCCACGAAATCAAATTTCGTTAACAAAGCTTTTTGGTCTTCAAGGGTAAGATCTCTATGGATGTAGATCCACCTGTATATTGTATCTAGGTAGATATATCTTGGTGCTTAGTTGTTCACATTGTAGGAAATTTTTAGTTTTCTATGCTGTGAACCCAATAATTCTTTATGTTTTCTAGAACCTACAAGGACATCGGCTGCATCAAGCTATTCTATCGGGTCCTCCAACGGAGTCGACCAATGACAGTCACGTGAATATATTCCAAGACCCGAGTCAACACTTTCCTCGGATGACCATTTTAGTTGTCGACAGAAGCGGCGTTGGCTGCACACCGACAGAAGCAACGGTGTCAACTTCATTCAAAACGTCGATTCCTTCTAGCTAAACTCCACGCGACTTGGCTACGTCGACTCTTGGCTCCTTGTGTGTCAGACGCTGACTCAATGCACTTCTGGGTCAGTGGCTTCTCCTCGCATGATTTTCAACTACGTCTACAAGATACAAGACTTGAGTCTCTGCCCGAGTCTACGACTCGGCCAAACACTAGGGGATACTCCAAAATGGAGTGTTGGTCATGCACATACAAGATCTTTGAGTGGCACACCCCAATTCCTCATTCGAATCTACGACTCGAATGATTACTCGGGGCTACTCTCATAGGGCACGCTGGTCGCGCATTCGAAAAAGCGCCAACGTTGATGGCATTTGCAAGATCATCTGAAGCACTTATGGATCATTGTGTCTACACAATCGACGACTATAAGTCATAGTCGCGTCTATGACTTGAAAAGACACTCGGGGGATACTCCCATAGGGAGCGCTGGTCGCACACCCTATAGTCCATTGTGTTGACTGCTGATACGTCCAAAACGTATCTACTTTCCCGAACACTTTTGCTATTGTTTCTCCTCTAAACTTGTGTGATTTGGATACAACTAATGCGGACTGACGCTGTTTTCAGCAGAATTGCCTTGATGTCTACTTTTTGTGCAGAAAATCAACTATCAGGAAAAATCCCGGAAAATATGCCAAAAATCCTATTTCACCCGAAGACTCCAGGAGCTAGAATACGAGACGGAGAAGAGCCAGGGGGTGGCCACACCACTGGCCGGCTGCGAGCCAGCCGCCAGGGGGTGGTGTGGGCCCCTAGGCTCTTCCTCGGCCTCTCTCTTCGCCTATAAGGATCCTTCTGACCTAAAAACTTCGGGGGGTTCGACGTTTTTCCAGAAGGAGTTCCGCTCCGCCACCACCACCAGATTCCATGAAACAGCACCAGAAACTCCGTTCTGGCATCCTGCCGGGACGGGGAATTGGAGGAGATCATCGCCATCATCATCACCATCGCTTCTCCATCGACCATCCATGTTTCCCCCATCTATGAGTGAGTAATCCCCCGCTGTAGACTATGGGGATGGTAGGGATTGGATGAGATCGTTCATGTAATGGCATCAGATTGTTAGGGCATGGTGCCTAGTATCTTTTATTAGTGCTTTATGACTTTGTTGCGACTTGTTGTGCTTAATGCTTGTCACTAGGGCCCGAGTGCCATGATTTCAGATCTAAACATGTTATTGATTCATTATGATAGTATTGTTCTTGGTCTTATCTACAAGTTGTATACATACATTGTTGTCTAGAACTTATGGCCCCGAAGTGACAGAAATCGGGATAACCAGAAGGAAATGGCTTTGATGTGAGGATCACATGTGTGCACGGAGTGTTAATGCTTTGCTCCGGTGCTCTATTAAAAGGAGAACCTTAATTTCCAGTAGTTCCCTAGAGGCCCTGCTGCAAACGGGCTGGCAGGACAAAAGATGTTGTGCAACTTCTCATTGTGAGCACGTATGACTATATATGGAACACATGCCTAGGATTGTCTAGTACTTGGATGCTTTATCTTACTTATTTGCAATTTCCCTATGTTCTGATTGATATGTGAATTGTCTTGTCCATGCAACGCCCGTCCATCCATCCCTATGCCTACCGCACTCTAATCCCACTGTTTACTGCTTTTGTTACTACTGTCTTTGCTTTACTACTGCTATTACTTTGCTATTCCTACTACAAAACTATTGCTACTGATAAACTGCTGTGAGCAAGATTGTTTCCAGGTGCAGCTGAATTGACAACTCAGTTGTTAAGGCTAATAAATATTCTTTGGCTCCCCTTGTGTCGAATCAATAAATTGGGTTTCACTTCCCTCTAAAATACTGCGATGCACCCCCTATACTTGTGGGTCATCAAGACTATTTTCTGGCGCCATTGCCAGGGAGAATAGCTTTATTTATCAAGTCCACTTGGATTCTCTATTGTTCGCTGCTATCCATCCATCATGGGTAAGTCTCGTGATGGCAAGGTTCCTATTTTACCATCCACTACAAGAAGACGTACGGTTCTGAACACCTCTGTTGCTCTTGATTCACCGTCTGTTTTGAGTAAGTTCCTTACACCACCACATACACATGCTACACACACTGCTACTTCTGCTGAATCTGAAACTTCTGATGCTTTTGATGCTGCTTCTACTATGCTCGATAAGAGTGGTTCATTAGGTCCTTTCCAAGATGCTACGATTGCTAGAACTATAGCTGGAAATACCGAAACTCCTAATGGAGACACTACCACACCTGTTAGCTCACCTGAGTCTAGTGAGAGTTATGATATTGAAGATGGTTATGTTGAGATGACCGATGAGTTTATTAAAGAATGTAAGAACACCCATGATAGGAGCGCTGCTAAGAGTCTCCTTGAGAGGCGTACTATTAGACCCAAATTATCTCCTATTGCTAAGTTTGTTGCTTCTCCCATAAACATTATAGATGAAGATTATGATTTCTCTCTCGATCTATCTTACATAGCTATTGTCGAGAAAGAACCTTTTTGTGGGACTAAGAATGAAAGTGCGGTGGCACATATGAATGAACTTTCTACCATGAGTGGCTTGTTTTCTGATGATATTAAGATACGTACTTACTTTGTTGCTAAGATTTTCCCCTTTTCACTGAAAGGAGAAGCTAAAACTTGGTTTAGTAATTTACCTCCTGGATCTATTGATAGCCCTGAGTGCTTGATTGGTACTTTCCTGCAGAAATATTTTCCTCCTAGTGCTAGACATGCTGTTTTGCAGGAACTTTTTGATTTTAAACATGGAGAAAAAGAGGTATTACCCGAATCTTGGGCAAGGTTTTGTGCTTTGATTCAAGCACAGGCTGGATGTCCTTTACCTAAGAATGAGATTCTTCATATATTTTATAATGGACTAACCGAGGAATCTAGGACATACCTAGATAGTTGTGCTGATTGTGTTTTCAGGAATAGGACTCCAAAGGAAGCTGAGGAATTAATGGCTAAAATAAGCAAGAATTATGAAGATTGGACTGCTCCTAAACAAGCTAAGAAATGATGAAGTAATTGTACCTGAAGTAATTATACCTGAACCATCTATTCCTGTGCCTATTCCAACATCAAAGAAGAGGGGAGTTATTGAATTAAATGATGAAGTGATGAAGGAAGCTAAGAAATGTCTTAAGGAGAAGGGAATTAAAGCTGCAGATGTCAAGAATTTACCTCCTATAGAAGAATTATGTAAGCCTATTCCCTACTCATCCACTATTGAGGTACACTCTCTCCAACACTTTGATGAAGGTGATATCCCTTGCTCGAAACCTCCTGATCAATGCTTAGAAGAATTTGATATCTTTATTGTTAAGCAAGATAACTTTGATAAAAGGGTGCAAAATCATCTAATGGAAAACACTAGAGCTATTGTTGAGTTGAAAGATATTGTATAAAGAACCTCTAGTGATGTTAAAATGATTGTTAAACATTTTCAAATGGTTCAAACTCAAATAGATCAACTCGTTAAAGTGCAAAACAACTTGCTAGTTAATGCTGCTAAAGAAAAACATGCTTATGAAATTAGAACTAGAAGTGGAGCTGCTACCCAGGATCCTCTATATCCTGAGGGGCATCCCAAAACAATTGAGCAGGATTCTCAACAAGCTGAAAATGGTGGTTCTACTCGTAAGAAAAGGAAAAATAAACATAAAACTATTGTAGAACCCTCTGAACCTGCTACATATCCTAATAGTATATCTATCTTTGATGCTGAAACTAAAAGTGGTAATGAAGAAAATTTTGTTCCTAATGAATAAAAAGTTGAAGAAGAACCTGAAAACCACACTAAGAATACTAAATACACCAAAGAAGATTTTATTGCTAAGAAACATGGTAGTGAAAGAGAACCTTGGGTCCAAAAAACTATGCCTTTCCCTGATAAGAAACACAAGTCAAAGGAAGATGAACACTATAATAAGTTTTGTGAGTGGATGAAGCCTTTATTCTTGCAAATTCCTTTGACTGATGCTATTAAATTGCCTCCTTACTCAAAGTATATGAAGGACATTGTCTCGAATAAAAGGAAGATCCCTAATGAATAAATTTCTACTTTGCTTGCTAATTATTCCTTCAATGGTAAGGTTCCTAAGAAACTTGGAGACCCAGGGATTCCAACTAACCCTTTCTCTATTAAGAACAGTTATGTTAGAACTGCTTTGTGTGATCTAGGAGCTGGAGTTAGTGTTATGCCTTTCTCTCCCTATAAGAGGCTTCAGCTTGAAAAATTGATACCAACTAATATATCTTTGCAAATGGCTGATAAATCTACCACCATTCCTGTGGGTATATGTGAGGATGTACCTGTTCAGGTGGCTCACAATTGCTTGATATTAACTAATTTTGTTATGCTTGAAATGCCTGAAGATGATAATATGTCTATTATTCTTGGAAGACCTTTTCTTAATACTGCAGGAGCTGTTATTAATTGTAATCAAGGAAAGGTGACCTTCAATGTTAATGACAAGGAACATACTGTCTATTTCCCCAAGAAGATTGAAAGGACTTATGGTTTGAATTCAATTGAACATGTTGAAGGCATTAAGGTTGGAGAAATATATTGTCCCATACCAAGAGAAAAATTTGAAACTATTATGATTGGGACCATTGCTATCAAGGTTAAGGTAACATAATCATTAATGGAGTACAAAGTTTTGTCTCATATGCAATTGTTTTGGTAGCAAGACTTAACCAACCTTGCTAACAAAAGGATTCCATTGAACAAAACAATGTTTTCATTATGATTATCTCCATTTATTTCTATCCTTTGCATTTTAGTTTTTGCTTTCGTTTAGTTTTCTTTGTGTTGTTAGTTGCTTGCATGCTAAAACTTATGTAGTTATAGCCTTGTTTTGTCTTTGCATCATGTTTTAAAAAAAAATCTGTCTGTCAGAAAAATCATATTTCTATTTCTGAAAAATGCCCCAAAATAAAGTGTCTCGAAAAATTCCAGAAAATTCATATTAAATTTTTATGTGAAAAAAGGGGCAGAGGAGTACCTAGTAGGTACCAGGGGGCCCACCAGGCAGGCACACCAAATGGTGGCGTGGCCAGCCTTGGGTGGCGCCATGCCCTGGTGTGGGCCACCCCTGCCCCCCCCACTAACTCTCTCACCTGCAATATACTCAGCCTCTGTCGTAGATATAGACATAGTCTATTGCTTGGAACTCTTCTAGCTCATAGCCCCTCAGTTCATTACAAACACATATCCAGATTGTGAATGAGAATCATCTGAGTCGGTAAGATACGCGTCTGTGTAACCCTTTACACCGAGTTCATACTCACCTCCATAAACTAGGAACATATCCTTAGTACTTATCAAGTACTTAAGGATGTTTTTAACCGCTGCCTAGTGGCTTTCGCTAGGGTCAATGATGACTGTGAAAGTAGCCATCTTTCTCCTGTTTAAATCACATTTTAAGTCAAATAATTGACCAAGAATCTCTCCAGCCTTGCTATCAATGACTAATTATTGCAAAGATGTCCAATCCTTTGTTTTGAATTGTGTTATGCAGGAAATCACACTTTTAAGGCGAAATGAGGAGCATTTATTGAAGATTATGTCGTTTCCTACACAACCAAGTCAACTAGGGTAAAAAATAAGACTTCTGGAGGCTTAACAACCTACGGTACGGGCAAGGCCCGCACGTACCATGTGGCGTTAACTTTCATGAAGGCGCCTATATATTTCTAGACTCCAGGCACCGGACAATGAGCCACCATTCTCAGATTGCATCACAACACCACCAAAGGAGATCCACCACCATAGTTCATCCTCTCCACCCTCCATCCACGCCATAGCCATAGCCATAATCTTGTACTTGAGATCTCCTTGTGGATTGGCGGCCATTTAAAAATATTTGATTTCAATCTAAGTATTTTGCACAATGTTTTCTATCATTGATATTATTGTTATGAGTGAGTAGTCCTCACGGGATGCAGATTGGGGTGGAACCTTGCAGTGATTATGTGTGTCTAATACATGTGAATATTGTGTGGTGATTGAATATAGATTTGTATCTTTGTATCTTTGTCTCCTGTCTCAATCCATGGACTTGTAGGTACCCAAGATCGCAAGGATTGGTAAAGACTCGAGGTGAGATGAGTGGTGAATGACGATTTCATGCAAAACCCAGTGACAGCAAGGGGAGTATAGTCTTTGTTTGGGGATCCACTTGGGAGTGATATCAACATCACTTCTTAAGGTTTTGATCTGTATTTTACTTAATAATTGTTATAGCCCAGTGCTTTGTGGTATAATGGTTGGATCAAAAGACTATTGCTATGCTTGTGGCTCGCAGGGGCTTTAGTATATTTGTACATGCTGCCCACAACCTTATCTTTGTTAAGTCATTTCACATGAATGTGTGTATATTACCTTTATACCATATGATGTGTAGTTGTATGTGAATCTTCAACCCTGGCCTATTTCTATCCATTGCAACAACAACCGTTCAAAGTAAACTAGAAAGGTCGAGTAAACGTTAGGTAAAACGAGTAAACATGTCTTGTAGACATGCCTCATTTATTTTCTATTTAGCATTATTTCCCAAGGTTTGATTAAACCTAGGTCTACTAGAGAAAATGCTACTATACTGTATCCGTAAATTTGGATCGAAGGTATCAACCCTTTTTCTGGTGCCGTTGTCGGGGAAGCAATTCGCTATCCTGGTGAGGTCACTAGAGACCTTGTTTTTATTTTTTTAGTTTATTTCTTGTTATTAGTTTACTTTTTGTTATCTATTGAAACCCAAAAAAAATAGTTACTTATTATTAGTGTCTTTTATTCCAAAAATACCAAAAAGAAAAGAGCCATGGCTCATAAGACACTTAGCGAGTATGCTACTCCCAATGATGATTTTATCCTTGCACCTATTACTCAGCCCACCGTTGGAGAGAAAACTTATAAAATTAAGCCTAACCTTTTGATTTTGGTTCCATAGAGTCAATTTGGAGGCTCGGCTACTTAGGACTCAGGTTTGCACCTTAACACATTTACTAAAATTTGCAACATGATGCACATTAAAGATGTTGACCCCAATGCGGTAAAATTACGTTTATTCTCTTTCTCTTTAAGAGGAAAGGCTAAGGACTAGTTGCTAGCTTTGTCTAAAGTCACTATTACATCTTGGCAGGAATGTACTAATCTTTTGATGACTAAAATTTTCCCTCCAGCTAAGACTATGCAACTAAGGTCCAACATAACAAGCTTTAGACAAGAAGACCGTGAGACACTAGCGCTAGCTTGGGAGAGAATGAAAGAAGCTGTAATGAACTATCCTAGTTATGGGATGGAAGAATAGCTTATATTATATTTATTTTATAATGGTCTTAACCTAATGTCTAAGTCCATGCTAGAAACACAGTAGGAGGAACCATCATGGGAAAGCAAGTGAATGTTGCAAAACAACTACTTGATGATATGCAAAGCAACCATGCCCAATGGTATGTAGAGAGACGAACCTCCTCAAAAAGGGTGAATTCAATCACCGAGGAGCATAATGAAGAGCGTACTATAAAGGTAGATGGGCTACTTAATATAGTGAAGAGTAAGGAAGATACCCAAATTAATGCTATCCCTACCAATGTCAATAAAGTAATTTTTATAACTCGTAATCCGTATAATCTTGCTTCAAAGAGTCAAAACTATGGCTCGAATTTTTAAAATCAATATCCTAATCCTGCAGGTGCTCCACATAATAATAATTGTGATAATCATAGTGGAGAAAATCATGGCAATATCCCTTCTAAAAATACTGTTAGAATTTTTATACAAGCTCAAACTGATCAAAATAATATGCTTATTAAAATCACGGAGAACCATGATAATAGTATTGGTAAATTACCTAACCATTCCATTGCAATTAGAATTGATGTGTTGGCTCTATAGGAAAGAACCAAGACCGTGGAGGCACAATTGGGCAAGATAGCCAAGAGTCAAACTATCATACTTGCAAGATTCGCTGGAAATCCCGAGCCAAACCCGGTGGAAGACCTCAAGATGATGAGGGTGGAAGGAAAAGGTGAGAAGCCTAAAGAGCTAGACTGTAGCAATGCACCATCACTGGATTATACTATGGAAGATCTACTAAAGATGATCACCGTGAAGAATCCTAGTATAGAACAAGGTAACGATGCTACATACCAACAATTTATAAAAGAAGTAGCATATAAGGTACATGAGCTAGAGATGGAATATAAGAATCTAGATGATAAACTTCCAGCTAAGCTTGATGATATTTTTGAGCCCATTATTAAAATTTAAATAGGAGTCAATGAGATAGCTACACTTTGTGATCTTGGTGCGACCATTTCAACAATTTCTCAGAGTTTATTTGATAAACCAAATCTTGGGCCATTTGCAACAACCGAAATGAGACTCCATCTTGTTGATTCAACTTATAAACAAGCTATTGGGATCAAAAAATATAGTTGTTGAAATTAAAGGATGTCCTGCTCTTATTGATCTTGTTATAGTAGACATGCCTAAAGATCCCATAGAACCTATAATTCTAGGTAGGCCATTTGCAAGAACTATTAAAGTTTTGATTAATTTACATGAAGGGAATGCGATAATATGACTACCATTTTGAGATCATTTTATAGTCTACTTCCCTAGGAAGAAAAAAATCCAAGCCTAATAATGATGGTATAATCACTTTAAAAGCTAAATACTTTGGAGTGGGTGTTCCACTTGCAAAGCCTAAATAATCACCATCCGGATCAAGCTAATTGACCTTAAGTAGAAGCGCTCCATGTGAGTTAATCCATGTGAAATAAAGTTTTTACTTGTGTTAGTTTTTTTAATGAAGAGTGTTGAAGAAGGTCCTTTGAAGAGAGGAGAAGAAATCAAGGTAACCCTCACTCTATGATATTTACTAACACATGGCCAGAAGGTACTGCAATTTCTATGAAATATATTTGTTGCCATTATTTTGTTAAAATTGATGTGCAAAGACGTATGAATTCTCACTGAAATTTTCAATTTTTTGAAACTTACTAGACGTTTAACGACCAACCGTACGACCGGATCCGGTTGTACCGTGCTCTCGTACCTCATCTCGGCACAACAAAATGCATTTTCTTATTTTTTGCTATAGGATACAGAAGATTTAACGACCTGTAGTACGATCGGGGGCGACCATACCGTACCTAGGAGCAAAACATCAAAAAATGAAGTAAATGTTCTGAACGTTTAACGACCTGCCGTACTGGCGCGTGCGCTTGTACCGTGCGCCCGTACCGTGTACGTCACCTGGAGGAGCCATCGACCCTAAGGTAATGACACTCGGTACATGTGGGCTCTGGTCGTACCGCCCGCCCGTACTACCTGTTCTGCCGCGATTTAACGCTAGGGAGGAGGTAAAACCTAAAGCTAAAAGTTCTATTTTTCTTTCTTCTTCCTTCAAACTCCAAACTATCTTAATTGAATCTTTAATTCTGTTTGTTCTTTCTTCATTTCCTCGCACCCAATCTATCTAAGTATGTTTTTCCTTAGATCCTCAACCTATTTACATCATAACCTTTCATAATCTTTCACCATTATCAATCTAGAATTAGGTCTCATTATTGAGAAAATCTTGATTATTAGAATGATTAATTTTGTTTTTAGAGGAGATTATTTTGTAAGAAGTGTAGAGAATTACTTTTGCTATGTTTCTATTGATCAAATTTTAATTAGATTTTTTTAGATTAACACAAGGAGACGTACACGTGTGATGGCTACGGAACAAGCCGCACCACCCGTTGATGAGATAACCTCCGAGTCATTTGACATCGAGTTCACTAAGGAGTATCAGCTCACTCATTTCAACCGTATGAAGAGCCGAGAAATCAAGTCCACCAAATGGGTGTGTCCCTATATACTTAACCAACCGGGCCTTTGCCATAATTTTGATTTACTTTGAAATAATGTTGGTTTGCATCACTTTATTTTTCAGGATGCTACCACATATCACCGCTTGACACTTGAGTTTCTCAGCATCTTGATGCATACGGTGAGTCTGTACTACTGCTCGAAGGAAGATAGCCCAGGAGTTGATCGTATCACCTTCCGCCTAATGAATCGTGAGTATATCTTAGCACTCGATCAATGGGATCATTGTTTTGGATTTGTTAACAACAACACCGATATACACTCCACTAGTTTTATTCTTAATCCTATACCCTTGGGGTATTTTAACTTTATGAGAATCCGTGGGGACATACCAAAGGAAAATCAAATTGTCTGTTCTATTGTTCGTTATTTGTTCTATGTTATCGCTAACACCTTGCAAGAACGTGATGAGTTTACTAGAGTCAATAAACAGGATACGATGATCCTCACAAGAGGTACTATTTGGAACTATAACTTGACGCCAAGTTTGGGCTCCCTTCTCGTATTTTATCTTAATCATCAAGATCTTCAAGCCTGTGGTCCCATATGCGGAGGAGGATTTGTCAACATTCTTGCTCGAGCACTTCATGTCAACCTAGGTAATATTCAATCGTTGGCAGGTGTTCGCCATCTTGGTTTCGCTACTCTCAAAGCTTGTGGTATGATTTCTAAATCAAATGATAGATACTTCTTTGATATACCTGGAACCAATCACTTGGTTCCAGCTCCTTTGCTTAATGGTTTGTTCTCTATCGAGGATGGACGTTGGCATTATGACACGCAGGTTGAAGCAAGTCTACCCAACAAGAAGTACTTGTGGTTGAGGAAGGAGAAGATGAAGAAGTAGAACAAGAAGGCCCTGAACAAGATAAGCAACCACCAAACACTACTAGAGAAAAGGCTATAGGAGACATGCTTATAGGAGGCGCATTTAGACCATATGCGTCTCCTATAAAATAGGCGAGGCGCACTGCTTTGGCATGTGCCTCTAGTATCAAAATAGGCGAGGCGCATATTATTAGGATGCGCCTCCTATAATTCTTGTACAGACGAAATCTAGAAGCTCCAGATTATGCGAGGCGCATTCTAATAATATGCGCCTCCTATATATCAGATAGACGAGGCGCATGTGGGAAGAATGCGCCTCGCATAAGCTGCGTGGGCCCGGAAGGAGATCTGTGGTCGAATATGCGAGGCGCATATGGTCATATGCGCCTCCTATACTTGATAATATGCGAGGCGCATACGGCAATATGCGCCTCCTACACTTGATAATTGCGAGGCACATATGGAAATATGCGCCTCCTATAACCTGGCACCCTCCCGGGATCGCCTTTTAAGTTTTGTAAAAAATAAACAAAAATGATAAAAACTTCAAAAAATAATTCTTTTGAGATGTAGTTACATTTTGGGGTGTAGTTGTAGGGGAAATTGAAAAACATGAATTTCGATGTATTTTGCAAAAAAAGGTCATGTCACGGTAAAACGGCTATAACTTTTGCATACGATGTCAGAAAAAATGTTTAACCTATCAAAACGATCGTCTTGAAATTTCCTATTCGAATTCAACTGCCTACGGCCGTTCTGGATTTTACAGAATCCCCAAATTCAAAAAGAGTAAAATGTTATGGCCGAAAGAAGATTTTTTCCGGCAAAAAAATATAAAAACTATTCGAGGTGCATATCATATGATATGCGCCTCGCATAAGTGAAGGCAGATTCAAATTCGAAACAGCCACCTACCACACCTACCACCTCTCCTCCTTCTCCTTCTCCTTCTCCTCCACCTCTCCTCCTTCTCCTTCTCCTCCACCTCTCCTCCTTCTCCTACACCTCTCCTTCTCCTCCACCCCTCCTTCTTCTCCCCTTCTCCTCCTCCTCCTCCACCTCCAGTGGCATCCTTCTCCTCTTCCCCTGGCGACCTTCTCCTCCTCCGGCGACCTCCTCCTCCCCCTCCTCCGGCGATCACTTCATCCATGGCATCCACAACCACACTGACCACCTCCTCCTCCTCCACCTTCGACGACCACCTCCGGTAGCCTCATCCTCCTCCACCATCTATGGTGGCCCCCATGGCCATGGCCTCCTGCACATGCCTACGGTGGTAGGTTGTGGCCACAAGCACGGCCTCTGACGAGCTCCGACAAAATTCCGGCCAGATTCAGATCTGGTCGCCATTTTTTTTTGAAATTCAAAAATAATATCCGAGGCGCATTCAGATCAATATGCACCTCACATATGCAGAATATAGGAGGCGCATTTGGATAAATATGTGCCTCACATATTCAGAGTATGGGAGGCGCATGCATATCAATATGCGCCTCGCATATTCAGGATATAGGAGACGCATATCATATGCGCCTCGCATAAAAAATACTGGAGGCGCGACGCATAGCATTTTTGGTGCGCCTCGAATAGCGTTTTCCCTAGTAGTGAAACTACTACACCACCCATGAAGATATTTGTTCGCTCAAAGGAAGCATTCAAAACATGACCAACCTCTCCATTAACCTTCTAGATGCCAGCGCGAACCTCTCAGACAAGTTCACCAATTGGAGCAGCCAATGGAACTTGGGAGATTATCCACCGCCACCACAATGAGAAACAAAAGAGCTTGCAAAATCCTGAGCTTGGAATGTGTGCCCTAAGCATTCATATTTGTGTAATAATAAGGTTGTACTACAGCTCCGTGTGAGCTTTTAAACACCCGTGTTGGGCTTGTTCCAACACTTTGCTTTTTCTTTTGCTTTTTTGCTTAAGTTTTCCTTTCTTTCGTTTGTTTGTTTTCTTTTATTAGTATCTTTCTTGGTCGCAAGCCTTTTATATTCTTTAATCCCCATCCTCAAAAATACATTTTTTCCTTTTCCCTTTTTTTCGTGAAAGTGGATTTACCTTTTGTATATTTGCTTCAATATTATTATGAGAGCGATTTGATTTGAATTTTGAAGGAACACATCCCCATAAGGAACAGAATTATGAAATCACTTATGAGAGGTATGTCCTATGTCTCCCACTTTAGAAGTTTAAAATGTTTACCCTAGTTAGTTGATTTGTTAAGATGAAATGCTAGTGGGAGTAATTCAAAATAGTTAGTAGTAAATCTTGTTATTTGTATGAGTAATTAGTTATGGAAGAGTTTTCCTCTAGTTCCTTGGAAATAATATTGCCAAACAAGTACAACAATAAAAAAGTCTCCAATTCATTACTTTTATGATGAGTGATTGTCTTAAGAGTCTACCTTTGAAGATACTTAACCCCATAGATATATTGATAGACTTGATGGCACTCTTGAAAGGAGTTGTTTGATTGAAATGAAGTCTAGAGGTAATTGTGTTTCATGCCAAATCTAAACATTGTGGATCAAAATTTGATATTGTTTAAAGTTCATTTATATTTTTGATGCACACCTTTAGATTGAAGGGAATATACCCAAGAGGCAATAATAAAATGGTTATTATCTTATTCCATGTTTATGATAAATGTTTATTTCTCATGCTAGAATTGTATTAATCAGAAAGATCAATACATGTGTTTAATAAAGAAATCAGAGTTTCTAGTTATGCCTCTCTTTTTAACTAGCTCGTTGATTAACATATGATCAAGGTTTCCTGATCATGAACATTGGATCAAGAGTGGGATTTTTCATCCTAATAACAGAGAGATATACTCTGCGCCCTCTCAGTGCTACCACATCAACACCGCTTGCAAGCATGTGACTAGGTCACAAGGATGTTGTATCATAGTACGAGTAAAGAGTACTTGTTGGGAATGAGATCAAACTAGGATATAGTTGATACCTATGATCGGATCTTGGACAAGTAACATATCGCGAGACAAAAGGTTTTGGTTATGATGTTAATGGTTCACACGATCACTACATTCATCGTTGAATATGTGGGAGTCAATATGGATCTCTAGGTCCTGCTTCTGATTATTGATAAGAGAGGTGTCTCTATCATGTCTGCGTCAGTCGCGAACCATAGGGTGGCACACTTAAGGTATTACAACACTAAATGGTGGAAACATATCCGAGAATAATCCTGTTAGAGATGAAATTATTTCGATGATCACCGGAAGTGTTTCGGGTCGAATTGCCGAAATTGGTTTTGGATCTGATATTGAAACAACGCAAGGGATTTTATGTGAATGTTTGTTAATTAAAGTAATTAACAAAATTATGAATAAAATAAATAAAAGAGTTTTATTTAAATTCAGAAATGCATTTAATTTAGTGGACATTAAATGCATGAGATTGGAGAGAGATTTTATGTGAGTGGAGTGTCCACCTACATGAATGAGGGAAGAGGTGGTGGCAGCACCATGGATGGCAACCAAGCCCCTTGGGAAGCCCCCTGATACATTGCAAATGTATCTATAATTTTTGATGTTCCATGCTTGGTTTTATCCACTTTCTTGTGTTTTGTCCACACTTTGGAGTATTTTTCATATGATTTCTTGGACTAACCTATTAACAAGAGCCACAGTGCCAGCTGTCTGTTTTCTGTTGTTTTGGTTCCAGGAAAGTCAGAAAATAAATATTCTCGGAATTGGACGGGACAAAAGACAAAGTGCCTATTTTTCCGGAAGTCATTAGATGCCAGAATACGAGACGGAGAAGGGCTGGGGGCCGGCCACACCACTTGGCTGCTGGCCAGGCTGCCCGCGCCAGGTGGTTTGGTGACAAAGACCCCCTCGGCCTCTGCTTCTGCCTATAAGATGCCGTCGGGACGAAAACCCTAAGTATCCGATCAAAAATCCACGAAAGAGTCTCTAGACGCCGTCATCTCCATCCCTAGATCGGGAGGGATCTGAAGCTCTTCCCGGCACCCTGCCGGAGAGGGAAATTCACCCTGGAGGCCTTCTTCATCACCATGCAAGCCTCCGGTGTGATGCGTGAGTAGTTCATCCTTGGACTACGGATCCATGTAGTACCTAGATGGCTGGTTCTCCTCCTTTGTGCTTTCATGTCTAGATCTTGTGAGCTCCGTTCATGATCAAGATCATCTATTTGTAATTCTCCATGTTGTGTTTACGGGGATCCGATGGATATTGAGATGCTATTTCAGATTGATTATTGATTCTATCATGTCTTTGTTATTTGTGATCTTGCATGCTTTCTGTTGTTAGTAGCTCTCTTGGCCAAGTAGATGCTAGCTACTCCAAGAGTTAGTATTTATGCTCAATAGTGGGTTCATGCCTCTGGTAATCTAGGGAAGTGACAGAAATCTCTAAGGTACTAGATGTGCTGTTGCTACTAGGGAGAAAACAACAACCCTTTGTTCATAGAACAATCATATTGTTTACATTACACGCAATTCATAAAGGAATAATCTGTTGCTTGCAACTTAATACTAGAGGGGGGTCGAATGATAACCTGAAGGTGGATTATTAGTCATAGATGCAGTTGGATGGCGGTCTATGTATAATGTTGTAATGCCCAATCAAGTCTCAAAGGAGTCAAGATGATTAGTATATGCATGTATTGCTTTCTCGATGTTTGGCAATTGCCCCGCTGTAATTTGTTCACCCAGCATGTTATCTATCTTAAGGAGAGCCACCTCTAGTGAACTATGGATCCCGGTCCTTTCTTTTACATTCAATCTATAAACTATTTACTGCTTTGTGTTTACTTTCTGCAAACTATTACTTCCTTCCATTCGATACGTTTAATCCTTTGTTTTCAGATAAACTGGTGAGATTGACAACCTCATCGCAAGTTGGGGACAGAGTTCTGTGGTTGTGTTGTGTAGGTCTCCATGTTGCTGCTGGCACCGGTAGTGCGCACTGCCATCGTTCAGCTAGCTACACCTTTGGGGTGTTTCCTTGCTCCTACTGGATTGATAACCTTGGTTTCATACTGAGGAAAAACTTGCTGCTTTGCTCATTATACCTTCCTCTTGGGGTTCCCCAACGAGCTCGATATATTTTGGGCCATCACCCTTATAAAATGAGCAGTCCTCCACCTCTCCTTTTGCACCACCTCCTGGTGAAGGTTATCTTCCCGCTCTATGATGGCTCTGAAATATATCCATCTACGTCCATATTTAAATTGGATATTATTCATATTTTTGATGAAATATCTCTCTAACCCTACCACTAATGCCTAATATTCAAAGGGGTATGCAATCCTTTCTTTTTATATTTTTCCTGCGCAGATGATGTCATTTGAAGATGGGAATCACTATATTAAAGTCAAAGATACGAGACTTCCAACAACCAAAAGAAACCAGGAGCCGTGAAGTGGAGGCAGACGCTTTAACGACCAACTATATGACCAGAGCAAAATTTTGGCCATATAGTTCCGGTCGTATAGTTGGCGCCGCCACCGTTAGGTCAAACAGAACAACTTTCGTGAAGGGACCCCTATATAAAGAAGCCTCGGGCGACGAAAAAACAAGCCCCCAACGACTAGACACCTCCGACCTCGCCTGCCACAGATTATTAGCCGCCTCCAGATCTCAAAACCCTTCTCCATCTCCATAGCCATATTCCACCACTTGTAATAGTGGATCTCTTCTTCTATTGGCGACACTGTAAGACTATTGCTATCAATCTTATTATTTTCAATACAATGTTTGTGATTATTGATCTCATCTCTATGTGTGAGTAATTCTCCTTGGTCTAAGGGCTTCAGCCTAGTCATGTAGCATTTGTGCATGTTATTTATCATAGATGGGATCATGTATTAGTTTGTATCACATGATGATTATTGTATCCTCTCTTGCCTCAATCTAAGGACTTGTCAGGTACCCAAGACCCCGGGGGTTGAGCCAGGTATAGGGAGTATGAGTAATGACTGATCTACAGGTTGGGAACCCCAGTGACAGAAGGGGTAGTATGGTTGTATGTGAGGGATTTACTTGGGATTAACGGTGACATCACTATGCATATCATTAGTTCTCTTTCTTCTATGGATGAGAGTAGTAGGTTATTGCTATAAGAGGTTGCGGAGGCAATAGCAATTATGGATGCACTGCCCACATATAATTTATCTTGCTCTAATAATTTCATGCATACTTTATATTTATGTTTTATTCCCATCAGATGTTTTGCATAGCTATAGATGAAACCGAACACCCTAGGACCTCTCTCTCCATCATCGACAACAACAAAAGGACGCAAACTATTGGTCCGGTGAAAACACAAAAGGAATTCTAAAGATCCTGAAGGTCCGTTAAAGTAACTTTACTATGCATTCGCTTCCCGAGGATTTGATAGCCTAGGTCTACTAGGGAAAAAGAAGCTATAATACATACGTAATACGGATTGAAGGTATCAACCCTTTTCCTAGGCCGTTGTCGGGGAAGCAATAGCTACCCTGGTGAGGTTATTAGGAACCTTGCTAGTTTTAATTCTTGTTTTTAATTTTGTTACTTTGCTTTCAGTCTTTATTTGATAGACCAAAAAAAGTTAGTCTTTAAATTCTTGCTTTTACTATTATAGTTCTTTGTTTAAGAAAACCCAAAAACATAGGAAATATGGCTGAAAAGAAGCTTGGGGAGTTTGCTACTCCCAACAATGATTATTTGCATACTCCTATTACTCAGCCAGCAATTGCTGCTGATGACTATGAAATTAAGCCCCATTATTTAAGTTTGGTTCAACAGAATCAATTTGGAGGCTCTGTTGTTGAAGACGCAGGTATACACTTCAATACTTTCACTAAAATATGTGATACGATGCGTATAAAAGATGTTGACCCCGATGTGGTCAAATTACGTCTATTTCCTTTCTCTCTTAGAGGAAGAGCAAAAGAATGGTTGCTATCTTTGCCTAGAAATACTATTACATCATGGGTGGGATGTACTTCTTTATTTATGACTAAATTTTTCCCACCTACAAAGACTATGCAACTCAGATCTAATATTACTGGTTTTAGACAAGAAGAGCGTGAGCCACTAGCGCTTGCATGGGAGAGGATGAAAGAATGCATGAGAAATTGTCCTAGTCATGGGATGGAAGATTGGTTAATTCTCCATTTATTTTATAATATTGTTAACCCTGTGTCTAAGTCTATGCTTGATACTGCAGCTAGAGGAACATTTATGGGTAAACATATTACCGAAGCAAAGCAGCTGCTAGACAATATGCAAGACAACCATGCCCAATGGCATGTGGATAGATCGAACACGAAGAAGATGAACTCCATCTCACCACAAGAAAATGAAGAACTCAATGCTAAGTTGGATGAGCTCATACTAGTCGTGAAAGGTAAGTAAACCCAGGTAAGAGCTATCCCTGAAACAAATATTGACGAAATAGACTTCATAGCTCGTAATGATTATAACCCTACTTGGAAGAAGAATTATAATCCTAATTTTCAGAAACACTATTCTAGTCCTGCAGGTAATTCTAATAATAATATGGGAACTAGTAATGGTAGTCTCCAAGAAATACTTAAGTCTTTTATAAACTCACAAAATGAACAAAACAATATTCTTGTTAAAATAACGGAGATCCATGATGTTATGCTTGGTAAATTATCTAACCAAGCTGTAAGTTTGAGGAATGATTTGCAGGCCCTCCAAGAAAGAACGAAGATTGTTGAGGCACAACTAGGTAAGATAACTGAGAGTCAAACTCTCATTCTAGATAAATTTGCAGGTAAAGTTGAGCCCAACCCTGTTGAAGAACTCAAAATGATGAGGATCCAAAGGGAGGAGCCTGAAGAGCTTGATTATAGTAACACCCCTTCACCGAGCTACACCATTGAAGACCTCGTAAAGAGGATCAACGTCAAAATCCCGGTGAGTGAAGGTAACAATGAAGCGATGTATCAACACTTTGTTGATCAAGTAGCAATTAAGGTACGCGAGCTTGAAGAGGAATACAAGAAAATCGCTAAAAAGTTACTTGTTAAACTAGATGATATATTTGAGCCCACGATTAAAATTAATATTGGGACTAATGAGATAGATGCACTTTGTGATCTAGGTGCAAGCGTCTCAACAATCCCAAAGATTCTTTTTAACAAGCTTAGCGTTGGCTCTTTCTAAATCATTGAACTAAAACTACATCTTGCAGATTCTACTTATAAACAAGCTGTAGGAATTAAGGAGAACACTTTAGTTTACATTAAAGGCTGTCCTGCTCTATTTGACTTTGTTATTGTTGACATGCCTGAAGATACTATTGCTCCTATCATACTAGGCTGTCCTTTCTTGAGAACTATAAAGGCTTTAATTAACCTCCATGAAGAGAACATGAAGCTGCAATTACCTTCGTGGGATCCTTTTGTTATCCATTTCTCTAGGAAAAAGAAAGCCAAACATGACGAGGAGGAGGCCATCACCTTGAAGGCCAACTACTTTGGAGTGGGTGTTCCACTCATCTGGCCCAAGTGAGTAACGTCAAGGTCAAGCTATTTATCATAAAAGAGCGCTCCATGGGAGGTAACCCATGTTAAATAAAGGTTTGAATTAAGTTTTAAGTTTTCGTTTAAGTTTATGTTTAATAAAGAGTGCTAGAAAACTCCAATTAAGGAGAAGAAGTTCGGTAGTGATGGCGGAATACCAATCGAGGTATACCCATGAAGTGGAGTCGCCAGCTGGATCGAGCCGGCTGAAGCCAAGCCTAGAGAGGGTCGACTCGTCGTATACGGCGACTGGCACGTACTAGAGACCCAGACGCCATGCCGACTGGAGGCCCAAGATGGTGACTCCAATAAAAGGCCCATTAGCACTTGTAAATCGTAACTGGCTGCATATATAAAACCACCAGGGGCACCCCACGGGGTACGTCGTATTACATCTCCCACATCATATTAGATCTAGTCTCTCCCTCCGCCTCCGGCGACTCCCATGTAAACAGATCTATGAACATATACTGGATTGGATCTATGAACATATACTGGATTGACAGCAGGACGTAGCGATCCTCCATCGAGGGGACGTGAACCTGGGTACATCGCGTGCCAATCTCGCTCTCGGATCCTCTTACGTCGCCTTGTCCTTTTCTCTACGTAAGCTACCCTGTAGCATCTGCCGTGACCAATACCACGACAGTTGACGCCCACCGTGGGGCAAGCGGTGCATGGGGTGATGATCGGGCGGGATCCCTCAACTTTGCCGGCGGCAAGATCGCGCGCAACGCTCGAGTACTGCTACCCAGGTTGGAAGCTGATCCATCTAGCTGGCCTGGCGTCCAACGCGACTTGGGAACCCCACATCGAACATGCAAGATCGATTCATGTGGCTGCCGGTTGTGTTTTCTATTCGACCCCCTCTCTAATTAATTGCTCTATCTGCTAATTATTTTATTTAGATTTAATATCACATGCATGAGTACTTGTGCGTATTGTTTGGTAATCTCACATGTTGTTTGGTAATCTCACATACACGACTACTTGTGCCTGTTGTTTGGAGGACCGATCCCTGAACGCGAGATTGGATCGCTAGTAGCGATTGATCCATGAGCCAGTCAAAAAGAATGGGGCGCATGTCTGCTACAGATCAACTTCCGCGTGAGTGTTGAATTGATTCTACATCCAAAAGAATATCTCTCATTTGATTACTATGTTAATTGATTATTTTATTTTAATCTAATCCGTTGCATGCTTATTTTGCCAATACACGCATGACACAGCATGAATCGCCGAGTCCGCGTTTGTCCTAGATGCGAGCGAGAAGCATCGAGGATCATCTGTGTCACACCTTCTGTATCAGTAAACTCGTCATCGCGGTCTCGCCATCATGGGCTCGCCGCGGACACGCCACGCTCGAGGACCGCCTGCCGCGGACTCACCATCGTGGTCTCGCCATCATGGGCTCGCCACGGACACGCCGCGCTCGAGGACCGCCCGCCGTGGACTCACCATCGTGGTCTCGCCATCATGGGCTCGCCACGGACACGCCGCGCTCGAGGACCGCCCGCTGCGGACTCACCATCGCGGTCTCGCCATCATGGGCTCGCCACGGACACGCCGCGCTCGAGGACCGCCCGCCGCGGACTCACCATCGCGGTCTCGCCATCGTGGGCTCGCCACGGACACGCCACGCTCGAGGACAGCCCGCTGCGGACTCGCCATCGTGGTCTCGCCGTCGTGGGCTCACCACGGACACGCCGCGCTCGACGACCGCCCGCCGAGGACTCACCGTTGCAGTCTCGCGATCGTGGGCTCGCCATGGACTCGCCATGCTCGGGGACGAGCTCGCCACGGACTCGCCATGTTCGGCAAACTCGCTCGCCGCGAGCTCGCCATGCTACCGGATAAACACCACGTGGCTCCTTCAGGGGACCTCCGTCCGCCGCTTCGACCTCGTGTCCGCCGCGTCGACTTCACCCTAGCGCGACCCCGTGTCCGCCACGTTGACTTCGCCCTAGCACGACCTCTGTCCGTCGCGTCGACCACGTGTCCGCCACGTCGACTTCGCCCTAGCGCGACCTCCGTCCGCTGCGTCGACCCCGCGTCCGTCGCGTTGACTTCGCCCTAGCGCGACCTCTGTCTGTCGCGTCGACCCCGTGTCCGCCACGTCGATTTCGCCCTAGAGCGACCTCTGTCCGCCGCGTCGACCCTGTGTCCGCCGCGTCGACTTTGCCCTAGCGCGACCTACGTCCGCCACGCGACTCCGTCCGACCAATGGTCTGATCGAGCTCGCTACCACTACTCGCCGCCGCGTCCACTCCTTCCGGCTAAACGCCACACCGGGCGCTCGGGGACTCGCCTCGCCTGCCACGACTCACCCTCGCGGACACGCCACGCTCGGGACTCGCCATCACGACTTCTCCCTCGCGGCCTCGCCGTCGCCGACTCGCCATTCTATCGGCTAAACGCCGCGCGACATCGCCATAGCGCGACCTCCGTCCGCCGCGTCGACCCCGTGTCCGCCACGTTGACTTCGCCCTAGCGTGACCTATGTCCGCTGCGTCGACCTTGTGTCCGCCGTGTCGACTTTGCCATAGCGCGACCTCCGTCCGCCGCGTCGACTCTATGTCCGTCGCGTCGACTCCGCCAAAGCGTGCCTATACTTCCGCTACGTCGAATGCGTATGCCACGCCTACTAAGGGACCTTCATCGTCCGGGTCGCCAGAGAGGGTCACATGCCACGCTGCATGGACTCACCACTGGGCGTCTCTCCCCCCGGAAAGATTTATTCGCCTTTGTCAACCTTTGAAAGAGTGACTCGCAATGGCCAAGTAGTGCGGACAAGGACTCGCAAACCGAGCCTCGGATCGTCCACGAAAAACGCTAACCGAGAGCCATCATTGGAGTCGCCTTGCTCGACTGGCCTTCCGGGCCAAGACAATTGGCAGTGCTACACAAACAGCACCATGTCCTCCTCAACCTTAGATAGTGCGACTTGCGGCCAAATCTTCGGACGAGGACTCGCAAACCGAGCCTCGGATCGTCCAGGAAGAATGCCAAGCCGAGAGCCATCTTTGGAGTCGCCAAGCGACTGGCCCCCCGGGCCAAGACGAGAGACTCGCTAACAAAAACAGCGCAATCAACATCATCGTGGACTCGTAATCATCGCGGATTTGCCACACTCGGGGACTCTCCCCTCGCGGACTCGCAATCATCGCGGACTCGCCACACTCGGGGACTCTCCCCTCACCTACTCGCAATCATCGCGAACTCTCTCCACACGGACTCGCCATGCTCAGCAACAACCACTACTATTTTCAGAATATCCATCTCTAAAGAGCCTCAAGTCGCCTCTACAAGCCAACTCGAGCCTCGGGGACTACTCCTAGGCATACCGCGGACTCGCCCTCGCGTACTCAACACGCTCGGGGACTCGCCACCGCGGACTCGCCCTCGCATACTCAACACGCTCGGCGACTCGCCACTGCGGATTCGCCCTCGCCTACTCAACACGCTCGGGGACTCGCCGCCGCGGACTCGCCCTCACGTACCCGCCACGCTCGGGGACTCTCTATCGCGGGCTCTTCCTCGCGGGCTCATCTATCACGGAATTGCATGCGCCGACTCGGCGACTTTGTCATCAACGACTCCGTCCAATGGTGATTCGCCTGGCGCATCGACTTGCCCAGGCGAATGGACTACTTCATGAGCTGTTTTTCTATTTCAGGAGCTCGCCAACGACTCGCCATCAACTCCACCCTGGAATCGCCTACACCAATTCGACAGTTTGAAGTCATCGCGGAGTCCCTGACGCGCTCGGGGACTACTGATGGGGGAATACCAACCGGGGTATACCCATGAAGCGGAGTCGCCAGCTGGATCGAGCCGACTGAAGCCAAGCCTAGACCGGGTCGACTCGTCGTATACGGCGACTGGCACGTACTAGACCCAAATGCCATGCCGACTGGAGGCCCAAGATGGTGACTCCAATAAAAGGCCCATTAGCACTTGTAAACCCTAACTGGCTGTATATATAAAGCCACCAGGGACACCCCACGGGGTATGTCGTATTACATCTCCCACATTATATTAGATCTAGTCTCTCCCTCCGCCTCCGGCGACTCCCATGTAAACAGATCTATGAATATATACTGGATTGACAGCAGGACGTAGCGATCATCCACCGAGAGGACGTGAACCTGGGTACATCGCGTGCCAATCTCGCTCCCGGATCCTCCTACGTCGCCTTGCCCTTTCCTCTACGTAAGCTACCCTGTAGCATCTGCCGTAGTCAATACCACGACAGGTAGTACTAAAAATCCTGCTTTATTCATGTTTTTGTTGGTCGACAATATTTACTATCAATTTTTTGTCATAAACAAGGTATATCACTAAGTTACAGGAAAATAAATAATTTTTGAAGAAACAGAAATTTTTGGATGCATACAGAAGGTTTAACGACCAACTATACGGCGGGAATAAAACTTCTGACTGTATAGTTCCGGTCGTATAGATATCTTTGCCATCGAATTTTTTTCTTTTATATGTACTGAGAGTTTAACGACCAACTATACGGCGGGAATAAAACTTCCGGCCATATAACTCCGGTCGTATAGATATCGGTACCTCCATACAAATTATTTTCTAATGTAATGAGAGTTTAACGACCAACTACATGGCAGGAATAAAAATTCCGGCCGTATAGTTCCGGTCGTATATATATATCTATGACTTTGTATATTTTCTTTACTAGAGATAGATAGTTTGACGACCAACTATACAGCAGGAACATTTTGTTCTGTCCGTATAGTTGCACCCGTATAGCTGTGCCACCATGAGGAAATCCTAAAAATTGACAGAAGGCCAACTATACAGCGGGAACGCATTGTTCCGGCCGTATAGTTATGCCCGTATAGTTGCGTCCGACCATAAAATCGCATGGGAAGGTACCTCAAACTCCAAAACTTTAATCCTTTTTCTCTCTTCTACCTCCAAACTCTCTCAAAACCTCTAGAGATCTTCATCTCTACTCAATTTCGTTTGGTTTCCTCGCACACAAGTGATCTACGGTATGTTTCTCCTCCGATCCTCCAATTACTTTTTGCAAATTCATCTTCGATCTATTGTCATTATCAATCTAGGGTGAGACATACTATGAACCAATTGCCATGATTTTCTTGCCTAGATTATTATTTTGAGGAGATTCTTTAGTGTGCTATAATGAGGAACATGTTATACTTACTGTTGTTGGATCAAAAAGTTTTATTTTGGTCTTTCTTCAATGTTTTAGATGATGAACACAAGGAGCCAAACTCGTGCTCGTGCCACCGCTAGCGCTTATCAGGCTGTCGCTCAAGAACGCATGGGGATATGGTGAGAGGATGAGCCCCAATGTGACCGCTTCAACAAGATCAAGAACCACGAAGTGAAGGCCACCAAGTGGGCTTGCCCCATTATATTGAACCAACTCGGTATTTTTGATGACTTCAATTTACTTTGCAATAGAGCTATCCTGCAAAACTTTGTGTACAATGATGTACCTACTTATCGCCGCTTAACCATTGAATTCCTAAGTTCGTTGCAAAGCACCGTTAAACAATGACAAGGAGAGGACACGATTTTTTTCGACTTATGAACAACAACTACACTTTACATTAGATGAATGGTGTGTATGCTTTAATTTGCCAAACAATGATGTTAATGCCTTACGCATATCCTTTACTGGCTTAGAACCTACCCCTGAACAATACAATAATGGAATGAGTTTCACTACTAGAGTGAGCAAGGGGAAGAATATTCAACATCCTGCAATTCGCTATTTGTTCTATGTTATTGCTAACACCTTGCAGGCACGTAATGAGTTCACAAGACTCAATGAGGAGGACATCTTAGTTCTCGCAAAGGCTGCTTACATCAACTGTGGCTTGTCACTCAACTTGGGCGCCATCCTTGTGCGCTAATTGGAGCACCAAGCCTCCCAAAGCCAAGGACCAATCGCAGGTGGAGGCGTCATCACCGTGCTTGCCACTGCCCTAGGCATCGACCTAGGTGAGCCGCAACCCGTGCTAGGTGAGCGACGTGTTGGTTTCTCCACTTTGAAAGCTTGTGGAATGCTCACTAGGAGAGGTGGTGTTTATTACCTGCATATTGCTGGAGCTGGGCGTCTCTACCCCGATCATATGCCTAATGGTCTTTTATCTATCAAGGAAGGACGTTTGCTATATGACTTGCAGGTTGAGCAACACCAACCCGAGGAGGAGATTCTGGAGGAGGATGAGGACCAAGAGGAGGAGCAAGAAGTTCTTTATCAAGAGGAGCAGCCACAAACCCGGTTCACTACATACCAAGACTTCTAATGACTTGGAGGGACTGTGGAGAGGATGCATAGACTCTCTTTGAACCTCCGATAATCAACTAGTAACCTCTCAACTCAATTTGTGAACTAGAGTAATGACTTTTTCCCGCCACCACAATGATTTGAAGGGCTTGCAAAAGCCTAAGCTTGGGGAAGTTCTCTCATGTATCTTTATTTGGCATTCATTTGCTTTTATTTATTTCGAGGTTGTGTTTTTATTTGAGTTTATAAGCACCCGTGTTGGTTTCCCCAACACTTTATTAGTTCTTTCTATTTGCTTTCAAGATTTTGTAGCCGAGCTTTGCCGCCAATTTTCTATTGTTTAAATTCCCTCTCTTAAAAACAACAAAAAGATTTCTCCATTTTTCCTTATTTTCCCTCTTTCTTTTCTTTCCGCCTCGAGGTTCATATGTTTGCAGGAGAGTGATCGACTTCGAGTTTCCAAGAAACAAATAAAAAAGGAAGAGAGAAGTGGAACCAAACATGCTAGTTAGTAGTAAATGTTGAGATGTTATATTGGTGGAGTGAGTCTTTGTACTATAGTAAGATTTTCATTTGCATGGGTATTTAATTGGGTACATTTTGTTCTAGCTCTCATAATTAACCAAGTCATGCCTAAAAATTTGCTAAACAATTGTAATAATAAAAAGTCTCACAATTGAACGCTTGGGTGTTGTACTGCTTAGTCTTGAAGGTTTATTTCAAGAGACACTCAACACCACTGAAAATGTTGATTGACTTGATAGCTCTCTTTAAAAGGATTTATTCGATTGAATTAATGTATAGCGGTTTTTATGAGTATGCCAAAGTTTGACTTGTTAAATCATAAGAATGATATAGCTTTATGCGTGTAAAACTTCATGGGATGCCAACAACTTCGCTGGCCTACGAACGATCTTCATGGAGGAAACTCCTAGATTTCGGCTATGAGTTGATTAAACACTTGTAGCAGCAATGCTATAGTGGGTAAGATTCTTGGCAATCCCGGGTAGCTGTAATCATGATGGAATCACTCCTCTAGCTGATATGAGTAATCATTATGAAAAAGGAACAAGAACCTTAGTGATACCACAAGTGTCCATCACAACCCGATAATGAAGGAAATATGCCCTGAGAGGCAATAATAAAGTTGTTATTATGTATTCCTTGTATATGATAGATGTTTATTTTGCATGCTATAATTGTATTGATAGGAAACATCAATACATGTGTGTTTAATAAACAAAAAGGGTTCCTAGTTATGCCTCTCTTATAGACTAGCTTGTTGATTAACAAGATGATCAAGGTTTCCTGATCATGGACATTGGATGTTGTTAATAACAAGGTCACAGCATTTGTGAAATGATGTGATGAACATTCATCCAAAGTATAGCATTACGATCAAGTCATTATGTTTATATTTCTATAACATCATACGAAGTAATCTTTATCCTTAGACCATGAGATCATGTTAATTGCTAACACCGAAAGAGTATCTTGATAACATCAAACGTCACACCGTAACAGGGTGACTATAAAGATGGGTTCAGTACTACGAAGGTGTTATGTTGAGGCTCATGGATCAAGAGTGGAATTTTTCAATCCAGATGACGGATAGATATACTCTGGGCCCTCTCGGTGATATCACATTAGGATAGCTTGCAAGCAAGTGATGTGATCACTAGAATGTTATATCACGGGAACGAGAAAAGAGTGCATGTCGGTAACGAGATCAAACTAGGTATGGAGATACCGATGATCGAATCTTGGACATGTAATATATCGAGAGACAAAGGTATTTAGTTACAAGCGTTAAAGGTTCTCATGATCACAGGAGTCATCGTTGAATGTGTAGGAGTCAGTACGGATCTCTAGGTCCCGCTGCTGATTATTGATCGGAGAAGGGTCTGGATCATGTCTGCATTATTCGCGAACCGTAGGGTGGCACACTTAAGAGTTACCAGACACCATTTTGGAGCACATATGTTTCAGACGAAAGAATTGCAAAGCGCAGGAATTGTTTCAATAGAAACCGGAAATTGTTTCGGGTGAAATTGCAGAAGGTGGTTCTGCATGTGATATTGAAATATTGCAAGGGGCTATATGTGAATGTTTTTTAATTAAAGTAATTAACAAAATTCTGAATAAATTTAATAAAAAGAGTTTTATTAAATGAGAGAGCATTAAATTTGGAGAAATTTAATGCATTTAAAGTGGAGACTTTAAAAGGGAATGTGAAGAGGCATTTTAATGTGGAGGGGTTACCACCACATGAATGGGGGAGGTGAGGGGTCACCCCCCATGCGCCGTCCATGGAGAGAGGGGCACCCCCCCTCCTCCTATAAAAGGCCACCCATTCCTTCCTTCATCCTCACACCTCCTTGTGAACAATCTCTCTACCCCTCTAGAATTATTCCCCCATGGTCTCGGATTAGCGAGATACATGTTCCCGGTGGCATTTCGTCTGGAAGGAGTTGCTTCTTCCGCTGGATCGCTGGAGCGAGGAGGTGGAGGTTGTCCGGTGGCTTGAACGTGTGTGCGAGGACAGATGCGGTGCTGATTTGTGGTGCTCGGACTTCCACACGATCTTGAGATCGGCAAGCGTACGACTACATCAACCACGAGTTCCTACTCGTTAACAAACCTCGTTGTCTTCGAGGGTAAGTTCTCCATGGATGTATGTCCACCCGTTGCTCTGTATCTAGTAGATAGATCTTGGCGTATAATTCTCATCGTAGGAAAATTTTTGTTTTCTATGCTGCGGACCCAACAGTGGTATCAGAGCCTGATCTATGCGTAGGTGCTTTGCACGGGTAGTACACATATGTTTATATGTGGGCGATGATGATCATGTTATTGCATCTTCTATGTACTTTGGATATTGGTGGCATAGTGGGATGAAGCGGCCCGGACCAACCTTACATGTCATCGTACATGAGACCGGTTCCACGACTGACATGCAACTAGTTTTGCATAAGTGGCTAGCGGGTGTCTGTCTCTCCTACTATAGTCAATATCTGATTTATAACGAGTTGCTAATAACTTGGTTATCCTCGTTGTGGTTCATGTTCGTAGGTAAGACCGGTTCTATCTCCGAAAGCCCTAAGCCACGTAAAACTTGCAATTGATAAATTAGAGGCATCTAGTTTAGATCGTTGCTAGGCTAGTGTCTTGATATGGTATTGTTGTAAGTAGATGTATGATAGATACTCTTACAACTCACTTAACGTATAAGTTCCATAGACCTTGGCCTTACACACAAAGGAATGATAGAGATCAAATGCATGGACCATACACATTAGCATCTTATATTGCTAGTTTGGCGCTTTTGGTAGCATTATAAGATGATCCCTCATTTAGATATCAAGATAAAATGTGTTCTTCCTTAAGTATGCACCGTTTTGTGGATCGTGTTTTGAGGCATCACGTGATGATCGGGTGTTCTCGACTCTACGCTTTCATACAACGGGTGTAAGACAGTTTTACACACGAAAATACTAAGGTTCTTACTTGACGAGCCTAGCATGTACAGACATGGCCTCGGAACACGGACCGAAAGGTTAAGCATGAGTCATATAGTTGATATGATGCCCATATAGATGCTCGCCTTTGAAGCTACACCGACTCACGTGATGATCAGACTTGGTGTAGTGGATTTGATTCATGTAATCACCAAAAGGACACGAGGGATGTCGTTTTTGAGTGGGAGTTCATTAGTAATTTGAATTAGTTGAACTCAATCTATCATAAACTTAGTCTAAATATATTTTACGAATTCTGTTGTAGATGAAACCACCTGCTTTTAATTTCAATGTGTTCATGGAGAAAGAGAAGCTTGCTGCGAATGGTAGCAACTTCACCAACTGGGCTATGAATTTGAGGATTCTCCTCACTGCTGCACAAAAGCAATATGTGCTAGAGGCGCCGCTAGGCCCCCCACCAGCTCCTGATGCCCCTGACTAGGAAAAGAACATCTATATAACTCATCAGGAGGACCACAACTTAGTTCATTGCGGCATACTGTATGGGCTAGAGCCAGAACTTCAAAAACATTTCGAAAATGGCAATGCCTTTGATACCACGGGAGAATTGAAAATGATTTTCGATACCCATGCTTCCGTAGAGAGTTATAATGCTTCTGAAAAGTTCTTTAGCTGCATGATGGAAGAGAACAGCTCCGTTAGTGAGCACGTACTCAAAATATCTGGGTACGCCGATAAGCTTGTGTCCTTGGGAATAACGATTCCCATTGACTTAGGCATACATCGTGTTCTCCAATCTCTGCCACCTAGCTACAAGAGCTTCGTGATGAACTATAATATGCAGGGCATGAAGAAGTCTCTTCCCGAGCTTCTGTCAATGCTTAAGACTGTAGAAGTAGAGATTAGGAAAGAACATCAAGTGTTGATGATCAATAAGACCACCGATTTCAAGAAGGACAAGAAAGGCAAGCAGAAGGGAAAGAAGGGCGGCAAATCTGTTGCCGCTTGAAGAAACCCAGATGGCCCTAAGTCGACACCGAGTGCTACTATTGCAAGGGGATCGCCATTGGAGCATAATCGCTCCAAGTATTTGGCGGACAAGAAGGCCGACAAGGCAAACAAAGGTATATGTGATATACATGTTATTGATGTGTACTTGACTAGTACTCGCAGTAGCACCTGGGTATTTGATACGGGATCGGTTGCTAATATATGTAACTCGGTTCAGGGGCTGTGGAACAAGCGACAACTAGCAAGGGATGAGGTCACGATGCGGGTCGGCAATGGATCAAGAGTTGATGTGATCGCCATCGGAACGCTGCCTCTCCATATGCCGTCGGGATTAGTTATAAACCTGGATAATTGTTATTTGGTGTCTGCACTAAGCATGAACATTGTATCCGGATCGTGTTTGATGCAAAGTGGTTATTCGTTTAAGTCTGAAAACAATGGTTGTTCGATTTATATGAATAATATCTTTTATGGTCATGCACTTGTGTTGAATGGTTTATTTCTGTTGGATCTCGATAATAGTATTACGCATATTCATAATGTTCATGCTAAAAGGATTAAACTTGATAATGATATATCTACATATATGTGGCACTGCCGTCTAGGTCATATTGGCGTTAAAGGCATGAAGAAACTCCATTATGATGGACTTTTGGAATCACTTGATTTTAAATCATTTGATACATGTGAGCCATGCCTTATGGGCAAGATGACTAGAACGCCGTTTTCCGGTTCAATGGAACGGGCGACAGATCTATTGGAAATCATACATACTGATGTGTGTGGACCAATGAGTGTGTCGGCGCGAGGTGGATATCGTTATTTTGTTACTTTCACGGATGATTTGAGTAGATACGGGTATATCTATTTGATGAAACATAAGTCTAAAGCCTTTGAAAGGTTCAAAGAATTTCAGAATGAAGTGGAAAATCATCATAACAGAAAGATCAAATTTCTGCGGTCCGACCGTGGAGGAGAGTATCTTAGTTACGAGTTTAGCACACATATGAAAGACTATGGAATAGTTTCACAACTCACGCTCTTAGGAACACCACAACGTAATGGTGTGTCGAGCGTCGTAATCGTCGTACTTTATTGGATATGGTTTGATCTATGATGTCTCGACTGACTTGCCTGTCATTTTGGGGTTATGCCTTCGAAACAGCTGCATTCACTTTAAATCGGGCACCATCTAAATCCGTTGAAAAGACCGTATGAATTATGGTTTGGAAACAAACCTAAGTCATTCTTAATGTTTGGGGATGCGATGTTTATGTGAAGAAACTTCAACCGGATAAACTCGAACCCAAAGCGGAAAAATGCGTCTTCATAGGATACCCTAAGGAAACGATTGGGTATACCTTCTATCACAGATCCGAGGGCAGGTCTTTGTTGCCAAGAATGGATCCTTTCTTGAGAAGGAGTTTCTCGCGAAAGGTGTGAATAGTCGGAAGGTAGAACTCGAAGAGGTTATTGAACCTTCTCTTCATGGAATGGCGAGTGGCCCAGCACCGGAAGTTGTTTCGGAGTTGACTTCACCTGATGAAGAGAGAGCTAATGATAATGATCATGAAACTCTGAAAGAGGACACTACCGAACCTTGCAATTCAAGCAGGACACGTGCAGCTCCTGAACTGTACGGCAATCCTGTTATGAATTTCATGATTGATGAAATAGATGACCCTGCGACGTATGAAGAAGCGATGATGAGCCCTGATTCCAACAAATGGCTAGAAGCCATGAAATCCGAGATGGAATCCATGTACGAAAACCAGGTTTGGACCTTGGTGGACTTACCTCACGATCGAAAGGCCGTTGAGAATAAATGGATTTTCAAAAGAAAAACTGATGCTGATGGTAATGTAACCATCTATAAGGCTCGACTTGTCGCAAAGGGGTTTCGACAAATTCAAGGAGTTGACTACGATGAGACATTCTCTCCCGTAGCGATGCTTAAGTCGGTTAGGATTATGTTAGCAATTGCTGCATATTTCGATTATGAAATATGGCAGATGGATGTCAAAACTACGTTCCTCAATGGTAATATTGAAGAAGAGTTGTATATGATACAACCTAAGGGTTTTGTCGATCCTAAGGATGCTGATAAGGTGTGCAAACTTCAGCGATCCATCTATGGACTGAAGCAAGCATCCCGGAGTTGGAATCTCCGCTTTGATGAGGTGATCAAAGAGTTTGGATTTGTCCAAACTTATGGAGAGGCTTGTATTTACAAGAAAGTGAGTGGGAGCAATGTGGCATTTCTGATATTATATGTGGATGACATATTATTGATTGGAAATGATATAGATCTTTTAAACAGTGTTAAAAGTTATCTAAACAGCAAATTTTCGATGAAGGACCTTGGTGAAGCTTCATATATATTAGGCATTAAAATCTATAGAGATAGATCAAGACGCCTAATTGGGCTATCGCAGAGTACATACCTTGATAAGATATTAAAGAAGTTTAATATGGACGAAAGTAACAAGGGGTTCTTACCTATGTTGCAAGGCAAGACATTGAGTAAGACTCAAAGTCCGGCTACGGCGGAAGAAAGAGAGATGATGGATAAGATCCCCTATGCCTCGGCCATAGGCTCTATTATGTATGCCATGCTATGTACAAGACCGGATGTGGCACATACTATCAGTTTGACTAGTAGGTACCAATCGATCCAGTTCGTAACCGGATAGCGGTAAAGAACATCCTCAAGTACTTGAGAAGAACTAAGGATATGTTTCTTGTATAGGGAGGTGAAGAAGAGCTCGTCGCTAAGTGTTATGTCGATGCTAGCTTTGACACTGATCCGGATGACTCTAAGTCTCAATCTGGATACGTAATTCTCTTGAACGGAGCAGAAGTTAGTTGGAGGAGCTCCAAACAACCTGTGGTGGCTGGATCAACGACGGAGGAGGAATATGTTGCTGCTTCAGAAGCAGCGCAGGAAGCAGTTTGGATGAAGGAGTTCATAACGGAACTAGGTGTGGTTCCTAGTGCATTGGACCCAATGGTGATCTATTGTGACAATAATGGAGCCATAGCCAACGCCAAGGAACCAAGGTCTCACAAGAATTCCAAGCATATTAAGCGCCGGTTTCACTCCATCCGTGAGCATGTCAAGGATGGCGATATAAAGATTTGTAAAGTGCACACGGACCTGAATGTAGCAGATCCGTTGACTAAAGTACTCCCTAGGGCAAAACATGATCAACACCAGAACTCCATGGGTGTTGATTATCACTATATAAACTAGATTATTGTCTCTAGTGCAAGTGGGAGACTGAAGGAAATATGCCCTGAGAGGCAATAATAAAGTTGTTATTATGTATTTCTTGTATATGATAGATGTTTATTTTGCATCCTATAATTGTATTGATAGGAAACATCAATACATGTGTGTTTAATAAACAAAAAGGGTTCCTAGTTATGCATCTCTTATAGACTAGCTTGTTGATTAACAAGATGATCAAGGTTTCCTGATCATGGACATTGGATGTTGTTAATAACAAGGTCACAGCATTTGTGAAATGATGTGATGAACATTCATCCGAAGTATAGCATTACGATCAAGTCATTATGTTTATATTTCTATAACATCATACGAAGTAATCTTTATCCTTAGACCATGAGATCATGTTAATTGCTAACACCGGAAGAGTATCTTGATAACATCAAATGTCACACCGTAACAGGGTGACTATAAAGATGGGTTCAGTACTACGAAGGTGTTATGTTGAGGCTCATGGATCAAGAGTGGAATTTGTCAATACAGATGACGGATAGATATACTATGGGCCCTCTCGGTGATATCACATTAGGATAGCTTGGAAGCAAGTGATGTGATCACTAGAATGTTATATCACGAGAACAAGAAAACAGTGCATGTCGGTAACGAGATCAAACTAGGTATGGAGATACCGATGATCGAATCTCGGACATGTAATATATCGAGAGACAAAGGGATTTAGTTACAAGCGTTAAAGGTTCTCACGATCACAGGAGTCATCGTTGAATGTGTAGGAGTCAAGATGGGATCTCCGTGTCCCGCTGCTGATTATTGATGGGAGAAGGGTCTCGATCATATGCGCATTATTCGCGAACCGTAGGGTGGCACACTTAAGAGTTACCGGACACATTTTGGAGCACATATGTTTGACGAAAGAATTGCAAAGCGCAGAATTGTTTCAATAGAAACCGAAATTGTTTGGTGAAATTGCGTAGGTGGTTCTGCATGTGATATTGAAATATTGCAAGGGGATATATGTGAATGTTTGTTAATTAAAGTAATTAACAAAATTCAGAATAAATTTAATAAAAAGAGTTTTATTAAATGAGAGAGCATTAAATTTGGAGAAATTTAATGCATTTAAAGTGGAGACTTTAAAAGGGAATGTGAAGAGGCACTTTAATGTGGAGAGGTTACCACCACATGAATGGGGGAGGTGACGGGTCACCCCCCCATGCGCCGGCCATGGAGAGAGGGGGAACCCCCCTCCTACTATAAAAGTCCACCCATTCCCTCCTTCATCCTCACACCTCCTTGTGAAGGATCTCTCTCCCCCTCTAGAATTATTCCCCCATGGTCTCGGATTAGCGAGATACATGTTCCCGCTGGCATTTCGTCTGGAAGGAGTTGCTGCTTCCGCTGGATCGCTGGAGCGAGGAGGTGGAGGTTGTCTGGTGGCTTGAACGTGTGTGCGAGGACGGATGCACTGCTGATTTGCGGCGCTCGAACTTCCACACGATCTTGAGATCGGCAAGCGCTACATCAACCACGAGTTCCTACTCGTTAACAAAACTCATTGTCTTCGAGGGTAAGTTCTCCATGGATGTATGTCCACTCGTTGCTCTGTATCTAATAGATAGATCTTGGCGTATAGTTCTCATCGTAGGAATTTTTTTGTTTTCTATGCTACGGACCCAACAGATAAACTAATAAAAAGCTTTGGAATGCTCTCAATTACTCAAGAACTGAAATTCTTGAAGGACAATGAATAGAAAAGTAGTGCTTGAAAAGCCTTGATTTATTGATGTGGGAGAATTGAGATACTCTAGTGTATATACTTTTCATGACAACTCTCACACTCTCAATTTACATGATTATACTTTATTGTTCAAAGGCAAGCCTATGAGTTGATTACATGACATGGAATAAAGTTTACTCATTTGAATCATCCATGTTAACAATAATTTTGCTGCACTATAAGGATGCATAAAACCCGTATGATATGCTTGCCATTACTCTATCTATGCTGAAGTTTTTCAGATTTATGAAGTGGAGGAAACATGAGATTACCAATCAAGAGTAAGATCACCATATCGTTATTTCAGTTTAAATGCTGAGTTCCTTTTTGATTTTGGTTTTCTTGCTCAAGTACGATCAAGTTTAAGCTTGGGGAGGTTGATGGCTCTGAAATATAGCCATCTACATCCACATTTAAACTGGATACTATTCATATTTTTAATGAAATATCTCTCTAACCCTGCCACTAATGCCTAATGTTCAAAGGGGTATGCATTCCTTTCTTTTTATATTTTTCCTGCGCAGATAATGTCGTTTGAAGATGGGAATCACTACATTAAAGTCAAAGATACGATATTTCCAACAACCAGAAGAAACCAGGAGCCATGAAGCGGAGGCAGACGCTTTAACGACCAACTATACGACTGGAGCAAAATTCCGGCAGTATGGCTCTGGTCATATAGTTGGCGCCGCCACCGTTAGTTCAAACATAACAACTTTCATGAAGGGACCCCTATATAAAGAAGCCTCGGGAGACGAGAAAACAAGCCCCCGACAACCAGACACCTCCGACCTCGCCTGCCATAGATCATCAGCCGCCTCTAGATCTCAAAACCCTTCTCCATCTCCATAGCCATATTCCACCACTTGTAATAGTAGATCTCTTCTTCGATTGGTGACATTGTAAGACTATTGCTATCAATCTTATGATTTTCAATACAATGTTTGTGGTTGTTGATCTCATCTCTATGTGTGAGTAATTCTCCTTGGGCTAAGGGCTTTGGCCTAGCCATGTAGCGTTTATACATGTTATTTATCATAGATGGGATCATGTATTAGTTTGTATGGCATGATGATTATTGTATCCTCTCTTGCCTCAATCTAAGGACTTGTCAAGTACCCAAGACCCCGAGGGTTGAGCCAGGTATAGCTAGTATGAGTAATGACCGATCTGCAGGTTGGGAACCCCAGTGACAGAAGGGGTAGTACGGTTGTATGTGAGGGATTTACTTGGGATTAACAGTGACATCACTATACATATCATTAGTTCTCTTTCTTCTATGGATGAGACTAGTAGGTTATTGCTATAAGCGGCTGCGGAGGCAATAGAAATTATTGATGTATTGCCTACATATAATTTATCTTGCTCTAATAATTACATGAATACTTTATATTTATATTTTATTCCCATCAGATGTTTTGCACAGCTACAGGTGAAACCGAATGCCCTAGGCCCTCTCTCTCCATCATCGACAACAACAAAAAGACGCAAACTATTGGTCCAGTAAAAACACAAAAGGAATTCTAAAACTCCCGAAGGTCCGTTAAAGTAACTTCACTACGCATTCGCTTCCCGAGGATTCGATAACCTAGTTCTACTAGGGAAAAAGAAGCTATACTACATCCGTAATCCGGATCGAAGGTATCACTCTAGCATTTCCCATGACTTCGGATTAGCAAAGTACATGTTCTGTTGGATTCTTTGGAGTAAGATTTCACTTCACTGCTGGAGTGGAGGCGAGAAGGTTGCTGGGGTCCGGAGGTGTGTTCGAGTACCGATGCGCTGCTGGTTTGCGGCGCTCTACAACTCGATCTTGAGATCGACAAGTGATCAACTACGTCAACAACAGAATCAGATTTCGTAAAAAGCTTTCGGTCTTTGAGGGTGAGGTTTTCTGGATCACCCCTTACTTGTTACTAGCATCTACTAGATTAGATCTTGACGCAATTGGCGTTCTTATTGTAGGAATTTGTTGTTTTCTATGCTGCGAACCTGTCAGTGGTATCAGAGCCATATCTATGCATAGATGTTCTGTACAAGTAGAACACATGGGGATGTGGGCATTGATGATCATGTCATTGCAACTTTTTGTGTATATTGGTTCTTAGTGGCATATTGGGATGAAGCGGCCCAGACTAACTTTACATGTCATTGCACATAAGACTTGTTCCACGCTTGACATGCAACTCGTATTGCATAAGTGGCTAGCGTGTGTATGTCTCTCCTACTATAGTTAAGATCTAGTATACAACGGGTTGTTAATAATTTGTTTATCACCGTTGTTGTTTAAAGAACGTAGTTTTTGAATGGTTCTTTGTAAGACTAAAGCCACATAAAATATGCAAAAATTAATTAGAGGCGTCTAACTCATTTTTGTAAGGAATATGATGTGATATGGTCATATGTTACAAATTTGATGTATGCAATGTTATTATTTGTAAGTTATGACAACCGACTGGAGCCATATGGTTGTTTTTATTCTTTTATCGACTACATGACGGAAATGGAAATCCATGTAATTAGATGGAGGAAAACCAAGATGGTGGCACCATGGACCTTGGAGCTATGTCGGTGGAATGATGGTGATAATACCATGGAGCACAAGATGGAGATCAAGTGCAAGAAATGACCATATCATATCACATTATTTATGCATGTGATGTTTATCCCTTTATGCATCTTATTTATGCTTATGTATTTCTTAGTTTTTGGTGGTAATATTATAAGATGATCCCTCTCACTAAAATATCAAGATAAAATATGTTCTTCCTTAAGTATGCATCATTAAGAAAGTTCGTATTTTTAAAGCACCACGTGTTGATCGGGTGTGATAGAATCTACATTCGCATACAACGGGTGTGATACATATTTACACATGCGAATACTAAGGTTCTACTTGGCAAGGATAGCATATACAGACATGGCTTCAGAACACGAACCGAAAGGTAAAACATGAGTCATATAGTTGATATGATGACCATATCGATGCTCGCCTTTGCAGCTGCATCAATTCACGTGATGATCGGTCTTGGTTTATTGAATTTTGTTCATGTAATCACCAAAACAACTCGAGAGATGTTGTATTTGAGTGGGAGTTCATGTAGTAATATGATTAAAGTTGAACTCAATTTATCATAAACTAAATCAAAGTGAATTTGTGTAGTTTTATTTGTAGTCATTGGTATTTGTTTACTACCTTGTGTTAGTTTTAGTTGAGATAATAGAACTATAGAATTCTGGATATTTAACTCTACAAACTGGTATCATATTGTTTTGAGTGTCAATCGAAAGTTTAAAAGTCCTATTGCAAACTTTCAGCAAAAACCACTTACTCCATGAAGTTTAATAAGTAGTATTAAATCAAGAGTGATAGATCCAACGTTAGTATCTAAGTATCATGCTTGCCTCCATGATCCTTGATATTTGAAAGTTGTTTCAATATCAAGGATATCTAGGAACTAAAAGAATTGTTTCAGAAACCATCATGCATGGAAGATATTGTGATATCTGAAACAATGATTGGTAGCAATATGATAGAATATAATTTTACTAAGATACATCTTCTGATATTGTATGAGAATTTGCGAAGGTTGGAGACATTAGGTGTCCTAACCTCCCAAAAGATTTTGGGAACTAACATTATAGTCGCAATTCGTCCTTATAGGATATACTAGCTTGATCATGAAAGTTGTCATGATAGGATAAATAAAATATGTATGTAAAATGTTTACTACATGAAAAGATTGCTGAAGAATGTTTTTGGAAGAATGACAAACATTTGATGATGGTGATATACATCAAAGTGCAAGTCCAAGGGCAATAGTGTTTTACTAACACGCTTTGGACTATATGTCATGTGTATGGCGCCACTATTGATGTTTATAGATTCTTCTTAAAAAGGAATGGAAATGCTGAAAGAGAATCTAGAAATTATTTGGTAGAAAAGAAAAGACTGGAAATGTCTAGCTTAGGTATACAGATGATATACATGTTGTGTATGTATTATTTGCCTATTAAACAATGTGGTTCTTGTGTATTGGATACCATATGGGTTGGTGTGAAGTGTTACACAAGACAACACAATTCATGAACTTCAATGGCCTAAGTAACTAGCAAAATAATATGGGATGATGTTCATCGGAAACAAATAAACTATTGTTGTGTTTTTCATTGACATCAAACCTAGCCTTCAAGATTTGTTTTAATAATTGTTATTTCGTTCTGGTATATGAGAATAATAGTTATTCAAATAATTACTGTATTCCATAGAAGATGGATGAACTCATACAAGTCTAGTTGGAGAAATCACATCCATAACATTAATGCTAAAATGTCACTAGACAAATTATTAGAATATCACTTATAAGTGACATCACTGTTTAAATTATATTTGAAATAAAACATGAAAAAACTCCACATTGATGGATTTTTGGAGTCTTTTGATTTTGATCAATTGACACTAGTGAGACTTTCCTGGAGATAATTAAAACTCTGTTCAAAGGCCAATGAAGAACAAACGACTAACCTATTGGACATCGTACATATTGATATATATAGTCCATTATGTGTAGTCATGAGCGATGGATTTCAACTTCATATACTTTCTGTGAAGTTTGAGTAGATCTATGTGTATATTTACTTAATGAGGAAGAAGGATGAAATATTTGAAAAATGTTCAAATACTTTCGAGATGAAGTGAAAAATCTTTGTAACAAGAAAATAAAGAATTTATGATGGGATCATAAAGGAAGATATTTGAGTTACAAATATTAGGAAAAACCTAAGATTTTAGGAATCGTTCCATTGATTTGCGTTTCCCGAAACACCGTAGGATTATGGAGTGTTTCGCAAGGCTAACATCATGGAACAATGAAGGTCGATGATCTCGACCTACTACCTTTTTATGAGCTTCGGCGAATTTAATCGTTAGACCATCCTCATCCACATCTTCATCCGGTCCTTCATCCTTAGAGTACGATGCATGACACCGCAAATAAGGGAGATCATGGTCCATGTTCTCCTCATCATAATTTGCCTCCACATCTCCTACTTCATTGTCACGAAGCCCATACTCTACCTCATCACCCTCAAGGTCATCACCCTCCATTTGAGGTGCTTCATAGTTGTCATTGCGAATGGGACTCATGGAAGGTTTCCTAATTGTTGTGTCATCATAGGTTGTCTCTACACTGACTGGGCTCAAGGGAAGTTGGCTCATTGTTGTGTCATACACATGTGGCTCACCTTGAGCCGGGCTCATGGAAGCATGCTGGTTCCAGTCAATGTGCAACCGAGCCCCAACCTTTCTTGTGGCAAATATCTCGAGTGACCTATCTTCGGATTCCACCACCATCTCCTTATATGCACTCCAATTCAACTCGGAGTTGATATGCATTATCTTAAATCTATTGTGATGGCCAAACCCGACATTATACCTTCCAACCAAATCATACACATCACTAGGGTTCATCCATTTCAAATCATTCCTCACTCTTTCCACAATCTCGGCATAGTTAGGACTAGTGCCAAACACCATGACTACCTCCTCCAGGTCACACTCGACATTGCCTTTCAAAAATGCGGCCTTGTCCACATGATGAACATTAACGATTCTTGCCATCTAAAAAACATTGACAACAACCATTACACATCAAAGGCAATTATATTACCACAAACAAGCATAACAACCCACTAAAACAAGTCATACCACTTTGCTACTTCTAACATACAGATCATATCCCTAAGCTATAAATCTAATAACTAGAAGCAACAACACCAACCCTAGATTTCACTCCAAAGCCAAGATATAGGTAGGGTTAGGGTTTTAGATTTTTTGCCAAAATAGAACCAAATTGCACAGATCTATTTGCACCAAACCAAGGGGATCGGGGGAGATTACCTCTTGAGGCAAGGGGGAGTCGAAATCCACGGAGAAAAGGAACCGATTTGGAGGGATTTGAGTAGGTGAAGAGCTGGGGGCGCGCGCGAGAGAGAGGAGGGGTCGGGGACGAACAGGTATGAGTGATAGTGAGTGGCCGTGGGTTCCAGGCCGTTTTCTAGGGTAAAAGGGCATGGTGCCCGCCACAAAAGCGTCGTGCTAGGTAGCATGGCGCCCCCCTCCAAAGGCGCCAAACATTAAAATTGGGCCCGCGTGGCCACAACGACTGCCATGTCGGATGGGGTCATGATGTTTTTCGATTAGGCGCTATGGTGTCATGGCGCTTTTGGCGGGGGCGCCGTGCTACTGACCTTGGCGCTGCCTGGTAAAGCGCCATGAAAATAGGTCAAATCGGGAATTCTTCGAGAAAATAGGTTATTTTGTGTGATCATTCTTTAATTCTTTAATTAGGTTAATTCTGTGATTTTTGCCCATATATAGTTGAACTGGAAATCATAAAATTCAGATCTGACCAGCCATGTCACAAACATATACCTATATTCAGGGGCGGATTTGGGCCCCGGGCAGCCAGGGCTACAGCCCGGGTCGTGGCCCATCTACTACCTGTATACCTGTATACCCCTGGTAAATTTCAAAGAAAATATCTACCGCAGGCAGTCCAGCCCGTGTCTTTGGGCCAGAATACCCCGGGCTAGTCCAGCGGGCCTGGCAACAGCAGGGCAGGGCAAGAGTCTAGGACGTACGCATCCATTTTTCTTTTGAACGAGAGAAATACCTGTTCGCATATGTTCGATAAAAAAAGGCGAAACCAGTTCATTGTTTGCGTTCCCATCGCTGCTAACAGCTGCCGTGACAGATTTCTTCGATAAAGCCCTAGGCAAAAAATCACGCCCGCTGACAGCGCGTCACCACAGCCTCGCTTGATCGAGCCGCCGCCGTGACAGCCGACGGAGACGCTCTCGTCTCGATCACACCAAGACGCTGCCGTCGCGCGATTCCAGATCTCGACCTGCAGAAGACGCTTCACCGCTGCAGCTGCCCGGTGCACACGATTCGCTGCACCTAGGCGCACAGGAGATCGGCGCTTGGCCACTTGCATACCATCGATTCATTGCCTATGTAATTTCTCAGTTTGATAGATTCTAATGCAATGTCTGACAGTTGAAGAGTGAATTTTAGTCTAGAAGTGCTACAATTAGGTTAACTTGATTGTGATTTTTAACTGATTTAGTTCAATTTTACTATGTAGAAAATGAAGGGGACAAAGAGATCAAAGATTAATTGGTCAAGACCAGTATCATCTTATTTTCCATCAGCCACACAGCTTGCCAATTAGAACCTATCTCATGCATGTTGCTGCGACCACGGCTTGTTCACATGTGGAAATATATCCTACATGTATTAGAGAATTTAAGTGACGATTCTACTAATACAACACAGAAAACCATCGAATAAATGGAAAGCTTTGAATTTGTTTTTATAATGCATCATCTTACAAGTTACAATAAAAAATATTGGAAATACTAATGATCTATCGGCATGCTAGTAGTAAGTTACTTTCTTAGCAATACAACTTATGTATTATACATTTATCCGTACAATTTTCTAATATTTTTTCCTTTTCTTCGTAGGTTTTGGTTCTTCTCCTAGGATTGACGAGAAAATCGTAGGTTAGTATCGAAGAAAATCTTCATTATTTAGGTATTTTGATTATGGCACCGCACTTTTTTATGTTCTTCTTGTCATTCGGTGAAACATTGAGCCTATGTTTCGCGGCAAAACTAACCTCACACATTTTTAGTGTGCTTTAGCTTATCTATGTTGTTATTGAGAGGGGATTTGAAGGTAGATTTTTTTCATAATTTTAGGGACATATGAAATTAGCCCTGGTCTTTCGCAAATCCTGGGTCCGCCACTGCCTATATTGTACTCCCTCCGTATAGAAATAATTGACTTAGATTTGTCTAATCAGTTATTTTTAGACGGAGGGAAGTGCAAGCTATTACTGAGATAAACCGTAGGAAACATGAGTCGATGGTTTAGCGGACCTTTCTTTTAGTAGACCTTTTATATGAGATAATAGTAATATGATGTGACTTAACTAGCTTTGTTTTCCATGTATGCAATTGCGACATAGCGCTTATTTTATTTTATTTGGTGTCTGTATATCCTTAATATCCTTTAGTATGAACGTCTTTCTTGATTATTCTTCAAGCATGCATTCCTGGTGAAAAGTAAATATAATAGTGTGTCTGATGAGTGTACTATGTAAGAGCGAGGATTTATTGATTACTCCCCCTGTTTCAAAATATAAGATGTTTTAGCTTTGTGAAGTAAATGTATCTAGACAACTTTTAGAGCATCTCTAGCAGATACTGTAAACGTGTGTACCGCAAACATGGTTTGCAGTAAACTACAAACGATATTTGCGGTATGAAATTTGTCGCGGCGGAACAGATACACTAAAATGAACTGCATATTTAAAACTCTAATGTTGGCGCCAGATCATAAATACGAAGGAAGTTTTGATCATCCAAGATCAATATATATTTAACAAAAAATTGGATGCCCCTCCCTACATCCAATCTAGCCTAGCAGCTGTCGTGGTACCTACTCACCGGAGCGTCTACGACGTCGTCATCGGTTGCCTACTCCTCCTTGGAGTCAGAGTAGTTGACGACGAAGAACCCGAGCCGGGCCTAGTGCTCGCGGGCGGCAGACGCGGCGGAGCTCGGCCTCGCGCTTGTCGCGGCGGCGCTTCACGCACTCCCACACATCAGAGACGAGGGTCCCGAGCGAATTGAACTTCGCCTCGCGGACCGTGTTGTCCTTCTCCGAGCCGGACTTGTCGCTCTCCTTGTCGGAGATGTGGCCACACCGAGCGGGAGCGAGCGCGGGCGCGGGAGCGGGAGGCGGCGGGCGCACCACCGGCGACGGCGCTCGGAGGCGCGGGCCCGCTCTCGTGGCGGCCCGGGAGCTACCCGCCTCCGCATCGTGCGCGGTAGGCGCGGACCCAAACCCAAGCCCACGCCGGGGGGGGTCACGCGGGAGCACGCCAGGGTTCCACCCGAGCGCTTGCTCGGAGCGAGGCCGGCGCACCTCCTCGCTCAGAGGCGGCGCAGGAGCTCTGGCGCTGGAGCTCCCTCTGCGCTGCGGCGAACGGCTGCCTCGTTCGGCCAAATTCCGGCACGATTGGCCAGTCATGGCACGAAGGGGTGGCTGGGAGGTGGTGGGTGGCGGTGATTTGACTGACGGCGACGGACACGGTCGAAATCGGAACGGGCGGCGGCGGCAAGGGTTTCTACGCAGGGGAGAAGAGGGAAATGGGATGTGGTTTACCGCATCCGACCCCTTCCGTCCCGAATACATGCGGGACGGACAAGCCGTTTCATGGGAAACGGCAAAAAAAATTGCTCCGTTTGCGGTATCTATAAAAGCCACTTTTCGGCCTCGATACCGCATATCGGTCCAAAATTTTGTGGACCGGCCTATATGCGATATCTGCTAGAGATGCTCTTAGTACGTAGGTTCATTCCGAACCTACACTATAAAAGTGATCTAGATATATCAGCTTTACAAAGCTAAAACATCTTACGTACATTTTTTAACGGAGGGACTAGAAAGTTGTCTAAAATGAGGCAAGAGAGGGAGGGGGGGCTGCAACTATTTTCTTCTTTGTATTTTCACGGACGATATCGCCAATCATGGTTTATGGATACTTTTTAATTTTCCAAAACTTTGGGTATGTAAGAAATGGTAACAAATTTGTGAGGTCAAATCCAAATATATTTACATCAACTCCAAACATTATATAATCTCATTGGACGGGCGCGATAACACGCACCATCACGATCTAGTGATTACCTATTTCAAAGGTGCGTTGGGTGTTGGGTGTCCTCTGGAGATAATTTCCTCGATCCCGGGTCACTAGGTTGTCACGTGTCTCCAAAACACGTTTTAATCCTGTTGTTACTATAAACGGACCGAGTTCACTATGATATGTCCTTTTTTGAAAACGATCCGGTTTATAAAATAGAAAAACAGACTAGACCTCGTCGGAGATTTCGCCAGAGACCTCGCCGGTGACCTTGTAGCAAAAAAAGTCCTAATGTCGCAAATCCGACTTTGCTGGAGATATCGTCGGAGATATCATCAGAGACTCTCGTCGGAAAAACCTCGCTAGAGACCTCGTAGCAAAAGTTTTACACTATTGTAGCAAAAACAGAGAACGATTGTAGTAAAAAAAATGTGCTAACGTAGCAAAAACCCGACCTCGCCGAAGACTTTTGCTTGGAACCTCGCCGGAGAACTCGCCAAACATGTCACAGAAAAAAATTGCGCTATTATAGTAAGATCATACAACGGTTGTAGCAAAAATATTGCGTCATTGTAGCATCATTCAAATACGATTTCTGGGTAAAAAATACCGTGTAGGACTCGGATAAATAGCAAAGTAGCGATACAAATATGATTATGTAGCTAAAAAATATGAGCGTAGGAAAAAATATGACTAAAAACTTGCAACCGTGGAATAAAACAGGCGGAGGACGCCTTGATGGCCATGGCCGCAGGACACCTCGCTCCCCTCGGCAACAACGTCACTGCTTCGTGGGTGCGGAGGAGAGCAGGGGCGAAGGCCGGCACAGGGAGGTGGATACCTCGCCGGAGGCAGCGCTGCGGAGGAGGCACTGTAGAGGCTCGCGGCGACGCCAGCGACATCCTCCATGGGAGGAGGAGGGGCTGGACGCGGAGGACGGAGGCCGGCGCGGGGTAAAAGGCGTGCGGCGGTACCGATCGGACCCACCATTGGAGGAGGAGGGAGCAGGACGCAGAGACCGGCGCGACATAGGAGTCTCTTCTCAGGAGAAGGAACCTCGGAGGAAGAAGGATGGGGAACTCGTCGGGGCTCCGACCGGTAGCGGTGGATGCGAGGCGGAGGCGGTAGACACATGGGAGGCGACGCACGGAGGGAGGGCGGAAGCAGACGTACGGCGGCAGGAGGTGTATTTCAGCTAGATGCATAACAAAAGAGGCAGACCTTGGAAATGATAAGGTGGGCTCCATCCAAGCGTGTGTTCACTAGCGAGTCCAACCTACCCGGACGATGGGAACACACGATCCCCGGAGACATAGTATCATTTTCCTATTTCAAATTGAGTGATCTTACCATCACATTAGGATATACATAACCTTCTTACTTAGCAGATTATAGAACACGTGCACGTCATAATCAGTGGCTCTTACTAACACCTCTGATAAAAACAACATCACCACGAGCATCTCATGCCAAAAGCCATCATAAGTTCATGTTTTCACCAACACACTACTACTACTTACATATTTTAATAGATGATCACATAACACCAGGCCGTCGTCTAGCCGTAGTTAGGACAGGTGTATTGCCTGGCGTTGTAGGAGTTGGCCTTGTAAATCGTCATCTTCAGGACGAAGGTCTGAAGCTTGAGATCGTTAACGTCATCCCGCTCCAAGTCATACTTGTAGGCGATCTTCGACCAATTCTTTTTCCAGCACCACCTGACCACCGAAGTAGTCCACATGCACCCATTCGTCGCACCAGCGATAGGCAGACGCTGACACAACACGGGGCAGAGGAATCATGATCCAATCTTTCGGACACTTCTAGAACACCCGCGGAATGACAAGCATGTGCACGTCATCTCCGTCCAGTTGGCCGATGCACCGGCAAGAAACCAGTGCCCTAGGGTAGTGATCCAGCTTTGGCTGCCGAGCATGCATGTTCTGAGGCCCGGAGCACGGCCTCCCCCTGCCAGGCACCACTGGCTTCAACGCTCAAGTCTAGAGATTCATCGGGCGCTCAAGCCTAGAGATTCAACGGGAGCACGTCCTGGTACCCTAATGATGGGAACCACCCCTCCCCACCGTGTCATATGTAGTCCATCTTCACAACTGTCAGTTCATACAGAAGGCCCTAAGAGGTTGATCATGGCAACATTGCATAAATACTAGCAATATCAGTACAATGCCAACTACTAGTAAAGTAATAAAGGCTATATGTAATGTATCAGTCGATGTAGAGGCCGGGGTTTCTCCCATTCTAAAAAAAAGAATGATCTACTCCTGATTTTCAGGAGTATTAGTTTATATTGAACCATTCTGTTCCTGATTTTCTCCGCCTGAAAATTTCAGCCTTGGCACAAAATAACCCAAGATGAAATGATGAACAATCTCATTTAGGTGGACCAGGCTTGATTGGCAGAGATGAGTCAAAATCACATACCGGCTCATCCTGCTAGCTAGTATCCTGAATGTGAAATTGACTGTTCGATCAGACTGAAAATGTTTTGAAATTGACTGTTCGATCAGACTGAAAATGTTTTATGATCATGAACAGAAGGATAGCTACGGCTACGGGAGTTAGTTGTCAGGTCGCTATACAGCGCCTCTGACCCACACGTCCGACTCTCAGTCCTCCAAATTTTCATAGCGAGAGTGCGGAGACCAGACCAGAGTGGCAGAGTCCAACATGGCTTAAACCAGAGGCCAACATGGCCAAAACAACCCTAAAAAACAGCGATTAGAGCATCTCCACTCGGAGCCTAAAGCCCTCCTAAAGCGAACGGGCTCTTGTGCGGGTGACCGTGGCCACGGTTCCTCGCGTGGCCGCGCTTTCATGTTCCCTTTCCGACCGGCTCATATTCCCTTCCGCTTAAGCGTTTTTTTTTGCTTTTCGGGCACTAGCTTAGTTTGCAGTCTACGGAAAGTAGCAAACTACCAAGTAATTTGTAAAACTAGCTAGCTTTAAGTCCAAAGGTTAGGATATCTTGGTCTCTAAACTCCATCGGTTATAACCTCACTCGATGAATGCATTCAGTGTGTCATGCATGGTATCGATCCATGCAGATGATCAATAATTTATGTATTTCCTTCAATTCTCCGTCTAAAAATAAGCGACTTAGTTTTATCTAGATTAGTACGTATCGAGAGACTAAAACATGTCTAGATACATGCGAATATAGACAAATCCATGTCACTTATTTCTAGATGGGGAGTACTAGATTAACACAAACATTTTTTAAGTAGCCCGATGAGCCTCTCATCTTACATCAACCTGTTAATTAATCTTCGCTAGCTGAATGGGCATATTCAGGGAAATGAAACGGTTTGGGATGTCGAGTCGGAGTGGACGTTCGGCGCTAGCGACGACGGACACGGAGACGAGCCGTGTGTCCCGAAGAAGCAACTGTTAGGGTTGTCGAGTCGGAGTGGACGTTCGGCGCGGTAGCGACGATGGACACGGAGACAAGCCGTGCCTCTCGAGTAAGCAACGGTTAGGCTGTCGAGTCGGAGTGGACGTTCGGCGCGGTAGCGACGACGAACACGGAGACGAGCCGTGCCTCCCGAGGAAGCAGCGGTTAGGGTTGTCGGGTCGGAGTGGACGTTCGGCGCGGTAGCGACGACGGCAGACGAAGCAACCGTGTCAGCGGAAGCAGCGGTTAGGGTTGTCGAGTCGGAGTGGACGTTCGGCGCGGTAGCGTCGACGGACACGGAGACGAGCCGTGCCTCCCGAGGAAGCAGCGGTTAGGGTTGTCGAGTCGGAGTGGACGTTCGGCGTGATAGCGACGACTGACACGGAGACGAGTCGTGCGTCCCGAGAAAGCAGCGATTAGGGTTGTCGAGTCGGAGTGGACATTCGGCGCGGTAGCGACGACGGACACGGAGACGAGCCGTGCGTCCCGAGGAAGCAGCGGTTAGGGCTATCGAGTCGGAGTGGACGTTCGGCGCGGTAGCGACGACGGACAAGGAGACGAGCCGTGCCTCCCGAGGAAGCAGTGGTTAGGCTGTCGACTCGGAGTGGACGTTACGCGCGGTAGCTGAAGGAAATATGCCCTAAGAGGCAATAATAAAGTTGTTATTATGTATTCCTTGTATATGATAGATGTTTATTTTGCATGCTATAATTGTATTGATAGGAAACATCAATACATGTGTGTTTAATAAACAAAAAGGGTTCCTAGTTATGCCTCTCTTATAGACTAGCTTGTTGATTAACAAGATGATCAAGATTTCCTGATCATGGACATTGGATGTTGTTAATAACAAGGTCACAGCATTTGTGAAATGATGTGATGAACATTCATCCGAAGTATAGCATTACGATCAAGTCATTATGTTTATATTGCTATAACATCATACGAAGTAATCTTTATCCTTAGACCATGAGATCATGTTAATTGCTAACACCGGAAGAGTATCTTGATAACATCAAACATCACACCGTAACAGGGTGACTATAAAGATGGGTTCTGTACTACGAAGGTGTTATGTTGAGGCTCATGGATCAAGAGTGGAATTTGTCAATCCAGATGACGGATAGATATACTCCGGGCCCTCTCGGTGATATCACATTAGGATAGCTTGCAAGCAAGTGATGTGATCACTAGAATGTTATATCACGGGAACGAGAAAAGAGTGCATGTCGGTAACGAGATCAAACTAGGTATGGAGATACCGATGATCGAATCTCGGACATGTAATATATCGAGAGACAAAGGGATTTAGTTTTAAGCGTTAAAGGTTCTCACGATCACAGGAGTCGTCGTTGAATGTGTAGGAGTCAGTACGGATCTCCAGGTCCCGCTACTGATTATTGATCGGAGAAGGGTCTCGATCATGTCTGCATTATTCGCGAACCGTAGGGTGGCACACTTAAGAGTTACCGGACACCATTTTGGAGCACATATGTTTCAGACGAAAGAATTGCAAAGCGCAGGAATTGTTTCAATAGAAACCGGAAATTGTTTCGGATGAAATTGCAGAAGGTGGTTCTGCATGTGATATTGAAATGTTGCAAGGGGATATATGTGAATGTTTGTTAATTAAAGTAATTAACAAAATTCTGAATAAATTTAATAAAAAGAGTTTTATTAAATGAGAGAGCATTAAATTTGGAGAAATTTAATGTATTTAAAGTGGAGACTTTAAAAGGGAATATGAAGAGGCATTTTAATGTGGAGGGGTTACCACCACATGAATGGGGAGGTGAGGGGTCACCCCCCTCCCCCATGCATCGGCCATGGAGAGAGGGGGCACCCCCCCTCCTCCTATAAAAGGCTACTCATTCCCTCCTAAATCCTCACACCTCCTTGTGAAGGATCTCTCTCCCCCTCTAGAATTATTTCCCCATGGTCTCGGATTAGCGAGATACATGTTCCCGGTGGCATTTCGTCTGGAAGGAGTTGCTGCTTCCGCTGGATCGCTGGAGCGAGGAGGTGGAGGTTGTCCGGTGGCTTGAACGTGTGTGCGAGTGCGGATGCGCTGCTGAGTTGCGGCGCTCGGACTTTCTCACGATCTTGAGATCGGCAAGTGTACGACTACATCAACCACGAGTTCCTACTCGTTAACAAAGCTCGTTGTCTTCGAGGGCAAGTTCTCCATGGATGTATGTCCATCCGTTGCTCTGTATCTAATAGATAGATCTTGGCGTATAGTTCTCATCGTAGGAAATTTTTTGTTTTCTATGCTGCGGACCCAACAGTAGCGACGATGGACACGGAGACGAGTCGTACGTCTCGAGGAAACAACGGTTAGGGCTGTCGAGTCGTAGTGGACGTTCGGCGCGCTAGCGACGACGGACACGGAGACGAGCCGTGCGTCCCGAGGAAGCAACGATTAGGGCTATCGAGTCATAGTTGACATTCGGCGCGCTAGCGACGACGGAAACGGAGACGAGCTGTGCCTCCCGAGGAACAACGGTTAGGGCTGTCGACTTGGAGTGGATATTCGGCGTGGTAGCGACGACGGACACGGAGATGAGCCTTGCGTCTCGAGAAAGCAGCGGTTAGGGCTGTCGAGTCGTAGTGGACGTTCGGCGCGGTAGCGACGATGGACACAGAGACGAGCCGTGCGTCCCGAGGACGCAGCGGTTAGGGCTGCCGAGTCGGAGTGGACGTTCGGCACGGTAGCGACGACGGACACGGAGACGAGCCGTTCGTCCCGAGGAAGCAGCGGTTAGGGCTGTCGAGTCAGAGTGGACGTTCGGCGCGGTAGCGACGACGAACACGGAGACGAGTCGTGCGTCCCGAGGAAGCAGCGGTTAGGGCTGTCCAGTCGGAGTGGACGTTCGGCGCGGTAGCGACGACGAACATGGAGACGAGCCGTGCCTCCCGAGGAAGCAGTGGTTAGGGCTGTCGAGTCGGAGTGGACGTTCAGCGCGGTAGCGATGTCGGACACTGGGACGAGCCGTGCCTCCCGAGGAAGCAGCGGTTAGGGCTGTCGAGTCGGAGTGGATGTTCGGGGCGGTAGCGACGATGGACACAGAGACGAGCCATGCCTCCCGAGGAAGCAGCGGTTAGGGCTGTCGAGTCAGAGTGGACGTTCGGCGCGGTAGCGACGACGGACACGGAGACGAGCCGTGTGTCCCGAGAAAGCGGCGGTTAGGGCTGTCGAGTCGCAGTGGACGTTCGGCGCGGTAGCGACGACGGACACGGAGACGAGCCGTGCCTCCCGAGAAAGCAGCGGTTAGGGCTGTCGAGTCGTAGTGGACGTTCGGTGCGGTAGCGACGACGGACACGGAGACTAGCCGTGCATCCCGAGAAAGCAGCGATTGGGGTTCTCGAGTCGGAGTGGACATTCGGTTGCTTCCTGGGGACGCACGGAGACGATCCGCGCGTCTAGGCAAGCAGAGATTTTATTTTTATAAATGTATAAACTTTAGTTTCTTTTATAATGTGAAGAATTGTTTAGCCTTTTTTATTTGAAAGTGTTAGTCTATTTGATTTGAAAGTGTATTTTCCCACCCTATATTTACCCTGAAAACGACCGTCCCAAAAAGGAATGAAAGGGAACGAGAATAGAATGCAAAAAGATGAAACATTAGGTTGGAACCGGAACAGCTGGCTGGAAAAGAGCGGGAAAAGAAATAGGCGGGAGCAGACAGGCGGGACAACCAAACAATGAGCAAACTAAGCTCGACCAAGAAAATGGAATAGTACCGGTCGGAATATTAACCGTTGTCACGGGTGACCGTAAATTAGCAACGCCCTTCCTAAAGGGATATCGGGGGCACGGACAGCCGAATTCACGTCCAGCCCACCCCTAAATTAGTTTTGACGCCGGCGCGGTCCGTTTTGTTATCCGGCGCCCCCAGGCCGAACCCAACCCATGTGAAGACTAGCGGGGGCGCCAGATGTCGTGTTTTTGGCGGGAAGGCGCGGGAAATCTAGCGCACAAAACGGTTGGTCGTTGGGGGCCACCCCTGTCAGCGTCAGGGGCCGACGCGTTCGGTCCGCGATCGGTTCGTCTTCCTCCTCTCCTGCCGCGCCCCAGCAATGGCGTTGTTGCCCGCCAATCAGCCTTTTGCAGGCGAGCAGCTAATGCGTCCCATCCGTCACGCCTCCTGATACATTGCAAATGTATCTATAATTTTTGATGTTTCATGCTTGGTTTTATCCACTTTCTTGTGTTTTGTTCTAACTTTAGAGTACTTTTCATATGATTTCTTGGACTAACCTATTAACAAGAGCTACAGTGCCAGCTGCCTGTTTTCTGCTGTTTTTGGTTCCAGAAAAGTCAGAAAATGAATATTCTCGGAATTAGACGGGACAAAAGCCAAAGTGCCTATTTTTCCGGAACTGATCAAGTGCCAGAATACGAGACGGAGAAGGGCCAGGGAGCCACCACACCACCTGGCCGCGTGGCCAGGCCTGGCCCGCGCTAGGGAGTGGTGTGACCGCTCTCGGCACCCCCTCGGCCTCTCCTTCCGCCTATATATTGCCCTCGGGACGAAAACCCTAAGTGCCCGATCAAAAATCCACGAAAGAGTCTGTAGCCGCCGTCATCTCCATCCCTAGATCGGGAGGGATCTGAAGCTCTTTCCAGCACCCTGCCGGAGAGGGGAATTCACCCTGGAGGCCTTCTTCATCACCATGCAAGCCTCCGGTGTGATGCGTGAGTAGTTCATCCTTGGACTACGGATCCATGTAGTAGCTAGATGGATGGTTCTCCTCCTTTGTGCTTTCATGTCTAGATCTTGTGAGATCTGTTCATGATCAAGATCATCTATTTGTAATTCTGCATGTTGTGTTTGCGGGGATATGATGGATATTGAGATGCTATTTCAGATTGATTATTGATTCTATCATGTCTTTGTTATTTGTGATCTTGCATGCTTTCCGTTGTTAGTAGCTATCTTGGCCAAGTAGATGCTAGCAACTCCAAGAGTTAGTATTTATGCTCGATAGTGGGTTCATGCCTCTAGTAATCTGGGGAAGTGACAGAAATCTCTAAGGTACTAGATGTGCTGTTGCTACTAGGGAGAAAACAACAATCCTTTGTTCATGGAACAATCGTATTGTTTACTTTACACGCAGTTCGTAAAGTAATAATCTATTGCTTGCAACTTAATACTGGAGGGGGGTCGGATGATAACCTGAAGGTGGATTATTAGTCATAGATGTAGTTGGATGGTGGTCTATGTATTATGTTGTAATGCCCAATCAAGTCTCAAAGGAGTCAAGATGATTAGTATATGCATGTATTGCTTTCTCGGTGTTTGTTAATTGCCCCGCTGTAATTTGTTCACCCAGCATGTTATCTATCTAAGGAGAGCCACCTCTAGTGAACTATGGATTCCGGTCCTTTTCTTTACATACAATCTACAACTGTTTACTTCTTTGTGTTTACTTTCTGCAAACTTTTACTTCTTTCCATTCGATACGTTTAATCCTTTGTTTTCCGCAAAACACGGTGAGATTGACAACCTCATCGCAAGTTGGGGACAAAGTTCTGTGGTTATGTTGTGCAGGTCTCCACGTTGCTACTAGCACCGGTAGTGCGCCCTGCCAAAGCTCAGCTAGTGACACCTTTGGGGTGTTTCCTTGCTCCTACTGGTTCGATTAAACCTTGGTTTCATAACTGAGGGAAACTTGCTGCTGTGCTCATCATACCTTCCTCTTGGGGTTCCCAACGAGCTCTACATCAATACCGCCAACAAGCAGTTTTCTAGGCGCCGTGCATTGGGCCATCAAGCGATTTCCTGGCGCCGTTGCTGGGGAGTCAAGGACATCTTCACAAGGGGAGTCCCTCATAACCAATCTCTTTACTTTGTTGTTTTTGTTTTGCTTGGTTTCTTTTTGCTTTGTTTGCTTGTTTTGTTCTTCAAAAACACAAAAAAAAATAGTTTTACTAGTTTGCTTTCTTATTCAAAAACACAAAAAAATTAAGTCTCCTTTAGTAGTCACCTCTCCCTTAGCTCACCATGTTGATCCCTAAATTCACCTTGAAAGACCTTTCAATTGGTAGTGGTTCTATAATTGGGAAAGAGAATATTGAAGAATTATTTAATCATGTTAGTAAGCATGAAGATACTGAGGATAGATCCCTTGCAGAACTTGCTCCAAACTATGAGATTGCTGCAGCTTCTTTAATTCACATGTTAGAGGCTAGGTTTTTTAATCTCAACCCCTTAATGCAAGTAATGTTTCTTAAGCTTAAAGAAATTGAAGAACCTGAAAAGAGGGATTTTATACTAGAAACTTTGTTTAAGGAGTTCTATGATGTTGCCAAGGAAACTAGAAAAGTTTTTGAATGTTTCAATATGCTAGGCTCATGTGTAGATGTTGTTGGTACACGAGAAAAGATGAACAAAACCGAACCTAATGGGGAGGAACCTAAGATACCAATACCCTTTAAACTAGTAGCAATACATGATGCCATAGAAAAGAATCTTGATTGGATTGTTCCTGCAAACCCTTTTGATGAGAATAGTGAACCCAAGAGCATTGAGATAGGATCCTCTAGAACTTATTTGGATGATATACCTTGCCTTGTTGAAAATATTTCTGGTATTGATCTTAATGCTTCTTCATTTGAGGATACTTGATCCTTTTTCTTGCTTCTTATGCCTAACTTAAAAGAGTTAAAGAAAAGTACTTATTGCGAGATAACCCAAAAGTTTTAGATGAGTCTTGGAAGTTATTACCTCTGTAATAACCTCTCCTTATCCTTTTTATTTGCTTTTTGTGCCAAGAGTAACCTCTAGTGAGAGAGAAGTAATGATTGGGAAAGTTGTTGTCCCGAAACAGATTTTTGTGCTTCACCGTAAAAATTCGTGAGAGAGCTCTGTATGTCGGATTGAGCTGTAATGTTTTGTGATTCTGCCCCAGGTTGTTATATAACTTTCTTTAGTTCAACACTTTTTGATTTGAGCAACAGAAGGTCTTCGAAAAAATTCGTCTTTACCTGCTGGTCTGTTTTGACAGATTTCTGCCATTTTCTGCATTTGCTTCTTGTTGGTTCCTTTTTGAGTTATTTTGGGGAATTGAGATTTTTAAGGGAAGTGCTACAGTAGCTAGTGTTCTAATGGAAGTTTATTTGGTGTTAGAACTGAACCTTAATACCTTTTACCTTGAGTGCACTAATGTTGCTAATAAAGATTGTGTGAAGTTTTGTATGAAGGAAAATTTTCAGGTGTATGGAAGGAATGAGTAATGAGATGAAGGATGGACTAAAGCTCAAGCTTGGGGATGCCACGCGTGTCACCCCAAGAAATATCCAAGAAGTACAAGCGTCAAAGCTTGGGGATGCCCAAGGCATCCCCTTCTTCATCAATAAAAATTCCAGGTTTCTTCCAAATGCTTCATTTTTATTGTTTCATGCACAGTTGTGTTGTTCTTGGAACGTCTTCTTTTTCGTTTTCGTTTTGGTTTTTCGTTTGCTTTTATTTGCTTAGTTTGATGAATAAATTGGTTGGACCCCCTCTTTCATACATTGGTTTGCAAATAGTTTGGTTTGGTTTGGAAAAGAGTAGGAAAGTTTATGCTTATGTGGTAAAAAGAGCTCGTTTTTGACTGTGGCCTATGCTTTGTCATGACATGCTTGATATTGTTTTGTCTTTATGCTTAGTATTCTTTATTGTAGCATGAATTGTTACAAACAATTGAGATTGCTTAATGTGCCTTGGATGAATCATGCGTTGTTTTAGCATATTAAAGCATAGTATAGTGGTATTCTCCTTTGATGCTTTATTTGGGTTGACTTGGCGCATGCTCACACCATGTTATGACTATCCAAAGTCGCCATAGCCTTTATGATCCTTTAGTTTTCAACTTGTAGTATCACTTTATGCTTTGATCAATGATGTTTTGTCGCTCTACATGATTATGGCCATTATTGCTCTCTTAGTTTGTCGCTCCCAGTCTTTTGCTAGCCTCCAGAACAAAGTATGAGTTCCACTCATGCATCCAACTCCCTAAATCAAGTTATTACAAAGAGTCCACCATACCTACCTACTAGCTTATGCTATTCCAAGTATATTCATGCTTTTGTTTACCTTCCAAATTAAACTCGTTATGAGAAAACTAGTGATTAAAGCTCTCACGAACTTGATGGCACACTTTACTTTACTTGACCTTAATAAACTTGAACCATTGTGTCTTCTATGATGTATATGCTTGCACTTATTTGTTGGGAATTAGCAGAGCCATGCTTTCATGGAGAACGCTTTGAACATTGCACTTGGTACTTGTACCTAGTTGATATCATGCTCTTTTGTATATGGATGTCGTCGGTGTGAAATGAAAGGGGAGCTTGTAAGTCCATGGAGTTATGTATATGTGTTAGAGAAACGCCTGGGCCACTGGTCTAATCCATGCTGACATGGTGGAAACCTGCAGCGTAACCATAATGAGTTGTCTATGAAGCATTCTTCTTATAAAAAAAGAGTCCTATATTGAGAAAAAAGAGAAAAGAAAAAAAAAGAGATACTATGAAAAGAGGAAAGAGAGAAAAAAGCACCACATTCCCATGGTAAATAAGAAGAATGCTGAGATGCTCGTTATGCCTTGCCTTGTCATTTTGATATGGGGATTCTTCCGTATCATTGGGCAAGGGGTACCCCATTGGCGGTTCTCAATGATACACATGTACTTACAATGACAAAAACTTACCGGAGACTAAACTTGAGTAGCATGAGGAGCGGCCCTCGTATACAAGGGACATGAGATTTCTGACTTATACTTCATCAAGCATGTACACCATAGTTTGTTCACTTTAACCCTAATCACTTCAAGATGCTTATGATAGGGGCAATGAGAGCTGAAAGCTATAAGTACCATAATTTTTGGAAGCTCTTTATGAGACTTGAATCCCTACTTCCTTTTACAAAAGGCCTTTCTTCCACCATTATATTGAGTCTCCATCTTCTATCTATATGCACCTACTTTGAGAGCATAGTGGCCATTCTTAGTTCTATGTGCATTGTCCCAAGACGAGTTGATTGATGCATACTTTGATATTGCTTGTTTTAAACTATTGTATCTAGTCACTCTTATGAACTTTGAAGGTGTCCTATGCATTTATATTTGCTACTCTATGAGGGACAAGCTGAATACTATTATGCCATATTTTCTTTATGTGAAACAAACAAACGTCTTGCAAAGCATTGTTATTCATGAATCTTTTGTTTGTGCCTTTTCATGTTGCATCATAGTTTCTTTGCTTATTGCTAGAACTTTGACTTTCATGTTATGATTGAAGTACTATGATCCTAGCTTTGAATGTTTTGCAAATACTTTGATCAAGTTTATGATGGTGCATGTCACCTCAAAAATTATTCTTTCTTTTTATCACTTACCTACTCGAGGATGAGCAGGAGTTAAGCTTGGGGATGTTGATACATTGCAAATGTATCTATAATTTTTGATGTTCCATGCTTGGTTTTGTCCACTTTCTTGTGTTTTGTTCCAACTTTGGAATACTTTTCATATGATTTCTTCGACTAACCTATTAACAAGAGCCACAGTGCCGGTACTTTTTTCTGCTGTTTTTGGTTCCAGGAAAGTCAGAAAATGAATATTCTCGGAATTGGACGGGACAAAAGCCAAAGTGCCTATTTTTCCGGAACTGATCAAGTGCCAGAATACGAGACGGAGAAGGGCCAGGGAGCCACCACACCACCTGGCCGCGCAGCCAGGCCTGGCCCGCGCCAGGGGGTGTGGTGGCCGCTCTCGGCACCCCCTCGGCCTCTCCTTCCGCCTATAAATTTCCCACGGGACGAAAACCCTAAGTGTCCGATCAAAAATCCACGAAATAGTCTATAGTCGTCGTCATCTCCATCCCTAGATCGGCAGGGATTTGAAGCTCTTCCCAGCACCCTGCCGGAGAGGGGAATTCACCCTGGAGGCCTTCTTCATCACCATGCAAGCCTCCGGTGTGATGCGTGAGTAGTTCATCCTTGGACTACGGATCCATGTAGTAGCTAGATGGCTGGTTCTCCTCCTTTGTGCTTTCATGTCTAGATCTTGTGAGCTCCGTTCATGATCAAGATCATCTATTTGTAATTCTGCATGTTGTGTTTGCAGGGATCCGATGGATATTGAGATGCTATTTCAGATTGATTATTGATTCTATCATGTCTTTGTTATTTGTGATCTTGCATGCTTTCCGTTGTTAGTAGCTATCTTGGCCAAGTAGATGCTAGCAACTCCAAGAGTTAGTATTTATGCTCGATAGTGGGTTCATGCCTCTGGTAATCTGGGGAAGTGATAGAAATCTCTAAGGTACTAGATGTGTTGTTGCTACTAGGGAGAAAACAACAATCCTTTGTTCATAGAACAATCGTATTGTTTACTTTACACGCATTAAGAAGCAATAATCATTGCTTGCAACTTAATCTTGGAGGGTTTAGATGATAACCTGAAGGTGGATTATTAGTCATAGATGCAGTTGGATGGCGGTCTATGTATTATGTTGTAATGCCCAAGCAAGTCTCAAAGGAGTCAAGATGATTAGTATATGCATGTATTGCTTTCTCGGTGTTTGTCAATTGCCCCGCTGTAATTTTTTCACCCAGCATGTTATCTATCTAAGGAGAGCCACCTCTAGTGAACTATGGATCCTGGTCCTTTTCTTTACATTCAATCTACAACTGTTTACTTCTTTGTGTTTACTTTCTGCAAACTTTTACTTCTTTCCATTCGATACGTTTAATCCTTTGTTTTCCGCAAAACACGGTGAGATTGACAACCTCGCCATAAGTTGGGGACAAAGTTCTATATGGTTGTGTTGTGCAGGTCTCCACGTTGCTACTAGCACCGGTGGTCATGCCAAAGCTCAGCTAGTAACACCTTTGGGGTGTTTCCTTGCTCCTACTGGTTCGATTAAACCTTGGTTTCATAACTAAGGGAAACTTGCTGCTGTGCTCATCATACCTTCCTCTTGGGGTTCCCAACGAGCTCTACATCAACACCGCCAACAAGCATTTTTCTGGGCGCCGTGCATTGAGCCATCACCTCCCACCTCGCCTGCCATGCCACCGCCAGCATTCAATGGCCGTGTCACTGCCCCGCGCATAAAACCCCCTCCTTCCCCATGGCTCCTCCACAGGCCAGTTCCATCCTCGCATCCCCTCTCCCGTCTTTCCCAACCACCCAAACCACTGGCCTTGTAGAGGTACCCCGGAGACGGAGCCGCCGCGAACAAGTTTGGACGCCGTTCTCTGTGCGTCCACGAGACCCGTGCGCTGCGAGAGGCGGGGTACCCAGCGCCGCCGGACGTGCGCTGCCCGCACGGCTGGGTGACTATAAAGATGGGTTCAGTACTACGAAGGTGTTATGTTGAGGCTCATGGATCAAGAGTGGAATTTGTCAATCCAGATGACGGATAGATATACTCTGGGCCCTCTCGGTGATATCACATTAGGATAGCTTGCAAGCAAGTGATGTGATCACTAGAATGTTATATCACGGGAACGAGAAAAGAGTGCATGTCGGTAACGAGATCAAACTAGGTATGGAGATACCGATGATCGAATCTCGGACATGTAATATATCGAGAGACAAAGGTATTTAGTTACAAGCGTTAAAGGTTCTCATGATCACAGGAGTCATCGTTGAATGTGTAGGAGTCGATGCGGATCTCCGTGTCCGCTGCTGATTATTGATCGGAGAAGGGTCTCGATCATGTACGCATTATTCGCGAACCGTAGGGTGGCACACTTAAGAGTTACGGACACCATTTTGGAGCACATATGTTTGAATTTAAAGAATTGCAAAGCGGGAATTGTTTCAATAGAAACCGGAAATTGTTTTCGGTGAAATTAGAAGGTGGTTACGCATGTGATATTGAAATGTTGCAAGGGCTATATGTGAATGTTTGTTAATTAAAGTAATTAACAAAATTCTGAATAAATTTAATAAAAAGAGTTTTATTAAATGAGAGAGCATTAAATTTGGAGAAATTTAATGCATTTAAAGTGGAGACTTTAAAAGGGAATGTGAAGAGGCATTTTAATGTGGAGGGGTTACCACCACATGAATGGGGAGGTGAGGTCACCCCCATGCATGACCATGGAAAGAGGGGCACCCCCTCCTCCTATAAAAGGCCATCCATTCCCTCCTTCATCCTCACACCTTCTTGTGAAGGATCTCTCTCCCCTCTAGAATTATTCCCCATGGTCTCGGATTAGCGAGATACATGTTCCTGGTGGCATTTCGTCTGGAAGGAGTTGCTGCTTCCGCTGGATCGCTGGAGCGAGGAGGTGGAGGTTGTCCGGTGGCTTGAACGTGTGTGCGAGTGCGGATGCGCTGCTGAGTTGCTGCGCTCGGACTTCCTCACGATCTTGAGATCGGCAAGTGTACGACTACATCAACCACGAGTTCCTACTCGTTAACAAAGCTCGTTGTCTTCGAGGGTAAGTTCTCCATGTATGTATGTCCACCCGTTGCTCTGTATCTAGTAGATAGATCTTGGCGTATAGTTCTCATCGTAGGAAATTTTTTGTTTTCTATGCTGCAGACCAAACAGTGGTATCAGAGCCTGATCTATGCGTAGGTGCTTTGCACGGGTAGTACACATATGTTTATATGTGGGCGATGATGATCATGTTATTGCATCTTCTATGTACTTTGGATATTGGTGGCATAGTGGGATAAAGTGGCCCGGACCAACCTTACATGTCATCGTACATGAGACCGGTTCCACGACTGACATGCAACTAGTTTTGCATAAGTGGCTGGTGGGTGTCTGTCTCTCCTACTATAGTCAATATCCGATTTACAACGAGTTGCTAATAACTTGGTTATCCTCGTTGTGGTTCATGTTCGTAGGTAAGACCGGTTCTATCTCCGAAAGCCCTAAGCCACGTAAAACTTGCAATTTATAAATTAGAGGCGTCTAGTTTAGATCGTTGTTGGGCTAGTGTTTTGATATGGTATTGTTGTAAGTAGATGTATGATAGATACTCTTACAACTCACTTAACGTGTAAGTTCCATAGACCTTGGCCTTACACACAAAGGAATGATAGAGATCATACCACGATGCAAATGATAGAGATCAAATGCATGGACCATATCATCTCAGTTCACATATTAGATGTTAGCATCTTATATTGCTAGTTTGGCGTTTTTGGTAGCATAATAAGATGATCCCTCATTTAGATATCAAGATAAAATGTGTTCTTCCTTAAGTATGCACCATTTTGTGGATCGTGTTTTGAGGCATCACGTGATGATAGGGTGTTCTCAACTCTACGCTTTCATACAACGGGTGTAAGACAGTTTTACACACGCAAATACTAAGGTTCTTACTTGACGAGCCTAGCATGTACAGACATGGCCTCGGAACATGGACCGAAAGGTTAAGCATGAGTCATATAGTTGATATGATGCCCATATAGATGCTCGCCTTTGAAGCTACACCGACTCACGTGATGATCGGACTTGGTGTAGTGGATTTGGTTCATGTAATCACCAAAAGGACACGAGGGATATCATTTTTGAGTGGGAGTTCATTAGTAATTTGGATTAGTTGAACTCAATCTATCATAAACTTAGTCTAAATATACTTTACAAATTCTGTTGTAGATGGCACCACTTGCTTTTAATTTCAATGTGTTCATGGAGAAAGAGAAACTTGCTGTGAATGGTAGCAATTTCACCAACTGGACTATGAATTTGAGGATTCTCCTCACTGCTGCACAAAAGCAAAATGTGCTAGATGCGCTGCTAGGCCCCCCACCAGCTCCTGATGCCCCTGACGAGGAAAAGAATGTCTATGTGACTCGTTAGGAGGACCACAACTTAGTTCATTGCGGCATACTGTATGGGCTAGAGCCAGAACTTCGAAAATGTTTCGAAAATGGCAATGCCTTTGATACCATGGGAGAATTGAAAATGATTTTCGATACCCATGCTGCCGTAGAGAGTTATAATGCTACATAAAAGTTCTTTAGCTGCATGATGGAGGAAAACAGCTCCGTTAGTGAGCACGTACTCAAAATGTCTGATGCGCCGATAAGCTTGTGTCCTTGGGAATAACGATTCCCATTGACTTAGGCATACATCGTGTTCTCCAATCTCTGCCACCTAGCTACAAGAGCTTCGTGATGAACTATAATATGCAGGGCATGAAGAAGTCTCTTCAGGAGCTTACATCAATGCTTAAGACTACGAAGTGGAGATTAGGAAAGAACATCAAATGTTGATGATCAATAAGACCACGGTTTCAAGAAGGACAAGAAAGGCAAGCGAGAAGGGAAAGAAGGCGGCAAATCTGTTGCCGCACTTGAAGAAAACCAGCTGGCCCTAAAGTCCGACACCGAGTGCTACTATTGCAAGGGACTGGCCATTGGGCTTTAACTGCCCCAAGTATTTGGCGGACAAGAAGGCCGGCAAGGCAAACAAAGGTATATGTGATATACATGTTATTGATGTGTACTTGACTAGTACTCGCAGTAGCACCTGGGTATTTGATACGGGATCGGTTGCTAATATATGTAACTCGGTTCAGGGGCTGCGGAACAAGCGACAACTAGTAAGGGATGAGGTCACGATGCGGGTCGGCAATGGATCAAGAGTTGATGTGATCGCCGTCGGAACGCTGCCTCTCCATATGCCATCGGGATTAGTTATAAACCTGAATAATTGTTATTTGGTGCCTGCACTGAGCATGAACATTGTATCCGAATCGTGTTTGATGCAAAGTGGTTATTCGTTTAAGTCTGAAAACAATGGATGTTCGATTTATATGAATAATATCTTTTATGGTCATGCACCTGCGTTGAATGGTTTATTTCTGTTGGATCTTGATAGTAGTATTACGCATATTCATAATGTTGATGCTAAAAGGATTAAACTTGATAATGATATATCTACATATATGTGGCACTGCCGTGTAGGTCATATTGGCGTTAAACGCATGAAGAAACTCCATTCTGATGGACTTTTGGAATCACTTGATTTTGAATCATTTGATACATGTGAGCCATACCTTATGGGCAAGATGACTAGAAACGCGTTTTCGGTTCAATGGAGCAGGCGTGATTTATTGGAAGTCATACATACTGATGTGTGTGGACCAATGAGTGTGTCGGCGCGAGGTGGATATCGTTATTTTGTTACTTTCACGGATGATTTGAGTAGATACGGGTATATCTATTTGATGAAACATAAGTATGAAACCTTTGAAAGGTTCAAAGAATTTCAGAATGAAGTGGAAAATCATCATAATGTAAAGATCAAATTTCTGATCCGACCGTGGAGAAGAGTATCTTAGTTACTGAGTTTAGCACACATATGAAAGGATGGAATAGTTTCACAACTCACGCTCGGAACACCACAACGTAATTGTGTGTCGAGCGTCGTGTCGTACTTTATTGGATATGGTTCGATCTATGATGTCTCGATCGACTTGCCCTTATCATTTTGGGGTTATGCCTTTGAAAGCTGCATTCACTTTAAATAGGGCACCATCTAAATCTGTTGAAAAGACACCGTATGAATTATGGTTTGGAAACAAACCTAAGCTATCATTTCTTAAAGTTTGGGGATGCGATGTTTATGTGAAGAAACTTCAACCGGATAAACTCGAACCCAAAGGGGAAAAATGCGTCTTCATTGGATTCCCTAAGGAAACGATTGGGTATACCTTCTATCACAGATCCGAGGGCAAGGTCTTTGTTGCCAAGAATGGATCCTTTCTTGAGAAGGAGTTTCTCGCGAAAGGTGTGAGTAGTCGGAAGGTAGAACTCGAAGAGGTTATTGAATCTTCTCTTCATGAAATGGCGAGTAGCGCAGCTCCAGAAGTTGTTTCGGAGTTGACTTCACCTAATGAAGAGAGAGCTAATGATATTGATCATGAAACTCCGAAAGAGGACACTACCGAACCTCGCAGGTCAAGCAGGACACGTGCAGCTCCTGAACTGTACGGCAATCCTGTTATGAATTTCATGATTGATGAAATAGATGACCCTGCGACGTATGAAGAAGCAATGATGAGCCCTGATTCCAACAAATGGCTAGAAGCCATGAAATCCGATGGAATCCATGTACGAAAACCAGGTTTGGACCTTGGTGGACTTACCTCACGATCAAAAGGCCGTTGAGAATAAATGGATTTTCAAAAGAAAAACTGATGCTGATGGTAATGTAACCATCTATAAGGCTCGACTTGTCGCAAAGGGTTTTCAACAAATTCAAGGAGTTGACTACGATGAGACATTCTCTCCCGTAGCGATGCTTAAGTCGGTTAGGAATATGTTAGCAATTGCTGCATATTTCGATTATGAAATATGGCAGATGGATGTCAAAACTGCGTTCCTCAATGGTAATATTGAAGAAGAGTTGTATGTGATACAACCTAAGGGTTTTGTCGATCCTAAGGATGCTGATAAGGTGTGCAAACTTCAGCGATCCATCTATGGACTGAAGCAAGCATCCCGGAGTTGGAATCTCCGCTTTGATGAGGTGATCAAAGAGTTTGGATTTGTCCAAACTTATGGAGAGGCTTGTATTTACAAGAAAGTGAGTGGGAGCAATGTGGCATTTCTGATATTATATGTGGACGACATATTATTGATTGGAAATGATATAGATCTTTTAAACAATGTTAAAAGTTATCTAAACAGCAAATTTTCGATGAAGGACCTTGGTGAAGCTTCATATATATTAGGCATTAAAATCTATAGAGATAGATCAACACGCCTAATTGGGCTATCGCAGAGTACATACCTTGATAAGATATTAAAGAAGTTTAATATGGATGGAAGTAAGAAGGGGTACTTACCTATGTTGCAAGGCAAGACATTGAGTAAGACTCAAAGTCCAGCTACGGAGGAAGAAAGAGAGATAATGGATAAGATCCCCTATGCCTTAGCCATAGGCTCTATAATGTATGCCATGCTATGTACAAGACCGGATGTGGCACATGCTATTAGTTTGACTAGTAGGTACCAATCTGATCCAGGTTCAGAACACTGGATAGCGGTCAAGAATATCCTTAAGTACTTGAGAAGAACTAAGGATATGTTTCTTGTATATGGAGGTGAAGAAGAGCTAGTCGCTAAGTGTTATGTCGATGCTAGCTTTGACACTGATCCGGATAACTCTAAGTCTCAATTCGGATACATATTTCTCTTGATCGGAGCAGCAGTTAGTTGGAGGAGTTCCAAACAACCTGTGGTGGTTGGATCAACGACGAGGCGAATATGTTCTTTGCTTCGTAAGCGGTAGAAGCGGTTTCGATGAAGGAGTTCATAACGGAACTAGGTGTGGTTCCTAGTGCGTTGGACCCAATGGTGATCTATTGTGACAATAATGGAGCCATAGCCAACGCCAAGGAACCAAGGTCTCACAAGAATTCCAAGCATATTAAGCGCCGGCTTCACTCCATCCGCGAGCATGTCAAGGATGGAGATATAAAGATTTGTAAAGTGCACACGGACCTGAATGTAGCAGATCCGTTGACTAAAGTACTCCCTAGGGCAAAACATGATCAACACCAGCACTCCATGGGTGTTAGATTTATTACTATATAAACTAGATTATTGTCTCTAGTGCAAGTGGGAGACTAAAGGAAATATGCCCTGAGAGGCAATAATAAAGTTGTTATTATGAATTCCTTGTATATGATAGATGTTTATTTTGCATGCTATAATTGTATTGATAGGAAACATCAATACATGTGTGTTTAATAAACAAAAAGGGTTCCTATTTATGCCTCTCTTATAGACTAGCTTGTTGATTAACAAGATGATCAAGGTTTCCTGATCATGGACATTGGATGTTGTTAATAACAAGGTCACAGCATTTGTGAAATGATGTGATGAACATTCATCCGAAGTATAGCATTACGATCAAGTCATTATGTTTATATTGCTATAACATCATACGAAGTAATCTTTATCCTTAGACCATGAGATCATGTTAATTGCTAACACCGGAAGAGTATCTTGATAACATCAAACGTCACACCAATGAGGTGACTATAAAGATGGGTTCAGTACTACGAAGGTGTTATGTTGAGGCTCATGGATCTAGAGTGGAATTTGTCAATCCAGATGACGGATAGATATACTCTGGGCCCTCTCGGTGATATCACATTAGGATAGCTTGCAAGCAAGTGATGTGATCACTAGAATGTTATATCAGGGCGAGAAAAGAGTGCATGTCGATGAGATCAAACTAGGTATGGAGATACCGATGATTGAATCTCGGACATGTAATATATCGAGAGACAAAGGGATTTAGTTACAAGCGTTAAAGGTTCACACGATCACAGAGTCATCGTTGAATGTGTAGGAGTCGAGATGGATCTCGGTCCCGCTACGATTATTGATCGGAGAAGGGTCTCGATCATGTACGCATTATTCGCGAACCGTAGGGTGGCACACTTAAGAGTTACGGACACCATTTTGGAGCACATATGTTTCAGACGAAAGAATTGCAGCGCAGGAATTGTTTCAATAGAAGCCGAAATTGTTTGGTGAAATTGCGAAGGTGGTTCTGCATGTGATATTGAAATGTTGCAAGGGGCTATATGTGAACGTTTGTTAATTAAAGTAATTAACAAAATTCTGAATAAATTTAATAAAAAGAGTTTTATTAAATGAGAGAGCATTAAATTTGGAGAAATTTAATGCATTTAAAGTGGAGACTTTAAAAGGGAATATGAAGAGGCATTTTAATGTGGAGGGGTTACCACCACATGAATGGGGGAGGTGAGGTCACCCCCATGCATGAAACCATGGAGAGAGGGGCACCCCCCTCCTCTATAAAACCATCCATTCCTCCTTCATCCTCACACCTCCTTGTGAAGGATCTCTCTCCCCTCTAGAATTATTCCCCATGGTCTCGGATTAGCGAGATACATGTTCCCGTGGCATTTAAATGCGGAAGGAGTTCTTGCTTCACTGGATCGCTGGAGCGAGGAGGTGGAGGTTGTCCGGTGGCTTGAACGTGTGTGCGAGTGCGGATGCGCTGCTGAGTTGCGGCGCTCGGACTTTCTCACGATCTTGAGATCGGCAAGTGTACGACTACATCAAACACGAGTTCCTACTCGTTAACAAAGCTCGTTGTCTTTGAGGGTAAGTTCTCCATGGATGTATGTCCACCCGTTGCTCTGTATCTAGTAGATAGATCTTGGCGTATAGTTCTCATCGTAGGAAAATTTTTGTTTTCTATGCTGCGGACCCAACACTTTTTGCTGCATAAGCGCATATCTAAAAGCCTACCATTATACAAGTGGCCCTTGATGACCCACAAGTATAGGGGTGTATCGCAGTATTTTCGAGGGAAGTGAAACCCAATTTATTGATTCGACACAAGGGGAGCCAAAGAATATTTATAAGCCTTAACAACTGAGTTGTCAATTCAGCTACACCTGGAAACACTCTTGCTCACATCAGTTTATCAGTAGCAACAGTTTTGTAGTAGGAATAGTAAAGTAATAGCAGTAGTAAAGGTAAAGACATCAGTATCAATAGCAGTAAACAGTAGGATTCGAGTGCGGTAGGCATAGGGATGGATGGACAGGCGTTGCATGGACAAGACAATTCACATGGCAATCAGAACATAGGGTAATTGCAGATAAATAAGATAAAGCATCCAAGTACTAGATAATACAAGGCATGTGTCCTATATATAGTTATACAATGAGAACTTGCACAACATCTTTTGTCCTGCCAGCCCGTTTGCAGCGGGGCCTCAAGGGAACTACTGGAAATTAAGGTGCTCCTTTTAATAGAGCACCAGAGCAAAGAATTAACACTCCATGAACACATGTGATCCTCACATCAAAGCCATTCCCTCCGGTTATCCCGATTTCTGTCACTTCGGGGCCATTGGTTCGGACAACAACGTGTGTATACAACTTGCAGGTAAGACCAAAATCAATACTATCATAATGAATTAATAACATGTTTAGATCTGAAATCATGGCACTCGGTCCCTAGTGACAAGCATTAAGCATAACAAGTCGCAACAAAGTCAAAAAGCACTAATAGAAGATACTAGGCACCATGCCCTAACAATCTGATGCCATTACATGAACGATCTCATCCAATCCCTACCATCCCCATAGCCTACAGCGGGGGATTACTCACTCATAGATGGGGGAAACATGGATGGTTGATGGAGAAGTGATGGTGATGATGATGGCGATGATCTCCTCCAATTCCTCGTCCCGGCAGAGTGCCAGAAAGGAGTTTCTGGTGCTGTTTCATGGAATCTGGTGGTGGCGGCAGAGCAGAATTCCTTCTAGAAAAACGTCGAACCCCCTGAGTTTTTAGGTCAGAAGGCATCTTATAGGCGAAGAGGGAGACCGAGGGGGTGTCTAGGGTGGCCAGACCACCCCCTGGCGTGGCCAGGCCTAGCCCACGTGGCCAGGTGGTGTGGCTTGGGCCCAGCCCCCCTCCGTCTCGTATTCTGGCTCCGGGAGTCTTCTGGTGAAATAGGATTTTTGGCATATTTTTCGGGATTTTTCCTGATAGTTGATTTTCTGCACAAAAACTAAACACCAGGGCAATTCTGCTGAAAACAGCGTCAGTCCGTGTTAGTTGCATCCAAATCGCACAAGTTTAGAGGAGAAACAATAGCAAAAGTGTTCGGGAAAGTAGATACGTTTTGGACGTATCGGTGCTGTTTAAACATAGCGGGTGCGATACAAATCTGAGAACATTAATTTAGGACCAGGACTGGCTCCAGCGATGCTCCCTGCGAGCATCACGGGAGGAACCCTAGCACCGACCCTCACCGGTCTCTTCCCCTCTCCCTCTTCCCCTCGCTGCCGTCAAGAGGCGCGGTCGGGCGAAGCCCGCGCCATGCTAGTGGCGGCGGGGCCCTTCCTCCTTCCTGCATGGATCCAAGGGTGGCACAGGGAAGCCCTCCATGGCAGTGAAGCGAGGTCTGCAATGGTTGCTGGTGGCGGAGATGAACGGATCCTGCGGGGATGGTGTCCCGGGAGGCGGTGGCGTGGCACGGCGGCGGTGGAGCCGGTGCGGCTTCCGGTGCCTCCGGGCCTAGTCGGTGGTGGAGGCTGACATGCGGCTGTGGGGTGTCCCTGTTGCATGGGTGGTCACCCCCACCGTCAGGGATGCAGGGTGCTGGTGGCGGCGGCTAGATCTGGATCTGGGCTTGCGGGCTTAGATCTAGGTCTGGCAGGCCCGAAAATTGGTGGCCAGATCTGGGCTGGTGGTCCTAGGTCTGAGCTAGGTTGGGCCTGGTTGTCGTCCCTATGTCCCTACCCTTCTCTCGAGTTGCTTGCCGTTGTTTGTCAACTGTCGAGGGTCGTCCTTGTCGATTCACTGGGAGGGGTTCCCGGCGGCAGCGCATGCTTGCCGGGGTAGGTAACATGCTCTCCCTCTGACCCTCGGGTGGGTCGGAGGTACGATTGTGATTTCGGCCGGGTCCACGCTGCATCCTCATGTTGGCGTCCGGATTTTGGTTTGGTTGGATCTCGGCGAAAGCTGCACTTGGCTTAGGCTAAGACCGGTGACGGCGTCACCTCCGGGTGTCGTTCCCTTGTTGATGGCGTCCCGATGCTGATCCTCGGGCCAGCTTGATGGATGCCATCCCTCCGCCCCAAGGCTGTTCCCTAGGTGGTCTCTCTTCGGGCTAGTCTTTGTGGCAGTGTCCTGTGGAGCACCACGTGTCCTCTCGCTGGTGGCACAATCCTCACACAACGTTGTCCTGGCTACATTTACATGGTACGGCTATGGTAGTTGATGTCTCCTCTAGCGCCTAGGGGGCTCTGCTAGGGTGGCATCTGGTCGTAGCTGTTACCGATGGGCTTCTCCCAATGCCAGGGGAAGATGGTATGTCAGGGTCTGGTCTTAGACCGAGGTCCGGGGGTGGTGGATCCGGGTCTGGGTGAAAGCTTTGCAGGACCTCGGTCCCTGCTGACGACGATGTCGTGTTCTTGCGCCATTCACCTTCTTGGAGGCGTCGCCGCAAGACCCTCCCCTCCTTTGGCTCCTCAAGCTCTACTAGGTCTTTGCCCCGTCGTCGTGTCCCCCGTGGGCTGCTGCCTTGGTGCGGTGGAGGTTTGTTGGTGTGGTCTGGTCATGATCACTCCGGTGCAATAGAAGACAAGACTCCCTCATCTTGGATCTAGCTGGCGCTATTGGCGTTTTTCTATGATGTCTTTGGTTGTGCGTTGTGGTGGGCGCCTTGGGTACGTGTGTGTTGTAACTCATGGTGTAACTCCTAGCCGGTTGTTGGTTTCGTTAATTCAAAGTCGGACTCACTTCGAGCCTTCCATCTAAAAAAACATAGGGGTGCGTCTTTTGTTTTAGCTGGCAAAGGTCGGAAGTTTTTTTTTTGAGAGCAACACACGTATTTCATTAATAGAAAATCAGGTTACATGACGCAAACATACGTAGAAACTAAAAGACAAACCGGGATAAACTGATCATCCTGAATTTGTAGATAAAATCCTAAGAAATCGAGAAATACAAAACGATCTCTAGAATTTTCTGTAACCACCATAGCTAGGCGGCCGCCGCCCAACTCCAGCGCCGCCAAGGCGGACGCCGAACCTCCACCATTGCAAGATCCAAAACCGCACCATCGCCAACGAGGCTTTGTGAGTCGATGAATAGGCCTGCTGCACGCAACGAGACACATGTAGCTGTGGCACGTCGACCGGGGGACGTCCCCGTGCTGTCTTGGACCAAGATCTGTCGTCTCCCATCGACGAAGTTGGAGAAGAACGGCAAATCCACCACCTCCGGACCAACATCCTCGCTCCAGAAGAACCACCTCGCCCCGGCCACCAGCGTCGTCGCAGATAATAACGAGCGCCGGCAACACACCGAGAAACTATTCTCGCCAGATCTGAAGGACCGATCAGCACACGTTGCCATCAACTCCGAGGTGCCGCCTCGAAGGTCGTCGCCGGTGTGGGAGTAGAGTTGAGGCAGATTTATTCGCCTGGGCGCCGCTCCCCCCACCCCAACGACACACCAAAGACAAAACCTAACCCTAATTACTAGGCCAGAACGGAGGAACAAGGCCCCCCCTCCCTCATGTCGCCACCGGAGTGGCAAGCGGAGGGAGAGGGGACCAAGGCCAACGCCCTGCCCTGATAAGATCGGGAGGAGTCTTTTCCGCCGCCGCCGCTCACGAGAGCAAACGCGCTGGGGCGTGGAAAGAGGCCTTCACGCGTATGCCTTGTTGAGCGTCTCCACAATAATTGAGGAAGTAATTGCAAAGGTCGGAAGTTGTGTTGGTCTTGTAACCGTCTTTCCCTCTATAGAAATGCGTAAATGCAGAGTTCCTGCCGTTCATGTAAAAGAAAAATGCGAGAAAGTTTAGATGAATTAGTTAGAATTTTCTTATAATAATATACTATTAAAAATTAAGATTCCGAGAAAAGTGAAAAATTGAACTTTAGGAACCAGGCACATTCCAATAAAGTATCACACATAGGCGAAATTTAGATTTTTGTTAAAAAAGTGAAACCTTTTGAGGTTTACCACATTTGATGATTTTCCCATAAAATTTTAAATTTTGTTATATCCCAAATTAGTTTTCTAGAATAATTTTCCTTGCATTTTTAGTTGTATTGTTTTACATTGACCATCTTTTTAGATTTACCAATTCGACGTCATTGTCAGGGTGTGTCCACCCACTGAGACAGTACTACAACAAGTTATTACAACATCTATAAACAAATTTGTGAATTTAATTCTGAGACATAGACGCTCTCTTTTAAATGGAAATACTTTGGGCTAGTTTTTTTTTCGACAACCAGGCAAACTTGTGCTAGTTAAACATAAATCCAGTGGAACATGTGCACACAAAGCCCTAAGAGCATCTCTAATGGAGCCCTTAAAGGGTCAAACCCGTGAAATTCTGGCGAGAATACGGGATGTGGGCCGAGAGGCCGAGCTAACTGAGCCCGTAAAGACCCCGGCCCGTATTCTTTTTTCACGGGCCCCTTGAACCACCCTCCGCATCCCCTACAAGTAGTGTGCGTGCGGGCGGATACGGGTTCTAACCCGCACGCCGCCGCCGCACAGTAAACCCTATCCCCCCAGCCACCGCGCAGACCAACCTCCTCCGGCGAGCAAATCAGGCCACGGCAGTTGCGGATCGATGATGGCGCCCTCGCCATGTCAATGCTGCACGACGGATGCGGGTAGGGAGGAGGCCGTAGCGGCGGAGGAGGAGGTGGTGGCCGGCGGCCACTCCCGTGGTCGTCCCCGCATCCCTGCTCCGACGAGACGGCCACGAAGCTAGTGCGGTCCATCGGGGCCAAGCACCGGGCGGCGGGCGGCGCGCCGCTGGACCAACTGGGGACTACGACCGCCCCCTCACTGGCGCCCTATGTGCAGGCCTGCCTGAAGCGGAGGCGCCGCGAGATCTCCTACCCCTTCCGACGAGGCGTCGTCCTCATCCTTTTCATCGCGCTCGAAGTGGATGCGCCGCAGCGACGAGGAGGAGATGGATCAGCTGTTGCGCATGCTTGCTGAATCCAAGGCGGACGCAGAGGAGCGGGACCGCCGCGAGCGGGAGGAGGTGGAGGCCGCCATCGCCGCGGTGAACTTGGCCCGACGCGCCGAGGAGGTGGAGGCCGAGGCGGTTGCGGGCGGATCTGGAGGCGGCGTCGACGAGGAGATGGAGGCCGGCGTCACGAACGACGAGATGGAGCTGGAGGTCGTCGTCCTCGACGACTAGATGGCGACGAACTAGTGCATTCGCGCGTTAAATTTCTCGTCGGTGTTTTTAAAATTCGAATTTGCGGGTTGATTTCACGGGTTCCGATATGCGCCAATGAACTCGAACATGTAAATCACGAGTACAACAGACTATAATCGCGATTTACAGGCTGGGAGTTCAAGGAGTCCACTGGAGATGGACTAACTGGCCCAAAGTTGAATTAGGTTGCTGGGGCGATCCATCCCAAATATCCCAAAACATGGACGAACTCGAGGCGCCGCAATCGCCGCCGCCGGCCGCCGGCCGCAGCGGCCTTCTCAGCCGTGCTCGACGACGACGACCTACTCTGCGAGATCCTCCTCCGCGTCGCCTTCCCCACCAGCCTCGTCCGCGCCGCCCTCGTCTGCAAGCGTTGGCTCCGCCTCGCCTCCGCTCCTGCCTTCCTCCGCCGCTTCCGCGGCCTCCACCCGCCCCGCCTTCTCGGCTTCTACGTCGCCACAAGGCCTCCTAGCACCGTGCGGTTCATGCCTATTCCTCAGCCCCCTGAGCTCTCTGACGTCGTCCGCCGCAGCAGCTTCTATCTCAACACCTTGGGCTGGGATGATCTCGACGTTGAATGCCGGAACGGCCTCCTCGTCCTCTCCCTGTATACGAACAACCAGCCCAACAAAACAGTAAAGATTTTGCGCTGTCCACTGTACCCTGCTAGGTACACGACGATCCTCCCACCGCTCCCCAGCATCCATGACGGCTTCACGAAATACGACATCGCCAATTCTGAGATCCTCACCAATGGTGTTGGCGATGGCACGTCTTGCTTCTATTTTGCAATAGCGTCAAAAGAGCAGTTGGCCGTCATCGATGTGTATATGTTACAAGATGACACCTGGGCTATGATCTATTCTTCAGCCGTAGGTGATGAAATTGTTCTGCTAGAATCTACTTTGATGTGTGACGACAAGATCTATAGTATGGCCTATGTGAACAAGACTTGGAAGCTATTCTTGCTACATCTCGAGTCCTCAACTCTGTCCCTACTTAACCTCCCAGAAGAGGTGAACTTCATGAGTCCGCGGCTGTCGCTTGCAGCTGATTCTGGCAGCGTTCATCTGGCCCATCTAATGGACTTTCAGATCCGAATCTGGCTCCACAGGATGGATAACAATGGCGTCTCCACCTGGTTCCTAGTGAATACCATTTCATTGCGCGAGATATGTACTGCTAATATGATACCAAGCTGTGTGTTCGAGGATGAGGACGAATTTATTACAATGTATGCGGTTGGGGAAAAATTTCAGTTTGTTTTGTTGGAGAAGGATGATGCCGTCTACATGTTTGATCTTGAACGCAAGGCGGCAAACAAGGTTTATGAGGCACAAGAGAAAGAACACGTGTATAGTGTCAGTCCCTTTATGATGGTTTGGCCTCCAAAATTCCTGAAGATCATGGAAGGATGCGACCTGGTAAGGTGTGCCTCTTGTAGATCTTACTAGCAGTGCATTATGTTAGTGTCTTATCTTGTTTACAATGTTTGCCATGTGTGTACGTATCGCTGATTGAAAGTTTTTCGCACTAGGACAATTCGTTAGTTGTAAAGTTCACTTGCTGTTTTTGTACATGGTACTTTTATCTAATAGTGATGGAAATAATAACTTTGATATTAGGATAATCAGTTTCCTCTTCATAATAGATACTTCATTTTTTAAATGTTCTCTTTAAGATCTAATTTAAGCAATGTCTTGTGTTTGACTACTAACACCAATTTGAGCTCTAGGTTCTTGATTTTTTTGGACACCGTTAGTTTCGTTGTTTACTCACAAGGCTTCCTATGTGCCTGGAGTTTCAGGGTCATTGAAGTATTGTTTTGTACGCCATAGAATGCCAAACATTGTCTCTGATTGAACATTGTGGACGTGGACCTGTATAGTTTATTAAGAGGGAGATCCATGTTTCCAATAGTTTGTAGCACATCTTAATTATCCTGTCCATGCATGATGGGAATAGATTATTAGAAGGGTAAAAATACCAAGCTTTTCAATAAAGGCAAAGCAGTTGATAATTCTGTTTATATATATGCTTTTTGAATATTCTGACAGACAAAAGTTATGCAGAAGTACAACTGAAAGTTGTTTGCTTTTGCAAATATTTTTCTTGTCTTTATACGACGCCAAGCTGATACTCCTGATATTCTTTATCAGGTAGCTGAAACAAAAGGTGTCAAGCGCCTTAACTGATATAGGCGCAGAAAATGCAGATTATGGGTTGTCATTTTTTTTTGGAAAAGAGTATATATTAATATCATAGTGATATCAATTACACCAAGCCTCTGCAACAACGCATGCCCTAGCGGCTCTACGGATGCACACAGCCCAGAAAAAAAATACAAAAAAAGAAAAGTCCCGCTACAGAGAACTAATCCTCAAAGCAACGACACTGACACCATCAGAACAACACCAGTAGTCCACCACTCCAATAACAACGCCTTCAACAAGGAAATAGTACCCAAGCGCCGTCGTTGCCCGTTCAAAAATCATAGGTCTTCACCCTGGAGAAAGTCCTCGCTCACAAAACAATGCCTTCAACAAGATCATTGCCAGGCACAACCAGTTAAGGTCAGACCTTGGATTTTCACCCCTGCAAGATAAGACCGGAAACTCCCCCTGTATTGTCTTCCCGCACCAGCAGACGCTGCAAGGTAAGGCTCACAAAACAAAGCCAGATTACGGGTTGTCATAGTACCAACCAAATCCAGAATGTCCAACACTTGCAGTTTGTCAGGTGGCTGTAAGCTGATATTAGTATTACATTGTTTACTTATGCAGATGTTGGCCTTAACATGCTTGCTTTTGTATGCACTGACATGTGTTCGAATTTCTATGACGGACTAGATGTGCACATTCTACTAATGTTACAGCAGTGCTGCCCTTAGTTCTTGGTTGATATTTTCCACTAAAGATTTCATGGTTTATATGTTTCTGGGTTATGTGCACTCCCGGATCTGAACTTAACTATGCTTTTTAAAATTTATTTTGTCAATTCCTCTGTTATTTTCCATGATTATTATGTTTCCAATAATGTTTTACTTTATTTACAAAATTCTCCACCAAATCCACTTATTTTGTTATGTAATATTGTCCGAGCGGGAAAGTAGGGCAGATGATTGGCAGCTCTAGAAATGCTGTTTTGAGCGTTTGGGAGGATGGTAGCCTGGTAGGGCCATGGTCATATTAGATACTTTCTTTTTTCAAGATGTTGTCTTTAAGATTTAATTTAAGCAATGCCTTGTGTTTAACTATTAACACCAACTTGAGCTCTAGGTTCTTGATTCTTTGGGCACCGTTACTTTCCTTCTTGAATCACAAGGCTGCTTATGTGCCTTGAGTTTCAGGGGTCGTTTAAGTATTGTTTTGTATGCCATAGGATGCCAAATATTGTCTCTGATTGAACACAGTGGACCTGTATAGTATATTTTGAGGAACGTCAGTCGATCTGCCATTCGATTTAGATAGAAAGAGTATTAATGACAGAGGAGGGCCAAGACGAGGAAGCAAGGACCTGTACAGTTTATGCTTGGTGGGATATCAATGTTTCGAATAGTTCGTAGGACATCTTAATTGTCTTGTTCATTCTTGGGGGAATAGATTATTAGAAGAGTGGAAACACCAAGCTTTTAAATAAATAAAAACAAAGCAGCTAAGAATTCTGTTTATATGCTTCTTGAATACTCTGAGGTCAAAAGTTCTGCAGAAATAGCGGCGGAAGTTGTTTGGTTTTGCAAATATTTGCCTCCTCTCTTGAAGCTATGCAAGGCCAAGATAATATTCCCTGTATTTTAATTAGATACCTGAACCAAATGGTATCAAGTGCCTTAACAGAAATCAGAGGTTCAATCGGGAGCTCTAATGTGGTGATCATACATGATACATCTGAACTTGAGACTTGGTAGAGATTATTTGAGTAAAGGACAAGCCTCGTGTGATGGCCATGACAACGGTACAAGAACCATACGCTCTTTTTCATCAGCAATGTTGCTAGCTGAAGGACACTAAGATGGCTAGCCTCGAACGTTGGTTGAGCATTTCTTGTGTTTGAGGAAACACAGGGGAGTACACATGATCTGTTTTTCCCTGTGAAACAAAGCAACCGTCTAACAGCTCAGATAACATGCAACATCGGTGTAGCACCAAAAACTGGGAAAGAAGTCAAATACGTTTCACAAAGTTGGCACAAGAGCACATGGTGTATCTACCGTTCTGAAGAAACGCTGGTTCTGAACGAAAACAGACACTCCTGCTGTTTTCCTTTTTTTTTTTTTTTGCCAAGTACTGTTGTCAATGGTGCCTGAAACTACCACAAGTTAGAGATGTTAAGAATTGGTTCGAGGCAGGTTCAACCATAGCACAGAAAGTACTTGCTGCACAGAAAGTACTTGCTTAGAGCATCTCCACTCGTTGGCCGTTCCCAGACCCAAATCCGGACCTAATTAGCGCCGGACGAAGGAAGGTTTCGGTCTGAGAATGGCCAATTTCCCACTCACGTTCCCAGCCCGAGTTCCCAGGCGAAGCAAAAAAGGCGACATTGGCGAGGGTCAGCCGAGTATCCGCCCATTTCTGGCATTTCTCAATCGAAGGAAACACGTGATGGAACTTGAACTCCGTCCCGATGTCGTTCCCGTACATGCCGAGTGTGCGGAGGAGCTGCAAAGGCAAGGCAAAGTGTGTCAGGATAGGCATGAAAAGTACCTTCGGCTAGTGTTCGGCGAAGTACCTTGCCATCCATGCTCTCGCCGCTGACGGGTGTGCGTTCGACCTCCTCGAGAAGGCTGTGTCACTTGCTGCACGCCTGCTGGATGAGCCCTCAGTGGTTGGTCATAGCTTTCTCGCCGCGCTCCTTGTGGACTTTGTTGAACGTCGGGTCACAAAGGTTGCGTTCGTTGAACGCTAGCTTCACGCGCTTTCAGTATTTGTCCGAATTTTGGTTGGCGCCAGTGATGGGATCCATGCTCACCGATTTCCAGGAGTCGGCTCGGCAAAGGTCCTCAAGCGCCATCCACTTGATCCGGGGCTCCGTCGCCGAGGTGCCCGCCTTCTTCTTGCCTTTGCCTTTGCCCTTCGCCGGAGCCAGGCCATCGTCTTCCTCTTCGTCATTGGTCTGGGTATGCTCGGCGAAATCCTAAGACTTGATGCCGTGTTCGGCATCGGCCCTGGACTGTTCTTGGGTGAAGAAACTGGCATTGCCGGCCACAACCGCCGCTGATCTTTCGGCGATCATGCCATGCATGTAGGCTTCGTTCGACATTCCACCGAACACATTCTGGGCGTCGGTCTCGCCGTGGGTCGCGTGCGAAGAGCTTCCGGCGAACAGCAGAGGGCCGCGGCGCGCCGTTGAGGAAGCGACGTACGCCAGAGAGGAGGAATAGGGGGCGTTGATGTCGATGCTGAAGGCCGAAGGAGGGCGTGGTGCTGGGCAGGGATGGTGTTCGGGTTGAATCCACCGTCGAACTCGGGGGAGGAGGAGTACCTCTGCCGTGGGTTCGCCTGGTTCTCCTAGAATATCGCCGGCGAGATCGGTGAGAAGCCGATCGGCGAGTATCCGGCAGGCGAAGAGACGCTAGGCTGGCTCCCCCAAGCGCCGCCGTACTGCGCATGCGACGACGCCGCTGTCGCTTCCCTCATCGCCTGTGCCTCGGCCGCCGCTCCCCTCATCGCCAGAACTTCGGCGAGCTCCTGCACCTGCTTGGCCCTTGCCTTCCTGTCCCTATGTGGATAGGGCCAACCAGGCGGGGGCGCTCATGGCTTCAGGTCTCAGCGCGGGCGCTCTCGGCTTCCACACCTTTTTCTCCTTTGGTTCGCCGGCGGCGGATCGAGGTTTGGCGAAAGCCTTTGGCGACATGGCGGACGGGAACTCGGCGAACTAGCGGGAGATGTGGGGGATTGTGGAGGGAAGGCGGGAGGGGAAGAGGAAAAGGACGGGAACTCGGCCTCCACTCGCCGACAGGGCTGGCTCATCCTCGTTTTCTCTCCATCCGGCGTTCCCAGGCTGTTCCCGGCGCCTCGGATTTGGCCTGGGAATGCCGGACCAATTTTGAGCCAAATTCGGACGAAACCAACGTCCTGAAAATGCGATTAGGCGAAATTTCGTCGTCCGGATAAAAAATAGGCCCTGAGAACGCCTTCCTAGGAACGCGAATGGAGATGCTCTTAGCAAGTGCAACAAGCGATTGCAGTAGAGGGGTCTTCCCGGCGCGCGATTGCTCATTCATCACGCAATAATTTTTCTTCCCACACGACCGATCGACTTGCAGGTTGCAGAGTTGGGAATGTTGGGAGGCGGCCATGGAAACTACTAGGAGCTTAACATTTCAGGGTTAATTACGCTGAATCTTCTTCTTTTACGTGTTTCATGATTAAACAGTTCGACATTAGCCCTGCAACATTTACACCACAATATGCAGGTTGCTACATATGCAGTTCGCAAATAAGTGAGTTTCGACATACCCGTAGTCAAACCTTTTTTTAAAAAAAATTGACCACTGATATTTTCAATTTTTTTGGAACCATTAAATCCGATGTATTTTCATAATGTTAGAATTTTGTTAAATATTTTTTATATAAATGATACACCTGGTAGTTCCGAATTATAAGAATTTATGGCATTTTTCCGAATCACACACATATATATATAGACGTGTTTTACTGTGTTTGTTCACTCATTCTAGTCCGTATCAAGTCCATGCTGAAATATACAAAACATTTTAACCTAGGTAGTACAAACTTGTTCATCAAAGGTATATCTTGAATGTTGTATCGGTGTCTGGAACATCGCTTTCTTTTGAGCCGGAGGGAGAGTGACTGACATAGAAAAATCACACAGCCCCATCCATACCTTTTACTCCTCATTGGTTCATTTGTGACGCATATCGAACCATTTGCTGAAAATTCTATCAAATACCAATCTAAGAAACTTTCAACACGGTATTGGTGGTCATTTTATCATTTCACGCATTCTATTAGATATAAACAGGTATGTTAGGTCGTTGTGGCGCGGGGACAATGTAAAACGCGGAGGACATCATTGACAATCATGTCCACCCTTCTCCATTTGTTTCATTCCTTCTTGTTCCCCCGCTTTCCTCGAATCTCGTTCATGCATTGCTCAACACATACTCGTAAGAAATAAGTGGGTTCAAAAGTTTTAAAAATGGGGTGATCTGGTCGAATTTTACTAGATGGGTTAAAAGTGGGCCACTCTAATATTTTTATTCTCATGACTTGATAACTATGAACAAACATACTACTTGAAACAGCTTTCGCCCCGCTTCATATAAATAAAGCCACAACAGCTGAATCGAGAGAAGGTGATGAGGAGACCCTCTTATACACCAGATCAAAGAAAAACACATGAAAGGTACACAGAGAACCAACACTTGTCACCGAAAACGAGACCAAGAGGATCGGAGCTCCAAGACGACACCCCCAAAGAGGGTAATGCCACATTGCGCCGCTGTCGTCCCAACCGGCGGTGGAGGGTTTTCACCGGAGTTCTAGCGCAGAGAAGGTACCCACAATGGAACCCCAAATAGGGTTATGACACCCGTGGGCATCGCCTCCGTTGGTGCTGAAACGCTGAGATTTTGCCCGAAAAAACCTTAGTACCATGCCCGAGACCTCGGTCCGCCTGCTATCCCTGAGTCTGACCTCCACTTCGTGAACTAGGAGTTGATGCAGCAACACCAGGATCCCCCACCGTCCCGCTCTTTACCATCCTCATGGATGAAGGGAGAGAGCACCACCACCGCCACGTCGTTTGCCGTAGAGTCGTACGTGCAGTCTACCTTCGAAGGCCGCCACCCCGACATCCAAGAACTCACACTCGATGGACGACCAACATGAGAACGACAAAACCTCTTGAGTGGATGGGATGAGGACAAGGCCAACACAACTCTCAGACAGCGAGGTAGGACTAGCAGGCATCAGCCTGTCGGTCGAACTCACGATGCCTGGAATCGGACTGTCGGATGATCGTCGAATCTAGGCCTCTCAGGCCGGATCTAGCACCACAGCCACATCATGGCTAGTGGTGGGTTCCCAGGTGCACTAGGAGCTCTTGAAACCGCTGGGACAACAGGGCCTACCCCACCCACATCGGGCCAAGATGGGCCTAGATCTAGGCCGAGTGGACCTAGATCGGGTCAAAGCCCCCCCTGTCCCTGGCCAGCACCACCCTCCACCGTGTAGGAGCACACCAGTGCCCTCCTTGCCACTACTAGCTCGAAGAAGTTCCGACGCTGACATCCCGACGCTAGCCGACGAAGATCTCCGACTCGAAGCTGAAGTCGTGCCATCTGCCATGGCCACCGCGCCTGGGTTGTCGTCGCCGCCATAGACGCACCACGAAGCCGCCACACCGCCGTCGGAGCTATCACGCCGCCACGCCCTCGCCAGCGCGGCGCCCAGGTGAGCCATGTCGACCCGCGTCAAGACCTCCACGCGAGGGGGAGGGGAGGGGAGGGGGAGGAGGGGGCTAGGGTTTCCGCATCCGGGTCACACAGGAGCGACATAGGAGTGGGGAGGGGCATCAACCGGTGAGGCTAATCTTCATGCTTTTTTTCAGACAAATTTGCGACATCTATTTCACGTGACGGAGTAGATGGGACCTACTCAAAGTTTGTCCTTGGCGAGTGAGTGAGTAGCACGTCCCGTTCCACTCATAAATCCTTTTTTAGCCAAAACTCAAGCAAGATACAGCGTAGCAACAACTAATTTGATCGGCCAAGATAAGTCGTCTGGAAAGTTCCGAGAGTGATTTGTCGATGGCAATAATGGGATGATCCCAACATCATGGCAAGCAAGCCCAAAATCTCCCTCCAGGATAACGTGAAGAAAGAATAGAAAGCTTGATGGGCGGATAAAGCAATCATCTGCCCTTGCCGCGTCGCGCCGGAGCAGGATCCTTTGCGCGTCAGAGATAAAATGGACTATAGCCCAGATGTGCACGATTTTTGTTCAGCTCGTGCGCGTTGTCACGCGGATGTGGCCGCAGAGGATCCGGCCGGCTGACGATATGACGGCATCAGGTTCGTCAGCCGTCAGTGCACGGAATTGACGGCTGTGCCCCTTGGGGTGTGGCGAGTCGACGCGTCCACTTCAGGAGTAAGCGTCAAGATTCTCCGGCCGGATCGTGACGGAATGCTTGCACTGTTGCTCGGGCTACCGAGGCGCCCGCTAGTTTTGGACGAAATTACCAAAAGGGGTCCACCTATCGTACCATGGCAAAAGGAGAGCTTTGTCCATCTCCAGAGAAAATTGTATCCACGGAAAACTTCCAAGGAACATCTTTGATTCGCCTGATTCCAAATACTCTCTACTTTTGGTCAGCCAAAGATCATTTGGGCCGAGGCATAGTACTCCTTCCGATCCAATTTGTTTTTTTAAGAGACCATCCAATCCAAATTAATATTCTCAGGTTTTTCTAGATTCGGATATAATAGCACTAAAGCATGACTAGATACATCCGAATCTAAATAAATTTAGGAACATTAATTTGGGCAGAGGGAGTTACATAGTAGTTCTATTGATGTTAGACTTATATTGAATTATTTATTTCTCTTTTGGTATGTTGGTTATCTAAAAGCATCTTTGACTTGTTTTAGTACTTTCGTCACAACTATGGCATTGGCATGGGCCTTTGCTCAACTAGACAGAGCTCGATCATGGCAAACGAAGGAACTCAGACCCGATCTAGACAACTTGAGGAGCAAGTTAGAGCTATGAGAGAATCAATGGATAAGATCCAAGCAGATCTAGCCGAACGGATGCAACAACAGAGTGAAGAGTTTCAAGCTCAAAAACAATTACAATAATTTAAAGCTTAAGTAGGCGTTCTTCCTCTTTGAGTCTATCTTTGCGACATTTGCAACACCCTCTGCAAAGGCCCCTATCATCTCAGATTGCTATTGTGCTGACCTTCCGTTGGCAATATGCCAAACGCCATAGTTTGGTGCTTATGCATGATGACCCACGTCAACCATACCGACCGTTGTTCGCCGCACCTTTTGTTTCAACTAGGATTGCCAAGCGGCACCCGATCCGCCCCGCTTCGTAGACAATTTTTTTAGTCTAGTTCAATTTTTTCATCAAAATTTCTCTAATTTGAACTAAATTTTTCTTTCCCGGACTCTTGCGGGTTGCCGCTTCACAACCCTACTTCCAACTATTCATGCGACCTCTTGTTAATTTCATGACATCCTCGCGACATGAATCAACAGAAGAGACACCATGAGTAGATGCTGGATCATGCCATGACTTCGAGGCAAACAATGATGATGACGAGACAACTCGGCGTTGCTAATAGGAGCTTGCTAAAAAAAATGCATTGCCATGACCATTGATTTGTGGTCGGAAAAAAAATTAATTTTTCCAATTAACTTATCTTTTTAAAAGATTGCAGTGTACAGTGCAATCCCTTTTGTGAGGCTCCTCCTACTTCTTGCATCTCGGATGGCTATTGTACCAACCTTGGATTGGCAATGTGCCAAACGCCATAATTTGGTGCATATGCATCATAACACACGTCAATCACCCCGACTTTTGTTCGCAGCACCTTTCCTTGAAACTATGCATGCGACCTCTTTGTTTCATGACCTCCTCGCGGCATGAGTTGACAGAGGAGACACCATGGGCAGATGATGGATCATGCCATGACTTCGAGGCTCACAATGACGATGACGAGACAACTTGGCATTGCCAATAGGAGCTTGCCAAACAAAATGCATTGGCGTGACCATTAATTTTTGGTCGGCTAAAAGTTTTTTAAAAAGTTTTCCAATTAATTCATATGTTGTTAAATTTTGATTTCAAATTCCTGCCGTAGCAAATCCTACAAAAAAATTAGCCATCTTCGACGACTGAAGTAAGGGTGCTTGAGTGCCGGGTGAATGCATGGTTTGGAGAGGATGTGCTTTCTATTTTTTGTCAGGCTGAGTTTTTCGATTATGTTCTCTAAAAGAATCAAAGTTACGGTAAGGTCTAGCAGCATGTGTACAACGCAATCCCTTTTATGAAAGCGTGTACTACGACGCAATCCTGATAAAACGTTTTCCACACCAGGTCAGTGCCAATCCATTTTCTAGCATTCGCTTTCTAGTTTGGATAGGCTCGTGCTAGTGGAGGGCACTTTGGGCATGTTGCTAGCCAGCGAGACCTGTTTTAGGTGGCAGATAGAGCTGGTTAGACGTTGACATGCATCGCATCACCGGCTAATTAAGGTGATTGATCTAGCTAATCTCCTAGCGGCGTCAAGGCCATAAAGCTAATCTTTGTCTCTTTCTAGCTTTTTGTAATCATAGAGGCTGTAGCTAGCTGGGTGACACCAGCAGAGAGCGGTTGCTTTCAGAAAATCTTTGTTATGGGCACCGAAGATTCAATTGTCCTATACCTTAGTTATGACATATTTTGACTTTTTTTGTGTGTGTTAGGATGATGCTATAAGGAGTAATATAGCATCCGTTGGTTGGGGAGTTGTTTTCTTTGTCCCAAGAGTTTTCCAAAGCGAGCTATTTCAGTATTGGAACATGCTTGCATATACAGAACCCGAAAGAAAATCGTCTTGAGTGGAAAAAATATTTTTGAATGAGAATTCACAGAAACATACGCATATGTAAATACTCAAGGCTTTCAAATTTGCATGGGAAGAATTCTGTTTTGCATTGAATGTGAGAAACTAGTCCAGTGTTTTTTTACCATGAAAACTGTAGGTGTGCTTACAATTTTCTCAAGCTCTAAAAATGTGTTTTTCTTTATGAAAATATACAACCATATGAAAGAGTCGAAAATATCCATCAATTTTTTGCAGGATTTTTTTATGTTTCAAACATGAACTCCCTCCGTCAGTGACTTGGATTTGTCTAGATTTGCATGTATCTATAACAAAAACACGTCTAGATACATGCGAATCTAGACATATCCAATTCACTTATTTCCAGACAGAGTGAGATGGAGGGAGTATTAGAATTTATATGAAAATTATCCCTCTGGCCTACCTAGCTAACATTTGCCTTGTACATAGCTAAATTTAGGGCACGTTGATATCGACTCGTTCATCATCACCCATTGAAAATATCCAACTTAGTTAGTCAAACAAGACTTCAAACAAGGTGTTTGATTGTAAGCTAATCTATTGCATGAATGTGATAGTAATCCAATAGACATACACACCAAACACCGTGGCTGGCTCACCAAGTCATTTTGTTGTATGACTGTGATGATAACTCATCAAGTAGACAACCCTCTATTATGATATTTGTTACACTTGTATGTTTTAGAACCATTTATCAAGATATTAGAGGATGCTTAATAAATATAAACATAGTATAGCATATCAAAACAAAATAAATTTATTTGTAGGTAAATAGGGTTATTTTATCTTTTATAATTTTCTTATATTAGACATATTTCAACAATATCCCCGCAAATAGAATTATAAATTGTAAATTCTTGTTTGATAAAATGGAGATACTCTAACATTATATTTGTATTGAAAGCATTGATTGAAAGCTAAAGGTTGTATAATAACTTGTTAATATATATATAAATACATAAATAAATAAGTATAAATATTTAGTATAAATACTAGATGATCTAACTAGATCTTTTGGTTTATGTGGTTGTGTCGACCTTAATGATAAAACCATCATTTAATTTTGTCTTTTTGTAGATACGATGATGCCCTTCCGCTACATGGAAAATTTGTTGCGGTCTGGAACCTCATCCAAAGCTGGGACAATGTCACGGCTGGGACCCCTGGTCAGGTCTTCCCTACTATTTTGGATTGGTGGGATAACTTGATTCTCAGCCGGGCCAAGAACGAGAAGCAAAGGATCAGTGGTCGATTTCTCTATGTCATCTGAATGCTTGGAAAGAAAGAAATAGGAGGATCTTCAATAGTCGTCGTTTAACTTACATGGAGGTGGCCGATATCGCGAGGGAAGACACCATGCAACGCGCACACGCTTTTGCAACTTTTGGGCCGGCTATCCTGGCGGAGCCAGACTAGGCTGTTGTTGTTTCCTTTATCTTGGGGGTTTTTTCCGGCATGTTTTTAAAGAAAAATATGCCTTATCTGTAACGCTGGACATGCATGAAAAATATTTTTGGTACCCTACTAGAACATGAATCTTCTTCATTTTCCCAAGTTGTGTAAATGATTTTTCTTCATGAAAATATACAAGCATAAAAGAGAAACGAAAGCATCGATGTATATTTGCATGATTTTTTGAATATGTGTAGTATTTTTAAATTTTACCATGCAGGTCGTCCTTCTCACCTACCAAGCCAACACTCTTTTGCATAGAACCATAGGCTCATATCAGTATAGTCCGTTCAAAAAAAAATCAGTATAGTAGTGTACTCGATAGCAATCCATCAGGGGTGGAGCCAGAAGGAGCACAAGTCTGGTGCTGCCAGTGCCTTGCTGGTGCAAAGTACCTAGTTGCATAGAATCAAAAATCACAAGGTGATTTTTTTCGAAAAACAAAATCCGCATTTAGAAGTTTCTAGCAAACCCGATTTACATAGAGGTACATACATATGATTATATCAGAGTGTCACGAAAATGTGACTCTTAGTAGGCATTAAAAAAATTACTTTTGGTCTTACACAATTGTTATTTTTGTGTAGATCGCACATGAACACATAATAATTCAATTAAAGTTTATACGCGCATGGTAACCATTCATATGTATTTGTATATCTCTGTCTAGATTTTTGAAGTGAAAAAACGAGGTGTTCCTTTTTTATTTACCAAAATGGAACTACATGTACCCTGACCACCCTTTGGAATTTTTTATGGTGACGTGGCATATCTAGTTGAACTCGACTATGAAGAGATTTATGCGCCAGTTGATTGGGGCGTGGATCGTCCTATGCGGTTCTTCATGCGAGTGACTCAAAGTCGGCTGACCATCATATAGAATCTGAATCGGTTCTTTTTTCCGGCGATAGAATCTGAATCGGTTGGACGCGCTGCCTGAACATACTACTTCCAACATTCCAAAATAAGTGACTTAGATTTGTCTAGATTAATATGTATCTAGACTTGTTTTAGTGTGAGATAATTCGAATCTAGACAAATATAAGTCACTTAATTTAGGACGAAGGGAGTATATAAGTTTGCAGTTTTTCGTTTATCTTTTCGCACATTAATTATCACATCTCTATTATTTGGCTTTTCTGCGGTTTGAAACTTTCGACTTCGAATAAAGTGACACAGTTTTAGGTAGATACGCACAGTAAAACGGACGTTGATATATGCGTCTCAAGACTAAACTGTATCGCCTATTGTAGGACGGAGGGAGTCTATGATAGACTATTTCGTTGTCTTTTTTTTTAACGGGATAGGTCCTAAAAGAATCTAAGTGTATCTCCACTTTTCATCCCTATACGGGCTCCGGCACGATCATTTTTTGGCACGTATGGGGGGGCCGCCGGCGCGAAAACAGAAATGTGGCCGGCAGGCGCCCGGCCGTGCACCACAAACCGGCCTTTTTTCTGAATTATTTTAACACAAGCAATCAATCAAATTCAACACAATTATTCAACATAGTACACAAATAAATTATGTTTAACACACCACACAATTAAACAATTCCCCGGTCGTCGCTGCATTGATCGCAACGACCTCCTCATCCATTAGAGCGGCCATGACCTCCTCGTTGTCCGAGTCCATCGCCTTGGCAAATCGTCGAGCACCTTGTGTGCGGGGAGGAAGTCGGGTGGGAGCAGAGGTTCGCCAGCCGGCGGTTGGACGTAAGGACGGCGGAGGAAGAGGCGACGTGGGTGTTTGGAGTTGTGGAGGGGTTTATTTGGTGGTGGGGAGTGCTACTGACGGCGGGTTCCTGACAGCAAGGTAGAGGGGTCGAAAGGATGGGATAGGACAGGATATCTAGCCATTTGTCACCGACAAGGTTGGCCCGCAACGTTTTCTCGACGCGCCGGCGGCCCCGCTTGCCTCCCTGTACATTGGGTTTCGCTTGGGACTGCCGGCTAAATAATTAGGCCGCACCGGCGGAAATTCTGAAATGAGGGCCGCGGCTGGGCGCGGTTTTTGGCACCAGCGGCCCTCATAGGCCTTGGGGGGGGGGGGGGCTTTGAGGACCCCGAGTGGAGATGCTCTAAGAGTGCTGCATTATCCAAGCGGAGGTACATATTACAAGAAGGACCTCTAGAAAAATAAAACTTATACCCAGGTCCAAGAAACAAGCACACATGACCGCATATACTTTTCTAAAAAAGCGATCCGGCCCCTGAGCCTCACCGCAAAGCTTCAGGGATGCATGCCGACGCCGACCACCGTCCTCTTCACCAGGGACGAAACAACTTGGGAAGAGGAGGGCACTGAGTGCCGTTGTCACACCATCAGGAGAGGGCCTACATTCACAGAGGTTGCACAGACGCTTCCATTGCATCAGATGATCCAATCTTGGGCATCAAAGATCAGTGGCCAACCCAGGCTCACTGTAGTACATCTCGAAGACGAAGCAACCAAATCTCGCCAGTGTGCAACTCAGATCTCAGAGCTCCACCCCACCATCCTCTCCCCTCGCCGCCACGGCCGGAGAAGAGGGCATGAGCAACTCCAATGAAAGGAGAACACGGAGACCCCAAGCTTTATTCATGGAGCTACTGAAGGAAATCTGCAATGCCACATATGGCTCCGACCGTAGGAGCATCGTGACGAGAGAGGACAAGACCAACACAGCTTGGATCTGTCTAGCGAGATCCAAGGCCGAGCTCCCGGCATGACGCCAAACAGAGGCACAAGGCCAACACCTACATCTACAACTAAAACTACAGATCCTAGCTGCTCCGGGACCCCTCCTCGTCCAGCTCTGGCCGGCTATTCCGGTAGAGCGGGCATTGGAGCGGCCGGGCAGGCAGAGGGCGACTCTCAAGGCTGGGGAAAAATGAGAGAGGGGTTTGGGAGAGAGGAGTGTAGGACTATTCCGTTGTCAAATAGAGACTTGATGGCTCGGGATACTTTGAGCTCGTTGGGAACCCCAAGAGGAAGGTATGATGACCACATCAGCAAGTTTTCCTCAGTTATGAAATCAAGGTTATCGAACCAGTAGGAGCAAGGAAACAACTATAAGGTGTTGTTACCAACTTGGAATCCTGCACAACACAACCATAGAACTTTTCCCCAACTTACAATGAGGTTGTCAATCTCACCAGTTTTGCTGAAAATAAAGAATTAAACATATTGTGTGGAAGATAGTAATTGCTTACAGAAAGTAAACAGTAAATAGTAGATGGTATATCAATGGTAAAAGAATGGACCGGTGTCCATAGTTCACTAGAGGTGATTCTCCTTAAGATAAATGGCATTTTGGATGAACAAATTACAGCGGGGCAATTGACAGACTCGAGAAAGCATACATGCATATACTAATCATCTTGACTCCTATGAGATTTGATTGGGCATTACAACATTATACATAGACCGTAATTTAACTGCATCAATGACTAATAATCCACCTTCAGGTTATCATCCGAACCCCCTACAGTATTAAGTTGCAAGCAACAGATAATTGCATTATGCAAAGTGTGTAAAGTAAACAATACGATTGTCCCATTGACAAAGGATTGTTGTTTTCTCCCTAGTAGCAATAGCACATCAAGTACCTTAGAGATTTCTGTCACTTCTCCAGATTACTAGAGGCATGAACCCACTATCGAGCATAAATACTCCCTCTTGGAGTTGCTAGCATATACTTGGCCAAGATAACTACTACCAACGGAAAGCATGCAAAATCACAAATAACATACACATGATAGAATTAATAATCAATCTGAAATAGCATCTCAATATACATCGGACCCCCGCAAACACAACATGTAAGTTTACAAATAGATGATCTTGATCATGAACGGAGCTCACAAGATCTAAACATGATAGCATAAAGGAGGAGAACCAACCATCTAGTTACTACACAGACCCGTAGTCCAGGGATGAACTACTCACGCATCACATCGAAGAAGTCATGATGATGAAGAAGGCCTCCAGGGTGATCTCTCCCCTCCGGCAGGATGCCAGGAAGAGCTTCGGATCTCCCCGGTCTGGGGATCGAGATGGCGGCGGCTACAGACTCTTCCATGGATTTCTGATTGGGTCTTTGATCGGGTACTTAGGGTTTTCATCCCGAGAGGTCTTTATAGGCGGAAGGGCATGGTCGGTGGAGCACCAGGGGCCTACACCCCCTGGTGGCGCGCCCTCCCAGGCCGCGCCACCACCAGGTGTGGCTGCCCTGGTGTGCCACTTCGTCTCCCCTCCGAGCTCCGTGTTGCTTCGGGTAAAATATTGACTTTGGCTTTTGTCCCGTCCAATTCCGAGAATATTTTCTTACTAGCTTTTCTGAAACCAAAAACAGCAGAAAACAGGCAACTGGCACTGTGGTATCTTGTTAATAGGTTAGTTCCATAAAATGTATAAAAATACTCCAAAGTATGGACAAAACATAAAAAAATACTAAACAAGCATGGAACATCAAAAATTATAGATACGTTTACGACGTATCAAGACTTCAAGAGGGTAGGAGACTATTCCGTCTCGAAGTATGACCCGAATAGACGGCACATGGTCTCGCTGTTTGTCCCCGAGCATTCATCACACAAATCCACCTCATCCCTAAGATATGATCAAACTAGTACTCCCTTCGGTTCATTTTATTAGGCACACACGTAGGTTAAAAACAAATTTGACCATTATTTTTGGTTAACAAATTTTATATGATATATCACAAAAATTATATCATCCGATTCATCTTCAAAAGAAGTTTACAATAGTATATTTTTATTGACCAAAACTAATGATGAAAGATTTTCTTAAACTACATGCGTGCCTAAGGGCATCTCCACCGGGCTGACCAACGGTCTGTTTCTGTCCGTTTGGGTGTGGCCGTGGTCGATTTTGGATCGTGGTCCGGCCTGTCCGTCTAGCGGCATGACCCATTTGTCCGCGCCTGGCCAACAGGGCCACGCTGATTTTTTCCATCAAATTCAAACCGAGACAATTCACACTCACACTGGCAAATTCGTACATATTTATACATATTTTACATTCAAAATATAAAAGACGAAAACTAAACTGGCCCTAGCTACCGATCTCCCCACCCCGGTGCCGCCACGTCCATCTAGGGATCAAGGTCGATGTACTCCGGCGGCGTCTAGAGGTGCGTCGATGGAAGGCTCGGAGCTGGCGCAGGCGCGTGTGCGGGTGCGGGATGGTCGATCACTTGCCACGGCCACGCTGGGCACGCATCGGTCTCCATCGGCGCAGTCGGAGCAACCCACCCGGCAGCGGCAGCGGTGGAGGCAGCCCTGCGTTCACCTGCGCCACCAGGCCGATGAGCTGGACGGCCTCCTGGTAGCCGTCCCACATGTCGTACTCCTCCTTCGCGTTGGGCGCGATGGCCTGCTCGGTGAAGGCGTCCTCGTTGTAGCCCCGCACCAGGAGCTCCTGGTACTCCGGGGCAGGTGCGCGCGACATTCTCCTCCTTCACGACAATGTCGAGGTCGTCGTCGTCGAGCTCGGCATCGGAGTGGTTAACTGCGCCATCATCGGGCTCGAAGGAGGGGAGGGTGCAGGACCCCCATGACTCGAACTCACCGCGGAAGGAGCTCGCGCGTAGTGTCGTGTGCTCCCAGTCCAGGAACTCTTTCCTGAACCGGGGGTTCTGGTAGTCGCGATGCCACCAGAGGGCCGATGGGAGCTTGCGGACGCGCCGTGCGATATCCTCCTCTAGCGCTTTGACCTCCTTGGGCGTGGGCAGCACCGACACCCGATCCCGGTTGAGGTGCTAGCCCGTGGGAAAGGAGACATCATGGTGGGTGAAGCCTGGCCCCTCCATCCACACCCGCTCGCACTCCGCCACGCGGAAGTAGCGGCAGTCGCGGTGGGGCTCCTCCTCCACTCGATGCTCGGCCGGGCGGCCAACGAAGTCATGCAGTGGCAGCAGCACGACCCCGTGAAGGAAGGCCGACAGGCCATATAGAGGCCCCTGGTGGCACCGGCCGCCCGATGAGGACCCTCTCGCCTAGTGCTCGTGCTTGGCCTTCTTGAACCACCCTAGCTTCTTCATCATCGGCGGTGGAGGTGGCGGCGGTGGCGGTGGCGGCAGAGGCGCTAGCTGGCACTGGGTGAATCTGGCGGCGACGAGAGGTGGGGAGTGCAGCACCGATGGGTGCAGGGCCTGGCTTTATAGCTCATGCCTGTGCAAACGTGGCGCAGGTTCTCGCGCCTTCGCCTTCAATGCTGACGCAGTAACTCAGGCGCCGTCCCGTCAGTCAGGGTGTCGTCTCGTCGACGTTGATGTCAGAGGCTGCCGCCGGTTAGCCTCCCGCCCCGTGCCTCTGAATCGGTGCCGCTGCGTGTCTGAATTGGTGCGGTCGCTGACGGATGGGTTAATAGCACGCACGGGGTGGACACGCCTTTGACCCGTCCGTGTCCGCCCGACGCATCGGCCACGTAAATTTGGTGCGCCGATGGGTCGAGCCGGACGCGTCGGTCCGGATGGATCGTGCCGATGGGAGGTCGCGTACGTCCCACACGTCCGCGTAGACGCGTTTGGACGCCGCTCAGACGGGTTGGTTCGACCCGGTGTGTTCAGTTCGGGAATGAAGTGGAACAGAATGTCATGGTTCCATTCTTATGCTTGGTTAGGACAAAAAATGTGTAATGGAATGGTTCCATCCTTTGTTCGGTTGGGCCAAAAAAGTGGAATGGAACGGTTCCGTTCTATGTTTAGGTGCATTTAGCAAAAATGATGACAAGAAAATAGAGAGAGTGTGAGAACGTTTGGATGGCTTTAACATAGAGGAACAGGGAGATTCTACCAATTTAGTGGAATGGGTGCATTCTGGATCTAGAGGAAATATTCTCTTTTGAGAAACCACGTTCCATTCCATTTCTCAACTGAACACTGGAACAACTCTCAGGTATAGAACAGATCTATTTCATTCCATTTTGATGACACCAACCGAACACGCCCTAAACTGAACGGGAGGGAGAGGACCGGGGCTCCACCGAAGAGCCAGCCCAAACCAGCTAGCCGAGCGGGGAAATGAACCTGGCGCCCATATCTCCTGTCGATCACATGCACCGAGTCACCTCGTTCCCGAGATCCCACTTTATCTCACTGCCCCATTAAGATGATCAACGTATCGCATCACCGGCCGGCAAATTAAGACGATCAAGGTATCTAATCTCCTAACGCCGCGGCTGATGGCGTCAAAGGCCATAAAGCTAGTCTTTGTCTCTTTCCATCTTTTAGTAATCATAGAGGCTAGCTAGCTAGCTGGGTGACACCAGCAGAGAGCGGTTGCTTTCAGAAAAACTTTTGTTATGGGCACGGAATTGAAGGTGCAACTGTCCTTCCTAATTTATGATAATAATTTGACTTGATAGAACGGTCTATGTTAGGATGATGCTATAAGGAGCAACATGACATCCAGTGGTTGGGCAGAAAATGTTCTCTTAATTTGTTTGTCCAAAAGTCTTTGCAAATCTAACTATTTTAGCATTTGAAACATGCATGCACGTATATAGAGACCGGAGCCTACCTCGCCGTCTTTGTTTTCTCGAGGGGACCTTGTGGTAATTCAAAGGTGCACTCAGGAACACAACCCGGCTGCAAGCAAGTGACTTCTGGTGAAATTTTATCTTCTGAATCAGATTTAAAAGAAAATTACAAATGTATAAATAATCTCGGATTTTGAAATCCCATTAGAAGAAAGTTTGTCTTGCTTGCGCTTAAGTTTTATCAAGGTGTAGAAATGTGTCATCCTTTAGTCAGACATGTACTTGCATTTTTGCATGATTTTTGCATGTTTAGTAGCATTTTGCCTACTTAGCTAACACTTGGCTTTGAAATTTTCAAGTGATTTTTATGATTTATAAGCACATCGTCCATTTGGCCTACCTAGCTGACACCCGGCTTTGAATTTTTCATTACTTACTAATAACTGAGACCAATCTGATCGATTGTGCATGTTGGTATGGTCGGGGCTAAAACTATCTCCAAATAAAACTCGCATGAGATGGGGAATAATTGGGTAATGCACTTAGTGTGCATGCATGGTTCTAGCATAACAAAGTAATTGCTCTCCCAGATTTTTGAGTGTCGAATCAATCAGAGTTATTGAAATATGACTGACAATTGAATTGTCACATTAGCTAGGAAATACTTTCTTTATACACTGAGTACAATATAGAAGCAAAGGAAAAACAAGGATATTAACACATGCACACACACTCTCACAATATCTAACAAATGCCAGAGTAATGGAACTTCAATGGAGACGAATTCATCACATATACTATGTCTATATTTATGTTATATCGTCAACCATTTAAAATTCACCTTAGAATAAGACGTCTAATTGTTCTGTTCTAAATTAATTTCATGTCCTCTATTTTTTTTATTTTTGTGTGTGAATGTGATAATAATCCGAGAGATGTTTCAAACATTTTAGTTGGCTCACCAAGTCCGTTTCTTGTATGAATGTGATGGTAACTCGGCCAGACTGCCCTACTAGACAAATCTTTGTGATATTTGTTAACTTATATGTTCTCGAAGCATTTATCAGGATACTAGAAGATACAAACTAGATGCAAACACATATAAATATAGTAATTGTAAAAAATGTGACCATTCCATATTTTATAATTTCCTTAGATTAGAAATATATAAGCAATATCCCCTTTGGTACAATTTTAAATTAACATTATTTTTTGATAAAATGGAGTTCAACTTTGATACTAGCGTTTGTAATGAACACATTTGACTTTCCTAACACGGAACTTTGTATTTTAATAGTTTACACATAATCATGATTAAATATGATTTCATATAATAAAAAGTTACCGGTTATGCTTGCAAGCTAAATATTGTATGTGAGCTATTAACAAACAAAAATATTTAAGTAGAAATAATTAAAAATATTTAGTATAAATAATTTATATGGATGAACATAAAGATAATTTAATATCAATAATAGGAAGGATTATATAGTTAAGTTGAACCATTTGTTTTCATAATAAACGAAGTTTGATATGAGTGTCGTCAAGAATAACCCGTGGTGCTCTGACCTAATTAGTTTATGTTAGACTACGAGGAGATTAATATTTTTCATTTAGTTGTTGTAACTTAGTTTTGCGGTATTTTTATTTGTATTTTCGCACATTTATTACATTTTAGTGATTTTCTTTGGTAATGTTAAAAAGTATTTATAAATCAATAATAAGTTTTGGTTGCATTTATCTATGGTGAACTATTACTTTGTCGGACACGAATTGCTATTTGTTATGATTTGATTTTGAGTTTTTGCTTTAACGTATATTAAAGTTTCATCAAGTTATAGAAAATATAGCAACACCTATAACACAAACTTAGCTTCATTAGATTCATACATTTTCTCGCACTATTTATAGTTAATTTGGAACCGAGGGAGCAGCTCGAAGTACATGTATTGGTAAAATTCAGGAGGACGTTATATACCGGACGTACGTCCTCAAAAGATTCAAGGTATAAGCCGAAGAGACGGGACGGTGATTTCGCCGTTTGTCCCCGGATCATTCATCACAATAATCCAGGATCATTACCGCGAGGATATGCTCGGATTAGTACCCTATCGATTCACTCCCCCGAAAAGCCAACCCAACCCAGCTCGGGGAAATGAATCTGACGCCGATATCTCCCTGTCGATCACATGCACCAAATCCTCTCCGAAAATCCCCACTGTATCACACTGCCGGATTACGCTTGGCTCCCAGCCCACCACGTGCACCGTCCCGCCCACGTCGCCCTCCCCCACCCACTATTACATCTCCCTCCGGCCATCGACAGCACCTTCAATTCAATCAAACCTCCCTCCACTACTACCAGTCCACCACCACCATCAACCGCATCATCTCACGAGCCCGCCATTGCCTGTCCAAGCTAGCTAGGGGGGACGCGTGGTACGATGATGGAGCTCCGCAAGTACTGGGGCGTGGGGGGCCGGCGGTGCGGGGCCTGCGAGGCGGCCCCCGCCGCCGTGCACTGCCGCACGTGCGCCGGGTACCTGTGCACGGGGTGCGACGCGCGCCCGGCGCACGCGCGGGCGGGGCACGAGCGCGTCTGGGTGTGCGAGGTCTGCGAGGTGAACCCGGCGGCCGTCACGTGCAAGGCCGACGCCGCCGTGCTCTGCGCCGCCTGCGACTCCGACATCCACGACGCCAACCCTCTGGCCCAGCGCCACGTGCGCGTGCCCGTCGCGCCCATCGGGTCCCCCGAGGCGGCCGCCGTGGCCGCCGAGGCCATGAACATGTTCGCCGCCCGTTCGGAGGAGGACGTGCACGACGGCATGGCGCGGCACGAGCAGCAGCAGCACGGGGCGCTGAACCTGAACGTGGAGGCAGGCAAGGAGGGCGCGAAGCAGATGGACTACCTCTTCTCCGACCTCGTGGACCCCTACCTCGGCCTCGACTACCAGCGCTTCCCCCACGCCGACAGCGTCGTCCCCAGCGCCGCCGGCCTGGTGCCCGCCGTCGAGCTGGACTTTGCGTGCGGGATCGGCGCCAAGCCGCCGCCGTCGTCCTACAGCTCCTACACGGGCACTACCTCCGTCGCCCACAGCGTGAGTTCCCTTGCCTTCTTCTCCTTGCCTTGACACACCAACATGTTCACTGCTTCCGTAGGACAACCTGCTGACCGGACACGTATCCATATATTTGCAGGGCTCTTCGTCGGAGGTCGGCGTGGTCCCGGAGGCCACCTTCGTCGTCGGCGGCGTCGGGAGCTTCGAGCTCGACTTCACCAAGCCCAAACCGCAGTCCTACTTGCCTGCGTACACGACGGCGCCTCCGAGACACGGCCTGAGCATGCAGCAGGTGTCGCCGGTGGACAACACGGGGTACCTGACGGTGCCGGTGACGGGGGAGGACAGGGAGGCGAGGCTGATGCGGTACCGGGAGAAGAGGAAGAACCGCCGGTTCGAGAAGACCATCCGGTACGCGTCCAGGAAGGCCTACGCCGAGTCGCGGCCGCGGGTCAAGGGCCGCTTCGCCAAGCGCGCCGACAACGACGCCGACGACGTGGACGCGGAGGCCGCCGTGCCGTCCTCCTACTTGCTCGACTTTGGCTACGGCGTCGTGCCGTCATTCTGACCGATCGGCCGGCAGCGCGCGCCTTGTACCATATTGATTGTAAAGTACTACAGTACAAGTACTTGGGAGTAGCCCGCCAGACCCATTCCTATGCACGTAGTCTTGCTGAGCTGGCTCGATCGAGCTAGCGATGTACACTAGTAGTCTACCCGACTAATATGCTCTTTTATTATGGGATCGATTCAGTAGTAGTATAGCCGCCTCGAGTGAATCATCAATCATGTGTCAAATTATGGTAATTCCGTGTTTACTGATAATCCCGGCCGATCGATCTGGTGATCCTGCTGCTGTGACCAAGTATGGATTGAACTAAATTTGAATGAGGTAAACGGGAAGGTGAAATCAAAATCACAAACGGCGCTCACGCATGCTCTTACATTTGGAAGTCCTATTCTAAATTCCACGAGGGGTAACCAAAAATAATACTCCATCCGTCCTAAATTAATTGATCTAGCTTTGTCCTTTGTCCTATACACATGTGTCCATACAAAACGTGTTTAGACACATACGATATTTAGACAAATCTACATTACTAATTGGAATAGAGAGAGTACTCCACAACAAGCGGAGTAGTTACAGTTTTAAGAATTGTGTATGAGCAACAGTATTCTTACATTTGGAAGTCCTATTCTAAGAGAAGTATATTTGGAAGTCCTATTCTAAGAGCAAGTATATTTATACTTAGTTGGATGAGAGAGAAGAAGAGTGAGCCCTTAATTAGCTAAATCACGTGCTCCTAGTCACTATGTGAGAGTGTAAAGTGCGTCATATATTAATAAAGTAGTATATTTTTATATCTATTGTACATGTTAGCTATTATTGTCCAAGACATTAATAAAGTAGTATATTTTTATATCAGATGCGGTAGAGAAGAGGAAGAACTGTTGGTTAAATGCCATGATTTGTTTGATCGACATAATAATATTATAATTGGATATGGTTAAGAAAAAAACAATAGTATAGACAGCGACTCGATATATGAAGTTGTCGAGACACAAAGAGATAGCTATGTACAACAGAGTTAGCTTTATGGTTGGCTATTAGGTTATTAGTACTTGTTATCATCTTTTCTTTAAAAAAAAACATAGTACAATTATAGACGCTCACAACATATACATGCACACACCCATATGAATGCACACACGCTCACCCTCTATGAGCACCTCAGAGAGACCGAGCCGGCCTAGCGGGTCTTGAGATTAACGAAGTCACTACGGACGTCTCGCTGTCGACGGAAACGTCACCTCTCACTGAACGAATATTCCGCCTTTTATGCGACACACAGTTTTAAACATGTGGTTTAAACTCTGGGCTGGGATACAACCACCCTCCTGACCACCCAACCACAGGTTGGTGAGCACCTTGTGAGCTAGCTCTTGCATGAGAATTCGGTTCTTCTTTTTTCTTATCTCTTTATTAGTACCATGTCAGCAGGCTTATAGCCTACTATTGTACTTGCTCTAAATGTGTTACATCAATGAAAGCTCTACCTGCCAACTCTAGCTGGAGCCCATCGCCTAGCGCCAACTCTAGCTAGACCCCCTTGTCGTTGTCGCTAGTCGCCTCCACGGTCGGCCAATGGTGGTGGCATATCGATGACGAGCCTTCGTGCATGTAACATCCCAAAGTTTTCTCAGCGGTGTTCAAAACATTATGAATTTTGGTTGGGAAATTTTGTATGAATTTAAATTGGATTTATTTTAATCATTTGAACTTTTGGACATTATAAACATTCCCCAACCATTTAATGTAATGAACATGTGTGGGAAATTATCAATTTAGCTTTATTTGGATTCTGATGAAATATATTATTTTCAAAGCATGCTCAAAACTTTTGTATACATACGTGAACACTGTTATATTCGTTCTTATTTAAGTATTATTTTATTATTTGAATATTTATAAATAAATTAGGATATAATAAAACCCTATAATAATTTTTGGGGAGTTACTAAAGATCAGAAAACCCTTTTAATAAAATGATTTATATAAAATTATATTTGCATGGAATCTAGTTTTCCAAATCCTAGTATATTTATTTTGAATTATTTTAATTTTCTGGTATATTTAGAAAATCATTTGGAAATTATGAAAACCAATATGATCTCCTACCTAGGAAAATATTTGTACAAATTCTTTTCCATTTCATTTAAATCATGTATGGGTATGTTCTTTTTGGACCGCTCGGTTTTGATCCAAGAAGATATCAATTAGACACGAGCTCTGTGATGGCATAATGTAAATAAAGACATAAAAAATACACACAGCCAAAAGAAAGGAAAAATAAAAGATTCCCGATGAACAAATCAACAAAAAGGAGGAACTACCACCATCAATAGTGTACATCCCAGACTCTCCGTGCTCGGGATGTCACTCCTGACAGCTTACTAAGATCTCTAGACAGGCCCCACAGCCTCCACTTGTCTTTTTTGCGCACTTTGTCCTTACTCGTGCGCACCCGGTACCCACTTCCCGATTGGTCACCCATCATCAAATTGCTCTAGGGCAAGCACGCTTAACCTTAGAGTTCTTTTTAGATGAGCTTTCAGAAAAAAGTTGCAACTTGTTGGTATGGGTATCCTATTAATCCTATTAATCCATGTATTAGGGTCTCACATACACCTACCCTTAGAAGATCGATTCCCTCGTCGATAAACGACAAGCCAGGAACGTCCCCTCTTGGTACACGTCAGTGCGTACAGTGTCGACACATGTGCCATGTCGTATCCACTCTGGGCCAGACCCACCATGCTCCACATGTCCGCCACTGACCCGCACACGCTCGTGTATCCACGAGGACCAGCTCTGATACCACTTGTAACACCCCGGGCTCTACGTGCCCGAGCTGTCACTCCTGTCAGCTTACTAGGATCTATAGACTGGCCCCACAGACCCCAGTTGTCTTTTCTGCGCACTTTGTTATCACTTGTGCGGACCCGATACCCACTTCCCGGTCGGTCACACATCCTCAATTTACTCTAGGCCAAGCACGTTTAACCTCAGAGTTCTTTTTAGATGAGCTTTCAGAAAAGAGGTTGCAACTTGTTGGCATGGGTATCCTATCAATCCTATTAAGCCAGGCGTCAGGTCTCAAAAATAGCCACACCGAGATTGTGAAAAAGGTTCTCCAAGAATGACGCTTCCGTAAAGAGAGTAGTGCACAAACACCATCATCTTGTGATCATCAGATCATGAGTTTTCATCTTGAAGAAAGTCTGAACAAACTCCAGACAATGCTTCAAGAAGGAGACACATAGAGATCCTCCATTGCTAGGTATAACCAGTGAATCTCATTCCTAGCTTTTTACCCCGAAAATTGAGGATTGGTTCCCAAAGAAGACCACCAAGAACAAATTTCCCCTATGTTGCGGCCCTTCACAACGAGCCTGCTGAAAAACACCGATCATCCGGTTCACGGTCTTCACCACATCCAAAGTCTTGCCTCCCTCTTGTAATCTCGAACTCGACTCGAGACATCGAGATCCTTGGTCTTCTAGGAACAACAATCTTCATATTCACCATCAATTTCAACACTACGATTACCGCATGAAAATATTTCATGAGCGCCATACCCGGTGATGCCGACAAAAGTAGGTCCTCAAGACGTGCCTCCTCAAAGCCACACAGGAGATTCGCCCATGATGTCGTAGTTCTTCTAGATAGAGAGGTGCACATCTTAGGCTAATCAAGCCTCCAGTGAAGCCGACGAGAAGTTTCTTCTCTTGCTCCAACGAAGAACTCGCCATCCTCACGCATGCTTCATCGGCCGTCATGTGCGACCACTTGATTATGCAAGTCTCCGGCGCGAGGAGTGTTGATGTATAGGGTGCATCTAGTGCTGCAACCCTACACATTTCAAACTCGAATACATCAATGTCGACGACACGTCGAGTAAGACCTAAACAACATGGCAGACCACACCGGTGTCGGCCATCCTAACCATGGACGCATGTGCAGGCCACCACAATCTTGCCCCACATGGCTGCCATGGTGTCTGCCATGCTCCAGATCAGTTGTCGACGACATTGGATTGGCTATAGCCAGATCAAAGTACATGATGATGCCTAGATCGAGGAAGATGGCGTAAACTTCTAGGGATAGAGAAATAGGATGACTAGGAGATGTCGCGCCGCCGTCATCTGCAGTTGGGGAGTGGATGTACAAACTCAATACTTGGGTTCTAATTCAGACAGACGCGAACTTGAATTTCCTATTCATACGTGAGGAACACAGGCACTCCTGATAGTCCGATAATCATGCAATTTATTGTGAGAACCATTTTTGGTGCTTTACCAAGATTAAAACTTATGGTAATCATGCTTAATAGCTATCTGCATTCTTAGTTGGTGCATATGCACATATTTTCTCTCTATCTCCCTCTCTCTGTGTGTGTTTTCTTGAAAAAGACAACAGGGCCCCACCTGACGTCTTCCTCCTCTAGCCTAGCTTCCTGGGCATCCCTTTCCTCTCCCCGTCCCTGCCCTTGTGCCCACGTACATGCCCGACAAAACCCGTGGCCAAGCCACACTATGTTCATGGCCGTTTAACTAGTGTAAACCCTAAAGGACAAGGGATGAAGATTTGACCATGAAAGGTTGAAGAAATGGGCCATGCCATACGACGAGTATGAGAAGATAGAATTGAGCTACAATCCATCTCTCAACAACTCTTACGCTCTAGACATTTCCGTTTTCAACCGTTAAGCCAAGAATCCTACTTGAGAAACCTCGATTTCGATATTTGTTAGACTCATACATGTAAAACTTCTTTCGGTCCTACTTAATTATAATAAAATAAATAAAATCACATATAAATATGTTATAGTTCATTTAAGTGCCATTCATTAATCTATGGATGAAAGTGATTTTGTCATTCTTTATGGGTTGTTCAGATTAAGACATATATTGGTCCAACAAAATGACCCAACTACATATCAAATTATGCTATTTCATCGACAAAATAGAGTTGTACCTCTACACTAGTGTATTTGTAACCATAGAAATTTTAATTACATAACAAGGAATAAATTTTATTATTAGTGTTATGTCCGAATGTGGTTAGATACAAAATAAAAAGTATAAGTTATGACACTAGCTGTATCAAAACTAGTTAGGATTTAGGAATATGTATAAAGTAAGTTACTACAATTAAAAACATTTAGTATAAATAGGTGAACACTAAGGTCCTCAACTGTATTTAAAATTATTACATTGTGTAATAGAACCATTAACCCACCATGGTGTGGTGTATCAGATGACGAAGACACTCAAATACATTGTATGTGCGGAGGACATCATTATTCCAGATCATAGTTAGGTGATGTACTTGGGATCCACTAGACGATGAGTTCGCTGATTGTTTTCAAGTTATGGAAAATCTTTTTAAAACCAAGTGTTTGCTTTCCCACCTCTATATATGGTCTCTTTTAAATAGTATAAAATTTATATGATTTGTCTTATTTTTTCTATTTTTCATGTTTTTTGTAAGTTAACATATGACTGAACAAAAATGAGTCGGTACTCCTACGAGTATGTACTTCCATGTTCACATATACCACATAGTGAATCAATTAAACCTCTTTACAATTTTTAATATACTTCGTTATTAAATATTAGATACCCCAAATTGACTTTATGAAAAAAAAATCATTTTAGTCTATATACTTTAAACTATTTGCATTATATACTTTTTTATATGTAAAAGTGGTATATTAAAAAATAATGGCTCCGATGATTATTTTTTTCATTTTACTTGTATTGAGGTATCTTAGAATATTAATAAGGTATATTAATAATTAATAAAAAGGATATAATATGTTGATTTAAGTGGTATATTCAATGTGGAAGTATGTACACCTAGAAGAATATAAAGGAGTCCTAGGATGTAAATCTTAGTGTTGAACCTGAAATGTTGACATGACCTTGTTCAAAAACAGTTGGCGAGGATAATATTTGACCATAGTTGAGCTTGAGTTATTTTGTTTGAGTAATTTTCAATATAAGGTATCAGATTAACAATCTATTCGAAGCTGTGTATTTATTTTGACGATACATATTAAATAATCCAAAAAAGGTATTGTTTCTACAAAATTCGAAATCTGATTTTTGAAACACAATGAAACGTCATGATGGATTGTGAAATGTAACTAAAAACAACATTAAAGTAGATATAAAATCTAAACACTTCCGCACTATCATAAATTTCTTGAATGCATCTAATACAAGTTTTAAGTATGGTGTGAAACACATTCAATCATGATGATGCACAACAAACATCCAGAAAATTAGATACAAAATATTGTGTCTCCAAGTTGTGGTCACTATGATTTTAGTGCAACCATTATGTGTATTCTTAGGATTTGAACTCAAAATTTCAATGTTGTTTATCTTGTTTTTGATGAATATATTTTATGGTGTTAACTCTAAGGCGATTTCTTATTTTCTAACTATGATGAACCAAGTTTGAAACACCGAAACAAATTGTTTCAAAAAATATTGTCACCGGGTTCCATATATTGTTTCCAAGTTTCATGTGTTGGGCTACAAGGGATGCAACAATTGCAAAAATGAATTCCTACTCAACACCTAAGATGCATCCTAGGTTATAGGAAACGGGAATTACCACTAGACGTGTAGTTGCGGAACTTGATGAAGTGCATTTTGGGTAGTGCCCTCCTCCTGCCGCTCGATCCCACAAACAGATCCAGCTCCCGTGAAGTCCTTCGCCTTCTCGCCAATCCTATTGTGTCTCTGCCTATATCCACACGTCCAAAATGGAGCGTTAACGGAATGCTAGGTCCGGTTCGACGGCGTGGGACTGGCGGTTGTAGTTAGGGTTTCCCGCACATGGAAAAAGTGTATCACCTACTTTTTATGCTCACCCCTACCACCACTACATACATGGGAGTAAGTGTGGACCCATAACACTTTATCCTACTTACTCAAACCCTAATACGAGTCACTATGAGTCCAACTCACTAACTCATACTTAGCTCCAACCCACTCGGTTCATGTCAGTCGTCAGATCACATACGGCTGACTATTATCTTAAACGTGTGACCCTGCAGGTTCACGATAACATGGACACAATCGAAGTCCAACTCTCAATTGATCAGTGGACAGCGTGGTTCCGATCCTTCCTAGCAGAACGTGTCAACTCCTAAGTATTGCAAAGTCATAAGGAGGACTTTTCCAATGTGACTTCCATTTTGCCCGTTAATATCGTAACTCTCTTCTCGTCATATGTTTTTAGTCAATCAAGATTGTTGGTGTGAGCTGATTATAAACACTGGTGCAGAAGTCAAACGACCCCTACCAGGATACAACCAGTATCAGGAATAGACCTGGTAGAGCAGACCGGTTTGATTAACGTCAAGATTGTCTCTTACAGGAAGCCAAGTCCCAAGTGTATCTGCTATTTCGGAAACTATGGCTTGCTTCTTGGCAAAAAAAAGATCCTGATGGTTTGCCTGGTTCAGTTTTTGGGAAACTACAACGGAAGCGTCGCATGCCGTGGTAGTATATTGAGAAAAAAGACATGATTTCTAGCTGCCGGCGGCGAGTGGTGTGGCCGACAGCAGCATCACCTGTTCAACGGCGGGTCTAATTCGTCATCCAGCGCTCCTGCCTCTCCTCGGTGGTCGGCCGCACGGCCCGCACCTACACCCCCATGCCCGCTTTGACCCTGGCCTCCGCAGCTACACGGTGATGCACTCGCCGGACCAGGCCGCTGGCTCCCCCTGCCTGGAGGTGACCGCCTAGTGCGGGCTATTTTGGCAACGGCGGCGTGTTCGGTGCTTCTTGCGCTGGGGCAGAGAGTCCTACCCTCGGTAGATACAGAGTTACACACAGCGAGTCAGCGATGGCGAGCGTTGCATGGGGCGTGTATGGCTGTATGCACAGAGCATGTGTCCAGTGGGTATCAGGCTATCCAATCTTTTAGGTCCAAAGTTCGTCCAGTAGTATTGGACCTGATGTCCATTGACATCCATATCCAAAGAGATCTAGGATCCAGTCCAATTGTATCCAACAACAAAAGTAAGTTCAAAGCCCATTGGACTATACCGATCCAGTTCCAGGTTTTAGTTCAACCCAGCAAATGTGTCCCGACTGCTGACAGTCAGCTATGCATTCACTGGAGGAAATTGGAATATTCGTAATTTTGCTTCCCTCATATTTACCAATGTTTCATCTGCATTTTTGCATAAGGCTTTTAATTTATTTATACCTTAGGAGTGTGAATTTAAAAAGATGCTATGATATCCACGTCCGCAACTATAGTGGATTCATATGCATGGCAAGTAGTATTATCGATGCATTTTATTACTCCCTCTGATCCAAATTAATATTCTTAATTTTGTCTAGATTTGGATGTATCTAGCACTAAAATATATCTAGATTCAGATGTATCTAGCACTAAGGTAGGCCGGCGGGCATGGGTAGCTGGAGGCGCACAACGCCTCGGTCTCTTTGAGTGTGAGAATGACCCAGTATGCGGTGTCCATTGTTGAGAGAGGAAGGTGCGGATGTGTGGATAGCCATGACGTGGTCGGCCTAGATACAGAGGGAAAGGGCGGGAAAACATAGCGGGAAGCGGTGGGAAATAGCGGAAAATATCTTTAGTCCCGGTTAGTGGCTCCAACTGGGACTAAAAGGCGTGGTTAGAAGAAAAGGGCGGAAAAGCATAGCAGAAAGCGGTGGAAAATGACGGGAAATATCTTTCGTCCCGGTTAGTGACTCCAACTGGAAGTAAAAGACCCGGTTAGAGGAAAAGGGCGGGAAAGCATAGCGGAAGCGATGGGAAATGGCGGAAAATATCTTTAGTCCCGGTTAGTGGATCCAACTGGGACTAAAAGGCCCGGTTAGAGGGAAAGGGCGGGAAAGCATAGCGGAAAGCGGTGGGAAATGACAGAAAATATCTTTAGTCCCGGTTAGTGGCTCCAACCGGAACTATCGACAAGAGTGACGACATTATGTCGTGAGTGTCGACACTATGTTGTGCTGCTTAATCTATAAATAGGCCTTTGTGAAGTTATCAACAGCAAACATGATGGTGTGCGAGAGCAGAGACACCACTACGGCCAGTTTGAGGGAGATGCCGGCTATGTTGTGCTGCTTAATCTATAAATAGGCCTTTGTGAAGTTATCAACAGCAAACATGATGGTGTGCGAGAGCAGAGACACCACTACGGCCAGTTTGAGGGAGATGCCGGCGGAGCCCAGTCCTCCGGCATCTCCAACAAACTGGACATAGATGTACTCCCTAATATGTGAAATTAGTTAGCTCCCGGCGTAGTGACCTAGTTAGAGAAGTTATAAACTACGAGACGATGGTGTGCGAGAGTAGGGACAACACTATGACCAACTTCAGGAAGATGCCTAAGGATCCAGTCCTCAGGCATCTCTCTGAAGCTGGCCATAGAGGTACTCCCTAATATGTGAAATTAGTTAGCTATCTGGCATATTGATCTAGCTAGAGAAATTATAAACTCTAAGATGGTGTGCGAGAGCAGGGACAATACTACGACCAGCTTCAGGGAGATGCCTAAGGATCTAGTCCTTAGGCATCTCCCTTAAGCTAGCCATAGGGGATGGATCTCTAAAGAAACATCACATTATGAGTCTAAAAATGATTTTTTCAAAAAATCACATTATGAGTCCTTAGGCATCTCTAGGGGTGGATGAAAAGGTTTTAAAATCCCTGGTTGGGATATTGTTCATGTAAGGTGGTCTAGTATTTTTGAAAAATAGGGTGGTACCATTTTTTTATTTAACGTTTGGTGTTGCTTCACAAAACGCCCCGATTTTGGCACTCGGAAAATAGAAAATGGCTTTTCCATGTGACGAAAAATAAAACTTCCTCCTGCAACATTGTTAGCCATCCCAAGATGCACATGCATGCACAATATGGGCACAATATCGCTAACTATGCCTTGATTATGCACATAACATTGGTTATTTGGACCGAAAGCCATGAAACCTCGAACATGATAGGTCATTTTGTGATGGTTTTTTTGAGACATAATCAATATACCAAGTTTGGTATTTTTCCTTGCAACTATGTCATATAATATGACACCACGCGAAGGATTTACATTGTTCGGACCGTTTTTGAATTTCTTATGCATGTTTATGGTCGCTTCGGCCATAGCCATGGAGCATCTTCTTTGCTTAACGGGATACTTGGGTCAGTTTTCACTGTGAAGGGCGAAATTTTTTCAAAATTATTATAATCTTCTGACATGTTTGTCTTGTCCTCGACTCCCATGATATTTCTTTTCCCTGAAAGAACTATGTGACGCTTTAGCTCATCGTGTGATGTATTCATTTGCTTTTTTTTTCTTTTTTTTGGTATGGAGGACATGTCCTTCACATAGAAAACATGTGCCACATCAATGGCTAGGACGAATGGTTCATCTCTGTAACCAAGATTGTTGAGATCTACTGTTGTCATTCCGTACAACTGGTTTACCTTTATCCCTTCTCCATTCAGGTTGATCCATTTGCACCGAAACAAAGGGACCTTAAAAGAAACTCCATAGTCAAGTTCCCATATCTCCTCTATGTAACCATAGTATGTATCCTTTTTGCCATTCTCGTCGGTTGCATCAAAGCGGACACCACTGTTCTGGTTTGTGCTCATTTTATCTTGGGCGATCGTGTAAAATGTATTCCCATTTATCTCGTACCCTTGGTAATTCAATATAGTAGAAGATAGTGACCCAGCCAATAAGTAGAGCTGATCTCCAAAAGTGGTGTCATTCATTAGATGTGTTCGCAACCAACTGCCGAAAGTCTTCATGTGTTCATCTCTAATCCAGGACTCAGGCTTTCCCGGGTTGTTGGAGCATACAATATTCTTGTGTTCCCCGATATACGGAGCTGCCAAGGTGTAGTGTGCTTGAGTGAAAGATTGTCCATCCCTACATATCATTGCTTTCTTTCCCAGCGTGCCTTTTCCACTCAGTCTCCCCTCATGCCGCGATTCAGGAACACCAATCGGCTTAAGGTCAGGAATAAAGTCAACACAGAACTCAATGACCTCCTCTATTCCATAGCCCTTGGAGATGCTTCCTTCTGGCCTAGCACAGTTATGAACATATTTCTTTAATACTCCCATGAACCTCTCAAAGGGGAACATATTGTGTAGAAATACAGGACCGAGAATGGAAATCTCTTCGACTAGGTGAACCAGGAGATGCGTCATAATATTGAAGAAGGATGATGGGAACAACAACTCAAAACTAACAAGACATTGGACCACATCCTTTTGTAACCTTGTCAGAATATCTTGATTGATCACCTTTTGAGATATTGCATTGAGGAATGCACATAGCTTCATAATGGGTACTTGAACATTTTTCGGTAGAAGGCCCCTCAATGCAATCGGAAGCAACTGCATCATAATCACGTGACAGTCATGAGACTTTAGGTTTGGGAATTTTTTCTCTGCCATATTTATTATCCCCTTTATGTTAGACGAGAATCCAAACGGCACCTTGATACTGTAAAGGACTTCAAAAATGATTTCCTTCTCTGCTTTCATAAGAGCATAGCTGGCAGGACTTAAGTGACGCCCTTTATCCGTCTTGTTCTGTGGATGCATGTTTTGTGGGTCTTTCATATGTTGTTGGTCCTCCCGTGCTTCTGGTGTATCTTTTGTCTTCCCATACACGTCTAGGAAGCCTAGCAGGTTCATGCAAAGATTCTTCGTCATGTGCATCACGTCGATTGAAGAGCGGATGTGTAGGACTTTCCAATAGGGTAGCTCCCAAAATATAGATTTCTTCTTCCACATGGGAGCGTGTCCGGTAGCGACGTCGTTCGGAACATGTTGACCACCAGGACCCTTTCCAAATATTAATTCTATATCCTTGACCATACCAAATACATCATCACCAATAGGGAGGTTAGGCTTCTTCCGGTAATCTGCCTCACCTTTGAAATGCTTGCCTTTCTTTCTTACTTCATGATTGGTCAGAAGAAATCGACGATTCCCCATGTACACAACCTTCTTACATTTATGCAAATATGTAGCTTCAATATCATCTAAATAGTATGTGCATGCCTTGTATCCCTTGTTTGTCTATCCTAAAAGGTTACTAAGAGCAGGCCAATCATTGATGGTTACGAAAAGCAGCGCTCATAGGTCAAATGGCTCCTGTTTGTGCTCATCCACACACGTACACCTGGTTTTTCCCACAACTGTAAGAGTTCTTCAACTAATGGCCTTAGGTACACATCAATGTCGTTGCCGGGTTGCTTCGGGTCTTGTATAAGCACTTGCATCATAATAAACTTACGCTTCATGCACAACCAAGGAGGAAGGTTGTAGATACATAGAGTCATAGGCCGGGTGCTATGACTGCAGCTCTGCTCCCCAAAAGGATCCATGCCATTTGTACTTAGACGAAACCATAAGTTCCTCGTGTCAAGTGAAAAGTCTGGGAACTCTCTCTTGATTTTTCTCCACTGCGACCTATCAGCGGGGTGACTCAACTTCCCGTATTTCTTACGGTCTTCATTGTGCCATCGCAACAACCTGGCATGCTCTTTGTTTCTAAACAGACGTTTCAACCTTAGTATTATAGGAGCATACCACATAACCTTAGAAGGAACCCTCTTCCTGGGGGGCTCTTCATCGCCATCAACATGACTAGGGTCATCTCGTCTAATCTTATACCGTAGTGCAGTGCATACCGGACATTTATCTAAATTCTCGTACTCCTCACCGCGGTAGAGGATGCAGTCATTAATGCATGCATGTAGCTTCTGCACATCTAATCCTAGAGGGCAGAGAATCTTCTTTGCTTCATAAGTACTCTCGGGCAATTCGTTATCCTTTGGAAGCTTCGGATTCATTATTTTTAGTAACTTCTCAAATCCCTTGTCAAATAAACAAGTCTCTGCCTTTCATTTCAGCAATTCTAGTGTGGTACCGAGTTTTGTGCTGCCATCTTTGCAATTTGGGTACAACATTTTTTTGTGATCCTCTAACATGCCCTCTGAAGTAAATATGCCCCGAGAGGCAATAATAAAGTTGTTATTATATATTCCTTATACATGATAGATGTTTATTTTACATGCTAGAAATGTATTGATTTGGAAACATCAATACATGTGTGTTTAATAAACAAAAAGGGTTCCTAGTCATGCCTCTCTTATAGACTAGCTTGTTGATTAACAGGATGATCAAGGTTTCCTGATCATGGACATTGGATGTTGTTAATAACAAGGTCACACCATTGGTGGAATGATGTGATGAACATTCATCCTAAGTATAGCATTACGATCAAATCATTATGTTTAAATTGCTATAACATCATACGAAGTAATCTTTATCCTTAGACCATGAGATCATGTTAATTGCTGACACCGGAAGAGTATCTTGATAACATCAAACGTCACACCGTAACATGGTGACTATAAAGATGGGTTCAATACTACGAAGGTGTTATGTTGAGGCTCATGGATCAAGAGTGGAATTTGTCAATCCAGATGACAGATAGATATACTCTGGGCCCTCTCGGTGATATCACATTAGGATAGCTTGCAAGCAAGTGATGTGATCACTAGAATGTTATATCACGGGAACGAGAGAAGAGTGCATGTCGGTAACGAGATCAAACTAGGTATGGAGATACCGATGATCGAATCTCGGACATGTAATATATCGAGAGACAAAGGGATTTAGTTACAAGCGTTAAAGGTTCTCACGATCACAGGAGTCATTGTTGAATGTGTAGGAGTCGATGCGGATCTCCGTGTCCCGCTGATTATTGATCGGAGAAGGGTCTCGATCATGTCTGCATTATTCACGAACCGTAGGGTGGCACACCTAAGAGTTACCGGACACCATTTTGGAGCACATATGTTTCATACGAAAGAATTGCAAAGCGCAGGAATTGTTTCAATAGAAACCGGAAATTGTTTCGGGTGAAATTGCAGAAGGTGGTTCTGCATGTGTTATTGAAATATTGCAAGGGGCTATATGTGAATGTTTTTTAATTAAAGTAATTAACAAAATTCTGAATAAATTTAATAAAAAGAGTTTTATTAAATGAGAGAGCATTAAATTTGGAGAAATTTAATGCATTTAAAGTGGAGACTTTAAAAGGGAATGTGAAGAGGCATTTTAATGTGGGGGGGGGGGGGTTACCACCACATGAATGGGGGAGGTGAGGGGTCACCCCCCATGCGCCGGCCATGGAGAGAGGGGGAACCCCCTCCTCCTATAAAAGGCCACCCATTCTCTCCTTCATCCACACACCTCCTTGTGAAGGATCTCTCTCCCCCTCTAGAATTATTCCCCCATGGTCTCGGATTAGCGAGCATGTTCCCGGTGGCATTTCGTCTAGAAGGAGTTGCTGCTTCCACTGGATCGCTGGAGCGAGGAGGCGGAGGTTGTCCGGTGGCTTGAACGTGTGCGAGTGATGCGGATCTGTTCTTGAGTTGCGACGCTCGGACTTTCTCACGATCTTGAGATCGGCAAGTGTACGACTATATCAACCACGAGTTCCTACTCGTTAACAAAGCTCGTTGTCTACGAGGGTAAGTTCTCATTGGATGTATGTCCACCTGTTGCTTTGTACCTAGTAGATAGATCTTGGCGTGTAGTTCACACCGTAGGAATTTTTTTGTTTTCTATGCTGCGGACCCAACAGTGGTATCAGAGCCTGATCTATGCGTAGGTGCTTAGCACGGGTAGTACACATATGGTTGATATGTGGGCGATGATGATCATGTTATTGCATCTTCTATGTATTTTGGATATTGGTGGCATAGTGGGATGAAGCGGCCCGGACCAACCTTACATGTCATCGTACATGAGACCGGTTTCACGACTGACATGCAACTTGTTTTGCATAAGTGGCTGGCGGGTGTTTGTCTCTCCTACTATAGTCAATATCTGATTTACAACGAGTTGCTAATAACTTAGTTATCCTCGTTGTGGTTCATGTTCGTAGGTGAGAACGGTTCTATCTTCGAAAGCCCTAAGCCACGTAAAACTTGCAATTGATAAATTAGAGGCGTCTAGTTTAGATCGTTGCTGGGCTAGTGTATTGATATGGTATTGTTGTAAGTAGATGTATGGTAGATACTCTTACAACACAGTCAACGTGTAAGTTTCATAGACCTTGGCCTTACACACAAAGGAATGATAGAGATCATACCATGATGCAAGTGATAGAGATCAAATGCATGGACCATATCATCTCACTTTACACATTAGATGTTAGCATCTTATACTGCTAGTTTGGCGCGTTTGGTAGCATTATAAGATGATCCCTCATTTAGATATCAAGATAAAAATGTGTTCTTCCTTGAGTATGCACCGTTCTATGGATCGTGTTTCGAGACATCACGTGATGATCGGGTGTACTCGAATCTACGCTTTCATAGGAACGGGTGTAAGACAGGTTTACACACGCGAATACTAAGGTTCTTACTTGGCGAGCCTAGCATGTACAGACATGGCCTCGGAACACGGACCGAAAGGTTAAGCATGAGTCATATGATTGATATGATGCCCATTAAGATGCTCGCCTTTGAAGCTATATCAACTCACGTGATGATCGGACTTGATATAGTGGATTTGGTTCATGTAATCACCAAAAGGACACGAGGGATGTCGTTTTTGAGTGGGAGTTCATTAGTAATTTGGATTAGTTGAACTCAATCTATCATAAACTTAGTCTAAATAAACTTTACAAATTCTGTTGTAGATGGCACCACACCTTTTAATTTCAATGTGTTCATGGAGAAAGAGAAACTTGCTGCGAATGGTAGCAACTTCACCAACTAGGCTATGAATTTGAGGATTCTCCTCACTGCTGCACAAAAGCAATATGTGCTAGATGCGCCGCTAGGCCCCCCACCAGCTCCTGATGCCCCTGACGAGGAAAAGAATGTCTATGTGACTCGTCAGGAGGACCACAACTTAGTTCATTGTGGCATACTATATGGGCTATAGCCAGAACATCGAAAGCGTTTCAAAAATGGTAATGCCTTTGATACCATGGGAGAATTGAAAATGATTTTCGATACCCATGCTGCCGTAGAGAGTTATAATGCTACAGAAAAGTTCTTTAGCTGCATGATAGAGGAAAACAGCTCCGTTAGTGAGCACGTACTCAAAATGTCTGGGTACGCCGATAAGCTTGTGTCCTTGGGAATAACGATTCCCATTGACTTAGGCATACATCGTGTTCTCCAATCTCTGCCACCTAGCTACAAGAGCTTCGTGATGAACTATAATATGCAGGGCATGAAGAAGTCTCTTCCCGAGCTTCTGTCAATGCTTAAGACTGCAGAAGTGGAGATTAGGAAAGAACATCAAGTGTTGATGATCAATAGGACCACCGGTTTCAAGAAGGATAAGAAAGGCAAGCACAAGGGAAAGAAGGGTGGCAAGTCTGTTGCACGCTGAAAAAACCACCTGGCTGGCCCTAAATCGACACCAGTGCTACTATTGCAAGGGACTAGCCATTGGGCATAGCGCCCCAAGTATTTGGCGGACAAGAAGTCCGACAAGGCAAACAAAGGTATATGTGATATACATGTTATTGATGTGTACTTGACTAGTACTCGCAGTAGCACCTGGGTATTTGATACCGGATCGGTTGCTAATATATGTAACTTGGTTCAGGGGCTACGGAACAAGCGACAACTAGCAAGGGATGAGGTCAGGATGCGGGTCGGCAATGGATCAAGAGTTGATGTGATCGCCGTCGGGACACTACCTCTCCATTTGCCATCGGGATTAGTTATAAACCTAAATAATTGTTATTTGGTGCCTGCACTGAGCATGAACATTGTATCTGGATCGTGTTTGATGCAAAGTGGTCATTCCTTTAAATCTGAAAACAATGGTTGTTTGATTTATAAGAATGATATCTTTTATGGTCATGCACCTATGTTGAATGGTTTATTTCTATTGGATCTCGATAGTAATATTACGCACATTCATAATGTTAATGCTAAAAAGATTAAACTTGATGATGATATGTCTACATATATGTGGCACTGCCGTCTAGGTCATATTGGCGTTAAATGCATGAAGAAACTCCATTCGATGGACTTTTGGAATCACTTGATTTTGAATCATTTGATACATGTGAGCCATGCCTTATGGGCAAGATGACTAGAACGCCGTTTTCGGTTCAATGGAGCAGGCGACGGATCTATTGGAAATCATACATCGATGTGTATGGACCAATGAGTGTGTCGGTGAGGTATCGTTATTTTGTTACTTTCACGGATGATTTGAGTAGATATGGGTATATCTATTTGATGAAACACAAGTCTGAAACTTTGAAAAGTTCAAGGAATTTCAGAATGAAGTGGAAAATCATCGTAATAGAAAGATCAAATTTCTGATGCGACCGTGGAGAAGAGTATCTAAGTTACGAGTTTAGCACACACATGAAAGAGTGTGGAATAGTTTCACAACTCACGCCTGCCGAAACACCACAACGTAATGGTGTGTCGGAGCATCGTAATCGTACCTTATTGGATATGGTTCGATCTATGATGTCTCTGACTGACTTACCTCTGTCATTTTGGGGTTATGCCTTTGAAACAAATGCATTCACTTTAAATCGGGCACCATCTAAATCCGTTGAAACGACACCGTATGGATTATGGTTTGGAAACAAACCTAAGCTGTCATTTCTTAAGGTTTGGGGATGCGATGTTTATGTGAAGAAACTTCAACCAGATAAACTCGAACCCAAAGCGGAAAATGCGTCTTCATAGGATACCCTAAGGAAACAATTGGGTATACCTTCTATCACAGATCCGAGGGCAAGGTTTTTGTTGCCAAGAATGGATCCTTTCTTGAGAAGGAGTTTCTCGCCAAAGGTGTGAGTAGTCGGAAGGTAGAACTCGAAGAGGTTATTGAACCTTCTCTTCATGGAATGGCGAGTGGCGCAGCACCGGAAGTTGTTTCGGAGTTGACTTCACCTGATGAAGAGAGAGCTAATGATAATGATCATGAAACTCCGAAAGAGGACACTACCGAACCTCGTAGGTCAAGCAGGACACGTGCAGCTCCTGAACTGTACGGCAATCCTGTTGTGAATTTCATGGTTGATGAAATGGATGACCCTGCGACGTATGAAGAAGCAACGATGAGCCCGGATCCAACAAATTGCTAGAAGCCATGAAATACGAGATGGAATCCATGTACGAGAACCAAGTTTAGAACTTGGTGGACTTACCTCACGACCGAAAGGCCGTGGAGAATAAATGGATTTTCAAAAGGAAAACTGATGCTGATGGTAATGTGACCATCTATAAGGCTCGACTTGTCGCAAAGGGGTTTCGACAAATTTAAGGAGTTGACTACGATGAGACATTCTCTCCCGTAGCAATGCTTAAGTCAGTTAGGATTATGTTAGCAATTGCTGCATATTTCGATTATGAAATATGGCAGATAGATGTCAAAACTGCGTTCCTCAATGGTAAGATTGAAGAAGAGTTGTATATGATACAACCTAAGGGTTTTATCGATCCTAAGGATGCTAATAAGGTGTGCAAACTTCGGCGATCCATCTATGGATTGAAGCAAGCATCACGAAGTTGGAATCTCCGCTTTGATGAGGTGATCAAAGAGTTTGGATTTCTCCAAACTTATGGAGAGGCTTGTATTTACAAGAAAGTGAGTGGGAGCAATGTGGCATTTCTGATATTATATGTGGATGACATATTATTGATTGGAAATGATATAGATCTTTTAAACAGTGTTAAAAGTTATCTAAACAACAAATTTTCGATGAAAGACCTTGGTGAAGCATCATATATATTAGGCATTAAAATCTATAGAGATAGATCAAGGCGCCTAATTAGGCTATCGCAGAGTACATACCTTGATAAGATATTAAAGAAGTTTAATATGGACGAAAGTAAGAAGGGGTTCTTACCTATGTTGCAAGGCAAGACATTGAGTAAGACTCAAAGTCCGGCTACGGCGGAAGAAAGAGAGATGATGGATAAGATCCCCTATGCCTCGGTCATAGGCTCTATTATGTATGCCATGCTATGTACAAGACCGGATGTGGCACATGCTATTAATTTGACTAGTAGGTACCAATCTGATCCTGGTTCGGAACACTGGATAGCGGTAAAGAACATCCTCAAGTACTTAAGAAGAACTAAGGATATGTTTCTTATATACGAAGGTGAAGAAGAGCTAGTCGTTAAGTGTTATATCGATGCTAGTTTTGACACCGATCCGGATGACTCTAAGTCTCAATCCGGATACGTATTTCTCTTGAACGGAGCAGCAGTTAGTTGGAGGAGTTCCAAACAACCTGTGGTGGCTGGATCCACAACGGAGGCGAAATATGTTGCTTTGCTTGAAGCGGAAGCGATTTGGATGAAAGAGTTCATTACGGAACTGGGTGTGGTTCCCAGTGCGTTGGACCCGATGGTGATCTATTGTGACAACAATGGAGCCATAGCCAACGCAAAGGAACCAAGGTCTCACAAGAATTCCAAGCATATTAAGCGTCGGTTTCACTCCATCCGCGAGCATGTCAAGGATGGAGATATAAAGATTTGTAAAGTACACATGGACCTAAATGTAGCATATCCGTTGACTAAAGTTCTCCCTAGGGCAAAACATGATCAACACCAGAACTCCATGGGTGTTAGATTTATCACTATGTGAACTAGATTATTGTCTCTAGTGCAAGTGGGAGACTGAAGGAAATATGCCCTGAGAGGCAATAATAAAGTTGTTATTATATATTCCTTATACATGATAGATGTTTATTTTACATGCTAGAAATGTATTGATTCGGAAACATCAATACATATGTGTTTAATAAACAAAAAGGGTTCCTAGTAATGCCTCTCTTATAGACTAGCTTGTTGATTAACATGATGATCAAGGTTTCCTGATCATGGACATTGGATGTTGTTAATAACAAGGTCACACCATTGGTGGAATGATGTGATGAACATTCATCCGAAGTATAGCATTACGATCAAGTCATTATGTTTATATTGCTATAACATCATACGAAGTAATCTTTATCCTTAGACCATGAGATCATGTTAATTGCTGACACCGGAAGAGTATCTTGATAACATCAAACGTCACACCGTAACAGGGTGACTATAAAGATGGGTTCAGTACTACGAAGGTGTTATGTTGAGGCTCATGGATCAAGAGTGGAATTTGTCAATCCAGATGACGGATAGATATACTCTGGGCCCTCTCGGTGATATCACATTAGGATAGCTTGCAAGCAAGTGATGTGATCACTAGAATGTTATATCACGGGAACGAGAAAAGAGTGCATGTTGGTAACGAGATCAAACTAGGTATGGAGATACCGATGATCGAATCTCGGACCTGTAATATATCGAGAGACAAAGGGATTTAGTTACAAGCGTTAAAGGTTCTCACGATCATAGGAGTCATTGTTGAATGTGTAGGAGTCGATGCGGATCTCCGTGTCCATTGCTGATTATTGATCGGAGAAGGGTCTCGATCATGTCTGCATTATTCGCGAACCATAGGGTGGCACACTTAAGAGTTACCGGACACCATTTTGGAGCACATATGTTTTAGACGAAAGAATTGCAAAGCGCAGGAATTGTTTCAATAGAAACCGGAAGTTGTTTCGGGTGAAATTGCAGAAGGTGGTTCTGCATGTGATATTGAAATATTGCAAGGGGCTATATGTGAATGTTTGTTAATTAAAGTAATTAACAAAATTCTGAATAAATTTAATAAAAAGAGTTTTATTAAATGAGAGAGCATTAAATTTGGAGAAATTTAATGCATTTAAAGTGGAGACTTTAAAAGGGAATGTGAAGAGGCATTTTAATGTGTGTGGGGGGGGTTACCACCACATGAATGGGGGAGGTGAGGGGGCACCCCCTCCTCCTATAAAAGGCCACTCATTCCCTCCTTCATCCACTCACCTCCTTGTGAAGGATCTCTCTCCCCCTCTAGAATTATTCCCCCATGGTCTCGGATTAGCGAGATACATGTTCCCGGTGGCATTTCGTCTAGAAGGAGTTGCTGCTCCCGCCGGATCGCTGGAGCGAGGAGGTGGAGGTTGTCCGGTGGCTTGAACGTGTGTGCGAGTGCGGATGCGCTGCTGAGTTGCGGCGCTCGGACTTCCTCCCGATCTTGAGATCGGCAAGTGTACGACTACATCAACCACGAGTTCCTACTCGTTAACAAAGCTCGTTGTCTACGAGGGTAAGTTCTTGTTGGATGTATGTCCACCCGCTGCTTTGTACCTAGTAGATAGATCTTGGTGTGTAGTTCACACCGTAGGAAATTTTTTGTTTTCTATGCTACGGACCCAACACCCTCCAACTTCAACTTCTCCTTCTCTATTTCACAGTCTCGCTTTGCATCACAAATGACCGGAGCAAGATCATCAACGGGCTCATTTGATGCCCGTTCTTCACCTCCTTCTTCTTCATTCTCTTCCACTGCAGTATCATCGTATTTAGGGAACATATGACAATAGTTGTCATCATCCTCTTCTTCTTTATTGTCTTCCATCATAACCCCTCTTTCTCCATGCCTGGTCCAGCAATTATAGCTGGGCATGAAACCTCTCCAAACCAGGTGGTCGCGAATGATTTTCGAGGAAGAGTACTCCTTGATGTTCTGACATTGAACACATGGACAACACATAAATCCATTCTCTTTGTTTGTCTTAGCCATATCGATAAAATTTATCCACGCCTTGAATGTACACGGATTCACGTCGGTCACCGTACATCCATCCCGCTGGTTCATCTGCATCATTACAGAACATCATGAATAGTGAGATGACCACTTTACGTCGACACATGCATTATTATATCAATGGCAAATGAAAGGATAAGGTTGCTAACCTTGATCGAGAAGGAAAGAAAGAGGGGAAAGGCTTAAGTGTGGCTCGGGCACCTCATATCATTTTTGTTTTATGAGAAATCAAGCGGCATCATTCTCTCAGCCATTTCATCGAACACCTAATATGCATAGGAAAAAAACTAGCACACGCACCCCACTCCTTCCACCAAGAGAAAAAATAGAGGGAGGGTTGGCTGGGGCGCCACATTTATAGGCGGATTATTCGTTCCGGTTGGTATTACGAACCGGGACTAAAGGTGTGCGGTGGGCCACGTGTCTGGCGCATGACTTATAGTCCCGGTTTGTAATTCCAACCGGGACGAATAGTCCCTAACGAACCGGGATGCATGCCCCCCGGCCCCCATGTGACGCTCGGGCCGCTCGAACCGGGACAAATGCGAGCATTAGTCCCGGTTTGTGGTGGAACCAAGACTAATGCTCTAGGCCGCTCCGAAAGAAAGCTAGTTTTTCTACTAGTGCCTCGTTGCTTTTTATTTGGTTTTTCCCGAGGTTGATAGTGTGTGTGTTGCTATTTATGCACCCCTGCAGGGTAATTTTTTTCGAAAAGCCGTGTCCGCGGTTATGGGCTACTTGGACCATAGTGTATCGACCATAGACAACTGAAACTAAAGTAATGCTATAAATCTGACTTTGGCATGACTAGTAATCATCTCCACTACAATGGAATGGCTAATTAAAAGTGCCAAAAACTGATGCAATTGGGATTTTATATGCTATCTATATATGACTAGTAATTAAGACAACTTCAGTGGAATGGTTCATAAAACTACCAACTGTGTGATTTTTGGAATGACTTTCTCGTTTGGTCTCAAGGGGGAAATCCTTGGACGGGTTATGTTCGGTGTTAGTATCAGGTTGGTTGGTTACGATTAGGTCTCTCTTTTCTCTCTCTGATAGCCGACACTTGTATCAAGTCTCTGTAGGTTGTTTAGTGCATGCTTTGCTGCCGCTAAGCCCACCATACCTATGTAGGCGAGAGCCGCCAAATTCTAAGACTCGTCGTGTACTGGTCTTAGTATTGACCGCTCCCTTTTTACTTTGCCATTTGTCGGCACCCCTTTTGCTTTGAAAGGTATGAGTTCGATGACGTTAGCCAGGTTACCCTTCCGTCTTGGCCTAGGAAGGGTTATGTACGCCATTGGTTATTCTTTAGGACTCTTAGTCCAATTTGCATCTTATCCGTACTCGGATGTTGTATCGTTTTCAATGTGATTTGGATCTTTGTAACATATAATTATATTTTTGACTCGCTGAGTCGTTGTTGTATATGTATGTTCTTGTGGGTTCCATTGTGAACTATCGTGTTATGGTATTACTTCGTTTTCCACCCGCACACAAGTTCCTGGAGGGCATCTTTGATTCGTTTCTATGCGGATTTGGCGGGAATCGCTAAAACCAACATATGGCCAATTTGAGGGTGTTACAGCCTTGACCAAGAAGCCCTGCATCCATGATAACTTCATGCTGGCTTAGCAGACATCACACTTGGTCCACAAGCTCAAGGAGCCACGAGCAATGCTAAAGCTAGACATAGCTAAGGCATTCGACTTTGTTTCCTGGGCGTTGCTATTCAAGGTGCTGTAGAAGGCAGGTTTCAGACCCTGATTCCACGAGATGGTTGCCATCTTGATTTCTACAGGTAGCACCCGGGTGATGCTCAATGGCGAGTCAGGCCCCCCTATATTGCATTGAAGTGGTCTGAGACAGGGAGACCCCTGTCCCCAATGCTATTCGTGATGTTCATTAACACGCTGAGTAGGCTGATGGCTAAGGCCCTTGAGTTTGGAATGATGAAGCGCATAGCTGCGCGAGAGTTTGTGATGACTATCTCCCTGTACGCGGACGATGTTGTGATCTTCTGCCACCCAGATGAGACGAAATTGTGCACGATTCGTGCACTACTGGCACTCTTTGAGGAGGCATCGGGTCTTCATACCAACTCTGCCAAGTGATCAGTCTCCCCGATTTTTTCTTGTACCGACGAGGTCGCCCTACATGCTGCGATAGTCAGGGAGTGTCATTTGGCATCCTTCCTTGTCAGATACCTGGGGATTCCACTTTCACTCTAGCGTCTACCCACGGCGGCACTGCATCCCCTGGTGGACAGTATCGCTAACAAGCTGCCAAGCTAGAAGGCCGGCCATGATGGTGAAGGCCACGCGCCTAACTCTCGTCAAGTCAATGCTCATGGCAAGGCCCCTCCACCAGATCATCATTATGGCACTCAACAAGCAGAAGCTCAAATAGATCCAGAAGATAGCGAGGAGTTTCCTCTGGGTGGGAAGAGCAGTCGCTAAGGGCGGTCATTGACACGTTAACTAGGAGAGGGTGTGCATACCGAAGTGCCTTGGCGGTTTGGGGGTCCCCGACTTGGCCTGCATGGCCATTATCCTCCGCACCCATTGGATTTGGAGGATGCGCACCGACCCACTGCGGCCTTGGCATGTCCTCAATATGTGCTTCTCTAAGTTGGAGCTGCAGGTGTTTGACGACTCCACCAAAATGGAGGTAGGAGATGGTTCTAGAGCGCTGTTTTGGCTTGACTGCTGGCTTGAGGGGAGGACCGTGGAGGAAACGGTGCTAGCGCTCTTCACGTTGATCCCTAAGCGCGCGAGGAAGCACCGGACGATGAGAGAGGCGCTTCTAGAGCGTTGTTGGATCACTGATATCCGGGGAGCATCGAGCCTGCTGGCCCTGTGGTAGTATGCACAGCTCTGGATACGGGTGCGCGGCATCGAGCTAGTTGACGGGCCTGACACCCTACTCTGGCGATGCACGCAGGATGGCCAATATTCGGCCAAGACTTTCTATGAGTTTATCTTCTAGGGGTCGATTGCTTCGAGATCTTGGAAGTTGAACTGGCGTACTTGGGCACCACCTAGAGTGAAATTCGTTGTGTGGTTAGCCTGCTAAGACCATTGCTGGACGACTGAGTGTCTTGTGAGACGGGGACTGGCTCACCCTCTGCGTTGTCCACTGTGTGACCAGACGGAGGAGACCGTGACGCACCTCATGGTAAACTATCCCTTCTCCAGGTCAGTCTGGCATGAGGTGTTATCATGGATCCCATAGATGGTCACACCACCGGATGAAGAAGGGGACTCGGTGGACTGGTGGCTGCTTGCTTTGTCTTCTACCCCCTTGCTATGCGCAAGGGAACATCCTCGCTCATCATGTTGACGACATGTGGATTTGGAAGCAACGGAATGCGGTGGTCTTCAACAATGTGTCGCCTAACATGACAAACCTTCTCCATACAATTCGATCCGAATATCGCTCTTGGGCTGCTGTCGGGCATCGGGCCTACGAGCCCTAATCCCGGTGGCCCCGTAGACTAAGTGGGTTGAGTTTTAAGAGATGTGAGCTTGCTTGAGCTAGTGTTTGTATATACTGTACAGAACTCTCTTTTCCTATCAATGAATCGAAACACAAGGCTTTTGCGCTTTCGCGGAAAAAAATGTAGCGGTGCACTTTGGCTCAAGATGAAATTATGGTCCATGGTAGCACAAAAAGGTTATCTAAGCTATAGAATTGATAAACTGTTTTTTCAAAACAAAAGAAAGAAGGGGTTAATCACAGAACGTATTCATAACCATCAGTATGGCTCATCTCTAGTCAGGAAAATTACACTCAAATCCAAGACATCTCAGCAAGGTGATAGTAGCTTCCGGAAGCAATTATAGAGCCATGAAGATCCAACTGTCTGAAGAGGGAGGACAAGCAACTAACTGTCTTGAACTGCAGATGTATATGGCTTGCCACCCGCCTTGCTGCCAAATGGTAGAACCGAAATCCGACGAACAACTCGAGGCAATAACGTTTGAGGAGTCACCATCCATGCACCAATATTTTCAACTCTGCTGTCCAATAATTCCACTTCGGAAGAAGCTTGCGGCAACGTCTCTAAATATTTTGATCCAGCATTGGCTTAAACAAATGCTATTTTTGTCTAGCTGTTTGACAATTGCAGAACATGTCCACTGATGCATACATCACACAAGGTACTTAGTACGTATATACTCCTACAAATGATAGCAGCTGTTTGAGACAAAGAAGTATTTGTGGTCTTACAAATGGCACTGGCCTCACTTGAACTGCTACGTACAAAAAGAGTTTAATTATATGATGAACAAGCAATTAATTGGGCCATGTTATTTAGACCAACATCCACTTTCAAAGTAACAAGAATTTGTACATTCCAAGTTGCATATATAAATCACAATAAATAAATTTAATGTCCATCTTGATCCCAACTAATTTAGCACAAGCTTACACCCATGGTTTTTTTAGGGATAAATACACGCAAGAAATAAATACAACATATAGTAGTAATTGGCAACATGACATGACATGACACTAGCTAGCTAGAGTACACGTGCATGATCAGATCTTGACGCCGTTCCCTCCAAACCTCCTGACGTAAGGGTCGCGCATGGTCTGCACCGGCACCACCGGCATGGCGCCGAACACCCCGAAGTTGACGCTGCTCTGGTCGTCCATGAGCGAGTAGTCCTCCACCTCCGAGCTGTCGCGCCGCTCATCGTCCTCGTCCTCCTCGTCTTCGTCCTCGTCCCCGTCGGCAGCGGAGTCCACGCTGCTCTCGTTCTCCATCAGGTGGTCCGCGTACTTGACGCTCTTCAGCCTCACCGCCGGCTGTGCGTGCACGGCGCCGTCCCCCTTGGCGGCGGCGCCATCGGTGGCCGCAGTCTCGCCGCGCAGGATGCGCACGACGGCGCGCATGTCGGGCCGGCGCTCGGGCTCCCCCTGTACGCAGAGCGCGGCGGCCTCGAGCATGCGCGCCAGCTCGGCCGCGTCGTAAACTCCCCGGAGGCGCGGGTCGACGAGGTCGCTGAGCCTGCCGCGCGCGATGAGCGGCTCCGCCCACTCGGTGATGGTGCGCTTGGCCCCCGACGGCAGGCGCTCGATGGGCTTCCTGCCGGAGACGAGCTCCACGACGAGGATCCCGAAGCTGTAGACGTCGCAGGCCCCGGAGACCTTGCCCCACATGGCGTACTCGGGCGCGAGGTAGCCGAGCGTGCCCTTGACGCGTGTGGTCATGTGCGAGACGCCCTCGGGGACGAGCTTGGCGAAGCCGAAGTCGGCGACGAGGGGCGCGAAGTCTGAGTCGAGGAGCACGTTGCTGGCCTTGATGTCGCGGTGGATGATCCCGGGGGAGGCCTCGTGGTGGAGGTGCACGAGCGCCTCGGCGGCCCCGATGGCGACGCCGACGCGGCGGCGCCAGTCGAGCGCGTGGTCGGCGCCGGAGGCGAACTGGCCGTGGAGGTGGGAGAGGAGGGAGAGGTTGGGCATGTAGTCGTAGACGATCATGCGGTGCTCGGTGCCCGAGGCGCAGTAGCCGCGGAGGCCGAGGAGGTTGCGGTGGCGCACGCGGGCCAGGACCTCCACCTCCACGGCGAACTCCATCTCGGCCTTGGAGGTGTTGGCGTTGGGCTTGAGGCGCTTGACGGCGATCTGGACGCCGTCGGGGGTCTTGCCCCAGTAGACGGAGCCGAAGCCGCCCTCGCCCAGCTTGTTCTCCTCGCTGAACCCGCCGGTCGCCGCGTGGAGCTCCTTGTAGGTGTAGATCCTCCACGCGCTGCCGCCGGCGCTCGCCGCCCCCGTAACCGACGACGGGGTCGCGAAGCCCGGCTCCACCCTCTCCGCCCCGCCGCAGCAGGAGCTCCCGGCGCCCATGGTGGTGGATGAGAGTGGAGGATTAGTGTTGTGCCTCGGAGTGAACGATGATAGTCTGGTGCGGAGATACGAGGCATGCGTTGGTACTTATCGTAGGTGGTGGAGTGAGCGGCCGGCGGGTCGGAAATCTTTATGCGGCGGGGAAGGGGAACGTCAGCTTTGGGCGACGACCTGGTAATTCTTTGTCGTGAATCTACATGTGGAAGATTGGCACTGGGCGACGAGCTGCCTGCGTAGTTTGTAGAAGCAACCGAGCCATCGAGCGCCAATTGCAGCGGAGCAGGGGCGCCAAAAAAATGCTTGAATAAGTCATCAATGCGGCGGTTCACTCTGAGATACTAGACCGCACCGCACTGCTGGTGCTTTCCTGCCGTACAGGCCCAACAACATGAGTCCAGTGCTTGCCCACTGTACTGAGCCCTGGCCTATTTACGGAGACTAGAATCTAGCGCTCGTAGCGTCTGCTACGCCCACGACGCCTGAAGCGCCTGCGGGGTGGCCCAGCCCAGTTACGCCCTTCTCTTTGATTCTCCTTTTCTCTGGAAAATCTACTTTTTTCGCGAAAACGTAAAAACTTTGCGTTTCGATTCATTGATAGAAAAAGGAAGATACTGCACAACATATACATGGCTCGAAGGATCCCACACCCCGTACAACTCTACCCACTAGTTCTACGGGGACGCGGGGATCAAGGCCCGTAGGCTCGATGCGCCCGCAGCCACCCATGCCCTAGCTTCAGACCCAATCGTACAGAGGAGAACACCCAAGGATGGCGATGCATTGTCAAACACCACTGCGTTCCGCTACTTCCAGATCCACCACACCGTCGGCATGATGAGCGAATATGTCCCTTTCCGCATTGCTCTGGGAGTAGAGCTCAACGCCAGTAGCCATCAGTCCACGAAGTCACCTTCCCCATCCGGTGGTGATGCCGTGGATCGAATCCATGAGAGCACCTCATGCCAGGTTGCCCTCGAGAAGGGACAACCCACCATGAGGTGAGTCATGGTCTCATCCGATTGGTCGCATGCGGGCTGCGTGAGGGACTGGACACTCGACATGCCACCGCCCAAAGAGACCGACAGCAAGCCAGATAAAGAACTTGACCCGCGGGGACGCCCAAGTCAGCCAGTTCAGCTTCCAGAAACGCGATGTGATGGATCCGTGGAAGAGGAACTCGTAACAGGACCTGGCGGAGTAGCGGCCATCCGTAGTCCATCTCCAAAGGAGGGTGTCAGGCACATCCGTCAAAACATATTCCCTCAGCCGACTCCACAGTTGCACATACTACCAAAGGGCCAGCAGACTCAGCGCGCCTCGGAGGTCAGAGATCCAGCGATGCTCCAGCAGAGCCTCCTCACCAGGGCCATAAAGCCGCTGGGGATAAGCGATGAGTTAAGCACTATTTCCCCGACGGTCTTCCCATCCAGCCATCTATCCATCCAAAAGAGGGTTGTGTAGCCATCTCCGACTTGCATGGTCATGGAGGTGTCGAAAACCTGGAGCTCTATCTTGGAGAAGCGCATGTCTAGGTCGCGCCAAGGTCGAAGCGGGTCTGTGCACTTCCTCTAGAGCCAGCGAGTCCTCAGGCTAATCGCCATGCGGGCAAGGTCGGGGACCCCTAAGCCACCGTAACATTTTGGTCTGCTCACCCTATCCCAGTTCACGTGGCAGTGTCCCCCATTGGCGACCTCCCGCCTAGTCCATAGGAACCCTCTCACAATCCGCTGGATTTGTTTGAGGGTCTGCTTATTAAGCCCCAAAACGATGACCTGGTGCAGTGGGATGGCCATGAGTACCGACCGATCGGGGTGGCGCCCGCCTGGCCATCATCCCGACTTTCGGTAGGCAACCATTGCAATGCTATCAACCCGAAATGGAGGGTGACGGATACCCTACGGAGCGACAGGGGGATCCCAAGGTATCTGACGGGGAAGGGTGCCACGTGGCACTCCAGGTATCTGACGGGGAAGGGTGCCACCTAACACTCCCTAGGTATCTGACTAGAAAGTCTACTTTCCTAATTTGAAAATTAGATTTAAAAAATATATTCACATATTGAAAAGATGTTCAGATTTTAAAAAAGGTTTAGATTTTGAAAATACTTCAGATTTGAAAACTTTTGAGACTTGAAAATTGTTTGAATTTGAAAAAATCAAATTCAAAAATTGTTCAAATTCAAAAAATTTCCAGACTTGATATTGTTCAAAATTTAAATCTGGATAGACAATTAAAATTAGAAAAAAACACTTTAAAAAATGAATCAACCAAACCGACAAAACAAAAAAAACAGAGGAAAAACCAGACCTAAATCTTTCAAGGACATTCCTAAAACAGTAAAAAACCAAGTAACCAGCAACGTCCTACTGGGTCAGCCCACTTGGAATCTCTACGCGTAGCGCCAAAGGGGTACGCGGACGCAGAGCATTGAATAGGATATGCCTCTATTTGCGGGAGGCCCTATGCTCGCCTTCTGCGGGAGCGATTTTGCTCGCGCCTGAAGAGATTTTTGTCGTGGCCGCATCGGAGCGGCCCAATAAAAAGGTACATTTTTTTTTAATGTTTTCATTTTCCTCTGGTTAATCTCAGACTATGAAAAATTGTTCAAATTTTAAAATGTTCCACATGTTCCTGCTTAAAAAATGTTCGAAATTGAAAATTGTTCAAATTTGAAAATATTCATATTTTAAAATGTTCAGATTTCAAAAATGTTTAAATTAAAAAATTGTTCAGATTTAAAAAATGTTCAAATCTGGAAAAAGAATGAACAAGAAAAAAAATAAAACAGTCAGAAATGGAAAACCGCTATCGTGAGAAACCGGAAAACCGACCCAGGACATAGATAACCAAGAGGAAACCGTATGCGCAGCTAAATATGTTGCGGCCCAGCTCCCTTCGCTCGTGAGCAGGGGAGATTCATTCCCGCTATAAGGTCATCTACAATGCAAGGTGCTTAGAAAGATGTTTAAAGAAATAAACCAGTTTTTTCCTAAGCACCGGTGCTTAATTATACTAGCTAGATGCCTAACTAGGAACCTCTCTTATACAGATAAGCATTGGTAGATAAGCATTGGTGCTAAAGAAATTGATTGGTTTATTTTGCTAAGCACTCGTGTAAGCACCTGCATTGTACGTGGCCTAAGCGGAGCATAGGGTTTACTCTATTTGATACTTCTTGTTTTACCAGCCGAGCAAAGGAATGGGCGGGGCTGCTGTGACAATATCAGGTAACGCCAATATGGGTTATTTTTTGGCGTGGCCCATTAACTTATGATGATAGTCCAGTAGGAAACTGCTTGTAGATATCACTCTCCCTTGCTAGTACTTAACACGACACTAGTATTACTAGTGGTATATCACTTTGAAATACGCCATTGGTATCTCACTACTTGTGGCGTGTCCGTACCAAGATCACGTCACTAGCGTGTGAGCCCGGTGACCCCGCATAGCCTCACATCACTAGTGGTATGGCCCAATAAGCCAATACCACAAGTATATTTGATGTTGGTAGGAAGAGCAAGAGATCATGTTTGGGAGAGGAGGAGGTGGTCTCCATTACCTACATGACCCGAGGCCGTGAAAATGGTGGTGATCTCCATCACCTTTGCTTCCCCTCTCGATGTGGGTCCAAACCTTTACGCCGCAGTAATGGAGGCTCGTGAGTTATCCATGAGGCTCGGATGGTGACTCTTAGCCACCTCTTTGACATTAGAGCCCATGGTAATGGCTTTGTTTAGATGGTAGAGGACCACAAGAAGCTCTGTCTTAGGCCATTCCTTGACAATCCCTAATTCGTGTAGTGCTCACTACTAATGGTGGCAGCGGTAGTAGTGATGCCTGCATGATGATGATGTTGGTTGTATATTTTGAAGTAGCTAGGATTGACAAAAACTTATTGCAAGGCATGTACATTTTGTGTGGCGGTATATACTAACCCCTCATATGACGTGAACTTGCGGTGGTAGGATTACACCCTCTTTTGATGTGGTTGTAGCAGAATGACACTATAGTAACCGATGTGATCGACACTAGCTGGTAGATTGAACTTGTCATGCTTTTGCATATATGATCATGCATTCTTATGTTCAGTAGCTTGTGTTTTGAACTTGATCTGTCTATTTGTGTTCCTTATGTTGCATATCTTCTATCTTGGTAGAAAGAAAATTGGTATGTGTTGTTCTACGGGAAAGTTCCAAGAGTCTATAATTCATGGGAGGACTGTATTGAACAAGTGACGGGTTTCAAGAACAACCGCCATAAAGGGTATAGAACTAGAGGAGGCAGAAAAAACTTACCCAGAGTTCTTAGCGAACCCATAGCGTGTAGCCAAAAGTAGTTCCAAATTGAGATTTCACTTTTGGAACTAGTTTCCTATACAATGGAGGTAGTTCTAGACCGGTCAAAACTAGGAATCGGAGCAACTTCGTGCTCCAATGCCAAACTCTCTAGCCAAAGTAAAATACTCCGTCTCTCAACAGACGCATCTTTCATATTTGCACTTTCTCAGTCTGATAGTCCTGAATTGGGGCCCACCACTATACATACATTTGGCGCTTGCAACATTGTAGTGTTGTTGCTATATTTCGCTACAATGCCAAATTGTGCACCATGTTAGATTTGGCAATCTACACATTGTGGCCGCCCTTAGCGCAAAAGAGTTGCAACTATCATGTCGCTCTGAATGCTAAAACTCAAGGCGACGGTAGTTGGCTCAGGGACTCCATTATTGTTGGCCTTGTCCTCTAGATCGTGTATCTGATGTTGTCTTAAGCTTGTCCGATCACATGTGTAATAATATCATAAATTCCTGAACTGCTTGATGGCAACCTCATCATATGGGGTGCAAGTTTACCATATCATGCCATGTGCGGGTCTGCCAAACGCATTGCCCAACATCAACTTGCACAAAAATCGAAAGTACGGGCAACCAAACAATATGGGCATAAGCGCTGCCCTCATAAAGCCAAGGACTTCGTGGTCCACCAATAGAACTGCAAAATCAGGCCTAGGCCAAGTTTTCACCCATACAGTGTCTACCTTGTCGAAACTGAAAAAAAGGGAAAACCATGTGAGCGATCAAACACGCCCCTATGGCCTGAAAAGTAATGTCTAGCATTGTTGCTGCAATCAATTGGTGTCGTGACCTCTCTATCAATCACACTGCAAACTGCAAGGACTCTACGAAAGCCGTAGACCATTTTCCTGCTACTCCTCCATTCCATAATTGTTGTCTAGCAGAAATCTTACAAGTACTCCCTCCGTCCTTAAATAAGTGTACGCACTTCTAAGTTTTTTCTAAGTTAATTTTTTTTAGATTCAACTAACGTTTTTCAAAAGAGTTACAACATATATGAAATCAAACCCGGTATGTATTGGAACTCCGGTTAAAAGTGATCTAGTGATACTAATTTACTGTCATAAATGATGCTACATTTGCTGATAAAATGGTTTAAACTTTAAAAACATTGACTCAGGACAAAGCTAGAGGTACACTTATCTGTGAATAGAGGGTGCGGTGTTTAACTTAGCCGTGTTCCTTTGTCGTCTGTTTGGAAGATATATATATACACACAACTAATACGCATAAACTCACGGTTATCCAATCCAATCCACACGACCACGCCCAAAGAAAAAAAGTTGTCCATGAAAACACAGCAAAACTTCTGCAAGCAAGTGTTAGTTTGATCTCTCCCGTTTGAGCCCAACGGCCCGAACGAGCTCCTTATCCGCGCCCTGATCGGGGGCGCCCAACCTCATCATGGTTGGTGGGCCCCTGTCGTCGCGCTATATAAAGTGGTGGGGGACCGGCAACACAGGTTACGAGGAACGCCGCTGCTCTAGTCACCCCACCTACACCCCTACCGATCTAGGGTTAGCGTGAGCCGACGGGAAGCGCCGCCACCACCGCACACCCACGCCGTCGACCCTTTTTCCCATGGCCAATGACGGCGGCTCCAGCTCCGGAACTAGCTCAAGATCCCTCCGCTCGTGCTTGTCGAGCCAGGGTGCAGGTGAATCTCTCTCTCTCTCCCTCTCAGATGCAACCGTTAGTCCTAGAGCAGATGCTACTGAAAGATCTAGACTAGTAGATGCAAAGTAGATTTAACATTGGTATCAGAGCCACTAGTTCTAGATTTTTCGGTGCAAAAGAAAGGGAATACCAAGGCATACCCTAAAAGGGCAAAGTGCGCCGCCCACACGGCCGCGCCGTTCCACTCGATCCCGACGCATCGGCAAGCCGAGGTCGGGAAGAAGAACAAACCCCTAACGGGGCAAAGAAAACAAAGCCCCTGGTTTTCCCCCCTTCTACCCCAACAGAGAAAGAAAATCCGAAAAGCTCAAACCCTAACCCTATTTTCTCCCAGATCCCGCATGCAAATCCCCGTTTCACCACAAATTCGAAAAGAATAGCAAAGAAAGCCTCGGATCCCGACCCCGAATCAAACAAAAAGAAGGGAAAAAGGTCACCGGCCGCCGCTGCGCGCCGGCAAAGGGCACCACCGATGTGCCGCTTGACGGCCGTGCGCTCACCCTTGGGTGGACGCGCCACGCAAGGAAGTGGGGCCGCCTGGCCTGCTCGTTCGTGTCTCTAGAGCGGGATGTGGGGGTGGTGTACGGGAGAGGGGGAGGGGCTCGTCGCCGGGCGGCGCGGCCACCTCGCCGCCTCGCCTTGGGCTGTGCAGGGCAGGAGGAAGGGAGGAGGAAGGGGCTCGCCGCCGGTGTTGCGCCGGGCGGAGCGGCCACCTCGCCTCACTCCAGAGAGAGAGGAGACGGGGCTAAGGAAGGGCCAGGAGGGGCTCGTCGCCGACAAGAGCCGGGCGCCGCTGCCGCCTCGCTGAGCCATGGCAACACCGCCGCCGCCAGAGAGCGAGCGCGCTCGGGGGGAGTGGGAGGCAGAATGGGCTAGGGTTTGGAGAGACACCGACCGGGGGGCGTTTTTGTTGTCGCGAGGCGCGCGGAGAGCCGTCCGATCGATCGGACGGCCAGGAGAGAGCGGCCGCGCGGGATGGGCTGGGCATCTGGGCCGTTGCCGGGCGGCAGGCGAGTGAGCGACAGAGTCTTACGCCACGCGCGCGTGCGGTGCGGTAGGATGGGCCGCGCGCAGTAAAGGCCCAGTAAAGGCTAAACAGAATAGTTTTTTCTGTTTTTATTTATACAGAAGCTTTTTAAGGACTTTTTAAATCTGTTTTCGATGAAATTTTGTCCAGCTTTTTTCTATACAAAATTGTCCAACTAAATTTTGTTTAGAAAATAGAAAAGTAACAGTAAAGTTTTTATAAAGTGTAAAGTTTATTGAATTGTAATATTGTTTCCGCTGCAAATAGTTGTTTTAAATTGCTAGAATGCAATAAAGTGTATTAAATTTTGTTTTAAAAGATGTGATTAAATGTTTTAAAGTTGATTATGCTTCATGTTATTAATTGACCAACGTTATTAATAAACATGATCGTGATCCCTTTTATTATGTATTAAAGGTGTATTTAATTTTATCTTTACCCAACGGTGATATAATTTTAAATGGCACAAACAATTGCATGCTTAATTTATACCAACGTTGGATTAATGCATACAGTTGTTTCTGGTTATCTCACATCTTTTGTGGTTTTCAGGAGGTCTCAACCTCATGAGCTGCCTGAAGGATATCCCACCGCCGTAGGGATAACTATTCGAATGGAGGAAAAAGGTTGACTTGGCTTTTGTCTCATGAGTATGGACCGGGTTGTTGATACTAAACAGCCACCAAGCCTGAGACCCAAAGTGAGGGTGATGCTTTGGGAAAGTGCTGCATGGGAAAAGAGAAAGAGAGACCATGCTCCTTTGGAGCTGGCCTACTCAATAGACAACCAAAAGTGGGTCAATGCAAATAAGAAGTGCTTGGCTTTTGTCAAGAACACGATTGAGAACGCAAAAGTGGGCTCAATTGAAGATTGTGCCTCGGTTGGTGAGTATCTAGCAAAGATAAAGAGCCGCCATCGCTCTTCAAAGATGTATGCACCCAACCGCTAAAACAGTTGGGTAATGTAAAAGTATACGGGAGGGCCACATGGCATTAGAGAGCACATCTTGAGGATGTCCAACATGGCGGCTAAGTTAAAGCCCATGGATGCGGACCTTGAGCTCAAGCCTGCTCTACTGGTGCACCTTGTCATGGTCTCTCTTCCCCAACAGTTCGAGAATTTCGTCATCAACTATAACATGTCGCCTGAAAAGTGGGACATTGAAAAGACCATAGGAATGTGTTCTCAAGAGGAAGAAAGGCTTAAGTCCATTCACGGTGGTTCCTTGAACTACGTGAAGGACAACAGGAAGAGGAACTTCACCAACATCAACCATGGTGGCTCCCCTTCCAAGCCACATGGCAAGGGCTCCCTACAGCACCAGCATCAGCATCAACAGTCTCTCCCTGGGAACAAGGACCTTTGTCACCATTGCAAAAAGCCTGGTTACTTCAAGAAGGATTGCCATTTATGGCTTAAGTCCATAATGGCAAAGAAAGGTAAATACATAGTATCTTTTGTAAATGAATCCTTGTATGAAAAGTTTTCTAAATCTACTTGGTGGATTGACTCTGGTGCAACCGTTCATGTTGCCAACTCTTTACAGGGGTTCCGTTCGACAAGGACTTTGCCAAGAAGAGAAAGACATATTGAGGTGGCTAATGGAGTCCAAGCAGAAGTGGAGGCTGTTGGCGACATTCCTCTGCAGCTAGCTGATGGCTCTACTATTTTGCTTAAGGATGTTCTATTTGTTCCTTCCATCCATAGAAACTTAATAAGTGTGTCGTGCCTGGACAAAGACATGTATGAGTGTTATTTTGGACATGGCAAATGTGCCATCTGGTTGAATGATACTTGTGTGTGTTGCTTCACTACATGACAAGCTTTATTTATTATCCTTGCATGAGAAAGTGTTTTCTGTGTATGATGTGAACGAACAAGTTCCCTTGTCGAACAAAGAACAAAAGAAAAGAAAGAGAACTCTTGACTCATCGAAGTTGTGGCACTGTAGATTAGGCCATATTTTAAGGGGAAGAATAGAAAGCCTCGTTAAAAATGACATTCTTCCTCCGTTAGAGTTCTCAGACCTCGAGCAATGCATAGATTGCATCAAAGGAAAGTATGTAAAGAAGATTAAAAAGGGTGCAAACCGAAGTATAGCTACACTAGAAATAATCCACACCGATATTTGTGGACCGTTTCCGGTGAAAAGTGTGGATGGTTATGATTCATTCATAACATTCACGTATTTATCACTCCCGGTATGGTTACATTTATCCAATCAAAGAAAGATCCGAGGCATTGGATAAGTTTAAAATTTTCAAAGCTGAAGTAGAAAATCAGCATGATAAAAGAATAAAGATAGTCCGGTCTGACCGTGGGGGGAGTACTACGGTCGGCATACTCCATATGGTCAAGTACCAGGACCTTTTGTAAGGTTCCTACAAGAAAATGGAATAGTCGCCCAGTATTCTATGCCAAAGTAACCTCAAAGAAATGGAGAATGAAAGGCGCAAACTGCACTTATGGATATGGTGCGCAGCATGATGAGCTATTCCACCCTCCCATTGGGATTGTGGATGGAGGCGCTTAAAACCGCCATTCACATTCTCAACAGAGTACCAAGTAAGTCGGTGCCCAAAACACTGCATTTAATTGTGGACAGGCAGAGTCCCCTCTCTGCACCACTTGAGGGTCTGGGGGAGCCCAGCTAAGGCAAAAGTTTTCAATCCAAACATTGCAAAGTTAGACCCCAAAACAGTGTCTTGCCACTTCATTGGCTATCTAGATAGATCAAAAGGTTATCGTTTCTACTGTCCTGACAGATACACAAAGTTTATAGAAACGAGACATGCAGTCTTCTTGGAGGACAAATTGATGAGGGGGAGCACGGTAGCTCGGGAAATTGACCTGGAGGAGAAGAGGGTGCATGCACCTAATCCGATGACTTAGGAGCCATTTTTCTCGCTACCTGTTGTGCCACCATCTACAACCCCTGAGGTTGTGGTGTCGGCACCTGTTGTGACTCCACACGCGACAACAATGGGAGAAGGTTCGGAACCTGTCCGTCAGGAGCCACCTGAACCCACTATTGAGCACGAAACGGAGCCAGAACAGCCACATATTGACAATGTGCCAGAACCCGAGGCAAGAAATGAGCAAGAGTCTGATGAACTCAGAAGGTCTAAAAGAGAACGAAGACCAGCCATTTCTAAAGAAATTTACAAAGTCTACAACACAGAAACAGTTCATATGGAGGGAGACCCTACCTCATATGAAGAAGCCATGAGAATCCCTCACTCAGCCAAGTGGGTGGAGGCAATGGAAGATGAAATGAAATCGATGAGTTCCAACAATGTTTGGGACTTAGAGGAAATTCCTAAAGGAGCCAAAACAGTAGGATGCAAATGGGTCTACAAGACAAAGTATGACTCCAATGGGAATGTAGAAAAGTACAAAGCTAGACTTGTGGCAAAAGGCTTTACGCAAAGAGAAGGGGTAGATTACAATGAGACTTTTTCTCCGGTCTCATGTAAAGATTACTTCAGAATCACAATGGCACTAGTTGCACATTTTGATCTAGAGTTACATCAAATGGATGTTAAGACGGCATTTCTAAATGGAGATTTAGATGAAAATGTTTACATGAAACAACCCAAGGGTTTTTTGATGGAGGGGAAGGAACATATGGGATGCCGCCTAAAGAAATCCATTTACGGGTTAAAGCAAGCCTATAGGCAGTGGTATTTAAAGTTCAATGATACAATTAAAAGATTTGGATTCAAAGAGAATGTTGAGGACAACTGCATTTATGCAAAATTTAAAAGTGGAAAATATATTTTCCTAATTCTGTATGTGGATGACATCTTGCTTGCTAGCAGTGATGTCAGTCTACTACTAGAAACAAAGAAGTTCTTGTCTTCAAATTTTGACATGAAAGACCTTGGTGAAGCTTCTTATGTTTTGGGCATAGAAATTCACCGAGATAGAAAGAATGGAGTGTTAGGACTGTCGCAGAAAGCATATTGTGAAAAGATTCTAAAGAAATACAATATGCATGCGAGTAATGCAACTCCTGCTCCCATAGTCAAGGGCGATAATTTTGGGAAAACCCAATGTCCAAAGAACCAGTATGAGATCGATCAAATGAAGTCAGTACCATATGCTTCGGCTGTTGGAAGCTTACAGTATGCACAAGTGTGCACTCGCCCTGACTTAGCTTTTATCACCGGGGTACTCGGCGGATATCAAGAGAATCGGGCATAGAGCTTTGGAAGATGGTAAAGAAAGCTTTGCTATGTGCAAGGCACAAAAGGCCTCATGCTAACATATAAAAGATCTGATTCTCGGAGATAAAAGGGTACTCAGATGGATTTTCGGGAGATAAAGACGACGTAAAGTCCACGACGGGATATGTCTTTACTCTCGCAGGAGGTGCTATTTCATGGAGAAGCGCCAAACAATCGATAGTTGCATCATCTACGATGTATGCAGAATTTATAGCATGTTATGAGGCCATGGGACGGTTATGGTTAAAGAAATTTCTACCCGACTTGAGAGTGGTAGATCGCATCAAGAAGGCCACTAAAGATGTAATCGTGACAACGAGCCCGCAGTATTCTATGCTCACAACAACAAGTCGAGTAATGCTACAAAGTCAATAGATATAAAGTATTATGTTGTGAAGGACAAAGTCCAGGATCAAACTATAAGACTCGAGCATATAAGGACAAAGGATATGCTTGCGGATCCGCTAACGAAAGGCTTACCACCCAATGTGTTCAAGGAACACATAGCCGGTATGGGATTAATGGAAAGCCTATGATTCCTGGACTACAGAGGCCTAAAATAAAAGGATTTGTTTCAAAATAGAAAAGTATGTAGTGGCTGTTCTGATTCTATCAGCAATTGAGCTGAGACGATGAAACATGCTCTATGTATCGATCTGTGATGAACCAAGTAAAGTACAAAGTTAAAAGTAAAGTCGAGATCAAGGGGGAGAATGTTAGTTTGATCTCTCCCGTTCGAGCCCAACGGCCCGAACGAGCTCCTTATCCGCGCCCTGATCGAGGGCGGCCAACCTCATCATGGTTGGTGGGCCCCTGTCGCCGCGCTATATAAAGTGGTGGGGGACCGGCAGCACGGGTTACGAGGAACGCCGCTGCTCTAGTCACCCCACCTACACCCCTACCGATCTAGGGTTAGCGTGAGCCGACGGGAAGCGCCGCCACCACCGCACACCCATGCCGTCGACCCTTTTTCCCATAGCCAATGACGACGGCTCCAGCTCCGGAACTAGCTCCGGCATCCCCTCTGGCTCGTGCTTGTCGAGCCAGGGTGCAGGTGAATCTCTCTCTCTCTCCCTCTCAGATGCAACCGTTAGTCCTAGAGCAGATGCTACTGAAAGATCTAGACTAGTAGATGCAAAGTAGATTTAACAGCAAGATCACGACCCGGCTATGGTCTCCGGTCGATCCAAGTCTCCCCTTTTCCCCGGAATCAAATCCGGCACCGCAAGTGTGGAAGGCGAAGGGCCATGCACTCGCTCGCTCACGCACTAACCTTGTGCAAGCTAGGCATCTAATCCATTTTCCAAGGATCCCCCAGCGCTTCTTCAGGTGCCCGCCCAGGCCCAGCCGTCCTCCCACTAGCATCGTCTGGGGACAGCACAGCACCACCAGGAGTGAAAGAATGTGGGAACCCGAACCCGAACCCGAATCCGAATCCCCGGCCGGCGAAACGGAAATTCCATTCCCTCGCCGAGAGAAATACCATGTTCCTAGCTCTAGCTCGTCGGAATAAGCCGGCCGGAATCCGCCGGTATTGGGGACGAAGGCGGCCACGTACGTATACCTAGGAAGGATCATCTATCCATCCGTGATCCGCCGTCCATGTCCGTTGAGTGATCACGGTACAACGTATGGATGGTGCGTCCCCGGAATGGGGAGTGGATCATGGATCGTCGCATCGCATCTCTCTCTTTCGAATTCTCGAGTCACATGCTTTGTTTGTTGTACTGAAACGGAGCAATGTCAATGTCAAAGTAACTCGAGTCAGAACAAATCACATGCGATTCTGCTCGATCTATTCTAGGAGATGTGAGAATCTGGCGGTGAAAAACACTGACGATAATTACTTGGCAGGGCAGCTACCTGGCGCCAAGGTGGTGGAGCCAGCCATGAACTTGGCATCTTGCCAAAGTCGGTCTGGACCATGATGAGGAGCTCGCCTGCTAGTCCCTCCCTCATGACCCACTCTGCTCCGCATGGACAGAGAACACCATCACAATGTCTCGTCCTGCACAGTGTAGACCCGCTAGTAGCTAGCTAGCTATGATCTGGCCTTGTTCGTGCCTCGCCGACGCGTGGCGCCGCATTATTTGGCGATCCAGATCGGCAGACGCAAGAGTGTGAAATGCACCTGTACTTGTGTCTAAGCTCGTGAGCAGGCGACCACCAAAATGGTCTCGGTGCGACAAGTTCACACCAAGCTGTTCTCGTGAGGAGCTGGGCAGATACCACCGTTTCCACTGAAGGGTTCTCTGCTAGCTAATCCGTCCAGAAAAAGGAATTCTGTTTAGCTGGGAGTAATGCTCACTGGCAAGTGCTAGTGCCGTTTATGTCATGAGCATTTCTTGCACATAAGGAACTGTCGTGAGTGAGTGCTTGGCCGACAAACCTGGTGTCACCACAGTGTTGCTTAACCCTGTAGCACTGCCACTTCGGGGCAGGGGCAGGCTAGCTGCAGCTAGCTAGCAAGGCTGCAACTGAACTCATGATCTATCGAAAGAAAGTGAGGTCACTCAATTTCCATATCATTTTTTTCGCACATAAAACTGAATGAAAACCAGCTAGTCACCATGGATCTCCAACCGAAAATTGTTGACGCAAGTCACTGAAAGCAAGCGGGATAAACGGTGGCGAGTGTTGTTCGTTTCTTCAGAGAAGTGTAACCGAAGCAGAGCACGATCCATGATTTTCGGGAGCGCAAAGCGGCTTTGGATTGGCAAGAGCGTGAAGTCTCGCACAAGCATATCTGATGATAGTATCTCCATTAACGTCTCCACGCAACCAATCACGCCAAGAATCTACACGTTTCCAGCCTAAATCTAGCGGCAGCAAGGAAGGGAGAAAAGCAGATGGCTCCGCCCCCGGAAAGAGGGAAAAGCTGGAACCAACTAAAGGCGACGCGGCACGCACTTATTGCGACCTTTCTTGCAGCGCCGTCGTGCCGCTGCCGCTGCTGCTGCTGCTATCGTCATCATGGTGGGTGTGGTGGTGGTGGACACGGCTGTCGGTCGCCGCGTCCTCCTCCAGGCTCCCGCTCGCCGCGTCGTCATGGTGGTGGTCGCGGCGGCTCTGGCTCGCCGCGTCATCATGGTGGTCGTGGTGGCTCTGGCTCGCCGCGTCGTCCCCGCCGAGCTGCGTCGAGCTCACCTCGCACTCGTCCACCTTCTTCTCCTGCGCGTCGCCGCCGGTGGTCCCGTTCGCTGCCGGCGCGGATAAAGCGAGCTCCACCTCGGCGGCGGCGCGGCTGGTGGCCGGCTTGGCGAGGAACGTGGGCCGCTCGTCGCCGGCCATGATGACAACCACGTGCTCCTGGAACTCCGCCGCCGGTCTGGCCGCGCCGGACGCCGACCCCTTCTCCCCGCCCGCGCCATCGCCGTCCCGACCGTCCCGGCCGCCCTCCGCGCCGGCGTCCAGGTACCCGGAGAGCTTCCAGTAGGAGCAGGCGAGGATGAGCAGCGCGAAGGCGATCAGCCCCAACATCGCCGCCAGCCCGCCGAAGAGGTACGGCACGGGAGACTGCCACGGCGAGTGCGCCGCCGCGGTCCCGTTGATCAGCCCGTGCCCCGGCGCCCCCATCGGCGCGCCCGCGGCGTGGCTCACGGTGGCGAACTCCGGTCCGGGCCTCATGCTGTGTTGATTGGCGTGGGCGCCGGCGTAAGCAGAGGAGCGCGCTGCGGCTGATCAGTTGGCTTCCGCTGTTTTTTTCTTTTGTTGTTGCTCTGTGCTTGTTGTCTTGGAGATGGTGTGTGTGTGGAGTGGTGAGAGGGAAATGGGAGTGTATTTATAGGAGAGGCCTGGGAGATATACTTGCACAAAACATCAGTATTGTCTATGTGTGATGCCAACGAATATCAAAAGACCAATGGGAATTTATTTCTTTGTTTCCTACTCTGCTCCTAGATACCACTCCCTTTGGGGTATCATCTCCAAGAGATACACTACTTCTTCTGTTAGGTACTAGTAAAGAAATTTCGGTTTTCGAAGTGAGGTTTGCATTTTTTGTTCAGCTGTCTACTTAGGTTTTCGTACAGACTAATATTGGTGCGAGATACTTGACAAGGATATATATATTGCTCGATCATAAACTACAAATAGAGAAATGTATGCATTAACTTCCTCCCAATTATCCCGAAGGTCTTCCACCAAGACACGGAAATGATTTAGCTCTAGATCCAAATAAGGTCGTACTAGTTCTCAAATGAACAATCGAAACCGCTCCGGGAGACCGTAGGCAACGTTTTATGTGTTTGACACGTTTGTTCATATTTTAAATAAAACCTTCTATCAATTAATGGATTTGTCTATTTATTAGTTAATTAAAATTCGATTAAATCGTGGCAGGCATCTCGGATCATGTACCGATGTTCTCATCCAAGTTAATCTCACTTTTTATATCGCATACCTTCTAGAAATTGTATTCATTTGCTACATTTAGGCACCTTCAATGCTCTAACTTCCAACCAAGTGATGAGCAATTTGAGAAAAGAGAATTTAACTAGTTAATTAACCAGCTATGTTATGTGGAGTTCAACCGCTCAAGTATAGCTAGACAAGATGGAGTATTGAGTCGACCAATCATGAAAGCACTAGCCACTAGATATTTATTAGTAGAACTTTAGAAGTTTCCTATGGTTTCGGGTTTTGAATAGTTTGGCGTTGGGGTTGGCTTTGATTCTGTCAAGTGTGTTAGTGAATAAATTTCCTACACTTACCAAGACTTAAGATAAAATTAACCCATTGACTTAATTGTGTACCCTTTAGCTTTTTAGAGAATGTAGCATGTTTTTTTCTCGAGGAGAGATCATTAATACTATTATCTTGCAATTATGTTATTATAATTTTTTGTTTGTTTCCTATTTTCCCCAAGATACCGCTCCCTATGGGGTATCATCTCAGAGAGATATACTATAGGTTCTCTTTCAAATTTTCAAGTTGCAATATGAGAAGTATTTTCAAATGGAGATAGTATAAAAATTTAGACTTCGAAGCGAGGATTACATTTTTATTTAACTATCAACTAGGTTTTTGTACCAACTAGTTTGTGCAAGAAACTCAACAAGAATTTATATGTCTTAACCATAAAATACGAATAGATAAATATATTAATTAAATTCCTCCCTATTATCCTGGAAGGTCTTCCCCCGGGTACACGGAAATGATTTAGTTCTAGAGCCAAAGGTCATAGTTATCAAATGAACACTCGGAAACCGCTCTGGGAGATTTGAGGCAACGTCATATGTGTTTTGCATGTTTTTTCACTACAACCTTCCATTAAGTAATGGCTTTGTCTATTTATTAGTTGCCTGAATTTTGATTAAATCATGGAGGGCATTCTGGTCAATAATCATCCTAATTAATGCTCTCACTTCTATATCGCGTGCCTCCTAGAAATTTTATTCGTTTTCTATATTACTCTCCTTCAATGCTCTAACTTCGAACCGAGTGTTGTGCAATTTTAGCTAAATAATATTTATCAAAAACAGACAAATGAGAATTGAGTTAATTAGTTAACCAACTTTGTTATGCAGGCTTCAACTGCTCAAGTATAGATAGACAAGATGGAGTATTGGGTGGACCAATCATGGATGCACTAGTCACTAGAACTTCATTAGTAGAACTTTAGAAGTTTCCTATGGTTTGGGGTTGTGAATAGTTTGGAGTTTGGGTTGGCCTTGACTCTACCACGTGTGTTAGTGAATAAATTCCCTACAATTAACAAGACTTAAGCTGAAATTAATGTGCTAACTTAATCGTGTACCCCTTAGCTTTTCAAAGAAGGTAGTATGTTTTTTCTTGAGGGAGAGATCATTAACTCTATTATCTTGCAATTAGGTTGTTATACCAATTTTATTTGTTTCCTACTTCGCTCCTAGATACCACTCCCTTTGGGGTACCATCTCAAACAGATATACTACACATACTCTTCAAAAAATTCATGTTGCAAACCGATAAGTATTTTGAAACGGAGGTAATAAAGAAAATTAAGACTTTCAAGAGAGGAGTACATTTTTTATTTACATGTCGACTTAGGTTTTTGTACCAACTAGTTTGTGCAAGAAACTCAACAAGGATTTATAGGGCTCAAACATAAAATACAAATAGAGAAATATATTCAATAAGTTCCTCCCTATTATCCCGGAAGGTCTTTTTGGGTACATGGAAATGATTGAGTTCTAGAACCAAAGGTCGCAGTTCTCAAAATAACACTCGAATCCACTCCGGGAGATCGGAGGCAACATTTGTTTGACACGTTTGTTCATATTTTACAACTTTCCAATAATTAATATCTTTTTATATTTATTAGTTGCGTAAATTTTGTTTAAATCATGGCGGGCATCCTGATCAATATCCGACTTTTGTCATCCTAATTAACCTCACTTTTATATCGTGTACCTCCTAGAAATTGTATTTACATTTTCTACGGTTACGTCCTTCAATTCTCTAATTTTGAACTGAGTGATGTGTGGTTTTAGCTAAATAATATTGAAAAAACATATTCCGCAAAAAATATATTGAAGAAACATACAAAGGAGAATTTATATAAATAATTAACCAGTCCTTTCATGTGGGGTTCAACTGCTCAAGCATAGCTAGACAAGATGGAGTATTGGATGGACCAATCATGAATGCACTAGTCACTACAACTTCATTAGTAGAACTTCAGAAGTTTCATATGGTTTGGGGTTGTGAATAGTTTGGCATTGGGGTTGGCCTTGATTCTACCACATGTGTTAGTGAATAAATTCCCTACAATTAACAAGACTTAAGCTAAAATTAACCTGTTAACTTAATCGTGTACGCCTTAGCTTTTCAGAGAAGGTAGCATGTTTTTTCTTGAGGGAGAGATCATTAACTCTATTTCTTGCAATTAGGTTATAATACAAATCTAGCAAGATTCTTAAACAGTGGTGTGCTGCTATATTTATAGTAAGATGTTTTAATGGGTTAAGAAAGTTAGTTGATTGTGTTATGTGTATGGATAGAGGTAGACGCGGATACACGGGAGGGAGATATCATTTAGGACTCTACAAGAATTATTGCTTTGTGCACTTATTATTGGGGAGACTACAAAGCAGAAAGTAAAAGCAAGCTAATGATATGGCTTAGGACGGAGGTAAGCATCGTCCTTCTTCTTGTGACTTAATTAATGCAAAGACAGAGATGTGTTAGTAGCAATAAAGGAGAGCATTTGAGATGTGTCGTCTGATGATTGTGGTTATGTTAGTACTATCATATTAACCCTAATCGCCGGCGAATATTTCTAGCTATAGGTGAATTAGCTAGATTTACTACACACGATATAGCCTCGTTGTCGAACGCATAATATGAATTGAACCAGCATATTTGTAGGATCTTCCTTTACTTTGCACATAGGGTTAAAAAACTCCTAATGTGTAAGAATAAAATCAAGAGAGAGGTGGATATGTATAGAACATTTGTAGGATCAGTTAGCACATATGCCAGTTTAATCACTATGCAAAGTTTATCTGAGATATTCATGCTTACATGCATGTGGCGAAAGTTAAATGTTAATTACTCTTATAATTAACGAGGCGTGTTCTTATCCGCAAGCATCAGTTAGCTAGCTTAATCAATCGCTTAGTGGAGCTTTACCAGCAACAAATGAATGAATGTGGATTACGTCTGCAAACTTTAGCTTAGCGTGACAGATTATGAGTGTTCCGAGCGGGCCCAATATATGGCCAATAGAATGGTACTACTCCGTAGATTATATATCCAAGTAACTAGTAGATTGATTACATGCTAATGTAGTGCTCCTTTAAGCTTGCTTTTAATCAAAACATATATTCCCTCCTAACCCACTTTTTGTTAGGGAGTATCCATCTTTCATTAAGTATGTGACATTAACACATAGTGCATCAACTAATCAGAAAGTGCTTTTTGGCCTCATGGAAAAGGATACGTATGCGCATTCACAAATAGTGTACTAGGAAACTGGCCTTGTTGCCCTAGCTTCGTGTGAGCTTATCCACACCAATATTAAAAATGATGGTCCCGAACCAGGTGAGGTAGGTCAGTTTTTTTTTGCACAATGTGCATGATTGGGCGTGCTAAAATGAGTGAAATGTCTCGATTTTACAAACAGCCCGCGGTGTATATTTTTTAGCACGTCACGGTGGTGGATCACACATATGTATTGATATGTGTGTGATCTACAATAAGGTTGCATGGGTCACACACATGCCACCGGCATGTTTTTTTTGGTTGTCTCATTTATATACTCCCTCCGATCCATATTAGTTGACTTGGATTTGTCAAGATATGGATGTATCTAACACTAAAATATGGCTAGATACATCTGTATCTAGCCAAATCCAATTCAACTAATATGAGTCGGATGGAGTATCATAAAGATCATAGTACAAGCCATGTAAACACGGACCTGACAAAACTGAAAAGACACCAAAACGCAAGCCTTTGCGCAAAGGACCACCGGCCAAGAAAGAAAATAATCTAAACCGAAGAAACCTCTGAGCTTGACGCCAACGCCCGTTACCTGCCTCTGGCACCACCATAGCAGCCACCAAAGGAAAGAATGACGAATCGCCTCCTCACCCGAGCTCGATGCGGCTCCATCGCTGACATGCAGCTTTGCGGATCTCCAAGGTGACTCACCCAAGGTGAAACCATTGCCATTGAACGAACCAGATCGGGGCAACACCCCGGACACGCCATCGAGCTCCAGATCTGGAACCCCCGCATGACTAAGACGTCGAAAGAGGAAGCCACACCTTCCATCCACGAACCACATACCCAGCACAAGTTCCACCATCTTTCAGATGCCGTCGATGCAGACCACAATCTGCATCCGCTCTTGGACTACCTCCCAGGTTCCACGCCGGCGCTGAAGCAAACGCCGTCGCAGCGAAGGAGACTGAGGACACAAATCCACAATGAGGATGGCGCCACCGTTACACCATCCTTGCTTGGATAGATTGATATCCAAATCCATCGGGGAAGGATCTGAAAAGAATTTATTCAGCACCGTCATCATCATCCCCGAAGCCAAGACGATGAGCAGCCTAAAAACGAAGCGACTTTAGACTAAAAACTACCCACACACGTAGATCCAGCGACCCCCCCCCCCCTCACCACAGACGACCTAGATCATCGGCGGAGGGAGCGGCCGGAGGCCGGCGTCGGAAGGTGAGTGCCCTGGGGCAAGATCTCTTTTTTCTCTCTCTAGCGGACACGTGGGAGAAAAAAAAAGGAGTGTTTGCACGTTGACTGCCACCACATGTATTCGGAGTTTTGGGAAGTCCATCATGACCTAAATAATACAGTAGTTACATTCTGTATGGATGTCACCACGCCATTACAACGTCTTGATAATGCGTAGTGAGCTTTTCTAGAGACGTCTCCCTCTGCGCTTCTGCACGTATCAACGCCATTATATACGTATGGTTAGTATATATATTTTCTTGCTAGAAGATATGGATTGGAATTAATGTCGATGATGACAATCATGACAATGATTTAGAGGAATTGTGTCCCTCATGATCCTAATGTCATAGATCGCACTGGTCCTCGTGATCGATGTATGTTTTGCGTCAATCATTTGCAGTGTACTAATAAATACATGACATTAACCATTCAAAAATACATGACATCACCCGATGTCCCAAGCTAACCACCTAGAGAAAATGAACCGAAAAGACAGCCTCTATTCAGATATAAAAGACGTATAAGGATTGTCAAACTTTGATCAAGGTTTGGCTATGAGTTAATCCAATAGTATGTGGATTGTGTGTATCGATAATTAAGTATTCTTGAAAAGTAATTCTGATGTGGGTTGACCACTAGGGTTGCCTGATCTTCATGGATTCGTGGTAAAAATCATGGGGATAGCATGGGAAGAGGGAGAGATAGCAAAAGTGAACACACACTACGCGAATAACACGGTGAACTCAAAGAAAACACACCACGATAAAGGCCAATCGCTCTCGTCGGTGCCACCGACCCAATAGAATCCCTCACAAATGAAAGATTGGGCAAGACATTCCCTCTATCCAAATTGGAGAGGGATGAACACCTTGGAGAGGTCCTTGACAACCTAGCTCACCATTACGCAAGCAATGGCTATGTAAAACTCATAGATTCAAATCTATAGAGATCTTGAAGATAAAGAGTCCCTTGGACGGAAGATGGGACACAATAAGAATTCCAAAATATGGTTCTTATCTTATCATCTATGTCTAAGGAATAAGGATGAATGTAGAATAGAGAGGCGTTGAACGAGTAGAAGGCTCATACTGAGTATTCTTCTAGTTAAGATTTTTTCTTTTTGGTTATCTTTCATATATCTAGGGTTGCTGAATCTGAATAGAGAGGGGCTCAATATGCTTACTTCTCTAAAAATTCACATCAGCACCCCTTGATTGTATGAAAGGATCTCATTAGAAGTGGTTTAAGTGTAATGTAATTAGTTTTATGTGCTAATGAAATGTAATTTTGTATCTTAATAAAATATTAAATACAATTAGAATGTAATAGAGATACTAATTTGTTGCTATTAATTAACCTTTGTGCTGCTGAAAGGTGTAACAAACACAACCAAATTTTGCGTCGCACCTTAATGTTACTCGACACTAAAATTGCGTCGTATTCTTTAATCTACCGAGGTACATCAACATTGGTGCCATGAAATAAATCGCATGGCGGATGACCATGTGTCGTGCGACAAAAAGTTCAACGTGTTCATTTTATCCGACGCAATTATCCCTGACAACCTTTTTATCGTCTTAGCACACGCGTGATGAGTAGGCGTGTGTCTCGGTATTTATAACCGCTAGGTCCCGCGTGCATTGCTGAGTGTACAAAGATGATAAGAGGAACACATTTATCTCTTGTATTTTTGCACATGACACAAAAACCCATTTTGGATGAACTTTGCATGCTCGGATTGGTAGAATTCCATGTAACTATGAAAAATTCACATTCTCTGAAAATCGCAAAATGAAATACCACCAGCCAAACTAAAATTGGTATCAAATATATTGTTTTTGATAGTTGAAAGTTTAATGTGATCGTTTTAGAAGTTGAGAGAGTTCCATTAGTAGCAATCACCAAATTTAAGGATTTAGGATATGTAGGATAGAGCTGCCTAAAGTTAGCATACCTATTTTTTTCTCGAACAAGTATCAAAGTACAAGACATCCGTATTGGAAGAAGATACGCCGAGAAGGCGCAAGTATGACTTACAAAACATTATGCAAAAACAGAGAAAATAACTATTAATAAAAGCTAGAAATAAAAAAGGCACAAAAGAACTCTAAGCATCAACTAATTTCTTGCCTCATTAACTAGTAAAACTCCGTTCCAAATTAAGTGTCGCAGCTTTGTCTAGATATAAATGTATCAAGAAAAGTTTTATTGTGTAGTTTGTTTTTAGAGCAACCGGTAGGAGCTCTGCCTCTTCATAAAGTAGAATAGAATTGGTCAGTTTATAAGGCGACACTGTTACAAACTCTGCGCTAAAGGAAACTGGCCAAAAAACCGATACAAACTCAACCCAAACGTGTCCGATATAAGGAAATCAGACAAAAACCATCTGGCGCAGTTTTTCACGAAGAACTGGCAAAACCGGACACACGGTCGTCTACCCTGTCACCCAAGTGACCAAGACGAAACACCCACAACGCAAGAAATTTCGGAGCCGCCTCTCCGGATTTCACACTGGACCCGAGGCTGCGCACCAGCCATGTCAACGCCTCCACCACCCAAGCGACCAAAGGCAGCACCACAAAACCAAAAATCTCCGAAGCCGCCGCTCTGACTTCCACATTTACCCCAAGGCCACGGTCCAGCTGTGTTGATGCCTCTACTACCCGAGCGACTAGAGGCATCACCACAAAAGCAGACGAATTCCAGAGCCGCCGCTCCGGCTTCCATGCCGATCTCGTGACCACGCACACGCCTAGCCAACAGAGAAGATGCAAAGCAAAGCAAGCGAGCGGAGACTAGCAGAGTACCGGGCCTCGAAGGCGACTCCCCCAAGGGGGAAGCGACGATGACGCCGTCGACGCCCACTCTGGCAAAAGCTAGAGTTTAGATTTTCACCCGGAGAGTCCGAGACTCGAAGAGACCAGGGAGGTGAAGGAGCTCCTCGGCGATGCCTCCAATTAGGGGAACGACATCCGGGGACGGAGGCATCGGCTGAGGTCGGTGCAGTGCTTTCACACGGAGTTCACCCTACCCGAAGTCGTCGAAGTCTGTCCACCAAGTCGCAGATGCCATGCCCGCCTTGCACCTCGCCGCCGCCGCCCAACCTCCTCCATCGCAAGGATCACCTCCACCTCCCAGGGCTGCCGCCCCGGCGTCCACGCGCCGGCGACGTCCCAGCTGCGCCAGCCATCCGCCAGCGCAACCAAACGACAGTAGAAATCCTTGATACCTTCGGCAACAGGGTTCGCCACCGATGCGGCAAGGGCCAGAGGCGGCGACAGGGAGCCCCCGGTTTCGCCTGGGTGTGACACAGGAGGGGAGCTTTTTTCCCTCTCAATATGGTCCGCCGGTCCCATACACTTTTATTGTGTAGTTACATGCGTATCTAGACAGATATGTGACAGTTAATTCAGAATAGGGTTCTAACAAATTGTTGTAGAGAGTTGAAGGTTTAATACTGTATAACCGTTTTATACTAGAAAACCTCAGGAAGGCGTAAGTAGGACAAAACATAACGCAAAACCAGACAAAATAACTATGCATAAAAGCTAGAGAGAACAAAGGCAACACAAAAGAGCTCGAGCATCAACCGATTTCTTGTCCCATTAATTAGTACTATACGTACGTAGCGAAAACGTCAAGTATCGATCCCTGATGGAGTATATATGATTAGTTTATTAGGCTTTACCAATGCGTCTACGGCACCTCGATCAATTTCTCGAGCGTGGCATCTCCCTCCTAGCTCGATATCGATCCCTTTACTTTGCCATGCCATGGTGCATGATCGATCGATTCCACCCCTCTTTTCTTTTTTAATTTGTCCCAAGAAAATGATCGATTCCACTCATGCTAGATCCAATCGGTTTTGTTTTCGTTTCAAGTGGTGGATCGAAGGGGAGCTCACGAGCCTTGCTTTAGCATGTGTGTGCACGCTGGCTGGCTCGATCACATGTTACCGGGGCTAATTGGGTGGTTATGTGTCGCAGCTGTGCGGGGCGCCGTACGTGTCGCCCTCGGTTCGGGTTGGCGTTGAGATCATTGGGGGGCTTTGACTTTCCCGCGCAAAAAATGTCGTCTTGACTTGACACCATGTGACATGTGATCAGCATCAATCGATCCAGCAAAGATCAACAGGTCCGTTTTGGGCTGTGAGCTTTGTCACTTTTGGTCCTACTGAACGCTTTGAGATGGCAGGAAGCTCACCCTAAAATTTTCAAACCGTCCACTTTTAAATCCTTGGTTGAGCAGAGAAAATACTTAGATGTCGTTTAGCATAGCAATAAACCAGTTCCCATGTAAATATATAATCAACGTTATTTAATATGGATTTGCTTGTTCTGAGGTGGCTGGAAACTTCTTATGTCTCACTCGCCTCTCTCACCGTTGGATTTACCTCGCGATTCATGCATTGTGAGAATTAAACATGAGTCGCAACTAAGTTGTACCTGAGAACAGTTAGGTTGCAACTAAGAATTAGTATAAATTTTCTAAATTGCAACTAGGTTTCAAATGAGACTTAGCAAAAATAATAAGATGACGTCAACTGACTGAGACATAAGAAGTTCTCAGGCACATGAGATCTAGGGGCTCCCTATTTACTAAGCCCGCTAGAAACCATCCGTTTCATCAATTTGTTTTCCAGCCTAAAACCGGTTGTTTGGAAGAGTAGTTAGTGCGCCTGTAATTCAAGAGAGGAGGGATCAAGCCCGGGGACGCTTTGAGCCAGAGATATCTTAGGCAGTTAGGTAGCATCGACGACTGGGAGGAAGACTGGTGGCCACGACCGCGACGATAGAAGTCTGGTAGAAGCATCAGAAGGGGCGGGTGACGGCTGCTACAATCGCCAGGGAAGCCAGGCAGCGGCAACGCGTGTTTCGATCCGCGTGGTGGCATGTCGCTACATCCCGGGCAGGGAAGCCATGATGATAGCTTTTTGTATGACGACGGTAGCGGAGAAGCAGTGGCACCGACATCTCCCTTTGGCTGCGCCTTTCCTCCTCTCACGGTGGAGCCTTCATTTCTCCATGATAACCGGTCCGTCGGATTGTAATTTTGACCTATGGAGGTGATTTTTGTTTTCCTGGTGTAAACCGTGATCCAACGGATTTGAACCTTCCAAAACCCTGATTTCCAAACACATTTTTCTGATCAGGTAGAATTATCCTAAACGCCGGTTTATTCCGTTGTTTCGACCCCAAAACTAGACTTCCAGACGGGCCTTAGGGTTTAGGGAGCTAGGAAGAATACGGATGCAACCTACCTTGAATTCAATTTAGGATGTGCATAGGTGGAGGTGGTGGCAACTGGCAATCAATCGGTACGTGTGTATGGGATCGAATCCGACCAGAACAGTCATGTGGTGCATCTATCTCCCGGTCGGAGGCACAGTTCCAAATGAGCCGGCGTGTCCGGTAAAGTGTAGATCACACACCGGTCCCAGACAGACAATGGCCAATGAGGTGCTGCCAAAAAACAATTTAGTTTCTTTATTGTTTCATGTAGAACAATTTCTGTTGGTCTTTAATTATTATTAATGTGTCCCGGTGATCCAGAAAAAAGTTCGCAAATGATGAGCTGCCTGTTGGAAGTTGGTCCGTTCTTGCCTAAACCTATGGGATCGATGATCGTGTTGTCTAGAAGTATATACACCTGTTGCACTATGACCATAGATACCTAGCTATATATGTGTCCATATATATTGTTATATACTCAATCCTATCTTTTTTTTGCGGGATACTCAATCCTATCTTGTCCCAACATTATGAGTTATGTTTTTCATGCACAAATATATTTCTTGAAGAAAACATCATGTAGTATATTTCCACACAATAAGATTTATTTCACGCAAAGAAAGCAACGGCAGTTTATTATTATTTTATTAACAAAATAGTTGCAAAAACAAAAAATGAGCCATAATCAAGAATTAGTAGAAAGGTGTGTACAATAAAACATGCATGCATATATCAAAAGGACAATCTACGCATCCATGTCCAGTAACAAAGTTTAGAGTTATTTTCACCACAATTTGAAGAGAAAGTATTAAGGAGATGCGAATCCGGTCGATATTAGATCCATACATATTAACCCAAACAATGGAAACTTGATGTGAATATAAATCTATAAGTTAAAAGTATTGTGGAAAATGTGTGTATAGATAGAACGAGAGAAGTTCAACCATGTCAAATATAGTTAACATGTGATTTTTTAAAAAAATATTTACTTAATGTAGCTTATATCCTTTTTATCCATCACGAGTAACTTATAGTTTTTTATGTTTAATAAATTGCAATGTATCAATTTGTAAAATAATTGAATCTCCGGTTCACCTCTAGCTCGCAAGTGCTCGTATTTTGCACCAAATTTCACAAATATGTGTGGATACGAGGAACATATTTATCTCTTGTAATTTTGTACATGACACACAAACACATTTTTGGATGAACTTTGCATGCTCGGATTGGTAGCATTCCATGCCACTATGAAAAATTCACATTCTCTGAAGACCGCAAAAATGCAAAACCACCAGCAAAACTAGAATTGGTACCAATTATATTGTTTTTGATAGTTGAAGGTTTAATATGGTCGTTTTCGTAGTTGAGAGAGTTACATTAGTAGCAAGCACCTAAGTTAAGGATTAGGATATGTAGGATAGAGTTGTCTAAAGTTAGCATACCTATTCTTTTTCTCAAACAAGTATCAAAGTACAAGAAATCCGTATTGGAAGAAGATACGTCGAGAAGGCGCAAGTACGAAAAATTATGCAAAAAAGGAGAAAGTAAATGTTAACAAAAGCTGTAAGAAAAAAGGCACAAAAGAAGCATCAACTAATTTATTGCCTCATTAACTAGTACTACCTCCGTTCCGAATTAAGTACTGTGTGGCTTTGTGTTGTATCTAAACAAGTTTTAGTGTGTAGATACATGGCTTATCTAGCCTAGCTAGGAAGAATATGGATGCAAGCTACCTTGAATAATTCAGTTTTCGATGTGGATAGATTGAGGTGGCAATCAATCAATACGTGTGTGTGTGAGAGAGATGGAATCCTTGTGGTGCAGAATTTTGGGGAGGAAGACGGGTGGCCACGACCGCGATGACAGAATTTTGGGAGAAGCATTAGAAAGGGCGGGTGACGACTGCCGCGATCACCAGGGAAGCCAGGCAGTGGTTGTCGCAGCCGCCGCAGAAGCCAGTCAGTGGTAGTCCCTGTTTCGATCCGCGTAGCGCCATATTGCTACATCCCCGGCAGGGAAGGTAGAGGATAGCTCTTTGTACGACGACGCAAGCGGAGAAGAAGCGACACCGACATCAGGGGTGGAGCCAGCCCCCGGCGACCCGGGGCGGCTGCCCGGGCTCGTCCGGTGACTGCCCTTCGCTAATCACAGCAATTAGTACTAAACTACTAATCCATGCAGGGGCAAACGCTGCCCATGGTCGGCCTCTTCTGCCTTGGCAACATGTGCCGGCTGGCTCCGCCACTGACCGACATCTCCCTTCGGCGGCGCCTTTTCTCCTCTCAGGGCTCATTTGGTTGTTGGGGACCTGGGCAGTAAACCCCCACCGGGAGAATTCATTGTGCATCAGGGATCCTCCATGATACCGGCCGTCGGATTGTAATTTTCACTGATACATTGCAAATGTATCTATAATTTTTGATGTTCCATGCTTGGTTTTATCTACTTTCTTGTGTTTTGTCCATACTTTGGAGTACTTTTCATATGATTTCTTGGACTAACCTATTAACAAGAGCCACAATGCCAGCTGCCTGTTTTCTGCTGTTTTTGGTTCCAGGAAGTCAGAAAATGAATATTCTTGGAATTGGACGGGACAAAAGCCAAAGTGCCTATTTTTCCGGAGGACATCTAATGCCAGAATATGAGACGGGGAAGGGCTGGGGGCCAGCCACACCACCTGGCCGCGCGGCCAGGCCTGGCCCGCGCCAGGGGGTGGTCTGGCCGCTCTCGGCACCCCCTCGGCCTCTCCTTCCGTCTATTTATTGCCCTTGGGACGAAAACTCTAAGTACCCGATCAAATATCCACGAAAGAGTCTGTAGCCGCCATCGTCTCTGTCCCTAGATCGGGAGGGATCTGAAGCTCTTCCCGGCACCCTGCCGGAGAGGGGAATTCACCCTGGAGGCCTTCTTCATCATCATGCAAGCCTCCAGTGTGATGCGTGAGTAGTTCATCTCTGGACTACGGGTCCATGTAGTAGCTAGATGACTGGTTCTCCTCCTTTGTGCTTTCATGTCTAGATCTTGTGAGCTCCGTTCATGATCAAGATCATCTATTTGTAATTCTGCATGTTGTGTTTGCGGGGATCCGATGAATATTGAGATGCTATTTCAGATTGATTATTGATTCTATCATTTCTTTGTTATTTGTGATCTTGCATGTTTTCTATTGTTAGTAGCTATCTTGGCCAAGTAGATGCTAGCAACTCCAAGAGTTGGTATTTATGCTCGATAGTGGGTTCATGCCTCTGGTAATCTGGAGAAGTGACAGAAATCTCTAAGGTACTAGATGTGTTGTTGCTACTAGGGAGAAAACAACAATCCTTTGTTCATAGAACAATCGTATTGTTTACTTTACACGCAATTTGTAAAGCTATAATCTGTTTCTTGCAACTTAATACTAGAGGGGGTTCGGATGATAACCTGAAGGTGGATTATTAGGCATAGATGCAGTTGGATGGCGGTCTATGTATAATGTTGTAATGCCCAATCAAGTTTCAAAGGAGTCAAGATGATTCGTATATGCATGTATTGCTTTCTTGATGTTTGTCAATTGCCCCGCTGTAATTTGTTCACCCAGCATGTTATCTATCTTAAGGAGAGCAACCTCTAGTGAACTATGGATCCCGGTCCTTTTCTTTTACATACAATCTACAAACTGTTTACTGCTTTGTGTTTACTTTCTACAAACTATTACTTCCTTCCATTCGATACGTTTAATCCTTTGTTTTCAGCAAAACCGGTGAGATTGACAACCTCATCGCAAGTTGGGGACAAAGTTATGTGGTTGTGTTGTACAGGTCTCTACGTTGCTACTGGCACCGGTAGTGCGCCCTGCCAAGGCTCATCTAGCAACACCTTTGGGGTGCTTCCTTGCTCCTACTGGTTCGATTAAACCTTGGTTTCATAACTGAGGGAATTTTGCTGCTGTGCTCATCATACCTTCCTCTTGGGGTTCCCAACGAGCTCTACATCAACACTGAGCCATCATTTACCCGTGGAGATGATCTTCGTTTTCCCGGTGTGAACCATGATCCAATGGATTTGAACCTTCCAAAACCCTGATTTCCAAACACATTTTCCTGATCAGGTAGAATTATCCTAAACGCCGGTTTACTCCATTGTTTCGATCCCAAAACCAGGCTTCCAAACGAGCCTTAGGGTTTAGGGAGCTAGGAAGAATATGGATGCAAGCTACCTTGAATTCAATTTTCGATGTGCATAGATGGAAGTGTTGGCAATCAATCGGTACATGTGTATGGGATCGAATCCGACCACAACAATCATGTGGTGCATCTATCTCCCGGCCGGAGGCAAAGTTCCAAATGAGACGGGGCGTGTCTGGTAAAGTTGATGACAAACCGGTCCCAGCCGGATGATGGCCAATGAGGTGCTGCCAAAAAACCATTTTGTTTCTTTATTGTTTCCTGTATAACAGAAATTGTTGGTCTTTACTGATCTAGAAAAAAGTTCCCATTGATGAGCTGCCTATTGGATGCTGGTCCGTTCTTGCCTAAACATAAGGGATCTATGATCATGTTCTCTAGATGTATATACACCTGTTGCACTACCACCATAGCTACCTAGCTGTATATGTGTACATACTGTTTATATATACTCAATCCTATCTTGTCCCATCATTGTGAGTTATTATTTTCATGCACAAAAATATTTCTTGAAGAAAACATCATGAAGTAGATTTCAGAATAATAAGATTTATTTTGCACGAATAAAAGCAACAAGAGCGTGTTATTATTTTATTAATAAAAATCTTGCCAATACAAAAAATGATCCATAACCATGAATTAGTAGAAAGGTATGTACAATAAAACATGCATTCCTACATTAAAAAGACAATTATATGCATCCAGGCTCAATATAGAAGAGTAGAGTTATTTCCACTACAAGATGAAGAGGGAGTACTATGGAGAAATGTGAATCAGATCGATGTTAGATCCATACATATTAACCTAAATAATGAAAACTTCATATGAATATAAATATGTACGTTAAAAGTATTGTGAAAAGTGTGTGTATAGAGAGAACAAGAGAAATAAGAAAACATAAAACCAGTTAATATATAAAGCTGTTTACGGTATGTATTTAATTGAACTTTTTTTAAATTTTTTATGGTATATAGTAACATTGTGTGAAATAAAAAATTAAAACAAGGTGACGACGTTTTAATTATGCTCTCGTGACAGGAGAATGGTAGCACTAGATATTGGTTACAAATAGCCTCGGCGAAAAGCCTCTTTGGCTACTGAGCTCACGTGCTGCCATTATTTTTCAAAAAATCAAAGATTATACATACAATGTTTTATAAAATCTGAAAAATATTCGGAAAGTAGATATATCTCACAAGAATGCAAAATCAGAATGTTATAACCTTTCAATTTTGTACTACACAAAATTGCCAAACTATAGTAAATTTGGGGTGTTTAGATAATGTATATTGTTCACTGAGTGTGTTCCCATAATTATGCATCTCAAAAGTGTTCTGATTAGCTTTTGTCCAAATTCAATTGAAATTTAAGTTGCTCAGTTTTTTTAAGTTTGACAAAATTTGCACGCTCTTTTTTGTAAGTTCTAGGATTTCTATGGGTCTTAAAGTCTTTTTTGCAAATTGAAAATCAAGCCTGGAACCAAGCTGCCAAGGCGATCCTGTCACGTTGGAGTGTGCCCGCGGGCCCACTGGTCAGGGAACGTTGCGGTAAGGGTGCTGTCACGTGACTAGCGTCTGCGCTGATGGTAACCAACAATGCTCAGCTCAGGCCGTTGGGCAAAAAATGTCGTCCTGACTTGACATCGTGACATGTGATCAGCTTCAATCGATCCAGCAAAGGTCAAGTCCGTTTTGGGCTTTGAGATGGCAGGAAGCTAGCTAGCTAACCATAAACTTCTAAACCCTTCAATCCTTGGATGGTTAGGGCCTAGCTAGGAAGAATACGGATGCCAGCTTACATTGAATTCAATTTTCGATGTGGATAGGTTGAGGTGGCAATAAATCAATACGTACGTGTCTGTGAGATGGAATCCGACCACAGCAATCTTGTGGTGCATCTGTCTCCCGGAGGCACAGTTTCAAATGAGGAACCATGTCTGCTGGTAAAGTTGATCACACACCGGTCCCGGCCGGATGATGACCAATGAGGTGCTGCCAAAAAATCATTTATTTATTTATTTCCTCTAGAAAGGAAATTCTTGGTCTTTTATTAATTGTCCCCGGTGTTCCAGAAAAAAGTTCCCAGTGATGAGCTGCCTATTGGAAGTTGGTCCGTTCTTGCCTAAACATATGGGATCGGTGCTTGTGTTCTCTAGAAGTATATACACCTGTTGCACTATGAATATAGCTACCTAGCTAGTATATATGTCCGTACTGTTTTTTTAATTGCGGAAAAAGATCCGGATCTATTTCATGAGTTCATAAGAAGTACAAAGTATCCTAAACATAATAAAAATTACATCGAGGTCTTTGGACCACCTAACGACCATTACTACCGCCAGAGCGAGCCGCCGACGCGCCGCTGTCGCCGCTCCATTACCGGAGCAGGCATGCCGTTGTTGATGACAGTCGGGAAGTTTTCGTGCACGTGCCCCTAAGGACCAGCGCCCCGAAGATGAAGTTATTGCCATTGAACCCTTGAATTGATCCGAAACTTGTAACACCAAACCTAAAATACACATAGACTGGACGAGATACAGAACACACATAGACTGGACGAGATCCACCACTCCATGGAAGCGGCGACCAGACGAATCCTCACCCTCCTCAACACCAGCAGCAGGATCGTCGCCGACGAGGTGGAAGAGGAGACGGGTATACCTTATTCTTGTCCCGCACAACGCCGCCATAGCTACCATAACGACGATACTGGATGACCAAACTCTAACTTTAGGAACCCTTCTACACCGTCGAGCGTAGGTCCGAGGTCCCCACCTCCTCTTGCCGCCGGAGCGGCAAGCAGAGGAGGCGGGGACCCGTCGATGCTCGGTCGCAGACGGCGAGGACGAAGCAGATCGTAGCGGCTGCTAGGGTTTTCACCCTAGCAGCCGCCTCTTTTTCCTCACGGGAGGAGACACCCGTCTCACAGAGATGCTATATGTGTCCGTACTGTTATATACTCAATCCTATCTTGTTCCAATATTAAGAGTTATTATTTTCATGCTCAAATATATTTTTGAAGAAAACATCATGTAGTATATTTCTGAACAAAAAGATCAGCTTCCCACAAGCAAAGAGACTCTCCGTTTATTATTATTTTATAAACAAAAAGTTGGAAAACAAAATATGAGCCATAATCATGAATTAGTAGAAAGGCATGTAGAATAAAACATGCATGCCTATATCAAAAGGACAATATATGCATTCAGGTTCAGTATGAAAGTGTAGAGTTATTTTCACTACAAGTTGAAGAAGAAGAATTATGGAGATATGTGAATCATATCAATATTAGATCCATACTTATTAAACCAAATAATGTAAATTTCATATGTATATAAATATGTAAGTTAAAAGTATTGTGAAAAAATGTGTGTATAGAGAGAACCAAGAAAATGTTAAATTCAGTTAAAATATAAAATTGTTTACGGTATTGCTTTAATATAACATATACTTGTTTTGGGAATTGCTTTGCACACGACATAAATATGTCCGATGCTTGTCTGGTGATTAATCTAATGGTTAGATATGCCTCCAACGCACATGTGAATGGTTACTGTATGTAATGTGCAAATCGTACAAACATCATCGTGTGTATCTCAACTTTTTTATGCATAGTGAGTATTTTTTTCATAAATTGTAATGTATCAATTTGTAAAATAACATAATATGTGATTCACATCGTATTTCGCGCCAAATTTCACAAATATGTGTGGGGTATTGTTGCTCATATAAGTGGTCGTACCGGCCTCATTGCTCAGCAACCGAAATAGCATAACGGAAAATGGCAAACGATATATACAAGCAGAGCTTATCTGGACTTTGCATGACTCGTTTTTCTCACTATTATTTAACCCTTATAACTATATTTTTTAATTAAATTGCTCTATTGGGTTTCAAGTGGATCTGAGTTCAGAAAATTCACTATCTATATTATGCAGACTTCCAAATCGTAGTTTAAGTTATAATCTATATTGTAAACGGCTGCCAATCTTTACAAAAATAATCATAGACATATACACTTTTAAGAACACATCCAATGGTTCTAATGTGTAATAGATACCATGGTATCAACTTCAAGAAAAAAGTCTAAGCGGTCATGGAACAATTGTGGATAGTGTCTCCTTGCTCTTTCTTTATGAAAGGAATGCGGTAGGGGAATCACCTACAGTGAGTTTTTTTTTAATAATAAGAACCCAAATCTGTGAGGAGAAGAACCTGGATAGCTGGGTTGTACATCCACTTTCCTATCCAAGCGAGCTAGTCTCACTTCTTCTTCAAATTGTATATTGGATCTTATTTTTGTGTGACAATTTGTATTGAACATTGACATGGAATTTTCTGTCATAAGGGATAAGATTTTGTGTTGATGTCATAAAAAATGTAGAATTAGTATGATCATCAATAATATCTTTTAAAATTTGATACTATCATCTTGTATGATAGAAATGTTGCTACCATGCAGTCATGCAACCAGAGCACAATTAGTAGGTCACCAAATATTAAAAATTCATTAAGTTCACCTTTTGGTTACAATGTCCCAAATTTCAGATTCCAGCTTCACACCAAGATATATAAAATGTGAAATGCCATCATGAAAAAAGTATCTTATGAACTCTATTTTGGTGACTATTCACCTAATTTATCGTATTTTGTTTTGTCTTAGGGTGTGTCTAGAATGTGAATTTAAAATTCTATGATTTAGTAATGTTGTATGAAATAAAATTTAAAAACAAGGTGATGATGTTTTTGTTATGGTCCCTTGACTCAAGAAGATATTGTTTACATACGGTCTCCACGAAAAGTCTCTTTGGCTACTCAGCTCGTGTGTGCTCCCTTTATTTTCCAAAATTTAATAATTATATATATAAGTTTTAAATTTTTTATGAAATTCTAGATGTGGTTATATCTCATAAGCATGCAAAACCGCAATGCTATAATCTTTGAATTTTGGGCTACACAAAACTGACAAATTCTAGCAAAGTTTGAGTGTTTTGAAAATGTACACTGTTCACTATAGTCAGATCTATTTTTTCATATTTTTTTGTAGATACTATACAAAGACATATACCGTTGAGTGTGTTTAGTTTTATATTTTAATATTCAAAACTAATAAAGATGATTACTTATTTTTCTGAAAATAAAGAAAGAACTAGAGCTCGGGAGCGAGATATCCCTACTCCAGTCTTCGGTGCTATAAGATTTGCATCCAAGCTGGCATGCACACACACACAGATAACTATGTCAAGGCAGTCATACAAATAGCAGTGAGCGTGTTCCGAAAGTTATGCATCTCAATTTTTTTGATTGGTTTTGATCTCAATTCAAATGAAAGTCAAAATGCTCAAATAATTTAATTTAAATTTAAAAAAATTGACATTTTTCTTTGAAAGTTCCAAAATTTTGGTCGGTCTTGAAAAAAATTCCAACTAAAAATTAAAACGGTGCATAAGGCTGCCAAGGCTATCCCGTCACGTGAGTCATGCACAAAATGTTACATTCGCATTTTTTAAATATAAGAAATAACAAATATCGTCCACCCTGAATGATGGCATCTCCTATTTATGTACTTCTAGAGTAAAATATATGGGTGGTCACTGAACTTGAGATCTTTACTCGTCCTGGTCACCGTACATAAGATACGGTCACCGGATACACTCGGTGCTTCATCGGAGGTCACCGGAGCATGTAGAGTTACATATTTGTTGATGTGGCGACGTGTCAACCCCACATGTCAGGTTTTAGTTGTGCTTTACTTTGCAAAAGAATGTTAAATTTTGTTTTCCTTGGAGACAAAGTTTCCTCCTTGATTGTCGACAGAAAAAAAATCCCCACCACGAGTTTCCTTCTTCCTGTCGTGTGACCTCATCTTCCACGACGGAGACTGGCACAGATGAGCTCGCGAAGGCTCATCACGAGAATATGGGAGATCTCCGCCGCCCACCTCTTCCCCAAGTTCTTCGACCGAGCATCTCCAATTCGCCTTCCATGGAAGATCTGAGCAGGGTGTGACCTCTCCGTCGGTTGCTCTGCCAGTCATCGCCGCCCTTCTGGCCACATAACTCCATGAGCCACCTGCTGGTGCTTGTCGTGTCGCGCTTGGCACACCTTCTTCTGCTGCGAAGGCGAACACATTGGCGATGATTCGAGGCCCTATGCCCCGAGCCCATTCTAGTTGCTCCACCGTGCAGACGTTGCATGCCGCCTCATGCTGAGCTAAGTACGTAGACGTTCTCGCTGCGTCGTCCGCTTCCACCCCGGGAACAGAATCGAGCATGCATGCCCTGATTCGTCGGCTTGATGCCATCTTCTTCGCGTACAACTGCCGCTCACCGTGGACCGTGCCAACGCCTTCATGTAGCAGATCAACGACATCTCCGGCATGGCGGCTCTATCCTAGCGGGATCGGCGTGATGAGGAGGGCCAGTGGCCATGGCTCTCGGCCACATGCCCTTTTCTTCTTTCCTTTTTCTAATCATGACCTTATCTATTTTCTCAACTTTGCAATTTAGTCCTTTTATTTTTGTTATTAAAAAATAGTCCTTGTTGAAGGTTGGTGGCTGACATGCAGGGTCCAGGACGTGTCACGCAAGCAAATACAATGCTCTACCACGACGAGTGGCCATAGATTGGCTTCCGATGCGTATTTGGTGACCATGTATCTCTATATACGGTGATCCAAGACGAGTAATGACCTCAAGTTCAGTGACAACTGATCTATTTTACTCGTACTTTCATACTACGGGCAATCTCTCTGCTATAAGAGCATCTCTCCAGCAGCGGCGTTAAAAATTGCGCGCTCCCAATAAACCGTTTGTTTAGCGCGCGGAGCCTTGTTTTGCGCCCAGAGCGAAACTAACTAGCGCGTAAAAAATTCCAGCGCAGATATATGCGCTATCGCGAAGCGCCACATCCGGCTCCCGTTCGGCGCCTGAACGCACACTCGCGCGCAGAGCTGAAATCCCACGCTTGGCTGCTTCCTCTCCTATTCCCAAATCCGCTTGGCGCCGAGCATCACTGAAGCTTCCCCGTCCCGTCGCCATGCCAAGCTTCCCGCCGCTAATCGACGACCTTGGCCATCGCTTCGCATGCGACCACCGGCGCCACTCTCGCCGATTCGAGCTCATGAGCACAGATCCGCGCTGCCCGACCATCCACCGCCATTGCCGCTCAAGGCCACCACCGGCACTACTCCCCACCAAGGTATGTAGTGTCCTCCATTGCCATACCTTCTCATTCTAGGATATTATTTAGACGTAGCCGCCCTATGTAGATGGTGTGCCGCCGGTCGAAGGAAGAGTCCGATGATGAATGGGATGCGGAAGAAGAGGAAGATCTTGCTATCATTTTGGCCGTTCGCGCTAGGATGAAGCGCCCGAAGCATGGTGGTTCCGTGATTGGTCGAGAGAGATTGTGGAGGGAGAGGTTGGAAGGCCATGCCAAATTGATGAGAAGCTATTTCATCGAGAAACCCATCTTCCCCGAGCGCTACTTCCGGCGCCGGTTTAGGATGAGCACAAGATTGTTCAAGAACATCGCCGAGAGTGTGATGGAGTTTGATCGTTTCTTTGAGCAAAGGAGGAATGCCGCCGGGGAGCTTGGGCATAGCACCTACCAAAAGGTGACCGCCGCCTTGCGTATGATGGCATATGATATTCCGGCGGATTTGGTTGATGACCACTTGGCAATGGGAGAGAGCACCGCCATTCTTTGTGTCCGCCGCTTTGTCGTGGCTATCGTGAGAGTGTTCGGGGAGGAGTACTTGAGATCCCCCAATGCTCAAGACACGGCAAGGCTATTGGAGCAAAACAAGCGGCGTGGGTTCACCGGAATGCTTGGCTCTATTGATTGTATGCATTGGAGTTGGAAGAATTGTCCTGCGGCTTGGCATGGACAATTCAAAGGCCACAAGAAGGATTCCACCATCATCCTTGAAGCCGTGTCCGATTATGAGACATGGATTTGGCATGCTTTTTTGGGGATGCCCGGATCTTGCAATGATATCAATGTTCTCCAGCGGTCACCACTCATGGCTAGGATAGCTAATGGTGAAACTCCATCGGTGCAGTTTGTGGCAAACAACAAAACATACACCTGTGGCTACTTCCTTGCCGATGGCATCTACCCAAGGTGGAGGACATTTGTGAAGCCGGTCAAGCATCCAGAAGGCAAGAGAGAAGTCGATTTCCATAATGCACAAGCGGCGGTAAGGAAAGATGTGGAGAGAGCATTCGGGATATTGCAAGCTCAATTTGCAATTGTGCGTGGACCGGCTCGGTTTTGGGATCAAGAGATCCTTTGGTACATCATGATGGCTTGTGTGATCATGCATAACATGATCATAGAGGATGAGCGTGGTGAGGATGGCCTCGACTACAACTATGAGTATGTGGGACAACCCGTCCGAATTCGAAGGAGGCAATATAGGATAGCCCGGTTCCTTACCTCCTACCATGCCATTCGAGTTAATGAGGTGCATGATGATCTCCAAAAGAATGTCATGGCGGAGTGGTGGGTTTGGAATGGAGGAAATTGATGTTCTCCTATGATTGTTGTATGTTTTTTGAGATACATTTGTTGTATGATTGTTGTATATGTTGTTATTGTATCGGTACTTTGAACTATTCATTTGTGTTGATGTTGTATGAATATTTGAACTATTTATTCTTGATTTATTGTGTGCATTTGATCTGTTTTGTCATTTGTATGTGATTTTGTTGTTCCTGCGCGCGCGCTGAAAATTTACAGCGCCTGTCATTTCGCTTTTTTTTTTGCCGCGCGCGCTATAACCTGTTTTTAGCGCTTCTGTCTTTTGACAACCGAAGTTACGCGCGATAAACGTGATACAGCGCGCGCCAAACGACTTATACAGCGCCAATTTTTAGCGCCGCTGCTGGAGATGCTCTAACACCCGCACGCACAGAGTACGCCAAGGCAACCCCGTCATGTTGGAGCATGTAAGCTGACGGCCGTAACGCGCGTGGGGCCCACTGGTCATAGCCCGATACAAAAGGAGCTGTCACGTGACTCGCATCTCCGCTCTGATTGATGATACTAACTAAAGTAGTAACAGAGCTGAGGCCGTTGGGCGATTATTCCCGCAAAAAAGCAGAAGAAGAAGGCCGTTGTGAGGGGGAAGACGAGCCGAAAGTGGAAGCGGTTGGATCGCTTGCCGTCGTCACGTAGCAGCGGCACCGTAACGGAATAACGGCGGTGAGATCACACTCAGGGCATGTACAATGTTAGGGAAGGCATGCCTTCTCTTATCTCTCTACATCATTTAGAGAAGACACAAGATATAACTTCTACAATGCATTATCTCTTATTGATATCTCTAGCAATTAATGAGAACTAACTATTTTTAGTAAGAAATTGGTTGGCTAAGGGAAGACATATGGTACAATGGAGAAAATAGTCTTCTCTTATTTCTAAGAGATCATCCCTTAGCTAAGAGAAGACAATCTTCTTTTTCTTGTTTCTCTCTCCTCCAACTAGACAAAAATCCAACGTGGCAAGTATAAGGGAGGCTGATGTCACCGCATTGTACGTGCCCTCAGAATTCCACCTCCCCTCACTTTGTTCTGCCTCCGGTCCATCCAATCATGCATGAAACTTTTTTTTTTGCGGGGAAATCATGCATGAAACTTAACTGAAACTGGTTACATTTTATCTCATTCCTGAAACCACATCTTTTTTAAGTTCTGAAAAATACTAAGAATCACGCACCCAATAGGTATTACGAAGAAGGAAAAACCTTTGTAAATTCCATAAAACATTATGACCGTCTGCGATAATTGCATAATGTCGATATTTATTTTGTGAATTTCATGTGGGCCCTAAACTTTTGTTTGCGGAAACTTGGAAGGACAACTTTCCGTCAAATAATTATAAAACTATGTATTTTACTTAAGTTTCAGAAAATGAGATTAAATGTATCCATGCAAAAAAAAATACTATACTAGCATTTTCAAACAACCCAATAAAAAACCAGAGGATTCCCGGCCGTTTGAGCAGAAAAGTTCTATGGTTTTCACGCTCTGTCAGCGAGGACAGGAAGATTTCCCCAACTTCGCATAAGGCCTCGCTAGACTGAATTCTCCGATATACATCACGCTCCCCCACCCCGAGGGCGACGAGCGCGGCCCCCTCCGGTCCGGCTAACCAGCCACCTTCTCTCTCTCCCCCACTGCCGCCGGCAGGGGTCGTCGGGCGAAGTCCGGTCGGTAAAGCGGCGGCTGTCCTCTCCCCACGCCATAGGAGGCGGTCGGGGTCAGCCTTCCTATCCGGCGGCGGCAGAGCGATGACACGACGGGGCTCTAGCGCTGGACACATTTGGCGTCGCTCTTCCCAGCCCAGATTCGGGCCCCTCGGGCCCAATCTGGGCTCCAGCGGGCTGATGCGTCCTCCTCTAAGTTCCTGACGCCGCTGGTGTTGACGTCGTAGACGGCAAGGCGGGGCGTTGTAGCAGTGGGCATGACGTTTGGCATCGCTTCCTCCCGGCTCAAATATGGACTTCGGCGGGCCGGCTTGTCCGCCTCTGCGATGCCTACGGGAGATGGCGGCGATGACGAAGCTCATGGCGGGGCTAGCAACACTGTCCGGCCAATCGTAGCATGGCGGTAGGGACTTTACGGGCCCCTGAGGCCCGGCTAGGCCCATCTTGGCTTGGTGTGCCCCTGCTGCCCTGTCCGGACGATGACTGACTCTTAGCGGCTGAGGTGGGTTCCTCCCGTTGGCAGTAGTGCTGCCGTCCCCAACATGAGCTATGTCTTGTGGCTCTGTCTTGCGGGCTGCTTGCCGGCATGCACGATGAGGCGATCACGATGGTGGCGGCAAGACCGTGGTGGCGCGAGTTAGTGGGCGGCAAGCTTGGTGGGGGTGCTTCGAAGCGCTCGGGGTTGTTTATGGATGGGGTTAGGGAGAAATCCTTGTCGTCCCGTCCGACTCTGGGGCGGTGCCACCTTCGGGGGCGCCATTCCTTCCTGGAGGGCGTTGCTTATATTCCCAGTCCACTCTACTTCGAGTATCGGGGGAAACCCTAGGTCCAGTCCGCTGGTCCGAACAGCAGGGTCGTATCGATGATGCCCCCTTTTTGAAGGTGTTGTTTGGTACTGGGTGATTCGGTGTACCAGAAGCGAGATGAGACAAATTCGGAGGGTGCAGCGATACCGGGTTACCCTAGTTTTGTCGATTCGCCGTTTCTTTCATTTCTTTTCCTTTTGGATATGTTGTAGCTGTTGCCCCAACATTTTCGTTCGTTCCAACTCTTGTATCAGGTGGTTTCTTTATTTATAAAGTAGGACGAATAACCTGTTTCGAGGACGGAATACTCCAGAGTGCTTGCTAAACCATTCCAGAGATTTTTTTTTTGAGGAAACATAAGGTATCAGTGCCAATTAGCATATGTTACATTATGCCCACAAAATCCATTATGCAAAAAGGAATAGAAAAAAGGGAAAAGAAAAGACGTGGTGCGAACGAAGCCTGCATGTAGGTTGACAAGCGAGATGCCATGGGAAAGCATCACTGTCGAGAGAAGAGAACAGTGCGCCGACTGCAGCACAGGGAAACTCCCGGTCGTCGTGCAGCAGTAAAAAGCCCAACATGCATTGCCCAGTTGTGGCCAAGAATACCGGGACGAATCCTACTAGTACATGACCCTCGGCATGCCAGCGGCACCCGTCCATCATCCCAGCGCCGAGCTGAATCCACGTCCCGTCCCTGTCGCAGCGGGTCTTGAGAATAAGCAAATTAGTAGCAACTGAATGTGTACGACTGCATTTGGTTGCGGTACAATAATTTCTGGATGACAACATCTTGATTCTTGACGGCACGGCCGCACATCCTCCGCTGCGTCGACGACGATCGGCCGGTCGCCATTTGGGTCCCGGGAGGCTGCAGATTCTGCGCTGCCGCCGGGGTGCGGGAATCGATAGTACCTCCCCACAGTGCTCAGGTTTTCTGACGCTGTAGCAGATGCAAAGTGAAAGTGCAGATGCACTACTGGCGGAGCTTCGTGGTGATCATGACGAGTGAGCAGCACCTGATTCTTCAGAGGATACCAGGCTACCCACCCTCCCTCAAGAAAGATCAATAATCCAGGTTTCTGAACGTGAGAACACAGGTTTGAGCTACTCCCTCCCTCCGATCTAAATTAATTGTAATTGTTTTCCGGTTAGTAAAACAAAGCATTATCCCGAACAGGCAGGAGTTGAGAATTGAGATGCATGCATGGATGTTCTCGAGTGGCAGTAGTAGCACATGTTGCAGAAGGGCTGCTTATATATAAGGCGGAGCACAAGAGAGCCACTAACTCATATAGTACATACCATCACCCACTTGTACCTGAAGATGATTGTGCCACCATGCACCTGACCCGAAGCTGGCCGGCCGGTAGAAAAACGGCTGCTGATCTGTACCCTCTTTCTCGTGACCCGTCGCTGTCGAGATGACGAACCCTGGCCGAGGGAACAATGCGTGACGGAGACCGCGCCGTCGCCCACAAGCCTGTTTTCTGCAAGGCAGCCCTTGTGCTCAACTGCTGAACAAAAACCTTTCCCGTAATGGCATCTTCATCGGGTCTACCCAACCCGTCCGAGCGCGTCCGAATGTGTCCGCGTAGACACGCGGGACGTGCGCGGCCTCCCAGCGGCACGACCCATCCGGATTGACGCGTCCGGCTCGACCCATCGGCGCACCTAATTTGCGTGACCGATGCGTCGGCCCGGACATCGCAAATACCATGCTGGTGTCCGCCTGTCGTCCGCTCGGTCCCATATGTAAGTAAAACATTAGTAATTAAACTTACTTTTCATTAAATTATGCCCTGCCAATTAAAAAAAGGCTCATTTTGAACAAACTAGGAAAAGGACTACGGCTACTACTGATGGAGGAGACCACTCGCCGCCGTTGCCGCTGCCGCTGGCACCGTCGATCGTCGCCATAGCCGACCAGATGGCATCCTGCTGGATGTGCTCCTGGTAACGGTTGCGCACTCGGACACGAGCCACCTTCTTGCCGGCCCCCTTCGCGCGGTCCGTCGCCGCCTGGTTGGCCAGGGCCTTCTCCATCTCGGCCGCCTAGTGGTCCCTCGCCTCCTGGTTGTCCACCTCCGTCGTCATCGCCGTCCTCGCTGCCAAGGGGGCCACCATCGCCGGAGCTCCATTGGGGCCGAGGCCTAGAGCCTGCGCGATCTGCAGGGGGACAACGATCGCCTCCTCCCCTTCTACGCCACCACCACCTGGTCCACCTCCTCCCCCTCCTCGTCGTCGTCCTCCACCTCCGTCTCATCCCCGTCAACGAGATCCCGTGCACTCGCCACCTCGGCGGCTGTAGCCACTCGGAGCTCCTCCACCGCCGTTTCGGCGTTGTGCTCCGCCGCTTCCACCGTACTGCGTGTGGCGAAGCTCGCGGACGGCCACCTTGGCCACCTCCTCCAGCATGGTCATGGTCGCCTCGTGGCGGATCTCGCGGAGGGCTACTGATGCGGCCTCCTTGACCACCGCCTCCACCGCCTCCTTGGCGGCGACATGCTGAACCTCGTGCACCGCCCATTGGGCCGCCACCTGTGTGGCCGCCTCCACCACCTGCTCCAGCGTCGCCTCGGCCACACGGCCTTCCTCCTCGAAGGCCACCACCTTCGCCTCGACCATGCGCTGGGATAACAACATGGCTTGGAGGTTGACGATGTCGATGTCGGCGTCCTGGAAGCGGGTGCGGCACAACTCCCTGATCTTAGTCCAGTTGGCGATCTTGCGGCGAGGCATGGCTGTGGTAGGCGCATTTTTCGGTGGTGGTTTCTCTTGCTTGGGCTTGTTGTCTCAGCCACGCCGCGCGGTCGTATTTTACAGACCGCGGCGAAGGCAGGAAACGGTTGGGGAGGCACGCGGGAGAGGGAAGGCGCCGCGCGGAAAATGGAAAGCTACAATGGCAGGAAACGCCGGCCGCGCGGGAAGCCACCGGCGCTAATAGCCAACGTCGCGTTGCCATTAACGTCCTATCGCCTAGAGTGTCAAGCGGTGACAGCAGGTGAGACAGACAGATGGGTCAGGCCGCTGGACGCGGGTGGCCGGACAAACCGGACCGTGAAGCCGAAACGACAGCGGTCTGACCCAAACGGACAAAAACAAACCGTTTCAATCACTCGTTTGGATCGTCATCATGAAGATTCCCTAACCTGACGAGGAAAGGAGAGCTGAGCTTTATCCATGCCAAATGCCAGGTCCCTTTCGCTGCTGCTGCTAGCTGCTGCTAGTGACACTAGCACTTGCAGCAGGCAGGAATAAACAAGCCTGTGATCAGGACCATATCTTTATTATTCAGCAACTCCGGGATCATTCTCCTCTCTGCCAGGAAGAAAAAAATATGATGCTGTTGTTAACAAATGATGCTTCGTGAAGAGAGGTAGAACAAGATTTGGTGCAATGCAAATCCGTTGGCACCAACGGGAAGGGGAATATAAGTACTAGTAAGTAACACTACTGAGCTTAGTGCAGGTCCCCGTCAGGAAAGCAGAGTGTTTTGTTTAGGTGAGTTGCTGCTTTAATCCAACATAATGATCTGGGAAAGATCATTAAGCCTTTCTTATATATACTTGTGGATATTATGTGCGATGCTCCAGCTTGGAATTTACTGCGGGTATCTGAGATACAGCCATTCTAAAAGATAAATACAGATATTTTTACTAAGATTTTACTTTTGCAGTTGGCCCATAACTAGTTGTCAACAGGTATCAAATCTTCGCATTAGCATGATACGAGGAATGTGCAACACAATCTCGCTAAGAAACTTATAATGATATCAGTTTGCTGACAAAAATGTTATCAAAGTCATTCCATCAAAGGTCATGACCATGCTTATCCACATAATTCACTAAGATAAACAAAACATAAATCAACCTGATGAGGAAAACTTCGGCAATGCCCATTGTTATAGACTTAGATTTCAGGGAAAGAGGAGCAAACGAGTCGATGAAAGTCTGATTATTGGCAAAAGAATTACAGAGTCACCGATTCGCTAGATACAATCTAACTCACGGTGGGTTATGGTTGCTGAAAGCTAAGGTGCCCTCTCCATCGGATCCTCCTAGCCTTTATATGAGAGGCTGGGTCTTAGAGCCAAGTTCAGGCCATTTACAAGTTAGAATTAGAACTCGACAGTATGTCAGTTTGTATGTAAAACTTAATCTCTATGTTTGGTTACTGTGCTTCGGGTGCTTCAAGGACTCCTGGTTTTAACTGGGCTTCGTGGGCCGTATCATAGGTAAGTACCAGGTATACCAATTGTAAGAACCCGATAAGTTGTACCCATGTCACAATCATCTACAAAACACCCGTCAAGATAGAGCTATTTACCGGTTTGTGCCAGCATAAGTTCCACATCCGGAAGAAGCAGCTTGAATTGACAGATATTTGGGCATTGCACATACATTATATCCATACTGTTTCATGACAAAAAATAGAGAGCTGTAATTCTACCTCGCGTCATTATAAAATTTGAAGTTGCTAGCAGACTTGCACTATTATAGATGCTTAACTGCTACTCCCTCCGTTTCAAAATATAAGATGTTTTAACTTTGTAAAAGGAGTGTATATAGATCTTTTTAGTCTGTAGGTTTACTCTAAATTTAGATGAACCTAGACATTAAAAGAGGTCTAGATATATCTCATTCACAAAGCTAAAACATCTTATATTTTAAAACCGAGGGAGTAGATAAGAACCTCCATTAAAATTATATACAGGTGATGCTATATCAGTTCACGTCTCATACAAAAAGTCAGGACTCTCAAGTTTGGAGTAAGTTAAATGATCTTATTGATAGGGCTAGGTTGTCCAGCTCTCTCGAAAAGAGCTATGTTTCTGTCTCCCAATAGTAAGGTAAGTGGTTAAAAAGACACGGCGCATTATATCTACTGCATTTCTGATGTGTCGAGGAAATTCCATTTACAAGAAAATACTAATGTGATTTCACAAAACTTTCCTAAGCTAAAATTACCTTTCTACTTTACAACAATTAGTTAGTTACCGAGATAACAAATACCGCTGCGGGCACTCTTTTGTTTTTTGTAAGTTCATTGGCTTCGATATGTCAGAAATCCATGCCTGCAGCACTGCACTCATCAGCCTCTCTGAAAATGAATTTGCGTCATCTGCAATGATATTCATGGGGTTATACAGTATCCCAGAAAAAATCAACTTAATGTAATAGACTAATAATCCATAAACCCTATAATCTATGCTTCACAAGCTACATAGGCAATCCCATGAATTGACACTAAAAGCCAGATTTAAAAGTAAGTGAAGTCTACTGGCCAAAAAGACACTAGAAACTCTCCACATCCTTAACATACTTAGAAATGTCGTGCTGCTGCTGCTGCTGCCCTCGTCGTCATGGTGGGCATGGTTGTAGCCAAGGCTCTGTTAGCACTAATCTTAATATTTGTATCAACATGTTTAATTTTGTTTGCTTGTACTTAGCTTTGTTTCATGTAGGGCCGATGTCGATTAGCAGATGTACGTGTGAAACGTGCAGTCGTCGTGAAGTTGAGGTGCCGCGTGAAGCGGACGTCCCGTGTGTGAGAAGCACAACGGCAGGCTGCATGATCGTTGAGTAGTCCATGCATGTAGTGGCATATGAATAGGTCAGATAGTTAGCTTGTTAGTGGAGGAGGTTGTGGTCGTGGATGGGAGGCGGCGCCCTCTCCACCTATGATCCGTGGTGGCACGTGGGGTTGGTGGCCTGAGTCGCGATGGCGGTGGTCAATCATGTCCTCCCCTGCATCGGCGACGAAGGCAGCAGCGCCAACGAGTCATCTGGGCGCCAGGGGCTGCGGCGACTTCCTCCGTTGGAGGTAGTCGGCCATGTTGGGACCTGGTGTGGAGGATCTCGGGATCTCACACCGATCTCTGGTGGTGTATTTCTAGACGGCATCGAGTATGGTGGGGACATGACAGCCGGTGAAAACCGAGCCTTGACTATGATCTTAGCAGACGATGGCGGCATCACTCGGCGTCGCTACCTTGAGGCATCGTCTTCGCTGGTGTCATCACTTCAGTCGAGTTGTTCCGGGGGAAACCCCAGATCTGGGTCTCCCGAGTCGGATGATGGCGGCGATTGGCGTCGATTCCCCTCTTGAGGGCATCGTTTTTGCAATAGACGTCGGCTGTAGGTTAGGCCACTCCTACTGCTCTGGGGGAAATCCTAATCTGGTTCTCCAGATCAGGCGATGGCGGCGCTTTGGTGTTGTATTCTCTCTTGGGAGCATTGCGTGTGGAGCAGCGCTGGATGGCAGAGGCTAGTGGTGGAGCGGCTTCATCTTGCACGGAGACTCTAATGGAGATGCCAAGTCATGCCTAACCGCCAGGTGCTACGCTCAGTCATGCCTAGTGCGGTAGGTGTTACGGACAACAGATCTTAGGAGGTATCTAGCTGCGTCGGGTGGCGAGAATCATGGAGCAAAAAGTCAGGAGTGGGATCTTAAGAAGATGGCCCAGCAATTCAACAACTGGAAGAAAAGATTGCACCTTGACTTTGTCGTGAAAGAGAAGACTCCGGATTTCACTGGAGCGTATGAGAAGATAAAAGACTACTGGGCTGATTTTGTGGCGTACAAAACATCGGCGCCAGCTAAGAAAAGGTCTGAAACGAATAAGTAAAATGCTGCTAAAAAGCAGTATCATCATACTATGGGGCAAGGTGGCTACAAGGCTAGCAAGCCTAAGTGGGAGAAACGCGAGTCCGGCCTGTTTGCTAAAGGGATCACCCCAGAGCCATACAATTGGATTGAACGGGTAAGGAATTGGTTTTACGGGCATGGGGGCATGTTGGACTCAGAAGGGAAGTGCATATATAACATAAGATATAAAGAAACTCCCATGCCCATCGAAGACATTAGAAATGCAGTAAAGGTTGTTGAAGATGGGGAGTTCATTTCCGATAGAGAGAATGACGAGCTCGCACTCGCCCTTGGGAACAAGGAACACGAGGGACGAACATGAGGCATAGAAGGCTCCAAACCATGGAACCTTGGGTTTCTCGACATCCGGAAAAATATCCCGATATAAGCCTTCAAAGGAGAAAGGAAAGGGAGGAAATTGAAGTAATGAAGCAGGCATACCGAATGCGCGACATAGAACAACAATTAAAGCAGCATCAGAATCAATTTGACAAACTTAGCCAGCAAGCTACCGACCCATCTCAGCGACACATGGTAGACAAAGCTGCCTTTGATGCTACTGGCCCATCCCCTAATCGAAAAAGCAGTGTGGCTTCCACGGAGCTCCCCGGTGATGATGTTGATGATGCATCGGCGATGGCTCCTCTCCGCTACCCAGTGGATGATATCATGGAGATGACACATTGTGAGCTGCATGTGAAAGTTGTCAACATAACCATGAAGGTGGAGGTCGGCTATGCCTTACCATTAGTTGGACCGGTACTAACTTACCATTATTGTCCGGTTCCACAGGGCTACGCTATTGTCGGGGTGGATGAAGTTATGGACGGATTCGCACAGCTCAAGCTTGACTGCCCTGCAGGTGAAGGGGATGTGACTGAGCTGGGAGAAGCAAAAAACATGACCATTCTATGGCGAAAGGAACACATCATGCTTTCAAACCAGACGCCAAGTCCATCCACTCCTCAGAGCATAACTCTATCTTCGCCGCAACCTCACCCGTCTCTAGCGCATCACCCATCTTTGCCGTCGCCACGACAGGCGCCATCTCCGCCACCGCGTCAGCTATCTCCAGCATGGCCGTCTTCGCCGCCGCGTCAGCCGTCTCCAGCACGATCGTCTTCGCCGCTACGTCAGCCGTCTCAGCCCCTCCCAAAAGTACAAAAGGGTCAGGGCCAAAAGCGAAAGAGTAACCGATCACCAAAGCGTCTATCGGAGCCCCTCCCAAAAGTACCAAAGGTTCCTCCCAAGAGAGCTTACGACTATACTAAAGAGGAGAATGCGGTGATCACAAAGGCCCAAACGCAACATTGGTTTGATAGCCTCAAGCGGCCGAAAGAGCCATAGTTCCCCAGCACTAAAGAAGAAAAAGCTAAAGTCTAAAAATGTTGAAGACCCTTCATCAACCCGAGCTAAGGTTGTCATCAGACTATGACCGCTCTATTGTCAAGTCACATCAGTCAATGGTGCGATCGAAGAGCACTAGTGCAAGCGGGACAGTTCCCTAGCTCGGTTTACATAAAAACAAGGAATGCCCCCCGCTCAAAGTGATTTCTAATACCAGGGTGGAGTCGAGCAAAGGTGCGAACGAGCAGTATGATCCAGAAATTGTTGCACTGTATGGAGAAGCGATCACTTCTCAAGGTATGACTATTACTCAGTACTTAGACCAGTTAGATTTCCCCGTGGCTGAGGAAGCATACAAATACGAGACGGGAAACCTCTCGTTAGACCTGAGGACGTCAAGTATCTACCAACAAAAATGCGAAGATTGCATAATTGGTACATTAAAGCCACAAAGGAAGGAGCAAACTGGATAGTGATCGGAGTTCTAAATGAGCATTACGGGTATGGAGATGCCCAGATACTGATTGAATTTCCTGAACTACATCAGTTTTTCAATCAAGACGCCCTCGACAAATCGATCATCAGTGCCTACTGTCTGTAAGTATTATTTCTCTAATAATTAAGTCTCTAGTTAGCTCACCTCGTTTATATCGCATGTATAATCATACTCACTATATTATGTAGACTAAAGATTCTCGAATGCAGAAGAGGACAAATCTATGACATTGGATTCATTGACCCATATTGGGTTCATAAACTTACTGTGAAATTAAGTCCCAAGGACACAGAAGATAAATTGTAATGGCATTAAGGTTTCAAGAAACCAAAAGAGAAATATTATTACCTTTAAACTTCAAGTGAGTGTTATTGTCTTGTACACATTCTATTTCGCTTACTCGATGTTAAATGTATAATTGATGAGTTATCCATGCGCAAATTCTATTATATTCTGCTAATCATTCAACCTGACAATAGAGTAGTACAAGTCATGGACTCTAAACGTAAACCTCTTGAGGAGTGAGCCCCCATGCAGGATATGCTCCAGCGGTAATTTTAGTCATTATGACACTATATCGGCAACTTTCATTCATTTACTGATATCAAGTAATTAATTACTCATTTCATTCATTTTCTTTACCGGGTAGCGCTTGGAAACGATTCACCAACAAGGCTAAGGGTGCCTGAAAAGAGAATCTTACATTTAAACCACTAAATGTAAGTACTACTAGCTAGATCCGCGCATCTCTTTGATTCTAGTTTCGATACCAGTATCATGCTTAATTATTATTATTTTGATTGAACTTTGTTCTCGTAAAGTATCCGAGGCAGGCAGACGGAAATAACTTATGTGGATACTATGTTTGCGAGTTCATTCGTCAGACGACCTGTGAGAAGGGCAGAAATTTAGAACAACTTTAAGTATGTAAACAATATTAAGAATTTTGTTTTATTACCATCAAGTGCGTTTAGTTTCATTCATATATGTTGACTCCTTTTAAACTAGATCGAACGGTTGCGGGACCATCTTCTACCAAAGGATCGCATACAAGCAATCCAAGAGGAAATTGCGGAATTCTTAGATGCAGAGGTCCTAAATCCAAAAGGAGAATATTATCGGAAGATTATGATAATGTAATAGGGATCATAAAAGACTTTATATTGTATATATGCATGAATGTAATATATTCGATACTTGTTGTGTAATATAATCAGGAGATGTTTTGTAATATAATGGTTTCTTCATTGCTCAGTGCAAAACACAAAATAAATGATGCCCAAAACACAAAAAAGAAACAGATAAAGGGTAAACAAAATAAATGTAAATATACAAAATGAATTCTTTGCCATGGTACAAAAAGTGCCCAAAATGCTACCGCGGCAGAGACCCTTAGATCCCGGTTCGTATTACGAACCGGGACGAATGCCCCTCCCCCTTGCGCAAGCCAGCAGACACGTGGACTGCCCTTTCATCCCGGTTCGAAGACCAACCGGGACTAAAGGGTTGGGGCTTTAGTCCCGATTTCCCCGTCCTGGTTGGGCAACCGGGACTAAAGCCCCTTACAAACCGGGACAAAAGGTCCATTTCTACTAGTGCTAGGTCACAATTCACTAAATGATATTCATTAAATTCCTCCCTATTATCATGGTAGGTCTTCCCCGAGTACATGGAAATGATTTAGTTCTAGAGCCAAAGGTCGCAGTTCTCAAACGAACACTTGAAACCGCTCCGGAGAAGGGACGATACATTTTATGTGATTGACACGTTTGTTCATATTCTACAACCTTCAATTAATTAATGGCTTTGTCTATTTATTAGTTGCATAAACTTTGATTAAATCATGGCGGGCATCCTGATCAATACCTGACTCTTGTCATCCAATTAACCTCACTTTTATATTGTGTACCTCTTAGGAATTGTATTTATATTTTTCTACAGTTACGGCCTTCGGTTCTCTAATTTTGAAAAGAGATGTGCGGTTTTAGCTAAATAATACTGGAAAAACATACAAATGAGAATTTATATAAATAACTAACCAGTCCTGTCATGTGGGCTTCAACCGCTCAAGTATAGCTAAACAAGATGGAGTATTTGGTGGACCAATCATGAATGCACTAGTCGTTGCAACTATATTAGTAGAACTTTAGAAGTTTCCCATGGTTCGGGGTTGTGAACAGTTTGGTATTGGGTTTGGCCTTGATTCTACCACGTGTGTTAGTGAATAAGTTCCGTACACTTAACAAAGTTGGAACTATCCTGCTAACTTAATCGTGAACCCCTTTGCTTTTTCAGAGAAGGTAGCATGTTTTTTCTTGAGGGCTCATTAACTATGTTATCTTGCAATTAGGTTATTGTACTAATCTAGAAATATTCTTAAAGAGTAGTTTGTTGTTATATTTATAGTAAGATGTTTTAATGAGTTAAGAAAGTTAGTTGATGGTATTATGTGTATGGATATAAGTAGACGTGGATACACGAGAGGGAGAGATCATCTAGGACTCTACAAGAATTATTGCTTTGTGCACTTATTATTGGGGAGACTACAAAGCAGAAACAAAAAAGGCAAGTTAATGATATGATTTAGGACGGAGGTAAGCATCGTCCATCTTCCTTCGACTTAATTAATGCCAAGATAGAGATGTGTTAGTAGCAATAAAGGGGAGCATTTGACATGTGTCCTGATGATTCTGGTTATGTTAGTACTATCATATTAACCCTAATCTCCAGCGAATATTTCTAGCTAGGTTAATTAGCAAGATTTACTACACAAAATATAGCCTCGTTGTCGAACGCATAATATGAATTGATCGAACCAGCATATTTGTAGGATCTTTCTTTACTTTGCACATAGGGTTAAAAAATTGCTAATGTGTAAGAATAAAATCAAGAGAGAGGTGGATATGTATAGAACATTTGTATGATCAGTTAGCACATATGTCAGTTTAATCACTATGCAAAGTTTATCTGAGATATACATGCTTACATGCATGTGGCGAAAGTTAAATGTTAATTACTCTTATAACTAACGAGCCATGTCCTTACCCGCAAGCATCAGTCGTTAGCTAGCTTAATCAATCACTTAGTGGAGCTTTACTAGCAACAAATGAATGAATGTGGATTACGTCTGCAAGCTTTGATCACCTAGAGCTAGCTTAGCATGACAGATTATGAGTGTTCCGAGAGGGCCCAACATATCGCCCAATAGAATGGTACTACTCCGTAGATTAAATATCCAAGTAACTAGTAGATTCATGACATGTTAGTGTAGTGCTCCTTTAAGCTTGCTTTTTAATCAAAACATATATTCCCTCCTAACCCACTTTTTGTTAGGGAGTATCCATCTCTCATTAAGTATGTGACCTTAACACATAGTGCATCAACTAATCAGAAAGTGCTTTTTGGCCTCATGGAAAAGGATACGTATGCACATACAAACAGTACTAGGAAATTGGCCCTTGTTGCTCTAGCTTCGTGTGAGCTTATCCACACCAACATAAAGAATGATGGTCCCGAACCAGGTGAGGTAGGTCTGTTTTTTGCACAATGTGCATGATTGGGCGTGCTAAAATGAGTGCAATGTCTTGACTTTACGAACAGCCCGCAATGTATATTTTCTACCGCGTCACGGTTGTGGATCACACACATGTAGTGATATCTGTGTGGTCTAGAATAAGACTGCATGGGTCACACAAATGCCACACCCATGTATTCGGGTTTTTAGGAAGTCCATCATGACCAAAATAATACCGTAGTTACATCGTTCAGAACCGTTTGAGATTAGCTCAACACATGTGTGCTTCTGTATGGATGTCAGCACATCATTACAACATCTTGATAATGTCCAGTGAGCTCTTCTAGAGACGGCTCCCTCTACGCTCGTACACGTATCGACACCATTATATATGTATTGTTAGTATATATATTTTCTTTCTAGAAGATACAGATTAGAATTAACTAGACGGACACGCGAGGTTCGCCTCGCCGCCTGCATGGTGTTGTCGCAGAGTGTGGCTGTTGTGATGCATTTGGTGCCATTGTCGCAAAGCATGGCTGTTGTGATGCATTTGGTGGTGATAACCATTTTAGTTTTGTATGAATTTTTTACTTGTTTGATGGTGCTTCCTGTGGTTATTTGGATAAGTTATGCTGACCAGATCTTGTAGATTTTATGGGTGAAGGATTGAGATTTGATCATCTAATTTTCTTGGGTGAACAACTGTGAGCATTAGAAGAAAGCAAGCATTTGCTGGTCACAGGCACAGGAAGGAAAGTTTGTGTGTGCAAAAGATGTTGAGAGGATGGTTACATGATTCAGTAGACAGATATCCCAACACAGACAACACCGCAGACTTAGCAACAATAATAATCAGTAGGCGCTGGTGCAACTTAGGACACACAACAAATATGGCGTACAGTGTCATCAGACATGAATTTAGTACATAAGGGTTTAGTGTTAGCTAGGGTCTAGGGCTGGGGTTAAGAAAACCAAAGTGATCACTCTGTTAACGGCTAGGACTAACATTTGGACCGGTTCATAGAGCCCATCGCTCGGCTATAAACATGCCCGTTGAACATAATATGACCTGGGCCCATACACAAAGATGTCACAGACAACCCTTAACCGAGACATAACACAACATGACAAATCTAAAAGGGCATGCATAGGTCTTTTAGCTTACAAAAAATATTGTATTGTCTTTTATAGGAACCTACATGTTGATATAGTAGCTAAATAAATATCCTACAATATAGTCCTAGTGGGATGCATTGCAAAACTTGATCTGGTCGTTCGTTTTGACAATGTACCTTCTCTTTTTGGTTCTTATTGCCGCATGTGCTGATGGTCTGGTCTCCTGGATGCCTACTCCTCTAAACCGGCAATTTTATATGGAAAGTAGCACAAAATCAGTACCCACAATTATAGAACGAAGATTCAGTGCAATGGATCCTCAAAAAAGGTCATGCAAATAGGTTATTGAGCATAACTCTCTTTTTTCACCAAAGTACCAAGCAACACTAAGAAGAATTACAAACAAAAAAAATTCACTCATCCGGAGTTTCATACAACTATTTACCAAGGAACAAAAATAAGAGAGAAATAGAGTTCTTGGTTCTTCAATTCCTTTGAGGCAGAAGGTATCTATGAGAAAGGGGAAATCCCAAAAAAATTCACTTGTACGGCTGCACATGGATGATCATGAATGCATTTCGCTGCACAAGGCAAGCAGAAGTTAAATACATGAAAATTAAGATCACTTAATTCACACATATGTTCATGTAAATCAAAATAAAATTCATCTAATAAGCCAAGATGGCTAACACACCAACACTACATGATCTACTTTTCTATAAAAAACATTACGTGATTTACTTGAGCTAACTTCTGAACACATAACTTTCTGATATACCATAGATAATAATCATACAATTAGTGGATATATGTATGTACATAAATCAAAAAATTATTAACCTTAATGGGATACCGATATGTGCAGCAAGATTATACATTTTAGATAGTACACTTTGGTAATTTAGATCCCAGCTCTAAAACATAGATGTTTGTCCTGATAGCTTTTGTCTTAGATCCGTGCAAATAAACTTCAGACTGAGGTGACATATTTGTCCTACAAAATTATTCATATCAACCATACTAAATTCACTATCATTACATACTCGATGGGAAAAAAATATGTAACCACAACATATGTATAACTTCATTGTTGATATTGTACCAGAGGTCTAGACATCAACAACCCTAAAAGATTAGACCATGGTAAGCAACTTGGTGCGGCAACACACCGCATTTGTGGCGTTTATTCATATGTGCATACGCGGAAGACATGGATGTTAGCAAGGATCGCATGACAATACAGCTAAACAATGTTATTTTTAAAATGAACTTTACACAAAACTGAAGATTAGGTAGTGCGCTTATCCTAATACAACAGATCTCAAAGAGTCAATAGAAGCATTTGGCCACAACCATATTATACAAAGTTGGCTAACACAATGTCAGCTTATACATTAGTATATTGCTCTCTAAATCGTACCGACACCATACCATGACCAGCAACATTGATCCAATTCTCAAAGAACACGGTAAACTTACAATTTCGTCAAGAAAAAATTGGCTCGAAACTGAACAAAAATTACAAACAATCCACATTGTACTATTGAGCCTTTCTTAGGAGCAATGCCCAAATGCTATAGACTGTATATAAATTGTCATAACCTTCGGTGCGATGTTTGACATGGACTCGGAAATCATATGCACGTGAATCGAGCTGATATGTGACAGAGAATGATAAGATATGAATCAAGATGGTATGGTAATATTTGGATAGAGAGGGACATGGAGGTGAATCTAGGTGTTCTACAACTAGTTGGTATGTTCCTTTTCCTCTCGGATTTGTGCATCATGGTTATGTAGAGGTTGGGTGTAAACATTACTATTCGTAATAAAGCGCCCATTTCCTAAAAGAAGTTCCATTTCCTCAAGTTACCAGAGTTGAAATCTCCTCCGTTTGTGTTGTCTGAGTGTATCGATTATTTCTTAATTCTTCTTGTTCAACTAAAGAAAGTAAGTGTGGTGTTCTGAATTTTCTTTTTCTATTCGGTTGACATACTGGGTTTTGTTTTCTATGCTCATATGAATAAGCTAGAATTAAAGTAGAAAAGCAAAAATAATAATATGGAGACCATGGGCCATTACTAAGTGAGTTGGTCACAACGATAAGAAACGGTACAAAAATTGATGAGATGTAAGTGATAGTCTGCTTTACAGAGCGACAGAAACTACACAAAAGAATCTACTGAATGTGCCATAACATAGGACCATCTGGTGATAGAAATCACACAACATAGCAGTAATACACAATCTAGACAACAGTTGTACTCCAGATATTATTATTTTACGCCTTATTGCCATGGGATACTCCAATACATGACAACAACATATAGTAGTAGAATGAGCAGGAAGATTGATGTTTTCTGTAAATACCAAATCCTGGAAAACAAGGGAATGAAGAATTACATATAATATGCAAGAAGAATGGGATGAAAATATATATGTGAAATAACACATCTAGAGATAACGATCAACTATGATGCCCCTGGTGGATACCCCTGGTGGATAATTGCCACTGAAAAACACTAATCATCATAACCAAGTCTTTTAGGGCTATTACATGATTTACCAAATCAAACATCTCAGAGAAACCTATCCAACAACCAATAATTTTCGAGAATCATTTAATCTTTGTGCACAATCATGCAAGGAGCTAAACATGAGGGTTTAAGAAAGAGAAGCAGGACAAACTATATCTCTTTCTGGAAAGAAAGAATGCTTTAGTCATTGATCTGATTAGATAAGGAGATAATGGGCTCTCGTATATTTCTAGTAGAGTAGCGTCGTAGGATAACTCAGAATAAATGTCGTGCAACAGTTGGTGAACTGAATATGGACAATGTATTAGCGCCCATATGGCTCAGATTTATTTGTTACTAGACCATGTAGGCGCGCGTTGCAGCGCCCGTCTATTAGGTAAATAAATAAATTTCTATGAAGTTCTACATTTTCTAGAGATATGAAAAAATAATTTGAGAAGTAAACAACATGGTAGGTAATTATTTTTGGGGACTTTAGATCTGTATTTACCTAAAAGGTATTATTTGACTCATATTTAAGCTTTGCCAGGCCAGCCTAATAACAAATCTGAGCCAAAACTTCACTGTGTAAGAAACCAACAGAAGAAAGAGGAATTTTCTGATCACAGGCTACTAAATTGTTACAACATCAATTGTATAGATGGAAGTCTAAATCATTTTTTTGCTTTTGGGCATGTCCATTCGAATGCATTGATGGACCGTATACCAGAATAATAAAGCTATGTAAATATCTAGGTGTTTCCAAATCTTTTGCATATTTGAACAAGCAACCTCTTACCCAGAATATCCAAATACACATCTTGGAAAAATCAGGGAGCACTATCTAAAGATTCCAAATAACGGGGTAAAAATTGGGAGACCATCATCTATAGACTCTCCATAACAGCTGAAAATGCTCCCCATGCATATTCAGTGACATTGGAGTGAGTTTATAGCGTCTATAAGAAACATGGGAAAATATGAACGGTCCAAAGTTCAGAAATCAATATGTTTATGGAACTTCTAAGAATTAGCAAAAAGAGCACTTAATCATAGTTAATTAATTGGAAGAATGTCCATTGACAATCACTTTTGCAAAAAACATCAACTTTAATGCTACACACGAGCACAATTTTTGGGAGAATTTCATGTTACTTCATCAGTAATCTTCCCAATTATGGTATTTCTGATATGTGAATTTTACACATGGAATTTCAAGTCTTATTCATTTGCTCCATCAGATAGTTTCTACAATTCATTTCCTGCTCAATACAATGTTTTATGCAGGCTGAGAATTCAGGGAGAACACCACTAAACCGATATGGCCGAGTGCGGAATGAGATGAAGATCCAAACGGTAGAAAACGTACCCAGAGCGCGATCCGGCAGCCAGAACATACAGGTTGTGAGAGGCCTCCTGTTTGCTCAGTTATAATTTTCCTAAGATGAAATAATTAGCAAGATCATAAATCAGAACAGGAAAATTCGCTAGCTTTGTAGAGCGGTTGTTCTCAATATCAAATGTTCACTCATGTCTATACATTTATCACTTGCAGATATAAGCATAAAAATCTTTCTAAAGCCACATAGCTGTCTTCAGTAGTGTAATGTCTGAATTTGAGTAAATAACAGACCTATTCATGTAGCTAAAAAATGGATAGATACAAAAGGATAAGTTCGTCATATCATTAACATGATAAGGTATTCCTTGAGTATGTTATAGAAATAAAATCACCTGCATTGATCTTTCTTTGCATATGATAACGACAACCATCCAAGCAGAACTGGACAAAAAAAATCCATTAAGCGAACTATAAGAATCCATCTACCTAATCATCTGCTCCCTCATCAGTACGGGTATGGTATTTTCTAGCATCAGCTAGTCGTCCTCAGCATGATCCCTCCCACTCCTGGGGCGTGTATTCCTCCCTCGTCACCTGCTCCGAGCCTTCAGGTACCGAGTTGGTTCTCGGTTGGTACCTTACAGGAAGGTGTTCAGGTACCCCCTGACTGCAGACCATCGAAACATGATCGAGGCAGGACAATTGTTAGCGCGAGACAAAGATCTAGAAGACAATCATCAGCGAGGTGTGAACCCTGAAGTAGGTGCACGCGGAGGTTGTCCTGCTACTCCTCGAGTGGCACGTCCTGCTACGCTTGCGATTTTCCAGGAAGGCTGGTGTCGTTCTCTTCCCCTCCATGGCTCTTCCGAGCATCTTGCGCCAATCACCACGTCCGCCTAACTAGTATCAAATCAGATATGAACCTTCACATAGCAGCTAGTAGCGGCACACCCAGAGAGGTGGAAAGGTGCGGACGTACCTGGCACGCGAAGCAGGGGCTGCTCTTGCGGCGCTAAGGGAGAGGAACTGAGTAGGATGGCATGGATGTGCCACCCAAGGTTCACCCTGAGTCGCTGGAGGTATTCCATCTTGTAGGGAATGTAAGCCCGTATCCTTGGACAGAAGTGCAGCTATATACATCGTCGGTTCTGGTTGCGCCACCTCAGTGGATCCACCGCTCGAGGTCTAGATCGAGGTATGTGGAAGGGCGCGACTGGTCTAGATCAAGGTCTAGGGTCTGGAGCCACTTCTGGAGGTCCTGGTCGACGGCGACGGTGGTGCCGCTAGCGCAAGGGCGACGACGCAGTATTAGCACAGGAAAGGTCGGGATGGGAGGAGGCACCTCCTCGTACTTCATCGGCCGATGCTTTTTCTTAGCCGAGCAAAATGATTTTCCAATGTCGTTTTTACCAGCTTGGGCTTTAGTGGGTATTTTCTGGCCCAATTCACCACAGCAGGCTCATTTGACCACCAGAGGAGCATCCCCTAGGGATATTTGGCCCAATGCGAAATGAGGTAGAGATCCAACGGCAGAAGACGTACCAGAGCGCGATCCAACGGTCAATAACACATAGGTCGTGAGATGCCTCCCTTTTGTCCCGGTTATAATATCCCTAATATTCAAAGAATTATTGTGCTACAAAAGCAAAGGGAAGCACAATAATCGTAGAAAGAGATAACTGAAAATAAAACCTTGAAATGCATCTATGTACAACCCTTGAGGCTCCCATATTATCTGGAGGGGGACATATTTGTTTTCACCTAAAAGGTTATCAATGTTTCATGTAAAAACAATTACTATAGAATGGTTATTTGTATCGCCTAAAATTATGGAAAACTCTTAAGATGTAATTTTGGAAGACAGTAAGTACCAATCTGAAAGCTTCAGACATGCTTGGTTTCACTAAAATCCATGTGATTATGCCTACCAAAATTCCACATGTTATAGCTAAGGGCAACCATCTGGTTTCATCTAGGACACAGAAATTCGTTTTATGCAACCAATATATGCCATCTACATAATATATTATATATACTACAATATACCTCTTGCTTCTATTTGTGTAGATTCCGAAGTTTTATCCCAAATCAGATAGCAGCGTCATGTTCCAAACAGTGATGTTGTCAGTCTATTAAGGATAAAAGGGACTCACAAGTATAGTCTGCGAAGATCTCAAAATTTAATACACAGCATTATAAGTCAGAGGTACAGATTACAAAATCTGGTGTCCTAAAGACCAGATCCACGTATACAAAATAAGTATTCCAAGTATCTTTAAGCCCTACTTGATATATCTCAACACAGAGATGCTACTTCCAAGAGTTAAGGTTAAGCTTGTATAATTTAACTTCTTATTTTCATAGGCCCTTTATTTTAAGGAAATTAAGTTGGTAAAGAGTTTGTCGATCTAGAGTTCAAGTAACCAAATAAATTGTGGAGTACAAAACTACTATGGCAAAGTAGAGGTACATGGACATACTGGCAATCATAGATTATGTTTCACATATATGATAAACAATTATAGTGCGGGATGGGAGTCGCCTCTTGGAGATCCACATAGTATCTAATGTTGGGTGGATAATACATTGGTGACCTAAGAAGCAAGAGCATGCCTTATCATGTATATCATCAAGCAACAAATATATTGCTCCATGAGAATTCAGATCCAAAGAGACGACCAATAAATACAAATCAATTGATATAGCCTGTTTGATACGCAATACTACCTTCTTCAATAAAAGAATAGGTAAAATGTAAGTAAAACCAAAGAATAGTTTACTGCACCAAATCTTTAATGTTGTTTAGACATCACGAATCTTTAAGTTTGTTACTCCTAACACAAAAAAATGTGAGAGTCCTTACTGAAATATAAAAATATTTACCACTCCTTGTTTTCATATTTCCACCCAAATAACAGACAAAACTATAATTAAACTACAATCTAGATTTCAGATCCTGAACTATAGAACGCCAAAATCGAGTTAAGTCTTGAAAAAATAATCTGAAATATAAAACTATTTATCACTCCTTGCTTTCATGTTCCCACCCAAACAACAGTGAGAAAACTACAATTAAACTACAATGTAGATGTCTGATCTCACAGCTCCCATGACATGTACACAGTGCCTAACTATATATGGGCCGCGGTGTAAACACTTTGCTGTCGGGGAAGCGCTAGCTCAGCGGATCACGTTGTGTCGTGCCAAAAAATCCGCCGCCGTTCGTGAATCCCCGACGCAGTTATCCATGACGGCTTTTTTTGCCATGCTAGCGCGGGCGCGGAGATTAAGGTTGTGCTTCGGCGTCTATAAGTGCCAGCGCCCGAGCTCCATGTTGTAGTGTCCAACGAGAGGAGCGGCATCTGGGAATGTCGGCATTAGCCGAGGTCAGTGTAGTGCTTTAGCGCGGAGTTCACCATACCCGAAGTCGTCGAAGTCTGTCCGCCAGGTCGCAGATGCCATGCCCGCCTTGCACCTCGCAGCCCACCATCGAACCTCCTACCACAATGAGCCTCAGCCACGCCCTCCATCCCGAGGCCGCAACCCTGACATCCTCATGTCATCGACCATGATAGCCTACCCTACCACCCACACCAAGGCAGGGAACCGCCACCCATGTTCTCACCCCATCCGCACCTCCGCTGAGCCCAAGGGCCCTGCCGCGCTCATCCCCGCACGCGCACGCCCCTAGACGGCCACCGTCGGCGCTGGGAATCGCTGGTGAATCGACGGATCTAGGAAGGCCCAGATTTGGGCGTCAAGCCCCCCGAACTGCCGTCCCCAGCACAGCTGGCCGCCGTCCGACCTCCTCCATCGCATGAATCACCTCCGACTCCTGGGGCCTCCGCCCCGGCGTCCACACGCTGGCAAGCCGGCCGACGACGTCCCAGCTGCGCCAGCCATCCGACAGCGCAACCAAATGACAGTAGAAACCCGCCGCCGGTGTGGGAAGGTCCAGCGGCAGCATGGGGGATGCCGATGGGGAGGGATTTGGGGGTGAGGGGTTTGGAGGTTGCGACGTGGAGCCCCCGGTGTCGCCTGGCTGCGACACGGGGGGGAGGGGGAGCTTTTTTCCCCTCTCAATATGGTCCACCAGTCCCATACACTTCTATTGTGTAGTTACATGTGTATCTAGACAAATATGTGACAATTAATTTAGTATTGGGTTCTAACAAAATTGTTGTAGAGAGTTGAAGGTTTAATACTGTATAACCTTTTTGTTGAACAAGTATCAAAATACAAGACATCTGTATTAAAAGTAGAAACCTAGGCATAAGTAGGGCCAAACATAATACAAAACCAGACAAAATAGCTATGCATAAGAGCAAGGTTAATAGTACAGTCCACTGCCGGTTCTACACCTATATCACGTCATCTATAGCTAACACAGAAGCCTATCCATACAATAGACTAGCTATTAGGTTGACTACTAGATGGACTTTAATTAAGATTTATTTATTTAAAGCACACATGCTATTGGGTCTAGGCTGCATGCAAAGACTTTTTCTCTCAACCGCTGTGCTAGAGCCGGCTACACATTAAGCACTCGCTTCCCTCTCTCTCCTGTTTCTCTCTTTTCCACCTAGACTTTCGAATGATATGGCATTTCTGCTGACTAGGCTTATTGTACTTGTTCTAAAAGCTAGAAAGAACAAGGCCACACAAAAGAGCTCGAGCATCAATCATCATCTGATTTCTTGTCCCATTAATTAGTACTATACGTACGTAGCCAAAACGTCAAGTATCGATCCCCTGATGGAGTATATATGATTAATTTATAGGCTTTACCAATGCGTCTGCGGCACGTCGATCAATTTCTCGAGCGTGGCACCTCCTCTCCTTTACTTTGCCATGCCATGGTGCATGATCGATCGATCGATCAATTCGACCCCTTTTTTTGTCTCGGGAAAATGATCGATTCCACTCATGCGAGATCCAATTGGCGGCATCTTCTCGATCGGTTTTGTTTTCGATTCGTTTCAAGTGGTGGGAGGAGCTCACGATTCGTTTCATGTGTGTGCACGCTGGCTGGCTCGATCACATGTTACCGGGGCTAATTGGGTGGTTATGTGTCGCAGCTGTGCGGGGCGCCGTACGTGTCGCCCTCGGTTCGGGTTGGCGTTGAGATCATTGGGGGGCTTTGACTTTCCCGCGCAAAAAATGTCGTCTTGACTTGACACCATGACATGTGATCAGCTTCAATCGAGCCAGCAAAGGTCAAGTCCGTTTTGGGCTGTGAGCTTGGTCACGTTTGGTCCTAATTATAATAACGGTTTTGCTAATTCTCAGACGTCTGAAAATTAGTTAAGTCTCAGTCACCTAACATACCATCGGATCATTTGCTTTAGGATTTATGCAAATAAAGGTGTCTTCGTTGTTGTCTTGGCTGTGTCCGGGCGTTGTTTTGATTTTGTCTGGGCTGTGTCCCCGCGCGCGCGCTATGCCTGTGTATGCGGGCTGGCTTTTGAGTTTTGTGTGGGCTCACTGATTCCATGCTTTGTTTTTGACGTGACCGGTTCCATGCTTTTGGAAGCGGACAAACTATCACCAAAGGTCACACTCCACTGTTTTTACACTCCTCCCAGCGGTAAAAAATTAACCCCGGCAACCTGCCACACCGTGGTGATCCGGCGATACTGACTACACGTCGCTGCGTGGGTCGGCCTGCAGGCAAAAAAGGCACATGCATATTATGTGTATATGCCCCATTACAGTTCAGGAAAAAAATAATTACTCGGATCATTTGTAACATGTGGTGGACACGGTTGTGTGTTTTTTTCCTGTATTTTTGTTTCTTTTTCTGGCTTTTTTTTCAGGCAGCTAGTTGTAATTTTCTTTCAGGTGAAATTGAGATTAGCTTAAGAGTTTGTGTCGGTGATTCATTTTTCTTTCAATCGATTTGTAATTTTCAGTTTTTTCTTTACTGGTTGTTCCTCTCCAGATTTTACAGTTGTAACTTTTTATTGCTAGGACGACATAAGACGGCAAATTTTTCACTAGGCCGATCATAGTGCATATTAACTTAGATTAGTAACATGTATTCCCTTCGCTTTTATAATATAATATGTTTTTAGCTTTGTCAAAGTAATGTATGTAGAACTCTTTTTAATGTATAGATTTAAAGTGAACCTACACACTAAAAGTGGTCTAGATACACTCTTTTTTAGAAGCAAATTGCAACTTCATTATAACCGAGCCCTTTTATAAACTTGTTGGGCTAGTTTCCTTGTCGAGCCAGCTATAACTTGGTTGCTACTTTTTAAACCAGATGCAACATAGTTGAAAGTGAGTTGCTATTTGCTTGTAACTGGGCCCCGTCGATAGGTCAATTGCAACTTGCTTGTAATTGGGGCTCCATCGAGGGGCCAATTGCAACTTGCTTGTAACTACGCCCGTCGAGGGTCAGTGCAACTTTCTTATAACTGAGCCCCCGTCGTTGGGGCCAGTTGCAACTTACTTGTAACTAAACCTCGTCGAAGGAATTTTTTTGTAACTTGCTTACCTATCGAGGGCCGCAACTGGGCACCCGTCGAGGGCATGTTGCAACTTGATGCAACTGGGGGCCGTTGAGGGCTAGTTACAACTTGTAACTAAGCCTCGTCGAAGGCTATATTTTTCCAAATTGCTTATCTGTAGAAGGCCAGTTGCAACTTGCTTAAAACTGAGGCCTCGTCGAGGGGCCATTTTGCAACTTGATTGCAACTGGGTCCCCTTTGAGGGGTCATTTTGCAACTTGATTGCAACTGGGCCCCTGTCGAGGGGCCAATTGCAACTTGCTTGTAACTGAGTCCTAGTCGAGGGCCAGATGCAACTTGCTTACAACTAGGGCCCAGTTCCAACTTGATTGCAACTAAACTCCCGTCGAGGGGCCAGTTACAACTTGATTGCAACTAGGGTCCCCAATGAGGGGCCAGTTGCAACTTACTTGTAACTGAACCCCGTCGAAGGGTCTTTTTGCAAACCTGTCGAGGACCAGTTGCAACTTGATTGCAACTAGGGTCCCCATCGTGGGGCCAGTTGTAACTTGCTTGTAATTGAGCCCCCGTCAAGGGCCAGTTGCAAGTCAAGGAGCCAGTTGCAACTTGCTCGTAATTGAGCCCCCGTCGAAGGCCATATTTTCCAACCTGCTACTCAGAGAAGGCCGCCAGCAATCGGCTTGTAATCGTGTTCTTTGAGGGGCCAGTTGCAACTTGATTGCAACTAGGGGTCCTATCAAGGGGTCAGTTGCAACTTACTTGTAACTGAACCCCGTCAAAAGACATTCTTTGCAACTTGCTTGTAACTGCGCCCCCACGAGGGGCTAGTTGCAACTTGCTTGTAACTGAGCCACCGTCGAGGGGCCAGTTGCAACTTGTAACTGAGCCCCCGTAGAAGACCATATTTTTTCAACTTGCTTACCTTGTAGAAGGCAGTTGCAACTTGCTTGAAATTGAGGCCCCGTCGAGGGCCAGTTGCAACTTGATTGCAACTGGGCACCCTTAGGGCATGTACAATGCTGGAGAAGGCATGCCTTCCCTTAGCCCTCCACATCATCTAGAGAAGACACTATATACAAGTTGTACAATGCATTCTCTCTTATTGTCATCTCTAGTAATTAATGAGAACTAACTATTTTTAGTAAGAAATTGTTTTCTAAGAGAAGACATATGGTACAGTGGAGAAAATAGTCTTCTCTTATTTCTAAGAGATCATCCCTTAGCTAAGGGAAGACAATCTTCTCTTTCTTATTTCTCTCATCTCCAACTAAGCAAAACTCTAATGTGGTAACCATAAGAGAAGGCTGACATCACCGTATTGTACGTGCCCTTAGGCCCCGTTCAGATAGCCGATTTTCGAGCCCAAACAGATGGAAATAACCAACTGAAAAGTTACTCATCCAGATAAGAGAATCTGCATTTGGAAGGATAGTTTTTGGCCTGTTCTAATCCAACTTATCCCCAATTCCACATGTAAATAAAACACCTCTGATGGTCCTAGATCTAATTCGACAGATATCGGGGCTAAGCCGCAGATAGAGCGAGTAAGACGCATGCGATGGAGGGGCCCAACTCTGCGCCGCCTCGTACGGAAGAGGCATTAGCCGCCATATATGGAAGATGACTCCCGCGACCTACCGTAGGCCACCTCTACTTTTTCCGTCTTCCCCAACATCGTCGTGTGCTTGTCTTCCCCGTCTCCGTTCCCCGTTGTAGAAACCACCCCTCCGCATATCTCTGCCACAACCCACAACCGACATCTCTCCCATTCTCTTCTTCATCGTCAATGATTCCCCGCCATGGTTGTTGGCCCCATCCCGGATTTCCTCACGTTTTGTACCGCATGTTTCTTGCCCGCTTCAATCCATGATAGTTTCTCTGACCAACATGATTCATGTATTTGCTGCAGGTTGTCTTTCATTTTATAGCTCTTCCAACCACCATATTTTTTGCCAGAAGAAATTCGAGGAAATGACTGGTTTATAGCGTGCTTAGTAAAATATGTTGGCTGCCTACTTCCACGTGATATAGTTAACTACACTTAAGGGTGTGCAAAAACTGAAACCGGTCAAACCAGCCAAACCGGCCACTTACACCCTAGTTTATGTTCCTTTACAAATGAAATCCAAACTTTGAAGCTAGTACAAAATTTTGAACTAGCCCAAACCAGCCAAACCACTCAAACCGGGTTTGCACAGGCCTAACTACACTGTCAAACGAGACCCTAGGGTTTAGGGAGCTAGGAAGAATACGGATGCAAGCTACTAGTACTATGAATTCAATTTTCGATGTGGATAGATGGAGGTGCCGGCAATCAATCGGTACGTGTGTATGCGATCGAATCCGACCACAACAATCATGTGGTGCATCCATCTCCGGGCCGGAGGCACAGTTTCAAATGCAATAATGCTGTACGTACGGAATTTTCTTACAGACTGAATTTTACGGGATTATGTGGAGCCACCCGGTTGGTGCTCCTTTTTTTCTTCCTGAAACTGCACGCCACGTTGTCAAACTGATTTGCGGGATTGTCAGTCCGTAAGATTTTTTTTGTAGAAGGTGTCCGTAGATGTAGCATTGCTCTTTCAAATGAGACGGCGTGTCCGGTAAAGTTGATCACACGCTGGTCCCAGCCGGATGATGGCCAATAAGGTGCTGCCAAAAAAACATTTTTTTGTTTTTTTCATCTAGAACAAAATTGTGGTCTTTTATTAATGTGTCCCAGCGATCCACAAAAGAATCCACAATGATGAGCTGCCTACTCGAAGTTGGTCCTTTCTTGCCTAAGCATATGGGATCGATGATCGTGTTGTCTAGAAGTATATACACCTGTTGCACTACGACCATAGATACGTACCTATATATGTGTCCATACTATTAATCTATTATATACATAATTCATTGGTGATCCTCAGTTCTATCTTGGCCCACATTATGAGTTATTGTTTTCATGCGCAAGTATATTTCTTGACGAAAACAGCACATAGTATATTTCTGAATAATAATCAGATTTATTTTGCATGAAGAAAACAACAAGATTTTATTATTATCTCATTAACATAGATCTTTGCCAAGACGAAAAATAGTCATAATCATGAATTAGTAGAAAGGCTTGTGCAATAAAACATGCACGCCTATATCGAAAGGACAATATATGCATCTAGCTTCAATATGAAGTGTAGAGTTATTTCCACTACAAATTAAAGATGATGTATTATGGAGAAATGCGAACCAGAATGATGTTAGATCCATACATATTACCCAAATAATAAAAAATTGATGGGAATATAAATCTGTAAGTTAAAAGTTTTGTGAAAAATGGTGTGTATAGATAGAATGGGAGGACTATGAAGATCCCAAAATCTGGAAGTTGAATTTATTACCTTATGTATTTAATGTAATATTTTTTTATGCATTGTGAGTAACTTATAGTCGTGAACTATTGTGAGTAGTGTCTCCAGGTTTTTCTTTGTTTTGTATTTAATTTTTAAATTTCTTAAAACTATAGACTTTATCTTTTTTGTGTGTGATAATTTGTATAATGAATATTAATGTGGAATAATAGATTAGATTTTGTGTTGACATCATAAAAAAATAAAATTTGTATGATCATTTATAATATCTTTAAATTTTTGATTCCATGATAAGATATAAACATTACTATTGTGCGCTAATGCGATGTGAGCGCAATTAAAAGGTCAACCACCATTTAGAATTCATTAAGTTCGCCGTTTGGGTTAAAATGTCCCAAATTTCAGATTCTAGTGACATTTCAGATTAGAGCTGCCCAACAGGATATATAAAAAAAGAAATGCCTTCATGAAAAAAGTATCTTATTTAACTCTATTTTGGTGACTATTGACCTAATTTCTCTTTTTTCTATTTCTCCGTGTTTCCATATGTATAATGTGAATTTTAAATTTTATGATATAGTAATGTTCCGTGAAATAAAAATTATAAAAAAACGTGATGACATTTTGTTTATGCTCGAGTGACTCTAGAGGATGGTAGCACTAGATTTGGTCATGTCTCCGCCAAAAGTCTGTTTGGCTACCGAGCTCGAGTGCCCCCTTTAGATATGTCTCACAACATACCGAGGGAGAAGTAGAGCTCGGCGGACAGATATCCCTACTCCAGTCTCTGCCTCTTCGGTGCTGTAAGATGTTAGGTCCAGTACTGGTTAGGTCTACGCTGCATGCACACAGCGCGGAAGTACGTTTTCTTTTTCCAAACTGGAAATCAGAACCAGTGCACCAAGCTGCCATGGCGATCCTGTGCAAGCTGACGGCCGCAAGGCTGCGAGGGGCCCACTGCTCAGAGCCCGTTGCCAGAAGGAAGCTGTCACGTGACTCGGGTCTGCGCTCGGATGATAAAGCTCAGCTCAGGCCGTTGGGCGATTCTCGCGAAAAAGAAGAAGAAGGCCGTTGTGTGGGGAAAAAAATCCTACGAGACCCGGTCTATATTCCTTAAGAATAGACCCATCCCTATATAGTGGCTAGAAAAAAGACTAATTAACAGATAAAAAAAGACTAAAAAATTAAAAAGACGGACACGTGTTAGGTATAAGACAGGGTCTATAAATAGATCCGGTCTTATAGGATTTATTTCCGTTGTGTGGGGAAACCGCGGCGAACCAGGCCGCCGAAAGTGGAAGCGGTTGGATCGCTTAGGGAAACAGGTGCCGGTCGTCACGTAGCAGCGGCAGGGGAACAGAATAACGGCGGTGAGATCACACTCGGAACTCCATTGTCACCTAACTTTGTTTTGCCTCCGGTCCGTCCAATCATGCATGCATGGTACCACAATGTACATTCTTTTTATAAGAGCTAAATCAATCAAGAGTTACTTGTCTGACAAAACCAATACCTCCGAAAATAAGTGACTTGGATTTATCTAGATTCGAATCTATCTATATGCTAAAACATGTATAGATACATGCGAATCTAGACAAATCCAAGCACTTATTTCCGAACAAAAGGAGTACAATTATTGTGCAATAGGAATACAGAGTTTACGGTAATTGAAGACTGAGTGAGACCATCACTCGCGGTCACCACTCACCTCGTAGGGATGTAATTGATGATGTGGCGAGCTAGAACCCGCTATCAGCCTCTAGATGTTTTCTTCCCACACGGCTCACTTGAGTATGTCGCGAGCTGTGACTACGAGTGATGCTTTGACGCGTGTTCAGTGACCATAAATTTGTATTCTCATTAATCAATGATTACATTGATTTCGCCCAACAAGTTCAATGACTCTTGATAGATTTAACTCTTTTCAAAACTTAACTAAAATAGAGTTACATTTCATCTCATTCCTGAAACCATGTTTTTTTAAGTTCTAAAAAATACTAAGAACCACACACCCAATAGGTATTATGAAGAAGATAAATCCTTTGTAAATTCCATAAAACATTATTATCATCGTATGCTATAGTTGCATGACTTGTTATGTCCATTTTTTCTTTTTGTGAACTTCACGTGGGTTTTAAAAAATTTATGCGGAAACTTGCAAGGACAACTTCCCGTCAAATAATTATATAATTATTATGTATTTTACTTAAGTTTCAGAAACCACATGCCGATTATTCCCGGCGTTTGCACAAGGCCTCGCCAGACAGAATTCTCCCAAGGTGCTCGCTAAACCATTCCCCCAAAAAAAGATTGCTCTGAGAAAAAATAAGGTATCAGTGCCAATTAGCATATTTTGCCCACAAAATCCATTATGCAAAAAGGAATAGATATAAAAGGGAAAAAGGAAAAGGAAAAGCGTGGCGCCAACGCAGCCTGCATGTCGGTTGACGAGCGAGATGCCATGGGATGGGAAATCATCATTGTCTAAACAACAGTACGCCGACTGCAGCAGAGGGAAACTCCCGGTCGTCGTGCAGCAGTAAAAGGCCAACATGGCGAATCCTACTACATGAACCTCGGCACGCCAGCGGCACCCGTCTATCCTCCATCCAATTCAAGAACATCATTCCCGTCAGCCGAGAGCTGAATCCACGTCCCATCTCTGTTCAGAATAAGTAATTAGTACTGCCCCGCGCAACTGAATGTGTACGACTAACATTTGGTGGCTGTACAACAATTTCTGGATGACAACATCTTGATTCTCGAGGACACGGCCGCACATACTCCGCCGCTGCGACGACGGCGACTTGACGATCGGCCGGTCGCCATTTGGGTCTGGGAAAGCGGTTGACATGTGGGCTGCAGATTGATTCTGTGCTGCCAGGGTGCAGGAACCGAAATGATACCTCCCCACGGTGCTCAGGTGTTGTGGCACTGTAGCAGATGCAAAGTGAAAGTGCAGATGCACTCACTACTGCCTGTTGTTGTTCATGATGAGTGAGCAGCACCTGATGCTTCAGAGGATGCCTCAAGAAAGATCAGTCCAGGTTTCTGAACAAGCGCAGGTTTCAGCTATACTTGTTTTCCTGGGGTAATAAAATAAAGCAGCATTATCCGGAATAAGGAGGAGTTGAGATGCATGGATGGATGTTCCTGAGTGGCAGCAGCAGCACATGTTGCAGAAGGGCTGCTTATCAGGCAGAGCACAAGAGGGCCAGATCCATGCCACTAACCCATATGCCATCCATCGCCAACTTGTGCCCCCCTTTTGATACCTGAAGATGATTGCACCACCAGTCCACAACGCACCCAGCCAGAAGCTCAGCTCGCCGGCCGGTAGAAAAATGGCTGCCGATCTGCACCTCCTTTCCCATGACCAGTCGCCGTCGAGATGACGAACCGTGGTCGAGGGAACAATGCGCGACGGAGACAGCACCGTCGCCCACAAGCCTGTTCTCCGCGGTGCATCAACCCTACAAACTCAACGCAGCCGCCCTTGTGCTCAACTGCTGAAGCAAAACCTTTCTCCTAACCTGACGAAAGGAGAGCTGAGCTTTATTATCCATGCCAATTGCCAGGTCCCTCTCAGCGAGAGCCCCTTTAATTTCGCTGCTGCTAGTGACACCAGCACTCGCAGCAGCCAGGAATAAACAACCAACCCTGTGATCAGCACCATATCTTTATTACGCAGCGGCTCCGGGATCATCCTCCTCTCTGCGAGCAAGAAAAAAACGATGCTGTAGTTAACAAACAAATGATGCTTCGTGAAGAGAGAAGTAGAACAAGATTTGATGCAATGCAAATCCGTTGGCACCAGCGCTGGGAAGGGGAATATATAAGTAAGTAACACTACTGGGCTTAGTGCAGGTCCCCTTCAGGGAAAGCAGAGTGTTTTGTTTAGGTGAGTTGCTGCTTTAATCCAACATAATGATCTGGGGAAAGATCGTTAAGCCTTTCTTATATATATCCTTGTGGGCCATCCGTTGCCCGATACTTATGAATTGTTATTACTGTTGGATGCTCCAGCTCGGAATTTACTGTGGGCATCTCAGATACAGGAATCTCTGGATGTTTCTTGTTAATGACAAATCTCTAAAAGATAATGCAGTTATTATTACTACTAAGATTTTACTTTTGCAGCTGGGCCCATGAGTAGTTGTCAACTGGTATCAAACCTTCGCATATAGCATGATGCGAAGAATGTGCAACACAGTATCGCTGAGAAGCTTACAATGATACCAGTTTGCTGACAAAAAATGATATCAAAGTCATTGCATAAAAGGTCATGAACGCTTATCCACACAGTTCACTAAGATAAACAGAGCATAAATAAGTCATCTATAAAAAACGTCAAAATAGGTCTATTTACCAGTTTGTGGCGGCATAAGTTCCACATCGGAAAGAATCAGCTTTAATTTACAGATATTTGGGCATTGCACATACATTATACCCATACACGTTTTACGACAGAAAAAAAGACAGTTCTAATTCTAACTCACGTCATCATACAAAATTGAAGTTGCTTGCAGACTTGCAATGTAGAATAGATGCTTAATTTCTAAAGATAAGGACCTTTGTTAAAATTATATACAGGTGATGCAATATCAGTTCACGTCTCATACAAAAAGTGAGGACTCTCAGTTTGGAGTAAGTTAAATGATCTTACTGATAGGGCTAGGCTGTCCTGCTATCAGGAAAACAGCTATGTTTCTGTCTCCCAATAGTAAGGTAAGTGGTTAAAAAGACACGGCGCATTATATCTATTGCATTTCTGATGCGTCGAGGGAATACCATTTACAAGAAAGGACTGATGTGATTTCGCAGAACTTTCCTAAGCTAAAGTTACCTTTCTACTTTACAACAATTGGTTGGTTACTGAGATAACAAATACCGCTGCAAGCACTCTTTTGTTTTTTGTAAGTTCATTGGTTTTGATATGTAAGAATCCATGCCCGCAGCAATGCACTCATCAGCGCTCTCTGAAAATGAATTTGCTGTCATCTGCAATGATATTCATGGGGTTATACAGTATCCCAGAAAAAAACGACTTAATGTAATAGACTAATAGTCCATAAACCCTATAATCTATGCTTCACAAGCCACAACGTAATCCCATTAATTGTCATTAAAAGCCAGAATAAAAAGTAAGTGAAGTCTCCTAGCCAGACAGACACTGAAAATTCTCCACATCCTTAACATACTTAGAAATGTCAGAGCAGACCGAAAATATATACTTCCACTGTTCGTCTGTGAAGTAGGTTTAAATGTTGCTCCTGCATAGTGTTCTTCCAACGTCTACGTAAAATTATGATAGGTTCAAAGGACCTCCAACATTCCCTCTAAAATGCTAGAATTTCCCACATTAATTGGAGGGAAAAGAAAATCATGTGCACCACTTATTTTGGTGGGCAAACGTCATAACGGTACATATATAAATTTGATCACTTATTAACACATTTTCAATAGCACAGGATCAACTGTCCTGGATTCCAAAAACGTGCTCTCTTTTTGAAAATATTAGGCACACGGGCATTTTTCACTCAACATGAGCATTTGAAATTTTATTTTCATCAAATGTGCGATCAAGCAAACAGAAATTGCATGAAGTAACATGGGAACAAAGCTGAGGAAGAGATAGTATTTATCATGAATTTGTGTTCGTGTAAGAGAAAGCTTACCGCAATTATAGGGACTCTCTTCCCTTTCTTTTCTTGTGCACAATCAGATGAAATAGCTGAGTTAGCAATCATCTGATTGTCTTCAGGCTTTACAGAAGAGTCCCAACAGCCAGTATTTTCGAAGGAACGGATCAATCTAGTGGCTTGTAGGCCATCCATTTCTGGCATGTGAACATCCTGTCAATAAGATACCATTACAATATGAGGCACTGTCATAATTCAAATTGTATTTATCAAATATAAAGGTAACCGGTTGCGACAAAAAGAAAATTCAATTTTACTGGTTCGTGGTGACTGGAGCGATAAAATAATGAGGCTTGGAACGTATTGAAGAGCTCAAGCTATGAGCCAAACCAATCGATGACTGGCAAAAGAAAATTCTGTTTTTTTGTGCTTGAAAGGCTCTGTTCATGTAAAGGCATACAGCTGTTGGCCAGAAATTTTGACATAAACTTAGCATCCTCAGGGGATTGCTTTTGCATCTTTGAAGATTTTCAGGTGAGGCAATTGAGAATGAAGGAAATGGATGAACTTATGAAGTGAACATGAGGAACCAAAATTAATCCTAGGCATACAACTTTAGACAATTGAGGATATGATTTGTCGTACCATCAGTATAAGATCATATTGACACTTCTGTACTGCACGGATTGCTTCAACTCCGTTATTTACTATGTCTATTCCATAGCCCAGTGGCGCCAGCATTGATTTTGCCACCATTATATTGACTTTGTTATCTTCAACAAGGAGGATTTTTGCCTTACTGCTACTTGGAGAACACTTGGATTTCTTGTTAAGTGATTTTTCTTCAAGAGCATTGCATGCTTTCCTCCCCTCATGAATGTCAGCCTCTGAAACTGATACTGTGTCGCCTCGTGAACTGGAAATCCGTTCAGCTTGACTATTCAGATCAAAGACCATTGAACCATCATCTTGTTCTTCATCTATGCTCCTAACACTTGGACCATTTGATTGGCTAGCAGAAGGTGCACACTTTCCAGAATTCTCTTTCAATGATGCAAAACCATTTGAGAGCAGCTTATGATCCTCTAATACATCAGTAGGATCATAGCACATAATCTTGCTGCCAAACAACTTGGTGTTGTTCATTAGTGGAACTCCAGAGGACAGAAGGGAAGGTCGTACTTTTGGCTTGAAAACGAAAGAACCCTCTATGTCACTGATAGTGAAATCATTACGAGAACTGGACGCATCATCAGGATCATCACTGAGCTCCTCTTTTACAGGAATTTTGCAAGGTATCATGAATGTAAATGTTGATCCTTCATCCTCGTTGCTAACCACAGTTAGAGTACCACCCATCAACTCCACCTAAATTTGTACGAAAAATCGATAGAATAGTTACACAATTTTACAAATTACTGTGGATCTACTTTAGTTAGAGCTACCGTTAAAATAATTATTGTTGTGTTTCCAGGTATTAGTATTTACACATGCATAACTAATATCTTAATTATGTTTTTAGATGAATCGGTAACTGGGAATGGAAAAAAAACGTACCAATTGCTTGCAAATCGCAAGGCCAAGTCCTGTCCCGCCATACTTTCTAGCATGATCAGTACTGGCTTGCATATATCTCTTGAACAGAAAAGGCAAGGACTTCTCTGCAGGTGGACATAAGTTGAAAGAATCAGGGGAATAGGAGATAGAACATATTCCAGAAATTACAGGCTTCCCTATCAAGTCAGATATGCAGAAGATGATCAGCATGTAGTATAATGAATGAATATCGAGAAAAAACCTGGTATTCCGATCCCAGTATCATATACATCGCAGCGAAGCCAGACAACTTCTCCCCCATTATACTCCCTAAAAGTTCCATTTGATGAAATGCCATTTTGACAAGCATCTTCACGATTGGAGCAACACGAAGTATTTGTATCACAGTTTCTTGGAGAGGCAGCAGAATTTTCTGTGGCAGTAGTATTCGGGCATGCTGGGTGGGCTCTCATAGGAGGTTGTCCGTTTTCTATTTCACATCCTGCTTGCTGCTTATCTACAAGATGAAGTTTTATCCCAACCTTCCCATCATGTGTAAACTTCACTGCATTGCTGCAATGGTTCCAAATACAAAACATCATCAGGCACATAATTTCCATTATATCCAAGCACATCTGTGTTTCATTTAACTTTATCCAGCCTCTTCAAAGGCTAGTATGCATTAGGAATATATGAAATGGAAGGTTACCTGATCAAGTTGGTCAGAATTTGCCTAATCCTTAGCACATCACCAATGACCTATAATAACAATGAAAAATATGGCTGAGGTGACTGATATGATTTTAAGTCGGATAAACCCTTCAATTGCAAAATATCGACTGTACGAAATTACTTAATGTTTACAAACAGGTAATTCATTTTCTTTTGCAAGGCAATTGAATCCAATTTGCAGATACATGAGTAGTTGAGTACATAAGCTTAACAGTGAAGACAAAAAACATGGAAAAAAGATCATTAAGTATCAATACCTCCAATGGAACATTATCTCCTATGCACCCTTCAAGGGTCAATTCCTTCTTCAGACATGCAGCAGCAGTTTGCAGTACATGTTTAACTACTTCCCTTGGTCTAAATGTTGTAGCCTCTAGTTTCATAGCTCCTGAAATAATGAAGGTAGAAACAATCTACTTCAGATTTCAAGTGTCTTTCACACATAAGAGAAATATAAATACAATTATAGCAACAAATGGGAGTGCACTTTTCAACTTTTAAATAATTTTCTGGAACAAATCTTGACAACTATCCTCACTCAGAAATGTCATTGTCAACTTAATTACCACATGTAACACAGTCGGGATGAGGGGTATACTTGATGTGCCTATAGTGTGTGTTACTGTGTTCCATACTGGGACTCGTAGAAACCACTTAAAGAAAGATAAATTGCCGGTTTCAGTTAAATGACATGTAGTTCAAAATACCTGATTCCACTTTGGAAAGATCAAGGATGTCATTGATCAATTGCAATACAAGATCTCCAGAAGATAACATAACTTCTAGCAGCTGATATTGCTCTTTATCTAGTTTGGTAGTTGCAAGAATTTCAGCAATGCTAAGAACCCCTGAAAGAGGAGATCTGATCTCATGGGACATGGTGGCTAGCATTTGTTTTGCTCGCATTGTTTCCTCTGCAATGTTAGATAAGTGGACGCATTCAGTCTACCATCTGAATCAAACATGCTACATTAATACTCCCTCTGTTCCAAATTAATTGACTCAACTTGGTCTAGATGTGCATGTATCTAGACGTGTTTTGGAACGGAGGGAGTATTAGACTAACATAACCGAACTACAGGATGCAAACCAGTTATGTGAAGAGATCTGCTAAGTTCAGTTTCCTTGGCTTTTTGGATAGCTTCTCTCACCCTTATGTCCGCCATTTTCTCTCTTCTTTTGACCTAAAGAGCAAGAAGTAGGTGAGTTGCACTTCACAAGAGTGGAGCGAATGTAGAACAGCATGCAAATATGTACTTCAGTGAACTTTTCAAATGAAAAGAGGCACTACCCTAAGAATAGTCTATGCATCATTGCAAAGAATGTTACAATGCAGAATAACATTTTAATGTGCAATGTCAAAATTGAAATCATGAGTCCAGCAGCGGGATATAACATATGAAAGTAATTTCAATTTACTACAGGACAAGAAGAAGCTACTACTTCATAGAGAACTGGAAATAGGTATTGGCAATGGATGAAAGTGGAATTTTAGTATGTAGTCTAGGCTTCTAGCTACAGTCTTATGCATCCCTTGGAGACAAACGACAAGGATGGTGACACTGAAGAAAATAGTGTACAATTGCATATCAGAGCTAAGGGAAACAAATAATAGGATAGGGTTCTCAAGATTCAGAAAGAAAAAGAATTGGAGAGCATATATGAAATAAGTAAATTCAACAAATCACCTGATCTGTTATGTCCATTGCAACATAATTCACACCAATTGTCTCCCCAGATTTGCTGAAAACCGGTTCAATGTATGTCACAAAGGTCTTTGCTCCAAATAATGGAGTATCAAATACAAACTCTCTCTTCGTCGGCATACCCTTGGCCATAACCTCTCTCTTGACTTTATTCATCTCATCTATACCCTCGCCTGATAATATCTCATAGTCAGTTTTACCGATAACATCCTGAAACACAAATCGAGATTCAGCCAAAATTGAAATTTACAGGATACAATAGCAGTGTACAGTATGAAACAGAAAGAACGACGACAAAGGCAGGGCGAAGGTATCAACTAGAATTAAATTACCTCATCCGCAAGTGTTGGGAAGTGGTTAAATATGAACCGGTACCGCAAGTCAGTATCCTGTAAATAAGAAAGAGGATATGTATCATTTACCATATCCTATCATGAAAACTCATGTTTGGTGCTTCAGCATGTGCCTTCTTTGAAACGTCATCTAATGTACATAGCAAGTAGAAACAGGTGTGGACATAGAAGAAGCATACCTGATGAGCAATTACAATAGGGGCAGTTTGGAGAATCAAGTGCAAGAAGTAATCAGCTCGGTTTAACATTCCAGAGAATTCCTCCACTGGTGTATGTGACTGAAGATTCTTTATACCTTGCTCTAACTTCTCCTCCAGCACACGCTCCCTTTGCAGGCTTGCGTCAAGCGCTTCTTCTAGCCGCATTGCTCGCTCTTTCCAGTAGAGAATACTGTCGAATTCTGCATCTATTTTAAGCTCTTGATTACAGGAAAGGTTATCACACTTTTTGCTTGGCCGCTTCCATTCATCTTTGTAGACTTCATCCAGTATTGGTACTTGCCGAAGCCCAGCGTAATAATTTTCATCCTGAAAGCGCTGCTCCTCCAAGATTTGTTGCTTCTTTTCTTCGATCTCTTTTCTCTGTTGGGAGAGACGACCAAGCTCTTCGTTGAGAAGGCGAGCAGTATTGGCCCGCGTATATTCCCAGTGCTTCACAAAGTATTGCATTTGAGAAGTGCCTTTCTCAGAATTTGCCATTTCCATAAGCCGGTGGAAATCCACACGAGCAGGCTGCTGAATTAAATTAACATCCTTGAGTGCATCGTGGTCCTTCCCAAGGTTCTCCATGAACTGCTTCTGGTGTTTACCTCCTATGTTCTCAGGCCACATCGATGGCGCGACCTCATCCTCAGGCTCGGACAGGTATTCGTCCCCCATCTTCCTTAAAATAAGCAGCACCTTTGTTACCTGGTCACATTGAAATCTCACTCAACCATGAGCAACTGTGCACTCAACAGTTGTTGCTGCAGTCTGTAGTTCACACAGACTAATTTCTCCTAGTTCTCTGAGACTCTTGTGTTGAACAACCTGTAGATAAAGAGAGGATCAGCAGCTACTTCTGCATAAACATCATGTCTGCAACTTGGTGCCAAATAAAAATAGAAAACCCATCATGAGCTAGTTCCCGTATGGCAACAGATGATCAATTGAATTGTGCGTTAACAATCTGAATGGCCTGAAGAAACAAAAGTTTGATCTGAGAGCAAAATTTGAACAATCAACAGAGCATGTACTATATTAAAGTCAAAATCTACAGAGCAAATGCCAAAAGGATTTCATATTTCGAGGTATCCAAGCTATCACTGTGGCAACAAAAGCATACATGCAGCTCTACTTTTTAAGGAAATTCCATTCCTTAAAGATATCACCTTCCCTTTCTTCAAGGCAGCTCAGAGAGCATTTTCGGATCAAGGGAGGGCAGTGGAAAAGGTACATAACTGAATCTAAGATTCTAGGTGCCAGCAGAAACCACAAAAGTCGAACACCAGTCTGATGAAAAAGATACAGATGCAAACCTCTCGAACTAGAGCATCCAAGTAAACCGAGCTGTCGGAAAGATCGGGCCAAAGGCGCTAGGTACGGATCGATCATACATACACCTCACAAAGTCAAAGCACATGCAAAACAACCAAGAAAAGAAACGAAGCGCAGGCCATGAACCTGATCCCAGTAGGATCCACCCCTTGCTCTGCTTCGCCATCCCATGCCCACAACCCGTCCGACGGCATGCCAAAGAGAGCTCGGAGCGCGAGAACAGTCTAGGATCAAATCAGCGACCTCGAAGAAGCACCCGATCAAACGAGAAACAGAGCACGTAGCACGGGAAGCCCAAAATCCCGACAGCCCGACAAAATCGTGCCCCGCACGCCAAGCGTTCGACGAAATGCCAGAACGGACTTGCGATCAGGAAGACCTCACAGAACACGGTCAAGGATCGCCGCAACCAACCTGATATGGCGAGAAGAGAGCTTCCTCCCCTGCCGAACGCGAGGCGACACGGCACAGCCGCGAGGAGCAGGAACGGGCCTGGAGCAGAGGGGACGAGGTTGAGTTGGAAGTGGGGGTCAATGGGATGGGACGAGGAGCAGGGGAGGTGTGGGCGGTGGAGTTTGCGGGGAGGTCGGAGGATCTAATGGCAGCGAGCGGAGCAGGGAGGGGCGCGGCCATGTGACGGGAAATAGTATAAAATTGGAGGAGGCGCGAGCGGGCGCGAGGAATCGCGCGGCCATGTGAGGGTGAAAAACGAAAAGAAAGGACCGCGCAACTGGTGACGCCCTCCGCGGGGCGGGATGGATGGATATTTTACTCGGCCCCTCCCCGGCCGGCCGATCCGGTGGCGGAGGTGGTGGACGACGACGAGGATGGGGGTAAAAAATGGCGGAGGCCGGAGGGGACGGAGGAGGTGGGAGGGAGGGAGAGTTTTAAAATGAAATGACGGTTTGGTTTGTGTGACCTGTGATGTGGGCCCTTGGCAGAGTGGGGCTAGCTTGCTGGTTGCTGACCTGTTTTTTTAATTTTTTATTGAGATGCTGACTTGGTGCCCTGGGTATTATTGGCGCTTGAAGGGCCTTTTTTTTCTTTTGATTGAAAGATGCAAAGAAAGTCATATTTGATTGAATCGAATTTCGACCCCCTTTATGCTAACATTTGACCAAGTCAGGTGTGGCGGGGAAATTCCTCGCGGCAAATTTTACCAAAACAATACTCCCAAAATCAGAAAGAGCGGCATATGCTACACCGCCAGAATAAATGCATGAAGCAAAGTAATAATACTAGAAAATGTGGGTGTAAGCATAGAGAAATAGTCGTTTGGTCATAGGGGTAGGGTGTGCGCGTGTGCGTTCATAGGGGTGGGTGCATGTACATGTTGTGAGCGTCTAAGATTGTACTGTGTTTTTTAAAAAAAAAATTGACGTTTGGTCAGGCTTATGCTTACAACGTGAAAAGCCAAAGCCTAACCAAAAACCCACCCCATAGTAGTGTATGTCAAGAATGTCGCAGACCTCTCGGTGGAAAAACACCAACGCATCGAGAAAAATGGCTGGTCCGAGAGAATGGAGACACTTTGTAGAGAAAGAGGGGGCGATCTACCATGGATGCCATGAGCCGAAAGCCACTTGGTGCCCCTTGAAAACAACCAAGAGGAGAAAAAGAAGTCCATAGCTGGTGTGCAAGTAGGGCCACTAGCTTAGATTGTTTTTGCAGGCTACGTCGTCCAATCACGTTTCACATACGTGTATTCTCTCTCACTCAACGCAGGCACACACATAGCGGTTCGTTGTACGTGCGCCAGCTGATCTGGCGCCCATCAAGGACGGTGTGCTAAGTGCTATCCCCTTGAATGGCACGTGCTAATGGGATTAATTAAGGTTAAGATATGTTGTGTGTGGTACTAGAGTAAACTAGATGCTAATGCGGCCATGATAACCGGTGTTGTGCCAGCAAAAATGACATCGTCACCCGGGACTAGATCCCTGAGCCTGACACGATAACTTTTCAGCTAATGATCATTTATATGGGAGCGAGTGGATGCCGCACGGACCGAAAATTCATCTCGGGATCAGGGAAAAGGAGCATGATGAGATTCTATGGCAGTGAAGTGAATTTTATAGATTCGTAAAATAGTTGAAATTGCTCGGAGCCATCACTTTGCTAATTTCCCTTACGAGGAATTAACCACAATGATTTGAACACGGTGGTGCACGTATCTTTGGTGATCTATGCTCGTTGACACCAATCACCGAAAGTTTTTCCCTAGGCTGATTTCGCGTCGCCCACATGCATCGACATGTATGATACCCCGCGGTTGTTGCGACGATATCAGCAGCGGTGATGGTGGGGACAACGACGGTTGCGAGAAAATCTGGAGCAGTGGCGCACCCTTCCGCATCTTATCCATATCCGACGGCCTCAATCCATGCACCGTCGAGCACTCTAAGTGGACCGAAACCCTGCATTGTTGTGTGCAGATTTAGATTTGGTCGTTAGGATTTTTCATGCATGTGTATTTGAATTTGTGTTGGCTGCCTGTTCTATGTTTTTCTACCATATGCTTAGCTTCTATAAAATTGGCAACTATTCCGACATGCTTTGATGCATAGATATGTTATGTTAATGATGTGTATGACATTGAACTTGGCTAGCAAGGGTGGTCACTTCCCAAGTTCACCGAGCACTGGTGGGGGGGGGGATGACTGGCATGCCAATGCAACCTAGGTGGTCACCAACATGCTGGCTCAGTGATCAGTGGCTTGCATTGACATTCATGTCAATATAAATGAAAAATGCTAACTACAATTGGTTGTAAAGCAAAAAAAAATGTCGAAGATAGACAAGATATAGGGTTATCTAGAGATCCCCATTACCGATAAGGTCATGTTGGAGTTTCTAGGTGTCCGACAAGGTCACGTCGGCAGTGACACAACACCGTTGCTGAGCAGCAGAGTTGTGGACAGAGAGTCATTGCCCATTGCTGATGTGGGTTTTGACCCATGACCATAGCAATTGCTTTGTAGTGGCGATGAGTCATTCCCCACTGCTGATGTGGGTTTTGACCCGTGACCATTGCGATTGTTTTGTAGTGGTGATCCTTAATCGGACGGCACGCACTCGCGCGCAACAAAGTTTGACATGGTTTCTCTGAACAAACCCAACCTGGTTTTCCCTATGAACATGATCGAATATGTGTTCCATCTTGATGAATCACACTAGCACATGCAAGAACAGGCAAAGAACAGTGGTTTTCTGCTGCTAATTCACATGATTTGTAGATAGACAACCTATCCTACTAGGTACCATGCGCCCGCGGTGGAGGTTCTTCCTCCTTCGTCGTCGTTGGGTGGCGGATGGCGGTGTGGGGCTGCTCATCCGCTTCGTTGAATAAAGGTAGTGGTCCTAGGATTCCTCTCGCGCCAAGACGAGGATCCACTTGTTGCTTGCCCTCTTTGATCTGGTCGGAGTGGCGAGTTCTGGAAGGCTTCACCGGCAAACTCCCATGGGCGAATAATGCCTAGAGATTGCCGGATTGGAGGGATTCGATCGTGTGCAACCATGTTTTTCCGACCGTTTGGTTTCAGAGGGAGCGAAGCGAAGCTCTACAGTCTGTTGCCATCATGGAACATGTATTTAGTTCAATGGTGCAGTCAGTATGCGGTGAATGCCATGGAAGCCGAGATCATAGGAATACCAATGGTGGTTCGAGTCCTAGTGGCGATGTGAAATTGGTTTGGTGATTCGTGACTTGTAGAAGCGGCATCGGAAGTGGGGGCAGCAGCACAGGAGAAGTTCACAGTCTTATCTTGCAGGGTGAAAACCCAAGGCCTTACCTTAATTGGTTGTGTCTGGCATTGGCCTTGTTGAAGGCATTGATGAATTTCTCCAGGGTGAAAACCTATGATCTTTGATCAGGTGACGACGGCGCTTGTGCACTATTTCCTTCTTAAAGGCGTCGCTATTGGAGTGGGTGAATTTATGATGTTGTTCTGGTGGTGTTAGTGTCACTGCTGCAAAAAATTGATCGCTATAGCGGGATTTTTTTTATAATTCTTCTTCTTTTTTCTGGGTTGTGTACATCCATAAGTCCATAGGGCATGCGTTGTTGCAGACGCTTATCTCCGCGATATTAATATATACTCCTTAAAAAAAATTGCCATGCACAATTGCCCAAAGCTAGCTTCACTACTGCACTCTGAACACAGCCGGGAGAAAACAAAACAAGTCCATGGATCGCTGACAAGCCGCGGTAGGAGTAGCATATACCCTTAGTTAGACGATGGGGTTAATTATAATCAGATCGGTTTGTGTAGGCCAACCAGAGCGACTGAACTCTTCCCCACTCAACGCACGGACACATGCGGTTCGTTGCATCTGTACATGCCACGTACGTGTGCCAGCTGATCTCGCGCAGAAGTCGACGCTGCTCTCTCGTGTCTTTGATTCGCACGTGCTACCCAGATTAATTAAGGGGATACACTACCCTAATCCGGACGTTATTAGCCTATAACTGGTGTACCAGCATTTGCCTCCCGCTGGATCTCTGCCCACGGCAACTTTTCGGACCATCTACGGGCAAAATGTCCGTGCAATGGGGCGGCCCATTTTGCGGGTCGGTAGCACGGGCGGAGGAGCGGATCAACATGTGGGGGTCGGGGAAAACCTCCCTGCCATCTGGCAATGTGGAGAGAATTTTTTCTTTTCAACACAAGAGGCCCCAAGACCCCCGAACGACCTAGAGACTGCATTAAAACGGCGGTGGGAGTATCCTTTGCTTTACAGCCAGGACCCCACAAAAACACATAGAAACGCGATCGAGTCTTGGACGGCCGCCGATGAGCTTTGACCTCTAAGTGCGTCCGTCGTTGCTTCCACCAAGGACAGAACCGCTTGGGGAGGCAGTGGTCACTCACTGCCACGCCGAGGTCAGAGAAAATCCTCCACTTAAGGGGGAGAAAGGAGCTCGAGTAACAAGGAACTCGAGCGCAACAGGGCCGCCCTTGCGGCCAAATATAGCGTCTACCAAAACGCGGCTCCGCTTGGGAGCTACTATCAGGGTTGTAGCCTCCACAGACCTTTGATGACACCTTGAACCAACAAGAATGACAGGTACTCCGCCGTCCTCTCCCTCGCCACCAAGGTCGGCTGAGAAGAGTAGAAGAGGGACGAGGCCACCATGTTGGGAGTGGCAATGCTTATAGAGAAAGAGGACTCGCTGCAACAGCCCACTCCATCATCTTCCACATCAGAAGCTAGACAAAGCAAGGGAGCAACGACCTCCCGACAACACGCTGATGCGCCAGGACGCAAGCAATCCTTCACCAACCTCCAAAACCTGCAACACCTCCACCCTTCCTCCTCCTCCCCTCGCCTCCACGACCAGCCAATGGGAGAGAGCACAGCGAAGTAGCATCACTAGGAAGAGACCAACAAGCACGAACTATGACCTTATTAGTGGAGATCCCTAGGGTGGGGTAGCTCAACATCGCCTCTGTCCACCGGAGTACAACCAGGAGCAGCCACATGCGCAGTATGCACCAGATCTAGCCATAAGAAACCGATGCCCTACTCCAAACTACCGACAAACTGCCGAAAACCCTAAACCTACCACTACCAATTACTCTGGCGCCCCTGAGGGCTTGGTATCAGCCCGACCACCCACAGGGGACTCTCAACTAGCGAAAGGGAGAGGGAGGAGAGAGCTCATGTGGAGTGATGCTGAACCGGAGAGGAGAGAGCTCATGTCAGTCCCAATGTCGGAATCGGAGAGGCTATCCGAGTACGAGTAGAATTCTAGCTACACAGCCACGCGATGCGGCGGATACATAATCACATATACAGGCAGCTGGTGGGATCGATCGGTCGCAGATACGTGGCGAGGCTGAACCGTGCGTGGAAGTAGAGAGATCGAGATCGAAGCGTCTGACCGGTGGGCATGGTGAGGAAATCCAGCTCTGTCGTGGAAATGGCCACGGCAGTCGCTGCCATAGGCAGCGATTGAGTGTTTCGTGAGGAAGAGTTGGCGGCCATCTGCGGTGCGAGATGGGAGCGGATGCACATGGGTTTACCCAGGTTCGGCCCCCCGGAGGGTAAAGACCTACTCCTGCTAGATTAGATTATGAGAGAGCGAGTTACAAGGGTGACGAGCTCATGCTAGGCAAATGCTCGCTTGAGGGGGTGTATGATGGAACGTGAGTCTCTAAGATACCCTAGGGAGGTTTATATATGAAGCACCTCGCTAGGGTTTACAAGCTGCCTCCGAACAAGATATGGATTCGGAGACCTTTGACCTAACTTGGCTGATCGGGCTTCGCCACGCTTGGGCCTTTCCTTTCTTCATGGTCCGGTCGCATCTTTCGGGCCTTTCGCGGTCCCTTGGTCAATCGAGCATACCCCCTTTGGTATATCCCCATCAGTAGTCCTCGAGGTCGTCGTTGACGTAGGCGTGAGCGTCCTTTTGGTGTTCGAAGTAGGCGAACCCAATTTGGGTGTCCAGTCGAGTCGGCGACGGACTTTATTTAACCGAGGAGAATTTCTCCATAGCCCCATTCGGCACTTCAACGAATATCATTGCTGCCCAGTCGTCATTTCGGCGAGAAGAAAGACTGGCGAGTGGCGAGTAGACCACAGGAGTTGGACCGTCAACTTTAGTCAAACTATCCGTTGGAATTTCCAACGATAACTACGGCGCAATTACCGTGGGTAACGGCTATCCTAATTTTGGCGGGTGACGTTTCCCATATAAGGGGAGTGATGGATCAGCTTCGTGATCCTGCTTCGCACTCTTCATCCTTCCGCATTTGCTATTTCTTTCTGCTTCCTCCCGACTTACTCTCCCCGCGTCACGCGATCCCACTTCTCACTCGATGGCGCCTCCCAAAGGCTCATGGGGGAAATCCAAGTGCACCACGGCCCAGCTCAGGTTCTTTGAGGACGCCAAGGTGCTCCGCAAAGGAAATTGGCGGGTTCCCCCCTCCTCCGAGACCGAGCCGAAACCGCGACCCAGCGAGTTCATCTGCTTCACCAGCCATCTCGAGAGGGGCTTAGGGTTCCCTACTTCGCTCTTCTTCCGCCGCTTCTGCGCGTACTACGTGATCAAGCCCTCAGATCTTGGTCCACACAGCATCGAGCAGCTGGCGATCTTCGTCGCCTTCTGCGAGTGCTACCCCGGCTATAGGCCATATTTCTCGCTGTGGCTGGAGCTCTTCCACGGCCGCATCGAGCGCGAGGCGTCCAGCGGCTTGGGTCACCTTCCAGTTGAAGCCGAAGGCCAACTTTGTCAAGCTCCTCCTGCCGAAAAAGGCCGCCAACGAGTGGAAGAAAAGCTGGTTCTACATCAAGGAAGCTACTCCCCCCGGCAAGGTCTCCCTTCCTGAATTCGTCGCTGAGAGGAGCGAGCCCTGCCGATTGGCGCCGAAGAAGCTCCCTGAAGATCAGCGGATGGCCGTCGCGGAAATGATGGATCAGATCCAGAAGCTGAAGGACCAGGGGTTGATTCCGATAAACCTCTACAATTGCTGGCTCGGGCGGCGCCTGGTTCCGCTGGCGGCTCGTCCACACTGGATGTACAAGTACAGCGGGAAGCACGATCCATCTCGGACCAAAAAGGATTCGTGGGAGGCAGAAGATTACAAGGCCGCCCTGAAGAAGATCACCGACGCGGAGTTCACGGGCGCGGCGGTCGGGGTCGTCCCGTATACTCCCGTGAAGAACGAAGCCCCCACAGTAAGTTTTCTTTCCAATCGTTGCGCCCGTATCTCAATTTCAGTCTTTTCGCTTGGCGTGTTTTGACTCGCAGTGGTTCTCATCTTTTTCAGGTATTGGAGGGTTGGCTCCCTCCGCTTGATGAAGAAGTTCCCCAGGAACTGGAGGAAGATTCCGAGGGGGGTCCTTCTGATAGCGACGGGGAAGAAGAAGAGGTTCCTCCCCCAGCGCATGTGGCCCGCAAGATCCGAATGCAGAAACAGCGAGAGGTCGAAGCGAGCCGCAGCCTAGATGAGCTCGAAGAAGGCGACAAGGTCGCCCAGGAGCAGACGTCCCGGCGCACCGCTACGCCTTCGAAGCCCCCACGCCGGCCCAAGTCGGCGGCAAAAAGGCATGCGTCACCAGTCAGGTCGTCAGTGGTGTTCGGGTCGGACGACGACTCCGACGACGAAGGATCTCCCAAAGTCTAGCACAAGGTCCCAAGGGCCGCAATCCCGACGAAGGGGTTGGAGGGCGAGGACACGGAGGTGGTGGTAGAGGTGCCCCTGGCGACGATCGCGCCGTCGACCTCGGGGGTCCCAAGCCAAGAAGCGACCGAAGCGGCACCGCCCAAGTCACCACAGTCAAAAGGCAAGGCGTCGAGCCGAGATCCCAGACTGCAGCTTCGTCAAGGAAGGCCTCGGTTTCATGGGCTTCGGATGTCTTCGAGCGGGGGCTCAGCCGCAAGCTGGGCCCCGAGTTGGACAAGCCTACCCATATCAGTACCGGGCTTCGTGTTCTTCCAGTCGCCAAGTAAGTTGTGCTTCCTTGTTCCAATTCACTTTGCTTCTTTCGTGTCGTGGTTGTGCTGATTGGAAGGGCTCGTGCAGGTCGGGGGCTAAGAAGATTGGTCGCCCTTCGGTTGCCAAGATTCCACCGGCCACTAGCACGGAAGAGGGCGATCTGCCCAAGAAGAGGAAGGCCTCTGAGGATATCGCGTCTGCTGAAGTCGCGAAGAAGCAGAAGCGGCGCCACCGTGACGAAGCGCCGCGAAGCTTACCGCGCCGCTTGTCGAAGAGGGGGCGGCGACGCGATCAGAGCCAGCACCAGCTGCGTCCGTGCCGGAGGTGCCGGTCCCGGCGGCCAGCGCCCCTACCAGGGCGTCGACGACATTCCCTCGCTTTATGGTGAAGGGGTTTCCAGGCGTTGCGGATGCGCAGTCTCTGCAGTTCCCGGAAATCGTGGACGCGGAGATTGGGGCCCGCCGCGGGCGCACCTCCTTCACGGTCCCGTCGACTGACGCTGCTGAACTTCACAAGATGCTCGGCGCTGCTATTCAGGTATGTCCAGTCCCTGAATTCCTAGTCGCTGAATTTCAGCGGCTGGGAATTGTTTTTATTTTCCTATCTTCTCCAGTCCCCGAGTTCCTAGTCGCTGAATTTCAGCGGCTGGAAACTGGTTTTTGTTTTTCTTCCTTCTCCAGTCCCCGAGTTCCTAGTCGCTGAATTTCAGGGGCTGGGAACTGGTTTTTGTTTTTCTTCCTTCTCCAGTCCCCGAGTTCCTAGTCGCTGAATTTCAGCGGCTGGGAACTGGTTTTTGTTTTTCTTCCTTCTCCAGTCCCCGAGTTCCTGGTCGCTGAATTTCAGCGGCTGGGAACTGGTTTTCTTCCTCCCAATGCTTAGCTGGGCTCGTTGTTTTCAGGGTTACAGTTGAGTCGATCGATCGACAGGCTGCGAGGCGCTGAGAGTGACTTCTTGCGAGGCACAAGAGGTGAACCAGCGGCTTCAGGAGAGGATCGGTGAGTGTTTGACGTTGTTCTTCTTTGCTTGTTATGAGTTGATTTTGTGCAATACTCTGACATCTCCACTTGCAGATGGTTTCCCGGCTGAGGTCTCCAAGGCCCGTGAGGGGTATGTCCCACTCGCCGAACTGGACGCGGCGAATGGGCGAGTGGCCTCCCTGGTCAAGGAGTTGGAGGGTGCTAAGGCGGCCTCAATTTCTTCGGAGGAACGGGCAAAGGCTGCCATTGCCGCCGCTGAAGAGGAACGCAAGGCCACGGACTCCATCATCGTGGGGCTGCATAACGAGCAAGTTGCTTTGGAGAAGCACATCAAGGAGAATTGCCGCAAGCTTCTTGGTGAGTTTCTGTCATTTTCCTTATCCTTTTGTCGGGTCTCCGCTTTGGGGGTTTCATTGTTTCACTAACATCTGACTTTCCAGCTGTGGTAGGCCAAAGCGACCCGGTGGTGCAGACTTATACCGCCTCGCATTGCGTGACTGTCGTGGTGAATGCAGCCACGTCCTCGGCGTTGTGTGTCCAGGCGGCTCTTCAGGGCATGTCTCCCACCGAAGTCATCCCTAGGGGGCTCACAGAGGTGTGGCGCTATCTGGAGGAGGTGCCCGCGGTTGTGGAGTGGATGACGCGCTCCGCATTCAGACGCGGGCCGCCACAGCGTTGAGCTTGGGTCTCGCGCATTTCCCGGACGACTTCGATCTGGACGACGTCACGAGTGGCTATCCTTCGGCGACCGGCACGGTGGAGATGTCGGAGGTGCTGAAGCTGACTGCGAAGGCCACTCCTTATGCCGATCGTGTCTTGGCGATGGGGGATCTTCTGCCGTACCAGGAGACGGTGTTGGCGCCTGGCGACCCCGAGCCGGAGCATCACGATATGAAGTCGGAGCAGCCCTTCCGGTCGTCGTTGGCGGAGTCGCTGACCACGTACCCGGCGAACCCGTGGCGGCCCTTTGTGCGCGTCAAGGGTGGTGGCGCTTCTTCTTCGTCAGGGCCTGTGGAGTAAGCAAATGTAATAGTTGTAATAGATGCCAAGTGGCGAACGTTGTATGATGTTTTAGTAATTCATGTCGCGGGGACTTGGTCGACTCGTGTTATGATTAAGGAAAATGTTTTGTTCAACAATTTGAGCGAGTCCCGTCCGTCCTTTAATGGGGTATAACTCGATTGTGTATTTCTATGTGTTTGATTTGTTTTCGCGTTTATTTTTATCTCTCGCGTCTCATGAGCGACGAGTCCCGAACGCGAGTAGGGTTCGCTTGCGAGCGAGTCCCCGAGCATTGTGCTCGACCGTATTGGTCGTGGACCTTGAGAAAGGCGGCGGCGCTGTACAGCCGGAGGAGCTGTGGCCTGACGACATTGCCGGCATGTGTTGCGTACGTCATCGTTCGTTCACGGATCTCTTATGTATATATGCAGTGCGCCGGCGTGCTGCTGCTTGTAGTCCTGCAGCTCGTCTTCGTCGTCCTCAGTCTCATGTCCTTGGGCCCGTGGCTGACGCTGCTGGCGGCTGCTCCGCTGCCCTGCTGTTCCTCGCGCGTGAAAGTTTTGAGTGCGAACAGAAGACCGGATAGCCACGGTGGCATCACCCCGGGTCACCCGGGATCGGCAGGTTGTCCTCGGGGCAAGTTTAGTTTTTTTTAGCGTTTTTCTTATTTATTTTGATTTGTCTTGTAAAAGAGGTCTTTCTTTCACCTTGTATCTATTCAAGTTGATGTGGCTTTATTTGTAAAGCGAGACGAAAGCCTAGTTCGAGGGCTATGGTGGCATCACCATCCTCCCTCTCTCTACAACCAACACATACTTCTTCCGTTTCAAAATTTAAGATGTTTTATTCTTTTCCTAGACTGAATATATTTTGAACCTATACTAACAGCTGTCTAAATACACATGTTTTAAAAAAACTAAAAGATCTAATATTTTAAAACAGCGGGAGTAGTATGCATTTTCCGGTCAAGAAGACCAGCAAATAGTCATGGGCTACCCTGCTTGTGAGGGAGCACGAACTCACCAACCTAGGTTAAGGTTGATATATTGTTAGCGTGAATCTGTATGTGTAATTGGATTTATCGTGTGTGTGGCAATGTACCGGGAGTATATCGAAACAATTCCTTTGCGACCATCCGATCACCTCTCTCCACCCCGCATCGCTCCAATAAGCGATGGGGAGGGAACCCTACCCATCCTCCCTCCACACCCCACTGTCGTCTCATTCATCTCCTCGTGGCCGCCGGATGTCATCACCTACCCAATGTCGAGCGCTGCGGCGGTGGGCCCTCCTTCCCAGTGGCGGAGCCAGAAATTGAACTGAGCCGGATCGAACAAATAGCTCTAAAAAATTTAGGCAGAAAATGAAGTTCAGTCAACAAAAATGGTACAAACATATTCAATTTCCATATTTCATCAAGTACTACTATAAACTGGCTATAAATAACAATAAACTAGATACAAAATAGTGCTATGTTTTGAATAGATAGTATCATACTATTAAGTTGAATCCATGTTGGGAAGACGAAATTGTTTAGGAAGATGACCTCGACGGTCCTTGTAGAAATAAAAACTTAGCATAATCTTCTTGTCATCAATTTTTGCAAATATCTCTTTCTCAACATAGCAAATCAGCAAATCATTGAGCCAATCATCCCCTATCTTGTTTCGAAGATCTGTCTTGATAATATTTATGGCCGAGAAAACCCTCTCAACTGATGTTGTTGCCACAGGTAATGTCAAAGCAAGTATAATAAGACGATAGACCAATGGAAAGGTCAAATGTTGTCTCTTCTGAATCAATTTGAGAGCAAGATCACTCAAACTGTCACAAGCTTTGAATTCATGACTTCTCTTCATCACATCAACATATATGTCCAGTTCGTCAACCAATAGACAACAACCATGTGAAGAGAAATCAGAAGAGTACATAGTTGCAAGCTCAACTAGCATATCATTATCAAAGCTACTAAATGAGTCTCTAGGATCAAGGCATGCAGTGCACAACAATAGGCGTGTAGAAGTTTCAGAAAATCTTTGATTCATCTCAAATATATTTCTATCAAGCACCTCATTAAAGATTTATACCTTGTAATGATGGAAACAAGTAACCATGGGACGTGAGCTCCTTGAGTAACCCCTAGCTGCGATGTTATCATCCATATTCGGTACTATAATATTTGTTCCACCACAGAAGTTAGTAGCAGCAAACAATAGAGGCTCCCATCCATCATCTCTCAATTTTTGCAATAGACTTTTCACAGAGATAATCATATTCATAGCACTCACTATGTTCTGATCCTTGGATTGCAATGCTTATGACAAATCATTTGTTAAACCAAGCACTCGAAGCATCAGATGCAAGATAATAATAAATTCAAAGGTTTCCATATATATGATATAACCTGAAGCCACACCTTTCTCCTCGGCATCTGTCCCATCATGAGAAACATTGCATAACACTTCAATGATTGAATCCCACATTTGTTGAATCCGAATTAGAGTCCTATGGTGTGACCCCCAACGAGTATCACCTGGTCTTGTTAAACTTGTCTCTTGATTTTGGCCTCTTCTTGACAAGATCTCCCTACTCTCTAGTTGTGCAACCAAACGGTCATGATGCAATTGCAACAATGCATCTTTCTTCTTACAAGAGGCACTCACCTACAACAGTGCAACAAATTAGAAGAGATACATAGACAAAGAGTACAAATAAAAATTTGCTAGGAGGGTACAAATAAACTAACCAAATTGACAATCTTGTTTAAGTGACCAAAGAATTGACCAACTGGTAGAACTCCTTTCACAACCGCCACAACTACCAATTGAAGTTGGTGGGAAAAACAATGCAAATAATAAGCGTGGGGGTTGTCGGCCAATATCAACGTTTTTAAACCATGTAGCTCCCCACGCATATTAGAGGCACCATCATATCCTTGGCCTCTTAATCTAGACATGGACAAATTATGTTTAACAAATATTGCATCCAAATATCGTTTCAAAGAAGCTGATGTGGTATCAAGAACATGCTCAACACCAAGCAATATTTCCAAGATCTCTCCTTTTTGGTTCACAAACCTACAAGCAATAACATATAAGATGAGTTGTGAGAGTATGACAATTTACGTGTGAGTATAATAATTGAGTTTTGAGAGTATGACTAACCTTACCAACACATCCATTTGCTCTTTAATCGATATATCACGAGACTCGTCAACAAGTAGAGAGAAACTAGCATTTCCAAGCTCACTCATAATGACTTGTGTAGTCTCTTCTGCATATTCTTGTGCTATATGTAGTTGGATTTCACGAGATGTCAATTGACAATTGCTAGGAGCATTCTCATTAATCACATTGGCTACATCCTTACATCTTGCGCCATACCAATCCAACATCTCACGGAAATTTCCCTTATTTAAGGAAGTGCTAGACTCGTCATGCCCACGAAAAGCTAGACCTTGTTCAAGTAGAAATCTAACAACACCTACAACAGCCCTCAAACGAATCTCATAATCAATATGTGATTGTTCTTTGATGTCTACGCACTTCTATTCTTGTAGATACTTGTTGGGCCTCCAAGTGCAGAGGTTTGTAGAACAGCAGCAAGTTTCCCTTAAGTGGATCACACAAGGTTTATCGAACTCAGGGAGGAAGTGGTCAAAGGTATCCCTCTCAGGAACCCTGCAATTAAGATACAAGAAGTCTTTTGTGTCCCCAACACACCCAATACACTTGTCAGGTGTATAGGTGCACTAGTTCGGCGAAGAGATAGTGAAATACAAGTGGTATGGCTATAAGACAACGGTGCCAGAAAAGAGCTTGACGGGTAGGAAGATACTAAAGGCAATCTGAAATAAAGATGGAAGTAAGCAAACATGTAACAGATCTAGTTGCAAATGGTGTTTCAATGTTTAGAATCAAGGCCTAGGGATTATACTTTCACTAGTGAACACTCTCATATAAATATCTTCTCTTTATGATACTACTCTGAACTACTCTCCGGTTGGATAACTCTAATCCATGGTAGGGCTATAACATCACTCCTCAAAGTTCGCGATAACCCCTCACTATCACCTTGAGCACTAGATGGTTCCAGTAAACACCACAATTTCATAGAGACATTCAACTCCAAATAAAACTCATAACAAGTATTTGTAATCTCTAACCTAAGTGCCACCATGGTGTGCACGCTATCACTTTCACACACGTGGGGAGAGATAGAGATCTATTAAAGCACTTAAGTAGCAAGGTAGATCTACTTAATTACAAAGCTCATGATCACAATATGATCATGCATAGAGAGAGATGAACACATAGCTATCGGTAGAAACTTAGCCTCGAGGAAGAACTACTCCCTCATCATCATGGAAATCAGCAACGGCGATGGAGATGGTGGTGGAGATCGATGGAGATGGCTCCGGGGGCACTTCCCCGTCCCGGTAGGGTGCCGGAACAGAGACTTTTTGTGGAAATCTGATTTGGTGTTTAGGGTTTTCGTCCCGGGGGGATTTTATAGGCGAAGGGGCGATGTCAGAGGGTGGACCAGGGGCCCACACCACCTGGTGGCGTGACCAGGGGACCCGCGCCACCACATGGTGTGGCCAGCCCCTGGCCCCTCTCCGTCTCGTCTTCTGGCTCCGTGAGTCTTCCGGTAAAATATCGACTTTGGCTTTTGTCCGGTCCAATTCCGAGAATATTTATTTTCTGGCTTTTCTGGAACCAAAAACAGAAGAAAACAGGCAACTGACACTGTGACATCTTGTTAATAGATTAGTTCCAGAAAATGTGTAAAAATACTCCAAAGTGTGGATAAAACATAAGAAAGTAGATATAAAACATCAAAAATTATAGATACGTTTGCAACGTATCATTCTTCATGACAAACAATAGCATATGCCACACTTTTTTTTATTTCTGAAATCTCGCAACTATTTTTTGCATTGTTGTGAATGCTATTTGGTCCACCTACATGAGACTTGAAATTTTCTGATGCTTTCTTCCAATTTTTAAACCCCGTCTTTGTGAAAACATCATATCCAAAATGTGAACTATTGCTTGAAGATTTGAAAAGAAAACAATAAAAATAATATACAACATTCTTCTCCACTCTATACTCTAACCAATCATATTTGGTATATCATGCATCCAAAAATGACCGCCAATCTGGACCAAATTTTATTTTAGGAAATTATGACCAATCAAACGATTACGGCCTCTCGACAAATATGCCCATCTCATCTTATCTCTAATTGCAGGGGTGCTATATTCATCAATTGGCATCCGAACTCCAGAATCGGCAATGACATTTGCTAAGTCAAAGCTTTCAACAACATTTTCCTACAATATTGAAAACGAAAATAAATCATGAGCTCTAACACTAATGAATACTAATCACTAGCCAAATAGACAACAAATCTGGAAACAAAAATTGAAAATAAAAGACAGAAATTTACCTGTTGAAGACGTGCCCTCTTGTGATTTCTTGAGGGGCTTGCTGCCTCCCCTTCTTCTTCTTCATCCACCGCTGGCTCCTCCTCCTCTTTTTCTTCTTCTTCCTGGGCTCGAATCCAAGCAATTTCCTCTGCCTCGTCCATCCGGGAATCTGGGATCCGTGGGGCAGGGATGCGAGGCGGCGCAGTGGGCCTGTGGCCTGCGGGAGAGGAAGCTGGAGAGGAGCTGGGCAGGCGACCGGAGAGGAGCTGGGCAGGGCGGCTGGACTCTGGAGAGGAGCAGGGCGAGAGGTGCGAGGGCCGGGGTGGGGCGGTCGCGCGACGAGGAGATGAAGCGGGGCTGCGGGGCGGACTGGGGCAAAGCGCATCGAGCAGCATCCTCGCTCCCGTCCGTGTCGTATCGTGACTCACGAGCTGACCCTTGACTTTTCCCCTCGATCGTTAATGAAAAAAAATCGTGCCATCGGGAGAGCCGAGTCGACCGACCCTCCTCGACTCCCTTCTGGCGCCGCCGATGCTCCTCCCTCCTTGTGTGGAGGCCTCGACGTGGGTTGAGATGGCTCAACTAGGCTTCGTGCTGGCAAGGGGCGCGGCGGCTCCGGCGGTGGTGTGGCTTCGTGGCGCGTCTGTGGCGACCAGGCACGGTGGCCCTGGTAAATGGCGCGGATGCGGCTTCTTGGGCCGGAGACACTGAGCGACGGATCTTCTTCAAGATGGTGGTAGTGATGACAGAGATTGCCTGCTCTTGGACGGTGACGGGTAGTGTTGTCCTGCTCTTGGACGACAACTGGTGGTGCTGGCGAGAGATAGTGCCGGCGAGATGACGACAGCGCAGTGCGTCGTTACACTCTTGCAGCGTTGCCATGGAGCTTCGTTCCTTTCAGTCTTTTTTTTATCTTTGGTGGCAAGTTTTGGTTCTCTGTGTATCTTTCCTTTGTTTTTTTATCTGATGTGTAATAGGTCTCCTCATCACATTGTCTCGATTCCGCTGTCACGCCTTTAATGTTTAATAAATAGGGGGACAAAAGCCTCTTTCGAGAGAGGAGTATACTGAAACAAGTGACACATGAAAAACATGAAAATAGTATAATAAGGTGGTTATCGGTTAGTCAATCAATGGACCATGAAACGTGATTCGCCACGATTAAAACATGTGGGTTTGTCCTAGACGGGTACATCTTTCGTGCAGTTACAAAGTGGTACTAGTGGACCCGCAAAATATATTGACACGAAGGTGAGAACGACATCTAACGTATAACCAGCACAGAAAAATAAAGGAACATGCCACCTGTATCTTTCGAGCACAAAAAAACGCGTCTGGATGCATCAGTCACCATTGATTCATATATGGATTAATTGGATATATACCACTTCAATTGGAGATTTCTACTCTAAACACGTCGTACTATTGTCCATTCAGCTACTGGTCAGTTGGTGAGTTTGGGAAAGTGTTCGATTTTGTACGGTGACATGCTCGGCTGCTTCCTAAGTTGAGCTTAAAAATATTCTAAATTATGATATTGAGTGTTTTGAAGAGAAGTACATGGAGTTCCCTGTCCTGGAGGGACAAATGAAGAAGGGGAAACTGAAATCTATCAAAGATAAATTCCTCAAACATGTAAATGACTGGTGTGAGAAGTACATGTCAGGGCAGCTAAAGAGACTCTAATCAAAACTGTTCTGCAGTCCCTTCCAATTTATGCTATGGGTATATTCAAATTTCCAGTGTGCTTGCTAGAGGATCTATCTCAGATTGTTAGGAATTTCTGGTGGGACGATGCGCATGACCGACGACGTATGCATTGGATGTCCTGAGAAAAGATGACCCGTCCGAAATCGCACGGGGAATTGGATTTGGTGATCTGCCTGTATTTAATCAGGCCCTCCTTGCCCGCCATGTGTGGCGCCTAATCCGTCACCGTGAGACCTTGTGTGCCTGCCTTCTAAAAGCAAGGTACTATCCGTCAGCTAATCTTCTTTACACTGTATTTATACAGAATACGTGGGCTTCATGGAAAGGTATAATGCATGGGCTTGAGCTGCTTAAGAAGGGGGTTATTTGGCGTATTGGCTCTGGATCTCAGGTGAGAATTTTTCGTGACAATTGAATTCCACGTGCCGATGCTTTGCAAGTTTCTGCATGTAGGGGTAACTCCAGGTGCAGATGGGTCTCTGAGCTTATTGATCAATCTACTAGGATGTGGAACGTTGAGTTGATCGGATCTTGTTGCTCAACATGAGATGCAGACACAATTCTTTCTATCAAGCTTCCTGCACGGCTGTGTGATGATTCCGTGTCTTGGTTTCCGGAGGAGAACGGCTTGTTCACAGTACGTTCTGCATATCATCTTGGTATGTCTCCTTTGATTTCTTCATCAAGTCTCGGACAAACAAGCTCGGCACCAGCGGGCGATAGGAGCATCTAGAACCTCGTTTGGAAAGCAAAAGTGCCGAGCAAGGTTAGGGTTTTGCGTGGAAGGCGGCCACTTCTACACTTGCGGTTAAGTCTGGTCTCCATAGACATATTATCTCAGTGGATCCTATATGTACTATTTGTGGCCGAGAAATGGAGGATGATCACCATGCTCTTGTCTGTTGCACGCTAGCTAGAGCTTTATGGGAGGAAATGAGGAAAGTATGGGCTTTACCTGATGAGTCGGTTTTCCTAGCGACAGGACATGAATGGCTTTTTTCACTCCTCAACGGAATTTTAGTGGACATGCGATCCCGGACACTACTCCTATGGCGAGTCTGGTATCATCGCAACAACATCGTTCATGGTGATGGGAAGGCATCAGTCACTGCTTCGTCTTCCTTCTTAACTAACTACCTGTCTACCTTTTCAGCAGTGGTCCTGGCGAGAACTGATGCTAAAAGAAAAAATGAATGTTCCCTCTGAACTTTAGGGGCCTGAGGATTCGGCTGGGCCTTCCGGTTGGATAGCACCAGATGAGGGACTTGTTAAAGTTAATTTTGATGCGGGATGGGATCCAAACTCGAGGAGATCGGGCATTGGAGTTATTGCTAGAGATCACAATGGCCAAGTTCTCCTGTCTGCATGGAAATTTTTGCCATCCTATGCTAGTGCTGAAGAAGCAGAGGTGCTAGCCTGCCTAGAGGGCCTCAGACATTTAACTCGGAATTTTGGAGGGCAAGGCATCCTGGAGATTGACTGTTTAAGAGCGGTTCAGACAATCAATGAGCTAGAAAGCGATAGATCTAATTGCTGGAGCCTTTATCTTCAAGTTCAGGACATTCTTAGGGTTTATGGTGGAATCAAAGTAGTAAAAGTTGATCGTTTGAGCAATGGCGCGGCGCGCTTCTTGGCTCAATTGGGCAAGTCGGGTGTCTCTGATTCTCTTTGTAATGCAGCCCCGTCCTGCGTGGCTGCAATTGTTGCAAACAATGTAACCAAACTTTGATTGAGACAACAAGTTTCAGACGCGCTCTTTTCCTTCCAGGGTATCTAAGGGGACTAGAAGGTTTTTAGTGAGGCAGCTTTCTTGTCTAATATAATATACTGTGATTACGTTCAATTTTTTTTTGAGATTTCTACTCTAGAAATAATGTTGTATGCGATGAAAATGTATATACTAAAACGAACGGTATGTCTGCCAGTATATATATAGTGCCCAGCATGATATGGCCACCGTGTTCACTCTAAAAATATGTTCGATACGGTACGTTCACTTCCACTTTGCCTATTTATGATATGCCTCTTGAGTAAAGAGCAATTTACCAAGAGAATTAACCATAATAAACGGTAGGTAAAATATGAATATAATCGGAAATTAAACTAATCATGTGATTTAGCGGATAAAGATCAAAACAAACATGTAAGAGGATTGCAAGACATAGAACTTGAGATACGATCTGAACAAGGTCTAGACCTACAAAAAGCCATAGGAAACGACATATTATCTGACAAAGATAAACAAGATAGAGGAAGATGGTATACAACACAACAAGAGAACCGCCCATGTTTATGTTGCCGCTGGCACCGTCTCCAACCATGTCGGTGATGTTGGGGAAGAAGTTGTCGTTGGGGAAGATGTCGGTGTTGTCTCTATCCGTGAAGGAGTCTGTGATGAAGCTAGTAATCACGCTAGTAGTGCTCACAAAAAACCTTATCGCCCTTCTCCCGTACAGGACTCGAAGCAGCGGGGTATCGCATGCCTACTGTCCTGGCTCGCGGTACATGCCACAAGGCAGGATGGGGAAGATCCCATAGGTAGCGCAATGCTTTGAAACTAGAGGTGCAAATGTGTTGTGTGTATCTAAGGAGAGGAGCGACCCCTCTCTCTTATAGGCACGGGTAGGCAGGCGAACAGGCGCGTCGGGAGATGAAATGAACAGGCAGCGGTCGAAACCGAACAACCTCCACTAAGTTCGAATTAATTCTCCATTGCGTTCATATTAAAACCCATTCACGTACACTGTTCATATTTCATTCATGCGTGACAAAAAGTAAGTCGGCTTGGCAAGATTCCCGCACCACACGCGTGGCGAGGCAGACGGAGGAGGAGGAGCGTTGATGTCTACGCACTTCTATTCTTGTAGACAGTTGTTGGGCCTCCAAGTGCAGAGTTTTGTAGAACAGCAACAAGTTTCCCTTAAGTGGATTACCCAAGGTTTATCGAACTCAGGGAGGAAGTGGTCAAAGGTATCCCTCTCAAGCAGACCTGCAATCAAGATACAAGAAGTCTCGTGTGTCCCCAACACACCCAATACACTTGTCAGGTGTATAGGTGCACTAGTTCGGCGAAGAGATAGTGAAATATAAGTGGTAAAGATAATTATAAGTGGTAACGGTGCCAGAAAATAGCTTTGATGACACGTGGTTGACGTGGGAAGAGACTAAAGGCAATCTAAAATAAAGATGGAAGCAAGCAAACATGTGTAGCATCCCAATTGTCTAACAATTGCAATGCTACTAGCCTAGTCTATATATATGCTACTTCCTATATATAAATGTTGCATCATAATTATATCATGCTCATGTCATCATGCCACCTTGCATTTGAGCATCATATAAAACCATTTTCTATTTGGATCTTCTCTCATATACATTATTAATTGTATTTGTCTCTTGATATTGTATTTGGTTATTGATATATTGTTTAAATGCCCAAGTTGAGTTGGGGGCATATCTTTTATTCCAATTCCACCACCTCTCTTTGTCACCACCTTATAATTCCACCATCCCATTAAACCATGAGCTTGTAGTTCTTTCTTTTGAATTTATTTCTCTAGCTCATGTGGGTGGGGTGGATCTAATTCTATAAATTCTTTTGCTTGGCTTTTATTCCACTTCTTGGGAATGCATAAGAATAATGCCATGTCATCATTATTGTTTTTACAAGGATAATACATGGCATTTATTATTTTGCATGGGCCATGCAAGAGTACCACCACCTTTAGTCATTTGTTTTCCTCTTGGGTTTATTGGTTCTTTTCTTTGTGGATCATCTCCATCCCTCTCTCCACCATCCCCATAGTCTCCTCTTTACCATTTTATTCTTTTTCTTCATGCATGGTCAAATGAGGTTTTCTTCCCTACTCCCTTTTCCTCTCTCTTTCTTTAGTTTCACCTTCACCTTCACCTCACCTTAGGCTAAACCAAAGCCCTCCTTTTATCTAGGCTTGATCTTAAGCATGTGATAAAAACCTAAAATTCTAAACCCTAACCCTACCACACCTCTCTCACCTCACCCTCTCCTCTCACCAAGCCGAGGAGTCCCCCTCTCCCTGCCAGCAAGCCCCACCTAGCTACCCATCTACCTCACCCCACCCTTCTCCTAAACCCTAACCGAGCCACCTCCTTTTCTAACCCTAGCCAAGTGCACCCGAGCCCCCTCCCCTCTCTGATCTCTCTCTCCCGCCACCATCCGGCTCCACCGTCCCCACCGTCACCTTGGCCCACCTGCACTCGCCTCCATCACCTTCCCGTCATGCCTACTGCCACTGCACGTGATCGAGGAGACGGAGGGAAAAGGGCCGAAGCCGCTTTATCCCTACCCACTCCCGCACGCCCCTCTTCCCTCCCCCTCGCTTTCCTCCTTCTTCACGGCTCCCCCGCCTCTCCCAGATCCACCCAAGCCCTGCCGCGCCTCCCCTCTCTCTTCACCGTTGCCAGATCTCGCCGCCAGTCTCCGACGTCTACCCCTGCGTCTCGTCGCTCCGGCCGGCGTGCGCGTCGTGGAGGTGGCCTGGAAGACCAAGGGGACCTCTCGCTCGACGCGTCATCGTGGAGGAGGCGCCAAAGACCGCCAGTACGTCGACGCCCTGCTGAAACCCTAGTCTCTCGGCTCGCCAGCCTCGTCAACGATCCGTTGCGCCTCCGGCCGTACCACCACCACCGACCACTCCGCGGTGAGTCCCTCTCCCTCCTAGACAACATTCGCTCTGCCATAAAGCCAACCTTGGCGCCGTCATTGTGGTTCTGTCCGTGCTCAAGCCGCCTAGAACCTCACTAGCTTGCTGCTGCTCCTGCATAACACCCTCCTAGCCCAGCGAGCCGCCACGCGCAGGCCGATCCCGATTCGATCCGCCCCGGTGCCAGTGCTCAAGCGTTTCGTCAGACAAACGCGTAGAAGAAAAACAGTGCGGGGTGCTCTTTTGCCGATACCCCCTGCCTTTTTGCGCGCTCAACCCGCGATCCAGCCGGTCCCACCTGTCATCCGCGGTGGTGTTTTTACAAAGGATACCCGAAAAACCTTGCCCTCAACCCGCGGTCCCTGGCCGTGCCGCGTGGCACCCGCCCGTTTACCCGCTGGCATGTGGGCCTGTTTCCGCGCCAGGTCCACCAGTCAGTCACCGCGGCTCGCTTCGGTTGCGGTGAGAAAAGTCCGCTGCGCGCCATTTCGCCAAGTCAGCATCGGCCCCACCCGTCAGTGGCTATGACTGGGTTGGGCTGAGTAACAAAAGTCTGCCCTGTTGCCTGTTTTAATTAAACCTTTTCAAAATTGATCAAAATTCAAATTCAAATCTGTTTTTAAATAACTTTTGAATTATAAATCCAAATAATACATATGATATATGTTTTGGAATAAGAAAAATGTGAGGAATTCAAATATGCTATTCAAAATAATGTTTGCACACTTTAAATTTTCGAGATGATTAAAATTACAATAAAATGCCCTTTTCTTAATTAAATCATATCTTTGGTTTTACAACTCCAAATTTAACAAATAATATGTCTAAATCGATCAGCGCGACGAGCCCGTTCTATCTATGCATTCCATGTTCTGAATTGCAGCATGCATCATATAAATATAAAGGTTACAGCAACTTATATGAGAGCAAACCGGGCTAAAAACTTAATGGAATGCTTTAATCTTGTACCCCACACCTCACCCATGCCATGCTACATTATTGCCATGCAAATTGTGCATCATTCATCATGGCATGATTATTTGCTTGTCGCATTTTAATTCATATGCTTGTGCACTCTATTTATGTTGGCCCTTGTTTGTTTGGTTCTTCTCCGAATAGACGCTGAGCAGGGGATATATCAGGAATCCCAGGAGCACTACCCAGATCTGTCCCTCGCTTCAACTGAGCTGCTAGGCAAGCACTACCACATGCTTGCATACATATAGTACCTATTGCCTCTATCTTATTCTTGCATCATTGAGTCATGATTGAATTAAACTGAATCCCAAGTACTGCATAGCCTTTACTTTTAAACCCCACCGAAGTTGGTTCCTCCATCCCATGAGCCGTTACTACAGGAGTTGTTTGAGCCATGCGGGTCGTAGAACAGCATGTGTAGGGTTTGTGAGAGTCTAATGGATAACGAGGTACCTAAACAACTTAATCTGAGTAGTAATGGAATAACTAATGAAAGTGGCACCGGTGAGCAATATCTGCTATTTGGTTCTTCATGCTCACTTGTGTCCCGTAGGACCCCGAGTACTTGATTCCTGTTCCTTGACTATTCGCACTATCCACATCCGGGAGGCCTTATGGACCCCCCTGAGCCAGAGCTTGATTCATTCTTATTTCTTGGAGCCACAAAGTAGTTTGGGGCTTTATTACTATCCTGTACTTATGTCATGCTTTACTGCTTTATTTAAGATTGTGCGAGGAGCACTGACTGCTTTTGGATGCGAGTGTTTTCAAAGATGTCGACAAGCCAGTCACACTTTCGGGTTCCCAATGTTACAGCCATTGACGCAAACCTTGGGTCCGCTCGAGCCAGCCAACTTCGCGGGTAGCTTAATAGGGTGGCCCCCTAAAACATTTCTGAATCCTGTGATCGCTTTGTCGTGAATGCCTCGTTGGGTTTTGATTTGGTTTTTCCGAGGTTGATCGAGTGTGTGTTGCTATTTGTGCACCCTCAGGTAAATCTTTCTGAAAGCCGTGTTCGTGGTTATGGACGACTTGGAGCACAGTTTCTCGATCATAGACAAGTATAACTAAAGTATCGCTTTTAATTTGACTAAGTACCTGACTAGTAAATAGTGCAACACTCATGGAATGGTTAATAAAACTGCCAACGGATGGGGGTTGTTCGTCCGCTTCCTCGTTGGTAAGCGAGGAGGAGGATGGATCTGTTAATATTACTGTTATAACTGTTGTTCTTAATTAACGGACATCCGTATATCTTTGGTTAGGCGGATGGTTAGCGAGTATCTATAGAATTGTTAGGTGTTATCTTTTGCTGCAATTGCGTCACCCCAGGTTGTGTCCCCTTTAGAGGCATAAAGACTTGCTGAGTACCCCTAGGGTCTCACACGATAAATTGTTTGATTCAGATGAACAGGTATACTCGCAAGATGGATACTGGGTGGAGGAGACGGACAATGTTGGCAATGATCACTCGGTGTAGAGATTCCGGGAACGGGGATCCGTGAGATCTGTGGGCGGGATGTGTTTATTTATGGGGCATCTTATGCCAATTTGCTTCTTATCCGTACTCGGATCTTGTTTTCCGCTTCCGCCTGATACTCTGATGTTTGATGTATGAGGAGATATCCTAAACTATTATATCTATCTAGGATATTTGGATCTTGCCGTATGCTGCAATATTTCTATTTCTTTTAGATGGAATGGCTCTGAGGACTGTTGTATGTGGCTTGCATACATACTCATTTGTGTATGTAGTTGATCCCTTCGCCTGCTGATTACGCCGCTCGTTCTTGTCCCGATGTTTGGAAATGGTTAGGACGGCCGAAAGGTCTACCTGTGAGTGGCATTTGGCCCCACCGTACTATTTTAACCATTTCCGCTCATCCAGGCTTGTAACTAAGAGCGTAATTCACCGAGGTAGTTACAACATGTAACCGATCTAATTGCAAACGGTGTTTCAATGCTTAGAAACGAGGCCTAGGGATCATACTTTCACTAGTGAACACTCTCATATAAATATCTTCTCTTTATGATACTACTCTTAACTAATCTCCGGTTGGACACTCTAATCCATGGTAGGGCTATAACAACACTCCTCAAAGTTCGCTTTCCCCATCTAGGTAACCCCATACTGTTACCTTGAGCGCTAGATGGTTCCAACAAACACCGCAATTTGATAGAGACATCCAACTCCAAATATAACTCATAACAAGTAATTGTAGTCTCTAGCCTAAGTGCTACCATGGTGTGCACGCTGTCACTTTCACACACATGGGGAGTGATACATTGCAAATGTATCTATAATTTTTGATGTTCCATGCTTGGTTTTATCCACTTTCTTGTGTTTTGTTCCAACTTTGGAGTACTTTTCATATGATTTCTTGGACTAACCTATTAACAAGAGCCACAGTGCCAGCTGCCTGTTTTCTGTTGTTTTGGTTCCAGGAAAGTCAGAAAATGAATATTCTCGGAATTGGACAGGACAAAAGCCAAAGTGCCTATTTTTCCGGAAGGGATCAAGTGCTAGAATACGAGATGGAGAAGGGCCGGCCACACCACCACATGCGGCAGGCGCGCGCCAGGGGGTGGTGTGGTGGCTCCTGGCACCCCCTCGGCCTCTCCTTCCGCCTATAAGTTTCCCTCGGGACGAAAACGCTAAGGACCCGATCAAAAATCCACGAAAGAGTTTGTAGCCGCCGTCATCTCCATCCCTAGATTGGGAGGGATCCGAAGCTCTTCCCGGCACCCTGCCGGAGAGGGAAATTCACCCTGGAGGCAGGCTTTCTTCATCACCATGCAAGCCTCCGGTGTGATGCGTGAGTAGTTCATCCTTGGACTACGGATCCATATAGTAGCTAGATGGCTGGTTTATCCTCCTTTGTGCTTTCATGTTTAGATCTTGTGAGCTCCGTTCATGATCAAGATCATCTATTTGTAATCATACATGTTGTGTTTGCGGGGATCCGATGGATATTGAGATGCTATTTAAGATTGATTATTGATTCTATCATGTCTTTGTTATTTGAGATCTTGCATGCTTTCCGTTGTTACTAGCTATCTTGGCCAAGTAGATGCTAGCAACTCCAAGAGTTAGTATTTATGCTCGATAGTGGGTTCATGCCTCTAGTAATCTTGGGAAGTGACAGAAATCTCTAAGGTACTAGATGTGATGTTGCTACTAGGGAGAAAACAACAATCCTTTGTTCATAGAACAATCGTATTGTTTACTTTACACGCAGATCGTAAAGCAATAATCTGTTGCTTGCAACTTAATACTGGAGGGGGTTCGGATGATAACCTGAAGGTGGATTATTAGTCATAGATGCAGTTGGATGGCGGTCTATGTATTATGTTGTAATGCCCAATCAAGTCTCAAAGGAGTGAAGATGATTAGTATATGCATGTATTGCTTTCTCGGTGTTTGTCAATTGCCCCGTTGTAATTTGTTCACCCAGCATGTTATCCATCTTAAGGAGAACCACCTCTAGTGAACTATGGATCCCGGTCCTTTTTCTTTACATACAATCTACAATCTTTTACTGCTTTGTGTTTACTTTCTGCAAACTTTTACTTCTTTCCATTCGATACATTTAAACCTTTGTTTTCCGCAAAACACGGTGAGATTGACAACCTCATCACAAGTTGGGGACAAAGTTCTGTGGTTGTGTTGTGCAGGTCTCCACGTTGCTACTAGCACCGGTAGTGCGCCCTACCAAAGCTCAGCTATCAACACCTTTGGGGTGTTTCCTTGCTCCTACTGGTTCGATTAAACCTTGGTTTTGGTTTCATAACTGAGGGAAACTTGCTGCTGTGCTCATCATACCTTCCTCTTGGGGTTCCCAACGAGCTCTACATCAACCATGAGCCATCAACATTTTTCTGGGCGCCATGCATTGAGCCATCAGGGAGAGCCAGAGATCTATTAAAGCACTTGAGTAGAAAGGTAGATCTACTTGATTACAAATCTCATGATCTCAATAAGATCATGCATAGAGAGAGAGATGAACACATAGCTACTGGTAGAACCCTTAGCCTCGAGGAAGAACTACTCCCTCATCATCATGGGAATCAGCAACGGCGATGGAGATGGTGGTGGAGATCGATGGAGATGGCTCCGGAGGCACTTCCCGTCCGTGAGGTGCTGAACAGACTTTCTGTCCCCCGAATCTCCCCTTCGGTGGCGGCGGTGCTGCGGAACTTTTCGTGGCTGGAGGCTGGATTATTTAGGGTTTCTACATCGGAGGCTTCTTATAGGCGAAGGGGCAAGATCGGTAGAGTGCCAGGGGCCCACACCACCCGATGGCACGGCCAGGGGTCACCCGCGCCACCATATGGTGTGGCCAGGCCCTGTCCCTCCTTCGTCTCTACTTTGGGCTTCGTGAGTCTTCCGGTAAAGTATTAACTTTGGCTTTTGTCCGGTCCAATTCCGAGAATATTCATTTTTTGGCTTTTCTGGAACCAAAAACAGCAGAAAACAGGCAATTGGCACTATGGCATGTTGTTAATAGGTTAGTTCCAGAAAATGTGTAAAAATACTCCAAAGTGTGGACAAAACATAAGAAAGTAAATATAAAATAAGTATGGAACATCAAAAATTATAGATACGTTTACAACGTATCAACATCTGTAGCCGCCGTCATCTCCATCCCTAGATCGGGAGGGATCTGAAGCTCTTCCCGGCACCCTGCCGGAGGGGAGAATTCACCCTAGAGGCCTTCTTCATCACCATGCAAGCCTCCGGTGTGATGCGTGAGTAGTTCATACTTGGACTACGGGTCCATGTAGTAGCTAGATGGCTGGTTCTTCTCCTTTGTGCTATCATGTTTAGATCTTGTGAGCTCCGTTCATGATCAAGATCATCTATTTGTAATCATACATGTTGTGTTTGCGGGGATCCGATGGATATTGAGATGCTATTTCAGATTGATTATTGATTCTATCATGTCTTTGTTATTTGAGATCTTGCATACTTTCCGTTGTTAGTAGCTATCTTGGCCAAGTAGATGCTAGCAACTCTAAGAGTTAGTATTTATACTCGATAGTGGGTTCATGCCTCTAGTAATCTGGGGAAGTGACATAAATCTCTAAGGTAATAGATGTGTTGTTGCTACTAGGGAGAAAACAACAATCCTTTGTTCATAGAACAATCATATTGTTTACTTTACACGCAATGCGTAATGCAATTATCTGTTGCTTGCAACTTAATACTGGAGGGGGTTCAGATGATAACCTAAAGGTGGATTATTAGTCATAGATGCAGTTGGATTACAGTCTATGTATAATGTTATAATGCCCAATCAAATCTCAAAGGAGTCAAGATGTTTAGTATATGCATATTGCTTTCTCGATGTTTGTAAATTGCGGCGTTGTAATTTGTTCATGCAACATATCATCTATCTTAAGGAGAGCCACCACTAGTGAACTTTGGACCCCGGTCATTTCTTTTATCATCAATCTACAATTATTTACTGCTTTCTGTTTACTTTCTGCAAGCAATTACTTTCTTCCACACAATACGTTTAATCCTTTGTTTTCAGCAAAACCGGTGAGATTGACAACCTCACTGTAAGTTGGGGGCAAAGTTTTGTGGTTGTGTTGTGCAGGTTTCCATGTTGCTGCTGGCGCTGGTAGTGCGCCCTGCCAAAGTCCATCTAGCAACACCTTGGAGATGTTTCCTTGCTCCTACTGGTTCGATAAACCTTGGTTTCATAAATGAGGGAAAACTTGCTGATGTGCTCATCATACCTTTTTCTTGGGGTTCCCCAACGAGCTTGATATATTTTGGGACATCAGTGACATGCACCATCACAATCTTGATCAAACCATTTGCAAATCATGAAAGCTGGGATCAAAGTACTCTAAACATGAGCATGAAAGATGAAGTTCTAACAATAAGACATAGTAACTATGCATGCAACATGAAAGGATACAAATAAAGATCATGAATAACAATGCATTGAAATACGTTTGTTTGTTTCACACATAGAAAACATAGCATAGTGGCATTCAGCTTGTCCCTCATGGAGTAGCAAAACATAAATGCATAGGACACCTTCAAAGTTTATAAGGGTGACTAGATACAAACAGTTCAAGAACAAGCAATATCAATAATATGAATCAATCAACAAGTCTTGGGACAATGCACATTAAACTAAGAATGGCCACTATGCTCTCTCAATAGGTGCATAAAGATAGAAGACGGAGACTCGACATAAAAGTAAAAGAAAGGCCTTCATAGAAGGAAGCAGGGATTCAAGTCTCATAAAGAGCTTCCAAAAATTATGGTACTTATTAGCTTTCATCTCTCATTGCCCCTATCATAAGCATCTTGAAGTGATTAAGGTTAAAGTGAACAAACTATGGAGTATATGCTTGACAAAGTATAAGTTGGCAATCTCATGTAACTTTTGGGTTATTACTGAAGTAATAACTTTTGAGTATATGCTTGACAAAGTATAAGGAGCGGTTATTACTGAACTAATAACTTCCAAGACTCATCTAAAACTTTTGGGTTATCTCCCAATAAGTACTTTTCTTTAACGCCTTTAAGTTAGGCTTGATAGTTTGAGAACATGCTCACATAAGAAATATGAATTGAAGTAAAAGAGAGAATCAAGAAGCAAATTCAAAACACATTTAAGTCTAACCCACTTCCTATGCATAGGAATCTTGTAAAGAAACAAGTCATGAAAGCACAAAGCAACAAGCATAGGAAAGCAAAACAAGTGCAACTTCAAAAATTTCAACATAAAGAGGGGAAGCTTAATATTATTGAGATGCATAAAACCATGTTTCCCTCTCTCATAATAACTTTTAGTAGCATCATGAATAAAATTAACAATATAACTATCACATAGAACATTCTTATCATGAGCCACATGCATAAAAGAATTAATACTCCTCACATAAACATAGTCATTCTTATTAATTGTAGTGGGAGCAAATTCAAAAAAATAGCTATCATTATTATTCTCATCACCATAATCATCAAATATAAGAGGCATATTGTAGTCATAATTAATTTTCTCCTCAATAGTAGGTGGACTGGAAATATCATATTCATCATTGTAATCATCATATATTGGAGGTATAGTATTATCAAAGTAAATTTTCTCCTTCGTGCTTGGGGGACTAAAAATATCATGCTCATCAAAACCAGCTTCCCCAAGTTTAGACTTTTCCATAGCATTAGCAATAATAGTGTTCAAAGAATTCATACTAATAACATTGCTATTAGCATGCAAATAAAGTTCCATAGGTTTTTCAATTTTCTCTTCAAACACTCTGTGTCCTAACTCAAGATAAATACTATAAAGCTCTCTAATTTTGTTGTTGTTTCCCATTAAGACTAACTAGTGAAAATAAAAACAAGAAACAAAAAGATATAATTGCAGAATCTAAAGGAAATAAGTTTGAGCAATCACACACCAGCAACAGTACTAGATGATAACTTAGTAGCTAGAAGATGTGAGTACCTTTTACCTTACCTCCTTGGCAACGGTGCCAGAAAATAGCTTGATGTCTACGCACTTCTATTCTTGTAGATAGTTGTTGGGCCTCCAAGTGCAGAGGTTTATAGAACAGCAGCAAGTTTCCCTTAAGTGGATTACCCAAGGTTTATCGAACTCAGGGAGGAAGTGGTCAAAGGTATCCCTCTCAAGCAACCCTGCAATCAAGATACAAGAAGTCTCTTGTGTCCCCAACACACCCAATACACTTGTCAGGTGTATAGGTGCACTAGTTCAGCGAAGAGATAGTGAAATGCAAGTGGTATGGATAATTATAAGTGGTAACTGAAGGGAATATGCCCGAGAGGCAATAATAAAGTGGTTATTATCTTATTCCATGTTTATGATAAATGTTTATTTTGCATGCTATAATTGTATTGATCGGAAACGTCAATACATGTGTGTATAATAAACAAAAAGGGTTCCTAGTTATGCCTCTCTTATAGACTAGCTCGTTGATTAACAAGATGATCAAGGTTTCCTGATCATGGACATTGGATGTTGTTAATAACGAGGTCACACCATTGGTGGAATGATGTGACGAACATTCATCCGAAGTATAGCATTACGATCAAAGTCATTATGTTTATATTGCTATAACATCATACGAAGTAATCTTTATCCTTAGACCATGAGATCATGTTAATTGCTAACACCGGAAGAGTATCTTGATAACATCAAACGTCACACCGTAACAGGGTGACTATAAAGATGGGTTCAGTGCTACGGAGGTGTTATGTTGAGGCTCATGGATCAAGAGTGGAATTTGTCAATCCCGATGACAGATAGATATACTCTGGGCCCTCTCGGTGATATCACATTGAAATAGCTTGCAAGCAAGTGATGTGATCACTAGAATGTTATATCACGGGAACGAGAAAAGAGTGCATGTCGAAAATGAGACCAAACTAGGTATGGAGATACCGATGATCGAATCTCGAACATGTAATATATCGCGAGACAAAGGGATTTAGTTACAAGCGTTAAAGGTTCTCACGATCACAGAAGTCATCGTTGAATGTGTAGGAGTCAGTACGGATCTCCAGGTCCCGCTGCTGATTATTGATCGGAGAGGGGTCTCGATCATGTCTGCATTATTCGCGAACCGTAGGGTGACACACTTAAGGGATACCGACACCATTTGGAGCAAATATGTTTCAGATAAAGATTTAAGAAAGCGCTGGAATTATTTCAATAGACACCGAAACTGTTTCGGGTGAAATTGCTGAAATTGGTTCTGCATGTAATATTGAAATGTTGCAGGGTTTTTTATGTGAATGTTTGTTAATTAAATTAATTAACAAAATTCTGAATAAAAATAATAAAAGAGTTTTATTAAATGAGAGAGCATTAAATTTGGAGAAATTTAATGCATTTAAAGTGGGGACTTTAAAAGAGAATGTGAAGGGGCAAATTTATGTGGAGGGAGTTACCACCACATGAATGAGAAGGTGAGGGGTCACCCCTTAGGGCACCGGCCATGAAGGAGGGGCACCCCCCTCCTCCTGTAAAAGGCCACCCTCACTCCCCTTCTTCCACACACCTCCTTGTGAAGGATCTCTCTCCCCCTCTAGTATTATTCCCCCATGGTCTCGGATTAGCGAGATACATGTTCCCGGTGGCTTTATCTGGAAAGGAGTTGCTGCTTCCGCTGCTTTGCTGGAGCGAGGGATGGAGGTTTTCGGGGTACCGGACGTGTGTGCGATCACGGATGCACCGCTGTTTTGCGGTGCTGGACTTGGTGGTGCTGGAGCTGGATCTGATGGACGTGCTGGAGCCGGACCTGCTGGACTTCATCATGATCTTGAGATTGGCAAGTGTATGACTACATCAACCACGAGTTCCTACTCGTTAACAAAGCTCGTTGTCTTCGAGGGTAAGTTCTCCATGGATGTATGTCCACCCGTTGCTCTGTATCTAGTAGATACATCTTGGCGTATAGTTCTCATCGTAGGAAATTTTTTGTTTTCTATGTCATGACCCAACAAAGGGTATCGAGCCTGATCTATGCGTAGGTGCTTAGCACGGGTAGTACACATATGTTTATATGTGGGTTATGATGATCATGTTATTGCTTCGTTCATGTATTTTGGATATTGGTGGCATAGTGGGATGAAGCGGCCCGGACCAACCTTACATGTCATCGTACATGAGACCGGTTCCACGACTGACATGCAAATTGTTTTGCATAAGTGGCTGGCGGGTGTCCGTCTCTCCTACTATAGTCAATATCTGATTTACAACGAGTTGCTAATAACTTAGTTATCCTCGTTGTGGTTCATGTTCGTAGGTAAGAACGGTTCTATCTCCGAAAGCCCTAAGCCACGTAAAACTTGCAATTGATAAATTAGAGGCGTCTAGTTTAGATCGTTGCTGGGCTAGTGTATTGATATGGTATTGTTGTAAGTAGATGTATGATAGATACTCTTACAACACACTCAACGTGTAAGTTCCATAGACCTTGGCCTTACACACAAAGGAATGATAGAGATCATACCACAATGCATATGATGGTGATCAAATGCATGGACCATATCATCTCACTTTACACATTAGATGTTTGCATCTTATACTGCTAGTTTGGCGCTTTTAGTAGCATTGTAAGGTGATCCCTCATTTAAATATCAAGATAAAATGTGTTCTTCCTTAAGTATGCACCGTTCTATGGATCGTGTTTTAAGACATCACGTGATGATCGGGTGTTCTCAACTCTATGCTTTCATGCAACGGGTGTAAGACAGTTTTACACACGCGAATACTAAGGTTCTTACTTGGCGAGCCTAGCATGTATAGACATGGCCTCGGAACACGGACCAAAAGGTTAAGCATGAGTCATATAGTTGATGTGATGACCATATTGATGCTCGCCTTTGAAGCTACACCGACTCACGTGATGATCGGACTTGGTGTAGTGGATTTGGTTCATGTAATCACCAAAAAGGCACGAGGGATGTCGTTTTTGAGTGGGAGTTCATTTCTAATTTGGATTAGTCGAACTCAATTTGTCATAAACTAAATCTAAGTGAATTTGCATAATTTGTTGTAGTCATTGGCATCTGTTCACTACCTTATGCTTAGTTTTAATTAAGATAATAGAACTATAGAATTCTGGATATTTACTTTACGAACTGGTATCGTATTGTTTTGAATGTCAATTTAAAGTTTATAAGTCCTATTGCAAACTTTCAGCAAACTCTATTTACTCCATGAAGTTTAATAAGTAGTATTAAATCAAGAGTAAGAATTCCAATGTTAGTATCTAAAGTATCATATTTGCCTCCATGATTATTGATATTCAAAAAGTTGTTTTAATATCAAGATTATATTGGAGCTGGAAATTGTTTCAGACACCATCATGTGTGAAAGATATTGTGATATCTGAAATAATGTTTTTGGTTGCATTATGATAGAGTATAATTTAGCAAAATACATGTTCTCATATTGTATGAGAATTTGTGAAGGATGGAGATGCTAGGCATCCAAATCTACCAAAAGGGTTTTGGGAACTGATATTATACTCGCGATTCTTCCTTATAGGCTATAGTAGCTTGATCATGAAAGTTGTCATGATAAGGATGAATAGAAGATGTAAGTAAAATGTTTACTACACTAATAGATTACTAAAGAATGGATTTTTGAAAGAACACCAAACATTTGATGATGGTGATCCACTTCAAAGTGCAAGTCCAAAGGTATTAGTATTTTACTATATACGCTTTGTACTATGTGTCATGTGAATGACACCACAATTGATGTTGATAGATTCTTTTAAAAGAAAAGGAATTGCTGAAAGAGAATCTATAAAATATTTGGCAGAAAATAAAAGGTTGGAGATGTCCAACTTAGGTATATAGAAGATATACATGTTATGGCTATATTCCTTGCTTGTTAAACAATGTGGTTCTTAGGTATTGGATACCGGATTGGTTGGTATGAAGTGTCATACAGGACAATGCAATTCATGAACTACAATGGCCTAAGTAACCAGCAAGAGAATGAGTGATGATGTTCATCGAAAACAAATAAAGTGTTATTGTGTTTTTAGTTGTCATCAAACCAAGCCTTCAAGATTTGTTTAAATAATTGTTATTTTGTTCCGGTATTATGAGAACAAAGGCTGTTCAAATAATTACCGTATTCCATAAAGGATGGATGAACTTTTACAAGTCTAGTTGGAGAAATCACATCCATAAACACTATTGCTAAAATGTCGCAAGACAAATGATTGAAAGATCACTTATGAAGTGACATCACTGTTTGAATTATATTTGAAAGAAAACATGAAGAAACTCCACGTTGATGGAATTTTGGAGTCCTTGATTTTGATCAATTGACGCATGTGAGACTTTCCTCGAGATAATTGAAACTCCGTTCATAGGCCAAAGAGAAACGGATGACTAGCTTATTGGAAATTGTGCATGCTGATGTGCATAAGTCCATTATGTGTAGCCATATGTGATGGATCTTTTTGCTTCATATGCTTTCTTCAAGAATTTGAGTGAATATATCTGTATATTTACTTAATAAGGAAGAAGTATGAAACATTTGAAAATTGTTCAAAGACTTTCAAGATGAAGTGGAAAATCATTGTAACAAGAAAATAAAGAGTTTATGATTCGATCATAAAGGAAGATATTTGAGTTACATGTTTAGCAAAAACACCTAAGACTTGAGGAATTGTTCCATGATTTGTGTTTCCCGACAAACCATAGGAGTATGGCATATTTGAGAGATAAAATCAAACCATGTTTGACATGATAAGATCAAGGGTGTCATTTATAAAACTGCCATTATGTTTTAAGGATTGAAGCTTTAGAGACTACCGCTTTTACACTGAAAAGAGCACCATCGTGATCCATTGAAATGACACCATATAAGTTATGGTTTGGGATAAAACCCGAATTGTCTTTTCTTAAATTTTGGTATGATATGCATAAGTAAAATGTTTACAACCAAAGTCGGATAAGCACGTCTTTGTAGGTTATCCCAAAGAATTTGTTGGGAATTTCTCCATAACACCGAGGACAAAAGAGTTTGTTACTTGGAACGTCAAGTTTCTTGAGAAGGAATTTTTCGTGAAAAGTTAAATGGGAGGACAATAGAACTTTGATAAGGTTGTTGAACCTTAGCTATATGTGCTAAGTAGCATGGCGCCGAGAAAGTGTCCTGGCGGCCACAATGCTCATGGCTCTCGTGATTACAAAAGGTGTGATCTCGGAGATTAGAGTTCCTATAGAACCGTGTGGGTCGGTAAGAATCAAATAGTAAGATTTGATAAGCACGTCGTTATTGTTTTGACAATGATGAACCGACTACATGCAAAGAAGCGATGATGGGCCCTGACTCCATAAAATGACTAGAAGTCATAGAATCCGTGATAGTATCCATACACGAGAAATCAAGTTTCTGAACTTGGAAGACCCTTCGGAAAGGCGTGAAGCCTACCGGTTGTGTTTGGATCTATAAAGAAATAGACATGGATGTTTAACATCTATGAAATAGTCGACATGTCGAAAAGAAGTTTACGACAATGTTCAAGGAATTGACTATGACAAGATTTGATCTTTCATAGCGATATTTAGTCTTGACGGATTAATGTAGCAACCACTACATATAATTTGGTATATGGTAGTTGAATAAACAAAACAATGTTCTTCTAATAGAACGGTTACCTAGGACGTGTACATGAAACGGTCCAAAGGGTTTTGTTAATTCAAAGGGTGCTAAAAGGGCATGTAAACTTCAATAGTTGAAGTAAGCATAGCGGAGTTGGAATCTTCACCATGATGAAACTGTTAAAAGAGTTTAAAATTCATCAGAGATGATGAAGATGCTTGCATTTACAAGAAATTAAGTGGGAGCGCTGAGACATATTTCTAATACATTATGTAGAGGACATATTGTTGATTGGAAATGATATATCTTGTATTGACACAAGTTAAGAATTTCATTAAAATGAGATTTCGATGAAAGACTTGGGCAAACCCGGAATATTTGGCATCAATATCTATATGGATAGATTGAGGCACAAATATGGTTGTGCCAGACATACATATATGAGATATTGATAGGGTTCAATATGGAAACAACAAGAAAGGTTCTTGCTGCATGGAAAGGATTGTATCAAAATTCAAGTGTTTCAACACTTGGTGAGTAAAATCACATGAAGATTTTGATCGATTATACCATGATATGTATATATCCAGAATGTCCTATGCTCTAAATGTTATGAGCATATACCAGAATGATTCATAAGATGATCATTGGACAATAGTAAAGATATTCTTATGAGATTTGGAAGAACTAAGAATATATAATGTATAAGTGACAAATAGTTAAAGGTAGTTCATTGTAAAGTGTTACATTGATACTAGTTTTGTCACAAGATACAAATTAAATTTATCTCAATTTAGACTATGGGTGGCACAATGTAATGGAAAGGATGTTCCATGATGGATTTGGATGAGTTCCAAAGTTGAGACATTGTGACGGATACTACAACAAAAAGGCTAAGTATATGACTGCTATAGTAGCAGCAAAGGAGGGCAACGAAGTGGAGACTTTAAAAGAGAATGTGAAGGGGCAAATTTATGTGGAGGGAGTTACCACCACATGAATGAGAAGGTGAGGGGTCACCCCTTGGGGCGCCGGCCATGAAGGAGGGGCACCCCCTCCTCCTGTAAAAGGCCACCCTCACTCCCCTTCTTCCACACACCTCCTTGTGAAGGATCTCTCTCCCCCTCTAGTATTATTCCCCCATGGTCTCGGATTAGCGAGATACATGTTCCCGGTGGCTTTATCTGGAAAGGAGTTGCTGCTTCCGCTGCTTTGTTGGAGCGAGGGACGGAGGTTGTCGGGGTACCGGACGTGTGTGCGATCACGGATGCACCGCTGCGATCTTTGGACTTAGTGGTCTGGAGCTGGATCGATGGGCGTCTTTGGAGCGGACCTGCTGGACTTCATCACGATCTTGAGATCGGCAAGTGTACGACTACATCAACCACGAGTTCCTACTCGTTAACAAAGCTCGTTGTCTTCGAGGGTAAGTTCTCCATGGATGTATGACCACCCGTTGCTCTGTATCTAGTAGATAGATCTTGGCGTATAGTTCTCATCGTAGGAAATTTTTTGTTTTCTATGCTGCGGACCCAATAGTAACGGTGCCAGAAAAGAGTTTGACGGGTAGGAAGAGACTAAAGGCAATCTTAAATAAAGATGGAAGCAAGCAAACATGTAACAGATCTAGTTGCAAACGGTGTTTCAATGCTTAGAAACAAGCCCTAGGGATCATACTTTCACTAGTGAACACTCTCATATAAATATCTTCTCTTTATGATACTACTCTGAACTACTCTCCGGTTGGATAACTCTAATCCACGGCAGGGCTATAACAGCACACCTCAAAGTTCGCTTTCTCCATCTAGATAACCCCTCACTATCACCTTGAGCGCTAGATGGTCCAACAAACACCACAATCTTATAGAGACATCCAACTCAAATTATACTCATGACAAGTATTTATGTAACCTTAGCCAAAGTGCCACACGGTGTGCACACTGTCAACTTCACACACGTGGGGATAAGCAGAGATTCATTAAAGCACTTGAGTAGAAGAATAGATCTATAGATTACAAAGCTCATGATCTCAATAAGATCAAGCATAGAGAGAGATGAACACATAGCTACCGGTAGATCCCTTAGGCTCGAGGAATAACTACTCCCTCCTCATCATGGGAGTCAGCAACGGCGATGGAGATGGTGGTGGAGTCGATGGAGATGGCTCCGGAGGCACTTCCTCGTCCCGACAGGGTACCAGAACAGAGACTTCTGTCCCCCGAATCTCCTCTTCGGTGGCGACGGCGCTGTGGAGGTTTTCGTGGCTTTCTCCCCCGAATTCTTTAGGGTTTTTGCATCGGAGGCTTCTTATAGGCGAAAGGGGAGGCTGAGGGGGTGCCGTGTTGCACCGAAGCGCGAGCGCCAGCAGCGGCCAGGGGTTTGGCCCCCTCGAGGCCCTTCTCCGTCTCGTCTTCTGGCTCCATGTTCCCCTCGGTGAAATATTGACTTTGGCTTTTGTCCCGTCCAATTCCGAAAATATTCATTTTCTAGCTTTTCTTGAACCAAAAACAGAAGAAAACAGGCAACTGACACTGTGACATCTTGTTAATAGGTTAGTCCTAGAAAACATAAAAATACCTTAAAGTGTTGACAAAGCAAAGCAAAGTAGATACTAAACAAGCATGGAACATCAAAAATTATAGATACGTTTACGACGTATCAGCGTGTCCTAGCCACGTGTATGGCACTTCACTAAGTTCCAAGCCATTAATGACGTTTATATTTTAATTGCACTACACTAGTTAATTTTTGAAAATAAAAAATCTGAAAGTATTATTCAACTTTTCAATAATTTTATATCAAGAACTCAGTATTCAATACAGTAGCATTGCATAAAGTAATATCGTTGAAAGGTTATTATTACTAGATAGAAGTAGCTAGAGTGATAATAACATGCATGTTACTACTAGTTATTAGCTATCTACCCCTCGTCATATATACTCATCCTCATTTTGTGACCAATTGAGGTCGATGCAGTCGAAGTAAGTGATGCAATGCACATGGTTGAGGGTGAAGATGATTATGTACCCAATGTTCATCCCACAACAAGTGATAAATTGTGTCCAAACGCTCCAATGAAATAGGTTACGAAGGGCTCGTTAGTGACTTGAACCGTGTAGGTGGGTCCAGGCTATTTGGTTGACAAAACTTTAACTGCAAATGTTCTATACTCTTTCTCTCTTCGGAAAGCATGGTTCCAAAAACCATGTGGTTGTTTTGCATGGGTTGTTCTGAGTAAAATCATTAGAAAATAATATAGTTAGTTTCAACTTTTATAACATATAGCTCGGACATGGTAGATGGAATATATAGTTTTCAAAAAACATATTGTCCTTGTTCCAAAATTCGTAGGGAGCACTATGCGAAATGTTCTATCCATGCATGACAAGTAACCACATATGACACACGGCCAATTCATATTCTGCATATATACCATCTTAATTATTTAGCATCACGTTGCATAAACATCGGAGACACACAAAACATAATCCCACCAATGAACATATATACTAATACTTTTTACAAATTCATACTATTAGTTTATATACAATATTTACATATTTATTCTAACATTTTGACACTAATACACTGAGTCATCTACAAACTAAATTCATCTAAAGTCACACTAACATTTCTATCTAAAATCATACTAAAATTTATATCTAAGTCTTGATTACATGTATAAAAAAGGGGAGACGTGGCGGCGCTCACCTCGAGCGCGCGCGAAGCAGAGTGGGCGCGCAGCGGAGCGGCCAGGGACAAGGCAGGAGGCAGCGAGCTGCGTGGTGTTCGGAGCGTCGAGCCGAGCAGCCCAGTGTGAGGCGGGCGGCGGCACGGGGCTCGAGGCGTGGAGCGGAGCGGACAGGGAAGAGGCAGGCAACAGAAAGCGGCTCGGGGGGTCATGGGGGAGAGGAGATGCGGCGGAGCAACGACAAGATGGGGGTGGGGTGTGGGTCAAGTGTGTGGGACCACGTGGCGTCATGTAAAAAATAGTGCCACACCACTAATATTTGGCCTCACCCGAGAACCTGGGGTCCACAGACAGGTGACGTGGCAAAAAAAACAGTCCACCTCACTAATACCCACATACTGGTGGCATGTGAGGTCCTAACACGCTACAAATAAAACCAGTGGGGTGTGGTTTCGTGGGCACGCTAATAGTAAAGTACCACCTACGAGCAAATCTCTACTATGGATTGCCTGCTGCAAACTGTCTAGAGAAGAGACCTTGATCATGGGAAATGATGTTTTGGGTTTGGGCAATGATCGTAGAATAATGGAAGGCTTTTGATGTGAGGTGACCGAATTTCAACCCATTTTGTGTTGCAACACGCAAAATCTCTCCTCATCTGCATGGTCGCAGGGAGCTCATGCAGGCAACATCACTTTTTTTAGTTAGGACTTTTTTTAGCTAGGGGCCTCGAGGGTGGCTTGCTGGAAGAGGCTCATTCAAGCGTTTCCAGCGGCCTGATCGAGAGGTGCTTTACAGTTTGCACCGGCCATAACACGGAGAATCTGTAGCCAACCAATCAGGTCATTTTCATCTTCCTATGTATGTCGTGACTGGAACTTCAGCACGCTACCAAATGCCTTATCCCTAAGAGAAACTCCAGTGGTGACCCCGATTTTTTGCACCGATTTTATCTGAATCGGTCTATTTGCAATGGCCCGTGGACAGGCCGGAGTCCCGTGTCCTCCCAAAACAGGCTACTAATGTACCCAACAACGTCCCCAGTTTGTCTGCGACTGGGCAATTTTTGCCATCTTCCATTTTGTACATTACACACACAAATAGTACTCTCTCCGTCCAGAAGTAACTGATTTGATATATTTAAATGTATCTATACCCTAAAATACGTCTAGACACATTCGAATCTACACAAATCTAAGACAATTATTTCTGGACGAAGGGAGTACTAGTTTAGTGAAAATGTTAAAAAATTAAAGTAGCACTACAAGATAGTTCTTCTTGTTGTTGTACTAGTTGAGCTTGCAACCATATACTCTGCTGATTTCTCTTCACATTATTGTTGTCTATTGGTTGATGAACTGAATATATATGTTGATGTCATGAAGAGAACTCCTGAATTCATAGCTTGTGATAGTTTGAGTGATCTTGCTCTCAAGTTGGCTCAGAAAAGATATCATTTGACATTTCCATTAGTCTATCGCCTTATTACACTAGCTTTGACATTGCCTGTGGCAACAACATCAGTTGAGAGGGTTTTCTCGGCCATAAAGATTATAAAATCAGATCTTCGAAACAAGATAGGGGATGATTGGCTCAATGATTTGATGATTTGCTATGTTGAGAAAGATATATTTGCACAAATTGATGACAATAAGATTATGCTTCGTTTCCATGCCTACAGTAACCATAGAGGTCATCTTCCTCGTGGATTTCGACTTTCCAACATGGAATCAACTTAATGGTATGATAATATCTCCTCAAAATGTAGCACTTTTGTATCTAGTTCTTGTTTTTTAGTCAGTTTGTACTTCTACTCGGTGAAATGTGACAAATGAATCTGTTTGGACCATTTTTTGTTGATTACATTTGATTTTTTGCCAAAAACATTTTACAGCTTATTTGTTCGACCTGACTCGGTTCGAATCCTGGCTTCGCTACTGACCTGACCAAGAAAAACAAGATAGAGGAAGATGATATACAACACAATAGAAGAACCGTCCATGTTGCCGTTGCCGCTGGCACAGTCTCCAACCATGTCATTGATGTCGGGGAAGAAGTTGTCGTTGGGGAAGATGTCGGCGCTGTCACTATTCGTGAAGGAGTTTGTGATGAAGCCAGTAATTGCGCTAGTAGCGCTCACCAAAAATCTTATCGCCCTTCTCCCGTACAGGACTTGAAGCATCGGGGTCTCGCAGGCCTACTGTCCCGGCTCGCGGTGCACGCCGCAAGATAGGACGGGGAAGATCATGTAGGTAGGGCAATGATCTGGAACTAGAGGTGCAAATGTGCTTTGTGTATATGAGGAGAGGAGCGACCCCTCTCTCTTGTAGGCACGGCTAGGCAGGCGAACATGCGCGTCAGGAGATAAAATGAACAGGCAGCGGCCAAAGCCGAACAACCTCCACTAAGTTCGAATTAATTCTCCACTGAGTTTATATTAAAACCCATTTGTGTATACTGTTCATATTTCATTCATGCGTGACAAAAAGTAAGTCAGCTTGGAGAGATTCCCACAACGCATGCGCGGCGAGGTAGACGGAGGAGGAGGAGCGTACATGTCTCTCTCCTTCTCATCATTTTTCCAAGTGATGGAAGAGCCCCCTTATAAGGTGGTGAAACTTCCCTTCAACTAGCAATATGGGACTAAACATTTGTCCCACCTCTTGCCATGCATGAATGGGCCATATGGGTCTATAGGATTTTCAGTAATTATTGAAATAGAAATATGGCCTGGACCATTTAGGCAAAAATTCCAACAATGCCTAACTCCATAATCAACTTTTGGTTTGACTCTTTGACTCCTATGTTCATATGTTTGGTAGCTGCTATTTTCATCATCTAATCCAAAAAAGCGTGCACTTTCTCCGCGTCATTAGATGAAAAGCCAACCAACCGCGCTATATCATTAAAAAGCTTTCCGGGAGTTCCCTCACCGCAAAAGTGCATAGGTCTAGTACATTCTTTCGGTCGCGGTGCTGCACCACCCTCATTCTTCTCATTTTTTCTGGAACGATTAAGGTTAGCAACCGTTTTGTTTACTAGACGCACCCGAGGGACACAGAGAGACACCATGGTGTTTATGCTCCCCAGTTTTTCTGGAACTTTCTATAGTTTCTCAAACAATCCCATGGTGTTTATGCTCCCCAGTTTATTAGCTCCTAACTGATTTGCAAAATCATAAAAAATAGCAAACAAAATCAAGAAATTTGAAATTTTATATAATGAACTAGGGACAGAGCGAAGGAGGCACACCCCTCCCCTCCCTCCCACACACCCACACATGGAGAACGTTTTTCTGAAACAACCCTATGTAATCTTGGGATTTGGTCCCCAAATTTATCTAGATTTAGCTATATGGCCCCCTCAAAGTTATAAGTTGTTAAAAATCCCCCCTCTGTCGAACATTCCTGGCTCCACCCGTGCAATAAACATGATGTTCTAAGCGCGATCCCAAATTCTCCGGGAAAAGCCATATGTATTGTGTGTGCAAAAAATACAAATCTAAGTGTCGTAACCGACTAATCTGAATGCTTTGAAAAATACAAATTTTATTTCACATACCACTACACATGTTATTTATCTGCAAATGTTGCATGCAACTAGAGCACATTCTCATGTTACGAAAGGGCTACATGATCTAGCTACACTATCTGGTCTACATCAAGCTCAAACTATACATGACATGCTCATAATCAACCTTACCAAGATTTGTCATAGAAAGATCACAGATCTACCAAACCTAGATGGCAATGTGGTTATTTATAGCCATCAATGAAGGCGGATGACGAAGATTACAACTCGAGCAAAGGGTGAATTAGTCTTGATGATGCCACCACTGATTGGAGATGATGGTGTTGCTTCACTAGTGCAGATTTGCTCATAGGTGGCGTGTCAAATCACCCCTTAGTGACGTGTAGGTGGCACGTCACCACTGTCATGTGCCTGGTAACTTTTAATGGTGGCGTGCCCTAACCACGTGTATGGCACGCCACTAAGTTCCAAGTCATTAGTGACGTTTATATTTTAATTACACTACACTAGTTAATTTTTGAAAATAAAAAAATCTGAAAATATTATTCAACTTTCCAATAATTTTATATCATGAACTCAATATTCAATACGGTAGCATTGCATAAAGTAATATCGTCGAAAGGTTATCATTACTAGACATAACTAGTTAGAGTGATAATAACATGCATTGCTACTACTAGTTATTAGCTATCTACCCCTTGTCATATATACTCATCCTCATCCTCTGACCAATTGGGGTCGATGCAATCGAAGTAAGTGATGCAATGCACATGGTTGAAGGTGAAGATGATTAGGTACCCGATGTTCATCCCATAGCGAGTGACAAATTGTGTCCAAAATGCTCCAATGAAATAGGTTACGAAGGGCTCGTTAGTGACTTGAACCGTGTAGGTGGGTTCGGGATGTTTGTTTGACAAAATTTCAACTGCAAATGTTCCATATCCTTTCTCTCTTCGGAAGGCATGGTTCAAAAAACCATGTGGTTGTCTTGCATGTGATGTTCTGAGTAAAATTATTAGAAAATTATATAGTTAGTTTCAACTGTCATAATATTCAGAAATTTTAGTCGTGTCTCTTCTTTTCTCGAGTGCCTATTTTTTTATTGTATTATAAGATCACACGATTCGTGCAGAATGATAACCCTTTAGAGCATATCTAACCGAACCCCTAAAAATCGTTAGATGAGCAATTTTTCCGTTTAGACATCTAAACGGCACCTAGCCAAACTCCTAAAGCCTTTAGATGAGCAAATTTTTAGGTTCGACCTCTCCGACTCTCAAAGATAGGAGTCCACGACCACGAATCCTAAAAATTTCCCCTCCCCACACATCCTCGCAATGGTCCAGAGCCATCGTCGCCGCCCTCCCTTGCCTCGCCGTCCTGCATGAAGCCAATGAAGATCTTGAGCATCCTTGTCGGGAAGAGCCTGCCATGCGCCAGCACCGCCAACCTTGCCTCCTTCATGTCCTCCATTGATGCCACCCGCGCTTGCATCGTGGGAGCTGGTGGGAGCGCGGTTCGTGGTTGCTACTACCAGGAGGAGAAGGAGGAGGAGCTGACGAAGGACAGAGGTGGACGATGCTGGTGGGACTCCGCGTGGCGTCTCTAGCACAAGGCCAGGTTAGAGGGGATGGAGTGGGACGACATTGGTGGTGAGACGATCCAGATCCGGCAAGCGATTGAGATCCCACCGCTCTGCGCGCTGATGGTGGGCACGGTGTTGGCGTTGTTCCTGCTGGACCTCAAAGGCTATGTCCTCGTCTGGCGTGATTTCCACGGCGACGTCATCTTCACAACGACACAATAAATATTGTAGCATCTGATTTGTTCATGTAAAATTCATAACAATTGTTTGATGGAATGTCTAACCAAAAATGAGTTTTACATAGTTAAATTTAGGAGTTCGTCTGGGAACCGCTTTCGTTTGGAGGAGCAAATAAGAGAAGTTAAGGGATAGGGATGCTTTTGCTCATCTAAATTATATGAGTTTGGTTAGAGATGCTCTTAGGGTAAAACAATTAACACAATTGACACCATTAATAAGACACACGAGTTGGTCGATGTTTCTGAAGAGCCTTGCATTTTGTGTGTCCAAGGTCTTTCAAAGGGAAGATTTTTTCTTAAAAAGAATCAAATCTTGATCAACATGACAATGAGTGGTTGAACCAATAATAAACACATAAGTGATGCTAAGGAAAGTTGAAATTACATCCAAGGCTCTACAATATCGAAAAAATGCAGCCACTATACAGCCTATAGAGACCAAACCCCGTTGAATCGCCACAATAGTAGCGCGTCGAGGCCAGGGCATGTTGCACAATGGGCTTTTCACGGAAAAAATACACCCCCCTCCAATCCAGTGGCACTTATTATGGATCGGAGTGAGTAGTATATTTTACAGTCTCCTTCCTTAAAAGAAGAAAGCGCAGTGATTGATAACAAATATTGCCCAAAAGATATTATACTATAGAAAAAACCTAGTACCACCCATTTGGTTAGATTCATTATCAGAAAAACATTCCCATAAATCCATCCAGCTGTGCCTTGAAGACTCTTTTGCCTCTTGGCATCTCCCATTCTAGAAAGAGAGAGGGTGCCTTGTGCCTTGAAGGTAGGAGGCAGAGCCGTGTCCCCAGCAACAAACAAGAGGCTGCATCTCCAATTCTCCATCTCCCTGCATGGACGCATAGGCCGAGGAGAAGCAGAGCAGCAGAGAGCCAGAGACAACACGCCAGTCTCCTCACTTCCCCAACCATTCCCGCGACCCATCCCTGGTGGGTTGACTGACCCGCTGCCGCCCGGGCCCCGCCCCTCCGGCCCCCACACGCCAGCGACCGCGGCCGGGGCTCCCCGAGCCAGTGAGAAGGCGCCGCCGCGGCAGCTGCTTCCCCTTCCCCTTCCGGTTCCGGCAGTGGAGTGGATTGGTGCGGCCGCGGGGTTGCGAGCGACCCACCGACCCGGTCGGTCGGACTCGGGTGCGACGCGAGCGCTGCGGTCGGGTTCGGGTCCGGGCCCGGGTCGGGTTCGGCGCGGATGGTCGGTGGCGGCGGCGGGGGTGCTGGCCGGGCGCGCAACCCTAACCTGCTCCTGCTGAGCACAACCCTAGGCCTCCTCGCGCCCGGGGGGTATATTAGATGCCGGGGCCGGGACTCGTCGGCGGTACGGGCGGAGCGGGAGGACTGGGCCTCGATTTCACCGCGGTGATCCAGGCGGCGCTCGTCGGCCTATTCGTCTTCGCGGTCGCCGTCTCCGCCGTGCGCCGCGCCGCCTCCCGCTACTTCGTCGTCGACGCCTCGGGGTTCGCAGCCGCCTACGAGGATCACCACCTCCACGACCACCCCGAGTACGCGATGCCGCCCCAGGAGGAGGGGAGCCAGCAGCGGCCGCAGCCGCAGCAGCCCGTGTCCCCGGGGCAGGCGGCTGGGCCCTGCGCCGAGTGCGGCGTCGCCGGCACCAAGAAGTGCTCCGGCTGCAAGCGTATGCGATACTGGTGCGTCCTCTGCCTCCGCCCCTCCCCTCCCCTCCCCTCCCCTCTCGCTGCTTGGTGTGGAATTTTGTCTGTTCTGCTGTGTAATTCGGTGGGTAGCGCGGGCAATTGTGCCGGGATCATTCACGGTTCTTGGCCTTAACCCAGGTGTCCATTACTGTGATTCTGCTCTTAGTTTCTTGGATGCCTGGGTAAATATCTCTTGTTTAGGATTATTAGTGATGATTTTAGTGGTTCGTCAGGGTTGACGTAGGCACTTGAGGAAATTCTCTGCTCGTGTGAGGTTATTCAGTGCTGATCCTCTGCAGTTTGCTGCTCTACCCAGGTGTCCATTACTGTGATTTTGCTCTTGTTTCTTGGATGCCTGGGTAAATATCTCTTGTTTAGGATCCGTGATGATTTTAGTGGTTCGTGAGGGTTGACATAGGCACTTGAGGAAATTCTCTGCTCTTGTGAGGTTATTGAGGGGCTGATCCTCTGCAGTTTGCTGCTCTCGTTAGGGGTGCTTACAGGGGATATACGGAGAACAGACAATATGCAGTCTTCTTTCAGGCTCCCTGTGCTATAGTTGTGTGATTTGGTTGTTGTACGTCCGTAACAGAAAATTCAGATTCTTGCTTGTTGTCTCGAATATGGTTGCTGGAGCTGGAGACGAGCTTTAGCGTCTCATCAACTGAGTGGACATGTGTTGCGCTCTTCAGGAGAAATCGTGACAATTTTCTAGTTTCGGCAAGTGCTAGGGCCTTCACGGTAGGGGATAGTTATCAGTTAGCTCGCCCAGACGCATGTGAAAACAGTGGGAAGTCTTCGATTACCAGTATCAATTTCATGTGTCCAAATTCAGACGCATCTGAGGCTCGCTCAGACACATATTTGCTGAACAGTAATACAACAGAGATTTTACAACACTGCTTAACAGAAGTGTATATCTCGCAGAACTATAACATTTTCATATTTTCTTGATTCTCTCTATTTGTATTGAAGGGCAACATTTAAGCCTTTTTCTTATAATTTCGTTTTTGTATTTTTGACATCAGTTTTTGGGTTGAATAGTATGAATGAGAAATAATTTGTTCCTACCAAGCTTGTTTATGATACTGGTACCTCTTATTCTATAGAAGAAAGAAAAGATGATATTATGCGTTTTGATATGAGTAATTGGTTGATGCTATGAGTGTTAGCACAAGACGATGGGAACTTAACTATTAATTTCAAGACGTTCTTCTCAATTTTTTCATGGTTTATGGATTGTTCAAGTGTGTGCCTATCTTTTTGCATGTAACAGATGCTGCTCTTACGAGATTCTCTTATTTAGATGCTGGTAATTCCCGCACATCAAACAGTTCGAACCACAAGTTTGTTTACGAGGCCATATGCCTGGTTTAATTGTAACAACGGTGGAGTTCATGTTGAATATATTTGTGGTCATTTTGTCATGCTTGGTAATTTCCGCTCATAGGGAAGTTATATAACTTCTAATCTATCAATGTGCTGCTATACCCTGGGTGTTGGTTATTATAATGCATAAATCGAATAGACTCATGAACAACATCTATCTTACATTTATATGCTCTTATCTAGTTCTGGAGAATGCCAGTCAAAGCATTGGCAATCGGATCACAGATTCAAGTGCAAACAAATGAAATTATTGGATACTGTTGACAAGTCACCCTGTGGAGTCGAGGCCAACAGTAAGAAGTCATCTGTCTTTGGTCGGATCTCATTAGTGCCTGGGCATCGAAAATTAAACAAGGTGTGCAATTATACTCTTGACCCAGAAATTTTAATGCAGAGCGAAGAAACAAATTTTCACTCATGTTCTGTACGCAGGTTATCTTTCCTTATGATGAATTTTTAGAGTTATACGATTGGAACGATAGGAATTACGATTCTTCATTACCTCGTGGACTTGTGAATTGTGGCAACAGGTATGGTGGAATAGTGACATATTTTGCCCCACCTTCGCTTTAAACACACTTCCTTATACTCATCTGGTAGTTCCTGTTTCTTTTGTGCAGTTGCTTCGCCAATGTGGTTTTACAGTGTTTATCATGCACGAGGCCACTTGTGGCCTATCTTTTAGGAAAGGACCATATTAGGCAATGTAAGTGATGGTGTATGATTATTATGTAGTAACATCTGGCTTATGCTTAAGAGTTTTCTGGATCTCAACATTTCAGGTTCTATAAGACATGAAAGTTGGTGTTTCTTATGTGAGCTGCAGTCTCATATTGAAAGAGCAGTTGATAACATGCACCCATTTGCTCCCATGAACATTCTTTCTCATTTACCAAATATTGGTGGCAACCTTGGCATTGGTAGACAGGAAGATGCTCATGAATTCATGAGGTGAATTACTTTCTGTGCTTGCATGTGGGTTTGCTTACTCTCTCTTGGATCGTCTTGAATTCTGTATGATGTGTGTTGTATTTATAGGTTTGCAATCGATAAGATGCAATCAGCTTGTCTTGATGAATTTGGAGGTGAGAAGGTCGTCGATCTTAGCACCCAGGAGACAACTATTATTCAGCACATTTTTGGTGGCCGTCTGCAATCTCAGGTCTCTTGTGTTTCCACATTTAATGTAATATTTTAATTTGCAATCAATGAGTATGCCTGTCTGTTTGCTCTTTTTAATCAGTTCTAAATTCTTAAGGGATCTTATGTGTTTAAATATGCATATGTTACAATTATATCAAATGCATCTTAGCGTGCCTAACATAAATAGCACATGCAGGTTCAGTGTACTGCATGTGGAGTGGTCTCAAATCGCTATGAGAATATGATGGACTTGACTGTTGAAATTCATGGTGATGCTGAATCCTTGGAAGAGTGCTTAGATCAGTTCACTGCTGTGGAGTGGCTTGATGGGGACAACAAGTACAGATGTGACGGGTAACTCCCATTTATTGCATCTGTACACTTCTAATATCTAGCCACAAATTTACAGGGTCATATTTTCATATATTGACACTTTGTTATTTAGTTTGGGCATATCAACCTGAAACAAGCTTGCTCTTATTAACTATCTGTACAATAATGATCTCCCCTTGTTCTTTTGAAGTCTCTTCCAAAATACATAAAGAGACATTACTTTTAACAATTCTAAATAGGCAGGAATGCTTAAACTTAGCCTGATTGTCATGTTATGTGAATCTGTGTGAGTTGGTGATTATATTCTTAGTATGTACTTCTAAATTTTGAATAAGAGTTGATTTAAAGCTGAATATGATAACTATCTGGAATCATTATTGATGGACAGTCAAAATCTGAATCAGATGACATTTTTCTAACCTATTGGTTGCTATTGTGCAGATGCAGCGACTATGTCAAAGCACGGAAGCATCTTACAGTTCATCAAGCTCCAAATATACTCACTATTACTCTCAAAAGATTCCAGGTTAGGACATCAGCTTGTTGAACTATATCAGTGCTGTTGTATCATGAAAGTTGCTCATAACATACTTTCTTGTGCTTATCAGAGTGGTAGATTTGGAAAACTGAACAAGAAAGTTACATTTCCTATGAAGTTGGATCTAACACCATACATGAGTATCACTGATGGAACTGACCAGTATAATCTATATGCTGTCGTTGTTCATCTGGATATGCTGAATGCTTCGTTTTTTGGGCATTATATATGCTACATAAAAAATCGTCGAGGTCATTGGCTTAAACTTGATGACTGCAAGGTACATGTGCTTCTGTATTATGACCATGCAAATATTTGGTGTCCCAGTGCCAGTTGATAAATTCCTTTGCTTCCATTTGTAGGTTCTGTTTGTCGATGAGAAGGAAGTACATGCTCAAGGTGCTTATATGCTTTTATATAGCAGGTAATTGTTATGCGTGTTCTCATCTATGTCATCAATATCTGTTGGTAGGGGAGAATCCACATGCTCACCAGAATCCAAGTCTATTTTTCAATTGGTACTTTATAGCTGGAGTGTCTACTTTCTTGCTGCTTTGCATATCCTGTACTCATTATGTGACCACTTTCTTTTTTTATCTCCAACAAGATATAACTAATAGCAGATGGTGGAATTCATATTGACTTATATATATATGCAAAAGAAAGACTTTTCATATATACATGCCTTCATATTGCTCTGTTCTCTCGTATGGTTTCACCATTTTAGGATAATAGCTGCAGATTGAACTTCCCTCACCATCTAATATTCTCACTTACTTTATCGTCTCATGCTAAATTACTCCTCCGTTTATTCCACTTTCCTCATAAATTTAACTAGTATTACTTGTCTGTGATTGGTAGCAACACGCTCAATTATTCTGAACTTGTCTTAGTTTCTTACTTCACCATGTTGCCAAAATTTTGTTGTGCTAAATTGTTTCTCCGTTTAATCCACTTGCTAACAAATCTAACCAGTATAACTTGTTTGAAACTATGCTAAAATGATGTGGACATGTGGTCTGACAAGCCTTCCTTTACGCTTTATGACTCTGCAGGAGAACAGCTCGTCCTGGACCACTTGTTGCAGTCAAAGAACCAATAAAACAGGAGAAACAATGTGAAATGCCTCTTTCAAATGGAGAAAATCATTTGATACCAGAGGATATGCCAGTAAAATGTGAATCGTCTTTTAAGCCTTCAGAAGATATACTAGCAGATTCTGAATCTCTGCACAGAAGGGATATCCCTGACCAGGTGTCAGACTTGGATTTGTGTATAGACATTGAGAGAGAGAAATTAATTACCAACGAAAATCTACACCAGCCAGTTTCATCGTCATTGCATGTCCTTGAAGAAGATACTAGCAACTCATGTTCTCTGTTAGAAGGCAGTACTACCATGAGATCTGACCAATTGGGCAATTCTGCATGTGAATCATCTTCAGTTAATTCCTCTGCAGAGGAATGCGAGGAACCTTCCCCATGCATTGATTCAGTTGACTACATGGATATTGATACTGAAGCTGGGAGAGAAGTTGAAAGCCAGAATGTGCAACAACAGCCTGTCTTTGGTGATTCAGTTGGAGTGGTAGGCAATAAAACATCAGCCCCAACCTCTGTGAGTTGTATGGCAGGGAAACCGAAACCACTATTTTCTCTTGGTTTCCTTGACAAACCCTCAAGAAAGAAGTCTCATTTCGAAGAGAGTCAAAATGGGCGCGACATGGATGTTTACTCCCCAAAAGTAAATGGTCATTGGAATGAACATCTCAGCAGGTCAGAGCAAGGAGTTACTGCCAATTCCTCAGGTGGCCAGACATCCTATGCGAATGGAGTTGTCCATAGTAATGGAGATATGTTTGCAAATTCTAGCAACGGAATTCTTGCCAATGGTGATACACAGTTTGGCAATCACCGCTTGGATGCATCAAAGAGAGATGTACTACCTTCGTTTCATGGTTTTAATCCAAGGCCTCATACGTCACCATCAAGCAGCAACACAAATCGGAACAATACAAGTAATGGCAAAGGGGACATGTCATTCTTATCACGGGGTTTCCTTGAAAGGCCTCGTTCTAGAGAGAAAGCAGTCAAAGGCAATGATGGGTTGCCATTTAGTAACCGAAATGGCAAACCATCACCATCCTCTATGAATGGCAGCGGCATATCAAGCAGCCAAGGTGGCATGGGGATGTCTCCTGGATTCCTTACAAAGCGTTGCAGGGAGCCAGCAGGCATGGGTGCCAGGGCAAGCTTTATGGGTGTCCTGCAAGCTAGTAACACTTCCAAGGAGCAAGAACATGTTGGTGCTGCAGCATTGCCAGACCAGATACAGGAAAGGTGGAGTTCCGATTGCACGACTAGTGGCGTTGCGCCGCAACATAGAGCAGCTCTTGCTGATAATGTGAATGGTCACCGTGATGAAAATGGGCATTCAGTTCTGGGCACCAAAAATGCCATCTATGGCGAAGAAAATGGTAGTAATGGAACTCTTGATATGCACGGTAGCAGTTGCCAAATGGATGATTATGTGAATGGTTACTCTGATGAAAACGGGCATACAGTTCTGGGCACCAAAAATGTCTTTGGAGAGGAAAATGGACGCAATGGAGCTCTTGATGCAAGCAGTTGCCAAATAAATGGTGCTCCTGTCACGTTGGTCTCTGAGAATGGCATGGGATCAGAAGACGGTGACCACGTCGTCAAGTCCATACGTTCCCCACCTGTGCATGACGGTATTCGACGAAGATTAACCAGCTCAAAATATTTTGATGCCCAATGAAAGCTGGAGATACATACTGATGAGCTATGGGTTTAAGGAAGTAGAAGAATTCTGGCTCTGGTGCTGGTTGGCTGATTGGATAGGTTACTTGTTGCCATTGCAAAAATTGATGATAGTAGTTTTGCCTCTCCTTTTTTTTTCACCCACGTGGCTCCCACTTGTCAGAGGGGTGGAGGGGCGTCTCTGGGCTTCCACACAATTTGCAGGAGCTCAGATGCTCCCCTGTCGCCATGGTTTCTTCTACTGTTGTCGTTAGGTACATAGCACTAGCAGAGTGTAGGCTTACCTTTTTTTTTTGGTTTCTCCTGTGTTAGCTTGAATAAACACGAACTGCTGACTTGCTTTGTCATGGAATGGAAGCTGAATCAATCAATTGTAGATGTAAGAGGAGATGTTCTGATTGCGTTCTTCAGTTGAGTTTCTTCGTTTTCTGTCAGTGCGTGTTATAGATTAATTGATCTTTTGCAATGTGGTGGTCTTCTGCTGGTCGCTCTTAAGCGTTTGTTGGCTTGTTGCTGCAGTATTAAAGCTTATAGTAATCTCTTGGCCACGAATTAGCTGTCACAAATTTGTCTAGATACACATGTACCTATGTACTAAAACATGTTAAATACTTATATTTTGAAATGGAGGGAGTATGTGACACTATGCGTGAAGGAGGGATACTATCTTGACGAAATTTGTACGTTGTATGCGCTCAGCGTAGTCCTCACTCTGACCACCGTTTCTCTATTTCATTGAACTTTGGCTTGTTCCATTAGAAGTACGGAGTACTCCGTATTTTTCTTTTTCTCCATGTTCGATTCATATGAAAATTGAAGTGTTTAATGTAATTGCTTTACAGCACTAGTGTACACAGTACACATTCCTTTAATTGCAGTGCTACTGGTGACAATTATAGTCGTACTAGTCCTCCCCTGCTACTGGTGACAATTGCAGTGCATCTGGAAGATATGTGATGCTTGGGGTATGCTCCATATAACTGATAGTGCAGATTTTTTTGTTTTTTTGTTTGAGATCAACTGATAGTGCAGATTGGTGTCCTTGCACATTGTCGTTTCTGAATCATTTCCCTTCTCTTCAAGCAATTGATGATTTCCCTTCTCTTCAGGTCGACGTGGACTTTGGTGGGTTTAATTTGTCTCACAGCGGGTTTGCTTTATTCCACGTTCAGTCTGAAACACCTCATATCACGAGTGCAATATCTTCGGGACAGTGATGTCAGGAATGTGACACAAGAGGACCATATAGTAATTTAGCTGAATTTAGGGGTTAAATTCACATATTAACTAGGAGGTTCCATAAAATTTTCCACCATAAAGCAAGCGGCACCAAAAATACTTTCGGGTCTGTGGCCACGGCTCGGACGCGTGTAATGCCCCGTATCACTCACTAGCAATAATAATCATTTAAGAGAAGAACCTGATAAACACGAAAGGAAATATAGATACTCCTATATCGGAAATTTAATTTGGCTCACGGTTGCATATAAACCTATGGTTTATAAACACATTTCAGAATGGTAAAAAAATTCAAAAACAAATATCCATATACATCCGGATATTCTGTGTCCGCACATAATTTTTCGGGAAAGAAGAACGATTTCCGCTGAAAAAAGTCAAATTTCTATGCTCCAAGATGACTATTCACGGATTTTTTATTTATTTTTTAACACAGGCTACATAAAATGTTTTTTTAAATCTCGAAACTTATGTCCGCACATAGAATGTCAGAATGTCATTTCCTTTGTATACGTGGGCTTCATAGCAAAAATAATACAATAATGGAAAAATAAATATGAAATTAGTTATCATGCATGCAAGTTTTATTTTATATATCATTTTTTTCTAATCAAAGTCTTATCAATTGTAAGACTTGTTTCGTTTTGGAAACTAAGTTGTCGTTTTGGAAAGCAAGATATGTTTCTTCATTCCATCGAGAGTCTTAGACGTGAGAAAAAAATACCACATGGATGGTTTTTGAGGAGAGAAGATGGGATGAAGAATGTGTCTTCCATTATATTGGTACTTGCACTAGTAGAAAATGGGTCTTTGGTTCGGGCCATTAGTCCCGGAGTCCCGGCCGTGGCTAGGGCCGGGACTAATGGTCCGAACCAGACGGCCCGAGGAGGCCGAGACAGTATGTCCCGGTCCGTAAGGAACCATTAGTCCCGGTTTGAGATACAAACCGGGGCAAATGGGTCTGGGCCGGCGCGCGTGCTCTTGGCAGAACCTTTAGTCCCGGTTTGTATCTCAAACCGGGAGTAATGGCCTGGCCCTATATATATGCACCCAGCCCTCCACTCTCTCCTGTTTTTTTCCTATGTGAGAGGTGGGTATAACTTTGTGCTAACTTTTTTCTTCATATGCACTAGAGGTGTTCGGTGAAATGCCTATTAGAGCGATGCCACTTGAGTTCACACAAGACAAAATATGATATGAGGTGTCAGAGCGACACTTAAGGTTTCTCCTCTTTGTTTTGAAGTGTCCTAAAAGGTTAGCAACTATTTTCTCGTTTTGATTGCGTGGTACTAATTTAAGCATCGTGATTGCGTTTGATATATATGCATGGTTGTATGATGCAGATGAGCCACCCATGGATGTACGGTGACCGACGCTCTGACGCTTACAGAGAAGGCGTGCGTTCTTTTCGCCTTGTGGCCGAGGCGAACAAGCGGCGGGATGGTTTTATGTGTTGTCCATGTCTTGAATGTCGGAATGAGCAGACTCACACTTCCTCAAGAGTCATTCAGAGCCACCTGCTTCGGTCCGGTTTCATATCCGGCTATAATGTTTGGACCAAGCATGGAGAAAGACGGGTTATGATGGAAGACGGCGATGAAGAAGAGAACGATGATGGCAACTACCGATCTATGTTCCCTGAATACGATGATACCGCAGTTGAAGATAATGAAAAAGAAGGGGGTGAAGAACGGGAACCAGATGAGTCCGTTGATGATTTTGGTCGGGTCATTAGTGATGAAGGCGAGACTGCGACACAGAAAAGAAGAGGTTGCGATTGACGGATGTTACAGACCACAACACATTGCTGTATCCAACTTGTGAAGATGGCGGTAAGAAGTGGGTAGCACTGGAATTGTTGAAGTGGAAGGCAGAGACTGGTATGACTGACTCGGGATTTGAAAAGTTGCCGGTAATAATGAAGAAGCTGCTTCCAAGAAATAACCAATTTCCCTCCAGACGCATTGAAGCAAAGAAACTTGTCCGCCTGTAGGATTAGATGCGTAAGATACATGCATGCCCTAATGATCATCCTCTACGGTGAGAAGTACGAGACTATGGATAAATGCCCGGTATGCACTTCATTGCGGTATAAGATCAGAAAAGATGACCCTGGTGATGTTGAGGGCGAGCAACCCAGGAAGAGGGTTCCTGCCAAGGTGATGTGATATGCTCCTATAATACCACGGTTGAAACGTTTGTTCAGAAATAAAGAGCATGCCAATTTGTTGCGATGGCACATGGAAGACCGTAAGAAAAACGGGATGTTGAGGCACCTAGCGATGGTCGGCGGTGGAGAAAAATCGAGAGAGACTTCCGGACTTTGCTGGTGACGCAAGGAACTTATGGTTTGGTCTAAGTACCGATGGCATGAATCCTTTTGGGGAGCGGAACTGCAGTCACAACACCTGCCCGTGACTCTATGTATCTACAACCTTCCTCCTTGATTGTGCATGAAGCGAAGTTCATTATGATGTCAGTGCTCATCCAAGGCCAGAAGCAACACGGCAACGACATTGATGTGTACCTAAGGCTATTAGATGATGAACTTCTATAGTTGTGGGCCAAACCAGGTGTAAATGTGTGGGATGAGCACAAATAGCAGGAATTTGACCTACAAGCGTCTTTACGTAACCATCAATGATTGGCTGCTCTTAGTAACATTTCGTGATGGACGAACAAAGGATATAATGCATGCACGCATCGTTTAGATGAGACTGAAAGTATATATCTGGATAAATGTAGAAAGAATGTGTACTCGCATAATCGCTTTTCTTCCGTCCGATCATCCCTTAAAGAAGAAAGGCAAGCATTTCAATGGCAAGGCGAAACTTCGGACGAGTTGTCCCCCGTAGTGGTGCTGATGTATTTGGTATGGTCAAGGATTTGGATGTAATCTTTGGAAAGGGTCCTGGAGGACAACCTGTTCCGAAAGACCCCATTACCGGACACACACCCATGTGGAAGAATAAATCTATATTTTGGGAGCTACCCTATTGGAAAGTGCATGAGGTCCGCTCTGCAATCGACGTGATGCACCTGACGAAGAATCTTTGCGTGAATATTCTAGGCTTCCTGGGCTTGTATGGGAAGTCAAAAGATACCCGGCAAAGACAGAGGACCATCAACATCATAAAGGACGAGGACGCAAGCATCTAGGGCAGTTTCAAGGGCTTGCACCACGCTCTTACCAAAGAACAGAAGGAAATCTTTTTTGAAGTCCTTTTCAGTAGCAAGGTCCCGTCTGGCTTCTCGTCGAATATAAAGGGAATAGTAAATATGAAAGAGAAAAAATTTCAAAACCTAAAGTCTCATGACTGCCATGTGCTTATGACGTAATTGCTTCCGGTTGCATTGAGGGGAATTCTACCAGAAAATGTTCGACTAGCCATTGTGAAGGTATGTGCATTCCTCAATGCAATTTCTCAGAAGGTAATCGATCGAGAAATTCTATCAGGGTTACAGATTGATGTGGTCCAATGTCTGGTCAGCTTCGAGTTGTTGTTCCCGCCATCCTTCTTCAATATTATGACGCACCTCCTAGTTCACCTAGTCGAAGAGATTAGAATTCTCGGTCCTGTGTTTCTATACAATATGTTCCCCTTCGAGAGGTTCATGGGAGTCTTAAAGAAATATGTTCATAACCGTGCTAGGCCAGAAGGAAGCATCTCCAAGGGCTATGGAACAGAGGAGGTCATTGAGTTTTGTTATGACTTTCTTCCTGACCTTAAGCCGATTGGTGTTCCTGAATCTCGGTATGAGGGGAGGATGACTGGAAAAGGCACACTAGGAAGGAAATCAATGGTATGTAGGGACGGGCATTCTTTCACTCAAGCACACTACATAGTTCTACACAATTCCACCGTGGTGGCTCCGTATATCGAGAAACACAAGAATATTCTACGCTCCGAAAACCCGGGGAAGCCTGAAACCTTGATTAAAGGGGAACACGAGAAGAATTTTGGCAATTGGTTGCAGACACATCTCATGAATAACACCACTGTTGGAAATGAGTTGTACTCGTTGGCCAGGTTACCATCTTCGACTATATGTACTTTCCAAGGGTACGAGATAAACGGGAATACATTTTACACGATCGCCCAAGATAAAAAGAGCACCAACCAAAATAGTGGTGTCCGCTTTGATGCAACAGATGACAATGGGCAGATTGACACATATTATGGGTACATAGAGGAGATATGGGAACTTGACTATGGACCTACTTTTAAGGTCCCTTTGTTTCGGTGCAAATGGGTCAAGTCGATGAGGGAGGGTACATGTGAGCGAAAATGCGGCATGACAACAGTGGATCTCAACAATCTTGCGTACATGGATGAACCATTCGTCCTAGCCAACGATGTGGCTCAGGTTTTCTATGTGAAGGACATGTCTACCAAACCGAGAAAAAGGAAAGATAAGCAAAAGAGTACAGAATACGATGAGCCAAAGCGCCACATATTTCTTTCAGGGAAAAGAAACATCGTGGGAGTGGATGACAAGACAGACATGTCAGAAGATTACAATAAATTTCATGAAATTCCTCCCTTCAAAGTGAAAACTGACCCAAGCATCCTGTTAAATGATGAAGATTCTCCATCCTGTTAAAGTTGGTGTGGATGAAATCGCAATAGGGTGGGACTCAATGGAGCTTGACATCCCTGGACCTGAAGGTGAGAGGACACTCGGAGAAGTACTGGGTGGTATCATTCTATGGGACAAGAACAACATCAAGCTTCCAGGCTGGACGCCAAAGCCAACACCGCCTCCGAGTGGTCACATGTCACCTTCACCTCCATCACCTCCAAGAAGCCCACCCCATGACTACGACCACCACAGCCCGAGTCCATCTCGATCTCCGCCGCAGCCTCCGATTAGTACTAAACGATGCAGGAGCCCAAAATGACAAATGTCGCCCCTCCCAAGAGTACCTCATAAGAATCTTTCTATCAGACCTTACAATCGTACTGACGAGGAAACCGACATGATCGTAAAGGCCGAATGTGTTGCGCAGCTTCAAAAGAAGAAACCCGAGCCCGCCCCGGTATACACCGAGAAGCAAAAAGCGTATGCACTTTCTTTTCTGAACACAAAATCGCAATATGACTTGCACCATAAGCCAGATGACTATCGACGCACACTTCAGAAGGAAGTGAAGAAGAGCAAATCAAGTAGAAGTGCAAGCGGGAGCAAATCATCAAGTCAAAGTGCAACCGGGAAAAGAAAGGACGTCCCCCAGCTCGGGGAACAGGCCAAAAAATCGACCCCACCCCTCAAGGTGGTATCCTATGACACTCCCTAGCAGGATATGGAAGAATCTAAGAAGCTTGCGGCTGCTATGAATGTGACTGTTGAGGAATTGCTAGGTTCCCAGGACGACAAGTTGCCCAAGGCTCAGGTAGTCCCTATATATATCTCAGGGAAGCCTCTGGTCAGCTTTGAGCAGTTCCAACAACTGCCAACACAAATGCGGAGTTTACATAAATGGTACTTGAATGCCGTAAAGGAGGAGAGAATAATGATCGTGGCGAAAGTCCCACATGACTACTACTTCCGAGAAGAAGAGGTCCATGTTGAGTTTTCAGAACTCTTCCAGTTATACACTTTCGACGCCATCGACAAAAGTCTCATGAGTTGCTATTGTCTGTAAGTTGTTGAATTCATTATCTATATATAAGCTGTTCATTTTTTTCAGTTGTTCAGTTCATTGCATGTAATTATCCTAATTATATCCTTTTGTACTCTATTATTATGCAGAATGAAGATCATGGAATGTAAAAAATGTCAATCTTCAGTGTTGGGTTCATTGACCCAGATAAAATACATTATCGGACGCTAAAGGAAAACCCGAGGAAACACATGAAAACCTTCTAAGGTTTCTAACGGAGCAAAATTTCTGTGACCACATACTGTTTCCTTACAATTTCGCGTAGTGTCTTACTCTATTGTACATATTCTCTTTTGCTTACTCGATGTTAAGTGTAATTGATGAGTTACTGATGTATATATAAACGTGTACAGTTTCCACTGGATTCTTATGGACATTCAACTTGATAAGGAAAGAGTTGAAGTCATGGACCCATTAAAGAGACTCCTGTAACAATTTAGTGACATGCAGGACATGCTCCAGAGGTAATTTTTGCGCTACAACGGTCTCTTTCGTTGATTTCCTGAGATATCACGTAATAAATAACTCATTCATTTTCTTTACCGGGTAGGGTTTGGAACCAGTTCAAGAGTGCGATTACGGGTGACTTTACTGAGAAGCTGACGTTTAAGCCGGTCTCGGTAAGTAGTAGGCGCATCTCTTTACTTCTAGTTTCAATACAATTATGATGCATGGTTATTATTTTGATTGAATTCTATTAAAGTGCGCGAGGCAGCCATAGGGGACGAATCTATGTGGATTCTACGTTTGCGAGTTCATTCGCACGTTTACCAGTGAGCTGAATGATTCTAGAGTCGATGTAAGCAATACATTCATAACATTATTTTTATTACCGTCACTTTTTGTTATCATGATTGGTATTCATATTGATCTCCTTTTCTTATATAGTTCGAGAAAATGCGGGATCAGCTCCTACCACAGCAACGCGTAGTAGCAATTGCTGAAGGACTGGCAGGATTCTTGATGAACGAGATGATAGATGACGCCGGAGATTTTAGTGTGAATAGACGCCGATGATCCCTGACCGTGTAATTGAATAGACGGGCTCTAGTCCCGATAATTGTGATCTCTATGTGTAACTATCATGTATATATTTGTATGCTCGATCTTAAGAGAAGTTATCTTATATGCACGAACATGTACGGTATGTGGTAGCGTAGAAAACTATTTTGAAATGAAAAAAAAATACAAATTAAATTCTGCTTGCGTGAGAAAGTGCCTAAAATGCTGCCACGGCAGAGAACCATTTGTCCCGGTTCGTAATACGAACCGGGACTAATGGTGGGGCACCCAGCGCCCGCAGAGACAGCCACGTGGATGCCTATTGGTCCCGGATGGTAAGAGGGCCGGGACTAATGGGTGGGCCTTTAGTCCCGCCCCTCCAGTCCCGGTTACCAGGACCGGGACTAAAGCCCCTTACGGGCCGGGACTGGAGGCCCGTTTTCCACTAGTGTTGCTCAGTTTTAAGAAATCAGTTGAGAAGCTTAGCCCCTAGCTTTTCCGTAATTCTTGACCAGAATACCATATCTTCTTTTTTTGATAATCAATATCATATATATTTATTGTTTACAGTACATGATAAAGATAGGTGAGCTGTGTCCAACAATTATAAATAAAGTCTAAAAGAAACTAGTAAATCATCATCTTCAAACTCTTTATTCTTCTAGGGCACAATCTCGTACTTTTCCAAAGGCAGCCGCATAAAATACTTATAGGTACCAAACCACAGACCCGAAAATACCAACGAGGGTTCTTCCATAATTTTAAACCATCTAGGTGTGCCCATCCCTACCTGTTCAATGGGTTTTTTTGGCTCGTTTGTAAATTTGGATGCTAGGGCGGCGACCCTGGAAGGTGGAGTACGCGGCCGGTTTTGCGGCGAGTGGTGTGGCGATGGTGATGGTTCTCTTATTGGATATGTGGAATGCGATGAGTGGGTGGCGGGGGATCCTAGCTTCGACGGTGATTTGGTAGTGAAGACTCCCTGAGCGTGTCATGGAGGCTTGGTTGTTGACTGCGGGATGACCATGGTACCTTGATGTGGTGTGATTGTGATTTTGGGAGAAATCACAAATCTCCAGTGCCAGCTGCGAGGATGCCTGTAGGTGTTGTGTCCCTCTTGGGATGCCGTTGTGGTCACCTCCCCCATGTCTGGCCTCTAGGTGAAAACCCTTGACCGTTTTAGTGACGACCATGGTGGCGCCTAGTGTTGTCATCCTCTGGGGGCATTGTCATGGAGCTGACACAATCTTCGATCACTTCTCATTGTCATCAATATCTTGATGCCCTTAGGAGATGGCATAGGGCGTTCTCATCAGCATCCTATCTTTTACATGTGATTTAGTTTCCACTGCTCCTGATTCTCGATGTCTGGTGGCAGGATTGGCGCTCCATGGTCCGTAGTGAGAGGACATGCGGTCCTTTCTAGCGGGCATACTGATGGCTGGGTGCAACGATGTCCGGTGACTTGACAAGGAGGCACGGTGTCACATAAAGTTGTAGTCTCAGGTGCTTCTTGTCAGAGGTAGCTACTCTTGTTTTTTACTTTTTTATCTTTGCTTTGCTTTGTAAAATTCAGTTTGTATTGATTCGTTCGTTTGACTTTATTTATATAGCGGAGTGAGCCCAATTTCTAGAGAGTTTTCTAAATTTATTTTTATGAGTAAATTGTCTAAATATTCTACTCCCTCTGTCCAAAAATAACTGACTTGGTTTTGTCTAGATTCGAGTGTATCTAGACGCATTTTAGTGTATAGATATATTCGAATCTAGATAAATCCAAGTCAGTTATTTCTTGACGGAGGGAGTAATAAAATATTGTAGCCTCAAATTTCTCTTATTAGGACCTTCACATTAACACAGAAAGGTTTTTTTTGAAAGCAAAGCTCATGGTATTTTATTTTATAGATAACAGAGTTAGTACATCGTTTCTTACAAAGGGTAAAACAATCTCTGGGTGGATCACCATCCCAGACCCGATCCTCCTTAGAATCAAAAGCAACCTTTGCTAATTGATGCGCTACTTGATTAGACTCCCTCGGACAATGTTGGAAAGAAATATCATCAAAGTTGCTAGCCTCTAAAAAGCACTCCGCCAGAATAGCTGAATGGGGACCCCAGACTTCAACTCTCCCATTACAAGCTTGGATCAACTCCAAAGAATGAGGCTCAATAACCACCCTTGAGCATCCAAGAAATTCCAGTAATTCCAAACCTTTCAAGAGAGCTATTGCCTCTGCCGATGCTGCAGAAAGTAGATGTTCCAGAGGACAAAAAACCACCCATAACTTCTCCCTTTGAATTTCGCAGAACAGCTCCAACAGCTTCTGAACCATTATTAAAGAACGATGTCGTATGTGTTCAGTTTATAGCTAGGAACCACGGCATGCATGTTCCTCATTTAATAGCATGTTATATCATCAAAAATGCTTACTTGGCAATGTATGTAGTGGGATGTTAAAAATACTTATGTTAGGCTGGTCATAGTGCTAAGTAGTAAGTAACTTAGACTAGTAACTTGCATATATTACTACTTTATGTTACTACCTTTATAGTGGATAATAACATGTCTGTGTCAAGCAAGATCAAATTAATTAGATTGTAGACTATGGTAACTAGCTAAGTTACTACCTCCTTTTTTATTAAATATCATGCCATGTCGACATGTATGTTACTAGCTAAGTTATTTCTACTATGACTAGCCTTACTCACACTGTGAGGCTACTCATAGTGAAGAGTAACTTAAGGTAGTATCATGCATATGTTACTACCTTATGTTATCATCTTCATAGTGGATAGTAACTTATATCTCGTGTCGTGCAAAGTCTCATTTATTAGACTGTAGTCTCATCTTGCTTTAGGGTGTGTGATGTTACGATAGTATTTTTCTCTCGAGAATACACCCTGGAAAGGTGTATCGGCTTTTATAAGAAGAAGAGGCCAAGACGACCGATACAACGGCAAAAGGCACGACACAAACACAACGCCACACGGTAAACAATACAACCTATACACCGAGCGACAATGACTCATCTTGCATCGTCTCTAGCCAAGAGAGGCAAGGGGGCGATACAGCGAGCTACTGGGCCGCGTCACGACCGAAGAATGGAACTTCAAGAGACCAACTCCGGCCAATATAGCCAAAGCCAACACACCTCCACACATAGGCGCCGAGTCGGCGAGTGAACGTCGGAGCCGCACTAGACCGGAGGAGGTGTCGCCCAAGAGGCGCCGACGACGGTGTACATGGCACCCCAGAAGCTCATGCTTCGAGCGGCGGCCCTTAACGATTCCAATTGGCGCACCGAAGACTCCACGAACCACCTAGGCGATGCCTCCAACGAGGGGACGGCACAGCCTCACCGCCCCCGCCCGATCCGAAGTGTGGATCAAGGTTTCCCCCGATGCTCGAGGTGGGGAAGCCCGGACGGAACCATGACGACGCCTCCAAGAAGGTGTCGGCACCCGCAGGCATCACCGTCGTCAGCTTCACGCGAGGATTTCTCTTGGCCCTGCCGTCTACCCCATCGCCCATCGGACCTATGCTACAAGGAGCCGCCTTTTGGACACCACCGCCGATGAGAGACGAACCCGAAACTGCCGCTAGCGGAGCTGGAGGTGTTGACCACCATCCCACCTCGATCATCCAAAGAACGAGGGCTGGACGGAGGGGATCCAGACCACCACCGCCGACACCGCCATGGTGCCCAGCAGCCGACACCACCAGGCACCACTGCGCTCGCTGCTACAAGAAGCAGAGCCGCAAGCCCTCCCAAGCCCATCTGGGCCCGAACAAGTCCATGGCGCCACTGCCGCGAGGATGCCGGGCCAGCTCCGTCGATGCCGGAGTCATGCTTGCCATCGATATCCCTCTTACTCCTCGTCACCGAATCTACGCTGGGACATGCGTCCCCGTCGCCAGAGCTGAGCGCCGCCACTGCGCGCGGAGAGAGCCCTATCGCCACTGTCCCTGCCCAGGCTTCGCCCGACGGGACCCTTGGAGGCAACGGGAAGGTGGGAGACGAGGGAGGAGGGGTCCTAGGGCTGGTGGCGCGGCTCACCCCCGTGTCGCCTAGGTCTGGCGACGCGGGGGTAGGAGAAGTGCGTTACCTGTACTCTGTTATTACTCCTACGGGATATGATGTTACGATAACATCGCTAGTCCTCTTTCATCATTTACTGACATGTCATGTCAGGAAAGTGTCTACTAGTTAGCACTGCACGTGGTTGCATGTTACTAACCAACCATGTTACTCCCACTATGACTAATCTGACTAGTCTTAGTAACTTCAAATTTAATTACCGTAGTTTTGAGTATGTGATGTGACAGTTTTGGTGTAGTCCCAAGAACAGCCGAGAGTTAGCAATTAAGATTCCTACACATTTATATCCTATAAATACATCAAGATACACCTACTGTTAAGTGGAATATCAAATGGTAACCACCACAAGCATGCCATTCTTCCCATTACCTCTAGCCACGCTAATCCTCACCGTCTCGTGCATACTTCTGCTGCTACTGCATTGCAAGAGACATTCCGCCCACCGCGAACGGCTCCCGCCCTCCCCGCCGCGGCTCCCGATCGTCGGCAACCTCCATCAGCTCGGCGCGCTCCCGCACCGTGCCATGCACGCGCTCTCCATGGCGCACGGGCCCGTCATGCTGCTCCACCTTGGCCGCGTGCCCACCCTGGTCGTCTCCTCGGCCGACGCGGCGCGGGAGGTGCTGCAGCTGCAGGACCACGCCTTCGCCAACCGGCCCTCGCTCGCCATCCCGAGGCGGCTCCTCTACGGCTGCACGGACATCGCCTTCGCGCCCCACGGCGCCTACTGGCGCAGGGTGCGCAAGCTCGCCGTGCTCCACCTCCTGAGCCCCCGCAGGGTGCGCGCCTACCGCGGCGTGCGCGAGGCGGAGGTGGCGGAGTTGGTCCGGAGGGTGCAAGCGTGCGGCGGCGGCGTGGTGCGGCTCAGCGAGCTCCTCAGCGAGTTCGCCAAGGACGTGAACGGGCGGATCGTGCTCGGGGTGCGCGCCTCGGGCGCAGCCGGGTGGCGCGCCAAGGTGGACGCGCTGCTCGAGGAGGCCAACGAGCTGCTCGGGGCGTTTCACGTCGGCGACTACTTCCCGTGGCTTTCTTGGGTGGCCGCCGTCGACGGGACGGACGCCAAGGTGAGCAGGGCGTTTGAGAGAATCGATCGGATCCTCGAGGAGATTGTCGCGAGCGCCGCCTGCACGGGAGGGAGCCACGACGAGGCGTTCGTGCATGTGCTGCTGTCGCTTCAGAAAGATTCGAGTGGGACGGAGTGCCGCTTGAGCAGGAACAACGTCAAGGCACTGCTAGAGGTTAAACTGCATGCATGCTACCTATTCACCACGTGCTTTTTTTTTGGTTTGGGGGAGGGGTCTACAGTATATGTGGCTGAAATCTGACCAACATTTTTTTGTCCTACTCCTACTCAATACAATTCACATATAAAAGTGCAATGGCACAGAAATTAAATGCAACTGCAGAAAACAAAAACTAACAAAAAAGTGGAAGTGCAATCGCACAAAAAGTTTGAACCTGCACTAAAACAAAGAGATAAAAACAGTGACTAAGACTTAAAGAAAAATTGTTAAACCAGGTCACAGATGTAACTTAAACACTACTCCGTCCACTCCAAATTAAAGTGCGCAGTTTTGTCTAGATACACATGTATCTAAAATTAAAACGTGTCTAGATCATCAATTACCACAAACCAATAAATTTGGTGATGGTTCACATGAAAATTGTCTACTAAGAAAACAAAAGTGTGTCCACAATATAAGCCTTTTTAGCCAGCTGTTTTAGCTTCCTAAAGGGCTTATATTGTGAAACGGAGGTAGTAATTAGTTTTCTTGCTATTTATTTTGCGAAAGGGTAACCGTTTTTTCCTATTTTTTTTCGTAGTTGAGGGTACATATTTGGCCATAGTCCATTTTTTGCTGCAATCTGTTAATGCATCATATGATGTCGAGTTCAGTTTCTTCGCTTCAAGTCGACCAACGACCCGTGTCCCGATTCTCTTAAAAATATGCCCATGTGTCTTAGCTCCACGTACCCAAGTGAATAGAGCCAAGTGATTTATGTTTCTCCCTCGCAGAAAACATTTGATCAAATTTTAACATACATGTATTTTTTATTTTTATTGCCATTTCTATGTCCATTAATTTTTTCATATTTCTTTGATTTCTGTCTCGTCTATTTTTTATTTGGTTAGATATATTTTCAAAAGTTTATTTCTAAAGTTTACTTTGCTTTGGTAAGCACGACATTTGGCCATTCCATATTATATGATAACACTATCATTTTTGTTTCCATGTCTATTTGTTTCTATATTTACATTTATTACCATTTTTATGTTTTTTTTTACTCCACAACATTGTGTTGGTTGGTAAGGATGAATCTGTTCGTGCTTTATTTATTTATGTCATGTGGTGGGCAAACTATATTTAAGTTATAAGAATGTATATCTAAATTGTTATTTTCTGTAGACAATTTTGGATAAATAGCCTGCCTATTTTGGGAAAGTTGAAAAAAGATTATTTGCAGCCTATTATGGAAAAGCTAAGGAATAATTATCATAACTATATAGATATAGATAGTCTACCTATATTAGAAAGTTACTAAGATGATCCGCAAAAAAAAATAGTTACTAAGATCGTGCATACATGTCGCATCCATCGGATCATGCCATGTTGTCACGATTAATGTAGTGGTCCTGGAAATGGGTCCGCCTAAGAATGGATTTGTCAAAAAAATGCAATTATTCTCATACTTTGTCCTAAGAATGGATTTATCAGAAAAAAGAGCGTCATATTTCGCAAAAAAAAAAAAATCATCTCAAGAGACAGAGATTGAGTTTGTGCCAAAAAATAATAGTACTCCCTTCTATCCAAATTAATTCACTTGGATTTGTCTAGATTCGGATGTATCTAGATATGTCTTAGTACTAGATACATTCGAATCTAGATAAATAGAAGTCAATTAGTTTGGATTGGAGGGAGTAACATATTTTTGTGCATTGTTGATTTTAACTAATGTCGTGTATGTGAATTGTACATTGCACATACAAAGGCATACCGTTAGTTCCTGATACTTATTTAAGTGGAAATAATCATTTCCTCCGATCCAAATTAATGTTACTAGATATATCTGAATCTAGATTAATCTAAAAACGAAAACATTGATTTGGATCGGGGGGAGTATATCAATTTTTTTAACTTGGTTAAAAATAAATAGAATCTATAATAGTACACGTGTTTATTTTGAAAGACGTGCGTGTGCGTGCAAGCTTACTAGTATTAGAAAGTTACTAAGATGATCCGATTTTTTTTTACTAAGATGGACTATCGTGCATACATGTCGCATCCATCCGATCATGCCATGTTGTCAGGATTAATGTTTAGTGGTCCTGGAAATGGGTCCGCCTACCTTGACATTGTCCCGTGTGGTCAACACGTCTTTATGAATTAATCATGCTCTCATCGCAACATGGACGTGCCAATTCTACTCTCATATACTGCCCGACTTCGGTTTGTCCAGATTCGAATGTATCTATACATGTTTTAGTGCTAGATATATCTAAATCTAGACAAATTCGATTCAATTAATTTGGATCGGATGGAGTAATTCTTTTTTCGTGTAAAATCTACTCTCATAGTATAATGCTTGGATTAATTTGGACAGGATCTATTCGGAGCAGGGACAGACTCGACCATCATTGTCCTGGAATGGGTCATGGCCGAGCTGCTCCGCAACAAGTTAGTGATGCAGAAGCTACAGCTGGAAATCAGGCGCCACTGCACGAAGCCTGGCCACTCACTCGTCATCACCGAGCAGGACCTCCCGGCAATGGAGTATCTCAGGGCCGTCATCAAGGAGACGATGCGGCTGCACCCGCCGGGGCCTCTCCTTATTCCCCGCGAGTCCATGCAGGACACGAGGGTCCACGGCTACCACGTCCCCTCTGGGACCCGAGTCATTGTGAATGCTTGGGCGATCGGGAGGGACTCGGCGGCATGGGACCACGCCGATGAGTTCTGGCCAGAGCGGTTTGTCGGCAATGAGGTGGACTTCCGCGGGCGACATCCCCAGCTCATACCTTTCGGCGCCGGTAGGAGGATGTGCCCGGGGATCGGGTTCATGGCCACCATCGTGGAGCTCGCACTCGCAAACCTCGTGGGGCGGTTTGACTGGCGGGTTCTGCCGTCTAAGGTGATGGATATGGAGGAGGCACCAGGGATCACATCACGGAAGAGTGTGCCTCTTCGCGCCATGGCAACACTGGCATGCATGCACTACGAGCCACCTCTCTCGACCATGGGCCGGGCCGTCACACAAGAGAAGCCCATAGGAGTGGAATCCCACCAAGACCAAGATTTGGTTGTGCCTAGCTGTCCGCAACCTCTGGCTATGTAAAAGGGAGAGTAGAATAGAGAGGGGCATCGATGATCAATTACGTGTAATACATGACTACTTCTCCCTTCTCCTTCTTCCTCTCTCCCCAAATACTCTGAATCTGCATTGTATCTCTCTCCCCAAATACTCTGAATCTGCATTGTATCTGTGAATTCATGAACTAGTTGAGGGATCATCAACTATTTGGTGTGTTTCCGTTAGTCGGGATCATTACAATTGGTACTAGAAGCCACTCGATCGGCAGGATCGACCAGAGAAAAATTCCACACAAAAAATTCCTAGAGCGAAGAAAGGAGAAGGATCGAGTGATATCGCTGGTGAATTGAGTACGACTTTGGCTGGGTTTGGATCTCTCGTAAAATCCCCAGACCTAGGTTGTGCTCACGGCGGCAGTGTGCGGTGGCTCCACTAATTGGCTGCGCGGGTGGTGGTTTGACTTGGCGACTGTGTCCCATTAGGCCATGGATTCAACGACGACGAAGGTTCCAGGTGCATCATTCGCATTAGGAGTAAAATTCATGTCGGGTCGGTTGATTTGGTGTGGTTCAGGAGGCGGTGATCGGCCAAGTGCATAAGAACGACTCGTCTAGTACTCGTTGGCCTGGCGGCCGTAGTTTAAGGCGATCTGGAGCTTCATCACGACAACTCGAAAAAAGGAGCTTCATCACGGAGCGTCCTCCAACATTGACGGTGTGCGTCACTACACTTGAGCACGACGCTGCAACCATGGAAATCACGATGGAGGATCTCGCGGCTCAGATGAGCAACGTACTGGCTGGCCTTGCTACTGCATCTGATCGCTTCCAATTGCAATGTGCTCCAGGTCACTACTGAACACTTACTGAAATCACAAGATAATATGTCCACCAAATTTGATGCTATTGAAACGCAAATACTTCGGATGGGCTCACGTATCACCTCAGGAGGGCACCATTCATACTTCCCTTGGCGCATCATCTGGGTCCCGTGAAGATCATGATACCTAGGGCATTGCTTCAGGGCATGGTCTAGTCAATGGTGCGTTTCATATCTCCCGTTTCTCTGTAGACCCACGATCATCTCCCATGATCAAATTCATAATAGCAGAGGGCAGAGGTGCTAGAGAGTCACATCATCATGAATTTAGGATCCTAAAACCAGTTTTTCTAAGTTTAATGGCAGTCACCCTAAAATGTGGAAAGACAAGGCAGAAAAATACTTTAGTATGTTCCATGTGCAAGAGTACAAAGTAGATTATGCTACTCTGCATTTTACTAGTTCTGCTGCTCTATGGCTGCAAACTTATGAGGCACAACATGACATCGATGAATGGGATCATTTGTATTTAGCCGTATGCCAAAAAATTGCTAAGGATTTGTATTACACGGATATGAGTAAGACATTGGACATTAGGCATCAAAGAGATATAGATAGTTATTCTAAGGAATTTGAACACCTACAACATCAATTGTTACAAGACAAGTCAACATGGCTGAGATAGATCCACCAGCCACACCCGAGTATCTCCATTGGTCAGAATAGGAAATCATATTCAACGGAGCTAATCACCCACTTCAAGTACCACGACCGAACCATTCAGCCTTGATAGTAGAAGCGCAAGTGGGAGGATTCGACATGAGCAAAATCTTCATGGATACAGAAAGCAACATAAAATTTGATTTACGCCAAAACACTAAGAGCAATGAATTACTCCTTGGTAAATCTGGCACCAACAGAAACATCCTTCCATGGTATAGTACCAGGTAAAGCTGAAATCCCCTTAGGTAAAATATTTCTTGATGTCGTTTTTGGATCCAAGGAAAATTTCAGGATGGGAAAAGCTCGAGTTTAAAGTCATGGACTGACCATCACAATATCACGCGATCCTGAGACGATCAACTTTCGCACGATTCATGGCAGTCCCGCATTATGCATATTTAGTTAAGAAAATGTCAATACCAAAGGGAGTCATAACAGTAAAGGGAAGCTTCACAAGACCCGACAATTATGATCGGGAGTTCAATAAAATCTCTTAATCATTCGGGATGGCAACAAAATTTGAGCAGCTAAAAATGGCAGCAACCGCAGAACCTCTGGCGATAGCACGTGTCAATCCTGACCAGGCTTTTGACATCGTGAAAGATACAAAGGAAGTTCAGATCCATCCTACTGACCCGAAGAAAACCACATTTGTGGCCTCCAATCTTGGTTCCACATAGGAAGGCGCGCTCATCGAGTTCCTCTATGAGCACTGCGAGATCTTCACATGGTTATCTTCTGACATGCCGGGAATTTTCAGGGAACTCGCTGAGCACGCATTAAATTTGGACTCCAAGGCGAAGCCAGTAAAACAATCGCTTCGTCGCTTTGTAGAACCAAAGTGTAAGGCCATTGGAAAGGAGCTCCACCGCCTCACTGATGCCAAATTCATCAAAGAATTAAAGAAAGCAAAGTAGGTTGTAAACCCAGTATGCGTCCTAAAGAAAAATACAAAAGAATTACGTATTTGCATTGATTTCACTGCGCTGAACAAACATTGTCCAAAGGATCACTTCCTGCTGCCGTGAATCGGTCAAATAATCGATGCAACCTCGTGGTGCGAACGTCTTTCCTTTGTGAACGCTATTCAGGATACCATCAAATTCGGATGAAGAAGGAAGATCAGGAGAAAACAACATTTATCAAAATAGTTTAGTATGTTTCATGTGCCAGAAGAGTACAAAGTAGATTATGCTACTCTGCATTTTACTAGTTCTACTGCTCTATGGCTACAAACTTATGAGGTACAACATGACATTGATGGATGGGATCATTTGTACTTAGCTGTATGCCAAAAAATTGCTAAGGATTTGTATTACACGGATATGAGTAAGACATTGGACATTAGGCATCAAAGAGATGTAGATAGTTATTCTAAGAAATTTGAACACCTACAACATCAATTGTTAGCTCAAAATTTTTCTCTATATGATACTTTTTTGTGGCTAAGTATATTAAAGGTTTAAGAAAGAATATTAGGTGTGCAATAGTATTGCATAAACCTAAAAAGGTTGATGCTGTGATTTCTTTTGCTTTACTAAAGGAAGCTATGTTGCAAGATTATTATAAAGGGAAGTATGAGTACAAGAAGTGGCATAATCAAGCTGGACCTGGTAAATTGGGACTTCATCTAGCTAAAACAAAACAAGATGCAGTTAAATCTCCTGTACATCCAATTGTGCCTGACAAAGTGGAACACTACAACGCGGAGGACGGACCCTGGCGCTTATAGACGCCGAGACACAGGCTTAGTCGCCGCGCTCGTGCTGGCACGGCAAAAAATAGCCGCCAGGGATAACTGCGTTGAGGATTGTACAATAGTGATGGATTTTTTGATGCGGCACAACATGACCGCCGAGCTAGCGCTTCCGCATCGCGGCACTAGATGTTCCTCATTACATTACTGAAGACAACGAAACTTTAGTGTCGTGTCACGTATTGAGAATACCATGGTTTGTACAGCATCATCGATCTAGATAATTAATTACAGAACCATTAATCAAAAAGTAAGAAGTTTTTAGTCATTAATTTAGAAAGATAATTGCATTCAAATCGAAAATTTAATTTTATTGAGAGGATATTTATTACATCACATTATACTACAACCACTTATTACAAGGATCTAATCCTCGTATTCAACTTCTTTTCTAGAAAATTATAAAAAAAGACCTAAAGCTATCTAGAACTAACCTAATTCTTCCACTTAACTTAAGGATAAGTGGAGGGATTTACCTAATCTAATCTTGAGGTCTTCTCTATTCTGCTAACACCCTACTGTAACTAACGCAGCAATAGGGACACCATCCTCCAACGATGACGCTTTCATGGTGGCGGCGGCGACGACGCCATGTCCGTAATCCTTCACACGAGCTACACTGAGCGTGTTACCGTGGATCTGAAAGAGATAGCAGATGAGTAGAGAAAGAATATGATGCAACCGTAGATCCATTACAGAAAGAACAAGATCCAACAACACATCGATTATAGAAATAACAAGATCCAATAGCAAATCGATTAGAGAAAAAACAAGATCCACCAACACATCGATTGAGGAAAAAACTTAGGCTCGGAGGACTCCAGCACGGAGGCTAGGTCAGATTGCCAGAACTTGCGAGGCATCACCGCATTTTGAAGGACTAACGATAGTATAGCTGGGAGTTGGTGAGATATTAGGATATTTTTGGAAATGACTATGTTTAGATCTAGGGTTTGCCTTGCCGAGAGTGTGGATGCGGCGCCGTACGGAGAGAGGAGTTGAGAGAATGGGGACTACGGACTCCCTGTGTTGTATAAGAAACCGGGTGGGCTGTTGGTGAGATGTAGTATTTGGTTTAAGGGTTGTATAACACTTGCGCCTAGTAATATGGGCCGAATTAGTTCATAGAGCCATACCTCGGTTTTTCGGTAGCACGCGTAAGAAGTGGTGGTCCACACTGGTCAGCCAGATAAGCCTAACTAGTCAGCAGCACAGGCAGTGATTGACCATTCTCCAGCGGACATCAACAATTAATGGCGCTTCAAATGGGCGGCAGACATTTGGAATGCCTCCATTGGCCAGGCAAGGCGTTAGAAACCGCGGCCTTCCCTGTCCATGTACCATGGCACCAAAATCCGCCGCTACCGTGTGTGCCATGGCATATAAGTGACCTCCGAGATAAAATGGTGCCGCCAAAGCTCATCCGCCGCGTAACCAACTATTGTCGGTTCTTTTTGCTTATGCCGTCCCAAAAATCAGCCGGGTATGAAGGGTTTTTCGTAGTGGAATCTCTCAGAGCCCAGCGTCGAGCCCGTGGAGAATGTTTCAAATGTCAGGGAAAATTGGGTCTACGCCATCAATGCCCTATACAGATTGATTTGGTTGTGATGGATGAGTTGTGTGAAGCATTGGATCTAATAACTGATAGTTCAGCTGGTGAAGATGCAAAATTATCAGAGTACTCAAGTGAGTCTGATGAAGAACAAATGATGAGTTTAGCTATAGAAGCATTAGAAGGCACTATCGGTAAACGAACAATGCGTTTGGTGGGTAATATTGGCAAGGTGCTAGTGCTGATTCTGATAGATTCTAGCAGTTCAGGTAATTTCATTAGTGCTGAATTAGCTATTCAACTTCAACTTCCTATTCAAGAACTTTCCTCAGTTCAATTTAAAATTGCAAATGGCACAAAATTTCCAAGAACATATGGCATTGCTGCTCTTACTTGGGGAGTTCAACAATAAAAAATTGTTACACCAGTTAGAGTGCTGCCTCCCAAATGTTATGACATGGTCTTGGACATGGAATGATTGGAAAGTTGCAATGAAGGAAAAATGTTTGTGGACTGGCGCTGAAAGAAAATGAGGTTGCTCCATGATGGAAAGAGAATTACCTTGAGGGGGATCAGTGTCAATAACTCTTTTTGTCCTAAGATCTCAACTCAAGAAACGCATAAACTCATTCAACAACGTTTAGTTGCTTAGCTTATAGCACTAGATGTGCAACATGATGATATCAAATTTGAGGAAGTGCCACTACAAATTAGGCAAGTCATTGCACAACATGAAGCTGCATTTTAGGAACCAGTAGGGATGCCTCCTAGGAGGTCATTTGATCACTAAATACCATTAATACCAGGTGTAGTACCATTTCAAAAGAAAACTTATCGATATACTCCTACACAAAAGATGAATTAGATCAACAGATTGCTGAAATGTTGAAAAAAGGAGTAATACAAGAATCTCACAGGCGGTCTCAAGTTTAAGACCCTTCTCTCGCAGTTTAAAAAAATATTCTGCGGCCTACACCAAACCCTGACTAAGAACTAAAATAGCATAGACGTGAGTGGTTGTTAACAATATAAATATATAGGGATTGTACTCCAAGTCTCTTCTTCGTTGTACTCCAATATATACCCCCATACGGATGAGATCAATACAACACACAATTATAGGAATTCAATATTTTACACGTGGTATTAGAGCGGTTAGTCTCATGACGCCGATACTAAACCTTCCACTACTCTCTCGCATCGCGCTGCCCCATAGGGAGATAAATCTCTTCTCCCGGGGGCGCAGCACCGGTCTTGGTAAAAAATCAGATCTGTTATTTAGACAAGATCTTTGATCAATTTTCAAAATTCCAATTTTTTAGATTAGATCATCCAGTTAGCAGAATAAATTGCTCGATCAGATCCTGTCCTCCGGAGAAAATCAATGCGAGATCGGATTGACAGCGGCACATGCGCCAGACATCGATAGACAGCACGCACAGCACGTTGCCCCGGCCATGAGCAGGCGGTAGGACACCAGAATCTGCATCGCACATGAGCGCGACCAGGCCATGCACATGCACCGGATTCACCACGATCGTGCAGCACAAGAGCAACATCCATGCACACGTGCCTCCACGCACTACTCCAGGCACTAGGAGACAAGGTATACATAAATATTCAATTTCACACACATCAAGATCGACTCGCTCCCCGCGATCAATCACCCGGCACCGATCTACGCCACACCAGGCAGAACAACACATCAATGTACGACTGCATCGACAAACTACGAGTTACAAGATCTCCGTCGAGCACATACACGAGAAGCAATATCAGCGCCAACTACATGCAGGCCGGTGTGGAAAGAGACGCAAATTCACGTAGAAACAAAACTAAGATATCATGTTATGAATAGTAGGCAAAGTATTGTTCACGGGAGGTGCTATTCACGCAGATTTTCTTTTCTACGTTTCTTGATGTGTATTGCATTCACATCTCATATCATCTCTGAAATCGCCATCTCAAAGTCAAGGGAAGAAAATCTTGTTTTGAAACTGGAAGAAGGTTGCAGTCAATACCCCCCATGACATAGTGCGTCATCTTGCTATAAGCAGCAATTGGAGGGAAGATCAATGTGAATTTGAGAGCATGGTCAACTTGTCTCGTCTACGATCGGCCACAGCTTTTGGAAGGTGGAGACCATTTTATATTTCCGACAAGATGAGATTGTTGCGCGTGCTGGACCTAGAAGATACGTCAGGTCTAGTTGATCACCACCTTGTGCACATCGGAAAGTTTATTAATCTAAGATACCTTTCTCTAAGAGGATGTGGCGATATTTATCATCTGCCAGATTCGTTAGGTAAGCTGAGGCTACTCGAGTCATTGCGATGTTAAACTGACAAAAGTTTCAAAGCTGTCAAAGACCATCAGTAAGCTTTAGAAGCTACAACATGCATATCATTGCTGGGTGCATAGGAACTGACGATCACGATATAAATGAATCAATGTCTGGAATTTTGCCCAGGCTAATGAGGAACAAGTTAGGCCTTATGGCAGTTTTTTCAGCGGGAGTTTGCGTGGCATGCTGCGCACCACATCATACGGAATAGAATATGGGTATCGATGGTTGTCTGACCAGGCGTGATGTGTGCACTAGAGTTAATTGCAAAAAACCACCACATATGCGCGATAAGTTCGAAAAATCATAGGATTACCCGAATTTTGCAAAAATCCACCGGGATTGCGCTGATTCGTTGCAATGCGCACTGATTCGGGTTTTTAGATCCGCCAGCGAACGAGGGCAAGTGGATATTATCATCGATCCGGCGGGGGAAGGACTGCAGGTTCACGGGGCCTCAAGCCGGACAATGCCGCAAGCCGCGCCTCTAGCATCTGAACTTGCAGCTGGAGGTCGATCCCCGGCGTCGGGTCCGTAGGCTGCCAGCCCGGCATCATCGCAGCGTGCTCCTCCTGGGTGGTGAGACACGCTTGCAGAAGACAAATCTACTGACGGAGGTGATCCTCGCGTTCCTCTTGAAGTAGCAGCGCCCTCTCTCGAGAGGCTCGCTCCCGCTCCGCCACCAACCGAGCGGCCCCCCTTGCCCGCTTTCGCTCGTCTCGAGAGGAACTCATCGAGCTCCACGAGGGAGGAGGGAAGGAGGCGTCGAGAGGGGACGGAGGTGGTGGGTGCGGGAGAAGCAGCGGAGGGATGTGAGGCGGCAGATGGAAGATTGCCGGAGAGTCGCCAGTGCGAGAGGAGAGGAGAGCCCTCTGTCCTCAAAGGAGAACCGAACTTTCCAAGTCCAGATCCGGCACCCAAATAATAGTGCAGGGTAGGACGGGGGACGAGTCAGAGAACACTTGCTTGGATAAAAGAGGGAAAACGATACAGTGCCCCCAGGGGATAACGCCTCGCGATCCCCGGGTCGCTGCTCGTGCCTGTGGTCGCGCCTCCGTGGGTGGGACCCAGCCCATCCTCTTCCTATCTCCTTCTTCCCCAAATCAGCGACGCACGCATCCCAGCTGCCTGCAGCCCGCCGTTCGCCGTCTGCATCCCAACCGTCTGCAGCCCGCCGCTCGCCGCCAGCAGCTCCTCATCGGGCGCCGCCCGCAGCTCCTCGCACTGCTCCTCGCCGCGCGCCGCCATGGCTACCGCTGCCATGACCTGTGGGGGATTCTGCTGCTGCCTTGCCGCGATCCCGCCGTCGTCATTCCCTCTAGCCCCATGACGCCCCCTTCTCTGCCGCCTCCCATGGCGTTGGCCATGGACGAATTAGCCCAGATGCCTCCACTGAAGATAGAGTCTACCAGCCATGGCCGCCGTGCCCCGGCCTCCCTACAAAGCTCCACGCCCGCTGTGCTGCCATAAGCCAGCTCCGACCGGCGGATGGCTTTGCTACGTTGGGCGCCTGGTGTTGCTACTACAGCTTATAGGACTTGCTACTCTAGTTGGTCGGTGTCGCTACTTTTGTCTCTGTTTTTGCTACGATTTTGCTACCTTGGCATATTATTTTTGTTATGTATTAATATTTTTTTGCTATTTACGCACAATTTTTTTTGCTACAACGAATCTCTACGGTTTTGCTACGAGGTCTCCGGCGGGAGTCTCCGGCGATGTCCCCTCTGCTACATTAGAAAAAATATTTTGCTATAACCGTTCTGTGGTTTTGCTACAATAGTATAATTTTTTTGCTATGAGGCCTTCGGTGACTTTTTTCGACGAGAGTCTCCGGCGAAGTTGGTTTTGCTATATTAGGACTTTTTTTTGCTACAAAGTCGTCGGCGAGGTCTACGGCAAACTCTCCAGCGAGATCTAGTCTATTTTTCTATTTTTTTTAGACCGAACCGTTTTTTGCTACATGTAGCAAAAAGGGACATATTGTAGCAAATTTGGACCGTTTGTAGCAAAAACGGAATTAGATCCTGTTTTAGAGACACGTGGCGGCCTAGGAACCCGGGGGATCGGGAGGAATTATCACCCGGGGGACGCCTATCGCTCCCCCGTAAGAGCCCACCACCACGGTCCACGAGTGCAAATGATCTGTGCTTGCCCTGTACTGCCCCTTTATGTTTCTTGATTCATATGAAGATCAGATTCACATTTCATATTTCGAACATGATATGTCTACTGTGTTCTACTTAACGCTTTTCGTAGTTTATTATGACATCTTGGATGTGTTACCTTGGCCTGAAGAGCATGGTACCGCCATATGTGGTGGGAGCGCTAAATTTTTTCGATAAAAGAAATATATTTATATTGAACTGATACCAATTACACCCGGCGCACTAAATATGTTCTATAGTATTCCATTGATAATATTTCCAGCACTTTGACGAGAACAACGAGTGGTAGTAAACTTGCATAGTAAGTCGAGTCCAAACATAATGAGGCCCTAGAGCATCTGGACTACCAGAAATGACTGCTAGCTCCATAACTGTACATACATATTATCACGAATAGCATGTGTAGAAAATATCAACATTGGATGTATGAAAACTATAGTGTCATGGTTCATTCAAATTATATAGTACTCCCTCCGTTTGGAAATATAAGACATTTAGTGTATCTAGCCTTTAGTGTATAGGTTCACTCCGAACTTTTACGAACCTATACACTAAAAGATGTCTAGATACATTCGATTCATAAAGCTAGAACGTCTTATATTTCCCAACGGAGGAAGTATTTCATAAAAGGTTGTATGGATTTCAGGTATTTGGCGAGACTGTAGCTTTGGATCAGCAGTATCCTGAGTTAGTTGACCAAGAAAATTTCACTAGTAGAAAATGGGCCTTTGGTTTGGGCCATTAGTCCTGGCGTGGCTGGGGCCGGGACTAATGGTCCGAACCAGACGGTCCGAGGAGGCCGAGGCACTATGTCCCGGTCCGTAAGGAACCATTAGTCCCGGTTTAAGATACAAACCGGGACAAATGGGTCTGGGCAGCAGCGTGCTCTGGCAGAACCTTTAGTCGGTTTGTATCTCAAACCGGGACTAATCTTCAACCCTATATATATGCACCCAGCCCTTCACTCTCTCCTGTTTTTTTCCTATGTGAGAGGTGGGTATAACTTTGTGCTAACCTTTTTTCTTCATATGCACTAGAGGTGTTCGGTGAAATGCCTATTAGAGCGATGCCACTTGAGTTCACACAAGACAAAATATGATATGAGGTGCCAGAGCGACACTTAAGGTTTCTCCTCTTTGTTTTGAAGTGTCCTAAAGGTTAGCAACTATTTTCTCGTTTTGACCTGCGGTACTAATTTAAGCATCGTGATTGCGTTTGATATATATGCATGGTTGTATGATGAGATGAGCCACCCATGGATGTCACGGTGACCGGCCTCGACGCTTCTGAGAGAAGGCGTCGTTCTTTTCGCCTTGTGGCGAACAAGCGGGATGGTTTTATGTGTAGTCCATGTGTTGAATGTCGGAATAAGCAGGCTCACACTTCCTCAAGAGTCATTCAGAGCCACAGCTTGGTCCGGTTTCATGTCCGGCTATAATGTTTGGACCAAGCGGAGAAAGAGGGTTATGATGGAAGGCGGCGATGAAGAAGAGAACGATGATGACAACTACCGATCTATGTTCCCTGAATACGATGATACCGCAGTTGAAGATAATGAAAAGAAGGGGTAAAGAAGCGGAAACCAGATGAGCCCGTTGATGATTTTGGTCGGGTCATTAGTGATGCAAGGCGATGCGACCGAGAAAAGGAGAGGTTGCAGTTCAAGCGGATGTTACGGGACCACAACACATTGCTGTATCCAACTTGTGAAGATGGCGAAGAAGCTGGGTAGCACACCGGAATTGTTGAAGTGGAAGCGAGACCGGTATGACTGACTGGATTTGAAAAGTTGCTGGTAATAATGAAGAAGCTGCTTCCAAGAAATAACCAATTGCCCTCCAAGACGTCTGAAGCAAAAGAAACTTGTCGCCCTCTAGGATTAGGCGTGCGGAAGATACATGCATGCCCTAATGATCGCATCCTCTACCGGTGAGAAGTACGAGAATATGGATAAATGCCCGGTATGCACTGCATTGCGGTATAAGATCAGAAAAGATGACCCTAGTGATGTAGAGGGCGAGCAACCCAGGAAGAGGGTTCCTGCCAAGGTGATGTGGTATGCTCCTATAATACCACGGTTGAAACGTTTGTTCAGAAATAAAGAGCATGCCAAGTTGTTGTGATGGCACATGCAAGACCGTAAGAAAGATGAAATGTTGAGGCACCCTTCTGATGGTCGGCAGTGGAGAAAAATCGAGAGAGACTTCTCGGACTTTGCTGGTGACGCAAGGAACTTATGGTTTGGTCTAAGTACCGATGGCATGAATCCTTTTGGGGAGCAGAACTGCGATCCACACCTGGCCCGTGACTCTATGTATCTACAACCTTTCTCCTTGGTTGTGCATGAAGCGGAAGTTCATTATGATGCCAGTGCTCATCCAAGGCCCGAAGCAACCCGGCAACGACATTGATGTGTACCTAAGGCCATTAGTTGATGAACTTCTACAGTTGTGGGCCAAACCAGGTGTACGTGTGTGGGATGAGCACAAACAGCAGGAATTTGACCTACAAGCGTTGTTGTTCGTAACCATCAATGATTGGCCTGCTCTTAGTAACATTTCAGGACAGACGAACAAAGAATACAATGCATACACGCACTGTTTAGATGAGACTGAAAGTATATATCTGGATAAATGTAGAAAGAATGTGTACCCGTACAATCCTCGTTTTCTTCCTCCCAGTCATCCCTTAAAGAAGAAAGGCAAGCATTTCAATGGCAAGGCAGAAAACCGGACGAAGCCTGTCCCCCGTGATGGTGCTGATGTATTTGGTATGGTCAAGGATTTGGATGTAATCTTTGGAAAGGGTCCTGGAGGAGAACCTGTTCCGAAAGACCCCATTACCGGACACGCACCCATGTGGAAGAAGAAATCTATATTTTGGGAGCTACCCTATTAGAAAGTGCATGAGGCCCGCTCTGCAATCGACGTGATGCACCTGACGAAGAATCTTTGCGTGAATATTCTAGGCTTCCTGGGCTTGTATGGGAAGTCAAAAGATACCCCGGCAGCACGGGAGGACCAGCAACATCATAAAGGACGAGACGGCAAGCATCCAGGATAGTTTCAAGGGCTTTCTAGCTACGCTCTTACCAAAGAAGAGAAGGAAATCTTTTTTGAAGTCCTTTTCAGTATCAAGGTCCCGTCTGGATTCTCGTCGAATATAAAGGGAATAGTAAATATGAAAGAGAAAAAATTTCAAAACCTAAAGTCTCATGACTGCCATGTGCTTATGACGCAATTGCTTCCGGTTGCATTGAGGGGAATTCTACCAGAAAATGTTCGACTAGCCATTGTGAAGGTATGTGCATTCCTCAATGCAATTTCTCAGAAGGTAATCGATCGAGAAAGTCTATCAGGGTTACAGATTGATGTGGTCCAATGTCTGGTCAGCTTTGAGTTGTTGTTCCCGCCATCCTTCTTCAATATTATGACGCACCTCCTAGTTCACCTAGTCGAAGAGATTAGAATTCTCGGTCCTGTGTTTCTACACAATATGTTCCCCTTCGAGAGGTTCACGGGAGTCTTAAAGAAATATGTTCATAACCATGCTAGGCCAGAAGGAAGCATCTCCAAGGGCTATGGAATAGAGGAGGTCATTGAGTTTTGTGTTGACTTTCTTCTTGACCTTAAGCCGATTGGTGTTCCTGAATCTCGGTATGAGGGGAGGATGACTGGAAAAGGCACACTAGGAAGGAAATCAATGGTATGTAGGGACGGGCATTCTTTCACTCAAGCACACTACATAGTTCTACACAATTCCACCGTGGTGGCTCCGTATATCGAGAAACACAAGAATATTCTACGCTCCGAAAACCCGGGGAAGCCTGAAACCTTGATTAAAGGGGAACACGAGAAGAATTTTGGCAATTGGTTGCAGACACATCTCATGAATAACACCACTGTTGGAGATGAGTTGTACTCGTTATCCAGGTTACCATCTTCGACTATATGTACTTTCCAAGGGTACGAGATAAATGGGAATACATTTTACACGATCGCCCAAGATAAAAAGAGCACCAACCAAAACAGTGGTGTCCGCTTTGATGCAATAGATGACAATGGGCAGATTGACACATATTATGGGTACATAGAGGAGATATGGGAACTTGACTATGGACCTACTTTTAAGGTCCCTTTGTTTCGGTGCAAATGGGTCAAGCTGACAGGAGGCGGGGTACATGTAGACGAAAAGTACGGCATGACAACAGTGGATCTCAACAATCTTGCGTACATGGATGAACCATTCGTCCTAGCCAACGATCTGGCTCAAGTTTTCTATGTGAAGGACATGTCTACCAAACCGAGAAAAAGGAAAGATAAGCAAAAGAGTACAGAATACGATGAGCCAAAGCGCCACATAGTTCTTTCAGGGAAAAGAAACATCGTGGGAGTGGATGATAAGACAGACATGTCAGAAGATTACAATAAGTTTCATGAAATTCTTCCCTTCAAAGTGAAAACTGACCCAAGCATCCTGTTAAATGATGAAGATTCTCCATGGCTACGGTGCAGAAGAAAACCACAACACTAGATGTTGGTGATGTGTAATAATGTATTAAACCTTTTATTTGAGACATAAATCTATGTAATTAAACCTTTTATTTGAGACATAAATCTATGTAATGTATTAAACCTTTTATTTGAGACATAAATCTATGTAATTAAACCTTTTATTTGAGACATAAATCTATGTAATGTATTAAACCTTTTATTTGAGACATAAAGGTCCCCTTTCATGTAATACATCTTGCTCAATCAAACTAGAGAAGGAACCCACAAACACTAAGGATACATAGCACAACTAAAAATTAAGAAACATGCCTAATGCTTGGAGTGATTCAGTCATGCTCCTGCCTAGCCCTGTAATACGCGCCACTGTAGTTGTCGTAGTCACCGGCGCCGTCGTCGCTGTCGTCGTCGGGGTCGCTGTAGTCGAACCTTAAAGGTTGGGCACGCGTGGGCTGGATTTGAGGGTACCGCAGGCGGGGGTTATTGCCGGTCGTGTTATAGGCCATGACACTCTAGAGAGTCCGGCTGCGCCACCACACCCGACGGCCGGCCTCGTTGAAGTTCGAAGGAGGTGGGTTGTCCTCCTCGTGCCTGGCAAGCGCCCTCTCACGCCGATTGATGAAAAAGGCGTCCCAAGTCGGGAAATAGTTGGGATGCCAGTTGGGATTCCTCCTCTCCTCTGGCGTGAGCTCGAGGTAGTAGTGGTTCGTGATGGCCATCCAGCGCTCCACACCTAGAGGGACAGGAGGGACCGGCACGCCTCCGGCGCTCAGCATCCAGCCGGTGGGGACGCGGTAGCCCGGTGGGCAGGGGTTGTTCGAGGCGCAAAGCGCCTCCGCCTCCCGGGTGGTTAGAGATACGATGGAAGCCATGTGAAGAGAATGATGAGTCTAGATGTGATATGTAAATGGAGGCCAAGCGTACATATATATACTAAAAAAATGGCGGGAAGACAGAGGTGGGAACCGGTGGAAAGCGCGAGAACACAGTGGCGCGGGAAACTTTCATCCCGGGTGGGGGCTCAAACCGAGACAAAAGATGGGGGGCCTTATCCAGGGGAGGCTTATCTGGAAGGGCCTTATCTGGGGGGTGGCTAACCTTTAGTACCAGTTGGTGGGTGCAACCGGGACTAAAGGTGGTTTTTGTGTCATCTAACAAAACTGTCGGTGGGATAAGGACACATGGGTAACCTTTAGTACCGGGTGGGGGCTCAAACCGGGACTAAAGCTGTCGGTAGGATAAGGACGCGTGGGTGGGGCCGCTTTCGATGAGATAAAGCATGTAGCGCCTGACGGCCATACATCGGAGGAAGAAGACAAAGTAGAAGCGGCGCCGTGCCTATAAAAGGAGCATCGATATGCCATGGCAAGCAACTCAACAAGCCAACATGGATGGAGAGTTTCATCCCCATGGATGGAGGAAAGGGTTGGGAAATCTCCCGTGGCGGAACTTCTCGAAGATGCCCTTGGTGCACACGCCCTATGGCATCTTCGGAAGTTCCGCCTCGGAAAATATTTTCCTGCTAGCCCGTGAAAGACTCCATCTCCACCTCCCTGGGGTTAGAGGTATGGTGGAAGCCATGAGATAGAGTGGAGAGAGGCGGCAAATATGAGTCTAGATGTGCTATGGCAACGACCAAGCCAACATGGATGGAGAGTTTCATCCCCATGGATGGAGGAAAGGGTTGGGAAATCTCCTATGGCGGAACTTCTCGAAGATGCCCTTGGTGCACACGCCCTATGGCATCTTGGAGTTCCGCTCAAATATTTTCACCTGGCCGTGAAAGACTCCATCTCCGCCTCCCTGGGTTAGAGGTATGGTGGAAGCCATGGGATAGAGTGGAGAGAGGCGGCAGATATGAGTCTAAACCCTAAACCCTAAGTCAGAGGAGGGAACCCTAAACCCTAAGTCAAAGGAGGGAACCCTAAACCCTAAACCCTAAACCCTAAACCCAAAACCCTAAACCCTAAACCCTAAACCATAAACTAAAAACCCTAAACCAAAAACCCTAAACCAAAACCCTAAACCCTAAACCCTAAACCCTAAACCTAAAACCCTAAACCCTAAACCCTAAACCCTAAAGGGGCTACGATCCGGAAGAGAACGGGCAGGAAAAAATAAGGCGGGGTAGACGATCCGGTCTAGGGTTTCGCCGGAGGAAGACCACCGGAGCGTCGGAATTACATGAAAATGGCAAAATGGTTAATAGTTTGACTAGTTAGAATAATTATTTTATAAAACAGAAAATTGATTTGAATCACTTATTTAAAAATATGCAAAATATAATATTTAATGCATTTTTAAATTGAAAATGGCAAAATGGTTATTAGTTTCACTAGTTAGAATAATTATTTTAAAAAACAGAAAATAGATTTGGATTAGTTATTCAAATTCAAGAACTTTTCATGTTGAAATTTTTGTCAAATTCATAAGTATGCAAAAACTGTAAAATTCAAATGTTTAAATAATATGCTAATTGAATTTTTTTTAAACAGGCGCCTCGGGGTGATTTTTTTTGAAAAAGGGACCTTTAGTCCCGGTGCGTGCTACACACCGGGACTAAAGGTGTGGCGTTGGCGCGCGCCTGTTGGGCTGGGCCGAAAACCCTTTAGTCCCGGTGGGCTTTAGTCCCGGTGCGTTATACGGACCGGGACTAAAGGTCTTCTCCTTATTACGCGCGCCCCTTCACTCCCCCACCATCTCCACTACTCACTACAAGGGAAAATCGCGCGTGAGCTAGACGAAACGACGCCGGCAGGCTGCCCGTCCGCGCCTCTACCGTCTCACCGACGAACACCGTCGCACCACCGCCTCCGGCCGGCCGTGTCCCGTCGGCCAGGTAATACCGACGAGCGCAGTAGATTGGCGCGTGGCAGCGTCTTAACAAGTGGAAACGGCCGGCGCCTGGGACGTCTTGATGGGTAGAAGGCGGCAGCGTCTCTGTAATGAGAATGTGGTGGCAGGTGCAGGCAGGCGGTATGACCGGCGAGAGGCGAAAACCGACGACAACCTCCTCTCCTTTGTAGAATTGTAATATTATTTTTGTAGTGTAATATATTAGTAGTTTAATATATAGTAGTATATATTAGTGTAGTATGTAATTAATGTAGTATATTTTTTTATTTTTTAGTAGTATATAGTAGTGTAATATAAAGTGTATTTTTTTAATATATAGTAGTATATATTACTGCAGTATGTTAATTAGTGTATATAGTAGTGTGTATTTTTTTAGTAGTATATATTAGTGTAGTATATTTTTTTAGTAGTATATAGTAGTGTAATATAAAGTGTATTTTTAATTTTTTTAGTAGTATATATTAGTGTAGTGCTCGCGGGCAGCCGGACTTAGGGTTAGGGTGGTGGTGCTCGCGGGCCCCCGGACTTAGGGTTAATGTGGTAGTGCTCGCGGGCCCCCGGACTTAGGGTGGTAGCAAATTGCGTGTTCATATTATTGTTTAGTATTATTTTATGCAGCAATATTGAATGAAAAATGTTATTGTGTGCATTTTGTAGAAAACTATGGATCCAATCCAGAGAGACCTAGCACAGGAAGAAATTCTCGAGGATATGATCAACGACACCCCCCATGTTGATCCACCCGAATCTCCGTCGATTTATCTGAACCCCTCCGGTGAGGGAGAGGAGGTGGACCAAAATGATCAAGGAGAAGCCGACGACTCCGGTGGTGGAGAAGCCGACGGCGAGGTATATATATGAAGTCTGGTGATCAGTAGATGCATTAACTGAGTTGTATATATATATAAATTGACGAATGTTTCTTCTCTTAGGCCTCCACATCGAGCAAAAAATATTTCAAACGAGGCCCGACCAAAAAGTTAGACGCATCTACGCGTTATACAATTACGCGGGTATCACCACGGGGTGAACCGGTGGAACCCGAAAAGGCTTAAACTGTATTTAAACAACAATGCGGAGTTATGGTTAGGGATCGCATCCCGATCACCGTTCGAGAGTGGAATAACACCAAAGGGGAGAAAGAGGGTGAGTATGTCTCCGACAGGCGCAAAGAGGGTCTTTGGAATGACCTCATGACACATTTCACCCTGCCAGAATGTGAGGATGATGCCGACACAGCTGCATTGAGGAAGAAAGTCAAGCAGTGGACTCTTATGAAGATGGACGAACTATTCAAGAACTGGAAGAAAGCATTATGGCAAAAGTATCAGAAGACGAAGAAGACTCCTAAATTTGAATGCTATCTAACGAAGCAGCAGGCTAACTGGGATGCATTTGTGAAGTACAAGGAGTCACAACCTGCTATGGAAATGTCGGAAAAAAACAAGAAAAATTCCGCGATGAAGAAATATCACCATCACACAGGGCGAGGGCTCTGGCGGCTGCCATGCCAAAGTGGGATGCTAAAGAGAATGAGCTGCTTGCTAAAGGGATCACTCCAGAACCAATACGCGAAGAATGGGATCTGAGGGCAAGGAATTGGTTCCTTAGGCATGGGAGTGAGTATGGCCAATCTGAGGACCTTATTTGCAGTGACGGGATTAGGATACCCCGGGATACATGGCAGAAAGTGGTGAAGGAGATTAAAGCGGGGACAACAAAGTTTCGTCCCGATAGAGAGAAAGACTTGCTGACAAAGGTCCTCGGGAATGACGAACGCGGAGGACGTGTACGAGGCCTTGGCCCTAGATATACGTGAGAGATGGGGTTTCCCAAAGACAGAGATACTTATAGGAGCCGAGAGAGAGCAAAGAGGCGACAGCAGGAGGAGGAGGGAGCCAAGTTCACCGAGTTACTAGGAACACTTCGAATGCATCAGCAACAGATTGACGAACTTCGAGGAGCAGCGCACCTGCAAGTTCCTGTACTCGATATTACCGCTATCCCATCTCAGCGGAAAAGCAGCGTGGCTGAATCGGAGGTCCCTTACGATGCGCATTATGGTAGATGGCGGTCCCGGATACCCCGTGGATGGAATCAAGGAGCAGGCATCTTGTGAGCTCCATCAGAAGGTGAAGAACCTATCCATCAAGGTGGCGGTCGGATGTGCTTTACCTTGTCTAGTTGGCGCACGCTGGCATGGCCGTGAGATTCCAGCTGGCTATGCTAAAGTTGGTGTGGATGAAATCGCAATGGGGTGGGACTCAATGGAGCTTGACATCCCTGGATCTGAAGGTGAGAGGACATTCGGAGAAGTACTGGGTGGTATCATTCTATGGGACAAGAACAACATCAAGCTTCTAGGCTGGACGCCAAAGCCAACACCGCCTCCGAGTGGTCGCATGTCACCTTCACCTCCATCACCTCCAAGAAGCCCACCCCATGACTACGACCACCACAACCCGAGTCCATCTCGATATCTGCCGCAGCCTCCGATTAGTACTAAACGACGCAGGAGCCCAAAACAACAAATGTCACCCCTCCCAAGAGTACCTCATAAGAATCTTCCTATTAGACCTTACGATCGTACTGACGAGGAAACCGACATGATCGTAAAGGCCGAATGTGTTGCGCAGCTTCAAAAGAAGAAACCCGAGCCCGCCCCGGTATACACCGAGAAGCAAAAAGCGTATGCACTTTCTTTTCTGAACACAAAATCGCAATATGACTTGCACCATAAGCCAGATGACTATCGACGCACACTTCAGAAGGAAGTGAAGAAGAGCAAATCAAGTAGAAGTGCAAGCGGGAGCAAATCATCAAGTCAAAGTGCAACCGGGAAAAGAAAGGACGTCCCCCAGCTCGGGAAACAGGCCAAAAAATCAATCCCACCCCTCAAGGTGGTATCCCATGACATTCCCCAGCAGAATATGAAAGAAGCTACGAAGCTTGCGGCCTCTATGAATGTGACTGTTGAGGAATTGCTAGGTTCCCAGGACGACAAGTTACCCAAGGCTCAGGTAGTCCCTATATATGTCCGAGGGAAGCCTCTGGTCAGCTTTGAGCAGTTCCAACAACTGCCAACACAAATGCGTAGTTTACATAAATGGTACTTGAAAGTCGTAAAGGAGAAGAGAATAATGATCGTGGTGAAAGTCCCACATGACTACTACTTCCGAGAAGAAGAGGTCCATGTTGAGTTTTCAGAACTCTTCCAGTTATACCTTTTCGACGCCCTCGACAAAAGTCTCATGAGTTTCTATTGTCTGTAAGTTGTTGAATTCATTGTCTATATATAAGCTGTTCATTTTTTTAGTTGTTCAGTTCATTGCATGTAATTATCCTAATTATATCCTTTTGTACTCTATTATTATGCAGAATGAAGATCATGGAATGTAAAAGAAGGTCAATCTTCAGTGTTGGGTTCATTGACCTAGATAAAATACATTGTCGGACGTTAAAGGATAAACCCGAGGACACAAAAGAAAACCTTCTAAGGTTTCTAACGGAGCAAAATTTCTGTGACCACATACTGTTTCCTTACAATTTCGCGTGAGTGTCTTACTGTATTGTACACATTCTCTTTTGCTTACTCGATGTTAAGTGTAATTGATGAGTTACTGATGTATATATAAACGTGTACAGTTTCCACTGGATTCTCATGGACATTCAACTTGATAAGGGAAGAGTTGAAGTCATGGACCCATTAAAGAGACCTCTGGAACAGTTTAGTGACATGCAGGACATGCTCGGAGGTAATTTTCGCTTCTGACGGTCTCTTTCGTTGATTTCCTGAGATATCACGTAATAAATAACTCATTCATTTTCTTTACTAGGTAGGGTTTGGAACCAGTTCAAGAGTGCGGTTACGGGTGACTTTACTGAGAAGCTGACGTTTAAGCCGGTCTCGGTAAGTAGTACGCGCATCTCTTTACTTCTAGTTTCAATACAATTATGATGCTGGATTATTATTTTGATTGAATTCTATTCTCGTAAAGTGCGCGAGGCAGCCACCGAGACGAATCTATGTGGATTCTATGTTTGCGAGTTCATTCGCACGTTTACCAGTGAGCTGAATGATTATAGAGTCGATGTAAGCAATACACTCATAATATTATTTTATTACCGTCACTTTTTGTTATCATGATTGATATTCATATTGATCTCCTTTTCTTATATAGTTCGAGAAAATGCGGGATTAGCTCCTACCATAGCAACGCGTAGTAGCAATTGCTGAAGAACTGGCAGGATTCTTGATGAATGAGATGATAGATGACGCCGGAGAATTTAGTGTGAATAGGCGCCGATGATCCCCGACCGTGTAATTGAATAGACGGGCTCTAGTCCCGATAATTGTGATCTCCATGTGTAACTATCATGTAAATATTTGTATGCTCGATCTTAAGAGAAGCTATCTTATGTATGCACGAACATGTACGGTATGTGGTAGCGTAGAAAACTATTTTGAAATGAAAAAAAGAATACAAATTAAATTCTCTACCACGGCAGAGAACCATTTGTCCCGGTTCGTCATACGAACCGGGACTAATGGGGGGGGGCACCCAGCGCCCATAGAGACATCCACGTGGATGCCCATTGGTTCCGGCTGGTAAGAGGGTCGGGACTAATGGATGGGCCTTTAGTCCCGCCCCTCCAGTCCCGGTTACCAGGACCGGGACTAAAGCTCCTTACGGGCCGGGACTGGAGGCCCGTTTTCCACTAGTGTTTGATCCTAAACAAATGCCCGGGACTTCCACTTGCGATAGTGTCCATAGGTACCTTATTGGCACACAAACCAAAAACAAAGTTGGAATGGAGTCGATTAAATGAGCATATCAGTTCCGAATGGGAGATGAATCTAGAGTCCATGAACATATAAGAACATTGTTTCTTACATGTTATGACTATTTACCCTACCATCTCAAGTCTTCACTACACGAATCGCACGCTATGCCAAGGGCTAATAGCCGTCGGCGTAGGCTACGCTGACGGCTGCCCTCGCCGTAGCTCCTCGGCGATGCACTCCCTCGGCGGAGATGTTTTGGCCCTCAGCGTAGCGGAATGGCCCTCAGCGTAGGCTAACCCGACGGCCTTGCCATGGCCGTCGGCGTACTGATCGTCGGCGTCGCGTGTCCACGTCGTCACAGGTCGAGGCTAACGGCGCGCCGGTACTAACACATGCCAGCCTCTGGCCTGCCCCAGGAGCGGAGCTGGGCCGACGACCGCGACCCTCGACGTAGGCCCACAGCTACGCCGACGGCCACCTCCTCGGCATAGCATGCCACGCGTACAGCCCTGAAGCGCCTAGGCCCGGACCTACACCGACGGCCTAGCCCTCGGCGTAGCCCTGACCATTTGGTCAAACGCAGGCAGCTACGCCGACGGGCCGTCGGCGTAGGTCCAGCCCAGATTTTTTTACAGCAAAATTGTTCCGTTCGATTTTATTTCAAAGCAATTGGGCATCATTGAAACCAATATTAGCTCATTGAAAGCATCAACATTTCTCACATAGTTCATACATCATTCACATCGTTCATACATCATTCAAACATGATCATATCATTCATACATTATCACACAATGGAAAGACATCATCCCTACGACTGTGGAGGAGACTGGGTGGACCCCATATCTCCCAAGGTGAGAATAGGCAACGGTCGATGAGGTTGCCGTCCAGTAGAAGCAGCAGAAGAACCATCAGGTGAGGGAGTTGTTGGCGAAGCACCACCAGCAGAACGGCCAGCCGAAGGACCATCGGGGTGAGTGGGTGTGATCATCTGATGGCTACCGGGCGAAGCATGACCAAAGTGCTCGTTCTCGGAATATCCCGTCCCCTACATATTCCCTACATGTTAGCAACTTGCGAGGCAAAGTAAAACGGTAACCGGTGGTTTGACAAAGAACTTACGGGCAACGCCGGAGGACTGCTGGGCTCCGTCGGGGCCGGGGATGTCTGAGCCTGGGCTCCGCCGGGCTAGCACTAGGAGGTGCTACCTTCTAGGAACCGTAGCTTGGTGAGGAAATCCGAGTCCCGTCGTCGACCCGGAGCTTCTTTGGTGGCGGTCGATTGGTCCACTATAGGTATAGAGCGAGCCGGTCCCCGAGGAGGTGGTACGGAATCGTGTCAGGGAGGAGGACGAGCACGGCCGTCGCTATATGTATGTGTTGGAGGTCAGGTTCTCCAATACATGGCAGGTTCTTCAAGGATCTCACCTGAGCTATGCTTGTGTGATGGTTCCTTCTCTTTGGGTGTCCACTGCCCGCAGCTCAGTATCCGGAAGTCGACGTCCAGTTTGATTGAGCGAGATGTATTAGTGATATTATCGAATTTGTAGTAGAAAACTATGTCGAGAACTTGAATAAAATAACTAATATCTTGATTTTGGATACTGAATATGAAGATTCGCCACGTCATTTCATGTGGGCCTGAAGACAACTATCCTGAGGATACGAATCCGTCCAATTAATAAAAATAGAACAATGTTTAAATAATTGGTTATAATAAATAATAAGTAGAAATAAAATGCAAGTAAATAAGTAGGAATAAAAAAAAAGAGCTATGCCGAGGGCCACCCTCGGTGTAGGGCTAGCAGGAAAATTAGGAGAGGGGAAAGAAAACGGAAGGAGATATGCCGACGGCCACCCTCAGCGTAGTTCTAATGCCGTCACGGGCCGGCGGGCGTGGGCCAGGCTAGGCCAGGCTATGCCGATGACATTTGTACGCCGAGAGCAGCCGTCGGCGTAGCTGTGCATACGCCGACGGCCGCCGAGCGGAGCTGGCTTGGGCGATGGCTACGCCGACGGCCCCGACGTTTGGCTGTCGGTGTAGCTCCCGGCCCTCAGCGAAGCTATCTATTCCTGTAGTGCTTCTAACATCGGGGCCGTCGATATAGCTCCCGGCCCTTCGCGAAGTTATTTATTCCTGTAGTGCTTGTATATTATATCTTCCCATCTTTCCAGAAGATTACAAGGTTAGACGCAAACGTTTGATACGTCGGTGGACTGCAGAGGGGTACTCAAATAAGTCTACTGATAAAACAGCAGACCCCTACTTCATGGAACTTATCAGAAGGAGCATGATCCTGCCCTGCCAATTATCAATTGATGCTATAGAAGGAATCGACTCGTGCCAAGTCCATGGTATCATCTCTGAAATCGCCATCTCAAAGTCAAGGTAGGAAAATCTTGTTTTCAAGTTGGAAAAAGAGTGCAAAAATGACAAGGATGACATAGTGCGTCATCTTGCTGTAAGCAACGATTGGGTGGGAGATCAAAGTGAACTCGAAAGCAAAGTGGACATGTCCCGTCTGAGATCAATGACAGTCTTTGGGAAGTGGCCTTTTTTTCGGTTTGGACAAGATGAGATTGTTGCGAGTGTTGTACCTAGAAGACACGTCAGGCCTAGTTGATCACCATCTTGAGCACATCAGGAAGCTTCTTCGTCTAAGATACCTTTCTCTCAGAGGATGTGTTGATATTTATCATCTGCCAGATTCGTTAGGTAACCTGAGGCTACTCGAGTCACTGGATGTTAAAGGGACAAAGATAACAAAGCTGCCAAAGACAACCACTAAGCTTATGAATCTGCAGCATGTTGTTGCTGGGCATATGAGGGAGCTGACGATGACGACCTTTCTGAATCCATGTCTGGAAGTGTGCCGAAGCCAATGAGGAAAAAGTTAGGCCGTATGCCAAGTTTTCAGAAGGATTTTGTGTGGCATGCTGCACTCTGTTAGCACAGCTCCTACCGCCGAGTACTTTCCGACGATGCCGACGACGAAGATCTGACGAGACGATTCCGGAGACATGCACGTATCTGATAACTTCCGCCGCGATATACGATGCACGTTCAGCTATCAGGCTGATGCTAGCTGATCGATTCTTTACGATTGGCTAGTTCTACTCACGTACACACGCAAAACACAATTGGATTGCTACAGGCCCGTAGCCTGTGTTTCTCTTATTGCTTCAACTTACGATGTGGTACTTTACAAGCCAGGATACATGTATATATATGCCAGGAATCAGCTAACCGATTCAGACTAGCAAACCTAATAGGTGACCAACTCCTAGTCCTACCCGAGTACATGCATGTACATGGAACGGACACCTACATCGTCACGTATACCACCTGTTTACAGCGGAGCGGCTTGGTGCCGTGCCGGCAACGTCGGGCTTAATTCCAACACGCTCCACATCGTATGAAACAGAAATTGGATATGGATGGTGATGTGAACAGGCGTGATGTGTGCACTAGCTATGTGCTGCTGCAGTATGTTACCTGCGCTAGCTACGCGCGGTAGCACCGGTGTTGCAGTGCCCAAGGGAATTAGTAAACTGAAAGCCCTGATGACACTGGGTACAGCCAATGTCTCAGGACGGAGGAAGACTGATCTACATGACATTGCAAAGTGTGCACCTGGTTGCGGAAGTTAAGAGTAGCTGGTATCAATAGGAGAAACGGCAAAGAACTCTGCTCAGCAAGTACTCATCTCATTTTCCTGGAATTCTTGTCAGTGCGGTCAGATGAGAAGCAGGGTTTAGTTGGCTGCTTGGATGACATTGCCTCACCTCCGCAAAAGCTGCAGAAGCTCAAGATGTACGGGAGGTTGGGCCGATTGCCGGAGTGGATATAGGGGGTCGAAAATCTGGTGAAGCTGAAGCTGGGAGGCTCCCGCTTTTACAAGCCTGAATATCGTGATGAAAGCATGCAAGTTCTTGGGGACCTACCAAAGCTGGCCATTCTAATTCTATTGGAGAACTCGTTCGAGGGTGAAGACCTCCGTTTCATTATCTATCGGGAGACTTTACCGAGTCTGTTGGTGCTGCAGCTCCAATGCCTCGATGTCATCGGAAGGGTGGAGTTTGAAGAAGGGGCAACCACTAGGCTAGAGGTGCTGAGGTTTGGCTTGACTTCTGACGGAGACTCCAGGTTTTATGGGCTACAACAACATCCCCCGAGTCTCAGGGAAGTTGTGCTCGGCAGTCTCAAAGCTTTTTCTTTCTTTTTGATTGACAGTGTCCCATCAGTACAAGCTACTAGTAGTACTGTTCACATTTCCTTGTTTAGCTATGTCTGTAATAATTGACGTATTTCCCGTTCCCATTGGTCGGTCACTTGATTTCCACCTCATCGTTGAGCTAGTCCGCCGCTGGAACATTTCAACTGTCCCATTTGTCTGTGTATATATGTCAACATGGTCGGCATGCTCGGCATGCTCCGTTCTGCATACCACTGAATGCAAGATCCATATCTGAACATCTATTTTCTTTGGATCAGCATCGTGATGACGTTTCATGTACTAGTACCTTTTGTTTTCTTTTGCCTGGGATCATAATATATATGATGGTTCCTTATTTTCTTGTAGTACATCTAATTCTTATCGCCTATGATTTCAGATTTTCAGTGTACAACAGCCTATACCGAGGCCAAAGTAATGTCAGGCAAAAAATAAGATACAAAATAAATAAGGGAAAATTATACAAGTACCAACTGAACAGGGGCACAAGATAAAATTCCGCGTGTTTCCTAGAGAGAAGTCTTAGATAACTTTCCAACTTTGCACAGGCTAAATCATTTGTCACTGTCAGGACATCCGAACATAGCAGAAACTCAGAAAGCAAAAAAGGTGAAGAAAAAAGAACTATGTACAGTCCAGCACACGAACTGCTCCCTGATGCCATTAGGTACATAGCAGAGTGTAATCCCCTATTAGCTTTGAATAAACACGAAACGCTCACTTGCTTCGTCATGTAAGCTGAATCAATTGTTGATTGGCAAGAGGAAATGATCAGATCGTGTACTTCAGTTTATGTCAGTGCGTGCTATGTTTTTCTTGATATTTACAGTGCGGTGATGATCTTCTCGCGGCCACTTGATGATCTATGAGTAAGTACTATTTCTGTTTTGGTTTGCACTATCTCCAAGAAATATATAAGTTCATTGGTAATCAGCCCTGGTGAAAATTTTCCAGCCTCCTGGAACAGAATCTGTAAATGTACTAGAGGCTGGGGAATTTGAGCTCAATGACTGTGCCTCATTCTTACTCGTTTTAGCGATAGTTTTATTGAATTTTAACTGGAAGAATTTTCTAAATATTCGTTTCCTATTGAAACTGAACTCTTTTTTCGCTATGGTTTTATAAAATTAATGTGACCCCTCTTCTACTAGACGGAGGCGGCATGTAAATTTCTTCCGAGTTTAGGGCATTATACAAGAACTCGGAATTTGACAAGTCCCATTCAATGGAAGCTCCAAATTTTTACAAGACAGACCTGTCAAACTTCCACCGGAAACATTGAAGAAAGAGGGAAGGTCGCTAAGTCTGCATGGAACGGAAGACGCCACTGAAGGCGTTCCAATCATGGGCCTTCCACTGTCTTCACCACGGTATTTGGTTCTGGTGGACCGCGAATATCTTATGGGCCAGCTGCGCCACAAGTCAAAACCCCGTGAACTTGAATTCTTGGCGGGGTTTCGTCTTCTCCCGCGTTTGCTTCCACATCGCTGTCTGAAGCTCTTCCCTTCCCCCTGTCCAGTGTTCATATGAACTCTCACGAGTCACGAGAAACCTTAGCACGCAAAATATTAATCCATGAAATTTTCGTTGCATCGCTGCATACATGTTCCAGAGCACCATAGCAGTATAGAAATCCAGGTCACCAGATACATCCCCACAATTTATTGCTGAAAGCCTGAAATGGGTGTGACTATCCATCCATACACCAGAGGCTAAGCCAGCGATGCCACAACCACCTGGACGTCTTCTTTTGCAACCTTCTGCCCCGATTCACCGCCTCCATAGTTCTCCATGGCATCTCCAGCAGGCCCAACCTGCTCTTCATCCCCTGCAGGAACTCGACTGGTCCTAAACCATCCCATAACCATAAACTTGACGCCCGCAGTGTACGTGATCCAGCCAACCTCGGAAGCTCTGATTATCACGGCCATGCCGTTCCCCGCCTGTGAAAACAGAGTACAGTTGCAATCAACATTCAGCTCCATCGAACAATGGAAGTGTAAATAACTAAGTCAGCGACAACAAAACTACCTCGGCACTTTCTCCTGTCTTCTGATCCTCCGCGCCACCACCTTCATCGGCCTCTATGGCAGTTTTAGCTGCCTTATGCTTTTCTTTCCTGGCGAAAGGTCGAGGCATATTCATAAGCCATTCGGCTACCTTAGATATGATGTCTGCCTTGTACACAATCCAGCTGATCTGGCAAGATCCGATGAGCATTGGCGGCCCACTCCCCAACTATAAACGCAGATTAAGATAATATTTAATTAACTCTTCAGCTCTTGATTGATCAAACAAGGGAATCAACCATGGACACTTACCAAAAGAAGAATCATTTGCGCATCCCAATGGCTATCTGGATTCTGTATCAGAACGACACATCGGTAGATGCTGATGGGCGTCTCGCCCAATTTCATGATCAGATCGCGGAGCAAGTGTTGGTTGTGTTACAATCGCGACAAGAAGATAACGAAGAACGAAAACGAAAAACACAGCAAGGAGACACAGATTTAACGTGGAAAACCTCTCCAACAAAGAGAGGAAAAAAACCACGGGCGCCAGCCAGCGAAACTTCACTATATCGAGGAGTGTTTACAAACGCCGGGGATTTCACAGATGCAACTATCCCAACCGGCGGCTTACAAGGGGTTTATATATCGGTGGAAACCTAGGTCTTCGATGATCCGTACCGTACCATCAACATATAGCAGCAAGTATATAGGTGACCCATCAACAAACTTGATATAAACACAACTATCATATTTAGACCTCTCAAAACCATGTGAGATCATAAATGAATCAAACCTTTTATACCACTGTCTTGGAGATTGCTTTAAGCCATAAAGAGACTTCTTTAATTTGCACACAAAATCCTCTTTACTAGGCACTATGAACCCTTACGTTGGTCCATGTATATTTCCTCATCAAGCTCTCCATGCAGAAAAGCAGTCTTGACATCTAACTGCTCAAGCTCAAGATCACGCATAGCCACAATACTAAAGAAAGTACGAATGGAACTATGCTTCACAACTGGAGAGAACACATCATTGTAATCAATACCTGGAATCTGGCTGAACCCTTTTGCTACTAACCTTGCCTTGTACCTTGAAGGCTCTTTGGGAGATAGACCTTCCTTTTTCTTGAAGATCCACTTGCAGCGGACCGCCTTCTTTTGTTTAGGCAAGCGCACAACATCCCATGTGCCATTTTTCTCAAGCGATTGCATCTCTTCTTGCATAGCAGATACCCACTTCTCGCGGTCAACGGATGCAATGGCTTCATTATATGTAGCAGGTTCAGAATCGTTCTCCACCTGCTCAAAGCACAACTCAAAGCATAATGTACAAGATTACACTCTTCAATTAAACGACGAGGTGGAACTATGTTACGTCTCGGTCTATCAGCAGCAATAGATTCCTGTGGCTGCTGCAAAACAGTAGGTGAGTGCTGAACAACATCATCATCAATATTTTCCTCATGAGTATCATCAACAACGCATTATTATCACAGTTTTGCGGTGCTCCACCGCACACGAATCCCTCCTCTCCAATAGCAATGGAGAGGGATCGATGGCAAGCTGTCATGATACATAGCATTCATTGAAAACAACGTTCCTACTCAACAAAATCCTTTTTGTTTCAGGGTTCCATAGTTTATATGCCTTAACTCCTGAACCATAACCAAGGAATATGCACTTGACAGCTCTAGGCTCTAACTTTCCATTATCAACATGAGCATAAGCAGTGCAACCAAAAACTCTCAAGCTGAATAATCAGCAGTGAACTGACCATACCTCAATAGGAGTTTTCTTCTCAAGTGGAATAGAAGGTGACCTGTTGATGAGGTAACACGTTGTGTTGGCTGCTTCAGCCGAAGCGCCTATGCATACCTGCATTAGACAACATACGAGCCCTCGAGATGATAGTTACATTCATGCGTTACGCCACGCCATTCTGGCGAGGAGTATATGGGATGGTGTGATGCCTGATCATGCCATCGTTCTTGCAAAACTCCTCAAACTCATTAGAACAGAATTCCATACCATTGTCGACGTAGTACCTTTACCTTCTTCTCGATCTGTTTTCAACCATAACTTTCCACTTCTTAAAAGCATCAAAAACATCAGATTTATGCTTCAGAAAATAGGGCCACACCTTTCTTGAGTAATCATCAATAATAGTAAGCATATAATTAGCACCACCAATAGAAGTCTTACGGGACGGACCCCATACATCAGCATGCACATAATCTAATATGCCTTTGGTGGTATGAACGGAAGCATTGAATTTAACTCTTTTATGCTTACCAAAGATGCGGTGCTCACGAACTCAAACTTACTCAAGTTGCAACCATCAATCAGCTCTCTCTTGACCAACTCTGCCATGCCTTGTTAGCTCATATGCCCAAGACGCATATGCCATAGATGTGTTTACCACAATCATCGAATCATTAGAAGTAACAGCAGCAGCAATACCGAGCAAAGTGCTACCTCTAAGAACATATAATTTAGCGAATTCATATCACCTATCATGTGAATAAGAGAACCTTTTGATACCTTCAGAACTCGATGCCCACCGGCATACTTGTATCCATCAACGTCCATGGTACTCAGGGAGATCAAATTTCTGGCCATGCTTGGTATGTGCTTCACCTCACTCAACGTGCGTGTCACGCCATCATGTGTCCTAATCTTAACAGATCCAACACCAGCAATATGGCATGGGTTGTCATTCCCCACACGCACAAAATCTCCGATGTCGCACAGACTCATATGAACTGAACCAATCTTTGTTACAGCAAATATGAAACGAACATGCAGTATCAAGTATCCATTCATCATCACGAGAAGCACAAGCAGCAAAACAGCTAAGCATTCACCATCGAACTATCAGAAACAACAGCAGCCTTACCATTGCCTTGATCCTTATCTTTCGGTTGGTAAGTACCGTTCCTTTTCTCCTTATTCTGCAGCTTTCAGCAATCATCAATAACATGATTAGATTTCTTACAATACCTGCTGAACTTGTCCTTTCCCTTGGACTTCGAACGACCTCTGCCGTCTTTGCTCTTATCTCGGTTGCCATGGTTGTTAAATCTGCTCGGTCCCCTTACGAACCTGCGAGCTTCAGCCTTGGAGGGCGCCCATCTGCTGCACCATAGATTTCATCTTTTCCCTCTGTTTGAGGGCATCTTGCACTTCATCAAGGGTTATCTTCTCACGGCTCAACAACATTGTATCACGAAAGTGTGTATAAGAACTAGGCAGCGAGCATAAGAGTAATAGGGCTAGATCCTCATCATCATATTTTACTTCCATAGATTGCAAATCAGAAATAATCTCTCTAAAAAGAGATAAGTGATTCATTACCGATCCACCTTCCTGCAATCTATGCGAGAACAACTTCATCTTCACATGCATCTTCTTGGTTAGATCCTTTGACATGCAGATCGTTTCCAGTTTTCCCATAGGGCAGCAGCGATTTCTTCTCGTACTTCCTGCAAAATATTATTGGACGGATGAAGTTGAATCAAAGACAAAGCCTTACGGTCCTTCCGCTTCTCTTCAGCGGACCAGGTCTTAGCATCCTTTTCACGAATCCATCCAGCGCTTCATCCGGATCAAGTTTGGGCGAGAATCGCCCGCATCTTCACACCACAAGGAGAATCTTGTGGTGTAGTCCAGCTGTGGTAGATCGAACTTCAATGACGACATATGCAAACCCTAGATTAGAACACAGGGCTCTGATACCACTTGTTACAATCGCGACAAGAAGATAACGAAGAACGAAAACAAAAAACACAGCAAGGAGACACAGATTTAACGTGGAAAACCTCTCCAACAAAGAGAGGAAAAAACCACGGGCGCCAGCCAGCGAAACTTCACTATATCGAGGAGTGTTTACAAACGCCGGGGATTTCACAGATGCAACTATCCCAACCGGCGGCTTACAAGGGGTTTATATATCGGTGGAAACCTAGGTCTTCGATGATCCGTACAGATTATGGGCTGTCGCCCCGCCTCCAACCTCGGGCGGCCTCGCTCCACTCGTCAGAAGTTGGCCTATACTTTGTAGAATTTGGATCAACATATAACAGGTTGCCTCCACCCTCCTTTATCTGTGCCGCAAGTCAATGTACAAAATTCAGTAATTCTTGCCCCTTGTATTGCTGATGTATATTACCTCTTTTCTGCTTTAATCTTATCTTAGTACCTGGGTACGTATGAGCATAACAACCTCAAGCCACACTAGGGAACAGATGATGGAGGGAACAGCAACAGTGTGCCAAGGGTGATGTATTGGTATTAGCATCCCATAGCGAAGCATTCCAACTCCAAGTGCCATTAAGGTTGCCATTCCGGCAATCTGCAAAATTGGGTAAAAACTCGGTTAGACAAATCAGCTGAAGTTAGGATTTCCTAGAATTGTCAAGTGCATATTTTTGTTTGGATTATAACAGTGTAGAACAGATTCCCTTTACATACTGACACTAGTACTATGTACTACTAGTACCATTTAATTAACCCTCTACATTATACAGAATTGCAGAGGATAACATTCACGAATCTTACCCTAATCCTTGCGCAAGATTTGTAGTTCCTGCTCAGATGAATCATAATAGTGAAAACGATAAGGCATGACCCCAGCAAACACACGGACGCAAACACCGCAGACCCCTCGGTATGAGCAACATGATACGCGGTGATGAACAACAGCTTGGAACAGCTGATCGAATTGTCTAGTAACGAGAAATTGCCAAATACTAACTCTCCTTCATCATTATATGTTGAGCCGATGAACCTGAAAGATATACATGTAGCCACCGTAAGCTCTGTCATCATGTATAAAATTTGTCAGAAAAGAAGATCCTGGAATCCTGTTCGTCGTCATTTTGATGCTTACGTCTGTATAATGCGAAGTGCAAGAGTTGCGATGTTGAACATGATACTGATGATCTGTCCGGCGAGAGATCTAGCTCCAGCTCCCGGCATTTTCTACAAATGTATTGAACAGAAAATAATGCTTGGTTATATGTACTCTGGAAAGATGGGTTCTGGTCCTTTCTGAGAGTAGAGTAAAGAACGGCAAGATACAGCTCGGTTTTGTCAACATCTGGTGCAGAGCAAAGGTAGCACATGAATACAATTTCGAGCAGTCTCTCAACCAACTGAATCCCCGTGCAATTGTTTTTGTGTGCGTCCGTGCCCCCCTCCAAAAAAAATTGTATGGAACAGTTTTCTTTTGACCTCGTCGAAAGTCGAAACCTATATCTAGACTATGTATACCTCGGTGTACTCGATCTAGCTGGGTAAACTCTACATTTTCACCGGCTGATCTCACCTCCCGTTGTCACGATCTACGTGTTTAGATGCCAAATTTTAAATTTTTGTTGCTACTGCTACGTGTACGATGAATATATGTCTATGTAGTTGTAGCTATACACTCTAATTTGCAGGTGACGATGCCAAAATATTTAGCGGAGTTTTAGTGGTTGGCATGGTGTGCTGTCTAGGCGTGCGTGCAGTCGTGCACAATGCGAAGTTCTCTCGCCGTAGTAGCTCTGGGCCGGGAGTCCTAAATTTCCGAGGCCCATCCAAACGGTACCTGCATGCGTATCTTTCACGCGGGTGCCAAGCAAAGGGTGGCGCCGCGCGCGCACTGAGCTCAGTCGCCACTCGCCAGGTGGCACGTCGGCGCCGGCCGCCGCTGAACATAAGCTCGGCTCGTCGTGGACTCGTGGCGGCTGATCCCCCCAACCGAGGCCGGCGCCAGGTGGCGACCCCGCCGGCCGGCATACGAACCTGCATCGGCGGTGTAGTTGCTTGCAGCCGCGTCGGCGGACGTCCTCGAGGAGTCCCACCGGCCGGTGCCGACCCCGCCGTCCCTGGCCAACCCGAGCTCCGTGCTTTTACAGCTCGCCTCGGCCTCCTCAAGTCTGAGCAAAGCTGTGATAGAATACGTATATACGTATATTAGGACAGTTGTATTTGTACCTAATCTTGTATACTTGATCTATATAATGAGAAGGAATAGGCCGGCCTGTGTTAGCCGAGCCAGCCCCAATACCACATATCCTATTAGGTTTTCATGGCACCCCTCGCCGTGCAGTCCACGGCGCCCTTCGTCGCGTCGTCCGCGGATCCCTATGCCGCGCCGCCGCAGATGCCCTACGCTGCGCCGTACTCTCACTGGGGGCTCACCCTTTTTCTTCAATCTACACCGACGCCTTGGCCATGGCTTCGACGAGACCGCTCTCCGGCTTCAACCCATCCAACATGGCAGCCGGGCCGATCGCGCGTCCTCCTGCTCACCAAGGGGCGGGGTCCTCCTTCATCAACGCCCCGGCTCCCACCTTCGCCAACACGTCGACCCCGGGCATCATCAACATCCAGTCGACAATCACCATCCGCCTCAACATCGAGAACTTTCTATTTTGGAAGGCTCAAGTCGCTCCCCTTCTCCGCAGTCAACTACTGATGGGGTACTGCGATGGCTCATTGCCCTGTCCTCCGGATCACATCGGCGTCGTGCACGCCGGCGAGGTGGTGCCACAGGCCAATCCGGCCTACCAACACTGGATTCAACAGGACCAGTCCATCCTCTCGGCCTTCGTCTCTTCTATGACGGAGGGTATCCTCGGGATGGTGATGTTTGCCCACACTTCAAGGGAGGCGTGGGAGACCCTCAACGGCGCATTTGCGTCAACATCCATCGCCCGTTCCTCAGGCATCCGTCAACAGATGGCAGAACTGAAGAAACACGACCTGACGATCAATGTGTACTTCCATAAGATGAAGGCTCTTGCTGACTCACTGGCGAGCCCCTTCGTGATGCGGAGTTCATCTCATATCTTCTCGCGGGTCTCGACAAGGACTACGATGCCCTCTATCAGATCGTCAACGCACGGCAGGGCGCTATGCCCATCCGTGACCTCTACGCCCTTCTTCAGGCCACAGAGCATCGCAACTCGGCTAGGTATGCTGCCGAGGCCTCCGCGCACTCTTTTCCTGCTGCGCATGTCGCGGCCTATGGAACTCCTTCAGCATATGGTGCTGCTTATGGCGGCGGGAACAGGCCGCCTCCCCGGCCGGTGGCGCCGTATCGCCCCCCTGATGCTACCTATGTGCCTCCGTATGCACGTCCTCCGATGCCTGGCTATGCGCCGGCGCCGGCCTATGCTCCCCAGCCGCGGCCACCACCACCTCCCTATGGTGGAAAAGGGAAGAACAACCGCGCTCGTGATGTGCTGTGCCAGCTCTGTGGCATCGTCGGCCATCCTGCTTCACGCTGCTACAAACGCTTCAACAAGGACTACCTTGGCCTTGGGAACAACGGGAGTGGTACTGAGCGACAACTCCATATGGCCATGATAGCCGCTCTCGCCCCTGGCTACGCGTCTGCACCGGCTGGTGCTCCTGCTGCCCCGTCGCACATGGTGGATCCCGCGTGGTATGCGGACTCCGGCGCCTCACACCACATCACGCATGAGTTGGACAAGCTCACCATGAGTCAGACCTACTATGGCACTGACCAGGTTCACGCTGCAAACGGAATAGGTATGCGTATTCATAATATTGGTCATGCATCTATACCTACTCCATCTTCTCGAGCACTTAATTTAAATAGGGTCCTTCATGTTCCTGATGCTACTCGTAATCTTCTGTCCATGAGTCAATTTTCCCTTGATAATAATGTTTTTATTGAACTTCATCCTTATGATCTTTTTGTAAAGGATCGGGACACGCGTGAGCCTATCCTTAGAGGTCGCCAACGTGGTGGTCTCTATGAGATTAAAGCCCCTATTATCAAGCAGGCGCCCAGCAGTGTCAAGGTGTCACGTGATATGTGGCATAGTCGTCTAGGACATCCAGCGTTGCAAGTAGTTCAACATGTTCTTCGTAGTCATGATTTGCCTTCTGTCGTAGAGTCAAATAAAGTTTCCTCAGTTTGTGATGCATGCCAACAAGGAAAGAGTCATCAATTGCCTTTTTCCTTGTCCTCTCGTGTAACACAGTATCCTCTAGAGATTATTTATTCAGATGTTTGGGGTCCTGCCCAAGTGTCTGTCAGTGGACATCGATTTTATGTGAGTTTTATTGATGCTTACGGTCGCTTCACCTGGCTATATTTGATTAAACATAAATCTGAGGTCTATGATGTTTTTATTCAGTTTCAGAAACATGTTGAACGTCTCCTAGATCGCAAAATCTTGCATGTTCAAACCGATTAGGGTGGGGAATATGAGAAATTTCATCCCTTCTTTAATAAACTTGGCATCTCCCACCGTGTGTCTTGTCCACACACTCACCAACAAAATAGCATTGCTGAACGTAAACATAGACATATCGTTGAGACCGGTCTTACTTTACTTGCCCATGCATCGGTTCCTCTATGTTATTGGAGTGATGCCTTTGCCATAGACTGTTTTCTTATAAATAGGCTTCCCAGTCGCACCATTGACATGCAAACTCCACTTGAGCGTCTTCTTCATGAAACCTCGGACTATACCTTCTTCAAAGTGTTTAGGTGTGCGTGTTGGCCACATCTTCGTCCATATAATACTCATAAACTTGATTTTCGCTCTAAAAAGTGTGTGTTCTTAGGCTATAGCTCGCTCCACAAAGGGTACAAATGTCTCCATGTTTCGTCCAAGCGAGTTTACATATCTCGAGATGTCGTGTTTGACGAGAATCATTTCCCCTTTTCTAACATGCCCAATATTCATCTATCACCACCACACACGAGGCCTCTTTACTTTCTGCTGACAAATTTATGGATACTGCATATGCTCCGCCTTTGCTTGTTAACCATGGTGCGGTGCTCGTTTGGAGCTCCTCACACAGGAGAACGGTGCCGGTCTCGTTGATCAAAACGTGGCCGTGCCGCACGTCGATCGGACGGAGCCGGTGCATGGCTCGCATGGCCCCGCCTTGGGCTGCGCTACGCCTGGCTCGGCTCGGCCTCCCTCAGCTGAGCCCATCACGCCGCTCGACTCCACGGCCTCGCCTGGACTGCACACCCCGGGGTCCACTGGGCCGTCTTCCTCGCCTGGCCTAGATGGGTCTCCGTCTCCAGCCGCTGCGTCGACACCGACCGTCGAGCAAGCTCCAGTTCCTCCACCGGCACCTGCTCCTTCTGGCCCAGTGACGCGTCTTCGCCGTGGGATTTCTCAGCCCAAAGTTCGTACTGATGGCACTGTTGCATGGAACACCGTGCTTGCCACTTTTACTGCATCCAAGGATACTACGGAACCTCGTGATTTTCGCGAAGCCCTTCGAGTTCCTAACTGACGCATGGCTATGGAAGCAGAGTTTGCTGCTCTCAAGGATAATGGTACGCGGACTCTTGTACCACCTGTTTCTGGAGTGAACTTGATTGACTCCCGCTGGATTTTCAAAGTCAAGCTTCATGCTGATGGTTCCATTGAGCGCTACAAAGCGCGCCTTGTTGCTAAAGGATTTAAGCAACGTTATGGCCTGGACTATGAGGAGACTTTTTCACCTGTGGTCAAGCCTGCTACTGTGAGATTGTTGTTGTCTCTTGCTCTTGCATCTTCGTCAACTGGATATTCAGAATGCCATCCTCAATGGATTTCTTGATGAGCAGGTATATATGAGACAACCTCCTGGCTTTGCTGATCCTGACAAGCCAGATCATTACTGTCGTTTGGTTAAGTCTCTGTATGGTCTGAAGCAAGCTCCTCGTGCGTGGCATGCACGTCTCAGCTCAGTCCTTGGACGATTGGGTTTTTCACCATCCACTGCAGATACGTCCCTCTTCATTCTTCAGAGGCCAGATGCGACTATGTATCTTCTAGTTTATGTTGATGATATCATTGTTATTAGCTCCACTACGGTTGCCATTCCCAAGTTGATCTCTGAACTTCGGGTCGATTTCTCTGTGAAGGATCTTGGCATTCTCCACTATTTTCTAGGCATTGAGGTGGATTCCTCCTCGACAGGTAGTCTTATTCTTCGACAACGCAAGTATGCTCTTGAGTTGCTTGCCCGTGCTGGTATGTTGAAGTGCAGTCCCGCTACTACTCCTATGTCGTTGTCCGAGCGCCTGTGCAGTGTTGATGGTGATGCTCTTTCTCCTAAGGAGGCTACACAGTATCGCAGTATTGTTGGTGGACTACATTATCTTACTGTGACACGTCCTAATCTGTCCTTCGTTGTTAACAAGGTGTGTCAGTGTCTTTCTGAGCCACGTACTCCCCATTGGGCTGCTGTTAAACGAATTCTTCGCTATGTCCGGTTTACGGTTGTGGTGGTCTTGATTTGATGCTTCATCCACTCTACTATCTGCATTCTCTGATGCGGATTGGGCTGGTAATATGGATGATCGGCGATCCACCGGGGGTTATGCCATCTTTTATGGTGGTAATTTGATCGCCTGGAGTGCTCGTAAGCAATCCACAGTTTCATGTTCGAGTATCGAGTCCGAGTACAAGGCTCTGGCCAATGCTACAGCAGAGTTGATCTGGGTTCAATCATTGCTACAGGAGCTTGGTGTTATACAAACTCAACCTCCAGTATTGTGGTGTGACAACATTGGAGCCACCTATTTGTCAGCCAAATTAGTTTTTCATGCAAGGACAAAGCACATTGAAGTTGATTTCACTTTGTTCGTGAGCGTGTCTCTCAGAAGCAATTGCAGATTCGGTTCATCTCATCCAAGGATCAAGTTGCTGATATTTTCACTAAACCTCTTCCGTTGCCCTTGTTTAATCATTGTAGGCGCAATCTCAACCTTGTATTACCGGTTGTGATTGAGGGAGGGTGATAGAATACGTATATACGTACGTTAGGACAGTTGTATTTGTACCTAACCTTGTATATTTGATCTATATAATGAGAAGGAATAGGCCGGCCTGTGTTAGCGGAGCCAGCCCCAATACCACTATCCTATTAGGTTTTCAAGCTGCACCGTTTTGCATCCTGATGCTAGCTCCTATGTCGGCGACTCGGCGGACGCGCCGACCTGGCCGCACCGTCTAAGTTAGATAATTTCCAACATGCAGCCACGGCCACAGAGCACGCATCGTCCTTCCTGGCCTTCACGGCCGCGAGCGACGATACCAGCACCACTACTATCTCTAACTCACGGATAGACGACTCTACAGATACCGTCCATGGCTACCGGAATAATGAAAATCGTGGACGACACATTACTTATCATAAAGAACGCAAAAAAAAAGGTTGAGGTGGAGTTTCACCTTCTCCGATGCCTTCTTCCCCATGTCCGGCCAGAGCAAGTCGAGAGAGGCGTCCAACTCGAATTCTTCACAGCAATCACTTCGTTTCAATAGAATGACGGATGTTGGATGATGTTTTTTTAATAAAGGCTGTGCAGAGACCCGGGTTTTATTCCCCTTTTCGAAAAGAAAAAAAAAGTTAGCCATGTGTCCCTGTCATGGTTAAGTGACCCGAGAGGCAAAAGCGTCCCGAACGACCACGAACTCCCAACTGGCACAAAACCTTGGTTTAACTACCTAAGCTGTCCATTTCCAAAAAACTACCTAAGCTGTCCAAATCATTGCACTGCACAAGTGTGTTCAAATCATGTGCGATATTCATTTTTTTTCTTTTTTTTCTTTTCTTTGAACCACGTATATATACACAATGTGGGCTAGTCGCTAACACGAAGCCACTCACATGAATCACATGATTTGGACAAATTAGCACCTCGATAGTACAAAGCCACTAATAACATGACCTTGGGCCAACTTATTCCGCTAATACCAGTTCTTACCCTCACTAAATTAGTACGGAGAATTCTGTGCTTATATGACGCGCGCAATGACCAGCTGAACCAAACCCTGGAGATTTCTTGCTCCTAGTCCGGACAACGACACAAACTCTGTGCTCCTAGTCTGTATTAGCTAGCTGCTTATTAGAGCAAGGACAATAGTAGAGCCAGTTGTTGGCTATAAGTCATGTTTATGTCATCTAGAGTCAATCTAATAGTCAATATGTATAATAGTTACAGTTAAAAATATACTACTTTATTAATGTATGACCCACTTTTCACTCTCACATAGTGCCTAGGAGCACGAGCTGCAGCTGGCTCTTAACTAAGCACCCACTTCTCTTCTTTCTCCTCTTATCTCTCATCCAACTAAGCACAAATATACTATTTTAAGTTCTATAGTCTGATGACTAGATCTTAGTGTACTTGCTTTTAGATCATCTCTTCGGCAGGATAACAACACCAAGCGATTATTACGCCGTCAACCACGAATGATGCATAGAAATCGCGGCCACCTTAACGGCAGTAAAAAATGATAAATTTGCGAGTCAAGCGGCACGCACGATTAGCACTGAATAATACCTGTCCGCCTCAGCAATCCATATTTAAATGCCTACTAGCTGTAACAGATGGAGAACGTATCCAGTGAACCAGCCCAACTGGTGTACCAGATGCACCTAACGAACATGGACCATTGGATTTAAAAAGAAGGAACAGGATGCATCGATAGGTGGCCTGCTGGTACATCTTGCAAATAAGACCTTGTAATGCCTCTTAATCAAGGGAACCGACCTCCAGCTACCCAGTTCGTCTCTCCCCTTTCCTGTCTCCTGTACCACTGCGACAAGCTCAGCGAGGGTTACGACAAAATTGGGGATTCTTCTTCTCCTCCCTCTCTCTGGCGTCCGGCGTTGAAGCACCAGTGCCCCGCATCCAGATCTTTTGTACCTGTGGCGGCTCGATCCGATTGCGTCGACATTTGAGCGCCGCCGCCTTGTAGCTCCTGGATTTTTTTTTTTGCCAAATTCCACCGATCTATTAATAATCATCAACATCAGTCAATAAATTCTAAAAGTAATAAAAATTACAAATAGGTCATTGGACCACCTAGCGACGACTACAAACACTGGCACGAGCCGAAGGCACACCGCCGTCCTCGCCCTTCCATCACTGGAGCCCGGCAAAGCTTGTCGTAGTAGAGCTTGTTGTAGTAGACGGACGTGAAGTCGTCGTGCTAAGGTCCCAAAGAACCAGCGCACCAAAGCAGAAACCATCGCCGAAGATGAACAACGTAGATCGGAGGAGACTGACCTCAAAACGCACGTACGAAAAACGACCAGATCCCAAGGAACCTGTTGGACACATGACTCCACGCGCCCTCCTCTGATGCTAGACGCACCACCACAGCGAGGATAGGACGGGAAAGACCTTATTCTGACCTCAGGACGTAGCCGCCGTCTCAACATCCTGAAGAAAACACTGAAAATAGTCTGAAGAAAATATTAAAACCTCTCGTCGGCGAGAGCCGTGGTCCACCACGCCTCCAAGGCCCTAAGACCGTCGGAGACAGGACGGACCGGTGGCGTCACCGGCGGAGGGAATGAAAACCCTAGATGGGTTTGCTGCCACCGCCGCTGCCTCCTGGAGAACGTAGGTACCGGTTCGGTTCGTTTGTAAGCATTGTAGCTCCTGGACATCGACGCTACAGATTCATAGGCGTCGGCCGTCTTCCTCGCATCACAAGTATTGATCTAGGGTATGCACTTCTCTTCTATTATCCATGCGTATGGTTCTGTTGGTTCATCATTTTTCCCCAATTTGTTTCAACCCAATGGCATTTGGGAAAACTCAATAGGGACCACTGAATTTACAGATTTAATGCATCTATAATGGTGAAATTATCACTGATTGGAGCCGTTAGAATGGAAAACATAATGGTGGAAGCTTATCCTTCATTTGTGTGCATTTTCTGATGTAATTTTGCATAATGTGTCAAGTTCTGGACATGTACGTGAAAAAAATGATTACCTCGAACCCGCAAACATGACCAGAGAAGATGGTTACTAGTTGTTCCTACGATGTTATTGTACATGAACTAATAATGTACTCCCTCCGTCTCAAAATAGATGCTGGAGATTTATCAAAATTTGGATGAATCTAGATACATACAAATTTAGAAAAAGTTCTGACATCTATTTTGAGACGGAGGGAGTACTATATATTCTTTTGATTCAATTTTCTATTCTTAAATGGATTTTTTTATATCCACTTGAACTGTAGTTCTTCTTGTGCCTAATTTTTTCTTGTTGCAACCCACATTGTAGCAGTGTTCTGAAGTAACTAATTCTGGTGTGGTTATATTTGCATGGAATAGAAAACCATGGAGTCAATGGCAAGTGCTGCTCTAAGCATTGGCTCAACTACATCAATGGGAGTTGAAGATGATGCCAACAGCTCCGCTGTGGTAATATATTTTGTTTTATTGGTCAAGTATATCACACTGTTTTTGTCATTTGCTGGATTTGTTCTCAAATTGCTAGGGCACGATCCAATTGGTCGAAAATGATGGAAATATCTATCACACGCCTAAAAGGACTACTAGTCTTCCATTCTGTGTAAGTTTTTTCGTGTCCAATTCATGCACTTCATTTTTGTGAACTAAACCACTTCTAATGTGCTTACCCAGGGGTTAACCTATGAGCCTCAGTGCGATGATAACTTACAACCCATGATTGGCATGCAATTTGATACGTGGGAGAATGGTATGGCACACTACAAAATGTATGCTCATGAGGTTGGTTTCTCAGTTCGCACATGGACAACACACAAAGATGAACATGATGTACCGGTGTGGAAAAGGTTTGTTTGTGCAAGACACGGTTGGAGGAAGGTGACTAAAGATGAGGAAAGGATAAAGACTAAACGGAAAGGTCTGGATGTGAGGCTATGATCGGGTTCAAGAGGCAAGCTGATGGAAAATACATGGTTGCTCGGTTTGTACAGTCTCACACACACCAACTTGTTTCGCCAAGTAAGAGACATCTCATCAAGTCAAACATGGAAGTAAGTAGTGAGTTGAGAAGTAGATTACTTACATGTCATAAGGCATTAGTGGGCACATCTGCAACATATCGCTTGCTTACTATAGAGAATGGGAGCCAGGATAAAGTAGGCTGCACTAAGAGTGACTTACAAAACTGTCACCGTGATTTTAAAAGAGCAATTAAGGGAGCAGATGGACATATCATAGTAGATATAATGAAAAATAAGCAAGCTGCCAATCCAGCATTCTACTTTGATTACCAACTCGATGAGAACAACAAACTTACAAATATTTTCTGGGCGGATAGTATCTGCAGAAAGAACTACTCATTGTTTGGTGAAGTTGTGTCTTTCGACTCAACTTATCGCTTTAATAGGTATGATTTTGTATTTGCTCCTTTCACCGGTGTTAACAATCACAAATCTTGTGTCACGTTTGGTGCTGCTTTTTTGTGGAATGAGAAGAAAGAATCGTACATATGGTTGTTCAAGACTTTCTTGAAAGCAATGAGTGGGGTTGCACCGAAGCTAATTATAACTGATGAAGACCAAAGCATGAGAATAGGGATAGAAGCTGTCTTTCCAAACACTGTACATAGACTTTGCATGTGGCACCTTCTCATGAAGCTTACTGAAAAAGTTGGTACCACCACGAAGAACAATCCAGATTTTCACGAACGGTTCATATCTTGTGTTTGGGGATCAGCGACTCCAGATGATTTTGAATCACAATGGTGTTCAATAATGTCTGACTTTAATCTAAAGGATAACACATGGTTGCAGGAGAAGTACGAGTCGCGCCAATCATGGATTCCTGCATATTTTATGGAGGTTCCCCTTGCCGGAATCTTGCGCACTACATCAAAATCTGAGAGTGAGAATGCATTCACGCAATTGGGACTGATGGGGCAAGTTATTGAGCAAAGTAAAGTTCAAGAATTTGAATCCTTTGTTGGAACAAAGTTTTGCTTTACCAAAGTTTCTTTACTTTTAGTAATGCTTTGTGAGATTTTGGAAAGTAGGTATAGATAGCATAAAGAGTATAAAACTTGGCCTATACTAGATGTCATTCTATGGCATGAGATTGATCTTAACTTGATCACTTTAGATGGGAATACTTGGTGAAAATGCTTATGAAAATCTTGGAATGATGAGTCATTCTATTGAGATGTTTTGACATGTGTTGAGAAACACAAATGGTTTATGATGATGAAAATGTTGAGGCATGAGCCTTAGCCCTTTATAAAAACTGATGGTTGGGTTCAGATGCGATACCATTCCAATTTTACCGTACAACCACAATACCTGAATTGGGTAAGGCTTAGCTGAAAGTTTATATGCATTAGTATGGGTTCCCTCAAGGAAGAGGTTTGAGCTAAGGATACCTTTTGATGTTGTCCACCTATGCAGTGTCCAGGATGGCAGATGGCCATGGCTGGGAGGCCAAGCTCATAGGAGAGGTGCTTATACTAGAGTGTGTAAAGGAAAGGTTATGATTGATTATCCGCATACTAAGTATGATGATTCAGTGTTATCCCTGATGGATGTATCGAATTTTGTGGTGAAAGTGTACCACCTCTGTAGAGTGTCAAACTATTCGAATAGCCGCGTCCGCGGTCATGGACAGTTGGAGTGGCCATACTGTTTCGTCGTCAGATGTTTTCAAAATGACTTATGAAATGAAGTGTGACTTGACTCGACCACAACAGGGTTGTGACTATGAAAACTAAGTTCCCACTTAGGTGATTTAGAACTTTATTTTACCTTTCTTTATTTCTAAACTCAGCTTAGGTTTCAAATTTAGCTTTGTAAATAAACTTAGAGCTTAGCATTCCTACTATAACTACCTTACTTGTTAGTGATAGTTTGCGAGTACTTAAAGAGTACTCATGGCTTTTTCCCTGGCTATTCCCGTGGCCAGACTATGAGGAGGAATATCAGGAGGAAGGACAGCAGGACGGCTACGACAACTATGATCATCTCCCATCATCAGCATTGCCTGTGACACTGAAGATGGAGCCCACCGCTACATTTATTATTCCGCTGCTTGTTTGTACTAAGACTGGATCATGAGATCCTTTATTTGTGTAAGACCTTATTATGATTTGTAATGAATGATGTACTGTGATATCAATCTGCTATATCTCGCAAAAATGGTAATCCTGGGATTGCGAGGCATGGCATAACAGGCATCTGGGATTAAAAATCCGGGTGTTGACATATATAAATTTTCTTAAAATATAATGATTGGATTAGAAGTGTTTTGATATTGTTGATTTACTAATGTGGGCGTCAATAAGACACTTCACTGTTATGCTACTTAGGACATGAATTCTCTCACTCAATTTTGCTATTAAAACATCCTAGTGTTCCTTGGCAAGCTGAGAGTTAACTAAAAGAATTAGATTGATTGTTACACTTCTAGTTATTTATACTTATATTAAACTCTACTTTGATTATCTTGATTTACCAAAGCTTGTATAGTGTTCTTGTCATCTCTCTAACTTTGATGAGCCTCTCAAATAGTTGAAGTGTTGAACGCATATGACTGCCAACCATAAGTGAATTCATATTCTCATTGAAGACCTTACTTTACAAAATTGAGGAGATACAAAACATAAAATACACAATAGGAGGGTCACAAGTTTGCTTTCAAAGCTAGATTCATTTTGATATGGAGCATTGAATTTTTAATAGATCTTCTATAGATTGACATAATTGAGCTTGCGTTGCCTTGTATGAATATGTGATTTCTTACTTCGAGCTTGCAGGAAAAATAAGGTACGAGGCATCGATCTTCTACATTCGATATTATAATTTTGATTCAATTTTGCCTTATTTATGTTATCGACTCGTGGGGCCTCATGAACATGGTGACCTTGTACGTAAGACACCATCTTGCTCAGGGACGAGCAAGAATCTATCTTGGGGAAGTGATGAGTCCAAAATTGAGGCGTATTTAAGTATATAAATTATTCATATTGTCACTCGTTACATACTACATCTATCTACAATTATGCCTATTATGTATGATTACTTGTTCTCATTCATTTCCACATGGACTTTGCACATTCTAAGTTTTATTAGAATTTTATTACCTTTTCCTTGCCTTTGATTTATGTGTAGGTGCTATGAACAATCATGGATAAAAGGAGCCAAGAGGATTCAATATGAAGGAGTTGCAGGCACCAGACTTAGCCATTTGAGAGGAGGAAAAGTAGATTTTTTCCATAAAGTCCAAATAAAGATCCAAGGCCATGGTTTTGTAGCCCTTGTCCATAAGAATCCAATGAGCCAAAGAACACCTCAATCAGACTCCGTATGAAGAAATGACGACCAAAACATTGCAGAGTTCAGAAGGCTTAACAACCACTGGTAGCCCGTATGTACCGTACATCCGTAGCACCCTCCGACGGCTTCGTTTCATCAAATAGAACAACATTTGTGAAGGCCCAATGGGCATATTCGGCCCCTAGCTCCGCCGGTTTGCAAAAATGACCTCCAGATGCCTATTTAAAGAGGGCAAAACCCTAGAACAAAGGGGAGAGTCCACATATGCCAAAGGGGCGGAGCCCTGCTGCTCCGCGCCTCCATAGCCGCCTCCCTCAAGATCTACACCACCATACACTCAAGGGAGATAGGAGACTTGCATCTTGAAGGGCTACACATCGATCTTCATCGCCATCTTCATCAACATCGTCCTCACATCAATCCCCTTTGTTTACTTTGTTGTAGTCCCATTTCTATTGTGGATTTGCACTTGTATTCAATTGTACCTTCTTATTTCATCCATACAATTGCCATGATGTTGATCCCCTTCATGTATGAGTAGTTGCCTTGTTCTTGGGGAGAGATGGTGAAACCCTAGAACTATTATGAATTGAAATAAAGACAATCTATTCTTGTGTCCGTATGACTTGCCTGTATATGATAGATTTATGATTTGTGTTTGATCTCTCTCTTTAGATGGTATGTGTACTTGGCCAATATTATTTGCCCTTGGGACTAAAGGGAGGGAGAAATCCTTTGGACGTGTTTTGAGATCATACCCGGAATGGCCTTGTGACAGATCAACGTCGGCTCGTAGCCTACATGGTCAAAGGAGGATAAAGAGGGACTCCCTATAACATCCCAAAACTTTAATCCAAGGTTATTTAGATCCAAATCATCAAAATTAGGGTTAACAAAAACTTTTCCAAATAAATTTATTAAGGCATTCATATGTGTGTGCATTTAAATAGGAGTTGATTTGAATTGCCATGATTAAGTGATCCATTGCTTGTAAACTGATTCTTGGGTGAAATAAACATCATCTAGATCATTCCCAAACAAATCCCAAAGAAAAACAAATCAAAATGAATAAAAGAAGTGAATGGTCATTTGTGCCATTTTAATCAACATGTCAACTTTGGCTATTCCTAGAACAAAAAACCTAACAGAAACAAATGTGGATCTTTGCACCCCTTGCTAGTACACATAATGATGTACCAAGGCCCACTTTGTGATCTGCCAAAAACATTCAAACACTAAATTTAATTGACATTTGAAAATTGAATCTATTTCATATGGGAAGATCCCACTATTTCAAAAACCACTCAAACCAGCTCAAGTTGCAAAACCCAAGCACCCACAGAGTCTCAAGCTTAATACTATCACACCCACCAAAAATCTTTTCAAATTTCAAAAATAAAGTTCTTTCGGCCATTTTCACAAACACCTTGTGGACAGATTTCAAACAAAAACCAAATCCACTATTTGAATAGTGTTCTGGCCAAACTTGTCCCCCATTTGTCCTCAAAACACTCCCATTGTCCCTAAATGATCAAACCATGCCATTATCACCCCATCCCCTATACCCTAGTGGCCTTGCCATGCCAACCCGAGCCCATGCCGCTGGCCAAAACTTGCGACCGCCCCAGCAGACCACCTCCCTCTCTCTCGCCATGTCTACTAGCTAGCTCACACCTCACCGCCACTCTCTATCTCCTCCCCGAGCCAGGGCAGAGCATGGACCACCGCCAAACCGCTGCCCGAGCAGCGACGCGTGCACAAGCCGCCGCTCGACCGCAGCCCGCGTCCACCGCTCCGCCACGACCCCAAGAGCACGCCAGACATGCCCATTCGCCGCCCAACGCACCACAGCCACCGCTCGCTGTGGACACCGCCGTCTCTGCCGCTCAGAGCGCCAGCACCGCCCGACCGCATACCACCGCCCCTAGTCCCGCATTGATCATGTAGAGCACCGCCAGGAGACCAGCGACCGTCCCCTACCTCGAGCCACGCTGCTAGCTCGTTGTGCAGCCCTCGCTGGAGCCGCTCGCCCATGCCTCTCAGTCGCATCGTCGTCCTATAAATAGAGGCCACCCCCAGCCCCATTCGGCACACCACTCACCTCCCCTCACCTCACTGACCATTCCCCACCTCTAACCGGAGCAGCGCGAGCACTTGTTCGCCGAAATTTGTCCGGATTAGCCCGCAGCAGAGGAGGAGAGGGCGACGTCGATTTCGTCCACCCCCGGAGCTGCCTCGACCATCCCTGAGCTCGCCGTCGACCACCAGTCCATTTTCCCGCCTCGCCATCGTCGCTGTAGCCCTGGTACGCCCCCTGAGCACCCCCACCGAGCCGCTAGGGTTAGAGTTCGTCGGCGAACAGTTCGTCGTCAAGGACGGTTCCCAGCCGTTGATCCCCGTTCTAATCCAACGACCCATATCGCCCTGTACCGCTTCACGCGTTATGAGCCACTGACCGTTGGACCCCCTGTCAGCTGAGCCCCGCACCGCGTAGTGTCACTGGGCCGGCCCGTTAGTTTTCCCGCGCGACCCAGTTAGTTTTAATTAGGATTTTTCTATTTAGTTTAAACCTAGTTCTGTCCCCTAGTTTGAAATTCAATTCAGAGAGATTTACAAATCCAAATGGAGTGATTCCAATTTTGTTAGAAAGCTACTGAAAAGATCTACCCAAGCCCGTTGGATTTAATTCAATTAGAGTTAGAGATCTGTCCTAGTAGAAATAATAAAACAGAAGCATTTGCACCTTGCAACATTTTTATAAAATTAACCATGATAGCTTTTGAGTTGATTTCCAACTCTCAAAAATCACATTTCACCATATATATCTGAATATGTAATAATATTAAGGTTTACATGCAGTGACTTTGGACTAGTACCAAAATAATGCTATATAGGCATTTCTAGTCACTTTAAATTATTAAATAATGAACTTAAACCAAAGTAATTATGATCCAACCCTTAAATCACATTCCCACATGTTAGAATATGTGGTGATGACATGTGTCCACATGATCCCATATTTTAAGTGGTGAATAATAAATCTTAGTTAATTTTCAGTGAGTAGAAATTACTTTTCTAAAATAAAAAGAAGGAAACTAGTTAATAAAACTTGTGATCTTTGTGGTGATAGTAGATCATCAACTATATGCCTTAGAGTGCTAATTGGACTAGTTAAGTATTGTTTGGTGATTGGGTACTCCGTATGTATTTATAGACGATAGTACCGACCAAGCTTTCGAGGAGGAGGAGTTCTACCAAGAAGAAGAAGCAGAAAACTTCAATCACTGCACCAACCAAGGAAAGCTAACACTTGCAAGTATTATACTTAGCAAGCCACCATTAACAATGCAAGCTATTGTTAGCAATCTAGAATTAAGCTAGATGACTTGAGCAAGGATGCTTTAGGCATGCTTGAGTTATACCACTTTGACTAGTATTTATCCCAAGTCTTATTTTCAAGCTTTACTTCCTTTACTTTACCCAAAGTTCTTTACTTGTTTTGAAGGTAACATAAAGAGTATAAAACCTGGACTATTTAGATAAACTTTAGATGTCATTCTTTGGCATGAGATTGATCCCATCTTTCCACCTTAGTGAACACTCTTAACCTAGTAGTTTAGAGTAGATAAAAACTTGAGTCACTTTAGATGGGAACACTTGGTGAAAATGAATTATGAAAACCTTGGAATGATGAGTCATTCTATTGAGATGTTTTGACATGTGTTGAGAAACACAGATGGTTTATGATGGTGAAAATATTGAGGCATGAGCCTTAACCCTTTTTCAAAACTGATGGTTGGATTCGGATGCGATACCATTCCAAATTTACCGTACAACCACAATACCTGAACTGGGTAAGGCTTAGCCGGAAGTTTATATGCATTAGTATTAGTTCCCTCGCGGGAGAGGTTTGAGCTGAGGCTACCTCTCAATGTTGTCCACCTATGCAGTGCCCAAGATGACAGATGGTGTAGGAGAGGTGCCCAAGATGACAGATGGTGTAGGAGAAGTGCCCTCAAAATCCTTACATTACTACTTAAAATTTGACACACTTGATCACTTCACTAATCTCCTCATCCTTAATTCTTGTAGATGGAGTCTCAGTTCAGCAAGTTCTATCAGTTGGGAAACGGAGGTCAACTAATCTTTGAGAGGGATCTAGATTCACTGTCGGAGTTACTAGGACGCCCACATCCGGAGTTTCTTGGAGCTCAACTTCCAGGACCCCCAGGAGGAGATTTATAGTGGCTCGTCACCGCGGATCTTAGAGGAAGCATCGAAGCACCAACTTCCTGGAGAATCCAGTTCTCCATGAGAGAGAACAACTGGCTAGATGGATTAGCCAGGGAAATGCATGAAGCTCTTGCACGTCTATGTTCCCTCAGTGTCAACCAAATCCAAGGAATCCGTTTTGCTCACTATGCAAGACATGACTTCATGGGAATGCCGATGGAGATGCCAAGTCACCCAGAGTTTAAGCGTCAAGTGGAGAATCTTGACTTCTTGCTGCACGACAGACAGTAGGAACTAGACAATGCTAGAGAGTTAACCAACCAGAACCGTGCCATTGCCGACCAGAAGGCCCAGACTTTCGCACTGCTCATTCAAGATCGCCAGTCTCTTTGCCGCCAGCGTGCAAAGAAGGATCGCACCATCGCCCATCTTCGCAAGAAGGTGGCCGACCTCGAGAAGACCGTCAAGGAGCAGGAAGCTTAGCTTGCAGCAAAGGAAGAAGAAGATGAGGGTGAAGACATCCAGGGAGACATGGATTCTTGCCTCAGCAATGATGATGACTTTCTGGAGGAGGATGCTGTGGACTTCCACACTGACGATGAGGACTCCGACTTCATCGGCGATGAGTAGATGCACTAGAGCACTATCGTAGCATGAGATGTATCGGTCCCACTGTATCGTAGCTTGTAGAATGGTTCTTCAAACCATCTGTTTTTCTTTGATTGTTGTGGTGTGTGTTGTACCGTGTGCTTGCTTGCATGAATGAAATGGAGTTAGTTGAAAACCTGAGTCTAACTCAAAGTTTTAGCTTTGAAACCAAAACAATGAACCTTAGAACTTTCCCTCTTACCCCTGTATCTACCTCAATCTTTAGATGACTCGTGGAAACCAAGGAGGGAGCAGCTCATCGCAAGACCCAATGCTGCAGATCTTATAGAATCTCATCGCAGACAGAGAAGCAAGCAGGGCAGAGTGCCAAGCCAACTTAGCAACATTACAGCAGATCGCCCAGATGGCTCTCAACAACCAAGGACATGGAAATCAGGATCACCATGGATCCAAACTCAAAAATTTCCAGAACACCAATCCCCCAATCTTTAACCAAGCTGAAAACCCACTAGATGCTGATGACTGGTTACAAACAATGGAAAACAACTTAGAAGTTGCAGGAGTTGATGACAATGAGAAAGTTCTCTTCGCCACCCACTATCTGGCGGGAGATGAAGAGCTTGGTGGACCAGTATCCGCAACATGAACCATGGTCAAGTGATGACATGGGAAGCCTTCAAAGTCAAGTTCAGTCGCACCCACGTGCCGCAAGGTCTAGTCACCAGACTAAGAGATGAGTTCCGTGACTTGAAGCAAGGCAGAATGACTGTGGTGGAATACCATGATAGATTCCTGTCGCTTGCAAGGTACGCCCCTGATGAGATCAACACAGAGGTCAAGAAGAAGGAGAGATTCTTGAATGGACTGCATGATGAGATGCAGACTGTCCTCGTCAACATCCGCTTCGAGGATCTCGAAGAGCTAATCGACTCTGCCATTCAGATGGAAGGGAAGATTAACCAGTCAAATGACAACCGCAAGCGTCGTATGATGCAGCAATCTGGATCCAGCAGTCACCAGAAGTACCGTCCCAACCCCTCACCAGGATATGCACCAAGGAACAATCAACCCCCAATGTCTCGCCCAAGCTACCCTAACCATAGCAGAGGCAATGTGAAGTCCAGAGGAAACAATCACAACTCCGTCAATGCCAACAATTTCAACCATGCACCTCCCAAGAACAACAACACTGCACCCAGAACTGGCAGCAATGTTGTACCCGTGGCAGCAAAGGACAAGTCACAGATCACTTGTTTCGAGTGTGGAGTGAAGGGTCACTATTCCAATGAGTGTCCCAAGAAGACTGCCGCCAATGCCAATGTGAATGCCCTAGCTCAACAACAGCGTCGTGTTCACCCAGGGAGAAGATTTGCCCCAGGGAACCCTCACAACCGCAATGGTCGTCTCTTCCACATGAACGCAGAAGAAGCCCAAGAAGCGCCAGATGTAGTGCTGGGTATGTTTTCTGTCAACTCAGTTTCAGCAAGAGTATTGTTTGATTCGGGAGCATCGCATTCATTTGTCACCGAAGAATTTGCATGCACTAGTAAGATTCACCCAACCAACTTGAAGCATGTCATGATAATTCAAATCCCCGGTTCAACAACCAAAGCTAGAAAAAATTGCAAAGTTGTACCTATCAGAATACATGGGATAGATTTTTATGCCAACCTAATTGTACTTGGAACCAAAGGATTGGAAGTAGTACTAGGTATGGACTGGATGTCAAAGCATAAAGGACTGATAGACTATGCTAAGAAAGCCATCACCATGACCAGTAGCTCTGGAGTAACAGTAGAGCATATATCTGAAACCTTACCTCGCCAATTCAAGTGCAACAAGAGTCTAGCCCTACCCACCATAGACCAAGTCAGAGTAGTCTGTGAATACCCCGACGTATTCCCAGATGAATTGCCAGGTATGCCCCCGAACTAATCCCAGGAACCGGACCCATAGCCTAGAGACCCTATAGCATGAACCCCTCAAAGTTAGTGGAACTGAAGAAGCAGTTGGATGCTATGTTATCAAAAGGCTTGATTCAACCAAGCACATCTCCATGGAGGTCACCAGTGTTATTTGTCAACAAGAAAGATGGAGGCAATCGTTTGTGCACAGATTACAGAAAGTTGAATGACGTCACCATCAAGAACAAGTACCCCTTGCCAAAGATAGAGGATCTTTTTGATCAATTGACTGGAGCCCAGGTATTCTCAAAGATTGATCTTAGGACTGGTTATCACCAACTTAAGATTCGTGCAACGGATATTCTGAAGACCGCCTTTACTACTCGCTATGGTTTATACGAGTATACGGTCATGTCTTTTGGATTAACCAATGCCCCTGCTTATTTCATGAATCTCATGAATAAGATCTTTATGAATTTCCTAGATAAGTTTGTATTTGTGTTTATCAACGACATCTTTATCTACTCCAAGTCAGAAGAAGAGCATGAGCAACATCTGAGAATCATCCTAGAAACCCTGAGAGAGCATCGGTTATATGCCAAGTTCAGCAAGTGTGAGTTTTGGCTGAAAGAAGTAGGATTCCTAGGACATATTGTGCTTGCCGGAGGAGTCTCTGTTGATCCCGCCAAGATCAAAGATGTCGAAGAATGGGAAGCCCCAACCACTCAAACCCAAGTCCGTGCATTTCTCGGATTAGCGGGATATTACCGCAAGTTTGTAGAAGGATTCTCGAGCATCGCCAGACCCATGACCCAATTGTTGAAGAAGGACAAGAAGTTTGAATGGACAGACAAATGTGAAGTCAGTTTCCAGGAACTGAAGAAGAGATTGATATCAGCCCCAATATTGATCATGCCAGACATCAAGAAGCCGTTTGATGTATATTGTGATGCATCCAAGATTGGTCTCTTATGTGTATTGATGCAAGAAGGCAAAGTCATCGCGTATCTGTCTCGACAACTGAAGCAGCATGAGCAGAACTATCCTACCCATGATCTTGAATAGCAGCCGTAGTTTTGGCATTGAAGACATGACGTCATTATCTGATGGGTAATCATTGTGAGATTTACTCAGATCACAAGAGCTTAAAGTATATTTTCACTCAGAAGGAGCTGAATATGAGGCAAAGGAGATGGATAGAGTTAATCAAGGATTATGACCTTGACATTCACTATCACCCCGGCAAAGCCAATGTGGTAGCGGATGCTCTTAGCAGATTGCCTTGTAGGCTAAACACTATGATCAAGGAGAAGCAACCAAGTTTGTATGAGGAGTTGGAGCAGTTCAGGACTGAATTAGTTAGCAAAGGATTCTTAGCTAGCATTGAACTTCAACCCACATTGATTAGCCAAATCAAGGAAGCCCAGAAGGGAAATGAAAGTATCGATAGAATCAAACGTCGTATTGGTACAGGAAAGGTACCTGGATTCACTGAAGACGAAGAAGGAGATCTGTGGTACAAAGGACGTATCTGTGTGCCAGCAGATTCGGAACTGAAGCAAGTTATCATGAAGGAAGCTCATGATACTCTTTATTCTATCCAGCCCGGAGGAACGAAGATGTATCAAGATTTGAAAGAGCAATTTTGGTGGCATAAGATGAAGAGAGAAATCAGGAGCTACATCGCCAAGTGTGACATCTGTCAAAGAGTCAAAGCAGAGCACGAGAGACCTGCAGGACTGTTGCAACCATTGCAGATTCTGGAATAGAAATGGGATTCCGTTGGAATGGACTTTATCACCGGTTTGCCTACTTCCAGTAGGGGAAATGACTCAATCTGGGTCATAGTTGATAAACTATCCAAGGTCGCCCACTTTATCTCTGTCAAGACAACTTATCAGAGTTCGAAGCTAGCAGAACTGTATATTGCTAGGATTGTTAGTCTGCATGGAACCCCCAAGACCATAGTATCAGATCGAGGAACCCAGTTTACCTCGAGATTTTGGCAGAAAGTTCAGGAAGGATTGGGAACCAAGTTGAACTTCAGCACCGCTTATCACTCGCAAACAGATGGACAGACTGAGAGAGTCAACCAGATCCTAGAGGATATGTTAAGAGCTTGTGTGTTGGAATATGGATCAAAATGGGAAGGTTGCCTGCCTTTCACAGAATTCTCATATAACAACAGTTACCAAGCTAGTTTGCAGATGGCGCCATTTGAGTTCCCATACGGAAGGAAGTGCCGTACCCCTTTGAATTGGTCGCAAGTAGGAGAGACTCAAATATTTGGACCCGACATTCTCCAAGAAGCTGAAGAAAAGGTTCACAAAGTCCGTCAGCACCTCAAGACCGCCCAATCCAGACAGAAGTGTTATGCTGACAAGAGAAGGAGAGACCTGACTTTCAATGTCGGAGATTTTGTATATCTCAAGGTTTCACCATTGAAAGGAACCCAACGCTTTAGTATGAAAGGAAAGTTAGCCCCAAGATATATCGGGCCCTTCAAGATTCTGAAACCGTCGAGGAGAAGTATCGTATCAACTAGAACTACCTGAAGAGATGTTAGCCATCCACAATGTGTTCCATATCTCGTTACTTCGCAAATGTCTTGAAGTGCCAGAGAAGACTGAAGTTTTCAAGAACATCGATCACAGAGCTGTGGAGATCAACAATGACCTGACCTATCGTGAAGTTCCCATCCGTATCTTAGAGGAGGCTTACAGAACCACCAGGACCAGGAGTATCAAGTTTCTCAAGATTCAGTGGAGCAACCATACTGAGGAGGAAGCCACTTGGGAGCGAGAGGATTACATTAGGACAGAGTTCCCAGATCTCTTTAGTTCCTAGTTTTTCTTTGTAACATCCCAAAACTTTAATCCAAGGTTATTAAGATCCAAATCATCAAAATTAGGGTTAACAAAAACTTTTCCAAATAAATTTATTAAGGCATTCATATGTGTGTGCATTTAAATAGGAGTTGATTTGAATTGCCATGATTAAGTGATCCATTGCTTGTAAAATGATTCTTGGGTGAAATAAACATCATCTAGATCATTCCCAAACAAATCCCAAAGAAAAACAAATCAAAATGAATAAAAGAAGTGAATGGTCATTTGTGCCATTTTAATCAACATACCTACTTTGGCTATTCCTAGAACTCAAAACCTAACAGAAACAAATGTGGATCTTTGCACCCCTTGCTAGTACACATAATGATGTACCAAGGCCCACTTTGTGATCTGCCAAAAACATTCAAACACTAAATTTAATTGACATTTAAAAATTGAATCTATTTCATATGGGAAGATCCCACTATTTCAAAAACCACTCAAACCAGCTCAAGCTGCAAAACCAAAGCACCCACAGAGTCCCAAGCTTAATACTATCACACCCACCAAATTTTTTTTCAAAATTCAAAAATAAAGTTCTTTCGGCCATTTTCACAAACACCTTGTGGACAGATTTCAAACAAAAACCAAATCCACTATTTGAATAGTGTTCTGGGCAAACTTGTCCCCCATTTGTCCTCAAAACACTCCCATTGTCCCTAAATGATCAAACCATGCCATTATCACCCCATCCCCTACACCCTAGTGGCCTTGCCATGCCAACCCGAGCCCATGCCGCCGGCCAAAACTTGCGACCGCCCCAGCAGACCATGTCCCTCTCTCTCGCCATGTCTACTAGCTAGCTCACACCTCACCGCCACTCTTTGTCCCCTCCCCGAGCCAGGCCAGAGCATGGACCACCGCCAAACCGCCGCGCCCAGTGCGACTGCGCCATGCCGAGCACGCGCCAGAGCGTCGCGCCCGACACGCGTGCACAAGCCGCCGCTCAACCGTAGTCCACGTCCACCGCTCCGCCACGACCCCAGGAGCACGCCAGACATGCCCATGCGCCGCCCAACGCACCACAGCCACCGCTCGCCATGGACACCGCCATCTCTGCCGCTCAGAGCGCCAGCACCGCCCAACCGCATACCACCGCCCCTAGTCCCGCATTGATCACGTAGAGCACCGCCAGGAGACTAGCGATCGTCCCCTACCTCGTGCCACGCTGCTAGCTCGCTGTGCAGCCCTCGCCGGAGCCGCTCGCCCATGCCTCTCGGTCGCGTCATCGTCCTATAAATAGAGGCCACCCCCAGCCCCATTTGGCACACCACTCACCTCCCCTCATCTCACTGATCGTTCCCCACCTCTAGCCAGAGCAGCGCGAGAACTTGTTCGCCGGAATTTGGCCGGAGTAGCCCGCAACAGAGGAGGAGAGGGTGACATCGATTTTGTCCACCCCCGGAGCTGCCTCGACCGTCCCTGAGCTCGCCATCGACCACCAATCCATTTGCCCGCCTCGCCATCATCGCTGGAGCCCTGGTACGCCACCTGAGCATCCCCACCGATCCACTAGGGTTAGAGTTTGCCGCGACCAGTTCGTCTTCGACGACGCTCCCCAGCCGTTGATCCTCGTTCTAATCCAACGACCCATATCGCCTCGTACCGCTTCACGCGTTATGAGCCACTGACCGGTAGACCCCCTGTTAGCTGAGCCCCGCGCCGTGTAGTGTCACTGGGTCGGCCCGTTAGTTTTCCCGCGCGGCCCAGTTAGTTTTAATTAGGATTTTTCTATTTAGTTTAAACCTAGTTCTGTCCCCTAGTTTGAAATTCAATTCAGAGAGATTTACAAATCCAAATGGAGTGATTCCAATTTTGTTAGAAAGCTACTGAAAAGATCTACCCAAGCCCGTTGGATTTAATTCAATTAGAGTTAGAGATCTGTCCTAGTAGAAATAATAAGACAGAAGCATTTGCACCTTGCAACATTTTTATAAAATTAACCATGATAGCTTTTGAGTTGATTTCCAACTCTCAAAAATCACATTTCACCATATCTATCTGAATATGTAATAATATTAAGGTTTACATGCAGTGACTTTGGACTAGTACCAAAATAATGCTATATAGGCATTTCTAGTCACTTTAAATCATTAAATAATGAACTTAAACCAAAGTAATTATGATCCAACCCTTAAATCACATTCCCACATGTTAGAATATGTGGTGATGACATGTGTCCACATGATCCCTTATTTTAAGTGGTGAATATTAAATCTTAGTTAATTTTCATTGAGTAGAAATTACTTTTCGAAAATAAAAAGAAGGAAACTAGTTAATAAAACTTGTGATGTTTGTGGTGATAATAGATCATCAACTATATGCCTTAGAGTGCTAATTGGACTAGTTGAGTATTGTTTGGTAATTGGGTACTCCATGTGTATTTATAGACGATAGTACCGACCAAGCTTTCGAGGAGGAGGAGTTCTACCAAGAAGAAGAAGAAGAAAACTTCAACCACTGCACCAACCAAGGCAAGCTAACACTTGCAAGTATTATACTTAGCAAGCCACCATTAACAATGCAAGCTATTGTTAGCAAGCTAGAATTAAGCTAGATGACTTGAGCAAGGATGCTTTAGGCATGCTTGAGTTATACCACTTTGACTAGTATTTACCCCAAGTCTTATTTTCAAGCTTTACTTCCTTTACTTTACCCAAAGTTCTTTACTTGTTTTGAAGGTAGCATAAAGAGTATAAAACTTGGCATATTTAGATAAACTTTAGATGTCATTCTTTGGCATGAGATTGATCCCATCTTTCCACCTTAGTGAACACTCTTAACCTAGTAGTTTAGAGTAGATAAAAACTTGAGTCACTTTAGATGGGAACACTTAGTGAAAATGAATTATGAAAACCTTGGAATGATGAGTCATTCTATTGAGATGTTTTGACATGTGTTGAGAAACACAAATAGTTTATGATGGTGAAAATGTTGAGGCATGAGCCTTAACCCTTTTTCAAAACTGATGGTTGGATTCGGATGCGATACCATTCCAAATTTACCGTACAACCACAATACCTGAATTGGGTAAGGCTTAGCCGGAAGTTTATATGCATTAGTATTAGTTCCCTCGTGGGAGAGGTTTGACCTGAGGCTACCTCTCAATGTTGTCCACCTATGCAGTGCCCTGAAGGAAATATGCCCTGAGAGGCAATAATAAAGTTGTTATTATATATTCCTTATATATGATAGATGTTTATTTTACATGCTAGAAATGTATTGATTCGGAAACATAAATACATGTGTGTTTAATAAACCAAAAGGGTTCCTAGTCATGCCTCTCTTATAGACTAGCTTGTTGGTTAACAGGATGATCAAGGTTTCCTGATCATGGACATTGGATGTTGTTAATAACAAGGTCACACCATTGGTGGAATGATGTGATGAACATTCATCCGAAATATAGCATTACGATCAAGTCATTATGTTTATATTGCTATAACATCATACGAAGTAATCTTTATCATTAGACCATGAGATCATGTTAATTGCTAACACCGGAAGAGTATCTTGATAACATCAAACGTCACACCGTAACAGGGTGACTATAAAGATGGGTTCAGTACTACGAAGGTGTGCTCATGGATCAAGAGTGGAATTTGTCAATCCAGATGACAGATAGATATACTCTAGGCCCTCTCGGTGATATCACATTAGGATAGCTTGCAAGCAAGTGATGTGATCACTAGAATGTTATATCACGGGAACGAGAAAAGAGTGCATGTCGGTAACGAGATCAAACTAGGTATGGAGATACCAATGATCGAATCTCGGACATGTAATATATCGAGAGACAAAGGGATTTAGTTACAAGCGTTAAAGGTTCTCACAATCACAGGAGTCATCGTTGAATGTGTAGGAGTCGATCTGGATCTCGAGGTCCCTGCTAATTATTGATCGAAGAAGGGTCTCGATCATGTCTGCATTATTCGCGAACGTAGGTGGCACACTTAAGAGTTACGGACACCATTTTGGAGCACATATGTTTTGAACGAAAAGAATTTCAAAGCGCTGAATTGTTTCAATAGAAACCGAAATTGTTCGGTGAAATTGCATAAGGTGGTTACGCATGTGATATTGAAATATTGCAAGGGCTATATGTGAATGTTTGTTAATTAAAGTAATTAACAAAATTCTGAATAAATTTAATAAAAGAGTTTTATTAAATGAGAGCATTAAATTTGGAGAAATTTAATGCATTTAAAATGGAGACTTTAAAAGGGAATGTGAAGAGGCATTTTAATGTGGAGAGGTTACCACCACATGAATGGGGGAGGTGAGGCCACCCCCATGCATGACCATGGAGAGAGGGGGCGCCCCCCTCCTCCTATAAAAGGCCACCCATTCCCTCCTTCATCCTCACACCTTCTTGTGAAGGATCTCTCTCCCCCTCTAGAATTATTCCCCCATGGTCTCGGATTAGCGAGATACATGTTCCCGGTGGCATTTTGTCTGGAAGGAGTTGCTACTTCTGCTGGATCGCTGGAGCAAGGAGGTGGAGGTTGTCCGGTGGCTTGAACGTGTGTGCAAGTGCGGATGCGCTGCTGAGTTGCGGCGCTCGGACTTCCTCACGATCTTGAGATCGACAAGTGTACGACTACATCAACCACGAGTTCCTACTCGTTAACAAAGCTCATTGTCTACGAGGGTAAGTTCTCGTTGGATGTATGTCCACCCGTTGCTTTGTACCTAGTAGATAGATCTTGGCGTGTAGTTCACACCGTAGGAAAATTTTTGTTTTCTATGTTGCGGACCCAACAGTGGTATCAGAGCCTGATCTATGCGTAGGTGCTTAGCACGGGTAGTACACATATGGTTGATATGTGGGCGATGATGATCATGTTATTGCATCTTCTATGTATTTTGGATATTGGTGGCATAGTGGGATGAAGCGGTCCGGACCAACCTTACATGTCATCGTACATGAGACCGGTTCCACGGTGACATGCAACTTGTTTTGCATAAGTGGTGGCGGGTGTCATCTCTCCTACTATAGTCAATATCTGATTTACAACGAGTTGCTAATAACTTAGTTATCCTCGTTGTGGTTCATGTTCGTGGTAAACGGTTCTATCTCCGAAAGCCCTAAGCCACGTAAAATTTGCAATTGATAAATTAGGCGTCTAGTTTAGATCGTTCTTTGGGCTAGTGTGTTGATATGGTATTGTTGTAAGTAGATGTATGGTGGATACTCTTACAACACACTCAACGTGTAAGTTCCATAGACCTTGGCCTTACACACAAAGGAATGATAGAGATCATACCACGATGCAAGTGATAGAGATCAAATGCATGGACCATATCATCTCACTTTACACATTAGATGTTAGCATATTATACTGCTAGTTTGGCGTGTTTGGTAGCATTATAAGATGATCCCTCTTTTAGATATCAAGATAAAAATGTGTTCTTCCTTGAGTATGCACCGTTCTATGGATCGTGTTTCGAGACATCATGTGATGATCGGGTGTACTCGAATCTACGCTTTCATAGGAACGGGTGTAAGACAGTTTTACACCTTGAATACTAAGGTTCTTACTTGGCGAGCGTAGCATGTACAGACATGGCCTCGGAACACGGACCGAAAGGTTAAGCATGAGTCATATGGTTGATATGATGCCCATATAGATGCTCGCCTTTGAAGCTATATCAACTCACGTGATGATCGGACTTGGTATAGTGGATTTGGTTCATATAATCACCAAAAGGACACGAGGGATGTCGTTTTTGAGTGGGAGTTCATTAGTAATTTGGATTAGTTGAACTCAATCTATCATAAACTTAGTCTAAATAAACTTTACAAATTACATTGTAGATGGCACCACACCTTTTAATTTCAATGTGTTCATGGAGAAAGAGAAACTTGCTGCGAATGGTAGCAACTTCACCAATGGGCTATGAATTTGAGGATTCTCCTCACTTTGCACAAAAGCAATATGTGCTAGATGCGCTAGGCCCCACCAGCTCCTGATGCCCCTGATGAGGAAAAGAATGTCTATGTGACTCGTCAGGAGGACCACAACTTAGTTCATTGCGGCATACTGTATGGGATAGAGCCAGAACTTGGCGTTTGAAAATGGCAATGCCTTTGATACCATGGGAGAATTGAAAATGATTTTCGATACCCATGCTGCCGTAGAGAGTTATAATGCTACAGAAAAGTTCTTTAGCTGCATGATGGAGGAAAACAGCTCCGTTAGTGAGCACGTACTCAAAATGTCTAGGTACGCCGATAAGCTTGTGTCCTTGGGAATAACGATTCCCATTGACTTAGGCATACATCGTGTTCTCCAATCTCTACCACCTAGCTACAAGAGTTTCGTGATGAACTATAATATAGGGCATGAAGAAGTCTCTTCCGAGCTTACATCAATGCTTAAGGCTGCGAAGTGGAGATTAGGAAAGAACATCAAGTGTTGATGATCAATAGGACCACCGGTTTCAAGAAGGACAAGAAAGGCAAGCATAAGGGAAAGAAGGGTGGCAAGTCATTGCCACTTTGAAAAAAACCGGGCTGGCCCTAAGTCCGACACCAGTGCTACTATTGCAAGGACTGTAGCCATTGGGCGGCATAGCCCCCCAAGTATTTGGCGGACAAGAAGTCCATCAAGGCAAACAAAGGTATATGTGATATACATGTTATTGATGTGTACTTGACTAGTACTTCGCAGAGCTTTGGTATTTGCTACGGATCGGTTGCTAATATATGTAACTTCGGTTCAGGCTACTGGAACAAGCGACAACTAGCAAGGGATGAGGTCGAGGATCTTGAATTGACAATAGATCAAGAGTTGATGTGATCGCCCGTCGACACTACCTCTCCATTTGCCATCGGGATTAGTTATAAACCTAAATAATTGTTATTTGGTGCACCTTGAGCATGAACATTGTATCTGGATCGTGTTTGATGCAAAGTGGTCATTCCTTTAAATCTGAGAACAATGGTTGTTCGATTTATAAGAATGATATCTTTTATGGTGATGCACCTATGTTGAATGGTTTATTTCTATTGGATCTCGATAGTAATATTACGCACATTCATAATGTTAATGCTAAAAAGATTAAACTTGATGATGATATGTCTACATATATGTGGCACTGTCGTCTAGGTCATATTGGCGTTAAACGCATGAAGAAACTCCATTCTGATGGACTTTTGGAATCACTTGATTTTGAATCATTTGATACATGTGAGCCATGCCTTATGGGCAAGATGACTAGAACGCCGTTTTCTGGTTCAATGGAACGGGCGACAAATATGTTGGAGATCATACATACTGATGTGTGTGGACCAATGAGTGTGTCAGCACGAGGTGGATATCGTTATTTTGTTACTTTCACGGATGATTTGAGTAGATACGGGTATATCTATTTGATGAAACACAAGTCTGAAACTTTTGAAAAGTTCAAGGAATTTCAGAATGAAGTGGAAAATCATCGTAATAGAAAGATCAAGTTTCTACGGTCTGACCGTGGAGGAGAGTATCTAAGTTACGAGTTTAGCACACACATGAAAGAGTGTGGAATAGTTTCACAACTCACGCCTGCCGGAACACCACAATGTAATGGTGTGTCGGAACGTCGTAATCGTACCTTATTGGATATGGTTCGATCTATGATGTCTCTGACTGACTTATCTCTGTCATTTTGGGGTTATGCACTAGAAACAGCTGCATTCACTTTAAATCGGGCACCATCTAAATCCATTGAAACGACACCGTATGAATTATGGTTTGGAAACAAACCTATGCTGTCATTTCTTAAGGTTTGGGGATGCAATGTTTATGTGAAGAAACTTCAACCAGATAAACTCGAACCCAAAGCGGAAAAATGCGTCTTCATAGGATACCCTAAGGAAACAATTGGGTATACCTTCTATCACAGATCCGAGGGCAAGGTTTTTGTTGCCAAGAATGGATCCTTTCTTGAGAAGGAGTTTCTGAAAGGTGAGTAGTCGGAAGGTAGAACTCGAAGAGTTTATTGAACCTTCTCTTCATGGAATGGCGAGTGGCACAAAGGAAGTTGTTTGAGTTGACTTCACGATGAAGAGAGCTAATGATAATGATCATGAAACTCCGAAGAGGACACTACCAAACCTCGCAGGTCAAGCGGGACACGTGCAGCTCTGACATGTCGGCAATCCTGTTGTGAATTTCATTGTTGATGAAATGGATGACCTACTGACGTATGAAGAAGCGATGATGAGCCGATTCCAACAAATGTCTAGAAGCCATGAAATCCGAGATGGAATCCATGTCACGAGAACCAAGTTTGGAACTTGGTGGACTTACCTCACGAAGAAGCCGTTGAGAATAAATGGATTTTCAAAGGAAAGCGATCTTGATGGTAATGTGACCATCTATAAGGCTCGACTTATGCAAAGGGTTTCACAAATTCAAGGAGTTGACTACGATGAGACATTCTCTCCGTGGCGATGCTTAAATCAGTTAGGATTATGTTAGCAATTGCTGCATATTTCGATTATGAAATATGGCAGATGGATGTCAAAACTGCGTTCCTCAATGGTAAGATTGAAGAAGAGTTGTATATGATACAACCTAAGGGTTTTGTCGATCCTATGGATGCTAATAAGGTGTGCAAACTTCAGCGATCCATCTATGGACTGAAGCAAGCATCATGAAGTTGGAATCTCCGCTTTGATGAGGTGATCAAAGAGTTTGGATTTGTCCAAACTTATGGAGAGGCTTGTATTTACAAGAAAGTGGGTGGGAGCAATGTGGCATTTCTGATATTATATGTGGATGACATATTATTGATTGGAAATGATATAGATCTTTTAAACAGTGTTAAAAGTTATCTAAACAGCAAATTTTCAATGAAAGACCTTGGTGAAGCGTCATATATATTAGGCATTAAAATCTATAGAGATAGATCAAGGCGCCTAATTGGGCTATCGCAGAGTACATACCTTGATAAGATATTAAAGAAGTTTAATATGGACGAAAGTAAGAAGGGATTCTTACCTATGTTGCAAGGCAAGACATTGAGTAAGACTCAAAGTCCGGCTACAGCGGAAGAAAGAGAGATGATGGATAAGATCCCCTATGCCTCGGCCATAGGCTCTAGTATGTATGCCATGCTATGTACAAGACCGGATGTGGCACATGCTATTAGTTTGACTAGTAGGTACCAATATGATCCAGGTTCGGAACACTAGAAGGCGGTAAAGAACATCCTCAAGTACTTGAGAAGAACTAAGGATATGTTTCTCATATACGGAGGTGAAGAAGAGCTAGTCGCTAAGTGTTATGTCGATGCTAGCTTTGACACCGATCCGGATGACTCTAAGTCTCAATCCGGATACATATTTCTCTTGAACGGAGCAGCAGTTAGTTGGAGGAGTTCCAAACAACCTGTGGTGGCTGGATCAACAACGGAGGCGGAATATGTTCTTTGCTTGAGAAGGCCTGGGAGGCAGTTTGGATGAAAGAGTTCATTACGGAACTGGGTGTGGTTCCCAGTGCGTTGGACCCGATGGTGATCTATTGTGACAACAATGGAGCCATAGCCAACATAAAGGAACCAAGGTCTCACAAGAATTCCAAACATATTAAGCGCCGGTTTCACTCCATCCGCGAGCATGTCAAGGATGGAGATATAAAGATTTGTAAAGTACACACGGACCTAAATGTAGCGGATTCGTTGACTAAAGTTCTCCCTAGGGCAAAACATGATCAACACCAGAACTCCATGGGTGTTAGATTTATCACTATGTGAACTAGATTATTGTCTCTAGTGCAAGTGGGAGACTGAAGGAAATATGCCCTGAGAGGCAATAATAAAGTTCTTATTATATATTCCTTATATATGATAGATGTTTGTTTTACATGCTAGAAATGTATTGATTCAGAAAAATCAATACATGTGTGTTTAATAAACAAACAGGGTTCCTAGTCATGCCTCTCTTATAGACTAGCTTGTTGATTAACAGGATGATCAAGGTTTCCTGATCATGGACATTGGATGTTGTTAATAACAATGTCACACCATTGGTGGAATGATGTGATGAACATTCATCCGAAGTATAGCATTACGATCAAGTCATTATGTTTATATTGCTATAATATCATACGAAGTAATCTTTATCCTTAGACCATGAGATCATGTTAATTGCTAACATCGGAAGAGTATCTTGATAACATCAAACGCCATACTGTAACAGGGTGACTATAAAGATGGGTTTAGTACTACGAAGGTGTTATGTTGAGGCTCATGGATCAAGAGTGGAATTTGTCAATCCAGATGACGGATAGATATACTCTGGGCCCTCTCGGTGATATCACATTAGGATAGCTTGCAAGCAAGTGATGTGATCACTAGAATGTTATATCACGGGAACGAGAAAAGAGTGCATGTCGGTAACAAGAGTGTATGGAGATACCAATGATCGAATCTCGGACATGTAATATATCGAGAGACAAAGGGATTTAGTTACAAGCATTAAAGGTTCTCACGATCATAGGAGTCATCGTTGAATGTGTAGGAGTCAGTACGGATCTCCAGGTCCCGCTGCTGATTATTGATCGGAGAAGGGTCTCGATCATGTCTGCATTATTCGCGAACCATAGGGTGGCACACTTAAGAGTTACCGAACACCATTTTGGAGCACATATGTTTCAGACGAAAGAATTGCAAAGCGTAGGAATTGTTTCAATAGAAACCGGAAATTGTTTCCGGTGAAATTGCAGAAGGTGGTTCTGCATGTGATATTGAAATATTGCAAGGGGCTATATGTGAATGTTTGTTAATTAAAGTAATTAACAAAATTCTGAATAAATTTAATAAAAAGAGTTTTATTAAATGAGAGAGCATTAAATTTGGAGAAATTTAATGCATTTAAAAGTGGAGACATTAAAGGGAATGTGAAGAGGCATTTTAATGTGGAGGTTACCACCACATGAATGGGGGTGAGGGGTCACCCCCATGCGCCGCCATGGAAAGAGGGCACCCCTCCTCCTATAAAGGCCACCCATTCCTCCTTTATCCTCACACCTCCTTGTGAAGGATCTCTCTCCCCTCTAGAATTATTCCCCATGGTCTCGGATTAGCGAGATACATGTTCCCGTGGCATTTTCTAGAAGGAGTTCTTTGCTTCCTGGATCACTGGAGCAAGGAGGTGGGGTTGTCCGGTGGCTTGAGCGTGTGTGCAGTGCGGATCTCTTGCTGAGTTCTTCTCAGACTTCCTCACGATCTTGAGATCGGCAAGTGTACGACTACATCAACCACGAGTTCCTACTCGTTAACAAAGCTTGTTGTCTACGAGGGTAAGTTCTCGTTGGATGTATGTCCACCCGTTGCTTTGTACCTAGTAGATAGATCTTGGCGTGTAGTTCACACCTTAGGAAAATTTTTGTTTTCTATGTTGCGGACCCAACATGCCCAAGATGACAGATGGTCATGGTTGGGAGGCCATGCTCATAGGAGAGGTTCTTATACTAGGTTGTGTAAAGGAAAGGTTATGTTTGATTATCTGCATACTAAGTATGATGATTCATGGTTATCCCTGACAGATGTATCGAATCTTGTGGTAAAAGTGTACCACCTCTGCAGAGTGTCAAACTATTCGAATAGCCGTGTCTGCGGTTATGGACAGTTGGAATGGCCATATTGTTTCGTTGTCAGATGTTTTCAAAATAACTTATGAAAGGAATGATGAATCTTGACTTGACCACAACAGGGTTGTGTTTATGACACTAGCTTCCCAACTTAAGTGATTCTAGAACTTTATTTTATCTTTCTTTGCTTCTGAACTCAGCTTAGGTTTCAAACTTAACTTTATAGTTAAACTTAGAGTTAGCACTTTAACTTCGAACTATAATACTTGTTAGTGGTAGTTTGCGAGTACTTAAAGAGTACTCATGGCTTTTGTCCCTGGCTATTCTCATGGCCAGACTATGAAGGAGACTACCAAGATGATGGCCAGCAGGACGGCTATGATAACTAGGACTATCTGCCTTTGTCAGCATTGTATGTGCCCTTGAAGATTGTCCCCACCGCTACGCTTATCTTTTATTCCGCTGCTTGTTGTATTAAGACTGGATCATGAGATCCTTATTTGTGTAAGACCTTATGTATGGTTTGTAATGGATGATGTACTGTGATATCCAATCTGTTATGTCTCGCAAAAATGGTAATCCTGGGATTGTGATGGATGACATAACAGGCATCTGGGATTAAAAATTCGGGTGTTGACACTCCCTAAGCTAATTACAATATCCACAGGGAAACCCTTAATTGCGGTGGTTTGTATGGGTGACTGCTCTCAGATATCGTAGTGGTTATTTAGAGGTGACCTCACTCTTGGCTCAACAAAGTGGCTTCCTATGAGCCATATAGTGAACATCTTATTATGGAGCTCTGTCCACACATATCGTGACATAAGAAGTATATTATCTTAATTATGATTAATAGTATCATGCTAGTGGTGAATCCTACACTCCTTGAGATCCCCTCAACCATATTACGCAACACTTCATAGACACTTTGTTGCTTTAGTTTACTTTTATTGATTACTTTGTTCTTGTTTACTTTAGCGCTTAATCGTTCATACATTATTGCTTGGAATTAAAGATAACCTACAAGTACTCTCTAGTGAATAGTAACGAGGGGCATAAAGACCTTAACCAAATATCTCTATGTTGGTTCGATACTTTTACTTCGAAACTAGCTACAATTGATATGTGCACTTGCAGTCATCAGTCTCCAATCGGGACTAAAGGTCCATCTTTAGTGTCTACACTCACGGCCTAGTGCCGCGAGTCATGCCGTAGTGTCGACACTCACCCATGACATAGTGTCGCCACCCACGATTAAATAAATCTAAACGTTTAGTCCCGAATGGTGTCTCCAACCGGGACTAAAGGTCCATCTTTAGTAGCGGTTGGAGAAACGATCCGAGACTAAACGGCCTAGCACCAGTCCTAGCCTGCCGCAACACCAACCGGGACTAAAGATCCACCAACCGGGACTAAAGATCGAGTGGAAAGTTTTTAAATGAGTGCATAGTTTTTGCAGATGTAGAAATTTTAGATTGGTACTAATTTTAGCATCATGATTACGTTTGATGTACTTATATAATGCAGATGAGCCAGCCATGGATGTACGGTGCTCCCCGATTATTTGACGCGTTCATTAAAGGCGGGCATTCTCTTCTCGATGTGGTTGAGGAAAACAAGCGGAATGGTTTTATGTGTTGTTTGTGCCGTGTCTATCGGAATGAGAAGGATTAGTCTTCCTTAAGAATAATTGACATCCACCTGATTCAGTCCGGTTTCATGTCCGACTATAATTGTTGGACAAAGCACGGAGAAAGAGGGGTTATGATGGAAGACAAAGAAGAAGAAGGGAACAATGACAATCCAATTTTCCCTGAATACGGTGGTACTGTAATGGAACACATTGAACAAGAAGAAGGTGAAAAACGGGCATTAGATGAGATCGCTACTGATCTTCGTCGAGCCATTCTTGATGCATAGAGAGAATGTGAAAATCAAAATGAGAAGAAGAAGTTGGAGCAAATGTTAGAGGATCAAAAAAATTGTTCCCAAATTGCGAAGATGGCAACACAAAGCTCGGTACCACACTATAATTTCCGCAATGGAAGGCAGAGAATGGTTTATCTGACAAGGGATTTGAGAAGCTACTTAAAATAATGAAGAAGAAGCTTCTAAAGGATAACGAATTGCCTGCTAGTACATACAAGCAAAGAAGGTTGTCTGCCTCTAGGATTAGAGGTGCAGAAGATACATTCATGCATTAATGACTGCATCCTCTACCATGGTGAGGAGTACGAGAATTTGGATGCATGCCCGGTATGCAGTGTATTGTGGTTTAAGATCAGCCGGGATGCCCCTGGTGATGTTGAATGCGAGGAGCGCCCCAGGAAGAGGGTTCCTGCAAAGGTGATGTGGTATGATCCTATAATACAATAGCTGAAACGTTTGTTCAGAAACAAAGAGCATGCCAAGTTGTTGCGATGGCACAAAGAAGACTACAAGAAAGACAAATTTTTGAGACACCCCGTTGATGGGAAGCAGTGGAGAAAAATCGATAGAGAGTACCCGAACTTTGTAGATGACGCAAGGAACTTAAGGTTTGGTCTGAATATAGATGGCATGAATCCTTTTGGGGAGAAGAGCAGCAATCATAGCACCTGGCCTATGACTCTATGTATCTATAACCTTCCTCCTTGGTTGTGCATGAAGCGGAAGTTCATTATGATGCCAGTGCTTATCCAAGCCCCGAATCAATCCGGCAATGACACTGATGTGTACCTAAGGCCACTAGTTGAAGAACTTCTACAGTTGTGGCACGACGAAGGTGTAAGTATGTGGGATGAGCAGAAACAGGAGCCATTTGACTTACGAGCATTGCTATTCATAACCATCAATGATTGACCTGCTCTTAGTAACCTTTCAAGACAGTTAAACAAGGAATACAATGCATGCACACCTTGTTTAGATGATACTGAAAGTATATATATTTGGATAAATGTAAGAAGAATGTGTACCCGGGGCATCATCGATTTCTTTTGCCCAGGCATCTCGCAAGAAAGAAAGGCAAGCATTTCAAAGGTGAGGCAGATAACCATAAGAAGCCTATCCGCCGTACTGGTGATGATGTATTTGAAGGGTTTCGCAGCATAGTAAATCAAAATTTTCTACGGAAGCGAACAGAGGGAAAGCCAAGATCTAATCTAGGAGATGCAAACAACGAGAGAGATTGGATTAGATCTTCATACCCTTGAAGATTCGCCTGCAGTGAGCGTTAAATCGGAACGTGGGTGATGTAGTCGTACTCGCTTCTCCTCCTCGCGATCCGATCCGATCTAGCACCACAAGTGGCGGTGCCTCCGTGAGATGCATACGTGCAGCACCTCGACGTCTCCTCCTTCCTCGGACCAGAAAGTATGGTGGAGAGATGGATTGGATCTACAGCACGACGGCGTGGTGTATATGGTGGAGAATTTCTGCTGCAGGGCTTCGCCTACAAACAGTCGGGAGGGAGGGAGGAAGGCAGCAGGGTGACTAGGGCTTGGAGGGAGATGTGTGTGTAGGGGGGGAGGGGGCGCACCAGCCCTCTATATATAGAGGGGGTGGTGGCGGCCAGCCCTAGCCCCTCCTCCAAGCCTATCTCTAGTTTAAACAATTTAAACTCTCCCCTTATCTAGATAACCCTATCTCTAGTTTAAACGAATTTAAACTTATCTAGGATCGGCTGGGACCTATGGGGCCTTGTGCCCCTGGCCCAATGCGGCCAGGACACTCCCTCATAGGACCATGCCCCCTCCCGGAAGGTGGGACCACGTTGGCCCCCTTCCGGAAGGTTCTAGAAGCTTCCGGTACAATACCGATTAATCCGGAACAATTCCGAACTCCAAAAACTGCACTGCCTTATATGAATCTTATTCTCCAGACCATTCCGGAACCTCTCGTGATATCCCGGATCCCATCCGAGACTCCGAACACAAATTCATAAACCAATTATCCAATCTATCCTAGCGTCGAGACACGTTAAGTGTGTGACCCTGCGGGTTCGAGAATATGCAGACATGATCTTCTATCAATAATCAACAGCGGGGTCTAGGCACCCATATTGACTCCCACACATTCATCAATGATCATATCGGATGAACCACGATGCCAGGATTTAATCAATCCCATATATATATTCCCTTCGTCTCGCGATATTTTACTTGCCCGAGATTCGATCGTCGGTATCGTCATACCTAGTTCAATCTCGTTCTCAGCAAGTACTTTACTCGTTCCGTAATCCGATATCACTTTGTGATTAACTCCTTAACCACATGCTTGCAAGCGGTGTCGATATCGATTACCGAGTGGGCCCGAAGTATATCTCTCCGACTTGGGAGGGACAAATCCCATCTCGATACATACAACCCAATGATACTTTACGATCACCGAGAGACACCTTTATGATCACCCTCTCATAGGATGACGTTTGATGACCTCAAAGCTTTCTTCCGATACCGAGTTGTATTATCTCATGGTCTAAGGAATACAATATTTGACATAGGAAAAGCTTGAAAGATGAACACAATGACACGATCTAAATGCTTAGCTTAGTTTGTGTCTGTCCACCATATCATTCTCCCAATGATATGATCTCATTATCAATTGACAACTCATGTCTATGGTTAGGAAACCTTAACCATCATTGATCAATGAGCTAGTCCATAGAGGCGTACTAGGGACACGGTGTTGTTCACAAACCACACAAGTATTAATGTTTCCGCTTAATACAATTCTAGCATGGAATATAAACTTTATCATGAACAAGAATTATAATAATAACATCTTTATTATTGCCTCTGGGCATAATTCCAGTCTCCCACTTGCACTAGAGTCAATAATCTAGTTTACATTTGGCAACAATCTCACCCATGGCGAGGTCTTGATCATATTTTACACGTGGAAGAGGTTTAGTCAATGGATCTGCGACATTCAAATCTGTATGTACTTTGCTAATCTTCGATCTCCATCGCTATATAATCTCGGACTATATGAAACTTGCGGTTGATATGCTTGGTCTTTGGATGATATCTTGGTTCCTTAGCGAGTGCTATGGCGCCAGTGTTGTCACACAATATCTCCAGTGGGTCCAATGCACTTGGAACCACGCCAAGCTTAGTGATGAAGTTTCTGATCCAAACTCCTTCACTTGGCCTTCTGCGGCAGCCATGTATTCGCTTCTCATGTAGATCCCGCGATCACGTTTTGCTTGCACTTCTCCGACTCACAGCTCCTCCATTCAAAATATACACGTATCCTGTCTAAGATTTATGACCATCCTTGTCGATTGAAACTAGCATCGACGTAACCTTTTCTGACGAGCTGTTCATCACCCCATAGACTAAGAACATTTCTTTAGTCCTATTTAGGTACCTTAGGATGTTCTTCACGGCTGTCGATGCTCCACTCTGGATCACTTTGATATCTTTCGTCAAACTAAGAGCATTGGACACATCCGGTCTAGTACGAGCATGGCATACATGATGGAACCTATGGCGAGGCATAAGGCACTTTGCTCATAGCTTCCCTATCATTTACGTAGCTGGACCTTGAGCCTTGCTCAATATCTTACACGACAACATAGGCCTTTGAACCTTTCAATGCCTTATCCATTCTGAACCTTTTCGAACTTTGTCTAGGTATGTACTACGGCTTAAAGCTATCAGGTGTGTTTGTCTATCTCTATAGATTTTGATGCCCAATATATAAGCTTCACCTAGGTCTTTCATTGAAAAACACTTGTTCAAATAACTCTTCACATCGTTAAGCATGTTGATGTCATTTCCAATAATCAATATGTCATCCACATATAGTACCGAAGCGTCACCGAGCTCCCACTCACTTTCTTGTAGATGCAAGCTTAGCAATTTGGAACAAATCCAAAGCTCTTGATCACTTGATCAAAGCGAAGGTTCCAACTCCGAGATGCTTGCTTGATCCATAAATGGGCAGCTGAAGTTTGCATACTTTATCAGCATCCTTAGGATCGACAAAACCTTGGGTTGCATCATATACAACTCTTCATCAATGTTGCCATTGAGGAAAGCGATCTTGACATCCATTTGCCATATTTCATAATCATGAAGCGGCAATTGCTAATAAAATCCGAATGGACTTAAGCATCGCTACGGAGAGAAAGTCTCATCGTAGTCAACACCTTGAACTTGTCGAAAACCTTTCGCAACAAGCCGTGCTTTATAGACGGTAACATTACCATCCGTCCATTTTCTTCTTGAAGATCCATTTGCACTCAACGGCCTTTCGGTCGCTAGGAGGTCCACCAAAGTCCATACTTGGTTTTTCGCTCATGGATCCCAATTGGTTCATGGCTTCTAGCCATTTCTCGAGTCTGGGCTCATCATCTTCCTCATAGTTCGTGGGTTCACTATCTTCTACTAACAAGGCAGTCAAGGCAGGGTTGCCGTACCACTCGGGAGGGCACGCGACCTTGTCGACCTGCGACGTTCAGTAGCAGCATCGTCCGAAGCTTCATGATCCTTGTCATTAGCTTCCTCTATTGTTGGTGCAGGCGACACTGGAACAATTTCAGGTGCTGCGCTACTCTCCAATTCAAGAGAAGGTTCAATAACCTCGTCTAGCTCTACTTTCCTCCACTCACTTCTTTCGAGAAACTCCTTCTCAAGAAAGGAACCGTTCTTCGACAAACACTTTGCCTTGACTCTGTGATAGAAGGTATACCCAATAGTTTCCTTAGGGTATCCTATGAAGCGCATTTCTCGCTTTGGGTTCGAGCTTGTCCGGCATCAACTTCTTGACGTAAGCTTCGCATCCCCAAACTTTAAGAAACGACAACTTAGGTTTAGCACCAAACCAAAGTTCATACGGTGTCATCTCAACGAATTTAGATGGTGCCCTATTTAAAGTGAATGCAGCGGTTTCTAATGCATAACCCCAAAATGATAACGGCAAATCAGTAAGAGACATCATCGATCGGACCATATCTAATAGGGTTCGATTCCGGCGTTCAGACACACCATTGCTTGTGGTGTTCGGGTGGCGTGAGTTGTGAAACGATTCCACTTGCTTTGAGATGCGTGAGAAAATCATAACTCAAATATTCGCCCCCACGATCGGATCGTAGAAACTTAATCTTTCTGTTACGATGGTTCTCCACTTCATTCTGAAATTCTTTGAACTTTTCAAACGTTTCAGATTTATGTTTCATTAAATAGATATACCCATATCTACTTAAGTCATCGGTAAAAGTGAGAAAATAGCGATATCCACCGCGTGTCGAAACACTCATCGGTCCGCATACATCGGTATGTATGATTTCCAACAAGTCCGTTGCTCGCTCCATCATACGGAGAGCAGGGTTTTGATCATCTTGCCCATGAGGCATGGTTAGCATGTGTCAAATGATTCAAAATCAAGAGACTCCAAAAGTCCATCGAATGGAGTTTCTTCATCGCTTTACACCAATATGACCTGAGCAGCGATTGCCACAAATAAGTAGTATTATCACTATCTACTTTGCATCTCTTAGCCTCAATGTTATGGATGTGTGTTTCATCCCTTCGAGATTTAGAAGAAATAAACCATTCACAAGAGGTGCATGACCATAAAAGATGTTACTCATATAAATAGAACAACCATTATTCTCCGATTTAAATGAATAACCGTCTTGCAATAAACACGATCCAGAAATAATGTTCATGCTCAGCGAGGCACATAATAACATTTATTAAGGTTTACAACTAATCCGAAGGTAAAACTAAGGAGGCGTCAAGCGGCCATCACATCAACTCTTGATCCGTTGCCAGCAGCGCGCCGTCACCTCATCCCTCATAAAGCCATCTATTCCGTAGCTCTGTTTGAGTTACAAATATTAGCAACGAACCGGTATCAAATACCCGGGCACTAGCGAGGGCTAGTAAGGAAAACATCAATAACATGTATATCAAATATACCTTTGATGGTGCCGACCTTCTTGTCCGCTAAGTACTTTGGACGATTCGCTTCGGTGACCCTTGTCCTTGCAATAGAATCACTTTCGGTGTCCGTCTTAGGACCGGACTTGAGCTTCTTCTCAGCGGGGCAGCGCTTGCCGCCGCCTTTCTTGAAGGGCTTCTTTGCACCTTTACCTTTCTTAAAGGAGGGCTTGTTGACCATCAACACATGATTATCCTTCTTGATGTCCACCTCGCAGCCTTGACTGCGAAGAGCTCGGTGATCGTATCGATGGAACCAATCTGATTATGAGTCACTACAAAACTTTTGTAGCTGGGAGGGAGTGATTGCGAGAACCTGTCAATCTTGAGCTCCTCTGGAATCTTGCGATCCGGTTGCTCAATGCGTTGAGTGTAGCCCGACATCTTAATGGCGTGCTCACTAACAGAACTCCTTCCTCCATCTTGCGGTTAAAGAACTTCTTAGAGATCTCATATCTCTCGAGCGGGCTGAAACATGGTTTTCAACTCTTGAGAATCTCAAAGGGCCGGGATAGCTTTCAAAACGATTTTGAAGTTCGGTTCCATAGCAAACAACATGGTGCTCTTAATCACACCATAATCATCTTTCTTGGCGATAGACAGCTTTCTCATCGGTAGCGCGATTGCGGCGAGTGTCACCTAACGCTTTCTCAAGGTCATAGTCCTTTTGTCCATGACGTAATGATTCTTATATTGCGGAACCGATTGGTGAAGTTAGACCCATTGTTTCTAAGCTTTTCTTTCTCAGCAAAAGCGTTGAAGTTGAAGTTGGACTTGGCCATGTGATCTCAGATTTGCAAGTACAATTCAGACTATGTTCATGATAAATAGTTCAACTTAATCAAATTACTAGATGAACTCCACTAAATTCAACATCCCTCAAGTTGTTTAGTGAACACGATCCAAATTCACCACACCTAATCCGATCATCACGTGAAGAGATGTGGTTTCAATGGTGGACAACGAAGTGTCGATCATATCATTCATATGACTCATGCTTAACCTTTCGGTTCTTGTGTTCCGAGGCCATATGCATACATGCTAGGCTCGTCAAGTTAGACCAAGTATTTCGGCGTGTGCAAAACTGGCTTGCACCGTTGTATGTGGCGTAGAGTCTATAGCACCCGATCATCACGTGATGCTTGGACACGACAAACTTTATAGCGGTGCATACATGGGGAGAACACAGTTTTATCTTGATCTTTAAGTGAGGAATCATCTTATAATGCTACCGTCACGATCTAAGCATAATAAGATACATAAAAGGATAAACATCACATGCATATAACTTTATGTGACATGGTATAGCCAATCTTGGCGCAATGATCTCCATCTTGTGCGTTCGGCATGATCTCCATCACTCCACCATGATTGCCTCCACCATGAATAGCAACTACAACTATTGCTAACTACTTAGCGATAAAGTAAAGCTATTACATGGCGTATAAGAAGTTGACTACAGGTCATACACAATTATAAAGACAACCATATGGCTCCTGCGGTTGTGTACTCATAGACATGCAAGTCGTGAAACATTACAAAACATGATCATCGCATACAATATACATCACATCTTGGGCCATACCATATCACGAAAACACTCCTGCAAAAACAAGTTAGGCGCCTCTACTTTGTTGTTGCATGTTTCACGTGGCTCATGGGAGTAGATGCTAAGAACGATTCTTACCTACGGAAAGCCACAACGGTGATATTATGGTTGCCAAACTCGGTGTTAATCCCATGACAACTATAGTGAGAAAGCGACATCCACCAGCCGCATGTGTGGTACAAGCCACACGTCAAGTCTGCGGAGCGGTCTCGCGAATGGCGTCGCGTAAGGTTGGCCTGGACGCTTCAATCTCACTATCGCGTCATAATAAGAACACAAACAAGAGGCTTGCAGCAGAAAACATCAACGCCGCAACAACCATGTTGCGTTCTACTCGTGAATCACATCTACGCATAGATTTAGCTCGATACCCTTTGAAGGGTTTAGCGGCATAGTAAATCAAAATTTTCTCTGAGCGAGCGGAGGAAAGCCAAGATCTAATCTAGGAGATGCAAACAACGAGAGAGATTGGATTAGATCTTCATACCCTTGAAGATTACGCGCAGTGAGCGTTAAATCGGAGCGTGGGTGATGTAGTCGTACTCGCTTCTCCTCCTCGCGATCCGATCCGATCTAGCACCACAAGTGGCGGTGCCTCCGTGAGATGCACCGTGCAGCACCTCGGCGTCTTCTCCTTCCTCGGACCAGCAAGTATGGTGGAGAGATGGATTGGATCTACATGACGGCGTGGTGTATATGGTGGAGAATTTCTGCGCAGGCTTCGCCTACAAGCGATCGGGAGGGAGGGAGGAAGGCGGCAGGGTTACTAGGGCTTGGAGGAGATGTGTGTGTGGGGGAGGCGCACCAGCCCTCTATATAGAGGGGTGGTGGCGGCCAGCCTAACCCTCCTCCAAGCCTATCTCTAGTTTAAACAATTTAAACTCTCCCTTATCTAGATAACCCTATCTCTAGTTTAAGCAATTTAAACTTATCTAGGATCTGGGCCCTATGGGGCCTTGTGCCCCCCCAATTGGCCAGGACACTCCCTCATAGGCCCATGCCCCTCCGGAAGGTGGGACCACGTTGGCCCCCTTCGGAAGGTTCTAAAGCTTCGGTACAATACCGATTAATCGGAACAATTCGAACTCCAAAACTGCCTTTGCCTTATATGAATCTTATTCTCCGGACCATTCCGGAACCTCTCGTGATATCCGGATCCCATCGAGACTCGAACACAAATTTATAAACCAATTATCCAATCTATCCTAGCGTCGAGACACGTTAAGTGTGTGACCTGCGGGTTCGAGAATATGCGGACATGATCTTCTATCAATAATCAACGGGAGTGCAGGCACCCATATTGACTCCACATTCATCGATGATCATATCGGATGAACCACGATGCCAGGATTCAATCAATCCCATATATATATTCCCTTCGTCTCGCGATATTTGACTTGCCCGAGATTCGATCGTCGGTATCGTCATACCTAGTTCAATCTCGTTCTCAGCAAGTACTTTACTCGTTCCGTAATCCGATATCACTTTGTGATTAACTCCTTAACCACATGCTTGCAAGCGGTGTCGATATCGATTACCGAGTGGGCCCGAAGTATATCTCTCCGACTTGGGAGGGACAAATCCCATCTCGATACATACAACCCAGAGATACTTTACGATCACGAGAGACACCTTTATGATCACCCTCTCATAGGATGACGTTTGATGACCTCAAAGCTTTCTTCCGATACCAGGGAGTTGTATTATCTCATGGTCTAAGGAATACAATATTTGACATAGGAAAAGCTTCGCAAAGATGAACACAATGACACGATCTAATTGCTTCGCTTAGTTTGGGTCTGTCCACCATATCATTCTCCCAATGATATGATCTCATTATCAATTGACAACTCATGTCTATGGTTAGGAAACCTTAACCATCATTGATCAATGAGCTAGTCCATAGAGGCGTACTAGGGACACGGTGTTGTTCACAAACCACACAAGTATTAATGTTTCCGCTTAATACAATTCTAGCATGGAATATAAACTTTATCATGAATAAGAATTATAATAATAACATCTTTATTATTGCCTCTAGGGCATAATTCCAACAGTATTTGGTATGATCAAGCATTTGGATGTAATAGTAAAATTTGGAAAGGGTCCTGGCAGTCAATCTGTTCCGAATGATGCTAACGAACACGCACCCATGTGGAAGAAGAAAGCTATATTTTGGGAGCTACCCTATTGAAAAGTTCTAGAGATCCGCTCTGCAATCGACGTGATACACACGACAAAGAATCTTTGCGTGAACCTGCTAGGCTTCATGGGCGTTTATGGGAAGACAAAAGATATGTTGAAAGCATGGCAGGACCAACAAGTTATGAATGACTGAGACGACCTGCATCCAATGAAGACGGATAAAGGACGTCTAAGTCCTGCCTGCTACGCTCTTACCAAAGAAGAGAAGGAAATATTTTTTGAAGTTCTAAGAAGTATGAAGGTCCTGCCTGGCTTCTCGTCGAATATAAAGGGAATATGGCAGAGAAAAAATTTCAGAACCTGAATTCTCATGACTGCCACGTGCTTATGACACAATTGCTTTCGGTTGCATTGAGGGGGATTCTACTGGAAAATGTTTGACTACCCATTGTGAAGCTATGTGCATTACTTAATGCTATTTCTCAGAAGGTAATCGATCCAGAAATTCTACCAAGGTTACATAATTATGTGGTCCCATGTCTCGTTAGTTTTGAGTTAGTGTTCTCATCATCCTTTTTCAATATTATGACGCATCTCCTGGTACACCTAGTCGATGAGATTACCATTCTCAATCATGTATTTCTACACAATATGTTCCCCTTTGACATGGGCATGACCCGACGGGTCTCCATGGTTAGTATAATTGATACAATTCCGAGACAAGGCCCATAGGGCCCATAAGAGGCCTAAGATCCTAGAAGCACCCGAAGCCCAGGAACTAGGCGTGGTAATCAACGCAAAGCCCAAAGATGTAGCCGACATAGTCACAGAGTTACCTTTTATCCTGTAAATGACTCAGATTAGACTATGAGACTTTCTCTCTCATATAAAGTTTAGGAGGAGTCGACGGGGAGGACACCTTACGTTACTATCGCACACAGTAATCCGCCATGAGTCAGATTACATCTGGCAACTCGACGACTTTGTACTCTCCATCAATAAAGATCAGACAAACAGGAAGTAGGGTTTTCTCCACGAGGGCCTGAACATGGGTAAATCTCGCCTCCCTTGTTTGTCGATAAGCCGACAAAATCACCAGCTCATCTCTTTTCTCTAAAACCCAAGTCCAAAACATTGGACATTGCCTAAGTTACCCCTTGTCAAGTGTACTGTTGGTTGCTCCTTAATTCCATTTTGTACATATTTACTTGCTGTCAACTAGGCTTGCATTTGAACTTTGCTCAAAACCTTAAACCATGAGGTTCAGGACAATTTCCCCGGACTTCTAAATGGATTCTGCATTAATTGGTTTTGCCTCTAGAAAAACTAACATTTTAACCATCAAATGGTTTCCCTCTTAGTTGTTTTTGATGCAGAAGGTCAAGAAGAGCAAGATCAAGATAAGAAGATCTAGCTAGTGTTGTTTAGATTTATTTTCCTTTTTTAATTTGTAACAAGAAGAGATTCACATTGTAATTTTCTCTTTTGATTTCAGCTTGTAAAGAATCGCGTACTCATTTTGTGGTTCACCTCATATTTTCATTGTATTTTTATGATTTTATTTATTTTCTTATGAATATTTAAATTCAAGTTTGAATTAATCAAACTTCAATTTTGAACTCAAATAGTGATCCAAATTTATCTTTAGAATCTTAAATCTTGTGTAAGTGTGGTTGAGCCTTTGACTCATAAAATGTGTGCTAAAAATTTTGAATCCTCAATTTTGAAAATATGAATTCCTTTTGAAATTTGAATTCAATTCTTAGGGTTTACCTAAGTCAAAACTCAACCCTAGAGTTCACTTTCAACCCCTCCTATCTTCTCAACACAAAAGTGTTAAATTTTTCACACATTTCGAATGCATGCAATGCATTTTCACATTTTACAAAACAATCCTTCATATTCTTCGGATCATTACAATATCCGCCACTAGTGATCGGACGGGGCAAGTGGGCTTGCGCTAACAAAGAATAAGGCTTGTTAATCGGTGGGTGAAGTGCATGCGTGCATAGCCTCTCCCAATGAAGACGTGGAGTTGTGGTCTCGCCGGAACGAACGTCGGTGAAAGAAACATGTATTCGTATCCTTTCTTTGTGATATTTACTGCTTGTTTTCCTTGCTCTGTTTCATCCGCATAATTTGTTGAAACAATGATCCGAACTATTGGTATCTTTTGCCTAGGACATTTACCTTTTTTTGTTAATTAACTGAATATTTCCATTTTTCTTTAGTTAATGAGATGAGACAAATCTTTTGCCTACATTAAATAAAAATTTAGTATTTCACGCATCTATATCATTATGTACTCCTTCCCTCACATAATACAAAATGTTTTGGTAACCTTTTTTAACTTGCTAAAAATGAGCTTCAAGTAATAATAGAGTAAAAATGACGATTGCAGGAACCGCATTGTTGAGTCAAACGCGTGTCATCCTTGCCGTTCCGTGGCAAAAGAGGGAACCTCCTAGCGAAGGGACGAGCTCGGGGTGGTGGTGAGACATTTAATGCCAAAGTTCTAGTGATTTTGACATGAAACCAGCTGAACCTAGTAAACCATTAATTCGTATAGCATGGACTTCACCAGAATACAAATCAAAACAAGCATGATTTACCAGATTTTTTTCAAAATTTTCCGAGTAGTACGTTGGACTAGAGATGGATGGTGGAGCCGTGGAGGCCTCCAAGGTGACGGCCACTGCACAGTACGCGCCTGTCCTTTAATGCCCACCATAGCAGGGTGGGAGTGCCGAGGATGAACCACCTTGGTCCACAAAACTAATGCCCATGCATTTAATTAACATGAAGAATACTTCGTTGTAGTACGAGTAATCACATTTGTTGTCAAATATGTCTTCTACTTCTCCTTCAATCGCCACCAGCACATGAACCGGCAGGCGGCCAACGCGCGTATTCGTCTTGTACAGGCCGACTACAGTTGGCATGCTCCACCTCCCCTTCAAAACCCTCCCTGAACCGAGCAAGAGACAAGGCCTCGCCGTCGTGCCTATCCCTCCTTGCCGCCGTCGTGACCGTCCTCATCATGGTACGCCCTGCTTGTTCGTCTCCTCCTCCAAGTATGATCGTGCCGTTCAATGCCTAAATTTAACTAGTACTACTTGCAGAGTAGAGGCGGAGGTGAAATTAATGCTGCTTCCTATACAATCATCACCTGCATCATCAACACCATCGGGATCGCGCTTTGCTTGGACCAGTTGTAAGTTTGATGTTCAGTATGTGTAGTAGTGGATTCCACGAGCTATAGCTTTGTTTTCCGCATGCATGGAATAGTTCGCTGTTTTACTTTCACGCTGGGGCGGTGGTGTTCGCCTTGCCCTTGATTGGTTTCCAATGGTTCGAGAGGAGACACCGGCTCGGTCGTCTGTTCGCCCGATCGACGAGTGCGACGAAGCTAGCTAGACCGATGCTTACGGCCTGTACAAAGCTAGCTAGAACGATCAATTCATACGTACTCCTTCCGTTCGGATATTTTAGCTTTGTGAAAGAAGTGTATCTAGACTCCTTTTAGTGTGTAGGTTCACTCTAAACCTTGATAAACCTACACACTAAACCATATTTAGATACACTCCTTCTACAAAGTTAAAATATCTTATATTTCTAAACGGAGGGAGTACTAGCTAGCTAGGATCGACGCTTCCAGGCATTTTAATTTATACTACTCGGACACATACCTAGCTAGCTAGGACTCGACGAGACCGCGCGCACGTAAGAACTAGATAAAGGGCGCGGCGAGGTCGCTAAAGATCTTCCACTCGAGCTCCGATCCCACGTGGCAGCGGGAGTGCGACGACGAGGGCCACGCGCGGCTCCGGCCGGAGGCGGACGAGCTTTCGCAGCGTTGATACGTACCTAGGACAAGCGGTGGCCCCGCGAGACCAGCCGCTCGATCGTCGAGCTCCAGGTGGCCGAACGCAACCAACGGTACCATGCACAACAACCCCGGAACGGAAGCCCGCGGCATCTATGAAGAAGATCAGGAGCATAGCTCACGCGGCTCGTCGACCCCGTGGCTGTGTGTCGCCGTGTCCTGCCGTCGTTCGCTACGCCACCGTGACTGCCCGGCTACTTGCCAGTTGAGCTGCGAGTTGCATTTTTTTGAATCGCTACGGGAGATTAGAGAAAGGGAACGGGAAGAATATATTTTTTTTTTTTAAGATTAGCTTTAAGTCGAAAGGCCCAATTTCCATATCGAAAGGCCCACAATTCGCCCATATAGAAGCTACCCAGCACAGCAGGAAAACACTTTTCTCCGCTCTAAGTACCTCCCGGCCCGCGAGCGGGGGTGAACTTCCCTGGTTCGTCAGCGCGTTTTTTGTTTTTTGGTTTTTCGTTTTTTCGGTCCGATTTTCTGAGGCTTTCGGGTTTTTTTTTGGTTCGGCTTTTGTCTGCTTTTCTTTTGTTTTGTCTTTTCTGTTTTCTAAATTCAAGCCTTTTCAAATCTAAACATTTTAAATAAGTATATTTTTTATTTGAATTTTTTTATTTCAATCATTTTTTAAATTCAAACATTTATCAAATTTGAGTTTTTAATTTAAATATTTATAAAATTTTCAAATTCGAACATTTATCAAATTTGAACTTTTTAAATTTATGAACTTTTATTACCTAGAAAAAAACAGAAAATATAAAAGAATAAAAAATAGTACTCCTCCATCCAGAAATAACTGACTTGATGCCCGCACCGCAGCGGCGCCTGAAACTAAAACCATGCAGGCCCGTTTGGATGGGCAACTAGGGGCTCCCGTCTAGGGAAACTACCCGACCAAAAAATTCCCCTCACGCGACACCGCACGTGCTTAGCTGCTCTCGACACTCCCGTCTCAACCCCCGACTCGGCGACGCCCATGGACACTGAAGAGGATGTCAAGGAGGCGGAGGTGGAGTTCATCGCGCAAGGGCACTGACAGTGGCAGCTCTTGTGATGGCGGCGGTGGCGGGGGATATGGCGCTGGCGCATCTGCAAACCACAACAACCAGCAGCAGCAACACAATCTCTCTTCCATTTTCTCCAATCTCGCTTGAAAAATCTCTCTCTCGCACCCATGGCCTCAGGTGGATCACCAGGGCATTTGGCGAGATTTGGAAGCCCAAGACGATATACGGAGGTCGTAGAAGAAGCAATATGTTATATGTGCGACATCATTACAGATTGGCGGCCCGTCCTCCTTTTTACAAGCGAATGTCACTGTGGCAAAATATGGAATAGAGAATGAAACTTTTTGCATCCTCCTTTCGAAGATATGTTTCTCCGGAACTCACCATTGAAACTTTTTGCCCCACATGAAACTACTTTCTAGCTCCTCAGCTTTGCTTCTGCTTCCTTTGCTGCTAGTACAAATAATCTTGTTTTAGCCCCAGTTGCATTTAACTTTCAAGATTGAGGAATTGGCTTGTGTATACTTTGGTCGAGGAATTCAGCAAATGGCCTAAAACAAAACAATGGAAATGGTTTGATTTGGGTTGAAATGACGTCTGGATAGAGTTCTAGAGTAGGCTGAAGTGAACTGAGTGGTTCTGCGTAGTATTGAGGTGGGTTATGATAATCCAGCTAACTAGCTTTCACCCATTTTTCGTTCGGCTAACCAACTTTTTTCCTGTTTTTGTGTGTATTTTCTCACAACAGATAATAAGGTAAGTTCGGTCATATAATTCGGGTACAACAAATTAACTCTAGTTCTAGTTGTTTTTTGAAGTGTATATGTGAATTGGCTAGCAGGCTGCTTTGGCTAGTGTGTAATGCACGGATTTTGACATGGTATCACAGCCGAGCCTGAGGTTTTGAGTTCAAGTCATGGCTTTCATAATTCATGCAAAAATGTTGTTGCCTCCTCTCTGTCATACCTTTGAATCTATTCACATGTTGACTTCCCATGTCACTGCGAGAGGGGATGTTCAAATGTATACATGTATTGCTTAGCACTTTTCATCGGTTCGGTCTATTGGTTAGCACATGAAGCTTGATATATGGTTTGTTTAGATATGGGTTATTGGGTTTTTTACCCATCACCAGACCTGGCTACTATTCCCAATTACTGGTTTCTTTTGAGTTGGATAGCTAATGTTGTACATGTCCAGCTTATGATCTCTCTTGATTACAGCTGCATGGACTGGAAATGTGTTAACGGCGACCTAGTCTTCAAGAACTTCTCGTTGGTGCACAAATCGGTTAGCTGTTTCAAGCTATACACTATTGGGTATGATGCACTTCATACCAAGGGATCTGAGATGTTTGGGTTCGTGTGTTTGCTGGGGTGCTTCTTTCAATGGTTTGCTATTCTATATCATTTCCTGAGTTACAAAACTTGGGTCAGGACTAGGGTAAGATTTACTGAATTCATCTATGTACATTGTACCTACTAAACATGATGATGCGTACCATTTGTCCGAATATCAAGGGGATTAGTTCAATAAGATACATCTCCGATACCTGAACAATAACTTGCCTACCAAGCTCATTACCACATACTTCTGCGCCGGGGTTTTGCAGGTTTTGGGCATGCTAAGCATAATGGCGGCTGGAGTTTCTTTGCTCTGTCAAGGGATGGTAATCCATAATGTTTGGAACACTGATGTGGTTCCCGCGATCATCATATTAATAGTCTTGATCGACGGTGGTCTGCTCGTCCACGCCCAGGTATATATAGGATCTCATTATATGTGCTTCTTGTACGAGACTTGTGTATAGCCACTAATTTTTAATTGCTTATAGATAAAGAAGACCGGGGACAATGAACAGTCGCTCCACGATCTGGTCGTTAAATTGGTCGAGACAACGATCAGCATCATCCGATTGGTCGATCTGGTAGGACAAGCACATAAGCCCTGGGATGGAGAGGAGATTCTTCATCTGGTAAGAAGAGTAACGCATGCTTCGCGCACGCGCACACACACATTGATTTGCATCCAATCTGAGTTAAGTTACTCATGTATATACTTGTGTTCACAGGTGGGGAGTAGCATGTCCGTGCTGATTGGAATCTGCCTGGTCGGCTTCATGGTGTACAATGTGCGCATCTTATTCATATCTAAGCTGATCGAATGGCGTGGAAAGATCGCTCGAGTTTACGCCGTGGACGAAGATGGCGGTGCGGAGGAGCAGGTGGTGGAAGAAGACGTCGTTGATATTGAGATGGCGGTGCAGGATTATGTGCGTGGATCACTGGAATGTTATATGGAACTCGGTCACGGTTTTTGGATATTTTCCCCGTACATAATTATGTATGATGTATACGGTTTTGTGGAGTCCTAGCTTGTAATATTGATGGGCGATTTGTGCACAGACAATGTCAGAGATAAACTATTGTACTTCTATTTACGGGATATGTATATAGCAGAGATTCCCTACTCTGTTCCGTGAATCTCCTCTGTTCTCTACGCTAGCTCCTCTGTTTTTTACGCTAGCTCTCTCTTCCCGAAGCTTTTTTTTTAGGGAAAGCCATGCGGCGTCTTTTATTTATTAGCCAACAAAGTTACATCGTTCAATACAGACGGTAAAATGAATCTAGGTGGATCGCCATCCCAACTAACAATACTCTTTGAATCATAAGAGTGCTTCGCTAAATGGTGCGCCACTTCATTGGCTTCCCTAGGACAGTGCACAAAGGAGATAGAAGAAAACCGATGCGCTCGCATGAAGCAATCAGCAAGAATTGCTGAATAAGGGCTCCGGATTTCAGTTTCAGAGTTGCATGCTTGAACTAGCTCCATAGAATCTGATTCAATAAGGACTTTGGAAATACCCAATTGCTCAAGGAATTCCAATCCTTTTAGTAACGCTGAAGCCTCCGCCATCCCTGCAGTCATCTGATAGTATAGAGGGCACGCATACCCTGCTATGGCTTCTCCCCGATAATCCCGAAGCCTTTGGTACTACTCTGTCCCGTGAATCACCACCCACCATTTTAGTCCATTATACATTTTAGAGTGCTAAGAGCATTAAAAGAACTTTGTGTATTTGCTTCTCTAAGTTTTGCGCTATAGAACCGATCCCCAATAACTTTTTCTTTTGCGGGTATAATTTTTTTTTGTCTTTTCCAAATTAGACCCTCTCTGGTCCGGCCGAGCCCGAATGGGTCTGTGAAGCCCCACCGCCGCACTGCAGCAAGGGTGTCACTGTCATCGCCAACCCTCGCGCTAGTCCCTACTTCATCATCCACCAGTGGACCTGCCCCCACCGCAAATTCCCGCCGCCAAGCAGCAGCGTCGTTGCCAACATGCTCACCCGGTCCAACCGGACCACCGCTGGTCTGAGCAGCAACCGCGAACACGAACCCTCAGACCATAAGACGCCACCACGATGGGTCTTCAATCGGCGGAAGGAGGAACACAAGGGCAGGGGTGCAACGGGGATGAAGAATCGCCCGCAAATTCGCCCGATGACCATCGGAGTACTGCCCGCTTGGCCCAACTCCGGCTCCCCGGTCCGGTGGCCAGGGGTAGGCTCCCTGTTGAAGTATGATCCAAATTTTATTAAGGAGGCTAACTTCTGATGGAGCGGAGCGAGGCCCGTCGCCGGGAGGCTTGGGATAAGTTGATGACCTAGATTACCACCGCTATATATACCTCTTGTAAGCCGTCGGCTGGGATAAGTTGCATTTGTAAAATTCCCGGCGTTGTGTAAACACTCTCCGTTATAGTGAAGATTTGCTGGCTGGCGCCCGTGGTTTTTTTCCTCTCTTTGTTGGAGAGGGTTTTCCACGTTAATTATGTATCCTCTTGCTTTGATTTTGTTTTCGTTCTTCATTATTTGATTGTCGCAAAGCTAACACTCCCCGAGCCCACCTGCTCGCGACCAAGGACAGGCCAGGGCTGGTCAACCAGATCTGGGCCGCACCACCCACGGCCATGGCCACTGACCCCTTGTCGCCGCCCTGCACCGCCCCTGCACCCGCCCCACCACCGCCAACTCCGGGAAACACCTCCATCGTCGGGCCGACTAGATTTGGGCTATAGCTTTCTATTACATCCTCCTGTTGAAGATTTCTTTCTCTCGCACTCACTATTGTTAATATGACAAACGCGGCCACCCGCAAACTACTTTCTGGCTCCTCAGCTTTGGCTCTTCTTCCTTTGCCTGCTAGTACATTTGATCTTCTTTCTGACGGTCGCATTTAAGTCTCAAGAACAAGAAGATTGTTGAATTGGCTTCTGTATGTTTGGTTGAGGAGTTCAAATGAGTTGAGCAAACGATCTAAAAAGAACTATGGAAATGGTTTAATTTCGGTTGAAACGACGTGTGGTTTTGATTTCTAGAGCAACAAGCTAAAGTGGAGTTTGTTGGACAAGATATCAGGGTTCTACATAGTATTGAGGTGGCTTACGAGATAATACACTAGTATATTACGGCTAGACATATTTGATAGTTTAATATTGTAATATGATATTATCTCTATTAGGCTTCTTATCTCCCAAGTTTTCTAGTACTATGTAAACAATCCAAGTGCTCTAGGTGTAATCACCTTAATCAATATCAATATAATCTATATTTCCGCAATCTTTCATGGTATCAGAGCATCTCGTTCCTCGGCATAGGATTTAGCAACCACCGCTTCCGCCGCGCCTCCCCTGGGGAGATCGTTCTCCGTCTAAGCCGCACAATAGTAGATTACATCTTACTTCGCCAAAAAAAACGTCGGCCGCTTAATCCGTGTTTCTTTTTCTTTCGCCGATCATATATCAGATTATGTCATCCATAACCGCATGTCGTCACGCGCCTCTACTTCAACCTCGGCGCGACTCAACTCCGGCAAATCATCGTCAACGATCGTGCCAAGGAGGCTCCGTGCGGCGCTCCAAAGGACGCCTTCACGCCTTCATGTGTTGTGTCAGCTGCTCCGTCGTCACGCCGTCACCACGTCGGCCCGTCTTCGCCAACATCGACCGGGACGCATGTCCCCCAGTATGCGCATCGCCATAAACAAAGGGCTACACCTTCATCACCCGTGGTCATCATCACCGACAAGCATCTACACCAACAACATCACCGCATCGTGGCGGCACTACCGATCGTGGTCATCGTCAACACCAACAAGTTATTCTTCTCCACTAGCGACGCCGCGCAACTACAAGCGAAAAATACAGGTCTAATCCCCGAAATCTTACTACCGCAAATTCAATCGCCATCAACAACAACAACCTCGTCGTCTTCGTCCACCACGACCTGGCCGCCAGCAGTCTAAATTTTTATTTTTGTACTAATAAATTTTCTTTGTGCAACTACTTCGTCTACTCCAACATATCGGCAAACAATTTCTACGCACCGACCGTTCAAGGAGATCTTCTATGCTTCTTCAAATCCGGCTCTAGCCGCATGTCTCGTGATGGTCTGTGTCTTCGCACGTCCGATATTGGCAACATCGACATGTGCATTTGTCCCTAGCGCGCTCCCGAGTTTGGCAAGCTCGGCAAGACGTGTCGCCTACCTAGACTACTCCGACTCGAGCTACGTCTACATCAAAAATTACTACGACGACTTCTCCAGGCTCAACGACGACATCGACCACAACACCAAGACAACATCAACCTCATCAATTTCATCAACATCAACGATATCACCAACGGCACCAACGGCCACGACTACAATGCCCCCACTCCCGGCTACATCGACAGCGACATCCTCTCCAATCTCCACCTTCGAATTATGCTCCAGTCAGACCGTCCACGACGCTCCGGGTATTCACGTCACTACCGATCCGACTGCGGGGATTGTTAGAGTATATTAGCTAGACATATTTGGTAGTTTAATATTGTAATCTGATTGTATCTCTATTAGCCTTCTTGCCTTCCTAGTCTTCTAGTACTAACTCTGTTTGGGATTATAAGGCCGGAGAGCTTTTTTATATTGTTTAAGATTATAATGGCTGTCATATTTATTAGTTTCTCTCGTCCAATGCATGTTCTCCTTTTTCTCTCATTTCTCTCGTGCATGTAAAACTATTGATGCATATATAGATTAATGAGACAGAGTTATGGAGTGTCTTGGTACTAGCAAATTAGCCATTGGGACTAATAATCCCAAACCGGGGTAATACTATATAAACAGCCCAATTGTTTTCAATGTAATCACCTTAATCAATATCAATACAATCTATATTTTCGCAATCTTTCAAATACAGCCTTTTCAGACCACAAATTATCTCTAGTGCTTGCTACTCATATAAGATGTTTTAGTTTTATGAAGAAATGCATCTAGACTCTTTTAGTGTTTAGGTTCATTACGAACTATATATTAATAGGCATCTAGATACATTTATTTTAGAAAGCTAAAATATCTTATATTTTAAAACGGAGGGAGTACTTGCTATGGTTTGTTTAGACATGAGCTGGCTTTTTTTATCCATTACATTACCAGGCCTGCCCTTATATATGCACAATTACTCGTTCTTTTTCTTATGAATTCGATTGCTAGTGTTGTTGTACATGTCGGGCAGTGGGTCGCCCGGGTCTTTCCTCAGAGTGGATCATCCCCCCCTGTTCGGCTGTTCCCATTGGCATCGCTGGATCAGTATCTCAACGAAGACATGCTGAGCCCGTTTCCCTATTACACCAGTCACATCCGTTTCTATATACTCGCGTGATGAGCCCGTTTTCTCGTTAATTAACTAGTACTACATGTGAATGTGATGTGAGTAGTAGTAGAATTCGTATATAAACTTCATCCCGATCGTCTCTGCTGCTTTCCCTCCTTGCATGGTACTCCTGCTACCACTAAATTACTTCATCTGCAGAGTATGGGGGCTGGATGCGCAGGTCGAGTTATCGCCCATTTGATCATCATCAACACCATCAGCTTTGCACTTTGTGCGGAACAGTTGTAAGTGTGAATCTACACCCATATCGGATCCCATGAGCTACAGTAATTAATTTCCCGCACTGAATAGTTGTCCACTTCGGATCAAATGTGCTGGGTTCAAGAGTGTTAGTTGTGTTGGTTTCAAAGTGGGTGTTAGTACTTGTGTTGGTTTCAAAGGGCGGCTTAACGCTGAAGTGGGCTGGTATGGATGGTTCGTTATCACGTTATCATCAACGTTGAGGAAATAGCAAAATTGCGAGTACCATCTCCCTTCCATAAAATAAAAGTCAAAGTAGCTAAAGTTTGACCAAATCAATCTTATTAGATATATTATTATATTTTTTTCATATTAATATTATTATAAAGGCTTTTGCTTCGGTGTGTCCCCTTTTTCAAACTGGAAAAAATATCTACGCTAAGTATTGGCCAATACTATTATAAATTATTGATAGTTTTTTCTAAAAGTTTGGTTAGGTTTTACGTCATTTCACTTTTGAAAAAAAATTATACGTCTTCTCTTCTCTTATGGAATGGTGGCAGTAATGTTTTGCAAAGCTGGGACTTCAAACCGAGCAAGAAAAACTGTTTCGTTTAGGTTGGTTTGTAGGGTAGGCTAAATGGATATTAGCTTGATTGGTCTTTTATCCTTTAGTACAGGCCTGGCCTCTATGCCTGATTGCAGGCCGGCCGGGGTTCTCCCATTCCTTCCTGAAATAAATGCCCGAGTGCTAGTGTTGTGCATGCCGAGTTTACGAGGTGGTCATAGTGGTAGTATCATACTACTAGTATCATGCATATGATACTAGTGTATGATACTATCTTCATAGTGCATGATATCATATGGTAATATCATACTAGTACTATATTTAATGATTTGTAGAATCTCAATGCAAAATTGTGTACAAGATTTATTTGCATGACGATTTTCTAGTTTTACGTGCTATGATACGGTATCTACCTATGGTATTCTAATCGTCTCTTTCTTTATTAATTATTGTGCCACATCAGATTTTTGCTAACATGGTATACATGATACTAACTATGATACTCCCACTAGGACCGGTCTGATGTCTTCTTATAGGAAGTGCGTTAACGGCGAGTTGGTATTCAGCAATTTTTCATTGGTGGACAAATTGGTTAGCTGTTTCAAGCTATACATCACTGCGTATGACGCGCTCCATACCAAGGGATCTGAGACGTTCGGATTCGTCTGTTTGCTGGGTTGCTGCCTTCACTGGTTTGCTATTCTGCATCATCTCTTGAGGAATTACAGCACTTGGATCAGGACTAGGGTAAGATTGGGCTATATGTACTTACTAAAATGATGCATACCATTTCGTACAGATGCTTCTCTGCTATGTGAACAATAACTTCCATCTGAAGTTCATTAGTACCTACTTGCCTGGGCATCTATTTTTACAGGTTTTGGGCATGATTAGTGTAATGGCGGCCGGAGTTTCGTTGCTTTGTCGTGGGATGGTAATCCATAATGTTTGGAACACTGATGTGGTTCCTGCTATCATCATTTTCTTAGTGTTGCTCGACGGTGCTCTGCTCATACGCGCCCAGGTATGCTTCTTATATAACAATTGCTTGTAGCAATTAAATTTTTTTTGACACTTCAAGCTTATATATATATGGTATATAGGTGAAGAAGACCGAATGCAGTGAGCAGTCGCTCCGTGATATGGTCGTTAAACTTGTCGAGATAATGGTCAGCATCATCCGATTGGTCGATCTGATAGGACAAGCACGTAAGCCCTGGGATGCGGAGGACATTCTTCATCTGGTAACAAGATTAACACATGCTTCCAGCGCACGCACAGCACTTGTCAGGCATTCTGTTATGCATATGTTTGTGTTTGCAGGTGGGGAGTAGCCTGTCCGTGCTGATTGGAATCTGCCTGATCGGCTTCATGGTGTACAATGTGCGCATCTTAGTCATATCAAAGCTGATGGAATGGCCTCGAAAGATCGTTCGAGTTTTCGCGGTGGACGAAGATGGCAATGCGGAGGAGCAGGCGGAAGAAGGCGACGTTGATGTTGAGATGGCGGTGCAGGCTTAGGTGCGTGGATCACTGGAATGTTATATGGAACTCGGTCACGGTTTTTGGATATTTTTTCCCGGTACATAATTATGTGATGTATACGGTCATGTGGCCTGTAATATTGATGGGCGATTTGTGTACAGATAATGTCAGAGATAAACTACTGTACTTCTATTTACGGGATATGTATATAGCAGAGCTTCCCTACTCTGTTCTCCTCTGTTTTTTCCGCTAGCTCTCTCTTCCCGAAGCCTTTGGTACTACTCTGTCCCGTGAATCGCCACCCGCCATTTTAGTCCATTATACATTTTAGAGTGCTAAGAGGATTAAAAGCTTCACTATATCTTAACTTTCTGTATTTGCACCTCTAAATTTTGCGCAGCAGAACTGATACCCAATAATTTAGAGGACTAAATTTTTTTTTCCAAATCAAATTTTTTGAATCAAAGTACCAATATTACAAACTGAATTAAATATAATAAATCAAATTATTCAACATTAAACCAAATTAATAAATGTAATAATCAAATTATTTAAAATCAAGTAAATGAAGAAAAACATAGCTAATTGTCGTGGACACGCCAACGATGCTCAACAAGATCAGCTTGTAGTTGATTATGTGCATCCCTATTCTCGATGCTTCGATGTCATTCGAGGAACTAGTTGATCATGTTTGCATCATGCTCAAGCACCACAGAGTCTCAATTTGAGATGTACCTATAGTTCTCGGGCATGGCTCTTTCATCTTCAATAATTATGTTATGCAAAATGATGCAACATGTCATTATCACCATAGGATCTGCGTTTCCAATACTTCACATGACCCTAACAATGCTAAAGCGCTTCTGAAACACACTGAAAGCTCTCTTCACATCTTTTCTTGTTGCCTCTTGCACTGTTGCGAAGTGCGATTTCTTCGGGTTATTACAAAGATGCCACATGATTGTCTTCATAAATATGGACCATGGAGGATAGATCTCGTCCGCAAAATAGCAACCCATTGAATACTCATGGCCTTCGATCTCATAGTTGCAATGAGGAGCTTCACCCTTGACAAGCCTTGAGAACAGTGGTGACCTCGACAACACATTCATATCATTAATAGAGCCATGCAATCCAAAAAATGAATGCCATATCCGTAGATCATGGCATGACCCTCGACTCTATTTTGGTTGATCCACACGGCCGAATTGAGATCCTAGCCCCCGCACCTGAAAATCTTCGTTCAAAATCATGATCATGTCCATTTCCAAATCTTCATCTTCCTCTTCGGACGAAGAGTCTTCGAAGACCATCTCTCTCAACCTCTTCAACTACAGCCGAAGGTCCTCTCTATCAAGCTCGGTTGCGAATGAAACAAAAAACTCTAAAAATCTCACATGGTAATTTCGTCTAGTACCTTACAGTCCATGACCAGCACAATAGAGCCGACCAAAAGGTTGCACAATGACCGAACGCCAATGTTGTGGTTATGGGATACCCTCGGCGCGGCAGCGCGACGTTCGGACTTCGACGAAGCGGCAAATACGCCATCGGCAACATCTCGTCGGGATGAGGGCTACGACCCTTGGTTTTGGCCACGAAGTGGTCACCGACAGTCGATCTACACCATCTCCATGCTCCGATGGCTTTTTTGATGAAGGAATCAAACTCGCCACAACCGGAAACAACCTTTGAATTGGCGGCAGATCAAGCTCGATGCGGCGACTCCCGGGAGCGATTCCAGCGAAGGTTGGCACCTACGAGTGAGACAGAGGAGGGAATAAGGAGGCCAGTATGGGCTATCGACTGAGGGGACAGGTGGTCAGCAGTTTCAATGCCAACGGGAATGTGGGGCGGAGGAACCAGGCTATGCAAACGGCAAGGAGAAGGAAAAATATGCGAGCCAAGGTCGCGTGCTCCTATTTTTGCGAGCCATGGAGGCCGATTCCTAAACTTTATTCTCCACCAAAGTCGTTGATAGTTCGGTTAGGTGCGGCTTCGGCCATTAGAGGAGTAAATTTTGTCCTCTAACTGGTTATTGTGGACGGGTAAGAGATGCTTAGATGCTCTAAGAGCATCTCTAACCGATCCCCAAAACCATAGAGAACTAAAACTCTCCCTATCCTAGATGAGCACTTTGCTCCTCTATCCTAAATTTAGATTCTTGTGTGCCCACTCAATCAAACACCTTGTATGCATTTGAAATTGAGACAATTTTAACGTAGTTCATCATACTTTTGTGCATTTGCCGCCACGGAGACGAAGATGAGGCCACAAGAAGACGAAGACGAGCCGTGAGTCACTTTACGACGTACTCCTCGTACTTCCGTGCCTCCGCCACCACACGCTCTAGATTGAGCCGCCGCAGCTCCTCCATGTATGCCTTACCGGCAGCCTCGGCCTTGAGGCGCTCCCGAGCCTCGCAGTCTTCCCATGCAAGGCGTGTCACACGGCCGCGACGGGGCTGGTCGATTAGCTCCAACATCTCGGGCCCGAAGGGGAAGTTCAGCGGTCTGCGGTCACTGTCGTGGAGCCGTCCGTTCTCGTCATTGTGCGCCCACACCGCCATTGCGGACTAAACTACCAGCGATTCGGCGGTGTTACGGTCAATTATCTCGACACCCGTCCCCATGCTCGCCGCCTGCGTGGTAATAGCCGTCGGTGGCGATGGCGACTAAGAGGGCACCGTAGATTGGCCCCTACACGTGCTGCCGCCCCGATTAGCGTTGCGGATGGGCCGAGGAGAACGGCGACAGGACGAACCAACCATCTCCGGCGCGGCGAGGAGGGTGGTGGAAGGATTTGGGCGATGCCGGAGCGGTAGGGCGATGGATCGGTGGTGGGGAATTTTTAGTCCGTGGCGTCACGACCTAGCATAAATAAGAAAGTAGGGGGATTTTAGGGAAAGGTATCCTATATTTACTCCTCTAACCGGTTTTAAGATTTCGGTTAGGTGCGGTTTCGACGCCACGAGGACCATATTTGCTTCTCTAACCGATTATTGGAGGATTGGTTTGACATGCTCTAAAGAGGGGATGATCTGATCACATTCTTAGTTTATGTATTTTTTGGTGCATGTTATGTTTTCTTGTGCGCTCTAGAGACTGGGATTGCCTGTTTCTGTTTCCTTCCCACTATAATCTTGAACGTATTTTGATTTGCAAGATTCATTTCATATCGAATTTTTTTCTTTTGTGGTTACATATGGATTTTGAATTGTTTCATTAACGTAGCTAGTTCCACGACCATGACTTTCCTCGTTTAATGGGTTGTCATGACATCAAATTGCTTCCACTATAACTAGTTTAAGAGATTCAGTTCCATAGAGATTCGGTCCCACAAAAATCTAGCAAGTCTAAGAGTTTTACGTGGCATGTACTCGCTCCGCTTCAAAATATAAGATGATTTAGCTTTATGAAAGACGTGTATCTAAATTTCTTTTAGTGTGTAGGTTCACTCTAAAACTAAATGACCCTACGCTCTAAAAATAGTCTAGATATACCTTTTTCACAAAGCTAAAAACATCTTATATTTTAAAAAACGGAGAGAGTATAAGAGAAGAATATCTTATCAACAATTGGGCCTTATATATACGGAGTATTTGACAGGGTTTTTTCTTACAGGATTGCGTGTCTGGTGGTTTGCGTGCCTTTCGGAGGAAGCTGCCGAGTGTTGGCTTCATGCGATGCAAGCCGTTGGATCTGGAATGTAAGGTCGAAAAGAAGCGATAAGACGTGGCATGAGCAAGCGCAGCCAGGCAGTTATAAAACGAGCCATCCGCGAAGCTAACCCGCAGTAAAGCAAAACAGCATTCTCCCCGTCGTCGGCTTCCCCTGTCACGCGCGCGCCTCGTCTCGGAGATCTCGCCTGCTCGCCAGCCATGGACGCCGTCGACTCCGTGGTTGACCCCCTCCGCGAGTTCGCCAAGGACAGCGTCCGCCTCGTCAAGCGCTGCCACAAGCCCGACCGCAAGGGTAAGGACCCGCTCCGCCTCCGCCTCCTCGTTCCGATCCGGTTTGGTTTTAATCGGTCAGATCTGACGCTGTCTTCTCTCGGTTGCGATCTCGGCAGAGTTCACCAAGGTGGCGGCGCGGACAGCGATCGGGTTCGTCGTCATGGGCTTCGTCGGCTTCTTCGTCAAGCTCATCTTCATCCCCATCAACAACATCATCGTCGGCTCCGGCTAGGTATGCCCGCGTTCTCCAATCTCGTCTCCCTCTTGCTTGTGTGGTGCTATGCTAGACTTGGATCCGGGTTGTTCCGCGCCGTGATATGTCGGATCTGTGATTTGTGGTGGCAGCCGTGTGAAATTGTATGTCGTGTGAGCTAACCACATCCCCGCGATCTGAGCATGCGTAGTTGGTGAGATTTTAGGAAATACTTTCTAATCTTGCAGTTGAACCCGCCAATTGCCAAGTTGGTCAGGAGAATTCCTTGGATGAATTAAGAGTAGTGCTATTTTTTCCTTGTCTGACCGGTGCTTAGTGCAGTAAGTCGAGTGGTTTATTTAGACTGGCTAATTGTGCTGCAGCTGTGAAGGGTACTGGAGGTTCATGTTAGTTAGTCTCCCATGTAAATTATCAGAGAAATAACCAGACAAATTGAAATTGATCGTGAATTCTTTGTGCAAGTTGTACTATCGCGTGTTATCAGTGTTTACTTTCTACTGTTTTGATAGTACAGCTACTTCAAAATTCAAATACCTTCTAGTCTGAATACTAGACTCAACAACTGGAGGAATGTTAGGTGATTTTATTAATTGGATGGATGTAACTGAGTGCTGGTGATTTCTTCCTACCAAATCGAGTCACGAACTAACCATACTAAGATGCTGTGGATGTTAGATGAAGAAACTTTAGTTTGTAAGGGTCTAATCTATCCTGGAAATCCTTACCCTCATATACATTTTGATTATGCTGACTGTACTTGGCTGATGTGCACATCAATGGTCACACAGACACTGCATATTCTCTTTCCTCTTTGGGGGTCATGATTGTGTTATAGATAAGCGTCACATACAATCAACTATAAATGGAAGCATTAGGCTTCTGAATGTGATGACATTTTGTTGCGGAGTAGAAAAGCTATGTGCTGTGCTGTGCTGTGCTATTTTGCCCTTTTCCTATGGGTATTATGCCATTACCATAAGACAATCATTTTCTAGTTACTAGAGTACTGGTTCTTATGCTGAGTGTAAGCAGTATGCTGATGGACTGTTCTGTTGCGTTGCAGGTTGAAACAATGCTAGCAGTTGAGCTTGGGGAGTGTTGAAGTAGGCACCGGAAGTTGTTGACATATATCAAATGTTGTTGTTAAAGATAGTTAACTTCTTCACTCTATTTGCAAGAAGTTTTTGCCAGCTTAATTGCCGTAATGAGTGAACCTTGGATTAGCGGTCGATAAAGTTTGTGTTATATCATATTTCCTTTGTTGGAATGTTGGCGTGAAAGCATCACTATACTTGCAAGGCGCTACTCTTCTAGAGGCGCTCACCACTAGCGGCATGATTTGTGCCATACCAAACAACTACTCCCTCCGTTTCAAAATATAAGATGTTTTAGCTTTGTGAAAGAAGTGTATCTAGTCTACTTTTAGTGTATAGGTTCATCTAGGTTTGGAGTGAACCTACACACTAAAAGGGTCTAGATACACTCTCTTCACAAAGTAAAACATTTTATATTTTGAAACGGAGGGAGTAGTACTTAGAATTTATATTGGTTGAGGCGACCATTTTTTGGTGGATTTGCATGCTAACTCCCGAGAACTCGAACACGTGTTCATACTTATTATAACACCTAATAGGAAAGTCTCACTTATTACGGCTTCAATTTTTTTTTTCAGCCTGGGTTTGCCAACTTGAACTTTCTCTGATATATTGTATTGATGTAGTACTAGCTATCTGAAACAAAAACTGATGGAATTCCGTAAAAGAAAAAAGTTACTTCCTCTGATCCAAATTAGTTGACTTGGTTTTGTCTAGATTTTGGATGTGCTCTTGTAAATTCACACCCATCAAAGACCAGAGTCTGCACGTTAATTCTCTCAAAAAGAAAATAGAACAGATTTTGAAGGAGTCTCTCGAAAAGAAGTCTCAACCTTCAGTCTTGGACCAATGGGTGTGACTCAATAGTACCGTTACCCTTGTTTTCAGCCGTCCGAGAACCTTGCTCTTGAGGCCCTCTCTTAAATCTTTGGCAACCTAGACGCCCTCTCTTAAATTTCAAAAACCTAGGTGTCGTCGATGTGCTCATAGGCCCAGGTCTTGTGTGCAACTCTCGATGCGGCAAAAATGCCCAACCTATATCGGCATGTAGATATGGAGCGCCACAAGTTCATGAGGAAGAACTTGCAGAAACCATGTCTTGCGCCCAATGGCAAAGATGGCTATCGATCGGTCAGACGGGCGGCTGAGGTGTTTGCCGAAAGGGCCTTCGTCGATGATGAGATTCTTTGTTATATCGTGGAAAGGTACCCATTGTTGATGTGTATGGTGAATTCTAAATTCCATTACACGAACTGAGTTATTATCTCATATGTAACTTGCTTCATCTCTAAATTCTAAATTCCATTTTTAGGGGATTTATAAACAACAAAATATGCACCGTCAAAAAGATCAAGTCGAGTCTCTTAATTCCTTTTGCATCAAATTAGCTACAATCCCCGGTCCAGAATAAGTGTCGCAATTTTGAACTAACCATAGTTCAAAACAGCGACACTTATTATGAATCGGAGGGAGTAATAGATATCCTATTTTATGCAGGTTACCATCTCTCAAGAGCCTTTGTGTCGATTCATGTGACGTTGTCTCCAACAAAGGATTCACCAAGCTGGTAGCAAACTCCCCTCTGATTGAAGAACTCCTCATTTCTTACTGCCCAGAGGTTGGTGGTGGCATCTCCGCGGTCATCGGCAGAGCATGCTTGCAGCTGAAGCGTCTCATGCCGAAGAGAGGTTTGTTTGACATGAGAAGAGGGCCGCTTGGCCTCACCGCCATGCAAAAACTACCTTACCTAACTGTTGTTGTCGGTGACATCAAAACCGTGGAGCTGTTGGCCGTCGTCGACATTGTACCTGCGTGAGAATAATCGTTGTTCATGAAGCCTTGAGAGTGAAATGTGCCGAGATCAAGACGTTGATTCTCCCCAGCATTCCTAGCCTGCAAAATGTGTACGATGAAGGTTACTCTTGGTTCTCTCATAAGTTCGACGATTGGAGGTTTATTTGACTGATGGTTTTATTTCACGGGTTAGCTGGATTTGGATTTATGTCATTACAATTTCTGCGGCTTGAAAAGTTGACGAAAACAGCTCATTGAGAAATGCCATTGTAATTTTGTTGCCATCATATGGATCTGTTACATTTTACACCTACAAACCATATTCATCACGTATTCACATCACGTGCCCTCTTTTCTGTCTTCTTTACTACAGTAACAACTAACAATAAAACCGTGTGAGTTGTTCTTTTTCTAAGGGCATCTTACCCCCCCCCCCTTCCCTTTGATTCAGATTCCCCCTTTGCAAGCACAATTTGGTGTCACAGTATATGGCAATAATGGACACAATATAATAGTAAAATAAACACAGTTTGGTGTCATAACCAAATATGTATAGACAAAAAAGATAACCATGGTGAATAAAAAGTGTGACCATCGTGAACGAAAAACATGATTACAGTGAACAAATGTGAAGGTAAAATGAAAAAGTTTGGTGTCACAAACAAATACGCTATGTACCTAGAACCAAAAACACAATCATGATGAACAAAACATGATTATAATGAGAAAAGTAAAAGTAAAATGAACAAAAATTGGTGTCACTGTAGTTTCATTTGTAACTTAATTTTTTGCAAATAACATTATTTTAGGTGTCAGATGTACATCATTAACCATATACTAAAGAGTTCTAAAAAACACTATTTTAGCAAACAAAATGTCCAAAAGTGCCCTAAAGAGCAATCATATACAACAACCCAGATGACCTAAAACTAACCACTATCTCGAAGGTTGGGAACATACCAGCTCAGACAGAAGGCAGCGGTGGAGAGTTGATCTACATATGTGGAAGGAGACGGCAAGACGAAGAGGTGGTTGGTGCAGTCGAAGGATGCTTCGCGTCCGAGTTTGGGTTTTGCATTGGACCTACTGCATTATACCGAGAGAGAGAGAGGCATGGGTTCATGGTTGATGAGTAAGGGAAGCAGGTAGATAGCGCGGATTCATGCCAGTGCAAGTCGAAACCGATGATGGTGTTGGGCACGACATGATGCGATCGTGAAAGGGAGTCGTGGGAACTCGTCGATGTTTGTTTTGAACATGGACAAGAGCAACATGCTGGTTTTGGTCTGAGTAGTAAGGATAAAGAGCTAAGACCGAGTAGTCGTAAAATGTCTCCAATGTTTTCAAAATGTGGCACAAGCATATAATCAATCAATTAAACAAATATTGTCCAAATATATATTAAACATTACACTTGCTAGTTGAATGTTTAACAATATTGATGTGGTAATCTTTCCTGCTCAGAGGGCCCCTAATTTCATTACAAATTTGGTGTTTGGGAGGTAAAATATCTTTCTAATCTAGAATACAAATAAATTCTCTAACATACGAGAGAAATGATCTCACAGGTCTAAACATGAAGTGTACTGGCAAGTGTAAAACAAAGGGGGGTTAACTAAGTGAAAATTGCCGCCGGTTACCAAAAGCTATTGCATACCATTCTTAATTAACTGCCTAAAATCTAGCTCTACTTACCATATATTGTAGAGAATCTAGCCTAGCCCTAATCAGGCACAGACTCAACATAACCATCTCGTGCTACCTCTGGACTCAACATAACCATCTCCTCGATGTGGATGTGCTAGACTTTGACCTTCTCTGCATCGAGCTCTTTTTTGTTTTCTCCAGGTGGGCGAATTATTCATGGTCATGAAGCTCCTCTTGGAGCTGGAGCTCCTACATCAACATATCCTGACTACGTTGGGTCAACCCAGAGTATGGAGGAGCAATGCACCTATCACAGTTGTAATCCACGATCATGTGGATTCCTTTGAAGGTGACATGGTGACGTGATGTAAGACTGCAGTCACACTGGTCGATGTCGTTCCATGACGGGTCTCATCTTCATATAGGCATCTACTCTACGGGGCAATCATCCATTGAGTTCGATTAAATGTTAATGCAAAAAATGAAATCCTAGTGTATGCACGTTGTCCCGCCGCTTGCACATGCAGATCCACCATCTATCGTTGGCTGACAAACTACATGTCCCTTGGCATACTCCGTCTAGTTGTGCTCGTCGTGATGGAGAATAATAAGGCTTTGGAAGAAGAATAAATGTGGCACAAAAGTCTTGGTATAACCCGACCATGATCTTTTTTTTGTGGTGGATCACACTAGATAGGAGAAACTTGGAGTGAGGGTCACTGAGTTTCGCCCGTGATGTGAAATATACCTCCCGACCAACTACCATGGCACTTGTGACCTCTACAGCTTCTGCGATGAAATCATGACGCGATTCAATGTTATGAAAACATTTACCACACCGGTATTTGGGTCCAATCATTATCACACGCCGAGAAAATCCTATATGATGTTGAATTTTTTAATATCATCTATGGGTAGCGCCTTCTTAGCCAAGCTCCCTCAATGGGGGTACGTGTTGTAGTAAAAAACAACGAACATCTAATGTGTGAGACTTAGACATAATAAAATAAATATCTCGTGCAGGCACAACATCATACACAGCAGAACAAATCTCATAATAGGTTTACTTATTTATCAAACTTACAATATTCATACTAAATGATCAAAAAACATAATTCATCCCCATGTGTTCATTTAACTCTAGTTGTAACCAAGGTTTTGGTTACCGGGCGGTAAATTCGGTTACCACTCGGTAACCGGATTTCCCGACCCCCCTCGGGAAAAAGGAATACCGGACAAAAAATCTCGATTTTTTTTTTAAAATTTGAATTTAAACATCTGAGATAGGTAAACTTACTATTTATCTGTACTTAGACATAGATGAACTGTTTGGGATAGTGGTTACCATCCTTGTCCAGTGCACCTGTTCCCCTAGGTCATCGGTTCGAGTCCCACCGAATATTAACCTTTGGTTGCCATATTACCACTATGACGCAGTACCACTAGGACACTACTAGCTTGGCGCTTAAAAGTAGTTCATCTACTCTTTATCCCTTTCCAGAAATATTTGAATTCAAATTTTAAATTTTAAATTTGTCCGGCGCGGTAACCGGAAATCCCGAGCCCTCGGGATTTTTTTCTACCGGGAACCAAAATCTTGGTTGTAACTGAATATCATCACGACAACTGGTTTTTACTTCAGAACTATTTTCCTCAAGTTTACTTTGTCAACCATTTCACAATTAAGCTAAGGCAAATCCATTTGATATGTGGTGCCAAGGTGAGATATCATAAACCGTTTTTCCAATTTATACTGAACTTTTTAACTTAATCGTTACTATTTTTTACTAAATGTAAACTAATTTTATCGATACATTTATCAATCTTATTTTAGATTATATTTTTAACTATGACTAGCCAAATTAACAATATAAACATTTTCATTTATTTGAAGAGACTATAAATTTAAATATTTATCTCTAGAAATATATTTGTTCTTTTCTTTGACAGGTACAAATATATTTGTTCTACTAAATTATTTATCTTCCTTGTGTTATTTATTTATTTCGTTTGAGATGCCTAATATCTTTGTGTTATCGTCGACTTCACGCATTCCAAAAGTATTACACTTACTGTGTTTGCTTCTTAGTTTATTATACCAGATTTACATGTGTCCATGATTATACAAAACGTGGAGTATATAAATTCATCGGATAACTTGATAGATATTTCTGGAGTACGAGACTATAACTAAAATAGCCTTGTAACTAAATAGAGATTGTAGCATGTACGATCGAGCTGTCAAAAGTATCTTGTCCAAAGATCCTCTCATTCGCTCTTGCTCATCGGTGGTGCCCGTTTCTACTCCCTCTGTTTTAAAAAAAATAAGAGACGTTTTAGCTTTCTAAAGGCAATGTATATAGACGCCAATTAGTATGTAGATTCGGATTGAACCTTCGAAACTACACACTAAAAATGTATAGATTCGTTACCTTCACAAAGTAAAACATCTTATATTATGAACAGAGGGAGTACTACTCTTAGAGAACAGTTACGCCCTACACTGGACAATCTTTGCGTACAAGCCCTTGCTAAGAGCTACATTGGCCCGCTCAGCAGCTGACGTGGCCAATTTATCCTCGTGTGAACATTGATCACAATTCACAAGCCTACTGATCCGCTTTCAAAATTGGGGATTTAATAGAGGAAACGGTCACCCCATGCTAATTTCAGTGACCTCAACGTAATTTTATCTATGCTGTTTTACATCAGAACTCTAGAGTAACACCCCGACGAGGCAAGTTTGCTGAAAAATATCCGCGTCTGGTATAGAAAAGATCAATTTTCCCCTCTCCCATCTTTTAGAGTGGTTTCTCTTCTCCGATTTTTTTTGAGAATAGCCTGGACATCTTTATCGATCGACGTACAAAGTTACATGAATGGACATAGTGCCATGGGGTTCAATGAGCTACAAATGACGCCCCTGATCTAGACATAAAGCAAGACGAGCTAGATTATGCACTTCACTATTTGATTTCCTTCCTTCGAACTTGAAAGTGGCCACTTCAAAGTCCGATATATATGCATCAAGATTTCTCTGACAATTGGTGCATAGTGTCCGCATGTACCCTCCATTATGTTAGAAATCACCTGTTTGCGATAGATCAAATGTGAGGGACAGAGCCTCACTTGCAAGCTAGAGCTTCAAAAAGTAGCAGGATCAGTCACTCATAGGATAACGATGGCCAAAGTTCCTCTCATTCGCTCTTGCTCACCGGTGGTGCCCGTTTCTACTCCCTCTGTTTCAAAATATAAGACGTTTTAGCTTTCTAAAGACATGCAATGTATGTAGACGCCAATTAGTATGTAGATTCGGAATGAACCTCTCCGAAACTACACACTAAAAATGTATAGATTCATTACCTTCACAAAGTAAAACATCTGCGTACAAACCCTTGCTAAGAGCTATATTGGCCCGCTCAGCAGCTGAGGTCGCCAATTTATCCTCGTGTGAACATTGCTCACAATTCACAAGCCTACTGATCCGCTTTCAAAATTGGGGATTTAATAGAGGAAACGGTCACCCATGCTAATTTCAGTGACCTCAACATAATTTTATCTATGCTGTTTTACATCAGAACTCTAGAGTAACACCCCGACAAGGCACCAGATCCGACTGCAAATTAGCTGGAAAATATCCGTGTCTGGTATAGAAAAGATCAATTTTCTCCTCTCCCATCTTTAAGAGTAGTTTCTCCTCTCCGATTTTTTTGAGAATAGCCTGGACATTTTTATTGATCCACGAAAAAAGTTACATGAATGGACATAGTGTCATGGGGTTCAATGAGCTACAAATGAAGCCCTTGATCTAGAGACAAAGGAAGACGAGCTAGATTACGAGCTTCACTGTTTGATTTCCTTCCTTCGAACTTGAAAGTGGCCACTTCAAAGTCCGATATATGCATCAAGATTTCCCTGACAATTGGTGCATATTGGACGCCTATACCCTCCATTATGTCAGAAATCACCTGTTTGCAATAGATCAGATGCGAGGGACAAAGCCTCACTTGCAAGCCAGAGCTTCGAAAGTAGCAGGATCAATCACTCATAGGATAACGATAACCGAGGTCTCCATCATAGGAAAAATCCAGTACTTAGCACTAGTCTCAGAGGTAGCAAGCATGTGTTCGATGGTCTCTTCATCAGCCAACGCCCAAACACTCCTTCTCATTGGGCATTAGCGACGGTCACAGTCAGTGGTGGAGCCAGGATTCGAACAAGCCCCGAGCCAAAAAAAATGTGTTCACCGTAAAAAACGCCATGCCTATGTGCCATGTGAAATCATTAAAAAAAATGACAAGGTACATTTTATGAATCAACCGCATAAAATGGCTAAAAAAATTTGCTCAAATTGGCAATAATATATGTAAAATCAAGATTTTATAATTGGCGAACAGTTGTGAACAGTCCAATAAAGTGAAGATTTTATCGTTTTGTGAAATTCTGTTATTTTTGCCGAGCCAAAAATACAAATTATTTCAGGCTTTGAATTTACACACTGATCGAACACTTAGTTGGCTACATCCAGGATTTTTTTGGATCTTTTTGAACCTTTGATATCAAAGTTTGTCTCAAAATTTCAAAAAGATAGAAAAAGAACTCCATCTAGAACGAGTTCCAAAGTGCAATTTTGCGCAATGAGCCAATGACATATTCTTCTTCTGCCACCCTTGTAATTTATTTATGTTTGTAGGGAGTTCCTGTCAATAACTCGTAGCATTTGCCCCTGGCTGGATCGATCTTTTTTTATTTGATAGGACCTAGCATTTTTACTTGAGGACGTTGAGTGGACTCTAGTTTTTTTTATTTTGAGAACGAGTGGGCTTTAGCTGGATCGATAGATCAGGACATCCCTCGTCTGTGATATTGGGCTGAATGTTTTAGTGGCCTATAGCTGCTGGAAAAGGTTGAGAGGATCGACATACAACTAGGGCCAAATCCAAGGGACAAGCTGATAGTAGGTCAGAAACTTTTCCATGCCCCGGGCCATGGCCCAGGTTGCCCGGGGCCTGGCTCCGTCCCTGGTCACCATCGTTGTGCGTGGCCGTGGCTCCGTCTGTGCAGCACGACAGGGACAGAGGAAGAAGGGTAGTGTGGCGAGGCGTGTGAGAGATGTGCGGGAGATGAATGGCACTGGCAGGGGTGTTGCATCCTCCCGCCGGAAGAAGGGCAGTCGTGGAGGCAGGTTCAGCGGTGTAATGCTGCAGCGTGTGCTAGGTGAGGTGGTGGTGCTCGGAGGGAGATGAATGGCGTCAATGATGGGCGTTGCATCCTCCCGTCTAACACGGTACACGGGGACGAGGAATGACGATCTGCAGCTAGTCTTTTGTTTTTTTTGAGAACGATCTGCAGCTAGTCGGGCTACACAAGGAGCATGAGCCTTGTTCTTACACGGGCCTTGTCCCTGGAAGCGAAATAAACACCGCCTTGGACTACCCACCTACACATAGACACACGTACAACGTAGCCCATATCCAGCCCATCAGCTGTGAAGCCCGACAGCGCGGCCCGAGCCTAGCCCCAAAGGCGACTAGACGCCGCCCGAATCCTCCTCCACGCACCAACCCGCGTGCGCCGCCGCCCTCGTCTCCTCCCACCCCTCGCCACTCCGGCCGGATCGGCGAAACCTTCTCCGCCTTCGCCTCCCACTGCGCGCCCGCTCCACCTTCGCCGTCGCCGTCTCCGTCTCCGAACCAGAGAAGTACCACTCCGCGTCCTCGCGCCTGGCTCGCAGCAGCCTAGGGCTTCAGTTCAGGTACGCCCCTTACGACATTCTCGACTTCGTCGTCTCCCGGTAGAGTAGAGTTGCTAGCATGCTACTTGTCTGGTGCTCTTCTGGGTCTCCATGCACGCTCGAGTGAGGGAAGACGGGGCGGGTGGGGTAGGGAACCCATCCTCATCCTGGCGAGTGTAGAAAATCTGAGAGGCCACGGAGCACTTCTTCAGATGTAATTGTAGAATCGATTTCGTTTGGAAAACCACCCCCTGTTCGTGCTCGTGACTGATTGTACTAGCATATTTGTTTTGGTATGGATCCTATCACTGGCCTGCAGGATTACCTGTCCAACCAATTCATCTTGTAGTAGTGCTCAGAACTCCAAATTGTTGGCGCTAAGGCTCAAAATTATGCAGTTGTGGGAGAATATTGAAGGTAGAGGCTTATGTTCATAGTTTGATATGAAAGGTGAAGTTGGAGCAGCTCCGGATTCCTTGAGGAGTCATATAGAAGGAAAATTCTATGGCCCAGATGCTACGGTGTAGCACGTTTCCCTTTCCACGGTTTCCATCGCATTAATGCCTCCAGCCTCATAGAATATTCTTCATCTTGGCCAGTGGTGCTGGAGCTTGCTCCCCACTGGGCCAGAAATTACTGCAGTTGCTCGTATCGGGTGGATCAATGCCTGAGCCACCTCTAGGCGAACAATCCAATCTGGTGGTCTCTCTTCCAATACGTTGACTCTGTGACTCTGTCTTTATGCTGTATGCCTGTAACACATGATGGAGTCTTGTGTCTCAGTATCCCTGATTCCCTGTCAAGGTTTTGTCCTAGGTCAGCCCCTTGTGTGTCCAATTTGATAGATCGAACTGTTGATGTACTCCAAACCTATTCTGCTACTGCTGCTTATTTTGCAATTTGCGTAGTGAACCAACATTTTATTTAATTATTGCTTGACTACTGGCACCGGGAGAACTATTAATCCTTATTTTGTGTATATTGACCTGGCTACTTCACTGCAGCTCTACTTAAATGTCATTACTAAATGATATATATAGATTGTTTATCTGTGGTACTGCCTGTGTGAATTTGTAAACTAATAAAAACCTGGAGAATGTCATTTTCTGTTTGTTTCTGCATGGATGTTTATGCGCACATGTTTGGACTCTAGACTTCATTGTGGACTAGGTCTGGAGTCTTCAGTTTTTTGCAGTCATCTCATGTCTTTCTTTGCTGCAGGAACATAAATTTAATTACAGACTCGAAGATGTTTTCTGCTCCAGGCAACAATTCCTTGGCCCTAGCAGCCCCACGGCCAGGAATGGAGCTGGGTAACGTTCAACAACATCCTAACCAGGCTTTTGGTTTTGGGCCTGGTGGGAAACAACGCTCATCCAGTCTGGAGGCGCCGATAATGCTGCTCACAGGACACCAGAGCGCTGTCTACTGCATGAAGTTCAACCCTGCTGGAACTGTGATAGCTTCAGGCTCCCATGACAAGGATATCTTCTTGTGGTATGTCCATGGTGACTGTAAGAACTACATGGTACTGAGAGGGCACAAGAATGCTATCCTTGACCTTCAGTGGACCTCTGATGGTACCCAGATAATCTCTGCAAGTCCTGACAAGACATTGAGGGTGTGGGATGTTGAAACGGGCAAGCAGGTTAAGAAGATGGCTGAGCACTCATCGTTTGTCAACTCATGTTGCCCATCACGTAAGTGGCCACCTCTTGTTGTGAGTGGATCGGACGACGGTACAGCGAAGCTCTGGGACCTGCGTCAGAGAGGGGCTATCCAAACACTTCCAGACAAGTACCAGATTACTGCCGTGAGCTTCTCAGAGGCTGCAGATAAGGTTTTCACTGGTGGCCTGGACAACGACGTCAAGTGGTGGGATCTCCGCAAGAATGAAGTCACGGAAAATCTCAAAGGACATCAGGATATGATAACTGGAATGCAGCTCAGTCCTGATGGGTCTTACCTCCTCACCAATGCAATGGACAATGAACTGAAAATCTGGGATCTGCGCCCTTATGCACCAGAGAACCGGAACATCAAGACCCTTACAGGCCATCAGCACAACTTTGAGAAGACCCTGTTGAAGTGCAGCTGGTCACCCGACAACCGCAAGGTCACTGCTGGGAGTGCTGATCGCATGGTCTACATCTGGGACACAACATCGAGGCGGATCCTGTACAAGCTTCCTGGGCACAACGGTTCTGTCAACGAGACTGCTTTCCACCCCACCGAGCCTATCATCGGATCTTGCGGCAGCGACAAGCAGATTTATCTCGGGGAGCTGTAGGTCAATATCACTTTCTCAGTTAGGAGTTTCTGTAATGTTTGTGGTATGAAAGAGAACAGAAAACCCTTGGTATTGTGTTACTTTGTCTGAGATGTTGAATCCTGACCTAAATATCTCCTACGTAGACTGTATGACGGCCAGAGTGGGTCTAGCATTTGCAAACTACTCCCGGTTCTGTACCTTCTGATTTTTCCGCTAATTGTTTGGTCAATGTGTTGGAGACTTGGGGTCATGTGGTGGTAGTTATGTTGTGAAGCCTGTTTGTTTCCAGAGTTAGTCACACCATATCTTATGAAGTTTGAGAAGCTTAGGACAATGTTTTGATCCTATCTATGTTTTGATATGCCATTTCTTTTGGGGCATATATGTAGAACAAAAGAAGTTTATGGTTGTGGTATGAATTTTCTTGAGCTCTAAGTTAAAACTTTGGTTGATTTTGATATCCTTAGCAAACACTTCATAAGCTTCTTTGTTGGATATATTAGTGGAATGTTGTGATTGATATCCTATGTTTGATGTTTTATGTCAGAATATCTTTCTGTTGTATTCATTTGTACCAAAGAGGTCCTTAGAGAATGTTGGATTCCAATTTCCAGACTATCATCTAGGAGTAAATTGAACTGCAGTCCTCAGCCCTATGTCACCCAAGGGACAAGGGCGTGCGGCCCAAAGTTGGGGCTACTAAGAAGAAACTGCAGTCTGGATTCCTGTGTGACAACTTAGGCAACAGTAATCCTTGGAAATGTTTTGTATACATGTCCGATTTGACTGATTGAAACTCATGTCAAGCGTTTACGCTGTATTCTACAGGAAGTTCCAGTTTCTGTTGACCCATACCTCTTGGTATGATGCAGATCGGGATAGGTCTTTCCTACGAGGCAAGGAGACATTACTCCATCAGGTTAACTAGAAAGTGTCACTTTGGATATTGATAAGTTCTTTAAAATGTAATTTTGATCACTGTTTCTATTGCAACAAATGTCTAACGACCAGCCAAATTGTGGTTATCTGAAATGCTTTGCCAGACAATTTCCTCCTTTAAGGATATGAAAAGCGCCATGCTAATGTACCGTCTCTTGAAATAAAATTATCAGGTGTAAATTAATATGGTTGCATCACGCATTGTTTAGTAGGAATGTCCTGCTATAGCATGTGGTGCGCACCTCAAAAGCTGAGCCCTCAGCTTATATGTATCCAACTGCTCTTCATCCAATGGCACCGAGCTGCTCATTCTCCTTAATTCCACTGCACCCTATCACTGACGTTGACGAGCAGCGTCATTCTCGCCCCAGGTCGTCTCCAGGTTAGTGTTCCTCATCTCTCTCTCTTTCGACTCCATCTGATGGTTTTGCACATCTTTGATATCATCTGAGCTCTGTGTTACTGTCAGATCCGCACTTACGCCTTCCTCCATGTAAATCACCGTGTAGTTCTATGCTAATTCAGCCCAAACTGTCTTTTACACTGTATTTTGGATCTTATTTGTGCATACTCGATTCATCTATTGGATAGGTCAACAAGGATTCGAGTTGTAAAAATATAAAGACACATTCTTTCTCTCTACCAGGAAAACCACCAGCATGGAGGATGCAAGTGTGGAGCCAACGGTTATGCCACTCGATTTATTACGACAAATTACTGATGGTTTCTCCGAGGAGCGGATGCTTGGTGCTGGTTCGTTTGGAAAGGTTTACTTGGTAAGATTAATGATGCATATGACTTACTGACATCAACAATATCATACAAAGATACAACTATCATATTTTTTACAAAGATCTATATATTGATTTGTGAATATTTAAGATCCGCGATCTAGTTTTTAGTACTGTAGATATCACGTGTATGTCCATGTCTCTGAAAATCTGTATATATTTTATTTACATACGATCTTTAGGCCAGGTTACATTATGGACCGATAACCATAGCAAACATCAACGGACTGCATCAGGTTCGGTTGAGCCTATGGCTGACAAAACCATAACTTGAAAAAGTAGCCCTAGGAGCCAAGAAACGAAAGAAAACTAGCCGCAAACAAAATGCTTCACAAATAACTTTTTTCAATACTACTTCCTTTTTTATAACGCCACATAGAGCTGCAAACGATCATCACTTATATGACCCTAGTTTCCTTCAGAAGAATTTCTAGTCGGTTCCTTCATCTTTCTTTTGCGAAAAGGTTTCCTTCATCTTGAAGTCGAACAGCCCCCAGCGACATTCGACCCTGGGAGTAAACTTGTCGACCACCAACCACCTCAGCATGATGTCGGAGTGCTTCTGCAGATGAGCAGCTCCTTCACGTAAAAGAAAGCTATCTTTATTTCTCTGCTGATATTGTTAATGATTAACTCGCGTACTTGATTTAATGCTGCGCTTTTCTCTGTCATGTAGCAGTAAATAACTTGGGTCGTTAGTCTTCACATGCGAACTTTGCATGCTTTAATATACTGAAAGCAAATTAAACCATGTGAAATGTTGGGTAGGGAGAGCATCAAGATGGGAGAAAGATTGCTGTGAAGAAGCTCTATGATATGCCAGGACTTGACGATAAGCAATTTCTGAATGAGTATAAGAACCTTACTAGACTCCGCCACAAAAATATTGTGCGGTTAGTTGGCTATTGTCGCGATATTCAGGAAGTACATGTAATGTACGAAGGTAAACTGTTTCTTGCTGAAAGGGCACATAGGGCGCTCTGCTTGGAATATATGTCCAATGGAAGCCTTGACAAATATCTTTCTGGTAATGATGATTTTATCTTTGTTTTATTTACTACTCCCTCCGTTTCAAAATATAAGATGTTTTAGCTTTGTGAAGGGAGTGTATCTAGACATCTTTTAGTACGTAGGTTCACTCCAAATCTAAATGAATCTACGTACTAAAAGATGTCTAGATACACTCCCTTTACAAAGTTAAAACATCTTATATTTTGAAAACGGAGGGAGTAGGTTTCAGGTATCATACTTAAAACTTACATCTTGAGAATTCTCCTTATTTGGTACTGCAGATGAATGTGACAGATATGATTGGCACACAGGCTATCGAATAATTAAGGGGATTTGCCATGGTTTGAAATACCTCCACAATGAATTAAAACCTCCTATTTATCATTTGGATTTAAAGCCAGCCAATGTATTGCTGGATGAGAACATGGTTCCCAGAATCGCAGACTTTGGGATGTCAAGGCTCTTCAGAGATGAACATACAAGGTCTACAAAAAGTTCAGTTGGAACAATGTAAGTCTTCATGTAAACTAAGATTCCAGAAGGTAACTTTATTCTGGATTAGATGCATAGTATCAGTAACATTTTTGTATGATCTATGATGCAGTGGATACTTACCGCCCGAATACATTAAAAAAAGTTTAATCTCAAATAAGTTTGACATATTCAGCTTGGGGGTTGTAATCATAAAGATAATGGCAGGACGTGCTGGGTACTTCAATAGCGCTGAAATGTCTTCCCGTGAATTCATTAATCTTGTAAGAGAATGTGCTGTCTTTATGCATATCATGTATACAGATTCATAAGTTACTTTCCTTATTCTAATATATTACCATTTTTTCAATAAATCGGTAGGTGCAGGAAAATTGGACGAATAGGCTACCTGAAATATTGAATCAGAGGAACGCATATTCCGAACAAGTAAAGATATGCATCGAAATCGGTTTAAATTGTGTGCAGGAGGATCGACACAAAAGGCCAACTATACAGGATATTGTCTCTATGCTGGAGGAGACAGAAACTAAGTGTACTTATGCAGCGAGGAAGAACTGGCCGTTGAATTTCCAGGTGAGAACTTCTCAGTATTGACATCCAAAGTCTGAAAATATGTGGACACAACGGTAATTATTATGCTAATGGACATGAGTTCTCCTAGTTTGATAGGTATGAGGCTGGCCCGTGTCTGTGTTAGATCTAGGACCATGAGGCCCATGTTTATGTAGTTGTATGCATAACCCCCTTCTGTGCTCTCAGCTGTTAGATATGCATGCAGATATGGATTTTGCGTGTTCGCATCATTCACTCAAAATAAGTGTGTGAGTATGCACCTCATACCAAGGTTTGCCACAAATTTACAAGTTTGTAGAAAAAAGGGTGCCTTTCGTGTGAACAAATGCTCATTGAGGCATGCTGATCTGCTGAATAGCTTGTGTACGACTCTGCAAGAATGCATGTGATTGTGTCTTTAGTTGCCTCTTACAACCCTTTTACCTTTTATGTTATTGAATATACTGATACAAGTGATATTAGTATATACAGAAATATTTTATTTTTAAGGCATTCAGTTTAATTTATAATGGTCCACAACAGTTTAGGTGATATAACTGAATCTGGGAACATATGTAATCCAAATTATCAAGGAGCAACTCCTTCGAGAAATGAACCTGCATCATATTATAATATTGGATGATAACATGGTCTTGTAACTAGCTTGTTTAATTAACATTGTAACTCTATGTGTGATTACTTCCTACTTACAGGAGATTCATAGGAAGACCTTCCCTCAGTATGCTCCAGATCCAAATGATCTACATGATCAGCAAATATACCATGGATCCACCTCTAATCAGTAAGCTCAGTTTAGGTTTTTTAAGTTCTGTAACTTACCAGCCATCCCGTCAAATATGTCATCAACGTGTAAGATTGTTGACCTTCGTTTCTTGCATGGCACTACTTTTCAGGAATATAGTAGCTACTACACACTCTAATTATTGGGAATGTCTTAGTTCATTAGAAGCAAGATTAAAACAAGACTCACAGTTCTGTTTGAATGATGATCAAGAGTACTCAGATGATGGTAAATAAATAGCTAACTGTTTAACTAGAAAAGATTCGATCTCATATTTTTATTGAACTAGTGTATTATTCCAGATCAGATGTATTAATATATAGATACTTTGAACCTAGGTGGTCCATTACCTGTCATTGAGAGATTTCAAATGTTCGATGATCCTAGACCAGGATTTCAAATATTTGGCGATCCTAAACTAGGATCTACTTTAAGTGCACGTGGTTTACCTATAAATGACTCTAAACTTGGTAAATTTCAGGTATGTTGTATTCTGACTCTGAATTATGATTTTTTTAAATCTTTGCTGTGAATTACCAAACCCTGCAATAAACCCTTCACATGGGAATGTTGTTTCCAGTGGTTTCGTTATCTTGAACATGGCACCAGGCAACTTATTGAAGGTAAATAAAGAAAATTTTCCTACATTCCAAGCGGTAATGTTCGGAGAGAAGTAATTATTCTGACTAGTTTCATATGTTCTACAATTCAGGTGCTACGATGGATGACTATGTGGTAACTGCAGAGGATGTTGACACTCTTCTTGCTGTAGACTTCACTCCTATGGGCGATAATGGCCACCAGGTTGTTAACAAGTATAATATAGGGGCAGTTTCATGTGGCAGACTTCAAGCTCATATGATCAAATTAAGTTTTGTGTAGTGCTAAGTCTCGAAGTTACCAAATACATTATAGAATAACATTTGTTTGCACATGGAGGAAGTAGATACACAACTGTATGACAGGACGTGTTCGTCCAAGGAACCAACTACCAAGATACTCTTTCTCCCAGCGAGAACTGAGACCCATTTGCGCTATTTCATTGAAAATAATGGGAGCATGCAAGGGGATTTTACGCAGCGGATTAAAAAATTAGGGCTCACTTAATTTTTTTGCAACTCTCGTGAAGTCCAACTTACTCTAAAATTTAATCAAGCTGACTATAGAGGAGCAGTTATCCTCCTTTGTACCTACTTAAACGGCCTTGCAATTTAAAATATTCACATTTATTTACTGCTATCTTGATTTAAACCTGGTTTTCCACCTTCAAGTTCTGAAGCAGTTTGTGGCTTCTCTTTTTTATTTGTATGTTCTTGCTAAGTCTCTCCCTTCCGTTGCTATAAACTAGTTTGGCATTTTTTACATTGTCGGTGTCGTTTCACCATTTGTTGCAACAGTTTGTGAACCATATCCTGCTGGACAGCTTGTAAAGTGCAACACTATCTAATAAAATGCTACTATTTGTTGATTTGAGATAGGCATATGGCCACGACTATCTGACTTATTTTTAATAAAGCCTTTTTAGCTGCTGGTAGTTCTTGCATATTTTTTTAATGATTATGTGCGCAGGAAGTTCACATGTTAATTCTCATTGTAGGTTTTGCACTGAGCTTTGAGGCAACCTATATTTATTACTGTATCTAGATGATAGAACTGGGCGTGCACATTTTTCTAATGCATGCCCCGAAATGTACACCACTGACACTTGTTTTGTTATGCTGACAATACTTTTGTCCAAAGTTCTCTTATTCGAGATTTCTAGTTTGATGAGTTTCTTCTCTTGGTTGTAGGGTCATTTGGTGATGGAGTTTGCCATCACTCAGACCAAGGTAACCTGTGGTAAGTTGATGTATATGCTTTTGTATTTCTAGTTTGATGAGTTTCTTCTCTTGGTTGTAGGGTCCATATTACTAGATTAACATTTTAATAGACATGACCTCACTTTAATATTTTGATTTTTTGAAAATTTCTAGACACTTACTTGATTAGTAGTCCATTTTATATTGTTGGTAAAGTGGAAGGTTCATTGTCAAAAAATATTTTTTTTATTTTGCTAAATTAACCACAATAACATTAAGTTAATGTAAATTAGTCATAGAAATCATTCTAGCCTTTTCTCCTTTGGACATTTACCTCCATACATACACTAATTTGTCAAAGAACACCATAACTTAGAAATATTCAACAAAGATATGCATTTTTTTTGTTTTTTGTTTGTAGTAAAACAACTAAATTGTCGTAACAATGGAACATGCTTGTGGGAAAATCACATTTTATTAGAAGATGAGTTACAAACTTAAGGTGGCCTGATACATATGAGCCATGGATGGTTGTGTTACTCTATTTCGAAGTGGGAGTCTTATATGAGTAGATAAGAAAGAACATAGTTAAAGGGGCTGGCAATGTTTGTTGATCCATACAGTAAACCGAGATCTAAGAATAGGCTCAAACTTGATGACCACCATAGTTTGTGATCTTACGTCTATACCTTGTCAAACATGATGATAGTGTTTCAGTATATTGGTTTCTCGAAAAAAATGATGATTTATGATAAGCACTATTCCATCACTAGAACTGACCTTTAGTTCCTGCATGCGAAATGTTGAGGTACATCGTACACATTTTTCTAAGTTTTCCTCGATTAGTGCACTACTGTTGCCATACCTCTGCATTTCATTTAATTCTTTGTTTCATAGAGATATCCAAATTCCATTTTGTATTATGCAGACCGAGATATGCAGATTGACATCAATACATGTATTACGAGGGGAGGAGCCTTCTTTGATATTTTTGTCCTGGTATGTCTTTTTTTTAAACAAGGCCCTGGTATGCCTTGGAGTATCTATTACCCATCAATCTTTCTGAACAAATAAGTGCTCCTCTTGTCCCACAATATCGGGCGTTTGGCAAGCTACTTTAGCTTGCCAAAACGTTATATATCATGGCAGAGAGAGTAGTAACGTTCGCTGTCCTATGAAGTTAACAGAAACTTGGAAGGAATTTTGCATTACCATCTATCATACACTACAGAAAACGGGCAATTTTCTGTGTGCTATTTGATTTGCCATGAGCAGATCATCGGAACACAGGGCAAACAAACAATTTATCTGAGGGCATAGTGAAACCTCACGGCAAATAAAAAGCTCACGACAAAAGAAAGGTCATGGCAAATCTAGAAAACAGCACACGACAAACAAATATCTACACCAAACTGGCCAATTTGCCGAGAGCATGATTGCCCACGTGTCCCAGCGTGAGCCACTCATAGCGAGGAAATGTGTAGCCTATTTGCCATAATACCTTTTTAGATAAAGGGAATTTTAAGCATTACACATGGTCTATGCATAACTAAGATGCACACAGCGGTTACAAGTCTAAAGTTGCATAACAAAATAAAACAGGCGAAATACAGTATCATAATGAGAAATTGCAAAACGCCCAAGGTGGTGGAGGGACGATCCGAAGATTATGCTGATATCCATGTCGGGTGAAAAAGTGTCTCGTCGTATCCTCTAGTCGTGTACACACATCTGTAAAGAGGTCTCGGAACTCCACCCGATATAGAGATGACCATGAACAGAGCTCACCAGTACACCGGTAGTTAACCTACAAGAGAGATAAATTTTTATCATTAAACACTCCATCATTTCTACATAGCCATATTAATTAAATAATGACAATCTGACAATCGCTATTACCTTAGAAGACTTATGTACTTCTGATCTATACCATGTAGCCAATTTCTAAAAATATTGGCAACAGGACATTGTGGATACAAGCCTGAAGATGGTGGATACAAGCATGAAGCTGCTTGTATGATTGACCGTATAGGGCGAACAAAAATGCATCAGAATTGTCTCATCATGGTGATGAAAAGACATTTTTTACTCCCATGCCAATTCCGCCTAACTAGATTATCTTTAGTAAAAATAACCCCTCGACGAAGATACCAAGATTTTTTTTCTTCTTTAGAGGTATTTTCATCTTCCAGATTTTCTTATTATTATCAAGTGGTAAGTCTGGTAGGACTAGTGAATTGTACATAGAACTAACTAAGAATTTTCCATTCCCAAGTAGATTCTAGCGAAATGCATCAGGCCCATGTGCTAAGAGCATCTCCACTCGGGGGCCTAAAGGCCCCCTAAAGGGCTATGGGGGCGCCGGTGGCCGAATTCATGCCCATCCCACCCCCCAAATTAGTCAGTGTCAACGGCCGACGCATTCAGTCCGCGATCGGTTCTTCTTTCTCCTCACCTGCTATGCCCCAGTAATGGCGCTGCTGCCCGCCGATTAGCCTTTTGCAGGCGAGCAGCCGATGCGTCCCGTCTGCCACTCCTCCCGCCTCGCTTGCCGCGCCATCGCCCACATTCAATGGCCATGCCACCGCCCGCGCATAAAACCCCCTCCTTCCCCGCGGCTCCTCCTGCCCATTCCATACTCGTAGCCCTCTTCCCGTCTTTTCCCAACCACTTAACTACCGGCCATGGAGAGATACCCCGGAGATGGTGCCATCATGAATGGGTTCGGGCGACGCTCTCTACGTGTCCACGAGGCACGGGTGCTGTGGGAGGCGGGGTACCCAGCGCCACCGAACATGCGGTGCCCGCACAACTGGGTCCTTAGCGCCGGTGGCTAGCCCGTTCCGCCGGTCCCCCATGGGCAGGTGTTGTAGGAGGAGATCTACCTCCATTACTAGGAAGTCCTCTCGCCGAAGGAGCGGAACGATCCCGCTTGGGATCCCGACAACACGCTGGCGTGGACCGCGTTCTTCGAGCATCAGCACCAGGCTCGCGTCGATGCCTACGATGGCATCGGCCCCCCACCGAAGGACATCAACCTCGAAGGGCGAATCCGGTGGTGGAGTGCCCTAGGGCGGACGCTCGCCTGGGTCCTCGACTACATCGCTGCCATCAATAACCCGGCGCTGTCGATGCCTCCATGGTAGAGGTCGCGCCACCCAGACCAGCGGTGGGCATAGCGCCACGCCGCCCGCTCATCCTCAATGTCTTCCTCATCGAGGTCTTCGTTGCCTTCACCGCGCTACTCCCTGTACTCCACGCCGTTGCCGCGCTTTTCTGCTATCCTCGCCCTGGTGAAGGACGAGTACGAGGAGGCCCCTCCAGCGCAACAGTCGCGCAGGTGCCCCAAAGGCGATAGGGGCCCACGCGATCCATCACCTCCCCATGGCCGTCAGCGCCTCGCTGAGCCCCAGCGCCAGGTGAAGGAGTGGACACCACCGCCGGAGTACAAGGTGGCTGCCCTCCAGCTGAAGATTGACGAGGCCCCGGCCTGGGTTCCTAGGCCAGCGCGTTGCCGAGCGCGCCTCCTTTGAGGCAATGCCACCAACGACGGACGCTTTTGCCGAAGCTTGGTCCGCGAAGAAGTACTGGCGAGAGCAGGCCGAGCGAGCGCGCCGCCTCGGCCTGTTCATCGACCTCGAAGGTGACGACGAGGTGCCCGACTGCTCGAGCTGGGGTGGCAATCTGGGCTAGGGCTGCAACACCATGTCGCTGCAGCTGAAGCAGGAGCCCAGCGACGACGAAGATGAGGACTACGTGGCGGCGATGTACCATTGCCTTGGACTGGGCGGCCGTGGCCGGGGCCGCTACTAGGGTTTGGTTTTTTTTTCAATTTTTGTACATACATGTTTGAACTGCTGTGATATCGACGTATTTTCGTATTTTTAAAAAATTTAAATATTTAAATTTTTTGTATGGGGGCACGGCTGGGAGCCAGCGCCCCCCATATCCTGAACGAATCCGGCACCACCCATACGGTCCGAAATCAGGCCATGCCAGACGCCGTATGGGGGGACGAGTGGAGATGCTCTAATAGACTAATTCTAAACGCTGAAGCAGGGCATTCCAAGAGTCAAGTCTGGTTCGAAGTAAATATCTTTTGAACATCGCATTCCGAGTAGAAGACTCCAAAACCGTGGCGATCATGAACAATAGCATAAATAGCAGGATAATGTACCTAGAGTGTAGCATTGACTATCCACTTATCCTCCCATAACCGTATCTCAGATCCGTTCTTAATTGAAAAAGATCCAAAGAGGAAGAAATGCTTCTTGGTCGCTATTAAACTAACCCAAAAATGCGACTCCCTAGCGGAGATGTGCTATTGTACGCCGGCAGACTTGTCGTCGCATGATGGCTCAATGCACGGCGCCCAGAAAAATGCTTGTTGGCGGTGTTGATGTAGAGCTCGTTGGGAACCCCAAGAGGAAGGTATGATGAGCACAGCAGCAAGTTTCCCTCAGTTATGAAATCAAGGTTTAATCGAACCAGTAGGAGCAAGGAAACACCTCAAAGGTGTTACTAGCTGAGCTTTGGCAGGGCGCACTACCGGTGCTAGTAGCAACATGGAGACCTGCACAACACAACCACAGAACTTTGTCCCCAACTTGCGATGAGGTTATTAATCTCACCGTGTTTTGCGGAAAACAAAGGATTAAACGTATCGAATGGAAAGAAGTAAAAGTTTGCAAAAAGTAAACACAAAGCAGAAACAGTTTATAGATTGTATGTAAAAGACAAGGACCGGGATCCATAGTTCACTACAGGTGGCTCTCCTTAGATAGATAACATGCTGGGTGAACAAATTACAGCGGGGCAATTGTCTAACACCGAGAAAGCAATACATGCATATACTAATCATCTTGACTCCTTTGAGACTTGATTGGGCATTACAACATAATACATAGACCGCCATCCAACTGCATCTATGACTAATAATCCACCTTCAGGTTATCATCCGAACCCCCTCTAGTATTAAGTTGCAAGCAACAGATTATTGCTTTACGAACTGCGTGTAAAGTAAACAATACGATTGTTCTATGCACAAAGGATTGTTGTTTTCTCCCTAGTAGCAACAACACATCTAGTACCTTAGAGATTTCTGTCACTTCCCAGTTACGGAGGCATGAACCCACTATCGAGCATAAATACTAACTCTTGGAGTTGCTAGCATCTACTTGGCCAAGATAGCTACTAACAACGGAAAGCATGCAAGATCACAAATAACAAAGACATAATAGAATCAATAATCAATCTGAAATAGCATCTCAATATCCATCGGATCCCCGCAAACACAACATGTATGGATTACAAAAAGATGATCTTGATCATGAACGGAGCTCACAAGATCTAGACATGAAAACACAAAGGAGGAGAAACCAACCATCTAGCTACTACATGGATCCGTAGTCCAAGGATGAACTACTCACGCATCACACCGGAGGCTTGCATGGTGATGAAGAAGGCCTCCAGGGTGAATTCCCCTCCCGTGGGTGCCGAAGAGCTTCAGATCCCTCCGATCTAGGGATGGAGATGACGGCTCTGAACTCTTTCGTGGATTTTTGATCGGTACTTAGGGTTTTCGTCCGAGGGCAATATATAGGCGGAAGAGAGGCCGAGGGGTGCCAGAGCCACCACACCACCCACAGCACGGGCCTGGCCGTGCGGCCAGGTGGTGTGGCCGGCCCCTGGCCCTTCTCCGTCTCGTATTCTGGCACTTGATCCCTTCCGGAAAAATAGGCACTTTGGATTTTGTCCCGTCCAATTCCGAGAATATTCATTTTCTGACTTTCTTGGAACCAAAAACAGCAGAAAACAGGCAGCTGGCACTGTGGCTCTTGTTAATAGATTAGTCCAAGAAATCATATGAAAAGTACTCTAAAGTTGGAACAAAACACAAGAAAGTGGATAAAACCAAGCATGGAACATCAAAAATTATAGATACATTTGCAATGTATCATCGCCGCCTATGGGTAGTAGAGGTGGAGATGGTGCACGCCGGCGACTGCATGGGAAAAGAGATGACACCGGCGCACTGGCTGCCCTGACCCCGTCATCTATGGGTCGTAGAGGTGGATATGGCACCATCTTGCGTGCTTATGCCCCGCGGGAGAGGGGATGTCGCCGTTGCGTACCGGACGCCCCGACGCCATTATCTATGGATCGTAGAGGTGGAGAAAGCTCTGTCTTGCGCCGGCCGCCGTGCTCCTTTGAGGCCGTCGACTTGGGTGCGGATTGTGGTGGCGAAGATGGCACCTATCTTGACGCGGCAGCCTCGCCGTCGCCCATCAGTGCGGCTCGTCACAGTGGAGATGGTGCCAGGCTTGCATGCCGGCAGCCCCGCCATTGTCTCCAGCACGGCTAGCGCCGTCTAGATGAAGAATGCGGACGCCGTTCGCCTTTGAGGCCGTCATCTTGGCACCAGACTGCCCGTCGGCAGCCGCATGCGTCCTCGAGGCTGTCATCTTCGTGGCGACGGAGATGGAGATGGCGCCGGGCTGCACGCCGGCATCCGCGTGCCCTCGAGGCCGTCGTCTTGGTGGCGGCGGAGATGGAGATGGCGCGGGCTGCACGCCGGTAGCCACGCGCTCTCGAGGCCGTCATCTTGGTGGGGGCGGATATGATGCCGGGCTGCATGCCAGCATCCGCACGCCCTCGAGGTCGTCGTCTTGGTGACGGCGGAGATGGAGTTGAAGTCAGACTACACGCCAGCAGCCTTGTTGTCGTCTTCGACCGGTCGACCGGTTGAAGGAGCGGAGGGTGCTATGGGCCGGTCGCCGTCAGCCCTGACCTCATGGAGTTGAAGCTGGCACTGGATTGCATGCCGGCAGCCCGACGTACAACGTCAGCACCTGCAGCTACAGGTTGCAAGCCACCTCCAGGCGTCGATCGCGAGGTGCGCGTGTTGCGTGATGTGTAGAGAGAGAGGGTAGAAGAGAGAGGGATTCAACCCGTATGCTGGATCAGAGTTGTGGTGAACTGGTGGATTGGCTAGCTGTGTGCGTGTATGTTGGCGGATAGTGATCGCCGGGTGAGACCTACGCCTCCTCCAGCAAAAGCTTTAGGGCATCTCCATCGGGTCGATCCAACCCGTCCCGGCGTGTCTGAACCCGTCCGTGCGGACACGCATGACGTGCGCGTCGGCAACAACACGACCCATCCGTCCCAACGCGTCCGGCTCGACCCATCCGTACATCTAATTTGCGTGACCACTGGGTTGGCCGGACATTAACGGGTCACGGGCGTGTCCTCCCCGCGTGTGCTAGTGGCCCACCGGCCAGCGATAGGCGCAACCGCGTCACCATTCAGACGCAACCGCAACACCGATTCAGACGCAACCGCAACACCGATTCAGACGCAAAGGCCGCGACAACGATTTAGGGTGGCAGACTGAACGGCGGCGTCGAGTCAGACGCAACCACGGTAGTCTTCGCCATCAATGACGACTGGACAGGGCGTCACCTGAGTTCCCGCGCTGGCATTGATGGTGAAGACGCGAGAAGCTGCGCGCGCTCCCACTGGCAATGGCTACTTAAGGGCATTTCCACGACCGTCTGTGACGCACATCACCCCTCCTCTCGCCATCGCCATAGCCGGAGCCACTCAGCAAACTAGCCACCACAGCCACTGTAACCGCTGCCAGCACCGCTCCGCCAGCGATAATGAAGCCGGGGTGGTTTAAGAAGTCGAAGAACGACCACGAAGCCGTCGGATCTAGCTCGAGCGGCCGGCGGCGCCAGAGCGGCACGCCATCGTTCACTCGGGGGGTGCTGCCACCACCGCCCCGGGCGCAGGACTTCCTCGGCATCCGAGCCCCGTGCCGGTAGGATGTGGAGCAAGCCCGCGACCGCCGGTACTCCTGCATTGTGGAGTACGAGCAGCGGTGGAGGGAGGGGAGAGGAATCGCCCACCACGGTGTCTCCCTCCCCACGGGTTGGCCCCTCAACCAAGAGCAGGTGTCGGTGCCGCCCTCCCCGAAGGATGACAAGGTGCTGGCGGCGGAGATGGCCCGCCGCATCCGCAAGCTCCTGCAGGCCTTCCAATACGACCCCGCGTACCAGAACCCGGTCTTCTGGAGGAAGTTCCTCGACTGGGAGCACACAACACGCCACCTCAGCACCTACCGTGGCGAGTTCGACCCGTTGGGCCCCCGCGAACTCCCAGCCATCGAGGCCGCCTCCGACGGTGTCGTCAACCACTCAGACTCCGACCTCGGCGGCGACGACGACATCATCGTCAAGGAGGAGGAGGATGAGGCGGAGGGGTCGTCCTCCGCATCCGCCGCGCGCACCTGCCCCCGGAGTACCTGGCGGTCCTGGCGCGGGGCTATGATGAGGACGCCATTCTCGAGCAGGCCATCACGGCCAGCACGAGGGATGAGGAGGCCATGTGGGTCGGCTACCAGGAGGCCGTCCAGCTCACCGGCCGGGTGGCGCGGGTCAACGCCGGGCAACCGCTGCCACCGCCCCCACCGCAACAGCTGAAGGCGTGGGCTGCTCCGCCCGCGTCGCAATGGTCTGCCTCACCCGCGACGGGTGGTACGTTCCGCCCGCACCGGTAGAAACGAACGCGTGGCCGGTATGGCCAGGCCAGGTGATCGACCACCTGTCACCTCCCACGTCGGCGCCGACTCCAGGTTTGCCGCCGCCACACCTCTGGACACCTCCGGAGTACATCGACCTTGATCCATAGACGGACGTAGCGGTGGCGGGGAGAAGATCGTCGGTAGCTAGGGCTAGGGCCGGGGCCAGTTTTTTCCTTTTTTAATCTTTTTGAATGTAATATATTTTGTTTAATTATGAATAAACTTTGCCAGTTTATTTTACGCGCGAATCATGGCGGGTTGAATTTAAAAAAAACAACATGGCCAGGTGAACATTTGGGTCACACCGCTGGATGCTCCAAGGTGACCGCGGGACAATCCAAGCGGACAAAACAGACCGTTTCGGTCACGCGTTTGGGTCGGCCCGGTGGAGAGCCCCTTACGTCTCCTCCTCGTGAGCTGTGCGTCCGCCTCGGGCCTCTTCTCTTCGTCTGCATGTTGTGATCCTTTTATAGGCAGCAAGCCGCGGGATGAATGGATAGCGCCGGGTGCGCCTCTCCTTCGGAGAGTTGTGGCAGCGATGCTTATCTTTAAGCTTGCACGCGCTAACTCTCCAGAGGCCAACCACGGCCTCGATGCTTATCTGACAGACTCGATCAATCATATCAGCTGGCCGAAATATATATTGTACACCGACCAAGTAGACCGGCTAGTAGGCACGTACGAAATATATATTGTACACCGACCAAATAGACCGGCTAGTAGGCACGTACATGACAAGTCGCGGCCATACACCAGCCTCTTTTTTTCTAGTTCGCACTGCTCTTTCTCTCGAAATTGCAAAACAGAAAATATATATAGAGAGAGCAGATGGATCCTCGCTTTTTTTGATTTGGGGATTGCCTCGGCCTCTGCATCCACGGATGCATACAACCCTTATTAAAAAGATGTCAAAGAAAAGATCCCGAAGGTATTGCAAAAATATAAAAATGGCTCGGATCACTATGGTGCGCAGAGCAAGCATTTGATAAAACAAAGGGTCTCACAAGAGAATGTGAAAAAACAACAGCTAGACCTCAGTCAATCTACTAGAATGACGCCGCGAAGCCTGGTTAAAAAAATCCGAGATAACCGCCACAAGACGGGTGCACCCAGAAACCATGGATTGTTGCTGATGTTCTGGGAGGAGGAAATCCCAGAGCAGAATCCAATGTGCCACCATAATGATAACCTGCAAAAAGAAAGAAACTCCGGTCTTGTTAAAAATACAGTTGTTGCGGTATTTCCAAATTGACCAACAAATGGCCGATATGCCAATACAAAGTCTTCCCTTGTTCACATTATCTACTCCATTTAGCCAATTTCTAAACATATTAGTAATATTGGTTGGTGGAGGAAGATTATAAGTACAAAAAACCATACACCAAATTATTTTTGCGAACCGACATGAAAGAAATAAATGTTCAATTGTTTCGTCATCGTTACAAAAGCAACATTTTTTACACCCATTCTAGTTTCGCTTGGCAAGATTATCCTTGGTTAAAAGAACTTTGTTATTCAGAAACCACATGAAAATCTTAATTTTCAAAGGTATTTTCAATTTCCACAAATATTTGGTTGGAAAACTTGGATGGTCATTCATAAGGTCTTCATACAAAGATTTAACAGAAAAGCTCCCATTCTCAGAGAGTTTCCAAATAAATTTGTTCGGTTGTTAGGTTTACTTTCATCAATCTCTCACATAGGTGCAACCATGCAACCCATTTATTTCCATTCAGATTTCATTTAAAGGTAATATGTAATGGATAGTGAGATAAGACGGTCGTGAACCAGAACATGTTTTCTATGAACTATAGAGTACAGGGAGGGATATTGTTGAGCAAGAGATACTTCTCCTAGCCAAACATCCTCCCAAAATCTTATTCCTTCCCCATTACCAATTTTGAAAGAACCTCGGGCAAAGAAACCATATTTCACTCCCATTAGTCCCTTCCGAAACAGTGAATCGGTTGGTTTAACTTCAACTTGCGCTAGTGTTTTATTTGCGAAGTATTTGTTGTGGAGCAACTCTTGCCACACACCCTCCTTCGTCAAAAGCTAATTCAACCATTTACTCGGTAAACATTTGTTTTTAAGCTCTAGCACCTCAATGCCCAAACCTCCCTGGTCTTTGGGCCGACATAGAATGTTCCATCTAGTGAGACTATATTTCTTCTTATGCTCATCACTTTGCCAAAAGATTCATGAGCGGTAGAAATCTAATCGTTTTCTTACACTCTTTGGTATTTCTAGAAAAGATAGCTTAAACATAGGAAAACTAGTTAGGACCGAATTAATTAAGACCAGCCTATCCCCGTACGATAGAATCTTCCCTTGGCAACATCCAAGTTTTCCTTCACATCTATTTTCAACTGGATTCCATTATGAATTGCGTAGTCTCCTATGGTGTATAGGTACCCCCTAGGTACCTAAAGGGTAGGGACCTCGATTCGCAGCCAAAAATCTCCATGTAAATTTGTGCCTGTTCGCCAGCCTTGCCAAAACAGTAAATCTCACTCTTGTGGAAATTGATCTTTAGGCCCGATAATTTCTCAAAATGCAAAGAATTAGTTTCATATTAATCGCCTTTTGGAAGTCATGTTCCATGAATAAGATTGTATCATCAGCATATTGTAAAATGGATACACCCCCCTCTACCAAATGAGGTATGAGTCTGCCACCTGTCCATTCTCTTTTGCCCTTGCAATTAGGATGGCAAACATATAAGCAATGATATTAAATAACATTGGGGACATGGGATCTCCTTGTCTGATTCCTTTTCTAGTCTAGAAATAATGGCCAATGTCATCATTGACACGAGTAGCCACACTACCATCTTGTATGAAATTATCAATCCAACCATAGAGGATCAAAACCTTTCATATGAAGAACCTGTTGTAAGAAAGGCCACTTTACTTTTTGAAAAGAACCCCATCTAATTTCTTTTTGTGTATCTCATGAATAGTTTCATGTAATACAACTACCCCTTCAAGGATATGTCGTCTAGGCATAAAAGTCGTTTGAGTAGGTCTAATAATTTTGTGAGCAATCACAGTGACACGATTTGTGGCAACCTTAGTAAAAAATTGAAACTAACATTAAGTAAACAGATAGGTCTATATTGCTGTATCTGCACCGCATTTTCCTTTTTAGGCAACAGGGTGACCACTCCAAAAATGAACTTAAATAGAGATAGATTATCTTTATGCAGCTGTGCAAATAAAGCCATCAAATCTTGTTTAATGATGCCCCAAAAAGTTTGGTAGAATCCGCAGGGAAACCATCCGGACCTAGCGCCTTGTTATGCTCCAGCGAGAATATATCGTCGTAAATTTCTTGTTTGGAAAACATACTAGCTAAAATCTTGTTTTCCACTGATGACACCTGTGGAATATCATAATTTATGTCCCCTCTAAGAGAAAAATCATTGGGAGTCGGCTCCCCAAACATGCGCTTATACTATTCAGTAATGAAAACTTTCAAATTGCCGTCACCTACAATAGTACCTTCCTCTTGTTCTAGTTGAAATTTTTTCTTCTTTCTATGTTTTCAATTCACAATAAGATGGAAATATTTAGTGTTATTACCGCCCTCCTGCACATGTTTAACCTTTGTACACTAAGCCCACTTGGACTCTTCGTCACGTCTAAGATTACACATTTGGGTTCATTAGCGGCTTGCAAGCCTCCCTCTCAGTTTGGGTTAAGGGAGACATTTCAGCCTTTATATCCAAATCATCAATGATGGATAAAAGTCTCTCCTTTTCCTTCATGTACTTACCACTTTTGTTTTTTGCGCACCCGCGCAAGAACCTACGTAAGTGCCTTATTTTTTGTTGCCACTGCTGTATGGGACTGCTGTATGGGCGTGTCACCATGTGTCACAGATACCCATTCGGTAGACACTAAGTCATAGAAACCTTCCTGTCGTAACCACGAGAGCTTAAACGAAAATATTGGATTGTTACCCAGATGGGCTTGTACCCCCGAGTCAATCAAGGGTGGCGTATGATTCGAGCCTGTTCGAGTAAGAGCTCTCACCGTTACCAGAGAAAATTTCTGCTCCCATTCAATGGAAGATAAGATACGATCTAGTTTTTTATATGTAGGTGAACTCCTGCGATTTGCCCAAGTAAACTGTCTATCGGAGAGAGCAATCTCTCATAGGCTTAGACTTTCAATGATCGCATTAAACATAAAAGGCCATCGTGTGTTAAAATTATCCTTATTTTTATCCTCCCTTCATCGTAAGATATTGAAATCACCTCCAACCAGAAAAGGCAAAGTTTCCTTTTCGCAAACACATATCAATTCAGCTAGAAACTAATGTTTCATATTACCTTGTGCAGCCCCATATACATGAACCAAAATCCATTGGAAACCATCTTGGTGGCATTTCAAATAAATTTTGACACAAAAGTCTCCCGAATCCACCTTATCAACTTGTAGCGTTTCAGAATTTATTCCTACTAAAATGCCACATGATCTACCATGGGGTGGTAAGCAGAACCCTGCAAAGTCCTTTCCCGGCGTCAGGTGCTTTAGAAAAGGAACCGTAAAATTTGATCGCCCCATTTCCAACAGAGCAATAAAATCCAGCTTATGTTCCCTAATAGTTTCGGACACAAAATGGTGTTTTCCTATATCGCGGAAACCTTTCGGTATTCCATATCATTCCTTTTAAACCCTGCATTTTAGAATATTTTCTTTTTCCTAACTCTAGTACCTCTGCGAACACTAGAAGGATCGTAAATTTTTTTCTTGCGCCCACACGCGTGAGGAGGATCCTTTGCTAGATTATCAACAAGATCATCTAGCAAAGTTACTTCCTCCTCAACCAGATCATCACAAAGAGTTGAGACTTTGGACACCGCTAAGCAAGCATCACCAAAACTATTTGTATCTGTTGTTGCAACTTTATGTTCAAATAGAGTTAGAGTTCTATGAAGTTCATTGTCTTTAATTAACTTTGCTGTCGCATTCTTTTGTAAAGAAGATTCCCTTAGTGATACCCCAACCGATCTCTCTCTATCTATAATATCAATATTGGAAAAAGACATGATAGAAAAAGTCGGGTTTGCATTCTTACCTTTAATCTCATCACGGTGTTGTACTAGCTCCGCTGCATGCTCTATCCGTGTGGCGTTAGCATTCAGTTGGGCTCGAACACGATCACTGGAGCGTAACTCCGTGGCCGTCGTCCTCTCAATATCTCCAAAAGCAATCACCTCTACCAAAGAGGGTTTCTTCCTATCAAGTATTCCTCCAGTTGACATCGACTCAACTCCCAGGATCCTCTTTCTGTTGATTGGAGTGTATGATGTACCAATCTTGAGCTTAGAAGGCATCGCTTCCTCGGTCTCTGTCGTGGTAAAAAAGGGGAAATTCAGCCTTCCGTAATGCTTCGACAGACGAAAAATGTGCCGTGGCAGAGTTTCCCGGGAAGACTTCTGCTACTGCCGTGGTAGCAAAAGCAGCCGCGTCAGCCTGCCGCCGCTCCCCGGCAGACGATTTCTATGCCACGCAGCCACTTCAAGCTCGAGAGTTTGCCGCTGCTCCACGGCAGGCAAAAATAATGTCGCGGCAGAGCCACCCGATAGCACAGCCCCCTCTTCGTGAATCATGGCTACCGCGACAGGGAATAGCGTCACGGTAGGTATGCATGCAACTGTAGGTGTATCCCCCTCCAACTCAGCATAAACCACCATAGCTGCATCCGAACCAGCGTTGTCATGGAGATCACATTTATATAGAGTTGCCAAAGTAGCATCAATGCGAGATGGCGGAACCACAAAAGGAAGGGACAATCCATGAGAAACAAAAGAATAGTTCGTATCATAAGAAGGACTTAAAGGAAATTTACAACCTTGAGAGTAATCAATCAAAAAATCATTATTTTGTTTTACCTCATTCATATCAAGTTGAAAGAGGCCAATGTTAACGCCAGGAGAAGGTGGCAACGTTGCCGATTGTATCCCTCTAGGTGGTAAATGTCCTCCACTCCCATCATTAGAATTCACATTCTTGGAAGTAGAATCGTCTATCCTTTTATCCTCCTCCATATTGGTTGAGCCCTCATTGTTTTTTTGTTTGCATCATCATCCCCATTATTACCATTAGTTGGATGAAGCGTTGATTCATCATGGGCCATATGGGTCATTGATCTCTCGACCACAAACTTTAGTCGATAAAAGCCCCGTTTGATCCAAACATCAAGAAAAGGTGGAATGAACTCTGGATCCATACAGAAGAGCTGTACCCTGACAATACCTTTCTGCCTAGTAAACGACATGTAAACCATTTTGTCTTGCCCAATAGATACCCAAGCCCCCAAAGTGACAAAAAATCCCCTCTGACATCCTTTGGAACCCCTTCTACCTGTACAGTCACCTCTGGAACAAGGAACATTGGTTCATCAACCAGCCCCCACTCCTCAAATTTCAGAAAGATAGGTGTATCTGGGATTTGATATTGTTTAAGTATTTTCATATGTTGGACCTCATCTTTGGTAGAAAATTTCACCTTGAAATCTTGTGGTTGGCACTCAATCACTTCCCAAGTGTAGTTTGGTGACAAGACAAGTCTCTTAAGGATCTCAATTACTCGAGCCACCGTCAAAGAGCCACCCACAACAAAAACCCTACCAACCCTTGAATTTCAACTCTTGGCCTAAAAGTTTCAGTTGTTGGTAGTTCAAGAAAAGTTAGCTTCTCGTTACCAAGTCCATGAACAATCACAGTAGGTTTAGGGGCAGTCAGTAGAGGACAAGAAGAAGATATTGTTGCGGTGACTCACAATGATCACACACAACGACAGTACAATCTTCATGGAAGTGTCCTGCTTGATTACACCTAAAGCATCGAAGCTTGTCGTTTTTCCTCAGCTTTTTAGCAGGTCCATTACCCTCGTTTACACCTTCAGAAGCTGAAGTCATGTTCGCCACCAGTTGCTAAACCATAGCCTCAACTTGAGTGGCTTCTGCCGTGGCAACGGAAGTACCCACGACAGCCTGCCTAGAGGCTGCGGTAGGTAGATTCTATACTGCGGCACGGGGCACCTGACCCGGCGAGATCCCAACAACAGAAAATGTGAGACCTCCGATACCAGAATCAACACGAGTAATAGCTTGAGGTAAATAAAAGGAGCCACTTGATGGCCCAAAATATATCGAGCTCATTGGGGAACCCCAAGAGGAAGGTATGATGAGCACAGCAGCAAGTTTTCCCTCAGTACGAAACCAAGGTTATCAATCCAGTAGGAGCAAGGAAACACCCCAAAGGTGTAGCTAGCAGAACGATGGCAGGGCGCACTACCGGTGCCAGCAGCAACGTGGAGACCTGCACAACACAACCACAGAACTCTGTCCCCAACTTGCGATGAGGTTGTCAATCTCACCGGTTTTGCTGAAAACAAAGGATTAAACGTATCGAATGGAAGGAAGTAATAGTTTGTAGAAAGTAAACACAAAGCAGTAAACAGTTTATAGATTGTATGTAAAAGAAAGGACCGGGATCCATAGTTCACTAGAGGTGGCTCTCCTTAAGATAGATAACATGCTGGGTGAACAAATTACAGCGGGGCAATTGACAAACATCGAGAAAGCAATACATGCATATACTAATCATCTTGACTCCTTTGGAATTCGATTGGGCATTACAACATTATACATAGACTGTCATCCAACTGCATCTATGACTAATAATCCTCCTTCAGGTTATCATCCGAACCCCCTCCAGTATTAAGTTGCAAGCAACAGATTATTTCTTTACGAATTGTGTGGAATGTAAACAATACGATTGTTCTATGAACAAAGGATTGTTGTTTTCTCCCTAGTAGCAACAGCACATCTAGTACCTTAGAGATTTATGTCACTTCCCAGTTACGGAGGAATGAACCCACAATCGAGCATAAATAAAAACTCTTGCAGATGCTAGCATCAACTTGCCAAGATAGCTACTAACAACAGAAAGCATGCAAGATCACAAATAACAAAGACATGATAGAATCAATAATCAATCTGAAATAGCATCTCAATATCCATCGGATCCCCGCAAACACAACATGCAGAATTATAAATAGATGATCTTGATCATGAACGGAGCTCACAAGATCTAGACATGAAAGCACAAAGGAGGAGAACCAGCTATCTAGCTACTACATGGATCCGTAGTCCAAGGATGAACTACTCACGCATCACACCGGCGGCTTGCATGGTGATGAATAAGGCCTCCAGGGTGTATTCCCCTCTCCGACAGGGTGCCGGGAAGAGCTTCAGATCCCTCCCGATCTAGGGATGGAGATGACGGCGGCTATAGACTCTTTCGTGGATTTTTGATCGGGTACTTAGGGTTTTCGTCCCGAGGGCATCTTATAGGCGACAGGAGAGGCCGAGGGTCTTCCTCGGCGGACCACCCCTGGCGGTCCAGGCCTGGCAGCTGACCAGTGGTGTGGCTGCCCCAGCCCTTCTCCGTCTCGTATTCGGCATCGATGACTTAGGAAAAATAGGCACTTTGGCTTTTGTCCCGTCAATTCGAGAATATTCATTTTCTAACTTTCCGGAATCAAAAACAGCGAAAAAGCAATGACATCGTGGCTCTTGTTAATAGGTTAGTCCAAGAAATCATATGAAAAGTACTCCAAAGTGTGGAAAAAACACAAGAAAGTGGATAAAACCAAGCATGGAACATCAAAAATTATAGATACATTTGCAATATATCACCACTCCGAGCCGCAGCTGCAAAAGCGTCCACGACCTATTTTAGCATATTCGGATCAAGGGTAGTTTGCGAACCAGCGCTGTTCTGAACAAAATTTCTTGTCCCTTGATTCAAACAGCCACCACTCCTTCCTCCCTACCATGGATATCCACCCCCACGAGTAGCCTTGAATTCGTAGCGACGCCTATTCTGATACCCCAGATCTCCACCATTGTTGTTGCCGCCCGGTTGATTATTAAACCCTGCACCGGCATGAAAAGTTCCCGCCTCACCATTCTGAAAATTGTTTTGGCCAGAGAAAACCTAGAAGAATTGCCCTCAAACCTCTGAAATTCTCTGCCTCCATTACCACTGCATTCCCCGTGGAAGAAATTGCTAGAGCCATTAGTGTTAGGATTAGCCCCACGGCTCTCCCGGAATTCAAATGAAAATAATTGTTGTGGTGGTCTCTTCCGCCGCCAGAACCTTAGCCCCATCCCAGACCTCCACCGCCACAGCCACCATTATTCATGGTGTTGTCGAGCCGTCCCCCAGATATAGTTTCAGCCTTCGAATGAAAAGATAGATGGCGTAGGATAGCGAACGACCCGAAATTAGCATCCTTAGGTATCAGTACCTGAGGTTGCTGAATGGGTCTGAATACAGGCCGAGCCAAGGACGCATTGGGCAAAAAGCACCGAAAATATCAGTCAGAACCTGCATAGGTAACGGGCCAACGAAACGAGATCCAAACCATGCCTGTCTAGGGCCTAGAGTTTTGGAATTCAGAAAAAGCGGAAATTTCAGATCAGCGGATCTCGACTTCGACATCATCGAGGATGGTGAACTAGCCACCTTCGTTGATTGATGCCGACCAATAATGGTCCATCCCTCACAATCATCATCGTAAAATACAGCTGGTTCAATCGGTGGTCTTCTAACCAAAGAAGACGAACCAGAATTTCTCTTAACAGAATCACTTCTGTCCACATGTGGTTTCCGAGAACGTACCTCCGTCAATGGTGATACCACAGGTCCATTTTTGCGAGTTGCTGCTGACGACGGTGTTCCATTCTCTTGGCCACCCTTGATGAAGAAGAAACTAGCCTGTCTCCATCTTCCGGTGAGAATTGGTATCTATCGTCCGATCCTTCCATAGAGGAAGAATCAGAACCCTCTCCTTCTTCGTCACTGTCGGACGATACACTAGTAGAGAACACACCTCTAGTCCCGGTTCGTAAGGACCTTTAGTCCTGGATGCCAATCCGGGACTGAGGAATCGGGACTAGAGGTCAGACCTTTAGTCCCGGTTCTGTTACGAATCGGACTAGAGGTCCACCATGTGGACTCGGGCCGTGCGCTGGGCTAGAGGACATTTAGTCCCGATTCGTAACACAAACTAGGACTAAAGGTTCCCTGCCGTGGCAGCATTTATTTGACTGCCACGGCAGGAGATGGGGTTTTAGGGTTTTGTGTTTTTCTTTTCATTTTGTGTTTTGTGTTCAATTATTTTTCATATACATACACGAAGCTACTACATAGTACTTGTACACATTGATGAATATATAATATAATTTATCTTACGAGCATACATACATCTATATACAATTTGGTATACGAGTCCCAACCGGGTTCAGAGCCCGTCTATTTTATTATATGGAGATCCATTACATGGATTCTTTAGGGTCTATCTATACTATATTCTACGCATGGGTCTATGACCTCGTCAACCAAAAATCCCGCCAATTCCTCTTGAATTGCTAGTAGGTGGTCCTATGGTAGGAGCTTTTCCTGCATTGCTTCCAACTAAAAAGAAGGGAATCAATATGAATATATCAATCATCATAAAAAATATGAATGAAATTCAACACAAATTATGATAATACAAATAAATTGTTTACGTACTTGAAGAAATTGCAACTTCTGCTCACTAGTCAAGTGCGAATGAACTCGCAAACATAGTATCCTCATAGATTATTCCACTTTGGCTGCCTCGCGCACTTTACAAGAATAGAAATCAATCAAATAATAATCAAGCATGCATGATAATTGTATTGAAAATAGAATTAAAGAGATGCGTGGAGCTAGCTCGTACTACTTACCGGGATCGGTTTATAAATCAACTCCTCACGCCATTGACCACGGATCGCAATCTTGAATTGTGTACAAACACTGCTCGACAAAGAAAATGAACGAATGCATTAATAATTACTTGATATCTCAGAAATTGAACGAAAGAGACCAATATAGTGCGATAATGATTGAAATTACTTATTGAGAATTTCAATCATGTTGCGGTACTATTCCATGTCCACTTTGGATGAGTCGTATATCTAAACTCTTCCCAAGTCAACGGAAGTGCTTAGAAGAATCCAGTGAAAGGTGCGTAAGGTTTATATATGTCAGTAACCCATCATTTACACTTAACGCCGAGTAAGCAAAAGTTAATGTGTATAAGACAGAAACACTCTCACCCGAAGTGGTAAGGAAATAGTATTTCCTTATAGTAATGCTGCTTCTTGAAAAACCGGAGCAAGTTATTCTCCGTGTCCACGGGCTTCGCCTCTAGCATAGCTCCATTAACTCGATTTGGGTCAATGAACCCAAATCTATGAATTCTCCCTTTTTACATTCGAGAATCTTCAATCTTCATCATAGCGTGCACAAGAATATAGTGAGGATAATTACCGGCAATGAATTGAACGAGGTGAGCTAGATACTTAGTAATTACATAAATAAACTAATCACTTATAGACAATAGAAACTGAGGATAGATTTCTCGAGGTCCTTTTGATTGAATAACTGAAAGATTTCCGAAAGTTCAATATGGACCTCGTCTTTACTGAAGTAATGCTCCTCTCTAACTTCCGCTATGATCAATCATCGCCCTTCTTTTGTGGCTTTAATATACCATGCATGCAATTTTCGCATTTTTGTTGGAAGATCCCGGAGTGTCTCAAAACTGACCAAAGGCTGCCTGTAGACATATTGTCGTTCTATAGAAGACGTGGGGGCACCAACACTGCCAAGTATGTCATGAAGAGACATATTACATTGCTCGTCCAATGTCATAGCTGTTTCCATATCCATAGGTTCTCCCTCATATAGTTGAGGTTCAGGTAACACCTAGAGCGGGGGGATCGATTGTTTTTTTGTTCTCCGAGATGGGGAACATCTTTTCTAATGCTTCCTCTACCACTTGTTCTCTTTTATTTCACTCTCTTCACAAGACAGCGTGTATAGTCATCTGGCGCATTTATCTAAGCTTGGGATGGATGCTTCGGAAATTTCTTAAGGTGCTCCTTGACTTTCGGATCTACTTGGACCTTTGGCTCGGGTTGTTTCTTTGGAAAAAATGCCTTTTTCGACATCTGCGAATGCCTTGTTTTCCTCAGGAGTCATGTCGTAAGGCCTCTAGGTAGGAGCCGACGATACTCTTGGGAGGGGCGACAACTGTCGCTTTCAGCTATCCTTCGACGAAGCGGTGGTTATCTTCCGCTTTTGGCTCTTAGTGGGTGAAGGCGGCTAAGGCCCGTAGATCGAGATGGACTCGCTCTGCGGTCCTTCTTCTCGAGGAGGGGTGGACTTGGAGGTGGTGGACTTCTACTGGGAGGATACGGTGTCCTTGGAGGTGATGGATTTCTTCTGGTGGAGACGGTGGCCTTGGCGCCGAGCCTGAAAACTTGATGTATTCCTTTTTTCCAAAGAATGAAGCCACTCGTGACTTCTCCCAGTGTCGTCTCCCTTCACCTATAGGGATGTCAAGCTGCAGTGACTGAAATATCGGTACAACTTCATCCACAGCTACATGAGCATAGCCAGCTGGAATCGGATTGCAATGGTAGGTCGCTCCCGGTGCATAAGGTGAAGCAAAGTCGACCACCACCTTCATAGATAGGTTCTTCAGTTCAACATGCAACTCACAACTAGTCTTCTCCTTGATTGCATCCACGGGTGGTACACATCCATCATTGCATCATTAGCTTGGACCTCCGTGGAAGCCACGCTGCTTTTCCATTGAGATGGGCCGGCTGTACTATCGAGTGCAGGATCTTGCTGTCGGAGTCCTCTAAGTTCATTAATCTTCTCCAGATGCTGCTGTAATAGGGCTTCAAACCTCGCCAACCGCTCTGCCTCCGCCGCTTGTCGCTACTTTGTTTTTCTTGCTCGGCTTCTGTAAGTGTCAATGTCATCAGGAAATCCAATATCCCATGGATAAGAAGGTCTAAAGCCTCGTGTTCGTTCGACCTTTTCCGGATTCCCTAGGGCCTTTGTTAGCTCATCATTCTCTCTGTCGGTAACGAACTTTCCCTCTTGAACCTCTTTCATCACTTCAATAAGTGCATCTTTGGGTGCAATAATTTCTTTGTTTGCAACAATCTCCCCTGTTTCTGGGTCATACGATTCCCCATGCCCAAGTATCCAAGTTCGAGACCTTAAGGGCCAACCACTTGTAACTGGAGTGACCCCTTTAGCCGCCAGGTTGGCCTCAGTTTTATCCCACTTGGGCACGACACTCCTGTAGCCACCTGTCCCCATATGATGGTGATATTTCTTTTTGTAAGCATTTAGCTTATTCTTTTCTGACCTTGCCTTAGCTGGTTCCGATTATTGTATTCTAGAAATGTCGCCTAGTTATCTCGTTGCTTCTCTGGTGAGCTAGTGAATTGCGGAGCTTTTTTCTACTTCAAATAGTATTGGTATAATCTTTTCTTGTAGTCCTTGAATTGTGTGTCCATCTTCTTAAAAGCCCACTCCTTGACTTTCAACCTCATTTTCTATGTGAGCTCATCTGTCGACAAGACTGGTAGGGTGAAATGTGTCATCAGAGAATTCCAAAGACAATCTTTGGCTCTGTCGTCGACAAAACTAGCTCCAACTTGATCCCTTTTTCTTGGCTTATTCCACTTTTGAGTGGTGATCGGGATGGTGTCCCTAACAATCACTCTGCATTAATTTACAAATGCATTTACACTCTCTATGGGCTCCAAACGGTTAACCCAGCTCAGAGACAAGGTCAATTGTGAAACGGACATCAACGGTCAACTTTTTGGCCGGGCTTCGTTTATTTGCAGAAGTGGAGCCCGATGCGGAGGTCTAAGAGAAACAACATTCGTCAGTATAATATATATATACAAAGCAATGAATGCATCTACTAGTGATCGTCTGAGGCTTTATATACCTCGCCATGGTCTCCACCATCATCTCCACCATGGTCTTCACCGTCGTCTCCACTATAGTCTCCACCGTCGTCTCCTCCAGAAAAATTAAGATACTCGGAGCCATCATCTCCATCCTCGTGTGCTCCATCATATTTATAACCTTCAGTACCTCATCTATCATGTCAAGCACCTCCTCTTCATTTTCTCTACCGTCCATAGCTTAACTAATATAGTAGATAAAATAATTTTGCATTAAGTAAAAGAATATTATAATTGCGATGACTTGGATACAGAAGAAAGATTAAGTACTAATAATGAAAACAATATAATACATCTCGGATAATCCAGATAATGCAACAATAATATAAGATAAAGTAAAATAATACATCTTGGATAATCCAGATAATACAACAATAATATAAGATAAAGTACATCTCGCTCATATCAAACTAGACGTCGACTATCGGGTCCTGAGCCACGGGAGGTGTACACCCAGAGATACGGAACCATCAATAGAGAATAGCTCGGGTGAGAACCTGCCATATATTGGAGAACCTGATCTCCAAAATAGCCATATATCGGTGGACTTGCTCGTCCTCCTCCCTGACACGATGATGTACCACCTCCTCGGGGGCCGGCTCCCTCTGCACCACTCCTGGACCACGCGACCGCCATCAAAGACGCTCCGGGTCGACTATGATACCCGGATTCCTCACCAAGCTATGAGTCCCGGTAGGTAGCACCTCCCAGTGCCAGCCCGGCGGAGCCCAGGCTTGGACATCCCCAGACCCGGCGCAGCCCAGTACTCCATCGTTGCCGCCGAGTGGACGACGAGGACGCGGCATAACTAAATAATAACATAAACAATCATATAACATAAGCCCTAAATTAAACCCCCTTAACCTAAACCTCGGCCCTAAACTAAATACGTAAAACCTAACTAAACTAAACCCGATCTCGGGTCGCAATAAGTGGACTTCGGCCCTATCGCTAACTAAACTAAACTAAACCCGATCGCTAACTAAACTAAACTAAACCCGATCGCTAACTAAACTAAACTAAACCTAAAATTAACTAAACCTAATTAACTAAACTAAACCTAATGAACTAAACTTAACTAAATCTAACTAAACTAAACCTAATTATAACTAAACTAAAATAAACCTAAATCTCCTATACGCTAAACTAATTAAACCTAATTAACACTAAGAACTAAATTAACCAGCCGACTCGGGGGATCGGAGATCACCTGCATGACGACGCTGACTCTGACGACGGGCGGCGAAGGACTACAAGCGGCGGAAGGACGGACAATGCGGCGAGGGTGCGAGCGGTGGCGAGCTCCTCTCCACGGGCGCGGGCGGCGGCGAGACTAACAGCGTGGGGACGGTGCAGGCGGCGGCGAGCTCCTCTCCATGGGCGCGGGCAGCGGCGAGCTCCTCCACGGGCGGCGCGCGTCAGGGGAGATTAGGGAATTGGGGTGCTCCGGGTGGTGTCTCAAACCGGAGTGGAGTGGGCGGCCCCGATTTGTAATACAAATCGAGACTAAAGGCAAACTGGGGCTATATGGTTTTTCTGCCGCCGCTTTTCGTGCGCGGGCCATACCCCTTTAGCCGTGGTTTGTAACACAAACCGGGGGCCGCCATTGCCATCTACACATCCACACATTCCTCTCTCACAACAATGGACACCGCTTACTGGGCATTTCTAACCCTCGAGGAGACCGAGGCGTTGTGCGCCTCTAGCCAAACATACCTAGCCGAAACATTACCCAATCACATAACCACTAGGAAGTAATACTGGAGGCACTCACAGAATTGGTAGTTTTATTAATTTATTATGATAATTGCATTAATTACTAATCATGTCAAAATAAAATTTATAATACTACTTTAGCGTAAGTTTTCTATGATTGAGAAAATATGCTCCAAATAGTCTATAACCACGAATACCACTTCTCGAAAAGATTTACCCTGCAGGGGTGTACAAAAATACCCATATGTTTCGATCAACTTAAGAAAATCAAATGAAGGTAAAAACAACAAGGCATCACGTCCAACGAATCTTCAAAAAAGAAACTTTAGGGGGACACCCATCTAAGCTACACTCCGAAGACGCACCCAGAAGTTTACGGCAACGGCTGAAAAATTCTCAAAGACCTAAAAGTGTGACTAGACGTGTCTAGACATCATAAACGTGGCACACATAAACAGTACAGAATAATAAACGAGTCTCGAGCAAAAAATGTAAATAATTGAAAGCATGACATAAGAAGTATAGAATAGTAAAAGAAGCCCAAACTAATCGTGGCCCCTGAAACAAATTTCAGAACAAGGTCGAGCCGAGAGGGGCCCCATAGAACCCCATGAGCGGGTAGCGCGATCAGTCTCAGAACAGGTATCAAGAACGTGTGGTCTTAGTTGGATATAAGTGGATGAGACAACTCGAACAACCACCTAAGCAAGCAATTACGACTCGTAAGGCCAACTATCTACCAAACAATGGGAAATAGAAAGTATCCAAGAAAAATATAGGCTGCAAGGAGTAATAATGGTAAGGGACTAAAGCAGCGTAACAAGGATATCAACAGAGAGAGAAGCAAAGCGATAACATAGAATAGATAGCAAAAGATGAGTGCGTGCATGTGAAATATTACCGAATATACATATCCGAAGAATTTTTTATAGTTCGCATCAACTCAACATTCTATCCAGAAAGTAAAGCACTAAAAGAAACAATAGATGCAACAATTATAACTATGATAAAAAAAATCTAGCATGATCATGATATGACATGCATGACAAGTTAAATGATGAAAACCGTGTTGGAATGATGTCATATGCAAAGAATATTGATGGTACAATATTGTTGAGGCATTGCAAAAATTAAATAACAATATCCCAATTTTATTTGTCAAGTTTTATTTGGAAAAACCTTGAAGTACACTATTTAAAGTAGATGATGAATTATGCAATTGGTTATATGGATGTCATATTTGGATTCCTCGTATTTTTTGATCGGTTTAGACATACTATTTGTAGAATTCTGAATAAAAGATATTAAATAAACAAGGTTTAATGGAAAAATGGCATTTTGGTAATTAGTTTGAATAATTAGAATATTCATATCTAAAAATAAATTTGAATTCCTTATTAAATGTAAACCAAGTTTAGTTTTTGAAATATTTGAATTTGAATTATATTCAAAAGTTATGAGTTATTGAATATTAAACAAATAAGAAATTCAAATATTAATATTAAAACTATATTCAAATATGAATTCAGAAAAGGAATTTGAATGATTCAAGTTATTTAAAACATTTTTCATATATATTATATAGAAAAATTATTAATTAATAAATAGTTATTAATTTTTATTAGTCCTAGGGACCTTCTGGTGAGAATTTAGACTTAGATGGAATTTTAGAGAATTGAGATGAATTGCAGATTAGTTAGAAGGTTTGCTAGGGGTTATGGGGAAAATGACAAGAGGGAAGGATGCCGAGTTGAGTTTTAAAACTCTAGGGGGTTAGAAGCAAATTGTTCAGATGATGTTGATACTGAATTTCTGTAGCTCTAACTCTAGATGAAACTCATGGATAGTTCAGAGAGAACAAGCAAAAAAGTTATGAGTTATTGAATATTAAACAAATAAGAAATTCAAATATTAATATTAAAAATATATTCAAATATGAATTCAGAAAAGGAATTTGAATGATTCAAGTTATTTAAAACATTTTTCATATATATTATATAGAAAAATTATTAATTAATAAATAGTTATTAATTTTTATTAGTCCTAGGGACCTTCTGGTGAGAATTTAGACTTAGATGGAATTTTAGAGAATTGAGATGATTGCAGATTAGTTAGAAGGTTTGCTAGGGGTTATGGGGAAAATGACAAGAGGGAAGGATGCCGAGTTGAGTTTTAAAACTCTAGGGGGTTAGAAGCAAATTGTTCAGATGATGTTGATACTGAATTTTTGTAGCTCTCGACTCTAGATGAAACTCGCCGATAGTTCAGCCGAGAGAACAAGCAAAAAAGTTATGAGTTATTGAATATTAAACAAATAAGAAATTCAAATATTAATAAAAATATATTCAAATATGAATTGAAAAGGAATTTGAATGATTCAAGTTATTTAAAACATTTTCATATATATTATATAGAAAAATTATTAATTAATAAATAGTTATTAATTTTTATTAGTCCTAGGGACCTTCTGGTGAGAATTTAGACTTAGATGGAATTTTAGAGAATTGAGATGAATTGCAGATTAGTTAGAAGGTTTGCTAGGGGTTATGGGGAAAATGACAAGAGGGAAGGATGCCGAGTTGAGTTTTAAAACTCTAGGGGGTTAGAAGCAAATTGTTCAGATGATGTTGATACTGAATTTCTGTAGCTCTCGACTCTAGATGAAACTCGCCGATAGTTCAGCCGAGAGAACAAGCAAAAAAGTTATGAGTTATTGAATATTAAACAAATAAGAAATTCAAATATTAATATTAAAAATATATTCAAATATGAATTCAGAAAAGGAATTTGAATGATTCAAGTTATTTAAAACATTTTTCATATATATTATATAGAAAAATTATTAATTAATAAATAGTTATTAATTTTTATTAGTCCTAGGGACCTTCTGGTGAGAATTTAGACTTAGATGGAATTTTAGAGAATTGAGATGAATTGCAGATTAGTTAGAAGGTTTGCTAGGGGTTATGGGGAAAATGACAAGAGGGAAGGATGCCGAGTTGAGTTTTAAAACTCTAGGGGGTTAGAAGCAAATTGTTCAGATGATGTTGATACTGAATTTCTGTAGCTCTCGACTCTAGATGAAACTCGCCGATAGTTCAGCCGAGAGAACAAGCAAAAAAGTTATGAGTTATTGAATATTAAACAAATAAGAAATTCAAATATTAATATTAAAAATATATTCAAATATGAATTCAGAAAAGGAATTTGAATGATTCAAGTTATTTAAAACATTTTTCATATATATTATATAGAAAAATTATTAATTAATAAATAGTTATTAATTTTTATTAGTCCTAGGGACCTTCTGGTGAGAATTTAGACTTAGATGGAATTTTAGAGAATTGAGATGAATTGCAGATTAGTTAGAAGGTTTGCTAGGGGTTATGGGGAAAATGACAAGAGGGAAGGATGCCGAGTTGAGTTTTAAAACTCTAGGGGGTTAGAAGCAAATTGTTCAGATGATGTTGATACTGAATTTCTGTAGCTCTCGACTCTAGATGAAACTCGCCGAGAGAACAAGCAAAAAAGTTATGAGTTATTGAATATTAAACAAATAAGAAATTCAAATATTAATATTAAAAATATATTCAAATATGAATTCAGAAAAGGAATTTGAATGATTCAAGTTATTTAAAACATTTTTCATATATATTATATAGAAAAATTATTAATTAATAAATAGTTATTAATTTTTATTAGTCCTAGGGACCTTCTGGTGAGAATTTAGACTTAGATGGAATTTTAGAGAATTGAGATGAATTGCAGATTAGTTAGAAGGTTTGCTAGGGGTTATGGGGAAAATGACAAGAGGGAAGGATGCCGAGTTGAGTTTTAAAACTCCAGGGGGTTAGAAGCAAATTGTTCAGATGATGTTGATACTGAATTTCTGTAGCTCTCGACTCTAGATGAAACTCGCTGATAGTTCAGCCGAGAGAACAAGCAAAAATAGGAGGAGGAAACCGTCGCACTGGGAGTTCGATCTAGATAGCTGATGCTTGCGGAGTGTAGATGGTACCACCAGGCTGCTCTGGTGCTTGCGCTGGCACAAGGGGCACGCCGAGGATGAGCTGCTGGAGCTCGAAATTTGGGATAAAAAACGAGCGGCACACTGCTGTCCTGGCGGCGGTGAGACGCGACGACAGTGAGGCACCAGTGGGGTTTCTGCATGGAGGGGGACACGAGCAGATGCGCCAGGACGAGGCTAATCTTGAGGAGGACGATGTCGGGAACGGCAGGGATCTACAAGGACGACAACGAGCGGCAGCACACAGAGGCTGCTCAACGTAATGATCCCCGACAAACGGGATGAAAGGATGCATGGCCATGCCTAGTAGGCAGATACTGCTCACTAGAGTGCGCTCGTGCTAGTCGAGCTAGTCGAGGCAGAGGCGATCGGGGACGAGGCTCGCGGTGGGGAGCTCTGGTTCCTTCTCGAGCACGATGGTGATGGCGTTGTTCCCGCGGTCTCCTGGCTCCAGCCCTAGATCAAGACGATGTAGGGGAAGGAAGGGACGCTAGGGAAGGAAGGTAGGCGTGGGGTGGCTAGCTAGTTATTGGAGTCAGGATGGTGGTGCTAGTCAGATAAAGCATGGGATAGGGAGATGGCTAAGCACATGGGGTAGTGGTTGCTCTACAAAAGTGTGCTCGGGTTGGTTGAGATGCTATGTCTTATGCCTTCCTTCTCTCCTCCTTGGTCAAGATCAGAGAGAGGGAGGGCAAGGGTGGTCTAGTTAAGAGAGAGGAACTTGCTGCTTTGCCGAAAGAGGGAGGGCAAGGGTGGTCTAGTTAGACGACATGGGAACACACATGTACTCCACATGATGCCCACAGTTTGCTAGCCAACTAGGTTTAGAGGGGTGGTTAGGTGCAAGAGAGGGTAGTGTTATGGACCGTGTGCGCTGCTGCAACGGGTTGCATGTACCGCTGCGATGAGGGGGCTACATCCTACAGGCCCAAAGCCCGTGGGCAGAAGGAAGCTAGCAACGACTCTACTTAGAGGGGATCAAGGCGATGAGAGAGGGTGTCGAAGAACTGAAACCTGAACGGGAGAACCCTGGCAAGGGCGGCACGACTCCTTCTTCCTCCCTGAGCTCTATCTCCATTGTATCTTCCTCCTCGGGTCCTAGTTCTTCAGATCCTTGCACCCATAACTACTACAATCCTGTAATCCTCACTCTAGAAGCGGCAAATATCGGGTGGGATCGTAACAATTTGGTATCAGAGCCATCCCAATTTTTCCCCCATCAGTTATCCGTCGATTATCCTCACACACCACGTCAAGAGCATTGAGATGGAAGCCCAAACCAATGCGCTCGCGGATCTCATCGCGCTGATCTCCTCCATGAATGCAAAGCTTGGCGATTTGCATCCGGTCATCCTCGAGATGAACCAGTGCCGCCCAGGAGTGGACCGTGCGGTGGGCGCGCTAAGTGTTGAGGCGGGCGACGTTCGGGATCCCTTGGTCGACACCACGCACCCAGCGGAACCGGCGGCGGGCACGGATATGCCTTCGCTGCTTCTCTTGGCAGAAGTGCACTCTTCGTCGACCAAACCGGCATACGCTTCCAAGCAGACATCCGCCACTGCAGCAACCTCTTGGATCGAGGTTTGTACCCGCGCCGACACCAACGGCAGCGTCGCGGATATGCCCACGCAAGCATGCTCCAGCCCCTACCAGGACGCTGTTTCTTCGTCTATGGGTGTCGCCATGGTGGAGATGCTACGAGAAGGGGTTCCCGAGTCTATCCCCATGTCATCTGCACTCCAGGGCTCTTCGTCATCGATGGGCATCCCTACGGAGACCCTCGAAGTTGAACCATCATCGTGTACTGGCTTCATCATCACGGCGCCCGCAACTTGTTCGTCAGATTGCTTGCCCCAGCAGCCAATGGATGTCCTGTTCTGGTTGCGTCCATGCCATTGACTCCGACCGAATACGGCCTCTACACCACGCTCATCACATGGGTGATGTCTACTCCCGTGGCGAGCGAGTTGCTAGTGAGGTCTAGCTCCAACACCGGCGCCTCAGACTCAGCGCCACCATCCACACGCGAAGATGCACATGAGATGCTCGAGCCCATGTCCGAACTGCTTCACAAGTCCAAGGATGCAGTTGTTTTGAGGCTGCTGAGACGACCACCTGACTTAGAGGCAGCAAGGGACCAAAATTGCACACTGCCAAGGCCATGTTCGTCCATTGCGTGTGACATTGAACCAGTGCAGCGTGCGTGTGGCATTGAACCAGTGCAGCAAGATTCAGGCTCACCATCTGAACACATGGCTCAATTATCCAGTTGGTCAACGTTAATTGGTAATCTCTCAACCCCTTATGGTTACATAATGAGAATTTTCTGGTGCAGTCCTAGTGGGATATATTGCTTGGATGATGTGATCTTGTTCCGTGAATATTGGGGATCTGCTAGTGATTGTGTGCAGTCAGCTCATACATACCATACTACTCTTATTTGGCTTCCATGTAGTACTCTCTCTGGGCTTCATTCGGTAGTTATGGTCAGCAGCCTTGAACTGAAACTTTTGTCCAATGGTTCTGCATCCTACACCTTATTGACAGTTCTCTTGGACAGTTGGAAATTTCCAGCCTTGAGTTCTGAGCACTTGCGTGCAGACACTAGTGTTTGCATCGGTCCATGGTTATTTGCTGGTGGTTTGCTTCTTGTATGCTGGGAGTCTTCAGTCCAATATTCAACTGATTACTACACTTCAACGGAATCTGTTGTTGGACTATTTAGTACTGGGGATTGGCACCTATTGGATTTCCTTTGCATATCAGTTGTAACAGTTTCTTCCTATTGGTTTGGGTATTTTATCACGGAAATGATCTCCATATTGCCATGCCTACCATCTTTCTGCTACACAACAGTGCATGATATGTCGAGCAAAATGTATGATGGCTGGGAGTTTATGATTTTCATTGCCAGCGATGGTGTGATTTTTATTTCCTGGATATGTGTGGCTGACCAGACCATAATTACATTGTACAAGCTGCGACCAACCGTTCAAGGTATATCTAAAGAGTTGTCGATTCATGAGCCATATGAAGGATACTGCTACTTTGTTGTCCTCACGTTAGACTTGCATAGCACTATCTCTTCGAACGACAGCGGCTGTCCCTCTGATGCTAATGTTGTTCTGCTAAGTTTTTCTGGGATGACACATCAAATTGGATTTCTCTTGCAAGGAGGTACACATGCTGATTTATCTAGTCAGGTCAGGTGCAAGTGTTTGATGCAAAACCATCACGATACGATGCAAGTGCAGATGGTGTGGTACCTCGTGTCCATGCTTTTGTTTTGCCTGTCAGAAAACAAGAAAACACTGTCGGAACCGGAAAAGTGTGCAGTCTGCAATTGGTCGAGAGGCTCTGCCCTTCCTTATCCACCATGTTATCCTCAACTCTGTGGATCATTGGTGGCTTCCAACTGTTGTTTTGATTGAAATTATGAACAAATTCACTTGTAGGTTCCTTGTGCAAATGGAAGTGACTTGTCCAGTCGAAACTTATTTGTTGGTGGCTCATACTGTAGATCTGGGCGATGTCTTGGTTCACCATATGATATGTGCACCTGATACTCCATGCCTAGGGAGTGGAACCATTAACAAGACTGCTTCTTCTAAGATTTTCCTTGGCAAGGAATTCTATGCTCCATGGGATCCTGGGGGCCACACGCCTGAAGCGGTTGACGATGGCGGCTTGAGGGCAAGCCGGATGTTAAGGAGGGGAGAAGGTTATGGACCGTGTGCACTGCTGCAACGGGTCGCATGTACCGCTGCGATGAGGGGGCTACAGCCTACAGGCCCAAGGCCCATGGGCAGAAGGAAGCTAGCAACGACTCTACTTAGAGGGGATCAAGGCGATGAGAGAGGGTGTCGAAGAACTGAAACCTGAACCGGAGAACCCTGGCAAGGGCGGCACGACTCCTTCTTCCTCCCTGAGCTCTATCTCCATTGTATCTTCCTCCTCGGGTCCTAGTTCTTCTAGATCCTTGCACCCATAACTACTACAATCCTGTAATCCTCACTCTAGAAGCGGCAAATATCGGGTGGGATCGTATCAGGTAGGTAGGTTAGTTGAAAATATTTCAAATAAAGCAAAATTCAAATGGAATTTAAATAGAAACAATGCCACATAGTGAGGGTTGCTATCTCATGTGGAAAGAAAAGGCTCTATATATTGCATGTGCACTAGACATTTGAAATAAAGGAGGGCACACATGCATATAGATGGTAGCACTAGAATTGTACTCCCTCCATATCTAGTTATCTAAAATTGGTCAGACTATACTTAATTTAACTTGGAGAATTCGAGGCTGACTCCCTTCCTATGCACATCTATCAGGGTTGTTTTACGAATGAATGGAAAAAGGCCTCGTTGGCGCTTAGACGAGATGGATACCGAATTACCTTTAGCCATAATAAAGGTGGCCCTCTTGACGAGGTATATTCACCAATGTTACAGGTAGGGGTGCATTCTCCGACATGCATATACTATATTTATTCGTTCGTTCATTATTTATGATTGCTCCGATCCATTTGATATTTCTATATACTACTACTAGTATTTGTTTTCTGTACAGATGAAAATTCCCAAAGGACGAACTACTCGGTTTGTTTTAGTAAATGCTCGTGGTGTTAATCGACCATTTAATACACGGGGAGTAACACAGCCCAATAATGAGGATGACGATGTTAGGTGCCAACCTTACCATGCCTTGAGTACTTGTGCTTAATGCAATTTTGTTTGTTGACAAAGGGTGAAAATTCATATATAGTATGTCTAATTAAGTATATTTCTGCAGGCTACGCGACCTAATCGTATTGGTCATGAGAGCTTTCCGGGATGAGGTATCTCTTGTAGTACTAGTATAGAGCATTTTCTGATGTCAAACTTTTGATTTTCGCTTACTCGATGTATGGTCCATGTTACTACTAGTAGATGTTCTCTTACTCGATTATGGTCTGTATTGAATTTAATGCAGGCTCTTAATTCAAGAGAGAGTGGATCTGGTCGCCGCGGGAGCCGACTACTCCACTAACTTAGCTTGAAGTTAGTAGGAGCCTAACTTTGCTGGGTATCCACTGTCCAGATGTCATCTAACGGCTCTGTCTTTGACGTCTTCTATTAATGTTGTGTGCTCTCCCTTGCCGGACCATGAACCGCTGCTGTTCCAGGATTTGGATAATTGAATTTGTAAGAGCAAGACAAATCTAACCCTCATCCCTCGGAGGCCGGGATTTATCTGACTCGAATCTTTTTTATGGTCATTACCAATGTTACTCCGTATTGACTATTGAGTTGATGCTAACTTTCCGGCATGGAGAAATACTGTAGTCATCAAGGAAACTCCGTGCACATAGCGGTGTGCTGCTGGTCCTCCGAACTTGTTACTTTGTCGATCTCGGGAGTAGGAAGAGATAAAGGGCGCTCAAGATAAAAGAGCAGGGAACGTTAGATGACCTTTTGGACGGTGGATATTGGCTAAGTTAGGCTCCTAATATAATAACTTCACGGGGTATATATGTAGCCCATTCACATCCGACCGTCGGACTGATGCACCGAGATTGTGTCCTGGATGTCAGTCATCATAACATGTACTCCATTGGTTCTCAGTAATTTTCTTGCCGTTTGCTGGTATTGAAGGTACTCCCTCCATCTCGGTTTATTAGGTTTAGTAGAAGTGGTGCTACGGTTTAGGTGGTTAGCTATTGTCGTCAGCTGTCCCTTTTTTTTTCTTCTCTAACGTCGCAGTAGTAATGGCTGAAATCGCTAGGAGGATACGCATGCATTAGACAACGGCAGGAGGAGAGGGCGATAATAATTAGCCCTAATTAGTTCTAGTTATGAGCCTGGTTTTTGAGTTTTTCTAAGCTGGGCATCAATTGGGTGTTGTTGTTGTATCTTAGCAAAGCACGCCTATGTGGCATGTCATTTAATAAAGAAAGAGGGTGTTGTTGTATCTTAGCTAAGCTACACCTCTTGCACGGTATCATAGACAAAAAACTTGGCTAGACCAATCACATACATGCATGCGACTAAAATCATTAAATACAACACCACTAAGGAACACCATCTAAGAAACAACACATTGTCATTGTTGTTTCTTAAGTTTTAATTACTTCTATGAAAACGTGCTAAGAAACACCACATTGTGAAAGGCCTAACTATGTACGTAGACAATAATGGGACTGGATATAGATATCATACCAATGTTGATGCATAAGAGAATATCAGTTGGTGTAGATGTTGAAGATGAATGAGTTGATCTACGTAGCTAGGTGTATCTCTCCCAACCGGGAGGAGAATGTCCACTCGATACTAGAATCAAACCTATGATCCCTCTGTGGATTGCACGTGTTCAATAAAACGATCCGTCAGCGTTCCGCCGTCCAGACCTCAACCTTGATGGTGCTCGTCCCGCAGCCTCCCGACGCTTCTACTATGATGGATATATATATATATATATATATATATATATATATATATATATATATATATATATATATATAGAGTGGCGCTATTTGATACCCAAGGTGTAGAATAGTTATTCTCCATCCACCCTCTATCTTTTAAATCGTATATGATTTTTACGTCACGTAAATTTTCTCTTATCTCGGAAGTCAAGAAGAACATAAGAAAATTTAGACATGTCATAAAAAAATCGTTTACAAGCCGTATAAAAATACGACGTAAGATGCATATTTTCTATGTATTTTACACTATAATGACTTATAAATCATATTTTTATGTTATTTTTTTACGTTTCTAATGAACATAAACATAATTATTAGTATACAAAACATAAATTCCAATATATGAGAACATAAAAATATGTGGGGTGCAAAATAACTATTCTGCACCCTGGATGCTGAATAGGGTTTCTATATATATATATATATATATATATATATATATATATATAGAAAGGTGATTAGTGGTGTAAAACAGAGCGAGAGATGACACACAAAGGTGATTAGTGGTGTAAAACAGAGCGGAAACGGACGGAACTGAGTGGTGCCACATTTGTTTTCATATTTCTTAGTAGAAGCGAAAAAACGAATACAGAAACCCCGGAAACAAAAACAGAAGCAGATATTGTCGGAAGCAGATACAAACCAAATACGATGCAGACGCAGAATGGTGCAGATTTTAGCCAAACAAAGAGAACCCTGGAATCATGCAACAAAACTCAAGTATTGTAGAAAACCAACAAAATTGTTCCCTGATTATATATAGTATTGTGCTAGGTTTACAAGGGAATAATCATTTCATGGAAGCCTCCTCGAATGCATCAAGGGCTTACATAGTCTCCCGTACTAGGATGAGCAGCTTTGCAAGTTTGGCTTGACAAGGGATTTCGTGTCAGTTGATTTGGCCATGCACATAAATCCTAAAACGGAAATTTCATATTAGACGGAAACAGAAATTCCATTTCCGCGCCTGTTCCACCGGAAAACACTCTTCCATTTTCGTTTCCATTTTCATCAAAAAAATCCGTTTCCGTTTTGCAAAATTCCGTTTCCGTTTCCATATTTTCATTCCATTTCCATTTTTCCGTGGAAAAATCAGAAACTTTTCGCTCCACTTTCATCCCACTGGTGTGTGGAGAAGTGCCCAATGGGGGTGTAATATAGGAGGAAGGGGGCGCGCTGCCTAGGGATTCTCCCCTAGGCCGGGGCCAAGGTGGGGCTAGCACGTGGCGCCTCCGACCTTTGGTAGGTTTCCGATATCCCAATCAACGGGAGATCATCCCCTTCCCTCTTTAGAAGATTCGCAGCTTGACTATCAAGAAAGATCAACACTTTCCTCAAATAAAAGATGTGATTGGAACCTTCCGGAAATAGAGATATGATTGAATCCCCTCTATATTATGCAACACACCAATATGGAAGGTGTAGGTGGCATCCCCCGGCCAGCTGGACCCATGTGCTAGCCCTGGGAGGGCTGGGATCCGGCCATGGGTGGACCTAGGTGGCCTAGGTGCCACCCCTAGGGCGGGCCTGTCCCCTCTCGTCCAATCCTCCACCGGTACCCCTTTTGATGCTCTATTTCTCCTCCGATTTCTCTCTGATGAATCCGGTACCCCGAACCTATATATTCTGGAACCTTTCTGAAATCTCTTTGACATATTTACTATCTTGAGATGATTACGGTAAACCTTGGAATCGGCACCGACGACTTCGGAACAACTTTTCCGAATAAGGCTATGTCACCGGAACTATTCTGATTCCTCTTTGAAGTGACTCAACAAATCCTAGAAATATTCTGACATGTCCGGATACCATTCAAGACAACTTTGTGAACTACTCCCTCCGTTCCAGAATATTGGACAGATCACGGGATTGTGGAGATTTTGAAAAATTAGGCTAAATTATACATTAAATACACTATTAAATAGGCTGCATGGCCTTCCTTCCGTCTTCCCACTTTAATTTCGCTGCATGCAACCGGTGCATGCCTAGCCATAGGTGGGGACTTAGCCTTTTTTCGCGAGTCCGGATTCACCACGAGGAGGTTGGTCCCTCGGTATCACAGGTGCCCTACGATTGTTGGAGATACGTGCAAAGTCCGCGAAGTCAACACCGCCACACATTTACACTTAAGCCCTCTTGGAAAGTTGGAAATAATCTGAGCTTCAGCCGACAGTGAAACTTGTATGTTTCTTGACCGGATCTGTTGAAATTTGTATGAATCTTCAAATTTTTGTTATTTTTTCTAATTTTCTACTATTAATTTAGTTGTTTTTTCTATTTTTTTTATGGTTGCTATTGAATCATGTATGTGTCTGCAGATTCAAAGCAGTTTCAGATCTCTAATAAATCTTGTATGAATCTAGACTAAGATGAAAGGATCTTCCTGCAAAATAGTTTACACGAATCTCCAACAAATCAATGGTAATAAATGGTGCCGGGGGACCAACCTAGGTGTGGTATTGCATTTCCGTTTTTTCGCCGCTTTGCATTGATCACGGAATAACTCTCTCAGATTTCTCAGATTGATTGGCTCATAATCTGATCACAATTTTTTTCCTTGGCCTTTCGTTGCATACCTTGGTCGCAGTGTTTTGCTAATTTAGCCAAAAAAAAATTGGAACAGAGGGAGTACCTAACATGTAGTGACTATCACTAATAAAAAAAAGCTTAGCGCCGAAGCAGCCTTAATGGTGGAAAAGAGAAAGTACCCTGGTGGTAACGTGTATTCCTGATGAGCAAGCAAAATATCGTCACGTGTAGGTCGCGAACTGATCCCCGCGGGACTTTCCACTGACTAGCACAAGAAAAATTCCGTCCTTGCAACGTGTTTCGTGGGTGGACCCAGGGGCCAAAAAAAAGCCGTGACGTTTGACCTTTTGTGTCTGTCATGGCTGTAGAGCCTACATGTGACGAGAACATAGAGGAAGTCTGTCGTTGGGTCCTCCCGAAAACTAGTGGTGTACGTGTTTGTCACTGGTTACAACTTAACGCTGACAACCTGATTCAGAAACATCTTCGATGGTTCCGATAGTTAGTAATGACACTCACATTATTGGGTTCGATAGCAGGGCAGATTTATCAGTGACGAATAAATATGGTGTGCGCCTGTGAACAGTTGCAAGTGTAAATGGGATGAGCGGTTGTCGTGCACATATCGGGAACTAATCCGCATGCTGGAGCGGAAGAGTTAAGACATTTCGGCCGATTAAAGTTTTATAGCACTTATCTTCGGCGTTAGGAAAGGTAAGTGTGCACCCACACAATACAATCCATACGCCAATCGATTTAGAAAGAGAGCTCGATCTCCATCGATGGCCGACCAAGGTGTGGCAGACTAGAATGATCTCTCATACGACTTCATTAGGGATGTCGGCGACATCTTCTTGTTCATGGATGATCTCGACTACTACGCCGTCTTCTAAGAAATCTGCAGCAGTTGGCGCCGCGGAACACTAGAGCGCTTCATGCCTAGCAAGTGGATCACTCTTGAGCACTCCATGTTGGAGGATAATCTCGTCGATGACGCTATCGCCACCTTGTTGAATGTGAGAACTGGACGCTTCAAAGAAGATCCACAATGTCGTCCGCAGGTGCTTTTTCGAGATTCAAGTCTATCCGCAAAGTTGAGCCTCCGCTTATTTGTATCCAACTACTCTTGATGCAATGGCACCGAGCTGAGAACTCTCTTTAATTCCACTTCCACTGTACCTAGCACTGACATTGACGAGCAGCATCATTCTAGCCCCAGGTCGTCTCCAGGTTAGTGCTTCCCCCATCTCTCTCTTTCAACTATATCAGATGGTTTTGTCTAGGAATCTTTGATCATCGAAGGTGTACAAGATGTACAAGACCCTCTATGGACTCCGACGATCTCCAAGAGCATGGAATTTCAAACTTGACAACACTCTTAGTCAGCTGGGTTTTGTGAGTGTCCCTCTAAATCTGGAATGTATAGAAAGCAGCAAGGTGACAATGTTCAGATTGTTGGTGTCTATGTTGATGATTTGATTATCACTGGTGGGAACAATTCAGATATAGATGATTTCAAAAGGCAAATGAAGTCAATGTTCAACATGAGTGATCTTGGCTTGCTCAGTTACTACCTTGGCATAAAAGCAACATGACCAGGAACTCACTCTTTGTCAGTCTGGATATGAAGCAAGAATCCTGAATAAGATGGGTATGGAAAACTACAACCCCTCTCAGGCACCCATGGAGGCAAGACTGAAACCGAGCAAAGAGAGCTTGGGCCCGCCGGTCGATGCCACGTTGTACATAAGCGTGGTTGGAAGTTTGAGGTACCTAATTCACACTTGACCAGAAATTTGCTATTCTGTTGGATATGTTAGTAGGTTCATGGAGAAACCAACCTCAGAGCATCTGGCTGCAGTTAAGCATCTTCCGAGGTATGTGAAAGGAACTCGGAACCTTGGGTGTTTTTACAAGAGAGGAACAGAAGAGAAACTGAAGTTGGTTGGGTACAGTGAGTTAGCGACAGTGATGTGGTAGGGGATATTGATGATCGAAAGAGCACTACAGGGGTGATCTTCTACCTTGGTAATAGTGCAATTACCTTGGTGTCCCCAAAACAGAAGCCTATGGTTTTATCTTCATGTGAAGCCAGAGAAGGTAGTGCTCAAGATTGATAATCAATGTGCCATATCCTTATGCAAAAATCCAGTGCTCCACGAGAGAAGCAAACACATTGACACACGATTCCACTTTGTGAGAGAATGTGTTGATAAAGGAAAAGTTGCTGTGCAGCATGTCAGAACATTGCAGACATTTTAACCAAGCCATTGCCGAGGCTTAGGTTTCACGAAATCAAGGAGAAGATCGGGTTACAAAGTGTCATGCTGGTGCAACAAGATCAAGGAGGTGAAATGTTATGTTAATCTAGTTGCACCTATTCTGTTTTATAGGTAGATTGTTTTCTGAATAGTACTGTAACGTGTAGTGCACACGTTCAGGCTCAATTTAGACAGGTTAGTATCAGGCTAGTTCTCTCTTCAGACTTAGTCGTATCCTGGTCGTATTGTACTGTGTCATCGTAATCGTGGGTGATCTGACCACGACTCTGTATGTGGGATGGCGCGGGTAAAACCGATCATGGGCAGTACATGTTGAGTTTGTTACGGAGAGAATAAAAGGAAGAAGAAAAAAGACGCAAAGGTTTCGCGCTGCAAAACTCTGTCTCCTCTCTGTTTTTCCTGTTCAGGTGTGTTCTTCAGAGTCGAGCCCGAATCCACCCTCATGTGTGTGTGCGTGCGTGCGTGTGTTGACCCCAACACCATATGGGCCCTTTTTCAGTTTATATACACCCATTTAAGGCCAATGGGTTTGTGACCCTTCGGAAGATCACAACCTCCATGTACCATTAGCTTCAATACAGCTCAATTAATTGTTCCCTCATGGCACCTTGCCGGCAGGCTTCTTTCATAGCCTCAAAAAGATATTTTGGCTCTTCCACGCCAAAAAGACAGAGTCCAGAGTAAGCTGCATCGACCTCTGTGGTTTCTCATAAATTTGACCGAGAGTTACGTTTGAATTGAGTCCCCGGCTCAGACCATGGACTCCCTTGTGAGTGCGACGAGCATGGCGTAGGTTGGAGTGCACAGCCATGTGACGGCGTAGCCCGATCCATCTGAGAGACCGAGTTAGGCGCGCCGCAGGGCATCCACGACGACGGTTTTGGGGCCGGGCCCAGGTCGCCGCAATAAGGGTCCGGTATTCCGGGGACAAGGCCCATGGACGCTCAAACCAGATGACCTAGTTCGCGGGCGTGCTAGAGGAGGCACTCACGAGGAGGGGCACGTGATCCAAGGTGTTTCGAAGCCGGGACACAAGCGAGGTGTTGAAGAGGCGCTCGCTCCATGATTGGTTGATGAGAACTTGGTCAAGGCGCACTAGAGTGGGAACCCCGCGGCCATTCGACCACGTGAACCCATGCTCAAGGAGAGGCAATTCCTGCAGTTCTAGATCATCGACGAGGTCGTTAAGATTGTCGACATCACGTGCGTCGAAGTTATCGGTGCTCCGGTCGTCGGCAAAGCGGGCAATGTTGAAGTCGCCCACAATCAAACACGGAGCGCCCCCCAAGGTCCGCACGTGACGCTTGTGGTCACAGGGGGCATAGATATTCGTGACGGCGAAGCGTATGACATCAGCAGCCAACTCCAGAATAGTGGTGACGGAGAACTCTAGGACTCGCTCCGACATGTGGGATACAACACGCGGTCCCTGGCAGTGACCACCTCAACGGAAGCGCCGGCGGGGAGGAATGCGAGGGAGGTGAAGCCGGTGGAGAGGAAGGACGTCACTTTGGAAGGTAAGACCGCACAAAGTTTGGACTTCTGGAGGCAGACGCTATGAAGGGGCTGAAAAGAGAGGTTCACCTTCACATCCGTGCATTTGATAGTGCCATTCAAGCCATGAGTGTTTCCACAAGCCAACGAGCAGCTGTTTGCAACGGGTTAGAGCAAGTTTAATAGTGTAGCCGGTTGTTGGGTATAAGATGTTGCCACATCATCTATAGTCAGTCATATAGCTAACATATACAATAGTTGGATACAAGGATATACTACTTTATTAATGTATGGCTCACATTTCACTCTCACAAAGCACCTAGGAGCACGTGCTAGAGCTGGCTCTTAACTTACAGCCGGCTCCTCTTCTCTCTCCTCTTCTCTCTCTTCTAACTCAGCACAAATACTATATTTTACTTTTTATAGCCAGCTGACATGGCTCTATTGTACTTGCTCACGTGCTAGAGCTGGCTCTTAACTTACAGCCAGCTCCTCTTCTCTCTCCTCTTCTCTCTCTATTGTGCTCTACAATAGAGCCATGTCAGCTGCTATAAGATGTAAAATATAGTATTTGTGCTGAGTTAGAAGAGAGAGAAGAAGAGAGAGAAGAGGAGCCGGCTATAAGTTAAAAGCCAGCTCTAGCACGTGCTCATAGATACTTTGTGAGAGTGAAATGTGGATCACACTTTAATAAAACAGTACATCCTTGTGTCCAACTATTGTACGTGTTAGCTATATGACTGACTATAGATGATGTGACAACATCTTATGGCCAACAACCGGCTACACTATTAAACTTGCTCTTACAGACACCGGGAAACGGTTAGAGTACAACGGGGACAAACAACATAATGTACATAGCACAGAGGCCACACATGTAGTACTGGGGTGGCTAGTAGCCTGTAAGCCGTCGCAGCAGCGGAACACAACCCAAAACGCACACAAGACGCACGTGGAGACAGATTGCAGTCTGACGGTAAGCCTGTCGACTGTCGTCCTCGGGGAGCTGGCATCCAGCCGCCAGCAGGGTCATGAGCTCTTCGAAGCGGAACGGAGGCAGGGCAGCCGAGGTGGACGGCTCCCCGACCGACCTGCACTCACGTATAGGGGGAACGTTTTCTGTCTTCCAGCTTATGATTCATACCCTCGTGTGTTCTGTCGAAACACATGCATATGAAAACAACATATATTCAGAAATGAGAGCCCGTCAAAACTAAGACATTTTCCAAACTGAGAGACCAAACGACATCTCATACGTCCTTAAAAGTACATTAGTCAAACCGGGTTAGCCATGGTGACATGACAACCTACATCCTTGACCTACTAAACCATAAACCAACATATGGCCTTGATGCGACACCTCGAATTCCCAGCGACATGATTAATACACAATTTCAACAAAATGTCTGGTTTTCTTATGCCACATGCAGACCTCCCCGTGAAATGTTTACTTTGGGTAAACCTACACATATACCATAGCCCATTCTTTACAAAACATCTACCATTCACATCATTGTTCTTCTTGAATGCATGCTCGGGTTCCCTAGATAATATGCTGGATCAAAAGTCTGGCAAATCACCCTGAAACACAATTAAAATTGTCTAGCAAATTCCAGCCAAACTGCAAACATCATTTTGCATGAAATCAAATTAAAACAAGTAAATCCTTATTTACTATTTTGCCTCGCAAAATTCCTTGGTGAGCCACAGAACAAAAACAAATTTGTGTACCAAAGGACAACCAAACTGCATACATGATGTTTCATGAACAGAATTACACTTCTTGTCAACGGAAAAATCTCCATCTACACTATAAACAAGTAAAATCCTAAATTACTCCTTGCCTCGCAAAATTGCGCATGTCAACACTGAATTTCTTCAGACCAAGTATGACGTGGTTCATCTATAACTTCATCGGCACTCTCTGCATCCAAACATACACTTAAGCTGATGCGTAGCAGGCCTGCCACTCTCAGCCTCGTCCCCTCTATTTGGCTCTGCCGTAGGAGCAACTATGCTAACCGTGTTGTCTTCCTCTACACGAATTACATAACTTATATCCATCAGTGCCACATCCGTGGTAAAGTCACCGAATTCGAACCTAGACGTGTATGAAATGTGGTTTCCCGTTTCCTTGATCGAGTTCGCACTAGGGAACAGAAATCTAAGCAAAATTAAATCTACAACGAGAGCCGAATCACCACCTCCACAGTAAGGAGGAAACAACATCACGAAATAGGCAAAGCAGGAGTCTGAATTAGCAAAATGTCATGGCAAACTTACATCAGAGTTCAGAAAGTGCAAGCTAAAAATAACCCTACTCCTCTACTGACGTAGAAACATCCAACAACTTTTTATTCCATATGGATCATGCATCTCCTTCCCATGGATCTGTCAAACAGCAAGCAAAGAAACTTTTATAAGTAATTTCAGTTGGAAAGTAAATTAAAATATATTATGACATTCCACACGAAGAGATATTAATCTCCTGAATTTGGTTAGGATCTGAAAAGATTATCATGCAAACATAGAATTTAAAAAGCCACAACAAGTTGAGAAACGTTGTCTTTGAAAAAACAAATAAGAGGAGGTCCTTAGGTTGCTTCAAAATATGCAAATGCTTACGAGTGACATCAAATCTTGCAATGACGAGACCACAAAACTAGTAGCTAACATGCAAAATTAGTAGTTCCTTAGAACACCAATTAAATTACTTATCCTTAATCTTCTATTGAAAAGAGAGATGGAAGTATTTAAACTTTGACACCTACCCTAGATTTTCAACATCTAATTACTAATTATATGCATGGGAAATATGATATATTTTTGTGTATGTAAAAGGTACAGAATGTAAGCTAGATGAGAAACGTACCTTTTTCATGCCTCCTCCGGCGAGTAGCGGAGCAGCACTGCAAAGCCTTTCTTCTGAAGCCCCATCCGCTAGACGACGAACAAGGTCCCGAGAGCACCAGCCATCAGTACGCCTCCAAGAACAACAAACCCAAAGTAGGTACCGCCCGAGTAGGCATGCAGGTGATAGTTGTTCACCACCACACCGGCGCCGGCTTGGCTCGCCACAGGGCTAGTCCAATGATTTTAGGTGTCCTAGGGCGATACGATTCCAATGTTCCCTAGTTCACATTGGAGAAGTTTCCTAGGATCAAGGGGGGCCAATGCCCCTACTCTAGAAAATTATTTGAAGTGTAGTTTCTGCCTAATATTTCTGCTAAAATTTTAACTATTATTTGAAGTTTAAGCATAATCCTCAACATTGTTTGTCAACCCCCACCACTTATGCACACAAAAGAATTTTAAAAAAATGTTAGTATTCGAAAGAGAAATATTCCGTAATGCAATAACAAATTGAATAATTCGTATATTTGATACATACATGGTCTTTGCAATCTCAGTGAAGACATTTAAAACTACTTATTCTATTGATCGAGCAAACTATATACCATGATACTTATTTCTACCAATTACTCATTATGTGCATGATCTATATAAATATGTACCTATAGAACCAATCACACAAATAGGTAATAATTGATTCATATGCATGTGCAAAAATGAGTAGAAGAGTATAGACATAGTTGACACTACATCAACAATTATATGGAATATACGGCCTCCCGAATGTATGATGGGCACAAGTACAATTATTAGGAATCGGAGGAGAGTTGTTTGCAGTATGGTAGAGATATCTAATTGCGCTATTAGTCTCCAATAATGAATACTTATAACCTTGGAAAAGCACATTAGGCTAAAATTATGTGCTCTTCCAAAGTTGTAAGTTTTCATTAGCGAAGACTAATAGCGCAATTATTCTATCAAGCCATGATTTCTTTTGATACCATGACTTCTCTCTGTCCTTCTAAATATGTAGGTGTTCAGAAAGGCTAGAGAGAAATTATTCAATAATTTTGGAGTATATTTTTTAGGATAAGAGTAGTCGGAGTACATGCATGATAGGCTATAGCTTTGACCATATGTATTTTCTAAAATTATTCTAAACAATTAGGCCTTATTAGTAGAAGTGTAGTCTCAGGCTGGGCCCCACTTCATGAGAGCCCTAGGTCGAGTGCCTATCTGCCCCACCCTATGGGCTGGCCCTGGATCGCCAGCGGAGCCAAGAAAGGAGTTGACATGCCTGGTATGCAAAATGGAGCCAAGAAACTAAACAAAAATCAACGAATGAAGTGAATGTTTCAGATCTGCACAAGAAAACATCGCAGATGTGACGGATTCCATGTGCGCAGGAGCCTAGACGAGTACTGCCCCATGTTGGATGTCTAAAAAAAAGCTACGCTTGCAAAATCGACACCAATACGAACAGATCAACAACAAAAAAGAACACGAACAAATCTTACAAAAAAAACGTGGCCGGCCGGGAGAGTAGGATGGTTTGAGATGTGGTTCCTGGGACTAGATAGGAGGAGGCAGCTCTCCTTAAAAGCGTGGACACCTCTGGCCGAGCGTGGACAAAAAAAAATCCCGTGCGCTGCTTGCACCAGAACGCAGCAAAAAAAAAAAACGCAGCACATTTGCACGATGCACCCTCACAATGTCCGATATTGTACCAATTTGTGCCCTGGAGCAGCTGACAGATCCTGTGTCGTATTTCTCCAAGTCGAGGTTCGGAAGTTTTATCCATTACATACCGCAGCTAGTTGCCCAAACCGATGGTGATTATGTTTTGCAACCCAGTTATTTTGTATTCTATCTGATTATGGCAAACCACGTTGTAAACATAAATCTGATACAAATGTGTGAAAGCTGGCCACTGTCGGCACACTACAATATATGCAAATATTTTTCCCCTTCTAGATTACAAATTATGTGAGAGACGTCTCTGAACACCATGAACACACAATTGATTCAGTTGACGTCATGACGTGTATCTCCTCTATCATATGAAGATGCACGGCCGTTGTGGGCTGATTGACAACTGGCGACACAGAGGAAACCCTAGCCGCCGCCGGCGGGTAGTCCCCTCCCTCTCCCTACCCCGCATCGCCGTTACCGAAGGGGAGTCGGCAAAGCCACGCACGCCCCCAGGATGGTGGCGGCGGGGCGTTCTTTTCCCCATCTCGTGGCTCTCTTTCGAGCTCCGGCGAGGATCGGCGGGAGGAGGCGATGATGTTGCGGCCGTCCGTCGGAGTTGGAGCTGCAGGAGGTCGCGGCCATGGCGGTTGCGCGGACTGCTGGTGCAGGCGTGGCGTGGAGGCGCGTTTTGGGTTGGATCTAGGCCTCGCGGAGGGGTCTGGGCGTGGAGATCGGCGCGGTGGTCGGCGACGGTTGGCAGAGTGGCTTCGGGTGGCCGTGGCGGTTCTGCCTGCGGTGGTCAGCGTCGCGGCGGCGGTGGGCGCCTATGCGGGCCCTGATCTGGGCCTTGTCGGGCCGTGGGGAATACGGCCGTTTGGGCGCTGGGGCGGCGCGGTGCTGGCCGCGGACCTAGGCCTGGTGGGCTGTGCTACAGCGCCTACAGGTCAACCTCGACGAGAAAGCTGGAGGAGGTCTGCGTTGGCGGTGTGGTTGCTGCAGGGCGTAGTTGTGTCTGCTCGGTGCTAGTGCGGTGGCGCGTGGCGGCGCGGGCTCGTCGTGGCGGCACGGGCTTGTCCAGGGTTCAATCTGGGCCGCCAAGGAGGTGTCATGGTGGCGGCGATCTTCTGCCCTCTCGCGGTGGTGGCTGCCCGGGTTCGCTCTGGTTGTCTTCTACAACTAATTCGTGGGCAGTGGTGATGATCCGGACGGCGGCTTTCGTCGCGGCGACGGGGAGTCTAGGCGTGGCGGCTGGAGTGATGCTTGTTGATTATCGGGAGATTGGAGTAGGAGGGGAGGTGTGGTGGTTTGTGCCGGTCCTTGTTGGGCAGGCGTGAGGTTCAGGACTCTTCGCTAGGTGAAACCCTTGTCTTGGCGGCTGTCTAGGACTGACGACGGTGACGCCCATGGGCGCCGCATCCTTCTTGAAGTTGTCGTCGAAGTGGGAGCTTCATGTTCCTCCGCCCGGGCTCTCTGGGGGAAACCCCAGATCCCTCGCGGGATTGGGCGTGGGCGGCGCTCTGGTGTCGCTTTGCCTCTTGGGGCCTCGCTTTGGACGTGCATCAGACAGTGGGACATGTGGATTGTTTTGGTGGTTTGGTGGAGGGGGTTTCGTCTTCAGCCAGGCGGGGCGCGACCCTGGGGCCAGCGTGGTAGTTAGAGCGATGTCTCCGGTTTTTCGCCTCAGCCTGTTGCGTTGAGGTGTGGTGTCGACCTGGTTGGTCGCCGAAGGCCACAGGAGGGCTGGCGTGTGGTGTTGTGTTGTATTGGTTTTTCGGCCAGTTTTCCTTATAAACGGGCCAGCTCTTTTCTACTATATCAATGAAAGGCAAAGATTTTGCCTCGTTCAAAAAAAAAGATGCACGGCCACATAGTTGTCAAAAAAGATGCCCAGGCACATCTCACAAAATCAGCACCAGGAGAATAATAGATCAGAACCAGCACAATGTCGGGATCAACACTTGGAGTACTTTCGAGGTCGTGACATCAAAAGTCACACCTGAAGACTGGAGATCTCTTCTTGGGTGGCGGCGATGGGTGGACGGCAGAGCTGGGGTGCCAAGCGGCCGGGTGATGCGCTGCGGGTGTGATAGGACAGCAGATGGGGCATGGTTGGCTGCTTGATGTTGCTGCGTAGCACTGTGGCGAGTTTTTCGGTCGATCTCACATCACAGCAGAGGGCCTAGTCCGCCGCCTCAGCTGCCATGCCAATGCATGTGACCCGGGCCGCTCAGCTAGGGAAGAAACATCCTCCTGGGTCGCTCTATGCCGAGCGACTCTGGAGGTGATGCTCGGCCCCGCAACCCATCCTCCCCCTTCAGTGGAAACTAGTCGGTGGCACTGTCGACGCATGGGAGGTGGCGGACCATGTCTCGACAAAAAAGGAGGAGGCAGAGGATGCGAAGCTCCGACCAGATCCACTAGCAGGGCGACGCCTGGTCAACGATCTGGGCCTTTAGGGCCTAACCTAGGCTAGCCAACTGTAATATCCTAGGGTTTGAGGTCAGAAATGGAGAGAACACGGATGTGTGCATTGCATTGAGTCACGCAAAACTGAAAGAGGCGTAGAGGTATTGAGGTCTCTCTTATTCTGATGAAAACATTAGGTCAAGTGTGATAGACTTCGACATAACCTTTGTGGATTTCTTTGTTTATGAGTGTAAGGAATTCAAATTGAATAATTTAAAATAAAATATTTGAATTTAAAACAAAGAATTGAATTGTAAGTAATAAAGGAATCCCATAAAGGAAATACATACCATCTCTTCTCACTTACTAACCTTATGCTTAATGCATTTTTTTGTTGCTGAAAAAGGTGAAAAATCCATACAGCTGATTAAGTGATACTTCTGCAGGCTACGCGATCTAATTGTATTGGTCATGAGAACTTTCCGGAAAAAGGTATCTCTCACTTGTATCGGGCATTTCTGCTTTGATTTCGTGGGTAATCCGATATTTGGTTTGTGTCAAATCGTATTTTCGTTTTCTTATGACTGAATTGGATTTAAATGCAGGCATTCGATGCTTCAGTTAAAACTATATATTAAATGTTCCGCGAATATCGCACACAGAATATTCCACTGCTAAGGTTCCCACGACGTGAGGTGAGAAGGCCAGCATTGTTCCTCGAGTGTCGAGCACGACGAATTCAACTGCTGAGGTTCCCACCTCGTCAAACAAGAGCTGGATTAGCTCCTTATTTAAAAGGAAAGGCAACGATTACTAGATGAGATTCCCCTCTAGAAAAGGTATGGCAATTGTTTTGTGCAGTTCACTTTTATTTTTTGCCACGAGGTGAGTGGAGTTCTTGATTATACCACGAGGTGTGAAGCTACAAAAGAGGTTGGGTGGTCCTACTGGGCTATTCTGTGTATAACACTGTAATTTTCTGGAGCTTCCTCTTCTCTTTCCACCTATTTTCCTCCTTTACATTATTTCTCATCTCTCCGTGCTGGTTAAACTTGAGAGCGCCACCAATTATTGTACTCTCTCCGCTCAAAATAGATGTCGGAAATTTTTCAAAATTTGGATGTATCTATATACTAAATTGTGCCTAGATTCATCCAAATTTTGACAAATCTGCGACATCTATTTTGGGATGGAGAGAGTGCAAACGTTGTGGACACGGAGGAAGATGGCGCGGATGGCATCGAGCTTGCCGTAGGGGATCATCGAGTAGGCATTCTAACGTCTTTTACATCCTCGTTCCCTTTTCACAGGGATATGGCAGAGATCGTTGTCACTTACTCAGCTAGGACCTCACCTGTTGGTTATAAATTATAATAATGGTGGATGTAAAACCTCACCACCAAAACACCTACAGTTTAATATAGCTCACACCGACCATGGTTCGCTGTCATTATTAGCTAGCCCAAATAGCTCTCGTTCATCTTGGTTTATATATAACGATCAGAAGTGGATACCAAAATGCAGTGGCGAAGGACCAAAAAAATTTGAGGTCGGGCGAACTCTAAAAGCATAAAAAAATGATGCAAGAAATCAAAATTGTCTCCACGCAATGGTAATAGCTCAATCACTTAGTATAATAGCAACATACTAAAATCAAAGTAGAACATAGTACAAACGTACCGATAAGAAGCATTAATGCCGTCTAGAAGTTCCGGGCATTGGCAAAGCTCTACCTTCCTTTTGATAAACTTTTTTAATTTCACCAACATGTAGACTTTTGAATATCCCTCGCTTGATGCATACCATAAAATCATTATTAAGTCAACCGTCGGATATCTTGTTGCGCAACTCGATCTAGATAATCTTCATAACTGAATAGGTCCTTTTCAACCGTGTTTGTGTTTGCCTATTTTACCTATCACAAAACTCACAAATTCAAAATTCATCCAATTGACCACAAAATGGAAGAATTATACCTTCCCCTTTGCAGCAGCAGATTTCTTCCCCTTCATGTCCATCTTGATCTTAGTTCCTGACCTTTAAATGAGAGCAACACTAGAATTCTAGAAACCCTAAAAGGTAGACTGTCGACTTGTACAGCCCAAAGCCTAGAGAGTAGAGACTTGCTGCGGGCAGCCTAGACACACCCGGTATGTTGGAGGGCCAGGGCGGAACAGGTGGCGGGGGGAGTCGGGATGGGTCCCTGCCTGGGGCGGCGCCGGAGGAAGCAGGACTGGACGGAATAGGGGAATGGCACCGTCGAGGTTCGCTCTGTGAGTCTGTCGCGCCAGATTGCTGTCCTAGCTGGAGCTATCGATCGAAGGCAAAGGGGCATCGGACATAGTCGCACGAACGACAACTAGGGCCTTTCACTCCCATCGCGCGTGGCCCTGCTAGGAGTAAGGCCCAGGTCGGCAGGAAATCAGCCCATTTAGTCATTTTCGTACGTTCTTTTTTTCAGACGCACACAAACTGCCCATAACATGATTGTATGTCGACAGATGAATACATATATATGATTTTTTGCCAAAATTTAAGGTAGGGCAGACACCACACCTTGCCCAAAGGGGAGCTTCGCCCCTGCCAAAATGATATATAGTAGGTCAAAGAAAATAAGTGAGTTAATCTAGAGCTCCTGGGTATAATTTCCCCCATTCTTGTTTTATTGAAGTCATGTTTCCTGGAAATACAAAAATACATTATGTGCTATGCACAACATCACAATATGTTAGATCTGGGAGGCGTCAGGAAAATATCAGCTTGAAGATTCAAGATATTCCGTGGTGCATCTACTCTACAGCATTACTACATGATGGGTCGATGCACAATAGGGGATGTGTTGACAAGTGATTCTTAAAAGGAAGAGTACCAGAGCCGCCTTGTCTACAGAGATTACCCGCCAGCTTTGGTTTGATGCAAAATTATTGCTCGCTTATATCTGAGCAAGCCCAAAACTACAAGCTATCAATTGGTCGACTACTAAATTTCCTTGCTAATCTCTACAAAACTTGTTGATATTTGGCAAGTTTTGGTCATGTCCAATATCCTAGAATTTTGTTTTTTTACTTGTCAACAATTGTGCCATTAGTTTCTTATAAAATAATCTCCAATTTTCACTTCATGAGCATAGTGAGCAGTTTTGAATAGTTCTTTTGTCTCAGTCGATGGCGATATGGTTCGAATGACTTGTATCCACCGGCCAAAAGGCATCTGCTTTAGCATGGTCACTGGCATTCCATGGACAATATATGCTCTCATCAATTACAGTTTACTAGCACATCATGGAGAACGCTCGCAATGGTGTCGCGCAATAGGAAACCACGGTGAACGATCGGATAGCAACAAAATGACCACTCCAGCAAAATGCATGTTAACTACTCTACAGAAAGTCACAAACTCTTTCGATGGGTCCCCTTACATGTCGGCAAATGCAAGCGAGACCCATGCCCGCAAATGGGCCGAGGGGGTGTGGTGGTGGCTGCAACATATGACCTAGGTTCAAGATTTAGTCGCCAGCTCCAAGTATGACCTAGGGATGCAGGCCGCCTGTCTGGCGAACATGGCGTACTGTCCGTATAATTAATGCATTCAAATAGTGCATAAACAAATTGGTTGATGACTAGAAAACGAACTAGCGGACAGGTATATATGCTTATACTACGGGCGTCCGTCTACACCCTTACTGTACACGGGCTGTGGAGATCGGTTGAACACTTTGTTAGCTAAGATAGTAAGTAACATTATTCTCTTTTCTCATTAATCGCAACGTTGCCTCATCAGGTTGCCTATGATATTGTGCAAAGAGCCAAGCAGATGTTTTCTGCTATCGTTTTATTGTATTTCATCAGTTTGGCTATGATATTGTGCAAATCAGAGCCAAGCGGATGTATTTTATCTTCAACTGTGTAGTAATGAATGCAGCAAATGTAGAACTGCGCAATCGATGATGCATGTCCTTATTCCTACAAGTTTTTCAGCAGCTACAGTAAACGGCATGGGCATCAACACGTGCTGTCATTCTATGTAGCAAAGCCTAGCTGAATTCAACCTTAACACCCACACCTACAGGCCGACCAGCACAGACACATGAAGTGTTCAACTGTGGTACTATATAAATACACAATAACACATCAGGGTTGAGCTCAGAGTCAATTACTCATCCTCACTACACTACACACCATCCACCTTGTGATCATCTTTATTTTTGTTCTTAACTTTCATCTATCGGTGTGCATATATACCATCCACCGTGGTACTACCAGCTAGCCAGGATATAGTTCCCATCCACAGTGGTTTATTGCAGTGATAAGCTAGCCCGAGAAGCATACCAAAGAAAGATAGGAGCATATGTAGACACAACATATATCTATTTTGACACAAAAAATATAACAAAATGCATGTTAACTACTCTACAGAAAGTCACAAACTTTCGATGGGTCCCCCTTTACATGTCGGCAAATGCAAGCGAGACCCATGCCCATAAATGGGCCGAGGGGTGTGGTGGTGGCTGCAACATATGACCTAGGTTCAAGATTTAGTCGCCAGCTCAAGTATGACCTAGGGGATGCAGGCCGCCTGTCTGGCGAACATGGCGTAGTACTGTCCGTATAATTAATGCATTCAAATAGTGCATAAACAAATTGGTTGATGACTAGAAAACGAACTAGCGGACAGGTATATATGCATACTACGGGCGTCCGTCTACACCCTTACTGTACACGGGCTGTGGAGATCGGTTGAACACTTTGTTAGCTAAGATAGTAAGTAACATTATTCTCTTTCTCATTAATCGCAACGTTGCCTCATCAGGTTGCCTATGATATTGTGCAAAGAGCCAAGCAGATGTTTTCTGCTATCGTTTTATTGTATTTCATCAGTTTGGCTATGATATTGTGCAAATCAGAGCCAAGCGGATGTATTTTATCTTCAACTGTGTAGTAATGAATGCAGCAAATGTAGAACTGCGCAATCGATGATGCATGTCCTTATTCCTACAAGTTTTTCAGCAGCTACAGTAAACGGCATGGGCATCAACACGTGCTGTCATTCTATGTAGCAAAGCCTAGCTGAATTCAACCTTAACACCCACACCTACAGGCCGACCAGCACAGACACATGAAGTGTTCAACTGTGGTACTATATAAATACACAATAACACATCAGGGTTGAGCTCAGAGTCAATTACTCATCCTCACTACACTACACACCATCCACCTTGTGATCATCTTTATTTTTGTTCTTAACTTTCATCTATCGGTGTGCATATATACCATCCACCGTGGTACTACCAGCTAGCCAGGATATAGTTCCCATCCACAGTGGTTTATTGCAGTGATAAGCTAGCCCGAGAAGCATACCAAAGAAAGATAGGAGCATATGTAGACACAACATATATCTATTTTGACACAAAAAATATAACAAATATTATGTCGGATTGGGAGGCATCAGGAAAAAATCAGTTAGTTAGTGCGAGGGGTCCCCGGGCGACTCTACTCTGCACTGATAATCGATGATGCTGATATGCACAGCAAGAATAGTGGAATGTACCTGTAAATTGGCCTGATGTAAAAATTTATCTTACCGTTGTCCGGAAGCACGAAAGATTAGTAGTCGATTGGCTGCATACTTGCTATTATTTCCACAAGTACTTAATTTTCTTGGTATGTTTTAGTTTTGACAAATATAGGCTAGCCAATTTCTAGGTGCAAATCAAGCACGTTCTATTACTATGATCTCCCTGTGCCTAAGCGATTATCCTGTTCAGTTCTCAAAAGATAATACTACCTCCGTTCCAAAAAAGAAGGCGTATAAATTTTCTTAAAAGTCAAATAATATCAAGTTTGATCAAATTTATACAAAAAATATCAATTATTATAATACTATGTGGAAATAATGGGATAATATATTTAATAATGTATCGAATGATATAGATTTGACATCATAAATATTAAGATTTTTCAATAATCTTGGTCAACCTTAACATTGTTTTCTCAGAAAACTTATACGTTTTGTTTTTCGAAACAGGAGGTAGCATGAACCAGGAAGAGCTTTGATTAAATAGCCCTATAATGGACTTTTTTTTATGGAAAGGAGCATATATTAATATCATGATGATACCAATTACACCCAGATTCTGCAACAACGCAACACCCTATTGGCATTACGGATGCACACAGCCGAAAAAAGAAGAAAAATTACAAAAAAAAAAGTCCCGCTACATCGATAAGATCCTTAGTAGAAGCGACACTAACCCCACCGAAAGTCCGGAATAACACCAGAAGTCCAATATCTCTAATAGAGACACCTTCAAGAAGGAAACAGAGCACAAACACCGTCATCGCCTGACCAAAGATCATAGGTTTTCACCTTGGAGAAAGTTCTCGCTCACAAAACAATGCCTTCAACAAGATCATTGTCAGGCACAACCAATTAAGTACAGACTCTTCCTTTATTTATAAATGAAAAACGAAAACAAAAAACCAGTGGGTGTCAAAAAAAATCGAAGAGCATTCATTACCTCTGCTATGGCCACAACTATGACGAAGACGACGATCACGACAGCTTGGATGAAGAAGATGAATTGGAACGAAAGAAACAAGTTTGGGCCTTTGGGGTAGCAGCTAGCTTAGAAATACCTGACAGGGGACGGACATTGCTCGTCTTAGATGAGTTAGTCCAGCTTATGTGGGTTCGTGCGACTTCTCTTCATGCGACTAAGATTTCAGAATGTTCCTTTGGGAGCATATATACAAACAGGACCTGTGCAATCAGGCTGAGCGTTGATCAGTGCTGTAGCCTAGGCTTTATCAGTAGTCAATGCAACCCCTCAGAGGTCCTCCAAAGGACCATGTGTGGGCGCGTGTAGATAAAATAAGATTCTCATAAAAATTTCTTTGATCAGCAAGTACACAAGCTCACTTTCTTGGAGCAGTACAAGCCCACCAAAATCTCTACAGTTTATTCAAATGTAGAGCAAGTCAATAATTGTTTCAATGCTACTCACCATCTAGTCATTGAGTAGTTATTATTGCTTTTATTCTTCCTAGCTACCCATCAATTATGTGTGCCTATATAAAGCTCCTTTCAACCGTGGTCTGCACAGATCAACTAGCCAGAAGCAGACTAAAGAAAGATCCACGGTCTGCAATGCATACATGCAATTTATCTCAAGTGAGCCTTCGATTGTGCATATCACTCGAGAAAATTCTCTCGTTTTATTTTGTTAAAGTCTTGATTCGAGGTGGTAATACAAAACATACTTTGTGCTACAAATGCACACAAAATCTCAAAAAATATTAGAGATGGGAGGCATTAGGAAAAGACCAGCTTGTACATTCCAAATTTCATGCGGTGGATCTGGTCGACGTCGTTATATTAAATATCTCTAGTGCACAATGGTGTTCGGGCAACCAAGACATTGCAGAATCTTTACTATTAAAAGAAAGTTGGTGATCGTAGGTCGGCCTCAAACATCAAACATTGGAAGAATCACGACCGTCAAATCTCCCTCAACCACACCCACCAAACTTTGAGACGATCATAACCATTCATTCGCTACTACTCTGCTCTATGCGCGTCACAACTATGGTAATCAATAAATAATTAGGAAGGCTTATTTAGAAAGGCTTATTAATGATCGCTACCATCACGGGGAACCAAACGGTGAGATGTGTAATTGATTGGCAAATTAATTATCTTTCTAGACTACTTTTATTCCGTGCTACCCATACGCACAGGGCACCGACGCCATTCTGTTCTCGCTTCACTGCTAGGGTTCTGCCGCACACTGCCATCACCGCCACCGCCACTTGCCCCCGTCGTTTGTACCGCATCGCTATACTCGGGCAGGCGACGGTGACCTACACGACGGAGCGGCGCCTGTGTGCACGAGGCATGCTCAACCACCTGCACGAGTTATGCGTCCATCGTGCGCCCCGTGTCGCAGGCGAAGAACGCCGCCAACACCCGTAACTCCGTAAGATCTCGCTCTCGCTAACGCCACAACCATCCCCACCCAAGCGACGTATCTAGATTTTTTACTAATTGACTGGTTTAACCAATTTTTATCCTCCTTCCTATCTAAATTAATTGACTTGAATTTGCTAGATTCGGATATATCTACACATGTTTTAGTGCTAAATACATCCGAATGTAGGCAAATCCAAGTCAATTAATTTGGATCGGGGGAGTATTAAGTTGTTCAAATCTTGTGTGCCTTCCTGATTTGCAATTGTTTTTTTATACGCCAGTGTACAACCTATTCCTTGAAGCTGGAAATTGGGTTGTGTTGCTCATCAAGGTACGAAATAGGTTTTGTTTGCAGAAGTGTGTAACTGCGGATAATATTTGAGAGTTTGCCAGCATGAATAGAAATCCGTTTCCTGAATTGGTATTATGGAAGTTGATTGAAAACTATTTAATACTACCAATAGGGATTCTTTGAGTTGATCGGCATTGTTGAAACGTTTTGTACTGCATGCCATCGCTTGAAGTGGATACCTTTTAATGTCAATCCCGGTTGGAGAACACTCTTAACAGTATCTTTTCAGCCAGTTCCGCTCTATTCGGTTCTTCATCTTCCATGTCCTCAGGATGCCACTATTTCAAATGAGTTGTCATTTGTACCTTTTTATGTGTTGATGCTCAAGCATAGAATTTTGTTATTTGGTTCAGTTAAATAATAGAAGAGACTGAAATTGTGTGCAAATATATACACTTGATGCACCGAAATGGCTAAAATAGAGAAGTTTTCATAAAAGCTAAAATGCAATAATTTCCCTGTTTGGATCTTCATTGACCAAAATGTTGTTTTGACACAAAGACAAGGTCGACGTTGTCGGAGACCAGCGGGGCGGCGTAGGAGCATGGCAGCGGTGACGTTGATGTAATAGGAGCAGGGCGGAGGTGATGTTGGAGCCTTGGAGGAGCAAGAGGCTTGCATGGACGGTGGCATGCCCATCCGCTTGCATTATCCATGAAACTCGCCCCCTTCAAGTTCAAGCGGTTCGTTCTGTGATAATCTCTGATTTTCCGCTTCATGATTTTATTACATTAACTAATTGGCTGAGCTAAACAACTTTTGAGTGTTACTAAATAATTTCTTTTTGTAATTTATCTTGTCCTTGTGTGCTTTACTACATCATATATACTCGTCTCTCCTCTCGCTTGGGCGGTGGCAGCTAAGGGCATGTGATGTCTAAAAGCTGGGCGGGCCGGCGTCACCGATAAAGGGCCTGATATCAATGGGTGGAAGCTGGCTGGCATCAGAATGAGAGGTTATGAGGTCCATGGCCAACGGTGGCTGAACCACGGCAACAATCTCCTCACCTTCTTCCATCTGCCCTCTATTATCTATTGTCCTGTCTCTAACTCTATTTAATTTGTTTGTTGCACAATGCGGGTGTTACGGCATTTCAACTGTGGGTGGATGAGCGTAGAGAGGGAGGGGTGGATGGACCTCACACTTCAGGACTCAACCATTTTGGCTTTTGATGCGAGCCTCTGCCACCGGCCTCCAAGACTACAATGTTTCTGTCAATCGTATTACTCCATTTACCAAGGCTAGGAGCAATTTCATGTTCTTCTTATTTCTTGTGTGATTGATCTGAGATTTTTTTATGTATTGCATTTAAGTCATAAAAAATACATGGTTTTACACTATGCAAGCACAAACTGAATGAGAGTAAGTGAAAGAAAAATACAAACTTGTATCGTTCACCCGATTGGTATTCATTGACTTGAGCACCGACACACGTAGCATTTTCAGTTGTTTTTTTGTCTAAGACCATAACAATACCAGTTCCGATCGCTATGCGTAGGAGAAGATCAAAATTTGCAGAAGGCTCCACCATGATAGGGGTAAGTATATATTTTACATCACGGTTCTTCTTTCTTCTTTCTTCGCATTATAATTTTTCGGCATAAATCAAAAATTTGCAGCAACTCATCTTGACAAGTAAAACATATCGGAATTTGTGAAAGAACTCTGTGGTGAGCAAACGATCCAATGTCTGGGTAAATAGAAAATTTAAATGTATAAACGAAATGTTGGCCTTATATAGCAAGCCCTACAAATCCATCATATCGTGGATAGAGTTCTAATTACAGTTCTTTTCTCGAATGAATTTAAGGTCTTTTAGTGAAATGCTTTGTATATCCTGGTATTAGTTCATGATTTTTTTCTCCACCTTTAATTTCTGGTAGGCGTAACATGAGGAGTTTGCTACCAAGAACAGGTCACCGAGGATGACATGCATGGCACCGACGGCCAGAACGGGAGGACACTATTGCTGTCTATCTCGAGGGATGTGGCCGGGAGGTACCTGTGAGCCTGTGAGCTGGCCATCGACGTTGCTGCAGCGACCACATTGACCATGTCACCACCGTCGACTGGTTGGCGATGGATAAAATTACGACCGAAAAGTTATATCGGAATGACCGTCGAGAAATTAGGGTTGGGAAGGTATAAGAATAAATTCTCGTACAAAAGTGTAAAAGGAGGAACTAAAAAAGACACACTATCACAAATAATGGTGACGTGTCTGCCATTGATTGGACAAAATTAAGCATCTAGAGTGCCCGTGGAGCACTGACAGGCCAAGAAACTCACCAACTTTAATATATAGTAGTATAGTATGGATACAAGTGTGTTTTTGGAACCAAGTCTCGTGCATGTTTCTCTACGTGAATAATCTTTAAAAGTAACTTTTTCACGAATGGTCCAAAAAGCATAAGTTACTCAATGGTTGTGTGATCCCGGTTAGGCAACAACAAGTGCTCGGTGATCCACAAGAATGTCAGGTCCTCAAATATTCCCATTTCAGAAAATTACCAACCAAACTTATATCATTTCAGGCTGTGCACTGTTGACGGTGGATGTTGACGGTGGATGCAGGATTGAATATCACCTTTGTCAATTGTTCATTGGGCTTGGTCATGGCAAGGAATTCCGTGGTTGTATTTTAACATAGATCATACCTATGGGTACATGATTTTCACACACTACATCGATAAAAAAAACTAAGCCGTAGCAACGCACGGGCACTCAACTAGTCAAGGGTAACCAGAGACGTGCCTTGGCTACAGGCTCGGAAGTTGAGTCCCAGGGGCAAAGTGCAAGACGACAAAATGGGGCTTCGTACACGCAAAGAGATCTCGGACCAACCCTACAGACCTTACATCAGCAACCCGCTTCTCGCCCAAGGGAACTGGAACTGCGCTGCTCTTGATTCTTGACCCTTCTCTGTTCTCTGAGGATTCGAGAGAATTGCGAGAACCATGTAAAACTGATGAAGTTGGAACCAAATGGAACAAAGTGATGGTTGTATAAAGGGGGTTTGTTACATGTAGCTGCAAACTAAAGAGAGATTTGTTGGGCGTCCATTAACCGAGCGTTCTTCCTTCATTAATTCACCCAAATCGATGAAATCATGTGTCTTCTTTCCTGGCATGATCTGCCTTCGGCGGAGCAGAATTGGCAAAGAGGAAAAGACGAGAACGACATGTCAGGATGTTGCATAGGTGTGGCATGTATAATTAATTTTATTATTAATGAAAACATTCTCCTCGATTCTGCTCAAGGTCCGGTCAATATTGAATTGCATGTACCAAACAAGTTCACCAAAAGGTCAGAATTGATGGGAAGATTGTGTACTCTCTTTCAGTACAAAGCACGTCTGGCGTACATATCCTCATCATTGTACATGTGTACTTAACATGAATTTTCAGATATTGCAGTCGAGTGAATTTTTATTGTAATAGATGACAGTTTTTAGGTGTGTATCGTGTATTGTAAGAACTTGAATGTGGAACTGGTAATAATGAAGGTTGTGTGCATCACTTGATAAAGAGGCTAGGGTTATACTACGCTTTTCGAAGAAAAGGTTTCTATTGTGTCACACCATCATCTAGCCGTTGATCTTCTTAATCAACTACAAACGACAAGAGATGGTTTCTTGACTTAATTATGAAAGATCTACACAACCTTCGTGGATAAATGAAACTAATTTCTTGCATATTGTATCTTTGATTTTGGTATCAAGCCAAGTACAACAAGCTCACTTGATTGGAGAGTGGATGTATAATTTCACTCGAACTCCTATAGTTTGTTTAACAAAATATACACCAAACATGGTTTTGGTTATCCCTTTCTGTATACACCTTACGATTTTATGCTCCCAGTGCTACCAATTGATACTTATTGCGGTGGTATTTTAATCTTGTAGCTAGTATTGTACTTACAGAGATACTTCATGGCATCTCTAGTATCCTGATATATAGTCGATACAATATGATCACACGCTTTGACTAAAAAAAAGGTAAGCCACATTAGCACACAACAGCATGGCAAGCAAAAGAGCAACGCCAATTTGGAGTTGCAAAGTGAAGTTGATATTTAAATGGCATGTTATTCTATTAATTTTGTTAGGTGGAAACAAAAAAGTAGTTGTACATGAAAGAAAGCAACCAACCAGTCATTTGTGTGTGTGTGTGTGTTGAGGTACATGTGCATGAATATTTTTCACAAGTTCACAATTATTTATGTGTATGTCATGTATTGGACGCCGGCGTATCTTCAATATAGATGCAACATTTATGTTGCCCGATTTTGCTACCAACAATATACTCAACTTAAAAAATTATAATAAATTTAAATGCATCTAAGGTATTTATGGCACATTATTATATTATAAATAAATATCTCATATTATCTTGATATTAGGATATGATTCTAAGATATGATACTTTTAACAACCAAAAGATACCACCTAATATCCTCATCTAGCACCTACACATCATTCACCTTGTCAATGAGTTATTATTGACTTTATTTCCTCCTCCCATACATTATGCATATCTATGCACCTCCCATCCATCATGGGCTGTACAAGCAACCTAGATAAAGAAACATATAGGTTAGGTTTATCAACTGATTTTGGCACCATCGGGTGTATTCAAGGGATATCCTTTCATTCTATTGAACTAGTATAGTGGTCCTCACAAATGCGAGGGAACCATCTCTGATGTGATGCACATAATATGTGGTTATCTTTCCTCTTAGTTAACACATTATTCATTGTAAAATACATAGTGTTTTGATGTGAACACATTTTCCTCAAGTTATAACTTTGACATTTATTTCATATATGATTATGTTTGCCATGAATAACAATAAAATATATTCTAAAAATATCTAATGATATTGATCCTTGTTTTCTCAATGTCTACTTGTAGTTAAGGTGTGGCGTTGTGAGGGCATCAACATAACTAAGCAGCAATGTGGATGCCCGTTAGATCAATTTTCTTGTGCTCAGTAGTGGATATCAGAAACTCTATTCTCCCGCCATTTTGTGCATGATTATAGAAAGTAATCATGCTTCTCTATTCATATATTGCATAGAAAGAGTATAGGCTTGTTCTAAGATTATTACTTACATTTACGATCGGATCATCTTGTGCAAACAAAATGCCCATATTGTACTTGACTCACTTGCCTTGTTGTGCACTAAAAAAGGAATTGGCAGTCGCCAAAAAAAATCTCAGTTGAGTGAGTTTACCAAATTAATTGTTCGTTGTCTCTACATTTTTATTATTATTTATCATGGATGTATATAATTGTTTTTATCCTATGGAATGTGCAACAAAGTTCATCAGAATCACATGTAGAATGAGATTATATTTGTTTTAGCTTAGAGTGGTGGACAATAGTAGACCTTAAATACATTGAAATTTTGTTTTTCTATTATGCATCTAAGGCTCCCAAGAATATTCTAAAATAGTAAAACTCTTTGGAGGAGAACAATACATGTGTTGTCATTATCTTCAAAAGATAGATTGGGAAAGGATTCCCCTATCTTGATTGCAATGACCATACCAATTCATATCTCGGAAATGAGCCTCACCCAGCTCATATGTCACTACTAGGAAAAGGCTTATAGAAAAAAGGTACCACCGGCGCACAAAATTCTGGGTCCACCGGCGGTAACTACCGCCGGAGCCCCACCACACCATCGCGTCGACGCTACCCTAGTATCCCCGGCGCACACTGTATACCTCACACCGGCGCTAAGGCCCGACCCACCTAGACCCCACACCCGCATCTACCCCAACACTCTAGGCCCACGCGTGCCGGTGCTAAGCCACTTACCCCCAGCGCATGCTAAACCCCGTGCGCCGGCGCTATCAGGCCCATTACTGCCGGCGCATGGGAATATTGGTGCGCCGGCGGTAATTGTGGCCTCACATCCCCAGATCGCCTTTTTCAGCCTTACAAAAATTAAAAGAAAATAAAGAACACTTCAAATTTAAAATTCTTTTGACATGTAGATACTTCACCGTATATTTTAGAAGGCCATGAGAATAAGTACCAAAAAGTCCTCTCGAGAAATAATAATTGGGTTCATTGCGTTTTGCCTGTTCGATCAAGGTAGTCCATAGTTCTTCGAGTTAGTACTCTAGAGGAATAGTGCAGTACCAAAACATTGTGGCCATTGGATCAATGAAAATAGAGAGGGACCAAGGAAAATTATAGGCATCCGCTGGATGGGATCGTGGAAGTATACAGCACCTTCCGAGCCGTCCCATCAATGTAGCAGAAACATCATGTATAATTTCTTTCAATGTACGTTATATCCATTTGCAACATTTCTTAGTATTTTTTCAAAGTCACGAAAAAAGAATGCAAACAATTTTAAGGCATCCATGTAGAAAAATGAAAAACATATCCAAAGATCATCATTTGTTATAACAAAACATTGAAAAACTATGTCATAGTTTGCAACATCTTGAACAGACCCATGTAGCAAAACCCAACCAACGTGTGCAACAAAGGGGCATGCCACCATTTTCTATATGTAGAAGAACTTAAAAATGTGTCTAGGTTTACTATATGTAACAAAACAGGTTGTAGCTCTTTAAACACACCCATGTAGCAAAAACCAACAATCGTATGCAACAAATCCCAGTTCGCTTGTAGCAATGTGAAAAGGGGCATGCCGCCATTTGCTACATTTTCAACACACTCATGTAACAGAAACAATATACACATGTAGTATTTTGAAACAGTTATGCAACATCAAGAAACACCAAGAACATATGACCTTTACAATGGACCATGAAGACACTTCCATGCACAATTCGAGATTGCTGGCCATGAATCCACCTACACCATAAAGTCCTCGGAGTTAGATCGGGTGAATCCCCGATCAATCCACTCATGGGCCATATGAACGGTGGAGAGGAGCAAGTAGTCACTCGCGTGCTTGGACCACCCGACTGGCTACAAAGGGGACTTTGGGTAGCTCCACTACTAGGAAATAGCTTATCTGTGGCGCATGGAAATGAGACTTCTGTGGCGCATATCCTAGTCGCCACTGTTACCTCGCCACTGATAATTGCTTCCTGTGGCGCATATAGATATGCGCCACAGAAGTCTCAAACTTCTGTGGCGCATTTCTACCTATGCGCCACAAGAGCAAGTTCAGTGACGCATTCCTTAATATGCGCCACAGAAATCATATGCGCCACTGACTATATTTATATATGCGCCACTGACTATATAACACGTATTCAAAGTAAAATACGTTCCTGATGTATAATCAGGTATTTATATAGGATTTATACAGTATTTATCCAGTACATTGCACAAGTAGTAGATGCATGAAAACCGACACATATATAATACAAACACTTAGAGCCCGATCGAGATACATATATAGTGTCAAGTGCTGAATTTTTACACAAGTGCCGAATACAAAATTCATATCATCTCACACTACAAATATGAAGTGGTCACCGCCGCCTACACTAGGATCAAATAGAATACAGCTGTGATGATGGTGAGCAAGAGCATGAGCCCGACCAATATCTTCATCCGGTTTTTCTTCCACAGGTGGTTCCTTCACTTGGCTACCGTCTCCTCTCTAGTCGCGTATCCTTTGTAAATGTTGCCGCTGAACTTGTTCACTTGTTTGTGACAATCCTCCCACTCCTCGTAGACTCCTGGAACCCTACCCATGTACACCACATACCACCTCGTCGCCATCTCTATACACGACAAGGCATATTAGTAAAAATACAACGAAAAGAACTAATAAAGGGTTCACATCCATATATATATATGTTCACAAAATATAAAATAAAGGATCCATAAACCTAAAAGATAGCATCTCGCGATCATCATAGAAGAAATAAGTTCAACGACAACACGACCACAAGGTAGTTTAAGTCTAACAACAATGACCATTTCGACCACAAGATAGTAAAGTTTATGACACACACACTACAGCAGGCGTCCATCAAGAATATACACATACTGGATCATGCTAGAGGCACACATCAATCATGAAGACTTCTTCTCGCTCGGCTTCGGGAACGGTAGATAGCCCTCTTTCGTCATCCACGTCCTTGTGTCACCCTGCTTATAGAGGCATTCTTCGATCTCCCTCTTACTCAACCCTCTGGCTTGTTGTAGCCCCCCCTTGTGTTGACATCTTCAATGATGATTTGCGACAACTTCATTTGAATGTGATGGAAGTCTTCTCTAAGATCATCATCGTCGATTTGCGCCAAAGTTTCGGCCCATCCTCAGAGACTAGATGGCAGCGTTAGGTTCTGGCAATCCCGAACATAGCCTTTAAGGTGATGGAGGACGTAGAAGGCCTCCTTGGCACCAGTAGTCGACTGCTTGATGCAGGGGAACTCGATCACGTGCTTGAACACGTGTTTGCCATCCTTGATACATTCCCCCTTATCTATGAAGGTGCATCCCTTCTTGGCATAGCCCTCGAGAGCCTCATTGAGAACACTCCTTATTCTGGTGTAGTCTTTCTTCTTCGTCAAACTCCCCGAGTCAAAATACGTGGCTAGAGAATACCTCGGGGCAAGGACGATGAGTGTGCAGTATTTGTCTCTGCGCAACACAATTGGAACAGAATGTTGGAAAAAGAGCAAAGGAAGAAAACTATAAGAAATGCATAAGTTACGGCCAAGATGAGTGAGTGTGTACTTACTCGGGAAAGAAAGGCAAAAGAAGTGTGTCCTTCCTCTTATTGTCCACCATGAACTTCTTGAGGTACGCTGTCGCCTTGGTCCATGTCTCTGATCCTTCGACCAACTGGATGTCCCACATGTATTAGGGATCCACTATCGCGATTTCCGGGGTACTCTCTCTCTTGATCTTGATCGCCAGATTGAGCGCGTATAGGCGGACTAAGTTATAGTCCAGCCGTTTTGTGAGAAACAGCTTGAATATGTCCTCGTACGCTATGAAGAATATGAAGGAAATATGCCCTGAGAGGAAATAATAAAGTTGTTATTATGTATTCCTTGTATATGATAGATGTTTATTTTGCATGCTATAATTGTATTGATAGGAAACATCAATACATGTGTGTTTAATAAACAAAAAGGGTTCCTAGTTATGCCTCTCTTATAGACTAGCTTGTTGATTAACAAGATGATCAAGGTTTCCTGATCATGGATATTGGATGTTGTTAATAACAAGGTCACAGCATTTGTGAAATAATGTGATGAACATTCATCCGAAGTATAGCATTACGATCAAGTCATTATGTTTATATTGCTATAACATCATACGAAGTCTTTATCCTTAGACCATGAGATCATGTTAATTGCTAACACCGGAAGAGTATCTTGATAACATCAAACGTCACACCATAACAGGGTGACTATAAAGATGGGTTCAGTACTACGAAAGTGTTATGTTGAGGCTCATGGATCAAGAGTGGAATTTGTCAATCCAGATGACGGATAGATATACTCTGGGCCCTCTCGGTGATATCACATTAGGATAACTTGCAAGCAAGTGATGTGATCACTAGAATGTTATATCACGGGAACGAGAAAAGAGTGCATGTCGGTAACGAGATCAAACTAGGTATGGAGATACCGATGATCGAATCTCGGACATGTAATATATCGAGAGACAAAGGGATTTAGTTACAAGCGTTAAAGGTTCTCACGATCACAGGAGTCATCGTTGAATGTGTAGGAGTCAGTACGGATCTCCAGGTCCCGCTGCTGGTTATTGATCGGAGAAGGGTCTCGATCATGTATGCATTATTCGCGAACCGTAGGTGGCACACTTAAGAGTTACCGGACACCATTTTGGAGCACATATGTTTCAGACGAAAGAATTGCAAAGTGCAAGAATTGTTTCAATAGAAACCGGAAATTGTTTTGGGTAAAATTGCAGAAGGTGGTTCTGCATTGGATATTGAAATATTGCAAGGGGCTATATGTAAATGTTTGTTAATTAAATTAATTAACAAAATTCTGAATAAATTTGATAAAAAGAGTTTTATTAAATGAGAGAGCATTAAATTTGGAGAAATTTAATGCATTTAAAGTGGAGAATTTAAAAGGGAATGTGAAGAGGCATTTTAATGTGGAGGGGTTACCACCACATGAATGGGGGAGGTGAGGGGTCACCCCCCCATGTGCCGGCCATGGAGAGAGGGGGCACCCCCCTCCTCCTATAAAAGGCCACCCATTCCCTCCTTCATCCTCACACCTCTTGTGAAGGATCTCTCTCCCCCTTTAGAATTATTCCCCCATGGTCTCGGATTAGCGAGATACATGTTCTCGGTGGCATTTCGTCTGGAAGGAGTTGCTGCTTCCGCTGGATCGCTGGAGCGAGGAGGTGGAGGTTGTCCGGTGGCTTGAACGTGTGTGCGAGGACGGATGCGCTGCTGATTTGCGGCGCTCGGACTTCCACAAGATCTTGAGATCGGCAAGCGTACGACTACATCAACCACGAGTTTCTACTCGTTAACAAAACTCGTTGTCTTTGAGGGTAAGTTCTCCATGGATGTATGTCCACCCGTTGCTCTGTATCTAGTAGATAGATCTTGGCGTATAGTTCTCATCGTAGGAAAATTTTTGTTTTCTATGCTGCGGACCCAACAGTGGTATCAGAGCCTGATCTATGCGTAGGTGCTTTGCATGGGTAGTACACATATGTTTATATGTGGGCGATGATGATCATGTTATTGCATCTTCTATGTACTTTGGATATTGGTGGCATAGTGGGATGAAGCGGCCCGGACCAACCTTACATGTCATCGTACATGAGACCGGTTCCACGACTGACATGCAACTAGTTTTGCATAAGTGGCTAGCGGTGTCTGCTCTCCTACTATAGTCAATATCTAATTTACAACGAGTTGCTAATAACTTGGTTATCCTCGTTGTGGTTCATGTTCGTAGGTAAGACCGGTTCTATCTCCGAAAGCCCTAAGCCACGTAAAACTTGCAATTGATAAATTAGAGGCGTCTAGTTTAGATCGTTCTTTGGGCTAGTGTCTTGATATGGTATTGTTGTAAGTAGATGTATGATAGATACTCTTACAACTCACTTAACGTGTAAGTTCCATAGACCTTGGCCTTACACACAAAGGAATGATAGAGATCATACCACGATGCAAATGATAGAGATCAAATGCATGGACCATATCACCTCACTTCACACATTAGCATCTTATATTGCTAGTTTGGCGCTTTTGGTAGCATTATAAGATGATCCCTCATTTAGATATCAAGATAAAATGTGTTCTTCCTTAAGTATGCACCGTTTTGTGGATCGTGTTTTGAGGCCTCACGTGATGATCGGGTGTTCTCGACTCTACGCTTTCATACAACGGGTGTAAGACAGTTTTACACACGCAAATACTAAGGTTCTTACTTGACGAGCCTAGCATGTACAGACATGGCCTTGGAACACGGACCGAAAGGTTAAGCATGAGTCATATAGTTGATATGATGCCCATATAGATGCTCGCCTTTGAAGCTACACCGACTCACGTGATGATCGGACTTGGTGTAGTGGATTTGGTTCATGTAATCACCAAAAGGACACGAGGGATGTCGTTTTTGAGTGGGAGTTCATTAGTAATTTGGATTAGTTGAACTCAATCTATCATAAACTTAGTCTAAATATATTTTACAAATTCTATTGTAGATGGCACCACCTGCTTTTAATTTCAATGTGTTCATGGAGAAAGAGAAGCTTGTTGCGAATGGTAGCAACTTCACCAACTGGGCTATGAATTTGAGGATTCTCCTCAATGCTGCACAAAAGCAATATGTGCTAGAGGCGCTGCTAGGCCCCCCACCAACTCCTGATGCCCCTTACGAGGAAAAGAATGTCTATGTGACTCGTCAGGAGGACCACAACTTAGTTCATTGCGGCATACTGTATGGGCTAGAGCCAGAACTTCGAAAACGTTTCGAAAATGGCAATGCCTTCCATACCATGGGAGAATTAAAAATGATTTTCGATACCCATGCTGCCGTAGAGAGTTATAATGCTTCTGAAAAGTTCTTTAGCTGCATGATGGAAGAGAACAGCTCGTTAGTGAGCACGTACTCAAAATGTCTGGGTACGCCGATAAGCTTGTGTCCTTGGGAATAACGATTCCCATTAACTTAGGCATACATCATGTTCTCCAATCTCTGCCACCTAGCTACAAGAGCTTCGTGATGAACTATAAAATGCAGGGCATGAAGAAGTCTCTTCCCGAGCTTCTGTCAATGCTTAAGACTGCAGAAATGGAGATTAGGAAAGAACATCAAGTGTTGATGATCAATAAGACCACCGGTTTCAAGAAGGACAAGAAAGGCAAGCATAAGGGAAAGAAGGGCGGCAAATCTGTTGCCGCGCCTGAAAAGAAACCTCGAGCTGGCCCTAAGTCTGACACCGAGTGCTACTATTGCAAGGGATGGCCATTGAAGCAATCGCCCCAAGTATTTGGCGGACAAGAAGGCCGGCAAGGCAAACAAAGGTATATGTGATATACATGTTATTGATGTGTACTTGACTAGTACTGCAGAGCACTTTGGGTATTTGATACGGGATCGGTTGCTAATATATGTAACTCGGTTCACGAGTGCGGAACAAGCGACAACTAGCAAGGGATGAGGTCACGATCTTGGTCGGCAATGGATCAAGAGTTGATGTGATCGCCGTCGAATGCTGCCTCTCCATATGTCGCGGGATTAGTTATAAACCTGAATAATTGTTATTTGGTGCCCGACCGAGCATGAACATTGTATCCGGATTGTGTTTGATGCAAAGTGGTTATTCGTTTAAGTCTGAAAACAATGGTTGTTCGATTTATATGAATAATATCTTTTATGGTCATGCACCTGTGTTGAATGGTTTATTTCGGTTGGATCTCGATAGTAGTATTACGCATATTCATAATGTTGATGCTAAAAGGATTAAACTTGATAATGATATATCTACATATATGTGGCACTGCCGTCTAGGTCATATTGGCGTTAAACGCATGAAGAAACTCTATTCTGATGGACTTTTGGAATCACTTGATTTTGAATCATTTGATACATGTGAGACATGCCTTATGGGCAAGATGACTAGAACGCCGTTTTCCGGTTCAATGGAACGGGCGACAGATTTATTGGAAATCATACATACTGATGTGTGTGAACCAATAAGTGTGTCGGCGCGAGGTGGATATCATTATTTTGTTACTTTCACGGATGATTTGAGTAGATACGGGTATATCTATTTGATGAAACATAAGTCTGAAACCTTTGAAAGGTTCAAAGAATTTCAGAATGAAGTGGAAAATCATCGTAATGTAAAGATCAAATTTACGTGGTCCACCGTGGAGGAGAGCATCTTAGTTACGAGTTTAGCACACATATGAAAGGCGTGGAATAGTTTCACAACTCACGCTGTCGGAACACCACAACGTAATGGTGTGTCGAATGTCAAATGTCGTACTTTATTGGATATGGTTCGATCTATGATGTCTCTGACTGACTTGCCACTGTCATTTTTGGGTTATGCACTGGAAACCGCTGCATTCACTTTAAATAGGGCACCATCTAAATCCGTTGAAAAGACACCATATGAATTATGGTTTGGAAACAAACCTAAGCTGTCATTTCTTAAAGTTTGGGGATGCGATGTTTATGTGAAGAAACTTCAACCGGATAAACTCGAACCCAAAGCGGAAAAATGCGTCTTCATAGGATACCCTAAGGAAACGATTGGGTATATCTTCTATCACAGATCCGAGGGCAAGGTCTTCGTTGCCAAGAATGGATCCTTTCTTGAGGAGTTTCTCGCGAAAGGTGTGAGTAGTCGGAAGGTAGAACTCGAAGAGGTTATTGAACCTTCTCTTCATGGAATGGCGAGTGGCGCAACACCGGAAGTTGTTTCGGAGTTGACTTCACCTGATGAAGAGAGAGCTAATGATATTGATCATGAAACTCCGAAAGAGGACACTACCGAACCTAGCAGGTCAAGCAGGACACGTGCAGCTCCCTATGCATGCAATCTGTTATGAATTTCATAATTGATGAAATAGATGACCCTGCGACGTATAAAGAAGCGATGATGAGCCCTGATTCCAACAAATGGCTAGAAGCCATGAAATTCGAGATGGAATCCATGTACAAAAACCAGGTTTGGACCTTGGTGGACTTACCTCACGACCGAAAGGCCGTTGAGAATAAATGGATTTTCAAAAGAAAAACTGATGCTGATGGTAATGTAACCATCTATAAGGCTCCACTTGTCATGAGGGTTTCGACAAATTCAAGGAGTTGACTACGATGAGACATTCTCTCCTGTAGCGATGCTTAAGTCGGTTAGGATTATGTTAGCAATTGCTGCATATTTTGATTATGAAATATGGCAGATGGATGTCAAAACTGCGTTACTCAATGGTAATATTGAAGAAGAGTTGTATATGATACAACCTAGAACGTGTTTGGTTCACGTTTCTGTAACGTAACATGATTACACCGGAAACAGGTTGCGTTAAAAAGTGTATGGTTCAAAAACTCGTGTCGGTTACTCGAGCGATTCCCACCGCTGTACAAAGGTGTTACCGTGTACCCCTCCGAACAGGTCGCATCCCGATCTCGTCCCTCTTCCTCCCCTCCTCCACCGATTACGCCACCGGCTGTGTCGGGAAGGAGGCGTCGGAGCCCAGCGATCATCCCTCGGCGTCCTCCACTTGTCCTCTACAACGTTTCCCCACTTCACCGGCAGCCGCCACCAAAGGTGTAAGGAGGAGCGCGACACGGAGGAGCAGCGGCGTCCAACGATTCCCAATCTTGAGGTAATCGCTCCTTGTCGAGAACCTTTCTCCTCCTCTTCCATCTGTTCTTGAGGTCTCCGTATAGATCTTTGTTTAGATTAGGGTTTTTTCTTGTGTTCAATGTTGTGACCGGTTCTTGTTCATCATGAGTAGGTTATTGTGCTTCCGATCTTTGACACTGGTAGTACCTAGATTTTGGTGATTGATCCTCATACAGATTGTCTCTAGTGCAAGTGGGAGACTGAAGGAAATATGCCCTGAGAGGCAATAATAAAGTTGTTATTATGTATTCCTTGTATATGATAGATGTTTATTTTGCATGCTATAATTGTATTGATAGGAAACATCAATACATGTGTGTTTAATAAACAAAAAGGGTTCCTAGTTATGCCTCTCTTATAGACTAGCTTATTGATTAACAAGATGATCAAGGTTTCCTGATCATGGACATTGGATGTTGTTAATAACAAGGTCACAGCATTTGTGAAATGATGTGATGAACATTCATCCGAAGTATAGCATTACGATCAAGTCATTATGTTTATATTGCTATAACATCATACGAAGTAATCTTTATCCTTAGACCATGAGATCATGTTAATTGCTAACACCGGAAGAGTATCTTGATAACATCAAACGTCACACCGTAACAGGGTGACTATAAAGATGGGTTCAGTACTACGAAGGTGTTATGTTGAGGCTCATGGATCAAGAGTAGAATTTGTCAATCCAGATGATGGATAGATATACTCTGGGCCCTCTCGGTGATATGACATTAGGATAGCTTGCAAGCAAGTGATGTGATCACTAGAATGTTATATCACGGGAACGAGAAAAGAGTGCATGTCGATACGAGATCAAACTAGGTATGGAGATACCGATGATCGAATCTCGGACATGTAATATATCGAGAGACAAAGGGATTTAGTTACAAGCGTTAAAGGTTCTCACGATCAGAGTCATCGTTGAATGTGTAGGAGTCGATGCGGATCTCCGTGTCCCATTGCTGATTATTGATCGGAGAAGGGTCTCGATCATGTCTGCATTATTCACGAACCGTAGGGTGGCACACTTAAGAGTTACCGGACACCATTTTGGAGCACATATGTTTCAGACGAAAGAATTGCAAAGCGCAGGAATTGTTTCAATAGAAACCGGAAATTGTTTGGTGAAATTGCGAAGGTGGTTCTGCATGTGATATTGAAATATTGCAGGCTATATGTGAATGTTTGTTAATTAAAGTAATTAACAAAATTCTGAATAAATTTAATAAAAAGAGTTTTATTCAATGAGAGAGCATTAAATTTGGAGAAATTTAATGCATTTAAAGTGAAAACTTTAAAAGGGAATGTGAAGAGGCATTTTAATGTGGAGGGGTTACCACCACATGAATGGGGGAGGTGAGGGGTCACCCCCCCCCATGCGCCGACCATGGAGAGAGGGGGCACCCCCCTCCTCCTATAAAAGGCCACCCATTCCCTCCTTCATCCTCACACCTCCTTGTGAAGGATCTCTCTCCCCCTCTAGAATTATTCCCCCATGGTCTCGGATTAGCGAGATACATGTTCCCGGTGGCATTTAAATGCGGAAGGAGTTCGCTTCCTGGATCGCTGGGCGAGGAGGTGGAGGTTGTCCGTGTGTGTGCGAGGACGGATCTTGCGCTGATTGCGGCGCTCGGACTTCCACACGATCTTGAGATCGGCAAGCGTACGACTACATCAACCACGAGTTCCTACTCGTTAACAAAACTCGTTGTCTTCGAGGGTAAGTTCTCCATGGATGTATGTCCACCCGTTGCTCTGTATCTAGTAGATAGATCTTGGCGTATAGTTCTCATCGTAGGAATTTTTTTGTTTTCTATGCTGCGGACCCAACAGAATATATCCGCGGGGGTTCATCAACGAAGCCCACGTCCAATGGCACCTTGGCCGTGAAAACCAGGTAATTTGGATATTTGTCTTTAAAAAGCAGGCCCTCTAGCCCTCGTGCAAAGTTAACATGGCTCCAACCGCCATGTGGAGCATATCCGGAGTCAATATCAGATCACCAGCTACATGCACTCGGGGCAAGCCATATTGTGTGGATGGTACGACGACGGCGTCCTAAGCCCGGATCCTCTTCGGAAGAGGCTGGCTCGCACCCTTATTATTATTATTATTACCTCTCTTCCTATAGTACTTCTTCTTCACAATAGTGTCAGCCACTGCCATCTGCTCATCAGCCGCCTTTCGGAGTGTGTTGGGGCTGAAAACCAATCCAGATTTCTCTTGTGGTGGATCGGCGGCCAGAGGCGTCTCTTGAGAAATACCATGGAAGACCAGGCGTTGCGTGCATGTATTGGGCCGACCAGCTTGATGGTCGCGAGCTGTGAAGGGTTCTTCATCCATAGAAGGCATATACAATCCTTTGTCGGCGCCAGTGTTGATGAAGTCATCAACATTGACCAATTCATCATCATCTTCATGGGTGCCATCATGTGGTGGTGGTAGAGGGGGCGACGGCGGTTGCGGCACAACGTCTTTGCCATGTGGCGGTACACATGCTGCCAAGAGTTGCTGGTGACGGCTGGTGGTGGCGACGACGGCGGCTGCTGGCTTCCGAGGTGGTGGTCGGGCGATCGATCGAGAGGTGGCGCCGGTGCTCCCTCCCGCAAGACGAATCTGGGTCTTCGGCCATGTGAAGGGCCAATTGTAGCATTCTCCAAGGGTCTTGTGTTCGTCGGCTCCCTAAGGTTGAAAGGGGGGTCCATGTCGTCGCACCCTGGCCACACCCGAGCCAACCTGACCCTCATCACGTCATCATCCATTGGATTGTTGTGCATCGTGCGACTTGCTGGTTATATGAGAGTGCCCTTGGCAACATCCTTCAACTCATCTCCGACATCTTTAAGCAGGAGTACGCAAGAAGTGTCCTGAGGCAAAACATGTTGTTGGGCGTCATGACATGGCAGCAGTCATGCATCAAAGTCATAAAGGAGATGACGTGCACTAACTAATTAGTTACCTTGGTGATGGCGTAGAGCTCGGCTAATGTAGAGAACGGCTGATGCCGGCGGCCGGCCTATCATCATCTGCAATCTCCCGCTCGGGTGCCTCACGAAGCACCACCGTCGTCGGCTGCGCCTTATTGGTATCTTTGGCGGGAGGGGGGTCGGTGTGACCAAAACGAGCGGCTGCGTCCCGACGTTAACAGCCGGCGGGGCCACCAGGTCAAGTGACACAGTAAAATTGATGCCCGAGTTGCTTCCGCTTAAACTGGGCAGATGTATCGGCCCCTGTCGACCGCCCACATTCCAAGCAGTAAGCCCCTCGAAAAACTCAGGGGGGTCATCAAGCGGAGCTTCTCTTCCACTAACTTGTCCACCATTTTCTCGTCCACCGCCTTGTCCTCAAGTGTCTTCACCTTCATCTTCAGCTCTTCAATAGCGGCTTTATCCTTAGCTTCCAACTGGTTCTTCCTCTCCCTTCTTTTCTTGGCATCCTCTTTGTAGTACTCCTTGAACTTCATGCTCGTACCAAAGCTGGACACATGGCCAGCTGAGGACGGCGGCAACCCATTGTCCCTCTTCTTGTAAGCATTCGTTGCCCTGTTGAAAACCGTGTCCGAATCCTGGGACGACTTTGTGGCAGGAGCGTTCAGTTCCTCCTCCTGCAGAGACAAGGAAAGGTGAACCCATTTAGATTCTTGGCTTCATTATTTTAATTAGAATGCAATAGACTTGAGATCGGCGATAAATTCCTTACCAGCTTCTTCTTGAATTCCTTCACCTCCGGATCGTCGGTGATGAACTCCCCTGTTTCCTTGTCCAGGTAGTAGCGGGACCGAACAAATTGCCTAAGCTGCAAGTCCGTTATTTTAAGCCAAGGGTTGTCTTTACTAAGGCGTTCAAGCTCAGTGTCCTCCTTGTCCCAAATGGCATGTTTCTCCTGTAACCGCCGCTTCCAAGGCGGTGGTTACCTATGTTCTGTTCCCGCATAGTCTTGCCCTAGTTAGTCCAATGTATAGCGTCAGCGGTAGCTATATCCTCCTTGAATATCTTAAACTCCTCTTCGTCGAGCATCAGATTTTTCTTACTAATAACCTCCCAGCTTTCAATGATATTCTTCACCTGGGTTTTCCAGCTGCTCAAGGCATTGCTCATCTTCGTGAGGGCTAGTTTGTTCACCGAGTTCTTTTTCTCGAGGTTTCTAAACCGCTCTAGGAATCTGTATTGCTTGTGAAGCTTCTTAAGGAGGTTATCGACCAAAGCTGCATTGTCAGCATGTCTGATGTACTTCGTGTTCATCGACATGCTTTCCCGGATGATGCACCTGAGTTGCAGGCCGTACCCTTTAGCAATCGCCTCTGGCACAATGGGTTGGCCACTTTCTGTGACCTCAGTAAACTCATCGCAAACAGTGGCGAGCACTGGCACCTTCTGATCCTTCTTTTCCTTCTTCTTCTGAGAAGCGGTCGGGTTGCCGCTACCGCCATCCGTGCGCTCGCCGCCATCGGTGCGGGCGCCGTCATCGGTGGTGTCATCCTCTTCACCGCTGCCTTCACTAGTTCCATCGTAGTCATCTTTGCCCCCCTCGTAATCAGGATCTCCTCCCTCATTGGCCCCAGCAGCTCTGGCGACAGTCGCCTCCTCCTACGGTGGTGGTGTCATCCTCATCACCTCTTCCTCCTCCTCCTCCTGTTGGGACCCCCGCCAGAATGACTCGTTGGCATGTCTAGCTTGTTCTTCGACGCTGATCATGTGCTTAGAAGGGTTAGCCTCGTTGTTGCCTGACATGTTTGCACTACTCTATTAAAAGAGGAAAAAAGTTAGCACAAATCTCGGCCGAAAAATTCGGCATGACCTTTACTAATTTTTTGACCTAGGAGTGCCCATTTCTCAACCGAAACAGAAGTGAATCGACACTTCAGGAGAAACGGGCAACTCAATTGAAATCCCTGCAAACATTTTACACAAACACAAAAGCACCACGAGTAGCGAGTAGTAGCAGCACCACGAAAGCACCAGCACCAAAGAAGCACCAAAGAAGCACCAAGAAGCAAGAAGCAAAGACAACAAGCACTGGCAAGACCAAAGAAGCTTAGCAAGTAGTAGTAAGAACCAACAGATAGATGTATAAGAACTTAAAAAACTTTAAAATTTACAACATTATACACTTAAAACACCGAGGACTTTAAATTCGAATAGCGACCGGCTAACCTAACAACAAATCCTTGACTATATACACTTGTACACTTCATATACACCTTGCCTGATTGATATATATGTGGATGATGGTAACCTAATTAATTTTAACTACAAGAACATCTGGGAATTAATTTTAACTACAAAAACTCCAAGAACCAATGTGTGTGTGCCTGTATACATACTCCATGAACCAATTACACTCCAGGAATATGATAGAAAGCAACAGCAGTATAACTGAAGCATAAAATCCATGGTTTGTGTATAACTGAAGCATAAAAATAAACCAGAACATTTTTTGAAGCACTACTCTGTAATTGTGCTGCTCTGTAATTGTGCACTGCCCTTCTCTGGATCAAGCCAGGCACTACTCTGAATCGATCTAGAACATTTTTATCTTTATAACATGAATCAAACCAGGCACTACTCTGTAATTGTGCACTGCCCTTCTCTGAATCAAGCCAGGCACTACTCTAAAATCAAACACTACTATCTGAATCAAGCCCTTCTCTGAATCATGCACTACTCTTTGAATCAAGCCAGGCACTACTCTGTCAAAGCCAGGAACAATAATACTGGTAGCACAAGGTGTCCTATTTTTATTCTTATTCTATGAGCTAGCTCTGCCTCCAAAAGAGTACTACTGATACACTCTAAAACATGTTAGCTAGTTAAATAGTACTAGACAATGTGTTTTTTTAGAGAACCTAGAAAATCCCTAACACATTTTAACTTCAGATGTATTTACAGAGACCATTTGGTGAATACATCAAACAGCAAGAAGAAGCGATATTAATACTCAATTTAATAAGATTACTAACACCCAGCCTGTAAGCAATTAATCTCAGTAGTACAACTCTAAATCCATGCATGTACTCTTAATCTATGTAATAAAAATACTACTAAAAACTACTACTGAATCCATGCATGTACTCTGAATCCATGACAGGTAACAGTGAAGATGGACATGGTGTCAAGGGTACCTGCTGCTGCTGCGGTGGTCGTCGACGACGAGGGTGGCGGCGGTGCTCCTGCTGCGCTGCTGCGATGGTCGTCGATGATGAGGGCGGCGGGCTCCTCCTCCACGGGCTCCGGCGATGGGAGCCTCCTCCTCCACGGGCTTCAGCGCGGCGGCGGCGGGCCTCCTCCTCCACGAGCTCTAGCACGGTGGTGGCGGGCCTCCTCCTCCACGGGCTTCAGTGTGGCAGTGGCGGCTCCGGCAGCGAGGGCTAGGGTTTGCACGCGGCGAGCGAGACTGAATCGAATGGAGAATCGAATGGGGAGAAGGGGAATGAAAGGCCGAACCGTTTATTTCGCTAAGTCCACAGGTTCTGTGGCACATTTCGGCAATATGCCGAAATACGCCACAGAACTTGTGGACTTAGTACAAAACGCGGCGCGTGTGGTAGTATGACAAGATCACACACTTGCCTTAGTGGTCTCTGCTTGCTTGTGCCATTTTAAACTTGGGGCTGTCTCACACTTTTTTTCCTTTTTAAAAACACATTTTTAATTATAGATCTGTTTAAAATAAAGCAAGAACATATACAAACATTCATATTTATTCAAAAAACTCTCTCCCCGAACATATACAATCATGTGATGTGTTTTTAATTATATATGTTTAAAATAAAGCAAGAACATATACAAACATTCATATTTATTCAAAAAACTCTCTCTCTGAACATATACAATCATGTGATGTGTCGAGCTAGTGTCTCTTCATAATCTTCTTGCCCTTTTTCGTCGCGGTTGAATACTTTAGCCCGTGCACTTTGAGATTTCTTCTTGTGAATGGACAACCTTTAGTAGGTAGTGTGGTCTTCCTTCTTACTTTAGTAGTAGTAGGCATGTCGAAGTACTTGTCGAATTCCTCTTCGATCTTCGGGTCGCCGTTTTTGTCGAAGTTTTGCTCGTTGGCGGCTCCTTCCATTCCGATGATGCTCCTCTTGCCCCTCCTAACTACAACACGGTTGGGCTTTGATGGGTCGGTAATAAAAAAAGCATTGATCAACTTGGCTAGAGAGTACCCAAGGCTCATTTTTTGCGGAGGCGTTCTTCATCGATTTTGCATCTGGTATAACCATTGTGGTGAAATACCGGCCTTCTTTTTCCACATTATTGGCCCATCTAACACGGAACATTGGTACGATCTCTCCACAGTAATCGAGCTCCCATATCTCCTCGATCCTTCCGTAGAATCTTTCCATGACAGTAGTCTCGTCATCAGCAAAGGATAATATAGTTACTCCTAAGTTTTGATATTCGCTATTCTTGTCCTTTTCCTCGGTGTAGAATCTATAACCGTTTATGTCGTATGACTGATAGGTCCTTAGGTTGTGCCCTGGGCCCTGCGACAAGGAGAATATGAGTTTTTGATCTTCCATAAAAGGCGTCTGTGGGGGATTGTCCAGTTGCCTTTTCTTGAACCAACCCATGAAGCTAGAGTTGTGCTCTCTCGTTACATCTCCCTTCTTCCTCAGCCGGCCCTGGTCGACGTACTCCTGCTCGATTAAGCTTCTGTGCTCTTCCACCCAAGGGACGACCACTTCAATGTATTGTAGCGCGACTCGGTGTGCCCTGTCAAAATTGGTGCGTCGACCATCAATGCCGACATGCAGTGAGCGGCAGCCCTCGCGGTGACCATATCCACCGAGCCTGCCGAGGTGCTTCTGGGTGGGTATTCCAACATCCTCATTCTCGGTGGTTAGATAATTCTGGCTGAAGGATATGCACTCGTAGATCAGAAAGCCCTTAACTGTGCTTCCATCTGGATGGGACCTGTTGCAAACAAATCCTTTGATGACACCGTTTAGCCTTTCAAACGGCATCATGTTGTGCAGGAATGTCGGCCCGAGCTGGATGATGTCGTCCACTACATGTACAAGCAGATGCACCATGATGTCAAAGAATGCGGACGGGAAGTAAATCTCAAGATCGCATAGTATCATCACAATCTCTTCCTGTAGCCTGTCGAGCTGCTTCACACTGATCAACTTCCTAGATATGACGTCGAAAAAGTTACAGAGGCCAAACAGCGTCTCACGGACATGCTCGTCCATTATCCCGCGGATCGCAACGGGGAGTATCTGCGTCATCGCGTGACGTGGATCGTGAGACTTCATACTGCTGAACCTCTTCTTCGCCACGTCTAGATATCTGCTTATCTTCCCCGAGTAACTGTGAGGAACTTTCACTCCTAGGAGGCACCTGAAAAACTGCTCGAGCTCCTCCAGACTCAGAGTGAAGTAGGCAGCGCGAAGCACCACCGCATTCTTATTAACTCTTTTGCAGTGACCTTGAGTCCCTTCCGTCTGATCATCATCATCACTATCAGGGTACTGAAGATCTTTCTTGATGCGAAGCAATTTAAGGTCCTTTCTTGCTTTCGGCCCATCCTTGGTCCTCTCCGGCATGTTCAATAGAGTGCCAAGCAGACTCTCGGTAACGTTCTTCGTGATGTGCATTACATTGAGGCTATGGGAATGTGAAGGACCTTCCAATACGGCAGGTCCCAGAAAATAGACCTTGTTTTCCATACACCCAACAGCGGCTTTGTCCTCGGTCGTTTTTTTCCCGGCGTAGGGCAATCTACCCAATTATTCAAAAGCTCCTCGATTTCTTCGTCGCTCCTCGGACGCGGGGCTCTTTCGAGCTCGTCCTTACCATTGAATAGGTCACCACGTTTTCTCCACGGTGATCCATGCAGAGCCACTTTCAAGTACCTTGGAACACAGTTTTCGAAGACCCGGGATCCCTTGGTAGCTGGAGATGTGGTGTCTCATCCATGCACTTGACGCATGCATTGTGTCCGTGGTTCACCTGGGCCGATACATATGTGTAACCAGGATAGTCCTACACCGTCGTGAGCAACACGGCTCTCAGATGGAAATATTCTTTAGTGTAGGTGTCCCACGTACGAGCCGACGTCTCCCACAAGCTGGCTAACTCCTCTCTCAATAGCGCGAGATACAGATGCATATTGATACCTGGTTGTTTCGGCCCCTGAATAAGAATGCTCATGTGTACGTACCTTTGTTTCATGCATAGCCACGAGGGGAGGTTGTACGACCATACAAACATGGGCCAGGTGCTATGCATGCTACTCTGGTTTCCAAAAGGATTGAGTCCATCGGTGCTCATACCCAGCCTGACGTTCCTTGCATCGCCCCCGAACTCTTCGAACTCGATGTCTAATGCATTCCACTGGCTAGCGTCTGAAGGGTGTGTCAGGATCTTGCCCTTCTCTGGATCATCTTCGGGTTTCTCTCTTTCCGCGTGCCATTGCATGAGCTTTGCTTCCTTAGGATCTACGAAATATCGCTGCAGACGGGGGTGATAGGAAAGTACCATACCACTTTTTGAGGAACTTTCTTGTTCCCTCTCTTGTACCGTCCTTGGCCGCACACCGGACATGTGGTTCTATCCGCGTACTCGTTTTGATAAAGTGCGCAATCATTGATGCATGCGTGGTATTTAATGTGTGGTAGGTCGAGAGGGCACACGATTTTCTTGGCCTCCTCAATACTTGTTGGCAATGTGTTCCCCTTAGGAAGTCGGTTGTGCCAGTATTCCATGTTCGTGTTGAAGCTCACATCGGTCCATTTGTGTTCGGCCTTCATCTCTAGAGCCTTGAGCGTTACACTCAAACATGTATCCTCGGGGCGACACCCAGGATACAATGGAGTCATCCCGTCTACCTCCATTTGGGCCAGCTTGGCTTTCTCTCTGGCTGCAGCTTTGTCGTTGCTCGTCTCCTTAAGGAGCAGTTCTTGAACATGAGGATCATGCAAGACCGAAGTTAGCAGCGTCTGTGTGTTCGCGTCTTCTCCTTCTTCATGATGATCATGCCCGTCTCCATCTCCTTCTCCATGTTGATCATGCCCACCGGCATCTCCTTCGTCATGATGATCATGCCCGTCGGCATCTCCTTCTTCATGATGATCATGCCCGGTAGACTCTTTGTCTTCTCGCCCGCCCACGTCTTCGTGACCACCATGTCCTGCCGGCGCCTCATTGAGGTTGCGCATGAAACCGCGCATGAGAAGGTGACCCTCCAATTGTCCAGAATCAGGGTCGATCCAGCGCTGGAGTTTGCATGTTCGACATGGACATCTTATCACGGTCTTGTTGTTCAGAATCATGTCCTCCTTCACATCTTTCTTGTACCTAGCAATTCGACCTTCGCTCATCGTGAGGACCATGGTTGCCTGAGCGGTCAAAATAGAGAGTATAGGTGAGAACCACACCATATGCACACACACACACATGCATGAATGCTAGCCGGAAAAATTCGGCATGACCTTTCCTAAAATTAGGACATATGGGTAGTGCAAAAATTTGCCGAAATGGAAATGAATCAACATTTCGTCAAACATCCATGCACCACACCGGCCGGGACAACAACAAGCAAGCAACAAAAAACTTTCTCCCAATGCAAACATTCATGCACCACACAAGCATTGTCTCGCCATGCATCGCTGATACGTCCATAGCGTATCTATAATTTTTGATGTTCCATGCTTATTTTATATCTACTTTCTTATGTTTTGTCCACACTTTGGAGTATTTCTATACACTTTCTTGGACTAACCTATTAACAAGATGCCACAGTGCCAGTTGCATGTTTTCTTCTGTTTTTGGTTCCAGAAAAGTTAGAAAATGAATATTCTCGGAATTGGACCTGACAGAAGCCAAAGTCGATATTTTACCGGAAGACTCACGGAGACAGAAGATGAGACGGAGAGGGGCCACAGGGTGGCCACACCATGTGGTGGCACGGGCTAGCCCTGGCCGCGCCACTAGGTGGTGTGGGCCCACTGGCCGCCCACCGACCTTGCCTCTTCGCCTATAAGATCCTCCCGATGCAAAAACCCTAAATCGTCAAGCCTCCAGCCACGAAAAGTTCCGCAGCGCCGCCGCCACCGAAGGGGATATTCGAGGGATAGAAAGTCTCTATTCCGGCACCCTGCCAGGACGGGGAAGTGCCCCCGGAGCCATCTCCATCGATCTCCACCACCATCTCCATCGCCGTTGTTGATTCCCATGATGAGGAGGGAGTAGTTCTTCCTCGAGGCTAAGGGTTCTACCGGTAGCTATGTGTTCATCTCTCTATGCATGATCATATTGTGATCATGAGCTTTGTAATCAAGTAGATCTACCTTGTTACTCAAGTGCTTTAATAGATCTCTGCTCTCCCCATGTGTGTGAAGTTGACAGTGTGCACACCATGGTGGCACTTAGGCTAGAGATTACAGATACTTGTTATGAGTTATATTTGGAGTTGAGTGTCTTTATGAAATTGTGGTGTTTGTTGGACCCACCTAGTACTCAAGGTGACAGTGTGGGGTTATCTAGATGGGAAAGATGAACTTTGAGTTGTGATGTTATATCCCTACCAACGAGAGTGTCCAACCGGAGAGTAGTTCAGTGTAGTATCATAAAGAAGAATATATTTATATGAGAGTGTTCACTAGTGAAAGTATGATCCCTAGGCCTTGTTTCTAAGCACTGAAACACCGTTTGCTATTAGATCTATTACATGTTTGCTTGCTTCTATCTTTATTTTAGTTTGCCTTTAGTCTTTTCCACGCCATCAAGCTATTTTCTATCACCGTTACCACTTATAATTATCCATACCACTTGTATTTCACTATCTCTTCGCCGAACTAGTGCACCTATACACCTGACAAGTGTATTGGGTGTGTTGGGGACACAAGAGACTTCTTGTATCTTGATTGCAGGGTTGCTTGAGAGGGGATACCTTTGACCACTTCTTCCCTAAGTTCCATAAACCTTGGGTGATCCACTTAAGGGAAAACTTGTTGCTGTTCTACAAACCTCTGCACTTGGAGGCCCAACAACTATCTACAAGAATAGAAGTGCTTGGGGATGCCTAAGGCATCCCCTTCTTCATCAACAAAAATCCCAGGTTTCTTCCAAACGCTTCATTTTTATTCTTTCATGTACAGTTGTGTTGTTCCTGGAGCGTCTTCTTTTTTGTTTTCGTTTTGGTTTTTCGTTTGCTTAGTTTGCTGAATAAATTGGTTGGACCCCCTCTTTCATACATTGGTTTTCAAATAGTTTGGTTTGGATTGGAAAAGAGTAGGAAAGTTCATGCTTAAGTGGTAAAGAGAGCTTGTTTTTTACTGTGGCGTATGCTTTGTCATGCCATGCTTGATATTTTTTTGGCTTTATGCTTAGTATTCTTTTTTGTAGCATGACTTGTTATAAACAACTGAGATTGCTTAATGTGCCTTGGAAGGATCATGCGTTGTTTTAGCATATTAAAGCATAGTATTGTGGTATTCTCCTTTGATGCTTTATTTGGGTTGACTTGGCGCATGCTCACGCCATGTTATGACTATCCCAAGTCGCCATAGCCTTGATGGTCCTTTAGTTTTTAACTTGTAGTATCACTTTATGCTTTGATTAATGATGTTTTGTCGCTCTGCATGATTATGGCCATTATTGCTCTCTTAGTTGCTCGCTCCCAGTCTTTTGCTAGCCTCCGTAACCAAGTATGAGTTCCACTCATGCATCCAACTCCTAAAACCAAGTTATTCCAAAGAGTCCACCATACCTACCTATTAGCTTATGCTATTCCAAGTATATTCATGTTTTTATCTACCTTCCGAATTAAACTTCTTATGTGAAAATTAGTGATTAAAGCTCTCACGAACTTGATGGCACACTTTACTTTCTTGCAATTAATAAACATGACACATTGTGTCCATCTTTGTTGCATATATGCTTGCACTTTATAAGTGGAAATTAGCAGAACCATGTATCATGGGGAACGCTTTCAACATTGCACTTGTACTTTGTACCCCGTTGATATCATGTTCTTTTGCTTATGGATCCCGGCGGTGTGAAATAAAAGTGGAACTTGTAAGATCATGGAGTTTGTATGTGTGTTAGAGAAAAGCCTGGGCCGCTAGCCTAAGCCATGCCTAATCATGGTGGAAACTTGCAGCATAACCATAATGAGCACTCTATGAAGCATCCTCAATAAAAACCTATGCAAATAACAAATAAAAAGATCGCTGAGATGCTCATTGTTTGCTTGCCTTGTCATTCTGATTATGGGATAGCTCCTGTATCATGTGCAAGGGGTACCCCGTTGGCGGTTCTTTATGATACATATGTACTTACAATGACAAGAGCTTACTCGTGACTAAAGTTGAGTAGCATGAGGTTCGGTCTTCGTAAGTAAGGGGCATGAGATTTCGGTTTATAACTTGTCAAGCATATACACCATAGTTTGTTCACTTTAACCTTAATCACTTCAAGATGCTTATGATAGGGGCAATGAGAGCTGAAAGCTATTAAGTACCATAATTTTTGGAAGCTCTTTATGAGACTTGAATCCCTACTTCCTTCTATGAAGGCCTTTCTTTTACTTTTATGTTGAGTCTCCACCTTCTATCTTTATGCACCTACTTTGAGAGCATAGTGGCCATTCTTAGTTCTATGTGCATTGTCCCAAGACTTGTTGATTGATGCATAATGTTGATATTGCTTGTTCTTAAACTATTTGTATCTAGTCACTCTTATGAACTTTGAGCTGAATGCCACTATGTTATGTTTTCTTTATGTGAAACAAACAAACATCTTGCAAAGCATTGTTATTCATGAATCTTTTGTTTGTATCCTTTCATGTTACAACATAGTTGCTATGTCTTATTGCTAGAACTTTATCCTTCATGCTATGTTGAAGTACTATGATCCCAGCTATCCATGTTTTACAAACACTTTGATCAAGTTTATGATGGTGCATGTCACCTCAAAAATTATTCTTTCTTTTTATCACTTACCTACTCGAGGACGAGCAGGAGTTAAGCTTGGGGATGTTGATACGTTGCAAACGTATCCATAATTTTTGATGTTCCATGCTTGGTTTTATCTACTTTCTTATGTTTTGTCCACACTTTGGAGTACTTTTCATATGATTTCTTGGACTAACCTATTAACAAGATGCCACAGTGCCAGTTGCTTGTTTTCTGTTGTTTTTGGTTTCAGAAAGTCGGAAAATGAATATTCTCGGAATTGGACGGGACAAAGGCCAAAGTCGATATTTTACCGGAAGACTCACTAAGCCACAAGATGAGACGGAGAGGGGCCAGGGGCTGGCCACACCACCTGGTGGCGTGGGCCAGACCAGGCCATGCCAGGGGGTGGTGTGGGCCCCTCCGGCACCCCCTCGGTCTCCCCTCTCGCCTATAAGAAGCCTCCCGATGCATAAACCCTAAAGATTCAAGCCTCCAGCCACGAAAAGTTCCACGGAGCCGCCACCACCGAAGGGGAGATTCGGGGGACAGAAAGTCTCTGTTCCGGCACCCTGCCGGGACGGGGAAGTGCCCCCGGAGCCATCTCCATCGATCTCCACCACCATCTCCATCACCATTGCTGATTCCCATGATGAGGAGGGAGTAGTTCTCTCTCGAGGCTAAGGGTTCTACCGGTAGCTATGTGTTCATCTCTCTCTCTATGCATGATCTTATTGTGATCATGAGCTTGTAATCTATAGATCTACCTTGCTACTCAAGTGCTTTAATAGATCTCTGCTCTCCCCATGTGTGTGAAAGTGACAGTGTGCACATCATGGTGGCACTTAGGCTGTCTTTATGAGTTATAAATACTTGTTATGAATTATATTTGGAGTTGGATGTCTTTATGAAATTGTGGTGTTTGTTGGAACTATCTAGTGCTCAAGGTGACAGTGTGGGGTTATCTAGATGGGAAAGATGAACTTTGAGGTGTGCTGTTATAGCCCTACCAACGATTAGAGTGTCCAACCGGAGAGTAGTTCAGCGTAGTATCATAAAGAAGAATATATTTATATGAGAGTGTTCACTAGTGAAAGTATGATCCCTATGCCTTGTTTCTTAGCATTGAAACACCATTTGCAACTAGATCTATTACATGTTTGCTTGCTTCCATCTTTATTTCAGTTTGCCTTTAGTCTCTTCCACGCCATCAAAGTATTTTCTAGCACTGTTACCACTTATTTGTATTTCACTATCTCTTTGCCGAACTAGTGCACCTATACACCTGACAAGTGTATTGGGTGTGTTGGGGACACAAGAGACTTCTTGTATCTTGATTGCAGGGTTGCTTGAGAGGGATACCTTTGACCACTTCCTCCCTGAGTTCGATAAACCTTGGATAATCCACATAAGGGAAAACTTGTTGTTGTTCTACAAACCTCTGCACTTGGAGGCCCAACAATTGTCTACAAGAATAGAAGTGCGTAGACATCAAGCTATTTTCTGGCGCTGTTGCCGGGGACTAAAAGAAGAAGAAGCTCCCACGTCAACCACGCGCCAGCAAGCTATTTTCTGGCACCGTTGCCGGGGAGGTTAGGTAAAAGGTACTCACATCCTCTGGTGTGAGTGCTCGAAGTTATTTCCTTTAGATTCTGTAATTTTGTCTTTTTGTTTCTTGTTTTCACTAGTTAGGCATAATGGAAAACAACAACAAAAATTAGAGAGCTTTATAGTATTTATCTTGAGTTAGGATATGAAGTGTTTGAAGAGAAAATAAAAAAACCTATGGAACTTTATTTGCATGCTAATAGCAATATTATTAGTATGTATTCTTTGGACACCATTATTGCTAATGCTACGGAAAAGTCTAAGCTTGGGGAAGTTAGTTTTTATGAAAATGATCTTTTTAGTTCTCCAGCTTTGGAAGATAGCTATTCTATTGCTTATGATGATACCAAACCTCCAATATATGATTTAAGTTGTGGTGTATTTCTTCTAGTGGTGTCATATGAACGTCGACTACATGACACTTCATCTTTATGGGCCTAGGGGAATGCATTGTGTATTTGGCTACTAATCGTAGGGGTTGCTGGAGTGACAGAAACCTAAACCCCCGTTAGGAAACCTTTGCACAAGGGATGTCAGGGTCTTAGAGTTTAAAGCTATGGTTAGGTTTATACCTTAATTACTTTCTTGTACTTGCGGATGCTTGCAAGGGGAATAATCACAAGTATGTATTAGTCCTAGGAAGGTCGGTACATTAGCACAGGTTCACCCACATAACACTTAGCAAACTAAAGAAGATTAATCAACTATATGAAGCGAAAGCACTTGACGATATTCCCGTGTGTCCTCGAGAACGTTTGGTCATCTTAAGTAATACAACCGGCTTGTCCTTTGCTAAATAAAGAATTGGGCCACTTGCTGCATTTATTCTTATTGTCTTTTATTTACTCGTACTTTATTTACCTGCATTATCAAAAACTCCTAAAAATCCGTTGCTAAGTATTTACAGAGAATTCCTGCTCTAAGCCACTCGTCAACACCTTCTGCTCCTCGTTGGGTTCGACACTCTTACTTATCGAAAATACTGCGATACACCCCCTATACTTGTGGGTCATCAAGACTATTTTTTGGCGCCGTTGCCGGGGAGTGAAGCGCTATTGGAGAGTGAAACTGGTAAAAGAAACTTCTACTGTGAGTATCGTTTACTTCTATTAGTTGCTTTATTTTCAATATGGATAACTCACTTAGTTTCTTATTTCGTAATGCTACTACCACTGCTAAGGTAGTAGATGAACCACCACCTGCTAAGAATGATACTTTTAAAATACGTACAAGAATTATTGATCGTGTTATGGATAATTATTATGTTGGATATGGAACTGTCCATCCCGGAGATCATTTGCTCTTTATACACGAATTATGCTGGTTGTTCAAGTGTGCAGGTATTACAACAGATCAAGTCAAGAAAAAATTATTCTCATTATCACTGAAAGGAAGAGCTGAAGAATGGTATAAGCCGCTGAAGAATGGTCAAGCTCTTGAATGGGAGGAAATAGTGTCTCTCTTTTATTCAAAATTTTATCCTCCTAGTTAGATTCATAAAGATCAGAATCAAATATACAACTTTTGGCTTCTTGATGGAGAGAGTACAACTCAAGCTTGGGGGAGATTGAAATTACTAATGCTCAAATGTCCTATTCATGAGCTCCCCAACAATATTATTATCAATAACTTTTATGCAAGACTCTCTCTTCATGATAAGGATTTATTGGATGCCTCTTGTGCTGGATCATTCACTCGCATGGAAGAAGGAGCTAAATGGGATCTTCTAGACCGTATTCAAGACAACGCTGAAGCATGGGAGAATGATAAAGGATGAAAGTCAGGTATAAATTATGATTATGAATGCATTGAATCTTTTATGGGAACTGATGACTTTCGAAACATTAAAAATACTTATGGTCTTGATTCTCAAGTTATTGCAAATTATTTTAATGCTTTTGCTTCCTATATTAAAGTTCCTAAAAAGAAGTGGAATAAGTATCATGCACCTTATAAAGACATTGTTAGTAGTGTTCCTGCAAGTAATACTGAAGTTTATACTGCTAATCATGATTTACCTGAACCTTACATTGAGAAAATGCATTTCCCAGTTAAGATAAAGGAACATTCTATGACAGCTAGTACGGTTAATGAAAGTACAAATAAAGTTGTTAAACCTGATGAACAAGTAGCTATTGAACCTATGATAGCAAATGTGAAAGACTTTGTCTGTAAATATGCAGAAGATGGACACACTATCCTTTGTAAGGATATTTCTAATATTATTTCACAAAGTAGTGTTATGAGAGCTAATGTCTCTGTGTTTTCTGTTAGGATAAGTGATCATTGCTACAATGGTTTATATGATAGTTATGTCGTTAAATTTATGCATGATACTGAAAGTTATTATGAGAGAGGGAAGACTGTTCTTATGCATCCCAATAATATCAAGTTTCCTCGTTATATGCTAAAAGTCTTTATGTTGCACTTGTTTTGCTTTCCTATGCTTGTAGCCTCTGGTTTTAAAAATTTGTTTTCTTACAAAATTCCCTTGCATAGGAAGTGGGTTAGACTTAAATATGTATATTTTTGCTTCTTGATGTTCTCTTTTACTTCAATTCATATCCTTATGTGAACATCATTGAAATTATTATGCCCATCTTAATGGCTATAAAGAAAGAGCTTTTTGGGAGACAACCCAATATATTTCTTTTGCTTTCAGTTTGTTTTGTTTTTTTGAGTCTTGGAAGTTATTGTTTTGGCAATAACCTCTCCTTATCCTTTTTGTTTGGTTTTTGTGTCAAGATCAATCTCTAATAAGAGAGATGTAAGATTTGGGGAAGTTGCTGTCCCGAAACAGATTTTTGTGCTTCGCTGTAAAAAATCATGAACAATCTTTGTATGTCGGATTGAGTTGTAATTTTTTTGCTTCTGTCCCAGGTTGTTATTTAACTTTCATTAGTTTTACACTTTTTGATTAGTCCAGCCCTGTGTCTAAACAACTCAAAAGATGATCTATGTGAGGTTTCTCGAGATTGGTGTAGTGATGTGGCTAAGGGAATTCATATGAGTACTAGCATTTAACCAATATAATTGTGGTGCAAGTTACTTAAAACCAAAACTTCACAGTATTTTGAAGAAAAAATAAATGTGGTGGGGAATAATTTTGAAGAAAACATTATCCCCCGAATCAACCAGGTCTTCAGAGGACTCCAATGCAAACATTATCCTCCTTTTAAGGAGTACTACTATCTCTTAATAACAGATTAACAAGAACAGAATATCCCAGATTTGCCAACAAGACAATTGCAGAAGATTTGACAGTATATAAGAGGCGGACATCAGAGGCGCCTATCCCTTGCTGCTTCGCCATGGGATTTTCCGCGATCGCCATCTTGCTGGCCGATTGGAAAGAGGAAATCACAGGAGGAAGAAACATTCACGAGGGAATGAAAAATTGGGAACAAATTGTTACTCGCTTCGAATCAAAACAAATCTGAGAATATTAATTTGGATTTGGTATGAAAAAAGACCATACTAAAAAAATAGGAGAAACCGTTCCTGTGCGCCTGCCTCGGGCCGCACCGGAGCGACCTGGATCCCTCGAGCGGACGGCCTCCCTGCTTCCCCCGCCCTCGCTGCCGTCAGTGAGCGTCGCTGGGAAAAGCCCGGGTGGCACGGCGGCGGTGGGGCACCCTCCTGCACGCGGGATCTGGGTGGCCCGACGGCGGCGCCTTCTTCCAGCGGGTTGGCAAGGCGGTCTTGATGCGGGCGGCATGGTATGCGGCTCTGCGTAGCGGCTCCTCCTGCTGCTTCCTCCGTAGAGGGTGGCGGTTGGATTCTCGGGCGGTGACCTGTGGTTGTTCTCTACACGCGGCGGCCAGTGTGGCTACATGGGGCGGCTAGAGTTGGAGGTAGAGGTGCTGGGCGAGGTTGCGGCGGCGTGGGTGCGTCTGAGGATGGCCGCAGGAGGTGGCGGGCATCGGGGTCACCTGGGCGGGCCGGATCTGGGCCTGGGCATGCCCTAGTAAGGATGGCGTCTGGCTAGCGGACTGCCTGGCGCGATGCAGCGTCGAGGAGGCCCTTTGCGGGCGGGGGTGCAGGGGTGTGGTGCTACTGGTTCAGGGAGGTCCTCTTCCTTCGGCCGGTGAGCTCCAAAAGCGAGCAAGGACGCTGGGGCGGCGGCCCCGGAGCAATGGCTGCGGCTTTAGCACGACTTGGCATGGCTTTTGCCGCTGCAGGAGGTGCGGCGGCGGATGCAGCATGAGGTGGAGCTTGGTGGTCGATGACATGGCCAACCTTCCTTCTTGTTGCTCCCCGAGCTTTGCGGTCGGGTCAAACTCTGGGTGAAAGTCCTGCACCGACTCTGTTCGGTGCCGACGACGACAGCGCCTTCAGGCATCGTATTCTTTCTTGTTTGCGTCGTTGTGGAGTTCGGATTTCGACCGACAAGAGTGGTTTCAAGATCTTCGGGGTGAAAACCTAAGCTCCAACGGGAGCGGGCAGCGGTGACGGATGCGTCACTACCTTGTTGGAGGCGTCGCCTTGGAGCTCTTGGCCCTCACGATGCGACGGGTTCACGGCGGTTAGGTAGATGGCTCTATGGTCGAGGGATGGTGGATGTCGAGGCGGCGGTCTCGTGCAGGTTGTGGAGAGCCGGGGCGGCGGCCCCGAAACGCGGTACGACTTTAACTTTATGGTGCAAGGATGTGGCTTCTCATGGCTTGGGTGGCGACCTTGGTGTGGGGGCGGCGGGGTGGTCGGCTTGATCGAACACGTCCTAGAGGGGACTGTCGGTAGCTATGTCGGGGCGGCGGCCCCGCGTGGTCTACGGGTGGTTGCCCTGTGCAGCTTGGGCTGTGGGCGATTGGGTCGTGCGGCGTCATGGCTCGAGAGCGAGCGATAGCACGTCGGGACGGCGGTCCCGGAAGGTGGTGTTGGCGGAACAGTTGGATGTCGGGGCGGCGGCCCCGGAGCTTGGCAGTGTTTGGGGGCATCGATCTGGTGTTGCGTGGGCGGCAAGATTGATTAGGCGTAATTTCTTGGATGTTCGTCTTCTTCAGCTCCGTTGGAGTGTCCCGTGTGTTTCTCCCATAGTGGTCACGACGTCTTCTCTTCGACATGGGTGAGAGGTCGTTTGGTCTTGGGGTTTGTGTCATTCGATGTATCGCTGGTTGTGGGTCTTGAGTGGGCGTGGCCTGGTTATGTTGGTGTTTGTTGTATGGTTTTCGTCCGATTTTCTCTTAAAAACTGGACACACTTAATTAATTGATGAGCAAAGCTTTTGGCCTCCGTTTCGATATTTTTTTTTGATTTGGTATTGTTTTTCGTGTTGTGCATGTCCTCTGTTTTTTTTTTTTAGGAAAAAAAGAAGAAGAGGATATGCACAACACATGTCCTCTGCTGTCGCTTCAGTAAAGAGAGAAAACGGAAAAGATAGATTCCAGGAGATGGGGATTGGAGTGGCTGAGGAATAAAGAAATTGTGCTTTGAGATTGGGGACGGACACATGGCATCTACCAAAGGTGCTCTGCCCTGATGAGGAAAACGACCAAAGGTGCCATTTCTTCGTTCACTGGCGACGCGTTGACTAGCAGCATCCTTCTCGCCCCACCCCCCAGGTCGTCTCCAGGTTAGTGCTTCCCCAAATCTCGCTCTTTCGACTCCATCGGCTGGTTTTCTGGGAGTCCAGGCATCTTACATTTCATCCGAGCTCTGCGTTACTGTCAGATCCCCTTTGATCTATGTAAATCACCGTGTAGATCTTTGCTGCATTTTGGATTTTGGATCTTATCTGTGCAAGCACGTTTTCCCTTGTTTCTTTCTACTAGGAAAAGCAGCAGCATGGACGATGCAAGTGTGGAGCCAACGGCTATGCCGCTTGATTTATTAAAAGAAATTACTAATGGTTTCTGCGAGGAGCGGGAGCTTGGTAGCGGTTCTTTTGGAAAGGTTTACTTGGTAAGATTAATGATGTACTACTGTATAATAAGACTTCCTGGCATCAATGATATCATACAAAGATACAGCTATCATCTTTTTTCTACAAAGTGGCATATGGTGATTTCTGAATATATATATATAAGATCCGTGATCTAGTCTTTAGTAGTCGTCGCATATATCTCCATGTCTCTGCAATTTGTATATTTTATTTGCATATGACCCTTAGGCTGGTTTCCACTACGGACCGATAACCATAATAAACATCAACAGTAGTCTGCATCAGGCTCAGTTGAGCATAAAGTTTTTTGCGCCTATGGCTGACAAAACCATAACTAGGAGTTCCAGACTTCCAAGCTTGCAGCTGCCCGAGGAGACCAGAAACAAAGAAAAGCAGCCGCAAAAAATATGCTACACGCACAACTTTTGGCAATACCATTTTTTTTACAACGCCCCATAGAGCTGCAAAACATTATCCCCATGACCACTGGTGGACCCAGTTTCCTTCAGAAGAATTTCCAGTAGGTTTGTATCATCTTCAAGTCGAACAGTCCCCAGCAACATATGAGTAGCTCCTGCATGCATAAAAAAGCAATATTAATTCTGTACTGATCTTGGCAGTGATTAAGATCACACAGTTGATCTTGTTCTGCGCTTTTCTCCATCATGTAGCGGTAAACGATTTGGTCACCACATTCCAACATGGCATTTTCTGCTTTACGCATGTTGTCTATATGAACAGGAAATTGAACTAGTACATGTCAAATGTCTAATAGGGGGTGTATCCAGATGGGGTAAAGATCGCTGTGAAGATGCTCAAAAATATGCAAGGAATTGACGATAAGAAATTTCAGCACGAGTTTAAAATTATGACAAGGCTCTGACACCCAAATATTTTACGGTTAGTTGGTTATTGCCATGATATTCAGGAAATACCAGTACTATACGAAGGGAAATTGGTTCTGGCTGCTAAGATACATAGGGCGCTCTGCTTGGAGTATATGCCTAATGGAAGCCTCGACAGGTTTCTTTCTGGTAATTATGATGTTCTCCTTGTTAAGGGTAAGTGTGTTAAGGTATCATTCCTAAAATTTATATCTTGAGAATTCTCCATATTTGGTGCTGCAGATGAATGTGATAGATATGATTGGCACAAAGGCTATCAGATAATAAAGGGGATTTGCCAGGGTTTGAACTACCTCCACAATGAATCAAAACCTCCCATGTATCATTTGGATTTAAAGCCAGCCAACATATTGCTGGATGAGGATATGGTTCCCAGAATTGCAGATTTTGGGATGTCAAGGCTCTTCAGCGATGAACAGACACAATCTACCCAAAGTTTATTAGGAACGCTGTAAGCCTAATTCTCCATTATGGTCTTTTAGTATTGGATGTACATTGCCGGTAAGATATGTATGATGTGTTATGCAGTGGATACTCACCACCGGAATTCATAGACAGCCATAAAATCTCAAATAAGTTCGACATATTCAGCCTCGGTGTTATTATCATAAAGATAACGGCAGGACGTTCAGGCTACTCCAATAGTTTTGAAATGTCTTCCCAAGAATTCCTCAACCTTGTCAGAATTTTTTTATCTTAATTGATATCATGTAACTATTTCATAACTCATAAGTAATATTGTTATTATAGTATTATTGTAGGTTTTGGGGGGGGGGGGGATTTCTGGATGGGCTTGGTCCCATGGACCTCCACACCCTCTTATATATAGCACAACTTAGCCTTACATATTCACTCATACACTGGAATGATCTAGACTCTAGTAGGACACTACTACTATACTAACACTCCCTAGAATACTCTAGACTCTACTAGAGTAGTACTACTACACTAACTCAAACTCCAACACTCACTGGAATATTCCAGACTCCCCTAGGACACCACTGCTATGCTAGCCCAGTGTCCAACACTCCCCCTCAAGATGGGCTTGGGTTAACCACCATGACCATCTTGCTACAAGTCCATGACACTACGACTACTACACATCTAGCTTACAAGCATACAAAGATACAAGAGAGAATTTTACTCCAGCTCTTACTCCATCAATCTTTCACCATCTGCGGTCAAGCACCCATTTGACACTGAACATTCAAGCGCACAAACTTTGCATCAAGATAGCCACCTCCAATCCTTCTTGCATTGGTCCACTGTTGCCTCTCCAACCATGCACCTTCTCACACCGGCGCGTACAACGGTGGCACCACACGCCTTCCCTCATCAGCTTGAGCATCGTCATTTCCTCTTCATCAACTCCGGTTCCCGCAGAACCACGGCTGCCTCACCTCAACAACAACTCCTACAGAGTCACAGCCGCCTCACCATCAACGTCACCATGCACAAACTTTGCATCAAGCTAGCTACCTCCAATCCTTCTTGCGTTGGTCCACCGTTGCCTCTCCAACCATGCGCCTTCTCACACCGGCGCCTACAACGGCGGCACCACACGCCTTTCATCATCAGCTTGAGCATAGTCATTGCCTCTTCATCACGTCTGGTTCCTGCATAACCACGACTGCCTCACCTCAACAACAGCTCCTATAGAGCCACAGCCGCCTCACCTCACCGGTCAGCTATCCACAGTTCCACACTCTCCTGACCTCCACTGACTTCACCTCTCCAACACGGTCACAACCTTGACCTCTACCTCCTCTCCATCAACCCTCCGGCCATCTTGCCTCAACCATCTTCACCCCGGTCACCACGACCGGCCTCTACCATCTCTCTCTCAAATCCTTTACATTCTTTCCTATTCTCCTAGCAGCAAGCTCTGTTCCCTTTGCTCCTCACAGCAGCAGCTGCTCCCTCCTGGACTCTTCTTCTCTGTTGCAACACAACAACAACACCTACCTCCTAAAACCAAATCTTGCCCAGCAACACCTTAGGAGCCACCTGCATGGAGCACCCCCCTATACCTTCACTTGATGCTGCAGGCTTCCACCAGCTCCTACACAACTGCTTGCATCGCCTCTGCATCTGCCCATCTCCGACCAGATCATAGGTCCTCCTCCATCCTCAGTTTCTCTTGGTCCCCAAATCCAACCTCACCAACTTACTATCCTCCTATCAGCACCTCAATTGCACCATTCTAACTAGCTTTCTGAGCAACCCTCGTGCAGAGGGGCAACCAAGCCTCACACAATGCACCATGCAATATGAGGTGGCTAGTTCCTGCAGAGATCAACGGGGTGCGGCCTCCCACCGCTTGGCTGACTACAATGTGCCTGCTGTTGTTGACAACAAGAGCCGGGGTGGGTGCTGCAGTGGTGGAACGGTGGTGGCTAGGGTAAGGAGGAGGAACCTAGCTCTGATACCATGTAGGTTTTGGGGGGGGGGGGGGGATTTCTGGATGGGCTTGGTCCCATGGACCTCCACACCCTCTTATATATAGCACAACTTAGCCTTACATATTCACTCATACACTGGAATGATCTAGACTCTAGTAGGACACTACTACTATACTAACACTCCCTAGAATACTCTAGACTCTACCAGAGTAGTACTACTACACTAACTCAAACTCCAACACTCACTGGAATATTCCAGACTCTCCTAGGACACCACTGCTATGCTAGCCCAGTGTCCAACAATTATCTCAACATTGTGTGCTCTAAATCAATAGGTGCATGAGAAATGGACAAGTAGGCTACATGGAAGATCAAATCTGAGGAAGGCATATTGTGAGCAAGTAAAGATCTGCATTCAAATAGGTTTGTGTTGTGTGCAGAAGGACCGACACAAAAGGCCAACCATAGAGGATGTTGTTGATATGCTGAATGAGACAGAAAGGAGGTGTACTTATGCATCAGAAAAGGACTGGCTGTTGATTTACCAGGTGTGAACTATCCTATTGGCATAATTTTTTTTTCTTTAAACTAATTTCTCCTTATTTTTTGTATGAATGAAAACAAGAGCCATGAAATACCACATAAAATGTTATGCTGATGGCCATGACTTTTCTTAGTTTCATGAGTCAATGTAATTCAAACAAGTTCAGTTATAGGAGGTACAGATGCAGTATCGAGAATATATATGAAAAGACTCACTCTTAATATTTTGATAAAAAGGTAAGTTTGTTGGGAGGCTAAGGGCAATTTTACGTATGAGACGTACTTACCGTAGATTTTTTGTGCAGAAGAATTCCAGAACATTGGATATATTAAGTAAATTATTTTACAATGTCGCACCATCTTGTAATTAAATAATAATACAAAACATTCCAAATCAATCTTTGTCCCTCAACTATTGCAAGAGTGTAAGTTTGGTCCCTCCACAATATGCTGGGTATTCTTGCTCGCTCAAGTGTCAAAACTGTTTAGATTTCGTCCTTTGACCCACTAAAAGCGGTATTGAGAATGATAGAGCGGCGGTTTCGGAAACATGGGCAGAAAGGCCACACAAAGGGAATCAAGAAAACTGAAAAGAAACAGGTTTTTGCCTAGAAAAAAGCATAGATGTCTATTCTAGGGATTTATAAAGTCATTGTTAAATATTCTGAAAAATATTGATTCTGATAATATTAAAAAGATGGCCGTTTTAACATTTTTCAAAAAAAAATTACCTTTCAAATCCAAATATTTTTCAGAAACTCTCGAATATTTTTGATTTTCTAATAGAATGGGAGACATCAGAACCCCTTACTATATTTTACGTAGAACTGAAGCATCCCAGCACTTCATAAAACAATTTTACCACGTCTCCCACTCCCACTCTCACTTGTAGGATGAGGATAGAGAAAGTGTTCTAGAAGTGCATAACAAAATGTGTCTAATATTATGAGATGGTTTCCCTTCTACCAGGATTGCTACATTCCAGATTACATATTAAAACCGGACTGTGAACCAGTCATCATTGACCATGCACCACATTGCCCTGTGGTGGTCTTCATCAATCCTAGAAGTGGTCACCAACTGGGAAGTATTTTGATCGAAACGTATCGTGAACTTCTCAATGGAGCGCAGGTGCCTAGCGCAGCAGTTTGGGAAAACTGTAACACTGAAACTCTGCTTCCCTTGATCCACAGTAGCACCTTAAATCATGATCTCATTGCATGAACTATGTACTCGATTTTCACAGGTTTTTGATCTCTCAGAAGAGGCTCCTGATAAGGTGCTTCATAGACTGTATGCCAACTTCGAAAAGCTCAAGTCTCAAGGTGACATTCTTGCTGTTCAAATTCAGAGGAGTCTAAGACTAATTGTGAGTAGCGTCCTAAAAAGTTCAAATCTTATATATGGAATGTCTTCTATGCCTGCTCTGTTCTTTGTGTTAACCAAGGAGTTTTCAAATAGGTTGCTGGTGGTGATGGCACCGCAAGTTGGCTTCTTGGAGTAGTTAGTGACCTTAAGCTTTCTCAGCCACTTCCCGTTGCTATTATGCCTCTTGGACCCGAAAAAAACCTTGCTCTCTCACTTGGATGGGTACGTCAGTTTTGCTGTTGTTTATTTCTAACATACAGGTTCTCTTCATGCATTTGAAATGTACGCGTCTCTCTGTCTCCATTCTTTGTGAACCACATTTTGTGTGTTATCTTCTAATAAAAAAATATATTTTGTAAATAACTTCTTGCTTGACTGCACCAAGCAATGATTATTCTTTTAATAAATAACTAGCGTTGTCTATTATTGTGATCTGTCTAGGTACTTTTATGAATGATTATGGCTTGTGATTGTTTAGGTACAGGTATGATGACATATCAGCTCTGGTTTGTCTAGCTGCGGTTATATGGATCTACCGATTGACTAAATATAATCTGCTTAAGTACAATTATGATGATCTATTTATTATTATCTGTTTAGATAGATTTACAAAATTCTGTCACCTGTGATCTGTTTAGGTGTACTTGTAAAGTTCTAGCATCTGCAGTGATCTATTAATATAAGAGTAAAATGCATCACATGTCCTAAAAGTATGCGAGGGGTGTCAATTGAGTCCCAAAAGCATGAAAGTGCAAGTTGGAGTCCCAAAACTTTCTAAAGTGTGTCACTGGAGGTCCTAACCTCGTTGTACCAGCTCAGATCATTGGAAATCTTGCAATAACCCCCTCCATCTATAAAATCGACACACAAACAGAGGCACACTACACCGATACGCAAAACACAGTCCAGTATTGCGTTTTGGCAATACACTGATATACAATTTCACACACAAGCAAGGGTAAATTCTAACCATAACATTCATTATAAGTCTGAGCCTCTGAGGCACACATGAACAGGGCCATCTTATCCAATCATAAGATTCATTACATGTCTGAAACATAAATAAACAGACCATCATAGTTTGACCATAAGCAGGGGGCATAGGGAACATGTTTGTGTGACGATTTTCTTCCAACATGCACATATGGAGGTGCACATAAACCTACAGCACAACATCAAATTCATGAGGTTTAATCCAACACCTAGCAGGCATCATCTGTCTAGCTACTCTGTCCAAAAAGTTACTGATATCTGTCCAAAAGGAAACTGATTATGTCGAAAAAGTTGTCTTGACTCAACATCTCCTACTTCTTTGCCTTTGCAACACTTTCCTTCTTAGGCTTGGTCTTCGGATTGGTTAACTGAACATTGCTTGTACTGATCATCATTGCAGCCTAGCTACGAGCAATGAACGGTGATTCTGGGAGAGGGCCTGGGCCTGGGAGCACCTGGGACAGCTGTGCTAGAGTTAGGGTTCTTACCATGAAAAAAATCACTAATTTGCCAACATAAACGTGGAATCGCTGGAAAGTCAAGAATGCGGGAATTGGCGAGCAGAGCAGTGCTAGGGCTAGGGTTCTTACTGTACTGCGCAGGAGGGTCGCCGCAGCGTCGGTACAGAGTGGGCATCAAGCACCACGTGCCAAGGTCGCCGTCGTCCCCCTGCCGCCGCCGCTCGCTGGCCGCCTGCATGCTATCACCTCCCTCCCATCGCTTTTCTGTTGCTCGCGATTGCGGAAAGATGGACCGGGGCCGTTTCTGCGAGAGAGAGCAGCGGAGGTGGTTCCTGAAAATCATCTATGGGATTGTTTTGCTAATATGGGCCCTATTGCTTACGTGGCAACGGTCAGAGCTGGTCCAACAAGGTACGACCTCCGGTGACACTTTACAAAGTTTTAGGACTCCAACGTGCACTTTCATACTTTTGGGACTCAATTGACACCCCTCGTATACTTTTAGGACCCGTGGTGCATTTTAATCTACTCCCTCCGTTTCAAAATATAAGATGTTTTATCTTTGTGAAAGAAGTGTACCTAGACCCTTTTAGTGTGTAGGTTCATGTAGATTTGGAGCGAACCTACACACTAAAAAGAGTCTAGATACACTCCTTTCACAAAGCTAAAACATCTTATATTTTGAAACGGAGGGAGTATAAGAAAAGGTTCTACCGCATCAATGGTCAGATTTTTTTGGTGCAAGTTTTATTGTCTATTTCTGTTTTTTTGGTTAATCATGGTGTGCTCATAACTTATAATACATATATATTTTTTATTTTGAGAGAAGGGGCTTCGCTCCGATTTCATTCATGAAACCATAGAGATCTGTACAGCGTAAAAAAATAAGAAAACAGAAAGCTTACTACAAGCCAAGATACAGTTCTATATAACGTATAATATATAGATATCAGCAGACATGTGCTACCTACATATTAGTACCTTTTCCTGCAAGCATGTTCCTTCTTTTATTATGCACATGATCTTTAACTTGGTAATATTATGTTGTCTATGTATATGTAATTTTGCCCGTTCCTTGGGCATGCTCCTTTTACCTGGCCTCCACACTCCATAGAAATGATTTTGTATACATTGCTTCCCAGTCTGCCCATGAAATTTAGGTTGTCATACATCAAATTAACTTGAAAACAGGGAAAGAAGAACCCAGCTACTGACACACAGGCAGTGAAATCGTTCCTTGCACAAGTAAAATCAGCAAGAGAAATGAATATTGACAGGTAATGTGACACATAAAGATGGTGTGAGCTTTCTTTCTTACTCTACATTTTGCTTTTGAAAATATAAAATTGTAACCATCGTCACTGTTGTGATTAATATGTACAATATGGCACAACTTTTCTTTCATATATGCATTTCAATGAAGTGTTTTTCTAGTCCAGTTATTATTGCACTCAGTTTAAAGCATGGACTATGGTAGGAAACATTTAATCTAGATGCAATTTTTTTCAGTTGGCTTGTTTTGTTAAGAATGCGAGTTCCGCCGGAAGGTCCATGTGATCCTATTGCTCCCTTAGAGTTGCCTCATTCGTTGCATGCATTCCACCGTGTATCAGGCTCTGACAGCTTGAATGTGGTGAGACATATATCTCTGTTGCTACTCTTTATGGCAAACAGTAACTATGACCTATCAGAGGGGACATATGTAGAATAGAATACCAATATGATGTGACCTTTGAGTTTACTTAATCATGTGCATATATTTTTATTCAGGATGGTTACCACACCTTCCGTGGAGGATTCTGGAATTACTTTAGTATGGGTAAGAGACTAAGAGTACTTTTGTTCACTGTTATTTCAATATTTGGTCATGATAGTCTTGTTATACTAGGAGTTCTTTGTCAGAAATTCTCCTCACAGGCAACTGCCATATCTCAATATACTCAAAATTAATAATAACTCCTATATTTGTGTCTAGAGAACTCTTAAGAAAATCTAATTTGGATATTTTTAATGATGGAGGAGCATGACCTGCAGAAAGATTCTCCACCCTACTATGCCACACGATCACCTAATTCAACCTACAAAAAAGAAAATAAAACACATTAACTATATCTACTAAAAGCAATATAAGGGGTTATTTGGAGACTCCACGTTAATCCACATAGACTAAATTATCTCACCCGATAATCTTGTGGTGGGACCAGATTATAACAGTTGTGATTTAATTGGCAATATATCATCGTACATATGCGCACATATTTGATGTATGTAGACCGACACGTCTGATTCTGTTAAGCCACTACGGGCAGAGACATACAGGAGGCTAACTCTGATCTCTGTCGAACAGAAAATAAAATCAAGATGGTCCCGTGATGGACATTGTTTTTACCTAACAAAATTTAGCAGCTGGGTGGTATAGCTTCTGACACATACGGGAAGCTAGCTCCCGACAAATTAGTGATGAATAAAAGCTCCAAAACAACACGATCCCAGCGGAATTCTAACTCCAAATCGGATCGCTCATAGAAAAAACTCAAAGGCGATATACATGTTATGATTTTTTGCTTATTATTGGGAGAAGAACTTGAAAGCTGCTATACACGTTCTAATTTTTGCTTATTATTACGCGCATGTGTGTCAGACATAGTCGCAGCCTGGTAGTCAAATTATGTGACGCTTTGAAAGTAGACTTATGTATATTTAGCATTATCACCCAGTTAAATTAACCACATATATAGATTATAAAAAACATGAACAGTTGATTTCTGAAAGTAGCAGTACTTGACATTTTTGGACCAAGAGACATTCTTCGCAAGACGCACTGTCAAGCCTCGCTCTATCAGCAATATCCCTAGAAAATTGAAAGGGAAATCGATGAGAATCACTGATTCCACCGGCTACTACATATTACATATATATAATTTAAAATGTAGTTTTTAAAGTGTAAGTTAATCACATAGGTTCAAAAAACAGTACTCTCCTATCTCGAATAGATGTCGGTTTTTTTTAGATTCGTATGTATCTAAACACGTTTTAGTATATAGGTACACGCGAATTTAGATAAACCTTTGACATCTATTTTTAGAGGGAGGGAGTATGAAAAGTTTATTTTTGAGAGTACCACCCTACATTTTTGAAACATGAGCACACTTCTGGCAAGACAAAATTTCCAACTGTTGCTCTATTGGTAAAATGTTGAGAAAAATGAAAGGCAATCCACGAGAATCACTAATTCCATGGACTATTATACAATACACGTCCCACACAGAAACACCGAGAATTAGACAGAGACAAAAGGAATTTATTACGACATCATCCCAACATCCAAGACATTGTTGTGAAGAACAAACTAGGTAAGAGTCCTAAACTACATTTCGGAAATTGTTTAGTGCCTCCCTTGCGTCCTGAAGCCTTGTAGAAGTTGTTGAAGGTCAAGGAAAGTGGTCAAAGATTGAAACAAGTTCTATTAAATAAAAAGGTAAAAAGGTAGTGATGGGTTTTGAGGCGAAGCGAGTTCAAAATTTGTTATATCGACAAATTTGTGGATGGATATCTCCCTATAACCTTACAATTCAGTGTCGGAAGGTCAACTAGGTTGGAGTTCTATAATTTGGTTTAAGCTTCATGATATGATTATTCATAGCTTGGCAAAACTACAGTAGACTAAAATAGTGATATCGAGCGAAAGTTGTGCATGTAGGTGGAAAATCGGTAGTCGATTATTAAGCATGTAGATAAATCTTTGAGGAAGACAATGATACCGTTGGATAGCTATCAACACCAAAAAGTTGAGTTATCAACAGATGTAACCCATAGTATATATTTTCTTCATAATCCAACAAGATATGTGGCCATTTTTACTAATTAGAATTTGAGGTGATGGCGACATTAGATTTTTGGAATTAACTATCAAGCTAGCAGGATTACTTTTGAGGATTATAAATCTTAGAAAGTATTTCTATAAATCATGGTCAACTCTAAATAAAAAGTTGCTTTCAATATAACATTTAGGAAAACATTATATCCACGGTTTACATATGATATGATTGTTACTATGTAAATTTTCATGTTTTTCGCGACAAAGTTTTTATGGTTTATTATTCTTAAAACAATTAATTGGACATGTAATTGCAATTTGCCAAAACTATAGTATCTATGTAAATTTTCATGTTTTTCGCGAAAGAATGATGACCAATAAAAATGCCAAAACTATGGTATCTATGCGAACCTACAAGTGAGCAAGATCGTAGAATGTCAGAATTTAAAAGTGACCTTGGCATGAAAATATTTTAAAATATTTAAACGTAATATTCTATGTGTTGGAAAATATATGACATTATGTATAGAACCTAATCAAACTTCTCTAACCTTTGTTATTGACATGTAAGTATGTTATTAAACATAAAAAATCAAGTAAAGTCGGCTCATTAGAGATATAAAGCAAAAAATACTATAGTTAACCTCTATCTTAACAAGGAAAAATATCATTTACTTTATTAGGAAAAATATTTATGTTGGATCATTAGTTGTCTAAGGATTGTTGGGTCATTGCTCAAGTAAATCATATCTACTTGCCAATGTGAATGTTAGCCTTATCTCCTTATCTAACACCATATAGAAACTACCACCTATCTAGCTCATAGGCTAAACCTTAATTGCATATAAAACACAAATGACTCATATGGTCATTAAGTTTAGTATTTTTGGAAATAGTATAATAATCATCCACCTAGGAATTAAAGACGATTAAAGATGTTTTATACACATGAGATTATATCTAATTACCATGAAATGTGGCTAAATTATATTGTTTTTATCCATTTATGTATTTTACTATCATTTAAGAATGGACACACTAAAAGATGGTGACCCTCTCTAAAAACAACAAATAAAGGTGATGCCCTCGCATTTGTGAGGGCCACCGTGCTAGTTTTTTCTGAAAAGTAGGATAAATCCTAGGCCCTGTGCACCAATCGATGCTCAAAGCCATATATTGTTATATTAATGAAAATAATGCTATGTAAAGCTAAGCACTGATGCCAAACGAATCAGCATACAAAAAAAAGAAAAAAAAAGCTATTCTAGAACTGAGGGCCTCTAACGTGTGGTGAAATTGCAAAAAATCCATTGTACAACGGGAAAATACACATCAGTATAACCTATTCTAGAAGGGAGGGCCTCTAACGTGTTGCGGGGAGATCCCTCTGCCACCTCTGGCTGGCTAGGCCAGCCTGTGATGAGTAGTGAGGAAGCGCTCGCTAGATCCTGTGTCTGTTTCTGTAGTTATTCCCTTCTTCCGGTAACGTGCCTAAAAAAACTTCACATGAAGACATGAAAATATTGAAGAATTTCAACACATGAGTGATCATCATGAATTTACATAGTGCAACTCTACTTCAGGTATGGATGCACAAGTGTCTTATAAATTTCACTCCGCAAGGAAGATAAATTCATGGAAGGTCACAGATCAGGTATCTTTTTGTGTTTGTGCAGAAGAAAATTTCTTATATCACTTTGTTTTGATTGGTTATTCGAAATTGCTATTTGCAATGCATTTGTTTAATTGTAGGGTACACATTCTATGCCTAGACTTAAACAAGGATGGCTTCCTGCTTCTCTATCTCAACCATCTTCATGGTAGGTCCTGACTAATGCAGCCATGATGCTTCTGATCTGCATCATGTTATCTTTGTTTCTCAAGCAGTTATTACATCTTGAAATGAAACTAAACTTTTCCAATTGAGATAGGTCTGTAGATGGAACTCCCAGATAAGAGTTATGTATACCTTGACCTCACACGGGCATATGACATCTAGAGTGCCATTTTCAGGAACATTGCACAGCTTGCAAAGATAAAGGTGATGAAAAGGCCATATGGCCGCTGGGAAGAGCTTCGTATTCCTCGGAGGTGAATACATTCTTATTGCCTTTGCATTATACTACCCCCGTTCCAATGAGTAGGGCTTTTTTTTTTTGAAAAGTTAAGTACAGTTTGATCAAACTGTTAGAAAAAACTACTCCCTCCGATCCAAATTAATTGACTTGGATTTGTCTAGATTCGGATGTATCTAGATATGTTTTAGTGCTAGATACATCCGAATGTAGGAAAATTCAAGTCAATTAATTTGGGTCGGAGGGAGTATCAAAAGCTATAATATTATACAAATATCATATGAAAATCAATTTCATGATGGATCAAACGGTGTTGATTTTGCATTGTACAAGTTATTAGTTTTTCTATGAACTTGGTTAAACTTTACATAGTTTGGCTTTTGAAAAAAAAGCCTTATTCATTGGAACAGAGGTAGTACAAAGCAGTTGTACACAATGAATTTTCATTCTTTACATCCGGAATGCCTGCTTATTATACAATATTGTTTTTGCTACTGCGTCCAACTTGGTTTCTTCTTCTGGTCTTTCTGCTTGTAAGACTGTTATTTCGGTCTTACAAGTAACACAGAAAGAGAAAACCTGTTTGTGAACTTCCCCTAATCCATTGGCCAGCTACACTTGAATTTATAGTTGTTGTATCAACAAAAGATGGGATAATCAGTGATGAAAAGTCAGCAAATACTCTCTTGTTTCAGCATTCAGTCAATTGTGTGTCTCAACTTGCCAAGCTTTTCGGGAGGATTGAATCCTTGGGGGGTTCCTGGCACGAGAAAAGCACAAGATGTAAGTTACCCTTCTTGAAACCAGTTTACACTCGTAGAAAAAAAGTTACTTGTTCACGGAAAAAACAGTTTATAGAGTATGACTTGCTTCGGGCAACTTTTCCTGACAATATGCAGAGAGACCTTACTGCACCTTATATTGATGATGGCCTTCTCGAGGTTGTCGGCTTTAAGAGAGCTTGGCACGGTATCGACTTGCTGGCCCCAAACGGACATGGAGTTCGTCTAGCACAGGTGAAGCATCAGTTTTCGTGCATTTGGTCAGTGTGTAACTCAGTACCACTGATGACATTTCACTGTCAGGTCCATAGAATCCGTTTCGAATTCCACAAAGGAGCAGCGAGGCACACATTCATGAAGATTGATGGGGAGCCATGGAAGCAGCCCCTTCCCTGTGACGATGAAGTCGTTGTCGTCGAGATCTCACACTGTCGTCAGGTTACCGTGCTGGTCAGTGACCCATGCAGATCGAAGAGCATTGATGACCCCACGTCCCCGTCATGCTATGGCCACGACAATGACGAAGACGACGACCTTGACAGCTTGGATGACGAAGATGAATGGCAAGGAACAAGAAAATTTGGGGCAGCAGATACCTTCAAACTCCCTGACGATGTCGACATTGCAAATCTTAGCTGAGTTACTCGAGCTTTCATGCGGGTTCCTGCTGGCTTTCTGTTACGAGTAAGATTTCAGAATGTTCCTCTGGGAGTATATACAAACATGAGGTACAATCAAGCTAAAAGTTGATGAGGTCTTTAGCCTGTAGGCTTAACAGAGGTCAATCCAAGCCACTGAGAGGTCCACAAAAGGATCACCACGTTTTGACTGGTACTACAGATATAATCAGATTCTTGTAAAATTTCCTTTGATTTTAGTATCGAGCCAAGTACACGAGCTCACTTTGTTGGTGGAGTACAGGCTCACCAAAATATACAATTTATCAAGTCAATAGATTTTTTCAATGCCACACACCATCCATCTAGTCATTGAGTTATTGTTGCTTTTATTCTTCCTAGCTACATACCCATCAAGTATGCGTTCGTATTCGTATGTATATATAGCTCCTGTCAACTGTGAGAAGCAGACTAAACAAAGATATATATCCAGTGTGTCTGTATGCACAGACAACTCATCTCAAGTGAGTCGGCCATTGTGCATAGTGCTCGAGAAAATTTCCCTCGATTTTATCTTGTTAAAGTCATGTTTCGACGTAGTAGAAAGCATATTTTCGGCTACAAATGCGCACAATCTCAAAAATGATAGAGATGGGAGGGATCAGGAAAAGACCAGCTTGTATATTCCAAATTTCATGCGGTGCTTTTGCTCTGCACTGTTACATTCCAAGACTGTGATGCACAGTGGTGCTCGTGCAACCAAGACATTGCAGAATCAAGCCTAACCGGAGACGTGCCTTGGCTACATGCTTGGTAGTTCTGTCTCGGGGGCCAAGTGCACGACAACAAAGTGGGGCTTGGTACACGCAAAGAAATCTCAGACCCACCCTAGCACGCCTTATGTCAGAAACCTGTTCCTCGCCCAATTGAGCTGGAACTGCTCTTGATTCTTGATCCTTCTCTGTGCTCTCAAGGTTTGAGAAGACTACGGGAACCTTATGATACTGAAGAACTTGGAACCAAATGGAATGAATTGAGGTTTGAATAAAAGGGGTTGGTTACTTTTCGCCGAAAACTGAAGAGAGATTTGTGGCGAGTCTATGAACCAAGCGTTCATTCTCCACTAGTTCACCCAAATGAATGAAGTCATGCATCTTCATTAGAGATGGGAGCATTCCGAAAAGATCCGCCTGTACTAGAAGTGAAATTTCATGCGGTGCATGTGCTCTACACTGTTACATTACAAAGCCCTGATGCACAATGGTGTTCGTGTAACAAAAGCATTGCAGAATCAAGCGTAACTAGAGACGTGCCTTGGCTACAGGTATGGTAGCTCAGGTAGTTCAGTCTAGTGCAAGACCACAAAGTGGGGCTTCGTACACGCAAAGAGATCTCAGACCCAACCTAAAATACCTGACATCGGTGGCTCGCTTCTCGCCCAACGAGACTGAACTGCTCTCTATATTCTTGATCCTTCTCTATTGTCTCAGGGTTTGAGACAATAATGAGAACATGCAACTTTCGAGGCTAAAAATAAATTTCCATAAGAGTGAATTGTTTTGTTTTGAAGAAGCAATAGATCAATATTCTGAATTATTTAGATGCGAACAAGGTCAATTCCCAATGACGTACCTGGGAATCCCGATTCATTATCGGAGACTCACTAATGCGAGAAACGGTTACACAAACTCTAAGCAGCTGGAAAGCAAAACTTCTATCAGTTGGTGGAAGACTAGTTCTGGTCAATTCCGTTCTCACCAATATGGTCTTGTATATGTTATCCTTCTTCCAAGTGCTAAAGGGAGTTTTACAGCGGTTAGACTACTACCGCTCGAGATTCTTTTGGCAAAGAGATTCAGAAAAAAGGAAATATAGGCTGGCAAAATGAAATGTAGTCTACCGTCCAAAGGACCAAGGGGGGCTTGGGATCCATGATCTCGAGGCCAAAAATACTGCACTACTCGGAAAATGGCTATTCAAGCTATTAACCGAGTATGGACTATGGCAAACTCTATTGAGAAGGAAATACGTAGGCTCAAAAGCGATATCCCAATTATACTGCAAACCAGGGGATTCTCACTTTTGGACTGATCTAATGCATGCGAAGAATTCTTTCTTCCGCTTTGGATCTTTCCTTATCAAGGATGGTTTGGAGATTAGATTCTGGAAAGATTCCTGGTTAGAGAATTTACCTCTCATGGAACAATACCCGACTTTGTACAACATAGCACGTAACATGAGTCATACAATGACCAAAGTGTTAAGCACTTCTCCTCCTAACATGGCTTTTAGACGAGACCTCATTGGTGTACATCTTGCCTCTTGGCACGCTCTACAAGAGCGGTTAGCAAATGTACAGCTAACAGATGAGCACGATGAATTTCATTGGAAGTTGACAGAGAATGGAAAGTTCTCAGTTGACTCCATGTACAAAGCTTTACTATATTCTGACATACCGGTTCAAAAAACAAACACATCTGAAAAATAAAGATACCATTGAAGATTAAATTTTTCGCTTGGTATCTCCGTCGTGGTGTGATTTTTATAAAAGATAATTTGGTTTGACGCAACTGGCAAGGAAGTATAAAATGTTGTTTCTGCCACCATGACGAAACTATCAAACATTTGTTCTTTCAGTGTCAGTTTACGCGCTTCTATATGGCCAGCCATCCAAGTAGCCTCTTGTATCCACCACGATCAGTAGCCAATATTTTTGGTAACCGGTTGCACGAGATAGATAACAAGGATAGGATACATATACGGGTGGGAGCGATGGCATTACTATGGTCACTGTTGCTATGTAGAAATAATATGGTTTTTGATGCTAAAATGTCTTCACCCATGCAGGTCATCTTTCATGTGCACACTTACTCCAGGAGTGGTCTACTCTTCAAAAATTGGAACACCGCGTCCTTTATACCGAGGTGTCTATGTGGTTGGAGCAAGTGGCGAAGGATGTTTTTACCCATCATGGGTGGCAGCATAGCTTACGGATTGAGCCTCCTCCACCATAGGCGTTTCTTATGGTTTCATGTATTCTAGGTTATGCCTATGAGATTCTTACTTCTACCTCTTATTCTGTTGCTTTCGGCTGTGTGCACCTTTGTTGTGCAGAGGCCGGGTGTGGCTCTCTTGATTGTATCATTTTGATATAAACTCGTGAGTTTAATAAAGCGCCCTTTATGGGGAAAAAAGTAAGACTGAAGAACTTGGAACCATATGGAGCGAATTGATGGTTGTATAAAATGGGGTTGGTTACTTGTTGTTGCAAACTGAACTGAGATTTGTTGAGAGTCCATGGATCGAGCGATTCTTCCTCCACTAATTCAACCAAATGGATGAAATCTTGTGCTTTCGTTCCTTGAATGATCCGCCTTCAACATTGAGGAATTGGTAAAGAGGAAAAGACGTTGCTTCGATGTGGCATATATAATACTTACGCAATATTCAGAACTCGTGCAATAGTCTAGGCTCATCGGTGAGTAGACCTGAGATTGACTTGTTAGTCTTAATAATTTAGGATAAACAACATTAGGATCTAACCCCATAATTGGAACACCTTAAACCATAGGATTGAGCACTACCCAGAATCGATGGAGGCCAATAGGGGACCTTTTCGATACCCCTAGGCTCGATGCAGGCATGTAGCAAGTAGCCCATTGCCAGGTAGATGGAGACAAGTCAGACAAGACATGTCGTTAATGTAGTGGTCCAGGAGCGCCACCGACACTACCCTCCCGGTGGCCGACGGTCTTCATCGGTCTTCTAGCCTCTTAGCACACATTTAGGATCGGTAGTTAGGTGGTTAGGCACGTACCGGGGAAGCACCTGATAATGACCTATCTTTATATACCAGGCGCTGTAGGCTAGAGACCGTGACCAAAAGGCTGGTTAGGGGCATCCTATCAAAGCTCCCAGGTAAGAGGATGTGGTCCACCACGTCTTCCTATCTTTCTCTCGGTTTGTAGACGAGATCAATTCCAACATTCTCCCCTTGATCGTAAGAATAACAAACATTATAAACACACTCTCAACAGAAATAACATACTAAAGTAAATGTGTTACAATAACAAATAAAGTGTCACAGAACCTCATTACCCACAGTACATCATTCTATCTTGACATAGAAAACACACATATATATATAGGACATATTCATACTATACCCGGGTGTAATTACACCCACGTGTGTTTCACATTATTTAGGCAGTATCTATCATACTGGAGACTATATATGGGTAGTATGAAGTATATACGAATATTTGGGCAGTATATATACTACTTTTTTGGTAGTATATAATTTTTATTCACATACTCCTTTTGTACGTACAAATATGACGGTATTTTACATATATAGTGTAAACTATGGGTGTATTTGCAATTTTTTCACCTAACTTGTTTGAAAGTATCTTAGATATAATATATAAACATACTCAAACAGATAAAGTATTACAAATACTTCCGTAAGGTATATATAAGACGTGGGTGCAGTTACACCCAGAAGTAAGGAGTATTTTTCCTATACACTTTCAGGGAGTTTGTTTATTACGTGGTCCTTATTTCTAGGATACTATAATCTACAATGTCAATAAGGTTATGCTTATGGAATATATAATCTATAAGGTCAATAAGGTTGCTCTCCCGTAGCAATACGTAGGCGTAACCGTAGCAACACACGGGCATTCATATAGTATATATATATACTATAATTTGTCTAGCGGTAGTTTCGTCTCCCCAAAAATTACATGGAGTGCCACCGCAGAGTAAAACTTGGACGGTTTGGTTCCGTGTACTTTTTTTGTCTACTCAACCCGGGGTAGAGCGAGCCCATGTCTGCAGCCGCCGGCCTCTTCCACTGCTCTCCCATTGCTGAAAATCTTCCTGCTGCCCCTCCCACCGCCAGCGAGCTCCTCCACCTCCGGTGCACCCCCAGTCTGCATCCCCAGCCGCTGGCACCCCCTTATCCCGCAGCCGTCGCATCCCCATCTCCCCCAACTGCCGCAGACCACTGCTTCCCCTCCAGACACCGACAAGCACCCCAGCCGTCGCATCCACATCTTGATTTGGCCGTGCAAGTTTTCAATCGATTCAATCGGCGCCTTCCTGAGCTCCTCAATCGATTTAACATGGAGATATTCGGGAACTCAACGTGCGATGCAGAGAAGTTCCCCCGTCATCGCCTCCTGGTCACGGCATCCTACGGCGATGCGGACCACGCCGCGCTGCACGTGCGCGCTGCCGACAAGGCCTTCAAGCTCGCCATGCCCCCCGATGTGCTCGCGATTTGGCGGGAGAGCTCCTGGAGCTCGCGTGCTGCCCGATGAGGTCGTCAGGCTGTGCCCGCCCCTAGCTATGTTTGATTGGATCGATTGAGGGATACTGAGGAGCCAGTATAGGCCTTCATCCCGGGATCTGGTGGCTGTCTCGGGCTCTTGGTGGCCACCGATGACACACTAGAATCGATTTACATCTCGCATGTGCTCCCGCAGGCTGTTTTTTCTGTAGACAGCTCATACAGTGATGGATCCCGCTGCTTTTTCTTCAAGGAGGACCTGGTCCTATTTCACTTTGATTATGTGAAGAGGACACCGTCTTTGCTACTGCTGGTAAGACTGACGCTTTGCACTCTGAAGCTCTAGCATCGCTGAATGGAATAAGATTTTAGCTGATCAGTTTCGTATTGGGCGCATCGTTATTTCTACAGACTGTCAAACCCTTGAAGCAACCATGGAGTCTCCTTTCTTCATTCAAGGTCGCTTGGTTCAGCTGTTCCTAGATATCAAGTTCCACTTAGTTACTGAATTTATAACATGGCGGGGGACGGAAAGCAGGAGTCGAAGGCGATGGGCACGGGCGAATGCCACAGGCTGATCCTACGAGGGACTCTTGGTTTGTTGAAGAAGCAAACAGAAGTTACATGTCCAAATCCCAAAAGCTAACTGAACAATACCCAACTGACCGGACCAGGCAACAAAGCTGAAAAACAAGCTAATGCAGAAAACACGAAAGTTAGCTAGCACAGCTTGCTGGAAGGTGATCTCCCATGGATATCAACTGTTTTCTCCTACCGAGATCAAATCATATCTAATCAGCTTCAACTTCAAACTTAAATGTGTTACAAGTAGAAATTATATATGAACTTCAATCAAGGAATTTTAATGAAGAAATTTTAGTCGAAAGAGTGAACAAACTGGGCAGATAATTACTATGCTCCTTTCTTCGTCCAGTCGTGATTCTTTTGTTTGTTGTACAAACTATGCTCCTTTTATTTTTCTAGGAGTCCTAGGGGCAGTCGTGTGCATGCACTAAATTTTCTAAGCAGCATGCCGTGGATATTAATTGAGAGATTTTCTAAGCAGCATGCCGTGGATATTAATTGAGATATATATATATGTTTGTCAATTATTACATATTGTCATGTTAAAGAAAGAGAAGAATTGATGGTGATATTATAGATTGTTAATCCTCACATGTTAGCAATATCACACTTTATGCATTTGTTTCCAAATAATTATTTGATCAATATGATTATGGGAGGAGAAGCGGTAGACCTCATGTTATCCCTAACGTTTCTTCTTTGTTGTGCCAGTGCGAGCATGGCGATTAGATGTGTGCTTCGTCTATAAGCGCCATGGCTCGAGGTCCGTGTTGTAGAAGCTCCGCCAGTGATTTGTCGCTAACTATTTCTTAATCAACCATCATAATGCAAGATGTCTCTTCTCAAAAAATTATTTTACTTCTTTCGTGTAACATATTCATGTATTTTTATGTCGTAGTAACGCACGGCCATTCAGCTAGTAATTACTAATTAGCCCATGAGATCTTAATAAGCTCGTGGACATCTTGTGTCGTACTTTCCATCTTCGTGTCCATATCCAGCATACGACAATACACAATGATTACACGTAGTGTGCAGCTAGCGCATGCATGTGATGCACGACGACGATGTGTTTGAGACGGCCAGCTGTGTACTTGCACGCATCTTGTTCTGTACTTGCAATGGGCTGCGTATCTAGTGTGCTCTACCTTCAACTTTTCATGACGACGACACTAATTATATATGTTTGTCATCATGCGCTTGTGAGACCTTAAGCTTGTGGACACAATGTGCTCGACTTGTCGATTCTACATCCATACCTAGCATACGACAATGTATAATCATGCATGGAAGAATATGAGTACCCCGTACATGCCACAATAATTAAGGCCACAATAATTAAGGCCATCGGGAAAGTCATGAGATCATCTACTTTAAGGCTTTAAGTCGCCGACATGTGCATCCTAAAGAACGGGACGTGGTCGTGCCATGTCAACACACACTATTAAACGTGATAAAACTGATGCCAATGTCAACACGTAGCAACAAAAATCATGGATGCATGTGTGAGAAATAATTATGGAGGAACCTGGTTGCACATGTTATACAGAATACATGCTGGCAGCTAGAGACACATAACATGCGTGCCGGAGAGTTCAGTAAAAAAAAAAGCTGCGCGAGTGCCCCTGTTTCTGGTACCTACATTACTTACCAGAAGCAAGTACATCTGTCTGTCTCTCCTCAAGGCAAACAGCAGACAAGTCCAGCCATGCAGAGCCATTTTACCAAGCCGTTCAAGCAAGCCTTCCTCAAGAACCTCCTCCTCAGCCTCCAGCTTGATCAACATGAATCATCTTTCGGCGGCGCCATGAGCCTCCACGAGAGGAAGCTCGCTGTCAAGTCCTCCGCGGACGTCGCCATGGCGGCTGCTTGTGGCGGCGGGGCGAGGTGGCCAAAAGCCATCATGTCCGGCGCGTGCAAGGTGCGGAGGTGCAGGAGGATCGTGATCAGGTGCCATAGCCATCAGAGGAGCCGTGGCGATGTCGTGAGGAGAACCATGGCGCTGAGGAAGGTGATACCGGGAGGCCAGGACGCCTCCGTCGACGAGCCTACCCTGCTACGCGAGGCCATGGACTACGTCGTGCACCTCCGCGCTCAGGTTGACGTCCTCCGCCGCGTCTCCGAGGCCGTGCAAAGATCAAGCTCGATTATCCTGGTACGCGACAGACCTTAACTATCCTACTGATTTTCTGTCTACTTCTACCTACTCGACTTACTAATTACCTTAACTTGCATGCAGTGATTCCTGCTGCACTAGAGAAAAGGAGGTTTTTTCTTCAGATGGCGGTGGCCTTGCCGTGCCTTTTGCCAAAGAAAAACATGGTCGATAGATGTATGCATGATGATCGGGCGCACACACCTTTGGCTATTTGTGACGAATATATATCAGGATTTGTCTCTTCTTCTGAGTGATTGGATCAGTGTGATGGTTTGTAAACTACTGCTCCATCTGGTCCATATTAATTGTCTCAACTTTATCTAGAATCGTATGTATATAGTTAAGTATTTACACTAGATACATTCGTATCTAGACAAAGTTGAGCCCATTAATATGAACCGGAGGGAGTAGCTAAAAGTTGTATGTGAAGGGAAGGGAAGAGATGACACTCTTGTAGATCAGTAGAGGAATTTATGGGTATCCCGAATTATGTACCGCAGCTTCTTGTGGTGACGTGACACGTTCAAAAGAATAAAAGAAAAAAACAGATTAGAGAGTAAAATGTTGCATAAATCATGCACGCATGTGTAGTTTAATTTCAAGACCTGTTACTGCATTATTGAGGAAGTCTTCGGAATTTTTCACTCACTAACAGTGTTCATAGGTAAGAAGCTGTCATCAACATCAGCAATACCGTTTCTACAAAAGAATCCTAGAGAGAAACGACAACATTCTAAAACTGATGAAAACTCACAACCTTGGAAGAGCACTGATTGCGCCATTAGTATGATTGCGCCATTAGTATGAAAACTCACAACCTCCATCAGCAAATCCACACTCTAGAGTTATGTGATTGCGCCATTAGTATCCACTGATGAAAACTCACAACCTTGGAAGAGCACTAATTGCAGGCCTAATGTGATTTTTTCAAGGTTGTAAGTATTCCTTACTGAAGACTAATAGCACAATTACGTAACTCTACCATACCGCAAGAAGCTCTCCTCTGACGCCTAATGGTTGTATCATATGTTCGAGAGGCCGTATATTCCATAATATTATTGATTTATTGTATGAGTGTGGATTTGCTGCCAAGGGGGATAGCTGTCCCCCCAGCCAACACCGTACGATCCATGCGTATGGCTGCCATTTGCTGTGTTCCCAGCGATGTGGCATTAATCAGTTATTAGAGTGTGCTTGGAGTATCGGTCTTGTCAGCAGTCTGCTTGCACCCTCTCGGTTGGCGTTGTGTGTGTGCAGAGCATGGAAGCCCGTGTTTCGTTGGTATGTTGTTTTTTGTGAGTCTCCCCATGTCAGCTACATGTGTCCCGGTACTAGACAGCGCTAGCTAGTAGAAGCCTAGGAACACATGCGAGCTAGCCGTCTAGTGCTTATTTGGGAGTACCTTTTGGCTGTATCTTAAGTTGCCTAGCCGTCGCCTGTCCGCTAGTGCTTACTTAGGAGCACCTTTGGCTGTATATTAAGTTGGGATCAAGGCGATTCAAAATAGGAACTGATGGTGTCCATTCAGGAGAAAGGACCGGTGATCCAGCCCTCTTCCGTGACATGGCTTAGCCAGCACAAAGGAAAGACAGAAGCACAATTTAGAAGTTGCACGACTGTAACATGCTGCGTGTTCTACCTAGGCGTTGGGTGTCTGGTAGCTGGGAATCGGGAGACTATGTTTATGTGATTGTTGTTCAAGGACACGGCACACACCTTGTATATATAGGGCTTTTGGATGGGAGAAGGTTACATAAGACCGGATACATGCATTGTGTATAGACAAATGTAACCGCTATTGTTTCCACAATTAAAGGAGTTCCTTTTGGACAATTTTTTTCAAGCATTAAAAGCAGATGCTGACACAAGGTCCTTTCTTCCAAGCATTAAAAGCATTAAAAGCAGATGCATGTAAAATATCAGTCTGCGTTGGCCTCTACTGATGCAATGGCCTTATCATGGCAAACTACGAAACAAAAAACACGTATATGGAGTAGGTCATGTCTTCGCAGGAAGGGCTAGTCACATGCTATCGCCTCGATACTCGTTACCATCTGCCCGCTGTCATGTGTCAGCTTTATTACATATGTGTTAATCAACTATCCTTCTTAAGCTGTTTTAGCAAGTATCTCAAAGATGCATGTTGGACGACATCTACCGGGGGGCAGCTATCCCTCTGGGCAGCAGACTATTTCCCCATAACTCTATCAAGCCACGATTACTTTTGATGTCATGATTTCTCTCTGATCTTCCTAAATATGGAGGTGTTTATGAAGGTTAGAGAGAAATCATGGCATCGAGAGAAATTATTCAATAATTTTGGAGTAAATTTTTTAGGATAAGTGTAGTCAGAATAGATGCATGATAGACTGCATATGTATTTTCTAAAACTACTCTAAACTATTAGGCCTTATTAGTAGAAGTGTAGTCTTACGTTGAGCCTCTACTTCCTAGGGGACCTAGGGCAAGTGCCCCTCTGCCCCACCCTATGGGCCGACCCTGCGGTCGCCAGCGGAGCCGAGAAAGGAGTTGACATGCCTGGTATGCAAAATGGAGCCAATAAAGTAAACAAAAATCGGTGAATGAAATGAATGTTTCAGATCTGCATAAGAAAACATTCCAGAGGCTGCGGATTCCATGTGCACAAGAGCCTAGACGAGTACTACCCCGTGTTGGATGCCCAGTACAGAAGAATGCCCCTCAAGAAAGAACACAAACAGCAGATCGACAACAAAACAGAACATGAACAGATCTCACAAAAAAACACAAACAGATCGAGAAAACTCTAGTTTTGAATTAAGTGTGATGGATCTAGCTAACTTTACCATGAAGAAAGAAAAGTCATTGAGAAAAACCTTCGTCATAGAGAAAGAATGTTTGGAATCCCTGCCCGGCCAACTTAGCCACGGTTCACCTTTGACCAACAAAAAGAAGTATTGAATTCATATTGCTAGCATGCAAAGCCATTGTCGTTGCCTTCCCTTTCACCTCTTCATGCAATCTTTTTTTTTGTGTGTGTGTGACCATGATTGTATATATGACATTATAGCCAGGTAAGTAATTACCCAATCATCAAGCGCATGAGACCTTAAGCTTGTGGACATCTTGCGTCGTACTTGTCCATCTTCGTGTCCATACTCAGCATACGACAATATGCAATGATAATACATGTGCAGCTAGCGCATGCGATGGCCAGCTGTGTACTTGTGACGCTCTCAATGTGCTGTACTTGCAACAAGCCGCGTATCTAGTGTGCTCTACCTTCAACTTTTCAAGTTGTTTCTGGTTGATGATGACATAGAGAGCCAGCACACTAACTATGTTGTATTCATGCGGTTGGGAGATCTTAAGCTTGTGGACGCATTGTGATATACTTGTCTATTCTACATCCATACCTAGCATAAGACAATGTATAATCATGCATGGAAGAATATGAGTACCCAGTAGATGCTGCATTAATTAATTATAAGGTGATCGGAAAGTCCCCGACATGTGCATCGTAAAGAACTAGACGTGCCATGTCCACACACACACACACACTATTAACGCGATAGCAATATCAAAACGTAGCAACAAAAATCATGGAGACATGTGTGAGAGATTATGTAGGAACATGGTTGCATATGTCATACTCCTACAGAATATATATATATATATGCTAGCGACACATCACATGCATCATGACGTCTCCTACCCGCACGCGCTGCTCTCGGGAGGGGCGGCACAGGCGGAACCCTCAGCCGCCGCCGCCCCCGACTTCTCCTCCCGCTCCTCCTCCGCCGCCACCGGAGGACTCCGGCGGGTTAAGCCCGGCTGGCCGACGATGGCGGCGGGGCTGCTTCCTCGCGTGGTGGCCTCTCCCCTGCAGAAAGCCCCTTGGGTGCTCGATGGTTGTCGCCCCGACAATAATCTGATGGCGGCGGGGTCTAGAAGCCGGGGCGGCGGCCTCGGGATTTGATGGCGGTTCTCCCTCGACGGATGGTGGCGCGGGTCGCATCTGCTGGCAGAGGCTCGGTCCTAGGATTTCTCTCACGCCAAGACGAAGATCTGCCTTCGGCCTGTTTCCATAGATCTGGTGGCAGTGTCGTGTTCCGGAAGGCTCCGCCGGCGAACTCCCATGGGCGATTCATGCCTGGAGATTGCTGGAACGGATGAGATTCGGTCGCGCGCAACCGTCGTTTTTCTGACCGTTTGGTTTCAGAGGGAGCGAGGCGAAGCTCTGTAGTCTGTTGCCATAATGGAACATGTCTTTAGTTCCACGGTGAAATCAGTGTGCGGAGAATATCATGGAAGCCAAGATTGGTGGACTAGCTATGGTGGCTCGAGTCCTGGTGGCGATGAGGATTTGGCTTGGTGATTCGGGAATTGTAGCAGCGGCATCGGAAAGTGGGGCGGCAGCACAGGAGGAGTTCAAAGTCTTATCTTGCAGGTTGAAAATCCAAGGTCTGGCCTTAATTGGTTGTGCCTGGCAATCTTGTTGAAGGCATTGTTTTGTGAGCGGGGTCTTTCTCCAGGGTGAAAACCTATGATCTTTGATCGGGCGAGGACGGTGCGTGTGCTCTGTTTCCTTCTTGAAGGCATCGCTATTGAAGATATTGGACTTCTGGTGTTGTTCTGGTGGGGTTAGTGTCGCTGCTACTAAGGATCTAATCACTGTAGCGGGATTTTTCTTTTTTGTAATTCTTCTTCTTTTTTTGGTTGTGTGCATCCGTATTGCCAATAGGTTATGCGTTGTTGCAGAGGCTGGGTGTAATTGGTATCCGTGTGATATTAATATATGCTCATTTCCCAAAAAAAAAATCACATGCATCATGCCGAAGATTCGTATTTAAGCAGCAGGAGTGCCCTATGTTTCTGCCACCTATCCATTGTCTCTGCTCAAGGCAAACAGCATTGAAGTTCAGCCATGCAGAGCCATCGTACCAACCCATTCAAGCATGCCTTCCTCAAGAACCTGCTCCTTGGCCTCCAACTTCAGCAGGAATCGTCTTTGAGCGGCGCCATGAACCTCCACGAGAGGAAGCTCGCAGTCAAGTCCTCTGCGGACGTCGCCATGGCGGCTGCTCGCGGTGGCGGAGCGAGGTGGCCAAAAGCCATCTTGGCCCCGTCGTCGTCCGGCGCGTTCAAGGTGCAGAGGTGCAGGAGGATCGTGATCAGGTGCCACGGCCGAAAGAGGAGTTGCAGAGGAGGCCATGGCGGCGACATCGCGACAAGGCTGGTGAGGAGGAAGACCATGGCGCTGAGGAAGGTGATACCAGGAGGCCGGGACGCCTCCGTCGACGAGGACACCCTGCTACGCGAGGCCATGGACTACGTCGTGCATCTCCGCGCTCAGGTTGACGTCCTCCGCCGAGTCTCTGAAGCTGTGCAAAGATCCAGCTCGATTATCCTGGTACGTGACAGACCTTAACTATCCTCCTGATTTTCTGTGTAGTTCTACCTATTCGACTTACTAAATACCTTGACTTGCATGCAGTGATTCCTAGTCTGCTAGTGCACCTGAAGGAAAGGGCTTTTCTTCAGATGGAGGTGCCTTTTGCCAAAGAAAAACATGGTCGATAGATGTACGCGTGATGATCAGGCGTACAAAACATGGCTATTTGTGAAGAATATATCAGGAATTTGTCTCGTCTTCTGAATGGTCCGATCGGTGTGAGGGTTTGTAAGCTAGCTATAAGTTTGTACGGAAGCATATTCCTGTAAGAAATTTGCACGTACGCCCATTTGTGCAGGTTTAGGCAAAACTTTGCCTAAATTCACCTAAACCTTTGACAATTAAATGAGTTTAGAGGGAACAGAGAACACACTACTTGACAGGTTACCTTTTTCAAAGAAAAAAAAACTACTTGCCAGGTTATTACAGTTCCAGAACCTAAAGTACAAGAGCCAGATTTCACCGCTTGACCAACAAAATAGAATCTTCAACTGATAGTGCTACTAATGAAGGCCGTAATACTTCAGTAAAATAGCATTTCACCCACAAGGACTGACAACTTTCCATAAGGATCATAAAATATCTTGGGCGTACAGCTTACCTTGGATTGATGGGCATTTTAGCAGACCAAGACGTACTTGAAACTTGAGCCACTGAAAATTTTAAGGTACAGCACATGGTTCATAGGTGGATACCGCTGGTAAATGAAGAAATTTCATGGTGTATCCACCACCTGTGTAGGCCAACGGCCCAAGGCACACATTCATAAGCCATATATGGTGAAGTGAGACAAAACAACCCTAGAAGACAAACAAAGCAAGCACCTATTACCAATGAAATAAGAACAGTAACTGGCCTAGCTCTTTGTTTGTACATTCTGGAGAATCCTGCAAAACTGACTATAGTCCATGGGGTTCATAGTTGCAAGAATCCATGGAGGTTCAGCAATGCATTTGCAGAAAGAAGTTCACTAACAGGTAACTGCAATGCAATTTGAGCAGAAAGAACACATGCAATTTATCAATATATCTTGATAATAGGAGCCTCCATAGTGATGTATCCGAGAGCAACATGGCAAGCATGTACGGCTATCTATGGTTCACAGATCACGGGAGATAAAGGATAGATGATCGGGGTGCTTGACGCACGACAATGAGCCAATCATTAGCACTGATCATCAGCCTAATTACCTAAGCATTGCCATGCATCTTCACTTCCAAGCTGGGTGCGAGTTGTCCTGCCTGTTGTTCCTGAAAGCGCAGCACCCAACAGAGTATACAATGATGAGGAAGATGAGGAAAATGATGTTGACGGTGGCAATCTTCTTCCAGTCATTCCTCAGGTTAGCGAGCACTCCAGCCTTGCATGACTGGCAGTCGTAGCAGAGAGCATTCTGATCATTTGACCATGTGTTGCAGTCGGGGTCATCGATAGAGTTGAGGCCAGGAGGTTTGATCCAGATGGTCTCACTCTGGTAGGTGAAGTTGCATCCAGTTGGGGGCTTGCAGCATCCGGACTGGACACAACATAGGTGTGTTAGTTGATGCAAATACAATAGAATAGTTCAACAACACTTATATACTGGTAAAACACAACTCATAGTCTAAGTCAATGCACAACTGCATCGTATTGTTGAGACACAGAAGTACTATGCAGGGTCAGACCAAAGATAACATATGAGTATACTGAACTGGAAAAATGTACAGATCCTCTAATAAATGCAGAAGCTTCACACATGGGGTTGACGTGATCGTTAAAGTGCAGTCAGTAGTGCTTATGAATGCAAAAAAAGTGATTCTGCATAAAGAAAGAATATTATATACAGGTAAGCATTACCCTAGCGAAACCTAAACTGGCAATCCAAGCCAACAGCTTCAGCAAAGTGTTCAATGCAATAAAGTCAAAGGTTGAAATTTCATGATTGAAGACTAAGCTAATTGATAAGAATAAGATATCCCCACATGCAGCCAAGGAAACTTACAATGTGGGGAAGTTTCATGGGTACAGTAAGTCCACAATCGAGCACAGTTTACACAAGTACCGTCACAAGTCAGTGCACAAATGTATAATATCACAGAACTACTATGCAGGGTCAGACCAAACATAACGTATCAGTATATTGCACTGGAAAAAAAGTATAGATCCTCTAAATGCAGAAGCTTTACAGATGTGGTTGACGTGATCGTTAAAGTGGAGGCAGTAGTGCTTATGAAAGCACAAAAAGTGCAATACCAATGGTTTGTGCATAAAGAAAGAATATTATATACAGGTAAGCAGCACCGAATAAGCAGGTTGGAACCCAGGCTCCAGGTAGCTCTCTATTTTTTTTTCAAACTTTGAAAATTTCAATCTAAAGTTTTCAAAAAAAATCGGGAAAAAATATGGAGATGTAGCTAACCATGTATTCTATCACTGTGTAGATTTTCAGCTTGAAATATTACGTATTTTGGGCTAAGAAAAATGACAAAATCGCACAAAATAACAAAATCTTCACTTCTGTCTACAATTCAACACTATTCACCAAGGACAAAACCTCGATTTGACATTTTTTCTGAACCTAAAATACAAAGTATTTGAAGGTGAAATTGTACACATTGATAGAACACATAGTGGGCTACATCGAGATATTTGTTTCGGATTTTTTTGAAACTTTCCAATGCAAGTATTTTTATATGCCCACATGCAGCAAGTAAACTTACAATGTGGTAAGTTTCATGGGTACACTAAGTCCACGATCGAGCAAAGTTTACAGAAATTCTGTCACAAGGTCATTCCGTCACCATAATAGTGCAATAAAATGCTTGATCTCTCAACAGTTTCAAAATGTGCTAAATGTAGTGTCACGATTAGTACTGAACCGTGGCATGACCAAACTTAACAAACCAAGTTGAATTGCTAGCATTAGCCACTACCAGACAACAAGCTCAAACCTTCCATCAGTATTTACCAGTCCCCCTCTTGTAACACCATGACATGCAGGCAAAAAATACAGGCTAACTGTATCTATTAGCACATGATACTACTAAACTGGCAAGCAATAGCAAGAGGGGGAACAATAGCAGGAACATATTCGAAAACAATGTCACGGAAATTCATTAAATAATCGACAATGTACCATACAAATCGTGGAGCAGTTATTCATGCGAACCGAAATGTCACATGTGCAGCCTGTGGAGATGGAAGATTCCCCTACCGGTCCTACGGAATACTCACAATCTGTACCAACTCCACACACGGACTGCCACTCGTTAGGTACAGCTATCAAACATGCTAGTACGATTTTGTTTTGGGGAAAATCTGACTATAGAAAAATCGAACGGAAAAATAGCCCCCCATCCAGCAAGACTAATCATCCGTGCACTAGCCTATCCGAAATTTCATATCCCCCCAGACCAATCGATTTCTATCGCCAAAATTCAACCGCCCTGGATTTATTTATTTTGTAAAATTGCTCATAGCAACTCCCAGTAGCCCCACGCAATTTGACGCTCTAGAGATAATTCGAACGGGAAGAACAGAGGGAGCATTTGGACCTGGATCGGGGAGAGATTGTTGGTGACGAACTGCTGCAGCGTCTCCCTCCTGGCCCCGAGCTTCTGGCAGACCTTGCCGTCGTGGAGGCAGCTCCGGATCTTGGCCCAGTTCCCGGAGTTCTCCACCCTCCTCTGCAGCCAGGTGGAGTACTCCCCGACGCGGTACTCCTTGTACCCCCTGCCGGAGACGACGGAGCCGGCGCCGCGGTTGGTGACGACGAAGGCGAAGACGGTGAAGACGAGGAGGAGCGCAATGAGGAGGAAGAGCGCGACGAGGTAGAGCCAGAGGAGGCAGGACGCGCGGCAGAGGGACCCCGCCAGGCCCGCGAGGGAGAGCGCGAGGAGGAGCACCCCGAGCGCGATGACGGGCCGCTCCAGGAACCGCTCGCAGTCGGTGGTGGCGGCGCGGTGGCTGAGCCAGATGCCGCCGCCGAGGACCACGAGGGAGAGCATGAGTACACCGGCGTTGAGCAGGCCCAGGAGCCCGTTGCTGCACCGCGCCATTGCTCGCCGCTTCGGAGTTTGCGGGCTGCCTCGTGCGGGGTGGGGGTTGCGGGTAGGAGGCGTGTGCGCCTTTGCGGCGGTGGTGGGGTGGGGTCTTTAGCGTGGTCTCCGGTCGATTTCGAATTTGGAATTTGGAGAGGGGATTCCCCGATAAGAAAAAGGGATTTCCCTTTTTTGCTTTTTGATGAAGCGACGATCTTCTTTGCCGTTCTTTCGTGGGAAATCTTGTGCCTTGTGCGGCATGTGTTGTACTCAAATAATGCCACAGAAGATTCTCTTTTAGCGAATGATGAAGTAATTCTCTTTTTGCGAGAAGTAATCTCCCGTCCCAAATAATGCCTTCTTTTCCCCTCCTTAGAGCATCTGGCACTGGAAACTACGTGCGCGCTAAATAAACCGTCAAAATACAGCGCGGGAGCGAACGCGAAGCTCCAGCAGACGCGCGAAAACACAACGCACGGCAAACTTTTTACCGCGCGCGGGCGTTTGCGCTATCTCCCGCGTCAAATCTCCCGTGCCCACTATCGCGCGCTATAGAGATGACATGCGCGCTTTTCCAACTGCCACGCGCCACTGGAACGTTCCGTCGCTCTGCTCCTCTTTCCCTTCCACACGCGTGCTCTGCTCCTCTTCCCCTTCAGCGCCGCCTCGTCGTCGCAGCACCTCCGGCTTCCGCGGTGTGCGTCCGCGCCCGAGCGGGCTGTACTACGCCGAGCTCCACGCCGCAGGCGAGCGGCTCACCCTCGGCATGTATGCCTCGCCGGAGGAGGCCATCCGCGCGTACGACGCGGCGGCGTGGCGCTTGGGGCGCCCCTGGCACGGGATGAATTTGTTGGAGATATGCCCAAGAGGCAATAATAAAGTGGTCATTATTATATCTTTATGTTTATGATAAATGTTTACATCCCATGCTATAATTGTATTAACCGGAAACATTAATACTTGTGTGTTTTGTAAACATAAAAGAGTCCCTAGTAAGCCTCTTGTTAAACTAGCTTGTTGATTAATAGATGATCATGGTTTCCTGATCATGGACATTAGATGTCATTAATAACAAGATTATATCATTAGAAGAATGATGTGATGGACACACACCCATAGTAAGCATAGCATAAGATCAAGTCATTAAATTCGTTTTGCTATAAGCTTTCAAATGCATAGTAACCTAATCCTTCGACCATGAGATTATGTTAATCACCATCACCGGATGGATACTTTGATGATATCAAACACCGCTTCGTAACTGGGTGGTTATAAAGGTGTCATTGGGTATTCTGAAAGTATGTGTTGAAGCGCATGGACCAAGATTGGGATTTGTCCATCCATATGACGGATAGATATGCTCTGGGCCCTCTCGGTGGAATGTCATCTAGTTAGCTTGCAAGCATGTGACTAGGTCACAAGGGATGACATATCACGGAACGAGTAAAGAGTACTTATCAGTAACGAGGTAGAACTAGGTATAGAGATTCTCCGATAACAAAAAGGGATTTCGCTTTTTTTGCTTTTTGATGAAGCGACGATCTTCTTCGCCGTTCTTTCGTGGGAAATCTTGTGCCTTGTGCGGCATGTGTTGTACTCAAATAATGCCACACAAGATTCTCTTTTAGCAAATGATGAAATAATTCTCTTTTTGCGAGAAGTAATCTCCCGTCCCAAATAATGTCTTCTTTTCCCCACTTAGCATCTCTAGCAGATCTTCCATCCGACCCCTATCCGCATAATAACTGTCGATTTCTGGTTTAGAAGACAAAAAAGACACCGTTCAGATCCCGCATCGGACCCCCATTTCTAAAAAAAAAAATCCAGGCCGCCCCGATTCATGCCGCGCGACCCCAAGTTCCCGGGTCGGAGGGGCTGTGTGAGGCCGGTCTCCATCAATTTCCGCCCCTTGGCGCGAAGGAAGTTTCTGCTCTCCCCTTCTTCTCTTCCTCCCGCCAACCGCCGCAGATCCCGGCCTCCCCCACCCTTCCCCTCCGATTCCAACCGGTAGAAGCACGCGTGTGGGCCCATCGCGTCCGCTCCGCCCGCCGGCGCGCGCGAATCGGGCACCAATCGGCCGGAATCGACGCCACCGTGCACGCCTCGCCGCCGCCGGTAAGCTTCTTCCCAAACTCGTCCCAGCCGCGGATCTGCCGCCGTAGCTCTGATGGTTTGCTGCGGTTGTTGCGCCTTTGCAGATGGACCCGTGCGCGTTATTTTTGTTGGAGGATTCGTCCTCCTCCGATGACTCGGACTTGGAGGAGCTGCTCGACGATGTGCTCGAGTAGACGAGGTGATACTCGCGGCGGCGGCGGTCACGTACGTGCGGCCGAAGAAGCGGAAGGGCTCGACCATGGGGCGGATGTGCATCCCGCGGAACCGCGCCCTCGGCCACACCTTGCTCATGCGCGACTATTTGGCCGAGGTACCGACATACCCGCCCCATCTTTTTCGCCACCGGTACCGAATGAGACGATCCTTGTTCAACAAAATCGTCGCAATGTGTGAGGACAACACACGCTACTTCAAGCGCAAAAGGAATGTCGCCGGGCTCTTGGGATTTAGCGCGCACCAGAAAATATCAGCCATCATGCGCACCTTTGTATATGGTATTCCGGCGGACTATGCCGACGAGTATCTTCGCATAGGCGAGGATACGATGTTGGAGTCCGTCCGACGTTTTTGCAAGGTTATGATGCGCGTGTATGGGCCGATATATCTTCAAACTCACAATAACGAAAATACCGCAAGATTAATGGCTGGGAACGAACAACGGGGGTGGCCGGGCATGCTAGGAAGCATAGATTGTATGCATTGGACATGCCAAAATTATCCAAAAGCTTGGCAAAGGCACGGCAACTAGGATTTATTTGTGTTTCCAACCATTTATTGTTTGCTTCATTTGTTGTTGTACCATTTGATTCATATTGTTCGAAAATATTTGTTCCAATTTGTATTGTTTGTAATGTATGATAGTAAACATTCGTGTAATAACTCATATTATTGTTGTATTTGTCGTATCAATTTGTGTAATAATTTAGATTGTGTTATTTTGCAAAACCCTTTGCATCCGGTTTTGTTTGCGGGCCAAAAACAGCCCCGCAGTCTAGACGCGTCAAACGCGGCCCGCATAATAGCATATCCGAATGTGCTGCTATGCGGGCCGCGTTTAGCGCGTTTGTACTGCGCGGCCGTTTTTTGACCTCCAAAACGCGTTTAGGGTGGCCTGGATAGGCGGATATGAGGTTTGCGGTTTAGGGGATTGATGGCTCAAAATATGTAGAGCTCGTTAGGAACCCCAAGAGGAAGGTACGATGAGCACATGAGTAAGTTTTCTCTCAGTTATGAAACCAAGGTTATTAAACCAGTAGGAGTAAGGAAACAACTCCAAGGTGTTGCTAACAACTTGGAATCCTGTACAACACAACCACATAACTTTGCCCTAACTTACAATGAGGTTGTCAATCTTACTGGTTTTGCTGAAAACAAAGGATTAAACGTATAGTGTGGAAGATAGTAATTGCTTGTAGAAAGTAAACAGTACATGGTATATCAATGATAAAAGAATGGACAGGGGTCCACAATTCACTAGAGGTGTTTCTCCTTAAAATAAATAGCATGTTGGGTGAAAAAATTACAGCGAGACAACTGACAGATTAAGAAAGCATAACAATGTATATACTAGATATCTTGACTCTTACGAGATTTGATTGAGCATTACAACATAATACATAGACCGTAATCCAACTGCATCTATGACTAATAATCCACCTTCAGATTATCATCCGAACCCCTTTTAGGCCTTGTTTGGTACTAGAGTTTTTGTGAAGATTAGTGGGGATAATCCCCACCAAACCCCAAATCCCCACTTACTTCTAAAAATATATTTGGTACTAGAGTATTGGGCAAGTTTAATCCCCGCTTATCCCCACTTTTCCCCAAATTTTAGTGTATTTTTCTCAATCCCTAATACTCTACCCCTACCTAGTGGATTGTGGGTGGGGTTTTATAGGGATTGGGTGAGGGTAGAAGTTTTACCCAATACTCTAGGGGATTATTCCTACTAATCCGTATAAAACTCTAGTACCAAACAAGGCCTTAGTATTAAGTTCCAAGCAACAGATAATTATATTAAGCAAAGTGTGTAAAGTAAACAATACGATTATCCCATGGACAAAGGATTGTTGTTTTCTCCCTAGTAGCAACAACACATCTACAAGCTTAGAGATTTATGTCACTTCCCCGGATTACTAGTGGCATGAAACCCACTATCGAGCATAAATACTCTCTATCGGAGTTGTAAACATCTACTTGGCCAAGATAGTTACTAACAACGGAGAGCATGCAAGATCATAAATAATATAGACATGATAGAATCAATAATCAATCTGACATAGTATCTCAATATCCATTGAATCCCCGCAAACACAACATGTAGAATTACAAATAGATGATCTTGATCATAAACGGAACTCACAAGATCTAAACATGATAGCACAAAGGAGGAGAACCAACCATCTAGCTACTGTATGGACCCATAGTCCAAGGGTGAACTACTCACGCATCACTCCAGAGGCTGGCATGGTTATGAAGAAGGCCTCCAGGATGATCTCCCTCCTCCGGTAGGGTGCCGAAAAGAATTTCGGATCCCCCCCTGATCTAGGGATGGAGATGGCGGCGGCTACAGATTCTTTCGTGGATTTTTGATCAGGTCCTTAGGGTTTTCGACCCGAGGTACTTTTATAGGCGAAGGGGCAAGGTCGGTGGAGGCCCGAGGGGCCCACACCACCTGGTGGCGTGCCCCTGGCCGCGCCGCCATAGGGTGTGGCCACCTCGTGGCCCCCCTTCGGCTGCCGTTCGGACTCCGTGTTGCTTCGGGTAAATATTGATTTTTGCTTTTATTCTGTCCAATTCCGAGAATATTTGTTTACTAGATTTTCTGAAACCAAAAACAGCAGAAAATAGGCAACTAACACTGTGGCATCTTGTTAATATGTTAGTTCCAGAAAATGTATAAAAATATCTCAAAACTTAAGAAAGTTGATATAAAACAAGCATGGAGTATCAAAAATTATAGATACGTTTATGACGTATCTGGGATCTGCTAGAGATGCTCTTAGAGCAACTCCTGCAGTCACGCACTAACAAACCTGCCGATTTGCAGCGTGGGAGAACCCGCGCGCTGCTCCAGTAGACGCGGCAAAATTGTACGCCGCTCCAGCAGACGCGGCAAAATTACGCGCGCTCTAAAAAAAGTACCGCGTGGGGGAGAAAGCGGACGCGTGCGCTGCATAAAAGACACGAGGCGCACGCCTCCGACTGCCATGGATTTTTCAGCGTGCCCTTTCCCCTTCTACCGCTTCGCCATCGCCGGCATGCACCGCTTCGCCGCCCCGCGTCACCGTCAGGATGCCGCCACGCCGGTCGAGCTTGAGGTACCTTGGCGTCCGCGCGCGCCCCACCGGCAACTACTACGCCGAGATCCGCACCGGTGACGAGCGCATCAGTCTCGGCACGTTCGAGACCGCGCACGAGGCGGCGCGCGTGTACGACGCTGTGGCATGGCGACTCGGGCGCCTGCACGCCTCGATAAACTTCCACGGCGTGTGGACGCGCGAGCAAGCCGAGGCGTTCGCGCTGCCGCCGCGTATCATCACCCAGGAGGAGCGCACCCGGCAACCGCCCTCGAGCGTCGCCTTCTCATCGCCGAGCAGGACGAGCGTGTCTGGCTTGAGTGGGCGCATCGGTTCCCGAAAGACGTCGTCGCCGAGAGGCAGCATTACGCCAACCGGAGGCAGGCGGAGAAGGAGGACCGCCTGTAGCGGAGGGCCGGCAAGGCGGGCCTACATCGAGGCGCAACTGGCCGGTCCAACGACCATCACCGCCGCCGACCCCCATTTTGATGATTTATGGTCATCGACTCGGGTGTCGTCCACAGCATCGGACTCCTCCGATTTCAAGTTCTAGAGTTTTAGTTTAGTTCGTACTATTTTGTTTTTTCTGCACTAGTTTGTTCATTTCCTGCAATAGTTTGTTTATTTTGGTGCGCCGGATATAGCGCTTCCGGTGGAGGAGAAGCCGGCGCCGCGCGGGCTATCCGGATGCAGTGCGCTTCGATTTTTGCGCGCCGTGCTATGTTGGGGTTGCTCTTACAATTGAGAATGCACAAAGTAGTTACGAAGTTCAGGTTTAATAGTATTACTAATGATGTCATGTAGACATGTGCTTTCTTTAAGTTTGCCACAAGAAGTCCTATGAAAGGGAACGGATGAAGTAGCGCTGAATAATAATTTGTTCAAGTGCGACATGCGGATCGTCTATCCCATCTTTGATCCTGGGTGTGCTAAAACTATGATATCCTCCTAAGCATCCCGCCAGTTGTAAGATCGTATTTGCACTACTAGTAGACAAAAATGATCCACAAAACCATTCCGTATGCGTCTCAATTTTGTAGCACATAGAGTTAGCGCATCAGGAAGATCAAGTGAAGTTTAAAACAAATTTGGCACGTCCGATCTTGGTAAGTAGACCGATGCCCTGGTGATAGTTGCTTCCAGAGTCTTGTTAAACAAACAACTCCACTCACACTTGGTTCTAAGGAGTTATGTTTGTCACTCTGTAACTATTCTTGACCTGTATCCATGCGTCTTAGAGTAAGGTTCAAGACAAGATGATGCACGAGAATTCCAACAGCTACAGGTTGATATCTTTCTAATGACTCCCAAATCTAGCGTCTTAGAGTTATGTTTTGTATAGCCTCGAAACATGACTTGAGCAAAACAAAAATAGGGGGAATTGTCTCGACTCTCGAGTACTCTCAATGGTGGCTAACTCACTTGACATAACATGTCTACATTTTTTCTTGAGTCAGGCTGCTTGTATAGACCATAGTGGATGAAAGCTATATATATAAGCACCCCAAGGGGCACACACACACAAAATGGACAATGTGTTGTGTGGCATTGAAGATAAGCTATTAACTTGATGAACCTTCTGTTAAATTAACAATAGGGTCCTTGTGAGATTATAATCCAGTCCTCAAACAATAGACAATTTACGGGATTTTAGTCAGTAGCTTATCATTTTTTTGGTTAACCTTAAAACATAAAGCATCTATAGCCATCACAAATAGACATTAAATTTTTCTACCAAAAAAGCACACCACTAGTTTAATAATGACTAGCTTTATTCATCCGAAATAATAATTACATCATTCACAAAATAGCTAGCCAAAAAAGCGACCCGGTCACAATAAAAATGAGTTGGAAAACAAAACCTAACTATGGCATGTTTCACTATATTTTCTTCTCACGGAAGATGCATGCTTCACGTGGTCTTCATAATATGACATTGATCCATTCTAAATGGTTGCCTGACTTGCACATTCTTCAGTTACTTCCATCGAATCCGTTTTGGCCTGGATCCCATGACACCTTGGCGAGTTTGCTAGTGCTAGCCCTACCTTGGTAGCCTGAGCTTCTGTCATAGCCGCGCCCGTGACAATGTTTTGGCTTCAAACTTTTTAATCAAAACATGACTGCTCCCGCAGGATGATACCTTCATATAAGTAGTTGTTTAATTTGCCCTCAAATTAACATCGCCATGTGATAATTCAAGGGCACTTGTTTCCCATGGGTAATTTTTCTTCCGATACACCATAGACGCCAACATACAGCAGGATGGTATACTGAAGACCGAGTTGGCTTAGGTCAGGCACTTACCATTTGGGGAACCTCGGTAAGAACTACTAAACAACTGTGCACGACCAATCAATAACTGATGAATTAAAGTTGAAAAAAAATTGACGCGTCTGATCCAGGTAAATAGACGACGCTATGGTGATAGTTCTTCTAGAGTCTTGTTAAACCAGGATCGAACTCTAGTCGCACTTGGTTCTAAGAAGTCATGTTCATCACTCTGTGACTATTCTTGACCTATAGACATGCATCTTAGGCTACTATTGAAGACAAGATGATGCACAACAACGCCAACAGTTGCGAGTTGATATCTTCCTAATGACTCCCATATCTAGTGTACTTATGGTGGTGTGCATGTGTGGCACATTGTGTGTTCTCTATAGCCTTGAAACACGACTTTAGCAGAATAAAAACAAGAGGAATTGTCTTGACTCTCAAGTACTCTCCATGGTGGCTAACTCACTTGACATAACATGTTTATATTTTTCTTGCTTCGGGCTGCTTGCATAAACAATATAATAGTGGATGAAATCTATATATAAGCACCGCCGCACGCGCACACACATAAATTAGACGATGTGTTATGTAGCATTGAAGATGAGCTATTAACTTGATGTACCTTCTGTTAAATAAACAGTAGGGTCCTTGTGAGATTATAGTACACTCAAACATAGTGAGATGTTGTACTTGGCAATATATTAAGATCGAACATATCTAATATGCAAGAAACTGGTTTCATTTAGCAACAACAGGTTGTCTCAACATCTTTCATGGGTCAATGAAGCCCCTCTTGTTGTCCGTAGAATCCACTTGATTTAGAGGATGAAATGATGAATAATCTAAGGATTGTAAACCATCATAATAAGGGTGTACTTGGTCGATGATCTAGACTTTGGAGACTTTTAGTACAAGGTCTCATATATGTCCTTCATTGATTAAAGAGAGTACTCTATAATAATAGACAAATTATGGGATTTTAGCTAGTAGCTTACCATTTTTTGGTTAGCCCGAAAACCTAAAGAACCTATAGGCATGGCAAACAGTCATTAAATTCTTCTACCAAAAAAAGCACACCACCAGTTTAATAATGACTAGCTTTATTCATCTAAAATAATAATTATATCATTCACAAAATAGCTAACCAGAAAGGCGACCCGGCCACAATAAAAATGATTTGGGAAACAAAACCTTACTATGGCATGTTCACTACATTTTCTTCTCTCTGATGATGCATGCTTCACGTGGTCTTCATATATGACATTGATTCATTCTAAATGGTTGCCTGACTTACACATGCTTCAATTACTTCCATCGAATCCAATTTGACATGGATCTCATGACAACTTGGCGAGTTTACTAGTGTTAGACCTACCTTTGTAGCTTGTGTAATGGGCATCTTTGTGATCCATCTAAGATTTCAGATTTTTTATAAAACTCAAAACTCATGTGTGTCGAGACTCATATGTGTGGCAGCTCATATTGTTGACAGCTCACATATGAGTGGCAAGAGGAATGAGAGCTAGGTTTAGTCTCACATGGAAAGTTGGAGGACAGTTGTACCATCATCTTATAAGGGTTGAGTGTTTCACCACTTGGCCGTCTGCTCGTCTCGTCATGTCATGTCACGGCACACGTCCCGGTTTGCAGAATGAGCCCAGCTTATTTTTCTGCTTAAGAAATTATGAGATTAATAGGCGTGTCACAATTAGTCAGTTGGGATGCTCCCGGATCATGGACTATGTGTAATCGATTCAAACATGCGCGACATGGACTTGGCCCATGTTTTACCCGTTATAGTTTTTCTGGAGCTACTCTATACGAAGTCTTGAAGGGCTTCCACCGCACATACACTAAAATTTCGTTATGGTTTTGCCACATCTCTACTTGCGCGGCCACCGTATCCTATTCAATCCCAAGTGTCGGCGTGCACCGGCGAACAGGAGAGTAGATCTCCAGAACAACTCGCCTTTGTGATAGCGAAGGTTCTCGGAAAACGCTCCGCGCGGCTTGTCGTGATCTTCATCAAGGCTCGGTTTCCCAAGTCGGCCGCAACAATGTTTCGACGGCACGTCATTGGCTCTCCGCTGAAACCAAGGTTGCTTCATCTGCAAATGATCAGTGTGTGTGATGTGCTTCTGATTACTTTCTAAACATGATTCATGGGTGTTTAATGGATTTTTGTACATAAATCTCAGAGTCCTATCCGAAACATTGGTGATGTTTTTCAAATACAAAGTGCAAGCCACACGTGCATGCGGCAACCGTCAATGGGTCATGCATGTAATTACGTACTCTGAGATGATGGAATTTGGCCCGTATATATACGAGTCTATCTCATCATATGTGCAGCCGATCGATCGACCGTAGTGGAGTCCCAGCACGCAGAGAGAGAACACCACCTCGATCCAGACTCACAAGACGCAGACGCACCCACCCCACACAGACGCTCTCACCTGAAGGCCGCACGCACGGCGGAGAGAAGATCGAGACGCCGCTCTCATCCGACGAGGACCATCCATCAACGCCTAACACCATACGCACACATACGCACGCTAGCAGCCCAAGCAATATCTCATGATCCAATACACGAACACAAGCTAGTACACCTATCGATAGAGGCAGGGAGAATCAGCCATGGAGATTCCTAATGGTGAGCATACGGGTTGAGTCTCTCTCTCTTCTCTCTCTTTCTACTCTCTCTACATCACGCACACGTGCACCTGGCGAGCGACGTCCGGAGCAGCCTTGCCAACCCGTAGCTGCAGGCGTTTGTTAAACAATAGAATTGGGGGAACCGGCTTAACCCTCAATTGGGTGGCCTATCACATATATATAATGGGTGTGTTACAATAGATACAAATACGTACACATATACAGAAGCTATATACAGTCTAACATCCTCCCTCAATCTTAGCCACTTTCTAAAGAATCTAGAAGGGTAAGATTGCGCCTACATGCCTCAAACTGTGGTAGAGGTAACGGCTTGGTGAAGATGTCTGCAAGTTGATCCTTAGAAGAGATGAACTTGATCTGTAGACACACGTTCCCGTACAAAGTGATGATCAACTTCGATGTGTTTCGTTCGGGCATGAAATACCGGATTTGCAGAAAGGTATGTTGCACCGATGTTATCACACCAAAGAATAGGAGGCTGTGATTGAGATATACCCAACTCCTGAAGCAAGGACTGTACCCAAATAATCTCTGCAGTAGCATCAGCCACAGCCTTATACTCGGCTTCAGTACTGCTCCGTGAGACAGTAGCCTGTTTCCGAGCACTCCAGGCGATCAAGCTAGAGCCAAAGAACACTGCATAGCCCCCCGTGGATCGCCTGTCATCAGGACTGCCAGCCCAATCCGCATCGGAGTACGCCGAAAGGACCCCGGAGGGGTTCGGCCGTATATGCAGCCCGTGAGACACGGTCAGACGGACATAGCGTTATATACGCTTAACAGCTGACCAATGAGTGTCACGGGGCGTCTGAAGATACTGACAAACTCTGTTGACAGCATAAGATATATCTGGTCTAGTGATCGTAAAATACTGGAGACCACCAACAATACTCCTGTACTCCGTAGCATCAGCAGAAGACAAAAGCTCTCCATCAACAGTAGTGATCTTGTCAGTGCTAGACATAGGCGTAGTCGTCGTCTTGCACTTGAGCATCCCAGCCCGCTGCAGCAAGTCTAGTGAATACTTCTTTTGTGTCAAGATAAGGCCATCGGTACGAGAAGCAACCTCCACACCAAGAAAGTAATGAAGCTTCCCAAGATCCTTGACAGCAAAATCAGTACCAAGAGAGCGGACAAGAGCACCAGCAGCTGACTATGAGGAGCTGACCAAAATAATAGCATCCACATAAACCAGCAAGTACATAGTGACCTCGGGCTTCTGTAGAAGAAACAGTGATGAATCAGCCGTAGAAGGTGCAAAACCATGAGCACGAAGGGCAGTTGCAAGACGAGCATGCCAGGCACGAGGAGCTTGCTTCAAGCCATAGAGTGCTTTGGTAAGACGACAAATATGATCAGGACGATCAGGATCAGAGAACCCAAGCGGCTGTCGCATATAAACTTCCTCCTCCAATACACCATGAAGGAAAGCATTCTGCACATCAAGCTAACGAAGAGACCAACCTCGAGTAACGGCAATAGAGAGAAGAAGCCTGATGATAGTAGGCTTGACCACTAGACTGAAGGTATCTTCATAGTCAAGACCATAGCGTTGCCGAAATCCTCTAGCAACAAGACGCGCTTTGTAGCGCTCAATAGACCCATCAGAATGCTTCTTCACTTTGAAGACCCACTTAGAATCAATCACATTAACTCACGGTGGTGAAGGAACGAGAGTCCATGTCTCATTGCGAAGAAGAGCACGATACTCCTGTTCCATAGCCTCTCTCCAATGAGGAATACTCATAGCAGCCTGGTACGTGCGGGGCTCGGAGGATGGATCCGCAATGGCAGCATTCATACATGAAGCATGCCAAGCCACCGTGCCGTCAGTGCGCTCCTTGGGGCGATAAATGCCACTACGACTGCGTGTATGGGGACGTAGAACAGGAGCCGGCGGACTCGGTGATGGTGATGGCGAGGGCCCAGCCGGTGAGGGGCTGGGCGATGGTGACAGCGACGACCCAGCCGACGAGGGGCTGGGCGATAGGCTACGAGGCGATGCACTTGACGTCGAAGAGGCCGGCGACACACTTGACGTGGGAGAAGCCGAGATGGAGCCCGCCGAGGGAGTCGCAGGGGCTGGGCTGCTCGGCGAGGGAGACAATCCAGACGGAGGCGACAGCGGGCGTGCATGGGCACGGTGCCCGAGGCCATGCAGGTGCACAGACGGATCGACGTGAACGTCGAATGACGCCAGTGATGGAGGTTCGGAAGCCTCCAGAATTTCCAAACGAGCCCCACGTCCAGTTCCTGCACCATGGTTAGGCAACAATACAGGAGAGTATGCAACATCATCAAATTGGTCAGAGGCAATGGAAGATGAATGCATGGATGGAGGTTCAGTGGTGGACACAGGGAGCTTGGCAAAGGGAAAAACACGCTCATCAAACACGACATCTCAAGATATATAGACACGATTAGTGGGAACATGAAGACATTTGTATCCTTTGTGAAGAGAACTATAGCCAAGAAAGACACACTTTTTAGATCGAAATTCTAGTTTGCGTTTATTGTATGGGCGAAGGTGCGGCCAGCAAGCACACCCAAACACTTTAAAAAATGTGTAGTCAGGCTCATTGAGAAGAAGTTCAACATGAGTTTTCATGTTTAGAACACGTGTGGGAGTACGATTGATGAGGAAACAGGCAGTAGTGAAGGCATCACTCCAAAAACGAAACGCAACCAATGCATGGGCCAAAAGAGTTAAACCAGTTTCAACAATATGACGATGCTTGCGTTTTACGGAGCCATTTTGCTGGTGTGTATGTGGACATGCTAAACGATGAGCGATCCCAAGCGACTGGAAGAACGAGTTGAGATTGCGATATTCACCACCCCAATCCGATTGAACATGAACAATTTTATGCTTTAGAAGACGTTCAACATGTTTTTGGAACTGAACAAAGATATCAAACACATCAGATTTACGCTTAATAAGATAAAGCCAAGTAAAGCGACTGTAAGCATCAACGAAACTGATATAATAATTACGACCACTAACAGAGGTTTGGGCAGGGCCCCATACATCTGAAAAAACAAGTTCGAGAGGATGTTTCACCTCACGACTAGACTCCGAAAAAGGAAGTTGATGACTCTTCCCCTGCTGGCAAGCATCACACACTGCTACATCTGTATTACTAGGCATGACAGGAAGCTCATGACGACGCAAAACATGGCGAACAATAGGAGTGGCAGGATGACCAAAACGAGCATGCCACTGTGACGACGAAACGCGAACTCCACTGAAAACGCGAGAAACTCCAGGATGCTCCAGACGATAGAGACCATGGCAAAGGCGTCCACTAAGGAGCACGTCCCTCGTGTCCCGATCCTTAATAAAAAGATCAAACGGATGAAATTCACAAAACACGTTATTATCATAGGTGAGTTTAGGAACGGAAAGGAGATTACGTGTCACAGATGGTACTCGAAGGATATTACGAAGTTGGAGACTCCTATCGGCATGACTAGTAAGAAGAGATGTTTGACCAATATGAGAGATGCGCATACCTGCTCCATTGGCGGTGTGAACCTTGTCGGTGCCGTGATATGGCTCATGAGTATGAAGCTTCCCCATCTCATTGGTAAAGTGCTCCGTCGCCCTAGAGTCCATGTACCAATATGGATCTATGGGATAGGACTGAGTCTGTCCAAGGTTCGCCTGGGGCTTCGGTGGCGGCGCCGGTTTATCAGCCATAGCCGCCTGGCGCTGAGCGTTGCGCACATCCTTGCCGTCGTTGCCGATGCCGAGGAAGCTCTTCTGAAAGCGACGGTGGCACTTGGAGGCCCAGTGCCCATCAAGTCCACACAGCTGACACCTCCGCCCCCCGCTGGAAGGCAGCGACGATGGGGAGCTAGACGAAGGCGAGAGCGACAGCACGGGCCCCTTTCCCGAGGCGGACGACGGGGCACCCGAGGAGGAGCGGCCGCTCTTGTAGGCGGTGTTCGCGGAGGAGCCCCCACCTCGGCTGCGATTGGCGCGACACGCCTCGACGCGCTGCTCGGTGAGGAGAAGGCGAGAGTAGACCTCATGCGCCATCATGGGCGTCGTGTTGCCCCGCTCGTTGATGATCTCGACCAAACCATCGTACTCCTCATCGAGGCCGTTGACGATGAAGGAGTTGAACTCGGAGTCGGTGAGCGGCTGTCCGATGGAGGCCCACATGTCAGCAAGGGCCTTGACCTTGTTGTAAAACTCCGTGGCGGTGGTGTCGAGCATCTCACACTCGCCGAGCTCGCGACGAAGTGAGCTGGCACGAGCTTCATCGCGGCGAACGCTCGAGGATTGTCCATGCCTCATGAGACGTCTTGGCAAAGACGATGAGCCCGGCAACAGCCGGGGTGAGCGACCCCTGGATGGAAGAGAGGTTCGCCTGATCCTGCCCCGTCCACACACGGTGAGCCGGATTGTAGACCGGGTCGTTGACGCTGTCCACCAGTGCGGGGGGGCAAGGAAAGGAGCCGTCGACATAGCCGAGCAGGTAATGACTCCCAAGGAGCGGAAGAACCTGCGCGCGCCAGAAAATATAATTATCCGGCAAGAGCTTGATGGTGATGAGATTGCCTAAGTGGAACGGCGGAGGCAGCGAGCCCGTCGAAAAGACTGCCGGAGGCGGATACGCCATCGGGACAGAGGCGGGTGGCGCGGTTGGGGTTGATCCTGTCGGAGGCGCTTGTGCCATGAGGGCAGGGTGCATCGGCGCGGCCGCCGAGGAACCAGCGGTCCAGGCCGCCGAGGAGGCCGCAGGCGCGAAGGCAAGCGGTGAGATGGCAGCGGCCGTGGAGGCGGGCGAGGAGTCGCTGGACGTGTGGATCGTCAGCGATTGCCCCGATGACGAAGGGACCGGGGGATGGTTGGAGAAGAAGGAGCCGACGCTCCTCGTCCCGATCGGGGGCGGCCGGATGGCGACAGCGTCGAGGGGCCGGGAGAGGAGGGCGGCGAGGGAGGCGGGCAGATAGCCCGCGTTGGTGGAGCCGGAGGCAGCGGCGCACGACATGACAACGATAACAGCGATCGGAGGCCGGGCGAAGGCGGCGATGGCGATCGGCGTCGGGGGTGGTGGCGCGGCTAGGGTTTGGAGGCGGAAGCGAGGGTCATGATCAAGTCTGATACCATGTTAAACAATAGAATTGGAGGAACCGGCTCAACCCTCAATGGGGTGGCCTATCACATATATATAATGGGTGTGTTACAATAGGTACAAACACGTACACATATACAGAAGCTATATATAGTCTAACAACGTTAATGCCGTACGTCGGGCCGCCGGCGTGCAGTCCGGCGCCGGCTTCAACTCCATCAGGTCGGGCTGCCGGCGAACTGGAGCGCCCTCCGCTCCTTGAGCCGGATGGCCAGTCGAAGACGACGGCAACGAGGCAGCCGGCATGTGTCCGGCGTCACCGCCATCTCCATCTCCGCCGTCACCAAGACGTCACCTCCAGGCCGTCCCCAAGACGGCGACGTCGGGGCTGCCGGCGTGCAGCCCGGCGCCTTCTCCAGGACGCGCCGAAGATGACGGCGTCGAGCTGCCGGCATGCGGCCTGGTGCTCTCTCTCTCCATGGCGCCGAAGATGACGGCGTCGAGCTGCCGGCATGCGGCCCGGTGCTCTCTCTCTCCATGGCGTCGAAGATGACGGCATCGAGCTGCCGGCATGCGGCCCGGTGCTCTCTCTCTCTCTCTCCATGGCGTCGAAGATGACGGCATCGAGCTGCCGGCATGCGGCCCAACGCTCTCCCTCTCCATGGCGCGGAAGACGACGGCGCCGAGCTGCCGGCGTGCAGCCCGGCGCTCTCCCACTCCATGGCACCCAAGATGACGATGATGAGTTGCCGGTGTGTAGCCCGGCTCTCTCTCTCTCTCTTTCCACGACCCCCATGACGGCGATCGGGGCCGCCGGCGTCCTGTCCACGACGCCCAAGATGGCGATGTCGGGGCTGCTGGCGTGCAGCCCGGCGCCCTCTCTATGGTGTCCAAGATGACGACCCCAATGGTGTGCGGCTGCCGGCGTGCAGCCCGGCGCCATCTCCATCTCCGCCGCCACCAAGATGACGACCTAGAGGGCGTGCGGCTGCCGGCGCGCAGCCCGGTGCCGTCTCCATCTCTCTTACCACCAAGACGACAACCTCGTGGGCGCGCGGCTGACGGCGAACGGCCTTCCCCTGTGAAGGCGAGCGGGGCGTGCTGCTCAAGCGGGGGACACCTCGGCCGTGCACACTGACATCTTCTCCAACCATGGAGACATAGCGCTATCGAGGCCGTCCACGACTGTACACGGCGCTCTCGGGAAGCTGGTTGTCCGGCAATGCGTGGTGCGAGAAGAGGCATGCATTCAAGCATCGCACGCATGCACGAGCTAGCTAGTGTCAAGTGCTTTTTAGCACGCAAGCATGGCTCGTCTGTGCATGCCCACTTCAAGTCTGCATGCATGCCCAGAATGGCATGCCCGCTCTGGCGGTGCACTCCACACACTCAAGCTGCATACGTGCTCCCGGGGTTGCGCCTCATATATCCGTACCGGTGGAGCCGTCCGCATCGACATACTCGTGTCACATCGCATGACGCAACCCGATGGCTTCACATCGTCACCACCGACCTGGGAGCTGCTTAAAGCTGGGTGGTATTCGTGCTGCTAGTGACGTGGGGTTGGCAGGATACCACTCCTTCCAAGACGGAGCACAAGGCGGGATGACGCCTCCGATACCACTTCTCATCGAGCTCGTGAGACGGCGCTCTCGGTCACGCCGGCTGCCGTGTACTCGGCGTCGAGCCGAGACGAGGGCGTCGACCACAATAGCCACGCTAACTTGTACGCGTGCGTTGGTTTTGACACCGACGCCGACCTCCACCGACATTACTCCCGCGAGGCATACCCCTTGCGCACCCCGACGAGGCTGCTGGTCGTCGAGAAGTCCCAGCTGAGCGGACCCATGCTACCCAACTACAACTACATCGACGCCGTCAAGACCAACGAGCCACGACGCGAGGGCGAGCGTGGCCAGAGCGAAGGCCACGCTACTCGCGGCGCGTGTACCGACGAGGACATGGGCTCTGCCGCCGTCCACACACACACACCACCACCATATCATGCATGGAGAGCGCGAAGCGAAGACGACGAAGACGACCACACAGCTTAAACGGAGGTGTCCCGCGGCGTAACCCGCGGGAGTAATTAACCGGGCGCCTTCCGAGGCCCCGGGAACCAGGAGATCGCAATCGCCATAGTCAGCCTGGCCGCGCAAGCAGGCCACGGAGCGCATGTACTTGGGATATTGTACTTTGTTTCTCCAGGAGAGATTAACGAAATACGACTTCCCTACCTTTTTCTTGCACGCCCGCATTTCTTTTTCTTTATCCTGGCGCATGAGAAAAACACGCTACCGTCTTCTCCCCCAAAGTAGCACTCTTCTACTCCCCAGATGTTTTTCTCGTGTCAAACAATGGGTACATGTTTCTGTTCATCATGTGTTGTCAAACGCATCTAGCATGTTCGAGTTACATGTCGAGTAGTAAATATCTTTGACATGCTTTTATATTTTGAAATTAATCATGAAAATATTTCATAATTATCCAACAGCTCGGGCATGTGCCATGCTCGTGACAATGTTTTGGCTTGGAACTTAATAGTTGGTTGCCCTCAAAGTAGCATCGCCCTGTGAGAAATCAATGGCACTTGTTGCCCATGGATAATCTGTCTTCTGGTCCACCGAATACACCAGCATACACCACCCTTGAGAAATCAAGGCGAAAATCTCCCATCCCAAATAATGCCCTTTTTCCGTTTTTAACAGGGAGAACCGAAGAATGTGATTACACATTTACGCGCATAAACCTCTCGGAAAGATGAGGCGGTGGAGGCTGGAGAATGTATGTGGTGATCTCTTGCACAAGCGGCTCCATCTTAGTCGTGGGAGATTGCCTCGTGCAGTCACGGGTAAAATAAAATGAACTCCATATTATGTCGATTTGAAAAAAATTGACTACAAACTAGACGAGTGCATGCAGACACAATGTCCACTACCGAAGACTAGAGTTATGAAGTTTCAGGGTTGAAAAAGTTCGTCATAACCGGTTTAGTATCAATAGAGATGTCATGTAGCACAAAAATAAAAATATTACTCCCTCAAACCCATATTAGTTGACTCGGATTTATCTAGATTCGGATGTATCTAGACATGTTTTAGTACTAGATACATCCGAATCTAGATAAATCCAAGTCAAGTAATATGGGTCGGAGGGAGTATATTTTAATGAGACACGAGGAAGCCTACCCATCTTTGATCCTTGGTGTGTTGAACGTATAATACCCTCTTAAGCACCAACCAATGGTCATTTCTCGTATTTGCATACTAAGCATACAATATTCCACATACATATATGTCTAGTTTTCTAGCATATAGAGTTAATGCACAACGAAGGTGAAACAAAATTGAAAATAAAGTTGACGCGCCCGAATGGTGAACTATCCAGGTAATGTAGTCTCTCTAAATACATTATGTCTTCACTTGCTTTGATGGTCTCTTTGGATAGAGAGTTGTTAGATTTGCGACAATCAAATAATGAAGAACGAAAAATAAAATCATAGCAAGGAGGACATAGATTTAACGTGGAAAACCCTCTCCAACAAAGAGAGGGAAAAACCACGGGCGCCAGCCAGCAGAACTTCACTATATGGGGAGTGTTTACACAACGCCGGAGATTTCACAGATGCAACTTATCTCAGCCGGCGGCTTACAAGAGGTTTATATAACGGTGGAAACCTAGGTCTTCGACGATCCGCTCCGCTCCGTCAGAAGTTGGCCTTTACTTTGTAGAATTTGAATCAACATATAACAAGAGTTACACTTGGTTCTAAAAGATCATGTTTGTCACTGTATAGCTGTTCTCATCATGCATCCATGCATCTTAGAGTGCTATTGCAAACTAGATGCAAAACCATGCTTCCCATATCAACAAATTGATATCTTCCTAGTGACTCCCAAACCTAGCATATCTATGATGACTATAACAAAATAAAAAGACGGGAATAGACTCGACTCTGGAGTACTATCCATGGTGGCTAATTCACTTGGCATAACTTGTCTATATCTATATTTTTTTAGGTTGATTGCATACACCATGGCGGATGGAAGGTATATGTATGCACCTGTGCACACACCGACAACCTGGCAGGTTAGCCGATGTGTAGGTGTAGCATTTAACATGTGCTATTGAATTGTACTATATTTTAATAAATATATAGAAGATTTGGTGCACATGGCACTAGTGATTCCTTTTTTAAAATTGAAAATCATATTTCCGAGTTCCAAATAATTCTAAAACAAAATCAGGATGCAGCCAGCGATGTTTGTCACACATGTGCACACTGTTATTTAGAAAATAATTTGTATTTTGAGCTACACGAGAACAAAAGTGTGTATCTGAGTATTGAATTTTTAAATTTACCAACAAAATCATATTTTATCATTTTTTGCAGCCTATAATAAAAATAATTAAGCATTGCGATTTTGCATGCTTGTAGGATATATCATTAAAAAGGTCCAGAATCTTTTTCTATTTTTATAAACCATATAACATATGATTTTATTTATTTATTTTTTAATATAGAGGGATCATTGAAGATCATGTGCAAAAAGAACTTTTCAAGTCCTGGCAAGATTAGAAACCCCTCCTCAAACAAAAAGGTATTGGACTTGTCTGAATATTAAGATCAAACAGACAATATGCAACAAACCAGTTTCATTTACCAACAACACATATTTTCTCAAGATCTTCAACAAGTCAATGTACCTCCTCTTGATGTCTATAGAATCCACTTGATTAAGAAGACGGATGGCTAAGGACTATAATCTCTTTGATTGACATTGATAGTGAGAAATCAAGGGCATATTTTGCCTTCAAAATGACATTGCTTGTGAGATCAAGTGCATATTTTGCCTTTAAATGACATTGGTAGGGAGAAATCAAGGGCACTTTCCCTGTGGGTAATATTTTATTCAATCTATCACTTCACTAGCATACACCGGAATGACATCCTGAAGACCGGGTTGTCTTAGGACATGTACTCACCGTTTTGGGAGCCTTAGGAAAATGCAGAATAACCGCTTTACAAATCAACAATTTATGTTCTGGTTGTAATGTTAGATAGGCCCAAGCGCTGCCCATGTTTAATCGCGTCAACACATTTAAACATAAGTAATTAAATTATGCTTTCTACCCCTGCTGCATACTAGACACTAGTTGTTTGGTTTTAAATTCTATCAATAGGATGTAGCAAGGGATGGAGCCGAGGGCACACTGAGGCCATGCACCTCCCAGTCTCCCACCCCCCTCTAGTGAATTTGTGGATTTGACCTCCAAATTTACATAAATTTATCTACATGGTCCCCACCAAGTTATTTTGCATGCAATTGGACCCCTTTTTGCGGAACAAACGTTGTATTACTTAAGGAATAGGAGGTCCATCCTGATTACAAGATATGTGAAGTTCATCTGGTACAGAAGGCAACCCGATTTTAATACACAGTTTTGATCGCCCCAACTGAGCGAGACTATGACTAACTACAATTACCTCCCTAGGAACATGCAAAACCTTGCAAACTCTTCCTCCACAGCATAGTAGTTTTATTTCATGGATTACACTAGGGTAGCTTGATATGTTTACCACCACATCATTAATCATCTGCACTGCCTTCAAACAGTCAAACTCCAATATTATAGGCTTGTCCATCCATTGTAGCGCTAGGTTTAGACCTTCGGCACATGACCGTGGCTCAGACTCAAGGGGACTGTCATAGGTGAACAGATGACGGCAGGAGGAGAAAATAATAGCACCCAAATCATCATGGAGGATCATACTAGCACCTGCGCCATCGTTTCGGCAATCCACGAACCATTAACACTAATTTTAGCCTAGCCATGAGGTGGCTTTGCTCATTTGCGGATAAACGCTTGCTTCTGAGTTGCCTCCCCTTCCTCCTCGAACCGACAAAAGCATGGTCATATGATATCACCGTTTTCCCTTTCGTAGCATCCGCCATTGGAGCTTGTTTGATGGAGAGTAACAAGTTCATAGCATGCAATTGGAACCCTTGTGTGACTTTCCTCCCTGGCCCCAGTCCATGGATGTAGATTCACGGTCTTAGATTTCAATGGTATATATATAATTCATGGTTTCCTTCCATGTGAACTCAATTATCTAAATTGAAAGTAAGAAGAGATTTTCCCATTGGTGGTGAATAGCTATCCATTGACTAGAGGAACAATAAAAAAAATGTGTACCCCTTTATTTTAAAATAATGGGCCAACTATGTCTGCCACTTAGCCAACATTCATCAATAAATATTATCACTTATGGATAACTCATATTGTGGGAGGAGCTTTTTTCCCTAAATATTTTGTAAAATGAGCTATATACTATATAATTGATAGGCATATCAATGAATGTGAGCTATACAAGTTCACGGTACACTATGAAAGAAAAGTTCCACCATAATGCTATTTTTTAATGAAATCTTGTATGCCTTCCTTATCTCAATCTTGTTTTCTATGCATAATATATTCTTCACATATTTTGAGAGCTACCATTAGGCTCCAAGTATCTTTGTCTTTCGTGGGTACACCCGAAAGTATAACCCCCGACACTTTGATTTCTCGCCATGCTGGTGTCAACATGGTGACCGGGAAATGGATATTTCGGCACAAGATGAGTCCTGATGGCTCTCTCCCTCCCAGTGCAAGGCACGTTGGGTGGCTTGACGATTTACCCAAAAGCACGGTTTGGATTATGATGAGATGTTTAGTCCGGTGTTGAAACCGGTTACACTTCATGTGGTCATCAGCATTGCGACCTCACACTCATGGTATATCCATCAAATGGTCGTCAAGAATGCTTTTCTCCATGGCACACTTCAAGAAATGGTATACTGTGAGGAACCCTCGGGATTTCTTAACTCCTCTCACTTTATACATGTGTACAAACTGGAAAATCTCTTTCTGGCCTCAAACAAGCACCTCACACTTGGTTTCACCGTTTCACCACCTTCATTTGCCTCTCTTGGATGTTTGGCCTCCAAAAGTGATTCATCTCTGTTCATTCTCAAGGATGGTTTGTCAATTGCATATTTGCTTTTATATGTTGATGGCATTATTCTCACCGCCAATAGCACCACTCTTCTTCACTCCATAATTGCCTCCCTTAAGCATGAGTTCTCTATGAGTGACCTTGGTGATATGCATCACTTTCTTGGCATCAATGTGCACCACACCAGTGGCGGCTTGTTTCTCTCCCAACAACAATATGCACTTGAAATTTTTGATCGAGCCAAAATTCGCCAATACAATCTCATACCCACACCTTTCGACATACGTTCCAAACTTTCGGCCACGAATGGAGATCCGGTGGCCGATCCTGCCCTATACCGGAGTCTTGCAGATGCTCTCCAATACCTCACTCTCACATGGCCGGACATCTCTTATGTCATCCAACATATTTGTTTGTTCTTGCATGATCCACGGGAGTCTCACTACCAATTTCTCAAACGCATCTTGCGGTACATCACACTTCGGTTTACAACTTCACCAAACATCCTCGCGTGACCTCGTCACCTATTCTGATGCGGATTGGGTTGGATGCCCCGACACTCACATATCCACTTCAGGGTTTTGTGTTTTCTCGGAAGCAACTTGGTATCCTGGTCATCGCGACACCAACCAACAGACCGTATCTCGATCTTCGGCGGAGGAAGAGTACCATGCGGTGGCCAACTGTCTGGCCAAGTCATGTTGGCTTCGCCAATCACTCCAGGAGCTACATCACCCTCCCACGTGTGCCACCATGGTCTATTGTCATAACGTGAGCGTCATGTACATGTCATCCAAGCCAGTTCATTGTCAGTGGACAAAGCGCGTCGAGATAGATCTTCATTTTGTCTGAGATAGCGTGGTCCTCGCTGAAGCTCGGGTTCTTCATATCCCGACCAGCTCCCAGTTCACGGATATGTTCACCAAGGGGCTGCCTACCGGTGTGTTTCAAGATTTTCGTGCTAGTCTAAACATCTCCACGAGCGCGTATTATTTCCGTCACGTTCACTTTACCGTTTACAATTGTAACGACTAGTCCACCTTACCGATAGTGCTGGTGTGGTAGATCATCAGATCACATCCATGTAATGCGGCCACCTCTGTAACTCGGTATATGTACTCTCAACCTTGACATCAATATAACTGAAGTGAATCTTGCAATTCTGCTGGGACTTTGCGGATCATGCAACGCACAGTCACTCACGTTGTTAATACGAGCTGGCTTCCAGTTCCGCGGAGGAACTAACTAACCGTCTCCTGTCATCTTTTGCGGTATTCGTACTACAGTACTACGTACACATAACACGTGAGCATCCATATGCTATCGAGTATCAACACACGCACGCACGCACGCACACCGTCGATCATTCGATCCAGTAGTCGTAGGTGTTATTCCGGCAACGACACCGGCCGCCGCTCCTGCGTCTTGGGCCAGTCACGGCGGCGAGAGGCCGTGCTTGAGCGCCGCCTTCCACACGACGTCGATCCTGTCCACGTCGATGGCGCCCACCTCGTGGTGCTCCCACCCTTCCAGGCAGTGCACCACCCCGCCGGCGTGGCACGCGTGCACCACGCCCCTCTCCATCGTGTACTGCAGATTGCCGCCGGGAGCCATGTCAGCGACCAAACCATGCTCACGAAAAACAGTATCGTTGGCGTGGATCGTGGATCGTGGATCTTACCTCGCAGGAGCCGAGGCCCTGGACGTCCTTGGGGAGCCGCATGGCGGCGAGCTTGCCGTAGGTGCAGTCCCGGCGGAACTCGATGACAGGCGGCACCACGAACTGGTGGAAGTGCGTGCCCGGCGGCGCCCACCGCTGCTCCCTCGGCGACAGCCACTTCCCCACCAGCCACGTCTGAAATTCAAAACCACACACATATTTCGTCAGGTTTCTGAACCGTCGTACAGACGCTTCCCTCTGAACGAATTCTGAGCCAGGATGTTTCAGTTGCTCACCTTGCAGGTCTTGGCGGCGTGGTACTTGGTGACCTGCACCAGGTACTGCTGGAACTCCGCGGGCGCCTCCCTCTGTATCTTCAGGAACCGCTCCGACGACAGCGTCAGCATCTGAAACAGCACAACAGTCCATGCGATGAATCAATCCACTGCATCTTCGTTAAACTATTGAAACGTGAGATGAATCTTCAGGATTCAGGACGTACCAGGACCCTCATCTTCTTCCTGCAGAGGTAGAGCGCGATGGCCCTGCCGAGCTTGGACGTCGCGCCCGTGAGGAACACCTCCTTGACGTTGCTGGGGATCTGGTTGAGGATCACGGCCGCCGTGAGGGTGTTGCCGTGCACCACCCTCACCCTCAGGTTCGGGTGCTTGCTCACGAACAGCGTGCCGCCACCGTTCAGTGCTTCGTTCTGTACAGCCAAATTGTACAAATCAGTTTAACTTCAGTGCTACTACTCTGTAATCCACTGACACTCTGTCAATGTTCTTTGTATATGACCTTGTTCAGCGCTGCGAGGCTAAGAACTTTGACGCCCATCTTGTCGGCCCTGAGGATGGCGAGCTCGATCTGGTGGTTGATGCCCTCCTTCATCGGCGGGATGAAGTACTGTAATAATAATGCAGAAAACCATAATGTCAACACCGAATCTAGCTGATATAAGTTCACCCAAAACCCAACGAAGGAGAAACGACTGAAGAAATGAAACCAAGAATGGATCGGACCTGGAAGCTGTATCTTGGGATGGTCCATGTCTGGTGGAACCGTCCCCGGAGGTAGTAGAAGCTGACGGTGAATGTCTTGGAGCAGAGCACCTGGAGCGCCATGATGCAGAAGGCGACTGGCCAGAGCGGGAGCAGCACGAGGTGCGTCGACCACGGCAGCGAGCTGCAGGACCGGAACCCGAACGGCACGTGCATCGACGACACCACGTCCACCACGTGCGCCAGGAACACGAAGTCCGGGACACGGTCGTTCTTCCCTGCTCAGATTTTGTTTTTTTCATTTCAGCCAGTCTCTTCCGTCGTTTCACTGATGATGATTTTGCCTGAACTTTGCGCGGTTTTGTTGGCATGACAGATGCATCTCTACGTACCTTGGTCGACCTCCTTCTGGAGGTCCCAGGATTTTGGGTGGACGGTGCCGGCCAGGGCGTCGAAGAGCGGCATGAAGAGGCAGAAGTTGCAGTCCTTCTCCTGGTGGTGCAGGCTCAGGTACCTGCGCGTAAGTGAGAGCAAACATGTCAGAGACCGATAAGTGGTTGGCACTCCCATTTCCTTTTTTTTTTTTTGAACGGTGAACGGGTGCAAAGCACCCGACATGAATTGCTGCAATAAAGTCCCTAGAGTACAAGAAGGCCCAAAAAAATAAAAATTACATCAAAACCCAGAAATAAGCACTGAGGACCCTGAAGAAAACTTGAAAAAGCAATCACGTCCTTCGTCCTCTTCCAACTCCAGATCGACGATGAAGCTCCGGCGTCGGCTGCAACCTCGCCACAGGGAACAACCCACCCACGGAGACAAGCAGCGTCGGAGCGGCAGCCCTACTGCCCTTGAGTCCGACGCGTTGACGAGCCTTATGCCGCCAAGAAGCCACCGGAGAGAAGCTCCAGAACCGAACCCGCCACCGCCGGCAACCAAAACCTGCTCAGCAAAGCCGCCACCATGGCCGCCTGAAGAAGCGGGAGGGGAAGACCCGCCACGGCATGTACCACCCCAGCATCTAGAGAAGAAAGAAGCAGACGGCGCAGCACTCCGCATCCCCCTCGCCTCCACGACTGGTCGGGAAGGAGAAGCACACAAGCCAGCCACCACAACACCTTTCTCCCCCGCCACCACGGCCAGCCAAGAAAGGGTCGCAGCTTCAACTTCCTCACCAGATGCCAGGTCCTAGGCCTTTATTGGGAGTCTCCGGCTGTGGATCTACGGACTGAATCGACCACCACCTGAGTGTCATGAGGAGGAGATTCACCTGCCCGCCTCCAGATCTCAGCCACACTGAGTCAACTCCGGGCATAGCGCCCAAACGGCGGCGAGTCCGCCACAAAACTACCAACTAAAAGCCCTAAACTACTCCGGCGCCTCCCCTATCGGCCCGGGAACCCGGAAGCGCTCTCGAGTACTGTTCACAGGAGAGAGAAGAGAGAGGGGAAGGACTATTCTTGGTTGTTGTGGTGAACTGGCAATGGCATCGGCACTCCAAATTCCTAATCCACACATCTACTACGAAGGTCACATCAGTAGTATGAGTGATCATGGGAGGCATCCAAATTTGATCGCGAGCACTGGTTGGTTAGCGTTCAGAAGTCAGAGAGGGGATGTGACGCGCATTAACCCCTCACTGTCTGCTAGCTAGTCTCCTGAACCGACATGCCAATTAACCTGACAAGCCATCTGAAGCTGGACTGCACAGACTCCAGCTTGTTAGGCATTTTCATTGATATTCACATCCAGCTTGGGTTGGTTAACCATGGCAGATACTCATGTGCTAGATCCGTCTTGACAACCAAGGACCTAATCCTAGCAACTAATCAGCCCACTCTGAAAGACAAGACACGTGCTAGTATAGTAGTAGCACTATGCACAGCAAATGTACTTAATGCATTTCTGTGACTGTAGAATTTAGCAAGCTCTACGGGCGACAGGGACCCTGCCGTGCCCCGGTGCCTCCGGGATCTGCCGATTATTGCCTGGCCTGTTCCGGCCGGACGTGTCCACCATCCCGCGCTTCGATCCGGGCGGCACCGGCCGGGGGCCCGTGTCTCCCACTCTTGGCCGTGCCGAGCGGCACCTTTCGGGTTGGTTGGGCTTGGGCGGCGCTTCCGTTTACGCCCCAGCCTACACTATCCACTACACATGGTCTGCCTGCCTGCCTGCCTGCTACGTGACTAATATTCCTACTACGGCTCCTTCCAGATATGACATCCACTAGCTACTACCGTGTCATGCCTTGACATTCCGTTCTAATAGTATCAGATTGATACCGATGTGAAGTTGAAAAAGGCCCTGTATTGGACTACTGATAGCCAAGTTAAGGATATTCTACTGGCAAATGTTTCTAACAGAAAGTGACTACTCACGTCGGGGTGTAGATGAGGTATCTGAGCGCGGGGAACGCCTGGAACGTCCTGTGCGAGATCACCTCCACGTTGCTGTACCCCATGCACCTCAGGTAATCGAAGACGAAGACATGCCCATAGACCAGGCTCACGGACCCTGCGCCCGCCAGGAAGGCCCCCGCGATCGGGGCCCCCATCGCCAGCGTCAGGATCAGGCTCTCCAGCGGCGTGCCGTACGCAGCTGCAGCACCACCAGGGGGACGGAAGTCAACCGGAGTAATTACTAATTAGGAGGCCATTATCACTGCGAGAGTCGACCATGAGTTAACAAAGCGTGTGTTTATGTACCGGTGAGCGGCTGGGTGACCGGCGACGAGTGGTGCTTGGAGTGGTACTCGCTGAAGAGCGGGCCCCGGTGCAGGGCCTTGTGGGCCCACCGGAACGCGGGCTCCGAGACGGCGACGTGGAGCAGCAGCGCCACGGCCCAGCCCCGCGGGTCCCACACCCGGAGATCGCTCAAGGATGGGGACAGCGCGCTGCTGGTCACCATCGCTCCCAGCAGGGTTTGCATGATCACCATGTTATCCCTGCAGCACGAAAAACAAATTTCAGAAAAAAAACTTTTTTTTCTAGAGAAACGTTCGTTCGCTAAGAAAAAAAACACATATTATTTTCTAGTACTAGCTGGGATCTATTTTTTCTTTTTCTTACAAAAAAAAAGGCTAGCCTCCAAGATAATTGGAAAAGAAAAAGCTCATGCATATGTGCGCAGCATGGGAGCCGTGTGCAGATGTGATCTGCTCCGGCCATCACGCACTTTGAATGCATTCACTTGCTTGCCTCGGCTCGCGTAGGCAAAGGATTTGTGCTGCGCCTACTTTGGCCATCGACCAACCAACACCCAAATCCAGATCAACAATGCTACACTTACAGGCTGTTTCTTACGGTAACTGGTTTACGGGCAGACGTGGGATCACGGGGTGGTTTTTAGTTCCTAGAATTACGGGAGGGAAAAAAATTGGACCAGCCAGGGAGCTACACCTCATCCCGTAAGATATTCCCGTAACAAAATTTACGCTAGCATTATTGAATCCAGATACATATAGGCGTTATTGCCGTACATTTACTACCAAAGTGCGACGTGGACCAAATCCTGGTATCCTCGAAGAACGCCATGGGCGTGGTCACCGAGAATCTGACCATAAACTCTCAGGCCTGAAATGAAAGGAACAACACAGACAGACACCGTGTAGTACTAGGTGCACGAGGTACAGCAGTCCAGCTGCTGAAGATGATACTACTACTGAAAATTTAGAGAGATGACGAATCTCTCCAAGCTCGGTCGATCCCTGTTTATGCTGCCGAACGGAATCAATCTGAGGCGCGGTAAAAAAGATTGTACTACTACTACATATTGAAACTACTCTGGTGGTGGGTATCCAGAAATACAGTTATCCACAACCTGTAGCCGTGTGAAACGGTGCAGGCGTTCAATTAATGGTTTGTGCATGCAGACTCGCAGCCAGCAGCGCGCGTGTGAGATGAAGAACTTGAACCAACAGTGAAGTGACCGCGCGCGCCCCCGGCCCCCTAGCTAGCAGAGCATGGCCCTACTGAGAGTATTGGTGGGTTAATGCAGGAGTAGCAGTGAGTTTGGTACGTACCAGTCCCACTCCTTGTCGATCTGTTGGAAGTCGACGCCGTCCCTGACGACGCGGCGGCGGCGCGTGAAGAAGAGCATGTTGCCGTAGGAGAACCAGAGCTGGAAGGTGAGGGAGCGGAGCGCGAGCAGGAGCAGGAGGTGGAAGCACCACGAGCCCGTCGGCGCGCCGCCCTGCTCCCGCCACGCCTGGACCACCTTCCCCGCCAACGGCCCGTACAGCAGGTACTGCGAGAGGCAAGGCGAGACGAAAGGGTCGTCAGTAATGATGATGCATCACCTGAACGAAGAAGAAGAAGAAGAAGCATCAATGGCGGATGTAGGTGGTGGCGCGGCTTGCCTTGTAGGAGCCTAGGCCTTCCCATGGCCAGGCGGACAGCGGAGAGCCCATGGCCGGCCGGGGAAGGAGGGGTAGAGAGGTCGAGGGAGAGACTTGTTTTTTCTTCCGTGGTGGGAGATGTCTCTCGCCTCGCCTCCTCGAAGTCCTCCCGAGACGGTGTGCTGTGGAGTGTGGACACCGGGCAGCGTCCTGCTACTTATAAAAAACACGAGACGGGACGGAGCGAGGTGCGGTATCGTGAGTAGAGTACGTGGAGGAGGAGACGAATTCAGCGACAACAACCCTGACCGTTTTGTTCGTAAGCGTTGGTGGTTACTGGTTAGGGCCAGCGCGAGCTGGTGCTGGTGCTATAGCTTTCGCGCTTTAAAATACTTACCAAACGGCACAGTAAAGCGACTGTATAACCCTGGAAAAAAAAGGGTAAAGCGACTGTAGCCGCGCCATGCCCATGAAGGCGCACGGCCACCTTGCCCCGCCGGACCCTGGGTACTCGTACGCGTACGGCAGACCGGGCCTTGTGAGTTGTGACGCCCATGCTTTCCGCTCGTTACTACGGACTAGTACAATGCTCCACCGAACGGTGTGCAATCAAACTGCCGCGAGGACTTGGTTACGTCGTGCGTCGTTTTTATGGTAACTATGTTGTTACTCCAAAGTCTTGCACATAGTTGGGTTGGGTGCATGCACTTTGGAGTTACTATGTACGTGAGCTTTTGGAAAATGTACCACGTACGGCAAGGCTCAACATGGCACGTACTCGTACGCACAGGAAAATTGCCGCAACGGACCGAACCTGTTTTCCCGGCGTGCATGTGTAGGTAGGCAGCGAACATACGCGTCATCGCTCTGCATGGATGGTGCTGCACGACTTGTTTCTTCGTCTTCGCTCTGCATCGATGGTGCATGTGTAGGTAGGCAGCGAACCTACACTTTGAGCATCTCTAGTCGTGACCGTAAAAGGACTAAAACTATAAATTTTCTTCGTCTTCTTTCTTCATCCGGATCTAATGATATCTAGAACAAGAATCAAGGAAACAGAGGATTCCACACACCGTTGTGGAGTCGACCAATTGGTCAATCCTCAATAGGGGGAATGGACCCTTAGGGCACGTCTTGTTAAGACCGGTGTAATCAACGTATATCCTCCATTTCCCATTGCTTTTTACGACCATGATGGGGTTTGCCAGCCACTCGGGGGACACATTGGCATTATAGGTATTTATCAGAAGGTGCAAGGTAAAACCCTTCTTCCTCTTTTCTGACTACTGTTTCTATACTACCTCTGTACTCCATGGTTGAGCACCAGTAGATGTTGTGTTGCAAGCTTATGTAGCCTTTCCTTTCTAATGTTAGTCTGTATGTATGTTTGATCTGATGTAGATACTTACTTAGCTTGGTTGGTTCTAGGTTCAAATTACTATGATGGTTACTTTACTGAACCTGCTGGTGACACAAGGTTCAGACTATTGTGCTCTTATTGTTCTGGACATTCAGTTAACTGAATCGACTGTCAATTCAAATAGTCTCTACGCTGCTACTACTGTTGTTTGGTTGAGATGTTGTTTGTGGATGAAAACCACTGAAATACTGAACCTTTTGTTTACTATGGTGCTGGCAAAGTTTTTGTTAGTCTTTTGATAGTGAACAATAAGAAAAATTGATTCCTAGAAATAGCTAAGAATATGATATAGATGTTTTACTTGGATTCCCACTGCTCTTGAGTTGCTAGTATAGATGATGTGACATAGTGCCTAGTGCCTAGTGATTGTAGTCTTCTTCCCTTAATGAAAACTTCATCCCTAAGTTACGACTTTGTGTACCTGAAGAGTTCTGGATAAGATTGTCGCAATTCATATTCCTTCTCCTAGGTAGCTTCTCTCTCAAGATGGTGCTTCCGCTGCACTTTGCAATACTCGATTGCCCTATTTCTGAGTCTCTTCCAAAAATTTTAATGGTTTCTTGATAGAAGTCAAATCTGATTGTAGCTCTAACTCATCATGTGAAACAGTTTCATCGGGTGCTTTCAAACACTTCCAGAGTTGTCACATATGAAATACATTATGAACTTGTGCTAACTCCTTTGGTAATTCTAGCTCAAAAGCTACAACCCTGTTCTGACTTAGAATCTTGAACAGTCCAATGTATCTCAGACTTAACTTGCCTTTAACTCCGAATCTTTTGACTCCCTTCATCGGACTAACTTTAAGATATACTAGGTCTCCTACTTGAGGTGGACCCATGTTGAGGATAACGTCGATCTTATCAGGATTGGCTTCAATTCCTCACGCCGATATGATGAAGCCAAGCAACTTTCCCGATGGTACGTCGAAAATGCACTTCCCTAGGTTTAGCTTCATGTTGTAGCAATACAAGTTGTTGAAAGTTTCCGCCAAATCCACAAGGAGGTCTTCCTTCTTTCTCGGCCTCACGACGATATCACCAACATAGGCTTGGACATTTCTCCCAATATGGTCATTGGGGCAGTTCTAAATACAACGCTATTAAGTTGCACCCACGTTCTTGAGCCCAATGGCAAAAAGCATCGATTGGTGCGATGAATGCAATATTTTTTTCGTCTTGTTTCTTCATCTGGATCTGATGATATCTGAAATAAGCATTAAGGAAATAGAGGGTCTCACACCCCGCTGTGGAGTCGACCACTTGGTCAATCCGCATGTGGGGGGATGGACCCTTAGGGCACGCCTTGTTGAGACTGATGTAATCAACGCACATCCTCCATTTCCCATTGCTTTTTACGACCATGATGGGATTTGCTAGCCACTTGGGGTGGAGAACGTACTAGATACTTCCCGCGTCCAGGAGCTTGGCAATCTCCTCCCTGGTAGCTTTTTGCCGATCTTCCGTGTAGCGTCGTGCGTCCCGCTTCATAGGCCTTGACCCGGACAACATGTTGAGGGAGTGTTCCATGATTTCTCGAGGTACCCCCACAATATCAGAAGCTTTCCATGCGAAGATGTTGATGTTGTTGTAGACAGGGCCTGGTTGTAGAGAGGCGTGATGAGCGAGCCCTTGAGCTCCTGACCTAGGTCGGTACCAAGCATGACATTCCTGCTATGATCCTCTAGGCGTATGCGTACCGTTTTGGAGTCCTTGGCAGTTTGGAAAGACGTTGTCCCGTCCTTCGCCCTGCTTGTCGGTGGTTCCTTCTACACGGCGGCCTTGGCATCTTGGAATTCTGCCACAACCACCGTTTCCTCGGCGTTGAGTAGACTTTCCCGATCACACTAATAGGCCTGCTTGAAATCGCTCGGGATCGTGATGGTCTCGTTCGGTCCAGGGATCTTCAGCTTCAGGTAGTCGTAGCTGCAAATGGCCATGAACTTGGAGAAAAAAGGTCGCCCGAAGATGATGTGATAGGCATTGAGTTGGGGTATCACGGCAAACTCGAGTCGTTCTGATCAGGAATTAGAAGAGTTCCCAAAAGAGATCTCCAGATTCACAACTCCGAGTGGCCGGTCTGTCGCCCAAATTCACTACTCCCTCTGTTTTAAAATATAAGACGTTTTAGCTTTGTGAAAGGAGTGTATCTAGACTACTTTTAGTGTGTAGGTTCACTTTAAACCTATATAAACCTACACACTAAAAAGGATTTAGGTACACTCTTTTCACAAAGCTAAAACATCTTATATTTTGAAACGGAGGGAGTACTTTGTTCTCGGGCTCCAGCAACTCTGTATGGATGATTGTTTTATTTATAAAACGGAGCGAAAACTTGTTTCGAGAGTCCTTAAAAAACCTGGGTACGTATTGGAGAAAAAAAAAGGGATTATATTCTACTCACGCGTGTGTGCGATTGTCGGATCCAGGTAGTGACAAGGCAATGTCGTCGGTCGCTACGCAGGCAGGCAGGTTCATTCGGCATATATGTGGTTGCTTCCCAAAACGGGGGTAGGTGTTCACGGAAACCACATGCATGCGCCTCTTGATCACTTGCAAGAAAACGTTAGCTAAAGATTACAAAAGCGTATGATGACATTGTCACGATGACTCGGCTGGAAGCAACACGCCAACACGTACGTGCGCGCGCCTGGGAACGAACTTTTTTTTTAAAATAAGGCAAAAGATTTCCTATTTTCATTAAGAGCCCTCCTTCAGTGCTCCCCCTAACTCAGGATTGAAGGGGTAATCTGTCAAAGAAAAGTTTGAAGGGGTAACTATCCAGCCAGCTTTTTTATCGTTGGCTTACCGGGACCGTATGAAGCCCTATATATCCATGTGTATGTATATCGTAGGTATGCTCCACATCCTATAAAAAAAACTACACGTATGCACCTGATGATCTTAGCTCAGTCATTCGGGACGCACGTCGGGCGTGCCAACTTTTGAAATAAGCGTGGAGGAATCGCTACTCCTTGGTGGCCTGGATCTGGTCGACGTCGGTGTACGCATCCGCTTCGTCGGCATAGATCGGGACGCCGTTGTACGCTCGGCCGGCGCAGATCAGGACACAGACGTATGCAGCCGCTCCGCCGGCGCGGATCGGTTCCACTACGACTGCTCCTTGCTGCTCGTCGCGATCCCCGGTGATCACGTCGCCACTGCAGATCCGCTAAGATCCTACCGATGTCGGTTGATATCTCATGCCGTTTCGGTACACCCGGTGTCACCGTACACATACGTGTGCACTCGTAGACCCAAGCCGCACGAGCTTCTCCAAGGGTATACCGTATACGCACCTTCAGACATTCAAAAAATACGATCGTGTCCCTCCTAGCGGAGGGGTATGGGAACATCGTAACCGCCCTTTTGTTTCTCGCGGGCAAAGTTTCGTCCGGGGTGGAGCACCGGAGTAGAAGTGTTTCATTAACTAAGGAGAAGGTTTTAAAAACAAATGCCTATGACAAGCCTTAGGCGTTACTTAGGCCTTTACAAGAAGAAAAATCTACTCTCCCGGCATTACATTGCTCAAATTGTTTGCACCGGCCATTCTCCAAGCCTTGGCTTCCTACTTAATCTTCGCAACGATAATATTAGCGGGGGAAGATGGGTGACGAAAAACTCCAGCATTGTGCTCATTCCAAAATTTTCAAGAGATTAGGGTAATCAAAGAAGCCATCGCCTTCCTCTCCTTTCCCTTTTGAAGAGCTACCTTCCAAATCCTTGCGCTAAATCTACACTTGCAGAGCAGTTGAGCCAACGTTTGTTGATCATGGTTGCATAGAGTGCAATTACCACAATTTTTCCATCCCCTAGGTTGTAATCTATCCGCCGTGCAAATCCTATTTTACACGACCGGTAGAAAGGTTTGGACGGGGGGGCAACGTATACGGCCGTATTGGTTTGGACGGCTGGACAGAGTCACAGAACCGTGCCCGGGGCCTGCTTCGCCGTACCGGCTCCCGGTCCGGCCATTAACGTGCTGCTCCGCCATAGGCGGGCAACGGGCGGAACCGTACTGGGTACTACTCGCGAGGGCCCGCTGCTTTCACACTTGGCCTGAACCTAGCTAGTAGTCTCCTCGGCCGTGCCTATACCGTACGTACGAGCTCCGTCGGCTCTGGAAACGACGCGGAAGCTTCGGCGTGGCACAGAGCCCCAGTACTCGGTACACTGCACGTCGTACGTACGGTTCCTCGTGCTGGCTGAACGAGGAGCTGGCGTGCTAGCATGTACTGCGGCTACAGTAATAAGTCGGTAAGAATTGGCGAAGCAGAGTAATAAAAGGACGAAGAAGACGGCTGTTTCTTTCAAGACGGGAGCGAAAACGTACGACAGGACCCCGCGGTATCTTTCCGGCGCGTCCTGCTACCCTGACTTTTATGTCTGTGTGTGCGTTCGTTCTCTTTCCACCACGTAGTAGCAGGAGCAGCATCTCCAAATATGTTGGGGTGAATCCGTGCTGCTTCGTACGTGATCATTTCACCCACCGGACGGGAGAGAGGTGAAAACTGAAGATGATGGATGCGTGTGTGTTTGGAATGCAGCCAGAAACAGTCCAAGGGGCAGGTGCGTCCTGCAGACAAAGCAGTGCGCTGAGCTGCTACGACTGTGCTCCTGCTGCACGGCACGCAGCTAGCTAGCTATAGCTCCAGTACGGTACTGTTGCGGCAGTGCGCGCGGTCAGGATAGCCGGCCGGCAACGCACGCAGCAGGCTGCAGCAGCTAGCGGGTACTGCCGTGCCTTGGTTGCATTGCCGATAGGGGTGCGGGCGCCCGCCTGCGGGCAGCCGGCCGGCCAATGAATGCCAACGAAAGCCTGCCCGAACCCAAGCCAACCCCGTCTCGGCCTCTAGCAACCTCCCACTTCCAGCCCGGCTGGCCGGTGGAGCACGGACCTGCCTGCAGCCTGCTCCCTTCGGGAGCTGGATATTTCTCTCCTCTCCTCGTGTCTTTCCTCTTTCCGTCGTCCATCCATGGGACCCAGGGATAATTACACGCTACGTACTACAGTAGTAGTATGTAGAGAGGAACGTGATCTGGGTCAACAAACCGAAACCGGCGTCGTCTTCCCGCCATTATTATTCATCGCGTACGTACGTACAGTACGTAGAACTGCCGTGTGAATGATCGGTGCAGGCCATGCCAGAAGCAGCGGAAGCTTCCTGCGAACTTGCCACGATGAAACGTATCAGATCGACGGACGGTAATGGGTTTGTGTGCACGAGACGTACGAGAGCTAGCGTGGTGGAGGGGAGGGGACCCTGCGGTCTGGTCGTCGTCCACCAGGGCGGCAGCAGCCGGCAGCCGGACAGGGCAGGAGGAAACACGCGTCACGATTTATTTCGGCTCAGGTCAGACTGATCCATATATATCCGGTCGTCACAAGTCAGTGATGAATGATCATCGCCCCACCTGCCGATCTCCCAACTGAACTGAAACAGCTTGGAGTATATACAGCTGCTACCGCAAGTAGTAGCTAGCCTATCCAGCAGCCAGCCAGCCGGCGCCGCCACGGACGGCCTCCCCGGTCAACCCACCACATGCAACATGCATGCGTTTGCCGCCCGCCGGCCGGCCACCGCCCTCATCAATGGCCGGTCGGTCGGTCGACGTGTCGTTCATCGCTTGATGATCAAGTACGTACTACTACTAGACACGAACAACATGTTGCTCATCTGGCCAGTCCACTCGATCCATGCTGGTGCTGTCACATCTGACTTAATATCCGGTGTTGTGATTAGCGTCGCTCATCCTTCCATGCTGGTATCGTGACATCTGAATCAATACACGGTTGACTATGTGGTATAATGGACTGGTAATAGCCAATGAAAATCATTGCTCGATGATCAGAGAATTTATTTCATGCAACATGCATGCACACACCGGTGCGAGTCACACCGCAACGCACCGGCCAGGTGTCATGTCGATTGATACGGATATACAAATGGTAGTACAAAATAATGAGTCGGGTGGGTCTGGGTCAGGTTCAGATCGATCCAGGAAGCAAGGGACCAAAGAACGAAAGAAAAGAGGGGCTTGTTCTGCATGATATACGTGGACACGGTGACAGGCGCGGTAATGGTACACTTACGGACATACTCACTTTGCTGCAACATGCACGCGGCCGGGAACGGGGCCGCGACCTGCTTTCGAGGTGCTACGCTGGCCGTGTGTTTTGTTTCGTGATTTCTCATGGTCGAATTGAGGAACCCCAATTGCTCAACCCTCCAAAGTTTCTTCTTTTCGAAAGAAAAAATGAGGTCAGTCACTCTCGGAATAGTAATGAAGATACTATGCAAATTGATGACACAATTTCGTGGTAGTTTGTACAAAAATAATAGATACCAGAACACGTAGGGATTAGAGCATCTCCACTCGTCCCGAATACAGCGTCCGACAACCTGATTTTGGGCCGTATTGAGGGGAGATTGGTTCATGAGCCGGGCTCCCCAGACAGAAAATTTAAACATTTGAAAATTAGGGTAAATGTGAAAATACTCTGGATTTTATAGCAGTTCAAAATGTTTGTACAATTTTTTTAAAAAAAACATAAAATCTAGTGGCGGCCCTGACCACGGCCGCCTAGTCCAAGGAGACAGTACATCGTCGTCGCGTAGTCGTTGTCGCCATGGGCTCTAGCTTAACCGGCAAGATGTTGTCGCAGCCAGCCCGATCGCCGCCCAGCTCGAGCAGCCAGGTCCGTCGTCGTCGCCCGGTACTCCTCCGCGGACCAAGTTTCGGTGAATGCATCCGTCGCTGGCGGCACGGCCTCGAAGGACGCGCTGTCTCGGGAAGTCCTTCGGGTCCTCATCGATCTGCAGTTGGAGGGCGGCCGTCTTGTACTACGGTGGTGGCGCCCACTCCTTCTTCACCTGGCGAGGCGCAGGCGGCCACGAGGAGGTGATGGCTCGCTGGCCCCTAATTACGACGACGCCAGAGCGCCTGCACGACTGCTATGACGGAGGGGGCTCCTCGTACTCGTCCTTCATCGGGACAAGGAGAGCGGAGAAGCGCGACGACGGTGTGGAGTACGTGGAGTAACAGGTTGAGGGCGATGAAGATCTCGACGAGGAAGACGTCAAGAAAGAGTGGGTGGTGTGGCGCGGCGTCCACCGCTGGTCCAGGTAGCGTGGCCTCTACCGAGGAGGCATCATCACTGGCGCGTTGTTGCTGGCGGTGATGTAGTCGAGGACCCAAGCGAGCGTCCTGCCTAGGGCGCTCCACCACCGGATCCGTCCTTCGAGGTTCCTATCCTCCGGTGGGGGACCGTTGCCGTCATAGGCATCGAGGTGGTCCTGGCGCTGGTCCTCGAAGAACGTGTCCCATGCCACCGCATGTCGGGATTCCAGGCGAGATCGTTCTGCTCCTCCGGCGAGAGGATGTCCCAGTAATGGAGGTAGATCTCCACCTACCGCGTCTGGCCACGGGGGACCGACGAGATGGGCCAACCACCAGCACTGAGGACCCAGTTGTGAGAGCACCGCATGTCTGGCGGCGCTGGGTAGCCCGCCTCCCACAGCTCCCATGCCTCTTGGACACGCAACGAGCGCTTCCCGAAACCGTTCATGGCGGCGCCATCTCCGGGGAATCTACCCATGGTCAACAGGTGGGTGGTTAGGAAAAGACGAGAGAGGAGGTTGCGAGGATGGAATGGGTAGAAGGAGGAAGAAGGGGTTTTAACGCCCAGGAGAGGGAGGAGGCCATTGAATGCATGGGCGGTGGCGCAGTAGGCGAGGAGGGAGGCATGGCGGATGTGGCGCATCGGCTGCTCACCTGCAAAAGGCTGATCAGCGGGCACCAGCGCCATTACTGGAGCGCGGCAGGTGAGGAGGAAGATGGACCGAGTGCAGACCGAACGCGTCGGCCGCTGACGCTGACAGAGGTGGCCCGCGACAACCAGCCATTTTGCGCGCCGTCTTCTCCGTTCCTTCCCGCAAGAAACGCGACATCTGACTCCCCCACTAGCTCGCCCCCGTGGGTTGGTTCGGCCTGGTGGCACCGGATAACAAAACGGGTCACGCCGGTGCCAAAAAAATTTGGGGTAGGGTGTAGGTTGGGCGTGAATTCAACGAGCTACTAAGACTTCTGTGATCATGCTATTTTCTCAATGAGAAATTGAGTAAGGTATAATGAGGTGTGCTTCGGTGTCCCTCACTCAAACTTAAGTTTGTATTAGTTAGTTTTATTTTGATCCGTCGAAACGCATATTCAGGCTATGTATACCTCTGTATAGTCTGTATATGTGTACTTGGTCGAGCTGGGTATACTCCAAATTCTCACCCGGTGATCCAACCTCCCGTTATCGCGATCTACGTCTTTGCATGCCACATTTTAAAATTTTGTTGCTGCTACTATATAACTCCCAATTTTCGTCCCCCCGGGCATGTGAGTATACGTGCACGGTGAGTATATATTTTAGAGAACTATATTGGCTTGGGTTCATACGGTCTTTGAAATAAATCGGTATCGAGTTTTTGTTATTAATATTTGAAAGAAAGGAGGGACATGGAAACAAAAGTGAAGTATAATAATATGACATATAGTTTGCATGACGATATAGGATTAATGGAATGAAGCCCTAGCCAATTCTTGATGAGGCCCCGAAGCTTGGTACTTATTATATCACCTCTCGGTGGCCCACCATGCCAAGACACAAGGATTTAGCTTCAATCGTCCTCCTCGCCTCTTGGAAAAATTTTCACGACAAACTTAGATGGTAGGTTTGTGAAATCACTCCCAAACTTCAGTCATCTTTGGGAAGATAAAGTGCGAGGTGAAACTTTGGATACTTACGGCGCCAGGTCACAAGAGTAATTTTATTCAGGTGGAGTATAACTTTATTGTAATATGGAACCTTTTATTTCTTGTTGAACCCCTTTCTTAATTAATATATTGGGGCAAAACTTTTGCCCCCGTTTCAAAAAGAAAAAAAACATATTAGTTTGCATCCTGTCCGAAGAATCTTGGAACAAGTACAACGTTTTCATCTCAATACATCTAATGATTCCCTAAGAAAGAATACATCTCATGTTGTCACATTCTGAACTTTGACAATCCTTGACAAACTGAAAAGACAAAAAACAAAAGAATAACAAGCCAGGATTCTGAGCAGGCAAGGTGCACCGAAAGGCATCAAAGCAACTGCGGTTGCATGATGACTGGATGCTATTGCTACCGCGGAGTTCTTGGTGACCACGAGTATAATTTAGTCCTGAACTGAAGAACACTTGGGATTTTATCTTTGTCTTGAGAGCCGACTACAGAATCATTCTACAGTGCTGTACCAAACCCTCAGTCTGCTGCTGCGGGTTACTGACAGCCGCACTGCCACTTCTGAAACCTCACTTTGCGCTGCACTGCATACCTCCATATCCAAAACAATCCTTTTTGCTATAAAAAAAGATAGTCGTGACAATAGTGTCTGAAACATTTCATGCCCGATCATCGAAGCCATGAAATCTCTGGAGAGGTTTGGGGAAAACATAGTTACAGAGCTTCTAGCAATCCAAATCGGGTGTGCAGCTTCTAAGCCTGTACTTCACTTGTTTTCTATGGAAATGTCGCAATACTATTATTTTTAACAGGCTCGAGTTCAATCCTTTTTGCAGGCTATTACTATGGCGTCGCAGTGGATTCAACTTTGGGCTTTTTTCTCCCAGAGTATCAACGGGATATGATGGCTTCTGGATGCAACCGTCTGATGAGGGTAGCATAGGATATCTATTACCTGGTTTCGTGGCGGCATTATAGCAGATTGAGAGATGCGTAGCTTGTGTTGGTTTCTCTCTAGCAGTTGTTTACTCTTTTTCAGATGGTTGGTGCTTGTATCAACCCTCTCTGATTCCTGAGATTTTTGTGCGGTACTTTTGGTAATAAGTAATAAAGCAGGCTGTGTGCATCCCAGGATGCAGAGGCCGGGGCATAACCCATTTTGAAAAAAAAAACTTCACTTGGTTCATGAGCATTGGGCTCGTATTCTTGTTCTAGCCTCATTAACGTTTTGTTCTTCCTGCAACAAATTCAGAAGAAATATTTGCTAGAAATTACTATAAAGTAGTAGAATGGTGCTTTTGGTCAGGAATCTCTGCGAAAAAAGCTTACTTCTTGTTGACGTTTCTTCTCACTTGTGGTTCTACTACCACGATATTCTACAGGCGTAGGCTGCTGTTTTGCAGAAAGGGCAGCTGCATTGCTAGTTAAGGACCCCAAAGGAATTTCAGACGCAAAATTCAGCTTGTAGCAAACAGTCATATTTCTGGCTCAATACATCAGTCAACGTATAGATTGTTCAATATATAAAAGTAGAAGCACGAAACAGAAATCTTCTTTGAGACTGAATCTAGTACATAAGTACACATTGCCACTAACTTGGCAGCAAAAATAGGATACTGGGCAAACCAACCTGTGGTTGGGTGGCTAGGAGGGTGGTTGTACCCTTAGCCCACCAGAGTTCAAACCCTAGGTTTTGACACTGTGTGTTGCATAAAAAGCGGAATATTCTTTCAGTGGGAGGCGACGTTCCCGTCGACAGCGAGGCGTCCGTGGTAACTTCGTCAATCTCAAGACCCGATCCGCCGGCTCAGGCTCTCGGAGGTGCTCATAGGGGTAGGGTGTGCGTGCGTGTGTTCATAGGGATGGGTGCATGTACGTTGTGAGCGTCTACGATTATACTGTGTTTCTCAAAAATAGTATACTGGATTGCTCTGAAGCACTCCGCGGGACATTTCAGGTGTACAATGTTAGTCTGTAGTTCTCGGTCCACTTGGCTTAACATAGGAAGAAATTAACTACGTCTGAATTCAGTAAAAAAATTGAGAAAATTTCGACAGAAATAAAAACAGGAAGTGTAATTCACCGGTACAGATCCCTTTGCCGCAACACTTGGATAGGCTCGGATAGAACTGCACAGTCTACTCGACCATAGGGGACAAAAACCATCAAAAGGAGACAGCTGATAAGAACAACTCTGGGAAGCAGGGAGTGATCGGTTACGCGTAAGTACGTAGAAGCAGATGGGGCACTCGACCGGCGCAATCGTCGGCGTCGAAGCACGGAGCAAGGTCGCCGGAGCGGATGAGGCGGTGGAGACGGCCAGAGTCCAGGTCGGAGAGCTGCCGGACCAGGCGTTGCGGCCGCCTGAGACGCTCCTCCACGGCCGGCCGAGGTCGTACCATCTCGCCGAACGCAGCGTTGGCCATCGTACGTGGTTGTGCTCCGAGGGAGTTACGGCAGGAGGGGGTCTATACCCTCGCCGTGGCAGCAAAATTACGAGTGTGAAATGAAAGCAGGAGATCACGGGTGGTGCTGGGTGCTTTTTTAGCTGCGGGTGGAAAGGAGAATTGGAGGGAAGGAGGCAAGGTATCATCGTTTTTTCTTCTTCTTTTCAAACGGATCGCATTGGGCGAATGGACCCTGACGTTCATGCCGACTAAGCTACGACGGAATAGTGTGAAAAGAACCAAAATATTCCGTCGCCGGGACTTGAACCCGGGGGTCTCTCGGGTGAGAGCCGAGTATCCTAACCACCTAGACTACGACGGAATTTGAATAATTTTGGTTATGTTCCACCATTCAATACAAGGCACACCGATAGACAAGACAACAGTCCGGGCAACTCTCTGCATTTGTGGCTGTCAACTTCCCATAAGTTGGACAATGACCACCAAATTGCAGCTACACTTGATTCAAATCATGGCTTATTACTATTAATAGAAAGGAACCAATACCGGGCGCACAAACTATATTGCCCTCTTTGGTCCATCACATATCTGAATTTCGGCGTGCCGACGGATGACCAACTGTTAAAAATTCAGAAAAAACGGACCCTACGAAACCATGCCAGCCTGTGCTGTCTTGTCTTGGACAAAGTTCGAGCAACCTGCCTCACTCCAGAGTGCCCACGCTCAGCAACGGTACACAAAATTTGACTTATTTGATTACAGAAAACCTGTAGATCACTTATATATCCAACAATCACCTCTTGGTGGCCCACCCTCACAAGGCCCAAAGATCTAACTTCAATCACCCTCCTTGCCTCTTGTGAAATTTGGAACGAGCTTAACACAAGAGTTTTCCATAATAAGCACGTGCAAACTTCCGTCATATTCGGAAAGACAAATACGAGGCAAAACTTTGGATTCTTGTGGGTGACACTGACAAGTCGCAAGAGTAAGTTTATTCCGGGAGAGTAGAACTTTGTTTAATATGGAACCTTTTATTTCTTGTTGAACTCATTTCTTAATTAATTGATTGGACAAAACTTTTGTCCCTGTTTCAAATAGAAAAAACATCTTAGTTTGCATCTTGTCTGAAGAATCCGGGAACAAGTACAAAGTTTTCATCTCAATACATCTAATGATTGCTCAAAAACGAATACATCTCATGTTGTCACATTCTGAACTTTGACAATCCTTAACGAACTAAAAAGACAGAAACAAAAGAATAACATGCCAGGATTCTGAGTAGGCAAGGTGCACTGAAAGGCATCAAAGCAACTGCGGTTGCATGATGACTGGATGCTACCGGGGAGTTCTTTGGTCACCACGAGTATAATTTATTCCTGAACTGAACCCTTGGGACTTTATCTTTATCTTTATCTTGAGAGCCGGCTACAGAATCATTCTACAGTGCTGTGTACGAAATCCTGAGTCTGCTACTGCCACTGGCAAAATATTTTGTTCCAATATACGGTGGAATTTACTGCTACACAGCCACCGCTGAAACCTGACTCTGTTTTGCACTACATACCTCTGTATCCAAAACATTCCTTTTCATTATCTAAAAATAATCGTGACAATAATGTCGAAAACATTTCAGATACGATCGTCGAAGCCATGAAATCTCGAGAGAGGTTAGGAAAAAAATAGTTAAAAAGCTTCTAGTAGTGCCAAATCGGGTTTGCAGCTTCTAAGACTGTACTCTGTGCTTCAGGTTTCACCGGTTTTCTGGGTCTTGGATCGTATTCTTGTTTTGGCCTCATTAATATTCTGGATTTCCTGCGAGAAATTCAGAACAAGACTTGTTGGAAAGTGTAAGGTAGTAGGGTGATGATTTTTATTCAGAATCTCTGGCCAGGAAGCTTACTTCTTGTTGCAGTGTACTCTCACTTGATGGTCTAGCACCGCGGTATTCGACAGCATAGGTTGCTGTTTTACAGAAAGGGCAGCTGCATTGCTAGTTAAGGACTCCCAAAGGAATACAGATGCAAAATTCAGCTAGCAAACAGCCATGTTTTAGTTCCAATACATCAGTCAAGGTGTAGATTGTTCAAAAAAAATAAAAATGGAAGCACAAAACACAGATCATCTCTGAGACTGAATATAGTAAAGATGTTTGTGGGGCACATATGCACAGTATTGCACACTATTAACTTGGCAGTAAAAGAATAGGATACTGGACTGCTCTGGAAGCCTTGGACGGCATCAGCTGCAAGAAGCACTCTGCAGAACAACGAAACAGAACGGGAATAACTGAGTACTTCTCTGAGATGTAAGCACATTTTAGGTGAATATAATGTTAGTCTGTATTTGTCAGTCCCCTTGGCTTAACTGAATTTGGGTACAGAAAATTGAAACAATTAACTACGGCTGAATTTGGGTACAGAAAATTGAAACAAAATTTGGACAGAAATCAAGAGGAAGCGTAACTCACCGGTACAGATCCCTTTGCTGCAACACTTTGATCGATTCAGACTCGGGTAGAACTGCATCAGAGGGGGACAAAAACCCATCAGAACAACACGGCTGAGAAAGCCAACACTCTCATGAGCAGGACGAGATCGGTTACGCGTACGTACGTAGAAGCAGATGGGGCACTCGACGGCGCGCTCGTCGTCGTCGGCGTCGAAGCACGGCGCGAGGTCGCCGGAGCGGATGAGTCTGCGAAGGCGACCGGAGTCCAGGTCGGAGAGCTGCCGGACCAGGCGCTGTGGCCGCGTCAGCCGCTCCTCCACCGCCGGCCGTGGTCGTACCATCTCGCCCAACGCAGCGTTGCCCATTGTACGTAGGTGGTTGTGCTCTCGGGGAGCAGGAAGAGCAGGCTCGTAGCTACGGCGGGAGGTGAGGTTTATAGGATAGCCTCGGCGGCGTGGCTGCATCTTGCTAGTGTGGAAGGAGATCGGGGAGTGGCTCGTCGGTGGAGAAGGTGGGGATGGCTGCTTTTTGATCGGTGGACGGAAAGGAGAATTGGCGGGAAGGAGGCAAGGTATCATCACCGTTATTCTTCTTCTTTTCAGACAGATCAGATTGGGTGATTGGATCGGATGACAGTGACCTTCATGTGGAACAGTGAGGAATTAAAATGGAGAGGGAAAGGAAAGAAAACATCTCAGCAAAAAAAGATTCCGTCGCCGGGACTTGAACCCGGGTCTCTCGGGTGAGAGCCGAGTATCCTAACCACCTAGACTACGACGGATTTGTGGTATTTTGGTACTGTACGTTATCTGTATCAGTGTCTAGACAATAGCAAACTGTAACATGAATTTTTTTTTTCGGCACATGTACCATGACAATTTCGCATGAGGTTGACAAGGACCAGACAGCAGCTTTACTTGATTCAAGCTAGCAACATCTCCAGACCTAGCAGAAGCTACATTTTCTCTCTTTGGTCCATATATAAATATAATGTGTCTGGATTTCGCCATGCCGACAGATGACCACGTGTTCAAAATTCAGACAAAACGGGCCCTGGGAAACAAAGCCAACCTATGTTGTGCTTGCCTCAACCAGCTCAAAAAAGAAAAGTCCCTACTGCTCAACAGTGTTAGAGCTGGACAAACATGTAACGGTTACCATAAAAAACACTAATCATCAGCTCATCAGACATCCAGCTTGCTCGAGTTTAACTTACAAGGCTTGCTTTCACCAAGCACTGGAGAAAAGCAAACATCAAATGCAGATAAACTGTTGGTTACTAACACGGCATCCTGCTCCTGCAATCTTAACACGGCATCCTATTTTCTTTTACTCAGCAAGTCCTACATGACCATTTATCTTTTGCAATGATATCGTTTTCTTTCAGCTCAATTTAACTCTGGATAAACAATAAGCATATAAGAAGAGGAGCTTCCATTTGATAGCACACCATTAGTAGATGTATTAATCCTTGACTTACAAGTTACAACCGCACCAGAAAGAAAAAACAATCATTCAAATTCTCACCTCATTGCACTCTACTTAAAATTCATATACTTACTTCAAACACGATAGACCATTTTGACAGATGGGAAATACGCTCCCTTTATGACAGTGTCAGGCACAAGTTATCACAAATACCATGGTGTCCAGTCAAGATGGTTCACTCCCACTGTTCTACATCTTAAAATCATTAGACGTTAGCTTTTCAATCAGATAAGTTACAGGTTCAAGGTAACCATCACAAAGTAGTCTCCAGCTCATCAAGCATCCCAGTCCGCTAAAGTTTTAGTATACAAGATTTTGCTTCCACCAAGAATTACAGATTACTAGCTGAATGCCCGTGCTTTACCACGGCTGATATTTTAGCGTAGATACTTTAGTAAGACATTTATAATTCACCTGTGCTTCAACACGTGCATATTAATATTTTTTAATAACTTCATGTAAATACCTTCAGGTTTGAATCCCCAATTATTTTCCATGTTATTAAAATACAGAATTATTGCGTACACAAACAAATTTAGAGGAAGTTCATGTATATCTCAGCTATTGTAAAAAATTAGAAGTAGTACAAAATTTGACTTATGGCGCATTAATTTTTTGTAAGAACATAGAAAAAACTAACCAATGATTTAAATAACATTTGTTAGCATTGAAAGAATCCACCTGCCAAAACAATTGTTTAAAATGTATTTAAAATATTAACCTTCCATGCCTACCTGGGTCCATAGAATCTCTTTTTGTTGAAACTCTAGAAAAGCTAGAATAAGATGACTGAAAATCTTCGTTTAAATTACATTTATTTCTTAGCATCAAAAGAGGCTACCTAGAAGAGCTTCCTGTCATAAAATCTATACTACTAACAATATATTGGTGTAGGCAGTAAACGCAATCTATCACTAATTCTTAGCGACCCACTAAGGCATTTGGTGCATTTTCCAGTAAGACCATGTGCTGAATCTGTAGTGTAACGTTAAATCACGTACGTTGGGCCATATTGACCCGCGTATATGCACAACTCATATTAGCAAAATGGGAGACAATATTGTGCAAGCAGGCAACATTACTGCTACAAATTAACTGGATATGCCTTAACAATTAAGGACAATTTGCTCTAACTTTCTGTCAGTCCATTCTAAAATTCGCAAGTTTACAATTTTTCAAAGAACAGTCAGCAGAGATATTAACTAATTCAGCGGACACAACATAGGTTGTGTGGTTCGCTTGGACAATTGATTGGAAGGTAAGAGAGAGTAGCAACGGTCTTTCTTTAAAAGTTTCATCGATTGTTTAGAAACGCATATACTTAGTCATTGGTCATTTGTAACTCTCAAATAACGCAGCTAACAAGAACTTATATCTACGTAGTTATTTGCAATTTATTAGTGGCATAAGCGCATCAGCACCACACCCCATGGACTGGCCCTTTCCAATCTATCTTACAGCAAAGCATTAAGAATCCATGGCACTCTCGTCAGCTAGCTGCAAATCATGGTGGAAGGCTTACAACAGAGCTCGCGGGAGACCAAGCCACGATAGAAGGAAGCCGCATCCTTCGCGCTCGGTGTAACATCCCAGGATTAGCACCTAGGAATAGAGAGGACACATGTGTGTGCATTGCATTCATGCATAAGAAAATCCGGAGAATTTTCGCGCAAAACTACAAAGCTATGAAGGGATCGAGATCTCTCTTGTTCTGATGGAAACATCGGGATAAGTGCGATAGATTTTGACATGACCTTTAGGTATTCTTTGTGTTTTGAAATGGTAGAATTCAAACTTGAGTTTGAATTTAGAAAATTCAATAGTAGTAAAAGTATAATAAAATATAAATAGTTGTTATAATAGGAAATTATTGGATAATATTATATGATAACAAATAAGCAATAATAGAAAAAGTGGAATGATATTCCATAATTCAATATTATAAAGAAAGTAAACTAAAATAATTAGATAAAAAGAAATGATTACAATAAAGGTATAAAAAGAATTCTTTATTAATAGGTATACATGTAGTATTACATTGTTCTTTTACAATAAAAGAATAAAAGTAAATTACCATGAAAAAAATAATGGAAAAGGAAAATGGAAAAGGAATTACAACAATGAAATAAATAAAATAATTCTTTATTACAAGAATATATATATATTACATTGTCTTTACAGATAAATAAATGAATCACAAAAGAACAAAGATTACAACAAATAATAAAAGAAATTCTACACTATTCCTAAACTAGTTCCTTTTGCCCTTTGTCTTGATCTTGTTCCTGCAAAAAGAAAAGAAAACAAACAAAATAGATAACAAAGAGAGGATTAGTGGGGGTTAGTTGTGCTCTCAGAATTAACATTGTGATGCACTATTACTGTTCATCATTGAGCATTTTATATAAGGGGCAAGTTTCACCAAAGCAATAATATATTCTTATCAGGCGGTGCTTCAGGCTTATGCATCATTAGCTTAGGGACAAACTTTCATTTGGTAAATAAAAGAAATAGCCAAAAGTTAGGAAATATCTCAGCCGAGCACATCCTCAAGGGAACCACTTCTAGGCTTAGGAACTTGGACCTATAGGTCCCACTCAGCAACTTACATTACACATACAACCTGTATGTTGTGAACAACACAAGGCAGTAATAAGAAGTAACAAAGAAGGAAGCCATCAGCCGTAGCTAGCAAAGCAAGTCCATATCTTCCATGTCATTCCCACAATACTTCCTCTACTCACACCACATGTTCTTCTCAAGAATACACACTCATTTATCATCAGAGCCAACCACTGGATAATAACCACATAGATCAATCCACCACATCAGCTCTGGTTGCTTAGATAAGCCATCCAATAGAAGATCACATAAAGCCAAGCCAGCATCAGGAGGAATAGAACAAGATAGCTCCAGGAAGAACAGACCACTAGTACCAAGAGGTCAAAGCATCAGCAGCAAGTAGGTGGAAGTCAAGTATTAGCCCATGAAGGATCAATAGTCCAGGCACAAGGATTAGGATAGCAAACTGATCAAGTACAAGCACAATACCAACAAGATTCAGCAATCTTCCTTGTATCGGGTTGATATTCATCACAAAAATCTTGCATACCATTTGTTCTTATGAATTTTGGGCCAGGAGTTGCTTGCTATAGTATTACTCTCAGACTAACATGCAAGTGGCATGTCTAGATCATCACTAAGTCAAAATAGGAGGCAAAAATAATATCTTTTCTTCTAGATCAAATAGTTTGCCTCAGTCTTTGCATCACTCGCAACCAACTATCCATTTTTTGTCAGATACTATAGCAGTAGATCATGTCACAATGAACCGCTATTGTGCACACTCTTTGGAGGGACTGATGGCTCAAAATATATCGAGCTCGTTGGGGAACCCCAAGAGGAAGGTATGATGAGCACAACAGCAAGTTTTCCCTCAGTTATGAAACCAAGGTTATCGAACCAGTAGGTGCAAGAAAACTCCTCCAAGGTATTGTTTCCAACTTGGAATCCTGCACAACACAACCACAGAACTTTGCCCCCAACTTACAGTGAGGTTGTCAATCTCACCGGTTTTGCTGAAAACAAAGGATTAAACGTATTGTGTGGAAGATAGTAATTGCTTGCAGAAAGTAAATAGAAAATAGTAAATAGTAGATTGTAGATTGATGGTAAAAGAAAGGACTGGGGTCCATAGTTCACTAGTGATGATTCTCCTTAAGATAGATGACATGTTGGGTGAACAAATTATAGCGGCGCAATTGACAAACATCGAGAAAGTATATATGCATATACTAATCATCTTGACTCTTATGAGATTTGATTGGGCATTACAATATTATACATAGACCGTAATCCAACTACATCTATGACTAATAATCCACCTTTAGGTTATCATCCGAACCCCCTCCAGTATTAAGTTGCAAGCAACAGATAATTGCATTAAGCAAAGTGTGTAAAGTAAACAATACAATTGTTCTATGAACAAATGATTGTTGTTTTCTCCCTAGTAGCAACAACACATCTAGTACCTTAGAGATTTCTATCACTTCCCCAGATTACTAGAGGCATGAACCCACTATCGAGCATAAATACTCCCTCTCGGAGTTGTTAGCATCTACTCGGCCAAGATAGATACTAACAACGGATAGCATGCAAGATCACAAATAACAAAGACATGATAGAATCAATAATTAATCTGAAATAGCATCTCAATATCCATCGGATCCCCGCAAACACAACATGCATGATTACAAATAGATGATCTTGATCATGAACGGAACTCACAAGATCTAAACATGGTAGCACAAAGGAGAAGAACCAACCATCTAGCTACTACATGGACCCGTAGTCCAGGGATGAACTACTCACGCATCACATCGGAGGCAGGCATGGTGATGAAGAAGGCCTCCAGGGTGATCAGTCCCCTCCGGCAGGGTGCCGGGAAGAGCTTCAGATCCCTCCTGATCCAGGGATGGAGATGGCGGGGCTACAAACTCTTTCGTGGAATTTTGATTGGGTACTTAGGGTTTCTGTATCGGAGGCTTCTTATAGGCGAAAGGGGAGGCCGAGGGGGGGTGCCCGAGGCGGCTGCACCACCCCCAGGCGCGGGCCAGGCCTGGCTGCACGGCCAGGTGGTGTGGTCGGCCCCTGACCCCTCTCCGTCTCGTCTTCTGGCTCCGTGTTCCCCTCGGTGAAATATTGACTTTGGCTTTTGTCCTGTCCAATTCCGAGAATATTCATTTTCTGGCTTTTCTGGAACCAAAAACAGCAGAAAGCAGGCAACTGGCACTATGACATCTTGTTAATAGGTTAGTTCCAGAAAATGTGTAAAAATACTCCAAAATATGGACAAAACATAAGAAAGTAAATATAAAACAAGCATGGAACATCAAAAATTATAGATACGTTTGTAACGTATCAGGCACCACAATAGGGTTCTAAAGCAAAGCACATCCACTATTTCAGTTATCTACATGATTCTCCACTTAATATAATATTGCACATCATTATCACTGTAAACTACTAATGTGTACACTCCAAAGAGGCATCATAGTAGTAGGCTCATAGTAATAAAATCCATCAAAGTAAACTAGCAGAAGCAACTTAGGTTTTCAAACCATTAGAAGTTTTCCTAAATCATTTCTCTAGTTAAAATTAACTGGATATTATTTAAAATTTTACTTCTGTCATCCTGGACAGTTAAAATTCACCCAAGTTGGGTCCTGAAGATAAGAATTCAGTTAACCCTAGGGCAACATCATAATATCAGCTATAATAAACTGCTAGTAATAGCACATCTAGGAGCTGGCCAGTTATTAGTACCACATGGATTATGGTAGATGTCACTAGTATTGCACCAGTAGATGAGTTTAATTCTCACAAGGCGTGGATTAATTGGGTTATCTTATTATACATGAGAAGGAAATCGTGAAAGAAGATAGTTGATGTGACATATTGTTGTCCAGAGAATCTTAGCGTCACATTGTAGAAAAGCTTGAAGACTGAAATCGATTTCCGAGCTTCCAACCAGTCTTCCATGGTGGAAGGACCACCAACTTAGTGTATAGTATTTGCATTCATCGCCTAATCTTTTGAAAGCTTTTTCAAACGGAATTGTATCATTGAGGAATTCCATCTTATATCGACATGTAGTGAAAAGAGACTCTTCTCTACAATCTTCTCATTCGTCACACATTTCATAAATAACCTTAACCTTCCTAGGGATGATTTCGCAAATAACAAGGCAGTTCTGATGGGTTACTACCTTCCCAACCCTTCTTCACAAATACTCCCTCCATTTAGAAATATAAGACATTTTAGCTTTATGAAATGAATGTATCTAGATGCCTTTTAAGTATAATTTCACTCTGAACCACTACGAACCTATACACTAAAAGACGTCTAGATACATTCGATTTATAAAGCTATGACGTGTTATATTTCTGAACGGAGGGAGTAAGTTCACAATGTGCGCACAACCCCTCACATGCATGAATTCATTGTTGGATACCGTTGATTTCCAATGTTTGGCGACAGTTTTTAGATACTAAACAACGGTATTATTTGAGGTTGCATTATCAACGGTCAGGGTAAAAACTTGCCCAATGTCCCACTCGAGAAGGTACGAAACAGAAGTTCAAAACTTTTCTTTTAGGTCCCACCGATTAGGGCACGTACAACGCGAGCGTTAAAGGCCGACGTTAGGATTAGATTCCCAGCAGTTTTGACAAAATCCCGGTCGATCCCAGGAAAGCAGCTAGCGTCGGCGCAAAAACAAGAGTCGACCGTTCCTCTATTTTTCCCGCGGCGGACTGTATGGATGCGGAAAAAAAAACTCTATTTAGCGCCGCAGTTAGCGCCGTGCGATGAGGGATAAGGGAGCTTGCCTAATTTTCTTTTCTGTACGTACCCTTTTTAATCAGCTAAGCGTCTATCTAAACGTCTACATGCCCTTATTGATCCCTTTGCTGCAACACTTGGATCGATTCAGACTCGGGTAGAACTGCATCAAAGGAGAGAAAAAACCATACTAGGCAGTTTCAGTCTTGCAGAAAAGACCAGCTAATGAAGCAGGGGGCCGATCACGCGTACGTACGTAGAAGCATGATACAGTGACGTTCGTGTGGAGTAGCATGAATAGTGAGAAATAAAAACGTCAGAATAAAAAAATTCAGTCGCCGGGTCTTGAACCCGGGTCTCTCGGGTGAGAGCCGAGTATCCTAACCACCTAGACTACGACGGATTTGTGGATGTACTATATTTCTTTTTATTACACATAGACAAAGCAGCAGACGCTGCCCCAGGAACCATCTCGCATGAGCTGGACAGCATACACATCTTCAAAATTCAGATAAAACGTACCGTGCGGGAAACCAAAGCAGCCTGTGTTGTCTTTGTCCTGACATAGTTCCGGCGATCGCCTAATCTAGTCCACGTTGAGCAGCCATACAGGTACAGCATATGCTGGTACGCAATCGATCAACGCTCACTCGGAATCATCAACCGTACGTCAGTGTTACAGCTACAGAAACACGTAAATGTTACTCGTATATACGTAGTTTACATCACAAAATAATCATCAGCTCACTATGCATCCAGTTTGCTCAAATTTAACTTACCCTCCGATCCATATTATTGTTCTCAGATTTGTCATAGATTCGGATGTATCTACGATAAATTTTAGTGCTAGATACATCCGAATCTAGACAAATCTGAAAATATTAATTTGGATCGGAGGGAGTACAAGATTTGCTTTCACACTATGAACCATTTTGATACATGGGAAGTACGTTCCCTTTTTGACTGTTTCAGGCACAAAGTTGTCTCAAACAGCCATGTTGTCCAGTTGGCATGATGGTTCACAAACCGGTTATCAGATCACAAAGCATCCAATTTGCTCAAGTTTTAGCTTAAAAGCATTTGCTTCCATCAAGAGCTACATGTCAGTCACAAAAGAAGCAAGTAAACTAACCCATTACTAACAGCATCCCGCAGCCCCTAACACTAGTGAAGAAATAAATGAAACTTCAGTAATCCAAGTCAGGGTGACAAACTGTTCTTTCCTAAATCTGGCAGGGAGGTCCAAACAGTCATCAGTCAGCACGTATGTAAAGGACCTTTAGCCTGTAGACCGTTGTTCTCAACTGCTTGGGCCTCTCATCCGGCATGTAGACCGTTGTTCTCAACTGTTTGGGCCTCGGCCCGCCAGGTTTCCAACGGTGCGTCATCTCTTGTTGCCGCCATAAAAAACTCCCGTCTCGCGCTTAAATTCTGGCGCAAATCTCTGCTTCCGCTGAACTCCCAAGAAATCGACCGCAACATTTTCATCAACATTATTGACCACATTGAAGAGATTAGAAATCTTTCTCCCCCGAGCTTAAACTCAGGAAAATAATTATCTCTATCCTTCAGCGGGCTACTAGAGCCAAAGTTGATTCCTATAAACAGAGAAGTAAAATTCATGTTGCAGTTGAAATAGATGAAAATACTAAATACTTTCACGCTTGTGCATCCAATCGCATGCGATGTAACAAAATTTCCGTTTTGGTCTCCAATGGACCGAATTCTTCTCCCACGATCAAGAAATGATCATCTTCACTGACTTCTACGCTCGCCTCTTTCGAACTACTCCGCATACCTCCTGGAATTTCTCTCTCCAAACAATCTACCCAAGCCCTATTCCTCAGCTCCTTCACTTACATGCCCCTTTTTATGACCAAGAAATCTTCGATGCCTTCCATGACATGAACCTCTCTGCTAGCCTAGGACCTGACGGCTTCGGCCCTGGGTTCTATAGGAATATGTGGAATATGTGGAACACGGTTAAATCATCTATCCCTTCCCTGTTTGATGACTTCTACGACCATCGCACTAACATTGGTTCCGTCAACCGTGCTTACGTTGTACTTCTTCCCAAGACCGAATATGCTCGCACGGCTGATGCTTTCGCCCCATCTCCTTACATAACTACCCTATAAAAGGCGTCGCCAAAGTTCTCACTAACAAACTCAAACCCCTCATGCCACTCCCCGTTGGCCAGGACCAATCGAGCTTCATCTCTAGGCGTTGAATATCTGATAACTTCGTTTACGCCGCTAACCTTCTCAACTGCTGCCACAAATCCAAATTCCCCATGATCGTCATCAAGCCCGACTTAAAAAACGCTTTCGATTCTGTGAAATGGGACTCCCTCCTTACCATCCTCGAACACAGGGGTTTCCCGCCCAAATTCTGTCAATGGATTAGAGACATCCTAACTTCTGGTAAAAGTGGCATCCGTCTAAATGGCATCTCTGGACCTTGGATCAATGACAAAAAGGCCAGGGAGACCCCATCTCCCCTTTTTATTCAACATTGTTGCTGGCGTTCTTTCAAAACTCATTTCGCACACATGCTCCCTCGGTCTCTTTGCCCACCCCATCGTCCCCGTGCTTCCGTGTCTGGTCCACCAATATGCCGACGATACTTTGATCCTTGCTCACGGAACCCCTCGCTGCTGCTACACAACGTCGAACTATTCTTGATGACTTCGCTGCCGAAACCGACGCAGACTCCATGGCTAACCTCGGTATGTCCTGCCATAACTATAAATGGCTCCTTACCGAGCCATTAGCTACTGCCTTTCCGGCCATATTTTTGCATCACCTTAAACCACAAGCTTTAGTTTCAACGGTTCTGCAGACCGGGTTCGATTCTGACCTCTGTAACAAGCTAACCTCGGCCGCTGCTAGAGAGCCCTTGTCTCTTCGTGTCTTGTTGCAGGATGTTTAGCTGTCGGATGAGGCAGACCAACGGACAATGCTAGATGGCTCAAGCTTTTCCACCAAAAGCGTGCACGCTGCCCTCTCAACTCAGCTTCGAAACCAACACATGGTCCATGTAGAAGGTGAAGATTTTTGGTTGGCTTCTCTCCATGAACAGACTAAATACGAGCGAAAATCTACGCAACAAAATGATTGTTAGCTCGCCGATCTTCCCAAGGTGTGACCACCCAATGGAGACAAAGGGACCATCTTTTCTTCTTGTGCCCTCATGCGCAGGAGATTTGGAATAAGATCAACATCCAACCATCCTATTAAGCCTTCTCTGACATATGGACTACATCGACTCATGTTGGGCTTCATGCACCTATGTGGCCTTCTATCGTCCTTGTAATACGTCGGAAGATTTGGGACGACCATATAGCGTAGCCGAAAAATATTCGGTTAAAACTTCAAAAATCTTAGATACAACCCACATGCAACTCATAGGACGTAGGATCAAAATGCAAATCTGATGGCCATGAAGGTGAATGAGCTCAGCTTAACTCCGAGAATTAGCGAAACCAGAAAAGTAATATGGGCTCCAATATAGTTTGTGATCGAATCATGTGTGTTCATTACTGGTAGAGTTAATTTCTTTTCAACCAATGCATAAGAAGGCTGACCACACGCTTGCCAGCTTGCCGCGTGTCATACAGAGCTAATCTCTTGGTCAATTGAGCCTTTGGACTCATTCTCTGCGCACGAGCCTGAAATTGCTACCAAACGTTGCACACGTAACAGCAGATGCAACTGCACGGGAGCCATTTAACATTGAAACTGATCATCATCTCCGGTAGTACTACGGAGTACTACTATTCAACTAATCTAGATGCAGATCACTCTTTGACTGGTATCTCTCCCAAGAAAGTTTTCCAACTCCAAATACGACGTCTAGCCAGTATACCTATCTACTAGTCACTACGCGGTTGTCTTTGACCAGTGACTCAGTGAGGCAGGCCGCAGGCAGACAATAACCGTATTCTACAATTATAGGTGAGTATAAATAAATCTACACATCGCGTCATTATTCCATCTCATCTCATTCAATCAGGCTTCAAGCAATCTCAAGTTGCTGCAGGGCCATGGCATCCAAAACCACCACCTCCTCGTGGCTGAAGGAAGCGCTGCTTCTCCTCGCGCGAATCCCCAATCTCCTCGCTCCCTACCTGCTCTACGCGGTCATCATCCTCATGCCTCTAGTCAACCGCGTCTACGTGAACCCGCTCACCGCCGAGTTGTCCCGCCATCTCGGCCAGATGGAGGAGCACACCGACCCCTCGAGCGCCGAGTACGCTAGGCTCCTAGAGGAGACGCAACGTGACGCCAGGAGCCTCCTCCTCATCTCCATCGCCGAAGCGCTCGTCACTCTCACGATCGCCTTCGTCGCCCGCTTCTTCGCACCCTCCAGCACCTCTTCCTCCACAGGCTCCGGCGACCGCTACTCGCTCGCCGAGCTCCTCCGCGAGGTGACCAAGTGGCGCAACCTAAAAGCCTCTCTCGTCACCACCGCTGTCGTCGTCGCGGTGCTCCAACTCACATCCATGACGCTCCTGGGCGGTGATGTCGCCACCATGATGCGCGACTCCGGGCTGCTCTCCGTGCCAGGGTTCCCCTTCCTCGCCGCCTCCCTACCCTTCCTCTACATGGGCGTCGTCGCCCTAATGAGCGTCGCCGCCAAGAGGAAGGAGTTGGCCGTGTTGGTGTTGGCTACCGTCCTCATGCTGGCTCTTCTGATTCCGGCGTGCGAGGTTACGGTCTTGTATCTGTACACGGAGCAGGTCATGCGGTTGGGGCTGTCCCTCCTCTCCGTCTATGATCTTCTGCAAGTTGGGCAGAACCTGCTCTACTTCTTGGCGGCCAACGTTTACCACAGCTACTACAAGGCCCGAGCCATGGAAGACAGCAATAAGGACACGGCGTGTGATGCGGGAAAACAAGACTATAGTAACTTACTTGCACCAATCGAAATGTAATCAAAATTACCTTAGCCTGATTTGAAGATCTTTGTTCAACTGGTCGGCATGAACCAAGTATAGATTTTTATTTCTCTTATCTATCAAATCAGATTAACCTTGAAATATGTTCAAAGATGTCAATCTGGAAGAAAAAAATACAAGTTGTTGAATGTAGGAGGCAGATAGTTCCACTAATTCATTTACATTTTTTCGTTTGTGCAAGCAAGTCTTCTTGAATGTTTTTTTTTAGAAAAAAGGCACTAATTTGGAAAACATATGGTTAAAGATATCAATTTGGAAAATGCAGTAAATTGTTTAGGGTAGGTGGCAAATAGTCCCACTAGTTTATTTTCGACTTTCGCCTCGGTCCCCCCCCCCCCCCCCCCCCGCCCCCCTCTCTCAAACTGAAAATATAGAGACACTCAGAATTGGCCGATACCTCTTAATGCCCTCCGAACCGAAGGGGTCCTGGTCATCCTTGTGTTTTCAGTTTTTTAAGTTTGGAAGAATGGGGAGACACAGGCTCGAGCAAATCCTTCTTGATGTGGATACTCCTCTCACTTAATTCACATGTGATTTGATGTGGTGCATAACGTGCTCGGCCCTCAAACCGTGGCAATGTATATGGTATATTCCAGGTATAGTATTTCCATACCTATGTAAACTATCGATGCGCTCATTGTGATGATGCTAAATTTTGCGAAGTTGATGTCCATAAAAAATTGAGATCATTAATATGGACCGCAGGGAGTACATTTTTTTGTTTGGGCAAGCAAGTCTTCTTGAGTTTTTTTTAAGAAAAAAGGCACTAATTTGCAAAAATATGGTTAAAGGATATCAATTTGGAAAAAATGCAGTAAATTGTTTAAAGGTAGGAGGCAAATAGTCCCACTAATTTATTTACATTGCTCCATTTGTACGAACCAAGCCTTCTTGAAGTGGATACTCCTCTCACTTAATTCGCGTATGATTCTACGTCGCGGTAGTGCATTACCTGATCGGCCCTCAAACTGTGAGGCAATGTCTAGGCGTATAGGCCAGGTTAGTCTACTACTTCCATACCTGGTAAACTATTGATCCGCTAAGTGTGATGCTGCGAAATTTTGCGGGATTTGATGCCCAGGCTAGTGAGCGTAAATTCACTATAACGAAGAAGAACCCTACCGAGGGAGAGATTATAGAGTGTACTTTGATTGATGCGTCAGACATTGATACCGACACCGCTTGTTGTCTCAGGTCATCGCACAAACCTTCGCTTAATCATTGAGTGTCGGTAGGGCATTACGTACACACATACTCCGTACCATTCGGTGTAGCCAATTATTTTGAATAAAACAACAGTGTATCGGGTACAACAGTTCAGAGACCAAGAAAAATATATAGTTTGATCATGATAGAACAACGAAATAACATATTCCGACTGACAAGACAAAGAGAAGGAGATTCGAGGACACACTAGTTAGAGCTATTTAGGACACATGATAGTTCTCTGTGGTTGCAACTACGCTAACTAATCATACTACTCTACATACGATATTTGTTAGATCCTTGCCCTCAAGGACAGACTAACAAGATCTTTAAGAGATACAAAAGTGAGGATAAACACACAAACACACATTGCATTGAGACAAAGAAAATCAACAGATAAATGTCATTTTCATTCACTCATCATACATTGTTGGAAACTTGATTTAGCAAAAGGATTTTAAGATGACAAAACAAACTTTGCGTTACCATAAACTTCCGCAACATAACATAGTCCAAGTTTAGCACTATTGTTTGTGCGAACGATTTGATTCTAGAGCAAATAATGTTGTTTTAATATTTAATAACATTCTTTTGCCTAGTTTTTGTTACTTTATTATATAAAAAAATAAAAAGGTTTAGTATAAATAAATTGGACCTATGGATTCTGATTATCTAAACCAACAACAACTTTTGACTTAGAGGAGGTCACTACTGTCTCGATTTTCGTACTTTATGGTTGCAACCTTTAAAGCCTCTATGATAAGAAAACAAAGTGTTTTACAATTTGAACCGTGGCTCTAAACTCACTAGCTCAAATCGAATGGGCTCCATATGCGTACCGAGCCACAACAATTTTTGCGCGACAGCGGTGGCATGGACATGGCTTAGGACGGTGGGAGAAAGAACAACGCAACATTGCTCGGCAAGAACCCATATTTGAGTAAGGAGAAAAGGACGTCCGATATGTAATTTGGTTTGGCCTAAGCTAAATCTAATCGGTTTGACTTAACAAATGTTCTTTCATCGCCGTGATAAGTCTCATGATAACTTTTACACAGGGCCGGCTCTATATTTTTCTGGGCCCTTGGGAAAAGTCAACAAAAGGGCCCCTAATAACAATATATATATATATGTATGTATAACTAAATATATAGAAGATATATGTGCTAATTTCACTTGCAAAATATTTAAAAGCATATAACAAAAGATTATAATTAGTTACTTATTTACACTTGGAAAATTTGACACTAGTTAGTTATTTACCGTTTTCAGGGGATTGTTCATTGGCCTCAAAGTCTGCATTTGAATTATTCTCATCATCTTCTCCGAGATCAGATTCTTGCATTTGATTATTATTGTTGACATCAACACTACTTTTTATTGGAAAAAACTTATTTAAAGCACCTCTTTGTGAATCAATAAGCTGATTCTCTCTCTTTCTTTTCTTCTTTTTCGCAGCACCCGACAATTGCGTCCCCATTGTAACACCTATCAAAGTTTAGTGTGATGAAATTTACATCAAATTGTAACCTTAAAAATTATAACCCGAATTGAGGGATTAATTAGAAGGATAAACGAGGGATTAATAAGAAGGAATTAAGCCATTAAGGCGTAAACTTACAAAGGTCAGGGCCGCAGCCACAAGGGCGCAGGGCCTGGAGAAGCCGAGAAGTGAGACGGACACGACGACCTGACCTGGCGACTGGAGGTGGTGATTGTAATTGGCGAGTGGCGTCTTGCGGTCTTGGTGTTGGCGGCGACCTGACCTAGCGAGCACCAAGCGCAGGGGGCCTAGGCTGGGCGTGGGCGAGCGTGGCGACTCGCAAGTCGCAAGAGACCGAGAGGCACATGAGAGTTGGCAATGTCGAGACGACTAGGCGCCAGGGCGACCTTTCGGTTTCATCGTCGATCGAGCGGAATTCAGGAATCAGGATCGACCTCCCCCGGTCTAGGCATGTTCAGCTCTAAAAACATCCCCCCTGGCCTGGGCCCTTGACTGTGGCATGATGGCCCAAAATATATCGAGCTCGTTGGGGAACCCCAAGAGGAAGGTATGATGAGCACAGCAGCAAGTTTTCCCTCAGTATGAAACCAAGGTTATCAATCCAGTAGGAGCAAGGAAACACCCCCAAAGGTGTAGCTAGAATGAGCGTTGGCGACGCATCGGTGCCAGCAGCAACGTGGAGACCAGCACAACACAACCACATAACTTTGCCCCCAACTTGCGATGAGGTTGTCAATCTCACCGGTTTTGCTGAAAACAAAAGATTAAACGTATCGAATGGAAGGAAGTAATAGTTTGTAGAAAGTAAACACAAAGCAGTAAACAGTTTGTAGATTGAATGTAAAAGAAAGGACCGGGGTCCATAGTTCACTAGAGGTGGCTCTCCTTAAGATAGATAACATGCTGGGTGAACAAATTACAGCAGGGCAATTGACAAACATCGAGAAAGCATACAAGCATATACTAATCATCTTGACTACTTTGAGATTCGATTGGGCATTACAACATTATATATAGACCGCCATCCAACTGCATCTATGACTAATAATCCACCTCCAGGTTATCATCTGAACCCCCTCTAGTATTAAGTTGCAAGCAACAGATTATTGCATTACGAATTACGTGTAAAGTAAACAATATGATTGTTCTATAAACAAAGGATTGTTGTTTTCTCCCTAGTAGCAAGAACACATCTAGTACCTTAGAGATTTCTGCCACTTTCCCAGATTACCAGAGGCATGAACCCACTATCAAGCATAAATACTAACTTTTGGAGTTTCTAGCATCTACTTGGCCAAGATAGCTACTAATAACAGAAAGCATGCAGTATCACAAATAACAAAGACATGATAGAATCAATAATCAATCTGAAATAGCATCTCAATATCCATCGGATCCCCGCAAACACAACATGTATGGATTACAAATAGATGATCTTGATCATGAACGGAGCTCACAAGATCTAGACATGAAAGCACAAAGGAGGAGAACCAGCCATCTAGCTACTACATGGACCCATAGTCCAGAGATGAACTACTCACGCATCACACCGGAGGCTTGCATGATGATGAAGTAGGAGTCCAGGGTGAATTCCCCTCTCCGGCAGGGTGCCGGGAAGAGCTTCAGATCCCTCCCGATCTAGGGATGGATATGACGGCGGCTACAGACTCTTTCGTGGAATTTTGATCGGCTACTTAGGGTTTCCGTATCAGAGGCAATATATAGGCAGAAGGAGAGGTCGAGGGGGTGCCTGGGGCGGCCATACCACCCCCTGGCGCGGGCCAGGCCTGGCCGCGTGGCCAGGTGGTGTGTCCAGGCCCCAGCCCCTCTCCGTCTCGTATTATGGCTCCAGGTGTCCCTCGGTAAAATAATGACTTTGGATTTTGTCCCATCCAATTCCGAGAATATTCATTTTCTGACTTTCCTGGAACAAAAAACAGCAGAAAAGCAGTAATGGGCATCGTGGCTCTTGTTAATAGGTTAGTCCAAGAAATCATATGAAAAGTACTCCAAAGTGTGGACAAAACACAAGAAAGTAGATAAAACCAAGCATGGAACATCAAAAATTATAGATACATTTGCAATGTATCAACATCCCCAAGCTTAACTCCTTCTCGTCCTCGAGTAGGTAAGTGATAAATAGAAAGAATAATTTTTGAGGTGACATGCACCATCATAAACTTGATCAAAGTATTTGTAAAACATTCAAAGCTGGGATCATAGTACTTCAATCATAACATGAAAGACAAAGTTCTAGCAATAAGACAAAGAAACTATGATGCAACATGAAAAGACATAAACAAAAGATTCATGAATAACAATGCTTTGCAAGACGTTTGTTTGTTTCACATAAAGAAAACATAGCATAATAACATTCAGCTTATCACTCATAGAGTAACAAATATAAATGCATAGGACACCTTCAAAGTTCATAAGAGTGACTAGATACAAATAGTTTAAAACAAGCAATATCAAGGTATGCATCAATCAACAAGTCTTGGGACAATGCACATAGAACTAAGAATGGCCTCTATGCTCTCAAAGTAGGTGCATAAAGGTAGAAGATGGAGACTCAATATAAAGGTGGAAGAAAGGCCTTCATAGAAGAAAGTAGGGATTCAAGTCCCATAAAGAGCTTCCAAAAATTATGGTACTTATAGCTTTCAGCTCTCATTGCCCCTATCATAAGCATCTTACAGGTGATTAAGGTTAAAGTGACACAACTAAGAGGATATGCTTGACAAGTTATAAGCTGAAATCTCATGCCCCTTACTTACGAAGACCGAACCTCATGCTACTCAACTTTAGTCACAAGTAAGCTCTTGTCATTGTAAGTACATGTGTATCATAAAGAACCGCCAACGGGGTACCCCTTGCACATGATACATGAGCTATCCCATAATCAAAATGACAAGGCAAGCAGACCATGAGCATCTCAGCGATCTTTTTATTTGCTATTTGCATAGGTTTTTATTAAGGATGCTTCATAGAGTGCTCATTATGGTTATGCTGCAAGTTTCCACCATGATTAGGCATGGCTTAGGCTAGTGGCCCAGGCATTTCTCTAACACACATACAAACTTCATGATCTTACAAGTTCCACTTTTATTTCACACCGCCAGGATCCATAAGCAAAAGAACATGATATCAACGGGGTACAAAGTACCTATGAAGTGTTGAAAGCGGTCCCCAGGATACATGGTTCTGCTAACTTCAACTCATAAAGCGCAAGCATATGCGCAACAAAGAAGGACGCAGTGGTTCAGGTTTATTAAGTGCAAGAAAATAAAGTGTGCCATCAAGTTCGTGAGAGCTTTACTAACTAAGCAAACATTTTATTCGGAAGAAAACAAGGCATATTGAATATGCACGGAAGTAGCAAATGATGCTAATGGGTAGGTATGGTGGACACTTTGGAAATATTTGGGTTAGGGAGTTGAAAACATGAGTAAAACACTCAGTGGAAGCGAAGGCTAGCAATAATGAGAGAGCAACAAACGAGAGAGCAATAGCTGTCATTATCATGCTTGCAACAAAACAGGACTACTCATGGCATGAAAATGATTCAAGATCCTCAAGGCAAAATAATTCATCAAGGCTTAACTGATTATCACAGTCATGTGCATGCATGAGCATGTGCCAAGTCAATTCAAATGAAACATTCAGAGGAGGATACCATGGTGTCATACCAATTTATGAATAGAGTAATGCAAGCAAACATTCATGAGACATGCTACAAACTATTAGCGGGCTGGAGCTAATCACAAGAAAGCAAGAACTACTAAGCATCCAAAGATAACATACACCCTACATGAACGGACTAAGCAGGCTCACAAAGATGAGTATATGTACAAAAATGAAAACAAATAGAGTTCGTTACTAGCCTTTTACCACGTCTCAAGTTGTCATTGATCCTCATTATTGCTCTTCACTTGTGTGTCTTGAATAATAATATGAAGCCAATATCCACTGAGGACTGTCGAACCCTGAAGCAAACTCGCAAAAACCAAAGAAGAACGACAAATATTTTTGGTGTTTTTGATTTTTTAAATAAGAACCAAAAGAGAAAAACAAGCAAAGCAAAATCTTTTTGGGTTTTTTGAATAGTTCAAACAAAGCAAAAAGGAAAAAGCAAACCAAAGCAAAAAGAAGAAGCAAACCAAAGAGAAATAACAAAAATATTTTTGGTCTTTTTGTGTTTCTAGAAAGCAAAAGCAAAGAAGAACGAAAACTAAAAAGAAAACGGAAACATGAATATACAAAGTACCGACGCAACATGATATGGAGATGAGTGCGGTGTCGGCGTACCTCCCCCCAAGCTTAGGATTTTGGCCTAAGTGGGTATCAATCCCAAGCTGGCCAGGATGAAGTGTCACCGGGGTACGACGAGGAGGTACCTCGCCCTGGCGAGTAGCCGAGTACGCCTCTCCGTAATGTGCGGAGTAATCATAGGAGGGCACGTCCTCCTGGTGCTGCTCGTGGAAACCCAACAAGCGAAGCTGCTCGTCCACCTCCTCCTTGGAGCGCGACCACGGTCTCCTGTCAACACTAAACAAAGCAGGCTGTGGCAAGAGGATCTCCCTCTCATCCCCGTCAGTGAAAAGCATCCTATATACTAGATTGTTCAAATCAGAGGTAGCAGTGACAAAGTGATGAGTTTTCATGGCAACAAGGTCGATCCTCTGTGGTGCTAGCATAGCATCATCAGGAGCCACTGAAAGATCTAATGCATCGACTATACACGAGGCAATGATGCCCCCATAGATAGCCCCCCTAGCATCTAGGCGGCGAGCAATAAGCGAGCCAAGATTGTACCGAGTATCATTGTTGAGCGCAGCAGCAAGGAATGCTAAATGATAGTTGGAGATATTACTAGTGTTCTCCCTACCCAATACACTAGTGGTAAGATAATATGCAAAGTATCTAAGAGCGGAGAGTTGGATATTTCTTATCTTTCCGTGCTGCGCCACGCGGTCATCATCATCGGTCACCCCTCGGTAAAGCTCCAACAAATTAGCGGGTCGCCCTTGAATTTTCTTCACGGTCCCTGTCATACGCACACCTACAATACTGCAAAATCTCTCTAAAGGCATGGTGAAGGGCATATCATAGATTTTAAAGGAGACAGTGGAATGATAGGATGTGTTAGTAAATGAGAAGCTCTCAACAAAAGTTTTGGTGAGCATAGCGTTGATAGATCAATACACGGCGCCCAGAAAAGTGCTTGGTGCGTGGTGTTGATGTAGAGCACGTTGGGAACCCCAAGAGGAAGGTATGATGAGCACAGTAGCAAGTTTCCCTCAGTTATGAAACCAAGGTTTAATCGAACCAGTAGGAGCAAGGAAACACCTCAAAGGTGTTACTAGCTGAGCTTTGGCAGGGCGCACTACCGGTGCTAGTAGCAACGTGGAGACCTGCACAACACAACTACAGAACTTTGTCCCCAACTTGCGATGAGGTTGTCAATCTCACCATGTTTTGAGGAAAACAAAGGATTAAGCATATCGAATATAAAGAAGTAAAAGTTTGCAGAAAGTAAACACAAAGCAGTAAAAGATTGTAGATTGTATGTAAAGAAAAGGACCGGGATCCATAGTTCACTAGAGGTGGCTCTCCTTAGATAGGTAACATGCTGGGTAAACAAATTACAGTGGGGCATTTGACAAACACCGAGAAAGCAATACATGCATATACTAATCATCTTGACTCCTTTGAGACTTGATTGGGCATTACAACATAATACATAGACCGCCATCCAACTGCATCTATGACTAATAATCCACCTTCAGGTTATCATCCGAACCCCCTCCAGTATTAAGTTGCAAGCAACAGATTATTGCTTTACGAACTGTGTGTAAAGTAAACAATACAATTGTTCTATGAACAAAGGATCGTTGTTTTCTCCCTAGTAGCAACAACACATCTAGTACCTTAGAGATTTCTGTAACTTCTCCAGATTACCAGAGGCATGAACCCACTATCGAGCATAAATACTAACTCTTGGAGTTGCTAGCATCTACTTGGCCAAGATAGCTACTAACAACGGAAAGCATGCAAGATCTCAAATAACAAAGACATGATAGAATCAATAATCAATCTAAAATAGCATCTCAATATCCATCGTATCCCCGCAAACACAACATGTATGAATTACAAATAGATGATCTTGATCATGAATGGAGCTCACAAGATCTAAACATGAAAGCACAAAGGAGGAGAAACCAACCATCTAGCTACTACATGGATCCGTAGTCCAAGGATGAACTACTCACGCATCACACCGGAGGCTTGCATGGTGATGAAGAAGGCCTGTGGTGAATTCCCTCTCGTGGTGCCGGGAAGAGCTTCAGATCCCCCCTGATCTAGGGATGGAGATGACGGCGGCTACAGACTCTTTCGTGGATTTTTGATCGGGTACTTAGGGTTTTCGTCCCAAGGGAAACTTATAGGCGGAAGGAGAGGCCGAGGGGGTGTTGTGGTCGGCCAGACCACCCCCTGGCGTGGGCCAGGCCTGGCCGCGCGGCCAGGTGGTGTGGCCGGCCCCTGGCCCCTCTTCGTCTCGTATTCTGGCACTTGATCCCTTCCGGAAAAATAGGCACTTTGGCTTTTGTCCCGTCCAATTCCGAGAATATCCATTTTCTGACTTTTCTAGAACCAAAAACAACAGAAAACAGGCAGCTGGCACTGTGGCTCTTGTTTATAGGTTAGTCCAAGAAATCATAATAAAAGTACTCCAAAGTTGGAACAAAACACAAGAAAGTGGATAAAACTAAGCATGGAACATCAAAAATTATAGATACATTTGCAATGTATCAAGCGTACTGTGTACTCTCATCTTGCATATAAGAGGTTAGGCCAACCCTCTCAATCAGTAGCAAGAAATCATCAAGAATACCTGCAGCTTGTAAGAAAGTAAAACAAGGAAAAGAGGATGTGTGAGCATCCCCATCATCCCTGTCACTGCCAATACGAGTTGCAATGAGATCTTCATTGTATGATGGCCTAGCTTGAGAGGCTGTTCTTGAGGGCCTCGACCTTCTAGGTGCATCACTCTCAAATATTTCTCCAAAAGTATGGTTGTTCATGCTTGGTATTCTGAAATTTAAACACCTATTAAACAAGTGATTGCAAAGTAAATATAATAAAGGATTCTACTCAAAGGGACTTGCAAGAGGCCTAAACATGCATCAAAACTTTATCTCTAAACATCAAATAAGCTTACAAGCTCTCATAACCAGTCACCTACAGCAGCAAAATACTCAACATATAAACCACTAAACACAAATCTACTTGGACAAGGGGAGGAGTCACATACCAAGGAACAATTGCTCCAAATTTCAGCAAGAAAGATGGGCTGAGCAAAGAGATCAAAGAAATTGAGAGCAACCACAGAAAGAACGTGATTTTGAGCTATGAACTGGAGCTTACTCGGGAGAGAGAAGAAAGTGGCAGGTGAGAGAGTAAGTGGAAGGCCAGGGGTGGCCCACACCAGGGCATGGCGCCACCCAGGGCTGGCCGCGCCACCACATGGTGTGCCTTCCTGGTGGGCCCCCTGGTACCTACCAGGTACTCCTCTGCCCCTTTTTTCACGTAAAAATTTAATATGAATTTTCTGGAATTTTTCGAGACACTTTATTTTTGGGCTTTTTTCAGAAATTGAAGAATGATTTTTCTGACAGACAGATTTTTTTTTCTTTTGGAAACATGATGCAAGGACAAAAAAAGGCTAGAACTACATAAGTTCTAGCATGCAAGCAACTAACAACACAAATAAAACTAAACGAAAACAAAAACTAAAATCCAAAGGATAGAAATAAGCAGAGATAATCATAATGAAAACATTGTTTTGTTCAATGGAATCCTTTTGTTAGCAAGGTTCATCAAGTCTTGCTACCAAAACAATTGCATATGAGACAAAACTTTGTACTCCACTAATGATTATGTTACCTTAACCTTGATAGCAATGGTCCCAATCATAATAGTTTCAAATTTTTCTCTTGGTATGGGACAATATATTTCTCCAACTTGAATGCCTTCAACATGTTCAATTGAATTCAGTCCATAAGTCCTTTCAATATTCTTGGGGAAATAAACTGTATGTTCCTTGTCATTAACATTGAAGGTCACCTTTCCTTGATTACAATTAATAACAGCTCCTGCAGTATTAAGAAAAGGTCTCCCAAGAATAATAGACATATTATCATCTTCAGGCATTTCAAGCACAACAAAATCAGTTAGTATCAAGCAATTGTGAGCCACCTGAACAGGTACATCCTCACATATACCCACAGGAATAGTGGTAGATTTATCAGCCATTTTCAAAGATATATCAGTCGGTATCAATTTTTCAAGTTGAAGCCTCTTATAGAGAGAGAAAGGCATAACACTAACTCTAGCTCCCAAATCACGAAAAGCAGTTCTAACATAACTGTTCTTAATAGAGCAAGGGATAGTTGGAATCCCTGGGTCTCCAAGTTTCTTAGGAACCTTACCATTGAAGGAATAATTAGCAAGCAAAGTAGAAATTTCTTCATTAGGGATCTTCCTTTTATTCGAGACAATGTCCTTCATATACTTTGAGTAAGGAGGCAATTTAATAGCATCAGTCAAAGGAATTTGCAAGAATAAAGGCTTCATCCACTCACAAAACTTATTATAGTGTTCATCTTCCTTTGACTTGTGTTTCTTATCAGGGAAAGGCATAGGTTTTTGGACCCAAGGTTCTCTTTCACTACCATGTTTCTTAGCAATAAAATCTACTTTGGTGTATTTAGTAGTCTTAGTGTGGTTTTCAGGTTCTTCTTCAACTTTTTCTTCATTAGGAACTTTATTTTCTTCGTTACCACTTTCAGTTTCAGCATCAGAGATAGATATACTATTAGGATCTATAGCAGGTTCAGAGGGTTCTACAACAGCTTTATGTTTCTTTTTCCTTTTCTTACGAGTAGAACCGCTATTTTCAGCTTGTTGAGAATCCTGCTCAATTCTTTTGGGATGCCCCTCAGGATATAGAGGATCCTGGGTAGCAGCTCCACTTCTACTTCTAATTTCATAGGCATGTTTTTCTTTAGCAACTTTAACTAGCAAGTCGTTTTGCACTTTAACAAGTTGATCTATTTGAGTTTGAACCATTTGAAAGTGTTTAACAATCATTTTAACATCATTGGAGGTTCTTTCCACAATATCTTTCAACTCAACAATAGCTCTAGTGTTTTCCATTAGATGATTTTGCACCCACTTATTAAAGTTATCTTGCTTAACAATAAAGATATCAAATTCTTCTAAGCATTGATCAGGAGGTTTCAAGTAAGGGATATCACCTTCACCAAAGTGTTGGAGAGAGTGTACCTCAATAGTGGATGAATAGGGAATAGGCTTACATAATTCTTCTATAGGAGGTAAATTCTTGACATCTGCAACTTTAATTCCTTTCTCCTTAAGACATTTCTTAGCTTCCTTCATCACTTCATCATTTAATTCAATAACTCCCCTCCTCTTTGATGTTGGAATAGGCACCGGAATAGATGGTTCATGTACAATTACTTCAGGTATAGCTTGTTTAGGAGGAGTCCAATCTTCATAATTCTTGCTTATTTTAGCCATTAGTTCCTCAGCTTCCTTAGGAGTCCTATTCCTGAAAACACAATCAGCACAACTATCTAGGTATGTCCTAGATTTCTCGGTTAGTCCATTATAAAATATATCAAGAAGCTCATTCTTAGGTAATGGACTTCCAGCCTGTGCATGAATCAAAGCACAAAACCTTGCCCAAGATTCAGGCAATACCTCTTTTTCTACCTGTTTAAAATCAAAAAGTTCCTGCAAAATAGCATGTCTATCACTGGGAGGAAAATATTTCTGCAGGAAAGTACTAATCAAGCACTCAGGGCTATCAATAGATCTAGGAGGTAAATTACTAAACCAAGTTTTAGCTTCTCCTTGCAGCGAAAAGGGGAAAATCTTAGCAACAAAGTAAGTACGCATCTTAATATCATCAGAAAACAAGCCACTCATGGTAGAAAGTTCATTCATATGTGCTACCGCACTTTCATTCTTAGTCCCACAAAAAGGTTCTTTCTCGACAATAGCTATGTAAGATAGATCGAGAGAGAAATCATAATCTTCATCTGTAATGTTTATGGGAGAAGCAGCAAACTTAGCATCAGGAGATAATTTGGGTCTAATAGTACGCCTCTCAAGGAGATTCTTAGCAGCGCTCCTATCATGGGTGTTCCTACATTCTTCAATAAACTCATCAGTCATCTCAACATAATCTTCTTTAGCATCATAACTCTTACTAGACTCAGGTGAGCTAACAGGTGTGGCAGTGTCTTCATTAGGAGTTTCGGTATTTCCAACTATAGTTCTAGCAATCGTAGCATCTAGGAAAGGACCTAATGAACCACTCTTATCAAGCACAGTAGAAGCAGCATCATAAGTATCAGAAGTTTCAGATTCAGCAGTAGTAGCAGTGTGTGTATCATGTATATGTGGTGGTGTAAGGAACTTACTCAAAACAAACGGTGAATCAAGAGCAGTAGAGGTGTTCAGAACCGTATCTCTTCTTGTAGTGGATGGTAAAATAGGAACCTTGCCATCACGAGACTTACCCATGATGGATGGATATCAGCGAACAATAGAGAATCCAAGTGAACTTGATAAATAAAGCTATGCTTCCGACATGGCGCTTGAAAATAGTCTTGATGACCCACAAGTATAGGGGTGTATCGCGATTTTCGAGGAAGTGAAACCCAATTTATTGATTCGACACAAGGGGAGCCAAAGAATATTTATCAGCCTTAACAACTGAGTTGTCAATTCAGCTGCACACTGAAACAATCTTGCTCACAGCAGTTTATCGAGTAAACAGTTTTGTAATAAGAATAGTAAAAAGCAGTAGTAAAGCAAAGACATGAGTAACAAAAGCAGAAATGGGATTCGAGTGCGGTAGGCATAGGGATGGATGGACGGGCGTTGCATGGACAAGACAATCCACATAGCAATCAGAACATAGGGCAATTGCAGATAAATAAGATAAAGCATCCAAGTACTAGACAATCCTAGGCATGTGTTCCATATATAGACATACGTGCTCGCAATGAGAACTTGCACAACATCTTTTGTCCTGCCAGCCCATTTGCAGCGGGGCCTCTAGGGACATACTGGCAATTAAGGTGCTCCTTTTAATAGAGCACCGGAGCAAAGCATTAACACTCCATGAACACATGTGATCCTCACATAAAAGCCTTTCCCTTCCGGTTATCCGGTTTACATCGCCAGGCCATAGGTTCCGGACAACGATGTGTGTATACAACTTGTAGATAAGACCAAGAACAATACTATCATAATGAATCAATAATAAGTTTAGATCTGAAATCATGGCACTCGGGCCCTACTGACAAGCATTAAGCACAACAAGTCGCAACAAAGTCATAAAGCACTAATAGTAGATACTAGGCACCATGCCCTAACAATCTAATGCCATTACATGAACGATCTCATCCAATCCCTACCATCCCCATAGCCTATAGCGGGGGATTACTCACTCATAGATGGGGGAACACATGGATGGTCGATGGAGAAGCAATGGTGATGATGATGGCGATGATCTCCTCCAATTCCCCGTCCCGGCTGGGTGCCAAAACGGAGTTTCTGGTGCTGTTTCGTGGAATCTGGTGGTGGCGGCGGAGCGGAACTCCTTCTAGAAAAATGTCGAACCCCCCGAAGTTTTTAGGTCAGAAGGCTCCTTATAGGCGAAGAGAGAGGTCGAGGGGGTGCTGGGGCCACACCACCTGGCGCTGGCCTGGCTCGCCCGGCCAGTGGTGTGGCCACCCCCTGGCTCTTCTCCGTCTCGTATTCTGGCTCCTGGAGTCTTCGGGTGAAATAGGATTTTTGGCATATTTTCCCGGATTTTTCCTGATAGTTGATTTTCTGCATAAAAAGTAGACACCAAGGCAATTCTGCTGAAAACAGTGTCAGTTTGCATTAGTTGCATCCAACACAAGTATAGAGGAGAAACAATAGCAAAAGTGTTCGGGAAAGTAGATACGTTTTGGACATATCAGGGATCAACATCAGCTACGCCTCGGTAGCGCATCCACAGACCAACGGTCAGGTGGAAAAAGCAAACGGGCTCGTCTGCGGCGGCATCAAGAAGTGACTCCTCCGGCCACTCGAACAAGACGCGGGTTGCTGGCCAGACAAACTGCAATCCGTACTCTGGAGCCTACGCACAACTCCAAACAGTGCCACGGGCTACACGCCATTCTTTATGGTGCACGGAGCCGAGGTACGGTACAAGGCGCCACGCGTAGTCGCTTACAGCAAACAAGAGTCATCCCTCGCACTCCAAGACTCTGTCGACCTCCTTGACGAGGCAAGAGAAATCGCCACGGAAAGATCAACGATCTACCAGCAGAACCTGCGCAACTACCACAGTAGGAGGCTACGCCCCAGATCCTTCGTCGAAGGCGACCTGGTCCTACGACTGAAGCAGCAGGGACATCTCAAGCTCGAGTCCCCCTGGGAAGGACCATACGTGATTACAGATGTAATCCCAGGTGGCGCCTATCGCCTTCAAGATTTAGAGACAGGAGTCGCATACTCCAACCCCTAGAACGTCGCACAGTTGCGACGCTTCTACCCTTAGTCATTTCACTTTTGCATCGCAAAATAAGGCACTCAGCCAAGGCTACTTAGCCACACATTGTACCTCGTACTATCTCATGAATAAATAAAGCTAAGTGCCCCAAAACTCCGTGCCTTCCTTTATTTTTCCGCAACTTCTCGACTCGGGGGCTACGCCACCCTACACACATTTGTTCTACGAACTAAAACATGATATCCTGAGTAGCTGGCATATCAATCGAAACCCTTGACACAATATCAACCCAGTTGCAACGCATCTGACAATTTGACAAGGGACTAAGATAAAACGCATGGCCAGACTAACGAAAAGGAGTCGCATAGTGCAACGCGCTCACACGCTAGCAAGCTCTTTATACATATTCGACAATAAATTATATACAACATTTATACGAACTTTACAACACGGGTACACTTATGTGCAGGATAGAAACTAAGCTACTACTGCAGCAAGAGAACGTTGGTTTGTTCCTCAAAGAAGTCGACAATCTCTTCTGCTGGATGATCCACAGCCTGGTAGTGTGGCACCATATTCCAGGCAGACCCTGCTGGTGGCGCAGGCGGCCCAGCCGCAATTGCCGCAACATCTATGTCAGGCCTGTGCAGTCGCACCAACGATAGAGCAGCCTTGGCACCAGCCACCAACTGTTGCCTCACGCACTCGCGAACCGCGGTCAGGTCTTGAAACTTGGCAAGGAGGGCTAGCAGGCTTGACGGACTAACATCCAGCGGAAACATTGTCCGATAAATGTTCTTCAAGCAAGACTGCGACTTCTTCAGAAAGTGCAGCACTCACGACGCGCGATCCTGCAGGGTCGCCAGCGCAATCGCACGATCATGATCTATCCAGAAGTATCCACTCTCTTGAATTTGCTCCTGGGTAAGATCATGCATACGAATGGCAATTCTATCCTTCTCATCCTGCGGATGACGCGCGCTGACAACTACACGAAGCAGCAAACAACAACATAAGTACAACACACAATCGTGAGTGACTACAAGGGAAAGATAAGAGCAAGCAAACTAACACTTGAATTGGTCGCCCAGCTGCGTCACCTCGCCAAGCAAATACTTCTCTCGGGCGGCGGCTTTCTCCACCTTTGACTTCCATACATCTGCATTCCCGCGGAGCACGGGCAACTCACACTCCAGCTGCTTCATGCGGTCACGCAGTCGCGAAAGCAGCGACAGCTCATCTACCCTAGAGCGCGGCGGTGCCAAAGTATCATCAAGAGGCGGTGACTCCCGAGTTTCCCTCAAAGGATCATTCGATGTACCCTACCACAAGCCAAGATAGAAACAAATAAGATGACCAAATCAACACAAAGACAAAAGATTCAAGTGCATTCAAGACTAGCAAAAGTATCAGTAGATACACCTGCCAGCAGGCATGTTCTTAACAAAGGACATAAACTAGTTAACTATTACAAAGACACTAAGGAGCGATTGGCTTATTCGACTTCGACGGCTTTGGGGGCTTCATCGAGTCCGTGGCAGTGTCAGATGCCACTGACTTTCCGTCAGCCCCTGATGCCGCAGCCTTTGCCGCCTTCTTGGTGCGCTGCAGCTCCTCAAAATACTTCACGATTGTGTTTATCAGCTGCGGCCCATATTTACCACAGGCAGTCGCGAAAGGAGCGAAGACTACCTACTGGCCGTCCGCGCTAACAGGCATCGCCTTCGACACAGCGGCAGGATCAATCGCGACTCTGTGGGCCTGCACCATGGCAAGTGACATGGACGCGCCAGCCGCGCGAAGTGAGTTCTTGAAGCTGGAAGGAACACCCCTGGCGAAATACTCCACCAGCTCGCCCATGTTCTCGATTAGCTCAGCCTTGGGCATCAGCTCCTCCCGGAGGCGACTGAGAACACCCTTGGCCTTGGAGAGCGTATCTTGAACGACGATGCTGCGGTCCTCGACTGCCGAAAGCGCACCTGCCAAAGCGTCGTCGCGGCGGAGGGCCTGAGGATCGAAGCTCAAACCGCTAGCATCCGCACACAAACCAACACATGAATATCAAACATCAATGCCAATAGGAAAAACAACAAACAGAGAACAAAAATGATATCCAGACAAGGTACCTGAGAGGGCTTTGGCAATCAAGAAAAGTTGTTCTTCGAACAACTTATCCCTGGATGCAATGGAAGCATGAAGATCCTCTTCGCGCCTTTGTGCCTCGTCACGCGCCGCGATTGCTTCATCGCGACCCTTCACAGCCGCGGCGAGAGTTTTCTCCATGGTAGCAGCGTCGCGCAGGAGGGCATTATGTTCAGCTACACAGCAAAAAAGGTTTGACTATCAGTCGACTATATCAAAGGAGAAAAAGAAGAAGAAGAAGAAGAAGTGCAAGACACTCACTCTCAACTACACGATGACGCGTCTCCAGCATCGCATGCTGGCGGCCCATCGCAAGCACTTGCTCTGCCAAGTGCGCGGCTTCCTTCACAAGGAGCTATCGCACAACAAAGAATTAGCAGAAGCAATAGATAACAGCGACTACAACACGCAAAAGAAGAAAATCTACACTTACATGATCCTCCAACAACTCCGAAGATGTCTGCTGTACCGTCATCCAGGCAACCATTCGATGCTCCCCCGCATGAGGAGAACTGGAAGAGTTGTGCCCGGAGTGGGCCGCCAATGGAGGGGAAGGATCGCGCTCGACCTCTTTCTTGGCCCTTGAGGTCGCGACTCCTGATTCTTTCAAAAATTGGACGTCGCCAGAAGATGACGACGCCCCTTGACTGCAAAGACAAAATCAAGATCAAGAACAAGACAAAAATCCAGAGACGAACCAAAAGGGGGCAAAAACAGAGAAGAACAAGTAAACTAGAAAACTTACCAATCAAACTTGTCAAAGTCAAAAGTGGCCTCCTTCGACTCTGACAAGGACTCCTTGGGCAATCGCATATTCTTGCGAGAGGATGGTGCCACGGTGCTCACAGGAACGGCAGGGATTGGTGACTCCGCACCAACACCTGCACCTTCCAGAGTCGAAGGAGACGACGCATCGGAATCCTTGCTGCGTGAACGCTTGCGAGTATCCGGACTACCGGACTCGGGGGCTTCCTCCTACACATCAGAGGGGATGGTCGACTCCGACTCGTCCTCTTCCAAGGCTTCACGAGGGATAATCCCCTCAGGAAGAGGGGGCATACAAGGTGACACCGCCCAATCCTGCATACAGACAACAAAATTAGCACAAAGACAAGAAAACAGCAGAGAAGCAATCGACAAACTAAGCTACTGCGTAGCACAACTATACCTCGGGAGGAGGATTAGTAGCATCAAATGGAGAAACAACTGGCTCACTGGGGAGCACATCCTTGACAGTGTACTTGGTGACCAATTGAACCCTTTTGTCCACCTCACTCGCGGACATGCCATCGGCAGACACGCGAGTGGCATCGTCAGCGCCAGTCCACTAAAACATGGGGTGGACTCTGGCCTGAAGGGGCTGGACGCGACGTCGTAGCCATGTGCGAATGAGGGTGCAGCCTCCCTCTTCTTTGCTGATGCGATTCTCGAGGTCGCAGACACGCTTGTACAGCACATCTGTCTCCGCGGACTCGCCAGGCATGACTACATTTTTCCAGAAGCGCCTCCTTGTGCACGACGTCGCCGGATCGAAAGGCGCGAGTCCGAAGTGCTCCCCGTTAGCCTTCTCATCACGGATGTAGAACCACCTGTCCCTCCACCCTTGGACGGACGTTGTGAACTTAATGTCGAAATAGGTGGCGGATGGGTCGACGTGGATTCCGCAACCACCTACATCATACACTAAGGAGCCAGAAGCAGATTGGCGCTTCAGCTTGAAGAGGCATTTGAAGAGGCCGAAGTGTGGCTCGATTTCGAGCCAGCACTCGTAGAGGGTAATGAAGCAAGAGATATGGAGGATAGAGTTCGGGGACAGCTGATGGAGCTGAAGCCCGTAGAAACAAAGGAGGCCCCTAAAAAGGGGTGAAGGAGCAATGAGAGACCACGAATGATGAATGCCAAAAACATCACTCGAAAACTAATGGAACAGGAATTGTCTCATCGCCGGGGACGCGCGCGTCGGCGACTGCGTCGGACATCACTCTGTCTTGGCGAAGAAGACGGAGATCCGATGACTTGATGATGGAAGGACGCCACACGCCATTCGTGATGCGGGTGCCCGTGCCCTTCTTATTCCCGCCGGCGGCGGTGCTGGTGCCCGCAGCGGCGGAGCCGCCTTTCTTCTTCTTGCAGCGATGGCGCGAATTGGCGTAACACCTCCTTCTTCTTCCCATTGGAGCGGCGATGCGACCGAAGGAAGTAGCTTGGAAACGAGCGGAGCTGGTCCAGCGTCATGGATGAGACGAGCGTAGAGAAAGCAGAGGAGTAGTGGCAATGGCGATGAAAGCAAAGGATGAATGAGAGCAGATGAAAAATTACCATCGCAGCGCCGCTACTTAACCCCTGGAAGATGCAATCCAACGGCTCAGAAAAACCCTATTGGACGCGTGGCAAACATCGCACTGGACACGTGGAGGAGTGGAAGTGCGAACCGTCCCTCCACTACTCCCATTACGCGCGGAAATCAAGGAGACACAGTTAAAATAAAAGATTACGCACGCCCAGTCAAATCAAAGTTAGAGAGTGGGACCCACTGCTCGTCACGTCCCGTCAAACTCGCTCACGCGGGCAACTGAGGTCATGAAATCGTCAGCACTGACGTCATCAAAGCTACGCAATAGAAGACTTCGACTACTTTAGTCCTTGCTCGAGTCTTCGACTCCACCAAGCACTCGGGGGTTACTCCCATAGGGAGCACTGGTCGCGCACCCTATGATTTTTTCTCTTCTTTTTGCAGGAACATGGACAATCACAGGCAAACCCAACCACTCGAAATACGGTTCGACTATGGACATGGGTTACTCCCATAGGGAGCGCCGGAAACAAATTCGACTGAAACAAGCAAACAAAAGACGACAGCAGTCACAAAAGTTCTTTAGTTCCTGCCTGAGTGTTCGACTCAACCAGGCACTCGGGGGCTACTCCCATAGGGAGCGCTGGTCGCGCACCCTATGATTGTTTGTACTAAGTACTGTGTGTTGATAACATCCACACTCGAAGTTTATGGCGACACCGCCTCATTTCCCTACAAAGAGACTGCGTCTCCTGGGTCACCCGAATCGTCTCCGCGATGATAAAATTTCAGATGTCGCGCTTACAGCATGAAGGTAAGACCTGAATAAGGCCTGGCAACGCATTTGCTGCACACTACCAGAAATATATCCGTGCCTACAGGTACGATGAATATGCCTTGACGGACGCGTCGAGTGCTCACACCCATATAACTGGAATTCGACTCCTGTAAGACCCCCGTGACTTGAGTTGAATTACGCCAACACTTTTCCGGATTCGAGTCCGGGGACTCGAGTTCGAGTAGATTGCGTCGTTTCATCCTAAGGTGGTTAACTGATACCGATACTTTAGTTATATCAGGCACGCACATCAACAATCCCTATGACACAAACAAAGCAGTCGAAGATATACTCATGCATGCACTCGAAATACTTCAAAAAGTCCCTAGTCGAATCTGCGATTCCACTAGACACTCGGGGGCTACTGACATGGGTATACCCTACAGGTACTCGAGCTTGGTATATACGGTCTAAATACATAAAGGCCCACGGTGTCGCCAAGGCCCAAATGAAGGATTCAAGTAACCTACGGACTCTCGATTGCTTGAAGAACAAGAAGAAGCTAAAGATAAAAAGTTTGAAAGGGAAAACCCTAACTTGTAACCAACTCGACCTGCTACCCGAGACCTAGCCTACCTATATAAAGGCTAGGAGGGGGCGGCGAGGAGGACATACACGCAACCCTAGTTTCCACAACCCTCGTCAGATTGCATCTGTGCACCACTGTAATCTTCGATTCCTTCGATAATTCCATGAGCAGACAAGCAGGAGTAGGGACCTCTACGAGGCCTGAACCTGGGTAAATCTTTGTCCCATGTGTGCTTGTTTGCTAGCCGATAGATGTCTCCAGCGCTCCCTCCTTGTCCAAAACCCAAGTCCATAACAATGTGCATTGATGAGTTAAACCTCGTCACAAAGGATTAAATGTATCGAATGAAAGGAAGTAATAGTTTGCAGAAAGTAAACACAAAGCAATAAACAATTTGTAGATTGAATGTAAAAGAAAGGACCAGGGTCCATAGTTCACTAGAGGTGGCTCTCCTTAAGATAGATAACATGCTGGGTGAACAAATTACAGCGGGGCAATTGACAAACATCGAGAAAGCATACAAGCATATACTCCCTCCGTCCCAAAATGTAAGGCGCCTAAGCTTTAGTCAAAATTCAACATATTTTAAGTTTGACCAAATTTATACATAAAAATATAAACATTCATAATACCAAATCAATATCAATAGATTCACAAGAAAGTATAGTTTCTTAAAATGTCAATTTGATATTGTAGATATTCATATTTTTTCATGTAAACTTGGTCAAACTTAGAAAATGTTGACTTTTGGCTAAAGCTTAGGCGCCTTACATTTTGGGACGGAGGGAGTACTAATCATCTTGACTCCGTTGAGATTCGATTGGGCATTACAACATTATACATAGACCGCCATCCAACTGCATCTATGACTAATAATCCACCTCTAGGTTATCATCTGAACCTCCTCCAGTATTAAGTTGCAAGCAACAGATTATTGCATTACGAATTGCGTGTAAAGTAAACAATACGATTGTTCTATGAACAAAGGATTATTGTTTTCTCCCTAGTACCAACAACACATCTAGTACCTTAGAGATTTCTGTCACTTCCCCAGATTACCAGAGGCATAAACCCACTATCGAGCATAAATACTAACTCTTGGAGTTGCTAGCATCTACTTGACCAAGATAGCTACTAACAATGGAAAGCATGCAAGATCACAAATAACAAAGACATGATAGAATCAATAATCAATCTGAAATAGCATCTCAATATCCATCGGATCCCCGCAAACACAACATGTATGGATTACAAATAGATGATCTTGATCATGAACGGAGCTCACAAGATCTAGACATGAAAGGACAAAGGAGAAGAACCAGCCATCTAGCTACTACATAGACCCGTAGTCTAGAGATGAACTACTCACGCATCACACCGGAGGCTTGCATGATGATGAAGAAGGCCTCTAGGGTGAATTTCCCTCTCCAGCTGGGTGCTGGGAAGAGCTTCAGATTCCTCCCGATCTAGGGATGGAGATGACGACGGCTATAGACTCTTTCGTCGAATTTTGATCGGGTACTTAGGATTTCTGTATCAGAGGCAATATATAGGCGGAAGGAGAGGCCGAGGGGGTGCCTGGGGCGGCCAGACCACCCCTGGCGCGGGGTAGGCCTGGCCGCACGGCCAGGTGGTGTGGCCAGGCCCCAGCCCCTCTCCGTCTCGTATTCTGGCTCCAGGTGTCCCTCGCTAAAATAATGACTTTGGCTTTTGTCCCGTCCAATTCCGAGAATATTCATTTCCTGACTTTCCTAGAACCAAAAACAGCAGAAAACAGGTAGCTGGCACTGTGGCTCTTGTTAATAGGTTAGTCCAAGAAATCATATGAAAAGTACTCCAAAGTATGGACAAAACACAAGAAAGTAGATAAAACCAAGCATGGAACATCAAAAATTATAGATACATTTGCAATGTATCATGGCACAATCTTGCCATGGCTAGAGCCGGGGCTGCTTTTACAAAGCGTGGGTAGATACCTTGTTGTTCAATTCTCTGTGTTGAGGTACATTTTTGCTCCTCATTAACAAGACTTGACAAATAAGCAAATCGATATTGACAAATAGTTTATTCCTATATTAAATTGCAAATACATGTCCATACTCCATACCGCCCCTAAAATCACAAGTAAGTTTTAACGGTTTGTATCTTGGTTATTGACTTTCTTTTCCTGGATTCCTCGACTACCTCATAGCCTTCAGATGGATTTTCGTGTTTTTTTAAAAAAATTGAATGGGATAGACAGAGTAGAGTGGAAAACTCCTAGTTCACCAAAATTTCAGCGGAAAGTTCCACGTTGTATGAGATGTTTTACGTTATGTTGTGATCCAAATTCTTGAAAAAGGGTAACTTTTGACGAGCGGAGCGGGTCTCGTTGCTGGAGGCTTGGACCGAGTGGATGAGCGTGCAACTAGGAAATTTCATTTTTCTGAAATATTCTATCAATTTCTTTTTTTATTAAAAATACTACTTTATTTTAAATTTACTTACCAAAAAACTAATCCGTACAACTGATGATCAAGATTGTGTAACACCCCGTCCACTCCTGGGCCCGGGGGGTGTCACTCCTGGCAGCTTAATAGGATATCTAGACTGGCCCCACAGACCAACACTAGTCTTTTCTGCGCACTTTGTCCTCACTCGTGCACACCCGGTTACCCATTTCCCGGTCGGTCACCCATCCTACAATTGCTCTAGGCCAAGCATGCTTAACCTTAGAATTCTTTTCGAATGAGCTTCCGGAAAAGAAGTTGCAACTTGTTGATATGGGTATCCTATCAATCCTATTAAGCCATGTGTCTGGATCTCACATACACCCACCCTTTAGAAGATCGATGCCCTCATCGATCAAGCACATCCCAAGAAGGTTCCCTCTTGGCACGCGTCTGTGCGTCCAGTGCCGGCACATGTGTCATGCCGTGTCTACTCCGAGCCACACGCGTCATGCTCCACATGTCCCGCCACTAACCCGCACACACCCGTTTAACCGCGAGGTCGGCTCTGATACCACTTGTAACACCCGTCACTCCACAGGCCGAGGGTGTCACTCTGTCGACAATAGGATATCTAGACTGGCCCCATAGACCAACACTAGTCTTTTCTGTGCACTTTGTCCTCACTCGTGCACACCCGGTTATCCATTTCCCGGTTGGTCACCCATCCTAGAATTTCTCTAGGCCAAGGACGCTTAACCTTAGAGTTCTTTTCGAATGAGCTTCCGGAAAAGAAGTTGCAACTTGTTGATATGAGTATCCTATCAATCCTATTAAGCCATGTGCCTAGATCTCACAATTGCATATTAAAAACGTATGAAATTGAAAACACATGACCAAAGTATCTTGCAACGGGGATGAAACCAAGCGCAGGCTGCGCATCAAAATGGTCCACACACTAGTAGAAAAAGGGCCTTTGGTCCAGCCCCCAAAGCCATTCATCCCGGTTCGAATAACAAATCGAGAACAATGCCAGGCATCGGTCCCGGTTCATGCCGCCAGGACATCAGTCCCGATTCATCTCGGGGTATTGGTCCCGGAACCGGGACCAATGGTCAGCGGAGCATTGGTTCCGGTTCATGCCATGAACCGGGACCAAAGGGTCCGCCTTTAGTCCCAGTTCGGGACATAAACCGGGATAAAAAAATTCGGAAATTCTGTGTCGCCTGCTCTGCCGCAGCAGGAAAAAGACCCAAAATCCTGTAGTTGTATTTAGTGATACACTTGTCATGAAAATTAACAAACTTGAATTTCGACTTATTTTATAAGAAAACGTTATAAAAACTTTAGATGGCCGCCATTTGTGCATACGATGTTGGGAAAAATCGTATAATATATCAAAATTATCGGCAAAAAATTATGATACCAATGCCAACCGCCTTCAGCCGTTTGCAATTTTTTAGATTTTTGAAATTCCAAAAGAGTCAAAATTCAGATTTTTAATTTTATTAAAAAAAATAAAAAAAAACATATTTGGATTCCTCATATTTTTATGATAATAATGGACATACTTATTGTGGAATTTCGATTTATGGATTTAAAGATATGAATTATGCCATATTAAATGAAGTAATGCAAAAATAATAATAAAACATATTTTATTTCGATATTTATTCAATATTAGTATCACTTAGTCATTTTTGTACATTAAAATCATGTTTGTAACTCAAATTATAAGAATGTGTGACTCACAAGATGCATGGGTTAATATCATTAATAGCATAGTATAGACATAAGGTTATAAATGATACATAGGAAGGGGGATGGGAAGGAACAAAGATGTTAAGTGTGCTAGGGGTGGAGTATGTGAGGATGGGTAACCGACCGGAAAGTTTAACCAAAGGTTAGAATTTGACCAAAAACTAAGTGTGATTGAGAGCCTTCGGGTGAGAGATTAACTAGTCCAAATATTTATAGGTATAAAAAAATTAAAAAAACAAATTATTGTTAAAAAAAATATAGAAAAGACCTTGGTCCGGTTAGTACCCTGACACGGGCCGCGTGAAGACTGCGATCCGGTTAAGTTCATGCTAGAACCGGGTCCCTGTTCAGCAAAAAAAACCCGGTTTGTCATTCCGGTTCTGCAAAACCGAGGCCCGGTTAACCGGGTCTCCCGGTTCGATGCAAAAGGTTATTCAGTTTCGACATTTTAAATGGCGGGGAAAACCAGGACCAATGGTCCTTATAAACCAGGATCAAAAGATGCTGGTCCTAGAAACCAGGACCAATCACGCTTACAAACCAGGATCAAAGGACTTTTCTACAAATGACACCACGCATAGATCGAAAGGAGGAGTGCCGCATCGTCAGGCGTGTCCGTGCAGGACATGAAGGCCGCCATGCTGGGCGGACTGTTGAGGATAACGAGTGGAGACCAGCGATGAGGGCATGAGGCCGAGGCCAAGAAGAAGCACCTCCTCACCGGTTGATCTCACTTTTATATGATCTCGGCTTGGGAGATACTAGTTGCACCGTTCCATGCTTCCATCCCCATCGCCTGCTCGGGGAAACAGAGTATATAGTCACCAGGTCAGTCGTAGGTACATTGCTCCAGATCATGTACTCCCTCCGTCTTAAAAAGAATATCTCAAATTTATTTTAATTTAGATGTATCTACTTTCTCTGTTTTAAAATATAAGATGTTTTAGCTTTGTGAAAAGAGTGTATCTAGATCGCTTTTAGTGTCCAGGTTTACTTCAAACCTAGATAAACCTACACACTAAAATGAGCTTAGATATATTATTTTCACAAAGCTAAAACATCTATATTTTGAAATGGAGGGAGTATATACTAAATGGTGTCTAGATCATGCATCTAAGTTTACACAAACCTGAGACATCCTTTTTGGATGAAGGGAGTAGATCATTTCCCCGGAAAAAAAAATCATGTAGAACATTCAAAATTAGACAAACCTGAGACATCTTTTTTAGGACGGAGGGAGTAGAGCATCCCCGCCCCAAAAGATCATGTACTAGATCATTCATAAAATAAGCTGGCATCAAAATCAGATTCAAACGAGCTCAAACTCATGAGCATGGTCGACACAACAGTTCACCTTGGCTTAATAAAAAACTTGGTCGAATTTGGGCGGACGTGATGTGCCTGCTCATTGTGACGTTGCTTCCCAGAGTTGAGACCTACTATGATAAGCAAAATAAAAAAATATTCCGTCGCCGGGACTTGAACCCGGGTCTCTCGGGTGAGAGCCGAGTATCCTAACCACCTAGACTACGACGGAACTGTGTACTGTACCATATTGAAAGTTAGTTGTTATAATATCATAGCAAAGAGTGGCTGACACGTATTTCCGGCATGATAATTACGAAGAGCACAGGCTACATCTTCTCTCTGTAGCACGTTGTTATAATATCATACCAACAAAGTATCAGCTTTTTCCAGATCCATATACATAATCTATCCTAAGAAACCAAGTATGATGTGTCTTGGAGAAAATTCGATCAATATGCCTCCCAGTGGATCAGAACTGGAAAGCTGACCCCCAATGTTCATAATCTTGGAGTCATCAGCCGTAAGTGTCTCAGTCAAGAAACATTCAAAGGTTCCAGTTCACCATTACAAACCAGTAGGCAATAACTCATCACTCATCAAACATCTAGTTAGCTCAAGTTGAGCTTCCATGCATTTGCTGTCACCAATAACCAGAAAACAATCTCAAAAGGAGATAACTGCCCACTACTAACTGCAGCATCCTGAAGCCTTAACACTACCCAAGAAAGGAAGGAGATCACTGTTCACTATTCAGGGTGACAAAAAAAATGAAGGAATGTCTGAGAATGCCCTCTGCGAGATCGTACTCCTTTCATTGGACTGCACTGACGAGGTTCTGTGAATCAGACTCCAACTGAGCATGCACACACCATTCCCCACTCAGCTGGCGTGTATATTGTATTTGCACATGCTTCAACATCTGCTTGCCCTAGACTCCCGAGATTGGACAGCCTGCCAGCACCTGATCCTCTGACCTGTCCCAATTGATCTCTAATGTAGATGGATTGAAGTCTCAATGCACGTTGATTTTGAGTCTATCCCCCTCAGGAGCTGTCCACCTCTCCTGTCTATCCAGTCGTCAGCGATTTCCTGCAGCATTTGATTCCTGTACCCAATAATTTACCTGAGACACCAGGTCATCTGATTGCATTAATAACAGTATACAAGCCATCAGAAATTCATTTATAGACTAGGGAGAAAGTTTAACCTTTTCCCATAACGATATTAAGATCACTAGAAATTAGTTCATCTCTGCACCGATTCTTACATTCTGAACTTGTTAAAAATCTGAATTGCATAAACTGTCAAGTAAGCAGACTCTTCAGAAAAAACGATCATGCTGAACTGACAGTTGGATTGTGTTCAGACGAATTACCATCCACCTAAATATGAAGTGTTACATTCTCTTTAATATTTTCTCAAATCTCAATATTTTCCTTAACTAAAATGATATTAAAATGACTAGAAATTTGTTCTCTCTGCACCAATTCTTTAAATTCTGAACTTGTTAAAAATCTGAATTGCATCGACAGTCAAGTAGGCAGACTCTTCAGGACGCATGATGCTCTTCATAAAGGAAAATCAATTTATGCAGAACTGGCAAATGATTGTGTAGGCCAATTACATATTAAAAAGGGCATAAGCAATCAAGCTTGCAGAAAAAGATACCATGCTGAACTGGCAATGGATTGTGCGTAGGCTAGATATTATACAATGTATAAAGTGTTACGTTCTCTGAAAATAACAAATTATGCTCAGCATCAATTAAATAAAGATTCTTATGGTACACTAATTTGACCCATATATTATTCAACCAACACATAACAACCTCTTCTCTTTGGGAGCTCTTATACATGGTAATTGTGTGATCACAACACTACTATTGATCATATGATGATACAAAGTTTTTAAAAAGCAATGTTGAACATGAATACCACCATCCGTGTTTACTTGTTCTTCTCAGCGATGACATTCTCCACATACCACTTGTATGTCTCGATGAGCCCCTCCTTAAGGGGAACCTTGGGCGTCCACCCCATCCCCTGTATCTTGGAGCTATCCATGAGCTTCCTCGGCGTGCCATCCGGCTTGCTCGAGTCCCACACTAGCTTCCCCTGGAAGCCAACCACCTCCTTGACGAGCTCGGCAAGCTCCTTGATGGTGACCTCGCTTCCACTCCCCACATTGACGTGCTCCAGCCCAGAGTACTGATCCATCAAGAAGATGCACGCATCCGCAAGGTCATCAACGTGCAGGAACTCACGCAGCGGCGAGCCTGACCCCCACACGACGACCTCGGCGGCATTGGTGGCCTTGGCCTCGTGGAACCTGCGGATGAGCGCGGGGAGGACGTGGGAGTTCTCCGGGTGGAAGTTGTCCTGCGGGCCGTAGAGGTTGGTGGGCATGGCGGAGACTGCGTCGAGGCCGTGCTGGATGCGGTAGGCCTGGCACATCTTGATGCCGGCGATCTTGGCGACGGCGTACCACTCGTTGGTGGGCTCGAGCGGGCCGGAGAGGAGGGAGCTCTCCGGGATGGGCTGCGGCGCGAACTTGGGGTAGATGCAGGAGGAGCCGAGGAAGAGGAGCTTGCGGACGGAGCCGCAGCGGAGCGCCGCGTCGACGACGTTGGTCTGGATCTGGAGGTTGGCGGCGATGAAGTCGGCAGGGAAGGTGGAGTTGGCGTGGATGCCGCCCACCTTGGCGGCGGCGAGCACCACGTAGCGGGGCAGCTCGGCGGCGAAGAAGGCCTCGACGGCGGCCTGGCGGGTGAGGTCGAGCTCGGCGTGGGTGCGGACGACCACGTCGGTGAAGCCCAGGGAGAGCAGGCGGCGGTGGATGGCCGACCCCACCAGGCCCCGGTGGCCCGCCAGGAAGACCTTGCCGCCCTTGTCGGCGAGGAAGGCGGGGTGCGGATCTGCGGAGAGAAGGTTTAGACGGAGGGATAGGGGGAGCTGCGGCGCGTCCAAGGAATTCGATGCTTACCGGCGGGAGTGACGGTGCCCATGTCGCCGGAGTTGAGAGGTGCGGCCGCCGGAGGTGGGAGATGGGGTTTGCGGGAGGGGATTTGGGGGTGTTTATCAAGCGAGTGGGCTTGGAGTTTGCTTGAACTTGGTTTCTCTTCGTGGAACTTTACTGAAAGCACAAGTTAGAGCTCACGAGATCCAAAGAGTGAGCATCCACGACGGAGGCGTTGACATTTTGAGTGGTTCGATGCGATACAACATTGGTTCACACGAACGTAATCTGAAGATGTACCATTGGTTTGACAAAAATCCAACGAAATTGCCGAGTCCCGATAGATTTTCTTAAGTCTCATTTGGAAAATGTAACTCTAATTTAGTGAAAAGTATAAGTAGTGAAGATGGTACAAGCGGAACCTTTTTCTTTTGAGCTGAAGTTTATACTATTCTAAACCGAATATGATTTAAAATATATATTCCGACTCATGACATAAACTGAATTAGTAATTAGTAAGAGAGTGATTGTATCTGCTTTCCTTTGGTTTGCATGGGCACGTGATACATTCCTATCATGACGTTGGAACCATACACAGCCAACCGGGCCGCAGCCGTTGAACCATGCCGCCGTAAGCACGCGTGGCCGTGCCCACCATGGGCGACGGCTTAATCTTAAGAGATTTTTTTTTATTTTTTTTTCAATTTCATACCATTATTTCCATTAATTTTAGTTAAAAAATAGTATAAAAAGACCTTAACGGCTAACGTGCCGTGTCTGGGCCTCAAGGTGAAGCCCATGGGTAAAGACGACACGACCCGTTAAGCTTAAGCGTGCCAGTGGGCCGTCTTGCGCAAGTCGAATTGCCGTTGGTATGGTTGGAATAAGCAAGGACCCAGCGTGATCCAGAGGGCAAGCCCATCCCGGGTAACTTTGTATCCTGACCCAAGCCGAAAGTTTGTCGAACTTGTAAGGACATTGGTAGGGATCCGCATGGGCACGCTGAACAATCTGATGGCCACCCACAACATCGGCCCCGCTCGTAGCGCTTGCCGATGCTGTTTCTATACTCATCATAAAAGCCTCATAGCGAAGTCGAAGTAGATTATCCAACTGAATGCCATTGACTTTAGTCTTTAGTATCTACCAGTTCTGGGGTCTCATTTAGGGGGCTATGGTCTACAAGTTTTCCTCGATGATTGAAATATCTAAAAATCGCTATCGGAGACATTATTTCTTTGAATCAGGCTTTCGCCCGGCTTTATAAATAAAGCACACAAGTGAGACCGCTGCTGGGTAGAAAGCACAACACCCAAAGGGAGAAACTCAACATGATACAAGATGCTGGGGCAGCAACACACATGCTCCCGAACTTAAACAAGGAAAAAAGAAAAGGAATGGAGACGGAGACGGATCAACTAGATGGGGAAGACCACAACCATTGCACCCTCCAAAGAATGCCCACCCCGCTCCTAGCCCCGACTCGTCAAGGACCAAGAAGCACCCTCAAGAGGGAAAGCGATCGCTACTGCCCGGACCATATATTGGCCCTAGGGTTTCCCCCGACACATAGAGGGGAGTGGATGAAGGGTAGCCACGACACCCTCCAGGAAGGAAGATGCCACCTGTGGGCGGCACCGCGTCGGAGTCGGTCCAGCAGACAAGGATTTCTCTCGAGACCCTATCCACAACCCCCAGACGAGTCGTTGCACAGGAGACCCGTGAGGGAGAGGCCTCGTCACCAAACAACTTGCCGCCCACGAGCATGCGCCACTCCGGTCCCGAATCCCCCATCATCGTCTCACCGAGCAAGCCATCGCGAGGTCTGCACCATTGCGGCACATATAGAAATGAAACACAACCCACAGTACCACGGCTGCGCGGGAGGGAACTTCCTCCACCGCCGGAGGCAGCAGTCGACTGGACGCGTCCACAAACAAATCAGTCCTCCATAGGTCCGTGATACATTGAAAATGTATCTATAATTTTTGATATTCCATGCTTGGTTTTATCTACTTTCTTATGTTTTGTCCATACTTTGAAGTACTTTTCATATGATTTCTTGGACTAACCTATTAACAAGAGCCACAGTGCAAGCTGTCTGTTTTCTGCTGTTTTTGGTTCCAGGAAAATCAAAAAATGAATATTCTCGAAATTGGATGGGACAAAAGCCAAAGTCATTATTTTACCGAGGGACACCTGGAGCCAGAATACGAGACGGAGTGGGGCTGGGGTGAAGGAAATATGCCCTGAGAGGCAATAATAAAGTTGTTATTATATATTCCTTATACATGATAGATGTTTATTTTACATGCTAGAAATGTATTGATTCGGAAACATCAATACATGTGTGTTTAATAAACAAAAAGGGTTCCTAGTCATGCCTCTCTTATAGACTAGCTTGTTGATTAACAGGATGATCAAGGTTTCCTGATCATGGACATTGGATGTTGTTAATAACAAGGTCACATCATTGGTGGAATGATGTGATGAACATTCATCCGAAGTATAGCATTACGATCAAGTCATTATGTTTATATTGCTATAACATCATACGAAGTAATCTTTATCCTTAGACCATGAGATCATGTTAATTGCTGACACCGGAAGAGTATCTTGATAACATCAAACGTCACACCGTAACAGGGTGACTATAAAGATGGGTTCAGTACTACGAAGGTGTTATGTTGAGGCTCATGGATCAAGAGTGGAATTTGTCAATCTAGATGACGGATAGATATACTCTGGGCCCTCTCGGTGATATCACATTAGGATAGCTTGCAAGCAAGTGATGTGATCACTAGAATGTTATATCACGGGAACGAGAAAAGAGTGCATGTCGTAATTGAGATCAAACTAGGTATGGAATACCGATGATCGAATCTCGGACATGTAATATATCGAGACAAAGGATTTAGTTACAAGCGTTAAAGGTTCTCACAATCACAGGAGTCATCGTTGAATGTGTAGGAGTCGATCTGGATCTCCGAGTCCCGCTGATTATTGATCGGAGAAGGGTCTCGATCATGTCTGCATTATTCGCGAACCGTAGGGTGGCACACTTAAGGGTGGAACACTTAAGAGTTACCGGACACCATTTTGGAGCACATATGTTTCAGATGAAAGAATTGCAAAGCGCAGGAATTGTTTCAATAGAGACCGAAAATTGTTTCGGGTGAAATTGCAGAAGGTGGTTCTGCATGTGATATTGAAATATTGCAAGGGGCTATATGTGAATGTTTGTTAATTAAAGTAATTAACAAAATTCTGAATAAATTTAATAAAAAGAGTTTTATTAAATGAGAGAGCATTAAATTTGGAGAAATTTAATGCATTTAAAGTGGAGACTTTAAAAGGGAATGTGAAGAGGCATTTTAATGTGTGTGTGTGTGGGGGGGGGGGGGTTACGACCACAAGAATGGGGGAGGTGAGGTCACCCCCATGCATGGAACCATGGAGAGGGCACCCCTCCTATAAAAGGCCACCCATTCCCTCCTTCATCCTCACACCTCCTTGTGAAGGATCTCTCTCCTCTAGAATTATTCCCCATGGTCTCGGATTAGCGAGATACATGTTCCCTGGCATTTCATTTGGAAGGAGTTCTTTGCTTCATTTGGATCACTGGAGCGAGGAGGTGGAGGTTGTCGGTGGCTTGAAGCGTGTGCAGTGCGGATGCTGCTGAGTTGCTTTCGGACTTCCTCACGATCTTGAGATCGGCAACTGTACGACTACATCAACCACGAGTTCCTACTCGTTAACAAAGCTCGTTGTCTACGAGGGTAAGTTATCGTTGGATGTATGTCCACCCGTTGCTTTGTACCTAGTAGATAGATCTTGGCGTGTAGTTCACACCGTAGGAAAAATTTTGTTTTCTATGCTGCGGACCCAACATGGGGCCCGACCACACCACCTGGCCCGCGCGGCCAGGCCTGGCCCGTGCCAGGGGGTGGTCTGGCCGCCCCAGGCACCCCCTCGGCCTCTCCTTCCGCCTATATATTGCCTATGATACGAAAACCCTAAGTACCCGATCAAAATTCCACGAAAGAGTCTATAGCCGTCGTCATCTCCATCCCTAGATCGGGAGGGATCTGAAGCTCTTCCCGGCACCGCCGGAGAGAATTCACCACGAGGCCTTCTTCATCATCATGCAAGCCTCCGGTGTGATGCGTGAGTAGTTCATCTCTGGACTATGGGTCCATGTAGTAGCTAGATGGTTGGTTCTCCTCCTTTGTGCTTTCATGTTTAGATCTTGTGAGCTCCGTTCATGATCAAGATCACCTATTTGTAATTCTGCATGTTGTGTTTACGGGGATCCGATGGATATTGAGATGCTATTTCAGATTGATTATTGATTCTATCATGTCTTTATTATTTGTGATCTTGCATGCTTTCTATTGTTAGTAGCTATCTTGGCCGAGTAGATACTAGCAACTCCAAGAGTTAGTATTTATGCTCGATAGTGGGTTCATGCCTCTGGTAATCTGGGGAAGTGACAGAAATCTCTAAGGTACTAGATGTGCTGTTGCTACTAGGGAGAAAACAACAATCCTTTGTTCATAGAACAATCGTATTGTTTACTTTACACGCAATTCGTAATATAATTATCCGTTGCTTGCAACTTAATACTAGAGGGGGTTCGGATGATAACCTGAAGGTGGATTATTAGTCATAGATGAAGTTGGATGGCGGTGTATGTATAATGTTGTAATGCCCAACCGAATCTCAAAGGAGTCAAGATGATTGTTATATGCTTGTATGCTTTCTCGATGTTTGTCAATTGCCCCGCTGTAATTTGTTCACCCGGCATGTTATCAATCTCAAGGAGAGCCACCTCTAGTGAACTATGGACCCCGGTCCTTTCTTTTACTTTCAATCTACAATCAACTGTTTACTGCTTTGTGTTTACTTTCTGCAAACTATTACTTTCTTCCACTCGATACGTTTAATCCTTTGTTTTCAGCAAAACCAGTGAAATTGACAACCTCATCGTAAGTTGGGGACAGAGTTATGTGGTTGTGTTGTGCAGGTCTCCACGTTGCTACTAGCACCGGTAGTGCGCCTCGCAAGGCTCAGCAACACCTTTGGGGTGTTTCCTTTCTCTCTTGGTTCGATTAAACCTTGGTTTCGTCTTGAGGGAAAATTTGTTCTTGTGCTCATCATACCTTCCTCTTGGGGTTCCCACGAGCTCGATATATTTTGGGCCATCAAGCTACTTTTTAAGGCCGTTCTTGTGAGTCAAGGACATCTTCACAAGGGGAGTCCCTCATAACCAATCTCTTTACTTTGTTATTTTTGTTTTGCTTTGTTTGCTTGTTTATTTATCAAAAACACAAAAATGACTACTCTTAAAAACACTAAGTTGTGTGACTTCACTAGCACCAATAACAATGATTTTATGAGCACACCTATTGCTCCACCTGTTCCTAAAGCTACTTTCTTTGAGATAAAACATGCTTTACTCAATCTTGTTATGAGAGAACAATTTTGTGGTATTGGTAATGAATATGTTGCTGCCCATCTAAATAACTTTGTTGAACTTTATGAGATGCATAAGCATAAGGATATAGATGGAGATATTATTAAGCTTAAATTGTTTCCTTTCTCCTTGAGAGGAAAAGCTAAAGAATGGTTAAATTCCCTAACTAGGAATAGTATTGATTCTTGGACTAAATGCAAAGATGCTTTTATTGGAAAATACTATCCTCCTGCTAAGATTATATCTATGAGAAGTGAAATAATGAAGTTTAAACAATCTGATAATGAAAATGTTGCTCAAGCTTGGGAAAGAATGAAATCTTTGGTAAAGAATTGTCCCACTCATGGACTGACTGCTTGGATGATCATCCAAACCTTTTATGCAGGATTGAACTATTCTTCAAGGAAACTATTGGATTCTGCTGCTGGAGGTACCTTTATGACCATTACTTTGGGTGCTGCAACAAAGCTTCTGGATAATATGATGGTTAACTACTCTGAATGGCATACTGAAAGAGCTCCACAAGGTAAGAAGGTAAATTCTGTTGAGGAAACCTCCTCCTTGAGTGATAAGATTGATGTTATTATGTCTATGCTTGTTAATGGGAAAGCCCATATTGATCCAAATAATGTTCCCTTGGCCTCTTTGGTTGCTCAAGAAGAGCAAGTTGATGTGAACTATATAAGGAATAATAATTTTGGCAACAATGCTTATGGTAATAACAATTATAGGCCTTACCCTCCTAATAGTACTTATGGTTATAATGGTAAACCAGGATTACCTAGTGAAGGAAGAATTTTAGAAGTTGAAAGAGCCACTAAGAACTTCATGCAAATGCAATATGAGCAAAATAAACTATTTACTAAAACTATGGAGGAACAATCTACCATTTTGAAGAACATTAGCCATCAACTTGAGAGTCTAAATAGAGAAATTTCTAGTTTACAATTGAAACTTTCTAATGCTGAAAGAAATATATCATCTTTGTCTGAAGCTCAATCTTCATTGATTAATAAAATGGCTGCTAAACCTGAAACTAATGATAATCCCTTTGCTGCCACTAATGCCATACAAGTAAGAATTGATGAAAATGTTAGACTATTAGCTGAATTACATGCCAAGTGGGAAAGATAAGATGAAATTGCTAGAAACATTAGTGTTTCTACTATCACTACCACTAGTGTTGAGGCTAGTAATAGCTCTACTACTTTAGATGATAATTATGATTTTGATCTTGATGGTTGCAATATCTCTGAAGTTATTAAGTTTCTACAAAAGCTTGCTAAAAGTCCTAATGCTAGTGCTATGAACATGGCCTTTACAAAACACATTACTGGTGCTCTCATAAAGATTAAAGAAGAAAAGATGAAACATAAAGCTTCTATTCCTATAAAACAAGAAGATGGTTGGGAACCCATCATCAATATGAAAGTGAATGATTTTGATTTTAAAGCTTTATGTGATCTTGATAGTAGTATTTCCATTATGCCTAGAAAGATTTATGATATGCTTGATTTGCCACCACTTGAAGATTGTTATTTGAATGTCCCACTTGATGATAATGCTAAAAAGAAACTCATAGGGAGTATTAATGATGTTCTTATTATGGTTAACAATGCCTATGTCCCTGTTGATTTCTATGTTTTGGATGTTGAATGCAATGCTTCTTGTCCTATTACTTTGGGAAGACCTTTTCTTAGAACTGTTGGTTCCATTATTGATATGAAAGAAGGCACCATTAAATATCAACTCCCACTCAAGAAAGGTATTGAACACTTCCCTAAGAAGAGAGAGAATATTTCTTTTGCCTCTCCTATGAAAGCAAAATTTCCTCTTAATGCTTCTTCATTTGAGAACATTTGATTCTTTTTCTTGCTTCTTATGCCTAACTTAAAGGCGTTAAAGAAAAGTACTAATTGGGAGATAACCCAAAAGTTTTAGATGAGTCTTGGAAGTTATTACTTCAGTAATAACCGCTCCTTATCCTTTTTATTTGCTTTTTGTGCCAAGAGTAACCTCTAATGAGAGAGAAGTAATGATTGGGAAAGTTGTTGTCCCGAAACAGATTTTTGTGCTTCACCGTAAAAATCTGTGTAAAATCTCTGTATGTACTTGTGAGGCGTGAATTTTTGTTATTCTGCCCCATGTTGTTATCTAACTTTCGTTAGTTCAACATTTTTTGATTTGAGCAACAGAAGGTCTTCGAAAAAAATCGTCTTTACCTGCTGGTCTGTCTTGACAGATTTCTGCCATTTTTTGTATTTGCTTCTTGTTGGTTCCTTTTTGAGTTCTTTTGGGGAATTGAGCTTTTTGAGGGAAGTGCTACAGTAGCTTGTGTTTTAATGGAAGTTTTATTGGTGTTAGAACTGAACCTAAATACTTATTATCTTGAGTGCACTAATGTTGCTAATAAAGATTGTGTGAAGTTTTGTATGAAGGAAAAATTTCAGGTGTATGAAAAGAATGAGTAATGAGATGAAGAATGGACTAAAGCTCAAGCTTGGGGATGCCACGTGTGTCACCCCAAGAAATATCCAAGAAGTACAAGCGTCAAATCTTGGGGATGCCCATCCCCCTTCTTCATCAATAAAAATCCCAGGTTTCTTCCAAACGCTTCATTTTTATTGTTTCATGCACAGTTGTGTTGTTCTTGGAGCGTCTTTTTTTTTGTTTTCGTTTTGGTTTTTCGTTTGCTTGGTTTGCTTAGTTTTCTGAATAAATTGGTTGGACCCCCTCTTTCATACATTGGTTTTCAAATAGTTTGGTTTGGATTGGAAAAGATTAGGAAAGTTCATGCTTAAGTGATAAAGAGAGCTTGTTTTTGACTGTGGCCTATGCTTTGTCATGCCATGCTTGATATTGTTTTGGATTTATGCTTAGTATTCTTTGCTGTAGCATGACATGTTATAAACAATTGAGATTGCTTAATGTGCCTTGGAAGAATCATGCGTTGTTTTAGCATATTAAAGCATAGTATTGTGGTATTCTCCTTTGATGCTTTATTTGGGTTGACTTGGCGCATGCTCACACCATATTATGACTATCCCAAGTCATCATAAGCCTTTATGATCCTTTAGTTTTCAACTTGTAGTATCACTTTATGCTTTGATCAATAATGTTTTGTCGCTCTGCATGATTATGGCCATTATTTCTCTCTTAGTTTGTCACTCCTAGTCTTTTGCTAGCCTCCATAACCAAGTATGAGTTCCACTCATGCATCTAACTCCCTAAACCAAGTTATTCCAAAGAGTCCACCGTACCTATCTACTAGCATATGCTATTCCAAGTATATTCATGTTTTTTTCTACCTTCCAAATTAAACTTGTTATGAGAAAACTAGTGATTAAAGCTCTCACGAACTTGATGACACACTTTACTTTTTTGCATTTAATAAACCTGAACCATTGGGTCCTTCTTTGTTGCGTATATGCTTGCGCTTTATAAGTTGAAATTAGCAGAACCATGTATCATGGGGAACGCTTTCAACATTGCACTTGTACTTTGTACCCCGTTGATATCATGTTCTTTTGCTTATGGATCCCGGCGGTGTGAAATAAAAGTGGAACTTGTAAGATCATGGAGTTTGTATGTGTGTTAGAGAAACGCCTGGGCCGCTAGCCTAAGCCATGCCTAATCATGGTGGAAACTTGCAGCATCACCATAATGAGCATTCTATGAAGCATCCTCAATAAAAACCTATGCAAATAGAAAATAAAAAGATCGCTGAGATGCTCATTGTCTGCTTGCCTTGTCATTTTGATTATGGGATAGCTCCTGTATCATGTGCAAGGAGTACCCCGTTGGCGGTTCTTTATGATACATATGTACTTACAATGACAAGAGCTTACTTGTGACTAAAGTTGAGTAGCATGAGGTTCGGTCTTCGTAAGTAAGGGGAATGAGATTTCGGCTTATAAATTGTCAATCATATCCTCTTACTTGTGTCACTTTAACCTTAATCACCTTCAAGATGCTTATGATAGGGGCAATGAGAGCTGAAAGCTATTAAGTACCATAATTTTTGGAAGCTCTTTATGAGACTTGAATCCCTACTGCCTTCTATGAAGGCTTTTCTTCCACTTATATATTGAGTCTCCACCTTCTATCTTTATGCACCTACTTTGAGAGCATAGTGGCCATTCTTAGTTCTATGTGCATTGTCCCAAGACTTGTTGATTGATGCATAGCTTTGATATTGCTTGTTTTAAACTATTTGTATCTAGTCACTCTTATAAACTTTGAAGGTGTCCTATGCATTTATGTTTGCTACTCTATGAGGGGCAAGCTGAATGCTACTATGCTATGTTTTCTTTATGTGAAACAAACAAACATCTTGCAAAGCATTGTTTTTGATGTATCTATAATTTTTTATGTTCCATGCTTAGTTTTATCTACTTTCTTATGTTTTGTCCACACTTTGGAGTACTTTTCATATGATTTCTTGGACTAACCTATTAACAAGAGCCACAGTGCCAGCTGCCTGTTTTGTGCTGTTTTTGGTTATAGGAAAGTTAGAAAATGAATATTCTCGGAATTGGACGGGACAAAAGCTAAAGTCATTATTTTACCGAGGGACACCTGGAGCTGAATCTGAGGCGGAGAGGGCTGGGCCCGACCACCACTGGCCAGCGTGGCAGGCTCGCCCGCGCCAGGGGGTGGTCTGGCTGCCCCAAGCACCCCCTCGGCCTCTCCTTCCGCCTATATATTGCCTCTGATACGGAAACCCTAAGTAACCGATCAAAATTCCATGAAAGAGTCTATAGCCGCCGTCATCTCCATCCCTAGATCGGGCGGGATCTAAAGCTCTTCCCGGCACCCTGTCGAAGAGGGGAATTCACCCTGGAGGCCTTCTTCATCATCATGCAAGCCTCCGATGTGATGCATGAGTAGTTCATCTCTGGACTACGGGTCCATGTAGTAGCTAGATGGCTGGTTCTCCTCCTTTGTTCTTTCATGTTTAGATCTTGTGAGCTCCGTTCATGATCAAGATCATCTATTTATAATTATGCATGTTGTGTTTGCGGAGATCCGATGGATATTGAGATGCTATTTCAGATTGATTATTGATTCTATCATGTCTTTGTTATTTGTGATCTTGCATGCTTTCCGTTGTTAGTAGCTATCTTGGCCGAGTAGATACTAGCAACTCCAAGAGTTAGTATTTATGCTCGATAGTGCGTTCATGCCTCTGGTAATCTGGGGAAGTCACAGAAATCTCTAAGGTACTAGATGTGTTGTTGTTACTAGGGAGAAAACAACAATCCTTTGTTCATAGAACAATCGTATTGTTTACTTTACACGCAATTCGTAATGCAATTATCTGTTGCTTGCAACTTAATTCTGGAGGGGGTTCGGATGATAACCTGAAGGTGGATTATTAGTCATAGATGCAATTGGATGGCGGTCTATGTATAATGTTGTAATGCCCAATCGAATCTCAAAGGAGTCAAGATGATTAGTATATGCTTGTATGCTTTCTCGATGTTTGTCAATTGCCCCGCTGTAATTTGTTCACCCAGCATATTATCTATCTCAAGGAGAGCCACCTCTAGTGAACTATGGACCCCGGTCCTTTCTTTTACTTTCAATCTACAATCAACTGTTTACTGCTTTGTGTTTACTTTCTGCAAACTATTACTTTCTTCCACTCGATACGTTTAATCCTTTGTTTTCAGCAAAACCGGTGAGATTGACAACCTCATCGTAAGTTGGGGACAAAGTTCTGTGATTGTGTTGTGCAGGTCTCCACGTTGCTACTAGCACCGATAGTGCGCCCTGCCAAGGCTCAACTAGCAACACCTTTGGGGTGTTTCCTTGCTCCTACTGGTTCGATTAAACCTTGGTTTCGTACTGAGGAAAAACTTGCTGCTGTGCTCATCATATCTTCCTCTTGGGGTTCTCCAACGAGCTCGATATATTTTGGGCCATCAGTCCGGTCGGCCCCAGCAGACCCGTAAAGCCTCCACGGAGGCAAAACAGTCCCATGGTGGTCCCGCCGGGCGTCGACGGGCCCATAAAGTCTGCAACCACGCTGCAACAGGCCGACCGAGGATGCAGCGGATCTCTTCCACCCTACCCGCCAAGATCTGCAGAGCAACCGAAGTGGAGCCAGCCGGCCCGCCTTACCCAGATTCGAGCCCAAATTGGCCTGATCTGGGACACCATGGCGCCGCCCTCCCCAAGCTTTGCCTACCGCAGTTGCGTTGCGCTGCCCCACCGCCCACAGCCGCGCCGTCTCGCCCCCAGTCGACGCTGGACCTTCGCCGCCCCATGCTCACCGCTGCCGAGGACCTCTGCAACGCAGAGACGCAGCAACAACCGCCGCTGAGGACGTGCGCCACCACCTCCGCAAAGCCACCGTGCTGCCGCCTGGACAGCCACGCCACCAGGCCCCTCGCTCAGCCTGGCGCCCACACCGGCCACATCGGCCCGCATCGAAGCTTCCCGTGTGGGGAGAACGCCTCGCCGCGCTGCGCCAGCCGCCCGTGACGAGGAAGGGAGAGGAGGAGGAGAGGATGGGTGGCGGCGGCGGAAATAGGGTTTGCCTGCCGCTCGCGGGAGCGGGCAGGACGAACCGTCATTCTTTCTATCGGAGACATTATCACCATAACACCATGGTTATTGTATTTCTAGAGTTCATTTGGTGCAAATTTTACTGAGCATCTAAGACAAATTTAACCTTGTTTTTCCTTTTTTTTTCAGTAGTGCTAGGCGCTCCCTCTTTTTCTTTTTCTCTTTCTCTTTCTCTTCCTCCACTTTTCTTTCTAACAGTATCAACACGATTTTATTCAATAGTGATGTTCATAGGTATATAAACCACCCCATGGAGTGATTGGAACTAATTATGTCGTCCAAAAGTAGGAGAAAACACAAAAATTGCAAGGTTACGACTATGAGCCTCTGTATTATGCTCGCGCCGCTCATGGTTGAAGATGGATGTCCCAAAGTCTCGTTGCTGCGCCTTGATCTCCTTAAGCATCGCCCCATAGCATGAATAATGTTCATCATGCACATTCGTTTATCACCCGGGGGCAATCAGTAGCAACTGAATAACTGATAGACATGCCTCATAGAAGAGTCCCATGACCTTGATGCATGCCAACACCTCTAGAGATGTTTGGTCCGTGAACCCCTCAACAGCGAAGAGCCCCTCTTCCTTCTGGTGGACCACTGCTATTGATCCTTAGAGACCATCACGCGCCACAATGCTATCACCATTTAGTTTCCCCATCCAAGCAAGTGAACGGATCAAGCGTGTCGACATCCTTTTTTGTACTTGTCAAGCGCTGGTTACCCTTTATAGGAACAACCGCATCTAAATCAGAGATAGCTCTTAATAAACCAAAAGTGGATAGGGAGCTCTCGAGTTCATTCTCATGTTTGCGCCTTCCTCCATTCCAAATAAGCCCATGAAGTCACCAAAACATGAATGAATGCTAAATGTTTGAGAGATTCTGCATGAAGATGACGAGGATTCCCTTTTTTTTTGTTGAAGAATGAGGAATCCGAATCTGATTCATGGGATGTTAAGTTTTTCACCCTCAACTTTTTTTTTGAGACATCCTCATCCTCAACTTCTGTGGAGTAGCAGAGCATGGGCTAGATTGAAGATGAGGCCAATTAAACTATTGGGCAGCAAACTCTCCGTCCTGGGCCAGTCAATGGGCTAAATTAAAACTTGAAAATAATCATTTAAAAGCCCAGTCCATGGCGACGCTCTGCTTGTTATGAATAAGATACTCTGCTGCATACGCCTTCTGATTTGTTCGTATGCACACTCTCAAGATATGCAGGCTCTCAAAAAAAAAAATGCAGGCTCCCAAATACGCTTCTGATATGAAGTACTCCCTCCGTGTCATAGTAATATTTAACAATGTTACATCATGGAAGGAGATTCTTTAAAACTAATTTAAAAAAAAAACCAATCGTCTAAAGAACAGAAAAATTGACAAAATAATGAGCTCCTCCATATCCTTCTTTCAAGTAAAGATAAATGACCGTGGATCATGGGCATTTCATCTCGAATAGACAAGCTTATTCGCGATCGGCAGGCAAGATGATGAAACAAAATAAGAGGAGATAGCATGCATAAATTACATCTTATTTGACCCCCTTCACAAGGGGGTGAATCAATACTGATTTTTGGAGCCAGGAGCCGGGCGGTAGTAGGGCTCGTCGAACCACCATATCTTCCTCCACATCCACAGGAGCCCCGTCGCCGGCGTGGTCACCGATCCGGCAGGAGCTTGTGCCGAACTCGGCGATGCGGCAGGCGGCGGCGCCTCCGCCGCCACGAAACCCAGTTCCCACTCATGCACTAGCTCCGACCACGGCTCCTCCGCCGTACCGGGGCCCGGGGCGCCATCTTCACAACCAGGAACACCTGGTGGTGACGGTGCTTCTGCCTCCTGGAGCAGGACGCGCGCTGCGTGCGCGGTTTGCCGGGACGGTGAGGTCGCCGCCGCGACGAGGAACGAGAGCAGAAGGAGCAGCGTGGCGGTGCTGGCGGATGGAGCCATTGAATCGATGCTTGAGAGTTGGATCGATGAGAACGATCGGGCTGAACACTGTGAATTAAGCTTGTTCGTGAGGGTCGTTCATTTATATGCAGAGATGAAATGCGAAGCATCAAACGCCTAGTAACTTCTTGCAGAGTTAAATTCGTAGTGGGACGGTTCTCAGCTACGAAAATGTCAAGGTGTCACTTATTTATGTTGATGGTAACTCCAGGTTTAATCAGCAGTATTACTCCCTCCATCCCACAACATGTTGCCATAATAATTTTGTTCGCAAGTTAAATTTTGCAAAATTTGACTAAGAATATGGAGTACAAAATAATATGAATATATATGATAGAAATGCATATAATATGAAATATATTTTAAGTCAATTCTAATAATATTCTATTGGATAGGTTCATATTCTGCCTCCTGAAGCAGGACGTGAGCTGCGTGTGCGGTTTGCCAGGATGGCGAGGTCGCCGAAGGAGAGCAGGAGCCAGTGTCCAACCTGGTGAGAGAGAAGATAAACAGGGCGTGTCCAACCGGTGGGGTGGTATGGTTGCAACCAAGAGAAGGGGTCGAGAGCACCTGGCTGGTTCGCTTTGGGCTTCTCTTGGACAAGCCAGGGAGATACCAGGAGGGTGCACTACAGGAAAAAAGCTTGCTACCGTGAGCCACAACATTGCCGTGAGCCATCACACGACAAAGAAGCCTTTACCGTGAGCAGACAAGAAGGACTCACGGCAAAGAAAGAAAGCACGACACAGCGAAAGTCCAACGCATGGCAACGACCAGAAAGAACGCACGACAAAGAAAGGACGCTCGGCAAAGCCAAATTAAACGCACGGCAAAAAGAGCCCACACGGCAGCGTGGTATATTCGGCCCCCCGTGGGAATATTCCCCTGTACAAGGGTCCACCACTCCGCTGTTGACAGAGAGGGCGATGGAGAGGGCTAACGGTGCGGCTTTGCCGTATAGCCTAGAATTGGAACCCGCGGCAAATAGCCTAGAATTGGAACCCACGGCAAAGACCCCTTTGCCATGTTTTTTTTTTTACATTTTGTTCTATCGATTGTATTTCTTTAATTAAAGTTACTTATATTTATTCATTAAATTAAATTAATTTAATTAGGATGGCTCAGATTATATATATATATATATATATATATATATATATATATATATATATATATATATGCAAAATAGTGGGCTGCCCATGGTGTCCACGGTGCATAGGCTAACCACCGTTAGATCAGATAAAGAGAGCAAACGGTGTTAAAAAAATAAACGGAAGAGCTTATCAGAAACAAACGGTAGAGCTATTCCTAGAGAAAAACACTTGCATAACACATATGTGCGACAGCTCTTGCAAAACACATGTGTGCAACACGGTAGCTCTTCGGCCGCGGTTTACATGTGTCTCGCACGCTTTTTAATCCGTAACCATCAGCAAACTACTAGTAGACATGCATTTGTTGCTTGGACATGGACATGGAGTCAATATCTCATGGTAGACAGGCAGGCACCTACATACGTTGGCGGCAAAACACACACATGAAATAGGGTGGCCGGCTGGGCACACATGCATTATTCCTTACAGGGTGTTGGTAATAACTAGCGTCATTTATGCCGTTTGTCACACATGCATGAAGCAAGGACTAAATGTTCCATCCGTCGGCGACACAATACATACATGAAAGACGGAGTTCGATTGGGATACATGCGTGCCTCATGGTGGAGTCTCATGAACAAAAATAGCCATGCACTTCACGTTCCGTAAGCAAATAGAAAATTCAGCCGCCATGCATGTTTTTAGAGGTCCATCTATTATATAATCCATGCGCCATACGCATTTGCACAAAAACGTGGCTAAGCACCTTTAAAGACGGCTACCGCATGCATGCATGCAATCCGTGGACCGTTAGCAAATGAACATTTCATTTGACATGCATGTTTTGATATGGTTAGCGCATGCATGCAAAGTCCACCGTGCATATATGGAAAATTGATCCGTCTCCGCAAGTATTCGTCAGAGAAAACTGCTTTGCATATGGCCATTGGTACACGGTATGTGTGATGCCATTTCAACCGAGAAAACGTCTCCGTTAAACACTCACATCAGCCTTGACCAACTAGGTTCACAAATGGATCATGCTCCCATTATCCAACGGTGGATAGAGGGTGTACCACGGCCACCCCGGGCACCAAATCCACGGTATAATCCGCGGTATATATATATATATAGAGAGAGAGAGAAATCCTATTCAGCATCCAGGGTGCAGAATAGTTATTTTGTATCCCACGTATTTTTATGTTCTCACATACATAAATTTATGTTTTGTATACTAATAATTATGTTCATATTCATCAGAAACGTAAAAAAATCGACATAAAAATACGTTTTATGAGTCATTATAGTGTAAAAAACATAGAAAATTCGCATTTTACGCCGTATTTTTTTTCGGCATGTAAATAATTTTTTTACGACATGTCTAATTTTTTTTATGTTCTTCTTAACTTCCGGGATAAGAGAAAATTTACGTGACGTAACAATCATGTACGGTTTGAAAGATAAGGGATGGATGAAGAATAACTATTCTATATATATATATATATGTATAAATAGAAACCCTATTCAGCATCCAGGGTGCAGAATAGTTATTCTGCACCCCACATATTTTTATGTTCTCACACTCAGAAATATATGTTTTGTATAGTAATACTTATGTTCATATTCAACACAAACGTAAAAAAATTGACATAAAAATACATTTTATGAGTCATAATAGTGTAAAAAATATAGAAAATACGTATTTTATGTCGTATTTTTATACGACATGTAAATATTTTTTTAACGACATGTCTAAATTTTCTTATGTTCTTCTTGACTTGCGAGGTAAGAGAAAATTTACGTGACGTAAAAATCATTTACAGTTTAAAAAATAGAGGATGGGCGAAGAATAACTATTCTACACCCTAGATGTCAAATAGCGTCACTCACTCTCTCTCTCTCTCTCTATATATATATATATATATATATATATATATAGAAACCCGGTTTCACCAGAACACGGACGATATCCTACCCGGTTTCATAGGAACAGGGACTTTCCTCCTTAGACGAGTCTAAAACCCTCGCTTTTAGGTTACAGCGCATGCCTGCGAAGGGACCTGCACCCGGAGACTAGGTTTTGTATGTTTCAACATAGCACCACACTTTCATGCATGTGCTAAGGCCACATGCAAGTCCTTAAGGTGTTCCGGTGCCCCGGAGCGCGGTTCCCTGCGAAACCCTAACCCGCGGGCCTCAGATCGTCTACCCCCTAGACTTTCTTCTGACAGGGGTAGCCCGGTGTAGCTCTCTCTTGTTTTGTGTTTGTCTAGGTCATAGGATGATGTAAAATTATGTTGGGTCACAAGGGGAGTGACAATATCCTACCCGGTTTTACCGGAACAGGGACTTTCCCCCTTAGACGAGTCCAGAACCCTCGCTCTTAGGTTACAGCGCATGCCTGCGAAGGGGGACACATTCACCCGGGGACTAGGTTTTGTATGTTTCAACATAGCACCACAATTTCATGCATGTGCTAGGGCCACATGCAAGTCCTTGAGGTGTTCCGATGCCCCAGAGCGCGGTTCCCTGCGGAACCCTGACCCGTGGGCCTCGGGTCATCTACCCCCTAGACTTTCTTCTGACAGGGGTAGCCCGGTGTATCTCTCTTGTTTTGTGTTTGTCTAGGTCATAGGATGATGTAAAACCATGTTGGGTCACAAGGGGAGTGACAATATCCTACCCGGTTTTACCGGAACAGGGACTTTCCCCCATAGACGAGTCGAGAACCCTCGCTTTTAGGTTACAGCGCATGCCTACGAAGGGGGACACATGCACCCCGGGACTAGGTTTTGTATGTTTCAACATAGAACCACACTTTCATGCATGTTCTAGGGCCACATGCAAGTCCTTGAGGTGTTCCGATTCCCCGGAGCGCTGTTCCTTGCGGAACCCTGACCCGCGGGCCTCAGATCGTCTACCCCCCTAGACTTTCTTCTGACAGGGGTATCCCGGTGTAGCTCTTTTTTTTGTGTGTTTCTCTAGGTCATAGGATGATGTAAAACCATGTTGGGTCACAAGAGGAGTGACAATATCCTACCCGGTTTCACAGGAACGGGGACTTTCCCCCTTAGATGAGAAAGAAACCCTCACTTTTAGGTTACAGCTCATGCCTGCGAAGGGGGACACCTGCACCCGAGGACTAGGTTTTGTATGTTTCAACATAGCACCACACTTTCATGCATGTGCTAAGGACACATGCAAGTCCTTAAGGTGTTCCGGTGCCCTGGAGCTGCTCGCAGTAACCCTAACCGGATCGCCTACCCCTAGACTTTCTTGGGGGGTAGCTCGGTGTAGCTCTCTCTTGTTTTGTGTTTTTCTAGGTCATAGGATGATGTAAAACCATGTTGGGTCACAAGGGGAGTGACAATATCCTACCCGGTTTCACAGGAACAGGGACTTTCCCCTTAGACGAGTCTGAAACCCTTGCTTTTAGGTTACAACGCATGCCTGCGAAGGGGGACACCTGCACACCCGGGGACTAGGTTTTGTATGTTCCAACATAGCACCACACTTTCATGCATGTGCTAAGGCCACATGCAAGTCCTTAAGGTGTTCCGGTGCCCCGGAGCGCGGTTCCTTGCGGAACCCTAACCCGCGGGCCTCAGATCGTCTTCCCCCCTAGACTTTCTTCTGACAGGGGTAGCTCGGTGTAGCTCTCTATTGTTTTGTGTTTGTCTAGGTCATAGGATGATGTAAAACCATGTTGGGTCATAATGTTGGAAATATGCCCTAGAGACAAATAGTAGTAAGGACTATTATCATATTTCATATAGTTTATGATTAAGTTTTATATCATGCTATAACTGTATTGAGTGGAAACATTAATACACGTGTGATATACAAACAACCAGGGGTTCCCGGTGAAACTCTAGTCACTGGTTCATTGGTCAACAGATGATCATGTTTCCTGATCATGTGGCATTTATGCCAGTTGGAAATGAGGTCATCTCATTCGGAGAATGAGATGATGAACCAATACCCAACCTAAACTTCGTGACCCGATCATGTCACGAAGTTCAAGTTACGATGATTAGAAATGGATCCTCGTAGACTATTCCTTAGACCGCGAGGCTATATCAATTACTGTCTCCCGAGAGTGCTTAGATAGCATCAAACGCCATCTGGTAAAACGGTGGTTATAAAGGTGTGTTCAGGTATTAGGAGGAAACCGTAGAGGCAATATATGTCAAGAGCGGGATTTGTCCGTCCATGTGACGGGAAGATACTAAAGGGCCCACTCGGAGAAGTTATATCCAATAGCTGCGCAGCGTGTGATTTAATCACGGGGATATCACTTGTCGGAACGGGTTAAGTAGCATTGTTCAGTAACGAGATTGAACACGACATGGTGATGTCATTGATCAAATCTCGGGCAATGCAAGTATCGAGTGACAAAGGGAATAAGACACGACTGTCCCGGTTCAAACGACAAAAGATCTTCGTGGAACGCACAGGGGTCACATGGCCATCCAGGTCCCTCTGTCGATCATTGGTGCGGGAGTTTCCCGACCATGTCTGGCGTGTTCCTGAACCGTGGGGTATCACACTTAAGGGCTTAATGATGCTTAGAGAGTGTTTATAGGATCGGTAGAATCGCCGAAGAAAAGAAGGGAGAAAATCGGAAGGGTTTCGGTAAGTCCGGAGGATGTCCGGAGTGGAGGTGGAAGGTGTTCCATGGCCACGGAGATTGAATAATATGTGAATGAATGTTAAATATTGATTTAATCATTTATTCATAATTATTTAATAAAGAGAAAATCAATTAAAGGTCAAAAAGGCTTAATGGGCCAATTTCTGGAGGGAGAGGGCCCATTAGGGAAAGGAGAGAGGGAGAGGGGCCAAGGGGGCTGGCCGGCTAGGCCTAGCCCCCCCGCGGGGCCCACTAGAGGCTGGCCGGCAGCCTTCCCACCCCCTCCTTTCCTTTAGTCCCACCCCGGGACTTTGAGGGAGGTAGTACCTCCCCTCCCCATATATAAAGTGGGGTATTTGGCCTAGAAAGATACACCAATAATCAATAAAGGTCTCCCCACTTTTGGGAGGACCTCCAATTGATATTTTATCTTTCCTCCTCTCTCTCGTGACCGTGGTCCCAAGTCTGGACTACGGGAGCGAGAGACATCTTCACCACGGAGCGCCGTCACGCTGCGGGATTCGGATCCGGGAGCTCTACTTCTGCAATTGCTGCTGGATCGGCGAAGCGGGAGTCATCGTCAGGCACCGGACATGTGTAACTCCCTGCGAGGTGTCGCACTTGAGGCACTCAAGTCGTTGGAGCCAGAAGGAGCACAAGGACTTCATCACGACCTTGAGGTCGGCTTCGGCTCGTCTACATCAATCACGCCCTCCTGAGCGTTGACAACGCTTTTCGGTCTTCAAGGGTAAGTTCACGAAAAGCCTCTCCTGTTACTGTATTACTAATAGATAGGTCCTAACAGCTTCAGGGGTTCAGGGGCGTAGTGTAAATTTTATTGTTTTCATGCGCGAAACCCCTATAGTGGTATCAGAGCTAGATCTATGCGTAGTAATGCTAGTACGGGTAGAACACACGAGGTGTAGCGTGTGGGCATTGATCTTTTATTTGTTACCCTCCCACGTGTACTTGTGTATACCGCAGTAATGCTTGATGAAGCGGCCCCCAACCGATTTTACGCGTTCATTCGCGAGACTGGTCCACGCTTGACATACGGCTTGCACCGTATAAAGTGGCTTAGGGGGGTGTCTGTCTCTCTCACATTAGTTGGTATACCATTTGCAACGGAGGGCCCCAAAAGGGGTGTAGTAGAGACAACTATTTGATCAGCGTTGTGCTAAAAGTTCGTAGGTAAGAACGGTTCTTGTGTGAAAGCCCATTCAGCCACGTAAAACATGCAAAGATAAAGTAGAGGCGTCTAACTTTGTTTTGCAGGAGGGCGTTGCTTTGTGATATGGTTGTGGCAAAGGTAAAATGATTACCTTCTGTTACGTAGTAGTAGATAGTCACGGAGGTGACGGACTACCATGCCGGAATGACACCGGTACCCTGGTGTCTACGGCGCCGGAACCCTGGCGCCGGAACCCGGTGACGGCGGATGGAGATCACGACGTGAAGGACCATATCACATAGCATTTACATTCAATGTTATTGTTTGTATGTCTTATTGTGTGCTAGTATTAGATACTCGACGGTAGCCTAATAATATGATCCCTATTAAAATTACCAATGATTGTGTTCCCCCTTAGTGTGCACCACCAAGAAAGTTCTTCGGTATGAGGCAGGCCGTGATGATCGGGTGTCAGACATATCTATGTTCACATACAGTGGGTGTAAGCCATGTTGCACAGCAAAAATACTAAGGTTGAGTTGGCGAGCCTAGCATGTACGTACATGGCCTCGGAACGCGGATGGTCAAAAGATAGAGCACGAGTCGCATGAATGATGTGACCGACCTTTAGCGTCCACCCTTGAACCCACATTGATGGCCATGATGATCGGGGGAGATGTGGCTGATAGGGGCCGTGTTATCACTAGGAACCCTCATTGGGGATAGGTGTTTCTGAGTGGAGTTATTATTAACTCATTTAATTATAAACTTAGTCTAAATTCCTTTTGCAATTATAAATGTAGATGGCTCACCGTGAAGCTTACTTTGACATTGATGATTGGGTAAAGGGTGAGAAACTTAGACTTGATGGATCCAACTTCCCTAGTTGGCTTGTGCGCCTAGATGATCACCTTACTAGGAATCATGTGGTAGACTAAATACACCGCACGATGGATTTGACTGAGCCAGACTACTATGAGACCCCACAAGAGTTGGCAGACCGCTACTATCGTCAAGAGATGTCCACCTACATTCAGATAATAATGCGTTACGGGATGGTGGATGAACTGCATCCGCTCATGGGTGATCTTGATCCATATTCGATGGTGGATCAGCTGAGAGTAGAGTTCATAGGCTATGTGTGCATGTGGAAGCACGAGCTGCTTGGAGAGTTCCTTTCCATACAGATGGAGGAGCATACATGTCTGAAGGGTCACTTGGAGCGCATGCTTGATGCACACACAAGACTGGTTCACTTCGTGGATTACTGGATGTCTGATCCATTTGCGATAGACGTACTGCTTCGGTCGTTACCTCCCAGCTATGAAGGACATGTCCGGAGTAGCATCATGAGTGGTGATACGGAAACATTGGATTTCCATGAGTTCATATTACGTTTCAGGAACGTAAAGGTTGAACCAATCACCGGAGAGGTCATCGATTATGAAGGTATATATTTGATATACAGTTTTATAAATGTTATAATCTTGCAAACACATTGCAGTGTTAAGTATATCTGATACTTGTTCTATTTTGATGAAAACAGGTCCTTCTACACGAGAGGTGCTTGCTGGAGAGGAGGTGACGTTGCGTGTTGATGGCAAGCATGATGATGATGGCCGACGACACCCTCCCTCGACATTTATCATTTAATTTGTGTTTTAGGATGATTAATGTAATCAAGAGATTGTGAACTTCTTTAGTGTGTCTCACACTTCGTGAGACGGTTATTCATATGAGTTTGTAACAAACAGTTGTTCTGCCTTTATGAATGATTTCTATTCGTGTTCATATCTTGTTTGATTATGTGTGAATTATCCTTATTCGTTTGAAACTAATTGATAATGCATGAACATTTGTAAAACATTAAAATGCCTTGTTTAAAATACCCAAATTAATGATATGTTCATTAATGAATGAAACCATTGTTTAAACTCAAAGTTATGTGATAATATGTGAAAGTCATTCGATTTCTTGTCACATATAAATCATGCCTAAGTTTGGCAAAATAACTTGAACACCGTTTATTACTTGAATACAAAGTGTTCAATGAATTGTTAAAAGTAAATACATATTCGATGTATTGTGTTTTAACAAAAATGGTAGTTATCATTATATGATTGTTCAAATGTGTAAATAAGTTTACAAAAGGAAACATGAATATGAAACTATTTGATTTGATCAAAGTGTTTCATAAATAAAAGGGTATAAGTATAAAAGAGAATCTAATTACTATGATTTTATCAATAGTAATGAAATTCGAGCTTATAAGAATGGCATAAAAGAAACTGTGGAATGCAAAGTGTTTTGAAACGTCAAAATACAAAGCATCACAATGTGATATTAGATATCAAAGGGGTTGAATAGAAGGCACCAAATAAATCGTTGTAATGTAGATGTAGAGACCATTAGTTAGAAATAGTTAGCACTCAATTAGAATTGGTAAACCATTTGAATTCTTGAAAGTTTTGGGGTTATTCAATATAACCAAAACGATAGCGAATAAGTCCTTGTAGTGTATTCATTGGAAACTTTGAATACGAAACCCATAGCTCAAACCAAAAGGAAAGAAAGATTTGTATTGCTTGGATTTTGGTGCATTCTTGAGAAAGCTCACTTTTAGTGATGTTTCTCAATTATGAAGCAAATGAAAATTAGTGTAAAACGCGATGAGGATTCAAAACCCTGCATCAGAGTGTTGAGACATTTGTGAAAGATTCAAAACCCTGCATCAGGACAATGTTTCTGAACGATTCTCTTCACAGAAGGAAAGAATCAATGATATTGATCATTGTGTTTTCCCCACTAGTGCTTTCACTACATGAAGTAGGATTCAAAATATAATCCATATCTTGTATGGAGACATTTGTGAATCACTTGTCATGATTCTTGGAATATGACATACCTAAGAACTACAAAGGAAATAATGGTAAACTAGAATTATGAGAAATCCTAAAAGCAAAATTCCCTTGAGATTAGAAAGCAATTAGTTGCTGAATCTCACAAGTAAAAGGAGTTACTTGGAATTTTCCCAAATGACTGCAAAACCATAGTAGGAAAAAGGGGTGAATGATAAAAGCACAATTTATCAAGTATTGGATGAATTCAAATGAATTTGTTTCATGTGTGCTAAATGTCTAGTGGATTTAAAACTAGTAAAGTACTAGTATCTCATAGTAAATCTCCAAGTTTGATATTTGATCAAAAGATTTTGAAGTTATTCAAAATAGTGAGTGGATGTGCAATTTGCATAAAATTGAGAGGGAGCTATGTAAGTCTTCCTGAAACACTATGTGATTGGCATATTTTTAAGTGGGAGCAATATAAGTTTCAAATTCAAATATGTAGGAACATATTTTGAGTGGGAGCTTATAGGAGTGATTCTTAAGAGTGTTAAGAATGAAAGCGCAAGTACTTATAAATAATGATTTATAAGGTGTAGAAGTTGATAATAGGTGTATTATGATATTATGTAGTATTCCTTAAGGGATTCTGAAAAATGTTTCATAATAGAAGTTAATTAAGGAACTGATCCTTAATAACACAAATTAGGAATAGTATTAAGTTTAACGTCAATGGTTGAAAGAAAGAAAAGGATGATCGTCATCCACTATGTTGAGACATAGGTTCTAAACCATGATGATAACTTAGCATAATATGTGATCCAAATTAAGGAACGTTTGAAAGTGATTAAGTTCGAATCACAGAACGTTGAGCTAAGATTTTGCCCGCAGTGTCTAGTAGAGAACTGTGGACATATTTTCCAGATCCATAAAGGATGACATATCTTAAAGCATAAAGAGTTATGTTATAATGGAATATGTTGGAAACTCCTATAGATACCAATTAAAGTTAATTTGGAAGCGAGGTGAACAAAACATCGAAAGTTGCACAGAGTGCTCTAGTATTTCGATGAATACATTTATAATAATAAGGGTACCATCTAAAGTGTTGTATAATGTTATGGCGGGGTTAGTTCGCTTTTAACGTAGAATGATGTGTCCCAGGGCACAGTGCCCATGAGAAAGCCCTCGAGGTTGATCTAACGTCACTGTAGGCTCCTGGAATCAGGCCTCGTTCTGCTGCCATAGCAACGATACATACACAAAGATGCTATCATGTGATGATAAAGTATTAATGTCAATCCACGTGACATTAGTAAGTTGCAAAGGATTTGGGACTGTAAAGTACAGACCCAAGACTCAACCTCTTCCATGAGCAAGCATGTTCAGGGTACCGGTAATATGGTGCCAATGATTAAGAACAAATGCAGCTAGTGTATTTGTACTCTAGTGCAAGTGGGAAACTGTTGGAAATATGTGATGGCTCAATGCACGGCGCCCAGAAAAATGCTTGATGGCGGTGTTGATGTAGAGCTCGTTGGGAACCGCAAGAGGAAGGTATGATGAGTACATCAGCAAGTTTCCCTCAGTTATGAAACAAAGGTTTAATCGAACCAGTAGGAGCAAGGAAACACCCCAAAGGTGTTACTAGCTGAGCCTTGACAGGGCGCACTACCGGTGCTAGTAGCAACGTGGAGACCTGCACAATACAACTACAGAACTTTGTCCCCAACTTGCGATAAGGTTGTCAATCTCACCGTGTTTTGCGAAAACAAAAGATTAAACATATCAAATGAAAAGAAGTAAAAGTTTGCAGAAACTAACACAAAGCAGTAAACAATTTATAGATTGTATGTAAAGAAAAAGACTGGGATCCATAGTTCACTAGAGGTGGCTCTCCTTAGATAGATAACATGTCGGGTGAACAAATTACAGCGGGGCAATTGACAAACGTCGAGAAAGCAATACATGCATATAGTAATCATCTTGACTCTTTTGGAACTTGATTGGGCATTACAATATTATATATAGACCGTCATCCAACTGCATCTATGACTAATAATCCACCTTCAGGTTATCATCCGAACCTCCTCCAGTATTAAGTTGCAAACAACAGATTATTGCTTTACGAACTGCGTGTAAAATAAACAATACGATTATTCTATGAACAAAGAATTGCTGTTTTCTCCCTAGTAGCAACAACACATCTAGTAACTTAGAGATTTCTGTCACTTCTCCAGATTACCAGAGGCATGAACCCACTATCGAGCATAAATACTAACTCTTGGAGTTGCTAGCATCTACTTGGCCAAGATAGCTGTTCGACGCGTTTTTGTAAAAAAAAAAAAAAAAAAATACATGTACACGGTACGAAAGAAACAAAAAAAGTAGTGGTTGTATACAAGCACTACTTTTATATACATGCATGTACGATTCTTGTCTTTGATTTATTATGCAGGTGCATGGACGTAGAAACCTGGGGATCGATACGTGATGGGTCATATCCTGCATGTGTACAAGCGACCGGTCGCACGTCCCCCCGACAGGTTTATTCAGATGATCAGCCAGCCTTCTAGAAGCAGAAGAGATTAGATTTTAAATGGCAGGATAAGACGTGCGGTCGACGCCATATATAAAAATCAAATCGATCGAGCAGTTCCGGAGACTGCGGAGACGTCCTTATCGCCTGGGCAGTCGCCTATAAAAGGCAACGTACATCACAACAGGCAGAGGACCCGGAGGCGGACGCAGCTCAGGAGGAGGAGACGAAAAGCTTTTGCTGGAGGAGGCTGGAGGAGGCGCAGCTCTCACCCCGCGATCGTCATCCGCCATACACGCACACTAGCCAACCCACCAGTTCACCACAACTCTCATCCATCTACAAGATCAGCCACCACACACATACACTCTTTGATCAAGGTCACGAGCAAGGAGGCCACGGAGACGAATCTAGCTTTTCCTAATGGTGAGAATCATGGTTAAATATCTCTCTTCCCCTCTCTCTATACAGTATACACGACACGCATGCGCATGGTGCCGCACGGAGACGGCGTGCAGCCCGGTGCCTTCTCTCCGCGACGCTCAAGACAGCGACGTCGGGGCTGCCGGTGTGCAGCCCGGCGCCCTATCCACGACGCCCAAGACGGCGACGTCGGGGGCAATGGCGTGCAGCCCGGCGCCTTCTCTCCATGACCCCAAGACGGCGACGTCGGGGCCAACGGCGTGCAGCCCGGCGCCTTCCTCTCCACGATCCCCAAGACGGCGACATCGGGACTGTCGGCGTGCAGCCCGGCGCCCTCTCCACGACCCCCATGATGAGGACACGGGCTCTGCCACCGCCCACACGCACACCACCACCACATCATGCATGGAGAACGCGAAGCGAAGATGACGAAGATGACCACACAGCTTAATCGGAGGTGTCTCGCGGCGTAACCCGCGGGAGTAATTAACCGGGTGCCTTCCGAGGCCCCGGGAACCAGGAGATCGCAATCGCCATAGTCAGGCTGGCCGTGCAAGCCGGCCACAGAGCGCATGTACTTGGAATATTGTACTTTGTTTCTCCAAGAGAGATTAATGAAATACAACTTCCCTCTCTTTTTCTTGTGTACTACGGTATACTGGCATGCCCGCTTTCCTTTTTTTCTTTACCCCGGCGCATGAGAAAAACACGCTACCATCTTCTTCCCCAAAGTAGCACCCTTCTACTCTCGAGACGTTTTTCTCGTGTCAAACAATAGCTACTAACAACGGAAAGCATGCAAGATCATAAATAACAAAGACATGATAGAATCAATAATCAATCTGAAATAGCATCTCAATCTCCATCGGATCCCCACAAACACAACATACAGAATTGCAAATAGATGATCTTGATCATGAACGAAGCTCACAAGATCTAGACATCAAAACACAAAGGAGGAGAACCAGCCATCTAGCTACTACATGGATCCGTAGTCGAAGGATAAACTACTCACGCATCACACCGGAGGCTTGCATGGTGATGAAGAAGGCCTCCAGAGTGAATTCCCCTCTCCGGCAGGGTGCCGGGAAGAGCTTCAAATCCCTCCCGATCTAGGGATGGAGATGACGGCGGGTATAGACTCTTTCATGGATTTTTGATCGGGCACTTAGGATTTTCGTCCCGAGGGCATCTTATAGGCAGAAGAGGAGGCCGAGGGGGTGCCGGAGGCGGCCACACCACCCCCTGGCGCGGGCCAGGCTGGGCCACGCGGCCAGGTGGTGTGGTGGCCCCCTGGCCCCTCTCAGTCTCGTATTCTGGCATCTAATGACTTCCGGAAAAATAGACACTTTGACTTTTGTCCCGTCCAATTCCGATAATATTCATTTTCTGACTTTTCTGGAACCAAAAACAGCAGAAAACAGGCAGCTGGCACTGTGGCTCTTGTTAATAGGTTAGTCCAAGAAATCATATGAAAAGTACTCCAAAGTGTGGACAAAACACAAGAAAGTGGATAAAACCAAGCATGGAACATCAAAAATTATAGATACATTTGCAATGTATCAACATCCCCAAGCTTAACTCCTGCTCGTCCTCGAGTAGGTAAGTGATAAAAAGAAAGAATAATTTTTGAGGTGACATGCACCATCAAAGACTTGATCAAGGTATTTGCAAAACATTCAAAGCTGGGATCATAGTACTTCAATCATAACATGAAATATAAAGTTCTAGCAATAAGCAAAGAAACTATGATGCAACATGAAAAGGCACAAACAAAAGATTCATGAATAACAATGCTTTGCAAGAGGTTTGTTTATTTCACATAAAGAAAACATAGCATAATAGTATTCAGCTTGTCCCTCAATAGAGTAGCAAATAAAAATGCATAGGACACCTTCAAAGTTCATAAGAGTGACTAGATACAATAGTTTAAAACAAGCAATATCAAGTTATGCATCAATCAACTAGTCTTGGGACAATGCACATAGAACTAAGAATGGCCACACTCTCAAAGTAGGTGCATAAAGATAAAAGATGGAGACTCAATATAATGGTGGAAGAAAGGCCTTTTGTATAAAAGGAAGTAGGGATTCAAGTCTTATAAAGAGCTTCCAAAAATTATGGTACTTATAGCTTTCAGCTCTCATTGCCCCTATCATAAGCATCTTGAAGTTATTAAGGTTAAAGTGAACAAACTATGGTGTACATGCTTGACGAAGTATAAGTCAGAAATCTCATGTCCCTTGTATACGAGGGCCACTCCTCATGCTACTCAAGTTTAGTCACCGGTAAGTTTTTGTCATCGTAAGTATATGTGTATCATAGAAAACCGCCAACGGGGTACCCCTTGCCCGATGATACGGAAGAATCCCCATATCAAAATGACAAGGCAAGCAGACAACGAGCATCTCAGCATTCTTCTTATTTACCATGGGAATATGGTGCTTTTTTCTCTCTTTCCTCTTTTCATATTATCTCTTTTTTTTTTCTCTTTTTTCTCAATATAGGACTCTTTTTTTATAAGAAGAATGCTTCATAGACAGCTCATTATGGTTACGCTGCAGGTTTCCACCATGTCAGCATGGATTAGACCAGCGGCCCAAGCGTTTCTCTAACTCATATACATATCTCAATGTACTTACAAGCTCCCCTTTCATTTCACACCAACGACATCCATATACAAAAGAGCATGATATCAACTAGGTACAAGTACCAAGTGCAATGTTGAAAGCGTTCCCCATGAAAGCATGATTCTGCTAATTCCCAACAAATAAGTGCAAGCATATACAAAATAGACGACACAATGGTTCAAGTTTATTAAGGGCAAGTAAAGTAAAGTGTGCCATCAAGTTCGTGAGAGCTTTAATCACTAGTTTTCTCATAACAAGTTTAATTCGGAAGGTAAACAAAAGCATGAATATACTTGGAATAGCATAAGCTAGTAGGTAGGTATGGTGGACTCTTTGGAATAACTTGGTTTAGGGAGTTGGATGCATGAGTGGAACTCATACTTTGTTGTGGAGGCTAGCAAAAGGCTGGGAGCGACAAACTAAGAGAGCAATAGTAGCCATAATCGTGCAGAGTGACAAAACATCATTGATCAAAGCATAAAGTGATACTACAAGTTGAAAACTAAAGGATCATAAAGGCTATGGTGACTTGAGATAGTCATAACATGGTGTGAGCATGCGCCAAGTCAACCCAAATAAAGCATCAAAGGAGAATACCACTATAGTATGCTTTAATATGCTAAAACAACGCATGATTCATCCAAGGCACATTAAGCAATCTCAATTGTTTATAACAAGTCATGCTACAACAAAGAATACTAAGCATAAATCCAGAACAATATCAAGCATGGCATGACAAAGCATAAGCCACAGTAAAAAAAAGCTCTTTTTACCACATAAGCATGAACTTTCCTACTCTTTTCCAAACCAAACCAAACTATTTGCAAACCAATGTAAGGAAGAGGGGATCCAACCATTTTATTCAGAAAACTAAGCAAACTAAGAAAACAAAAAACCAAAACGAAAACGAAAAAGAAGACGCTCCAAGAACAACACAACTGTGCATGAAACAATAAAAATGAAGCGTTTGGAAGAAACCTGAAATTTTTATTGACGAAGAAGGGGATGCCTTGGGCATCCCCAAGCTTTGACGCTTGTACTTCTTGGATATTTCTTGGGGTGACACGCGTGGCATCCCCAACCTTGAGCTTTAGTCCATCCTTCATCTCATTACTCATTCCTTCCATACACCTGAAATTTTTCCTTCATACAAAACTTCACACAATCTTTATTAGCAACATTAGTGCACTCAAGATAATAAGTCTTTAGGTTCAGTTTCAACACCAATAAATCTTCCATTAGAACACAAGATACTGTAGCACTTCCCTCAAAAATCTCAGTTCCCCCAAAGAACTCAAAAAGGAACCAACAAGAAGCAAATGCAGAAAATGGCAGAAATCTGTCAAAACAGACCAGCAGGTAAAGACGAATTTTTTCAAAGACCTTTTGGTGCTCAAATCAAAACGTGTTGAACTAACGAAAGTTAGATAACAACCTGGGGCAGAAGCACAAAAAATTACAGCTCTTCGACATACAGATCTCTCTCACGATTTTTTACGGTGAAGCACAAAAATCTGTTTCGGGACAGCAACTTTCCCAATCATTACTTCTCTCTCATTAGAGGTTACTCTTGGCACAAAAAGCAAATAAAAAGGATAAGGAGAGGTTATTACAGAGGTAATAACTTCCAAGACTCAACTAAAACTTTTGGGTTATCTCCCAACAAGTACTTTTCTTTAACGCCTTTAAGTTAGACATAAGAAGCAAAGAAAGAATCAAGTGTTCTCAAATGAAGAAGCATTAAGACCAAATTTTGTTTTTATAGGAGAAGCAAAATAAATCTTTTCTCTCTTTTTAGGGAAGTGTTCTATACCTTTTTGAGTGGGAGTTTATATTTAATGGTGCCTTCTTTCATATCAATAATGGCACCAACAGTTCTAAGAAAAGGTCTTCCCAAAGTAATAGGACAAGAAGCATTGTATTCAACATCCAAAACATAGAAATCAACGGGGACATAGGAATTGTTAACCATAATAAGAACATCATTAAGACTCTCCATGAGTTTCTTTTTAGCATTATCATCAAGTGGGACATTCAAATAGCAATCTTCAAGAGGAGGCAAATCAAGCATATCATAAATCCTTCTAGGCATAATAGAAACACTACTATCAAGATCACACAAAGCTTTGAAATCAAAGTCATTCACTTTCATATTAATGATGGGTTCCCAACCATCTTCTTGTTTTATAGGAATAGAAGCTTTATGTTTCATCTTTTTTTCTTTAATCTTTATGAGAGCATCAGTAATGTGTTCTGTAAAGGCCATGTTCATAGCACTAGCATTAGGACTTTTAGCAAGCTTTTGTAGGAACTTAATAACTTCAGAGATGTTACAACCATCAAGATCAAAATCAAATTTATCATCTAAAGTAGTAGAACTATTATTAGTCTCAACACTAGTAGTGGTAATAGTAGAAACACTAATGTTTCTAGCAATTTCATCTTCTCTTTCCCACTTAGCATGTAATTCAGCTAATAGTCTAATATTTTCATCAATTCTTACTTGTATGGCATTAGTAGCTGCAAAGGGATTATCATTAGTTTCAGGTTTAGCAGCCATTTTATTCAAAGTAGATTGAGCTTCAGCTAAAGATGCTATATTTCTTTCAGCATTAGAGAGTTTTTCCTCAATAGTTTTATTGAAAGAAGTTTGTTTACTAATAAACTCTTTAAGCATAACTTCAAGTTCAGAGGGAGCACTCTTATTATGAAGAAGGCCTCCAGGGTGAATTCCCCCCTCCGGCAGGGTGCCGGGAAGAACTTCAGATCCCTCCCGATCTAGGGATGGAGATGACGACGGCTACAGACTCTTTCATGGATTTTTGATCGGGCACTTAGGGTTTTCGTCCTGAGGGCATCTTATAGGCGGAAGGGGAAGCCGAGGGGGTGCCGGAGGCGGCCACACCACCCCCTGGCACGGGCCAGGCTGGGCCGCGCGGCCAGGTGGTGTGGTGGCCCCCTGGCCCCTCTCCGTCTCGTATTTTGGCATCTGATGACTTCCAGAAAAATAGGCACTTTGGCTTTTGTCCCATCCAATTCCGACAATATTCATTTTCTGACTTTCCTGGAACCAAAAATGGCAGAAAACAGGCAGCTGGCACTGTGGCTCTTGTTAATAGGTTAGTCCAAGAAATCATATGAAAAGTACTCCAAAGTGTGGACCAAACACAAGAAAGTGGATAAAACCAAGCATGGAACATCAAAAATTATAGATACATTTGCAATGTATCAATATGCCCTAGAGACAAATAGTAGTAAGGACTATTATCATATTTCATATAGTTTATGATTAAGTTTTATATCATGCTATAACTGTATTGAGTGGAAACATCAATACACGTGTGATATACAAACAACCAGGGGTTCCCAGTGAAACTCTAGTCACTGGTTCATTGGTCAACAGATGATCATGTTTCCTGATCATGTGGCATTTATGCCAGTTGGAAATGAGGTCATCTCATTCGGGGAATGAGATGATGAACCAATACCCAACCTACACATCGTGACCCTTTCATGTCATGAAGTTCAAGTTACGATGATTAGATATGGATCCTCGTAGACTATTCCTTAGACCGTGAGGCTATATCAATCACTGTCTCCCAAGAGTTCTTAGATAGCATCAAACGACATTTGGTAAAACGGTGGTTATAAAGGTGTGTTCAGGTATTCGGAGGAAACCGTAGAGGCAATATATGTCAAGAGCGGGATTTGTCCGTCCATGTGACGGGAAGATACTCAAGGGCCCACTCGCAGAAGTTATATCCAATAGCTGCGCAGCGTGTGATTTAATCACGGAGATATCACTTGTACGAACGAGTTAAGTAGCATTGTTCAGTAACGAGATTGAACACGACATGGTGATGTCATTGATCAGATCTTGGGCAATGCAAGTATCGAGTGACAAAGGGAATAAGACACGAATGTCCCGGTTCAAACGACGAAAGATCTTCATGGAACGCACAGGGGTCACATGGCCATCCAGGTCCCTCTGTTGATCATTAGTGCGGGAGTGTCTTGACCATGTCTGGAGTGTTCCCGAACCATGGGGTATCACGCTTAAGGGCTTGATGATGCTTAGAGAGTGTTTATAGGATCGGTAGAATCGCCGAAGAAAAGAAGGGAGAAAATCGGAAGGGTTTCGGTAAGTCCGGAGGATGTCCGGAGTGGAGGTGGAAGGTGTTCCATGGCCACGGAGATTGAATAATATGTGAATGAATGTTAAATATTGATTTAATCATTTATTCATAATTATTTAATAAAGAGAAAATCAATTAAAGGTCAAAAAGGCTTAATGGGCCAATTTCCGGAGGGAGAGGACCCATTAGGGAAAGGAGAGAGGGAGAGGGGCCAAGGGGGCTAGTCGGCTGGGCCTAGCCCCCCGCGGGGCCCACTAGGGGCTGGCCGGCAGCCTCCCCACCCCCTCTTCTCCTTTAGTCCCACCACGGGACTTTGAGGGAGGTAGTACCTCCCCTCCCCCTATATAAAGTGGGGTATTTGGCCTAGAAAGATACACCAATAATCAATAAAGGTCTCCCCACTTTTGGGAGGACCTCTAATTGATATTTTCTCTCTCCCTCTCTCTCTCTCTCTCGTGACAGTGGTCCCAAGTCTGGACTGCGCGAGTGAGACACATCTTCACCGCGGAGCGCCGTCGCGCTGCAGGATTCGGATCCGGGAGCTCTACTTCCGCAACTGCTGCTGGATCGGGGAAGCGGGAGTCATCGTCAGGCACCGGACGTGTGTAACTCCCCGCGAGGTGTCGCACTTGAGGCACTGAAGTCATTGGAGCCAGAAGGAGCGCAAGGACTTCATCACAACCTTGAGGTCGGCTTTGGCTCGTCTACATCAACCACGCTCTCCGGAGCGTTGACAATGCTTTTCGGTCTGCAAGGGTAAGTTCGTGAAAAGCCCCTCCCGTTACTGTATTACTAATAGATAGGTCCTGGCAGCTTCAGGGGTTCAGGGGCATAGTGTAAATTTTATTATTTTCATGCCCGGAACCCCTACACATAAGGGGAGTGACAATATCCTACTCGGTTTTACCGGAACAGGGACTTCCCCTTAGACGAGTCCAGAACCCTCGCTTTTAGGTTACAGCGCATGCCTGCGAAGGGGGACACATGCACCCGGGGACTAGGTTTTGTATGTTTCAACATAGCACCACACTTTCATGCATGTGCTAGGGTCACATGCAAGTCCTTGAGGTGTTCCGATGCCTCGGAGCGCGGTTCCCTGCGGAACCCTAACCCGCGGGCCTCAGGTCGTCTACCCCCTGAACTTTCTTCTGACAGGGGTAGCCCAGTGTAGCTCTCTCTTGTTTTGTGTTTGTCTAGGTCATAGAATGATGTAAAACCATGTTGGGTCACAAGGGGAGTGACAATATCCTACCCGGTTTTACCAGAACGGGGACTTCCCCCCTTAGACGAGTCCAGAACCCTCGCTTTTAGCGGCTTTAACCATTCCGTCCACACGTTCACTGCTTATGACGTGAACAGGTATCGCTTCCATACCCATGAATACACAACAAACCGGCCCAACCGGAAGACAATAAATTGTCGGGTGGTATGTAAAGGTGATGATGGACTCCATTACTATGGAAGAGTCGAGGGTATATACGAGCTGAATTATGGGTTTGACAAAGGGTTAAATCCCGTCGTATTCAAATGTCATTGGTTCGACCCATGTCGGGTGAGACGGGATCCTGAAATTGGATTGGTCAAAGTTGAAAGAAGCTCCATCTATAAGGGAGAGGATGTGTACATTTTGGCTACCCTTGGAAAGTCAATATAGTATTCCCATTTATCTCATACCCTTGGAAAGTCAATATAGTCGAATATGGTGACCTGGCCAACAAGTACAACTGCTCTCCAACATTTATGTCATTCATGAGATGTGTCTACAACCAACCGCCAAAAGTCCTCATGTGTTCATCTCTAATCTAGGAGCCAGGCTTCCCCGGGTTGGTGGAGTGTACAATATTCTTGTGTTCCTCGATATACGGAGCCACCAAGGTGGAACTTTGCAGAACTGTGTAGTGTGCTTTAGTGAGAGAATGTTCGTCCATACATATCCTTGCTTTCTTTCCTAGCGTGCCTTTTCCACTAAGTCTACCCTCATGTCGTAATTCAGGAACACCGATGTGCTTAAGGTCAGGAATAAAGTCAACACAAAACTTAATGACCTCCTCTGTTCCATATCCCTTTGAGATGCTTCCTTCTGGCCTAGCACGGTTATGAACATATTTCTTTAAGACTCCCATGAACCTCTCAAAGGGGAACATATTGTGTAGAAATACAGGACCGAGAATGTTAATCTCTTCGACTAGGTGAACTAGGAGGTGCGTCATAATATTGAAGAAGGATGGTGGGAACACCAACTCGAAGCTGACAAGACATTGGACCACATCTTTATTTAACCTTGGTAGACTATCTAGACTGACTACCTTCTGAGAAATTGCATTGAGAAACACACATAGCTTCACAATGGGTACTCGAACATTTTCTGGCAGGAGTCCCCTCAATGCAATCGGAAGCAGCTGGGTCATAAGCACGTGGCAGTCATGAGACTTTACGTTTTAAAAATTTTTCTCTACCATATTTATTATTCCCTTTATGTTCGATGAGAAACCAGACAGGACCTTGATACTGTAAAGGACTTCAAAAAAGATTTCCTTCTCTTCTTTGGTAAGAGCGTAGCTGGCAGTACCTTCAAACAGCTCTCGATACATGCAGTCTCGGTCTTTCATACGTTGTTGGTCCTCCCGTGCTTCAGGTGTATCTTTGCTCTTCCCATACACGCCCAAGAAGCCTAGCAGCATCACGCAAAGATTCTTCGTCAGGTGCATCACGTCAATTCCAGAGCGGACCTTTAGGACTTTCCAATAGGGTAGCTCCAAAAATATATATTTCTTTTTCTACATGGGTGCATGTCCTACACCGTCCTTCGGAACAGATTGTCTACCAAGACCCTGATGACCCACAAGTATAGGGGGCGTATCGCAGTATTTTCGATAAGTAAGAGTGTCGAACCCAACGAGGAGCAGAAGGTGCTGGCTAGTGGTATGGATCAGGAATTCTCTGCAAATACTTAGCAAACGATTTTTTAGGTTTTTTTTTATAAAGCAAGTAAACAAAGTACGAGTAAATAAAAGATAGTAGGAATAAATGCAGCAAGTGGCCCAATCCTTTATGCAGCAAAGGACAAGCCGGTTGTATTACTTAGGATGACCAAACGTTCTCGAGGACACATGGGAAGACTGTCAAGTGCTTTTGCTTCATATAGTTGATTAATCTTCTTTAGCTTGCTAAGTGTTGTGTGGGTGAACCTGTGCTAATGTACCGTCCTTCCTAGGACTAATACATACTTGTGATTATACCCCTTCAAAGATCCGTAAGTACAAGAAAGTAATTAAGGTATAAACCTAACCACAACTTTAAACTCTAAGACCCTTACGTCCCTTGTGCAATGGTTTCCTAACAGGGGTTCAGGTTTCTGTCACTCCGGCAACCCCTACGATTAGTAGCCAAATACACAATGCATTCTCCTAGGCCAATATAGGTGAAGTGTGATACATTGCAAATGTATCTATAATTTTTAATGTTCCATGCTTGGTTTTATCTACTTTCTTATGTTTTGTCCACACTTTGGAGTACTTTTCATATGATTTCTTAGACTAACCTATTAACAAGAGCCACAGTGCCAGCTGCCTGTTTTCTGCTGTTTTTGGTTCCATGAAGTCAGAAAATGAATATTCTCGGAATTGGATGGGACAAAAGCCAAAGTTCCTATTTTACCGGAAGACTCATGGAGCCAGAAGCAGAGATGGAGGAGGGCTAGGGCCTGGCCACACCATATGGTGCCGCGGGCTAGCCAGTCAGCGCCACTGTGTGGTGTGGCCTGCACTCCACCGACCTTGCCCTTTCGCCTATAAGAAGCCTCCGTCTGAAACCCTAAATCATCAAGCCTCCAGCCACAAAGTTTCCCTTTACCGCCAATCAAGGGGAGATTCGGGGGACAGAAAGTCTCTGTTCCGGCACCCTGCCGGGACGGGGAAGTGCCCTCGGAGCCAATCTCCATCGATCTCCACCACCATCTCCATCACCATTGCTGATTCCCATGATGAGGAGGGAGTAGTTCTTTCTCGAGGCTAAGGGTTCTACCGATAGCTATGTGTTCATCTCTCTCTCTCTATGCATGATCTTATTGAGATCATGAGCTTGTAATCTATAGATCTATTCTGCTACTCAAGTGCTTTAATGAATCTCTGCTCTCCCCATGTGTGTGAAAGTGACAGCGTGCTCACCATGGTGGCACTTAGGCTAGAGATTACAAATACTTGTTATGAGTTATATTTGGAGTTGGATGTCTTTATGAAATTGTGGTGTTTGTTGGACTCATCTAGTACTCAAGGTGACAGTGTGGGGTTTTCTAGATGGGGAAGGCTTACTTTGAGGTGTGCTGTTATAGCCCTACCATCGATTAGAGTGTTCAACTGGAGAGTAGTTAAGAGTAGTATCATAAAGAGAAGATATTTATATGAGAGTGTTCACTAGTGAAAGTATGATCCCTAGGCCTTGTTTCTAAGCATTGAAACACCGTTTGCTACTAGATCTGTTACATGTTTGCTTGCTGCCATCTTTATTTCAGTTTGCCTTTAGTCTTTTCCACGTCGTCAAGCTATTTTCTATCACCGTTACCACTTATAATTATCTATACCACTTGTATTTTACTATCTCTTCGCCGAACTAGTGCACCTATACACCTGACAAGTGTTTGGGTGTGTTGGGGAGACAAGAGACTTCTTGTATCTTGATTGCAGGGTTGCTTGAGGGGGAATACCTTTGACCACTTCCTCCCTGAGTTCGATAAACCTTGGGTGATTCACTTAAGGGAAAACTTGCTGCTGTTCTACAAACCTCTGCACTTGGAGGCCCAACAACTGTCTACAAGAATAGAAGTGCGTAGAGATCAAAGTGTCATGTAGTAGACGTTCACATGACACCACTAGAAGAAGTACACCACAACTTAAATATCAAACTATTGAATCTTTCTCAACACAACTCCACTACTAACAACATGACTTCTCCCATGTCCTCAAGAACAAAAGGAACTACTCACAAGACATCATATGGATCATGATCAGAGATGAAATAATGATGTATAACAATCTGAACATAAACAATAATTCAATGGTTCACTCAATAGCATCAACTAGAAAGAGTAATGAATACCGGGAAAGTTTCCCCTATGAACTATGCAAGATTCAACCCAATTGTTACAGCAATATGGAGATGGTGATGAGGGTGCTGATGGTGATGATGGTGGTGATCATGATGATGATCCCGATGAAGTCCAGCTTGATGATGGTGTTGATGGCGACGATCTCCCCTCCCCGGGAAGGAATTCCCCTGGCAGAAATCTGTCTGCCGGAGAGATCTTTCTCTCTCGGTGTTTTCCGCCCTGCAGACGCGGCAGAATCTTTCTGTGGTCGCTCCTCGAGTCTTAGGGTTTCAGGAGGATAATATACGCCAGAGGGGACTGCTAGGGGTGGACTAGGGCGGACACACCACCTGGTGGCGCGGCCTAGGCTGGCCCGCACCAGGGGGTGGTGTGGGCCCCTTGTGGCCCATCTCCAACCCCTCTTCTGGCTTCCTTCATCTTCTGGAAAAATAGGATTTTCCGTATATTTTCCCAGATATTCTGATTTTCACGAATTTTGCCTCCAAACAGCACCTTTTCCATCAGAATCCTGACTGCAGCGGTCCATGCTCCAAAAGTCATCAACCATGCAAAAACAGATAAAATAACATAAGTATCACCTATCAATACGAAATATATCAATGAATAACAGTGAATTATGACATAGAATAGTGATGCAAAATGGACGTATCAACTCCCCCCAAGCTTAGACTTCGCTTGTCCCCAAGCGAAACCGAGCTCAATAAACATGACCTCAGGTTTATGGAGTGAAGAGTCGATAAAAGAATACGGAAAAGAAGCATCACATTCAATAATACATAGATCATAATAGAAGACAACTCACTATTATATAACTCAACTTGCAATGTGTAAAGGAAAGACAATAAAGATACATAAAGTAAATCATAATTGGTAATGGCAAACTTAGCTCTTGGTCGAAGAATAGTTGATAATTTGCTGGAGTTCACAAATAACTGATTTTCAATGATAGATTTCAAAGTAGTAAACACCAAGATAAGAGCAGTGTGCAAAACAAGGAACATAAGAAACATGATTGAATAAATCATCATATGAATGAATGAAACACAACAACTCAAAATACTTGCTGAGATAGAAGGGAATAGGTTTACTGACTCAACTACAAAGTAAAAGAAAGGCCCTTCGCAGAGGGAAGCAGGGATTGCAAGTCTCATAAAGAGCTCCCAAAAATTATGATACTTACTAGCTTTCAGCTCTCATTGCCCCTATCATAGGCATCTTTTGGTGATTAAGGTTAAAGTAACACAACTAAGAGGATATGTTTGACAAGTTATAAGTTGAAATCTCATGCCCCTTACTTATGAGTACCGAACCTCATGCTACTCAACTTCAGTCACGAGCAAGCTCTTGTCATTGTAAATACATGTGTATCATTGAGAACCGCCAACGGGGTACCCCTTGCACATGACACAGGAGCTATCCCATAATCAAAATGACAAGGCAAGCAGAAAGTGAGCATCTCAGTGATCTTTTTATTTGCTATTTGCATAGGTTTTTATTGAGGATGCTTCATAGAATGCGCACTATAGTTATGCTGCAAGTTTCCACCATGATTAGGCATGTCTTAGGCTAGCGACCCAGGCATTTCTCTAACACACATATAAACTCCATGATCTTACAAGTTCCACTTTTATTTCACACTGCCAGGATCCATAAGTAAAAGAATCATGATATCAACTAGGTACAAAGTACCAATGCAGTGTTGAAAGCGTTCCCCATGATACATGGTTCTGCTAACTTCAACTCATAAAGCGCAATCATATACGCAACAAAGAAGGACCCAATGGTTCAAGTTTATTAGATGCAAAAAGGTAAAGTGTGCCATCAAGTTCGTGAGAGCTTTAATCACTAATTTTCACATAACAAGTTTAATTTGGGAGATAGACAAAACAAGAATTTACTTGGAATAGCAATAGTGCTAATAGGTAGGTATGGTGGACACAAATGGCACAGGTTTTGGTTTAAAGGAGTGGATGCACGAGAAGAATTCCCTCTCAGTACAGTTTTTTGGCTAGCAAGGCTGGGTAGCAAGTATAAGAGTTGAAGGAAACAATCAAACATACAAGTGACAAAGACAAACATGCAATCGTCCTTGGAAGCACGAAAGATCTTAACTAGAGAATACTAGCTTATGAGCAAATCAAGAAAGAAAGATGATGAAATTATTTTTCTTTTAGAGTACTTTTATCTTTTTCATTCAACTCTCAAAAATAGTGTTGCTACTGACCGAGCCAGGTTTGCCAAAACCAACTAAATTAACTCAATGATCCCAAAGTGATACCAATACTAACAACAAGATCAATCATACAACCACGAATTGAAAACTAATATAAGCTATGAAAAAGAGTGAATGATAGAACTTCTCATTAATATTCCATAATGACAACTCACACCAAGGGATACATATCTAACGAGAGAGGGGACACTTCCATAATGCAAACCATCCTACATGATAACTTCTCTATTCATGATATGACTCTACTAATAAGGTAAAAAGATAGAAGATAGTGTTGTGATACCGCGACACTCCCCCAAGCTTGGAACAAACCAAGGGGATGCCAAACCTGATGATGAATTATTCCTTCGGTGGTGGTATCCTCTCGACGAGCTCTCTGATAAGTTTCCCCAAGTCCTCAATCTCGAAGGTGAGATTATGAATTAGCTGTGAGTTTTGCTCAATGCGGCTCATGATCATGTCGGGTTGAGAATTCCAGCTCTTGTGATTCTTTCCCCACTCTTCCTCCTTGAAGTCTTCTTTCCCTACATAGCTAGAACGAGGCAAATCCCAATTGGAGGGTAATTTCCCTTTGGGCGTATTCTGGTATTGATGCTCATGGATAAGAGTATGGAAAGGATTCTTGGTGTGTGGAGGAAGTGACCGTGGAGCCAAGCAGTGACGAGGAGCTTTCCTCCCAGTCTGCATTCGTGCAGTCCTTCTAACCCTGGCAGGTTTTGTCACCACTCCAATGCTTGCAATGGTAGTGCCGGTGTGCGGATGTTGGCCTTGCTCCTCTTCACCTTCACTCTTGATCTCCTTCTCCCTCCCGGGGTCTTGGAGGTCTTCCTCCATAGGCTCCTTCCCTTTATCCTTGGCGGACACCATTGTGCTTCTAAACTTTCAAAGAGTATGTCCTGGCAGAAACAGATCGAAACAAAAACACGACAAGAACACGATATATGAACCTCGGGGGATCCGGGGGTTATATATTACGAAGTTTCATATCAAAAGGAAGGTACAGGGAGAAAACGAGTCGGAGGCGGAGTCCGGGGTGGATTCACCACCTGGTGGCGCGGCCAGGGGTGGGCCTGTGCCACAGGGTGGTGTGAGCCACCTCCGCTGCCCCTTTTCGCCAGTAGCTTCCTTATTGACTAAAAACTGCAAAAATATAGTTGGGTAGTATTTTCGTGGAACTTTTCTTACCAGAACTATTACCTATTTGAAAACGGACTCTGCAGGTCTCTGAATTTGGTATCTAGTAGATTCTTCCAGAGTCATCACTTGAATAACATCAATATCTTCATCTTCATACACTTATTACTTGAGTCATAAAACCTTTCTCTTCCTTATTACACCATTATCTCCACTTCCTGGAAATTTTTTTCACACAAAACTTCACACAGTTCTCATTAGCAACATTAGTATAAATGAAGTGATAAAACCTTTTGAGTCCAACTTCAACTGAAAACCCTCAAAACATAAGCTACTGTAACAACTACTTCCGAAAACCCAAAAAGAATTCAAAAAGGAAATCGAATAAAGAAGCAATTGCAAGAGTGGCAAAATTTGTCAAAACAGACCAGTAGGTAAAGATCAATTTTTTCGAAAATCTTCTGTTGCTCAAATCAAAAAGTGCAAAACTAATGAAAGTTAAATAACAACCTGGGTCAGAAGTACAAAAAATTACAGCTCAATCCGACATACAGAGATCTCTCACGAATTTTTACGGTGCAGCACAAAAATCTGTTTCGGGACATCAACTTCCCCAAATATTACTTCTCTCTCACTAGAGGTTGATCTTGACACAAAAACCAAACAAAAAGGATAAGGAGAGGTTATTACCGTAATAACTTCCAAGACTCAAAGAAACACAAACAAACTGAAAGCAAAAACAAATTGGGTTGTCTCCCAAAAAGCTCTTTCTTTATAGCCATTAAGATGGGCATGATAATTTCAAAGATGCTCACATAGGAATATGACTTGAAGTGAAAGAGAGCATTAAGAAGCAAAAATACACACATTTAAGTCTAACCCACTTCCTATGCAAGGGAATTTTGTAAACAAACAAGTTGTTGAAACCAGAGGCTACAAGCATAGTGTCAACACCCGGATTTTTAATCCCAGATGCCTGTTATGTCATTCATCGCAATCCCAGGATTACCATTTTTGCGAGACATAACAGAGTGGATATCACAGTACATCATCCATTACAAACCATACATAAGGTCTTACACAAATAAGGATCTCATGATCCAGTCTTAATACAACAAACAACAGAATAAAAGATAAGCGTAGCGGTGGGGTCCATCTTCAGGGGCACAGGCAATGCTGACGAAGGCAGATAGTCCTAGTTATCATAGCCGTCCTACTGGCCATCATCTTGGTAGTCTCCTTCATAGTCTGGCCATGAGAATAGCCAGGGAAAAAAGCCATGAGTACTCTTTAAGTACTCGCAAACTACCACTAACAAGTAGTCTAGTTCTAAGTTAAAGTGCTAACTCTAAGTTTAACTATAAAGTTAAGTTTGAAACCGAAGCTGAGTTCAGAAGCAAAGAAAGATAAAATAAAGTTCTAGAATCACTTAAGTTGGGGAGCTATTGTCATAAACACAGCCCTGTTGTGGTCAAGTCAAGATTCATCATTCATTTCATATGTTATTTTGAAAACATCTGACAACGAAACAGTATGGCCATTCCAACTGTCCATAACCGCGGACACGACTATTCGAATAGTTTGACACTCTATAGAGGTGATACACTTTCACCACAAGATTCGATACATCTGTCAGGGATAACCCTGAATCATCATACTTAGTATGCAGATAATCAAACATAACCTTTCCTTTACACACCCTAGTATAAGCACCTCTCCTATGAGCAGGCCTCCTAACCATGACCATCTGTCATCTTGGGCACTGCATAGGTGGACAACATTGAGAGGTAGCCTCATCTCAAACCTCTCCCGCGAGGGAACTAATACTAATGCATATAAACTTCCGGCTAAGCCTTACCCAATTCAGGTAATGTGGTTGTACGGTAAATTTGGAATGGTATCGCATCCGAATCCAACCATCAGTTTTGTAAAAGGGTTAAGGCTCATGCCTCAACATGTTCATCATCATAAACCATTTGTGTTTCTCAACACATGTCAAAACATCTCAATAATGACTCATCATTCCAAGGTTTTCACAATTCATTTTCAGCAAGTGTTCCCATCTAAAGTGACTCAAGTTTTTGATCTACTCTAAATTACTAGGTTAAGAGTGTTCACGAAGGTGGAAATGATGGGATCAATCTCATGCCATAGAATGACATCTAAAGTTTATCTAACTAGGTCAAGTTTTATACTCTTTATGCTACCTTCAAAACAAGTAAAGAACTTTGTGTAAAGTAAAGGAAGTAAGACTTGAAAATAAAACTTGGGGTAAGTAGTAGTCAAAGGGGTATAACTCAAGCATGCCTAAAGCATCCTTGCTCAAGTCATCTAGCTTAATTCTAGCTTGCTAACAATAGCTTGCCTTGGTTAGTGCAGTGGTTGAAGTTTTCTTCTTCTTCTTGGTAGAACTCCTCCTCCTCGTAGACTTGGTCGGTACTATCGTCTATAAATACATACGGAATACACAATCACCAAACAATACTTAACTAGTCTTATTAGCATTCTAAGGCATATAGTTGATGATCTAGTATCATCACAAACATCACAAGTTTTATTCAATAGTTTCATTCTTTTTATTTTAGAAAAGTAATTTCTACTCATTGAAAATTAACTAAGATTTAATATTCACCACTTAAAATATGGGATCATGTGGACACATGTCATCACCACATATTCTAACATGTGGGAAAGTGATTTAAAGGTTGGATCACAATTACTTTGGTTTAAGTTCATTACTTAATGATTTAAAGTGACTAGAAATGCCTATATAGCATTATTTTGGTACTAGTCCAAAGTCACTGCATGTAAACCTTAATGTTATTACATATTCAGATAGGTATGGTGAAATGTGATTTTTGAGAGTTGGAATCAACTCAAAATCTATCTTGGTTGATTTTATAAAAATGTTGCAAGGTGCAAATGCTTCTGTTTTGTTATTTTTATTAGGAGAGATCTCTAACTCTAATTGAATTAAATCCAACGGGCTTGGGTAGATCTTTTTAGTAGCTTTCTAACAAAATTGGAATTACTCCATTTGGATTTGTAAATCTCTCTGAATTGAATTTCAAACTAGGGGACAGAACTAGGTTTTAAACTAAACAGAAAAATCCTAATTCAAACTAACTGGGTCGCGCGGGAAATCTAACGGGCCAGCCCAGTGACACTGCGCGGCACGGGGCTCAACTGACAGCTGGGTCCACCGGACAGCGGCTCATAACGCGCGAAGCGGTACGGGGCGATGTGGGTTGTTGGATTAGAACGGGGATCAACGGCTGGGGATCATCGTCGATGACGAACTGGTCACCGACGAACTCTAAACCTAGCGGCTCGGTGGGGGTGCTCAGGGGGCATACCAGGGCTCTAGCGACGACGGTGATGGGGGCAAACGGACTGGTAGACAACAACGAGCTCAGGGACGGTCGAGGCAGCTCCGGGGGTGGTCACAATCAGCGGCGCCCTTCTCCTCCAGAGGCGGCCTGCTCCGGTGCAATTCCGGCGAACGGTTGCTCGCCTTGCTCCGGCTAGAGGTGGGGAATGGTTAGTGATGTGAGGGGAGGTGAGTGGTGTGCTGCAAATGGCTGGGGAAGGCCTCTATTTATAGGACGGCAGACGCCAGAGGGATGCGGCGGCTCGGCGACTGCGGCGATGCGGCGTGGCGTGAGGTAGGGGGCGGTCGCTGGTCTCCTGGCGGTGCTCTACGTGATCAATGTGGGACTAGGGGCAGTGAGTTGCGGTCGGGCAGTGCTGGCGCTCTGAGCGGCAGAGACGGCGGTGTCCACGGCGAGCGGTGGCTGTGGTGTGTTGGGCGGCGAACGGGCATGTCTAGCGTGTTCCTGGGATCGTGGCGGAGCGGTGGACGCGGGCTGCGGTTGAGCGGCGGCTGGTGCACGCGTGTCGGGTGCGGCGCTATGGCGTGTTCTCGGCATGGCGCAGACAGGCAGTGCGCGGCAGTTTGGCGGTGGTCCATGCTCTGGCCTGGCTCGGGAAGGGGACAGAGGGTGGCGGTGACGTGAGGGCTAGCTAGTAGACATGGTGAGACAGAGGGGGATGGTCTGCTGCGGTGAGGGCAAGGTTGGCCGGCGAGTTGGTGCTCGGCATGGCCTTACATTGCCACTAGGGTGTAGGGGAATGGGGTGCAAGGGCCTAGTTAGATCACTTGGGGACAGGGGGAGTGTTTGGAGGAAAATTGGGTGCAAAACCCTGTTGCAAATAGTGAGCTATGTTTAGAGTTTAAACCCTGCCTACCAAGTGTTTGATGAAATGGCCGCAAGAACTTTCTTTTTGAGTTTTGAAAAGATTTTTGGTGGGTGTGCTAGTATTAAGCTTGAGACTATGTGGGTGCTTGGGTTTTGAAAATTGAGCTTGTTTGAGTGGTTTTTGAAATAGTGGGATCTTCCCATATGAAATAGATTCAATTTTCAAATGTCAATTAACTTTAGTGTTTGAATGTTTTTGGCAGATCACAAAGTGGGCCTTGGTACATCATTATGTGTACTAGCAAGGGGTGCAAAGATCCACAATTGTTTCTGTTAGGTTTTGAGTACTAGGAATAGCCAAAGTAGGCATGTTGATTAAAATGGCACCAATGACCAGTTGCTTCATTTATTCATTTTGAGTTGTTTTTCTTTGGGATTTGTTTGGGAATGATTTAGATGATGTTTATTTAACCTAAGAAACATTTTACAAGCAATGGATCACTTAATCATGGCAATTCAAATCAACTCCTATTTAAATGCACACACACATGAATGCTTTAATAATTTTAATTCGAAAAGTTTTTGTTAACCCTAATTTTGATGATTTGAATCTTAATAACCTTCGATTAAGTTTTGGGATGTTACACATAGGAAGGAAAAAGAAGTGCAACATAAAAACTTTCAACATAAAACGAGGAAACTTGATATTATTGAGATACATAAGAACACTTTTCCCTCTCTCATAGTAACTTTCAGTATCATGCATAAACTTAACAATATAACTATCACAAGAACCATCATAGCAATGATTACTTATTCTAACAGAAAACACAGAAATACTAGCTCTCATAACACTACTATGTGAAACAATATTAGAGGTATCCTTACAAAGGATAGTGTGTCCCTTTTTTTCATATTTAGTAGCAAAGTCTTTCACATTTGCTATTATAGGTTCATCAACCATTTGTTTATCAGGTTCAACGGCTTTATTTGCACTTTCATTAACCATACTAGCTACATAGAATGTTCCTTTATCTTAACTGGGAAAGGCATTTTCTCAATATAAAGTTCAGGTAAGACATGATTAGCAGTATAAACTTCAGTATTCCTTGCAGGAACACTCTTAGCAACATATTTATAAGGTTCATGATACTTATTCCACTTCTTTTTAGGCACTTCAATGTCGGAAGCAAAAGCCTTAAAATAAGAAGCAATAGCTTGAGAGTCTAGACCATAAGCATTACTAATATTTTGAAAGTCATTAGTTCCCATAAAAGATTCAATGCATTGATAATCATAATTTATACCTGACTTTCTTCCTTTGTCATTCTCCCATGCCTTAGCATTGTCTTGAATACGGTCCAGAAGATCCCATTTAGCTTCTTCTTCCATGCGAGTGAATGATCCAGCACAAGAAGCATCCAATAAATCCTTGTCATGTAGAGGGAGCCTTTCATAGAAGTTATTGATAATAATATTGTTAGGGAGCTCATGAATGGGACATTTGAGCATTAGTAACTTCAATCTCCCCCAAGCTTGAGCTGTACTCTCTCCATCAAGTGGCCAAAAGTTGTATATTTGATTCCGATCTTTATGAATCTCACTAGGAGGATAAAACTTTGAATAAAAGAGAGGTACTATTTCCTCCCATTCTAGAGCTTGACCATTCTTCAGCATCTTATACCATTCCTCAGCTCTTCCTTTCAGCGATAATGAGAATAACTTCTTCTTAACTTGATCTATAGTAATACCTGCACACTTGAACAACCCGCATAATTCGTGTATAAAGAGTAAATGATCACCGGGATGGATAGTTCCATCCCCAACATAATAGTTATCCATAACACGATCAATAATTCTTGTAGGTATTTTAAAAACATCATTCTCAGCAGGTGGTGGCTTATCTACTACCTTAGCAGTGGTAGTAGCATTACCAAATAAGAAACTCAACGAATTATCCATAACGAAAATAAAGCAACTAGCAGAAGTAAACAATACTCAGAGTAGAAGTTTCCTTTACCACTTCAACTCTCCAATAGCGCTTCACTCCCTGGCAACGACGCCAGAAAATAGTCTTGATGACCCACAAGTATAGGGGGTGTATCGCAGTATTTTCGATAAGTAAGAGTGTCGAACCCAACGAGGAGCAAAAGGTGCTGGCTAGTGGTATGGATCAGGAATTCTCTGCAAATACTTAGCAAACGGATTTTTAGGGGTTTTTGATAAAGCAAGTAAAAAAATTACGAGTAAATAAAAGACAGTAGGAATAAATGCAGCAAGTGTCCCAATCCTTTATGCAGCAAAGGACAAGTCGGTTGTATTACTTAAGATGACCAAACGTTCTCGAGGACACATGGGAAGACTGTCAAGTGCTTTCGCTTCCTATAGTTGATTAATCTTCTTTAGCTTGCTAAGTGTTGTGTGGGTGAACCTGTGCTAACGTACCGACCTTCCTAGGACTAATACATACTTGTGATTATACCCCTTGCAAACATCCGTAAGTACAAGAAAGTAATTAAGGTAGAAACCTAACCACAACTTTAAACTCTAAGACCCTTACGTCCCTTGTGCAATGGTTTCCTAATGGGGTTCAGGTTTCTGTCACTCCGGCAACCCCTACGATTAGTAGCCAAATACACAATGCATTCCCCTATGCCCATATAGGTGAAGTCTCATGTAGTCGATGTTCACATGACACCACTAGAAGAAGTACACCACAACTTAAATATCAAACTATTGAATCTTTCTCAACACAACTCCACTACTAACAACATGACTTCTCCTATGTCCTCAAGAACAAAACGAACTACTCACAAGACATCATATGGATCATGATCAGAGATGGAATAATGATGAACATAAACAATAATTCAATGGTTCACTCAATAGCATCAACTACAAAGAGTAATCAACACCGGGAAAGTTGCCGCTATGAACTATGCAAGATTCAACCCAATTATTACAGCAATATGGAGATGGTGATGAGGGTGCTGATGGTGATGATGGTGGTGATGATGATGATGATCCCGATAAAGTCCAGCTTGATGATGATGTTGATGGCGATGATCTCCCCTCTCCGGGAAGGAATTCTCCTGGCAGAAATCTGTCCACTAGAGAGATCTTTCTCTCTCGGTGTTTTCCGTCCTGTAGAGGCGATGGAATCTTTTTGTGGTCGCTCCCCGAGTCTTAGGGTTTCGGGAGGATAATATACGCCAGAGGGGAGTGCCAGAGGTGGACCAGGGCGGCCACACCACCTGGTGGCGTGACCTAGGCTGGCCCGCGCTAGGGGGTGGTGTGGGCCCCCTGTGGGCCATCTCTAGCCCCTTCTGGCTTCCTTCATCTTCTGGAAAAATAGGATTTTCCGTATATTTTCCCGGATTTTCTGATCTTCGCGAATTTTGCCTTCAAACAACACCTTTTCCATCAGAATCTTGACTGGAGCGGTCTATGCTCCAAAAGTCATCAACCATGCAACAACAGATGAAATAACATAAGTATCACCTCTCAATAAGAAATATATCAATGAATAACAGTGAATTATGACATAGAATAGTGATGCAAAATGGACGTATCACTTCTCCAATGTCCTCAAGAACAAAACCAACTACTCACAAGACACCATATGGATCATGATCAGAGATGAAATAATGATGTATAACAATCTGAACATAAACAATAATTCAATGGTTCACTCAATAGCATCAACTACAAAGAGTAATCAACACCGGGAAAGTTCCCCCTATGAACTATGCAAGATTCAACCCAATTGTTACATCAATATGGAGATGGTGATGAGGGTGCTGATGGTGATGATGGTGGTGGTGATGATGATGATGATCCCGATGAAGTCCAGCTTGATGATGGTGTTGATGGCGACGATCTCCCCTCTCCGGGAAGGAATTCCCCCGGCAGAAATCTGTCTGCCAAAGAGGTCTTTCTCTCTCGGTGTTTTCCGCCCCACAGAGGCGGCGGAATCTTTCTGTGGTTGCTCCCCGAGTCTTAGGGTTTCGGGAGGATAATATACGCCAGAGGGGAGTGCCAGGGGTGGACCAGGGTGACCACACCACCTGGTGGCGCGGCCTAGGCTAGCCCGCGCTAGGGGGTGGTGTGGGCCCCCTATGGCCCATCTCCAGCCCCCCTTCTGGCTTCCTTCCTCTTATGGAAAAATAGGATTTTCCATATTTTTTCCCGGATTTTCTGATCTTCGCGAATTTTGCCTCCAAACAGCACCTTTTCCATCAGAATCCTGACTGCAGCGGTCCATGCTCCAAAAGTCATCAACCATGCAAAAATAGATGAAATAACATAAGTATCACCTCTCAATACGAAATATATCAATGAATGACAGTGAATTATGACATAGAATAGTGATGCAAAATGGACGTATCAGACCCTTTCCAAAGATTACTTTTAAATCCTTCACCATATCAAATACATCATCACCAGTACGGTGGATAGGCTTACACCGGCTGTCTGCCTCACCATTGAAATGCTTACCTTTCTTTCTTAGGGTGTGCGTGGACGGAAGAAAACGATGATTCCCCGGGTACACATTCTTCTTACATTTATCCAAATATATACTTTCAGTCTCATTTAAATAGTGTGTGCATGCATTGTATCCCTTGTTTGTCTGTCCTGAAATGTTGCTAAGAGCAGGCCAATCATTGATTGGTATGAACAACAACGCTCGTAGGTCAAATTCCTCCTGCTTGTTCTCATCCCACACACGTACACCTTGTCCGTGCCACAACTGTAAGAGTTCTTCAAATAATGGCCTTAGGTACACATCAATGTCGTTGCCGGGTTGCTTCGGGCCTTGGATGAGCACTGGCATCATAATAAACTTCCGCTTCATGCACAACCAAGGAGGAAGGTTATAGATACACAGAGTCACATGCCAGGTGCTATGACTGCAGCTCTGCTCCCCAAAATGGTTCATGTCATCTGTACTTAGACCAAACCATAAGTTCATCGCATCACCTGCAAAGTCTGGAAACTCTATCTCAATTTTTCTCCACTGCGACCCATCAGCGGGGTGTCTCAACATCTTGTATTTCTTACGGTCTTCCATGTGCCATCAGAACAACTTGGCATGCTCTTTGTTCCTGAACAAACGTTTCAACTGTGGTATTATAGGAGCATACCACATCACCTTGATAGGAACCCTCTTCATGCGGCGCTCGCCCTCAACATCACCAGGGTCATCTCGTCTTTTCTTATACCGCAATGCAATGCATACTAGGCATGCATCCAAATTCTTGTACTCCTCGCCACGGTAGAGGATGCAGTCATTAATGCATGCATGTATCTTCTACACCTCTAATCCTAGAGGGCAGACAACCTTCTTTGCTTCCTAGGTACTGGCGGGAAGTTCGTTATCCTTTGGAAGCAACTTCTTCATTATTTTCAGCAACTTTTCAAATCCTTTGTCAGCCACATCGTTCTCTGCCTTCAATGCAGCAATTCTCGTGTGCTACCCAGTTTTTTGTGCCCATCTTCACAATTTGGGTACAACAATTTGTTGTGATCCTCTAACATCTTCTTGAACTTCAGCCTCTGCCTTTCAGTTACGCATTCTTCCTGGGCATCAGCAATGGCCCGACTAAGATCATCATCGGGCAGATCTGATGCCCGTTCTTCATCTTCTTCTTCATCAATGTCTTCCACTGTAGTACCATCGTATTCAGGGGACATAGTAGGGTAGTCATTATTATTCTATTCTTCTTTGTTGTCTTCCATCATAACCCCTCTTTCTCCGTGCTTGGTCCAACAATTATAGCCGGTCATGAAACCGGACCAAGCAGTGGTGGAAGGACTCTTGAGGAAGAGTATTCCTTATGATTCCGACAGACACCACATGGACAATACATAAAACCATTCCGCTTGTTTGCCTCGGCCACAAGGAGAAAAGAATGCACGCCTTTAATGAACTCGCTAGAGACTCGGTCAGCGTACATCCATTGCTGGCTCATCTGCATTATATAATTAATTAAGTACATCAAACATAATTATAATTAATTAGTACTGATCTAAAAAACAAAATTAAAGCTAACAACAGGGACTAAAGATATGATGAACCTTTAGTCCCGGTTGGAGGCACCAACCGGGACTAAATGTGGATGTGGCGACAACATGTCGACACTATGTTCTTAGTGGGCAACACTAAGCCAGTAAATGACGACACTATTTTGGGTGGGTGGCAGCACTAGGGGTGAGTGTGTCGACATTATGGCTTTAGTGCTAGACACTATGTTGTGCTGCTTAATCTATAAATAGGTATGCATTCTTGTGAAGAACTGCAAGATGGTGTGCGAGACCAGGGACACTGCGGAGCTTCTCGAAGATGTCTTAGGTCCTAAGACATCTTCGAGGAGCTCGCCGTAGAGGCACTCTCTAATATGTGAAATTAGTTAGCTCCACCAGCATACTGATCTAGCTAGAGAAGATATAAACTGAAAGATGGTGTGCGAGAGCATGGACACCACTACGACCGAGCTTCTCGAAGATGTCTTAGGATCCCGTCCTCAGACATCTTCGAGGAGCTCGCCATAGAGGCACTCCCTAATATGTGAATTGTTTTAGTTACCCGACGTATTAATCTATAGCTAGAGAAGTTATTAACTCCAAGATGGTGTGAGAGGGACACCACTATGGAGGAGCTTCTCGAAGATGTACTGTGATGTGTTCTTATCATGCTTTTATGAATTAACCCTATCTTTATTACAATTTTTTCAGTTTGTTGAAGGCAGGTAGATGAAGAAGGGTATTTTGCCCAGCTAGTTAGAATGATGAACTCACGCATGTGTGTGCTTCTAAAATCAAATTTTAAGACTATGTGCCAAAACAAGATATATAGATAGAATCCACATACTGTGATATTTACCTTAGAGTTTCTTACATTAATACAAGATAGATAGAATCTAAACATCGATCTCATGTTATCATTGCAAAAATTACTACCAAACTAAATCCACAAATCCATCTACAAGATAGAGCATGAAATGAGCTAATATAGCAATGAGAGTTCAAAGGATGAAGTTGCTCACCTTTTAGAACCTTTGGATAGACTGGGCACCACAAAATATAGACAAATCTTGAGAGAAAATTGGGCATGAACTCGAGCTTGAAGCAAGAAAGAGAGAGGAGCCACCAGCTTGAAATGGTGGCTCGGGCAGGTGGGGGAAGAAGATATAGCCAGGCCTTTAGTCCCGGTTCGTGTCTAGAATCGGGACTAAAGGTCCACCTTTAGTCCCGGTTCGTATAATAAACCCGGACTAAAGGGTCTGGCACCCGACCCAGCCTGCCTGAAACCCTTTAGTCCCGGTTTGTTACACGAACCGGGACTAGTGTCTGCCACCCCCTGGGGCCAGATCTAGCCGTTGGGACCGGGGCATTAGTCCCGGTTTGTAGCAACTAATACCCCTGGACCAAAGGTCCGTTTCTACTAGTTTTAACTGACATCTCTAGATCCTATACTAACTATAGACCAAGGTAAATATAATGTACAGTAAATATGTGAGAATGTGATCTCCCTTTGCATATATAACCATGTTTTAAGAGAACAAAAGAACACATTTTTCACTTGAGCAAAATTATACTCCCTCCGTTCAGAAATAAGTGACTTGGATTTTTCTAGATGTTTGCTCTACATGCTTATGAGTTTGCGTTTGTTAGTTTGGTGAGCTTTCTAATTTTTGTCTATATGTTGGTTTTGCTTCTCTTTTGATTTATTTCTAATTCTTTCGATCTTCTCTATCTTTTTAGGTTTGCATGCGGGTACTGGTGCTCCAGGTCCTTCATTTTTATTTGATGAGTATGATTTATGATGTGTTTCACATTCCATGGATGATGATTCTATTGTGAATTAGCACACTTCAAGTTTTTGGGATCATTTCCGGCTGCTAATTTGTTATGCTAGGCTCTGATTGGCTTCACCATCCTCTTCAGGATGTAGTGTTTAATTCTTGGAAGGTTATGAACCAGAGCTTCATCTCACACGTAGCTTCATCCTCGTCTTGGTGTAATTCTTGTTGACTTTGCAATATATTACTAAGTGTGCTCCTCTATCTCTTGGAGTGAAAGTCTATAATAATGCCTATAATAATTGAAAACTAATAGTTACATTGGCATGCAGGGCTTGCTTGACATAAAGGAGCTACACAATTATTCATGTCCGGCAATATGAAGATATGCATGACAAATGAAACAACTGCAAGCCCGGTGACCATTTTCAAATAATAGTGCAAGCCTGGTATTCATGGTGAGTGATAGACTCGTCCCCCGTGTATGGTTTGTTTCGGCATAATTGTCACCCATTGTGTTGTGGCTTAGCAATAGTCAACATGTCACTCCCTTGAACATATATAATGGTTTGGATGAGAACTATCAACATGTGAAATATCACCATTATTTGACGCAAACCATCCCTTGGTTTTAGTTGCTCTGATCCTCTTCGATTTTGTGCATTATTATTCAGCATAACATATGTTTGATAGATTTTACATAATAAAGGCTTCTTTGATCTAACAATATATAAATATATGGATTAGACATATTTTGTTTACACTCATATATCGGTTTTCAAACACAAGTCCATGTTGCAAACTAAGACATGCGTGCTTAAATTACATTATGCCATGGATTTTATCTTCGTCCTGTTAGGAACTATGTAGATGCAATATTTAGTGAAGATTATATTTTTGGTCCTTCAGATGTGTTTCATTGGACATCCTCACTTACAAATTGTTGGTTCCTAGAGAGCATGAACATGATTTGGATTGTGCACAGGATAGCAGTGAAGTGTCCGGGCGTCTAGGCAAGGAAGAATGGAGGTGGATACCGTGAGCCAATTATAGTAGTGAGGAGGTGCATCGTCGAGATGGTGTGCATGCATGGAATAGATTAGTAGCCCTCCGTTTCGGTTTATAAGTCCTACGCGTATATCTAGGTTATCAATTTGACCTATATAATTTGAATTATATACTATAAAAATTATATTATTGGAAAATACAAAGTCTAAAGTTTCCGGTGATATATTTTTTGTAATATATACATCATACTAAGTTGCTCAATTTGGCGACATAGAACTACGTGCAGGACTTGTAAACCGAAACGGAGGGAGTAGCATGTATCCTGGATGTCATTCTGGTAGGACCACCCAAGATATTAGCAGTTGTTGCTACATTGTATATACGTAGGAAGTGATAATCGATTATAGGTTCATTGAAGTACCATTTTAGGGGGAGCCAACCCATTTATAGCTGGTTATGGATGTAGATTATGTACTTCTGTTCAAAATGGAAGACTTATTGCTGTATTTTTTTTTGAAACTAGGCAAGAGGCTTGCCATTCCTTGATATAGGAGAAGAGAGATGGCCAGTTTATGAGGGAAACCAGCCAAAAACCGATACAACACAACACCACACACCGGCCTCGAGGCCGCGCACCACACGAGCCGATGGCCTAGCAACCCAAGTGGCCAATGCCGACGCCCAAAACACCTCAAAATGCAACAAGGCAGAGGCAAAGACTCGGAGCCGCCGCTTCGACAACCACGCCAACCCTCGAGGCCGCGCACCACCTAGCCGAAAACGGGCCAAGGACAAAACCGACGAGACAGACAAACCGAACACCAACACTTGCAGGAAAGGGCCTCCATAGTGATGCCTCCAACGAGGGGAGCGACGACCAAGAGCGTCGCCATCATCGGCATCGGCCGTGGCCAGAGCAGGGTTTTCACCCGGAGCACACCAAACCGAAGTCGTGTCCGCCAGACCGCCGAGTCGAGGAAGCCCAACAGCCCACCGACGCCAACCACCAACACACTCCACAGGTCCCTCCGGCCGGCGGAACATCCAAAACGAGGCCTCAAGAGGCAAAACGACGCAAGAGCGCCGCACTCGCCCGAACCCGCAAGGGATCGAGGGTTTCCCCCGAGAACCCGGACGGAGGAGCGAGCACACCGCTTCGACGAAGACTTCAAGAGGTACGCGGAACCCAAGGACGTCGCCGATGTCGGTCCCAGCCAACCGCCTGGACAAGGCTTTCGCCTAGCAATGAGTCACCACCCACGCGCCCGCCACACAAGGACCGGCCGAACCACCACACCGAACCACATCATGGTGTCCGCCGCCAAAGCCACTGGAAGGGGCAGCCAGACCCAAACATCCCACATGCCGCCACACCTAGGCTCCCCGTCGCCGCGACCAAAGCCGCCGTCCGGATCATCACCGCTGCCCAGGAGAAAGAAGAGAACCCGGGCAGCCGCCACCGCGAGCGGGATCGAAGACCACAACCACCACCATCCACCGCACAGCGCCATCCTCCGCCCTGCCAAACTCCGACGAGAGCAGACCGCCGCGCCGCTGCACCAGCCAGCAACAGCAGGCCGTGCAACCTCAAAGGTAGCGACACCCCGCAGCGCCAAACTTCTTCGGCGATGCACCAAGCCGCGCCGCCACCCCACGCCCGCCGCCAGCCCGCACGGCCCAGATCCGGCCCGGCCGCGCCCTGCCGCCACGCCTGCCGCACCACCCCTCCTGTCGCAGACTGCCATGCCAGCGCACCTAGAGACCGGCCACGCAGCACCACCACGACGCTCGGCCGCAACACTGCCGCCAACATCTGCCGTCAGCTGATACATCCAAAACGTATCTACTTTCCCGAACACTTTTGCTATTGTTTTTCCTCTAAACTTGTGTGAATTAGATGCAACTAACACGGACTAACGCTGTTTTCAGCAGAATTACCTTGGTGTCTAGTTTTTGTGCAGAAAATAAACTATCAGGAAAAATTCCGGAAAATATGCCAAAAATCCTATTTCGCCAGAAGACTCATGGAGCCAGAATACGAGACGGAGTGGGGCTGGGCCCAGGCAACACCACCTGGCCACGCGGGCTAGGCCTGGCCGCGCCAGGGGTTGGTCTGGCCGCCCCAGACACCCTCTCGGTCTCCCTCTTCGCCTATAAGTTGCCTTCTGACCCAAAAACTCAGGGGGGTTCGACGTTTTTCCAGAAAGAGTTCCGCTCCGCCGCCACCACCAGATTCCACGATACGGAACCAGAAACTCCGTTTTGACACCTTGCTGGGACAAGGAATTGGAGGAGATCGTCGTCATCATCATCACCATCGCTTCTCCATCGACCATCCATGTTTCCCCCATCTATGAGTGAGTAATCCCCCGCTGTAGGCTATGGGGATGGTAGGGATTGGATGAGATCGTTCATGTAATAGCATCGGATTGTTAGGGCATGGTGTCTATTATCTACTATTAGTGCTTTTTGACTTTGTTGCGACTTGTTATGCTTAATGCTTGTCACTAGGGCCCGAGTGCCATGATTTCAGATCTGAACATGTTATTGATTCATTATGATAGTATTGTTTATGGTCTTACCTGCAAGTTGTATACACACGTTGTTGTCCGGAACCAAAGGCCTCGAAGTGACAGAAATCGGGATAACCAGAGGGAATGGCTTTGATGTGAGGATCACATATGTTCACGGAGTGTTAATGCTTTGCTCCGGTGCTCTATTAAAAGGAGCACCTTAATTGCCAGTAGTTCCCTTGAGGCAGCTGTAAACGGGCTGGCAGGACAAAAGATGTTGTGCAAGTTCTCATTGCGAGCACGTATGACTATATATGGAACACATGCCTATGATTATCTAGTACTTGGATGTTTTTATCTTATTTATCTGCAAATGCCCTATGTTCTGATTGCTATATGAATTGTCTTGTCCATGCAACGCCCGTCCATCCATCCCTATGCCTACCGCGCTCCAATCCTACTGTTTGCTGTAATTGTTACTACTGTCTTTACTACTGCTATTACTTCACTATAGCTACTACAAAACTGTTGCTACTGATAAACTGCTGTGAGCAAGATTGTTTCCAGGTGCAGCTGAATCGACAACTCAATTGTTAAGGCTTATAAATATTCTTTGACTCCTCTTGTGTCGAATCAATAAATTGGGTTTCACTTCCCTCGAAAATACTGCGATACACCCCCTATACTTGTGGGTCATCATCAGCCGCCAGGGAGCCTCGAGACGAGGCAAGAACGCCCCGCCTCCACCTTCACAGGCTGGCCCGCTGGTACCCCTCCGGCGCGGGCGGCGTCGGGGAGGACGGGGAGGGACGCCGCCGACGGCGGCTAGGGTTCCCCCCATGTCGCCAGAGGAGGGCGACGCGGGGGTGTTCCCCCCGTGTCTCCATTTACATGTCTTGTTAGACTTCCACTTATTGCTGTATTGAGGCATGATGTAATTGAATCCCACAAAATTAGTGGTACTATTTGTCAATATGTCATTCTACGGAGGGATCTGTTAGAAACTCGAATCATGTGTGATGATGTGTAAATGTCTCTTGAGTAATTGATGCGGCTGATAGCGTTAATTTGTTCTATGACACGGCTGCTATTTGTTTTGAGAAGGCACCCCACTACTGGTTGTTGAGAATATTGTGATTTTTTGGTATCTTGTTCCATTCTTAAAAAACTGAATATTTTTGATGACTCCAAAGAGAAGAATATGAATGTGTACAATATGAAGTATAAGCAAGTTTTTGTGTATGCATGGAAGTGGTTGAGCTTTTTGCTCAAGTGAACACGGCAGAAGGACGTGAAGATTTACTTTAGCTAGGAATTTTTAGCTTCGCACTATGAAGATCTTTATCAATGTTGTTGCTTAGGTAAGTGTACCAGCTTAACTATAACATGGATTATTTTCCAATGTCTTCTCAATAATAATGTGCAAGTTGCAGAATAGTGTCATGCATTTGCTTATCAGAACTTGACAATGACTCCTCACGTGCACGGGAATCTTAAAATCACATGTTTGAGAGGATTAGTGAAATTTTATGTCTCGTGAGATATAGGATGATGTTTTTTGTGATGTAGCCTAAAAAATTGAGATTGCCTTTGCTGAAATAGTAGCTTGTCTTTGCTCAAAACTCCACGAGGATGTAAGGATATTTGATGTGTATAATAATCCTAAAGTTCCATGGTCGACACGATTAGAATGAAATGATTAAAAAAATTATGTTCCGTTACGCACGGGCATGTTTCCTAGTCTAGACAAATATACAATATCATTTTCCGACTGAGGGTGTAGTACTGACGGAGCAGTTCTGGTGATCAGGTCCGTGGCTCTGTTTTGGACTGTATGGAGAACACTAAATAAAGCTTGTTTTCAGCTTGTTCTCCCACGGAACCTGACTAATGTCGTTTTGTTGCCTTTGCTGTTTTTTGCCATATGTACGCAATGTAATTTGCAGGCATGAATGAAGCAAACTTAATAGTACTACGACATTTCATCAATTTTCCACACCATGTAACAAGGATGCGGAGACTTGCGGTAAGTCATCTTGTTGCTCTTCTTGTGGGCGAAGCGCGGTAGATCTGCATTTATCTAAACACGCTTTTAGCATATACATAAATGCGAGTCTAGACAAATTTGTGACATTTTTTTTTTGGATGGAGGGAGTATAAGTATAAGTAGATGCTTTCTTTGCTTCATGTTTCTAAAAAAGCGTCACAATAGGCTCTTCCTCTTCAAATAAATTCTACAATTACAATAATAAATACATATAATTAAACAAAACATATATACTCTATTTCCTATTGGACTAAATTCGAGGGAAATTTGTTCTACTAACAAATTAAATTCAAGGCACGGAGACGAAGAGCTAGTTCGGTATGAAAAGCTAGTGGGAAAACCGGAAAAGCATACCTTCTGGTCTTCTGGAGCTCGGTGTCCGCGGGTAGTCCAGGCACCAGGCAGCAGGGTGGGACGACAGTGGTCTCTGGGGCTGGCTTGCTCCTCCCACCAGTTGTGCTAACAACGGTGGCATTTGGAGGCCCGGACGAGCGGCGAATGTCAGCCAAGACTAACGGTCTGAATGGGCAGTACCTGCTGGGGAGGGCTAATGGTCTGAATAGGAAGTACCGGCCGGGAGGGTGCGGGGCAGTCGTGATGCGAGCGAGCCGGTGAGGGGAGGTGGTGTAGGGTAAAGCCGAGGAGGTGAATCTCCGATTTAGGTATGACGTTCCCATCCCCTTTTCGTTGGTACAGAAACAGAGCAAATAGAGCGAGTCGAGGAGTATGGGTTGGATACATCGCTCTCACGCGAACAAAATAAGGGGTAGGTAAAATAATTCAAAGAATTCTGGGTGGGCCATGGCCCGCCTAGGCCCGCCCCTGTGTACGCCAATGGTGCAAGGAGTGCTACGGCGCCGGGCTTCGGAGCGGATCCGGGCTGCGTCGTCCAGCGCATCGTCAGCCTTCGTTCACTTGATGCTCGGGCAGGCCGCTCGTCGCCAGAGGGCCCGAGTTAATGCAGAGGAGCGGGCATCCCCAAATGGACTATTGTTTAACATAAGTTGTGGTGGTGTGAACTAGGAGTAAATTTTGAAATCGGACGAAAATTTTGGCTGATATATAAACTTGCTTTGCAAAATGGACACATATTTTGCTTTTTTTGTTGGACTGGTGCGCACACCGGGACCTCCAAGTTGCGGCCCAAGTACGGGCCGGGCCTTGCAACTTCATCAGTCGCTTGCACCACCAGTAGGCTGCCTGGCCAACCCAGCTCGATCTGGTTTGCTAGTCCGTCACGTACTCGGTTGATTCGGGCTCCGGGTCAGGGTCGTACCCTGGTTCCGATTCCCACCGCAGAAACCACCGGAATATATACAGGCAATCGAGATCGATAACCCACCCCCAAATCCAATCCAGCAGCCGATCGAGATGGCCGGCAATCTAGAGCAGCAGCCCGCGACGGTGGCGGAACAGACCGTGGATCAGGACAATTGCGGCGGCGACATGGCCGCAGCCCCTAAACGCAAGGTCCGGGTGCACCCCGACGACGTGCGCTTCACCCTGTCCCTGAAGCAGCGGGAGGACCTCGGCGGCACGGAGTACCTGGACCTGCTCGCCCACAAGTTCACGCCCCAAGAACTCGACGAGAAGCGGCGGCTGCACGAGGAGCTGGTGGCCATCTTTCGGAAGGACGACGACGAGTTGGAGGCGCGGCAGGCCGAGCTCGCGAGGGAGCTGGCCGAGAAGGGCTACGTCGAGATCGACGAGGTCGACCCGGCCGACGAGGCGGAGTTTGACAGGTTGGCCGCCGAGCAGTGGAAGACCATGACGGATGCACCATGGTTGAAGAGCATGGAGTTTGCCCACCCCCGCGACGTACAGAATGGTTGGGCTGTCAGACGATTTGACGCCGAAGAAGGTGAAGATTATGAACAGGATGAATTTGAAGACGAAGGTGAATATGAATATGATGACCAAGAAGTTGAAGTTGAAGAAGTTGAAACTAAAGATGAAGTAGAAGTTGGAGATAGAACAGAAGATACTAATGTCCAAACCCACTCAGATGGGGAGACTGCAGCTCTTGAATCCAACTGACAACGGATCAAACAAGATTTAGTCTGTTTGTGTGTCGGAGTACTAGTATCCACTATTAAGCGTGCACGTGCAACGCACGTCCTAACATCTGTCACAATTCCTTCGTAAAACCAAAACAATTCTTGCTTGCTTAGTTCAAACAAATTTGTTTGTTGAAAGCATAAGCACTTAAATGATGTTGCATAAAAGAATTGCGCCCAATTAGTCCTAGCAGAATTGCATTTATAAGTTTTCCAAATAAAATAAAACCATTGCATTTTCTTCTTAAATTTCAATTCAGTTGTATCTATCAATATTGTGTACCATTCATTTTGCACCTTCTAAAATGAATACATAAAAGAACTCCAATTTCTGTAATTTTTCTGTAGCACCGAATACAACTTCACATTAAGATTTTGTACCTTTGTAATATATGTCAATGACTACATGCAAACTTTTTCAGATTTGTTTTTAAACTCTAAAATGTGATCTTTATTTTTTTAAAATAAACAGTTCCCTGGGCTCAGGAGCCATCTGTCCGCACTCTTGGACCATATAGATGACACTAAATAACACAACATTTACATATGAATCTTCTAAGGGGGTAAAGTGCATATTAGGGACCTATGCATGAAACAAAAACGTTATGGTGCTCCGATCAGACTATATACCGAAGAAGTCCTAAATTCTATAGTACACAGCACGATCCAAATCGGGTTGTGCCACCAATGCAGCAGTTTCGCTGAGGCTGTTCCTCCCTTAGAGCATCTCTAGTAGATACCGCATCCCGCGGCACTGCAAAACACGGATGCGGTGTACTGCAAACCGATTTTTTTAGCTGAAAAACGGCAGCGAAACAGATACCGCAAAACGAAATATTCTGTGAATATTCGATCGTCTTTCTCGCGGGGTCATCTTCCTCCTAGATCCTGATGTACTCCCGTTTCTGTTTCAAGCGATGTCGCTCGCCGCTGCTGTGCTATGCGCCGCCCTGAGCGGTTGCTGCTGTGTGCCTGCTTGGCGCTGCGTGCCTGCGTGCGCTGCGTGCTTCTTGGCGCTGCTTGTGCCTGCTTGCCGCTGCGTGCCTGCTTGCTGCTGCGTGCCTGTGTGCGTTGCGTGCTGCTTGACGCTGCTTGTGCCTGCTTGCTGCTCCGTGTCTAAATATTACATAAACCCGTGACAACTAAATCGGATCGGAAGTTGTATATTTAGTTGTAGAAGAATTATTTGCACAATTGAATTCATGGTGATATAATCTTATAATATATTTTTTATCAAAAAAGAGTTATACCGATTGGCTTGTAGAACATCTCAATGATTGAGCTGAGTACACATGGGTCGTGTTGGCAAACTATTATTGGTGATTAGTTACCGTGAATTGCCAAGAAGGGCCTGCAATGCTGGAGTTAGGTTAACTGGACTTAGTAGCAGTGTCCATATTAGGGGCACTGAAGTTAGTAGCAAAATCAGAAGTGGATTATAGTAAATTGAAGTTTGTATACTTTTTCAGTTATATTGAACATGGCTTAGATTTAAGGTCAGACAAGACATGTTTAATACTGTAAGAATAAAACAACATGGATGTACAATGTAATTAGATGAATAGTTCATGGATGTGTACCTGATCCACAACATATGGCCAAAACCTTGCAATATTACCAGCATGAGTGACTGTATAGAGATCATAATATACGAAAACTTTACCAAATGCAGGAATACTATAGTACCAATGTAGAAGCATGTCAAAATTGCATCAGTTTCTTAAGCTTACCGATTATGATATATTTCACTATTTTTGTTTTCTTAGCAATAAAGATTATTGTGTTCTTTTAACATAATTTCACATCAGATTCTAAAGGTTTTGTATTGACCGTGACTGGGACATAGCGTTTTGGCTCCCAGGTCTAGATGAACCTATTATGAAAAATATATTTTATATGAATTTCAAAACATTGATAAAATCCGAAACAAAATCCGATGTGTACATCTTGACATGCTATGTTCTCACACATAATATTTGCGGTGAAAAGATATTTTTTATGGTCTGTGTCAAAAAGACAAAAATATGTCTTGTGAAAAGCTATTTTACAACACAGAAAATTGTCTTTTTTATACAAGCCACATAAAATGTCTTTTCTTCATGAAACTTCGTGTACGAACATAGAATATCAGCATGTACACCTGGGTATTTTTTGTGAATTTTTAAACATTTTGAAATACGTCATTTTGGTGGTGGGTGCATCTACACCTATGAGCCAAAGTAAATTTCCGTCCCAAACTAAGTACGTGATTTAAGAATTAAAACATGTGAGCTTCACTAAGAATACAACAATATCTGGGAATCCCTTAGCATCCAGACCACAAGCTTTTCAGTAAAAAAACTTTGATACTCCAATTAATCTTGTATGAAATACTCCCTCCGTCCCAAAATAAGTGATGTGGGTTTGTCTAGATTCGGATGTATCTAGACACGTTTTAGTATATAGGTACATTCAAATCTAGACAAACTCAAGTCACTTATTTTGAGACGGAGGGAGTACCTAAAGCTCGAAGTGTTAGATCTTAAACTCGATGATAATGTAGCACTAAGGCTTCTACGGCAGAGAAATTACATCAATACAAAAAATTCAAATCAATTAAGCAATCAAACTTTATTAACAATCAACGGGTGAATCAATATGTATATTGCACGAAGAGAGAAAGGTCCCAGTTGCAACCTCCAACATTTGCGGCCCCTAGCGACCTGACATAGAGAACAGCCCTCCATGTGAGCTTTGGATGCAGAGGTTGGACGACAACAGGGTCTGCACCCAAAGAACACAGCTGAAGCCATGGGCGCCTGCGGATCTCACATGCAACGACCTCAAAACGGGTGGTTGCGCCATCGCAGGCGACCAAGAAGAGAACCCCTCGCGGAGTTTCCGGCACCTCACCCTCCTCGACTGACGTGTGGAAGGACGATGGATCCGATGACGGTTGCTGCAGATGCTTCCCAGAACAGCGTGCGGGCTGCGAGCAATCGTCCTGGCAGCGGTCCCTCCTCCGTGTTGGGGGGTGGAGCGGGCAACAAAGGCGACGGGAGCCCTCAGTGTAGGCAGTGAACTGGGGCTCCGCTCGGACATGCTCCAGGCCTCCAGGACGAACTGCGACGTCTATGCGCGCCAAGATGTAGAGAGGATGAGGTTGTAGCGCTGCTGTGCTGTGCAGAGGACGCGGTGGCGGCGACATGACCCAAACAAGCCGCAATATGAGGGCATCGGGCGGTGGGAACTGGGAAGGTGTATTCTGTCCGTGATTTTCGTGGTGGAGGCGGTTTTAGTCCATGATCTGCGCGTGATCAGCGAGAGTCAATGTGGGCTCGGTTTAGCACATGCAGTGTCATTGTGTCATTGGAGAGACAAGGGCCGTTAGATACAGAGGAATAAAAGGCCAAGATCAAAAGTTCCTGCCATGTTCGTGCTTTTATAAGTAGCGTAGATGTATAGGTACCAACTCTGTTAATTTGTATCTATGGATATGTATATACTACTACTAATACTCTTTGCCTATGATGTACAATAAACATCCGGCAAACCCAGTCCAACCCCCTCCCACACGGAGTCAACCGGGGGCACCGGCTACCACTTTTGGCCTCACGGGTCCACCGGACAACCTCTCCACTATATTTACTATTGAGGGCATGATTGGATAGTATCTACCCCTATAACTAAAATTCATCTGGCGTCCCTCCATACAGCCTACCAACGGACATTATATTGGGCGTGACGAGTGGAGATGCTCTAACATCACACATATCAAGACTATTTGAGTCTATAAACTAATTCACTATAACTAGCCTTAGTAATTCATCTTCTCAATTTGCTTGGTACTAGTCCCTACGATCCATATTAATGTTCTCAACTTTGTCTAGATTCATATAAATCTAATTAAACATTTAAACTAGATGCATTTGTATCTAGACAAAGTTGAGAACAATAGTATGCACCGGAGGTAATATCTTTTTTTAGTTAATACTCCGCTTTCTATGTACTTTTACTTTGACGTAGTGTACTTACTACTTCATCTGAGCGTACTTTGTTCCTTGTCCTCGGTGTACTTAGCAGTACAATGTCTTTGTTGTACTTGTACTCTGTTTCCAGTGTACATATAGTGTACCTAATGCTTCATTTCTAGTGTGCGTCGTACTCCGTTGTTTAGTATAATTTTACTTCGTAGTACTAGTTTCGGTAGTGTATTTTTACATCTCCAGATACAAAATCATCGTGAAATGAAACATAAATATTGTTTAAATAGGCAAATGTACAAGAAAAGGAAAGCTGCAAGAACATGCGACGACCGCCCGAAGGCTATACTACATAGCGACACGCCTTGGTTCGTGGGACTCCCCGGATGTAGCCAGACCTTGCGGAAGGCCTAAGGACATGTCCAACAACGGCCCTCAAACAGAACATGCGCACGAGGACATGGTCCAAACGTCCACCCGCAAATGGAACCCGTGTCTCGGATAGGTTCATATCTGGGCATTCCTGATCTAAAATTGGGCCGGATTTGCAGGGACGTAAGCGCGTCCTCCCCGGGCCACATATCATACATAACAATCCAAAGAATTTTATTCCACGTTGAGACATGGACTTTTACAACTAAAGTAAATTAAACTAATCTAACCCTACAAATACATACAGACCCTCCATCACGGCTATCCTGCCTGGCCCACCAATTCGATGTGGCCTCCTTCGTTTGGTAGTAGAGCATGGCTGCTACGCTCATCCTCCGCAGTCGGGCGAGGGACATCCGCTCTCTCCTTCGCCGCCGTCATCGTGTTATGGTTCCGCGCCGCCGGTGCACCCCATTCTACCGCGACCGCCACCACCGCATAGAAGGCCAGGGTCTCAGCCTCTGCAACATCGCATATATTAGAAATGAGCATATATTAATATCACACGGATACCAATTACACCCAGCCTCTGCAACATCGCATACCCTATTGGCAATACGGATGCACACAGCCGAAAAAAAAGAACAAGAATTACAAAAAAGAAAAGTCCTGCAGCAGGAATCTGATCCTTAACAGCATCGACTCTACCACCACCAAAACAACACCAGAAGTCCAACCCCTCCAAAAGCGACGCCTCCAAGAAGGAAACAGTGCACAAGCGCTGTCATCGTCCGATCAAAGATCTTAGGTTTTCACCCTGGAGAAAGTCCTCGCTCGCAAAGCAATGCCTTCTGCAAGGCTATTGTCAGGCACAACCAATAAAGGCCAGACCTTGGGTTTTTATCCTGCAAGGTAAGACTGTGAACTCTTCCTGTGATGTCGCCCCCTCTAACAGACGTTGTTGCGAGTCACAGATATCCAAGCCAGATCCTTATCGCTATAAAGACTCAAACCACCATAGCTCGCCCACATGTCTCTGCCTTCATGATATTCTCCGCATCTCACTTCACCATGTGTATCGTCAAAGACATGTCGCATGATGGTAACAGGTAGCAGAGCTTCACCGCGCTCCCACTGAAACCAATCGGCCAGCAAAAAACATAGGTGCGCGTGACCGAATTCCTTCCAATCCAGCAAGCTCCAGGCATATGCGCCCATGGGAGTTCGCCGGCGGAGCCTTCCGGAACCAGACACTCCGGCCAGATCAATGAAGACCCGCATCAAGTAGATCTTCGTCTTGGTGCGAGATAGATCCGATGACCATCCACTTTATTGAAACCGAGCCAGCAGCCCCCACGCTACCCACCGGAAACTAGCAGGATCCTCCGCAAAGCGGCAAGATCGCCCATCCGACCACTCCGACGGAGAAGGAAGTCACCACCACCATGCTAGGGGCAGCAACCCCAAGCGCCCTAGTGCCGCGAGCATGGCCCGGAGATCCTGAGCACCGGCGTCGGCGACGAACGGAATAGATCTCGGCTCGTAGGCACGGATTCCTGCCGCCGCGTGCAACCATCTGGACCAAGGACCCCCAGCCGTCGCCAGCCACGACACCACCGCCGAACCAGCGCGGGCGCGGACGCCACCGCCGCCATGCCAGATCGCGGCCAGGGTCGTCGCCGCCGCCAGATCTTTGCCCGGCGACGCCTCGGGTGGCGGCGGCGGGTGGGAGGATCTTGAGGGGAGGGTCGGCCGGGGAGGAGAGGGGCCGCCCGGCGCGGCGCGGCGCCGCCGCGCGGGTGCGGGACAGGGGTTGAAGAAACAATGTTATCGAAAGGAGTGTATCTAGGCCCCTTTTAGTGTGTAAGTTCACTTCAAACCTAGATGAACCTACAAACTAAAGGGGTCTAGATACACTACTTTCACAAAGTTAAAACATCTTATATTTTGAAACAGAGGGAGTAGTGGAGAATGTCCGGGCTGTAACCAAGGAGCTGAAGATGTCATGCACCTCTTGTTTAAATGCCCCATTGCTGCAGCGCTATGGGAAGCCGTTGGTATTCAGGATATGATGGATTTAGCAATGAGTGCTGATCGATCTGGATCAGCTGTCCTGGAATTTCTCCTAACTGTGCAAGGTAACAGCCTCCCAGGCTTCGACAATGTTGGTCTGAAGGAGGTGATCTCAGTTGGATGTTGGTACTTGTGGTGGGTTAGACGTCAACGAACTCACGGTGAACCTGTTCCCCCAATGAGTCGATGGAAAATGTCAAATCTTATCTATAGCTGCTAATTCAGCTAAAGTTCTAGCAAAACCAAGCATGGCCCAAGCACATTGGAGTAAACCAGAACCAAGGCAAGTTAAACTAAATGTGGACGGCTCTTTTCACCTGATTCTTTTGCAGGTTCTGTAGGTGCTATTCTATACGTGATTGTAAAGGACAATTCATTGTTGGCTCTACCATGTTCCTGCCAAATGTAGCATCGGCCCATGCAGCTGTGGCTATTGCAATGCGCAAAGGTCTTGCTTTGGCCGTTCGTCTGGGACGATGCAATAATGTCCTAGCTGAATCTGACTCTAAAAATATAATTGAAGCATTCATCGGAGATCAAATCTGGTGGGGTGAAAACGCCACGATATTTGCAGACTGTTGATTTGAAAATACTTATCGGGAACGTCTCTTTTCATCATTGTCCTAGGGAAGCAAATGGAGCTGCACATGAGCTAGCTAGGTCCTCCTTTTTAGATAATTTTTTTTGCAATTAGGACGATGAGCCCCTAGCTTTATTTTAGATAAACTCTTGCATATTGTAACTCTTGTTTGAAATTAATAAAACCTTGCAGTAGGACGGAGTCGGGCTGTTTTCCTAAAAAAATCCATCCAAAGAGGCTATATATCTGGTGACAATGCAGAAGAGATAGTGCGGGTGAGTGCATGCATAGTGTCTCTACAATGTGGGGCAGTTGCTATATATACCACATGTTGAAAATATAAGCAATAATCCATATGATTTAATCCGAATAATAAACTGATAAAACATGATCATATAGATAGTATCAAAACTAATCATGCAGATCAACAAAGTAGATGAACAGATTATATCTAAATAAGATAAATCTATCATATCTACACCAAACGATAGAATAAAGAACTCTAGTAGAATTTGAAATAGAAAGTTCAGCACTACGTACGGTATAGCGGCAGCCGCGACGGTAGCAGCAGCAGTAGCCGTAGCGGTGACAGCAGTGTCGTCGCTCATGTTGAGGTTGTCGAAGAGATCGGTGACATCCGGGAAGAAGTCGCCGTCCGGGAACTCGTCGTCAGAAGACGTTATGGAAGCCAGTAGTCGCGCTTGAGCGCCTCCTCGAAAATCTGATCGCCCCTCACCCATACTGGTTCACGAGAAGGCGGGGTTCCGGAGGCGTACTGTCCCGATTTGCGGTGCACGCTGCAAGCCGGGATCGGAAGACGAAGGCGGCGGCGCAATAGACTGGAAGGAGACGCGTGTGGTCAGCGGGACCGATTAGGTTTAGCACAGACGCTTATATAGCGCAGGTCAGGGAGATCGTGGGACTCAGCCCATGTCCGAGTCGGTAACAACCCACGTCCCATAAAGACTGGAAACGGCTGACTAATTAACGCGTCCGTTAATGACTCGTAATTAATCTATGATTAATTTTCCCGAATAGCAAAAATAAAGCTCGGCTCGGTGAGATTCCGCAACCAGTGGCGCGCGCGCGTCGTGACGAGGCGAGGCGGGCGGCGTCGGAGGAGGAGTGCGCGAGAGCTGCTCTTCTTCTCACACCTTAGTGAGTGGTGGAACAGCCTAGTATATAAGGAGGTGTAACTGTCACTCAACTAGCAATGTGGGACTAAACTTTAGCACTTGCACAGCCATATGCCGCCATGCACAAATGGATAAAGAGAATTTTAGAATTTGTCTAATGGGCCAACAGCCCAATACTCACCAAATTCCAACAATCTCCCACAAAGTCTCATTGGCACATCACCTCATTTCCATTCCAGAATATTTTTTTATATACCGGTGTGTAGTGGAGACTGTTAAGTTAAACTTCCACATTAAACTTCATGCTACACTAGCTAGCAACTTGAATAGTGGACTATGCCTTAAACTATAAGTTTTCTACACACTAGTTTCACACAAAATCTAGATCGGTACAGGACTGCCGCAGGGCTTCCCCGCAGTTTGGAGCTTATGCGTAATACTCCAGGGCCTTTCATGAGTTTATTAGAGAGCACCCAACTCTCACAGACTGCGACGTTTAACAGTTAGACTCATATATGTGTGTTCCTCAATAGATGTTCTGTAGGACAAACATCTCTGCTTAGAAAAGCCACTTAGAACACATTAAGATAAATATCAACCTGCCATGCAGAATAAGAGAATATTGCATCTTTATGGAGATGTAAATATAATATGGGCATACTCTCCTCTCAGCTGATCAACAGCTTGTCTCCCAGCTCTAATTCAAGGGATCTCCGATCACATAGAGTGGGTTACCACTGCGAACAACTCATTGTGTGGATCTTAAACCCATCCCCTTCGATGCATTATCTATCACATTATGTGATAAGCCCTTTGTGAAGGGATCTACCGAGTTCTTAGATGTTTGGATATAATCCAACGCAATAACTCCGGAGGTCTCAGTTTCCTGATAGATTTCAATCTCCTCTTCACATGCCTTGATGACTGCATATTATCCTTAGAACTATTTACCTTGATGATAATAGTTTGATTATCACAGTTCATCATGATGGCTGGTATTGGTTTTTCAACCACAGGTAAGTCATCAAAAGCTCACGAAGCCACTCTGCTTCAACAGTGGCTATGTCTAAAGCTATGAGTTCTGCTTCCATAGTTGACCTCGTTAAGATGGTCTGCTTGCAAGACTTCTAAGAAACAGCGCCACCACCAAGTGTAAACAAATAACCGCTTGTGGCCTTAATCTCATCAGCATCAGATATCCAGTTTGAATCATTATACCCCTCAAGTACTCGTGGATACCCAGTATAGTGAATACCATAACTTGCAGTGCCTTTCAAATAGCGCAAAACTCTCTCAAGAGCATGCCAATGATCATCTCCAGGATTTGACACAAATCGACTCAGTTTTCTTATAGCGAAGGAGATGTCAGGCCTCGTAGCGCTGGCTAAATACATGAGCGAGCCAATAATTTGAGAATATCTGAATTGATCTTTAGCATTCCTTCGATTCTTTCGAAGTAGCACACTCGGACCATAAGGCGTTGGAGAAGACTTGCACTCGCTATACCAAAGCGACTCAATATCTTTTCCACATAGTGGGACTGAATCAGTGTAATCCCACCATTGTCATCCTTCAGTAGCTTGATATTTAAGATTACATCAGCCACTCCCAAGTCCTTCATCTCAAAGCAGCGAGATAGGAACTCTTTGACCTCCTCAATGACATCGAGGTTGGTCCCAAATATCAATATGTCATCAACATAGAGACACATAATAACTCCTTCGCCCCACCATGGCAATAGTATACACACTTATCAGCTTCATTTACAACAAAGCCTTCAGCGGTTAAAGTTCTTTCAAACTTCTCGAGCCACTTCTTAGGAGCTTGCTTAAGACCATATAAAGACTTCACTAACTTACACACCTTACCTTCTTGACCATATACTACAAATCCATCAGGCTGCTCCATATAAATTTCCTCATCTATCTCTCCATTTAGAAAAGTTGTCTTAACATCCATTTGATGAACGAGAAGACCATGTGAGGCAGCCAAGGATAGTAGTACTCGAAAATTGGTCAATCTGGCTACAAGTGAGTAGGTATCGAACAAGTCTTCACCTTCTTTCTGGGTATAACCCTTGGCCACAAGACATGCCTTGTACTTTTCAATAGTACCATCAGGTCTAAGCTTTTCCTTGAACACCCACTTACATCCTACAGGTTTGCACCCATAAGGACGACCAGTTACTTCCCAAGTTCCATTAGCTAAGATGGAATCCATCTCGCTACAGATAGCTTCTTTCCAATAATAAGCATCTTGTGATGCATAGGCTTCTGAAATAGAAGTGGGCGTATCATTGATACATTGCAAACGTATCTGTAATTTTTATGAAGGAGATATGCCCTAGAGGCAAATAATAAATAGGTTTTTATTGTCATATCTCAAATAGTTTATAATAGTTTCATATTGTGCTATAACTATGCCAAGTAGAAACATTGGTACAGGTATGGTATGAAACAACCAAATCCCTAGTATCCTCTATTCATACTAGTTCGTTGGTCATGAGGATGATCTGGGTTTCAAGATCATGGGTATTTATGCCAATTAACAACAGGGTCATATCATTAGAGAATGATGTGATGGACATTCCTCGAAGTATTGCAACAAGATCAAGTCATACAAGTTCAATTTTGCAACAACTATACCTAGACTCCTTTTCCTTAGACCATGAGCTCATATTACTCATTGTTTCCTGAGGCTGCTTAGACTGCATCAACCCTCATCTAGTAATACGGTGGCCATAAAGGTGTACGTTGGGTATTCCAAAGGAACAATAGATGACATGTGACTGCAAGACCGGGACTTGTTCACCCACATGACGGGTAAAGATACATATGACCGTCTTGGTGAGATTACATCCATAAATGTTGCAACATGTGACTCGGTCATGTGGATGTAATATCACGGTAACAAGAAAACAGAACTTGTTGTTAACGAGATTGAACAAGGTATGTTATACCAATGATCGGATCTAGGACAAGTCGTATGAAAAAACAAAAGGAATTGGATGCTACATTTAGTGGTTCAAACGACATTGTCATCAGGAATGCATAGGGGTCACATGGATATCCCTAGTCCCTCTATTGATCATTGATACAGATCATGTCTAGAGCATTCCCGAGCCGTGAGAGGATACACTTAAGGGTACGATGAGAGTGATCATTCGTAAGACAGAATCACAGTAGAGAAAGAGAAAGCCGGAATTGTTCCGCAGAGAGATCCGAAGTTGTTCGGAGAAAGAATAAAGGACTGGAATCATTCCAGGAAAGATCCGAAGTCATTCAGAGGATATAGAAATGGGAACCGAAAGGTGTTTCGGGTTGAATCAAGTTTTGTAATATGTATTTACATATTAATTAGTGTAATTAATATTAAATATAATATTAAAATCTAATTTGAAGGGTTATTCTACTAATGGGCCAAACTTCCTAGTGAATAAAGGCCCATGAGGGAAAACCGAAGGAGGGAAGGGCCAAGGCCCAGGCGCCTCAAGGGGGCCCACCTGGCCAGCCTAGGGCTATGCGCATGGTGGGGCCGACCCCTGGCCGGCCGGCCCATGGTGCCCTAAGGGCCCATGCGCCTTCCCCCTCTCCCTTGAATAGTCCCACATGGGAAACCCAAAGGGGAGGGCACACCCCCTCCCCCTATATAAAGGGGTGCCCATGGGTGGGATGAGACACACCAATATTTGGAGAAGTCCTTTGGTTGACTTCCTCCTTCCCTCTCTCTCTAGCCCTTATGACCATGGCCCCAAGTTTGGGCTATGCGAACAAGGCACACCTGTAGTACGCTGTTGCGCTGCAGGGATTCCTAGCCAGATATCAACTTCCGCACTCCCGGCTGGATCGGGGAGCCGGAGGTCTCATCGTGCACTGGATGTGTACGAAGACACGAGGCGCAACACTTGGGGCGCTTAAATGTCATCAGCCGGAGCTGCTGCACGATGAAGAAGGAGCAAGGGGTGACCTACGAGGAGCTTCGCGACCTTAAGGTCGGCTATGAGTACGACTACTTCAACCACGTTCCCCGGGGAACGTTAACCGCGTACGGTCTACAAGGGTATGTATTCTCTATGCATCGGCCGTTACCGCATTACTACATAGATAAATCCTAGGCAGTTTTGGGGTTCCATCGTAGGATTTTTTTTGTTTTCTGCTGCGGATCCCCTTCAGTGGATCATGTGATCACTAAAATCATCCAGGGGATGACAATTTTAGTGGAGACCAATTATAAATTAATCTCTTATTATAAAGTTAGTCTAGATGTCCATTTGCAAATGTCTTATTAGATCATGGCCTATCCCATTGAGGTCCTTTGTGACCATGGGAATATATTGCTTAATGTGGAACTTAGCAAAAGGGTCCAACTTCATAGATTAATACCCACGCCTGAGGGATATGCTCGTAAAAGCTGATATTATCTTCTTGATACAATAACCATTAGGAGATAATTCGATGACTCTGGAATGTTTGTGTTTTCTCCATAATCATCCAATAAGCCATTCTCCATTCGATGGAGAGTTGGGCTACATTTTGTATTCTACAGAATAAGGCACATAGAGTATGAGCCGTTGGATGGGTTTTCCTCCATCATGGATGAAAAGAGATTGTTTGGAAAAACACTTAGCGATCTTGCATTAGAGTTGAGAACTCTTGAAAGGGCTTGATTGCAAATGGAGGTCATGGATTAAAAAGGTACATGTTAGATATACAAAATTATAAATGTGGTTCTTGCAAAACTCGTTGCAGTTTGCAAAGTATTTGATACTTGTCCTGTTTTGTGAAAACGGGAGGATCTGCTTGAGAATTGCTGTTTTCGAGGCAGCGTGACTTGATGACGACAAGCAAAACAGTTGATGGCTGACATCACCTCTTTCCTCAAAGTTTATCATTTGGATTAGTGGACTTGAATATAATTTGTAATCCTTGTTTGTGTGTCTTGCTTTTGGCGAGAAGATTATTCATATGAACAAGTTACAAGCCAGTTTGTACTATTCTTATGAACAATACCGTTATGGTCACATTACGATTACAAACAAGTTATTCTCATCACTATGTTAATGATAATGGTTTAAACATTTATTAAAGGATTAGAATGCTAAAAGATATCCAAAGTTTAATAATGAGATGACACTATAGTTTAAGTCATTTTGGTTATTGCATGTTCTTTATGAAGATCGGGGTCCTAGATGCTTAATCTAGAGACTTTGTAAAACCATGCCTCTTGGGTAGAATGACTAAAACTCCGCATTCTGGTAAAACGATGATATGCGAAGAAATGTTGAATCTTATACATAGTGATGTATCATATTTTCAACAAGTAGTGGAAATCATTTATTGTGGACTTAAGTGAATAAGCGTATTTACTTAATGAAACAGGAGTTCGAAATGATTTGAATTGTTCAAATGAGTTCACAACAACAAGAGGATATTGAAATTAACAAGAATACGAAGTCTCTTCGATTTGATCGACATGACTGAAGTATTCAAGTTAAGTTTAGCATAAAAGGGACTTGTGAAAGATGTTTCACAAATTATGATAATTGGATGAATTCAAACTGTGTTGAAATATCTTATCATAATCATTATGTATTAAGATACATATGGTATAATATCATCTCTTATAGGGGTTATAGTTATCGTTTAGAGTTAAAGATCAAAATAAGAAAACACTCATTTGAAATACAAAGGAACATCTAAAGATTCTTGGAAACAACACCATAAATGTTATGCTACGTTCGAGTTTCTAGAGAGTTTGATAAGTCGAAGTCGTGGAAAATAAACAAGTCTTTGTAGAGCATTCTTAGGAAGCTATGAATGCATCTTCCACAAAAGGGACAAACCTGTTGTTGTCCAAAGTTGACGTGTCTTGATGAAGATACAGGTGGAAGAAAGTAAAAGATCAAAACAAGGTATTTGACCTTACCTCCGGATTGTTGAGTGCGCAGCGGAATTTGTTTCGTGAATCCAAACTCTACATATAGTGGAAAAACCAATGATAATGATCATAAAGTTTCAGTGAATACTTTTACTGAAGAAAGTAGGATTCAACTATATATTCTACAAGTTTGTGGAATTATATTATTGATTCACTTGTCATGTTTTGAACAAGACATACCTACAAATTACAAAGAGGCATGATGGACCTGAGTGCGAGAAATGACTAGGAGTCATAAAATCCTATATTAAGTTACATTTAAGATTGCAAAGTAACATGTTACTTGATCTTATTAAAGTAAAGAAGTTTACTTGATATTTCTGAATGACTGCAAAGTCATAAGAAGGAAATGAAACTTAATGAGTGACAAAAAGCTCGATTTGTCACAAGTTTGGAAAAATTCAAGGAGTTGACTACAACAGTAGTGATGCTTGAGTCTTTTGGATTTACACTAGAAATATATGGATATTGTCGTCTCGTAATTGGGATTCTCAAATTGATGATGATCAAAGAATTTTGGAATGTGCAAGATTATGGAGAGGACCTAGATTTGAGTGGGAGCAAATCAGCTTGGCTAATTCATAATATGTAGCTGACATATTTTGAGTGGGAGCTAAGTGAAATCCCTGGAATATCAAACATGAATGTCATATTTGAGTGGGAGCATGAAATCATTCTGGGATATGTGGACGACATATGTGAATGATGTGATTGGTGTTAATAATATTTAAGTTAGATAAATAAGGATGAAGTTGAAGTTATTAAACAATAAGATCTATCGAGATAGATTGGTGAGTTTAATAAACACTGAATGTCAAATGCTTCCTGGACTTGATTCTGAAAGATGTCCAGAATGTACTAAGCAAGATTCTGAAGAAACTCAGAATGGAACAAGGTGAGAAAGTAGTTCTTACTATATGAAGCATTGAGTTAGTATTGCAACTATGGTTGAAAGAAAGAGATGCGTTGCATCTCCTATGCCTCAGTCATAGGTTCTTCCATATAACCATGTTGTATACTCGACGTAATGTGACCCGAAGTTCTGGTTGGTAAGACAAAGTCTTAACTGTAAGAACATGTCTTTAAGTGATTCCTGAGTTGATCACGGAACTAGAATTAAGTTTGTACTTAAATGGCAAGAAGCAAAGTAAGTGGCATAGTTGCATTTCATGCACTAGGATCTACATAGATATAGAAGCATAAAGGCTCCATCTAATGTGATATATAATGTTATGGCGGCGCTAGTTCGCTTTTAATGTAGAATGATGTGTCCCAGGGCCCAGTGCCCATGAGAAAACGACCGTCATTATAAACACTAGAAACAAAGTCTCACTTTGTCGCCAAACAAATACTTCGACCCATTATACGATAATGGTGTGAATGTCAAAATTAGGAAGACATTAACAATTTGCAAAAGACATAATAATCTGGTAAAACAGAACATGGACATGACGTTTCCCATGAGCATGCATGATCTGTAAACGCATATATTATATGGTTTATATGAGTAAAATGCAAGCGAGATTATTTATACTCTAGTGCAAGTGGGAGACTGAAGGAGATATGCCCTAGAGGCAAATAATAAATAGGTTTTTATTGTCATATCTCAAATAGTTTATAATAGTTTCATATTGTGCTATAACTGTGCCAAGTAGAAACATTGGTATAGGTGTGGTATGAAACAACCAAGTCCCTAGTAGCCTCTATTCATAGTAGTTCGTTGGTCATAAGGATGATCTAGGTTTCAAGATCATGGGCATTTATGCCAATTGACAACAGGGTCATGTCATTGGAGAATGATGTGATGGACATTCCTCGAAGGATTACAACATGATCAAGTCATATAAGTTTATTGTTGCAACAACTATACCTAGAATCCTTTTCCTTAGACCGTGAGCTCATATTACTCACTGTTTCCCGAGGCTGCTTAGACTGCATCAACCGTCATCTGGTAATATGGCGGCCATAAAGGTGTACGTTGGGTATTCCAAAGGAACAGTAGATGACATGTGACTGCAAGACCGAGATTTGTTCACCCACATGACGGGTAAAGAAACATACAGTCGGCTTGGTGAGATTACATCCATAAATGTTGCAACATGTGACTCGGTCACGGGGATGTAATATCACGGTAACAAGAAAACAAAACTTCTTGTTAACGAGATTGAACAAGGTAAGTGATACCAATGATCGGATCTCGGGAAAATTCGTATCAAGAAACAAAAGGAATTGGATGCTACATTTACCGGTTGAAACGACATTGTCATCAGGAACGCATAGGGGTCACATGGATATCCCTGGTCCCTCTGTTGATCATTGATACAGATCATGTCTAGAGCATTCCCGAGCCGTGAGATGATACACTTAAGGGTACGATGAGAGTGATCATTTATAAGACGGAATCACAGTAGAGAAAGAGAAAGCCAGAATCGTTCCGCGGAGAAATCCAAAGCTGTTCGGAGAAAGAATAAAGGACCGGAATCATTCTGGGAATTCCAAAGTTATTCGGAGGATATAGAAAGGGGAACCGAAAGGTGTTTCGGGTTGAATCAGGTTTTGTAATATGTATTTACATATTAATTAGTGTAATTAATATTAAATATAATATTGAAATCTAATTTGAAGGGTTATTCTACTAATAGGACAAACTTCCTAGTGAATAAAGGCCCATGAGGGAAAACCGAAAGAGGGAAGGGCCAAGGGCCAAGAGGGCCAAGGCCTAGCCGCCATAAGGGGGCCCACCCGGCCAGCCTAGGGCTGTGCGCAGGGTGGGATGCACCCCTGGCCGGCTGGCCCATGAAGCCCTAAGGGCCCATGCACCTCCCCCTCTCTTCCCCTTGTTTAGTCCCAGATGGCTCAGCCTTTGAGAAAGGCACACCCCCTTAGCCTATATAAAGGGGTGCCCATGGGTGGGAGGAGACACACCAATATTTGGAGAAGTCCTTTGGTTGAATTCCTCCTTCCCTCTCTCTCTATCCCTTGTGACCATGGCCCCAAGTCTGGGTTGTGTGAACGAGGCACACCTGCAGTACGCCATTGCGCTGCAGGGATTCCTAGCCGGCGATCAACTTCGCACTCCCGGCGGGATCGGGGAGCCGGAGGTCTCATCGTGCACCGGATGTGTACGAAGACATGAGGCGCAACACTTGGGGCACTTGAATGTCGTGAGATAGAGCTGCTGCATGATGAAGAAGGATCAAGGGGTGACCTGCGAGGAGCTTCACGACCTTGAGGTTGGCTACGAGTACGACTACATCAACCATGTTCCCCTCGGAACGTTAACCGTGTACGGTCTACAAGTGTATGTATTCTCTACGCATCGTCCATTACCGCATTACTATATAGATAGATCCTAGGCAGTTTTGGGGTTCTATCGTAGGAATTTTTTTGTTTTCTGCTACGAATCCCCTTCATTTTGATGTTCCATGCTTGTTTTATATCTACTTTCTTATGTTTTGTCCACACTTTGGAGTACTTTTACACATTTTTTGGAACTAACCTATTAACAAGATGCCACGATGCCGATTGCTGTTTTCTTACATTTTGGTTCCAGAAAAGCCATAAAATGAATATTCTCGGAATTGGATCGGACAAAAGCCAAAGTCGATTTTTTACTGGAAGACTCACGGATCCAGAAGACGAGACGGAGAGGGGCCAAGGGCTGGCCACACCATGTGGTGGCGCGAGTCCCCCTGGCCGCGCCACTAGGTGGTCTGGGCCCCTGGTCCACCCTCTGACATCGCCCCTTTGCCTATAAGAAGCCTCCCGATGAGAAAACCCTAAATAATCCAGCCTCCAGCCACGAAAAGTTCCGCAGTGCCACTGCCACCGAAGGGGAGATTCGGGGGACAGAAAGTCTCTGCTCCGGCACCCTGCCGGGACGGGGAAGTGCCCCCGGAGCCATATCACCGATCTCCACCACCATCTCCATCGCCGTTGCTAATTCCCATGATGATGAGGGAGCAGTTCTTCCTCGAGGCTAAGGGTTCTACCGGTAGCTATGTGTTCATCTATGTCTCTATGCGTGATCTTATGAGATCATGAGCTTTGTAATCTATAGAGCTATTCTTCTACTCAAGTGCTTTAATGAATCTCTGCTAATCCCCATGTGTGTGAAGTTGACAGTGTGCACACCGTGTGGCACTTTGGCTAAGGTTACACAAATACTTATCATGAGTATAATTTGAGTTGGATGTCTCTATGAGATTGTGGTGTTTGTTGGAACCATGTAGCGCTCAAGGTGACAGTGAGGGGTTATCTAGATGGGGAATACAAACTTTGAGGTGTGCTATTATAGCCCTACCGTGGATTAGAGTTATTCAGCCGGAGAGTAGTTCAGAGTAGTATCATAAAGAGATGATATTTATATGAGAGTGTTCACTAGTGAAAGTATGATCCCTAGGCCTTGTTTCTAAGCATTGAAACACCATTTGCAACTAGATCTGTTACATGTTTGCTTGCTTCCATCTTTATTTCAGATTGCCTTTAGTCTGTTCCTACCTGTCAAGCTCTTTTCTGGCACCGTTACCACTTATAATTATCCATACCACTTGTATTTCACTATCTCTTCACCGAACTAGTGCACCTATACACCTGACAAGTGTATTGGGTGTGTTGGGGACACAAGAGACTTCTTGTATCTTGATTGCAAGGTTGCTTGAGAGGGATACCTTTGACCACTTCCTCCCTGAGTTCGATAAATCTTGGGTAATCCACTTAAGGGAAACTTGCTGCTGTTCTACAAACCTCTGCACTTCGATGCCCAACAACTGTCTACAAGAATAGAAGTGCGTAGACATCAAGCTATTTTCTGGCGCCGTTGCCGGGGAGGTAAGGTAAAAGGTACTCACATCCTCTGGCTACTAAGCTATCTTCTAGCACTGTTGCTGGTGTGTGTGTGCTCGAAGTTATTTCCTTTAGATTATGCAATTATATCTTTTTGTTTCTTGTTTTTATTTTCACAAGTTAGGCTTAATGGAAAACAACAAAAAATTAGAGAGCTTTATAGTATTTATCTTGAGTTAGGACATGAAGTGTTTGAAGAGAAAATTAAAAAACCTATGGAACTTTATTTGCATGCTAATAGCAATGTTATTAGTATGAATTCTTTGAACACCATTATTTCTAATGCTATGGAAAATTCTAAGCTTGGGGAAGCTGGTTATGATGAGCATGATATTTTTAGTCCCCCAAGCACGGAGGAGAAAATTTACTTTGATGATACTATGCCTCCAATATATGATGATTACAATGATGAATATGATATTTTCAGTCCACCTACTATTGAGGAGAAAATTAATTATGATTACAATATTCCTCCTATATTTGATGATTATGGCGATGAGAATAATAATGATAGCTATTTTGTTGAATTTGCTCCCACTACAATTAATAAGAATGACTATGTTTGTGTGGGGAGTATTAATTCTTTTATGCATGTGGCTCATGATAAGAATGTTTCATGTGATTGTTATATTGTTAATTTTATTCATTATGCTACTGAAAGTTATTATGAGAGAGGGAAACATGGTTTTATGCATGTCAATAATATAAGGTTTCCCCTCTTTATGTTGAAAGTCTTGAAGTTGCACTTGTTTTGCTTTACTATGCTTGTTGCTTTGTGCTTTCATGACTTGTTTATTTACAAGATTCCTATGCATAGGAAGTGGGTTAGACTTAAATGTTCTTTGAATTTGCTTCTTGATGCTCTCTTTTACTTCAATTCATATTTATTATATGAGCATCTTCTCAAACTATCATGCCTAACTTAAAGGCGTTAAAGAAAAGTACTTATTGGGAGATAACCCAAAAGTTTTAGTTGAGTCTTGGAAGTTATTACTTTTGTAATAACCTCTCCTTATCCTCTAATGAGAGGGAAGTAAGATTTGGGGAAGTGCTGTAGCGAAACAGATTTTTGTACTTTGCTGTAAAAATTCGTGAAAAATCTCTGTATGTCGGATTGAGCTGTAATTGTTTGTGCTTATGCCCCTGGTTGTTATCTAACTTCCGTTCGTTCAGGACTTTTATATTTGAGTAACAGAAGGTCTTCAAAAAAAATCGGGTTTTACCTGCTGGTCTATTTTGACAGATTTCTGCCATTATTTGCATTTGCCTCTTAATCCCTTTCTCTTTGAGTTCTCTTTGATCACTTGAAATTTTTAAATGAAGTGCTACAATAGATTGTGTTTTAATGGAAGTTTTACTTGTGTTGGAACTGAACCAAAAGACTTATTATCTTGAGTACACTAATGTTGCTAATGAAGATTGTGTGAAGTTTTGTATGAAGGAAAATTTTAATTGCAGGGAAGAGTAATGTGATAGGATGAAGTATGGACAAAAGCTCAAGCTTTGGGATGACACCCGTGTCACCCCAAGAAATATTCAAGAAGTACAAGCGTCAAAGCTTGGGGATGCCCAAGGCATCCCCTTCTTCATCAATAAAAAATTCAGGTTTTTTTCCAAATGATGGCTCTGTGTATGGCGCCAGAAAAATGCTGGAGCGGTGTTGATGTAGAGCTCGTTGGGAGCCCCAAGAGGAAGGTATGATGAGCACAGCAGCAAGTTTCCCTCAGTTATGAAACCAAGGTTTAATCGAACCAGTAGGAGCAAGGAAACACCCCAAAGGTGTTACTAGCTGAGCTTTGGCAGGGCGCACTATGGTGCTAGTAGCAACATGGAGACCTGCACAACACAACCACAGAACTTTGTCCCCAACTTGCGATGAGGTTGTGAATCTCACCGTGTTTTCCGGGAAAACAAAGGATTAAACATATCGAATGGAAAGAAGTAAAAGTTTGCAGAAAGTAAACACAAAGCAGTAAACAGTTTGTAGATTGAATGTAAAACACAAAGGACCGGGATCCATAGTTCACTAGAGGTGGCTCTCCTTAGATAGATAACATGCTGGGTGAACAAATTACAGCGGGGCAATTGACAAACATCGAGAAAGCAATAGATGCATATACTAATCATCTTGACTCCTTTGAGACTTGTTTGGGCATTACAACATTATACATAGACCGCCATCCAACTGCATCTATGACTAATATGAAGGACTTATGCCCTAGAGGCAAATAATAAAGTGTATTATTTGATATATATCCTGTGTGTTCATAATACGTTTTATACTGTGCTATAACTGTGTTAATACGAAATGTTAATACACGTGTGGTATGTAAACAAACCATGTCTCTAGTTACCTCTAGTGAACTAGTTCATTGGTCATGAGGATGGTCTATGTTTCAAGACCATGGGCATTTATGCCAACTGACAATGAGGTCATGTTATTAGTTGAATAACATGATAGACAAACATCCGACCATTATATCTTCATAAGATCTAGTTACAAAGTTCACCATTGATGATAAAACACAGAGAACCTCATAACCCGATCCTTTGACTGTGAGGTAATGCAAATCACCATTCCGGAAGAAGCTTAGATGGTTATCTAGAGTCATCTCGTAACAGGGTGACCAAAAGGTGCTACTCAGGTTTTCCGAAGGGATGCGTAGAGGAGTACATATCAAGACCAGGATTTGTCTAGTCTGTGTAACAGACAGATACATGTGGCCATCTCGGTGACATTGCATTAATGAAGCTTGCAAGCATGTGACTGGGTCACGGAATGCAATGACATGAGAACAAGAAAACAAGTTCATCAGTAACGATATCGAACTAAGGTATGCAGATACCAAAGATCAAGTCTCGGATGAATTAGGTATCGAGTGACAAAGGGAATGGGGAACGGCTATCTCACGGTTCGAGCGATTGTATTCATGAAACACACGGAAGTCACATGGTCATCTAGGTCCCTCTGTTGATCATTGATATGAGAGTGGTCTCTATCATGTCCAGAGTGTTTCCAAACCGAAGGATGTCACGCTTAAGGGTAGGGACGTTTAGGGTAGATGAGGCATCGTATGAGAAATAGAGAGAGAGAGAGACCGGAATAGTTTCGGCAACATCCGATGGAGATCAGAAAGGGGTCCGGAAGATGTTCCGGAGTGAAGGAATAATATAATATGTGTATTTGAATGTTAATTGGAGAATTAATATTAAATATATTTTATTTTATTTTTGAAGGCACTATATTGCTAATGGGCCTCACCCGAAGGGAGGCCCAAGTGGGCAAGGCGCCTAGGGGGTGGGGGCCAGCCGACCTAGGGCTGGTGGGCCCCCCGAGTGGGGCCCACCTAGGGCCCGCGGCTACCCCAAGGTGGCCGACGGGTGTGGGGATTAGTCCGACCCCGCCTGGCCCTTGGGTGGTGCGCCCCCCTCCCACTATATAAAGGGGTTCCCCCTCCCCTTGGGATATACCCATTCCTCTCATTCTCTCTCTCTCATCTACTGAGGACTTCCCCGTAATATTGGGGAGGACCTCGTGGTTGAGTTCTCCACCTTCACACTACCGTCGTGTGATCGGTGATCCGGCATCTACTTCTTCCGCTGCTCGGCTGGATCGGAGCCCGGTTGACGTCCCCTACACCGGACGTGTGACGAACTTCGGAGGCACCACACTTGGGGTGCTGCTCGTCTTCATCAATAGATGCCTTCCTGCGTAAGGCGTGCCTATCTCTGCAAAGGTATGGATACTGTATTCCTTCTCCGTTACTTATGTCTACATAGTATAGATCCTAGTATTAGTGTTCGAGTAGATAGAATTTTTTTGTTTTCTGCTACGGAACTCTTCAGTGGTATCAGAGCGGGTCTATGGGTAGACATGTCGTACGGATAGAACACATAGCAATATGTGGGCATTGATTTTCTAGTTGCTACCCTCTTTAGTGTTATTGTTCATATCGCGACACTATTTGATGAAGCGGCCCCCAACCGACCTCACGTGGTGATTCACGAGACTGGTCCACAAATCAAAGTGGCTTAGGGGGGTGTCTGTCTCTCTACAGTAGTTGATATGGAATTAACATTAGAGGGCCCTGAAAAGGGAAGAAGAATGGCAATCATTGAATCCATGTTGTGGCTTGACGTTCGTAGGTGGGAAAGGGTTCTACTGCGAAAGCCCTAAAGCCGCGTAAAACATTCAATAGTTAATATAGAAGCGTCTATTTTTATTATTGCATAGGGGCAAATATTATAACATGGCAATGACAAGTTTGTGAAACTCTCATTGAAGCTATTGATGATGATCATAAAGCTATAACCATGTCATAACACTTTACTTTAGAAGTATTACTTATTGTGCTAGTATACTTACTAGACGATAGCATAATAAGATAATCCCTCATAGTATTCCAGTTATCGTATTCCCCTTGTGTGTGCACCACCAAGAAAGTTCTTCGGTATGAGGCGATCCAGGGTGATAGGCCTGGGTCTCAAACATATCTACATTCACATACAGTGGGTGTAAGCCATGTTGCACTGCAAATACACACGAGTTAGGACTGGCGAGCCTAGCACGCTAGAGAAGCGTGGCCTCGGAATACAAGAGACCGAAAGGTCGAGCATGAATCACATGGTTCATGTGATCGACATTAGGGAATGTCCACCTTTGATACTGCACTGATGGCCATGACGATCGGGGGAGGTGCAGAGGATAGGGATCATGTGATCACTAAACGAGTAGAGGGATGTTAGTTTAAGTGGGAGTTCTTTTAGTTAAAACTTGAACTCATTATTATGAACATAGTCTAAATACTTTGCAAATTCCTTTGTAGATGTCTCGCCCACCCACCTTCAACCTTAGCACTTTCCTCGAGAAGGACAAGCTGAAAACTGATGGAACCAACTTCACCGCATGGTTCCGCAATCTTAGGATCCTCCTAGTCCCTTACAAGTTGACTTATGTCATCGAGGCTGCGCTTCCGGCTAAGCCTGCAGATTCCGCCTCTGAGGACGAAAAGAATGTCTGGCAGTCCAAGGCGGATGATTTCTCCCTCATCTAGAGTGGAATGCTCTATGCCATGGAGCCGGAGCTTCAAAAGCATTTTGAGAAGATGAATGCTTTTGAGATCATTGAGGATCTCAAGGCTGTCTTTGCTCCACAGGCTCGTGCAGAGAGGTATGATGCTTCCGAGCTCTTCTTCTCTGCTAAAATGGAAGAGCACAACAGTATTAGTGAGCACGTGGTCAAAATGTCTGGCTACGTTAAACGCTTAAACGCCCTGGATTGCAAAATCCCAGAGGAACTCACTATAGATAGGGTGCTGCATTCGCTGCCCCCTAGCTATAAGGGTTTTGTGATGAACTACAACATGCAAGGGATGACTAAGACCCTTGCTGAGGTGTTCGCCATGCTCAAAACTGCTGAGGTTGAAATCAAGAAGGAACACACGATGCTGATGGTCAACAAGACCACCAACTTTAAGAAACCGGGGCAAAAGGGAAAAGGCAAGAGCAAGAAGCCTAAGAGGGATGGCCAGTTTTTTCCCACCACCTCAAAGGCTGCTAAGCCTGGCCCTAAGCCCGGCACTTCGTGCTTCTACTACAAAGGGGATGGGCACTAGAAATGCAATTGCCCCAAATACCTTGAAGACAAGCGAGCTGGCAAGATAGCCATTCCAGAAAAAGGTATATATGATATACATGTTATTGATGTATTCCTTACAAGCGCCAGGGGTAACACCTGGGTATTTGATACCGGATCTGTTGCTCACATTTGTAACTCTCAGCACGATCTACAGAGTAGGAGGCGCCCAAGGAAGGACGAGGTGACGATGCGCGTCGGCAATGGCTCGAAAGTCGAAGTGATGGCCGTCGGCACCCTGCATCTACGTCTACGGTCAGGATTATTGTTGATTTTGAATAAATGCTATTATGTACCCGCACTGAGTATGAATATTGTGAGTGGGTCTTGCTTGTTGCAAGACCATTATTCGTTTAAATCAGGAACAAATGGTTGTTCAGTTTATATGAATGATGTTTTCTATGTTCATGCACCTGTACGTAATGGTTTATTCTTACTTGATCTTGATTGTGATACACACGTCCATAGTGTTGATGCTAAACGTTGTAAGCACAGTGACGATAATTCCATGTACATATGGCATTGCCATCTTGGTCTTTTTGGCGTAAAGCGCATGAAGAAGCTTTATTCAGAAGGGCTTCTTGGATCATTGGACTTTGAATCCCTTCATACATGTGAGCCATGTCTCATGGGCAAGATGACCAGGACACCATTCTCCGGCATAATGGAGAGAGCCGTAGACCTACTTGGGATCATACATACGGATGTATGTGGACCATTGAGTGTCTCAACCCGCAATGGTTATCGTTACTTTGTTACCTTTACTGACGACTTAAGCAGATATGGATATATCTACTTGACGAAGCACAAGTCTGAAACCTTTGAAAAGTTCAAGGAATTTCAGAAAGAGGTAGAGAATCAACTTAACAAGAAAATCAAGCACCTTCAATTGGATCGAGGAGGCGAGTATTTGAGTTATGAGTTTAACATGCACTTAAAGGACTGTGGGATTGTACCACAGCTTACGCCAGCCGGAACACCACAACGTAATGGTGTATCGGAACGTCGTAACCGAACCCTATTGGATAGCATACAGTGCATGATGTCTTTAACTAATTTGTCTGTGTCTTTTTGGGGATACGCATTAGAAACCGCCGCTTTTATTTTAAATCGAGCACCATCCAAATCCGTGGAGACAACCCCATATGAGATGTGGCATGGCAAGAAGCCATTGTTGTCATTTCTGAAAGTTTGGGGTTGTGAGGCTTACGTTAAGAAACTGCAGCCTGATAAACTCGAACCCCAATCGGAAAAATGTATCTTTGTAGGATACCCGAGGGAAACTATTGGGTATACCTTCTACAACTAAGCCGAAGGCAAAACATTTGTCGCTAAAAATGGCACCTTTCTCGAAAAGGAGTTTCTTGCAAAGGGAGTGAGTGGAAGGAAAATAGAGTTAGATGAAATTGTTGACCCTTCTCTCCGTATTCCGAGTAACTGTGAAACTGTTCCGAAACCGCTCTCCAACATGGAGGAAGAGCCCATTGATGCTGATCAAAACAATGACATCGAGACTCCTGAGGTTCGCAGGTCTACAAGGGTTCGTGCCACTCCAGATTGGTACAGTAGCCTTGTAATGTCTGTCATCTTAGATGATCAAGAAGAACCTGCAAACTACAAAGAAGCTATGGATAGTGATGACTCCGAGAAATGGCTAGAAGCCATGAAATCTGAAATAGGATCCATGCATGAAAACCAAGTTTGGACCTTGGTGGATCTTCTAGAGGGTCGCAAGGCCGTGGAAAATAAATGTATCTTTAAGAAAAAGACAAATGCGAATGGTAATGTGAGCATTCACAAAGCTCGACTTGTCGCAAAGGGGTTTCGACAGATTCAAGGAGTTGACTATGATGAGACTTACTCTCCCGTAGTGATGCTTAAAATTTCGAGATTTTAATAGCAATTGCTGCACATTTCGACTATGAAATTTGGCAGATGGATGTCAAGACCGCATTTCTCAATGGTCACATTGATGAAGAGTTGTATATGATGCAACCAGAAGGTTTTGTCAATCCTAAGGATGCTGGAAAGGTATGCAAACTTCAACGGTCCATTTATGGGCTGAAGCAAGCATCTCGGAGCTGGAACCAACGTTTTGATCAAGTGATCAAAAGTTTTGGATTTGTCCAAAACCAACAAGAGTTCTGTGTTTACAAGAAAGCGAGTGGGAGCTCGGTTGTTTTCTTAGTAGTATATGTGGATTACATATTACTCATGGGAAATGATGTGGATCTTATGAATAGCGTGAAAGCATATTTGAGCAACCAATTTTCCATGAAGGATCTAGGTGAAGCTGCATACATATTAGGAATCAAGATCTATAGAGATAGATCGAGACACCTAATAGCATTAAGTCAGAGTACTTACATAGATAAGATTTTGAAGAGGTTCAAAATGGAAAACACCAAGAGGGGTTTTACTCCTATGATGAAGAATTGCAACTTGAGTATGACTCAATGTCCTGTAACGGACAGTGATAGAGGAAAGATGTCTTACATCCCCTATGCTTCAGCAATAGGATCTATCATGTATGCAATGCTTAGTACCCGACCGGATGTGGCATTGGATCTTAGTTTGACGAGCCAATATCAGAGTAATCCAGGACCGGATCACTTGACAGCTGTGAAAAATATCCTGAAGTATCTGAGAAGAACAAATGATATGATCCTGATCTATGGAGGAAATGATGAAGCTCTAAACATAACAGGTTACGTAGATGCGAGCTGGAATTCAGATCATGATGACTCAAAGTCTCAAACAGGATTTGTTTTCTTGGTGAATGGTGGGGCGGTAAGCTGGAAAAGCAAGAAGCAGCCGGTGGTGGCACAATCTTCAATGGAGTCTGAATACATTGTTGCAGCTGATGCAGCAAATGAAGTTGTTTGGCTAAGGAATTTCGTCATCGAACTGGGAGTTTTTCCCAATGCGCAAGACCCCGTGACGATCTATTGTGATAACACGGGAGCTATTGCAAATGCAAGGGAGCCAAGAACTCATTCCACAGCCAAACTCATCAAGCTTAGATTTCACGTCATCCGGCAAAACATTGACGAAGGTGAAGTCAAGATTTGCAAAGTAGATACGGAACTGAATGTAGCAGATCCGTTGACGAAAGCTCTCACACTTAGAAAAGCATGAACAACACCGAGATTCCATTGGTGTTAGGTTCCTGCCTATTTTAAACTAGTTTGATATACTCTAGTGCAAGTGGGAGACTGAAGCAGTTATGCCCTAGAGGCAAATAATAAAGTGTATTATTTGATATATCTCCTGTGTGTTCATAATACGTTTCATATTGTGCTATATCTGTGTTAATACGAAACGTTAATACATGTGTGGTATGTAAACAAACCATGTCTCTAGTTACCTCTAGTGAACTAGTTCCTTGGTCATGAGGATGGTCTATGTTTCAAGACCATGGGCACTTATGCCAACTGACAATGAGGTCATGTTATTAGTTGAATAACATGATAGACAAACATCCGACCTTTATATCTTCATGAGATCTAGTTACAAAGTTCACCATTGATGATAAAACACAGAGAACCTCGTAACCCGATCCTTTGACTATGAGGTAATGCAAATCACCATTCTGGAAGAAGCTTAGATGGTTATCTAGAGTCATCTCGTAACAGGGTGACCAAAAGGTGCTACTTAGGTTTTCCAAAGGGATGCGTAGAGGAGTACATATCAAGACCAGGATTTGTCTAGTCTGTGTAACAGACAGATACATGTGGCCATCTCGGTGACATTGCATTAATGAAGCTTGTAAGCATGTGACTGGGTCACGGAATGCAATGACATGAGAACGAGAAAACAAGTTCATCAGTAACAAGATCGAACTAAGATATGCAGATACCAAAGATTAAGTCTCGGATGAATTAGGTATCGAGTGACAAAAGGAATGGGGAACGACTATCTCACGGTTCGAGCGATTATATTCGTGAAACGCACGGGGGTCACATGGCCATCTAGGTCCCTCTGTTGATCATTGATATGAGAGTGGTCTCTATCATTTCTGGAGTGTTTCCGAACCGAAGGATGTCACGCTTAAGGGTAGGGATTCTTAGGGTAGATGAGGCATCGTATGAGAAATAGAGAGAGAGAGACCGGAATAGTTTCGGCAACATTCGATGGAGATCGGAAAGGGGTCCGGAAGATGTTCCGGGGTGAAGGAATAATATACTATGTGTATTTGAATGTTAATTGGAGAATTAATATTAAATATATATATTTTATTTTATTTTTGAAGGCACTATATTGCTAATGGGCCTCACCCGAAGGGAGGCCCAAGTGGGCAAGGCGCCTAGGGGGTGGGGGCCAGCCGGCCTAGGGCTAGTGGGCCACCCGAGTGGGGCCCACCTAGGGCTGGCGGCTGCCCCAAGGTGGCCGGCGGGTGTGGGGATTAGTCCCACCCCGCCTGGCCCTTGGGTGGTGCGCCCCCTCCCACTATATAAAGGGGTTCCCCCCTCCCCTTGGGATATACCCATTCCTCTCATTCTCTCTCTCTCATCTACTGAGGACTTCCCCGTAATATTGGGGAGGACCTCGTGGTTGAGTTCTCCACCTTCACACTACCGTCGTGTCATCGGCGATCCGACATCTACTTCTTCCACTGCTCGGCTGGATCGGAGCCCGGTTGACGTCCCCTACACCGGATGTGTGACGAACTTCGGAGGCACCACACTTGGGGTGCTGCTCGTCTTCATCAATATACGCCTTCCTGCGTAAGGCATGCCTATCTCTGCAAAGGTATGGATACTGTATTCCTTCTCGTTACTTATGTCTACATAGTATAGATCCTGGTATTAGTGTTCGAGTAGATAGAAATTTTTTATTTTCTGCTACGGAACCCTTCATAATAATCCACCTTCAGGTTATCATCCGAACCCCCTCCAGTATTAAGTTGCAAGCTACAGATTATTGCTTTACGAACTGCGTGTAAAGTAAACAATACGATTTTTCTATGAACAAAGGATTGTTGTTTTCTCCCTAGTATCAACAACACATCTAGTACCTTAGAGATTTCTGTCACTTCCCCAGATTACCAGAGGCATGAACCCACTATCGAGCATAAATACTAACTCTTGGAGTTGCTAGCATCTACTTGGACAAGATAACTACTAACAACGAAAAGCATGCAAGATCACAAATAACAAAGACAAGATACAATCAATAATCAATCTGAAATAGCATCTCAATATCCATCGGATCCCCGCAAACACAACATGCAGAATTACAAATAGATGATCTTGATCATGAACGGAGCTCACAAGATCTAGACATGAAAGCACAAAGGAGGAGAACCAACCATCTAGCTACTACATGGATCCGTAGTCCAAGGATGAACTACTCACGCATCACACCGGAGGCTTGCATGGTGATGAAGTAGGCCTCCAGGGTGAATTCCCCTCTCTGGAAGGGTGTCGGGAAGAGCTTCAGATCCCTCCCGGTCTAGGGATGGAGATGGCGGCGGCTATAGACTCTTTCGTGGATTTTTGATCGGGTACTTAGGGTTTTCATCCCGAGGGCATCTTATAGGCGGAAGGGGAGGCCGAGGGGGTGCTGGAGGCGGCCAAACCACCCCCTGACATGGGCCAGGCCTGGCCACGCAACCAGGTGGTGAGGCCGGCCTCTGGCCCCTCTCCGTCTCGTACTCTGGCATCTGATGACTTCCGAAAAAATCGGCACTTTGGCTTTTGTCCTGTCCAATTCCGAGAATATTCATTTTCTGACTTTCCTGGAACCAAAAACAGCAGAAAACAGGCAGCTGGCAATGTGGCTCTTGTTAATAGGTTAGTCCAAGAAATCATATGAAAAGTACTCCAAAGTTGGAACAAAAAACAAGAAAGTGGATAAAACCAAGCATGGAACATCAAAAATTATAGATACATTTGCAATGTATCAACATCCCCAAGCTTAACTCCTGCTCGTCCTCGAGTAGGTAAGTGATAAAAAGAAAGAATAATTTTTGAGGTGACATGCACCATCAAAGACTTGATCAAAGTATTTGCAAAACATTCAAAGCTGGGATCATATTACTTCAATCATAACATGAAAGTCAAAGTTCTAGCAATAAGACAAAGAAACTATGATGCAACATGAAAAGGCACAAACAAAAGATTCATGAATAACAATGCTTTGCAAGACGTTTGTTTGCTTCACATAAAGAAAACATAGCATAATAGTATTCATCTTGTCCCTCAATAGAGTAGCAAATATAAATGCATAGGACACCTTCAAAGTTCATAAGAGTGACTAGATACAATAGTTTAAAACAAGCCATATCAAGTTATGCATCAATCAACTAGTCTTGGGACAATGCACATAGAACTAAGAATGGCCACTATGCTCTCAAAGTAGGTGCATAAAGGTAGAAAGTGGAGACTCAATATAATGGTGGAAGAAATGCCTTTTTATAAAAGGTAGTAGGGATTCAAGTCTCATAAAGAGCTTCCACAAATTATGGTACTTGTAGCTTTCAACTCTCATTGCCCCTATCATAAGCATCTTGAAGTGATTAAGGTTAAAGTGAACAAACTATGGTGTACATGCTTGACGAAGTATAAGTTAGAAATCTCATGTCCCTTGTATACGAGGGCCGCTCCTCATGCTACTCAAGTTTAGTCACCGGTAAGTTCTTGTCATTGTAAGTATATGTGTATCATAGAGAACTGCCAACAGGGTACCCCTTGCCCGATGATACGGAAGAATCCCCATATCAAAATGATAAGGCAAGCAGACAACGAGCATCTCAGCAATCTTCTTATTTACCATGGGAATATGGTGCTTTTTTCTCTCTTTCCTCTTTTCATAATCTCATTTTTTTCTCTTTTCTCTTTTTTTCTCAATATAGGACTCTTTTTTTATAAGAAGAATGCTTCATAGACAGCTCATTATGGTTACGCTGCAGGTTTTCACCATGTCAGCATGGATTAGACCATGACCCAGGCGTTTCTCTAACACATATACATAACTCCATGGACTTACAAGCTCCCCTTTCATTTCACACCGACGACATCCATATACAAAAGAGCATGATATCAACTAGGTACAAGTACCAAGTGCAATGTTGAAAGTGTTCCCCATGAAAGCATGGTTCTGCTAATTCCCAACAAATAAGTGCAAGCATATACAACATAGACGACACAATGGTTCAAGTTTATTAAGGGCAAGTAAAGTAAAGTGTGCCATCAAGTTCGTGAGAGCTTTAATCACTAGTTTTCTCATAACAAGTTTAATTCGGAAGGTAAACAAAAGCATGAATATACTTGGAATAGCATAAGCTAGTAGGTAGGTATGGTGGACTCTTTGGAATAACTTGGTTTAGGGAGTTGGATGCATGAGTGGAACTCATACTTGGTTGTGGAGGCTAGCAAAAGACTGGGAGCGACAAACTAAGAGAGCAATATTGGCCATAATCATGCAGAGCGACAAAACATCATTGATCAAAGCATAAAGTGATACTAAAAGTTGAAAACTAAAGGATCATAAAGGATATGGTGACTTGAGATAGTCATAACATGGTGTGAGCATGCGCCAAGTCAACCCAAATAAAGCATCAAAGGAGAATACCACTATACTATGCTTTAATATGCTAAAACAACGCATGATTCATCCAAGGCACATTAAGCAATATCAATTGTTTATAACAAGTCATGCTACAACAAAGAATACTAAGCATAAATCCAAAACAATATCAAGCATGGAATGACAAAGCATAGGCCACAGTAAAAAACAAGCTCTTTTTACCACATAAGCATGAACTTTCCTACTCTTTTCCAAACCAAACCAAACTATTTGCAAACCAATGTATGAAAGAGGGGGTCCAACCAATTTATTCAGCAAACTAAGGAAACCAAGGCAAACGAAAAACAAAAACGAAAACGAAAAAGAAGACGCTCCAAGAAAAACACAACTGTGCATGAAACAATAAAAATGAAGCGTTTGGAAGAAACCTGGGATTTTTATTGATGAAGAAGGGGATGCCTTGGGCATCCCCAAGCTTTGACGCTTCTTGGATATTTCTTGGGGTGACACGCGTGGCATCCCCAAGCTTGAGCTTTAGTCCATCCTTCATCTCATTACTCATTCCTTCCATACACCTGAAAATTTTCCTTCATACAAAACTTCACACAATCTTTATTAGCAACATTAGTGCACTCAAGATAAATAAGTCTTAAGGTTCAGTTCTAACACCAAATAAACTTCCATTAGAACACTAGCTACTGTAGCACTTCCCTCAAAAAGCTCAATTCCCCAAAAGAACTCAAAAAGGAACCAACAAGAAGCAAATGCAGAAAATGGCAGAAATCTGTCAAAACAGACCAGCAGGTAAAGGCGAATTTTTTCAAAGACCTTTTGGTGCTCAAATAAAAAAGTGTTGAACTAACGAAAGTTAGATAACAACCTGGGGCAGAAGCACAAAAATTCACGCCTTAAAAAGACGTTCAGAGATTTTACACGATTGTTTATGGTGAAGCACAGAAATCTGTTTCAGGACAGCAACTTTCCCAATTATTACTTCTCTCTCATCAGAGGTTACTCTTGGCACAAAAAAGCAAATAAAAAGGATAAGGAGCGGTTATTATAGAGTTAATAACTTCCAAGACTCATCTAAAACTTTTGGGTTATCTCCCAATAAGTACTTTTCTTTAACGCCTTTAAGTTAGGCATAAGAAGCAAGAAAGAATCAAGTGTTCTCAAATGAAGAAGCATTAAGATTAATACCAGAAATATCTTCAACAAGGAAAGGTGGAGCAATAGGTGTGCTCATAAAATCATTGTTTTTGGTGTTAGTGAAGTCACACAACTTAGTGTTTTCAAGAGTAGTCATTTTTTTGTGTTTTCAAATAAGAAAGCAAACTAGTAAAACTAATTTTTTTTGTGTTTTTGATAAAGAAAACAAGCAAACAAAACAAAAAGAAACTAAGCAAAACAAAAATAACAAAGTAAAGAGATTGGTTATGAGGGACTCCCCTTGTGAAGATGTCCTTGACTCCCCGGCAATGGCGCCAGAAAAATGTCTTTTGATGGCGTGTGGTTGACGTGGGAGTTTCTTCTTCTTCTTCGATCCCCGGCAACGGCGCCAGAAAAATGCTTGATGGCTCTGTGTATGGCGCCATAAAAATGCTGGAGCGGTGTTGATGTAGAGCTCGTTGGGAACCCCAAGAGGAATGTATGATGAGCACAGCAGCAAGTTTCCCTTAGTTATGAAACCAAGGTTTAATCGAACCAGTAGGAGCAAGGAAACACCCCAAAGGTGTTACTAGTGAAGCTTAAGGTGGCGCCTACCGGTGCTAGTAGCAACGTGGAGACCTGCACAACACAACCACAAAACTTTGTCCCCAACTTGCGATGAGGTTGTCAATCTCACAGTGTTTTGCGGAAAACAAAGGATTAAACGTATCGAATGGAAAGAAGTAAATGTTTGTAGAAAGTAAACACAAAGCAGTAAACAGTTTGTAGATTGAATGTAAAAGACAAAGGACCGGGATCCATAGTTCACTAGAGGTGGCTCTCCTTAGATAGATAACATGCTGGGTGAAAAAATTACAGCGGGGCAATTGACAAACATCTAGAAAGCAATACATGCATATACTAATCATCTTGACTCCTTTGAGACTTGATTGGGCATTACAACATTATACATAGACCACCATCCAACTACATCTATGACTAATAATCCACCTTCAGGTTATCATCCGACCCCCCTCTAGTATTAAGTTGCAAGCAACATATTATTGCTTTACAAACTTCGTGTAAAGTAAACAATACGATTGTTCTATGAACAAAGGATTGTTGTTTTCTCCCTAGTAGCAACAACACATCTAGTACCTTAGAGATTTCTGTCACTTCCCAGATTACCAGAGGCATGAACCCACTATCGAGCATAAATACTAACTCTTGGAGTTTCTAGGATCTACTTGGCCAAGATAGCTACTAACAACGGAAAGCATGCAAGATCACAAATAACAAAGACATGATAGAATCAATAATCAATCTGAAATAGCATCTCAATATCCATCGGATCCCCGCAAACACAACATGCAGAATTACAAATAGATGATCTTGATCATGAATGGAGCTCACAAGATCTAGACATGAAAGCACAAAGGAGGAGAACCAGCCATCTAGCTACTACATGGATCCATAGTCCAAGGATGAACTACTCACGCATCACACTAGAGGATTGCATGGTGATGAAGAAGGTCTCCAGGGTGAATTCCCCTCTCCAGCAGGGTGCTGGGAAGAGCTTCAGATCCCTCCCGATCTAGGGATGGAGATGACGGCGACTACAGACTCTTTCGTGGATTTTTTATCAGGCACTTAGGGTTTTCGTCCTGAGGGCATCTTATAGGCGGAAGGGGAGGCCGAGGGGGTGCTTGAGGCGGCCACACCACCCCCTGGCGTGGGCCAGGCCTGGCTGCACGACCAGGTGGTGTGGCCAGCCTCTGGCCCCTCTCTGTCTCGTACTCTGGCATCTAATGACTTCCGAAAAAATAGGCACTTTGGCTTTTGTCCCGTCCAATTCCGAGAATATTCAATTTCTGACTTTCCTCGAACCAAAAATAGCAGAAAACAGGCAGCTGGCCCTGTGGCTCTTGTTAATAGGTTAGTCCAAGAAATCATATGAAAAGTACTCCAAAGTTGGAACAAAACACAAGAAAGTGGATAAAACCAAGCATGGAACATCAAAATTATAGATACATTTGCAATGTATCACCACACACTTCTTGGAGCGTCTTTGTTTTCGTTTTTAGTTTTTGTTTGCTTAGTTTGCTTAAATAAGTTTGTTGGATCCCAACACACTCCTTTTGGAGAGAGATACACCCCGTTATTCATTGCCTAGAACACTCTAGTTTTCACTCTTATTGTTCTACGAGTGTTCTCCTTTGCTAGCACTGCGTTTAGCTTTAGTTTTCGATTTGGATTGGAAAAGAGTAGGAAAGTTCATGCTTAAGTGGTATAAAAGGAGCTTGTTTTTGACTGTGACTTAGACTTTATCATGTCATGCTTGATATTGTTTTGGCCTTATGCTTAGTGATTTTTGCTGTAGCATGACATGTTATAAACAATTGAGATTGCTTAATGTGCCTTGAAAGAATCATGCGTTGTTTTAGCATATTAAAGCATAGTATTGTAGTATCTCCTTTGATGCTTTATTTGGGTTGACTTGGCGCATGCTCACACCAAGTTAAGACTATCCCAACTCACCATAGCCTCTATGATCCTTTAGTTTTCGACTTGTAATATCACTTTATGCTTTAATTAATGATGTTTTGTCGCTTTGCATGATTATGCCCATTATTGCTCTCTTAGTTGGTCGCTCCCAGTCTTGTGCTAGCCTCCATAACCAAGTCTGAGTTCCACTCATGCATCCAACTCTAAATAAAACCAAGTTATTCCAAAGAGTCCACCATACCTACCTATTAGCATTTGCTATTCCAAGTATATTCATGTTTTTATCTACCTTCCGAATTAAACTTGTTGTGATTAAAGCTCTCACGAACTTTATGGCACACTTTACTTTTCTTGCCCCTAATAAACTTGAACCATTATGTCATCTATCTTGTATATGCTTGCACTTATACGTTGGGATTAGCAGAACCATGATGTCATGGGGAACGCTTTCAACATTACGCTTGTACATTATACCCAGTTGATATCATGCTCTTTTGTTTATGGATGTCGTCGGTGTGAAATGAAAGGGGAGCTTGTAAGTCCATGGAGTTCTGTATGTGTGTTATAGAAATGCCTGGGCGGCTGGTCTAATCCATGCCTAATCATGGTGGAAACCTGCAGCGTAACCATAATGAGCAATCTATGAAGCTTTCTTCTTATAAAAAAGAGATAGAGATTGAGGAAAAAGAAAAAAATATGAGAAAAGAGGAAAGAGAGAAAAAAGCACCATTTTCCCATGGTAAATAAGAAGATGATGAGATGCTTATTGTCTGCTTGCCTTGTCATTTTGATATGGGTATTCTTCCGTATCAGCGGGCAAGGGGTACCCCGTTGGCGGTTCTCTATGATACACATGTACTTACTATGACAAGAACTTACCAGTAACTAAACTTGAATAGCATGAGGAGCGTCCCTCGTATTCAAGGGACATGAGATTGCCAACTTATACTTTGTCAAGCATATACTCCATAGCTTGTTCACTTTAAACTTAATCACTTCAAGATGCTTATGATAGGGGCAATGAGAGCTGAAAGCTAATAAGTACCATAATTTTTGGAAGCTCTTTATGAGACTTGAATCCCTGCTTCCTTCTATGAAGGCCTTTCTTTTACTTTTATGTTGAGTCTCCATCTTCTATCTTTATGCACCTATTGAGAGAGCATAGTGGCCATTCTTAGTTTATTGTGCATTGTACCAAGACTAATTGATGATTCATAATGTTGATATTGCTTGTTCCTGAACTATTTGTATCTATTCACCCTTATGAACTTTGAAGGTGTCCTATGCATTTATGTTTTGCTACTCCATGAGGGACAAGCTGAATGCCACTATGCTATGTTTTCTATATGTGAAACAAACAAACGTCTTTCAATTATTCATGATCTTTGTTTGTATCCTTTCATGTTGCATGCATAGTTATTATGTCTTATTGTTAAACTTCATCTTTCATGCTGATGTTTAGAGTACTTTGATCCCAGCTTTCAATGCTAGCAAATGGTTTGATCCTGATTGTGATGGTGCATGTCACCTCAAAAATTATTATTTTTATCACTTACCTACTCGAGGACAAGCAGGAGTTAAGCTTGGGGATGTTGATACGTTGCAAACATATCTATAATTTTTGATGTTCCATGCTTGTTTTATATCTACTTTCTTATGTTTTGTCCACACTTTGTAGTACTTTTACACATTTTCTAGAACTAACCTATTAACAAGATTCCCTAGTGCTAGTTGCATGTTTTCTTCTATTTTTGGTTCCAGAAAAGCCAGAAAATGAATATTCTCGGAATTGGACCAGACAAAACCAAAGTCGATATTTTACGGAAGACTCACGGAGCTAGAAGACGAGACGAAGAGGGGCCATGGGCTCGCCACACCATGTGGTGGCGCGTGTCCCCCATGGCCGCACGACCAGGTGGTGTGGGCCCCTGGTCCACCCTCTGACATTGCCCCTTCGACTATAAGAAGCCTCCCGATGAGAAAACCCTAAATAATCCAGCCTCCAGCCACGAAAAGTTCTGCAACGCCGCCGCCACCGAAGGGGAGATTCGGGGGACAGAAAGTCTCTGTTCCGGCACCCTTCCGGGACGAGGAAGTGCCCCCGGAGCCATCTCCATCAATCTCCACCACCATCTCCATCGCCGTTGGTGATTCCCATGATGATGAGGGAGTAGTTCTTCCTCGAGGCCAAGGGTTCTACCGGTAGCTATGTGTTCATCTCTCTCTCTATGCGTGATCTTATGAGATCATGAGCTTTGTAATATATAGATCTATTTTGCTACTCAAGTCTTTAATGAATCTCTGCTTATCCCCATGTGTGTGAAGTTGACAGTGTGCACACCATGTGGCACTTTGGCTAAGGTTACACAAATACTTATCATGAGTATAATTTGAGTTGGATGTCTCTATGAGATTGTGCTGTTTGTTGGAACCATCTAGCGCTCAAGGTGACAGTGAGGGGTTATCTAGATGGGGAATACGAACTTTGAGGTGTGCTGTTATAGCCCTACCGTGGATTAGAGTTATTCAACCGGAGAGTAGTTCAGAGTAGTATCATAAAGAGATGATATTTATATGAGAGTGTTCACTAGTGAAAGTATGATCCCTAGGCCTTGTTTCTAAGCATTGAAACACCGTTTGCAACTAGATCTGTTACATGTTTTCTTGCTTCCATCTTTTTTCAGATTTCCTTTAGTCTGTTCTTACCCGTCAAGCTCTTTTCTGGCACCATTACCACTTATAATTATCCATACCACTTGTATTTCACTATGTCTTCGCCGAACTAGTGCACCTATACACCCGACAAGTGTATTGGGTGTGTTTGGGACACAAGAGACTTCTTGTATCTTGATTGCAGGATTGCTTGAGAGGGATACCTTTGACCACTTCCTCCCTAAGTTCGATAAACCTTGGGTAATCCACTTAAGGGAAACTTCCTGCTGTTCTACAAACCTCTGCACTTGGAGGCCCAACAACTGTCTACAAGAATAGAAGTGCGTAGACATCAAGCTATTTTCTGGAGCCGTTGCCGGGGAGGTAAGGTAAAAGGTACTCACATCCTCTGGCTACTAAGCTATCTTCTAGCACTGTCGCCGGTGTGTGAGTGCTTGAAGTTATTTCCTTTAAATTCTGCAATTATATCTTTTTGTTTCTTGTTTTTATTTTCACTAGTTAGGCTTAATGGAAAACAACAACAAAATTAGAGAGCTTTATAGTATTTATCTTGAGTTAGGACATGAAGTGTTTGAAGAGAAAATTAAAAAACCTATGGAACTTTATTTGCATGCTAATAGCAATGTTATTAGTATGGATTATTTGAACACCATTATTGCTAATGCTATGGAAAATTCTAAGCTTGGGGAAGCTGGTTATGATGAGCATGACATTTTTAGTCCCCCAAGCACGGAGGAGAAAATTTACTTTGATGATACTATGCCTCCAATATATGATGATTACAATGATGAATATGATATTTTCAGTCCACCTACTATAGGGGAGAAAATTAATTATGATTACAGTATCTGCTGACTCGTGTATTAACGAGCTCGTTGGGGAACCCCAAGAGGAAGGTATGATGAGCACAGCAGTAATTTTCCCTCAGTTATGAAACCAAGGTTATCAATCCAGTAGGAGCAAGGAAACACCCCAAAGGTGTAGCTAGCTGAATGTTGGCAGGGCGCACTACCGGTGCCAGCAGCAATGTGGAGACCTGCACAACACAACCACAAAACTTTGTCCCCAACTTGCGATGAGGTTGTCAATGTCACCGGTTTTGCTGAAAACAAAGGATTAAACGTATCGAATGGAAGGAAGTAATAGTTTGCAGAAAGTAAACACAAAGCAGTAAACAGTTTGTAGATTGTATGTAAAAGAAAGGACCGGGGTCCATAGTTCACTAGAGGTGGCTCTCCTTAAGATAGATAACATGTTGGGTGAACAAATTACAACGGGGCAATTGACAAACATAGAGAAAGCATACAAGCATATACTAGTCATCTTGACTCCTTTGAGACTTGATTGGACATTACAACATTATACATAGACCGCCATCCAACTGCATCTATGACTAATAATCCACCTTCAGGTTATCATCCGAACCCCCTCCAGTATTAAGTTGCAAGCAACGGATTATTGCTTTACGAATTGCGTGTAAAGTAAACAATACGATTGTTCTGTGAACAAAGGATTGTTGTTTTCTCCCTAATAGCAACAACACATCTAGTACCTTAGAGATTACTAGAGGCATGAACCCACTATGGAGCATAAATACTAACTCTTGGAGTTGCTAGCATCTACTTGGCCAAGATAGCTACTAACAACGGAAAGCATGCAAGATCACAAATAACAAAGACATGATAGAATCAATAATCAATCTGGAATAGCATCTCAATATCCATCGGATCCCCGCAAACACAACATGCAGAATTACAAATAGATGATCTTGATCATGAACGGAGCTCACAAGATCTAAACATGAAAGCACAAAGGAGGAGAACCAGCCATCTAGCTACTACATGGACTCGTAGTCCAGAGATGAACTACTCACGCATCACACCGGAGGCTTGCATGGTGATGAAGAAGGCCTCCAGGGTGAATTCCCCTCTCTGGCAGGGTGCCGGGAAGAGCTTCAGATCCCTCCCGATCTAGGGATGGATATGACGGGGACTATAGACTATTTCGTGGATTTTTGATTGGGTACTTAGGGTTTTGGTATCGGAGGCAATATATAGGTGGAAGGAGAGGCCGAGGGGTGGGTCGGCTGCACCATCCTCGGCAGGGTCGAGGCTGGCTGAGTGGTGTGGCCGGGCTCCAGCCCTTCTCCGTCTCGTATTCTGGCTCCAGACGTCTTCCGGTAAAATAGCAACTTTGGCTTTTGTCCCGTCCAATTATGAGAATATTCATTTTCTGACTTCCTAGAACCAAAAACACCAGAAAACATGCAGCTGGCACTGTGGCGCTTGTTAATAGGTTAGTCCAAGAAATCATAAGAAAAGTACTCCTAAGTGTGGACAAAACACAAGAAAGTAGATAAAACCAAGCATGGAACATCAAAAATTGTAGATACATTCGCAATGTATCAGTATGCTTCCTATATTTGATGATTATGGTGATGAGAATAATAACGATAGGTATTTTGTTGAATTTGCTCCCACTACAATTAATAAGAATGACTATGTTTATGTGGGGAGTATTAATTATTTTATGCATGTGGCTCATGATAAGAATGTTTCATGTGATTATTATATTTTTAATTTTATTCATGATGCTACTGAAAGTTATTATGAGAGAGGGAAACATGGATTTATGCATCTCAATAATATAAGGTTTCCCCTCTTTATGTTGAAAGTCTTGAAGTTGCACTTGTTTTGCTTTACTATGCTTGTTGCTTTCATGACTTGTTTTTTACAAGATTCCTATGCATAGGAAGTGGGTTAGACTTAAATGTGCTTTGAATTTGCTTTTTGATGCTCTCTTTTACTTCAATTCATATTTCTTATGTGAGCATCTTCTCAAACTATCATGCCTAACTTAAAGGTGTTAAAGAAAAGTACTTATTGGGAGATAACCCAAAAGTTTTAGTTGAGTCTTGGAAGTTATTACTTCTGTAATAACGTCTCCTTATCATTTTTATTTGATTTCTGTGCCAAGAATAACCTCTAATGAGAGGGAAGTAAGATTTGGGGAAGTGTTGTTCCAAAACTGATTTTTGTGCTTCGCTGTAAAAATTCGTGAAAAATCTCTGTATGTCGGATTGAGATGTAATTTTTTGTGCTTATGCCCCAGGTTGTTATCTAACTTTCGTTCATTCAGGACTTTTTTATTTGAGTAACAGAAGGTCTTCGAAAAAAATCGATTTTTACCTGCTGGTCTGTTTTGACAGATTTCTGCCATTATTTGCATTTGCCTCTTAATCTCTTTCTCTTTGAGTTCTCTTTGATCACTTGAACTTTTTAAAGGAAGTGCTGCAGTAGCTTGTGTTTTAATGGAAGCTTTACTTGTGTTGGAACTGGACCAAAAGACTTATTATCTTGGGTACACTAATGTTGCTAATGAAGATTGTGTGAAGTTTCGTATGAAGGAAAATTTCAATTGTAGGGAAGAGTAATGTGATAAGATGAAGTATGGACAAAATCTCAAGCTTGGGAATGCCACCCGTGTCACCACAAGAAATATTCAATAAGTACAAGCGTCAAAGCTTGGGGATGCCCAAGGCATCCCCTTCTTCATCGATAAAAATTTCAGGTTTCTTCCAAACACTTCATTTTTATTGTTTCATGCACAATTGTGTTGTTCTTGGAGCGTTTTTGTTTTTGTTTTCTTAGTTTGCTTAACTAAGTTGGTTGGATCCCAACGCACTTCTTTTGGAGAGAGATACACCCCGTTATTCATTGCCTAGAACACTCTAGTTTTCACTCTTATTGTTCTGTGAGTGTTCTCCTTTGCTAGCACTGCGTTTAGCTTTAGTTTTCGATTTGGATTGGAAAAGAGTAGGAAAGTTCATGCTTAAGTGGTATAAAGGAGCTTGTTTTTGACTGTGACTTAGACTTTATCATGTCATGCTTGATATTGTTTTGGCTTTATGCTTAGTGATTTTTGCTGTAGCATGACATGTTATAAACAATTGAGATTGCTTAATGTGCCTTGAAAGAATCATGCGTTGTTTTAGCATATTAAAGCATAGTATTGTGGTATTCTCCTTTGATGCTTTATTTGGGTTGACTTGGCACATGCTCACACCAAGTTAATACTATCCCAACTAACCATAGCCTCTATGGTCCTTTAGTTTTCGACTTGTAATATCACTTTATGCTTTAATTAATGATGTTTTGTCGCTTTGCATGATTATGGCCATTATTGCTCTCTTAGTTGGTCGCTCCTAGTCTTTTGCTAGCCTCCATAACCAAGTATGAGTTCCACTCATGCATCCAACTCCAAATAAAACCAAGTTATTCCAAAGAGTCCACCATACCTACCTATTAGCATTTCCTATTCCAAGTATATACATGTTTTTATCTACCTTCCGAATTAAACTTGTTATGTGAAAATTAGTGATTAAATCTCTCACGAACTTGATGGCACACTTTACTTTTCTTGCCCCTAATAAACTTGAACCATTATGTAATCTATGTTGTATATGCTTGCACTTATACGTTGGGATTAGCAGAACCATGCTGTCATGGGGAACGCTTTCAACATTGCACTTGTACATTATACCTAGTTGATATCATGCTATTTTGTTTATGGATGTCGTTGGTGTGAAATTAAAGGGGAGCTTGTAAGTCCATGGAGTTATGTATGTGTGTTAGAGAAACGCTTGGGCGGCTGGTCTAATCCATGCCTAGTCATGGTGGAAACCTGCAGCGTAACCATAATGAGCAATCTATGAACCTTTCTTCTTATAAAAAACAGATAGAGATTGAGAAAAAAGAAAAAAATATGAGAAAAAGGAAAGAGAGAAAAAAGCACCATTTTCCCATGGTAAATAAGAAGATGCTGAGATGCTTATTGTCTGCTTGCCTTGTCATTTTGATATGGGGATTCTTCCGTATCATTGGGCAAGGGGTACCTCGTTGACGGTTCTCTATGATCCACATGTACTTACTATGACAAGAACTTACCGGTAACTAAACTTGAGTAGCATGAGGAGCGGCCCTCGTATTCAAGGGACATGAGATTGCCAACTTATACTTTGTCAAGCATATACTCCATAGCTTGTTCACTTTAACCTTAATCACTTGAAGATGCTTATAATAGGGGCAATGAGAGCTGAAAGCTAATAAGTACGATAACTTTTGGAAGATCTTTATGAGACTTGAATCCCTGCTTCCTTCTATGAAGGCCTTTCTTTTACTTTTATGTTGAGTCTCCATCTTCTATCTTTATGCACCTATTGAGAGAGCATAGTGGCCATTCTTAGTTTAATGTGCATTGTCCCAAGACTTGTTGATTGATTCATAATGTTGATATTGCTTATTCTTGAACTATTTGTATCTAGTCACCCTTATGAACTTTGAAGGTGTCCTATGCATTTATGTTTTGCTACTCCATGAGGGACAAGTTGAATGCCACTATGCTATGTTTTCTATATGTGAAACAAACAAACGTCTTTCAATGCATTGTTATTCATGATCTTTGTTTGTATCCTTTCATGTTGCATGCATAGTTATTATGTCTTATGGTTAGAACTTCATCTTTCATGCTCATGTTAAGAGTACCTTGATCCCAGCTTTCAATGCTTGCAAATGGTTTGATCTTGATTGTGATTTTGCATGTCACCTCAAAAAATATTATTTTTATCACTTACCTACTCGAGGACGACCAGGAGTTAAGCTTGGGGATGTTGATACGTTGCAAACGTATCTATAATTTTTGATCTTCCATGCTTGTTTTATATCTACTTTCTTATGTTTTGTCCACACTTTGGAGTACTTTTACACATTTTCTGGAACTAACCTATTAACAAGATGCCTGTAACATCCTAGCATTAGGATCCAACGAAGGGTAGAAATAGGAATATAAGTTTGTGCATACGTGCATCTGTAAGATCAGGGTAAATTTTTTGCCAAACAAAACACTAAAGAGATCAGAGTTTCTTTCACTAACTAGAATTTTGATTGCTATGAATTTTGACATGAACTTTTAGGCAGTATTAAGAATTTGGGAAAATTACTTTGAATTTAAATTTGAAATTCAAATCAAATTGAAAGTATTTAAATATTAGAAGTTATTAATATTGAAGGGTTTTCCAAAAGAAAACCTTATTAACATTGTTTGATTTTAATAAAGAAACAGTAATCCACAATAAGAATTAATGGCAAGGAAAATAAAATAAGAAATAAATCTTATTTCTCTATTTTACAATAAGGTCACAACTGATGACAAATACATCAAAGGTATAAGGTTACAAAGAACAGAAATTTAACTTTATTAACTTGTAATAATATCTTTACAAGATCCTTTACAAAAAGATTACAAATAAGGTTACAAGTAGAAGCTATGCTAACTATCTACTCCTATAGTAATCTTGTGAGTCCAGATCTTGTTCCTACAAATAAGATAAACAACCAGAAAGGAAATTAGGGGTTAGTTAGATAATTTTTACTCTCAGTGGTGAACAGTGAAGTGCACTATTCATGGTACATCATTGAGTAAGTGAAGGGGTAAGTTTCACCAAAGGGAAGTATATGATCTTATCAGTAAATAGTCAAGATTACAGTAAAAGCCAAGTGGATGAAAGTAAGTTTCACCAGGCTGTCAATCAGTAAACAGGTAAGAGTAAAAGCCAAGTTACTTGAGCTGATCCACATGCACAACACAAGCACACAACTTAGTCAACTAATTGCATGGTGTGTCCTGTCAAGCCAACCACAGCAGTACAAGCAACCACACAGAGCACCAGTCGAAGGAGAACACATGAGCTCATTTCTCCTTCTCAGGCACACACTCATAGCTATAAGGCTCGCTGAAACCATAGCCAAATACTCCACTAACTTACCCAAATCAACCATCAGATCTCCACTTGATGGTAACATAAGGAGGGGTGGAGCAGGTGGAAAGAAAGGTCAAGCATAAAGTCACAGGAGGAGCACCAGGTGGTGCAGAGCTAGAGCAAGCAGCAAGCAACAAGCAACACCACAACCACATCAACCAACAAGTAATCTGGTGAGTACAAATAACACCACCACATGATCAGATTATCATAGAGTCAAATGAGCACATGTTCTGTATTTAATCTTCTCAGAAAAACACCCAAGTGGGGTGTACATCCATCCTAGAAGTATTTAGATGGAAGCCAATGATAAATCCTTACAAACAAATCCAAGATCTCAGCCTATGCATCATAGATCTTGGATATAAACTCAAATATCCACATTCCTACATAACAGCAGCCTTAGAACAAGATTTCAGGGCACATCTCTTAAGGAGTAACACCTTTTAAATCTAATGATCTTAAGAATCAATATTTAACAGTGAGGATGTCAATCATTTTCTTAAAGAATTTAAGAATCATTAGCTGATACCATGCATCAGAGCACATCTATGAGGGACAGCTAGTAACAAACTTAATTTTACCTAGCTATGCCTCAGACCAGCATCATAGGCTAATAGATTTGTAGTATCTTAGGATAATAAAGCCAGTAGAAGATTTCAAGCCATTTAGCCAAGCCATACTTAGACACGGGAAAAATATAGCCAATAGAAGTATGGACACTTGTGTACCATTCTAAAGAAGGTGTCACAAGTATAACTTCTAAAACCAAGAAAATTCTATACTTAGATTTCATCAGTAAACTTGTAGTTGGCTAACTAATCATTTTCCTGGAATGGACACTCAGGAATCATAATCATGGTTGCTTATATACAATCAGAGAATCATAGGGGTATTATATTAACTTTAATCTGAAAGATCAACACAAACTAGTGTATAAAGATCCAGTGAACAATTACTGACAGTACCATTGTCAGTACTAAGATCATGAAACAATAGTGAAATCCACATCACTCGAATAAGTGGGTAAACATTCAGGACAGTATAACCACTACAATCAGTTCTAATAAAGTCATCATAATCAAACCAGAGGGATGAACCCTAATCAAACCATGAACCCCAATTAGGGATTGATCACTAGAGGCACACAGAGGTTATCGAGCAAGGCAGAGAGGAGCATAGTAGGGGAGTAGTCAAACTTACTCAAAGTCCTCGCAACAAGAACCGAAGAGGAAGCAGAGGATGGCTGGCGGCGAAGCGGAAGCGATGACATGGGGAGCACCCCGAAGGGGCGCTCCAACCCACACCTACCACGCATCAGATCCACCGGACAAGAGAGGTGTACTCTATGAGAAACCCGGCACACCATCGTCGATGCTCCAGGGCGGACAACCCTAACCCTAGTTTCGGGCAGGGGTCAATGCGGCCAGGAGAGAGCCCTAGCGGTGAATCTGCTCGGACAGAAGGGAGCAGCGTCGTTGACTTAGCCACCCTGCACCGTGGTGTCGGCAACGGTGGCCGGATTCGGCCGGAATCATGCGCGGCGTCGGCAACAGACGGAGGAGGTGACTGCGTGAGCGAGAGAGAGAGAAGAGAGAGGAGTGTGAGTGCGTGGGGGGGGTACTGGGCCTGTGGGCAGCCTAGTACTACCCTGGTGGGCGTAACCAGGCCAAGTGGGCCGGGCCGGCCCAATGGGCCAGGCCCGTATGTCATCAGGGTTGTTTAAAAATAATCATAATAATTACAAATATACCCCTGAAATAAAAAAACAACTCTAGATAAATAAATAAAAATCTTAAAAATACAAATAATATTTCTATGAACTCACAAAAATATTTTCTATTGAGTAAAAATAATCAATAGAATTTTTGGCAATTAAAATTTAAGGTTATTAGTAATAGGATGCCAATTACTTTTGAATTTTACCAAAATATAGGAAACACCTAAAATTGAATAAAATTCAGTTTTAAGATCCTAAATTAATATATTATAGAAAAATATTAATTTGTATTTTTGAAAAGTAAATTTGGTGTGATAGAAATAAATCTTATTTCCTTAAAGGAATCTCAGAAAATATTTAAATGAAATAAATTCATAGAATGATAATGTCTTTCATTTATTAAATAAAATAATAAATCATTGCATGACATTACTATGCATTGCATATTGCTTCTTTAAATATTGTCCTTATCGTGCAATAATGGTTCTTTGTAGAAACCGGAGCTCAAGGTCAGGTGGAAGCATCCGACTTCATTACCTTGCAGTCACAAGGCAATGTCCTTTGAAGAGTCTTTATCAAAGATATTGCAAATTGTGTGTTATCATCTATGATCTGGAGAAAGAAAATGATATCTTCTCTAATTAATAAGATGTAGTATCATCCTAAGTGATGATAAAGATCAGCAATGGAACTTAGGGTTCCAATTGCATAAGTCACATAGGCTTAACAACCCATGACATCAGTGATTCTAGCGCCGTATAATACGCGTTAACCATGAGATTTGGAATGGGACAGAGAAGTCAGCTGTATATTCTTCCTTTCATATGGAGGCAAGATGACCTTATCGTGACATTGGGATTCCTGGTATGGATCCAACATATGGGTGGGCACCCATAGGCCCCATGATTTTGGTGTCTAGATTATTTATGAGTGGCTGCCGGAGGTATAGTCGGGCCTTTTAGGGAGCTTACCAGGGGAATCACCGTTTGATAGAGTCTTGGGAACTTACTAGTGTTATAGCTTGCCCTAGTTGGAGGCTTAACGGAGGTGTAGTCAGCCCCGGAGGATCGTGCACACATATGGGGTCAAGGAGAGGGCAGTGATTGGCTTGGATCACCTACTGGGCCCCACATCATGGAATGGTGGATGGGAAAGTACGCCCGGTTGTGCAATAAGGAGTTGGTATCTCATGGGTAAAGCAATGCACATATGCAGAGTGTAAGAATTGTGACATGTTACTCCCTGTTCCGGGAAGGAGCTACGAACGTGGCAGGAAAGGAACTCCATGAAGTTCTGGTCAACCTGTGAAGGCTGATGGGCATAGTTTTTGATAATAAAATCAATCTTTGAAGAAATGTTTATGAAAATTTCATAGTACAAGGACGTATCATCCGAGGTGGTAGATAGAGCATCAAACTTCCCACATTGCATACAATGAACTTGCTGGGTAATGCTGTTACGCACTTTTTCCTTTGAACCCCTGCTTAGACTCTGAGAATCCAGAAGACACTTCGATGTACGTAGCTGATGGACAAGAGGACGTTTGTTACGAGGAACCCGACCTGTCCAGAGGAGTTGAAGGGGTGGACTACGAGATATGCTATGGAGTGGAGGGCAACGTGTCTGAGTAGTTTCCTTAGTTATTAGTAAACCCAATTGAGCCGAGCAGCAGGAACTATATAGAATAAGTTGTTGAGCTTAATTCGACGTATGAGTTTGGATTTTATATCTTCCGCTCAAACTACTTAAGTTTGGTTTGTAATTTCATAATACTTGAAGTTTGAGAACTCTTGGTTTGTAATAATGAAGTGTGTATGTTTGTAATATGGACCCACAATGTTTCTATTGTAACACTCTGAGGGGTGTGATATTTACGGAACGGTGTTCTGTGAATTTCATATCAACGACTATAGTATACTACACATGCAGTGGTATGCTGGGTCATCGTAGCTGGTATCAGAGCATTTGCTTTGATCTTAGGTTGGAAACCTAGTAAAGGGAAATAATTGTAGGAGTCTAGGAGCAATGGTAAAGAGTTCTCTAGATTATATGATGAATATTCAATTGGGAATATTTCGTTATATTTTTTAGTGCGATAATTCTTTATTATGATGCATCATTATAATTAATGGATACTAATTACATTTATATCTATACAATTGAAATGGCACCAAAGTTTCCAAAATAGACTTTGGCAAGGAAAGAAGAGACTCTTGATGATTATCAGGGGGCTTTAACTAAATAGCTTCGAGAACTTCTGAGGGTTTTTGCTTGCACAACTAATATCTTAGTCAATACCATTACCTACCATGATGGGCGAATGTTAGCCAAATATCGTGTTAGCATCCAACTCCCAAAGAAGCTTGGTTTATATCACAACTTACATATGGGAGAAGGTAGAAGTCACCTAGCAGCATATCATGTTGCTATTGTGGAGCCAATAGCCAATGTTCGGGAACACAAAGCAGAAGCGTTAGCTGGAAGCACATATTCTGTGATTCCTCATGACTCTATAGATGAGGAACCAGAATCGGATCATCTTACTTTAGTAAGGAAGCATCCAAAACTAGCCTCTAAGTTTATGGATCTGTATCGACTGATGGTTGGGTCTTTGTATAAGACACATCAGGTTATCATAGAAGATCAGGTTGATATGTTAGAGGATTTAACGAATCCTGAAAGAAGGGAGAAGTTAGCATCTAAACTGGAAAATGAAGCAGTGGATAGGGTTAACCCAGTTTTCAAGGATATACCTATAGATCCAGCATCTTTTACACCATATCCTTACTCACCGATACTAGAACCTATTAGATATCCTGATGAGGGCACTAGTCATCGAGTTGAAGGAAATATGCCCTGAGAGGCAATAATAAAGTTGTTATTATGTATTCCTTGTATATGATAGATGTTTATTTTGCATGCTATAATTGTATTGATAGGAAAAATCAATACATGTGTGTTTAATAAACAAAAAGGGTTCCTAGCTATGCCTCTCTTATAGACTAGCTTGTTGATTAACAAGATGATCAAGGTTTCCTGATCATGGACATTGGATGTTGTTAATAACAAGGTCACAGCATTTGTGAAATGATGTGATGAACATTCATCCGAAGTATAGCATTACGATCAATTCATTATGTTTATATTGCTATAACATCATACAAAGTAGTCTTAGTCCTTAGACCATGAGATCATGTTAATTGCTAACACCGGAAGAGTATCTTGATAACATCAAACGTCACACCGTAACAGGGTGACCATAAAGGTGGGTTCAGTTCTATGAAGGTGTTATGTTGAGGCTCATGGATCAAGAGTGGAATTTTTCAATCCCGATGACGGATAGATATACTCTGGGCCCTCTCGGTGATATCACATTAAGATAGCTTGCATGCAAGTGATGTGATCACTAGAATGTTATATCACGAAGCGAAAAGAGTGCATGTCGAATTGAGATCAAACTAGGTATTTGGATACCGATGATCGAATCTCGGACATGTATTATATCATGAGACAAAGGGATTAAATTGCTGACATTAAAGGTTCTCATGATCACAGAAGTCATCGTTGAATATGCAGGAGTCAGTATGGATCTCCAGGTCCCGCTTCTGATTATTGATCTGAGAGGAGTCTCAATCATGTCTGCATTATTCGCGAACCGTAGGGTGAAACACTTAAGGGTTGTCGGACACTATTTAGGAGCACATATGTTCCAGATAAAAGGTTTGCAAAGCGTAGGAAATGTTTCGATAGAAACAGGAATTGTTTCGATAGAAACCGGAATTCTTTCGGGTGAAATTGCAGAAAGTGGTTCTGCATTTGATATTGAAATGTTGCAAGGGGTTTTATGTGAATGTTTGTTAATTAAAGTAATTAACAAAATTCTGAATAAAATAAATAAAAGAGTTTTATTAATTGAGAGTTGCATTTAATTTGGTGGAAATTAAATACATGTGAGTGGGATTTTGGGTGGAGGCCATGTTTATGTGAGTGGAGGTTCACCACATGAATGAAGGAGGGGAGGAGTCCCCCCTCATGCGCCGGCTATGGGAGGAGGGTCTCCTCCTCCTATATAAAGCCTCTCCTCCTCTCACAAACCACACCTCCTCGTGAAGGATCTCTCTCCCCTCTAGATATTTCCCCATGGTCTCGGATTAGCGAGATACATGTTCCCGGTGGCCTTGCGTCTGGAAGGAGTTGCTGCTTCCGCTGATTCGCTGGAGCGAGGAGGTGGAGGTTGTCCAGTGGCTTGAACGTGTGTGCGAGGACGGATGCGCTGCTGATTTGCGGTGCTCGGACTTCCACACGATCTTGAGATCGGCAAGCGTACGACTACATCAACCACGAGTTCCTACTCGTTAACAAAACTCGTTGTCTTCGAGGGTAAGTTCTCCATGGATGTATGTCCACCCGTTGCTCTGTATCTAGTAGATAGATCTTGGCGTATAGTTCTCATCGTAGGAAAATTTTTGTTTTCTATGCTGCGGACCCAACACGAGTACCATAGAGTTCTTGGGGAAATGAGGACTCGGAATTACCTATTGGAAATTCCAAAGGATGGAGGTACGGATCAATGGATGGATCTGCCGGGAATCCTATTCTTGTGGAAGATTCAGTTGGAGATATTGGGTAGACTAGTCGCATGGTCGTAAGATCTTATTCCGTTGATGGAAGAGATGTCCATGTGGAAGATGTAGAGTCTGAGGAGGAAGATCCAGAAGAAAGGGTGTTTGAGTCAATGGAAAATTATCCTACTCCAGATAATGTGCACTATCCAATCATAGCTGAGGACTATCGTACCCAGCAGAGTACTTGGGGGGCACCGGAAGGGGAATATTTTATAGATTCCTCCAGAATCGGGATGCAGGAGATGGATGAAGAAGAAAGTGATGTGGATGATTCGGTAGATACTTCAGATGAATTGGAAGGTATGGATGCACTTCAGCTGAATGATGTGTCAAGTCCGAAGACTTCTGATACTGAATATCGTCTGTCGAGGAGGCAAGTCGTTTCACAGTCGGTGTGTCGTACTTCACGTCAGCACGGTTGTACTTCGGGTATGTACGACGAATGATGCAACTTTTGGGGAGTGTGACTTTGATTAGGAGCATCTCTGCAGGAGACGAGAGTTGGAGGACTTGATGTAAATAAATAAGTGGGATAGTACCACATGAGCTTGTAATGTTTAATGAGTAAGGGCCTGTAATCATGTTGTATAAATTAGATTGCTTGTAATGTAGAATATGTGTGTAATGCATATTTGGTTCTTATTTGGATCTTGTTTTCCATTGTGTGACTAGTTCTGTGCATGAAGTTGAGCTCAGAACACATATGCATGATGTAATTATGAGTATTCGCTTATGTTACACGACTAGAGGGGTATGGAAACGGGTGTAGAAAACGAGACTGAGCAGCAGTGCATGGAGTACGAAGCCAAATAAAAGGCGTATGAAGATGCCAGAATGCAAGCGAATTTACCACCACCACCACCAATGAGGTTGTTGATGGAGCAGAACTTTATGCAGTACATGCAAATGATGCAAGAGTCCCAGAATAAATTCATGGAGGGGTTAGTAGACCGTGTGGGACAGCCGAGGGCACCTCAAGGACGTGGTGTTAGTCTTTCGGATTTCAGGATACCAGGCATTTACCTTTCGCATCTGCTCCTGAACCAATGGATGCAGAGGACTAGTTAACAGATACCGAAAGAAAGTTGAGAACTGTAGGATCCAATGAGGAAGAGAAGTTGAGGTATGCAATGCATTTATTGACCGGACCTACAGCGTCATGGTGGGAGAGTCATCTCGCAATGCAACCTCCAGGAAGAGAGTACAATTGGAAGGAGTTCAAACAAAGATTCCGTGAATATCATGTTCTGGAAAGTATCATAGAGTTGAAGCGTAGGGAGTTTGAAGAACTGCAACAAGGATACTCCAGTGTCGTGAAGTATATTCGGGAGTTTAGAGATTTATCTCGTTATGCTGCTGAAGAAGTTAGCACAGAGGCGAGTAGGAAAAAGAGGTTCATGCGTGGACTAAATCCATTTGCAAAGATGCAGTTGAGGCTTGCCAACACTCAAACTTTTCAACAGTTGCTTGATGCAGCTATCACCTTTGAAGATGATTACAAAAATTTCCAAGAGGACCGTAGGAAGAGAGCAAAGAAGGAGACAAAGAGGATTCAGGCAAGTAAACCCAAAACCAATCTGGAGTTTCAACCCAGAAACAAACCCTACAACAACAACAACAGGAGTATCAACAACACTCGAGGACAATTCAACCCTAGAAGGAATGTCATATGTCATAATTGCAAACTTCCGGGACATATCAGCAAGGATTGTCAAAAACCAGTGATAATTTGTTATGGATGTGGACTAAAGGGTCATATTAAGCCTGATTGCCCAAACAAACCACCCGGTGGTTGGCCCACAAAAGGTGGAGGACAAGCCAGTGGAGGCGGAGGTTGATAGTCTAACAAAGGTGGAAGCTATGCCAAAAATAATAATGGCAAGAGTGGTAGACCTATGGGAAAGCTGAATTGCACAACCTTGGAGGAGGTGGATAACTCAAATCAGGCGGTGATAGGTACGCTCAATATTCTCACAAATCCCGGAAAGGTTTTATTTGATATTGGTGTAACTACTTCTTTCATATCTAAAGAGTTTTGTGATAAATTCAGGATTAGAAGGGCAACGTTAGAAAAACCTATGACCGTAGTTACTGCCGGAGGGATCGTGGTAGTTAGACATATTAAACTAAACCAAGTCATCTCAATCTGTGGTCAAACCTATTATGCGGATATTTATGTGATCCCATTAAAAGGAATAGCAGTAGTGCTGGGAATAGATTGGATGACAGACTATGGAGCTCAGATCAATTGTGAAGAGCAAACCGTTTCAATCAGGTCTCCAAGTGGAGGAAGGATAGTCTATCAGGCGGATAAACATAGTCATATCATGGTAGATCTGCAATTGAACTCAATGAAGGAGGCCAAATTAGAAGATATTCTAGTGGTGAAGGAGTTTCAAGATGTTTTTCCAGCAGAATTACCAGGAATGCCACCTGATCGGGAGATAGAGTTCACTATTGACCCGATACCTGGTACATCACCAATAGCTCAAGAACCATATAAGATGGGGCCCAAGGAATTAAACGAGCTTAAGGAGCAAATTGATGAATTAGCCCGGAAAGGATTCATACAGGAAAGTGTATCTACGTGGGGAACTCCGGTGATCTTTGTGGATAAATGAGATGGTGGACGGAGAATGTGTGGGGATTATAGAATCTCAACAATGTCACTATCAAGAACAAGTATCCATTACCAAGGATACAAGATTTATTTGACCAAGTTAATGGAGCAGGAGTATTCTCCAAGATTGATCTAAGATCAGGATACCATCAGATAAAAATTAAACCTGAAGATGTTCCTAAAACAACATTTATATCAAGGTATGGACATCAAGATTATTTAGTCGTACCTTTTGGTCTGACTAATGCACAGCAATATTCATGAATTTGATGAACAAAATATGCATACCGTATTTGGACAAGTTTGTCATAGTATTCATTGATGATATTCTGATATACTCCAAAGATACAAAAGAGCATGCAGAACATTTGAGAGTAGTATTATAAATCTTAAGAGAACATAAGCTTTATGCTAAGTTCAGTAAGTGTCAATTTTGGTTGGACGAAGTAGAGTTTCTTGGTCATGTGATCAGTAAGGATGGAATTGCTGTAAATCCATCCAAAGTTCAATCAGTACTGGATTGGAAGGCACCAACCAATGTGAAGCAAATCCGAGGTTTCCTAGGTATGGCCAGATATTATTGGAGATTCATTGAAGGTTTTTCCAAAATAGCTGGACCAATGACCAAATTGTTAAGAAAGAACACACCGTTCATATGGAATGAGAAGTGCGAGGCGAGTTTTTAGGAATTGAAAACCAGATTAACCACATCACCAATCCTAGCAATTCCAGAACTAGGAAAAGATTACACAGTACATTGTGATGCCTCCAAGGAAGGATTAGGTTGTGTGCTTATGCAAGATCGTAAGGTAATTGCTTATGGATCTAGGCAATTGAAACCACATGAAGTGAACTATCCAACCCATGATTTAGAATTAGCAGTAGTAGTGTTTGCTTTAAAATGTTGGAGACATTTTCTCTATGGGGCAAGATGTGAGTTATATACCGACCACAAAAGTATCAAATATTTCTTCACTCAAAAGGAATTGAATATGAGGCATAAGCATTGGCTGGAATTGATTAAAGATTATGATCTAGCAATCAATTATACTCCTGGAAAAGCAAATGTTGTGGCAGATGCTTTAAGTCGGAAAAGCACAGATATACAACCTTTGAATAGAGAACTGCCAAAAGAACTACAGATGGATTTGGAAAGGATGGAAATACAATTTATAAGTACAGTAGTTCTTGGAGGATTAGATACTACGCGAGTAATCGAAGAACAGAGTAGTGATCTTCAACATGAAATTTATAGACATCAAGGTGAAGATCCGTTCATTACTGAAGAAGTTCGAAGAATCTCGCAAGGTCAGACCTCAGTTTTTCACTTAGGAGATGATGGATCTTTATGGTTTCAAAACCGTCTTTGTGTACCAGATGTGACAGAAATTCGAGAAGTGATACTTCGGGAAGCTCATGAAACACCATATTCCATACATCCGGGTAGTACAAAGATGTACATGGATTTAAAGGAATTGTTCTGGTGGAATAATATGAAAAGGGATATTGCAAAATATGTATCGGAATGCCATACTTTCCAAAGGTTTAAAGCAGAACATGAAAGTCCCGCAAGACGATTACAGCCTTTGGAAATTCTAGAATGGAAGTGGGAAGAAATTGGTATGGATTTTATCACAGGACTACCCATGACATCAAAGCGAAAAGATATGATATGGGTAATTGTGGATAGACTCACAAAAAGTGCACATTTTATTCTAGTGAACCAAAAGGGTAATGCTGAGAAATTAGTGGAAGTTTATGTCAAAGAGATAGTGAGTAAGCATGGTGTACCCAAGAAAATTGTGTCTGATAGAGGATCTGTGTTTACATCAGCATTTTGGAAACAATTACATGCAGCACTGGGTTCAAAGTTGGATTTTAGCACAGCTTATCATCCAGAAACTGGAGGTTAGATAGAGAGGACCAATCAAATCTTAGAAGACATGCTTAGAGCTTGTGCATTAGATTTTGGAGGTTCGTGGGAAGATCATCTACCATTGGCAGAATTTTCCTACAACAATAGCTATCAGAGTAGTCTGAAGGCAGCACCTTATCAAGTACTATATGGAAGAAGGTGTAGATCACATGTATGCTGGTATGAATCTGGTAGTAGCAAAGAATTTGCACCAGATTATATCAAGGAAAGACAAGATATTATCGATATCATTAGAGATTGGTTGAAGATAGCCTAGAGTCGACAAAAGAGTTATGCTGATCAAAGTCATAGATCATGGCATCCAGAAGTAGGAGATATGGTATATCTCAAAGTAAGTCCAATAAAGGGAGTGAAGAGGTTCGGAGTCAAAGGAAAATTAAGTCCAAGGTACATTCGACCATTTAAGATATTAAGTCAGAACAGAATAATAGCTTATGCTCTGGAGTTACCAAAGAGGTTAGCTCAGGTTCACAATGTGTTCCATGTTTCACAACTTCAGAAATGTCTTAAAGTTCCCGATGATGCTATCACTCATCAAGAGATTGAGTTACAAGTAGATTTGACTTATGCTGAGAAACCCTGTAAGATTCTAGAGGTAAACTTGAAAAGGTTGAGAAATAGGGCAATCAAATATTGCAAGGTACAGTGGGAACATCACCCAGAACGAGAAGCTACCTGGGAGAAAGAAGATGACTTGAGGGAAGCATATCCGGAATTATTCAGGTACCCATCTGCAAACTTTGGGATGAAGTTTAATCTAAGGGGGGAGTCTGTAACATCCCAGCATTAGGATCCAACGAAGGGTAGAAATAGGAATATAAGTTTGTGCATGCATGCATCCGTAAAATCAGGGTAAATTTTTCGCCAAACAAAACACTAAAGGGATCAGAGTTTCTTTCACTAACTAGAGGTAGGAATAGCTCTTGTCAGTGATTGCTATGAATTTTGACATGACCTTTTGGGCAGTATTAAAAATTTGGGGAAATTACTTTGAATTTAAATTTGAAATTCAAATCAAATTGAAAGTATTTAAATATTAGAAGTTATTAATATTGAAGGGTTTTCCAAAAGAAAACCATATTAACATTGTTTGGTTTTAATAAAGAAATAGTAATCCATAATAAGAATTAACGGCAAGGAAAATAAAATAAGAAATAATTCTTATTTCTCTATTTTATAATAAGGTCACAACTGATGACAAATACATCAAAGGTATAAGGTTACAAAGAACAGAAATTTAACTTTATTAACTTGTAATAATATCTTTACAAGATCCTTTACAAAAAGATTACAAAGAAGGTTACAAGTAGAAGCTATGCTAACTATCTACTCCTATACTAATCTTGTGAGTCCAGATCTTGTTCCTACAAATAATATAAACAACTAGAAAGGAAATTAGGGGTTAGTTAGATAATTTTTACTCTCAGTGGTGAATAGTGAAGTGCACTGTTCATGGTACATCATTGAGTAAGTAAAGGGGTAAGTTTCACCAAAGGGAAGTATCTGTTCTTATCAGTAAATAGTCAAGATTATAGTAAAAGCCAATTGGATGAAAGTAAGTTTCACCAGGCTATCAATCAGTAAACAGGTAAGAGTAAAATCCAAGTTACGTGAGCCGATCCACATGCACAGCACACACACACACAGCTTAGTCAACTAACTGCATGGTGTGTGCTGTCAAGCCAACAGCAGCAGTACAAGCAACCACACAGAGCACCAGTCGAAGGAGAACACAGGAGATCATTTCTCCTTCTCAGGCACACACTCACAGCTATAGAGCTTTCTGAAACCATAGCCAAATACTCCACCAACTTACCCAAATCAACCATCAGATCTCCATTTGATGGTAACATAAGGAGGGGTGGAGCAGGTGGACAGAAAGGTCAAGCACAAAGTCACAGGAGCAGCACCAGGTGGTGCAGACCTAGAGCAAGCAGCAAGCAACACCACAACCACATCAACGAACAAGTAATCTGGTGAGTACAAATAACACCACCACATGATCAGATTATCATAGAGTCAAATGAGCATATGTTCTGTATTTAATCTTCTCAGAAAAACACCCAAGTGGGGTGTACATCCATCCTAGAAGTATTTAGATGGAAGCCAATGACAAATCCTTACAAACAAATCCAAGATCTCAGCCTATGCATCATAGATGTTGGATATAAACTCAAATCTCCACATTCCTACATAACAGCAGCCTTGGAACAAGATTTCAGGGCACATCTCTTAAGGAGTAGCACCTCTGAAATCTAATGATCTTAAGAATCAATATTTAACAGTGAGGATGTCAATAATTTTCTTAAAGAATTTAAGAATCATTAGCTGATACCATGCATCAGAGCACATCTATGAGGGACAGCTAGTAACAAACTTAATTTTACCTAGCTATGCCTCAGACCAGCATCATAGGCTAATAGATTTGTAGTATCTTAGGATAATAAAGCCAGTAGAAGATTTCAAGACATTTAGCCAAGCCATACTTGGACACGGGAAAAATATAGCCAATAGAAGTATGGACACTTGTGTACCATTCTAAAGAAGGTGTCACAAGTATAACTTCTAAAACCAAGAAAATGCTATACTTAGATTTCGTCAGTAAACTTGTAGTTGGCTAACTAATCATTTTCCTGGAATGGACACTCAGGAATCATAATCATGGTTGCTTATATACAATTAGAGAATCATAGCAAACTAGTCTATAAAGATCAAGTGAACAATTACTGACAGTACCATTGTCAGTACTAAGATCATGAAACAATAGTGAAATCCACATCACTCGAATAAGTGGGTAAATATCCAGGACAGTATAACCACTACAATTAGTTCTAATAAAGTCATCATAATCAAACCAGAGGGATGAACCCTAATCAAACCATGAACCCCAATTAGGGATTGATCATTAGAGGCACACAGAGGTTATCGAGCAAGGCAGAGAGGCGCACGGTAGGGGAGTAGTCAAACTTACTCAAAGTCCTCGCAAAAAGAACCGAAGAGGAAGTAGAGGATGGCCGGCGGCGAAGCGGAAGCGGCGGCATGGGGAGCACCCTGAAGGGGCGCTGCAACCCACACCTACCACGCGTCAGATCCACCAGAGAAGAGATGCGTATGCCGTGAGAAACCCGGCGCACCATTGCCGATGTTCTAGGGCGGACAACCCTAACCCTAGTTTGAGCAGGATCAGTGGCCGAGAGAGCCCAAATGCGAATCTGCTTTACGAGAAGGGAGCAACGTCGTCGACTTAGCCACCCTGCACCGTGGAGGCGGCAATTGCGGACGGATTCGGCCAGAATCGTGCGCGGCGGCGGCATTAGACGGAGGAGGTGACCGCGTGAGCGAGAGAGAGATAGGAGTGTGAGTGCGTGGGGGTACTGGGCCTGTGGGCAGCCCAGTACTACCCTAGTGGGTGTAACCAGGCCAAGTGGGCCGGGTTAGGTTGGGCCGGGCCAGCCCAATGGGCCAGGCCCGTATGTTATTAGGGTTGTTTAAAAAAAATTACAAATATACCCCTGAAACAAAAAACAACTCTAGATAAATAAATAAAAATCCTAAAAATACAAATAATATTTCTATGAACTCACAAAAATATTTTCTATTGAGTAAAAATAATCGATAGAATTTTTGGCAATTAAAATTTAAGGTTATTAGTAATAGGATGCCAAATACTTTTGAATTTTATAAAAATATAGGAAACACTTAAAATTGAATAAAATCCACTTTTAAGATCCCAAATGAATATATTATTATAGAAAAATACTAATTTGTATTTTTGAAAAGTAAATTTGGTGTGATAGAAATAAATCTTATTTCCTTAAAGGAATCTTAGAAAATATTTAAATGAAATAAATTCATAGAATGATAATTGTCTTTTATTCATTCAATAAAATAATAAATCATTGCATGAAATTACTATGCATTGCATATTGCTTGTTTAAATATTGTCCTTATCATGCAATAATGGTTCTTTGTAGAAACCGGAGCTCAAGGTCAGATGGAAGAATCCGACTTCACTACCTTGTAGTCACAAGGCAAGTTCATAACTTGCTCATGTCCTTTGAAGAGTCTTGATCAAAGATATTGCAAATTGTGTGTTATCATCTATGATCTGGAGAAAGAAAATGATATCTTCTCTAATTAATAAGATGTAGTATCATCCTAAGTGATGATAAAGATCAGCAATGGAACTTAGGGTTCCAATTGCATAAGTCACATAGGCTTAACAACCCATGATATTAGTGATTCCAGCATCGTATAATACGCGTTAACCATGAGATTTGGAATGGGATAGAGAGTTCAGTTGTATCTTCTTCCTTTCATATGGAGGCAAGATGACCTTATCGTGACGTTGGGATTCCTGGTATGGATCCAACATATGGGTGGTCACCCTTAGGCCCCATGATTTTGGTGTCTAGATTATTTATGAGTGGCTGCCAGAGGTATAGTTGGGCCTTTTAGGGAGCTTACCAGGGGCATAACCACTTCATAGAGTCTTCGGTAACTCACCAGGGTTGTAGCTTGCCCTAGTTGGAGGCTTAATGGAGGTGTAGTCAGCCCCGGAGGATCGTGTAGACATATGGGGTCGTGGAGAGGGCAGTGATTTGCTTGGATCACCTACTGGGCCCCACATCATGGAATTGTGGATGGGAAAGTACGCCCGGTTGTGCTATAAGGAGTTGGTCTCTCATGGGTAAAGCAACGCACCTATGCAGAGTGTAAGAATTATGACATGTTACTCCCTGTCCCGGGAAGGAGCTACAAACGCGGCAGGAAAGGAACTCCATGAAGTTCTGGTCAATCTGTGAAGGCTGATGGGCATAGTTTTTGATAATAAAATCTATCTTTGAAGAAATGTTTATGAAAATTGCATAGTACCATGGACGTATCATCCGAGGTGGTAAATAGAGCATCAAACTTTCCACATTGCATATAATGAACTTGCTGGGTAACGCTGTTACTCACTCTTTCCTTTGAACCCCTGCTTAGACTCTGAGAATCCAGAAGACACTTCGATGTACGTAGATGATGGACAAAAGGACGTCTGCTATGAGGAACCCGACCTGTCCAGAGGAGTTGAAGGGGTGGACTACGAGATACGCTATGGAGTGGAGGGCAACGAGTCCGAGTAGTTGCCTTAGTTATTAGTAAACCCAATTGAGCCGAGCAGCAGGAACTATATAGAATAAGTTGTTGAGCTCAGTTCGAAGTATGAGTTTGGATTTTATATCTTCCGCTGAAACTACTTAAGTTTGGTTTGCAATTTCATAATACTTGAAGTTTGAGAACTCTTGGTTTGTAATAATGAAGTGTGTATGTTTGTAATATGGACCCGCAATGTTTCTGTTGTACCACTCTGAGGGGTGTGATATTTACGGAACGGTGTTCTGTGAATTTCATATCAACAACTATAGTATAATACACATGCAGTGGTATGCTGGGTCACCGCAATGCCACAGTGCCAGTTGCCTGTTTTCTTCTGTTTTTGGTTCCAGAAAATCCATAAAATGAATATTCTCGAAATTGGACCAGACAAAAGCAAAAGTCGATATTTTACCGGAAGACTCACAGAGCCAGAAGACGAGACGGAGAGGGGCCAGGGGCTGGCCACACCATGTGGTGGCGCGGGTCCCCCTGGCCGCACCACCAGGTGGTGTGGGCCCCTGGTCCACCCTCTGACATCGCCCCTTCGCCTATAAGAAGCCTCCCGATGAGAAAACCCTAAATAATCCAGCCTCCAGCCACGAAAAGTTCCACAGCGCCGTGCCACCGAAGGGGAGATTCGGGGGATAGAAAGTCTTTGTTCTAGCACCCTGCTGGGACGGGGAAGTGCCCCCGGAACCATCTCCATCGATATCCACCACCATCTCCATCGCCGTTGCTGATTCCCATGATGATGAGGGAGTAGTTCTTCCTTGAGGCCAAGGGTTCTACCGGTAGCTATGTGTTCATCTCCCTCTTATGCATGATCTTATGAGATCATGAGCTTTGTAATCTATAGATCTATTCTACTACTCAAGTGCTTTAATGAATCTCTGCTTATCCCCACGTGTGTGAAGTTGACAGTGTGCACACCGTGTGGCACTTTGGCTAAGGTTACACAAATACTTATCATGAGTATAATTTGAGTTGGATGTCTCTATGAGATTGTGGTGTTTGTTGGAACCATCTAGCGCTCAAGGTGATAGTGATGGGTTATATAGATAGGGAATACGAACTTTGAGGTGTGCTATTATAGCCCTACCATGGATTGGAGTTATTCAACCGGAGAGTAGTTCAGAGTAGTATCACAAAGAGATGATATTTATATGAGAGTGTTCACTAGTGAAAGTATGATCCCTAGGCCTTGTTTCTAAGCATTGAAACACCATTGGCAACTAGATCTATTACATGTTTGCTTGCTTCCATCTTTATTTCAGATTACCTTTAGTCTGTTCCTACTCGTCAAGCTCTTTTCTGGCACCGTTACCACTTATAATTATCCATACCACTTGTATTTCACTATCTCTTCGCCGAACTAGTGCACTATACACCTGACAAGTGTATTGGGTGTGTTGGGGAGACAAGAGACTTCTTGTATCTTGATTGCAGGGTTGCTTGAGAGGGATACCTTTGACCACTTCCTACCTGAGTTCGATAAACCTTCGGTAATCCACTTAAGGGAAACTTGTTGCTGGTCTACAAACCTCTGCACTTAGAGGCCCAACAACTATCTACAAGAATAGAAGTGCGTAGACATCAATCATCCACAAGGTACACAATGAAATCATCACCAAATGACTTTGCGGTCCTTTGTCTCTTGTTCCTTTTAGGAGCTTCATTGTCGTCCTCCACAGGATCATCATTGTGTTCTATCGGCATAGTGGGTTCAGGAATTATAACAAATTCTTGACTAGATGAACTAGTCATCTCTTGATTTGATGAGCTAGACATATCTTTCATGGGAAAGATGTCCTCAAAGAAAGTCGCATCATTCGACTCCATAATCATACCAACATGCATGTCGGATACCTCATATTTTACTATCAAAAATCTATAGACAATGCTATGAAAAGAATATCCCAGAAAAACACAATCCACGGTTTTTGGTCCAAGCTTTCGCTTCTTGGGTATTGGAATATTGACTTTCGCCAAACATCCCCAAGTTCGTAAATAAGAGAGTTTAATCCTTTTCTTATCCCATTCCTCAAATGGAGTCATGGTTTTATCCTTTATGGGAACATGGTTTAGGACATGACACGCAGTCATTAGAGCCTCCCCCCACCATTCTTTGGAAAGACCCGATGTATCTAACATGGCGTTAACCAAATCAGTTAGAGTGCGGTTCTTTGTTTCGGCCACCCCATTTGACTGAGGTGAGTAGGGAGGCGTCCTCTCATGGATAATACCATGTTCCATATAGAATAGATCAAATTAATTTGAAAAGTACTCTCCACCATGATCCGACCATAGCCGCTTGATTTTAAGATCAAGTTGGTTCTCTGCTTCAGCTTTATAGTTTTTGAAGTAATTCAAAACTTCATTTTTAGATTTTAGAAGATAAACATAGTAGTATCTAGTGGAGTCATCAATCAAGGTCATAAAGTATCTTTTTCCACCTCTTGTCAACACACCATTCATCTCACAAAGATCTGAATGTATAAGTTCTAGTGGTGCTAAGTTTCTTGGTTCCGCAGCTGTATGAGACTTGCGGGGTTGCTTTGCTTGCACAGAAACTTGGCACTTAGAACCTTTGATAGTGGTAAATTTTGGAACTAAACTCATATTGGCTAGCCGCGTCATGCAACCAAAGTTGATATGAAAAAGTCATGAATGCCAAATATTGGACTCATTATCATTGTAAACATGATTAATAACTTTAGTACATGAGTCTGATAAAGATAAGCGGAATAGACCTCCGCACTGATCACCCTTTCCAACAAATTGTACATACTTAGAAATTACAACTTTATTGGATTCAAACACAAACTTAAAAACATCTCGACATAGAAGCGAAGCGCTGACGAGATTCTTATTGATAGAGGAAACGTGCTGCACATTCTTCAGCTATATGGTCTTCCCCGAAGTAAACTTTAGATTTACCGTACCAACACCATGAACAGAAGCACGTGAGTCGTTTCCCATCAGCACGGAGGAAGTCCTTGCGACCTGATAAGAAGAGAACATGAAAATATCAGAACATACATGTGTATTAGCACCCGTGTCAATCTACTAATTAGGAGAATGACATGCTGAAAGGATAGTAGGTAAAATACCGTACCCAACGTCCTTTATCTCAGTATCGCTAATAATAACATTAGCGGTCTTGTTGTTGTTCCCATGTTTCCACTTGTCAAAGCGATTAGGACAGCTAGGAGCCCAATGTTTGGATCACCACAGACGTGGCAAGAGCCTTTCTTCTTATCATTTTTCCTCTTAAAGTTGGTTGAGTGAGTAGCCTTGTTCTTGCCATCAAACTTCCCTTTGCCATCAGATTTATTCTTATTCTTGAACTTGTGGGATTGGAAGTTTTTTTCTGTACCAAATTGGCACTAGAAGCTCTCTTTGCTCTCGCCTTCTCTTCCACATGAAGAGACCCAATGAGATCCGGAACGGAAAACTCTTGTCTCCTATGTTTTAGAGAAGTAGCAAAACTCCTTCACATGGGAGGAAGCTTGGCAATAATGCCTCCGGCCACCAACTTGTCCGGTAAGGTACACTTGAACTGCTCGAGTTCTTTGGCAAGTGATTGTATCTCATGAGCTTGCTCAACGACAGAGCGCTCATCAACCATCTTGTAGTCATAGAATTGCTCCAAGACATACAACTCAGTGCCAGCATCCGGGACTCCAAACTTGGCCTCGAGCGCATCCCACGCGTCTTTGCCATTATCAACTGACATATATGGGTCAACAATGTTGTCCCCACGAATACTGAACAGAGCCACCATAAACATGGTATCGGCTTTCTTAAAGGCCATTTCCTGCTCAGTAGAAAGATCACCTTAAGGTTTGCCAAGAGTGGCGCTATAGCAGTTTCATTTTTTAAACCATAGAATTTCTCTTGCGTGCCATCTCTTATAATGCATACCATCAAACGAATGCGGCCTAGTAGCCACGGATATACCAGTGGAATTCAGTTGCCTATAATAAGGTTTTTGAATTGTTGAAAATATAAGCAATAATCCATATGATTTATTTCTAATAATAAACTGATAAAATATGATCATACAGATAGTACCAAAACTAATCATACAGATCAACAAAGTAGATAAACAGATTACATCTAAATAAGATAAACCTATCACATCTACACCAAACGCTAGAATAAAGAATTCTAGCAGAATCTGAAATAGAAAGTTCAGAATTACGTACGGTATAGCAGCAGCAACGGCAGCCGCAGCGGTAGCAGCAGCAGTAGCCGCAGCGCTGGCAGCAGCATCATCGCTCATGTTGAGGTTATCGAAGAGGTCGGTGACGTCCGGAAAGAAGTCTCCATCCGGGAACTCGTCGTCGGAAGACGTTGTGGAAGTCAGTAGTCGCGCTCCCTAAAAACCTGATCGCCCCTCACCCATATAGGTTCACAAGAAGGCGGGATTTCGGAGGACTACTGTCCCGATCTACGGTGCACGCCGCAAGCCAGGATGGGGAATACGAAGACGGCGATGCAATAGACTAGAAGGAGACGCGTGTGGTCAGCGGGACCGATTAGGTTTAGCGCAGACGCTTATATAGCGTAGGTCAGGAAGATCGTGGGACTCAGCCCACGTCCGAGTCGGCAACAGCCCACGTCCCATAAAGACTAGAAACGGCTGACTAATTAACGCGTCCGTTAATGACTCGTAATTAATCTATGATTAATTTTTCCGACTAGCAAAAATAAAGCTCGGCTCAGCGAGATTCCGCAACCCACGGCGCGCACGTCATGACGTGGCAAGGCGAGGCAGGCGGCATCGGAGGAGGAGTGTGCGAGAGTTGCTCTTCTTCTCACACCTTAGTGAGTGATGGAACAGCCTAGTATATAAGAAGGTGCAACTCTCACTCAACTAGCAATGTGGGAATAAACTTTAGCACCACTTGCATAGTCATATACTGCTATGCACAAATGGGCGAAAGAGAATTTCAGAATTTGTCTAATAGACCAACAACCCAATACTCACCAAATTTCAACACCACCGATCGAGACTAACACAGGTCTAGGAGATACCTGTCGGCGGAGATCGAGTGTCGGCAATGACCATCCAACCTCGAGGCATGGCAGAGAACATCTGACTCGGGCTCAAAAAGCCTGCAAGTATTGTCACGTACTACCGATCAATGGGTTCAATCTTAAGTTTGTATGGGCCAGTGTTTTTTTTACCTGTCGAAACCCATATGTACAGGCTATGTATATCCACGTATAGGTGTAGTCGGTCGAGCTGGCCGGCTGATCCCACCTGCCGTTATCGCGATCTACGTCTTTGCATGCCACGTATTGAAATTTTGTTGCTGCTACTATATAACTCCTGATTTTTGCCTCCCGCGGACACATAAGTATGCGTGTACAGCGAGTATATGTCTATGACATACGGGTTTCAAGTGGGTTCATACGGTCTTCTAAGTGTCAATGGGCATGTTGGCTATATTACTGACGACGCCTGCCCGTGATGTATTTTCCAAACTCAATCTTGCGATGGGGATGTCAACATCGCTGACTAGTTTCTCAAAGCCGGTCAACCATGTGGTATCCGCGACATGCTATTATGTACCATTGTCAAGGTGAACTATGAAAAAAAAAAACTATGATTGTGCCCTCGGGAGTGTCATCCGGTTCTTGTATAAACAAGATGACAACCCTTCCCAGAGACTACTTATGCTAGCAAGTTATTTGACAAATAAACTAAAGGATCAACTAAAACACCGATGCGGATGCAACACTACATCTTGGTATATCCAGCGAAGACATGTGAAGGCCTTGAATCAGATATCATGGTGAGATATAATAGTACCATGAGAAGCTCCTTGTGGTATGTCATTTGATTTTTCTATGAAGAAGATGTAGAGAGTGTGTCATATTACAAAAGTTACTTGACAAATAGAAGGATTACCTAAACCACCGGTGCAACACATTATCCGGGTATATCCAGCGGAGGCTTGTGAAGGCCTTGGAAGACATCGTTGTGAAATTCGTGTATGTCAAGTTATCATGTTATTTGAATAACATAAGGATCAGTTGAAACATCGATGTCACACCACAAATGTGTTCGGAGGACAGTCTCGGGTAAGACCTCACCTCCGTCAAGGGCACCACTTTGTGGTGATAGTGGCATCTTGCATTGTGCGAGAGTGCAAGGAGAGTAGGGTTAGCCTTTGTGGCTCTTAGTGTGCTTTGGCTCTTATAGGCGGGTCCTTCCAACTTCCTCTGATGGATCGACCTTTCACCAGCCAATGTGACCAGGTTGTGGTAAAAGCGCTAAAATGGGGTGGGTTGTTGAACTGGATAACAAAGCTTGTTCTATAGTTGCGATCATCAGAAGTCGCAAGGTGCCGGCGGCAAGGAAGGAGGGCCCCCAAAATAATAATGGAGAAAATTCATGATTCGAGTAGTAGCTTATATAATACAATAAGTCGTGGTCATTCTTGTTTTTGTATGAATGCATATCACCAGTGTCACTTCCTGGTGTGTATTCGACTGAGTGATGAGAGAGAGACATAGAAAACTGCTTTAGACAGATAGGTGTTGTTGATTGCTTGTATCATGGGGTAAGGGAAGAGGATGATGATGCAAGAACTCAGAAAGTCAGAAGACGTAGCAATCTAGGGTAGTTGGGTGGAGATATACACAACATTAAGATATATTGTATATATATAGATTTAAATACCGGTGGTTCCAACAGTTGAATTGCGAACCCAACCCAACCAAGAGCTGTTTAGAACATGAAAAAAAAACATACATAGTGCAAGAAAAATATTAGAAATTACTACTACTACTACTACTACTAGAATCTACTACTACTAAAAACTAATACTACAATCTAGTCCGACGAGGAGATCGAGATGTAATCATCGCCGGACAAGACCGGTGTCGTGTCGGACACTGGCGTCGACGACCAGTAGTCGTCCCAACGGGGATCGTCGACGGAGATGGTCATCGGCCCGGCCATCTGCACTTCGATGAAGGCGCGCCTCCGCGCCTTGTCCACCCGGCAGTCGTGGCGTTCTTGGTGCTTCGCCGCCCTCGCCGCCGTCTTGGTCGCGGCCTACTGGGCATCGTGTTTGCGCTGCCCTGCGACGTCTTCGGGGAAATGGCGGTGCCACTCCTGCCACAGGCGCTCGTCGCGCTCGATTATGAGCAAACGGCGCTCCGTTTCACGCCGGCGGCGGCGCTCCTCCTCCGTAACAAGGAGAGGCGGCGGCACGAGCGCCTCCGCCTGCTCGCGCGTCCAGACGTCCTGAAAGTTCATCGACGCGCGCGGGCGGCCTCGTGCGTGGTGTCGAAGGTGCCGAGTGCGATGCGCTCGTCGCTGGTTCGGATCTCGGTGTAGAAGGTGCCAGTCGGACGCGCGCGTACGCCGCGGTACCCGGAACTTCCCGGGCGTGGCGGCATGGCGGCGGCGGCGGCGGCGTGGGCGCGTCGGCTGAGAGGTGGGAGGGGAGGAGGATTTTTCTGCACACAAGAGGAAGTGCCGGTTGCTTTCACGCGTCGCGCTGCATTTAACGAGAGCGCGTTGAGCGGTGCGTCAAAAGAAGCGCGCGAAACTGGGCGCGTAGCAAAGTTTTTCACGCGCGCGGAAAGATACAGCGTCTGTTGGAGGACGCGGCACGGGCTCTCGCACGAGAAATTTTCGGCTTTTAGCGCCCGGACACGATTTTAGCGCGTCTGTTGGAGTTGCTCTTAGGATCACAAGGTGGCCACTCACAAGATAGGCCTTCTTGTATCACGATAAGGAAAGATGATGATGAAATACTCAGAAAGTCAGAAGATGTAGCAATCTACGGTAGTTGGGTAGAGAGATACAGAATATTAAGATATTATTATGTAGATATTTAAATACTGGTGGTTCCAATAGTTGACTTGCGAACCCAACCCAACCAAGAGCTGTTTTGGATCACAAGGTGGCCGCTCACAAGCACAAATCAATACGAGAGAGAGAGAGGGGGGCAAGAACTTGCTGCGAAAGCCATGGGCGAAATCGCGGGGATGCTTGCAAGCGCCGTGGGGAAACAAATCGCCGGCAAGCTTGGCGAGCTCGCCCGGGAGGAAGCCACTCTGCATTGGCGGTTCAGAGAGGACGTGGAGGACATGGCTGAGAAGATGAAAGATATGGAGGCCGTGCTGCATGACGCAGACGAGCGGTCGCGCCGAGGAGGATCAGATGGACAAGTTGTTAGGCGATGGCTCACGAAATTCAAGTCTGTCGCCTATGATGTCGAGGACGTCCTGGACGAGTTGGACGCTGCCGAGCTCATCAAGGAAAGCAAGCCAAAGGTACATGACCCTCACTCTTGACTAGGTTTCATCATTAACCCGCCGATCTGTCAGCTTGTGTGGAACTACTATTCTCTGTTGGATCGAGTATTATACTCTATAAACATATATGTTGCCAAATATGCAGCCTTTATACATCTACTACCTACGTTCCATAATATAAGTATTTTTAGAAATCTGTTTTACCTTACTAAAAAGGCTTACATTGTGGAACGGAGGTAGTAGTTCGCATCTAGCAACCACAAGCGTCAACTCCATCCATGTTGATCTCCTCTAATTTAACTGAGTGATTAATTGTACCCATCATTCGAACCAGTACATACCTAGACAGCCGCCCGGCAATTGGAAGCAACCAGCTAAATCCATCTAGGGTTCCGCCCTCTCGCTAGCAACGACGCCGGTCCGCTCCCCCTCCGGTGGTCATAGGACCTTGGAGGTGTGGCGGACCACGGCCTCTCGCCGGTTGGGAGGTTTTTCGTTTTTCTTTAGCCTTTTTTCAGTGTCTTCTTCGGGATGTTGAGGCGGCGGTTGCGTCCTGAAGTCAGAATAAGGTCCTCCCCGCTCTATTCTCGCTCCGGTTGTGCGTGTAACGTCGACGAAGGGCGCGTGGAGTCGTGTGTCCGACGGATCTCTTGGGATCCGATCGGTTTTTCGTATTCGTCGGTGTGGTTTGAGGCCAGTCTCTTCCGATCTACGGTTTTATCATCTTCGGCGATGGTTGCTTCTCTGGTGTGCTGGTCCTATGGGGCCTTAGCACGATGACTTACCGTCTATCCACTACAATAAGCTCAACTACGACAAGTTTTGTCAGACTCCGGTGATGGAGGGGCAAGGACGGCAGCGCGCCTTCCGCTCGTGCTAGTGTTTATAGTCGTCGCTAGGTGGTCCAATGACCTATTTATAATTTCTGTTATTTTTAAGGCTCTTTGTACTGCTGTTGATGATTAGTAGATCGGTAGAATTTCGTAAAAAAAATTATACCCATCATGCATATAGTATGGTGGATGGAATTACACATACAAAAATCTTACATAGAGAATGACGTGACGTTGTTTTTTTACACAGCTCAAGCTATTCTTTTCCGGGAACAATCAACTCCTCCAGCGGATGACCATAGCCCACAATATGAAGAACGTAAGGGAGAAAACCGATAAAATAGAAAATGAGGGACTCCGCACGCTCAATCTCCAGCCACGTGAAGCACGGGCAGAAGTGAGTAGAGGCAATGATGGAACTTTTGCAGTCATCAGTAATGAAGGCACGAAAACTGGAATGGTGGGCAGGGAAATTGAAAAGGAAAAAATAATCAGCTTACTATTGAAAAGTGACGGTATTGAGGATATCACGATCATTCCGATCGTCGGTCTTGGTGGTCTAGGGAAGACAACATTAGCACAATCAGTTATTGCCGACAATCAGTTATTAGACCAATGTCTTCGATATCCTAGCTTGGGTTCATGTGTCTAAAGAGTTTGATTTGCACAAAATTGGGAGTGGCATAATCAAGAGTATAAACAACAGCAGTGTCAACATTGACAACTCTAGTTTACATGTCCTACAAGAAACTCTGAGAAAGGAACTTTCTAGTAGACGATACTGTATTGTTCTCGATGATCTCTGGGAAGAAGATGGAAGTAAACTGGAAAACCTGAAGCAAATGTTACAACATGGATGCAAGGGTAGCAAGATTATAGTAACCACGCGAAACCAAGGCGTGGTGCAAAAACTACACGCTGGTTTCCTTTCAAACGAAAGAAAAATATGTCCCGCTGTTGAGTCTGACCAAATCAACTTGGGTATTTTATCAGTTGATGACTGCTGGAAGATGATGAAACAAAGAGCACTTGGCCCAGATTCCGACCAAAGTGGCTTAGAAGAAATTGGAATGCAAATTGCAAGCAAGTGTGGGGGTCTACCACTCTTGGCAAACTCTCTTGGACAAGTAATGTCGGAGCTACGGACAATCAAAGCATGGAAAGATATCAGAGATACCAAGATTGACTTGGGTTCTAGAGATCAAAAGGATACATTAGAGTGCCTCATGTTGAGCTATTACTACATGAAGTTAGAGTTCAAGATGTGTTTCACATATTTGGCAGTCTTCCCTAAAGGTTGCGTTATGAATACCAATCATCTAATTCAGCAATGGATAGCTCTTGGCTACATTCATGGGTATGATGATGGTCAACGGTGCATCGACTACCTTTTTGGGATGTCCTTTCTGCAGAACTCAAGGTTTTCTTTGGTTAGTACTGAACACTATTTCTCTTCCTGTCCAGCCATTTATGCCATATGGGCTTACTTTTTGCGTTATATGTACCTTCTTCAAGACTGATCCTGCCCACTGAGTTAGGCGCGATTATATACCATATTTGTTTACTATTTTATCATTGTTAGGACACACAGTTAATGCGGTGTCAGTGCTAATATGAAACCTTAATGGTGCAGTCTATATTGAATAGTTATTCTACACTGTCTCGAAACCTTAACCTTCTTCATGTTGGGGGAGGAAGAGGATACACAACCTCCCCGCCCTGCCTGCGGTGAACCTTCGAGGATAGTTTCAATCAACAAATATGCAGCGGAAATAAAACAATAAGCACATGCACAGGTGACACAAGGATTTACGTGAAAAAACCTCCTCAAGGCGAGGAGGAAAAAACCACGGGTGTGGACCAACCGGTCCACGCGAGCTTCACTAAGAGCAACTTGGATACAGAGTCTTCTCTAGAACATCTAGATATGTACAACACACTCAGCATGTTGCCAACCGCCAACAACAACAACAACCACTTGACAGAAAGATTACAGCAAAGTAGAGTATCTCAGTTTCTGTCCCCTTCGGTAATCAACAAACTGCTCTTAAACTGCAGATCCAATCAGCACCAAGCTTGGTAGACAAGCTGACATACGAGTACCCAATATACACACCAAATTTCAGGTCAATCGGACACCGTTGGCCTGCCCAAACTATTCGTCTACCAAAACTGCTCTATGCTAAAACTGCAGCAGTCCGAACTGAATAAACTGCTTCCAAATCTGAAGCTACACTGACCCAAATATCAAACCAGCTAACCAGATCGAAGTACTCAAATCAAGGAATGAGCTCACCAAGTTTGGAGTCAATCCAAGAACCTTTGAGCCTCCAAACACCAGCTTGAAGATAGACCGGTCAGATCTCAGAAATCTGGAGAGAAATCACCTCTCCTTCTTCTTCCTCTCTTCTCAGTAGGTTGTGGTGTTCTTGTGTGTTCTCTCACCCTCTCACACTGCTCAGCTCACACTCTCACACACGGAGTGTCTCACACACCCACCAAAGGTGGCTAGGGTTTCCTTTTCTACTCCTCTCCCAAGGAGCACCTCAGCCGTTGGATACGAACCTCGACCAATGGTTGAAATGTGTTAGACTTCACGGGCTAATGTTGGGCTGCAAACACACCTCCATGTGGAGGGACCTGGCCCAACAAACTCCCCCTCCCGACATCATGGAGGGTCTCACTGCCAACCGTCAGTCATGCCGGCAAGCCGACGGCATACCTCGAACTTTCCTCTTGTCACCACCTTGGTCAACATATCAGCCCCATTGTCATCTGTGTGCACCTTCTCAATTTGCATTTGCTTGGAATTCAGCACATCTCGAATCCAATAATAGCGAACATCAATATGCTTCGACCTCGAAAGAAAACTTGCATTCTTACTCAGGTGAATGGCACTTTGGTTGTCACAAAATAGCACATACTTGTCTTGCTGAAAACCAAGCTCACAAGCCAATCGTTTCAGCCACAATAGCTCCTTGCTCGCCTCAGTTACTGCGATGAACTCGGTCTCAGTTGTGTTCAGCGCCACACACTTTTGCAACCTGCTTTGCAATTAAACTGCTCCCCCTGAATGGGTAATCAAATAACCTGAATTAGACTTCCTTCTGTCGACATCTCCAACCAAGTCTCAATCTGAATATGCAATCAGCTTGGGCTCACTAGCACCAAAGCAAAGCTTCATATTAGTGTTGCCCTGGAGATACCTCAAAATCCACTTCACGGCTTCCCAATGTGGTTTTCTTGGATTGTACATAAATCTGCTCACAGTACTAACCGCTTGAGCAGTGTTAGGCCGTGTGCACACCATAGCAAACATCAAACTCCCAACCGCTGAAGCATAAGGAACTTTCTGTATTTCCTTTTCCATCTCTTCATTGGAGGGACATTGCTTTTTACTCAACTTGAAATGAGCTGCAAGTGGACAACTCACTTCCTTTGCCTTGTCCATCTTGAACTTGCGAAGTACCTTCTCAATATATTTCTCTTGAGACAAGTACAATTTGTTGGATTTTCTGTCTCTCTCATTTCTCATGCCGAGAATACACTTTGCTGGACCCAAGTCTTTCATGGCAAAAAATTTGCTCAACCCTTTGTTTAGCCAAGCAATTCTTGAGACATTCGTGCCAACAATCAAGATATCATCCACATAGAGCAATAACATGATAAGATCATCACCTGAGAACCTCTGAATAAACACACAATGGTCTGAGCTACACCTATTGTAGCCTTGCTCCCCCATGACAGATTCAAACTTCAATGTACCATTGTCTTGGTGGTTGTTTCAAGCCATAGAGACTTTTTTTCAATTTGCACACATAGTCTTCTTTGCTTTTAACAAGAAACCCCTCAGGCTGCTCCATGTAGATTTCTTCCTCCAACTCTCCATGAAGGAAAGCTATCTTCACATCCATTTGCTCAACCTCCAAGTTGAGACTTGCTACCATGCCAAGGATCATTCGGATTGATGTCATCTTTACCACCGGAGAAAATATTTCATCAAAAATCAATACCTTTTCTCTGGCTGAATCCTTTTACAACTAGCCTGGCCTTGTGCCTTGGATGTGACGTGTGCTCTTCTTCCTTGATTCTGTAGACCCATTTGTTCTTTAGAACTTTCTTGCCCTTGGGCAACTTCACCAGCTCATAAGTATGATCCTTATGCAAGGAATCCATCTCTTCTTGCATAGCCTTATTCCACTCCTTCTTGTTCTCATCTTTCATTGCATCTTGAAAGCACTCAGGTTCTGAACCATCAGACAATAACACAACATATTGGTCTAAATCATACCTGGTGGAAGGAACACGGCCTCGACTGGACCGTCTGAGTGGAGCAGCTGGTGGACTATCTGGTTTAGGTGCTTGCTGATCATGATTATCTTCTTCAACATCATACTCTTGATGCTGGGGAGCATCCTCACCTGTACCACTATGTGCATCACCTTGCACATCTTCTGCATCATCATTGTCAGCTTCTTCTTTAGCTGAATCTGCAGGAACTGGGTCAAAATCAGATCTGTCTTGCTGCTGATTTCGAGGAGGAACATGCACCGGAACCTGCACCTTTGTCTTCACAATATCCTCAATTATTTGGTCTTCAACAAACACAACAATACGACTTCTCACAACCTTTCTTGCTATTGGATCATACAACTTATAGCCGAACTGATCACCTCCATAGCCAAGAAATATACATTGCCGTGTCTTTGAATCAAGCTTTGACCTTTCATTTTGAAGGATATGAACAAAGGCCTTGCACCCAAAAACCTTCAGGTGCTCATATGAGACATCCTTGTCATAGAAGACCCTGTTTGGAACATCTCCCTGCAATGGATAACTTGGTGAGAGATTAATAAGATAAACTACAGTCGACAAAGCCTCACCACAATAATGTATAGGCAGCTTTGCACTCAATAGCAAGCATCTAACCCTCTCAACAATTGTCTTGTTCATCCTCTCAGCAAGACCATTCAGTTGTGGTGTCTTCGGAGGAGTAAATTGGTGCCTAATTCCATGCTCCTTGCAATACGCATCAAATGGGCCAATATACTCTCCCCCATTATCAGTGCGAATGCACTTGATCTTCTTCTCAGTTTCTCTCTCAACTGAGACTTGAAATTGCTTGAACATACTTAGTACTTAATGTTTGTTCTTCAAAACATAGACCCAAACCTTCCTGGAAAAGTCATCAATAAATGTGACAAAGTACTTTGCTCCACCCATTGACCTCACCGAAATTTTGCAAACATCGGAATGTATCAAGTCCAGCACCTCGGGCTTCTTGTGAGGAGGTTGACTCTTGAACGCAACTCTGTGTTGCTTCCCCGATAGACAATCTGAACATTTCTTGATGTGAACACCCTTCACACCTTTCAACAGATTTTTCTTCACTAGCACCGTCATCCCCTTCTCACTCATGTGCCCAAGCCTCTTGTGCCATAAGGCACACGCATCCTCTTTCTGTAACGCATTGATACAAGAAGCAGAAAGCTTAGCATGAACATGATACAAAACTAAAACCATGTTACCTTTAGCAACAATTAGATTTCCTTTGGTGAGATTGTATTGTGTATTTCCAAATCTGCTCAAGTACCGATCTCTATCAAGCAATCCAACCGAGATAATGTTGAGTCGAAGGGCCTCAACATGCCTCACTGACTTGAGGACTAGTGTCGTACCATTTTCAGTCTCCAAGTGCACATGTCCTCTTCCAATTATTTTTGATCTATCATTATTTCCCATCTTCACAACACCAAAATCACCTGTTGTGTAGTTGGTGAAGAGCTCGCTACGAGATGTAGCATGTATGGTAGCACCACTATTCGGAATCTAAGTCATCTCATCACCATTTGCAAGGCTGATGGTATCATCAGAAACTACAGTGATCCTCTCCTCAATGGTGGAAACACTGCTGCCATCAGGTTCTTCATGCATGAGAAACATGATCTCCTCTACCATAGCAATCTGGCCTCCCTCACTGTCTCTATCACTATCGGTTTGTTTCTGAACTTTCTTCTTTTTCTTTTTGTCTTTCTTCCATTGTTCACAATGTCACTCGATGTGACCCTTCTCACGGCAGTGATGGCATATAACACCAGCATACTTGTATTTGCCTCTTGATTTGCTTCTACTTATTTCTCCTCCCTTACTCGGACCTTTACTCTTGCTTCTCCCCCGTGACTCGGTCACTAACATTTCAGAATGTGAGGAAGAACCGTCCTTATCAGCAATTTTTCTAGACTCTTCATTTAGTACCTTGGTCTTCACAAGGTTTCAAGTGACAACTCCATTAGGTGCTGAATTGCACACGGTGACCTCAAAGGTCTCCCAAGTGTCCGGTAATGAGCCAAGCAACAGCAAGGCCCACACTTCATCTTCAAATGTAAATCCCTTTGAAGATAGCTAATTTATAATGCCCTGAAAGTCGTTTACATGATCTGCAATTGAAGCGCCCTGTTTGTACCTTAAACGCATCAATTTCTTGATCAAGATCATCTTGTTGGTACCTTCTTTGCGGGCATACAGCTCCTCCAATTTCTACCATAAGGTACGTGCATGTGTCTCTTCAATGATATGGTTCAAAACATTGCCGTCCATCCATTGTCGGATGAACCCACAAGCTTGGAGATGAAGTACCTCCCACTGATCTTCTTTCATATCACTGGGCATCTCAGTGGAGAATATCGCATCCAGTAATCCTTCACATATAACAAGTCCTTCATCTTGCACTTCCAAGATTGATAATTTGTACCATTCAAAAAATTATTCTGTTTTAGTATTCACTTCCATCTTTCATCAAAAGCAAATGCAATCAGCCCAAAACAAACGTTGCTCTGAAACTGAATACAAAACTGAACCTCAGCTCTGATACCACTTTGTTGGGGGAGGAAGAGGATACACAACCTCCCTGCCCTGCCTGCGGTGAACCTTCGAGGATAGTTTCAATGAAAAGATATGCAGGGGAAATAAAACAATGAGCACATGCACAGGTGACACAAGGATTTACGTGGAAAAACCTCCTCAAGGTGAGGAGGAACAAACCACGGGTGTGGACCAACCAGTCCACGCGAGCTTCACTAAGAGCAACCTGGGTACAGAGTCTTCTCTAGAACATCTAGAGATGTACAACACACTCAGCACGTTGCCAACCGGAAACAACAATAACAACCACTTGAGAGAAAGATTACAGCAAAGCATAGTATCTCAGTTTCTGTCCCTTCGGTAATCAGCAAACTGCACTTAAACTGCAGATCCAATTAGCACCAAACTTGGTAAAAAAGCTGACATACGAGTACCCAATATACACACCAAATTTCAGGTCAATCGGACACCGTTTGCCTGCCCAATCTATTTGCCAACCAAAAATGCTCTGTGCTGAAACTGCAGTAGTCCGAACTGAATAAATTGCTTCCAAATCTAAAGCTACACTGACCCAAATCTCAAACCAGCTTACCAGATCGAAGTAATCAAAGCAAGTAACGAGATCACTAAGTTTGGAGTCAATCCAAGCACCTTTGAGCCTCCAAACACCAGCTTGAAGACAGACCGGTCAGATCTCAGAAATCTGGACAGAAATCACCTCTCCTTCTTCTTCCTCTCTTCTCACTAGGTTGTGGTGTTCTTGTGTGTTCCCCCACCCTCTCACACTGCTCAGCTCACAATCTCACACACGGTGTGTCTCACACACCCACCAAAGGTGGCTAGGGTTTCCTTTTCTACTCCTCTCCCAAGGAGCACCTCAGACGTTGGATACGAACCTCGACCAACAGTCGAAACGTTTTGGACTTGACGGGCTGATGTTGGGCTGCCAACACACCTCCATGTGGAGGAACCTAGCCCAACAAACTCCCCCTCCTGACATCATGGAGGGTCTCACTACCAACCGGCAGTCATGCCGGCGAGCCGATGGCATACCTCGAGATTTCCTCTTGTCACCACCTTGGTCAACATATCAGCCCCATTGTCATCTGTGTGCACCTTCTCAATTTGCATTTGTTTGGAATTCAGTACATCTCGAATCCAATAATATCGAACATCAATATGCTTCGGCCTCGAAAGAAAACTTGCATTCTTACTCAGGTGAATTGCACTTTGGTTGTCACAAAACAGCACATACATGTCTTGCTGAAAACCAAGCTCACAAGCCAATCGTTTCAGCCACAATAGCTCCTTGCTCGCCTCAGTTACTATGATGAACTCGGCCTCAGTTGTGTTCAGTGCCACACACTTTTGCAACCTTCTTTGCCATGCCACTGCTCCCCCTGAATGGGTAATCAAATAACCTGAAGTAGTCTTCCTTCCGTCGACATCTCCGGCCAAGTCTGGATCTGAATATGCAATCAGCTTGGGCTCAATACCACCAAAGCAAAGCTTCATATTGGTGCTGCCCCGGAGATACCTCAAAATCCACTTTACGGCTCCCAATGTGGTTTTCCTAGATTGGACATAAATCTTCTCACAATACTAACCGCTTGAGCAGTGATAGGCTGTGTGCACACTATAGCATACATCAAACTCCCAACCACTGAAGCATAAGGAACTTTCTACATTTCCTTTTCCATCTCTTCATTGGAGGGACATTGCTTTTTACTCAACTTGAAATGAGCTGCAAGTGGACAACTCACTTCCTTTGCCTTGTCCATCTTGAACTTGCGAAGTACCTTCTCAATATATTTCTCTTGAGACAAGTACAGCTTGTTGGATTTTCTGTCTCTCTCAATTCTCATGCCGAGAGTACACTTTGCTAGACCCAAGTCTTTCATGGCAAAACTTTTGCTCAACTCTTTTTTTAGCCAAGCAATTCTTGAGACATTCTTGCCAATAATCAAGATATCATCCACATAGAGCAATAACATGATAAGATCATCACCTGAGAACCTCTGATTAAACACACAATGGTCTGAGCTACACCTCTTGTAGCCTTGCTCCCCCATGACAGATTCAAACTTCATGTACCATTGTCTTGGTGTTTGTTTCAAGCCATAGAGACTTTTCTTCAATTTTCACACATAGTCTTCTTTGCTTTTAACAAGAAACCCCTCAGGCTGCTCCATGTAGATTTCTTCCTCCAACTCTCCATGAAGGAAAGATGTATTCACATCCATTTGCTCAACCTCCAAGTTGAGACTTGCTGCCATGCCAAGGATCATTCGGATTGATGTCATCTTCACCACTGGAGAAAATATTTCATCAAAATCAATACCTTTTCTCTGGCTGAATCCTTTTACAACTAGCCTGCCCTTGTACCTTGGATGTGACGTGTGCTCTTCTTCCTTAATTCTGTAGACCCATTTGTTCTTTAGAACTTTCTTGCCCTTGGGAAACTTCACCAGCTCATAAGTATGATTCTTATGCAAGGAATCCATATCTTCTTGCATAGCCTTATTCCACTCCTTGTTCTCATCTTTCATTGCATCTTGAAAGCACTCAGGTTTTGAACCATCAGACAATAACACCACATATTGGTATAAATCGTACCTGGTGGAAGGAACATGGCCTTGGCTGGACCGTCTGAGTGGAGCAGCTGTTGGACTATCTGGTTTAGGTGCTTGCTAATCATGATCATCTTCTTCAACATCATACTCTTACTGCTGGGGAGTATCCTCTCATGTACCACTATGTGCATCACCTTACACATCTTCTGCATCATCAGCTTCAGCTTCTTCTTCAGCTGAATCTGCAGGAACTAGGTCAAAATCATATCTGTCTTGCTGCTGATTTCGAGGAGGAACATGCACCGGAGCCTGCACCTTTATCTTCACAATATCTTCAATTGTTTGGTCTTCAACAAACACAACATCACGGCTTCTCACAACCTTTCTTGCTATTGGATCATACAACTTATAGCCGAACTGATCACCTCCATAGCCAAGAAATATACACTGTCGTGTCTTTGAATCAAGCTTTGACCTTTCATTTTCAAGGATATGAACAAACGCCTTGCACCCAAAAACCTTCAAGTTCTCATATGAGACGTCCTTGTTATAGAAGATCCTGTTTGGAACATCTCCCTGCAATGGATAACTTGGTGAGAGATTAATAAGATAAACTGCAGTCGACAAAGCCTCAAATGGGCCAATATACTCTCCCCCATTATTAGTGCGAGTGCACTTGATCTTCTTCTCAATTTCTCTCTCAACTGAGACTTGGAATTTCTTGAACATACTTAGTACTTGATGTTTGTTCTTCAAAACATAGACCCAAACCTTCCTGGAAAAGTCATCAATAAATGTGACAAAGTACTTTGCTCCACCCATTGACCTCACCGACATTTTGCAAACATCGGAATGTATTAAGTCCAACATCTCGGGCTTCTTGTGAGGAGGTTGACTCTTGAACACAACTCTGTGTTGCTTCCCCGCTAGACAATATGAACATTTCTTGATGTGAACACCCTTCACACCTTTTAACAGATTGTTCTTCACTAGCACCGTCATCCCCATCTCACTCATGTGCCCAAGCCTCTTGTGCCATAAGGCACATGCATCCTCTTTCTGTAACGCATTGACACAAGAAGCACAAAGCTTAGCATGAACATCAAAACTGAAAATATGTTACCTTTAGCAACAATCATTCCTTTGGTGATCTTGTACTGTGTATTTCCAAATCTTCTCAAGTACTCATCTCTATCAAGCAATCCAACGGAGATAATCTTGAGTCGAAGGGCCCCAACATGCGTCACCGACTTGAGGACTAGTGTCGTACCATTTTCAGTCTCCAAGTGCACATCTTCTCTTCCAATTATTTATGCTCTACCATTATTTTCCATCTTCACAACACCAAAATCACCTGCTGTGTAGTTGGTGAAGAGCTCTCTACGAGATGTAGCATGTATGGTAGCACCACTGTCCGGAATCTAAGTCATCTCATCACCATCTGCAAGGCTGATGGTATCATCAGAAACTACAGTGATCCTCTGCTCAATGGTGGAAACACTGCTGCCATCATGTTCTTCACGCATGATAAACATGATCTCCTCTACCGCAGCAATCTAGCCTCCCTCACTGTCTCTATCACTATCGGTCTGTTCTTGAACTTTCTTCTTTTTCTTTTTGTCTTTCTTCCATTGTTCACAATGTCACTTGATGTGACCCTTCTCACGGCAGTGATGGCATATAACACCAGCATACTTGTATTTGCCTCTTGATTTGCTTCTACTTATTTCTCCTCCCTTACTCGGACCTTTACTCTTGCTTCTCTCCCGTGACTCGGTCACTAATATTTCAGAATGTGAGGAAGAACCGTCCTTATCAGCAATTTTTCTGGACTCTTCATTTAGTACCTTGGTCTTCACAAGGTTTCAAGTGACAACTCCATTAGGTGCTGAATTGCACACGGTGACCTCAAAGGTCTCCCAAGTGTCCGGTAATGAGCCAAGCAATAGCAAGGCCCACACTTCATCTTCAAATGTAAATCCCTTTGAAGATAGCTAATTTATAATGCCCTGAAAGTCGTTTACATGATCTGCAATTGAAGCGCCCTGTTTGTACCTTAAACGCATCAATTTCTTGATCAAGATCATCTTGTTGGTACCTTCTTTGCGGGCATACAGCTCCTCCAATTTCTACCATAAGGTACGTGCATGTGTCTCTTCAATGATATGGTTCAAAACATTGTCGTCCATCCATTGTCGGATGAACCCACAAGCTTGGAGATGAAGTACCTCTCACTGATCTTCTTTCATATCACTGGGCATCTCAGTGGAGAATATCGCATCCAGTAATCCTTCACATATAACAAGTCCTTCATCTTGCACTTCCAAGATTGATAATTTGTACCATTCAAAAAATTATTCTGTTTTAGTATTCACTTCCATCTTTCACCAAAAGCAAATGCAATCAGCCCAAAACAAACGTTGCTCTGAAACTGAATACAAAACTGAACCTCAGCTCTGTACCACTTTGTTGGGGGAGGAAGAGGATACACAACCTCCCTGCCCTGCCTGCGGTGAAACTTCAAGGATAGTTTCAATCAACAGATATGCAGCGGAAATAAAACAATGAGCACATGCACAAGTGACACAAGGATTTACGTGGAAAAACCTCCTCAAGGTGAGGAGGAAAAAAACACGGGTGTGGACCAACCGGTCCACGCGAGCTTCAATAAGAGGAACCTGGGTACAGAGTCTTCTCTAGAACATCTAGAGATGTACAACACACTCAGCGCGTTGCCAATCGGCAACAACAACAACAACAACAACAACAACAACAACAACAACAACAACAACAACCACTTGAGAGAAAGATTACAGCAAAGCAGAGTATCTCAGTTTCTGTCCCCTTCGGTAATCAGCAAACTGCTCTTCAACTGTAGATCCAATCAGCACCAAACTTAGTAGACAAACTGACATACGAATATTCAATATACACACCAAATTTCAGGTCAATCGGACACCGTTTCCCTGCCCAAACTGTTCGTCTACCAATACTGCTCTGTGCTGAAACTGCAGCAGTCCGAACTGAATAAACCTCTTCCCAATCTGAAGCTACATTGACCTAAATCTCAAACTAGCTAACCAGATCGAAGTACTCAAAGCAAGGAACGAGCTCACCAAGTTTAGAGTCAATCCAAACATCTTTGAGCCTCCAAACACCAGCTTGAAGATAGACCGGTCAGATCTCAGAAATCTGGACAGAAATCACCTCTCCTTATTCCTCTCTTCTCACTAGGTTGTAGTGTTCTTGTGTATTCTCTCACCCTCTCACTCTGCTCAGCTCACACTCTCACACACGAAGTGTCTCACACACCCACAAAAGATGGCTAGGGTTTCCTTTTCTACTCCTCTCCTAAGTAGCACCTCAGCCGTTGGATACGAACTTCGATCAACGGTTGAAACGTGTTGGAGTTCACGGGCTGATGTTGGGCTGTCAACACACCTTCATGTGGAGGGACCTGGCCCAACACTTCAAGAGTACCATTTTTTTTATCATGTTAGTTAATTTTACAATATCCATAAAGAGTAACAATCGAAGTTGTATCAGTCATTTTTTTTGCAACTGTACATAATAGAAGACTTTACAACATTTTCTGATAGTGTCTACATCTGCAGGTTCGTCATATGGATGGCATGATTTCTAGGGATCTCAGCATGCATGATTTGGTGCACGATCTTACATCAGTCATTGCTGCCAATGAATTTCTTGTTCTGGATGGTACTGACTCAAGGACATGGAACCGAACACGTTACTGCCGGCATGCACGGTTGATCAACTACCAGAATGAAAGCAAGGTTTTGAAAGTTCTGCCAAGCAAGATTCGATCTCTCCATTTTAGGGAATCAGAGGAGTTGCAGCTCCCCCGGAAAACATTTTCTCAATCCAAGTATATACGAGTCTTGGACCTAAGTGGATGTTCAGTTGAAGGGCAATCTAGTCCGAGCAATATAGTGTTGCCATCTTCCATTCATCATCTAAATCTACTTAGGTATCTAGATGCCGCAGGCCTCCCAATTAGATCACTCCCTAGCTCCATCCATACACTCCAAAATATGCAAACCCTACTGTTGTCTAACTGCTTGCTTGCAACTTTGCCTGAAAATATCTGTAGCCTGCACCAACTTTGTTACATGGACTTATCTGGCAATAGCAGCCTTAGTAAGCTGCCCACATCGTTGGGGAAGCTCTCTAAGCTTTTATTCCTAAACCTATCCGGGTGTTCACTACTCCAAGAGTTGCCTGAATCAATCGGCGAGCTTACATGTTTAAGACACATAGATTTGTCAAACTGCGAGGCCCTTCAAAGCCTCCCTGATAAATTTGGAAGTCTTATACAACTTGTATTCCTTAACTTGTCAAGTTGCAAGATAACCAAACTACCTGACACTATTGACCTTCAGTCTTTAGAGAATTTGAACCTCTCAAGTTGCCATGAGCTACAAAAACTGCCAGAAGTTTTCGGCAATCTTTCAAAACTTCGTTTCTTGAACCTGTCCGATTGCTACAAGATTTCCGTGCTGCCAGAATCATTTTGCCAGCTTATGCATTTGAAAGAGTTAGATGCTTCAGACAACCATAACCTTATAGAGCTTCCTACATGTTTCGGTAACCTCTGTCAGCTTGAGTCTTTGAATCTAACAAGTTGTCCGAAGTTACAACGTTTGCCCGTGTCATTCTGCAAGTTGATTAAACTGAAGCATCTCTATTTTTCACATTGTGCAAGCCTCAGAAAGCTCCCCTCATCGTTCGGTGACCTTAAGCTTCAAACATTGGACATGAGTTCTGTATCCGTAAGTGACTTGCCAGATAGCATTGGGCATATAACTAGTCTCACCAAACTTGTGGTCTTGTCAGGGCATCCTCGTGTGATGAAAAAATCTGAATACATTAAGAAGCGTCTAAATTTGCCTCGTGCTATAACACACACTGTACATCAGATGGACAATGGAGGAGGATGCAGCAGTCTAGTGGATATTGATCAGTTGAGTTGTCATGAGTTGCTAATCGGTCATCTTGAAAATGTCAGGCATGCAGAAGATGGAGATAGGGCTAAACTACGTGATAAATCAGATCTTCAACGGCTAGTTCTTCACTGGGAAATCAACGGTAGTGAGCCACAGAGGATGCCAAAATATGTGGAGGAGGCTAAATTTGTTCTTGAGAGGCTCGTACCACCTCGAGCTCTTGAACATTTTGCTCTAGAAGGGTATATGAGCAAGGATTTCCCTAATTGGATGTCTCACATCTCCTCCTACCTCCCTTTCCTCACCTACATCAGGCTTTCTGATTTAGTAACATGTGCTACAGTTCCTCCGTTTGGGGAACTACCAAATTTGAGAAGCATATATATGCAGAACCTTCCGAACATCAGGAAAATTGGAAAGGAATTCTATGGAGAGGGTGGACCTTGCAAGAAACTAAGAGCGATACAAGTGGAGTCGATGAAGAACTTGACTGAATGGTGGACAACAGAGTCAGGTGAAGAAAATGAAGAGTTTCTTATTCCGAATTTGCATCAGTTGGGTATAAAAGACTGCCAAAAGTTGAAGTTCGTACCTTATCCCCCAAGAAGTATGAAATGGTTCTTGGACAACAGTGAAGAGGTGCTGCCAGAAGAAGGATTTGGGAGGCTGAAGTCTTCCACTCTTCCATTTAGTATTGGCATGGTGAATTGCAATTTCTCTCCAAGTAAGTGGGATAGACTGCAGCACCTCCCCACCGTTGAGAGTCTGGAAGTTGGCTTCTGCAGTGTTTCCGGGTCCTTGACAGATGCCATTCTATGCTTCACCTCTCTCAAAACTCTACGTTTGACTTCATTGAAGGACCTAGAGACGTTGCCGGAATGGGTGGGGCAACTCACTTTTCTAGAGGAAGTTATAATCGATGACTGCTGCAAAGTAACATTTTTACCTGAGAGTATGAAAAATCTAACCAAGCTCAAAATCCTGGTTTTGTTTGGGTGCAAAGGCCTAGATACATTGCCAGAATGGTTGGGGAACCTCACTTTATTGGAACATCTTAGCATCATACACTCTTGCAGTCTAATAACATGTTTGCCTGAAAGTATGAAGAACCTCGGCGCTCTCAGAGTACTCTCCTTGCGGGGGTGCAAAGGGCTAGAAATATTACCAGAATGGCTGGGACAGCTCTCTTGCCTTGAAGATTTTTGTGTGGATGAGAGCCCCAAGGTCACATCTTTGCCTGAGAGCATGCAAAACCTTACTGCCTTGATGGAACTAACAATTTGGGACTGTCCAAGACTGATTGAGAGTTGCCAAGGGGAGGATGCCTACAAGATTTCTCACATACAGACAGTGAAGTTGAATGGCAAGAGATTCAGGGGTGGGATCGGAGAGAATAATAGCTTGGGCTTGTCTTGCCTTCTTATAAGCCCAAGCCATCCTCTGAAAAACTTAGTTGTGGACCGCTTCACCCGTCATGACCAATAATGTGTTGTGTTTATACGTACCCAACCACGGGTTGTAAGTAATGAGAAACCATTTGCAGATCTGAATCTCTCCTCAAGTGGGTCTGGGTGCCACTGTTCCAGGCTCTCAAAAGTCCTGATTGGTAGGCTGCAGGTGAAGAGCATGAAGGTGAATCGTGCCAAGAAGCTCGGCATGGCGATGAAGAAGGCCGCAAAGGGTGATGCTAAAGAGGAGTCGGAGAAGGTCGAGGCTGCTGCGTTCCAACTCGTGCTCGCTGATAGCAAAACAAAACTTGCGTAAGCGGTTGAGTCCTTGTTTTCTTTTCACTTGAGTTCTTCGTTAGACACTCGACCTGTGTTTATGTGCATGTGCAAGCTCTAGCGTTTCTCTTGCTTGAGCACCGAGGCGGATTTTTTCTGGTATATATAAGGTATTTGTATTTTTTGAACTAATGGTAGGTCCGTTGTTGCTTCTTGTGAGATGCCATGTAACTTTAGTTATCAGTTTATCATGTCTGAGTATGATGTCATTCTTCCTTCGTTATTTGTTGCAGTCCAGATTTATATGATGTGTGCTACGACTTCTTCGTGAAAGTAGGCGGGACGTACACCTTTCGATCAAGTGCTACATGAACCTCATAGATATTCCCTTTTACACTTATTGACCATGTGATTGCAATGTAATCTGCAGGCTTCATTATGCTTATGTACGGGCATGAATTTAGAACTATGTGATTTTTTTTTTCAAAGCAACCACTAGGAGCTCTGCCATTCGGGCAACTAACCTAACCAACCCCCGATCCCGCCCGGTCGCCCTCCCTCCGCTAAGCCCGTGCGGCATGGCGGTGGCAGGGCGCCCACTGGTCGTGGCCAGTGGGTGTCGGCGGCGCACTTCATTCTCCTGCAGTCAAGGTGGCGCGCGGTGACGACGGCCGGAGGCGTCAGCAACAGGCAGCCGGCAGTATGGGCAGGGCGATTTCTTGGCCTGTATGGGACTAGAGGGAGAGCTCCTGCAACCTTGCACGTCTCCTGCCTGTGCGGCAATGACGGCAGGCACCGCACGCTTCACATGGGGCACCGGAGCAGCGGCTCCAGACATGGAGGCGGCAGCCCCCTCTTTCTCCACTGGAGGTAGGCAGCCAGATGCCGCGGATCTCGGGATCCCATGTATTGCAAAATAAAGAGCCAGGCGGCGGCCCTAACATCTAGCTCAACTTCGCATCTCCCCGAGATCCGGTTATTCCGCGAGTGCAAGCACCTGATCTAGTTCGCCAGAGTTCAATGGTGGACCGCCTTCTCGCCACCGTTGTACAAGGGCCCAAGCGGCCGACACGACCGAGGCAGGCAGTCGGGTGCCCATTTGGTCCTGGTATTTGACCCTATCGTTTGGCCTATTGGCTGCCTGTGTGCTAAATCCTAGGGACCTCAGAGTTGCGCCCTCGTTGCTGCTGATGGCGGAGGGCAATTGGCGCTCCCATGATCCACTTTACGTCGGTACCAATGGCTCGGTCGAAGATGGCTAGTAGAGGACAAAGGACCTATGAGGTATGCTACATTATCGGTGTGAAGGATCAAATGGATGGAAGTAGACATATGTGTGAATGGTAAATCAGCGATTTGCAGCCTTAGCAGCATCCCTACCAGATGATGGTGTCTATAAAAATTTATTCTTTGGCGGTGCTCTTGTAGCTCTGTGTCTCATGTCCGAGGTGAAAACCCTAGGTTCAACCTTCAATGGTTTTACCTAACAATGATGGCTCATGAGTCATCTCCTTGTTGAAGGCATTGTCTGAATTGTTGACCTTCTCCAGGATGAAAATCTAGGATCTGACTATGTTGGTCAGACCATACGATGACAGATGACAGTGTTCGTGCACTGAAGGCATCATTTTTGGAGAAGCTTTACTAGGAATCGAGGTGTCGTCACTAAAGGTGTTCGCAGCAGAAAACAATATTTTTTCTAACTAGCGTACTCCAAACTTCCAAGATCTATCTACGAGTTAATGTTGTAATGAGAAGAAGGTTTCGGTGACATACCCTTGTGGACCGAAAGCGTTAATATTCACGATGAATGTGGATAATATAGTCGAACAGCGTAGCCGACCTCAAGGTCATGTTGCTCCTCGCATGGAAATCCATGTGCCACAACTGGCAGCACCTCTATTGTTTGGCACACGTACAGTGCTCAACAACGACTCCCGTTCTCCTTGATCCAGTCGAGATTGCGGAAATAGATCTTTTGGGATCTGGGATCCAACAGCGCGATAGCGTGCCGAAGATACGTCGCCTTCCACGCGTGCAATTCTTCTTGAAGCCGCGAGCATGAGAGGCAACGAGAGAAAGGAGAGCCAACAGGGGAGAGAACATGTAGGCTCACGGGAAATTGTATGTCCTCCTCTCCCCACGTGCCCCTCCTTATATAGGGGAAGGGGAGGGACACCCAAAGGGACATCAACCAAGGTGGGAATAAAGGGGGAGGCGGCGGCTGGGGTGGGCACCCCCACCCCACGCACATGACCTAGGCCTTTGTCGAATTATTTCGCCCAAGTTTTCCACAAACTATGCCCAATCTTGTCGTTCTGTTTTCGGATGAACCGCGCCTTTAGCCTCTACCGCGACGACAACAATGGCCAGGACTTCAAGTTCCTCCACGTCTTCACGAGGATCTCGGTGTGCCAGAAGTGGATGGGTCGAATTCTCTCTCGCCAAAGGAAAGGATGTCGTCTACAACCCGGAGGATCCGACGCCGCCAGTGGCCGAAGGTTGGCCGGAGCTCGGTTAGAATAAGGACAAGGCTCTTAAGGCCAAGGGACCGCCCAGCGAAAAGCTCCAAGCTTCGATCGAGAAGTGCATGGCCGACGCCAAGACCCACGCCGCACAGCCGGACGAGAAGTTCGACGAGAGGTGGACGGTGATATTGCAGAACCAAGGCGTCAAGATCGACCTCCTCAAGACCAACGTCGCGGCGAAGAAGAGAAACACTGATCTGGCATTCTTGATGGAGGAAAACACGACAGTGATGGACGACCAGGTCAAGGCATGGTACATGACCGAGCGCAACGCCATCCTAAGCGACCTACCAGCGTCGGCCACCTCAACACCCACGCCAATGTCAGCGCCGAGCTCTGCTCCAACCTCCTCTTCTGCATCCTAGCCGAGCTCCACACATGCGACATCGCCAAGTCCTGCCTCCGCCGTCGAGGAACCTGTCGTCTGATCCCATGCCTATATGTAGTTTGATCGCCGAACTCTTGGACTGTGTCGAATTGTGTCTATTTTGTATCGTCGAACTCATGGACTTGATGGTGTTTATGCTAGCGGGAAGAACAAATTCAAAAATGTCGTCGTTTTCTGATCTCTGGGGGCGGTCCTTGGAGGGGTGACCGGGACTCGGCGCACCCCCAAGCCGAAAGCTTCGTCTATCTGACGAGAAAATACGCCGGATTTTGACCTGGGGACACAAATGAGTGGAGATGCTCTTAGTGGGGATACTGCTGCAAGCCTGGAACCATTCAACTGTTTTTTTTGCAAGAATAAGCTGGCGGGGTTTTAAATTTGATGCTTATTTGCAGAGTTCTTCCAAAGCACATACAGACGGGAAAGAGATGATTTGGAGTAGAGCTATTTACAAGGCTCGCCCAAAAGACATTAAATTTACGAGATAAGTAACGCTAGTGGGTTGTGGGCTAGTTGCTATCATTTCAATTTGTTTCCGGCAAGAATCCTTGGTCGAATTATTTGTACTTACTGTTTCCACTTGTGTTCACCTGCTTACAGTTATATACTTAGCTTGCCAAAACATCTTATAAAAGGGAACGGAGAGAGTAACATATTGTAGTATGTCTTTTTTAATATTCTGCTTCTCATATTTTGGTCTTCCTGTCTGTCAGTCTATGATTACCAGTCTTGTTCACTATTATCTATTGTTAATTGCCCGTCATATGAAGTTGTTGTCACATTCTGTATTAGGAAATACTATTGTTCAGAACTGAGGCTAGGAACTCCAGGACAGATTGTTTCAACACAAGCCAATCCAGTAATAACATAAAAAACTCGCGTGCATATTACAGCTTTGGTATACTAGGATGAATTAGGCTGTCCTCATCCTCGTTTGTGGTGACGACTGTCAGTAAGTCGGATGATTCAACGGTTGCATCATCACCATCATTATCGCCATCATCCTCATCCTCATCCTCGTTTGTGGTGACGACTGTTGGTAAGTCGGATGATTCAATTGTCTCGTTTGTGGTGACGACCGGTGGTAAGTCGGATGATTCAATTGTTGCATTATCACCATCATTATCGTTAACATCCTCATCCTCATCAATGCAATAATCTTCATCAGGGTAATAATCTCTGTCTTTCTCCCCGGCTTCCTCAGCTTGCCTTCGAAGGAAGTTCCTGAGGGCCTCCTGGTTTTCCTCATCGGTGGTGACGCGAGCGCGGCTTAGTATCTCGTTGGAGCTCACCAGCCTCAACCACTGCACCCTAGTCCACTCGTTGATCTCATCGATGTAGGTCTGGTCCACCTCGTTGGTGATCTTCACGTAGCCCTTCTCGCCCAGCTGGCTCATGATATCCGCCTGTTGCGCCTCGATATCCTCATCGTCCCTGTGGAACATGGCCACCAGCTCCTTATGCTCCCGTCGCCGCTGCTCCAGCACCTCCGGCGTGTACCGGTCCGGGTACCGGCGGGTGAGGAGCTCCAGCATGTCGGCGTCATCCTGGTCGCTGGGGATCTCGCTCCGGTCCAAGGACATGATGAAGCTGATTTCCGAGTCCGCCATGCGGATCTTGGCGCTTGAGGCCACGATACGGCTCCTGCAGCGAGCAAGGGTCTGGTCAGCCTCCGTCGCCGCTTCGTCTTCGTCGTCCATGGAGTTCCTTTTCGTTGCGTGATCTGCGGAACCGGCCATCACGGAGATCAACTCGTCGGATCTGGACTATGCATTGGAGTTGGAGGGTGGCGGTCTGTCTTCTCGATCAATCGATCTAATCCATGTATATAGCTGGCGGTGGCTACTCTGCTCTGCTGCGGAATAGCGCAATATCTCGCACGCACAAAAAATATTACAGCGCGTGGTAATTTGTAGCGTCTGCTGGAGTGCTAAAAACTAGCGTCGGTGTTGTATATTGGTGGTTTTTACAGTACGAGCGTGATATAGCACGGCTGTTGGAGATGCTCTCAATGCCTTTCAAAACACTGTGTACATCGAATACTGATGGCTCAGTGCACGGCGCCTATAAAAGTGCTGGTGCGGTGTTGATGTAGAGCTCGTTGGGAACCCCAAGAGGAAGATATGATGAGCACAGCAGCAAGTTTCCCTCAGTTATGAAATCAAGGTTTAATCGAACCAGTAGGAGCAAGGAAACACCCCAAAGGTGTTGCTAGCTGAGCATTGGCAGGGCGCACTACCGGTGCTAGTAGCAACGTGGAGACCTGCACAACACAACCACAGAACTTTGTCCCCAACTTGCGATGAGGTTGTCAATCTCACCGTGTTTTGCGGAAAACAAAGGATTAAACGTATCGAATGGAAAGAAGTAATAGTTTGCAGAAAGTAAACACAAAGCAGTAAACAGTTTGTAGATTGTATGTAAAAGAAAAGGACCGGGATCCATAGTTCACTAGAGGTGGCTCTCCTTAAGATAGATAACATGCTGGGTGAACTAGAGCGGGGCAATTGACAAACATCGAGAAAGCAATACATGCATATACTAATCATCTTGACTCCTTTGGAACTTGATTAGGCATTACAACATTATACATAGACCACCATCCAACTGAATCTATGACTAATAATCCACCTTCAGATTATCATCCGAACCCCTCCAGTATTAAGTTGCAAGCAACAGATTATTACTTTACGAACTGCGTGTAAGGTAAACAATACGATTGTTCTATAAACAAAGGATTGTTGGTTTCTCCCTAGTACCAATAGCACATCTAGTACCTTAGAGATTTCTGTCACTTCCCCAGATTACCAGAGGCATGAACCCACTATCGAGCATAAATACTAACTCTTGGAGTTGCTAGCATCTACTTGGCCAAGATAGCTACTAACAACTGAAAGCATGCAAGATCACAAATAACAAAGACATGATAGAATCAATAATCAATCTGAAATAGCATCTCAATATCCATCGGATCCCCGCAAACACAACATGCAGAATTACAAATAGGTGATCTTGATCATGAACAGAGCTCACAAGATCTAGACATGAAAGCACAAAGGAGGAGAACCAGCCATCTAGCTACTACATGGATCCATAGTCCAAGGATAAACTACTCACGCATCACACCGGAGGCTTGCATGGTGATGAAGAAGGCCTCTGTGGTGAATTCCCTCCAGGTGCCGGAAGAGCTTGAATCCTCCCGATCTAGGGATGGAGATGACGGCTGCCATGCACTCTTTCGTGGATTTTTGATCGGGCCCTTAGGGTTTTCGCCCGAGGGCATCTTATAGTCGGAAGGGAGGTCGAGGGGTGCTGGGGCCACACCACACCACCGGCGCTGCCAAGCCTCGGCCGCCAGTGGTGTGGCCGGCCTCTGGCCCCTTTTCGTCTCGTATTCTGGCATCTGATGGCTTTCGAAAAAATAGGCACTTTGGCTTTTGTCTCGTCCAATTCTGATAATATTCATTTTCTGACTTTCCTGGAACCAAAAACAGAAAATGTGCAGTGGCAATCGTGGCTCTTGTTAATAGGTTAGTCCAAGAAATCATATGAAAAGTACTCCAAAGTGTGGACAAAACACAAGAAAGTGGATAAAACCACATAAAATATTATAGATACATTTGCAATGTAGCAACATCCCCAAGCTTAACTCCTGCTCGTCCTCGAGTAGGTAAGTGATAAAAAGAAAGAATAATTTTTGAGGTGACATGCACCATCAAAGACTTGATCAAAGTATTTGCAAAACATTCAAAGCTGGGATCATAATACTTCAATCATAACATGCAAGACAAAGTTCTAGCAATAAGACAAAGAAACTATGATGCAACATGCAAAGGCACAAACAAAAGATTCATGAATAACAATGCTTTGCAAGACGTTTGTTTGTTTCACATAAAGAAAACATAGCATAATAGTATTCAGCTTGTCCCTCATAGAGTAGCAAATATAAATGCATAGGACACGTTCAAAGTTCATAAGAGTGACTAGATACAATAGTTTAAAACAAAAAATATCAAGTTATGCATCAATCAACTAGTCTTGGGACAATGCACATAGAACTAAGAATGGCCACTATGCTCTCAAAGTAGGTGCATAAAGGTAGAAGGTGTCTCAATATAATGGTGGAAGAAAGGCCTTTTATAAAAGGAAGTAGGGATTCAAGTCTCATAAAGAGCTTCCAAAAATTATGGTACTTATATCTTTCAGCTCTCATTGCCCCTATCATAAGCATCTTGAAGTGATTAAGGTTAAAGTGAACAAACTATGGTGTACATGCTTGACGAAGTATAAGTTAGAAATCACATGTCCCTTGTATACGAGGGTCGTTCCTCATGCTACTCAAGTTTAGTCACCGGTAAGTTCTTGTCATCGTAAGTACATGTGTATCATAGAGAACCGCCAACGGGGTACCCCTTGCCCGATGATACGGAAGAATCCCCATATCAAAATGACAAGGCAAGCAGACAGCGAGCATCTCAGCAATCTTCTTATTTACCATGGGAATATGGTGCTTTTTTCTCTCTTTCCTCTTTTCATAATCTCTTTTTTTCTCTTTTCTCCTTTTTTCTAATATAGGACTCTTTTTTTATAAGAAGAATGCTTCATAGACAGCTCATTATGGTTACACTGCAGGTTTCCACAATGTCAGCATGGATTAGACCAGCGGCCCAAGCGTTTCTCTAACACATATACATAACTCTATGGACTTACAAGCTCCCCTTTCATTTCACACCGACGACATCCATATACAAAAGAGCATGATATCAACTAGGTACAAGTACCAAGTGCAATATTGAAAGTGTTCCCCATGAAAGCATGGTTCTGCTAATTCCCAACAAATAAGTGCAAGCATATACAACATAGACGACACAATGGTTCAAGTTTATTAAGGGCAAGAAAAGTAAAGTGTGCCATCAAGTTCGTGACAGCTTTAATCACTAGTTTTCTCATAACAAGTTTAATTTGGAAGGTAAACAAAAGCATGAATATACTTGGAATAGCATAAGCTAGTAGGTAGGTATGGTGGACTCTTTGGAATAACTTGGTTTAGGGAGTTGGATGCATGAGTGGAACTCATACTTGGTTGTGGAGGCTAGCAAAAGACTGGGAGCGACAAACTAAGAGAGCAATAATGGCCATAATCATGCATAGCGACAAAACATCATTGATCAAAGCATAAAGTGATACTACAAGTTGAAATCTAAAGGATCATAAAGGCTATGGTGACTTGAGATAGTCATGACATGGTGTGAGCATGCGCCAAGTCAACCCAAATAAAGCATCAAAGGATAATACCACTATACTATGCTTTAATATGCTAAAACAACGCATGATTCATCCAAGGCACATTAAGCAATCTCAATTGTTTATAACAAGTCATGCTACAGAAAAGAATACTAAGCATAAAGCTAAAACGATATCAAGCATGGCATGACAAAGTATAGGCCACAGTCAAAAACAAGCTCTTTTTACCACATAAGCATGAACTTTCCTACTCTTTTCCAAATCAAACCAAACTATTTGCAAACCAATGTGTGAAAGAGGGGGTCCAACCAATTTATTCAGCAAACTAAGAAAACCAAGCAAACGAAAAACCAAAACAAAAACAAAAAAGAAGACGCTCCAAGAAAAACACAACTGTGCATGAAACAATAAAAATGAAGCGTTTGGAAGGAACCTGGGATTTTTATTGATGAAGAAGGGGATGCCTTGGGCATCCCCAAGCTTTTACGCTTGTACTTTTTGGATATTTCTTGGGGTGACACGCGTGGCATCCCCAAGCTTGAGCTTTAGTCCATCCTTCATCTCATTACTCATTCCTTCCATACACCTGAAAATTTTCCTTCATACAAAACTTCACACAATCTTTATTAGCAACATTAGTGCACTCAAGATAAATAAGTCTTAAGGTTCAGTTCTAACACTAAATAAACTTCCATTAGAACACTAGATACTGTAGCACTTCCCTCAAAAAGCTCAATTCATCAAAAGAAATAAAAAATGAACCAACAAGAAGCAAATGCAAAAAATGGCAGAAATCTGTCAAAACAGACCATCAGGTAAAGACGAATTTTTTCGAAGACCTTATGTTGCTCAAATAAAAAAGTGTTGAACTAACTAAAGTTAGATAACAACCTGGGGCAGAAGCACAAAAATTCACGCCTCAAAAAGACGTTCAGAGATTTTACACGAATTTTTACGGTGAAGCACAAAAATCTGTTTCGGGACAACAACTTTCTCAATCATTACTTCTCTCTCATTAGAGGTTACTCTTGGCACAAAAAGCAAATAAAAAGGATAATGAGAGGTTATTACAGAGGTAATAACTTCCAAGACTCATCTAAAACTTTTGGGTTATCTCCCAATAAGTACTTTTCTTTAACGCCTTTAAGTTAGGCATGATAGTTTGAGAAGATGCTCACATAAGAAATATGAATTGAAGTAGAAGAGAGCATCAAGAAGCAAATTCAAAACACTATTTAAGTCTAACCCACTTCCTATGCATAGGAATCTTGTATGCAAATAAATTCACAAAGAACAAAATGACAAGCATGGGAAGATAAAGCAAGAGTAACTTCAAAACTTTCAGCACATAGTGAGGTGTTTCAGTACCATGAAAACTTTTACAACCATATTTTCCTCTCTCATAATAATTTTCAGTAGCCTCATGAATAAACTCAACAATATATCTATCACATAAAGCATGCTTTTCATGATCTACAAACACTAGAGCTTTATTATAAACATTTTCAAAAGAATCCTTAGGAACATGATATTCGTCCTCCTTTGGTAAGCATGGGGGACAATCAAATAATGTAAGGGGTAAAGAGTTACTCTCATTAGAAGGTAGGGATGGGTAGATCCATTCTTCCTCCTCTTGATCATCACTCTCCTCCTCTTTTTCATCCAATGGGCTTCTAGTTTCAGCAATTTCTTCTTCCATAGGTTCCTGCAAGGCATTAGTCTCTTCCATTGGTGGAGAGCATATATTAAGATATTCAAGAATATAGCCATTTTCTACCTTGTAATTATCAAAGCAAAATTTAAGTATATCATAAACCTCATCTTTATAAGGTGCATCATCACTATTTTCAAGCAAACTAGCAAGTTCAAATGCATCCTTCCAAGCAATAAATTCTTCAATTTGTTCCACATCATAAAAGTCATAATTTCCTTTAACATAAGAAGATATGGTAACATTATCATTATACTCACATTGAAAAGGGAGGTGTTTATACCTCCTACAGCAATAGGATTTATCAAAGCAATAAGTAACATTATAAGTAGAGCACACGTTTCTAGCAATGGTATTCAATTTATCAATTTGTTCCCATAAGTGTTTCCCTTTATGTGACAAGCGATGTTCCTTATAATAATATTTTTGTTCTTCCGTGAATCCACCTTGCCAATAATAACTAGTTTCAAAGAAACCAACCATTGATAGAAAGCATGACAAAGCAAGGCAACAATAGACCAACAACTATAGTAGGAACTAATTTTTTTTGTTTTTGAATAAGAAACAAGCAAACAAAACAAAAAGTAAACTAAGCAAAACAAAAATAACAAAGTAAAGAGATTGGTTATGAGGGACTCCCCTTGTGAAGATGTCCTTGACTCCCGGCAACGACGCCAGAAAAATGCTTGATGGCTTAGTGCACGACGCCCAGAAAAGTGCTCGTGCGGTGTTGATGTAGAGCTCGTTGGGAACCCCGAGAGGAAGGTATGATGAGCACAACAGCAAGTTTCCCTCAGTTATGAAACCAAGGTTTAATCGAACCAGTAGGAGCAAGGAGACACCCCAAAGGTGTTGCTAGCTGAGCCTTGGCAGGGCGCACTACCGGTGCTAGTAGCAACGTGGAGACCTGCACAACACAACCACGGAACTTTGTCCCCAACTTGCGATGAGGTTGTCAATCTCACCGTGTTTTGCGGAAAACAAAGGATTAAACGTATCGAATGGAAAGAAGTAATAGTTTGCAAAAAGTAAACACAGAGCAGTAAACAGTTTGTAGATTGTATGTAAAAGAAAAGGACCCAGATCCATAGTTCACTAGAGCTGGCTCTCCTTAAGATAGATAACATGCTGGGTGAACTAGAGCGGGGCAATTGACAAACATCGAGAAAAAGCAATACATGCATATACTAATCATCTTGACTCCTTTGTAACTTGATTGGGCATTACAACATTATACATAGACCGCCATCCGACTGCATCTATGACTAATAATCCACCTTGAGGTTATCATCCGAACCCCCTCCAGTATTAAGTTGTAAGCAACAGACTATTGCTTTACGAACTGCGTGTAAGGTAAACAATACGATTGTTCTATGAACAAAAGATTGTTGTTTTCTCCCTAGTAGCAACAGAACATCTAGTACCTTAGAGATTTCATCACTTCCCAGTTACCAGGGCATGAACCCACTATCGAGCATAAATACTAACTCTTGGAGTTGCTAGCATCTACTTGGCCAAGATAGCTACTAACAACGGAAAGCATGCAAGATCACAAATAACAAAGACATGATAGAATCAATAATCAATCTCAAATAGCATCTCAATATCCATCGGATCCCCGCAAACACAATATGCAGAATTACAAATGTTGGAGATATGCCCAAGAGGTAATAATAAAGTGGTTATTATTATATCTTTATGTTTATGATAAATGTTTATATCCCATGGTATAATTGTATTAACCGGAAACATTAATACTTGTGTGTTTTGTAAACATAAAAGTGTCTCTAGTAAGCCTCTTGTTAAACTAGCTTGTTGATTAATGGATGATCATGGTTTCCTGATCATGGACATTGGATGTTGTTAATAACAAGATCATATCATTAGGAGAATGATGTGATGGACACACACCCATAGTAAGCGTAGCATAAGATCAAGTCATTAAGTTCGTATTGCTATAAGCTTTCAAATGCATAGTAACCTAATCCTTCGACCATGAGGTTATGTTAATCACCATCACCGGATGGGTACTTTGATGACATCAAACGCCGCTTCGTAACTGGGTGGTTATAAAGGTGTCATTGGGTATTCTGAAAGTATGTGTTGAAGCACATGGACCAAGATTGGGATTTGTCCATCCATATGACGGATAGATATGCTTTGGGCCCTCTCAGTTGAATGTAATCTAGATAGCTTGCAAGCATGTGACTGGGTCACAAGGGATGACATAACATGGAACGAGTAAAGAGTACTTATCAGTAACGAGGAAGAACTAGGTATGAAGATACTGACGATCAAACCTCGGATAAGTAGAATATCGCGTGACAAAGGGAATTGGTTTCGTATGTTAAATGGTTCAATCGATCACGAAGTAATCGTTGAGTATGTGGGAGCCGTTATGGATCTCCAGATCCCGCTGATGGTTATTGATCGGAGAGGTGTCTTCATCATGCCTACATATTCACGAACCGTAGGGTGACACACTTAAGGTTCGAAGTTATTTTAAGTAGATATGGAATTTGCGTTGGAGACCGAATGTTGTTCGGAGTCTCGGAATGGATCTGGTACATCACGAGGAGATCCGAAATGGTCCGGAGAATAAGATTCATATATTGGGGATCATTTTGTAAGTTAGGAAATGTTCCGAAGTGTTTGTATGGAGATTCTAGAAGGTTTCGGAATGTTCTAGAAGGTTCTAGAGGATTTCTTGGAGGTTACTTGAAAACCAAGAAAGGGATCAAGGGAGTCCAAGTGGGCCAATATACGGATTCGTGGGGGAGGAGGACTCCTCCCCCCAACCCGCCGGCCCAAGGAGGAGGAGAGTCCTACTAGGACTCCCCCTCCCCAGGCGCGCCTCCCTCCTTTAAATAGAAGGGAGGGGGCGCCCCCTCTTGCCCCTCCTCTCATAACAACCAATCTCAGCCGCCTCTCTCCTCCACCTTTCTTCTGCACAGGCATAGGCGAAGCCCTGCAGAATTCTCACCTCCACCACCACCACCACGCCGTCGTGCTGCTGGGATTCCGTGGAGAAGATCTACTACCTCCGCTGCTCGCTGGAACGGGGAGAGGAAGGTCTGCTTTGACTCCGCACGTGTGACCGACTATGGAAGCGCTGCTGGAACGCGGCGCCGGAAGGATCGTCCACACGATCTTGAGATCGGCAAGTGATCGACTACATCAACCACGAGATCCGTTCTCGAACAAGGCTTTGGAATCTACAAGGGTTAGTACCGATCTATCTCGTTGCTCATGTCTAATAGATTAGATCTTGGCTTTTATCTAGATTAGATCTGGGTTGTGTTCGTTCTTGCGGTAGAAAATTTTGTTTTACATGCTACGAACCCATCAGTGGTATCAGAGCCTTGTCTATGCGTAGATCTGTTGCACGAGTAGAACACAATGAGGTTGTGGGCGTTGGTGCTCGTGCCGTCTTTTGCTATATGTGTACTTTGCATCTTGCGGTATGGTGGGATGAAGCGGATCGGGCTAACATTACATGTCATCGTACATGAGACTTGCTCCACGCTTGACGTGCAACTTGCTTTGCACAAGTGGCTTTGCGGGTGTCTGTCTCTCCCATCATAGTATAGATCAAATCTACACTTTGCACTTGATAGCACTTGTATCAACGTTGTGGTTCAGTTTCGTAGGTAAGATGCGTTCTTAGTCGAAATCCCCAAGCCACGTAAAATTTGCAAAGAAAATTAGAGGCGTCTAACTTGTTTTTGCAGGGTTTTTGTGATGTGATATGGCCTACATGTGATTGTGATTGTATTTGATGCATGCAATGATCCTTGTTGTAATATGGCAACCGGCAGGAGCCTAATGGTTGTCTTTAATTCTGTTAAGACCTGCGTGTCTATTCATATTGTAATAGCTTTGTTCCAAGTAGTTGTAATAGTTGCTAGTGAAGATGAACAACCATGAAGCGGCGCCACGGACCTTGACGCAATGCTGGTGATGATGGAGATCATGTCCGTGCTTTGGAGATGGAGATCAAAGGCATAAGAAGAAAGGGCCATATCATATCACACTAATTATGAATTGCCTGTGATGTTAATCCTTTATGCATCTTGTATTTCTTAGATCGCGACGGTAGCATTATAAGATGATCCCTCTCACTAAATATCAAGTAATAAAGTGTTTGTCCTTAGTTGGCACCGTTGCTAAGACTCGTCGTTTCGAAGCATCTCGTGATGATCGGGTGTGATAGACTCTACGTGTGCATACAACGGGTGCAAGCCAGATTTGCACATGCGGAAACTAAGGTTAATCTTGACGAGCCTAGCATGTACAGACATGGTCTCGGAACACGGAATACCGAAAGGTAGAGCATGAGTCATATGATTGATATGATGAACATGAAGATTGTTCGCCGATGAAGCTACATCATCTCACGTGATGATCGGACTTGGTGTAGTGGATTTGGTTCGTGTAATCACTAAAACAACTCGAGGGATGTTGTTTTGAGTGGGAGTTCATTTGTAATTTGGATTAGTCGAACTCAATTTATCATTAACACAATCAAAGTGAATTTGCATAGTTTGTTGTAGTCATTGGCATCCGTTCACCACCTTACGCTTAGTTATAGTTGAGATAGTGGAACTATAGAAATTCTGGATATTTTCTTTACGAACTGGTATCGTATTGTTTTGAGTGTCAATCTAAAGTTTAAAAGTCATATTGCAAACTTTCAGAAAACTCTGTTTACTCTGTGAAGTTTAATAAACAGTATTAAATCAAGAGTAACAATCCAGTGTTAGTATCTAATGTATCATGTTTGCCTCCATGATTCTTGATACTCAAAAGATTGTTTTTAATATCAAGTTTATCTAAGAGCTGAAAGCAATGTTTCAAAAACCATCATATGTGAAAGGTATTGCGATATCTAAAACAATATGTTGGTTACAACATGATAGAGTATATGTCCTCATATTTGATGAGAATTTGTGAAGGTTGGAGACGCTAGTCGTCCTAATCCTCCAAAAGGTTTTTGAAAAGAAACATTATACTCGCAATTCACCTTTATAAGCTATAGCAGCTTGATCATGAAAATTGTCATGATAAGGATAAATAGAAGATATAAGTAAAATGTTTACTACACTAAAAGATTACTAAAGAATGGAACTTTGAAAGAATGCCAAACATTTGATGAAGGTGATCCACTTCAAAGTGCAAGTCCAAAGGTATTAGTATTTGACTATACACACTTTGTACTATGTGTCATGTGAATGACACCACTATTGATGTTGATAGATTCTTTTAAAAGAAAATAAATTGTTGAAAGAGAATCTATAAAATATTTGGCAGAAAAGAAAAGATTGGAGATGTCCAACTTAGGTATATAGAAGATACATGTTATGGCTGTATTCCTTGATTGTTGAACAATGTGGTTCTGCAGTATTGGATACCGAATTGGTTGGTATGAAGTGTCATACAGGACAACACAATTCATGAACTACAATGGCCTAAGTAACTAGCAAGAGAATATGTGATGATATTCATCGAAAACAAACAAAGGGTTGTTGTGTTGCTCGTTAACATCAAAGCTTGCCTTCAAGATTTGTTTCAATAATTGTTATTTTGATCAGGTATTATGACGACAAAAGGTTGTTCAAATAATTACCGTATTCCATAATAGATGGATGATATACAAGTCTGGTTGGAGAAATAACGACCATAAAACTAATGCTAAAATGTCGCAAGACAAATGATTGAAAGATCACTTGCAAAGTGACATCGCCGTTTAAATTATATTGAAAGGGATACATGAAGAAACTCCATGTTGATGGATTTTTGGAGTCTTTGATTTTGATCAAATGACGCTTGTGATACTTTCCTGGAGATAATTAAAACTCCGTTCATAGGCCAAAAGAGGAACGGACGACTAACTGATTGGAATTTGTACATATTGATGTATATAGTTCATTATGTGTAGTCGTGGGCGATGGATTTTAACTTCATATGCTTTCTCCGAAGATTTGAGTGAATATATGTATATACTTACTCAATAAGGAAGAAGTATGAATCATTTGAAAATGTTCAAAGACTTTCAAGATGAAGTGGAAAATCATTGTAACAAGAAAATAAAAAGTTTATGATTGGATCATAAAGAAAGATGTTTGAGTTACAAGTTTAGCAAAACTTTTGAGGAATCGTTCCATGGATTTGCATTTCCCAAAACACCATAGGAGTATGGAGTGTTCGAGATATGTAATGGAACCTTGTATGACATGGTAAAATCAAAGGTGTCATTTATAAAACTGCCATTATATTTTAAAGATTAAATCTTTAGTAACTACCGCTTTTACACTGAAAAGAGCTCCATCGTGATCCGTTGAAATGACACCATATAAGTCATGGTTTGGGATAAAACCCAGGTTGTCCTTTCTTAAATTTTTTGGTATGCTAGGCATAAGTAAAGTGTTTACAACCAAAGACGGATGAGCATGTCTTTGTAGGTTATTTCGAATAACCATTGGGTATTCCTCCATAACACCGAAGACAAAGTTGTTTGTCGCTTAGAGTGTCGAGTTTCTTGAGAAGGAATTTTGGGTGAAAAGTTAAGTGGGAGGACAATAGAACTTTGACAAGGTTGTTGAACCTTGGCTAATATGTGCTGAGTTGCGCAACATCGGTAAGTGTCCCGGAGGCAGCAACAATGCTCATGGCTCACGTGCCTCAAAGGTTGTGGTCACGGAGATCTAAAGTTCCTATTGAACCAAGTAGGTCGGGTAAGTAATCAAATGCCAAGATTTGAGAGTTAAATCATTGTTGTTTGACAATGATGAACCGACTACATGCAAAGAAGCAATGATGGGCCCTGACTTCGTTATGTGGCTTGAAGCCATAAAATCCGTAATAATTCCATAACACGAGAAATCAAGCTTTGAATTTGAAAGACCCTCTGGAAAGGTGCAAGACCTTACAGTCGTATATGGATCTATAAAGAAATAGACATGGATGTTTCACATCTATGAAATAGTCGACATGTCGGAAAGAGTTTACGACAATGTTCAAGGAATTGACTATGATAAGATTTGATCTTTCATAGCGATATTTAGTCTAGACGGATTAATGTAGCAACCACTACATATATTTTGGTATATGGTAGTTGAATAAACAAAACAAGTTCTTCTAATAGAATGGTTACCTAGGACATGTACATGACACGATCCAAAGGGTTTTGTTAATTCAAAGGATGCTAAAAGAGTATGCAAAACTTCAATGGTTGAAGTGAGCATCGCGGAGTTGGAATCTTCACCGTGATGAAACCGTTAAAAGGTTTAATTTCATCAGAGACGATGAAGATGTTTGCATTTTGCAAGAAATTAAGTGGAGCGCTAAGACATATTTCTAATACATTATGTGAAAGACATATTGTTGATTAGAAATGATGTATCTTTTATTGACACAGGTTAAGAATTTCATTTCGATGAAAGACTTAGGCATAACCCAAGAATTAGGCATCAATGTCTATATGGATAGATTGAGGCGCTAATATGGTTTTGCCAAATGTACATAGATAAGATGTTGAATGAGTTCAATATGGAAACAACAAGAAAGGTTCTTGGCCTTGCGGAAAGGACTGAATCAAGATTCAAGTGTGTTGACACGAGATTCAAGTGTTTTGACACTTGGTGAAATCACAAGAATATTTTGATCAATCATTCTTTGAGATGTACACATCCAGATATGTCCTATGCTCTAAATGTTATGAGCATATACCAGAATGACTCATAAGATGATCATTGGACAATAGTAGGGATATTCCTATGATCTTTGGAAGAACTAAGAATATATTATTTATATAGTGGTGACAAATAGTTTATTGTAAATTGTTGCATTGATACTAGTTTTGTCACAAATTAAGTTTATCTCAATTTAAACTATGGGTGGCACAATGTAATGGAAAGGAAGTTCCATAACGGATTTGGTTGAGTACCAAAGTTAAAACATTATGACAGATACTACAACAAAAGGCTAAGTATATGACTGCTATTGTAGCAGCAAATGAGGGCATTTGCGTCAAGTAGTTTATTATCAAACTAGGTGTGGTTCATAGAGGGATAATACTATGAAGATACATTGTATTACAATTGTATCAACATGATTTAATCCCAAGGAACTAAAGGTCTCACCAAAGAACCAAATTTATACAATGTCATCTCATTGGAGAATGAGTAATACGTAGAGACGCAAGGACATGCAAATACACACGGACCTGGAAGTGTCAGATCCGAAGATTATGTTTACCACTAGCAATAGTGTCTATACAACACCAGAAAGCCATAGGTGTTGAATGCACAAATTTTTTAACTAGATTATTGACTCTAGTGCAAGTGGGAGACTGTTGGAGATATGCCCAAGAGGCAATAATAAAGTGGTTATTATTATAACTTTATGTTTATGATAAATGTTTACATCCCATGGTATAATTGTATTAACCGGAAACATTAATACTTGTGTATTTTGTAAACATAAAAGAGTCCCTAGTAAGCCTCTTGTTAAACTAGCTTGTTGATTAATGGATGATCATGGTTTCCTGATCATGGACATTGGATGTTGTTAATAACAGGATCATATCATTAGGAGAATGATGTGATGGACACACACCCATAGTAAGCGTAGCATAAGATCAAGTCATTAAGTTCGTATTGCTATAAGCTTTCAAATGCATAGTAACCTAATCCTTCGACCATGAGGTTATGTTAATCACCATCACCGGATGGGTACTTTGATGACATCAAACGCCGCTTCGTAACTGGGTGGTTATAAAGGTGTCATTGGGTATTCTGAAAGTATGTGTTGAAGCACATGGACCAAGATTGGGATTTGTCCATCCATATGACGGATAGATATGCTTTGGGCCCTCTCGGTTGAATGTCATCTAGATAGCTTGCAAGCATGTGACTGGGTCACAAGGGATGACATAACATGGAACGAGTAAAGAGTACTTATCAGTAACGAGGAAGAACTAGGTATGAAGATACTGACGATCAAACCTCGGATAAGTAGAATATCGCGTGACAAAGGGAATTGGTTTCGTATGTTAAATGGTTCAATCGATCACGAAGTAATCGTTGAGTATGTGGGAGCCGTTATGGATCTCCAGATCCCGCTGATGGTTATTGATCGGAGAGGTGTCTTCATCATGCCTACATATTCACGAACCGTAGGGTGACACACTTAAGGTTCGAAGTTATTTTAAGTAGATATGGAATTTGCGTTGGAGACCGAATGTTGTTCGGAGTCTCGGAATGGATCCGGGACATCACGAGGAGATCCGGAATGGTCCGGAGAATAAGATTCATATATTGGGGATCATTTTGTAAGTTAGGAAATGTTCTGGAGTGTTTGTATGGAGATTCTAGAAGGTTTCGAAATGTTCTGGAAGGTTCTAGAGGATTTCTTGGAGGTTACTTGAAAACCAAGAAAGGGATCAAGGGAGTCCAAGTGGGCCAATACACGGATTCATGGGGGAGGAGGACTCCTCCCCCCAACCCGCCGGCCCAAGGAGGAGGAGAGTCCTACTAGGACTCCCCCTCCCCAGGCGCGCATCCCTCCTTTAAATAGAAGGGAGGGGGCGCCCCCTCTTGCCCCTCCTCTCATAACTTCCAATCTCAGCCGCCTCTCTCCTCCACCTTTCTTCTGCACAGGCATAGGCGAAGCCCTGCAGAATTCTCACCTCCACCACCACCACCTCGCCGTCGTCCTGCTGGGATTCCGTGGAGAAGATCTACTACCTCCGCTGCTCGCTGGAATAGGAAGAGGAAGGTCTGCTTCGACTCCGCACGTGTGACCGACTGCGGAAGCGCTGCCGGAACGCGGCGCCGGAAGGATCGTCCACACGATCTTGAGATCGGCAAGTGATCGACTACATCAACCACGAGATCCGTTCTCGAACAAGGCTTTGGAATCTATGAGGGTTAGTACCGATCTATCTCGTTGCTCATGTCTAATAGATTAGATCTTGGCTTTTATCTAGATTAGATCTGGGTTGTGTTTGTTCTTGCGGTAGAAAATTTTGTTTTACATGCTACGAACCCATCAACAAATAGGTGATCTTGATCATGAACGGAGCTCACAAGATCTAGACATGAAAGCACAAAGGAGGAGAACCAGCCATCTAGCTACTACATGGATCCGTAGTCCAAGGATGAACTACTCACGCATCACACCGGAGGCTTGCATGGTGATGAAGAAGGCCTCCAGGGTGAATTCCCCTCTCCGGCAGGGTGCCGGGAAGAGCTTTAGATCCCTCCCGATCTAGGGATGGAGATGACGGCGGCTACAGATCTTTCGTGGATTTTTTGATCGGGCCCTTAGGGTTTTTGTCCTGAGGGCATCTTATAGTCGGAAGGGGAGGCCGAGGGGGTGCCAGGGGCCACCACACCACCCCCTGGTGCGGGCCAATCCTGGCCGCGCGGCCAGGTGGTGTGGCCGGCCTCTGGCCCCTCTCCGTCTTGTATTCTGGCATCTGATGACTTCCGAAAAAATAGGCACTTTGGCTTTTGTCCCGTCCAATTCCGAGAATATTCATTTTCTGACTTTCCTGGAACCAAAAACAGCAGAAAACAGGCAGCTGGCATTGTGGCTCTTGTTAATAGGTTAGTCCAAAAATCATATGAAAAGTACTCCAAAGTGTGGACAAAACACAAGAAATTGGATAAAACCAAGCATGGAACATCAAAAATTATAGATACATTTGCAATGTATCAAATACCGAGAACCACGGGATCATCACGGGTTAATGAAATCTAGCGGCATCAATTGCTTTGACCAGCTTAACGGTTGAGGTTGGTCCCTGGCAAGTTTTTCCCCAGTTCTCATTATGCGTCCATTTCACAAACAAGTCGAGTCCCAAATCGCGTCGTCACCCTCTGTTCTCCAACACCTTCTGTCGTCTGGCCGTGGAACTTCGCGTAGCACGGTAATGCTCCATGGCAGGTCCCGCCATATCTCCAAGTGGGCGGGGCTCCCTCCTTAGAGAAACTCTTGTAAACACTGAAAACTCTCGCGACCCATGAAATCCCGAGGTAGAAGTGGTTGGTGATGGCCGCCTGGCGGGCCGAACCTTGAGGCACAGGAGGAACAGGAACCCCTCCAGCGCTCAGCATTCAGCCGACGGGCAGCCGGTACCCCGCTGGGCATGGGTAGCTAGAGGCGCACAGTGCCTCGGTCTCCTTGAGCGTCAGAAAGGCCCAGTAAGCGGTGTCCATTGTTGTGAGAGAGAAGGTGTAGATGTGTGGATGGACATGGCGGTCGGCCTAGATATAGAGGAAAATAGGGGGAAGCGGGGGGAAATGGTGGGAAAACATAGTGGGAAGCTGGGGAAATGGTGGGAAAACATGGCGGGAAGCGGGGGGAAATGGCGGGAAAATATGGCGGGAAGCAGGGGAATAGCGGGAAATATCTTGTCCCGGTTAGTGGCTCCAACCGGGACTAAAGGCCCCGAAATATCTTTTAGTCCCAGTTACTAGTTTTAGTATTAAATATTATATTTCTAATGAGTATATTATTTTTTGTGAATATTTTTGTATATTATTTGTATTTTTCTGTTTTTTAAATAATAAACTATATTTTTCCAACATTTATACTAAATATAATACTTGTTAAACAATAGATAATTTCATTTAAGTTGTATAATAGAGTATGATAATAGATTTAAATTATAGATCTTCTTTTTCTAAAAATTTTGCTATATAATATATAATTTTCTGAAAACTATAAACCATTTTTCTTTTTGGCGCCAAAAACCCCCTTTAGGCCCGATTTGTAATACAAACCGGGACTAAAGGTCGGGCCGAAATAACCTTTAGTCCAGTCCCGGTTTGTGACCTTTAGTCCCGGTTTGTACTACCCCGGGTCGATCCACGACCCGGAGCACTGATCTTCTTCACGAACCACCGCTGTCAAGCCGCACTTGGCGCCGCCAGCTACCAGACGTGGAGGAGCATGCCACCCGTCCATCCTTCTTGCCGCTGCACCAGACATGGAGGACGCCACTGCTGCACCCTCATCGCCACCACCCGCCATGTGAGGAGTTAGGGTTAGTGTTATTGTTAGAGATTTTAGTTAGTATTAGGGTTAATTAGTATAGGTTAATTAGGTGAATTTAGGTAGTATTAGAATTAGTATTAGTTGTTGGTTTTATTAGTATTAGTTGGGTTAATTTAGAATTAGTATTAGTATTAGTTGTTAGTATTAGTATTAGTATTAGTTAAATTAGAATTAGTATTAGTATTAGTTGTTAGTATTAGTATTAGTATTAGTATTAGTTAGGTAAATACCCCCACCTCCACCCCGGGTCTAGCCACGACCCTTTAGTTAAGTTAGAATTAGAATTAGGGCTAGTTAGGGTTAGTTAGGGTTAGTTAGAATACTTAGTTAGAATTTTCTTCATTGTATACCTTGTGCCTTCTCTTATCAAAACAATTTCATTAGGGATAGTTAGGATTAGTTAGAATACTTAGTTAATTAGTTTTAGTTTAGTTACTGTTAGGTTTAGGGTTAGTGTTATTAGGGCAATACTTAGTGATTTAGTTACTGTTTATGTTTTACGATTGTTTATTGCTATTATTTAGTTATGTTGCGTCCTCCTTGTCCGAGCCTACTGGGCTCCGTTGGTTCCGGGGATGTCCGAGCCTGGGCTCCGCCGGGTTGGCACTGGGAGGTGCTACCTGTCGGGACTCGTACCTTGGTGAGGAATCCGGATATCATCGTCGATCCGGAGGTTCTTTGGTGGTGTCCACGAGGTTCAGGAGCTGTGCATAGGGAGGAGGTGGTACGTCGTCGTATCAGGGAGGAGGACGAGCACGTACGGAGATATATGTATCTTTTGGAGACCAGGTTCTCCAATATCTGGCAGGTTCACGGATCTCACCCGAGCTATTCTCCGGTGATGGTTCCTGTTCTCTGGGTGTAGAGCTGCCGTGGCACAAAACACGGCAGCCAAGTTCGCTAGTTTGATTATTATTGTACTTTATCTTATGAGCAAGATATGAGCGAGATGTATTATTATACTTTATCTTATATTATTGTACTTTATCTTAATGCAAAATTGTTTCATTATTAGTACGTAATTTTTTCTGTATCCGAGTTGTCACAATTGTAATATTCTTTTACTTAATGCAAAATTGTTTTATCTTTTTCTGTATTAGTTAAGCTATAAACGGTAGACAGAATGTAGAGGAGATTCTCAACATGATAGGTGAGGGTACTGGGGGTTCTTATTACGATGATGGCTCGCAATATCTTAATTTTTCTGGAGGAGACGAGGGTGGAGACGATGGTGTTGACCATGGTGGAGACCATGGTGAAGACACCTTAATAACAAAGTCCAGCGAGGTATATAAAGCCTCTACCGATCGATTACTAGTATAGATGCACTAATTCATTCGTATATATGTACTGACGAATGTTTCTTCTCTTAGACCTCCGCATCGGGCCAATCTTCTACAAGAAAAAGAGGCCCGGCACAAAAGTTGCCCGCTGATGTCTGTTTCGGCATTGACTTAGTCTCTGCGCTAGGTCAACCGTTGGAGCCCAAACAATCTGTGAATGCATTTGTACATCAATGTGGAGTGATTGTTAGAGACACCGCCCCGATCACCACGCGAGAGTGGAATAAGCCAGGAAAAAAAAGGGATCCAGCTAGAGCTAGTTTTGTAGATGACAGAGCGAGAGATGCGATGTGGAATTCTCTCATGACACATTTCACCCTACCAGTCTTGGAGACTGATGAGCTCACATAGCAAATGACGAGGGAAGTCAAGGAGTGGGCTCTTAAGAAGATGGGCGAACTATTCAAGGACTAGAAGAAAAGATTGTACCACAACTATGTATTGAAGAAAAAACCTCCTCCATTCACTGGCCCACTAGAGATGCAGCAGGATAACTAGGCCACATTTGTGGAATACAAGACCTCGGCACCAGCTGTGGCAATGTCAGAAAAGAATAAGCTAAATACAGCCAAAAAGAAATATCACCATCATATGGGCACAGGTGGCTACAAGAGTGCCATGCCTAAGTGGGATAAAGCCGAGGCCGACCTAACGGCTAAAGGGGTCACTCCAGCTATGTCTGGTTGGCCCTTGAGGTCAAGAAATTGGTTACTCGGGCATGGGGTGTCGTATGACCCAGAAACAGGCAAGATTGTTGTAGCCAAAGAAGTTGCTACACCCAAGGATGAACTTATTAAAGTGATAAAAGAGGCTGAAGAGGGAAAGTTTGTTCCCGACAGAGAGAACGATGAGCTGACAAAGGACCTCGGGAATCCTAAAAAGGCTGGACGAACAAGAGGCTTCGGACCTTCTTGTCCATGGGCTATCGGGTTTCCCAAGGACCTTGACACGTACAGAAGCCAATCAAGAAAAACAAAGAGGCAAAAAGAGGAGGATGCGGAGCAGTTCGCGAGGTTTGAAGCCGTGTTGCAGGAGCATCGGCAGGAGCTTAATGAACTTAAAGGACTCCGACAGCAAGATCCTGCACCAGACAGTACGGTCGGCCCATCGCAACGGAAAAGCAGCATGGCTAACACGGAGGGCCACGGTAATGATGCAACGATGGATGTGTACCCCGTGGATGCAATTAAGGAGAAGACTAGTTGTGAGCTGCATGTTGAACTAAAGAACATATCCATGAAGGTGGCGGTCGGCTTTGCTTTATCTTCTGCACCGGGAGTGACCTACCATTGCAATCCGAGTCCAGCTGGCTATGCTCGTCTCGGTGTGGATGAAGTTCAACCGCTGTGTTAGTCACTACTGCTTGACTTCCCTAGAGGTGAAGGGGAGACAACACTGGGAGAAGTCACGAGTGGCTTCATTCTTTGGAAAAAGGAATACATCAAGTTTCCAGGCTTGGCACCAAGGCCACCTTCTCCACCGAGAAACAATCCATCACCTCCAAGGCCACCGTCTCCTCCCAGTAAAAGTCCACCTCCAAGTCCACCTCCAAGGGCACCGTCTCCTCCCAGTAAAAGTCCACCACCTCCAAGTACAATCCATGACCTCAACACGAGTCCAACTCAGTCTACGCATTCGCCTCCACCCACTAAGGGCCAAAAGAGGAAGAATAGCACCACTCCGTCGAGCGATAACCGACGCCCAAAGCAACAATTATCGCCCCTCCCAAGAGTACCGTCGGTTCCTCCCAAGACGGCTTACGACCTGAACAATGAGGAGACCGATGCGGGCGTACGGGCCGAAGTGGATGCTCATTTTAAAAAGAAACAACCTGAGCCAGAGGTCCAAATAAAACCGGAAACCAAGGAGCACTTTAGGAAATTACTAACGCAGCCATCCCAAGCTCAGTTAAATGCGCCAGATGACTATACACGATGTCTTCAGAAGACACTGAAACAGAAGAGATCAAGTGGTAGAGGAAGCATCACAAAAGACGTTCCCCAACAGGGGGAACAAGCAAAACAATCGAGTGGTAGCGGAAGCATCAGAACGGACGTTCCCCAGCTGGGGAAACAAGCAAAACAATCGAGTGGTAGCCAAAGAACCAAAAGAGACGTTCCCCGGCTGGGGAAACAAGCAAATCAATCGCTCCCCCCACTCCAGGTGTACATACCCGAACCTCAACTATATGGGGGAGAACCTTTGCATATGGAAACGACTAAGATATTGGCCGAGCAATGTAATATGTCTATTCATGACATTATTCATGGCGATCATATGCCCAAGGCTGAGGTAGCACCCAAATTTGTTCACGGGGAGCCTCTGGTCGGTTCTGAGAGGCTTCGGGATATGCCAACAAAAATGCGACTATTGCATGAATGGTACATGAAAGTATCAAAAGAAGAGCGATATTGGCTCATAGCGAAAGTTCAAAAAGGCATTACTTCACTGAAGACGAGGTCCCTATTGAATTTACAGAATTCTTTCAGTTATTCAATCTAAAGGAACTCGACAAATCTATCCTCAGTTGCTATTGTCTGTAAGTGATTACTTTATTTATGTAATTAAGTCTCTAGCTCAGCTTGTTCAATTCATTGCCGGTAAGTATACTCACTATATTCTTTTGTACGCTATACATAATGATGCAGATTGAAGATTCTCGAATGTAAAAGAAAGGCTATCAATAGATTTTGGTTCATTGACCCACATCGAGTTAATGGAGCTGTGCTAAAGGATAAGCCACTAGATACCGATCAAAACTTGCTCCGGTTTCTCACGAACCAGCATTTCTGTAATGAAATACTATTTCCTACCACTTCGGGTGAGTGTGTTATTGTACACATTAACTTTTGCTTACTCGATGTTCAGTGTAAATGATGAGTTACTGACGTATGTAAACCTTGCGTAGCTACCACTAGATTCTTCTAAGCATTTCATTTGACTTGGGAAGAGTTCACATCATGGACTCACTAAACAAAGACATAGAAGAGTACCGCAACATTATCGATATGCTCTAGAGGTAATTTCAACCATTATCGCACTATATCGGTTTCTTTCGTTCATTTTCTGGGATATCAAGTAGTTATTAACTCATACATTCATTTTCTTTGTCGGGTAGTATTTGGACACGGTTCAAGAACAATGTCTGCGGTCAATGGCGTGAGCATCTATTTTTTAAATCAGTCTCGGTAAGTAGTACGAGCTAGGTCCGCGCATCTATTTAATTCTAGTTTATGTATATTTATCATGCTAGAGTTATTATTTGATTGAATTCTATTCTTGTAAAGTGCGCGAGGCAGCCACAGGGAACTAATCTATGTGGATTCTACGTATGCGAGTTCATTCGCATCACTACTGAGAAGCCCTTGGAAACTATTCGAGTAAGTAAACAATATATTCACCCTTTATTTTTATTACAAAAAGTTGTGTTGAGTCTAATTCATATGATCTCCTTCTTTATAGTTGGACGCGATGCGGGACGAGCTCCTACCATAGGACCGCCTACTAGCAATCCAAGAGGAATTGGCTGGATTTTTTATCGACGAGGTCATAGACCCATACGGAGAATACTATCTAGATAGACCCTAAAACATCCATGTAATGATCTTCATGTAATCAAATAGACAGGCTCTGGACCCGGTTGGGACTCTATGTAATGATCGACCTCCATGCATGTATGCTTGTAAGAGAAATTATATTATATAGGCATCAACGTGTACAAGTACTGTGTAGTAGCGTTGTGTATGTATACAAAAACTTGTTTGTAATGAAAACACAGAATGAAAAATAATTGAACACAAAACACAAAATGAAAAGAAAAACACAAAACCCTAAACCCCCATCTCCTGCCGCGGCAGCCAAATGGCCCAAAACGCTGCCGCGGCAGCCACCCTTTGGTCCCGGTTCATGTTACGAACCGGGACTAAATGTCCTCCAGCCTAGCGCGACTCACGGGGCCACGTGGTGGACCTCTAGTCCCGGTTCGTAACATAAGCGGGACTAAAGGCCGGACCTTTAGTCCCGCTTTGGCAGTCCCGGTTTGCAATCCAGGACTAAAGGTCCTTACGAACCGGGGCTAGTGGCCTGGTTTCTACTAGTGTATAAGGCCAGACGAGTAGAGAAAAAAGTTTCAAACAACTTCCTTTTAGAGGCGAAGTCAACGGAGAATCCATATAGAAAGACGGACACACAACAATTTTATTGAAAGCAGAGGAAGGCATTAAACGGACACAGATTCAACGAAGCATAGAAGAAAGATGGGCGTGAAGAATTGTAAGGGAAGGCTCCATTTAGATCCATCCTAGACACCCTCACCCTCTATCTACATCATAAGATGATTGCAAACCTCATTTTTGATAGAGAATTGGTTAATCATTCATTTTATTGTGACAACAATTTACAATATTACTAATATGATGTCATTTTTGTTTGTCTTTATTCTCATGTGCATTGCCTCCATTCTCATGCGTGAGTAGTTCGCCTCAACTATAGAGATGTAGAGGATTGGTTGAATGTAGTAGTTTTGACGAATAATTCTGTGAACTATTAGGATTATCGGTCATTTGGTTGACAATCCATGATGTACTCTATGGTTGTTGTATAATTTAAGGGCTTGGGCGACACGATCAAATGACCGACATGGTTTACCACAGAGTATTGTTTAGCGAATCTTCGAACTTCATATGGAAGGTGCTTTTATTAGGGACGATCAACGACGATATGATGAGCACGAGTAGCCACAAAACCTATTGTGTTGGTCTGATGTATCAATCTTAATTACTGAACTGACCCTAAAATAATTGCAATCGAAGGAGGACAATAGAATCGAACAAGCCTCATATGACAGAGTTAGGTAAAATCACACTACCTATGATCAAATAGCATCTCTACATATATTACTATAAACCATTCTCCCTTGCCACTAACCGTCTCATTGTAGGAAAACATGTTCTAATCTCATTCATTATGTTTTGTAGTAGTTTTACCATTTATTCACTTCCCACATTGAACATTGTACAGTAAACTGAAGCCTTCTAGGGAACCAGTCCAAGTAAACACATATGAGAATTGTGTGCCTACGACGACGACGACACTATCCTTGACTCCTTTGGGATCAATATACACACTAAAAACAATACTACCCACGAATTGTACTTTAACTAAACATGTGCACATGCAGGTAGTATCATGGACAGAGTATCAAGGCGGAGTGCATCAACCATTAGGTGTTCAACTGAAATGATATGCAAAATACTGTTGCTACAAGTCTAAGATATATTAGACGACCAAACATGAAAACTGCGGAAAAATGAAGACAACTCACTATACTTTGAATTCCTGGGTGTAGTCGATCATGCCACTAGGTGAGGAAGTTTCGGACCATGCATACTGCTTATACATAAGCCAAGTGCCAGAATTGTTTTTCATGGCCGGTCACGATCAACGAGGGCATGTAACGCATGTTCTTCTTCGAATGACAAGAAATTTTACATGTAGCATCACCAACGCGCCGTGAAAAACTAAATTTGACTTGGTATGCATATATGCAAAACTAAATTTGTTTCTAGACCGAAACTGAGATCCCGACATAAGAATCCCCAATCCGTAAATACCGAAAGATAGAAAAACATAGTATGCGGTGGAAGCACTGCACTAGATAGGACTGTCCACATACTACCATGCTTCCTAGATAAGCCCATGAATATATAGATCACTTTTGCTTCGGTGTCCCCCCTCTCCTCTTCAAATTTTGATAAATAAAAACTCGATACTAATTCGTTTTGAAGACCATACGAATTCACCCGAAATCTGTACGACCCTTTTAACCGTATACTCACCATACACGTATACTCACGTGCTTGCAGGAGACGGAAATCGGAAAGTATATAGCAGCAGCAACAAAAATACGAAACGTGACATGCAAAGACGTAGATCACGATAACGGGAGGTTGGATCAGCTGGTGGAAACGTGGAGTATACCTAGTTCAACCAAGTACACATATAAGGAGGTCTATATGGCCTAGATATGGGTTTCGACGGGTTAAAAGAAAATTGACTCATGCAAACTTAACTTTGAGGGGGGGGACCGTATAGGTTAGCCGCGCACAATTAGAGAGGTGTATTTGCACTAGTTGTGCTTGTTCCATCATGTTGACAGACCAATAGTATGTAACACGGCAGGCCAATAGTAAAATAGTGAGTCGACTTCAAAATTTTCTTTCATGTAACAATTTGAGACCACGGAATACCCAGTCATTAGGGATTATAGAACCTTTAAGAATTCCAAGAGCACATTTGACCATGACATAACAAACACATGGTGTGTATATATATGTTGAAAGTATAAGCAATAATCCATATGATTTAATCTAAATAATAAAAATAAAGCATGATCAAATAAACAATACTAAAACTAATCATGCAGATTAACAAGGTAGATGAACAGATTACATCTTTATAAGATGAACCTATCACATCTACATTAAACACTAGAATAACAAATTGTAGCAGAATCTGAAGTAGAAAGTTCAGCGTTACGTACGGGGCAGCGGCGGCAGCAGCAGTAGCCGCAGCGTTGTCGCCCATGTTGAGGTTGCCGAAGAGGTCGGTGACGTCCGGGAAGAAGTTGTCTTTCGGGAACTCGTTGTCGGACGACGTCGTGGTTGCCAATAGTCGCGCTTGAGTGCTCCCCAAAAACCCGATCGCCTCTCACCCGTACAGGTTCACAAGAGGCGGGGTTCTGAAGGCCTACTGTCCCGATCTGCGGTGCACGCCGCAAGCCGATATAGGAATGACGAAGGCGGCGACGCAATAGACTGGAAGGAGACACGTGTGATGGATAGTTCTGATTAGGTTTAGCGCAGGCTCGGCGAGATTCCCGCAACCCGCAATCCGCGGCGTGCGCGGGGCGAGCGGCGTCGGAGGAGTGCACGAGAGCTGATCTTCTTCTCACACATTAGTGAGTGATAGAACAGCCTAGTATATAAGGAGGTGTAACTCTCACTCAGCAATATCAGACTAAACTTTAGCACCACTAGCACAAACATGAGCTGCCACAAAGAATGGACCAAAAATAATTTTAGGATTTGTATTTGTTATGGGCCAAAATCCCACATGCAAACACCTCAAATTCCAACAATATATAGCATGGGCAATTCGTGGGAGGGGGATCAAGGACAAACTAGTTGTAAATATCTCAACCACATGGTAATTTTCTATCTCGTTGCAACTAATTAAGGCAGAACGGGGTAGTGGCCTAGTGGTTGGGTTGCAGTTGGCGCATCCCAGCGACCGGAGTTCGATCTCAGCCAGGGACGAATTTTCAGGATTCTCACACTGACCCGCTTCTACTATATCAAAAAAGTTTCTAGTTCCTCCTAGCACTGTTTCATTTAGCAATCTTACTCTGCATACCTATCTTAAGATACTTGTTAGATTCTTACCCTCGAAGACCCTTGAAAAAGATATTTAAGGGTACTAAAGTGAGCATCCCAACAAAAAAACACATTTCAACATAAGTCAAAATAAAATAAAATAAAATAATAATAAACGATATTTTGTAATACCCATTATAAATGTGTGGAAATTCCCTTAGGAAGAAAAGGTTTTTATGAGATCAACATTACCTTTTGAAAGAGCAACAAGCACAACAAAACATGCAGTTTGACAAGATTGTGTTTGTAGATATTTGACTTTAAAAGACATAGTGTTATCTTATTTTGTAGAAACATTTTTCTTTGCTTAAATTTGTTAGGTTAATTTGTAAACAAGTACAAAAGTTCAATATAATTAAGTGATGATTGTGGATCTCAATTCTGTTCGAAATTAGCTTATTCACTCCATTAAACCTAGGTGGTCACCTGACCTGTCGACAATACGTATTTTGTGCGAATTACTCTTTGAGAGGGAAAGCTCATCACTGAAAGAGTTGTAATAGCAGATATTATAGTTAACATGAGTAACATTACTTAAATACGTGGGCAGACTCTTCCTGCCAATACATTTTAGCCATACCATGCCTGACTAGGACGACGAGTGCCCCAAAGTTACCAGATTGATTTTACCAGCGAGAGACAACCATAAGAGAGGCAAGTCTAGCAGAGAAACTTGGAGCAATGTGTAGTGATAGCTGTTGTGTTCACTCGTGCCGCCGATCAAGCACTAGCACTAGTCGAAGTAGTGACCCATCTATATGGATACTATTTTCTCAAAGTTTTCCTATTATTCGATTTACTTTTGATAATCTTGATTTTATTAACTAATTACTATCATTGGAGTAAACTTAAATGTTGGCTATTCTTTATGCTATTAGGATAGAGTACAATCAACAAATTAAACCTTTTGGAGGTGAAATTAATAGAGATTTTGGATGAGGATATTCTCATACCATTGCTCGTACCAGGGACACCACCTCCAGTACTTCAAACCCAACAACTTTCTTAAAGCAAATGAACTTGTAGAAGGATAGAGAGAGAGAGAGATTGGCGGAATATGTTGGATATATTATTGAGCCTCATGAGCGAGTATATATAGGGGTATAGAGGATTATCTTGGAGTACGACTCAAGTTATGACTATACGTAAGCAGATCCTAACTCTATCTAAACTACCATAACAACCGTATATACCTAATACTCTAATATCCCCCCGCAGTCGTAGCGGTAGCGTCGTGAGCAACTGAAACGTCGCGGACGGTCAGACTGGAGATAAACCGAAGTAGCATCCAGTAGGCTGACATCCCCCCCCCCCCCCCCCCCCGCAGTCGTAGCGGGAACGTCATGGATGGTGTCGCGTCGCGGTTGCTTGGACTGTAGAGGAAGTTGGTGATGCTCAAGTGAGGCGGTATCCCTTGTGCCGATGTCGAGGGAGCCGAGAGTGTTGGGCGGTGCCGTGGTCGAAGTAGTCGTGTGAGGGAGTGTTGGGCGGTGCCATGGTCGATGTCGTGGTCGGGATGCTGGTGTCGAGGTAGCCGCACGTGAAGCCGCATGCAAATAGTGCGCAAGAAGGATGACGGAGACGCGTCGAGGCAGTCGTCGAGGGTGTCGATGCCGAAGCCGATGCAGTACGAGCCGTCGAGGACGAGGTGCGGCCATAGTTTTGCCAGAACTAGGCGCACGTCAGGGACGAACGCACACTCCGGTTTTGCTAGAACCGAGTATGCAAAGAAGAACTTGTCGGTGACGCAGTCGAGGTAGTCGTAGAGGGGTCGATGCCAAAGAAGACGTTGTCGAAGCCGATGAAGACGAGGCGCCGACCTGAGCTTGCCAGACTCGGGAACACGTCGGGGACGAAGGCACTCCCAGTGCTATCAGTATCAGGCATGCGGGGGTAGGGACAATCATGAACTTGCCGCCATGTCAGAAAGACTAGCAGAGGAAGCCTCCAGAGCTGTTGCGACACGCAGAGCAGCAAAGTGAGAGATGCCGGCGCTGGTCGCGGTTGTCGGAGTAGAGTAGCAGGTGATGTAGTTGGGGATGAGGCGATGATGCTGGCGGCGAAGTTGTATTGGACGAAGACGTAGAAGGTGGCGAAAATAACGACGACCTAGGGTAGTCATGCTGGATGCCTGGAGTGGCGATGGGGTAGTCGGCGGGACCTGCGACAGCGAGAGGGCGCCCTGCAGGTTACCTTGTGAAGCACGGCGGTGGTGCTCGAAGTAGGCGAGGAAGACCCGGCGACGTGACGAAGACCATGTGCAGACGGCGGTGATCCGCGCCGTAGGAGATGGCGCGGTGAAAGCTGAGGTCGTCAATGCATGAGGACGACGAAGTAGACTGCGTGCAGCCACGCTACGACCCGAGGGGGTGGCATAGCTGCAGGGCGCAAGTCGGTGCAGCGGTTGGGAGACCACCAGCGACGTACACGCCAAGGAAGGCGCGTTGGAAGTCGGTAGCGTGGACCAAAGGCGGCAGCGCTGCGGCCCGACGGGGCGACACAGCGGCAGCCCGCAGCTCGATCGGCGGTAGGTGCATGCTCGAAGACGTGCTTGGCGTAGACAGGCGCGGGATGGGTTGATCAGACTGACGGTGACCGTATGCGCCATGGCGTGGACGACGCGTAGATCGGATTCGATGGCGGCGTTGTTGGTGAAGTCCCGGACGATGACAACGAAGAGGATCCGAGGGGGGCGGCCGCGGTAGCCTTCCGAGGAAGGTGTAGCAGCCGTCTGCGGTGCATGGCAGCCTACCGTGAGGCCGCGACAGCCTGCCGAGGTAGGCGCAGCATCGGAGGGGGCAGGCGCACAGATGCTATGTAGATCCTCGATGCCGATGGCCGAAGTAGAGGCGCCGCGATGACGACGGCGGTGAGCGACTCAATCCGATCTAAGATCTGTAAACCAAAAAAACCGATCAAGAGATCGGAAAAATAGACTTACAGGACAGCCGATCGCGGATCGGCGGACGAACCCTACGTACGGGTTGCGCGGCCCCCGGCGGAGATCATGGAGATCGACCTCCCCGGGGGCGGCGCTACGCGGAAGCGTGTGCGGCGGCTAGCGCAACGCCATGGCGGGCGACGGCACTAGGGTTTGGTGGTAGGGGAGCCGGCGGTGCCTGGGGGAGGGAGGGCGGCGGCTAGGGTAGTTGAATCGTGGTTAGACTGATAACATGTAGAAGGATAGAGAGAGATATTGGCGGAATATATTGAATATATTATTGAGCCTAATGGGCGAGTATATATAGGCGTACAAAAGATTATCTCAGAGTACGAGTCAAGTTAGGATTGTACGTAAACAGATCCTAACTCTATCTAAACTATCATACCAACCATATATACCTAATATTTTAACAAAACTCATCAGACGAACGTAGACTTAACGAAGCATAGAAGAATGATCAGAGTGAAGATCCGAAAGGTAGAATGCTACATTTAAATCCATTCTGGAATCCCCTCAACCACACTGCATCTCACCCTCGATCTACATCTTGAGAGTAAAGAGCTCGATAGATGAGTTGGGGCCCACAATCTCCATTTCAAACCTAGTTCTATGACATAGAATTGGTTAATAAAGTCCTCTAATTACGATGAGTTACAATATTATCAATATTATTTCACTTTTGTTTATCGTGGTCTGATGATTGCCTCCTTTCTCATGCGCGACCGGCAGAGTGTTGGTGTGATGTATCAATCTTAATTACTGAGCCGTCATCAAATAATGGTTGTGGAAGGAGGACAATAGAGTTGAACAAGTCTCACATGGTGAGTTCCACTACTCAAGGGTGACCAACCTACAAAGATATCTTGTGTGAAGGGTAAAATCGCACTACTATGATTAAATAGCATTTGTACCAGTTAACATGAATCATTCTCTCTTGAAACAAAAACCGTCTCATTACCGGAAAATCTCATTATTTACAATTCATGTTCGGCTTACCGTTTATTGATTTTCCACATGCATTCAACATTGTACACGTACTAGACCAAAGTCTTTTAGGGACTTAATTTTTCCAGATTCAACATTGTACACTAGACCAAAGTCTTCCAGATTCAACTTCAACATTGTACACTAGACCAAAGTCTTTGAGCTAGGGATCCATTCCAAGTCGACACATTTGAGAGTTGTGGCACCTCAGTAGTTGTGTCTGGAACGCCATGCAATCATGGCACTCTGCTTGACTACTTTGTGGGATCAATAAGTACTAAGTGACGTTCCAGAATTGTTTTTCTTGTCACAACCATGGAGGGCATGCGTGAAGCATGTCCTTCTCCGCATGACAACAAAGTTTACATGTAGCATCAGTCATCACGTGCTGCTGCCCTCCTGAGACTTGCATACCCCGGACCGTCGTGCCGTGCCGTGCCGTGCCTGCCGTGACGATATATGAGCAGCTACAGAATCACCCATCAAACATTTAAACTCGCCGTGCCTTCTAGAGTTCTAGAGGTGGTGTAGCCAACGCGTGACAGGGGCCGATCACCGTCCTGCTGGGCCAGCTCCCTCTGCACACCAAGCTGTGAGTAGCTGACCACCGCGCCTTTGACTTGGTCTGCATGGGCATGCTGGTTGATTCAACAGAAGCAAATTAAGAGTTAAACTTTCCGAATATCAACTTTCTTCGTCTCTCTATCGGGGTAACATGCGTGATATCATGTTGAGCCTAAGCAGCATCGGCCGTTGTCCATCACATCGTTGAGTTCGGATAAACACCGGAAGAATCCACGCATGGGCGCAAGGTCTCAGCAGCATTCTTCGCGCGTCATCTACCATCACGGCCGGCCGTCACGCCGTGTGGTGCGGAGCGTGGAGACGCGTCCTCCTGCCTTCTTCTTCTTCGTCCCCGGCCCCCACCTCCGCGTCGTCCCTTCGTCCCCAATGCAGTAGACGGGCGACCGGTTGCCCAACCCGCACCGCATGCCCGCCTGATTAAATCGTAGCACAGCTACACCTAGCTACCACAATCTCAAAACGAAATAAAACAGAAAAGGCGCCGGTTCGCCACACGGAATGATCCTCAAAATCTGTCCAGCTCACCTGGGTTCACATTTCTTTTTCGAAACGGAGACAACAAGATTTGCAAGGGATCTATTAGTAATTTCTTTTATTTTGGACTTGTCGATTTCCTTCAATTTGGTCGCACAGTGCCCAGACCAGTCAATAGTCAACGATCCCATGTATGCAATCCATATGTTACAGTTTTGATACCACACAGAACACATAGGCATTCTTGATTATAGAACCTTCAGTACTCCAGCTACAAGGATACATTTGATCATGATAGAACAAACAGATGATACATAGATACCAACAGGAGAGGAGAATCGGGGCAAAACAAGTTGTAAATATCCTGGACACATGATAATTCTATAGCTATCTTGTTATTATTACAACTAAACTAGGAAATCATACTCTACACACCTATCTTAAGATACTTGTTACACTCTAGACCTCCTGGACCCTCGAAAGATATTTAAATATACTAAAGCGAGCACTAAGACACACATTGCAACGTAAAGTCAAAATAATATCAACTCTGAAATGTTATTCTGTAGAACCCATTACATCTTGCCAGAAATTGGGTTTAGCAAAAGGGTTTTAAGAGGCCTCTTATAAAGAGTATGCAACTGAGTCTACTTAATAGTCATTGCAAGCTATGAAGAGATTCCAACTCAAGAATAATAAGTAGCACGAAGCACAAACATAAGCAACATTACAATGCTCATAAAAAGGTATGATAGAGTGGTATCTCGCTTGCCTTTAATTATGAATGTCAAGGCACCTCTGAAGTTCAAGTGATGACTAGAAGTAAAGATATCAAGGATACAAGCATCAAAGTCATAACACAAATAATCAAGTAATGGAACAAACACAAAGAATGACAACTATGCTCTCAAGAAGGTGCTCAAAGAATATATGGAGACTCAACAAGTAGAAGAAAAAGGTTTTGAATAATTTTGAAAGGCTTCCAAATGCTGAAAGTATGGTACTTGTTAGCTTTGAGCTCACATTGCCCCTATCATAAGCATCTTAAATGTGGTTAAGGTGAAAGTGACACAACTAAGAGTATATGCTTGACAAGTTATAAATCGAAGTCTCATGCCCCTTACTTACGAAGACCGATCCTCATGCTACTCAACTTCAGTCACAAGTAAGCTCTTGTCATTGTAGGTATATACGTATCATAGAGAACCGCCAACGGGGTACCCCTTGCACATGACACGGGAGTTATCCCATGATCAAAATACAAGACAAGCAGATAATGAGCATCTCAGCGATCTTTTTATTTACTATGTGCATAGATTTTTATTGAGGATGCTTCATAGAATGCTCATTACGGTTATACTGCAAGTTTCCACCATGATTAGGCATGGCTTAGGCTAGCGGCCCAGGCGTTTCTCTAACATACATACAAACTCCATGATCTTACAAGTTTCACTTTTATTTCACACCGTCGGGATCCATAAGTGAAAGAACATGATATCAACTAGGTACAAGTACCAATGAAATGTTGAAAGCGGTCCCCATGATACATGGTTCTGCTAACTTCAACTCATAAAGCGCAAGCATATACGCAACAAAGAAGGACGCAATGGTTCAGGTTTATTAAGTGCAAGAAAATAAAGTATGACATCAAGTTCGTGAGAGCTTTACTAACTAACTTTCTCATAACAAGCAAACATTTTATTCGGAAGAAAACAAGGCACATTGAATATGCACGGAGGTAGCAAATGATGCTAATGGGTAGGTATGGTGGACACTTTGGAAATATTTGGTTTAGGGAGTTGGAAACTTGAGTAAAACACTCAGTGGAAGTGAAGGCTAGCAATAGTAAGGGAGCGACAAACGAGAGAGCAATAGCTGTCATTATCATGCTTGCAACAAAACAGGACTACTCATGCCATGAAAGTGATTCAAGATCCTCAAGGCAAAATAATTCATCGAGACTTAACTGATTATTACAGTCATGTGCATGCGTGAGCATGTGCCAAGTCAATCAAATGAAACATTCAGAGGAGGATACCACAGTGTCATACCAATTTATGAATAGAGCAATGCAGGCAAACATTCATAAGACATGCTACAAATTATTAGCGAGCTAGAGCTAATCATAAGAAAGCAAGAACTACTGAGCATCCAAAGAAAACATACACTCTACATGAACGGACTAAGCAAGCTCACAGTGATGAGTATATGTACAAAAATGAAGACAAATAGAGTTCGTTACCAGCCTCTTACCACGCCTCAAGTTGTCATTAATCCTCATTATTGCTCTTCAGTTGTGTGGCTTGAATAATAATATGAAACCAATAATCCACTGAGAACTGCCGAACCCTGTGGCAAACTCAGAAAAAACCAAAGAAGAACGACAAATATTTTTGGTGTTTTTGATTTTTAAACAAGAACCAAAAGAGAAAAACAAGCAAAGCAAAATCTTTTTTGGTTTTTCAAATAGTTCAAACAAAGCAAAAAGGGAAAAGCAAACCAAAGCAAAAAGAAGAAGCAAACCAAAGAGAAACAACAAAAATATTTTTGGTCTTTTTGTATTTTTAGAAAGCAAAAGCAAATAAGAACGAAAACTAAAAAGAGAACGAAAACATAAATATACAAAGTACCGACGCAACATGATATGGAGATGAGTGCGGTGTCGGCGTACCTCCCCCCAAGCTTAGGCTTTTGGCCTAAGTGGATATCAATCCCAAGCTGTCCAAGATGAAGTGTCACCGTGGTACGACGAGGAGGTACCCTCGTCCTGGTGCGAGCTCGAGTACGTCCCTCCGTAATGTGCGGAGTAATCATAGGAGGGTACATCCTCCTGGTGCTGTTCGTGGAAACCCAACAAGCGAAGCTGCTCGTCCACCTCCTCCTTCGAGCGCGACCACGGTCTCCTGTCAACACTAAACAAAGCAGGCTGTGGCAAAAGGATCTCCCTTTCATCCCCGTCAGTGAAAAGCATCATATATACTAGATTGTTCAAATCAGAGGTAGCAGTGACAAAGTGATGAGTTTTCATGGCAACAAGGTCGTGCCTCTATGGTGCTAGCATAGCTTCATCGGGATCCACTAAAAGACCTAATGCATTGACTACACGCGAGGCAATGATGCCTCCATAGATAGGCCCCCTAGCAGCTAGGCGGCGAGCAATAAGAGAGCCAAGATTGTACCGAGTATCATTGTTGAGCGCAGCAGCAAGGAAAGCTAAGTGATAGTTGGAGATATTACTAGTGTTCTCCCTACCCAATACACTAGTGGCAAGATAGTATGCAAAGTATCTAAGAGCAGGGAGTTGGATATTTCTTATCTTTCCGCGATGCGCCACGCGGTCATCATCATTAGTCACACCTCGGTAAAGCTCCAACAAATCAGCGGGTCGCCTTTGAATTTTCTTCACGGTCCCTGTCATACGCACACCTACAATACTGCAAAATCTCTCCAAAGGCATGGTGAAGGGCATATCATAGATCTTAAAAGAGACAGTAGATTGATAGGGTGTGTTAGTAAATGAGAAGCTCTCAACAAAAGTTTTGGTGAACACAGCGTATTGTGCACTCTCATCTTGCATATAAGAGGTCAAACCAACCCTCTCAATCAATAGCAAGAAATCATCAAGAATACCTGCAGCTTGCAAGAAAGTAAAACAAGGAAAAGAGGATGGGTGAGCATCTCCATCATCCCTTTCACTGCCAATACATGTTGCAATGAGGTCTTCATTGTATGATGGCCTAGCTTGAGAGGCTGTTCTTGAGGGCCTCGACCTCCTAGGTGCATCACTCTCAAATATCTCTCCAAAAGTATGGTTGTTCATGCTTGGTATTCTAAAATTGAAACACCTATTAAACAAGTGATTGCAAAGTAAATATAATGAAGGATTCTACTCATAGGGACTTGCAAGAGGCCTAAACATGCATCAAAACTATATCTCTAAGCATCAAACAAGATTACAAGCTCTCATAACCAGTCACCTATAGCAGCAAAATACTCAACATATAATCCACTAAACACAAATCTACTTGGACAAGGGGAGGAGTCACATACTAGGGAACAAATGTTCCAAATTTCAGCAAGAAAGATGGGCTGAGCAAGGAGATCGAAGAAATCAAGAGCAAGCACAGAAAGAACGCGATTTTGAGCTATGAACTGGAGCTTACTCGAGAGAGAGAAGAAAGTGGCAGGTGAGAGAAGTAGTAGGGGGCCAGGGGTGGCCCACACCAGGGCATGGCGCCACCCAGGGCTGGCCGCGCCACCACATGGTGTGCCTGCCTGGTGGGGCCCCCTGGTGCCTACCAGGTACTCCTCTACCCCTTTTTCACGTAAAAATTTAATATGAATTTTCTGGAATTTTTCGAGACACTTTATTTTGGGGCTTTTTCAGAAATAGAAGAATGATTTTTCTGACAGACAGATTTTTTTCTTTTGGAAACATGATGCAAGGACAAAACAAGGCTAGAATTACAGAAGTTCTAGCATGCAAGCAACTAACAACACAAAGAAAACTAAACAAAAGCAAAAATAAAATGCAAAGGATAGAAATAAACGGAGATAATCATAGTGAAAACATTGTTTTGTTCAATGGAATCCTTTTGTTAGCAAGGTTGATCAAGTCTTGCTACCAAAACAATTGCATATGAGCCAAACTTTGTACTCCACTAATGATTATGTTACCTTAACCTTGATAGCAATGGTCCCAATCATAATAGTTTCAAAATTTTCTCTTGGTATGGGACAATATATTTCTCCAACTTGAATGCCTCCAACATGTTCAATTAAATTCAAACCATAAGTCCTTTCAATCTTCTTGGGGAAATAGACAGTATGTTCCTTGTCATTAACATTGAAGGTCACCTTTCCTTAATTATAATTAATAACAACTCCTACAATATTAAAAAAAGGTCTCCCAAGAATAATAGACATATTATCATCTTCGGACATTTCAAGCACAACAAAATCAGTCAATATCAAGCAATTGTGAGCCACCTGAACAGGTACATCCTCACATATACCCACAGGAATAGTGGTAGATTTATCAGCCATTTGCAAAGATATATCAGTTGGTATCAATTTTTTAAGCTGAAGCCTCTTATAGAGAGAGAAAGGCATAACACTAACTAATCCAAGTGAGTTTGATAAATAAAGCTATGCTCCCCGGCAACGGTGCCAGAAAATAGTCTTGATGACCCACAAGTATAGGGGGTGTATCGCAGTATTTTCGAGGGAAGTGAAATCTAATATATTGATTCGACACAAGGGGAGCCAAAGAATATTTATCAGCTTTAACAACTGAGTTGTCAATTCAGCTGCACCTGGAAGGAATCTTGCTCACAGCAGTTTATCAGTAGCAACAGTTCTGTAGTAGGAATAGTAAAGTAACAGCAGTAGTAAAGCAAAGACAATACTAACAAAAGCAGTAAACAGTGGGATTCGAGTGCGGTAGGCATAGGGATGGATGGACGGGCGTTGCATGGACAAGACAATTCACATAGCAATCAGAACATAGGGCAATTGCAGATAAATAAGATAAAGCACCCAAGTACTAGACAATCCTAGGCATGTGTTCCATATATAGTCATACATGCTCGCAATGAAAACTTGCACAACATCTTTTGTCCTGCCAGCCCGTTTGCAGCGGAGCCTCTAGGGAACTACTGGCAATTAAGGTGCTCCTTTTAATAGAGCACCGGAGCAAAACATTAACACTCCATGAACACATGTGATCCTCACATCAAAGCCTTTTCCTTCCGGTTATCCCGATTTATGACACTTCGGGGACATAGGTTCCGGACAACAACGTGTGTATACAACTTGTAGATAAGACCAAGAACAATACTATCATAATGAATCAATAACATGTTCAGATCTGAAATCATGGCACTCGGGCCCTAGTGACAAGCATTAAGCACAACAAGTCGCAACAAAGTCATAAAGCACTAATAAAAGATACTAGGCACCATGCCCTAACAATCTGATGCCATTACATGAACGATCTCATCCAATCCCTACCATCCCCATAGCCTACAGCGGGGGATTACTCACTCATAGATGGGGGAAACATGGATCGTCGATGGAGAAGCGATGGTGATGATGATGGCGATGATCTCCTCCAATTCCTCGTCCCGGCAGGGTGCCAGAACGGAGTTTCTGGTGCCGTGGAATCTGGTGGTGGCGGCGGAGCGGAACTCCTTCTGAAAAACGTCGAACCCCCAAAGTTTTTAGGTCAGAAGGATCCTTATAGGCGAAGAGAGAGGCCGAGGGGGTGCCTGGGGGCCCACACCACCCCCTGGCGGCCTGGCCTGGCCCGCGCCACCAGGTGGTGTGGCCAGCCCAGGGCTCCTCTCCGTCTCGTATTCTGGCTCCTGGAGTCTTCGGGTGAAATAGAATTTTGGCATATTTTCGGGGATTTTTTTCTGATAGTTGATTTTCTGCACAAAAAGTAGACACCAAGGCAATTCTGCTGAAAACAGCGTCAGTTCGCATTAGTTGCATCCAAATCACACAAGTATAGAGGAGAAACAATAGCAAAAGTGTTCGGGAAAGTAGATACGTTTTGGACGTATCATACTCCAAGAAATAATATCAAATAAATCAGAACTAATACCCACTAAAATCCCACCAGCAGTCTCTTTAGCAGGCAACCAGTTCCAATTAAATTTATCAAAAGGATCAAGCTGTCTGAGTTGAAAAGGTGTAAAGTCCTTTTTCTTAGACTCAGAAAAGCTAATTATATCAGGAAATGTCTCTCTAATGAGATCATGTACTCTAGTAAGCTTATCAGGCCTATTAAGACCTCTAGGATTCTATACTAGAGCAACTACCATGATGAAATTCTAGTTTTTCTGCTTTTTCTCTTAGAATATACCTCTAACCAAGGTTCTTCTTCTAACTGGGACACACTAATGTGGTCACCAGAATCACATCCCTGCTGGCCATAATTGGCAGTGCAATCACCTTCAATATCTTCCCTAGTAATATCTAAGCTACTAGGCAAAAACATATCAGGAGGATCAACATGGAAAGTAGTAAGTCTACCAATTTCTACTTCTTTGATCAGATTAATATTATTTTCAATCTCATCATCAGAAGCACCTAAAATGATACCTGCAGACGTAGCTCTACTCATAAGAACTCTATTATCAAGAGCAGCAAAGGAGTTAGCAAAGCCATGAACCTTATGATTACCTTTTGGACAGATTCTTAGATTTTTTTCAATTCCTGAGCTTCTTCAATGGCAGATTTGCCATCTCTGAGAATTCTGCTACTCATCTTGGGAGCAACCACATGACCCCATTTAGACTTCTTATTTTTACCTTTATCTCCAGCAATAGTCACCTCCACATGGTCCTCTTTATTGACAGGAGTGATAGGCACACTAAGATGTGCACCACCAACATCAGCTTCATTTAGTTTCTCCAGCAAGTGTCCACTAATGTTCTCCATAGGCTTCTTGTTTTTCAGACTTGGTATCTCACTACTCCCGCATTCTCCAAAAACCTTATTCATCACCAAAGCCTCCATCATCTTAACAAAGCTTCCAGCTGCATCAACAGTCTTGTTCCCATGCCTATTGGAATTAGGAATTCTGTGAGCACCAGACTCCATCAATCTGGTCTCAGCTTCTTTTTCTTTCTACATCTGCTCCTAGAAATCATCACCTAAATCCTCATCTTCAGCACCTTCAAGTCCACCATTATCATCATCATCCCCACCGTTTTCCCCACCATCTATTGCTTCTTCAGCTTCAACAAAGAAGTACAACATGAAGAAACTCTGTTCCATTTCAAACAGCTTACTATTAGGCACCTTAGTGACATCTCTTACTGACACCTTAACTCTGACATTCTTGTAAAAAGTTTTGAATATCTCATGCCAATCCACATTCACCAGAACCCCTAGAGCATAAGACACCTAACATATCACCTTCCAAGAGCAGTACTGAGGAGGAATGCCCTCAATTTTGACCCATATCTCCTGAAATTCCTCAAAAGGCTCCAATTCACTATTCCAGTTCTCAAATGAAACATTCACTCCCTTCTTCTTGAGGTTTATAGATGGATAGTCCACTAAATCCTTGATCTTCTTAGAAGGAGGTAATCTGACCAAAACCCTTTTATCAGAAAGCTGCCTAATCTGCCAAAACCAATTGACCTTCCACATATCACTAAAGCATTGTTCCAATTCTTTCTCATCTAATTCCCCTTCATTCACCACCACTATGCCAACATTATCCATGTTTAACCACTTAACAGCAGAAGGCCCTTCAACATCCACATGGAAGAAACCAAGTCCAGGATTAGCACTCCCCCAATACTGTGCCATAGATAGAGGCTTATACCATTCTGCACATGAATCCATATGATGACCAGGCTTGTCACATATGAAGCATTTCTTCTGTCTGGGGCAGAGTCCCACATAATGCCCAGGCTCCCCACAGTTAAAGCAAGTAACATTCTTGAACCTGAGATCCAGAGGAGGACCAGGTCCAATAACATCTCCACCAGAGCTCTTCTCAGTAGTATTAACATGAGCAGACTTATTCCCATCACTCCCACTGTTATCAGCACTATTCTTCAGCTTCCTTTTGCCCTTAGCACCACAAATCTATTGCTGATTTTCAGTCTGTCCACCAGCACTACTTGTTTGACTAGCAACCCCATGATTTACATTAGGAATAAACTGGTTAAGACTAGGCATTCCCATCAACTGATTTTGCATCATAGCCTGGGTAGGGAAATAAGGAGGCCATTGTCCCATAGGGAAGCTGAACATATTCTGCGCAGGATTACCCCCAAACTGCTGCATACCTTCATATATGTCTGTATCCACATATTTTTTTTTTGCTAAATCGAATTAGCATAAATGGGTAAGAACACGGTGCAGACACACGCGGCCTTGGTATCTATATATCTCGTATATTGGACACGGTGCACAAACTGACAGGGTCGGGTCAATAGTTACTCTATGTTTCTATGCTCGGAAAGTCCTTTTTGACTCCCGAGCTCCAATGCTCTCGGTATATTAGAAAATTAAAAATATACTTATAAGTTTCCAAAAATTGTGAAACAAAATCCTAAAAATAGTTAAAGATGCATTCCACAAGCGTGTAAAATCTTAATTCCAAATATTTTGTATTACGAGCTACACAAAAATGACACAAAGTTTAATTTTCTTTTAAGATTTGAAATCACTATACTCAGATTTACAGTTTTGTTATTTTTGTGTAGCTCAAAACACACATAATTTTCAATTGATATTTTGCACGTTTGTAGTATACATCATTGGCTATAACCCTTTTCTATTTTCAGAATCATTTGTAACTTAGAAATAGGATTTTCGATTTTTTTTAAAAAGCGGGATCACTGTTGTCCTTGTGCACCAACCTCGGAAAGTCATTTTGACTCCCGAGCTCCGGTGCTCCCGGTATATTAGAAAACTAAAAAAGTTAATTTATAAGTTTCAAATCTCCACACCTTCTATCCTGCACTATACAAAACAAAATCGTGAATGATACCCTTTTAATTAAACGCGGCGCCTCAGTGATGATCGGTTTTCCAGTCCAGTACGTGAGGCGCTAATTGAAGGCCCTCCTCCATTGCTAGCTTATTTTTTTCCGAAATGGATGTGCGGTCTCTGCGTCAAAATAATGCACACATCTTTTATTAGATTATTGAACAAAGCGTCACAAGATGGAAACAAAAATCAACCCGAAGCCACCATCCGAGCGTCACCAACAAATTTGATGAAACTGGCAATGTCGGAGGCCATGTGCCCTAACCTCACACCCACGCACATCATCTAAAACCGAATGCCTCGTCAAGTCGCCCATCAACGAGCTCAGGACCAAAAACGCATAGCACATGCGCACACTCCAAAAGTCACCGCCATCGTCTTCCACGAACCCATCTTCAGGACAGGGATCAACACATGGATCTTGCTAGGCCAGCCGTCAAGGGCAGGATGCCAAACAGCTCTCTCGCCCTGTGCGAAACCATCAAGTCGCGCCCGATGTCGAGACCCCATTGCACCGCGTCACCGAGACTTGCCGTCGTTGACATGGTATATGCAGCGCCGCTCTACCAAAGCCATCCACTTGGCTCTCTAGCCGATCTATGCACCTCCTTGCCATGGTCCTATGGCGCGCCAGATTCGTTGGGAGCCGCCGGGAGGACGACGCCACCTGGATGCAGTCACTGCCGGGTTTTTTTTTACGAGAAACAACAGCAGGAGCTCTGCTTTTTCATTATAGAAGGGGGAACAAAAGGTCCGTATTATACTGAAAGAGTAGCCCTACAAGGCGTTGATGAACACACATTAGGTGAAAGCAAAAGAAAACTAGTGCCGGGGGTGGCCTGTCGAAATTAAAGCAGAGGCGAAGAGTTGGCAGCGTGACCTACGGTATGGCCACACACTCGCCGAGCCGAGGCGTAGGTGGCCTTGCAAGTTGCAAGCTCGGCTAGATTGGATGGCCTCCGTGGTGACTCCAGTTGACCAGTTCAGACTGTCGTACTCGTACGTACGTGGTTCTGACCAATTGAACAGGACACAGTATGCGCGCGGCAAATTTTAGCGTGGTCGCCAAGGATCGTCGTACCTAGATGCTCCCGACAGGCGACCCTGAGGCGTACACACATTGTGACATGCCGCGCGCGAGTAGCTGATCCTGCATACTAGCACTAACCGTTGCACAGCTTTCAGTTCTTACATGAGCTTCTCTCCCCCCGGGTACGATGATCTGCCGTCCGTCACGGCACACGTACGCAGGTATACGTGCGTCGCACACGCCTGGGTACACTGCTGTTTCCGTAAACTGCAGGCCGGCCGTCTCGCCGTGTGGTGCGGAGCGTGGAGACGGGCAACACTTGTTTCAGTAGCTTTCCTTCCGTCGCTGTCTCGTGCCTGAATCCAGTAGAAGAGACGGGCAACCGGTTGCCCAACCCAACCTGCACTGCACCGCAGCCGGCCCGCCTCATTAAACGCTACCACAGCTACAGCCAGCCACCACAATCTCCAAACAAAACAAAAAAGGCGCCGTTTCGCCACACGAAACCTCAAACAAAAAGATTTTATTTCGGAACTTTCGATCTCCTTGGGGTCGCACGGTGCCCCGGCCGGTCAAACGTCAACGGTCCCACGTGGAGAGAAACCTGAGCCGCCCTGCCCCCACCGGAAGAGCCACACGTTCCTCGCGCCATCCGCGCGCTGTATTTCTATTTTCGGTTTTGCCCGACAGCTCGCCTACCTCTACCTCCCAACCATCCGAGCCGTCCCTCCCTCCCTCCCTCCATCAATCCGGGCTCGGAACTTGTCAACGATCGTCACATTTATTAGTGGTCTCCTCCTCCTTCATGTACTCCAGTAATAAAGCTCAGAAAAGAAAGTCTTTTCTAAGTATTTTTATTTTCGAGATCATCGAAAGTGTTCTATTATGTGAGCTAATCGGAGTTGTAGCAGGCTTTTGATCCGTGTTTATTTAGATAAAAGGAATTTGGTTTGCCAACTGCGATTAGCGTATAATCCCGGGTGTGGGCCCCGCGGTGGAGGCGGCTAGTACTCTTCTTCGACTTGGAATTGGACTCGCGTCTGCAGCACAGACACACCCACACACGGCCGGACGACCCGTCTCTCGTCTGTCCCGTCTATATAAACGCGCGCCATATGGGTCTGACCATCCCCGTGCCGTGCCCGTGGAGTCCTCCCAGAGACCCGAGCCCGCACACAGGCGCTGCCGGCACAGACGCAGGGATCATATTCACATGGCGACCACGACCATGACGACCACGACGACGACACGCCACCGCGGCGGCGGGGGATGCTGCGGGCACGCGCCGGCCGACCAGGACGACGGCGGCGGCGACGACGACGTCGTGGTGCTCTCGCGGGCGGCGGGCGGGAAGGATGATGCTGCCGCCGGGTGGGGCAAGCTGCCGCGGCTGTCGCGGTTCGAGGAGCTGCCGGACTACCTCCGGGACAACGAGTTCATCCGGGGACACTACCGCTGCGAGTGGTCCGTCCGCGACGCGCTCCGCAGCGTCTTCGCCTGGCACAACGAGACGCTCAACGTCTGGACGTACGTCGTCGGCACCTCCTTCTCCGATTGATTTCACCACCGTCTGCATTCTCTGTTGTCTGATCTGACTCTGTTTGGGACCGTTGTTCCTGCAGCCACCTGGGAGGCTTCTTCCTCTTCCTGGGCCTCGCCGTCGCCGGCGAGATGGAGTGGCCGTCCACCGCCGCCGCTCCAGCGCCGGGGATCATGAAGATGGTGATGACGTCCGCCAACGCGTCGTCGTGGGCGGTCAATAACACTACTTCGGTAAGAAGGAGAAAATTCCTCCTCACCTTAGACTAATCTTTTACCAGGATCGTTGCACGTTCAGAATTCTTTATTTTTATTTTATTGAAACACGATTACAGGAGTAGTAGACTAGTATTACCATGTTCCACCTGAGCCGTGCGACTACCTGTAGCCACTAAAACTGGGGAGAATTCTTCTAACCTGCCGGCCAGCAATTGTTTTTAGCAACTGAAACTGAGGAGGATTCTTCTAGCCTACCTGCCAACACTTGTTTTTAGGAACTGAAACTGAGGAGAAATTTTCAAACCTGCCTGCTTGCAGCTCGTCCCTGACTCACTGTCACTATATAAAATCCTAGTGCCAGTAGTATTATAAGGCCACACAGATGATGCAATTAACTGGCCATACAGTATTTCGTATAGCATCGCCATTAGCTGTGTACTGTACTACTACCTTAGAGTAAACTTTTACCAAGTGTCGGTAGTATTATAATACTCACTGTCACTATAAAATCCCAGCTTCAGTAGTATTATAATGGCACACAGATCATATCATACGAATTAACTGGCCTACTATATCATATTTCATTCAGACATTCAGTAGCACCGTTAGCTGTGTAGTACTACTCGCTCACATACAGTTGGGCGTGCTCTGTAGCGACACTGAGCTGGAGGGCAGCTCCGTGTCGGGTGTAACGAACTGCATTTCCTGGTCCTGGATTAATGAGGATAGCGTCTCTGTCTGACGAATCGAACCACTAGCAGGCAGGAAATTTTGTGTTGGACCATCGAAAGAATTGAACATGTCGCGCCACACCTAATTACAGCTCGAGTCTTCAGAGTGGTCACCAACCGGCACACTTCCTTGTCTCTCGCGTACAAAGAAATCCTGGATTATTTCCTGTGCACTGTTGTACTGCCATCTCTGAATTTTTCACAGTCTGACACCCGGTGAATTTTCCTTTTGGTCCGAGCAGGGTCTGGCGATCCAGAGCGCGCTGGTCCCCGTCGGCGGCGGGCACGCGGTGGCGCGGTGGCCGCGGACGATCTTCATATACGGCGCCATGACGTGCCTGTCGGTGAGCGCGGCGGCGCACCTGCTGGCGTCCCACTCGCGCCGCTTCAGCCGGCTCTTCTGGCAGCTGGACTACGCGGGGATCGCGGTCATGATCGTCTCCTCCTTCTTCCCGCCCGTCTACTACACCTTCCTCGGCAGCCCCGCCGCGCAGCTCGCCTACCTCTCCGCCATCACGCTCCTCGGCGCGCTCGTCGTCGCCGCGCTCCTGGCGCCGGCCCGGTCCTCGCCAAGGCTCCGGCACATCCGGGCGGGCCTCTTCGTGTCCATGGGCCTCTCGGGGGTCGTGCCGGCGATGCACGCGCTCTGGCTCAACTGGGGTCACCCCGAGTGCTACCTCGCGCTCTCGCTCGAGCTCGCCATGGGGCTCGTGTATGCCACGGGCGCCGGGTTCTACGTTGCGCGCGTGCCGGAGAGGTGGCGCCCGGGGATGTTCGACTGCGTCGGGCACAGCCACCAGATCTTCCACGTGCTCGTGCTCGTCGGCGCGCTCACGCATTACGTCGCCACCGCGATCCTCATCGGCTGGCGCGAGGCCATGGCCGCCGGCGCGGCGTCTGTATTGTTGTGACGCGCATGGCCGTGTATACGCACGCACGTAGGCGTAGGGTGTGACATTGATTCGTTGATTTGTGTACCTAGTGTAGACCATTCTTTGGGCTCGACCGCTCGACCACTCGACACATATGTATCGGGAGTTTGTGATATTTGCTGGTGACTTGGTGAGACTCTGTAACGCTGAATGCCGTGAGGGTGGGCAGCAGTTGAGGCGCGAATCCTTTTACTCCCGAATCGGGGCGGAACTTGGAGTGTATCTCTATTCTTAAAAGAAGATCCCGCAATGTAAACTGTAATTCTTTCTAATTCTTTGCAGTCCATCGCCACATTGCTTGGACTGTAGATCATGAATCATTATGTTCTGCTACTGCACGAATTCAATAATGTACTCGCTGTAGTTTGCCTCGAAACGGAATCAGCCACCCGTAGAACCTTGAAGGCGAAAGTGTGGAACTCCGTGGAGTACAGGCACATCAAAACATTTCAGCACAAAATAGCAATGCGATAGAGAATTCTTGGTGTGACTAGCCATCGGAGCAGAATCATTGCATGTTCTAGAAATAAAACAGGAGAAAACCTGCAAATAAAAACCAACATGACTAATCAAATCAGATTCACATGCAATTCAGGTATTGAGAAGTTTGTGGCTCTTAGAGCATCTGCCGTAAACATCCGAAAACTATAAAATAACCGTTTTTTACGGTTCAGTTCAGAAAAGGGCGCATATCGGTTATCGTAAGTAGGCCGAATCGAACTTAAATTTTTAGGGCTACCGAAAAAATGGCTCGGCAGCCCGTAATAGTAAGGGCTGAAATTGCGAACTGAGCACGACCCTCATTTCACCCTTAGAAAGCGCGCGCTGAGTTTTCAGCTGCTCCCACCTCCTGCTCAACCGCCACCGCCGTCGATCTACGCGCCTCCACCTTCTCCTGCAACGCTGACACCGGATCTAGGCGAGATGAGCCTCAACCCGGACGCGCCGCCGGAACCAGCTCACAGCTCCCCCCACCCTCTCATGTGGTGAGCGTGTTTCCCGGGCTGGGCGGAGGGTTGCCGACCACCGGCGACGTGGCGAACATAGTCGTGACAACCAACACAAAGAAGCGGAAGTGTGCGGGTACCCACTTGCTCCCGCAAACAGCTACAGCCGGCACTGGACCTCTCCTAGCCGTCCCAGCCCCTCCACCAGCGGCTGCGAAGCCGAAGAGGGCGCCCCGCCCCAAGGTTAAGACCGTGGGTCCTAGGGGGACGAAGAAGATGGTCCACCGCAGCGCCCTTCGGGGAGCGGTGACTGCCTCTCTGTCGTTCAACATGGAGAACACGCACGGTGCCCCCAACATGCTCGACGATCAGACTCCTAGGTAAGAAAATTACATCCGAGTTCATTTGATTTGTGCGTGCAGAGCTGGCCACACTTGCTTCATGGATCTTCTAAATAAGGTCAACATCGCCGATTCTCTGCTCGCGCCGTTCGGCGATCCCGACTATGAGAGGGAGGGGGTGCACGGTGAGGGCGAGGCGGTGGACGGTGAAGGGGATGATGCTAACGAGGAGGTGGACGATGAAGCCACCGACGAATAAGACGATGAGGTGGTCGAGATGGTTGGAGGCAATCCTAAGAAAAGAAGGGTCGTCAACTACACCGAGGTGGAAGATGCAGCATTGTGCCTTGCTTGGGCGGCCGTGGGGATGGATGCGGTGTCCGGCATGGATCAAACAGGGAAGAGGTACTGGCAGTGCATAAAAGATAAGTTTTGCAAACTCATGCCTCGTGTACGCCAACCAGTCTATCACACATACCTATCCCTCCAAGGCCATTGGGATGCGATCAAACCGGCATGTAGTCGGGTATGGACCAAACAACGCTACATCCTCCTAGTGGCGCAACAATCGACCAATATGTGAGTCCATTGCCCATATCATGTATGCCATGCTTGATTTGTGCACTATACTAGATGGTGTCATGCTTGTGTTGTGTTGTAGGATCGCATTGCGGATGCTAGGTACAAAGACATGGCAGTCAGCAAGGGTAGAAGCTTTACATTCAAGCATTGCTTTGATGTCCTCCAACACCTACCCAAGTGGCAATTGAGGGATAAAGAAACAATGTCTAAGAAAGTTGCTATTGTTAAGATGGATGATAGTGAGGATGAGAAAGAGGGAAGACACAATGACAAGCCCGAGGGAAGCAAGAACGCCAAAAAGAGGATGAATCTAGAGGGGGAGGCATCATTGTTGAGGGACAAATTTGATCAAATGATGAAGTCTAAGGAGACAATGACGGTGAAGACATTGGAGGAAAAACTTATCATCACCGGGAAGAAGAGAGAGGTCAAGGTTGCAAAGGTTGAAGCCACCCGAGATGAATCAAGGCGCAAGGCAGAGGTGGTGCATCACCTACCCATGGAGGTGGTGCCGATGATGTTGTCCCCATTTGATTTGGGTGCCGAGGTGCACCTCGCGTTTTCTATGAACTATGTTGAACTATGCATCGATTGTTTGTATTTTGAAAAATGTGATCTAACAGTTTGCATATGAAATCTGTAATAAACCTTGGGTTTACGGGTTCGGATGCGACTGACGCGGAACAGAGCCCGTAAACCAAAACTGAAAACCACCAGCGTTTTCTCGACACAAAAACACGAGTTCAGTGGCATGAACTTGCGTTTTACTGGTCCCACTTTTTCAGTAACTGTTAGAGATGCTCTTAGCTTCCTATTGTTCACGTCTATAAGCGTGGGTACAAAAAGAAGGGAGGACCGCCATCAGTTTAGAATTCATTGTATAAAAAAAGATAGGAATATAATTTATAGGTCCTTGCACTGGATATGTAGTTGTGGGCCGGAACACACCGCCGTAAGGTTCAAGGTGACCCATTAGGCCCAGTGATGATGAAGTGTTTGAAAAGTCAATTGGATATCCATGGAATTACCAAACTCTGAGAGGCACAGCAACATGGCAGTCAACTCAGCCACTGATGGTGTGCCTATTACATACTCACATTGCGGACTTGCATTGGAAATCGAATTGGGTTAAAGCCTATCTCAATCTACTATGATTAGGGCGCTTAATGAGGCAATGCAACTTGAGATATTTTAGATCAATATCATCAAGTGCAATGGACTCTTCACGTGGATGGTTTTTTTGGGGGTGGTGGGAGGGCAGTTGCCCCCCTAACCCACCGCTCGTTCCGACCCCGCAGTGCCCACGTCTTCCTTGACCTGGACATCGCCGAGCCCACCCCCTCCTGCCCTCGTCGTCCTCGACCTAGACGTTGCCGAGCTCGCTTCCGCCTACAACCTTGCGGGCGACGTTGACAGTGCCTCCTGCTCTTCGGAGCGCTCAATGCCACGCCTCCCAGCGTGAGTTCCGCATAACACTGGCTATTCCCTGCTCCGCCGCCCTCCTCCACCTCGCTCGGTTCCCTACTCCGCCAGCGCGGAGTCGCGATAGATTACGGGACCCATGTCCCCAGTCTTAGAGTCAGTGCCTCGTCCCTCGTGGGCGGAGGATGATGGAGAGACGGAGATGTCCGGAGTAGATGCACCGCTCGAGCAGTGGCAGTCGTGGCCACTCGCGCCATACTATTTCCATGACTGGAGGGCCACGAAAGACGAGCTTCTAAGCGACGGTGAGCGCCCGGCCGACGGCAACCTTGTACACCATGCACAAACACCCACGTTGTTGTATGTCTCTAAGTAACGAGAAAATAGGAGAAAAGAGTCGTGTTAGCGAGATTACTGGTATGCTCGCATCTTTGTGGAGATGTTGCTTAAATTTCAGGTTTGTTCTGCTTACTAATGAAATATCATCAGTTTTCCAATTTCCTTTACGGGTTTCGTGCCTAAGATTGTCTTACTACACCTATGTACGACGTCCAGGTTCAAATTTCTGCTCAAGCTCTTTGATATCCGGATGAATGTTCTTGTCTTTCCCTCCATCTTCCTCATAGCAAATCAATGTTGATTATGTTTGCTAATCTTATGGCTTTGGGTAAGATTTTAGAACGGTCAGCTTTTACCTTCGATTTTCCGGACAAATGCTTAATGTCGTACAAGACGGTAGTCGGGTCAGCTTAATTTCATATGTATATGATGTCCAATTATGCGAAATGTAAATTAGTAAGCTTTTAGAACATCATATATGTGGCAAAGCGAAAATCATTTTCTATGTATTTTTAGATTATGGGAAGTGAACGTTGTTGCTCATTTTATATTTACACCTACACATGTTTAACGATGAAGAAAATAAGCCGTGGCAATCGCATGGTCACTCAACTGGCTAATATAATCACATAGTTTGGCTGTATCCTACATCATGAGGCGTTTTCATTTCTTGCAGGAATATCAAGACAATTTTATGACAAAACGAATTGATGGTTCCGACATGGATAACACAAAGCATGGGGATTTACTCCAAGACCACTAGTGTTAATGCCACGTACACACAGAGCTATACACAGCACGATTCGTAGTTCTGATATTCTAAACAGGAATCGAATAAACCACAGCTGAATCTTCCTAACTGCATAGAGCAAAGCAAAAAATCATCTCAAATATAGAAACAAGAGAATCGGTTCCATTTCCAAATTATTCTTCGATGACGGTAGGATTCAGTCCATAGCTAGCAACAACCAAAGCAGAGTCGCTGCAAGTTCTTCGGAAGGCAGCTGGAAATATAATGAAGAAAACAAAAACGAACACAAGGACCCCAACTCACCCAAATTCTGAATTGCAAAGTACTTCTCTCGGTACTTTCAGTCGAACACGACGAGCTTCTCGTACTCCGGCCCGGAGATGGCCTTCTCCATTATCTCCCTCGGCGTTAGGGTCTTTGGGATGTTTCGGATGGGCTCCTCCTCGTCTGTGATTTCTGGGACAGGCTCCTCCTCCTCGCCGCCCAGGAACACCTTCAGCATGTTCTTGGAGAAGCCGCTGACCAGCGCTACCCCCTTCTGCTCCGCCGTCACTGGCACCGAGTACGAGTACCGCAGGTTCCAGAAGACAATCTGCGGCACCGCCTCTCCATACCCGGCCTCGGAGTACTTCCTCGTGATCGCCTCGTAGTCTGTCTCCCACGGCCTGGAGGACGCCTGGTCGAACTCCATGTCGCTGAAAACGAACACCTTCTTCACCATGCTCTCCGGAGGCAGGTTGCCGGCGACCGCCACACGGAGGAGCTGGTCGAACACCGCCTGGAAATCGGTGTTCATGTTCCAATCCATCCGACGGATAAACTGGCACTTCTCCAACAGGGTTGTCCCCTCGATGTGGTGCAGTTGTGGCCGCGAGTTGAAGGTGATGACGCGGTGGCGCCACGGCTCGTCGCAGAGCTCCGAGAGCAGGAGGCCGAGAGCGACGCAGACGTTTAAGGGATCGCCGTACATGCTTCCCGACACGTCGCACACGGCCAGGCAGTTGTTGAGCTTTCCCACGGCCAGCAGATCATCCACCGTGCGCTGCCACTGCAGCTCGGCCACTTCACTGTCCATGTAGGCGGAGGCCAGGATCTCGTGCGGTAGCAGGCCTCCCGCCGCAATCTTCGCCTTGCCGAACCTGACGTCGGCGAGGTAGCTGGTGAAACGGTCCTTGTCATGCTCGATGAACAAGTCCTTGTAGTTCTTCATGGCGATGGAGGCCACGCGCGTGTACACCACTTTCCCCCATTCGCGCGCCGAGATGAAGATCTCGGGGAGCTGGAGGGCATGGCGCAGCGGCACGTACGCCTCCTTTCGGAGGAGCTCCCGGGCGCGGTAGGAGTAGTGTGCGTCGGGCAGGTCCTTCGGGATCTGGGGCATCGAGCCCTTGGGGAACAGGCGGCGCGCGATGGCCTCGCAGAGCAGCGTGGATCGGTCGTAGCACGTGTCGACCGACGGGCACCACTTCCCGGCGAGCGAGAGATCGATATTCCCTTCCGAGAGCTTCTTCATGTCCTCGGCGAGGAGGTCGGCGAACAGATCCGCCGTCATGTCGTGCAGCAGGCGGTAGTTGGGGTCCCGGGCGTACCTCTCGACGGCTCTGGCCGCGGCGTCCGCCCGCTTCTTGTGGCGCTCGACGGCGGCCTGGGCGGAGACCTCCTGGTCGCGCTCAATGCTGGTGGCGACGCGCGCCTCCCTAGTGCCCGCAGGGTGGATCGCCCTCTTCCAGCGATGTGGCTTACGTGATGGTGAGAAGTGGAAGCCATATACCATCCCACCTTTCATGGCGGCCTGCTTGCCGGGGGTCCTCGTGGAGACGCCGCCGTGGATGATGCGGTGAAGGAGCTCGGGCAGGTCCTTGAGGTATCCGAACTCAGCGACGGGGCGCGCGTTGAGGGCGAGCGTGGCTGGGTGGGAGCCGTGCATCCAGAGCGCGGCGGCGTAAAACCCCTCCTGGTCGGACTTGCCGGTGCCTCGCACGCCGCGGAGGTTACAGGCGAGGCGGAGCGCGGTGGTCGGCTCTTTGGCCCATGCGTCGGCGAGGAGGGACGACACGGACTCGGCCGGGGTGCCGGGAACGATGTGGAAGAAGAAGTCGAGGCAGGGGTCCCCCGATGTGGCGAAGGTCGGGGAGTTGTTTTCCGTCCACTTCTTCGCCGGCGGCGTCGGGGGCGGCTTGTTGAAGTTGGCGTCGAGCAGGTCCAAGAACTGGTCGCCGGTGCTAGCGGGCGTAGCCGCCGTCGCCACCGCCGAAGCAGCGCGGAGGCTCTCGGCCGGCGGGCCGATGAGGGTGTAGGAGACCGCCCTACGGCACGCTGCCGTTGCCGCCGCCGCCGCCGCCGCCATGAGTGATGGCTTGGTTCCGCGAGGATAAGGGTTTGGGTGAGGGTTTTTGGGGTGATTTTTAATGTGAAACAGAAAGGGCCGGGAAATGGTGCGGGAGGATAATTACTGATTTTGCGCTAGGATGGCGTGAGATTCAAGTCGCGGGCTCGCGGCGGTGAACCGAAATATATCGTTCGTGCCAGTTTTATGGAGGCGTTTGATTTTCCACTCTCATACACATTTCTCTTTCAACATGAATGTCAACACATTTTCTAAACAAGGTTTCAAACTATGTGCAATGTGCAAGTGAATCATCGAAGACATCAAGAGTAATATTACCAAGTCAACGAAGATTTTTTTCCTACGTCTAAATCAATTCTTGAAAGTAGAATTTCATCTTAGTAAAAAGTGGACACTACGAGAAAATGAATTTTGGTGAGTATTTCCACTTTGCCTGAAAGCACCCGGCAAAGATATATAGCACGATACGTATTGGTAAGACACGTGACAAAGATTACATACGGCAAAATTAAGAAAAAAGACACACGGCAAAGATCAGAAAATACACACACAAAACAATATACACGTCAAAGAACCCAAAGTGCACACGGGCAAAATACCGAGGACACGTGGCTCCTCCAGTGCGGCTAACATAGCCGCGCTAGAACGGATCTTTGCCAAATGCCCTCTAACGGACACTCGGCAAAGATTTTCCTGTCAATGGTCAGGCTCAGGAGTGAAAAAATCCAGTCAAATCTTTGCCGTGTGCAATACATGGCAAAAAAATGTCCTTGCCTGCCCGGTTTTCATGTGCGGTGGCGGAGTGTGCAAAGAGTATGAGTTTGGCGGAATATGATGGATATATTATTGAGCCTTATGGGCGAGTATATATAGGCATAAGAGTACAAGACGAGTTAAGCTAAAATCCTAACTATCTTAAACTACCACAGTAACCGTATACGTATCATACTCTAACATCCCCCCGCAGTCGTAGTGGTAGCGTCGTGAATAACCGGAACATCACAGACGGTTAGACTAGATATAAAACGAAGTAGCATCCAGTAGGCTGACATCCCCCCGCAGTCGTATCGGAAACATCTTAGACGGTATCGCGTCGCGGTAGCTTGAACTATAGAGGAAGCTGGTGATGCTCAAGCGAGGTGGTAGCCCTTGTGTCGATGTCGAGGGAGCCGAGAGTGTGAGGCAGTGCTATGGTCGAGGTAGCTGTGCGATGGATCGCCGTGGTCGATGTCGTGGTCGGGGATGCCCATGTCGAGGTAGCCGCACATGAAGCCGCATGCGCATAGTGCACGGGGATAATGACGAAGACGCGTCGAGGCAGTCGTTGAGGGTGTTGATGCAGTCCGAGTCGTCGAGGACGAGGTGCGGCCATAGTTTTGCCAGAACTAGGCGCACGTCGGGGACGAACGCATACTCCGGTTTTGCCAGAACTGAGTATGCAAAGAAGAACTCGTCAGTGACGCGGTCGAGGCAGTCATAGAGGGATCGATGCCGAAGAAGGTGTTGTCGAAACCGATGAAGACGAGGCGCCGATCCAAGTTTGCCAGATTCGGGAACGCGTCGGGGACGAAGGCACTCCCGATGTTGCTAGTACCAGACGTGCGGGGGCATGGACCATCATGAACTTGTTGCCATGTTAGAAAGACTAGCAGATAAAGCCTCTAGAGCGGTTGTGATGCGTAGAGCGGCTAAGGGAGAGATGCCGACGCTGTCCGTGGTTGTCGGAGTAGAGTAGCAGGTGGTGTAATCGGGGATGAGGCGATGACGTTGGTGGCGAAGTTGTAGTGGACGAAGACGTAGAAGGCGGCGAAACAAGCGGCGACCTGGGTTAGTCATGCTGGATGCCTAGAGTGGCGATGGGGTAGTCGGCGGGACCTGCGACGGCGAGAGGGCACCGTGCAGGTTACCTTGTGAAGCGTGGCGGCGGTGCTCGAAGTAGGCGAGGAAGACCCGGCGACGTGACGAAGACCATGTGCAGACGGCGGCGATCCGCGCCGTAGAAGATGGTACGATAAAAGTCGAGGCCGTCGATGCACGAGGACGGCGAAGTAGACCGCGTGCAACCACGCTACGACCCGAGGGGGCGGCATAGCTGCAGGGCGCAAGTCGGTGCAGCGACTGGAAGACCACCAGCGACGTACACGTCAAGGAAGGCGCGTTGGAAGCCGGTAGCGTGAACCAAAGACGGCGGCGCTGCGGCCCGACGGGGCGACACAACGGCAGCCCGTAGCTTGATCGGTGGTAGGCGTGTGCTCGGAGACATGCTTGGCATAGATAGGCGCGGAAGTACAAGACGAGTTAGGCTAGAATCCTAACTATCCTAAACTACCACAATAATTATGTACGTATCATACTCTAACAGTATCCAATTTTTATAAGCTGCAAGATACAGACGTGGCAGAAAAAAATTACAAGGAGACCCAAGACAACACTCGCAAAGAACCTAAATTCAAAAAAAGGGCCTCCACAATTTCAGAAAACACCCTAGCTGACATCGTGTGACTTACACGTAGACACGACAAAGTAAAGTAAGATGAAGGTTCCCGTGAAGATGACGGTGTCTATTCTTTGCCTTGTGTCGCCCACAAATCTAACATGCCAAAGGCCGTCTTTGTCGTTTGTCTCGTACACGGCAAAGAGGATGCCTTTCCAAAAAAATGAAAAAGAAATTCAATTGTTTTTCAAACTTTTTTCAATATTTTTTACTCGTTAATTTTATATAGGATATTTTTAATCCTAAATATGCTTAATATTAGGTCAAATTGCACTCATTATCAAACTATTCCTACGGTCACCCATCCTAACACTAATCTAGCCCTAGCATGCTTAAATTCTTTGTTCCTTCCAAATAAGCTTTCGAGAAAGAAATCATACCTTGTCGATAATACTTTCGTATCAATCATATTAACTCTTGGACCATGATGTCACAGATCTCAGTTTTAGATTCCAAACAATTATTTAAATAGGCAACAATGAATAAGTAATAATAATCCTGAATCCAAATAACAAATAAAATTATTATTTTTTTGCCTTTTTCTATTTAATATGGAATAGTTCATATATTTAAATCCGTAAATCGGAATTTGATAAATAAAATGTCTAAACCGATTAGAAAAATGAGAGGAATCCAATATGACATCCATATAATCTTGTGAACCTGAAAATGACTGATGAAACGTGCCACATTGTTTTGATTGGTTTTGAATTTCTTATATCTTTTTCAAACTATGGTCAAAATGGTGGGAATGAAGATTCTGAGTTCAATGTTGAGCCTCGCTAAACTTGCATTGGTTCTCTAATAAAATAGCATATTGTGAACCTAACAATGATTTTCATAAAAAATTATGATCATCAGATCATGTACCTGTAGTTCATATCTGACCCACTTCCTACCGATTCGGCATGAATTTGTCTTTTTCACCAGGGGTGGACGGAAAAGTTTGATATCCCCCTGTTGGGACATTTTCCATATAAGGTGGTCTAGTATTTTTTAATAATAGGGTGGTAGCATTTTGAATTAGCCATTTGGTGGTTGCCTCACAAATCCCCCCGTTTTTTGTGCTCGGAAAATGGAAAATGGTTTTTTGGTGCGACAAAAAGGAAAACTTCCTCCTACAACATAGTTCGCCATCCCATGATACATATTCATGAATAATATGGGCACATTATCACAAAATATGCCTTTATAATAGCCATAACATTGGTCATTTGATCCGAAAGTCAGGAAACCTCGAATAAGATAGGTCATTGTGTGAAGGTTTTTTGAGACATAATCAATATATCAAGTTTAATATTTTTCCGTCCAACTATGTCACATAATATGACACCACGCAAAGGTTTCGCATTATTTCGATTGTTTTTGAATTTCTTATGTCTTTTTTAAACTATTGTCAAACTTTGTCAATCGGCGGGTATGAAGATTCTTAGCTCGGGGCTGAGCCTCGCTAAACTTGCGTTGGATCTCTGATGAAATAGCATATTGTGAACCTAAAATAATTTTAAAGAAAATCATGAGCATCAGATCATGTAAATGTATTTCATATCCGACCCACTTTCTACCAATTCAATGGAAATTTATCTTTTTCACCAGGGGTGGACAGAAAGGTTTGATATCTTCGGTTGGGACATTGTCCATGTATGGTGGTCTAGTATTTTTTTTAAATGGGATGGTAGTATTTTGAATTAGCCATTTGGTGGCTGCTTCACAAAACCTCCGTTTTTGCGCTTGAAAAATGGAAAATGGCTTTTTTGGTGCAACGAAAAGGAAAACTTTCTCCTACAACATTGTTCGCCATCTCATGATATACATGCATGCATAATATGGACACATTATCTTAAACTATGCCTTGATTTTAGTTATAACATTGGTCATTTGACATGTAAGTCAGGAAACCTCGAATAAGATAGGTCATTTTGTGAAGGATTTTTTGAGACATAATTAATATACCAAGTTTTATATTTTTCCTTCCAACCATGTCACATAATATGATACCATGCGAAGGTTTCACATTGTTTCGATCGTTTTTGAATTTTTTATGCCCATTTTCAACTATGGTCAAAACAGCAAACATGAAGATTCCTATTCAACATAAATATCTAATATTTAAGTGTAGATAGATAGATCTTATTTTTCTGCAAATTGTGATATATTATTTGCATTTTTATGAATTAGAATGATTTTTTAATGATTTTCCTAAGATTAATGTGATAAAAGGAAAAAAAAGAAAAAACAGGACTTTGCCGTGTATACAGTGGAATACACATGGAAAATCCATCGTTGCCGTGTGGTACACGGAAAAGGCATATGGCAAAGAGGTCACCGTCTGCAGCCGTTAGCTCCTCCCCGACAAGTGTACCTATGGGGTCGCGGGTCCCACCTCGTTGCCGTGACGACACCTATGTCGTGTGGAGCTGTCGACTTTGTCGAGTGTGTTTTCTTTGTCATGTTCCTTTATGGGTCTTTGGCGTGTATATTTTTTTATCGTGTTCCTTTTCAAAAATTTGCTGTGTTCGCGCACTTTGTCGTGTGCTTACTGAAACCCACACGACAGCGTTTGCCTTTGCCGTGTTCTGGGCCAGTAGGCACACGGTGAAATCCCGATCATGCTAGGCCCATTGTGTCCCTACTACCCCGTACGTTCAGCGGTGATGGTTGGTCCCTGCCACGTGGTTATGGTGTTGCTGCTCCCCGGTTCTAGATGTGCCTTCCACTTCTTTTGCAGGGCATGCAAAGATTTCCATATTGAGACGACAATAATGGCTTCAAGACCATCGTGGCGTGTGTTGGTGGGCGGCGAGCTTGATGGTGTGCATTGGATTGTCCGTGGTCCGTGGTTGGGGTCAAGAGAATTCCTTGTCAATGTCATCTGGCACCGATGTGGTGACGCTTGAGGGTGCCAATCGTCCTTCCTTAGGGGCGTCCAGGGTACCCCTCTCCACTACGCTCCGAGTACCATAGGAAACACTAGGACCAATACGCTGGTCCGGGCAACAGTGTCGTGTCGACATCATATTCCTTCTTAAAGGTGTTGCTTGGTACTCGGCGGTTTTTTTTGGCTTGTTTATGTTGCTACACTGGCATTCTCGTTGCTTCGAGACCCTGTCCCGTGTGGTTGATTTATTTATAAATTTGGGCGAAAGCTTGTAAAAAAATAAGTAAAAATGACACTATCATCACTTATTTACCATAGAAAGTTACTTCGATGCATAATATAAATATGTATGAGTATAAGTATAACTGAGAAAGTGAATCTGTAGTTGCATCCGTGGAATCGTGGCCTTCCATTTGTTCAGAAGATTGGCAGCAAAAGCAAGTCGTCAAGCTCTACGAATCAGTCGAACACGACGAGCTTCTCGTACTCCCGCCCGGCGATGGCTTTCTCCATGACGCCCCTCGGCGACATGGCGTCGGAGCCGTCCAGGAATAGCTTCAGCAAATTCTTCGAGAAGCCACTCACCAGCGCCACCCCGTTCTCCCCCGCCGTCACCGGCACGGACCCCGAATCCCGAAGGTTCCAGAAGACGATCTGTGGCACGGCGGCGCCATACCCGGCCTCCGAGTACTTCCTTGTGATTGCTTCGTAGTCTGTCTCCCACGGACTCGAAGACGCCTCGTCGAACTCCATATCGCTGAACACGAACACCTTCTTCACCATGCGCTCCGGCGGCACGTTGCCGGCCACCGCTACGCGGAGGAGCTGGTCGAACACCGCCTGAAAGTCAGTGTTCATGTCCCAATGCATCTCGCGAATGAATTCCGCCTTATCCGAGAGAGTACTCCCCTTGATATGGTGCAGCTGTGGATGCTCGCTGAAGGTAATGACGCGGTGGCGCCACGGCTCATCGCAGAGCTCGGAGAGGAGGAGGCCGAGCGCGACGCAGACGTCCATAGGGAGGCCGTACATGCTGCCGGACACGTCGCACACGGCGAGGCAGTTGCTGAGCTTTCCGAGGGCAAGCAGATCATCCACCATGCGCTGCCACTGCAGGTCGGCGACCTCATCATCGTCTTCGATGGCGGACTGCAGTATCTGGTGCGGAAGCAGCGCTCCCGCCGCAATCTTCGTCTTGCCGGACTTGACGTCGGCGAGGAAGCTGTTGAACCGGTCTTCGTCATGCTCGATGAAGAGGTCCTTGTAGTTCTCCATGGCAACGGAGGCCACACGCGTGTACACCACTTTCCCCCATTCGCGCGCCGAGATGAAGATCTCTGGGAGCTGCAGGGCATGGCGCAGCGGCACGTATGCCTCCTTGCGGAGGAGCTCGCGCGCGCGGTAGGCGTAGTGCGCGTCCGGCAGGTCTTCCGGGATCTGGGGCATCGAGCCCTTGGGAAACAGGCGGCGCGCGATGGCCTCGCAGAGCAGCGTCGAGCGGTCGTAGGATGTGTCGACCGACGGGCACCACTTCCCGGCGAGCGAGAGATCTATATTCCCTTCCGAGAGCTTCTTCATGTCCTCGGCGAGGAGGTCGGCGAACAGATCCGCCGTCATGTCGTGCAGCAGGCGGTAGTTGGGGTCCCGGGCGTACCTCTCGACGGCTCTGGCCGCGGCGTCCGCGCGCTTCTTGTGGCGCTCGACGGCGGCTTGGGCGGAGACTTCCTGGTCGCGCTTATTGCTGGCGGCGACGCGCGCCTCCCTCGTGCTCGCGGGGTAGCTCGGCTCCTTCCAGCGGTGCGGCGTATCGCATGGTGAGCGGCCGAAGCCGGCGACGATCCCTCCTTCAAGGTCGGCTTCCTGGCCGGAGGTTCTGGTAGAGACACCGCCGTGGATGATGCGGTGAAGGAGCTCGGGGAGGTCCTTGAGGTATCCGAACTCAGCGACGGAGCGCGCGTTGAGGGCGAGCGTGGCCGGGTGGGAGCCGTGCATCCAGAGCGCTGCGGCGTAGAACCCTTCCTGGTCGGACTTGCCCGTGCCGCGCACGCCGCGGAGGTTGCAGGCGAGGCGGAGCGCGGTGGTCGGCTCTTTTGCCCATGCGTCGGCGAGGAGGGAGGCCACGGACTCGGCCGGGGTGCCAGGAACCACGTGGAAGAAGAAGTCGAGGCAGGGGTCCCCCGAGGTGGCGAACGTCGGGGAGTTGTTCTCGGTGCGCGTCTTCGCCGGCGCCGTCGGGGGCGGCTTGTTGAAGTTGGCGTCGAGCAGATCCAAGAACTGGTCGCCGGTGCTAGAGGGCGCAGCCGCCGTCGCCGCCGCAGCAGCAGCGCGAAGGCTCTCGGCCGGCGGGCCGAGGAGGGTGTAGGAGACCGCCTTACGGCACGCTGCCGTTGCTGCCGCCGCCGCCATGAGTGATGGTTTGGGTGAGGGTTTTGGCTCAGGGTTTTGGGGAGATTTTTACCGTGATCACAAATGGTTTGTGTAGTTAATTTAAAGCGGATTTTGCGGTGGAGGCCGGTAGTATACGGCGGTTCGGGCCATTTATTTTGGATGGTTTTTGGTACGTAGCCTAATCCTTAACCTAGGAAGGTTTGGTATGCTGTACATTTCTCGTTCCATAGGCTCAGCAGTATGAGACCGATTTTTCTACCGTGCATGCTAGTAATGTTTTTTTTTAGGGCAACGCGTACTCTTTATTGATCCATAATCATAATGTCATTATACACTCCAAGGGCAGCACCACGCCACACAGAATTAAAAGAAGAACACCCTCTAGCTAATTGATGTGCAGCAATATTAAGCACGCGAAGAACATGGCGAAAGACACATGAGCTAAACTCCAGAGAGCTAGCTTTGATATCTTCAATGACTGTGCCAACAATGGATGAATACGCTGTATCACTAATAAGCAATCAGAAGCAAGGATAATCTTGGTAAAACCTTCTTCATGCGCGAACACGATTGCACGACGAACGGCCAAAGCTTCCGCCAGTTCAGGACTTGTCACATCGTCAGATCGCCCACCCCAAGCAGCAAGGTGTAAACCAGAGTGATCTCTGATGACAATTCCAGTACCCATCTGCCGCGATGATTGAAATATGGCTGCATCAACATTTATCAGGACTGTACCCTCCGACGGCGAAGCCCATTTAGCACTCGATGAGGGCTCACACCTATGCATGGATGGGACTGGGATCAAGTGACATGCGTATGGCATGTCACGCTGAAACATGCGGCCTCCCATCTGCCATTCACCTGCTATCCAATGCACAACAACAGCTCAAGGCAAAAATAATTCCAGATGTCCAGACTTCACAGTTTTGAACACTAAAAACAACACATAACTCTCCAGACTTAACTGTTTAGAACAATATACTATATAGACAGTAATATTTCAGTCCTTAGTATAAACAATAGCTTTGAATAGTACACGTTACAAACACCAGCCTTATCCTTGGACAATACAAACAACAGTCATATATATTGTTTTCATTCATATTCAGAAGATATTTAGGCATGTCATTCAGTAATATTTAGATTCAGACAACCCACTTCATCACAAGAAATTCAGAAGCAAATGGTTAAAAACTTCAGTACCACTTTCCATTGCATTCAATAACATCTTAACATCAAATTGAGTGCCATTTGTCTTGTACACTTAGACCCCAAAATACTACAGTTAGCCCAAAATCTTATAGTTAACTATGCCCAAAATACTATATAACGAGCTTGCATGCTAGAACAAATCATCAACATCACAAGGTGGAGCCATCAAGAGCTGGGTGAAACCGATGATATTATTGTTGTACACGGTCCTTCTTCTTTTGTTGCACACGGTCCTTCTTCTTTTGTTGCTGCCAATGAAAAATATAGTAATTAGTTTACAAATGAACAATAAGAACATATCATGTACCAATTGTACCATACATTTGTTCCCTTTTTGGTCGGCGTGGTAGCTTTACATGGTTTGCGCCCCTTGAGTAACTTATCAAGCCATGTTTTCTTTCTCCTTAATTTTGTTGAGGGAACCTCATTTTTCTTCAGCCGTGCTGATCTAAGCAACTCATCTATTTTCTGCATATTTGGGTCAACATTCTCTTGTCTTTATATGGTTCATCTATAGCACTAGTGGGTGCATTGAGTAAAATCCTCTATGCGAGGAGCAACGGAATCAAGTGCACTTTCCAATAGCAAACAACATTGTGGGGAGTTGGCTGCTCTATGTGCCATATTGTGAAATTTATGAGACAAATCCTTGTATCGAAGTTGAGTTTCAAGTTTTGGATTTTCTATCACGTTCCTTCCTTGTGTATCTTGTATACTTCCATTGCGATCTTCTCTAGTCCATCTCTTCAAGACATAATGTGTCGATAATGTTTTTAGATTCATCAAATCAAGAACTTTTAGACCATGTCCACACAATATCCCTATCCTATTGAACATTCCACAACTACATGATACTGTTTTGGTCAAAGGATCACCTATCACTATGCGCTCCTCCTCAAAGTGTAAACTACCATGCAAACTTGCAATAGCAACAGCAAATCTGTTATTTCCATCCAATACTCTACAACATGCAGCCATTAATCTTTCATACTCACCTTGGAAAGATTAATCTGGCCGCCAACTAGACGACAAGCAAACTCATGTGAAGATTTTGGCATAATTCCAGAATCATCGGTTGTTTCTATCTCGAAAGCTTGCAGTTCTGAAATCTTCCTTTGTGATGCCAACAAGTGACGGGTTTGTGGCAATTGAAGGAGGTGACTGTGTTCCAAATAAACTTCTGTGACTTCGAAAATTTTGGACACTCGATCATATGAAACAATCATCTGAACTTTACAATTGGTTCTCGTTTCAGCTCTAATACGCTTTGGCTCATGATCTGTTTGACTTTTTCTTCGATGGCCTTCATTGGAACAAACAAATCTGCGTGAACTGATCGTTCCATCACATCTTCTTTTGATGGTGTTTCTTTTCCTCACATCAAAGCCGACGTGACCACCATATTCTACCCAGAACTCCCAAGCCTGATCTGAATCTCTAAACCTCATACCAACTTTGGGTACTTCTTTTCAATCGATCCCATTGCACAACGCTCGCAATTGCAGAACACGAAATTCTGTGAAATTAGGAAACAATGTATACAAATTAGTGGAACAATGTATATCTTACAATGTTGCAACACTGAATATTTCTTACAACAAAGCATCACTGAATTTATACTACAATCTGAACTAAGACCATATCACACAAGTTAGAAACTGAAATTTAAGACCACATGTAATTTTTTCTGACTATACTTGTATTAAGATTTCTCTATTCCAATCCAAACACTAATTTCAATGAAGTTTTGTCTCGAATGCATAAGAAAACAACAGTGTAAAGAAAGAGGAGAGGGACCTGAGAAGAGGTAAGCTAGGCAGCAGTCAGCAATTGGCACATTGCTGGTGCTCGTCCCCGGCCGGCGGCGGCGGAGCTCGTTCCTGGCCTACGGCGACGCTCATCCCCGGACCCAGCGGCGCTCCGTCCTGGTTCCCGCGGCGGCGCTCGTCCCCGGCCCGGATGGCGGTGCTCCGTCTAGGTTCCCATGGCGGCGCTGGGCGCTGCCTTTCCTCGGTGGCGGTGGCGGTCGGTTGCTCGAGGGAGCGAGACAGGAGAGGCCGACGAATCATGGCGCCAAGCCCTCCTATTCCCCGCCTTTGCCCGCCATAAATTTGCCGCGCCACGCCCTTTTCCCACCACGCGATTTTCTTCCTTCCGCTCTGAATCTTCGATGGGTTCATTTTTGCCTTGGGTTGTTGCTATGCGTTGGATAGCAGGTGAACGGCAGATGGGAGGCCGCATGTTTCAGCGTGACATGCCATACACATGTCACCTGATCCCAGTCCGCATGGATGGCGACTGGCTTGTATAAATGGATCAAGATCATGTAGATGTAAGCATTGATGCTAGGTAATGTGTGTGTGCCATGCATTGATTTATTTTCTGCTTTGAGATAAGTACGGTGTTGTACTACCATGTTTCATCACGATTCATGAAAACTAGACATGTTGACATAGAGTAAAGTGTGATGAAATTGTGCACGCTACCTACGGTGCATGGTAGAATCTCTTTTCTGCTGTCAGCATATATTCAAAGACTTCTGAGAAAATGGAAAAATCCTCTCGCCCCTCGAGAGCAACGGGAGGACCCTCCCCTTCCCCGGCGGTCAGGCCCCTCAACCACCCCCTCCCCTCTGTCGCTGCTGGTGCGGGCCCCCAAGGAAAGTACCTGCGGTGCCAGTGTACTTGACCTTCCCCGTACACGAGGCGAGGAGATCGGGGCCCCCTCGGCCTGCCGGCGATGCACCATGGAGGCGCTAGAGCTTAGCTCGACGGTGAAAGGGGCCAGTCCCAGCGGTAGTGAGTGGTGGCAAGCGACAGGGTGGCGCCGCCTCCCCTCTCGGCTGCCTAGGCGGTCCAGGCGGCACGGGATCTACGTGACCTAGGCCCAAGCTCACGGCGGCCTCGGCGGTCTGCCAGCGCAGCTGTGGCAGGGTTAGCGGCTGCTCGGGGTGCAGGCGACGGTGTCCTGGCTGCAGCAGCGCATCGGCGGAGCTGATGGGGCCCGATCAAGGCCCGGACGGCGGGTTGGGCTGGATCCTGGCATTGCCGCTACGTCCGAATGGCACTCACTGCGGGTGATGGAGGGAAGTTCGTGTCTCCCAAACCATCAGGTGACTCGATGCTTGTAAGTCTGTGAGACCTACCGTCCTTCTCGGCGGCTATCGGAGACTTGTTGTCTCGTGAAGGAACAAGGAGTCCAATGAGTCATGGATTCATGAGGGGGCTGAACACGTGTTCGTACTTCTAAATGACAAAGGCAGCAAAGGAGCTCGCAGACGACAGAGTTTACACGGGTTTTTTTAACCCAAGTTCAGGACCCTCATGAGGAGGTAAAGCCCCTACTCCCACTTTGTTGTATTGCTCATGTGCTTCGCGTGGGTACAATGGTGGTGATGAACTTAGGGTTTTGATCGCCAGGATCGATCCCCTGCTAAGGTAGGGTGGCTCCCTTTTTATAGTGGCCTCGGGCCTCTTCCCCCAATTTTTTGGTGGGAAGGGCTACCACATTGCCGCCCAAGGTAAACTAGTCTACAAAGCTGCTTTACATGGACTGCGTCTAGGGTCTTCAGGAGTCGCCGGTCTACCATAAAGTCAGAGTTGTCAGTGACGTCTCCCCACTACACAATGTTGCCCAATGCCCTCTTGCACCAAAGTAGCAAAGAGAGAGACCCGCTGACGATCTAAAGCCACCAGCCTCGCTTTAACACAGAAGGGGCTAGATAGTGCCTCTTATTTACCGAGGCAGTCTGCGCAGTTCGCATGGTCATGGGACTTCCTGTTAGGCTTGTCGTCTTCCTCCTCATAGCCAGATTACCAACGGACCCCGAGGGGAATCCTATTCTCTCGTGGAAGAGGGACATCCCCTATGGAGGGCTTCCCACTAGAAGCAACCTAGGCGTAGCCCCTTGGTGGAATAAACCTCGTGGGGGTCGCTCCTTCCTCCTCACGCACATGACCGAAGGCGGTGTCTGAGTTCGCAGCTTCGCGAGGTCCCTGGTGTCCCATCAGTGGGCCCGACAATCGGTGGTTCTAAGTACCCCTTGTTCCAGTGACCCGATAGTAGCCCCTGAGCACTTGCTCCGCACGTGTCCTTCAACGGACGCAAAGGGGCAAGGGCCCAAATGGTTTGTGGGTCTACTGGCTCTATGTGAGCCAAAGCCCGAACTCAACCGTGAGCATCGTGGGCATGCATACCGAGCGGTTGTGAATCCGCTGACATCTGATTCAGAACCGTTGTGGAGTCTGTCTCATCTCGGGAGTTGGTCTACTACATTTGTTGGTGCGGGGGATGGATCGGCGATTAACGCACAGTAATCGAGGCACCAATGGTCCCTTCTACCGCGACTTTTAAGAGTGAAGGCTTGAGGCCATGGGACACTCTGCTCCTTCTTCCCCGCTCTCCCATTCCAATGCCCAACTTCGTCTTATGGCGCCGAAGCGGGCCTCATCCGCCAAAAGGGGAAGGTGGTCATCATGGAGATGGAAGAGGGTCAGGTAGTGAAACATGGTCGGGGGCGGCCGTGATGTACACGGAGGTCATGGCGCCGGCCGCGGTGGACGTGGTGTCGGCCTCCGCGAATGTTGTAGAAGTGGAGGGGGATGCGCCGGCGAGATGTGGCTACGGTCGCTCCCGCAGAAGTGGGCGAGGGTGTAACGGGGTCGTAACGGTGGTTGCAGAGATGGCTAGGAGGCGGCGCTATCACCATCCATGGCACTTCCATCGATCGTGGTGAAGACTGAGGTCAAGCCTGAGACGGTCATCGACTTCGTCATCATCCTCCGTGAGCCGGATTGGGCCTAGAGGGTGAAGCTCCCCGAGTGTTTTGTGCTTGAGGTTACAAGTACTATGTCGAGGGGTCGCCTGGCTGAGGCACTCCGGAGGTGCCGAGGGATGGAATGCGAACATCGAGGCCCTGCGCGCCGGGGACCATGTTCCTCACTATCGGTTGGGAACGCTTCATCATTGATCACAACATAGGACGCGGGTTCCTGCTAGAGTTTCGTTACCATGGCAGGGGAATTTCTCCATCTCTGCGTTCGACACGTTTTGGTATCACGTCGACTACCCACGGTACTTTGAAGGAAGGTAGGCGGTCTCCTTGATGTCCCCGTCTACTGCCGCTCCCACTCTCCCTGACTTGGCCATAGCCTAGTGATTTGATCCCCTTTTGCTCTAGGGCGGCGTTGTTCCATTCAACATAACTAGTATGTAGTAATGATTTAGACTTTGCCCGGTGGGCGTGCATGTAATGGATATATTTTGGCGAATCTCTGTTGCTATGTTTCTTAGTTCCTCGCGGGGCTTGCTTTCTTCCGCTCGTTCAGTTGTGCTATTAGGGACCAGCCCCCGGATGTGGTGATGCTACACGTTGTCCTTCTTAGAACTGGTGAGTCCCACGATCCTGACAAGGTGGTTAGAATGGCTCGTGAGTTTGTTTCTCGAAACCCCCATTAGCATGTCAGCGAGTTTATGGAAAAGGAAAGGAACCCTCGTGGGAGGAAGGGAGCATTCAGAGGAAATGGCAGTATAAGCGCTAGGCCTCGGCCTTGTGGTAGTCGTCCCTGTGAAGGATGTTATCTCGTGGCCTCACAGAGGGGTGATCCATCGAGGGGGAGCAACACCGCCTTTTAGTCTTACGCGAGTGCGCTCGTTCAATGAGGCCAGGCATTGATGACCTTGGTGAGAGCCTCTTGAGAGTAAGCTGTTGGAAATATTCCCTAGAGACAAATAGTTATAAGGACTATTATCATATTTCGTACAGTTTATGATTAAGTTTTATATCATGCTATAACTGTATTGAGTGGAAACATCAATACACGTGTGATATATAAACAATCAGGGGTTCCCAGTGAAACTCTAGTCACTGGTTCATTGGTCAACAGATGATCATGTTTCCTGATCATGTGGCATTTATGCCAGTTGGAAATGGAGTCAACTCATTCTGAGAATGAAATGATGAACCAATACCCAATCTAAACATCGTGACCCGATCATGTCATGAAGTTCAAGTTACGATGATTAGAAATGGATCCTCGTAGACTATTCCTTAGACCGTGAGGCTATATCAATCACTGTCTCCCGAGAGTGCTTAGATAGCATCAAGCGACACTTGGTAATACAGTGGTTATAAAGGTGTGTTTAGGTACTCGGAGAAAACCGTAGAGGAAATATATGTCAAGAGCGGGATTTGTCCATCCATGTGACGGAAAGATACTCGAGGGCCCACTCGGAGAAGTTATATCCAATAGTTGTGCAGCGTGTGATTTGATCACAGGGATATCACTTGTCGGAACGAGTCAAGTAGCATTGTTCGGTAACGAGATTGAACACAACATGGTGATGTCATTGATCAGATCTCGGGCAATGCAAGTATCGAGAGACAAAGGGAATAAGACACGATTGTCCTGGTTCAAACGACAAAAGATCTTCGTGGAACGCACAGGGGTCACATGGCCATCCAGGTCCCTCTGTCGATCATTAGTGCGGGAGTGTCCCGACCATGTATGGAGTGTTCCTGAACCGTGGGGTATCACGCTTAAGGGCTTTATGATGCTTAGAGATTGTTTATAGGGTCGGAAGAATCGCCAAAGAATTGTAGAGAGAAAACCGGAAGGGTTTCGGTAAGTCCGTAGGATGTCCGGAGTGGAGGTGGAAGGTGTTCCATAGTCACGGAGATTGAATAATATGTGAATGAATGTTAAATATTGATTTAATCATTTATTCATAATTATTTAATAAAGAGAAAAAATAATTTAAATGGTCAAAGGCTTAATGGGCCAAATCCGGAGGGAGAGGGCCCATTAGGGAAAGGAGAGAGGGAGAAGGGGCAAGGGGGCTGGCCGGCTGGGCCAAGCCCCCCACGCGGGGCCCACTAGGTCTGGTCGGCGGCCTCCCCTCCCCCTCCTCTCCTTTAGTCCCACTCCGGGACTTTGGGGGAGGGTGTACCCCCTCCTCCCCTATACATAGTGGGGGTATTTGGCCAGATAAATACAACACAATAATCAATAAAGGTCTTCTCACTTTTGGGAGGACCTCCAGTTGATATTCTCTCTCTCTCTCTCTCTCTCTCTCTCTCTCTCTCTCTCTCTTGTGACCGCGGTCCCAAGTCTGGACTGCGCGAACGATAGATATCTTCACGCGGAGCACCGTCGCGCTGCGGGATTCAGATCCAGGAGCTCTACTTCCGCAACTGTTGCTAGTTCGGGGAAGCGGGAGTAATTGTCAGGCACCGGACGTGTGTAACTCCCCGCGAGGTGTCACACTTGAGGTACTCAAGTCATTGAGCCACAGGAGCGCAAGGACTTCATCACGACCTTGAGGCTGGCTTTGGCTCATCTACATCAACCATGCTCTCCTGAGCGTTGACAACACTTTTCGGTCTTCAAGGGTAAGTTCGCGAAAAGCCCCTCCCATTACTGTATTACTAATAGATAGGTCCTGGCAGATTCAGGGGTTCAGGGGTATATAGGGTAAAATTTATTGTTTTCATGCGCGGAACCCCTATAGTGGTATCAAAGCTAGATCTATGCGTAGTAATGCTAGTACGGGTAGAACACATGAGATGTAGCGTGTGGGTGTTGATATTTTAGTTGTTACCCTCCCATGTGTACTTGTGTATACCGCAACAATGCTTGATGAAGCGGCCCCCAACCGACTTTACGCGTTCATTCGCGAGACTGGTCCACGCTTGACATACGGCTTGTACCGTATAAAGTGGCTTAGGAGGTGTCTGTCTCTCTTGCATCAGTTGGTATGCCATTTGCAGCGGAGGGCCCCGAAAGGGGTGTAGTAGAGACAACTACTTGATCATCGTTGTGCTAAAAGTTCGTAGGTAAGAACGGTTCTTGTGCGAAATCCCATTTAGCCACGTAAAACATGCAAAGATAAAGTAGAGGCGTCTAACTTTGTTTTGCAGGGGGCGTTGCTTTGTGATATGGTTGTGGAAAAGGTAAAGTCATTACCTTTTGTTACGTAGTAGTAGATAGTCACGGAGGTGACGGACTAGCACGCCGGAATGACACTGGTACCCTGGTGTCTACGGCGCCGGTACCCTGGCACCGGAATCCGGTGACGACGGATGGAGATTACAATGTGAAGGACCATATCACATCACATTTACATTCAATGTTATTGTTTGTATATCTTATTATGTGCTAGTATTAGATACTTGACGGTAGCCTAATAAGATGATCCCTGTTAAAATTACCAATGATTGTGTTCCCCCTTAGTGTGCACCACTAAGAAAGTTCTTCGGTATGAGGCGATCCATGGTACAGGCATGGGTGTCAGACATATCTACGTTCGCATACAGTGGGTGTAAGCCATGTTGCACAATGAATACACTAAGGTTGAGTTGGCGAGCCTAGCACGCCATAGAAGCGTGGCCCCGGAACACGGATGGTCAAAAGATCGAGCACGAGTCGCATGAATGATGTGACCAACATTTAGCGTCCACCCTTGAACCCACATTGATGGCCGTGACGATCGGGGGAGATGTGGCTGATAGGGGTCATGTTATCAATAGGAACCCTTATGGGGATAGGTGTTTCTGAGTGGAGTTATTATTAACTCATTTAATTATAAACTTAGTCTAAATTCCTTTTGCAATTATGAATGTAGAAAAGTTCTCCCCGATGCCACCTTTCCTGTTGACGATTGATTGGTTAGAAGGAGAGAAGCTCAGATTAGATGGATAAAACTTCTCTATATGGGTTCCGCATCTCCATGTTCTCCTTAGCGAGAATGACGTGGTCGACTACATACTTGACGGGATGGATTTGGATCAGCCCATTGACCTAGAGACCCCAGAGCAGCGGGAAGACCGCTATCTCCGTCGGGAGATGGCCTCCTTCATTTCAGTTACAATGCGTTTCGGAATGGTGGACGAGCTCTGGCCTTTCGTGGGTGATGTCAATCCTCGTTCGGTAATGCTACAACTTAGGACACATTTCGTGGAACAAGCACTCATATGGGAGCATGAGCTGATGGGAGACTTCCTCTCCATTAAGATAGAGGAGAACTGTAACACCCTTGAATCGGACCTATGCAAGTTTTATCGCTTCCTGCCAAACCCGCATAGAAACGATTCAAGGACGCCCACCAGGCACTTGCGTGCGGGTGGAGAACGAAGTAATACCATTACACATTAGCCCACGATGGAACCCACAAAACATATATATACAACAGCGACTCCATGAGTCAAGAATACAGATATACTATACAAAGATCCAAATCACCTTGAAAACGATAGAGCGTCCAACTACGGACAAGGTGAAAATGGGGCTAAGAGCCCTAAAGAATAACCAATGGCGTCCATAACCCTGCCCAGGCCAAGCCGGAAGGGTAACCCTGCTAACAACGTCGATCTCAAACCTGCTAAAACAAAAGGGGTGCCGACAAAGGGCAAAGGAAAATGAGGAGCGTCAGTACTGATGCCAGTACACGGCGAGGCTAGAATTCGGCAGCTCTCTCCTACATAGGTATGGTGGACTGAAGCGGCGGCACAGCAGCACTAAACAACCTATAGAGACTCAGTAAAACTAGTGGCTATTAGAGAGGGATAAGAAAGACCTATTCGGATCCAACCTGATACTAACACCAATCATACACATCCTGACATTTCCCCCTCGAGACCAAATGAGGAAGTCAAACCGGGGAACTCACACAGTTGGCAGTTTTATTCATTCCATTATAGTTGAAGCACTTACTAGCCAGATATAGATAGCGTGAGTCATCCTGAAGCATAAGTAGTGGGCGGTTTTAATCACCATTCCGTTGTAGTTGGAACATTTACTAGTCAGATATAATTGTCCTGAGGAATCCCAAAACCCAGCTGTTGTTGGCACTTTTATCACATTCCATTGGAGTTGCAATACTTACTAGGCAGATATAACAAAACATCCCAGATCCAGCAGTTGTTGGCATTTTAATATCCATTCCGTGATAGTTGAATCTGATTACTAGTCATATATTAAGTCAAGTTTATAGCACTACTTTAGTTATGCTTGTCTATGATCGAGATACTGTGCTCCAAGTCGTCCATAACCGCGGACACGGCTTTCAGAAAGTTTTACCCTGCAGGGGTGCACAAATAGCAACACACAATCAATCAACCTCGGAAAAACCAACTCAAAACCCAACGAGGCTTTCACGACAAAGCAATCATAGGATTCATAAAATATTTCAGGGGGCCACCCCATTAAGCTACCTGCAACGAAGTTGGCCGACTCCGAGACGGACCCAAGGTTTGCATCAATGGCTGTAAACGACTGGGAAGCCGAAAATGGACTAGGCTTGTCGATACCGTGAAAACACTCCGCATCCAAAACATTACAGGTGCTCCACGCACAATCGTAAATAAAGCAGTAAAGCATGGCATAAGTACAGGATAGTAATAAAGCCCCAAACTAGTTTGTGGCCCCAAGAAATCGAAATGAATCAAGCTCTGGTTCAGGGGGATCCCATAGGGTCTCCCGGATGTGGATAGTGCGAATAGTCAAGGAACAGGTATCAAGTACTCGGGGCCTACGGGACACAAGTGGACATAAAAACCAAATAGCATATATTGCCCACCGGTGCCTCTTTCATTAGTTATCCCAGCAATTTAATAGTTGTATTTAAAGTCATGATCATCTCCACCATAAACATCTGCCAGTATTCCAACAACTGTGGTACTCGACATCACGAGATCGCACCTGAGCAAGCAACTACGACTTGCAAGGCTAGCTATCTACCAAACAACAGGTATTAGGAGGTGTCCATGGCAATATAGAGGCTGCACGGGATATAATTGGTGCACGGAAACTAAAGCATCGCGACACGGATAGCAATAGATCAACAGGAGGAAATAAAGACTATAAATGCAAAATAGGTAGAAAGGGGGAGAGATGCTCGCCTGGGAAACACTGCCGAAGGATCACATCCGGAGAACTTGTCGATACTCGCATCAACTCATCGGCCTAATCCGCGAAGAAGCAAACACTAGAAGAAACACCGGATGCAATATTTAATACTACGGCAGAAGATCCGGCATGCTTATGATATGATGCATGGCATGGCATAGATGCGGTGCAATTAGGCAGTATTAAGCGGAACCAGGGTCCCGAAAATTAATTAATAGGTTCGAGTTATTTAGAACCCCGCAATTTAAATGTTGTCTTAGCAGGGAAAAACAGGGCATCGGTTCTCTACACAAATTTAAATGGAGTCCGGAATAAGACTAGAATAGCCCGCATATAGACTCCATATTTAATTATGAGGTGAATCGGCATAATGCCCCCAATCCACATGATGAGATGCGAGCATGAACAATTTAATATGCAACAATTTATATAGATGTCAATTTATAAAATAGGGCTCGGATAAAGGGGTCACACATTGGCGTTTGGCAACCTTGGTGCGATCTGGTGCAGGTTCGGTCTCGCCAGGATCGGTCTTCGGACTCTGGGAACAAGGATCCAGGATCCGTGAGGAGATCTTGGCGTGCCTAGGGTTCGGTCTTCAGACTCCGGGAATAGGGCCTTCGGTTTCCATGTGGCCGATCTTGGCGTCCGGGGTCTCGGTCCCGAGCGTGCATGGAGACTTGGTTAGACAACGGTGGTCGAGGGTGAGCTTGTTCGGTGCCGGTGTCGACCTTGCCTATTGGGTTGCAGTTATCGCATTGTGTCAACATGACCACATCCAATCCCCGTAGCCCACGACACACTGACTCCATCTTGCAAGGGTCACACCAACAACACCCAACAGTGGCATCACCACAAGGCCACAACAACAAGAGGATCCACCGGGAACAGACATTGTTGATTTGTTCGGCACAGGGGTGTGCTAGGCTTCACCAGGAGGGTGCCCGAGCGGGGCTGCACACTGCGAAACAAGGAGGCCACGCCAACTGAGCAGGTTGAGGCGGGACCGACACAGGGCCCTAGGGACGGCGAAGCTGAGTGACGGCGGCTCGCACGTAGAGGACGACGCGGCCGGACACGGGCGTTGAGGCAGGGCCATGACCGGAAGAGAGCCCACGACAGAGAAACTTGGCCCCCTGCTTGTTGTCAACGAAGAGTATGGCGCGGGTTCCTGGAGGTCGCAGAGGATGCCGCGAGCAGGGAGAGGACCCAGGCGGCGCAGATGGGGGAGCTCCACGGGGCTGGGTCTGGCTCGACGAAGGACGCAACGTGACAATGCGGGGCGACACGGAGGGTTGGCGGTCGATGACGGCGACGGGACCGCGGTGGGGTAGCACGACTCGAGGCTGCAGGGCACGGAAGGGCGGTGACGAGGCATGGAGCAGTGGCCGAGATCACACGCTACAGTGAAGACGCGGTCGGCGGTGGGGCACAATGCCGGAGAGCTCCGTGGCGGGGTCGGAGAGGCGACCGAGCTCGCAGGGAGGAGGAGAGGGCGTCAGTGGAGGATCTCCTTCCTGCAGGCGGCGGAGCGAGCGGGGTGATGGGTGGCCTGTGGCGCTAGCAGAGCCCAGTCAGAGAGAAGGCGAGGACTCCCAGGTCCTGGCGGCGGAGGGCGCTGGCGGGGACGGGCTCGGGCCGGCGGACGCGGGGGGGAGCGAGGGAGGCGGTGGTGCCTACGCTAGGCGAGGAAGAGCGACGGAGGAGGAGGGGATCGATGGGGAGGGGATTGCGACGGGGTGGGGCCAGGGTAAGTGGAGGCGAGTGGGGCGTGCTGTGCGTGCACGACGCGTACACGCGCAGAGGATGGGGCCAGGTATGGGGTGGTGTGGTCTGGGTCGGTCGATGGACTGGGTTCGGGTCGGGGTCTGGTGGTGGACACGTCGCAACGCTGCCGCTGCGTGCGTGTGTACGGTGTGCGCGCGTCGTGTTAGCTAGTGTGACTGGGGTCTGGCGGCGGGGTGGAGGGAGTAGAGTGGGGATGGTTGGTAGGATTAGGGTTAGGCTAGGTTTGGATATATGGGGTAGTAGGCTGGCTAGTTGGGCCTTTTGGCCCGGCCGGCTGCCTCCCCCTAAAAAAATAGCTTTAAATATTTTTATTTTGTCTGAATAGACTCTGGTAAATATCTTGTAGACAAAACAAAATATCCGGAAGAGGACAGGTTTTAATTTGAAATAAAGACGGGGCGTTTAGAAAACAAAACCAGACTTTTCGAAAATAGTTTTCAAACAAACCATGCATGATGATGACGATGCTCAAATGCAATGTGGCATGATGACAAGAGCATGCGGTCATGATGATGCACAAAACAAAAACACCAAGCGATTTTCTAGTAGTGATTTTACCGGGATGCCACAAGAACTCATCACTTGACGACCACTTGGAGCGCATGCATGATGTGTACATGAGGCATGCATACTTCATGGATAGCTGGATGACAGGCTCTTTTGCAAATGGCGTTGTGCTGCGGTCGCTACCACCAAGCTACCAAGCACAAGTCAGGACTTGCATTATGAGAGGCGACGCGGAATCAATGGAGTTCCACCGGTTCGTAACACATCTCAGGAATGTGTTGGTTGAACCAAATGTCGCTGAGGTTATCAATGACAAAGGTATATATTTGATATACAATTTTATAAATATTATAATCTTGCAAACACATTTACGGTATTAAGTATATTTGATACTTGTTATGTTTTACTGAAAATAGGTCCTTCTGCATGAGAGGTGCTTGCTGGAGAGGAGGTGACGTTGTGTGTTGATGGCGAGCATGATGATGATGGCCGACGACACTCTCCCTCGACATTTATCATTTAATTTATATTTTGGATAGTTATTGTAATCAAAAGATTATGAACCTCTTTAGTGTGTCTCACACTTTGTGAGATAGTTATTCATATGAGTTTGTAACAAACAGTTGTTCCACTATTATGAATGATTTCTATTTGTGTTCATATCTTGTTTGATTACTTGTGAATTATCCTTGTTGTTTGAAACTAATTGATAATGCATGAACATTTGTAAAATATTTAAATGCCTTAAAATACCCAACTTAATGATATATTCATTAATGAATGAAACCATTGTTTAAATTCAAAAATTATGTTGATAATATGTGAAAGATATTCGATTTCTTATCACATATAAATCATGCCTAAGTTCGGCATAATAACTTGAACACCGAGTATTACTTGAATACAAAGTGTTTAATGAATTGTTAAAAGTAAATACATATTCGATGTATTGTGTTTTAAAAAAATGGTAATTATCATTATATGATTGTTTAAAAGTGTAAAATAGTTTACCAAAGGAAACATGCATATGAAACTATTTGATTTGATCAAAGTGTTTCATCAACAAAGGGTATAAATATAAAAGAGAATCTAATTACTATTATTTGATCAATAGTAATGAAATTCGACTTTATAAGAATGGCATAAAGAAATTGTAAAATGCAAAGCGTTTTGAAACGTCAAAATGCAAAGCATCACAATGTGATATTAGATATCAAAATGGATAAATAGATGGCACCAAATAAATCGTTGTAGTGTAGATGTAGAGACCATAAGTTAGAAATAGTTCGCACTCAATTAGAAAATATAGTGAACCATTTGAATTCGTAAAAGTTTTGGGGTTATTAGATATAACCAAAACAATAGCGAATTAGTCCTTGTAGAGTATTCATTGGAAACTTTGAATACGAAATCCATAGCTAAAACAAAAAGGGAAAGCAAAACTTGTATTGCTTGGATTTTGGTGCATTCTTGAGAAAGTTTACTATTAGTGATATTTTTCAATTATGGAGCAATTGGAAGATAGTGAAAAACACGATGAGGATTCAAATCCCTGCATCAGAGTGTTGAGAAGCGCAACGGACAACGTTCCTGAACAATTCTCTTCACAGAAGGAAAGAATCAATGATAATGATCATTGTGTTTTCCCACTAGTGTTTTCACTACATGAAGTAGGATTCAAAATGTAGCACATATCTTGTATGGAGACATTTGTGAACCATTTTTCATGATTATTGGAATATGACATACCTACGAACTACTAAGGAAATAATGGTAAACTAGAATTATGAGAAATCCTAGAACCAGAATTCCCTTGAGATTAGAAAGCAATTCGTTGCTGAATCTCACAAGTAAAAGGAGTTACTTGAACTTTCCCAAATGACTGCAAAGCCATAGTGGAAAAAGGGGTGAATGACAAAAGCACAATTTGTCAAGTAGTGGACGAATTCAAATGAATTTGATTCATGTGTGCTTAGTGTCTAGTGGATTTAAAACTGGTAAAAGTACTAGTGTCTCATAGTAAATCTCTCACTTTGATATTTGATCAAAGGATTTGAAGTTGTTCAAAATAGTGAGTGGATGTACAATTTGCATGAAATTGAGTGGGAGCTATGAAAGTCTTCCTAAAACAATATGTTGGTAACATATTTTTGAGTGGGAGCTTATACAGTGATTCTTAAGGGTGTTAAGAATAAAAGCATAAATACATATAAATAATGATTATAAGGTGTAGAAGTTGATAATAGGTGTATTATGATATTATGTAGTATTCCTTAAGGGATTCTGAAAAGGGTTCCAGAATAGAAGTTAATTAAGGAATTGGTCCTTAATAACTCAAGTTAGGAATAGTATTAAGTTTAACATTAATGGTTGTAAGAAAGAAAAGAATGATCATCATCCACTATGTTGAGACATAGGTTCTATCTTAGAAAACCATGATGATAACTTAACATAATATGTGATCCAATAAGTAACGTTTGAAAGTGATTAAGTTCGAATCACAGAACGTTGAGCTAAGTTTGTCTGCAGTGTCTAATAGAGAACTATAGACATATTTTCCAAATATGAGAAAGGATGACATATCTTAAAACATAAAGGGTTATGTTGTAAGGGAATATGTTGGAAACTCCTCTAAATACCGATTAAAGTCAAGTAGGAAGCAAAGTGAACAAAAACATCGAAAGTTGCACAGAGTGCACTAGTGTTTCGATGAAGACATTTATAATAATAGATAAGGGTACCATCTAAAGTGTTGTATAATGTTATGGCGGGGTTAGTATGCTTTTAACGTAGAATGATGTGTCCCAGTGCACAGTGCCCATGAGAAAGCCCTCGAGGTTGATCTAAAGTCACTGTAGGCTCCTGGAATCAGGCCTCATTCCGATGCCATAGCGACGATGCATACACAGATGTTGACATGTGATGATAAAGTATTAATGTCAATCGAGGTGACATTAGTAAGTTGCAAAGGATTTGGGACTGTAAAGTACAGACCCAAGACTCAACCTCTTCCATGAGCAAGCATGTTTAGGGTACCGGATATGGTGCCAATGATTAAGAACAAATGCAGCTAGTGTATTTGTACTCTAGTGCAAGTGGGAGACTGTTGGAAATATGCCCTAGAGACAAATAGTAATAAGGACTATTATCATATTTCATATAGTTTATGATTAAGTTTTATATCATGCTATAAATGTATTGAGTGGAAACATCAATACACGTGTGATATATAAACAACCAGGGGTTCCCAGTGAAACTCTAGTCACTGGTTCATTAGTCAACAGATGATCATGTTTCCTGATCATGTGGCATTTATGCCAGTTGGAAATGGAGTCAACTCATTCTGAGAATGAAATGATGAACCAATACCCAACCTAAACATCGTGACCCAATCATGTCACGAAGTTCAAGTTATGATGATTAGAAATGGATCCTCGTAGACTATTCCTTAGACCGTGAGGCTATATCAATCACTGTCTCCCGAGAGTGCTTAGATAGCATCAAGCTACACTTGGTAATACAGTGGTTATAAAGGTGTGTTTAGGTACTCGGAGAAAACCGTAGAGGAAATATATGTCAAGAGCGGGATTTTTCCGTCCATGTGACAGAAAGATACTCGAGGGCCCACTCGGAGAAGTTATATCGAATAGCTGCGCAGCGTGTGATTTTATCACAGCGATATTACTTGTCGGAACGAGTCAAGTAGCATTGTTCGGTAACGAGATTGAACACGACATGGTGATGTCATTGATCATATCTCGGTCAATGCAAGTATCGAGAGACAAAGGGAATAAGACACGACTGTCCCGGTTCAAACGACGAAAGATCTTCGTGGAACGCACAGGGGTCACATGGCCATCCAGGTCCCTTTGTCGATCATTGGCGCGAGAGTGTCCCGACCATGTCTAGAGTGTTCCCGAACTGTTGGGTATCATGCTTAAGGGCTTGATGATGCTTAGAGAGTGTTTATAGGGTCGGAAGAATCACCGAAGAATAGTAGAGAGAAAACCAGAAGGGTTTCGGTAAGTCCGGAGGATGTCCGGAGTGGAGGTGGAAGGTGTTCCATAGGCACAGAGATTGAATAATATGTGAATGAATGTTAAATATTGATTTAATCATTTATTCATAAATATTTAATAAAGAGAAAAATCAATTTAAATGGTCAAAGGCTTAATGGGCCAAATCCGGAGGAAGAGGGCCCATTAGGGAAAGGAGAGAGGGAGAAGGGGCAAGGGGGCTGGCCGGCTGGGCCAAGCCCCCCACGCGGGGCCCACTAGGGCTGGCCGGTGTCCTCCCCGCCCCCTCCTCTCCTTTAGTCCCACCCCGGGACTTTGAGGGAGGGTGTACCCCCTCCTCCCCCTATATATAGTGGGAGTATTTGGCCAGATAAATACAACACAATAATCAATAAAGGTCTTCCCACTTTTGGGAGGACCTCCAGTTCATATTTTCTCTCTCTCTCTCTCTCTCTCTCTCTCTCTCTCTCTCTCTCGTGACCGCGGTCCCAAGTCTGGATCAAGGCTAGAGAGACATCTTTACTGGAGCGATGTCGTCACAGAGATTCGGATCCAGGAGCTCTACTTCCGCAACTGCTGCTGGATCAGGGAAGCGGGAGTCATCGTCAGGCACCGGACATGTGTAACTCCCCGCGAGGTGTCACACTTGAGGCACTCAAGTCGTTGAGCCACAGGAGCGCAAGGACTTCATCACGACCTTGAGGTCGGCTTCGGCTCGTCTACATCAACCACGCTCTCCTGAGCGTTGACAATGCTTTTTGGTCTTTAAGGGTAAGTTCGCGAAAAGCCCCTCCCGTTACTGTATTACTAATAGATAGGTCATGGCAGCTTCAGGGGTTCAGGGGCGTAGGGTAAAATTTATTTTTTTCATGCGCAGAACCCCTACATAAGCGCCCCTGGTCTGTATCGTGAGTCTTTTGTGGAGGCAACAGTAGGAAAAGCATGTTTCCCATAGGGTCCTTGAGGATGGAGCCATAGGTTTTACACAAACTTTGGGCCACTCGAGGGGAGTGCCCTCGTGATCCGCCCCATAAGTCCCTCGAGGAGGAGACCATAGGGCATATTCCTATCATGTTGGCTCCTCGGGAGGAGACCATAGGTATTACATGAACTAGGACGCTAGAGGGGAGTGCCCTCATGAGTCGCCCCGTAAGTCCCTCGAGGAGGAGACCATAGGGCATATGTATATCACGTTGGCTCCTCGAGGAGGAAACTTATGTTTTGCATGAATTGGCCGCTAGAGGGGAGTGCCCTCGTGAGTCGCCCGTAAGTCCCTCGAGGAGGAGAATGTAGGGCATATGCCTATATTGTTGGCTCCTCGGGAAAGAAACCATAGGTCTTACATGAATTGGCACCACTAGAGGGGAGTGCCCTCGTGAGCCGCCCCGTAAGTCCCTCGAGGAGGAGACCGTAGGGCATATGCCTATCATGTTGGCTCCTAGAGGAGGAGGCAGTAGGCCTTGCATGAATTTGGATGCTATAGGGAGTGCCCTCAGGTGCCGCCCTGTAAGTCCCTCGAGGAGGATATCGTAGGACATATTCCTATCATATTGGCTCCTTAAGGAGGATGACGTAGGCCTTGCATGAATTTGGCCATGCCTTTGTTAGTTTCTGAGCATGTGTCATACGAGGATTTAAAGCACCAAAAACCGTGGGTGAGGTGACTTATCGCTGGAGCTAGTCTACCAGTCAAATCTCAACACTTTAGGCTTTGGCATTGACGGGGGTGGCTTAGCGATGGACACCGTGCCTAGCCCCCGCTCATATGGCATATGTAGGAGAACTTAAAAGTGCACAGAGGTTAGTAAATTAAGAAGAAAAAGGCAAGTAGTAAAGTAGGCGCATGGCGCAAGATTCAAAAACACCCAGAGAGGTCAAAGCTTATTACAATGTCATCGTGATTCGGCACGTGGTCTTATAGGAGATAAGTCTAAGGATGATGAGAGTTGGGTGTCACCTTCAAAAAAGTAGTGCAGGCAGCCATGTCGCGGGTAGAGGCTTGTCCAACTCGTTGGCTCCTAGTGTTGTCTCCTGGTCCAGAGGCTGTCAGACGCCGATGGGGGTTGCTCGGTGTTGCTCGCTGGGTGCGGTCCACTAGGAAGTAGAGAGAATCTGAGGCCCCATCATCCTCGCAAGTTCCTTCAGCATGGGCGAGGTTCTGAGGGAATGGCCTCGGCCTCCTCTCGGGGCCATGAGTGCCGCACGTGGTGTGACCCTCGGTGAAGGGGTACGTGGAAGCAACCGCTCTTTTTCCCTGGCACTCTCCTCAGCCATCATCTGCTTCTTCCTTGTTGTACCCCCGACATAGTCAAGGGCGTGAACATCTTCTGGGTATGTAGTGGTTGTGGCCTTGTAGGCGTACTCGAGCAAGCACAGGGCTTCCTTCTCATCACAGCGGATGGTGATGATCTCACCATTTCCACCCGGCATCTTGACGATATTGTAGGCGTGGTGGGCGGGTGCCATGAACTTGGCCAGTGCGGGGTAGCCCAGGATGATATTGTAGGGGAGGAGGATGTGTGCCACGTCGAAGTAGATGAGCTCGGCTCTATACTTGTTGCAAGACACGAACTTGATGGTGAGGCATACCTTCCTGATGGGTATGGTTGTCCCGTCGGTGACACCTGAGAACGACATGGTCAGCATTAGCCTGTCGTACGACACATGTAGCTTCACGAATGTCCCGGTGGAGATCACGTTCAAGCTAGCACCGCCGTTGATGACCATCTTCGCCATAATGATGTTGTTGGTGGGGGGTGCGGATCATGGGGAGCGTGCCCATAGCTCTGGTGGAGGTAGGGTTGTTATTGGCGTCGAAAGTGATAGCGTATTGGGACCACTTGAGCTTCGGAGAGGGGGTCCCGGGCCAGACGGCGACCTCGCGAGTGAGCTGCTTGAAGTGTCGGTTGGACACATGTGCTTGGGAGCATCCGAGGATGTAGGCGATGGCACCCCTCGGCTCCTGGTAGACCCCGGTGCTTTCTTCGGCGAGTCCCTTCTCCACGATGTTGTGATGTTGCTGGAAAGCATTGGATTGATGGCCTTGCTGATGGCCGCCATTGCCGTTGTGGTTGTTGTTCTAGCACCCTCCTCCTTGGTGGCTGCCATGGCCGTTGTTTCGCTCATCACCTTATATGCCCTTTCTCTGGCTGCTACACTTGTCGCGCATATTCTTGAGATCGTAATAGTCGTCAGTGGTGTGCCCATGCTTCTTGTGGAAGATGTAGTAGGGGCGAGCATCGTGCTCCACTTCCCCATAGCCCCCGCGAGGGCTCTTCTTCTCGGGCTCCGCCCGGAGGACAGCTAGAGACTTGCGCTTGGTATCCTTTCTCTTGATCTTAGAGGCACATAAGTACTTGGGTGTGGTACCCTCCTCGGCGAGGCCGAACATGCGCCCGGCCTCTGCCTTTGCACACTTCTCTGCCATGATGAAGAGCTCGGCTGCCGTGGTAAGGTTATCCTCGTTGATGCCGATTTTCTCCCGCATCCCGACGTCGTTGACACCTTCCGAGAAGGCAGTGATAACATTGGAGTTAGAGATCTTGGGTATCTTGTTGTGGGCCTAGCTGAACCGTTGCAAGAACTTGAAGAGGGTTTCACCGGACTGCTGGAGTACATGACGGAGGTTGTAGTAGGCGAGACACGCTCGTAGGTCCCCTTGAAGTTAGTTATGAAGAGCACTCAGAGGGCGGGCCACGAGTCGATGGATTTCTCGGGGAGTTTCATCATCCAGGTGCGAGCCGTGTCCTTTCGGCCCATAGGGAACCAGTTGGCCATGAAGCGGTTGTCGCCGCCAGCAGTCTCGATGCCCATGGTGTAGACTTGCGGGAACTTGCTGGGATTGGTGGTTTCGTCATAGCGCGGTGGCATCTACAGCCAGAATTTGCACGGCCACACCATGCTACGCAGGTCCTTAGTGAACATGAGGTAGTTGTTTCTCTGCACCTCCATGTCGTTGGCGAGAGCGTCCCGGTTCTACTGGCTGGTCGTGGCGATCTCCTCGACAATGTGGTCCTCCCATACACCGTGGCCACATGAGTGACCCCCGAAGTTAGGATGATCTAGCAGCTGTTCTCAGGGGCAGCATGACGTCCCCAGACATGAGAGTGTCGTTGGCGCCCTGGTTTTTGCTCGAAGGTGGAGGCAGGTCACAACCCCTGGGCAACCTCTTCAGCCCGAGCCCTCGGTACCGCCTGATGTGGCAAGGAGACCGCGATGCCGACAAGCTCTTCCAGGCGCTCACGCCATTTCTCATGTCTGGATGCGGCGGGCGGGTGGCGAAGGAGTTCCTGCGCCATGAGCTTGGCGTCCTCCGGCGTGGGTAGGTCAGTCTTGTCGTGTGAAGAGGCGGTGTGGAAGAGCGACGTGTTGCCTCGCGTGGAGGGCTGCTTCTCCCTTGACGGGCGGAAGGAGGAGCCTTGTTTGTCCTCCGTCCATGGGGTCTGCTCGGTAGTCGTGTGTCAGGGGGCAGGCTCCGTCTGAGCCTTGCTTGCCATGAGGCACGGGCGTGCTCGGCCCGAGTCTCTTTGCGGGCCGACATGTCGATGAGGTTGAAGAAGACCTTGAAAACACGCCTCTAACCCCTACCTAGTGTGCCAAATGTCGGAGACTTGCTGTCTCATGAAGGAACAAGGGGTCCAACAAGCCCTAGATTTGTGAGGGGGCTGAATACGTGTTTGGATCTTCTCAACAATGAAGGTGGCGATGGATCTCGCACACGACAGATATTTGACACGGGGATCTTTTTACCCAGGTCATGACCCTCATGAGGAGGTAAAGCCCCTACTCCCGCTTTGTTGTATTGCTCGCGTGCTTCGCGAGGGTACAGTGGTGATGATGAACTTATGTAAGGATCGATCCCCTTCTAAGGTAGGGGTGTCTCCCCTTTTATAGTGGCACCGGGCGTCGTCCCGCAATCTTTGGGTGGGAAGGGCTACCACATTGCCGCCCAAGGGAAACGAGTCTACAAGGCTGCTTTTCGTGGACTGGGTCTAGGGTCTTCAGGAGTCGCTGGTCTACCATAAAGCCAGAGCTGTTTGTCACGTCTCCCCACGACATGACGCTGCCCACTGCCCTCTTGCACCAAAGCGGCAAAGAGAGAGACTCGCTGACGCTCTGAAGTCACCAGCCTCGCTTTAACACTAAAGGGGCCAGACAGTGCCTCTTCTTTATCGAGGCAGTATGCGCAGTTCGCACGGTCATGGGACTTCCCGTTAGGCTTGTCGTCTTCCTCCTCGTAGCCAGATTACCAACGAACCCTAGGGGGAATCCTATGCTCTCGTGGAAGAGGGCCATCCCCTATGGAGGGCTCTGCTCTAGAAGCAACCTGGGCGTAGCCCCTTGGTGGAATAAACCTCGCGGGGGGTCGCTCCTTCCTCCTCACGTACCTCACGGGGGGGCACTTCTTGGGGGCGCTGATGCGGTTACCTTCCCCGCGACAGGGCTCCAGGTAAAAACCCTTGACCATTGGTCTTGACGGTGGCGGCACGGTGTGTCGTCGTGAGCCCCAGTCTCGGCTCGTTGTCTTCGGTGGCAAGTTTAGGTTTTCCGCATTTTTCTTGTTTATTTTGATTTGATTTGTAAAAGGGGTCTCCTCTCCATCTTGTATCTGTTCAACCGATGTGGATTTATTTATAAAGCGGGGCGAACGTTCAAAAAAGAAGTGTCAATAATAATACTACTCCCTTCATTTTAAAATATAAGGATTAGTCAAAAGTCAACATTTGCTAAGTTTGACCAAGATTCTATAAAAAATATCAACATTTATAATATTAAATCAATATTATTAGATTCGTCATAAAATATATTTTTAAACGTTTTCATTCAATATTGTAAGGTAAATGTTTTTTCTTAAATATTTGGTCAAAGTTAGTAAGATTTGATTTTTGACTAATGCTTAGGTGACTTAAATTTTGGAACGGAGGGAGTAGAAAATGTTGCAACTCTTACATTGCACGTTTCACTAAGCTCAAGTTGCACTTTTGAGAAATCGATTTAGATTCGAGTAATGTCAGGTGACTTAGGTTTAGCAAAACCTTGCTACAATGGACAGACAGAGAAAGTGTCTCACTAAGTTTGATCATCTCACATAGTTATTGGATCGTGTATCTAGAGTTTCTTGGCGACGAACTGTTCATATTCGTTTCAGCTGACACCTCTGAACGAGACAATGCACTGCCTGCAGTTTCCTCAGAAGATTGAATAACATGAGCAAGCGGTCACACGCAGGCACGAGGACACTGCCTACTCTTCAGTCGAACACGACGAGCTTGGCGTACTCCGGCCCTGCGATGGCCTTCTCCATGACGGCCCTCGGCGTCATGGCGTCGGCGCCGTCGAGGAACAGCTTCAACATATTCTTCGAGAAGCCGCTCACCAGCGCCACCCCATTCTGCTCCGCCATCACCGGCACCGAGTACGAGTACCGCAGGTTCCAGAAGACAATCTGCGGCACGGCGGCGCCGTACCCGGCCTCCGTGTACTTCCTCGTGATCGCCTCATAGTCTGTCTCCCACGGCCTGGAGGACGCCTGGTCGAACTCCATGTCGCTGAACACGAACACCTTCTTCACCATGCGCTCCGGCGGCACGTTGCCGGCGACCGCCACGCGGAGGAGCTGGTCGAACACCGCCTGGAAGTCGGTGTTCATGTCCCAGTCCATCCGGCGGATGAACCACGACTTCTCCCAGAGGGTATTCCCCTTGACATGGTGCAGCTGCGGCCGGTGGCTGAAGGTGATGACGCGGTGGCGCCACGGCTCGTCGCAGAGCTCCGAGAGGAGCAGGCCGAGCGCGACGCAGACCTCCATGGGGAGCCCGGTCATGCTGGCGGACACGTCGCACACGGCGATGCAGTTGTTGAGCTTGCCGAGCGCCAGCAGGTCGTCCACCGTGCGCTGCCACTGCAGGTCCGCGACGTCGTCGCCGCCGGCACCGACGGACGCCAGAATCTCGTGCGGCAGCAGCGCGCCCGCCGCGATCTTGGCCTTGCCGATCCTGACGCTCTCGAGGTACTGGCCGAAGCGCTCGGCGTCGTGCTCGAGGAAGAGGTCCCGGTAGTTCCTCATGGCCACGGAGGCGACGCGCGGGTACACCACCTCACCCCAGGCGCGCGCCGCCACGAAGACCTCCGGCAGCTCGAGCGCGCGGCGGAGCGGCACGAGCGCGGCCGTGCGGAGGCACGCGCGCGCGCGGCTCGCGTACTGCGCGTCCCGCATGTCCTCGGGGAGCTCGGGCGCCGAGCCCTGGGGGAAGAGGCGCCGCGCGATGGCCTCGCAGAGCAGCGTCGAGCGGTCGTACCGGCTCTTCAGCGACGGGCACCATTTCCCCGCGAGGGAGATCTCGGCCAGCTTGCCGTCCGCGAGCCGCCGCATGTCCTCGGCGAGCATGCCGGCGAAGAGGTCGGCCGTGCAGTCGTGCAGGAAGCGGTACCTCGGGTCCCCGTGGTACCTCTCCACGGCCCTCATGGCGGCCTCCGTGCGGAGCCGCTTGAGCTCCAGGGCCTCGTCGCGCGACAACTCCCGGCGCGGCTTGCGCGCGTGGAACCGGCCGAGGCTGCCGTCGGCGTTGACGATGCGGTGGAGGATCTCGGGGAGGTCCTTGAGGTAGCCGACGTCGGCGATGGGGCCCGCGTTGAGGGCGAGCGTGGCCGGGTGGTGCTCGTGCATCCAGAGCGCGGCGGCGTAGAAGCCCTCGCGGTCGGCCTTGCCGGTGCCGCGCACGCCGCGGAGGTTGCAGGCGAGGCGGAGCGCGGTGAGCGGCTCGGCGGCCCAGGCCTGGGCGAGGAGGGAGGAGACGGACGCGGCCGGCGTGCCGGGGACGACGTGGAAGAAGAAGTCGAGGCAGGGGTCCCCCGAGGTGGCGAAGGTCGGGGAGTTGTTCTCCGTGCGGGTCTTGGGCGGCGGATGCGGCCGCTTCGGTGCGGGCGCTGTCGGTGGCACCTTCACGGCGGCCGCGCGGAGGGGAGCGATCGGTGGGCCTAGGAGGGTCTGGACGACGGCTCTCCGGGTTGCCGCCGCCGCCGCCATTGGGGATCAGGCCAGCAGGGTTTATGGTTTCCACTCCAGGGTTTTGGGAGATTTCGACAAACGGGGATTACGGTGCTAACCGCACGGCGTAAATGTAGGAAACGGCGTGGTATGCAGGGGAGCCTCTCCAGTGAACTGAACCATGAATTGCGTCTGATTCCATGGGAAGTTTGTGGGATAATGGTCATCTTACAGACATCAACATCCAGCAGAACTTCGAGGAAACAGAAGATGTGCGAAACAACCAAGTCAAAACTTTTTCATGTACATTTCTTTTTCATGTCAAAAACATTTCTATGGATCTCATATACATTTCTCCCGTTTCTGTTTGACACTCGAACTCTACACATTATTACAGGGTGATGGCTACAAAATTCCTAAGAGAACAAAAAAAAGAAGTATAGACAGTGAAATTAGGGTTCAAACTGTCGTCTATGATCAAATCGATCAGCAAATACTCTGTCTATTCAGCAGTTGATAACTTCATACGTCATAATTTACCTACTTGGACTGCGTCATGGTAGCCGGTGCCTGAACTGAACTTTACATCCTGCTAGATCATGCGTCAACCAAAACTCATCAGCATGAACTGCTCGAGGCTTGTTCGGGTCAGGCTTCTTGTAACCATTTGGCATGGTCCTGGTTTGATTTTCGACGCCGAAACACCTTGTTTGTTCTGTTCCCGGTGTATTACCAGCTTCAACTGCTGAGTGCATAGCCAAGTCTGGTGTCTGGTGTCACAGGCTTGTAATGGACATGCTGCTGCAATTGCTTCTTACGCCAATTTTTTTTGCAACACTCAGCTTTGGATATACTTGTCCCATCAGCCACTGGCCGGCACACAACGATTGTGTAGTGAATAGTGGCCTCGGAATTCAGCTACCCAACCATGCCGAGCTCATTGACATGTTAAGTATAACTCTCCCAGCAAGCTTAGTTGAAGAAATAGGTAGATGTGAGAACTTCTCTCACGTCGAAATTCCCTTGAGCAGGACAGGGAGGAAAGTCTACTGTTGGGAACAACATCTGAAACTCTTCCAATAGCTGTAGATTTGACGAATAACAGCATCAGAGGATAAGCGATCATCATGAAACAGATGAAGAATAAAGTACATTGCTTAAAGACACTGGATAGATGAGTTCTGAAGGCATACATTTTCAAGAATTGGCATGCTGTACAGCTCTACGAATTGCTCTCTCAGGATCTGATTCATTTTATCAACATCACATGCATGCACCCAAAATGAGTCATGCACCCCTGCAGACAAAGCACGTTGGAGAAAGGCAACATGAATTGCTTACGGACAAGAATCATAATCACAAGTAATGAAAGTACAAAGCTTTTGAAGTCAACATCCAACGTCAACTTAATTTGCATTATGTATTTGCTGTTTGATACATCAAGGAGATCATGACACTGGGCAACTTGTCATTTGTGGGCCCTAAGAGGACAGTATTCTTGTTTTCGTATGAATAATAGGTAAAGAAGTGTGCTTGAGGATTGCGGGCCCTTTTTTAGCAAAAACGTACGCTAATCAATTTGCAAAATGCCGAGAGCAAGTATTTAATACTACTGACACAACACTTTATAATTATCTAGATCATCGCACATTACCTAGCAGCAAGAAACGGCACCTACTATTCATGATTTACCAGAAACTTCGTTTTATATCGACCTTATACTTATCTCATACTTTATGGACAGAACACATTGTCTCAACGGGGATGTATAGAACGATAAAAAATGCAAGGAGAAGTGCTGCCTGGATACATACCCAGACCCAAGTAGCAGGTATAACATTTTTATTCAGGGCTGCTAAAGGTTAACATGGACATGACATATATATGAAGTTCAATTTTAGCTAAATGTAGTAGATCTTAGAAAGTAATCCGGTTCGTTTACTTCCATAGAATTTTATGCTAGCAATGGAACCAGAAATGAGAACATACCTGCAAAATGAAGACCAGCCTCTTTGCAAGTAATCGCCGTCATCATCATATGTGAACTATCAAGAGAGTGCACAAAGTTTGGTGGAAAAGCTGCTTTCTGTCGTTGGACTGCAATCTGAAATTTACAACAGAAAAATTAACCATGATAATGGAAATAGGCAAGGAATCAATGAATAAAGTATTACTCACTGCATCCCCTTCCTTTCGTAACGCCAGACATTGCAAGGAAGTTCGTATCTGCATGAAAGTGAAACAGACAACAGAAAGTGTTCACAGAATGGCAATAAAGGCAAAATAGTAGTATGTCTGGAAGCAATTGAAAATTTTATCTTGAATGTGTCCCAACCATTCCTAAATGCCCCTTCCACAAGTTGGAAAAACTTTTTTGAAAGGATTATATGAAAATTAAAACATGTATGATCCATATCAAATCACAATAAGCTAAAGTGTGTACCCATGTACGAATTAATTGTATTCTTCAAGTGGAAGTGCAGAGATGTTTTGAAAGGTGCATAACAAACATGGCATTGACACAGATGAGCAAGAATGCTTCCTCAAGAAAACAAAGCAATAATGCACAGCCAACACATATCAAGAATATAAGTATAGTGCATACTTAGTATAGATATACAAAAAAAAATGCACATATATTTGCAACAGCTGATAAGTAGCTCACCATATAGTTTTTATATTTCTTGTAGGGCTGAACAACTGGAAGACCAACAGCACTTGTCCATTTGACTGGTTGATTTTTTGAAGCAATCATCTATGAGGAATTGTGATACGGTGAGAAACTGTTGATATCTCAAGTCAACTACCAAAGAAGCATGTATAGACAGAAGTGTAGTGCCACGAGTTAAAACTGGATGCCTGTCAACTTTTATACCAGTGGAGCAAAATACGTTTCAACACAGAAATATGGTAGTAGTATACCTTTGCACAGTCACCAAGCCATGCCATTATACCACGGGCAGATTGGAACATTTGTCCTAGTGCATCCAAAGTTACCTTCATCACAGATTCAACAGTCACAGCTTGTTCTTGTCTCTCCAACACAATCAATACGTTAGTGGCAAAAACACCAGTCTGTCAGATGCAAGAAAAGCACTTACCCTGGTAGCATAGCACGACACATTATAGAGCAATTTTTCATCTGTAATGTGCCCTTTCTCTTGAAGTCTCTTCATAATCTGCTGGCGAGCACCAATAAATGTGACACCATAAACTGACGTCATCACTGTCTGCTTGACCAGCTTCCTATCCACCTGTAAGCTAACAACGTCCAGGTCTTCAACTGTTTTGTTAAAGAAAGTACATGAAGAAGAATATTTTTTAATTTAGGCAGAGGGGTGAGGGAGAACGCTAACCTGATCGACTAAAACCTTTGCTAATGGAACATTCGGGTCAGTAGCAGGATCCTTCATTGAGTCCTCCCGTACAACATCCAGTACCCTTCAGTCATGTTAAGCAAAAGCATTATCAATTTACATCCCGAGTGTCACTCAGCACTAGGGAAATGCATTATGAAATCAATAATCTAAAAACTGAGTTAACTGTCAGATGCCACAGAACCTAAATATTATAACCTATTAAGGGACACAGAAGCTAAACAGTAAATACTATAATCTATTAACGCGATTTAATAATTGCAGTAAAGGAGAACTGAGCGTCGCCTAGTAGGCTAGCTTGTGGGGGGCACCTGGCAGCTATTTCTGAGTAGATATCTGCAGGTTTCGCTCCAGGAACCAAGTTGACAGCTACTGCACCCATCTGTACAAAACAAGTGCTAAGTGTTTATATATGGATAGCTCCACTACATAATTTCATGAAAAAAATACATGCAAACGAATACAGATGTTTTGTGACCTGGTCAGTTACTGATAAATAGCAGGCAATAAGAAATTTATGTTGAAATAAAAAATATTGACTGTACAATTGACCATCGAATTACATATAAGCATAAAGTGCCAGTTCTATTTTACCATACCACAAGCACATTAAAAAAGTTCAGGCCAAGTGATGCCCAGTTCATATAGCAGAGAGGGAAACTTACGTAGTCTCTTCCAAGAGCGGCATAGTGTTGTAAGCCATTGCATGAACCATCCTGAGAGATGAAAATGTGACCAACAATTAGTACTGATATGTCAGAACCAATTGCTGCCACAACTAAATACTAGAGCATCATGCAATGACTATGTTGAGAAGTTCATGTTGTGTATAGTTGAACAATGTTCCATGCTCATCTAGGCTTACAATTATTATTATTAGATTCAGTGCTTATGAATTTATGAGGGACGAATAGGAGTCTAGGCCCAATTCCCAAAACACAAGCTTCACAAGGACATATAACTTAGATTTGGAATATGATTTCAAGCGTAAGAGAAATAAACATTGTCAGCTTCATAAGGAGAAAAAACTTAGATTAGGAACATGACCTTCCTCTAAAATGTAAGAAAAAATGAAGATTGTCAACTAGTAGAGAGTCCGTACATGTGCATAGACTTTACACCAAAGCCAGCATAGTCTGATCAGGAGTCACGGGATACTTAAAAACTAACAAGAGTAGGTTGGTGCGCGCCTCCAAACTAGAAAGGGTAACCGTGATAAAAAAAACTGTTGGAGTGAGCTATATCATTTGATTAACAGCCAAGATTGACTTATAATAAGATAAAAGCAACTAAATTGCTCCCATTTGAGTAACTTAATTTTCAGCATAAAATAATATATACATGAATGTGGATGTACCAAAAGAAGTATGTCATTAAGCAACTCATCGTGAAACTTATTGTGCAAATGTTGACACTTCCTGTATAGCAAAAGCATGACTAATTGACTGATACCCTTAACGCACATAATATCTAGCTTTAAACTTGATTAATAAACGTACCTACAACTAGGATATAGAGCTTCCATGTGTCTACGTACATTTACAAGTGATGATTTAATTAATTTTGAAACCTGCAGAAGTGTGCGGTGTGCCTCATTCTCAACGAATACAATACCTGATGGATAGGATATAGAGCCTCCACGTGTCTACGTACATTTACAAATGATGATTTAATTAATTTTGAAACCTGCGGAAGTGTGCGGTGTGCCTCATTCTCAACGAATACAATACCTGATGGATGGGTAGGTGGGAGACAGCACGATGAGGTGATGAACTTTTTAAGGCATCAGAAAGATCCATGCATGCAGCTAAACATTGAAAAGGATCCTCAGCATTAATCCACCAACAGTTCCCGTCAACAGGATTTGCTGCTGAATCAAATATATCAGGCAACTGATTCTCCACAAACGCTACTTTGCTCTCATGAGAAAGCTTTTCAATGCCACCACCATATTTGTTAGCCAAATGTATCTTCAACCAGCGTAAACCAGATTTTCCAAGTGGCCGCCCTTCAGCATACTCCAGAACACCCCGGCATAGATCTGAACTTAGGTGACTCAGATGTGGATGCATAGGGTATGCACGACCACGAAAATCTAGATTGTGAGGATAATAGAAACCATCCTCCTCTCTCATCTTACGAGCAACCTATTCAGGAAGGTAGAAAAAGGTATAGCTTCAGTAACACCATAACATATTAAAAAACGTGAATGTAGTATCTAAGTAAGAAGAACGCCTCTTTATAACACATACAGAGAGTTTTAGTTCTGTATCGCATCGTTCAGCATGCAGTTCGCGGTTAGCTTTATTTGTCTTCTTTAAACTCCACTTCCATTTCTGGATTTCATCTAGGTCTTCTGTTTCAGGTTGTTCGGGTAGAGGAATCTATACAGCACAAACAAGTAGTTAAAAACACATGTGGCCGCATATTATGAAAGACTGAAAGGAGCAGCCCTAATTAACCATATGCACTTGACTCACATCTCCCTTATCAACCAGTCCTGCAATCCCCCCACCACGACTCCAAATAGTCTCAACAACATCATGTACTCTTCTATTCACCCTCCACTTAGTACTCCCAAGGATATCTAATGCCTGCCAATATGACAATACTTCATAGTTCAGACTCCTTTCATTCATTAAAATTAAGCAGGCACAAACGAATAAACATCAATGAAATAATCATAAAAGGCACGATGAGTATTTAGATCATACTGTTATGAAACTAGCACTCATTATAGTAAGAAAGAACTTATAGAAAGTGTTGATGATGTGCCACTATCCCAAGACAAACATGTTCAGGAATATAAATGAAGACTGTCGAATATGGGTGGCCAGCACACCTCAAATACTTTTCGCAGCTGTTTTCTTGGAACACTCTTGATGGCTTCCTTCTGGTCCTTCACACCATGTGTCCGCATAACATATGAAGGCAGAAAAAGGTGTCCACCTTTATCATAGCTGAAACAATCATGGTTGGAAAATGATCATCAGATAAAAGATGCAATAACTTATGTCATCTAACTAAAACACAAATTGCTATTTTGAATCTTGATTCATTGAATAATGAATACCCTACATAATAATTTTAACTGACAAGGACAAATGCAAGAATCACTAGCATAGTAGCATACCCCTTCCATTTTGTTGGAGGTACCAGCATAGGAAGATACGGTATCTCCATGTGTCTAGCCTGCAAGAGATTCAAACTTTCAAAAACTTAAGAAGCATTCTATTGAAGTGGTAAAAACAATACCCCAAACAGAAATATGAAATCTGCAATGGGGCGAGCGTTTTTAAGTAAATGTATGAAAAAAACTCAATGTTCTGACTTCTGACACTAGAGAAAATCTAGATAATAAGAAAAAACAGAAGGAAACAACTGTGTAGGGTCAGACGTCTATATCTAGCCAGAAAAGAAGAGCATAGCAGTGCAAAACAAACTTACTGTGCTTTCAAACCCCTCATGCACAAGAGGATCACACTCTATCACGAAGTGCTTCTTCTTTAGTCTCCTGCTCTTTGATCAAAAATGTCAGAACACATCAAACCAATCTAAGCAAGCACATGATACTGACACAACAGGGCATGTCAGAGCGAACACACGGCACACAACAAAAGCAAACAGTGAAACAGAAGTGTGCGTCCCTACCCATTTTCTACTACAGCTTTTCGCAGTACATGCTTAAATGCAGGTCGAAAATCAGGAGAACTGTCCGGTGTTTGGTCAGCCGGTGACTGCACGAATGCCGAATCCAATAACAATTCAATAAGACGAGTCCCTAACTGCAGTAACAAAAGGAGGATTATGTCTTCGAAACATATAGAGTGAAATTGTGTAGTTTTAGGCACACTATCCGGGTAACAAACCTTCACTTGGGCTTCTGTGCCCCATTCCTCCAATTCGATTTCCTGTTGCACAAGCTTCTGTGCTTCGGTCAATTTTCGCTTCTTCAACAAACTCTTAACAAGTTTCCGGCATTTGGCCTGCTCCTTGTCTAATGATGGATCATTTTTGCTACTAGATTTTTTCTTAGTCTTCTGAAAGAAAGCCTGGACTTTGAACTGCAGAACAAAAACTAACATTCAGCGCACGGAGAAATCAACTATCCCTAGAGGAAACATTTTGTGATGAAAACTGAAGTGAAAAAGTGAAGAGTCTAAAATAGCATTGAGTTGATTCCCCATTAACGTGATCAAACTGCAGTTCTTCACAACATATTCAAATCTAGTGCACAAGAAGAATAGCTGAGGCCTCGGCCAAAGCAAGATGAATCCTAATCCAACTTTTGCAGTTTCAACTGTTTAAGAGCCTTGTCATCCATAAATATAATACATCCCAGGCATGATTCCAGTCTGACAATCTACCATCATGTCACTACGAGAAACCTATTGTCAGATAGACTAACATCCTAACGCCATTTCCACTTAATGTCCTCCAATTTGTTTACTTCACTGTATTGCCAAACTTCTCATTTGAAATGTCAATTTCAAGCCAAACTGTTGGCTCCAGTCAGACGGAAAGCACAAGGAACTAAAATCCCTTCACAATAACATATGCTGCCATAAAACATCACAGTCCATCTACCTTAATAATTACACTATAAGGTCACACATCATCACTAAGCCTAAGTCTCACATTGTTTCCAATGAGCTAAGTCATAGAAGGTATCGAAACGGACTAGGTTGATCCTAAGCATAGAAGTGAGGCACTACTAACCTCGCGCTCGACGGCCTCTCCGATGGAGTGGGCGGCCTGGACGACGCGGACGCTGCCACAGCCATCCTTGCTGGACATGAGGAGTCCCATCATCTTGTGCATGACGATGACGGCGAGCTTCTCGGCGGGGAGCAGGAGCAGGTACTTGGCGTAGACGTGCTTGACCCGCTTCCGGCGCTGCACGTCCTGGTCCGCGGCGATGGCGTCGCGCAGGGGCTCGAACCATCCGAGGAAGAGCGACTTGACGTAGGGCAGCGCGGGGGCGAGGTTGCGGTCGAGCATCTCCCGCTCGAGCTGGCGGTACTCCTCGGCGGCGCGCGCCCAGGCCTCCGTCTCCGCCTTGACCTGCCGCTGCCGCAGCCGCCGGTGCTCCGCCCTCCTCGCCCGCCCGCGCTCCACGACCCTCTCCAGCTCCTCCATCACCCGCGCTTCCAGCTCCTCCTCCGCCCGCGCGGCGTCCGCCTCCGTCTCCGGCTGGGGGATCTGGTAGGAGTCGGCGGGGGAGCTGAGGAACGCGAAGAGGTCGAGCCAGTCGAAGCCGTCGGTGGCGGGGGAAGGGAACGGCGGGGCTCCGATGGAGAGGGACGGGAGGTGCGTGACGGGGCGAGGCGGGGGCGCGACGGCGACCATGGGCGGCGGGGGCGAGAGGCGGCGGAGGCGGGGCCGCGGCGGGGGCGCGCACGTGGAGATGGGGGAGAGGAGGAGCGGCATGCGCGGGATTGGGCTCGGGATTGCGCTCCGGCGGTCGGAATTTGGTGGGAGCAAGCTGAGGAGATGGAGGGGGGAGAGAAACCTCAGTAGAACCTTGGACGGAGGAGACGACGGGGAGGTGATAAGGAAGAAGGGAAAATATCGCCGGGGTAGGAGGAGACTGGAGACTTGGAGAGTGTGCGCGTGGCCGTTGGATCGCCTCGCGCTCGTATCCAACGATTGCAAACTTATGTCAAATTCTCGACTCAAAAGTGTAAACGTGGAGGAGTCTGGCGGATAAGGCTCTTGCCTTGGCAAGTTTCTCCTGGTTTATGAGAGTTCTATCCTAACTTAATCCCTGATTCAGAGAGTGAAAAAGGACCTGATCTTCGATCTATCTAGCCAAGCTCTGATTGTTTTCATGTAATAATGCTATGCCAAATTGGGAATTCAATGTAGCACATGCAGAAATTTCATGAACACCATGTTGCCCACAAATGTGGGGTAATGGAATCAGACACATGGTTAGCTCGCTTACATTATCCTTGGTCAAATTAAAAAGACGTGATTCATGCCTTCGGCCTGAACGGGGACACGCGGGAGAGATCATCAACCATCAAGGAAGTGAAAGAAACACATTTTGATCATTTTCTTCACTGTGGAATTCATTAACTATAAAAGGTATGCTGTCGTTGACTATATTTAAGATTTTTTAGTTAGTTTAAAAAATTGGACAATCTCTATATTTTTGTTAATTACTTTATTTGCAATACGATATTAAAAAAAATCTCTTAAAATATTTTTGAACACAATATTAATAAAAATTGTACGTGTTTCCATAAAAATAGTTACTTTTGCTACACTTTTGTTTATTTGTGAGATAAATGGTGTAGCATCGGCCAGCTGCTTTGTTTAACACTCATTTTCTATAAGATTATGCTAACAAAGGCCATCAACAAAATGGTAGCAACTCTTGATATGCAGGTCACACTTCGGTTAGTTATCGAATCTGGATCAATGCAATCCATTCATATTAAACATTTGTACTTCTTCATTACTATTCTTATTATTAAGATATATTGTATGCATTGATAAGAGTGCATTTACCAACTAGGGTGCAGTTGCACACCCAAGCTTATATTTTAGATTGTTTTTCTAGAAGAAAACGGATTTCTTGTCTACAAAAGTGGTTTCAATTGTTTTTCAAAATCAAGTAGGGGTTGACTTTTTGCATTGTGAGTCGACTTTGATAAAAAAAATCGAACCAAAATTCTGAAACCAATTTTCTATATAAATACATGTTCTACTATCCGGCATACTTTGAATAATACTTTTATTTCCATTGGCATCTAGCAATGCATACACGCTACTTATATTAATTTACATGTTAGTCAGGTTCAGAAATTTACCATTGGATCATTTTAGAACTTCAGTGAATCTCTAGTTTGTCAAAGAAAGACTTGTTTTTTCTTGCATTGGGATGTTTATGAAAGCATGTCATTACAATGGATACCACCATGAATTAAAAAAATCAGTATTACTATATTTCTTTTGCATGCATATTTTCCTGAGTATCATTAAATATAAGCAAAACTCGGGCAATGTTCTAGAGTGTATGCATTACATGTAACTCACAAAGGTTTCTAGAGTACAAGAATATCAAGCTAGCTTATGTGAAAATAGTAGATAATTCTAGATTGAATGAAGTGTCAACTAGTAGTTTGTCCTTGACTCTTGTCTTCTCTCTCATCAAGAGAGGGGGTCAATAGTTAGCCATCGACAAACTTCAAGCTTTTTAACATCAAAGTGTATTTAAAGTCCATAATTCTGGAAATTGTAGTGTTGTTCACTCAATTTTACATTGATTTATCTCTAGAAAAGAACATGTATACCCCACTTAAACCATGTATTGTTTTTGTGATTCTAGTGACTTGGTATCTCTCCAATTCATTTGAAATTAATCAATTCCTTCCACAAAACCAACCCAATTTCGCAATATTCGTTTATTCATGTGTTAATTCATAGAATCATGTGCTACTATTGTACTCCTTTGTTCATGTGCCCTTGGATATGTGTAGGCCGACCCTATAGATAAAACGGCCTTGGTAGGAGCCATTATTGGTCTTGAGAATACACTCGCGATCCAGTGTTATGTTTCTTCTTCTTCTCATTGTTTTGGTATACTCAAAAAATCATATTATTAGTTATAACCACATAACCATAATGATATTTCATATTTCACTATTAAAAATGGGGTGATCAATGATCTTTCCCACGTAGGTGGGTCGTACCAGCACAGTCTCAAGTTAATCACATGGATTTTTAACCTATTGCAAGTTTTTTTGTGTTAATTTAAATTCAATGCAAGTTACTTGTGCGATTTTCAGGGTTATTCAGAATCATATCTCGTATTTTCCTCTTCTTCGCCGTAAATTTGTCATGTGTGGTCACATTCATGCTGACATAGCCAAATATCAGGAAACCCAGCTCCATGCCAACTACCGAGTAGTATGATAGTGAACTCTATCCGAACAAAATTCATAGCTTTAATGAATCTATTCCTCAACAATTTATGAATGTACCCCCCCCCCCCCCCCCCCAACGCCATAGCATTATTGTGAATCTAGCTTTAATTTCAAGTTACTTATTTATGCTCTTCAGAAGATCAGGAACAGTATGGTATGTGCTTTATGGCCACCTCCATCCTAACCGATTGTGTGCATAGTAGTTATGCAAGAGGCGGGGTGTAAACTCTTCTGACTTGTATAGGATCAATACGAACATACAAGTTCACTAAGAGTGTCGTTTATTGGGGGAAAACCTCCATCCAAATAGAGCCAGAAACTAGGTAACCCCACTCCGTACAAAACGATTGTGAAGTCTACTTGAACAAAGTTACGTAGCGCAGCAAGGAGACGAGGTGGGATGTGATAACTGGTAAGGAAGAAGGAATGTCCCAATGGTGAGAGAAGTATGCTCACATGGTTGTTGGATCACCTCGCCCTTGCATCGAATGGTAAAAATGCGTAAACTTATTAACTCAAAATGTAAACGTGGAGGATGGCCATGCATGGATAAGGTTCTTGCCTTGGCAAGTTTCTGTTGTTTGAAAATTCAAAAAATAACTTTATGTCAATTTACGACAGTTCTAAGAGAAAACAACTTGATTTTCAATCATCCTAGCCAAGCTCCAAGGGTTCTTCGTCTAATGCGACGCTAGTTTAGGATTTCAATGTAGCACAATTTCCAAGACAAAAGATGGATACCATGTTGTGACAAATGCAGGGCTAATGGTAATGGAATTAACCACATTGATAGATTGCATATATTATCCATGGTTAAATTAGATAGGCAAATTGTATTTTTTGAGGGAAACAGCCGGACTCCGTCCTACTGCGAGGCTTTATTAATCTCACACAATAGTTTCACAAGTTTCTCCAGATAGGCAAATTGTATTCAAAATGCATTATTATAAGCCTTCAAGCGACCAAAAAAAATGTGATTCCATCTAGCAAGTTAGCGATTGGATTCATTCTATTTGAAAACAAGAGGTTAGGTGGGTCTTACCGGTCGAGACGAGACATGTCATAGACCATCAAGTCATCTGAAAAAAGGCGCAATTATTCCACCTATGAAATAAGCAACAATTAATATAGAGCGGAGGAAGTAACATTTAAAAAAGTTGTGGTGAGACACTCTCGTGTATGAAATCAGTTAACTAAATATTTATTGCGTCGTACTTAGAATGTTTTTATCTTTTAATTTTATATTTATGTATATTATCCTTGAGTTGTAGAAGGTTAGACCGATGAGTACCTTCAAGGTTTCAACCACTACAACACCCACCACCTATTCAATCTCATGTGCTTCTTAGGTGGTCCAATGATATATTTACAATTTTTATTATTATTAGAGCTTTTATACTATTATTGATGATTATTAATAAATTGGTGGAACTTTCGCAGAAAAACGTATGTTCCGATACCTTTATTGTCGTGTTCGCATGCATGTCGTGATTCAATCAGCCTTGTCATGGCCGCAAGCTTAGACAAACGCATGTCCCATTAATCTGAGTCAGACCAACATAGTTTTGTTCACCGCGGAAGGTATATCCAACTATACCATCTTCCGTTTTGATGGCATGTGAGACCAATGGCGACATATATTGTACAACAAGCTACACTAGGGTAGTATGTACTTACACGCACAAAGTCTTCTCAGACAAGATGTAGCAAGGAAGCAATTTGGTGTGACTTCTGACTTGGTGCTCCTCTTGCTTCCTGGACTTCTTCGAAAAGATCACAAGCTACACTAGGGTAGTATGTAGTTACACGCACAAAGTCTTCTCAGACAAGATGTAGCAAGGAAGCAATTTGGTGTGACTTCTGACTTGGTGCTCCTCTTGCTTCTTGGACTTCTTCGAAAAGATCACCACCCCAACCGGTCGGAGTCATCGCCTCATGTGGTTGGCCTTCGGGGACTAGCTTGGACTTGTTGGACGGTTAAGAACTGAGCATTCTCACATTCGGCCTGTCACTTACTCGATCTTTGAAATGTATTGTTTCTTTTCTTCTAGCAATGGTTGTATTTGAGCAAGGTGAAGGATAGAGACATGATCTCCAGTTTGGTGGATGAGCTCTAATCCATGGCATCCTGGCTGGCACTTATGCATCCTTAACTCTGCATATCCATGTAGTGTGCCCTATCTTGTAATATCTTTGATTTTCTCGGCATGATGTTTATCTGGTGCCCCGACATGAACTTTCTCCTTCCACGCGAAAGAAAAATGTACTTTCTACCTCCCCTTTCTTTTCTAGACCTATTTATAAACTATGGTGGTCTGTTTTTTTGAACGCCATCCCCTGTTTCAGAACAGTAAATAAAACTTGGTTTTCAATTATCTAACCAAGCTCTAGTTGTTTTTCAAACTCTGAGCTAATTTGGGAACCTATTTTTTTTGAATTGCAGCTATAGTTCTGCATCTTTTTTTCTTTCCTAATGCTCGACCACTACCATGTGACCGCGCGATACGACTTTGTAGGCAACATGGTCGATACACTCATTCAAGGCACCCATAAGGTAGCACAATTTCTAAGACATATATTACATGTGCACTGCACAATGCAGGGTAATGGAATCAACTAGATGGATAGTAGCTTTCTTATGTTTCTTTAGTTAAATTAGGAATGTACAAAGTTCTAAAAAAAAGTTCAACACTATCATGTGCAATTAGAAACTTTCAATTAGCACTACAAGCATAAAAACAAGATTTCATCTAGAAGGTTGCCACTTGTTCAATCCCTTATAGTCTCAGTTTGGTCTTGAATATGAAACTTATGAAACAGAATAGTATCCTAACATCCTTTTGTTTTCTAGATTTTCTAAGTTCATTTCAAGATATTTAAAATATTTGTGCATTGCATTCATTTTTTATTGTTATTTACTGTACTTTCACAAAACTGTGTAACAAAAGGTACTAAATATAGAAAATCAAAAACCATTCATTTTGTTCCTTAGTGGATTCATCTGTCTTGGTTATATATAATGCTATACGTTATATTTTGCACGTGCCAGAATCAAGAATGATAATGTGGACACCCAGTTACTCCGTTGGGGCATCTCACCATTGTTGGATCTACATAATTAGGATAACAAGCTCATTTGGCCACAAAATGCTCTTTTTTTCATGTGTGATGTGTATTTTGGTACCGACAACATCAGTGGTGGACCTAGTAATTTTCCGAAGCGTGGACACATGCAAGCTAAAAGACTTCACTTTGGTCTATCAATAACCAAAAATCTTCCAAGTTCTGAAATTCAAAGTCAGAACTGAAATCAGTACTGCCAATGGTTAATTATAAAACTTCCTGATAAATTACAGAAAAAAACTCGCCTAATTGTTGCGTGTGGCTGGTGCTAGCCAAAGGTCACCATCGATGTCGTCGTTGGGATGCTCTTGCTCCTTTTGCATCTGACGCAAACTGATAGGAGCCACAACCGAGCACCAACTGTCGTTCCCTATCTTGGCGTCCGCCTGAGGCATCACTAGCCTTATCGTGACCCATTGTCCATCTCAGCGTCTTGTGGTTACGGTTCGCACCTCGGGAGAGAAATGAACAGGCAGATAAGATCGATGGGTTCCTAAAATCGTGTGTCAAGCTAATTTCTCGCATGGCGAACATGACGAAACTAGTCCAAACAGTAAGAATAAAACGAAATGGGCCTTTGATCAAGGTAGTGCTGCTAGGGGAAAGGCTCATGCTGGCGCAACACAAACGAGCATTTGTTTTTAGCTCAGAACGCTAATCCTTAAAGAGCTCTAAGCTCCCTAGAATTCCCGCGTCCTGGTTGCTCTGAGTGATTGCACTTTGGTCTGCTTAACCTGGTCCCTCCGTCTGTGTGTACCCGTACGTGTATCTGCTTAACCTGGTCCCTCCGTCTCTGTGTACCTGTATGTGTACTACACGTATTCAGTCGTGCATGACCGTAGGGCAGTTCGCTTGGTCAAATATCACGGTTCAGTCGTGCAAGACCATAAGCGGTTTGCCTGGTCAGTGACTCGCCGCTCAACAAACGCATCTTCGTCCTCCTTCGATCCCCTCTCGCCGCCAGCGCCTAATCTCGCGCCTTCACCATCTCCCCCAGCCGCTCGCCGTCCACCTGATGGCCCAAAATATATCAAGCTCGTTGGGGAACCCCAAGAGGAAGGTGTGATGAACATAGCAGCAAGTTTTCCCTCAGTACGAAACCAAGGTTATCAATCCAGTAGGAGCAAGGAAACACCCCAAAGGTGTTGCTAGCTGAGCCTTGGCAGGGCGCACTATCGGTGCTAGTAGCAACATGGAGACCTGCACAACACAACCACAGAACTTTGTCCCCAACTTGCGATGAAGTTATCAATCTCACCGGTTTTGCTGAAAACAAAGGATTAAACGTATCGAATGGAAGAAAGTAATAGTTTGCAGAAAGTAAACACAAAGCAGTAAACAGTTGATTGTAGATTGAATGTAAAAGAAAGAACCGGAGTCCATAGTTCACTAGTGGTGGCTCTCCTTAAGATAGATAACATGCTGGGTGAACAAATTACAGCGAGGCAATTGATAAACATCGAGAAAGCATACAAACATATACTACTCATCTTGACTCCTTTGAGATTCGATTGGGCATTACAACATTATACATAGACCGCCATCCAACTGCATTTATGACTAATAATCCACCTTCAGGTTATCATCCGAACCCCCTCTAGTATTAAGTTGCAAGCAAAAGATAATTGCATTACGAATTGCGTGTAATGTAAACAACACGATTGTTATATGAACAAAGGTGTTTTCTCCCTAGTAGCAACAGCACATCTAGTACCTTAGAGATTTCTGTCACTTCCCCAGATTACCAGAGGCATGATCCCACTATCGAGCATATCTTGGAGTTGCTAGCATCTACTTGGCCAAGATAGCTACTAACAACGGAAAGCATGCTAGATCACAAATAACAAAGACATCATAGAATCAATAATCAATCTGAAATAGCATCTCAATATCCATCGGATCCCCGTAAACATAACATGCAGAATTACAAATAGATGATCTTGATCATGAACGGAGCTCACAAGATCTAAACATGAAAGCACAAAGGAGGAGAACCAGCCATCTAGCTACTACATGGACCCGTAGTCCAGAGATGAACTACTCACGCATCACACCGGAGGCTTGCATGATGATGAAGAAGGCCTCCAGGGTGAATTCCCCTCTCCGACAGGGTGCCGGGAAGAGCTTCAGATCCCTCCTGATCTAGGAACAGAGACGATGGAGGCTACAGACTCTTTCGTGGATTTTTGATCGGGTACTTAGGGTTTCCGTATCAGAGGCAATATATAGGCGGAAGGAGAGGCCGAGGGGGTGCCTGGGCTGGCCACACCACCCCCTAGCGCGGGCCAAGCCTGGCCGCACGGCCAGGTGGTGTGGCTGCCCTCTGGCCCTTCTCCGTATCATATTATGGCTCTAAGTGTCCCCCGGTAAAATAATAACTTTGGCTTTTGTCCCGTCCAATTCCGAGAATATTCATTCTCTGACTTTCCTGGAACCAAAAACAGCAGAAAATAGGCAGCTGGCACTGTGGCTCTTGTTAATAGGTTAGTCCAAGAAATCATATGAAAAGTACTCCAAAGTGTGGAACATCAAAAATCATAGATACATTTGCAATGTATCAACATCCCCAAGCTTAACTCCTGCTCGTCCTCGAGTAGGTAAGTGATAAAAGGAAAGAATAATTTTTGAGGTGACATACACCATCATAAACTTGATCAAAGTATTTGTAAAACATTCAAAGCTGGGATCATAGTACTTCAATCATAACGTGAAAGACAAAGTTCTAGCAATAAGACAAAGAAACTATGTTGCAACATGAAAAGGCACAAACAAAAGATTCATGAATAACAATGCTTTGCAAGACGTTTGTTTGTTTCACATAAAGAAAACATAGCATAGTAGTAATCAGCTTGTCCCTCATAGAGTAGCAAATATAAATGCATAGGACACCTTCAAAGTTTACAAGAGTGACTAGATACAAATAGTTTAAATCAAGCAATATCAAGATATGCATCCATCAACAAGTCTTGAGACGATGCACATAGAACTAAGAATGGCCACTATGCTCTCAAAGTAGGTGCATAAAGATAGAAGGTGAAGACTCAATATAAAAGTGGAAGAAAGGCCTTCAAAGAAGGAAGTAGGGATTCAAGTCTCATAAAGAGCTTCCAAAAATTATGGTACTTAACAGCTTTCAGCTCTCATTTCCCCTATCATAAGCATCTTGAAGTGATTAAGGTTAAAGTGAACAAACTATGGTGTATATGCTTGACGAAGTATAAGTTAGAAATCTCATGTCCCTTGAATACGATGGCCGCTCCTCATGCTACTCAAGTTTAGTCACCGGTAAGTTCTTGTCATCGTAAGTACATGTGTATCATATAGAACCGCCAACGGGGTACCCCTTGCTCGATGATACGGAAGAATCCCCATATCAAAATGACAAGGCAAGCAGACAACGAGCATCTCAGCAATCTTCTTATTTACCATGGGAATATGGTGCTTTTTTCTCTCTTTCCTCTTTTCATAATCTCTTTTTTTTCTCTTTTTCTCTTTTTTCTCAATATAGGACTCCTTTTTTTTATAAGAAGAATGCTTCATAGACAGCTCATTATGGTTACGCTGCAGGTTTCCACCATGTCAGCATGGATTAGACCAACGGTCCAGGCGTTTCTCTAATACATATACATAACTCCATGGACTTACAAGCTCCCATTTCATTTCACATCGACAACATCCATAGACAAAAGAGCATGATATCAACTAGGTACAAAGTGTTGGAGATATGCCCAAGAGGCAATAATAAAAGTGGTTATTATTATATCTTTGTGTTTATGATGAATGTTTGCATCCCATGCTATAATTGTATTATAAGGAAACACTAATACATGTGTGTTTTGTAAACATAAAAGAGTCCCTAGTAAGCCTCTTGTTGAACTAGCTTGTTGATTAATTGATGATCATGATTTCCTGATCATGGACATTGGATGTCATTAATAACAAGGTTATATCATTAGGAGAATGATGTGATGGACACACACCCATAGTAAGCATAGCATAAGATCAAGTCATTAAGTTCAGATACAAGCTTTCAAATGCATAGTAACCTAATCCTTCACCATGAGGTTATGTTAATCACCATCACCGGATGGGTACTTTGATGACATCAAACACCGCTTAGAATCGGGTGGTTATAAAGGTGTCATTGGGTATTCTGAAAGTATGTGTTGAAGCGCATGGACCAAGATTGGGATTTGTCCATCCATATTATGGATAGATATGCTCTGGGCCCTCTCGGTGGAATGTCATCTAGTTAGCTTGCAAGCATGTGACTAGGTCACAAGGGATGACATAACATGGAACGAGTAAAGAGTACTTATTAGTAACGAGGTAGAACTAGGTATGGAGATACCGACGATCAAACCTCGGATAAGTAGAGTATCGCGTGACAAAGGGAATTGGTTTCGTATGTTAATGGTTCTATCGATCACGAAGTCATCGTTGAGTATGTGGGAGCCGTTATGGATCTCCAGATCCTGCTGATGGTTATTAATCGGAGAGGTGTCTCCATCATGTCTGCATATTCACGAACCATAGGGTGACACACTTAAGGTTCGAAGTTGTTGTAAGTAGATATGGAATGTGTGTTGGAGACCGAATGTTGTTCGGAGTCTCGGATTGGTCCCGGGACATCACGAGGAGATTCAGAATTGTCCGGGGAATAAGATTCATATAATGGGGATCGTTTTCTAAGTTAGGAAATGTTCCGGAGTGTTTATATGGGGATTCTAGAAGGTTTCGGAATGTTCTGGAAGGTTCTAGAAGATTTTTTGGAGTTTACTTGAAAACCAAGAAAGGATAAAGGGAAACTTGGAGGGTAAGTAAGGGAAACTTGGGGGGGGGGAGGACTCTCCCCCCAAGCTCCCTTGTGTGCCGGCCCTAGGAGGTGGGCCTAGGGGTGGGAACCCTAGGTCGCACCCCTCCCTCTATATATAGAGGGGTGGAGGCGCCACCCCCCTTTGCCCCCTCCCACTCCAAACCCTAGCCGCCTCTCTCCTCCTCCTTCCATCTGCTCTGGCTTAGGCGAAGCCCTGCAGAATTCTCTACTCCACCACCACCACCACGCCGTCGTGCTGCTGGGATTCCGTGGAGAGATCTACTACCTCCGCTGCTCGCTGGAACGGGGAGAGGAAGGTCTGCTTCGACCAAGACGTGTGACCGATCATGGAAGCGCTTGGAACGCTGCCGGAAGGATCGTCTACTCGATCTTGAGATCGGCAAGTGATCGTCTACATCAACCACGAGATCCGATCTCGCACAAGGCTTTCGGATCTACAAGGGTTAGTACAGATCTATCTCGTTGCACATGTCTAATAGATTAGATCTTGGCTTTTATCTAGATTAGATCTGGGTTTTGTTCGTTCTTGCGGTAGAAATTTTTTGTTTTCCATGCTACGAACCCATCACAAAGTACCCGTGCAATGTTGAAAGCGTTCCCCATGACAGCATGGTTCTGCTAATTCCCAACAAATAAGTGCAAGCATATACAACATAGACGACACAATGGTTCCAGTTTATTAAGGGCAAGAAAAGTAAAGTGTGCCATCAAGTTTGTGAGAGCTTTAATCACTAGTTTTCTCATAACAAGTTTAATTTGGAAGGTAAACAAAAACATGAATATACTTGGATTAGCATATGCTAGTAGGTAGGTATGGTGGACTCTTTGGAATATCTTGGTTTAGGGAGTTGGATGCATGAGTGGAACTCATACTTTGTTGTGGAGGCTAGCAAAAGACTGGGAGCGACAAACTAAGAGAGCAATAATGGCCATAATCATGCAGAGTGATAAAACATCATTGATCAAAGCATAAAGTGATACTACAAGTTGAAAACTAAAGGATCATAAAGGCTATGGTGACTTTGGATAGTCATAACATGGTGTGAGCATGCGCCAGGTCAACCCAAATAAAGCATCAAAAGAGAATACCACAATACTATGCTTTAATATGCTAAAACAACGCATGATTCATCCAAGGCACATTAAGCAATCTCAATTGTTTATAACAAGTCATGCTACATCAAAGAATACTAAGCATAAATCCAAAACAATATCAAGCATGGCATGACAAAGCATAGGCCACAGTCAAAAACAGGCTCTGTTTACCACTTAAGCATGAGCTTTCCTATTCTTTTCCAATCCAAACCAAACTATTTGAAAACCAATGTATGAAAGAGGGGGTCCAAACAATTTATTCAGCAAACTAAGCAAACAAAGCAAACGAAAAACAAAAACAAAAATGAAAAAGAAGATGCTCCAAGAACAACACAACTGTGCATGAAACAATAAAAATGAAGCGTTTGGAAGAAACCTGGGATTTTTATTGATGAAGAAGGGGATGCCTTGGGCATCCCCAAGCTTTGACGCTTATACTTCTTGGATATTTCTTGGGGTGACACGCGTGGCATCCCCAAGCTTGAGATTTAGTCCATCTTTCATCTCATTACTCATTCCTTCCATACACCTGAAATTTTTCCTTCATAGAAAACTTCACACAATCTTTATTAGCAACATTAGTGCACTCAAGATAATAAGTATTTAGGTTTAGTTCTAATACCAATAAAACTTCCATTAAAACACAATATACTGTAGCACTTCCCTCAAAAAGCTCAATTCCCTAAGAGAACTCAAAAAGGAACCAACAAGAAGCAAATGCAGAAAATGGCAGAAATCTATCAAAACAGACCAGCAGGTAAAGACGAATTTTTTCGAAGACCTTCTGTTGCTCAAATCAAAAAAGTTTTGAACTAACAAAAGTTAGATAACAACCTGGGGCAGAAACACAAAATTTCAAGCCTCAAAAGGACGTACAGAGATTTTACAGGAATATTTACGGTGAAGCACAGAAATCTGTTTCGGGACAATAACTTTTCCAATCATTACTTCTCTCTCTACTCTTAACACAAAAAGCAAATAAAAAGGACAAGGAGAGGTTATTACTGAAGTAATAACTTCCAAGACTCATCTAAAACTTTTGGGTTATCTCCCAATAAGTACTTTTCTTTAACGCCTTTAAGTTAGGCATAAGAAGCAAGAAAGAATCAAGTGTTCTCAAATGAAGAAGTATTAAGAGCAAAAAAAAATTCATAGGAGAGGCAAAATAAGTCTTCTCTCTCTTATTAGGGAAATGTTCTATACCTTTCTTGAGTGGGAGTTGATATTTAATGGCGCCTTCTTTCATATCAATAATGGCACCAACAGTTCTAAGAAAAGGTCTTCCCAAAGTAATAGGACAAGAAGCATCGTATTCAACATCCAAAACATAGAAATCAACAGGGACATAGGCATTGTTAACCATAATTAGAACATCATTAATGCTCCCCATGAGTTTCTTTTTAGCATTATCATCAAGTGGGACATTCAAATAACAATCTTCAAGTGGAGGCAAATCAAGCATATCATAAATCCTTCTAGGCATAATAGAAACACTACTATCAAGATCACATAAAGCTTTGAAATCAAAATCATTCACTTTCATATTAATGATGGGTTCCCAACCATCTTCTTGTTTTATAGGAATATAAGCTTTATGTTTCATCTTTTCTTCTTTAATCTTTATGAGAGCATCAGTAATGTGTTTTGTAAAGGCCATGTTCATAGCACTAGCATTAGGACTTTTATCAAGCTTTTGTAGGACCTTAATAACTTCAGAGATATTGCAACCATCAAGATCAAAATCAAAATTATCATCTAGAGTGGTAGAACTATTACTAGGCTTAACACTAGTGGTAGTGATAGTAGAAACACTAATGTTTCTAGCAATTTCATCTTCTCTTTCCCACTTAGCATGTAATTCAGCTAATAGTCTAACATTTTCATCAATTCTAACTTGTATGGCATTAGTAGCTGCAAAGGGATTCTCATTAGTTTCAGGTTTAGCAGCCATTATATTCAAAGAAGATTGAGCTTCAGCCAGTGATGCTATATTTCTTTCAGCATTAGAGAGTTTTTCCTCAATAGTTTTATTGAAAGCGGTTTGTTTACTAATAAACTCTTTAAGCATAACTTCAAGTTCAGAGGGAGCACTCTTATTATTGTTGTAGTTCCCTAGAGCCCCCGCTGCAAACGGGCTGGCAGGACAAAAGATGTTGTGCAAGTTCTCATTGCGAGCACGTATGACTATATATGGAACACATGCCTAGGATTGTCTAGTACTTGGGTGCTTTATCTTATTTATCTGCAATTGCCCTATGTTCTGATTGCTATGTGAATTGTCTTGTCCATGCAGCGCTCGTCCATCCATCCCTATGCCTACCGCACTCGAATCCCATTTGCATCGCTTTTGTTACTCTTGTCTTTGCTTTGCTATCTTGTTACTTTACTATTCCTACTACAAAAGCTACTCTTGATAAAGCTGCTATGAGCAAGATTGTTTCAGTGTGCTAAATTGACAACTCAGTTGTTAAGGCTTATAAATATTCTTTGGCTCCCCTTGTGTCAAATCAATAAATTGGGTTTCACTTCCCTCGAAAATACTACGATACACCCCTATACTTGTGGGTAATCAAGACTATTTTCTGGCGCTGTTGCCGGGGAGCATAGCTTTATTTATCAAGTTCACTTGGATTCTCTATTGTTCGCTGCTTTCCATCCGTCATGGGTAAGTCTCGTGATGGCAAGGTTCCTATTTTACCATCCACTACAAGAAGAGGTACGGTTCTGAACACCTCTGCTGCTCTTGATCCACCGTCTGTTCTGAGTAAGTTCCTTACACCACCACATACACATGCTACACACACTGCTACTACTGCTGAATCTGAAACTTCTGATGCTTATGATCCTGCTTCTACTGTGCTTGATAAGAGTGGTTCATTATATTGGAGATATGCCCAAGAGGCAATAATAAAAGTGGTTATTATTATATCTTTGTGTTTATGATGAATGTTTACATCCCATGCTATAATTGTATTATAAGGAAACATTGATACATGTGTGTTTTGTAAACATAAAAGAGTCCCTAGTAAGCCTCTTGTGGAACTAGCTTGTTGATTAAATGATGATCATGGTTTCCTGATCATGGACATTGGATGTCATTAATAACAAGGTTATATCATTAGGAGAATGATGTGATGGACACACACACCCATAGTAAGCGTAGCATAAGATCAAGTCATTAAGTTCGTATTGTTATAAGCTTTCAAATGCATAGTAACCTAATCCTTCGACCATGAGGTTATGTTAATCACCATCACCGGATGGGTACTTTGATGACATCAAACACCGCTTCATAATTGGGTGGTTATAAAGGTGTCATTGGGTATTCTGAAAGTATGTGTTGAAGCACATGGACCAAGATTGGGATTTGTCCATCCATATGACAGATAGATATGCTCTGGGCCCTCTCGGTGGAATGTCATCTAGTTAGCTTGCAAGCATGTGACTAGGTCACAAGGGATGATATAACATGGAATGAGTAAAGAGTACTTATCAGTAACGAGGTAGAACTAGGTATGGAGATACCGACGATCAAACCTCGGATAAGTAGAATATCGCGTGACAAAGGGAATTGGTTTCGTATGTTAATGGTTCTATCGATCATGAAGTCATCGTTGAGTATGTGGGAGCCATTATGGATCTCCAGATCCCGCTGATGGTTATTGATCGGAGAGGTGTCTTCATCATGTCTGCGTATTCACGAAACGTAGGGTGACACACTTAAGGTTCGAAGTTGTTTTAAGTAGATATGGAATGTGCGTTGGAAACCGAATGTTGTTCGGAGTCTCGGATTGGATCCGAGACATCACGGGGAGATCCGGAATTGTCCGGAGAATGAGATTCATATATTGGGGATCATTTTCTAAGTTAGGAAATGTTCCGGAGTATTTGTATGAGGATTCTAGAAGGTTTCGGAATGTTCCAGAAGGTTCTAGGAGATTTCTTGGAGTTTGCTTGAAAACCAAGAAAGGATCAAGGAGTCCTTGTGGGGCAACACAAGGAGTCGTGGGGGAGGAGTGTTGGAGATATGCCCAAGAGGCAATAATAAAAGTGGTTATTATTATATCTTTGTGTTTATGATGAATGTTTACATCCCATGCTATAATTGTATTATAAGGAAACACTGGTACATGTGTGTTTTGTAAACATAAAAGAGTCCCTAGTAAGCCTCTTGTGGAACTAGCTTATTGATTAAAAGATGATCATGGTTTCCTGATCATGGACTTGGATGTCATTAATAACAAGGTTATATCATTAGGAGAATGATGTGATGGACACACACCCATAGTAAGCGTAGCATAAGATCAAGTCATTAAGTTCGTATTGCTGTTAGCTTTCAAATGCATAGTAACCTGATCCTTCAACCATGAGGTTATGTTAATCACCATCACCGGATGGGTACTTTGATAACATCAAACACCGCTTCGTAACTGGGTGGTTATAAAGGTGTCATTGGGTATTCTGAAAGTATGTGTTGAAGCGCATGGACCAAGATTGGGATTTGTCCATCCATATGACGGATAGATATGCTCTGGGCCCTCTCGGTGGAATGTCATCTAGTTAGCTTGCAAGCATGTGACTAGGTCACAAGGGATGACATAACATGGAACGAGTAAAGAGTACTTATCAGTAACAGGGTAGAACTAGGTATGGAGATACCGACGATCAAACCTCGGATAAGTAGAATATCGCGTGACAAAGGGAATTGGTTTCGTATGTTAATGGTTCTATCGATCACGAAGTCATCGTTGAGTATGTGGGAGCCGTTATGGATCTCCAGATCCCGCTGATGGTTATTAATCGGAGAGATGTCTCCATCATGTTTTCATATTCACGAACCGTAGGGTGACACACTTAAGGTTCGAAGTTGTTTTAAGTAGATATGGAATATGCGTTGGAGACCGAATGTTGTTCGGAGTCTCGGATTGGATCCGGGACATCACGAGGAGATCCGGAATTGTCCGGAGAATAAGATTCATATATTGGGGATCATTTTCTAAGTTAGGAAATGTTCCGGAGTGTTTGTATGGAGATTCTAGAAGGTTTCGGAATGTTCTGGAAGGTTCTAGAAGAGTTCTTGGTGTTTGCTTGAAAACCAAGAAAGGGTCAAGGAAACCATGTGGGGCAAGACACGGATTCGTGGGGGAGGAGGACTCCTCCCCCCCTTCCCAACCCGCCGGCCAAGGAGGGAGGGGAGTCCTACTAGGACTCCCCCTCCCATGGCGCCTCCTCCTTTAAATAGAGGGAGGTGCCACCCCGCACTCTCTCCCTTAAAACCCCTAGCCGCCTCTCTCCTCATCCTTCGCTCTCTCGGCTTAGGCGAAGCCCTGCAGAATTCTCTCCTCCACCACCACCACCACACCGTCAGCTGCTGGGATTCCGTGGAGAAGATCTACTACCCGCTGCTCATTGAACGGGAGAGGAAGGTCTGCTTTGACTCCGCACGTGTGACCGATTGCGGAAGCGCTGCCGGAACACGGCGCCGGAAGGATCGTCCACACGATCTTGAGATTGGCAAGTGATCGACTACATCAAACCCGAGATCTAATCTCGTAACGCTTTCGGTTCTACAAGGGTTAGTACAGATCTATCTCATTGCACATGTCTAATAGATTAGATCTTGGCTTTTATCTAGATTAGATCTGGGTTTTGTTCGTTCTTGCGGTAGAATTTTTTTGTTTTCCATGCTACGAACCCATCAGTGGTATCACAGCCTTGTCTATGCGTAGATCTGTTGCACGAGTAGAACACAATGATGTTGTGGGCATTGGTGCTTGTGCCGACTTTTTCTTTGTGTACTTTGCATCTTGCGGTATGGTGGGATGAAGCAGCTCGGGCTAACCTTACATGTCATCGCACATGAGACTTGCTCCATGCTTGACGTGTAACTTGCTTTGCACAAGTGGATTTATGGGTGTCTGTCTCTCCCATCATAGTATAGATCCAATCTACACTTGGCACTTGATAGCACTTGTATCAACGTTGTGGTTCAGTTTCGTAGGTAAGATCCGTTCTTATTCGAAAGCCCCAAACCACGTAAAACTTGCAAAGAAAATTAGAGGCGTCTAACTTGTTTTTGCAGGGGTTTTGTGATGTGATGTGGCCATCATGTGATTGTGATTATATTTGATGTATGCAATGATCCTTGTTGTAATATGGCAACCGGCAGGAGCCTAATGGTTGTCTTTAATTCTGTTAAGACATGCGTGTCTATTCATCTTGTAATAGCTTTATTCCAAGTAGTTGTAATAGTTGCTGGTGATGATGGACAACCATGAAGCTAATCGACCTTGACGCAATGTTGGTGATGATGGAGATCATGTCCGTGCTTTGGAGATGGAGATCAAAGGCATAAGAAGAAAGGGCCATATCATATCACACTAATTATGAATTGCCTGTGATGTTAATCCTTTATGCATCTTGTATTGCTTAGATCGCGACGGTAGCATTATAAGATGATCCCTCTCACTAAATTTCAAGTAATAAAGTGTTCGTCCTTAGTTGGCACCGTTGCTAAGACTCGTCAGTCTCAAGCATCTCGTGATGATTGGATGTGATAGATTCTACGTGTGCATACAACTGCAAGCCAGATTTGCACATGCGGAAACTAAGGTTAATCTTGACGAGCCTAGCATGTACGGACATGGTCTCGAACACGGAATACCGAAAGGTAGAGCACGTCATATAAGTGATATGATGAACATGAAGATTGTTCGCCGATGAAACTACATCCTCTCTCGTGAAGATCGGACTTGGTGTAGTGGACTTGGTTCGTGTAATCACTAAGACAATGTGAGGGATGTTGTTTTGAGTGGGAGTTCACCTAGATAATTTAAGAATTAAAGTAGAACTCAATTTATCATAAACTTAGTCTAAACTACTTGCAAATTTGTTGTAGATTATGGCGAATCTCTCCATCAATTTCAATGCGTTCCTAGAGAAAGAAAAACTTAAGAACAATGGAAGCAACTTCACGGACCGCCCGTGGTCTGAAGATTGTCCTCAGGGCTGGTCAGATGACCTATGTGCTCGAAGCACCACTAGGTGACCCACCTGCAGATGATGCCACGATGACGTAAAGAATGTTTACGCCACTCGGAAAAATCATTACTCCACAGTTCAGTGTGCCATCCTGTACGGTTTAGAAACGGAGCTCCAGAAGCGTTTTGAGCACCACGACCCGTTCGAGATCATTAAGGAGATCAAGCTCATTTTTGAGACTCACGCGGCCGTGGAGAGCTATGAGGCCTCAAAAGTTCTTTACCTGCAAGATGGAAGAGGGAAGCTCCGATTAGCGACGTGCTCACCTTGTCCAGGCACGCAAACAAGCTCCAAGAGTTGGGGATAACGATTCCTAATGAGTTAGGGATTCACCGTGTCCTCCAATCAACGCCACCGAGTTATAAGAACTTTGTGATGAACTACAATATGCACCGCATGAACAAGACGCTGCACGAACTATCGTCCATGCTGAAAACTGCTGAAGTGGAGATCAAGAAGGAGCACCAAGTGTTGATGGTCAATAAGACCACCAATTTCAAGAAACAGGCAAGCCTAAGAAAAGGGCAACTTCAAGAAGGACGACAAGAAAGTCAGACCGCTAAGAAGCCCAAGGCTGGTCCTAAGCACAAACGAGTGCTTCTCTCGCAAGGGTGCTGGTCACTGGAAGCGTAACTGCCCCAAGTACCTGGGAGATCTGAAGAACGGCAACATCAAGAAGAAAGGTATATTCGATATACATGTTATTGATGTGTATCTTACTAGTAGTCGTAGTAGTGCCTGGGTATTTGATCTTGGTTCGTTGCTCATATTTGTAACTCAAACAGAGGCGTGGAATAAACGAAGACCGGCAAGAGACGAGGTGACGATGCGCGTTTGAAATGGCTCCAAGGTTGATGTGATCGCCGCTGCACGCTCCCTCTACATCTACCTTCGGGATTAGTTTTAAATTTAAATAATTGTTATTTGGTGCCTGCATTAAGCATGAACATTATATCTGGATCTTGTTTATTGCGAGACGGTTACTCTTTTAAGTCTGAGAATAAAGGTTGTTCGATTTATATGAGTAATATCTTTTATGGTAATGCACCTGAGATAAATGGTTTATTCTTATTGAATCTCGATAGTAGTGATACACATGTTCACAACATAGATGCTAGACGAATAAAATTGAATGATAATTCTACATACATGTGGCACTGTCGTCTTGGTCACATTGGAGTGAAGCGTATGAAGAAACTCCATTCTGATGGACTTCTTGAATCACTTGATTTTGAATCACTTGAAAGATGCGAAGCATGTCTAATGAGAAAAATGACTAAGACTCCATTCTTTGGAATAATGGAGCGAGCTACAGACTTATTGGAAATAATACATACCAATGTGTGCGGTCCAATGAGTGTAGCATCGCGTGGTGGATATCGTTATGTTCTCACTTTCACGGATGACTTAAGTAGATATGGGTATGTCTACTTTATGAAACATAAATCTGAAACTTTCGAGAAGTTTAAGGAATTTCAAAGTGAAGTGGAAAATCATCGTAACAAGAAGATTAAGTTTCTGCATTCTGACCGCGGAGGTGAATATCTGAGTTATGAGTTTGGCATGCATTTAAAGAAATGTGGAATACTTTCAGCGATTGACACCGCCGGGAACACCACAGCGTAATGGTGTGTCCGAACGTCGTAATCGAACTCTCTTAGATATGGTTCGGTCTATGATGTCTCTTACAGATTTACCGCTATCATTTTGGGGCTATGCATTAGAGACAACTGCATTCACTTTAAATAGGGCACCATCTAAATCTGTTGAAACGACACCGTACGAATTGTGGTTTGGTAAGAAACCTAGGTTGTCGTTCCTTAAAGTTTGGGGTTGTGAAGCGTATGTAAAGAAGTTACAACCTGATAAGCTTGAACCCAAAGCAGAGAAATGCGTCTTCATAGGATACCAAAAGGAAACAATTGGGTATACCTTCTATCATAGATCCGAAGGCAATGTTTTCATTGCCAAGAATGGATCCTTTCTTGAGAAGGAGTTTCTCTCGAAAGAAGTGACTGGAAGGAAAGTAGAACTCGACGAGGTTATTGAACCTTCTCTCGGAGTTGAGAGTAGCGCAGCACCGGAAGATGTTTTTGTTCCGCCAGCACCAACTGGAGAGGAAGCTAATGATGCTGATCATGAAACTTCGAACGAAGTTACTGCTGATCCTCGCAGGTCAACGAGGGTTCGTACCACTCCTGATTGGTATGACTCTGCCTTGAACGTCATGTTAGTGGACAACACTGATGACCCTGCGACGTATGAATAAGCTATGGTGAGCCCAGATTCCGACAAATGGCTAGAAGCCATGAAATCCAAAATGGGATCCATGTACGAAAACCAAGTATGGACTTTGGTGGACTTACCGGATGGCCGTAAGGCTGTCGAGAACAAATGGATTTTCAAAATAAAAACAGATGCTGATGGTAATGTTACCGTCTATAAAGCTTGACTTTTCGCGAAAGGGTTCCGACAAATTCAAGGAGTTGACTACGATGAGACTTTCTCACCAGTAGCGAAGCTAAAGTCTGTGAGGATTTTGTTAGCAATCGCTGCATATTTCGATTATGAAATTTGGCAGATGGATGTCAAAACGGCGTTCCTTAATGGTGACATTGAGGAAGAGTTGTATATGGTACAACCCAAGGGTTTTGTCGATCCTAAAGATGCTAACAAGGTATGCAAACTTCAGCGCTCCATTTATGGACTAAAGCAAGCATCCCGGAGTTGGAATCAACGTTTTGATAAAGTAATCCAAAACTTTGGATTTATACAAACTTATGGAGAAGCTTGTATTTACAAGAAAGTGAGTGGGAGCTCTGTAGCATTCCTAGTACTATATGTAGATGACATATTGTTGATTGGGAATTATATAGAACTTCTTAATAGCGTCAAAACCTATTTGAATAATAGTTTTTCAATGAAGGATCTTGGCGAAGCGGCATATATTCTAGGCATCAAGATTTATAGAGATAGATCAAGACGCCTAATAGCGCTTTCACAAAGTACATACTTAGACAAAGTTCTAAAGAAGTTTAGAATGGAAGAGAGCAAGAAAGGGTTCGTGCCCATGTTGTCAGGTAAGACCTTGAGTAAGACTCAAAGTCCAGCTATGACAGAAGATAGAGAAAAGATGAATAATATTCCCTATGCCTCGGCCATAGGTTCTATCATGTATGCCATGCTGTGTACAAGACCGGATATAGCACATGCTGTTAGTTTGACTAGCAGATATCAAAGTGATCCCGAATGGAACATGGACAATGGTCAAGAATATCCTAAAGTACCGAATAGGACTAAGGATATGGTTCTTTCTTATGGAGGTGATGAACAACTTGTTGTAAACGGTTACACCGATGCTAGTTGGAACACCGATCCGTATGACTCAAGTCACACTGGATACGTATTTATTTTGAATGGTGCCGCAGTTGAGCTGGAGGAGTGCCAAGCAAAGCGTTGTGGCGAAATCTTCAATTGAATCGGAATACATAGCTGCTTGGAGGCTGCACAAGAAGCCATATGGATGAAGGAGTTCATTCTTGAACTTGACGTGGTTCCCAAAGGCGTTGGACCCGATGGCCATCTATCGTGACAACACAGTGGCATAGCTAATGCATAGGAGCCAAGGTCACATAGCAAGTCAAGCACATCAAGCTACGTTTCCATGCTATTCATGAGTATGTCCGAGATGGTGACATAAAGATTTGCAAAGTACACATTGATCTGAATGTGGCGATCCATTGACTAAACCTCTCCCTAGAGCAAAGCATGACCAACACCAGAACGCCATGGGTGTTAGGTATATTACCATGTAATCTAGATTATTGACTCTAGTGCAAGTGGGAGACTGTTGGAGATATGCCCAAGAGGCAATAATAAAAGTGGTTATTATTATATCTTTGTGTTTATGATGAATGTTTACATCCCATGCTATAATTGTATTATAAGGAAACACTGATACATGTGTGTTTTGTAAACATAAAAGAGTCCCTAGTAAGCCTCTTGTGGAACTAGCTTGTTGATTAAATGATGATCATGGTTTCCTGATCATGGACATTGGATGTCATTAATAACAAGGTTATATCATTAGGAGAATGATGTGATGGACACACACCCATAGTAAGCGTAGCATAAGATCAAGTCATTAAGTTCGTATTGCTGTTAGCTTTCAAATGCATAGTAACCTGATCCTTCGACCATGAGGTTATGTTAATCACCATCACCGGATGGGTACTTTGATAACATCAAACACCGCTTCGTAACTGGGTGGTTATAAAGGTGTCATTGGGTATTCTGAAAGTATGTGTTGAAGCGCATGGACTAAGATTGGGATGTCCATCCATATGACAGATAGATATGCTCTGGGCCCTCTTGGTGGAATGTCATCTAGTTAGCTTGCAAGCATGTGACTAGGTCACAAGGGATGACATAACATGGAACGAGTAAAGAGTACTTATCAGTAACGGGGTAGAACTAGGTATGGAGATACCGACGATCAAACCTCGGATAAGTAGAATATCGCGTGACAAAGGGAATTGGTTTCGTATGTTAATGGTTCTATCGATCACGAAGTCATCGTTGAGTATGTGGGAGCCGTTATGGATCTCCAGATCCCGCTGATGGTTATTGATCGGAGAGATGTCTCCATTATGTCTGCATATTCACGAACCGTAGGGTGACACACTTAAGGTTCGAAGTTGTTTTAAGTAGATATGGAATATGCGTTGGAGACCGAATGTTGTTCGGAGTCTCGGATTGGATCCGGGACATCACGAGGAGATCCGGAATTGTCCGAAGAATAAGATTCATATATTGGGGATCATTTTCTAAGTTAGGAAATGTTCCGGAGTGTTTGCATGAAGATTCTAGAAGGTTTCGGAATGTTCTAGAAGGTTCTAGAAGAGTTCTTGGTGTTTGCTTGAAAACCAAGAAAAGGTCAAGGAAACCTTGTGGGGGCAAGACACGGATTCGTGGGGGAGGAGGACTCCTCCCCCCTTCCCAACCCGCCGGCCAAGGAGGGAGGGGAGTCCTACTAGGACTCCCCCTCCCATGGCGCGCCTCCCTCCTTTAAATAGAGAGGGCGCCACCCCGCACTCTCCATAAAAACCCTAGCCGCCGCCTCTCCTCATCCTTCGCCTCGCCCTTAGAAGCCCTGCTCAGAATTCTCTCCACCACCACCACCACACCGTCGTCGTCGCTGGGATTCCGTGGAGAAGATCTACTACCTCCATTTTCGCTAGAACGAGGAGAGGAAGGTCTGCTCGACTCCGCGGTGACCATCATGAAGCGCTGCCGGAACGCGGCGCCGGAAGGATCGTCCACACGATCTTGAGATCGGCAAGTGATCGACTACATCAAACCCGAGATCTAATCTCGTAACGCTTTCGGTTCTACGAGGGTTAGTACAGATCTATCTCGTTGCACATGTCTAATAGATTAGATCTTGGCTTTTATCTAGATTAGATCTAGGTTTTGTTTGTTCTTGCGGTAGAATTTTTTTGTTTTCCATGCTACGAACCCATCAAGGAGGACTCCTCCCCCCTCCCAATCCGCCGGCCAAGGAAGGGAGGGGAGTCCTACTAGGACTCCCCCTCCCATGGCGTCTCCCTCCTTTAAACAGAGGGGAGGGGGCGCCAACCCCTAGCCCCCTTCACTCCAAACCCTGGCCGCCGCCTCTCTCCTCCTCCTTCCCTCTGCTCAGGCTTAGGCGAAGCCCTGCAGAATTCTCTACTCCACCACCACCACCACATCGTCGAGCTGCTGGGATTCCATGGAGAAGATCTACCTCCGCCTTTCACCGGAACAGGGAGAGGAAGGTCTGCTTCGACTCCGCAAGTGTGACCGACTGCGGAAGCGCTGCCGGAACGCGGCGCAGGAAGGATCGTCCACACGATCTTGAGATCGGCAAGTGATCGACTACATCAACCACAAGATCCAATCTCGTAACGCTTTCGGATCTACGAGGGTTAGTACAGATCTATCTCGTTGCACATGTCTAATAGATTAGATCTTGGCTTTTATCTAGATTAGATCTGGGTTTTGTTCGTTCTTGCGGTAGAATTTTTTGTTTTCCATGCTACGAACCCATCGCTGGTATCGAGCCAGGTTTATGCGTAGATCTGCTGACGAGTAGAACACAATGGTTTTGTGGGAGTTGGTGCTCGTGTCGCCTTTTTGCTTTGTGTACTTTGCATCTTGCGGTATGGTGGGATGAAGCTCTGCTAACCTTACATGTCATCGCACATGAGACTTGCTCCACGCTTGACGTGTAACTTGCTTTGCACAAGTGGCTTTGCGGGTGTCTGTCTCTCCCACCATAGTATAGATCCAATTTACACTTTGCACTTGATAGCACTTGTATCAACGTTGTGGTTCAGTTTCGTAGGTAAGATCCGTTCTTATTCGAAAGCCCCAAACCACGTAAAACATGCAAAGAAAATTAGAGACGTCTAACTTGTTTTTGCAGGGGTTTTGTGATGTGATATGGCCATCATGTGATTGTGATTATATTTGATGTATGCAATGATCCTTGTTGTAATATGGCAACCGACTGGAGCCTAATGGTTGTCTTTAATTCTGTTAATACCTGCGTGTCTATTCATCTTGTAATAGCTTTATTCCAAGTAGTTGTAATAGTTGCTAGTGATGATGGACAACCATGAAGCGGCGCCACTGACCTTGACGCAATGTTGGTGATGATGGAGATCATGTCCGTGCTTTGGAGATGGAGATCAAAATCATAAGAAGAAAGGGCCATATCATATCACACTAATTATGAATTGCCTGTGATGTTAATCCTTTATGCATCTTGTATTGCTTAGATCGCGACGGTAGCATTATAAGATGATCCCTCTCACTAAATATCAAGTAATAAAAGTGTTCCTTAGTTGGCACCTGCTAAGACTAAATGTGTCGAAGCATCTCGTGATGATCGGATGTGATAGATTCTACGTGTGCATACAACGGTGCAAGCCAGATTTGCACATGCGAAACTAAGGTTAATCTTGACGAGCCTAGCATGTATGCACATGGTCTCGAACACGGAATACCGAAGGTAGAGCATGAATCATATAAGTGATATGATGAACATGAAGATTGTTCGCCGATGAAACTACATCTTCTCTCGTGAAGATCGGACTTGGTGTAGTGGACTTGGTTCGTGTAATCACTAAGACAATGTGAGGGATGTTGTTTTGAGTGGGAGTTCACCTAGTTAATTTAAGAATTAAAATTGAACTCAATTTATCATAAACTTAGTCTAAACTACTTGCAAATTTGTTGTAGATTATGGCGAACCTCTCCATCAATTTCAATGCGTTCCTAGAGAAAGAAAAGCTTAAGAACAATGGAAGCAACTTCACGGACTGGCTCCATGGTCTGAAGATTGTCCTCAGGGCTGGTCAGATGACCTATGTGCTCGAAGCACCGCTAAGTGACGCACCTGCAGAAGATGCCACCGATGACGTAAAGAATGTTTACGCCACTCGGAAAAATCATTACTCCATAGTTCAGTGTGCCATCCTGTATGGTTTAGAAACGGAGCTCCAAAAGCGTTTTGAGCACCACGACCCATTCGAGATCATTAAGGAGCTCAAGCTCATTTTTGAGACTCACGCGGCCGTGGAGAGCTATGAGGCCTCCGAAAAGTTCTTTACCTGTAAGATGGAAGAGGGAAGCTCCGTTAGCGAGCACGTGCTCACCATATCTGGACACGCAAACAAGCTCCAAGAGTTGGGGATAACGATTCCTACTGAGTTAGGGATTCACCGTGTCCTCCAATCACTGCCACCGAGTTATAAGAACTTTGTGATGAACTACAATATGCACTGCATGAACAAGATGTTGCCTAAACTATCGTCCATGCTGAAAACTGCTGAAGTGGAGATCAAGAAGGAGCACCAAGTTTGATGGTCAATAAGACCACCAATTTCAAGAAATAAGGCAAGACTAAGAAAAAGGGCAACTTCAAGAAGGACAGCAAGAAAGCTGCCGCACCTGCTAAGAAGCCCAAGGCTGGTCCTAAGCCTGAAACTGAATGCTTCTACTGCAAGGGTGCTGGTCACTGGAAGCGTAACTGCCCCAAGTACCCGGCGGATCTGAAGAACGGCAACATCAAGAAGAAAGGTATATTCGATATACATGTTATTGATGTGTATCTTACTAGTAATCGTAGTAGTGACTGTGTATTTGATACTGGTTCGGTTGCTCATATTTGTAACTCGACACAGGAGCTGCGGAATAAACGAAGACTGGCGAGAGACGAGGTGACGATGCGCGTTGAAAATGGCTCCAAGGTTGATGTGATCGCCATCGGCACGCTCCCTCTACATCTACCTTCGGGATTAGTTTTAAATTTAAATAATTGTTATTTGGTGCCTGCGTTAAGCATGAACATTATATCTGGATCTTGTTTATTGCGAGACGGTTACTCTTTTAAGTCTGAGAATAAAGGTTGTTCGATTTATATGAGTAATATCTTTTATGGTAATGCACCTGAGATAAATGGTTTATTCTTATTGAATCTCGATAGTAGTGATACACATGTTCACAACATAGATGCTAAACGAATAAAATTGAATGATAATTCTACATACATGTGGCACTGTCGTCTTGGTCACATTGGAGTGAAGCGTATGAAGAAACTCCATTCTGATGGACTTCTTGAATCACTTGATTTTGAATCACTTGAAAGATGCGAAGCATGTCTAATGGGAAAAATTGACTAAGACTCCATTCTCTGGAATAATGGAGCGAGCTACAGACTTATTGGAAATAATACATACCGATGTGTGCGGTCCAATGAGTGTAGCATCGCGTGGTGGATATCGTTATGTTCTCACTTTCACGGATGACTTAAGTAGATATGGGTATATCTACTTTATGAAACATAAGTCCAAAAGTTTCGAGAAGTTTAAGGAATTTCAAAGTGAAGTGGAAAATCATCGTAACAAGAAGATTAAGTTTCTGCGTTCTGACCACGAAGGTGAATATCTAAGTTATGAGTTTGGCATGCATTTAAAGAAATGTGGAATACTTTCGCAGTTGACACCGCCGGGAACACCACAGCGTAATGGTGTGTCCGAACGTCGTAATCGAATTCTCTTAGATATTGTTCGGTCTATGATGTCTCTTACAGATTTACCACTATCGTTTTGGGGCTACGCATTAGAGACAGCCGCATTCACTTTAAATAGGGCACCATCTAAATCCGTTGAAACGACACGCATTTAATTGTGGTTTGGTAAGAAACCTAAGTTGTCGCTCCTTAAAGTTTGGGGTTGCAAGCGTATGTAAAGAAGTTACAACCTGATAAGCTTGAACCCAAAGCGAGAAATGTCTTCATAGGATACCCTAAAGAAACAATTGGGTATACCTTCTATCATAGATCCGAAGGCAAAGTTTTCGTTGCCAAGAATGGATCCTTTCTTGAGAAGGAGTTTCTCTCGAAAGAAGTGACTGGAAGGAAAGTAGAACTCGACGAGGTTATTGAACTTTCTCGCGGAGTTGAGAGTAGCGCAGCACTGGAAGATGTTTTTGTGCCTCCTGCACCAATTGGAGAGGAAGCTCATGATGGTCATCATGAAACTTCGAATGAAGTTACTACTGAACCTCGCAGGTCAACGAGGGTTCATACCACTCTTGATTGGTATGACTCTGCCTTGAACGTCATGTTGGTGGACAACACTGATGACCCTGCGACGTATGAAGAAGCTACGGTGAGCCCAGATTCTGACAAATGGCTAGAAGCCATGAAATCCGAAATGGGATCCATGTACGAAAACCAAGTATGGACTTTGGTGGACTTACCGGATGGCCATAAGGCTATCGAGAACAAATGGATTTTCAAAAGAAAAATAGATGCTGATGGTAATGTTACCGTCTATAAGGCTCGACTTGTCGCGAAAGGGTTCCGACAAATTCAAGGAGTTGACTATGATGAGACTTTCTCACTAGTAGCGAAGCTAAAGTCTGTGAGCACTTTGTTAGCAAGAACTTATGGAGAAGCTTGTATTTACAAGAAAGTGAGTGGGAGCTCTTTAGCATTCCTAGTACTATATGTAGATGACATATTGTTGATTGGGAATGATATAGAACTTCTTAATAGCGTCAAAACCTATTTGAATAATAGTTTTTCAATGAAGGATCTTGGCGAAGCGGCATATATTCTAGGCATCAAGATTTATAGAGATAGATCAAGACGCCTAATAGCGCTTTCACAAAGTACATACTTAGACAAAGTTCTAAAGAAGTTTAGAATGGAAGAGAGCAAGAAAGGGTTCGTGCCCATGTTGTCAGGTAAGACCTTGAGTAAGACTCAAAGTCCGGCTACGGCAGAAGATAGAGAAAAGATGAATAATATTCCCTATGCCTCGGCCATAGGTTCTATCATGTATGCCATGCTGTGTACAAGATCGGATATAGCACATGCTGTTAGTTTGACTAGCAGATATCAAAGTGATCCCGAATGGAACATCGATACGGTCAAGAATATCCTAAAGTACCTGAATAGGACTAAGGATATGGTTCTTTCTTATGGAGGTGATGAACAACTTGTTGTAAATGGTTACACTGATGCTAGTTGGAACACCGATCCAGATGACTCGAAGTCACAGTCTGGATACGTATTTATTTTGAATGGTGCTGCAGTGAGCTGGAGGAGTGCCAAGCAAAATGTTGTGGCGAAATCTTCAACTGAATCGGAATACATAGATGCTTTAGAGGCTGCACAAGAAGACCATATGGATGAAGGAGTTCATTACTGAACTTGGCGTGGTTCCCAGTGCGTTGGACCCGATGGCCATCTACTGTGACAACACAGGTGCCATAGCTAATGCACAGGAGCCAAGGTCACATAGCAAGCTGAAGCACATCAAGCTACGTTTCCATGCTATTCGCGAGTATGTCCGAGATGGTGACATAAAGATTTGCAAAGTACACACTGATCTGAATGTGGCAGATCCGTTGACTAAACTCTCCCTAGAGCAAAGCATGACCAACACCAGAACACCATGGGTGTTAGGTATATTACCATGTAATCTAGATTATTAACTCTAGTGCAAGTGGGAGACTGTTGGAGATATGCCCAAGAGGCAATAATAAAAGTGGTTATTATTATATCTTTGTGTTTATGATGAATGTTTACATCCCATGCTATAATTGTATTATAAGGAAACACTGATACATGTGTGTTTTGTAAACATAAAAGAGTCCCTAGTAAGCCTCTTGTGGAACTAGCTTGTTGATTAAATGATGATCATGGTTTCCTGATCATGGACATTGGATGTCATTAATAACAAGGTTATATCACTAGGAGAATGATGTGATGGACACACACACCCATAGTAAGCGTAGCATAAGATCAAGTCATTAAGTTCGTATTGCTATAAGCTTTCAAATGCATAGTAACCTAATCCTTCGACCATGAGGTTATGTTAATCACCATCACCGGATGGGTACTTTGATGACATCAAACACCGCTTCGTAATTGGGTGGTTATAAAGGTGCCATTGGGTATTCTGAAAGTATGTGTTGAAGCGCATGGACCAAGATTGGGATTTGTCCATCCATATGACGGATAGATATGCTCTGGGCCCTCTCGGTGGAATGTCATCTAGTTAGCTTGCAAGCATGTGACTAGGTCACAAGGGATGACATAACATGGAACGAGTAAAGAGTACTTATCAGTAACGAGGTAGAACTAGGTATGGAGATACCGACGATCAAACCTCGGATAAGTAGAATATCGCGTGACAAAGGGAATTGGTTTCGTATGTTAATGGTTCTATCGATCACGAAGTCATCGTTGAGTATGTGGGAGCCATTATGGATCTCCAGATCCCTCTGATGGTTATTGATCGGAGAGGTGTCTTCATCATGTCTGCGTATTCACGAACCGTAGGGTGACACACTTAAGGTTCGAAGTTGTTTTAAGTAGATATGGAATGTGCGTTGGAAACCGAATGTTGTTCGGAGTCTCGGATTGGATCCGGGACATCACGAGGAGATCCAGAATTGTCCGGAGAATGAGATTCATATATTGGGGATCATTTTCTAAGTTAGGAAATGTTCCGGAGTATTTGTATGAGGATTCTTGAAGGTTTCGGAATGTTCCGGAAGGTTGTAGGAGATTTCTTGGAGTTTGCTTGAAAACCAAGAAAGGATCAAGGAGTCCTTGTGGGGCAAGACAAGGAGTCGTGGGGGAGGAGGACTCCTCCCCCCTCCCAATCCGTCGGCCAAGGAAGGGAGGGGAGTCCTACTAGGACTCCCCCTCCCGTGGCGCCTCCCTCCTTTAAATAGAGGGGAGGGGGCGCCAACCCCTAGCCCCCTCCACTCCAAACCCTGGCCACCGCCTCTCTCCTCCTCCTTCCCTCTGCTCAGGCTTAGGCGAAGCCCTGCAGAATTCTCTACTCACCACCACCACCACACCGTCGTGCTGCTGGGATTCCTTGGAGAAGATCTACTACCTCCGCTGCTCGCTGGAACAGGGAGAGGAAGGTCTGCTCGACCGACGCAGACCGATCATGGAAGCTGCCGGAACGCGGCGCAGGAAGGATCGTCCACACGATCTTGAGATCGGCAAGTGATCGACTACATCAACCACGAGACCCAATCTCGTAATGCTTTCGGATCTACGAGGGTTAGTACAGATCTATCTCGTTGCACATATCTAATAGATTAGATTTTGGCTTTTATCTAGATTAAATCTGGGTTTTGTTCATTCTTGCGGTAGAAATTTTTTGTTTTCCATGCTACGAACCCATCACATTAGGTCCTTTTCCAGATGCTACGATTGCTAGAACTATAGTTGGAAATACCGAAACTCCTAATGAAGACACTGCCACACCTGTTAGCTCACCTGAGAATTATGATGCTGAAGAAGATTATGTTGAGATGACTGATGAGTTTATTGAAGAATGTAGAAACACCCATGATAGGAGCGCTGCTAAGAATCTCCTTGAGAGGCGTACTATTAGACCCAAATTATCTCCTGCTGCTAAGTTTGCTACTTCTCCCATAAACATTCTAGATGAAGATTATGATTTCTCTCTCGATCTATCCTACATAGCTATTGTTGAGAAAGAATCTTTTTGTGGGACTAAGAATGAAAGTGCGGTAGCACATATGAATGAACTTTCTACCATGAGTGGCTTGTTTTCTGATGATATTAAAATGCGTACTTACTTTGTTGCTAAGATTTTCCCTTTTTCACTGAAAGGAGAAGCTAAAACTTGGTTTGGTAATTTACCTCCTGGATCTATTGATAGCCCTGAGTGCTTGTTTAATACTTTCCTGCAGAAATATTTTCCTCCTAGTGCTAGACATGCTGTTTTGCAGGAACTTTTTGATTTTATACAGGGAGAAAAAGAGGTATTACCCGAATCTTGGGCAAGGTTTTGTGCTTTGATTCATGCACAGGCTGGAAGTCCATTACCTAAGAATGAACTACTTGATATATTTTATAATGGACTAACCGAAGAATCTGGGACATACCTAGACAGTTGTGCTGATTGTGTTTTTAGGAATAGGACTCCCAAGGAAGATGAGGAATTAATGGCTAAAATAAGTAAGAATTATGAAGATTGGACTCCTCCTAAACAAGTTATTCCTGAAGTAATTGTACCTGAACCATCTATTCCTGTGCCTATTCCAACATCAAAGAAGAGGGGAATTATTGAATTAAATGATGAAGTGATGAAGGAAGCTAAGAAATGTCTTAAGGAGAAGGGAATTAAAGCTGCAGATGTCAAGAATTTACCTCCTATAGAAGAATTATGTAAGCCTATTCCCTACTCACCCACTATTGAGGTACACTCTCTCCAACGCTTTGATGAAGGCGATATCCCTTACTTGAAACCTCCTGATCAATGCTTAGAAGAATTTGATATCTTTATTGTTAAGCAAGATAACTTTAATAAAAGGGTGCAAAATCATCTTATGGAAAACACTAGAGCTATTGTTGAGTTGAAAGATATTGTGGAAAGAACCTCTAATGATGTTAAAATGATTGTTAAACACTTTCAAATGGTTCAAACTCAAATAGATCAAATCGTTAAAGTGCAAAACGACTTGCTAGTTAATGCTGCTAAAGAAAAACATGCTTATGAAATTAGAACTAGAAGTGGTGCTGCTACCCAGGATCCTCTATATCCTGAGGGGCATCCCAAAAGAATTGAGCTGGAGTCTCAACAGGCTGAAAATAGTGGTTCTACTCGTAAGAAAAGGAAAAAGAAACATAAAATTATTGTAGAACCCTCTGAACCTGCTATAGATCCTAATAGTATATCTATCTCTGATGCTGAAACTGAAAGTGGTAATGAAGAAAATGAAGTTCCTAATGAAGAAAAAGTTGAAGAAGAACCTGAAAACCACACTAAGACTACTAAATACACTAAATAAGATTTTGTTGCTAAGAAACATGGTAGTGAAAGAGAACCTTGGGTCCAAAAACCTATGTCTTTCCCTTATAAGAAACACAAGTCAAAGGAAGATGAACACTATAATAAGTTTTGTGAGTGGATGAAACCTTTATTCTTGCAAATTCCTTTGACTGATGCTATTAAATTGCCTCCTTACTCAAAGTATATGAAGGACATTGTCTCGAATAAAAGGAAGATCCCTAATGAAGAAATCTCTACTTTGCTTGCTAATTATTCCTTCAATGGTAAGGTTCCTAAGAAACTTGGAGACCCAGGGATTCCAACTATGCCTTGCTCTATTAAGAACAGTTATGTTAGAACTGCTTTGTGTGATTTGGGAGCTGGAGTTAGTGTTATGCCTTTCTCTCTCTATAAGAGGCTTCAGCTTGAAAAATTGATACCAACTGATATATCTTTGCAAATGGCTGATAAGTCTACCACTATTCCTGAGGGTATATGTGAGGATGTACCTGTTCAGGTGGTTCATAATTGCTTGATATTAACTGATTTTGTTGTGCTTGAAATGCCTGAAGATGATAATATGTCTATTATTCTTGGGAGACCTTTTCTTAATACTGCAGGAGCTGTTATTAATTGTAATCAAGGAAAGGTGACCTTCAATGTTAATGACAAGGAACATACTGTCTATTTCCCCAAGAAGATTGAAAGGACTTATGGTTTGAATTCAATTGAACATGTTGAAGGCATTCAAGTTGGAGAAATATATTGTCCCATACCAAAAGAAAAATTTGAAACTATTATGATTGGGACCATTGCTATCAAGGTTGAGGTAACATAATCATTAGTGGAATAAAAAGTTTTGTCTCATATGCAATTGTTTTGGTAGCAAGACTTGATCAACCTTGCTAACAAAAGGATTCCATTGAACAAAACAATGTTTTCATTATGATTATCTCCGTTTATTTCTATCCAAGCATTTTAGAGTTTGCTTTAATTTAGTATTCTGTGTGTTGTTAGTTTGCTAGCATGCTAGAACTTCCGAAGTTCTAGCCTTGTATTGTCCTTGCATCATGTTTCCAAAAAAAAAATCATGCATCGGAAAAATCATTCTTCTATTTCTGAAAAATGCCCAAAAATAAAGTGTCTCGAAAAATTCCAGAAAATTCATATTAAATTTTTGTGTGAAAAAAGGGGCAGAGGAGTACCTGGTAGGTACCAGGGGCCCACCAGGCAGGCACACCACATGGTGGCGCGGCCAGACCTGGGTGGCGCCATGCCCTGGTGTGGGCCACCCCTGGTCCCCCACTACCTCTCTCTCCCGCCACTTTATTCCCTCTCCCGAGTAAGCTCCAGTTCATAGCTGAAAATCGCGTTCTCTCTATGCTTGCCCTCGATTTCTTTGATCTCTTTGCTCAGCCCATCTTTCTTGCTGAAATTTGGAGCAATTGTTCCTTGGTATGTGACTCCTCCCCTTGCCCAAGTAGATTTGTGTTTAGTGGATTGTATGTTGAGTATTTTGCTACTGTAGGTGACTGGTTATGAGAGCTTTTAAGCTTGTTTGATGCTTAGAGATATAGTTTTGATGCATGTTTAGGCCTCTTGCTAGTCCCTATGAGTAGAATCCTTCATTATATTTACTTTGCAATCACTTGTTTAATAGGTGTTTAAATTGCAGAATACCAAGCATGAACAACCACACTTTTGGAGAGATATTTGAGAGTGATGCACCTAGGAGGTCGAGGCCCTCAAGAACAGCCTCTAAAGCTAGGCCTTCATACAATGAAGACCTCATTGCAACACGTATTGGCAGTGAAAGGGATGATGGAGATGCTCACCCATCCTCTTTTCCTTGTTTTACTTTCTTGCAAGCTGCAGGTATTCTTGATGATTTCTTGCTACTGATTGAGAGGGTTGGCTTGACCTCTTATACGCAAGATGAGAGTGCACAGTACGCTATGCTCACCAAAACTTTTGTTGAGAGCTTCTCATTTACTAACACATCCTATCAATCTACTGTCTCTTTTAAAATCTATGATATGACCTTCACCATGCCTTTGTAGAGATTTTGCAGTATTGTAGGTGTGCGTATGACAGGGACCGTGAAGAAAATTCAAGGGCGACCCGCTGATTTGTTGGAGCTTTACCGAGGGGTGACCAATGATGATGACCGCGTGGCGCAGCGCGGAAAGACAAGAAATATCGAACTCCCTGCTCTTAGATACTTTGCATACTATCTTGCCACTAGTGTATTGGGTAGGGAGGACACTAGTAGTAGCTCCAACTATCACTTAGCTTTCCTTGATGCTGCGCTCAACAATGATACTCGGTACAATCTTGGCTCTCTTATTGCTCGCCGCCTAGCTGCTAGGGGGCCTATCTATGGGGGCATCATTGCCTCGCGTGTAGTTGATGCATTAGATCTTTCTATGGCTCCTGATGATGTTATGCTAGCACCACAGAGGCTCGACCTTGTTGCCATGAAAACTCATCACTTTGTCACTGCTACCTCTGATTTGAATAATCTAGTATATAGGATGCTTTTCACTGACGGGGATGAAAGGAAGATCCTTTTGCCCCAGCCTGCTTTGTTTAGTGTTGACAGGAGACCCTGGTCGCGCTCCAAGGAGGAGGTGGACGAGCAGCTTCGCTTGTTGGGTTTCCACGAGCAACACCAGGAGGATGTGCCCTCCTATGATTATTCCGCACATTACGGAGGGATGTACTCTGGCTCGCACCAGGACGAAGGTACCTCCTCGCTGCACTCAGTGACACTTCATCTTGGCCACGATCGATACCCACTTAGGCCAAAAGCCTAAGCTTGGGGGGAGGTACACCGACACCGCACTCATCTCCATATCATGTTGCGTCGGTTCTTTGTATATTCATGCTTTCGTTCTCTTTTTTAGTTTTTCGTTCTTCTTTGCTTTTGCTTTCTAAAACACAAAAAGACCAAAAATATTTTTGTTGTTTCTCTTTGGTTTGCTTCTTCTTTTTGCTTTGGTTTGCTTGTTCCTTTTTGCTTTGTTTGAACTATTCGAAAACCCCAAAAAGATTTTGCTTTGCTTGTTTTTCTCTTTTGGTTTTTGTTTAAAAATCGAAAACACCAAAAATATTTGTCGTTCTTCTTTGGTTTTTGTGAGTTGGCTACATGGTTCGGCAGTTCTCAGTGGATTATTGGTTTCATATTATTATTCAAGCCACACAAGTGAAGAGCAATAATGAGGATTAATGACAACCCGAGGCGTGGTAAGAGGCTGGTAACGAACTCTATTTGTTTTCATTTTTGTACGTATACTCATCATTGTGAGCTTGCTTAGTCCGTTCATGTAGAGTGTATGTTATCTTTGAATATTTAGTAGTTCTTGCTTTCTTGTGATTAGCTCCAGCTCGCTAATAGTTTGTAGCATGTCTCATGAATGTTTGCTTGCATTACTCTATTCATAAATTGGTATGACACTATGGTATCCTCCTCTAAATGTTTCATTTGATCGACTTGGCACATGCTCATGCATGCACATGACTGTAATAATCAGTTAAGCCTTGACGAATTATTTTGCCTTGAGGATCTTGAATCATTTCCATGCCATGAGTAGTCTTGTTTTGTTGCAAGCATGATAATAACAGCTATTGCTCTCTCGTTTGTCGCTCCCTTACTTTTGCTAGCCTTCACTTCCACTGAGTGTCTTACTCATGTTTCCAATTCCCTAAACCAAATATTTCCAAAGTGTCCACCATACCTACCCATTAGAATCATTTGCTACTTCCGTGCATATTCAATATGCCTTGTTTTCTTTCGAATAAAATGTTTGCTTGTTATGAGAAAGTTAGTTAGTAAAGCTCTCACGAACTTGATGGCACACTTTATTTTTCCGCACTTAATAAACCTGAACCATTGTGAACTCTCCATGAAAGTTATATGCTTGCTAATTATAGGTCGATTAGCGTAACTGTCAATCACGGGGAACACTTTCAACACTTGTAAATATATACCCAGTTGATACCTTGCTCTTTTGTTTGCGGATGTCGTCGGTGTGAAATAAAAGGGGAGCTTGTAAGTCCATGGAGTTATGTATGTGTGTTAGAGAAACGCCTGGGCCGCTGGTCTAATCCATGCTGACATGGTGGAAACCTGCAGCGTAACCATAATGATATCTATGAAGCATTCTTCTTATAAAAAAAGAGAGTTATAGCTATTGAGAAAAAGAAAAAAAAAGAGTTTTATGAAAAGAGGAAAGAGAGAAAAAAGCACCATTTTCCCATGGTAAATAAGAAGATTGCTGAGATACTCATTGTCTGCTTGCCTTGTCATTTTGATATGGGGATTCTTCTGTATCATCGGGCAAGGGGTACCCCGTTGGCGATTCTCAATGATATGCACATACTTACGATGACAAGAACTTACCGGCAACTAAAGTTGAGTAGCATGAGGAGCGGCCCTCGTACTCAAGGGGCTTGGGATTTCCAGTTTATAGTCTGTCAAGCATATAACTCAGATTGGACCTCACTTTCACCTTAACCACATTAAAGATGCCTATGATAGGGGCAATGAGAGCTCAAAGCTAACAAGTACCATACTTTCAGCATTTGGAAGCCTTTCAAATTTCTCAAAACCTTTTTCTTCTACTTGTTGAGTCTCCACATATTCTTTGAGCACCTTCTTGAGAGCATAGTTGTCATTCTTTATGTTTGTTTCATTACTTGATTATTTGTGTTATGACTTTGACGCTTGTATCCTTGATATCTTTACTTCTAGTCATCACTTGAACTTCAGAGGTGCCTTGACATTCATAATCAAAGGCAAGCGAGATACCACTCTATCATACCTTTCTATGAACATTGTAATGTTGCTTATGTTTGTGCTCTGTGCTACTTATTATTCTTGAGTTGGAATCTCTTCATAGCTTGCAATGACTACTAAGTAGACTCAGTTGCATACTCTTTATTATGAATTATCTAAGTAGTTGATCACATTGCTGAGAATATTTACATATGAAGCAAATGTGTTCGTGAAAGTTCTTTTATCGCACTCAGTTTTCAACTGAATTGCTTGAGGACAAGCAATAAGCTAAGCTTGGAGGGAGTTGATACGTCCAAAACGTATCTACTTTCCCGAATATTTTTGCTATTGTTTCTCCTCTATACTTGTGTGATTTGGATGCAACTAATGCGAACTGACGTTGTTTTCAGCAAAATTGCCTTGGTGTCTACTTTTTGTGCAGAAAATCAACTATCAGGAAAAATCCCGGAAAATATGCCAAAAATCCTATTTCACCAGAAGACTCCCGGAGCCAGAATACGAGACGGAGGGGGGCTGGGCCCAGGCCACACCACCTGGCCATGCGTAAGCCAGCCGCGCCGAAGTGGTCTGCCGCCTGCACTCCTCGGCCTCTCTCTTCGCCTATAAGGAGCCTTCTGACCTAAAAACTTCGGGGGGTTCGACGTTTTTCTAGAAGGAGTTCTACTCCACCGCCACCACCAGATTCCGCGACACAGTACCAGAAACTCCGTTCTGGTACCCTACCGGGACGAGGAATTGGAGGAGATCATTGCCATCATCATCACCATCGCTTCTCCATCGACCATCCATGTTTCTCCCATCTATGAGTGAGTAATCCCCCGTTGTAGGCTATGGGGATGGTAGGGATTGGATGAGATCGTTCATGTAATGGCATCAGATTGTTAGGGCATGGTGCCTAGTATCTTTTATTAGTGCTTTATGACTTTGTTGCGACTTGTTGGGCTTAATGCTTGTCACTAGGGCCCGAGTGCCATGATTTCAGATCTGAACATGTTATTGATTCATCATGATAGTGTTGTTTTGGGTCTTATCTACAAGTTGTATACACACGTCTTTGTTCGGAACCTATGGTCCCGAAGTGACAGAAATCGGGGTAGCCGGAAGGGAAAGGCTTTGATGTGAGGATCACATGTGTTCACGGAGTGTTAATGCTTTGCTCCGGTGCTCTATTAAAAGGAGCACCTTAATTGCCAGTAGTTCCCTAGAGACCCCGCTGCAAACGGGCTGGCAGGACAAAAGATGTTGTGCAAGTTCTCATTGCGAGCACGTATGACTATATATGGAACACATGCCTAGGATTGTCTAGTACTTGGGTGCTTTATCTTATTTGTCTACAATTTCCCTATGTTCTGATTGCTATGTGAATTGTCTTGTCCATGCAGCGCCCGTCCATCCATCCCTATGCCTACCGCACTCGAATCCCACTGTTTACTGCTTTTGTTACTACTGTGTTTGCTTTGCTACTACTGTTACTTTACTATTCCTACTACAAAACTATTCCTGCTGATAAACTGCTATGATCAAGATTGTTTCCAGGTGCAGCTGAATTGACAACTCAGTTGTTAAGGCTTATAAATATTCTTTGGCTCCCCTTGTGTCGAATCTATAAATTGGGTTTCACTTCCCTCGAAAAATACTTCGATACACCCCCTATACTTGTGGGTCATCATTGCTGTAGGAATTTCCATAAGCATTACCGTTGTTGGGAGGATATGGCTTATAATTGTTGTTACCAATATTATTCCTGTAGGCATTGTTGCTAAAATTGTTATTTCTTATAAGGTTCACATCAACTTGCTCTTCTTGAGCAACCAAAGAGGCTAAGGGAACATTATTTGGATCAATATGGGTTTTCCCATTAACAAGCATAGACATAATAATATCAATCTTATCACTCAAGGAGGAGGTTTCCTCAACAAAATTTACCTTCTTACCTTGTGGAGCTCTTTTCAAGATGCCATCTGAATAGTTAACCATCATATTATCCAGAAGCTTCGTTGCAGCACCCAAAGTAATGGTCATAAAGGTACCTCCAGCAGCAGAATCCAATAGGTTCCTTGAAGAATAGTTCAATCCTGCATAAAAGGTTTGGATGATCATCCAAGCAGTCAGTCCATGAGTGGGACAATTCTTTACCAAAGATTTCATTCTTTCCCAAGCTTGAGCAGTTCATTATCAGATTGTTTAAACTTCATTATTTCACTTCTCATAGATATATAATCTTAGCAGGAGGATAGTATTTTCCAATAAAGGTATCTTTGCACTTAGTCCAAGAATCAATACTATTCCTAGTTAAAGAATTCAACCACTCTTTAGCTTTTCCTCTCGAAGAGAAAGGAAACAATTTAAGCTTAATAATATCTCCATCTATATCCCTATGTTTTTGCATCTCACAAAGTTCAACAAAGTTATTTAGATGGGCAACAACATCTTCATTACCAATACCAGAAAATTGTTCTCTCATAATAAGATTGAGTAAAGGAGGTTTAATCTCAAAGAAAGTAGCTTCAGGAACATGTGGAGCAATAGGTGTGCTCACGAAATAATTGTTGTTGGTGCTAGTGAAGTCACACAACTTAGTATTTTCCAGAGTAGTCATTTTTTGTGTGTTTTTAATAAAGAAAGCAAACTTGTAAAACTATTTTTTTTATGTTTTTGATAAAGAAACAAGCAAACAAAACAAAAGTAAACTAAGAAAAACAAAAATAACAAAGTAAAGAGATTGGTTATGAGGGACCCCCTTGTGAAGATGTCCTTGACTCCCCGGCAACGATGCCAGAAAATATGCTTGATGGCCCAAAATATATCGAGCTCGTTGGGGAACCCCAAGAGGAAGGTATGATGAGCACAACAACAAGTTTTCTTTTAGTTATGAAACCAAGGTTATCAATCCAGTAGGAGCAAGGAAATACCCCAAAGGTGTTGCTAGCTGAGCCTTGGCAGGGCGCACTATCGGTGCTAGTAGCAACGTGGAGACCTGCACAACACAACCACAGAACTTTGTCCCCAACTTGCGATGAGGTTGTCAATCTCACCAGTTTTGCTGAAAACAAAGGATTAAACGTATCGAATGGAAGAAAGTAATAGTTTGCAGAAACTAAATACAAAGCAGTAAATAGTTGATTGTAGATTGAATGTAAAAGAAAGGACCGGGGTCCATAGTTCACTAGTGGTGGATCTCCTTAAGATAGATAACATGATGGGTGAACAAATTACAGCGAGGCAATTGATAATCATCGAGAAAGCATACAAGCATATACTACTCATCTTGACTCCTTTGAGATTCGATTGGGAATTACAACATTATACATAGACCGCCATCCAACTACATCTATGACTAATAATCCACCTTCAGGTTATCATCCGAACCCCCTCCAGTATTAAGTTGCAAGCAACAGATAATTGCATTATGAATTACGTGTAATGTAAACAATACGATTGTTCTATGAACAAAGGATTGTTGTTTTCTCCCTAGTAGCAACATCACATCTAGTACCTTAGAGATTTCTATCACTTCCCCAAATTACCAGAGGCATGAACCCACTATCGAGCATAAATACTAACTCTTGGAGTTGCTAGCATCTACTTGGCCAAGATAGCTACTAACAACGGAAAGAATGCAAGATCACAAATAACAAAGACATGATAGAATCAATAATCAATCTAAAATAGCATCTCAATATCCATCGGATCCCCGCAAACACAACATGCAGAATTACAAATAGATGATCTTGATCATGAACGGAGCTCACAAGATCTAAACATGAAAGCACAAAGGAGGAGAACCAGCCATCTAGCTACTACATGGACCTGTAGTCCAGAGATGAACTACTCATGCATCACACCGGAGGCTTGCATGATGATGAAGAAGGCCTCCAGGGTGAATTCCCCTCTCCGGCAGGGTGCCGGGAAGAGCTTCAGATCCCTCCCGATCTAGGGACGGGGATGACGACGGCTACAGACTCTTTCGTGGATTTTTGATCGGGTACTTAGGGTTTCTGTATCAGAGGCAATATATAGGCAGAAGGAGAGGCCGAGGGGGTGCCTGGGCTGGCCACACCACCCCCTAGCGCGGGCCAAGCCTGGCCGCGCGGCCAGGTGGTGTGGCCGCCCTCTGGCCCTTCTCCGTCTCGTATTCTGGCTCCAAGTGTCCCCCGGTAAAATAATAACTTTGGTTTTTGTCCCGTCCAATTCCGAGAATATTCATTTTCTGACTTTCCTGGACCAAAACAGTAGAAAACAGGAAGCTGGCACCGTGGCTCTTGTTAATAGGTTAGTCCAAGAAATCATATGAAAAGTACTCCAAAGTATGAACAAAACATAAGAAAGTAGATAAAACCAAGCATGGAATATCAAAAATTATAGATACATTTGCAATGTATCACCACCCCACCGGCTAACTCCCCACCATCGATCTCTCCCCTTATCTGTCGCGTGCGGAGCACCCGACAAGCGGTGGCATGTTGGACCGCAGAGCCGACGGCTTGATCGGATTGCGCCTGGGCTGCTATAAGACCAACATGGCAAAGCCAACCACGATGTATGCCGCCACCTGCACCATATTCTCATTTTCTATATTTTCTGTTGTGGCATCTCCCATCTAAAATTCTTCCATGTGGTTTGGGATATGTACGTCAGTGGCGTCGCTTTCATCCTACCAATTCCTTCATCAGCGTGCACGACTCTGCCGACCGAGGTGGTGATGATCCATTGGCAAGAGGTGGGTTTATGAAGACAAGAAGATTTTTGCAAGCAAAGCTTCATCGTGTTTAAATTTGATGCATTTCCCTAGCTTTAGATTTCTGTACTTATGATGATTGTTATTATTCGTAGAATTTGCATAACGAAACAATGGACTGTTGCTTGAAAGTTTCTCCTAGCTATAGGCTAGAAATACTGAGAATTAAGACAATACAGGGTGTGTGAGATTACTAAAATCTGTAATATTTCCCCTTTTTAAGTTGTGCCCGTCCTTGAAATATCTGGAGTTATGCAATATAGTTATCATATTTGTAGTTCTAAATGCAGTTAACACTTCAACTGATGCAGACTATGGGTACCCTTGAATATATTAACAAGTCGATGTCCAGCAGAACAAAGGGTGTGTGTGGATGCTCTAGAATTATTGATTCTGAATTCACCTTTGAATCAGATTGCATCCTTTATTTTATTTGAATGTGTTACGATTGTCTTAGGTCTTGGCATATATAAGCAAACAGATTTATACCTAGCAGATAGCTCTGATATGGTTGAAATTTCCAAATCACCGACTTCACCACCGTTGATCGAACTGATAGATTGTGTTTTGAGACGTGCTTTGTATAGACCAGTATCTCGAAGTATTAAATTGGGTTTCAGAAGAAGAATGGTTGATAATTGTTTAGAGTCCACCTTAATGAAGATACATTGTGAAACTTGATTATATCTAGTTATTGCAGTTATTTGTTCTCTTCAAATGGTCTATACAGCTGATTCGTTCGATGGGAGAATTCAATTTTTATTTTTTAGGTGTTTTCTTGTTAATATCTTCGTGAGAGAATTGTGTATATGTAGGCATAATGTCAGTCTCATGGTAAACAGGTGATTATAACAACCCATGCACCTTCATCCCTTCAACCAAACACAAAACTAGATCATCCTAACCCTGAAAATACTATATTATTGTTTTTCACCTTTTTTATATCATGTCTTTAGTTTGTACCTCAATCCTCACTCAGTTTGTACTTGGTGCTGCCTATTTTGTTTCCTTAAGGTCTTCTCTTTACCTTGCAAGAAGGTAAAGTTAACTTTGGTACATAATTTGTAGATTGTCTACTGCCACAGTGCCACACAAGAACCAAGTATTTTCTTTCACAAAGTTCATGTTCATTTAAAGCAGGTCCATCTATTCTCATGGTTCTCGTGGCAGGGTGTTCTCATGGTACTTGAACAAATTATTTACTAACACTGGACTTAGAATTAGAGCTAATCGGTGCAACAACAGGCATTACACCAAACTAATGAAAATGTATTGGGATATAGAGCTAGAGAATCAACATGCAGTTAAGAAATTTTCATCCAAGTTGCATTTCCCTTCTATGAGTACGTGCTTTAATTTTCTCAATAGTTTAAGCTGTTTCTTTTTTTCTCCATGTAAGTCTATTAATTAGTCTAGGTCCTGCTTGAATATTTGTTGCAATTTTTTTGTAAGAACTGTGAGGTACTACAATGCTATTTTCATTTAAAGAGAAGATTTACAGTTAAAGACTTTAAACTGCACCGTGGTGTGAGTATAATGGTACAATAAGTAACAAGAAACCTAAACTCTTTTCTGGTCATGGTGTTAAAGACATGAGGAAGGATAGACCTTCATATTGATAACTTTGTGTAATATATGCTACTAGAGTATAAATTTATGTTCCAACGTTACTTTTTCTGAATTTCATTTTTTTAGTTCACATGCATGGTACAGTTGTACGCAGGTTGGCACTGTGTACATTTTGTCTCCCTATTTTCCATTTTATATTACTTTATCATTGATTAGTTTAACCTTAGTTAGTTCATAATGAATTTTTCCATGTAGTTATCATGTGATACCAATGGGTGCACAATATCTGAATTCAGTACCTGTAGGCGGGCTATTTCACTGTGAAGTATGTTCATTTCTAACGAAGGTCATCTAATCTCATAATCTAATATTGGTTGAAAAGTTTTTCTATAAGTATATTCCGAAGGAGTGCGGATTTGCTGCCAAGGGGGATAGCTGCCCCCCATGGCAATACAGTACATGTGCATTGTGATTTGCACCTGCATCTAGCTATCATTTGGTGTTTAGCATCGACGTCATAATTATCGGTAATTACAGGGCACATTGACTGTCGTATTGTGTCAGTGGAACGGGTATCTGTGCATTTTTTGGACGGATGTGCGCAGAGCTATTTCTCCACATGCAGGCACATGATACACGCCCCCTACAGGTATGTAGTACGGTTATCACTTTATCTGCATGTCTAGACAGTGTAGCATATAATGCGTTGTGCAATTCGACACATCGTGCTTGTGCCCCCCTACTCTTCCCTCTCTATATACGGACAAACAGCTTGGCTACCCATAATAGACAAGCTCCCGTTTCTTTCCGAATAGACTGCTAGGCTTTTGATACGAATAGGATGAATCAAGGGGGTGGAGTTCTCACAGGGCAGAGAGCGAGAAGAAAAAAGAAAAGAAGAAAGTATATTGTCAAGCTTGGAAGGACTAGGAATTGTATACTCCCTCCGATCCATATTACTTGTCGTTGAAATGGATGTATAGGAGGTACATCCATTTCAACGACAAGTAATATGGATCAGAGGAAGTACCATATTAAAATACGAGCAAGCGTCAGATGTCTGAATTATGTAGACGAGCAATACCTAGTAGAAGCTATGTATCACCTGCACACATGGTAAATCATCTGCATTGGCACGGCTGCTTGCTGGACCTGATGTGGCAGATTGGCAGAGTACACTTCTTACCACAGATGCATGCGCGTAAACGTATGTGCTGAGCGGTCTAAGTCATTACACCAGCAATGAGAAAACGAAAAATGTTCTGACAAACCATGGAGTAGTAACTAGTAAGGACTTTGGCGCCATCAGGTGTTGTGGTACACACTTATGCACTCAGCTAATAAAATTAATTTGGTTTTGATTGGACGAGCGGGGTCTATAGAGAAGATTATGCGCAAGCAACTGTACATGCAACGTGATGTGAGACACTAATACCAAACATCATTGGAGAAAACTGAAAAGGGTACGGAACAAGATATGCAACATGCTATGAATAATGCTAGACACCAATGTACAGACTTGACCCGCGGGCAGTCAACAATTTGTCCGCACTCTTTCTCGGACTGCTCTTGTCAATGATATACTATCAGTGGTCAGCTTTATTAGAGTAAATTTAATCGTGTATCAATGTGGGATGCAAAGCTAAGAAGATTTGGCACATATCCCAGCTAGGGTGATCAAATGGCAGCCGGGGGGTGGCATCTATCCCCCGTGGCAGCAGACTATTATCCATTCTGAAGGCCATGGTTGTACTCATGTACTTGCGGTGCTCGTGTGGAATATTTATTCCCAAAATCACCACAAATTTCAGAGGCGCATCCCCCTGCTCACCGTGGTCGATATGGTTTGTATTAGTTCTCCTCCAACTCTGTGTTTCTCTTATATGTTGTAACTTGCAATCTTTGTTAGGTGTTTTCAGGCAGTTGGACTGGTATTGTTTCCTTTCTGTGCTGTATTATTTCTTCATATATTATTTTACATATTTGAGAAATTTGACTGTGATGTGATTTTAGGGTGGTCTTGCCTTATTCCTAGGAGGGTGGGGTTTAGACCAGGACAGAGTTTAGCTAGGTAGAGGCAGAGCGAGGGGGACAAGTCATGACCTGCAAGGTAATGATTTTGGTAGTATTGGAAATTTTATATATGTGATCTCTCCAATTCTTATTGTGGTTGGTGATGCTTTACTTTTCCAGTTAAGCTCATTTTGCAGGCCCATTTCCCAGCTTGATTAAGATAGTGATGCATGATATAGCAAACCACCACACTAATGAACATTCATTTGTGTCTGTTTCATGCCTATGAATGTAAGAACATAGTGATCTTTACTTGCTCGTGAACATTGTGGTGTTGATAGTATCAAAGCTTCGAGTAATGGAACCAAGTAAAATTTAATAAATTTTGGCTTATTTGTGTTTGACAATTACTAAAACTGATCATTCCGTGATCCAAAAGTATATGTTCTAAATTTTACAGTACGTTGCCTCAGGTTATAGTAGACCACGGATGCCATGCATTGAGGCCATGTAACTAATGATGAATTGATAGTATCAAATCGATTATTTCAAATTTCAATTTATTTGTCTCGCTCGGACTTATGTAAATACCTAGGCTACTAATTTTTTTATGGAAGCATATATTTAGCTCAAATATGAGAGCTATGAGTGTTCTGATCTCCATTATATTTTTTTTCTGAATTTCGCATTCAAATATTTGAGCTCAGAAATTTACAGACCGAGACAATAATGACAAAGCTGGTAGATTAAATACCCCACGTTTATATGAATAAACATATACTATTTCTGGTTCTGTAATATAGTTATGGTCTTCGTACTCGAGAGGTGTGACCTTTATGTCCCCTACGGCCAACTAGATATAAAATGACGTACTTTGTTGTCTCATGTACGTCATCTATGCTATAATTTTGATTCAGGTTTAGGGTAGCGAAGCACAAATTTTGAAGGAGATCCGGTTTGTCTTCAGGATACGTGTTCACTCAAAAGGGAAAATGATGGATTTATTTGACGGATAAGATTATGATGTTCGTTGAGTGACTATATTTTGAATTTTGTGTTTTATAATGAGATCGTGGAAGTATCTAGGATGTCTGTATAATGATTTTCCTTTTATTTCATAATATTCTTTACCAAAGAGAAAACATGTTTTCAATGAAGTTTTTTTTTCCTTCTCTTTATCTATGGCTCACAAATTTATCTTTGCAAAATGATGTGAAACCTTTGGCCATGTACTCAGTTTGAATATTGTTGAATTTATTTCCAAATTGTAATCCTTTATTAAAGCTAACTTTACTACCCATTGTTGTCCTCGAGAGCGGAAGGAAATTAGTTTCTTACTGCCGTTGTTCCATTTTATTGCCCATTATGCGCATGTTAGGGATAACACGTCAAAATCGAAAACGGCACAGCAAAGCGCGCATGGTCCTTCTGGTTCTAGCTATTGTACCAACTAGGACGGCTCCGACGGCTCGTCAGAGCTCCTATAAGCGGCGGTGTTGAGGCCGGGCACGTGCCTAGGATGACCGGACGGTAAACCCACCTCCTGGACAACATTGTATATCCTATGTGTTTCGCTCAATGGTATCACAGTCACACATTCGGAAAATTAATGGTTGTGCCGGTCCAAGGTATTGCGTTCTAGCCCATTTATAATGAACATTTTTTACTTTCTTGTAACTTGTCTCAATCGTCAATCAATGCATATCTTGGAATACTCTTTTAGGTACAACAAACTTAACAATCTGTGCATGCACATATATATATTAAGGTACATATTGATCATATTGTTCTAATATTTATCAATTATAAACTTTTATTCCAACGTTAAATTTATAACTTTATTTTATCATAATTTTTATTTGATTTGCTATGCTTGATAGATTCTTTTGCTACATTGGATTTTTTACCGTAAATCTAAGACTACAAATATTACCACATTACGTAATTGAATCTATCCTTTAACATAATATCCTCAAGTATCTACACAACTTGACCAAATATGTTGGATGTACCAATATATCAAATAACTTAGCAAAGGTTTCAAAAGTTCATAATACACTAAGCTTCGGTGAAGCAAATGATAATTCTAGACTGTATGAAGTGTTAGCTAGTAGTTTATCCTCGGATTCCCTATATATCATGTGTATATGCTAGCCTTGGCCACCTATATCGTTATACTGCACCTATTCTATTTGTATAGGTCGTGTGTGGATTCTATCCCAGGTCAGACATTAGAAAAATCGACCTAATTTATAAAAGATAATATTAATATTTACAATACCATACAGATACACGATCAAATGATTTCATGGTCGATGCATTTTGTGATATTGATTTTGTATTGTATTTGCTGATATTTTTCTCTATAAACTTAGTAAAAATTAAATCATTGCCTAAAAAAACAATCTATAAACATTATACACTGAAAAGGAGGGAGTAGTATAGCTTTCAACTCTAATCGTGAACAAAGCTGCATAACGTTAATGATCTTTTCCTCAAGAATGTCTCAATGTCCTGTCTCCCAAAAAGATCCACAACTGTGGTTTGCCATTATGTCCTCTAAATTACAATTGATCCCTCTTAACACAGCATTTGCAGATACACTTAGCCAGGCTCCTTCAACCGGGATCGGAATCTTAAGCTCTCTCACCCGTGTTCATATGATCTCAAACAGATAACGGAATGAACTTAACCATTTATGTCACTGAAAAGCCGGTGGATTTGACAATCTGCCACACTTCCGCGGTACGATCATTTGCTACACCCATGTGGTGGTCAATGTGGAGTAAATTTCAAAATAAGGTGTGGCAAAATGATAAAAAAAAACTTTAACAAGTTTCTAGATTAACTTATTTCACAACATACCATGCTAACCCTGACATATGTTGGTTTGTACACATCGATGCCTCCGACACTAACCACGTGATTCCCACTTTCCAGCACCAACGCACTGCTTATCGCTAGGCAACATATATCGATCCATTCCTCCAAAGAATCAACAGCCGAACCAACTATACATCATCACGCCACCAATGACCAATCCAAATAATCATGAAAGAAGCGCTACAAGTACAACCACTAGCCGCTACACCAAGAATTCCCTCGAACCACTAGCTAGGGAGAAATTAAAGTCATGTCCAACCACTGGCGACGCATATAGTATACAGAAAGCTACACTACTACTGCACTAGTATGTACGTATATGCAGGGAGGGGATTCTCAGGCGAGGATGTAGTAGGGCCGGTCGCCGTCGATGCCGGGCAGCTCCGGCGGCGTCTTCACGATCACATAGACGGAGTAGACGATGCCGGGGACGTAGCCGAGCACCGTCAGCAGCAGGGACATGAAGAACTGCGACTGAGCAGGCAGAGGCGCGGAGAAGACACTTCAGCAAATCGCTACGACTGATGTTGAGCGAGCTCAGCTAGGAAGGGAGTAGTGGTTGGTTTGCTTACGCTGCACCAGCCGTAGCGGAAGAAGACGCCGAGCGGCGGGAGCACCGCGGCGAAGATGATCTCCAAGCAAGTCGAGCAGCCGCCGGAGCTCATCCTGCCCCTGGCTATAACCGACTGACAGAATGGTTGTCGGAGACCTCGGACGAGAAGTGGCTTTTAAGCTTTAAACCAGAGTCAGCAGCCAGCAAGCAAGGAAGCAACCCCGGTGAGAGAAGATTGGGAATGATGCGGAATCGGGCGCTGGCAGCCGGGAGAAGATGCCGAATACCCAGGAGCCCTTTTGGCATCGCCGCTGTCGTCATTAGTTGGATCGTTTTGCTGTGAGAATTTCCGGCTCAGAATATTCCGCGTGTCCGGTGCAGATGCGACCGATGCCGTTCAAGTTAACGAAAAATCGCCCGGCTATAGATTAATCACGCGGCTCCCACCAAAGTTTGTTTTCCCTCTCGATCGAGAGTGACACATCATGCTTGCGTCTGCCTTGTTTCTTCACGCTTTCGCCTCCACCTGAATTTGTATTCAAATTTGCCTATAGAGATTTGCAGCCTATTACAAAATGGGGTGGGTTCAAGTGAACCAGAATTTTACATAGAGGGACCGGAGGGAAGACAAACAAAACACACACACACCAACACACATAGAGAGGGGGCACGAGGGAGGGCTAGAGGTGCTGCACTTGAGAAGCATTATCAGCATGCACACATGACGATCATCAACACGAAGATAGGCATAGGCAATGCCTATAACTTTGATGTTGAAAAATCTAGCTGTCAATTCTCCGACAGAATTGACAGTTAAATAGATACATAGCGTCACCAGCTTCCGTTCGAGATCATGCATGATAAATAAAAGAAAAACATACGAAGCTATAAGCTCCACATTCCACTATCAACCGATAACGGAACAACATGCAAACCATACAGAAAAACAAAGAAAAAGAAAACAAGACGTCGGACTGATAATCCCACAGCTAGATTTTTCGCCCATAACCTAGATCGACTAACAAAGCGACAATCCAGATAAGGTAGACTACCTAGTGAGTTTGAAAACATCCCAGGCTTGACAATAAAAGAAAGACTAGCTAAAATTCTAAATACAACAGCACCAACTTAATTCATGGGCAGACCTACACTATGTTGAGTGGGCTACTAGGGCCACTAAGTTTGGGTATAGATGGCATGTAGGTAATGGTAGGAAAATTAGATTTTGGAGGATATTTTGTTTGGGAATTCACCTTTAGCCTCACAATTTTAGGATTTGTACATAGTCTCTAACCAACAAACTAAAACTGTTGCTGATCTCTGGGATGGTACTCAATTAAAATGTGACTTTAGGAGAACCTTCTCTGATGATATGATGGTTCAATGGTTTGATCTGCAAAATATTGCCAGATCAGTTGTTTTCTCTGATGAGGAGGATCAACTGATATGGCAATATGAAACTAATGGGTTTTACTCATCCAGATCCATGTATGCTTTAGTGAACTTTAGAGGGATTAGAGCGATATATCTTCCTGTTGTCTTGAATTTAAAAATTCCACCCAGGATTCAAGTGTTTCTCTGGCTTGTTTCAAAGAACAAGATTATGACTAGAGATAATCTGAGGGCTAGAGGTATGCCAAAACCTCTGGAATGTGAGCTTTGTAAAGAGATAGAAACTGTCAAACACCTCCTATTTGAATGCATTATAGCTAGGCAGCTTTGGGAGGAGGTTTTGGGAGTTTTTTCTATTCATGCCTTTGATTATGAATCTGTAGCTTCGAAGTGGCTTGCTAATAAGAGGTGTCTACATTTTAATGTTGTGACCTCGGCTGTCCTCTGGACACTGTGGAATAATAGGAATAACATTGTTTTTAATAGAACTACTTGGATTAATATGAAACAGGTTTAGTGCCTGGTTCTGCTTTATTTGAGGGATTGGAAGGCCCCTTTCAAAGATTTGGAGGGGGGCTTATCGAATGCTTCATGACCAAGATGATGCAAAATCTGAAAAACCCACTGGCCCTACCAGCTCCCTGAAGTGTGTGGACTTTGGGTGGATCTCCTCTTGGAAGACTACTACATCTTCAAGCTACGGAGGGAAAGCATCGCTGGAGCAACTCCAGGAACACCCTGAGCAGAGTGGCTCGATTCATGTGGTGATCTAATATGTGTTGCTGCGATTGCGACAAATCAGAGGGTCTGTAATATGCTAGTGCTTCTGCACTTGGTCATGGTCTTTTGGATACTGCTTCTCTGAATAGCTTTGGGATGTCGGCTTTTGTTTTCCGGCTTAGTGTTTGATGGTAGCTTTGGGAAGTTGCTAGGCTGGAGTAGTTCTGGTTTAGTTTTTTTTCTGTTTACTTGTTCTGGCTCGTTAAACTCTGTAAGTTTCATTTTCATTAATGGAACTGGGAAGAGATCCCTTTTAGTCGAAAAAAACCTACACTATGTTGAGTGGAGGCCTTGCCCCCCACTCCCCCACCCCCCTCTATCCAGCCCATTGGCCCCAGTCATGCGCACAACTTGGCAGTTTGAGAAGAATTTAAAACCTCAAAGCTTGTAACCCTGGTCCAGGCCATGTTCTATGGGTCTAGCACAAGGCAAGCCACATAGGCACAATCTTTGTTTGTTTCTTTCTTAAAAACCTTAAGTTCATGTTATTTTCTATACTACAGACAATGATGCTAACTGAATTGTAATCCAAATTACTCCTCTTAAGGATCTGCTAGTGCAATTCCTTGCTGCTAGTACTAGGTGGTTTCCCTGGACAAGCTGGTTTCTTTCTTAATTTTTTTCTAGTTAAGTAAGCATAAACATTGTCTTTACATGATTTATATTCATATCTATACTACTCCCTCCATCCAAGTTACTTATTTCCGGATGGAGGGAGTACTATAGATAAATTGGAGTGTATCTTATGATGTTTCGTTCAAGTTTGTTTAGTGATGATCATCCCCTCTAGCTATCAAATCTACTAGTACAAAATTGTTTTCCATAAAATGGCAGCACTAACTATTTAATGAAGCCACCTTATGTACTAGTGAATATTTTTCTTTCATGTGTTCCATATATATTATGTAAATTTATATTTAGACTTCTACATAGTGTGAACAATTTTTTTGGAACCCGAAGAAAAACATGAATGCAACACATGGCATTGCCACACCTACGAGGGCTTGTGGGGCCCACCCGATGGTGCCCCCACTTGCTTTTTGTTCGGGGTCCGCCCCTGAGTAATTGTCAAGCGGAGAATGATGGTCCTCTCGAGTGCCCAACTTGATCTTAAGCCTCTAGATCAATCATCCGTGACTCCCCAACTTTAGTAATCTGTGGTACATCAGTTTTTTGGATCTGTGTTGTGCATCGCCCAGCGATGTAGTTTGTAAAGCATCAGCACCCTCCAGGATGATTCTTTTGTCCTTCTCTTTCCGAAGACAAGCTCAGTATTTCCAAATGGCACCGACATAGCAAATTATCTCAATTGACAATTTAATTAAGATTTTTTTCAAAACATGCTCTATTCCTTAATTTCCAAACAGCCAACACAAATCTATCAATCCTACCACATGTATATTAGTGAATCCACTAGAACAATTTGAGATCGAGCTGAAATATTGAGTAAGATTTCCAGGTCTATCATGCATCCCAATAGTCAAACTAACTATTTTCCTCGTATACTTAGTCACATGACAAGAAAAAAATAGATGGTTGATAGTTTTATTTTTACTCACAGAATTTATAAATATAATAACCCTACTAAAAATATTATGTTTTGTTGCTATGCAATTATGCCGAACAAGCACAAAAGGTTCTGGCTTCTCACGTATATCTATCTACTATCTACTACTTATAAAAGAGCAAACGAGAACTTCGCTAAATGTATCCCGTAAGACGTACACAGGCGGACTAAGACCACATGATTAGCCCCACCAAAGATAATTTAACGGCTAGAGTTAGCCTAATCCGTCCTCCGTGTGCATTTAGCAATTTAAGACGTCTGACGGATACTTATCCCACAGATCTGAAACCGTGCGTCCGTGCCCTGCGTAATAACAGGAAGAAAACCCAAAATCATCGTGTCCAACAACCCCATGCTGCCGTGTCGGAATCGCGTCTAGGAACTCGACGCCTCCGCGCTATCGGCCACGCTGCCTCCCTGCACCATGCGAAGAGGACGATGCCCGCCGTCGCCCTGCACCACGCGTAGAGGACGCCGCCTGCCACCGCCGCCTGCGACCACGCGAAGAGGACGCCACACTCCAAGCAATCTGCCTCCACCCTGAGCGCCGTGAGGAGACGCCGCCCCTGCTGCACTTGCCGTACGATACCAAGGTCGATCCCCTGCCGGCGTCAAGGACATTGCCTTTGTCGTTCGTCGCCAAAAATTTGTAAGTATGTATATCAATCTAGGATGAGAATGGATGGCGCTAGGTCGTGTGGCTGATAGCACCTCCCATTTAGCCCCTTTGCTCCACCGCAACTTTTAGAAGGATATGAATAAAGGATTCGAATTGATTTTGGTTTGGCTTTGTCTAAACCTCCAAGATTCTGCTAGCTTCCCCTACGCGAGGCTCTCTTTCTAAGTGATTCCCGTGCAAAAAATGTTCTTAATTAGTTAGACTCGAAGGTTTTTTTCATTATCCATATGCATGAGCTTTAAATATGTATCCTCTGTCTCATAATCGGTCAAAAGATGGTTCCATGTGTCCCACGGATATAAATCTGCAAAACCCAATTATGCACATCCTGAAGCTAAATTTGTGAACGTATCTATCATATGCACATTCTGAATTATAGGCCCATGTTCTTTATCATACTAGGTTTTCTTTAACAGATGTTTACTAGGGTTGAAATTTGAGTAATAGTACAGTTTTCAGGAGGAGGTATCTTCCAGAATTCCAGTTACATGTCATTCCAACGACACTCCATTTCAGGACATATCAAACATGCAAAAACAACTGATACTTTGAAAAATTATAGGGTTGCAAAACTGAGGTGATTAAATTGTGCCTTATATGCAGATCCTAAATAGCTGAAGAGGCAGAGGAATAGAGAGTATTATGCAAAGAATAACGATGAGAATTCCGTGCACACGCCGAGCAATGAGAACTGAAAAAATTCAATGACCCTTGTTAATGACAAAAACATGGTATTTAGCAGTCTGATGGATGGCCAGGGAAACATGGGTGGTGGCTGCTCACTCGCGGCAGTTTCAGCGGGGCATAAGGATTATTGTCTTCATTGTCACACTTTTACCAATGGGTTTCTTAGGATAGTTTGTATTTGAGAGTACTACCTACATGTCATTGTGGCTTCAGTTGTCTGAGCGTCGGCCAGGGCAAGACCGGTGGTTTATTCTCACTCGCAGCAGCTTCACCGGATCACACTTCTACCAATAGGCTATTCTTAGGATTATGTAAGCATCTTGTTCTTTCTTAGCGAAATTATGTTACTGAGCTTTAAGAAAAAGAGGATCAGCACATGGCAGCACCTAGTCTAGAGGATCAGCAATTGGGCGTCCATATGCTCCTGAGTATCTACAATGAAGGTCACTTCATAGAAATTATATTCCTATATATGCGGGGATACTATAGATGCATTCAATGTGCTTTAATTTTCATTGAAATCCTCCTAACATCTCATGTTGCTTTTGTAGGTTATTGGTCTCTCCTGGATATTTATTTTGCCATATTGAAGCAGACTGAAGGCAAGAATAACTTATGTTGTCTCTATGATTTAGTGATTTAGTCCAAGGGTTCCATCTAGCAGTTTGTATTTTTATGCGGTGCTGCAATTGGAGGGTGTCTTACCAGTAAGCTAAATCTTATGCTCCTTTATTTTAATCGTGAGATGCACATTGTTTATATTTTATTTACCATTACTCTCTTACATTTTTTTATCGAAAGTACTGGGTGAATACCCTTTAGATTATGTTAAAGATATTTTATAGCTTAATATATAGATAAATCGATTGACATATAATTTCTCAAATGATTTAAAAGTTCGAACAGAATCAGAATCATGGAGCACCACAACAAAAAGAGGAATATCTGCTACATAATCCATATTCATTCACTCTATCTTTTGGTTTATGTTGTCGACATTTGAATGGGATGGTTTTCTACAAATAAAAGGATATTTAAAAGTTTGTGCTAACGGCAAAACTGTTAGAGCTATCCCATTTTTCGGTGCATATATACGCTTATCCTAATTTTCTATTCAGAATGGCATGCCTTTTAGGTTCAGTATTCCAAATTTAGTTCGTTTCCAACATGTATATTGTCCCTTTCTGCTTATGTTAGATATATGTCCCGCAAGCAAATTATTGTTATCTTCATGCGCTGATCAGCTGAAATGGAGGGGATAGTCTTTTCTACGCATCTTACAAGCACTGCTTGCTGATCTATTCCGTCTAACATTTTTATATTTATTTTCTTGGAGAGCTATTGCCGGTTCAGATGATAGTGGAGACTCTTTTGGATCATGACTTCTTTGGAGCCCGTCCATGTTATTTAGGAGTGTGCCGTGTTGTTGTTAAGTGTAGAATGGGCTACTCTTTTACAGACTAAATGTTTGCAAGCATTTCCTATATTGGGTAAACACTTGTTGAATTAGAGGCTGGCACTAAGACAGCTGATGTTGGAAATAAATAGATATGTTGTGTTCTACACAGGGAATTTTAAATACATTTTCTCATATATTTTCTTGAGCATCTCTTTCTAAGTTTGAGCAAGTAACTATCTTTGCTTATTTTATTAATCACTTTGTGTGATAACATATATCTAGGTTGTTGGATGCTGAAGTGGTTCTCAAGTTATTTAGACTATAGCTATTTATTTTCACATTGGCACATGGAAATCATTCCACGGGGAAGGTATACCTGAACAAGCATATGCGATTTTTTTTTCAATTTTCATTACCAAAGCTACTCACGGTCTGTATTGAAATTGTTGAAAGCTATCAAATTTACTTCCGAGCGAAGAATTTCTCTGCATGTTGTGAATGATTTGCACACGAAGTAAATAGCCGGAAGTTGGTGCACTTAACAGGATCCTCTTATTTCATTGTTGCTTGTATTACTTCATGAAGTGTTGTATGAACCGTTTTATTTTATTTTGTAATCTTCTAATGTGCAAATTTCATTGGTTTGTCCAAATGACATGTTAAATATGTTCTATTACGTGCGTTGTACGTGCACACTAACTAGTTTATACTAAACTTTTTAACTTCGTCGTCACTCATCTTGTCACTATAGATATGTTGGTTTTCTTATCTACATCATTCCATACATCATCTGTAATACTATTTTAGGTATAGAAAACTTGGCAACAAGACTTCGGACTGATATCACATATTGGTATACTGTTCTAACATTTATCATTATAATTGTATATGATAGAATTGAATTGAAATTGAGATGCTTGAATATTTCTCATGTTACACTGGACTTCATTGTAAAATTAAGCAGACAAAAGTTTACCACATTATGTGTTTGAAAGCATCCTTTTCCACAATATCGTTAAATACCTACATAACATAGCATAGTGTTTCAAATGTATGAATTTGTCAAATAACTTGGCAAAGGTTTATAAAGTACAAGACTATCATGATTAGGTGAAACTATAGACCATTCTAGACTATATGAAGTGTCAACTAGTAGCTTATCATTGAATCCCAGTGTATATATGTGCTTACAATTTGTATCAAATTGATGTAACTTTTCCACTAGCTATCTCTTAACCGGGGTAACCCCTGCCCAGATACGAACAACTTAGACTCTATCCAACTTTCCCATGAAAAATCCAATTGGAAATGAACCCAAAGCTGCTAATGTTTTGTATTCACTTGCTAATTTTAAAAAATCACATTTAACCCCAAAATTGTCGGTGTACAATCTACTTTGGTATTATCTGGGCCTGCTACTAGGGTACTACATGTTCATATATCCCTTGATTTGATTGTGCTAGTGCATGCAGATGAACGGCCTTGGGCATGAGGTCCGTATTGCGCCGACGGTCCTGGTATCTTGTTCATGAACCTCTGAGTGACTGTTTTGTTCCCTCTTTTTTGTCACCGTTTTATTTACTAGAAAATCCAAATTGATTATGACTTAGTGTGCTAATTGCCTTTCTTATGTTTTGAAGCACCTACAATATAAAATTATATTTTATGATGGTCCACACTCTTCTATAAAATATCAAACACCTACAATATGAAAGTATATTCTAAAATTATTTATTTTAGATAATTATTTCTACATATTTTGTAACTGTTTATAGATTTTGATTTTGACCAAAACTAATATGCACTACATTTTAGCATGGAGGAAGTACTACAACACAAGTTAGCCACTAAGCCATGCAATAATTACCCGTCACCCGTGCCTATTGTCCGAGTCATCTTCAACTAGGGTCAAAATTCTGGACTCTCTTTTTTGCTGGTAAAAAAAAAATCACGGACTCTCACAAAAAGATCAGAATGAACATCAGTCACCGTATTATTTTGCTTTATTTTATTTCCAGCAGATCAATGGATTAATTATTTGGCATCATATCATGCTATAATAACCACCACGGATCTTGGTTTGTACTCATCGACGCATCCGACACTGTCCACGTGATTTATTCACACACCCGGCCCATCCCGTTGCAAACTAGTAGCCTGTTCCCAGCGACCATCGTAAGCCAACGGCAACAAGAAGATTCGTTCTTGAATGACCAATAAATCGACCCAAACAATGAAGAAAAGAGACTACAGGTACAAGCACACCGCTACACAAAGAATTTTCTCAAACCACGCTAGCTACGCCACAACTTACAAGTCATCTCTAACCAATGGCGACAGATATACAGCACAAGAACCTACGCTACAGCAGTATTTATGATATGCACGAACAGGGATTCTCAGGCGAGGATGTAGTAGGGCCGGTCGCCGTCGATGCCGGGCAGCTCCGGCGGCATCTTCAGGATGACGTAGACGGAGTAGACGATGCCGGGGACGTAGCCGAGCACCGTCAGCAGCAACGAGATGAAGAACTCCGACTGCACAGCATAGGTGTGTATTAGGCGCAGAGCACCATCATTAACAGCAGATTAACGAATGTGGAGGTATCAGCTGGAAGGGTAGTGGTCTGTTCGCTTACGCTGCAGAAGCCGTAGCGGAAGAAGACGCCGAGCGGCGGGAGCACAGCGGCGAATATGGTCTCCAGGCACGTCGAGCAGCCGCCGGAGCTCATCCTGCCACCCCTGGCCCGGGTCGAGAAGCGAGTGTCGGTTCAGTCCAGCAGAATGGTGGTCGCAGCCTTGGAGGAGTGGTGGCTCAAGCTTATAAACCAGATGAGTGAGCAGCCGGCAAGCAAAGCCGGCCTGGTGGGAATCAGAGGAATGATGCGGAATCGAGCGCTGGCTGCCGGGAGAAGATGCCGAAACGCCCACGAGCCATTTTGGCGTCGCTGCCTTTTTTTTTGGCAACCACATATTTCATTAATCGAAAATCAAGTTACATAGAGCAACACGGGTGGAAACTAAAAGACAAACTGGGATAAAATGATTATCTTAAAAACAATACAGATAAAATCCTAAGAGACCGAGAAATACAAAACGATCCCTAGGTTTTCCTGCAACCATCGAAACTAGCGGCCGCCGTCCAACTCCAGCGCCATCGAGATGCACGCTGGAATAGACGTCGAATCTCTAACACTGCAAGATCCAAAAAAGCACCATCGCTAACGAGGCTTTGTGAGTCGATGAACAGGCCTGCTGCACGCAGCGAGGCACATGTCGCTGTGGCACGTCCGACGGGACGCCCCTGCTATCTTGAACCAAGATCCGCTACCTCTCATCGACAAAGTCGGAGAAGAACAGATCCACCACCTCGAGACCGACAACATCCGCGCTCGGAGAAACCACCTCGCCACCAGCGTCGTTGCTGAGAACGACATTTACGACACCGAGAAACTGATCTCCGGATCGATGAGCGGCGAGAAGACCAAGCTGTCGATCTGAAGGAACGACTAGCACACCTGCCATCAACTCGGCGTCGCCGTGAAGGTTGTCGCCGGTGTGGGAGTAGAGTTGAGGCAGATTTGCCGGCGCCTCCCACCACCCCAAACGCCCCATGGCGACATACCCTAACCCTAACTACTAGGCGGAGAACGAGTTCCCTCCCTCACGGAGGCAAGCGGAGGGAGAGGGAACCAGCGCTCTCGCCGGTTGAGATCTAGAGGGAGGGAGTCGCCGCCGCCTTTTTTCCGTGAGGAGGAGAGGAGAGCTTGGCGTCGCTGCCTTGTGTCATTAGTTGGATCATCATTTTTTTAACGGTGAGAGGGTCTAGAAGACCCCAGAAGCTGCATAAAGAACACGTGGCAGGTACAAGAAAGCAGGAGGCCTTTTACATCGAGCACCCTAGCCAGGCTAGAAAAAACAAAAAAAGCCTCCAAAATGCAACAAGCACCCTAGGACTAAAAGGTAAAAAGCAATCGAGTCCGAGAGAGCCTCCACCACCATACTCCGGCGACCTCCAGCCAACGGCGAGGTTAGGGTCTCTTGCTCGTGACGCCCATCGAACCGGAGAGGAAACGACACCGCCAACACTCCCGTACCCGGCGGGGACGAACCACTTGCCAAGAACGGGAGGTCGAGCACCAGCGATGCGCTTCAGATAAGGGCCTCCCATGGAGGTTGGATCCCGAGGCCGCCTTTCAGCCAGAACGGGCAGCAGTCCGACAGCTTCCACTACGGACTACTGCCGATGGACCACTGCGAGGAAGATCTTGAGGACACAACTTTCACTGTCTTCAACTTCGTCTTCCGCATCGAGGCGCCTAACCTCCTAGCCCACGCCACCGCGGCCGGCTGAAAGAAGGAGAGGAGACTCGATGTCGAACACGCCACCAAAGAACCAACGAGCTTTATTGACGAGCCGCCGAAAATCAGCCCCCCACTTCAACCTTCAGCCACTGAAGTTAGAAGAAGGGGGTTAGCCAGCAACCTCCCGACGCCGCTCACACATGCTGCGGAGTAACTCGAAGGCGAACCCAAGCTCAGCCACCCACAGGCTCCGACCCCCTCCCCCCGTCGCCACGGCCGGCTAGAGGGGAGACAGAACCTCGCCGCTGCTGCAGAAGGGCGGCACCCAAACAAGCCCCCGACTCGGGGGGCCTCGGCTACCAGGACAGAAGCGAGGCCGCCACACCACTAGGGAACTCCCCCCCGCCACCATGGCCGGCCGAGAGAGCCCTAGAGACGAAGCACGCCGCATCACCATCCCCTTCCCCCTCGCTACCACAGCCGGCCGAGAAGACGACGAGCAAGCAACACCACACCCCCACCAGGAACACCACGCCATCAAACTTATTCAGAGAAGCGCCATCCATGTTGATGCACTCGACTTTCAACGTAGAGCTCGTTGGGAACCCCAAGAGGAAGGTATGATGAGCACAACAGTAAGTTTTCCCTCAGTTATAAAACCAAGGTTTAATCGAACCAGTAGGAGCAAGGAAACACCCCAAAGGTGTTACTAGCTGAGCTTTTGGTATGCACTACCGGTGCTCGTAGCAACGTGGAGACCTGCACAACACAACCATAGAACTTTGTCCCCAACTTGCGATGAGGTTGTCAATCTCACCGTGTTTTGCGGAAAACAAAGGATTAAACATATCGAATGGAAAGAAGTAAAAGTTTGAAGAAAGTAAACACAAAGTAGTAAACAATTGTAGATTGTATGTAAAGAGAAAGGACCGGGATCCATAGTTCACTAGATTTGGCTCTCCTTAGATAGATAACATGCTGGGTGAACAAATTACAGTGGGGCAATTGACAAACACCGAGAAAGCAATACATGCATATACTAATCATCTTGACTCCTTTGAGACTTGATTGGGCATTACAATATAATACATAGACCGCCATCCAACTGCATCTATGACTAATAATCCAGATTATTGCTTTACGAACCCCCTCCGGTATTATCATCCGAACCCCCTCCAGTATTAAGTCGCAAGCAACAGATTATTGCTTTACGAACTGCGTGTAAGGTAAACAATATGATTGTTCTATGAACAAAAGATTTTGTTGTTTTCTCCCTAGTAGCAACAGCACATCTAGTACCTTAGAGATTTCTGTCACTTCCCCAGATTACCAGAGGCATGAACCCACTATCGAGCATAAATACTAACTCTTGGAGTTGCTAGCATCTACTTGGCCAAGATAACTACTAACAACGGAAAGCATGCAAGATCTCAAATAACAAAGACATGATAGAATCAATAATCAATCTGAAATAGCATCTCAATATCCATCGGATCCCCACAAACACAACATGTATGAATTACAAATAGATGATCTTGATCATGAACGGAGCTCACAAGATCTAGACATGAAAGCACAAAGGAGGAGAAACCAGCCATCTAGCTACTACATGGATCCGTAGTCCAAGGATGAACTACTCACGCATCACACCGGAAGCTTGCATGGTGATGAAGAAGGCCTCGTGGTGAATTCTCTCCCAGGTGCCGGGAAGAGCTTCAGATCCCTCTCGATCTAGGGATGGAGATGACGGCGGCTACAGACTCTTTCGTGGATTTTTGATCGGGTACCTAGGGTTTTCATCCCGAGGGCAACTTATAGGCGGAAGGAGATGCCGAGGGGTGCTAAGGTCGCGGTGGCAGACCACCTCGGCGCTGAGCCAAGCCTGCCGCTGCCAGTGGTGTGGCTGGCCCCCGCCCTCTCCGTCTCAGATTCTCGCACTTGATCCTTCCGAAAAATAGGCACTTTGGCTTTTGTCCCGCGTCAATTCGAGAATATTCATTTTCTGACTTTCCGAACCAAAAACAGCAAAAATGTGCAGGCACTATGGCTCTTGTTAATAGGTTAGTCCAAGAAATCATATGAAAAGTACTCCAAAGTTGGAACAAAACACAAGAAAGTGGATAAAACCAAGCATGGAACATCAAAAATTATAGATACATTTGCAATGTATCAACATCCCCAAGCTTAACTCCTGCTCGTCCTCGAGTAGGTAAGTGATAAAAAGAAATAATTTTTGAGGTGACATGCACCATCAAAGACTTGATCAAAGTATTTGCAAAACATTCAAAGCTGGGATCATAGTACTTCAATCATAACATGAAAGACAAAGTTCTAGCAATAAGCAAAGAAACTATGATGCAACATGAAAATGCACAAACAAAAGATTCATGAATAACATGCTTTGCAAGACGTTTGTTTGTTTCACATAAAGAAAATATAGCATAATAGTATTCAGCTTGTCCCTCAATAGAGTAGCAAATATAAATGCATATGACACCTTCAAAGTTCATAAGAGTGACTAGATATAATAGTTTAAAACAAGCAATAACAAGTTATACATCAATCAACTAGTCTTGGGACAATGCACATAGAACTAAGAATGGCCACTATGCTCTCAAAGTAGGTGCATAAAGATAGAAGGTGGAGACTCAATATAATGGTGGAAGAAAGGCCTTTGTAAAAGGAAGTAGGGATTCAAGTCTCATCAAGAGCTTCCAAAAATTATGGTACTTATAGCTTTCAGCTCTCATTGCCCCTATCATAAGCATCTTGAAGTGGTTAAGGTTAAAGTGACACAACTAAGAGGATATGCTTGACAAGTTATAAACCGAAATCTCATGCCCCTTACTTACGAAGACCAATCCTCATGCTACTCAACTTTAGTCACGAGTAAGCTCTTGTCATTGTAAGTATATGTGTATCATTAAGAACCGCCAACGGGGTACCCCTTGCACATGATACGGGAGCTTTCCCATAATCAAAATGACAAGGCAAGGCACAATGAGCATCTCAAATCTTTTTATTTGCTATTTGCATAGGTTTTTATTGAGGATGCTTCATAGAGTGATCATTATGGTGATGCTGCAAGTTTCCACCATGATTAGGCATGGCTTAGGCTAGCGGCCCAGGCGTTTCTCTAACACACATACAAAGTCCATGATCTTACAAGTTCCACTTTTATTTCACACCGTCGGGATCCGTAAGCAAAAGAACATGATATCAACGGGGTACAAAGTACAAGTGCAATGTTGAAAGCGTTCCCCATGAAACATGGTTCTGCTAATTTGAACTTATAAAGCGCAAGCATATACGGAACAAAGAAGGACCCAATGGTTCAAGTTTATTAGAGGCAAAAAGTAAAGTGTGCCATCAAGTTCGTGAGAGCTTTAATCACTAGTTTTCTCATAACAAGTTTAATTTGGAAGGTAAACAATAGCATGAATATAATTGGAATAGCATAAGCTAGTAGGCAGGTATGGTGGACTCTTTGGAATAACTTGGTTTAGGGAGTTGGATGCATGAGTGGAACTCATACTTGGTTGTGGAGGCTAGCAAAAGACTGAGAGCGACAAACTAAGAGAGCAATAATGGCCATAATCATGCAGAGCGACAAAACATCATTGATCAAAGCATAAAGTGATACTACAAGTTGAAAACTAAAGGATCATAAAGGCTATGGCGACTTGTGAAGGTCATAACATGGTGTGAGCATGCGCCAAGTCAACCCAAATAAAGCATCAAAGGAGAATACCACTATACTATGCTTTAATATGCTAAAACAACACATGATTCATCCAAGGCACATTAAGCAATCTCAATTGTTTATAACAAGTCATGCTACAACAAAGAATACTAAGCATAAAGCCAAAAAAATATCAAGCATGACATGACAAAGCATAGGCCACAATCAAAAAACGAGCTCTTTTTACCACATAAGTATGAACTTTCCTACTCTTTTCCAAACAAAACCAAACTAATTGCAAACCAACGTATGAAAGAGGGGGTCCAACCAACTTATTCAGAAAACTAAGCAAACCAAGCAAACTAAAAACCAAAACAAAAATGAAAAAGAAGATGCTCCAAGAAAAACACAACTGTGCATGAAACAATAAAAATGAAGCGTTTGGAAGAAACCTGGGATTTTTATTGATGAAGAAGGGGATGCCTTGGGCATCCCCAAGCTTTAACGCTTGCACTTCTTGGATATTTCTTGGGGTGACACGCGTGGCATCCCCAAGCTTGAGCTTTAGTTCATCCTTCATCTCATTACTCATTCCTTCCATACACCTGAAAATTTTCCTTCATACAAAACTTCACACAATATCATTAGCAACATTAGTGCACTTAAGATAAATAAGTCTCAAGGTTCAGTTCTAACACCAAATAAACTTCCATTAGAACACTAGAGACTGTAGCACTTCCCTCAAAAAGCTCAATTCCCCAAAGGAACTCAAGAAGGAACTAACAAGAAGAAAATGCAGAAAATGGCAGAAATCTGTCAAAACAGACCAGAAGGTAAAGACGAATTTTTTCGAAGACCTTCTGTTGCTCAAATCAAAACGTGTTGAACTAACGAAAGTTAGATAACAACCTGGGTCATAAGCACAAAATATTACAGCTCAATCTGATGTACAGACCTCTCTCAGGAAATTTTACGGTGAAGCACAGAAATCTGTTTCGGGACAGCAACTTTCCCAATCATTACTTCGCTCTCATTAGAGGTTACTCTTGGCACAAAAAGCAAATAAAAAGGATAAGGAGAGGTTATTACAGAGGTAATAACTTCCTAGACTCATCTAAAACTTTTGGGTTATCTCCCAACAAGTACTTTTCTTTAACGCCTTTAAGTTAGGCATAAGAAGCAAAGAAAGAATCAAGTGTTCTCAAATGAAGAAGCATTAAGACCAAATTTCTTGCCCTTACCTCTCTTATTTTTATTCTTAACCTTTGGGAAAAAGTGATTGTTTGGTGGAGAAGAAAGGTGCATGGTCCCCTTTTCCACATCTATTATTGCTCCAAGGAGTTCTAATAGGGACCTTCCAAGTGTAATTTGTCCTTTTCCTGCACATTCAATAACAAGATAATCAATAGAAATCGTTTTCCCAAGGATTTTTGTAAACACACCTTCAGCTATTCCAAGAGGTAATATGGTAGTATTATTAGTAAGAGATATTTTTTTCCTCCTTCAGTAAGCCCCCAAAGATTCAAAGATTCATAAATATCTTTGGGCATAAGACAAAATTCAGACATGATATCGCACCGGGCTTGAAAAGTTTCGGTGTTTATCTCAATATTTACTGTAGGGAGCCACTTTGATGGTTCAGAATTTATTGGAACATAATTGTGATGCTCCCTAAGCGTATTATAGTAACTTTCTAAGCTAGTAGTGCTAGCTTCAAGAGTGTTCAACCTAGCAAATATTTTTGCGAAAGAAATATCAGTTTGCCTAGGCATGTTGTAAGTGAGGATCAATTTCTTTATAGCATTAATGGCATCATCCTCATTACATTGGAGGAAAACTCCTCCCACAATAGCATCTAAAGCATATCTATAGCAAAGAGCAATCCCAAGGTAAAAACTGCTAAGGAACAAACCTTGAATCATTTTAGGCTCAGTCTTTTCATGTAAATCAGAGATTCTAGACCAAGCTTCCTTAAAACTTTCCTCAAATTCCTTGTTTAAAAGTGAGAATCATTTCCTCGGGTGACATAGTGATTGGAGCAAGGCTAGACATAGTGGCAACTCAAGATAGGAACTAATTTTTTTGTGTTTTCAAATAAGAAAGCAAACAAGTAAAACTAATTTTTTTTGTGTTTTCGAAGAACAAAACAAGCAAACAAAGCAAAAAGAAACTAAGCAAAACAAAAACAACAAAGTAAAGAGATTGGTTATGAGGGACTCCCCTTGTGAAGATGTCCTTGACTCCCCGGCAACGGCGCCAAAAAAGATCTTGATGCACTCGACTTTCAATGTAGAGCTCGTTGGGAACCCCAAGAGCAAGGTATGATGAGCACAGCAGTAAGTTTTCCCTCAGTTATGAAACCAAGGTTTAATCGAACTAGTAGGAGCAAGGAAACACACCAAAGGTGTCACTAGCTGAGCTTTGGCAGGGCGCACTATCGATGCTAGTAGCAACGTGGAGACCTGCACAACACAACCACAGAACTTTGTCCCCAACTTGCGATGGGGTTGTCAATCTCACCGTGTTTTGCGGAAAACAAAGGATTAAACGTATCGAATGGAAAGAAGTAAAAGTTTGCAGAAAGTAAACACAAAGCAGAAACAGTTTATAGATTGTATGTAAAGACAAAGGACCAGGATCCATAGTTCACTAGAGGTGGCTCTCCTTAGATAGATAACATGCTGGGTGAACAACTTACAGCGGGGCAATTGACAAACACCGAGAAAGCAATACATGCATATACTAATCATCTTGACTCCTTTGAGACTTGATTGGGAATACAACATAATACATAGATCGCCATCCAACTGCATCTATGACTAATAATCCACCTTCAGGTTATCATCCGAACCCCCTCCAGTATTAAGTTGCAAGCAACAGATTATTGCTTTACGAACTGCGTGTAAGGTAAACAATACGATTATTCTATGAACAAAGGATTGTTGTTTTCTCCCTAGTAGCAACAACACATCTAGTACCTTAGAGATTTCTGTCACTTCCCAGTTACGGAGGCATGAACCCACTATCGAGCATAAATACTAACTTTTGGAGTTGCTAGCATCTACTTGGCCAAGATAGCTACTAACAACGGAAAGCATGCAAGATCTCAAATAACAAAGACATGATAGAATCAATAATCAATCTGAAATAGCATCTCAATATCCATCGGATCCCCGCAAACACAACATGTATGAATTACAAATAGATGATCTTGATCATGAACGGAGCTCACAAGATCTAGACATGAAAGCACAAAGGAGGAGAAACCAGCCATCTAGCTACTACATGGATCTGTAGTCCAAGGATGAACTACTCACGCATCACACCGGAGGCTTGCATGGTGATGAAGAAGGCCTCCAGGGTGAATTCCCCTCTCCGACAGGGTGCCGGGAAGAGCTTCAGATCCCCCCGATCTAGGTATGGAGATGACGACTCTGAGACTCTTTCGTGGATTTTTGATCGGGTACCTAGGGTTTTCGTCCCGAGGGCAACTTATAGGCGGAAGGAGAGGCCGAGGGGGTGCTGGGGTCGGCCAGACCACCCCCTGGCGCAGGCCAAGCCTGGCCGCGCAGCCAGGTGGTGTGGCCGGCCCCTGGCCCCTCTCCGTCTTGTATTCTGGCACTTGATCCCTTCCGGAAAAATAGGCACTTTGGCTTTTGTCCCGTCCAATTCCGAGAATATTCATTTTCTGACTTTCCTGGAACCAAAAACAGCAGAAAACAGGCAATCTTTGTGGCTCTTGTTAATAGGTTAGTCCAAGAAATCATATGAAAAGTACTCCAAAGTTGGAACAAAACACAAGAAAGTGGATAAAACCAAGCATGGAACATCAAAAATTATAGATACATTTGCAATGTATCACATGTCCACCACTCCCCACTCCGACCGCTGGAGGAACAGCAGAGGAAGAGATGGCCCTAAAATCGCTGGGATCTGGGCACCAAGATCCAGGATTTCGCTTCCATTTCTAGGCAGATCACCCACTACTGGCACATAGGCCATACTACATCTAATCCTCGCTACTCCGGTGGCCCCCTCCCCCAACTCTGGCGAGCAGCACCACCAGAGAGGGCTTGGGGGCGGACCGGCACCTGGAGGTCGACTTTCAAGGGGAGGGGGACGGGAGGGGAACGAGGGTGGAGACCGGCAACTTCTCCCTAGTTGGATCATCATTTTGCTATGTGAATTTCCGGCTCAGAATATTCGGCGTGTCCCATGCAGATGCGGTTGATCCGTTCTTTCTTTAAGAGACAATCACCCGACACCCATGGTTAATTACATGGCTTGGGTCAATAGTTTTTTCCCTGTCGAGATCGAGACATGCATGCTTGGGATTGCCTTGCTCGTTCACGCTTTCCCCTATGATGTGTGACAACAGTTAAAAAGTTACATGGCATCTCCCTCTGACGTGTGAGTCGTGTGACACTTGGCTTCGAGGTAATTTTTCTTTACAAACGTGACCTCAAACTAATTCCTCGTCTGATCCCTAAATCGGCACCATCTAAAATGGAGCAGAAGTTGTCCTTGTGGACGCCAACGAGAAGCAACAAGAAAGCACCCTAGGGGGTTCAACGCTATTTCACTTAGCGCCGGCCTTCACCCTGGCTCCAAGTTGCTTGGTGCTGACCTCATCTGGTTTTTTGCTTCCCTGCTGCTTCTTGTTGGCGCCGACCTGGCAAATTCGTCTTCATTTTAGATGGCGTCGGACCTAGGGATTAGATTTTGAAATAGTTTGTCCAAGAGGTTAGACGAGGAAGTAGTTTCGCCTAGGGGCCCGATTTGTCAAAAAAATAGAGGTTGCGGCACATGCCACGTGTCAGGGTGTGATCTGCCTATTTTTGGCTACAGATCTGGCCCATCTAGTGGGCGCTGATAATTTAGACATTCTCTTTTTTTCGAACACAAGAAGGGCTCGAAGGCCCCTGACACCACTTATATTAGATAAGAGCAATACATCTTACAAAACGATCCAAAGGAAATAGGAAATAACAATCTGGTATGTATCTTTTGCAAGGAAGACCCCAAACAACTGATGGAAAACGCAATCGGGTCCAAAGCTTCTTCCTCCACGAGCACCTCATTGCCACAGGGGATGACGCCACTTGGGGCGATGTAGCTACCATGGAAATACCACGAAGGCTGCAAGGAGGAGCCCCTTCCTCCCTGCAGGCTAATCGGAGGAAATTAAAATGGCTGTCATTCGACCAAAAGATGTGATGGTGACGTGAAGACTATAAATCGACTAGAGTAGTGGGTGGAGTAGCCCCCATAGGAGACGCCCTTCGCCCACCGCGTTGGGCACCATAGCTTCCATAGAACACCATCACCGATGAGCTCCCCCAATAGCAATCTCAACATTAGGCGGGAAACACTCCTTGGGAGTAAGAGATTCTGAACCTAGATGATTGAGCTCCATCTGATATCCTTCAGAACCATGGACGCTCTGCTTCTCCCTCTCGCCACCTCCACCACCTCACCGATGGCAAGGAACATGGACGAGTAGCACAACTATAAGCTTATTGCCGTATGATCCTTGATCAGCCTCGTCCGCCATCTCTGGCTCCCACCTCAAGAGCACCACGAGTAGGACAAGGGCCATCACCTCCGAGCTATAGCTCAAGAGTAGTTGGAGCACCTGAGATGCTGGCATATAGACCAAACCGATAAAATTGAAAACCCTAGACCTAGACCTAAGCTACTTCTATACAGGGTGGGGTGATGTGCTCGTCGTTCGACGTAGAGCTCGTTGGGAACCCCAAGAGGAAGGTATGATGAGCACAGCAGCAAGTTTTCCCTCAGTTATGAAACCAAGGTTTAATCGAACCAGTAGGAGCAAGGAAACACCCCAAAGGTGTTACTAGCTGAGCTTTGTCAGGGCGCACTACCGGTGCTAGTAGCAACATGGAGACCTGCACAACACAACCATAGAACTTTGTCCCCAACTTGCGATGAGGTTGTAAATCTCACCGTGTTTTGCGGAAAACAAAGGATTAAACATATCGAATGGAAAGAAGTAAAAGTTTGAAGAAAGTAAACACAAAGCAGTAAACAATTGTAGATTGTATGTAAAGAGAAAGGACCGGGATCCATAGTTCACTAGAGGTGGCTCTCCTTAGATAGATAACATGCTGGGTGAACAAATTACAGCGGGGCAATTGACAAACACCGAGAAAGCAATACATGCATATACTAATCATCTTGACTCCTTTGAGACTTGATTGGGCATTACAACATAATACATAGACCGTCATCCAACTGCATCTATGACTAATAATCCACCTTTAGGTTATCATCCGAACCCCCTCTAGTATTAAATTGCAAGCAACAGATTATTGCTTTACGAACTGCATGTAAAGTAAACAATACGATTGTTCTATGAACAAAGGATTGTTGTTTTCTCCCTAGTAGCAACAACACATCTAGTACCTTAGAGATTTCTATCACTTCCCTAGATTACCAGAGGCATGAACCCACTATCGAGCATAAATACTAACTCTTGGAGTTGCTAGCATCTACTTGGCCAAGATAGCTACTAACAACGGAAAGCATTCAAGATCACAAATAACAAAGACATGATAGAATCAATAATCAATCTGAAATAGCATCTCAATATCCATCGGATCCCGGCAAACACAACATGTATGAATTACAAATAGATGATCTTGATCATGAGCAGACTCACAAGATCTAAACATGAAAGCACAAAGGAGGAGAACCAGCCATCTAGCTACTACATGGATCATGGTCCAAGGATGAACTACTCACGCATCACACCAGAGGCTTGCATGGTGATGAAGAAGGCCTCCGTGGTGAATTCCCTCTCGGCAGTGGTGCCGGAAGAGCTTGATCCCTCCGATCTAGGGATAGAGATGGGCTGACTCTGAGACTCTTTCGTGGATTTTGATCGGCTACTTAGGGTTTTCGTCCAGGGCAATATAGGCGGAAGGAGAGGCCGAGGGTGCCAGCGCCACACCACCCCAGCACGGGCCGGGCCTGGCATGTGCCAGGTGGTGTGGTGGCTCACTGGCCCTTCTCCGTCTCATATTCTGGCACTTGATCCCTTCCGGAAAAATAGGCACTTTGGCTTTTGTCCAGTCCAATTCCGAGAATATTCATTTTCTGACTTTCCTGGAACCAAAAACAGCAGAAAACATGCAGCTGGCATTGTGTCTCTTATTAATAGGTTAGTCCAAGAAATCATATAAAAGTACTCCAAAGTTGGAACAAAACACAAGAAAGTGGATAAAACCAAGCATGGAACATCAAAAATTATAGATACATTTGCATTGTATCAACATCCCCAAGCTTAACTCCTGCTCGTCCTCGAGTAGGTAAGTGATAAAAAGAAGAAGAATTTTTGAGGTGACATGCACCATCAAAGACTTGGTCAAAGTATTTGCAAAACATTCAAAGTTGGGATCATAGTACTTCAATCATAACATGAAAGACAAAGTTCTAGCAATAAGCAAAGAAACTATGATGCAACATGAAAAGGCACAAACAAAAGAATCATGAATAACATGCTTTGCAAGACGTTTGTTTGTTTCACATAAAGAAAACATGGCATAATAGTATTCAGCTTGTCCCTCAATAGAGTAGCAAATATAAATGCATAGGACACCTTCAAAGTTCATAAGAGTGACTAGATACAATAGTTTAAAACAAGCAATATCAAGTTATGCATCAATCAACTAGTCTTGGGACAATGCACATAGAACTAAGAATGGCCACTATGCTCTCAAAGTAGGTGCATAAAGATAGAAGGTGGAGACTCAATATAATGGTGGAAGAAAGACCTTTGTAAAAGGAAGTAGGGATTCAAGTCTCATAAAGAGCTTCCAAAAATTATGGTACTTATAGCTTTCAGCTCTCATTTCCCCTATCATAAGCATCTTGAAGTGATTAAGGTTAAAGTGAGAAACTATGGTGTACATGCTTGACGAAGTATAAGTCAGAGATCTCATGTCCCTTGTATACGAGGGCCGCTCCTCATGCTACTCAAGTTTAGTCACCGGTAAGCTCATTCCTTCCATAAACCGAAATCTCATGCCCCTTACTTACGAAGACCAATCCTCATGCTACTCAACTTTAGTCACGAGTAAGCTCTTGTCATTGTAAGTATATGTGTATCATTAAGAACCGCCAACGCGGTACCCCTTGCCCGATGATACGGAAGAATCACCATATCAAAATGACAAGGCAAGCAGACAACGAGCATCTCAGCATTCTTCTTATTTACCATGGGAATATGGTGCTTTGTTCTCTCTTTCCTCTTTTCATAGTATCTCCTTTTTTCTCTTTTTTCCCAATATAGGACTCTTTTTTTTATAAGAAGAATGCTTCATAGACAGCTCATTATGGTTACGCTGCAGGTTTTCACCATGTCAGCATGGATTAGACTAGCGGCCCAGGCGTTTCTCTAACACATATACATAACTCCATGGACTTACAAGCTCCCCTTTCATTTCACACCGACGACATCCATATACAAAAGAGCATGATATCAACTAGGTACAAGTACCAAGTGCAATGTTGAAAGCGTTCCCCATGAAAGCATGGTTCTGCTAATTCCCAACAAATAAGTGCAAGCATATACAACATAGACGACACAATGGTTCAAGTTTATTAAGGGCAAGTAAAGTAAAGTGTACCATCAAGTTCGTGAGAGCTTTAATCACTAGTTTTCTCATAACAAGTTTAATTTGGAAGGTAAACAAAAGCATGAATATACTTGGAATAGCATAAGCTAGTAGGTAGGTATGGTGGAATCTTTTGGAATAACTTGGTTTAGGGAGTTGGATGCATGAGTGGAACTCATACTTGGTTGTGGAGGCTAGCTAAAGACTGGGAGCGACAGACTAAGAGAGCAATAATGGCCATAATAATGTAGAGCGACAAAACATCATTGATCAAAGCATAAAGTGATACTACCAGTTGAAAACTAAAGGATCATAAAGGCTATGGTGACTTGAGACAATCATAACATGGTGTGAGCATGCGCCAAGCCAACCCAAATAAAGCATCAAAGGAGAATACCACTATACTATGCTTTAATATGCTAAAACAACACATGATTCATCCAAGGCACATTAAGCAATCTCAATTGTTTATAACAAGTCATGCTACAACAAAGAATAATAAGCATAAAGCCAAGACAATATCAAGCATGGCATGGCAAAGCATAGCCACAGTCAAAAACGAGCTCTTTTTACCACATAAGCATGAACTTTCCTACTCTTTTCCAAACAAAACCAAACTAATTGCAAACCAACGTATGAAAGAGGGGGTCCAACCAACTTATTCAGAAAACTAAGCAAACCAAGCAAACTAAAAACCAAAACGAAAAATTAAAAAGAAGACGCTCCAAGAAAAACACAACTGTGCATGAGACAATAAAATTGAAGCGTTTGGAAGAAACGTGGGATTTTTATTGATGAAGAAGGGAATGCCTTGGGCATCCCCAAGATTTGACGCTTGTACTTCTTGGATATTTCTTGGGGTGACACGCGTGGCATCCCCAAGCTTGAGCTTTAGTCCATCCTCCATCTAATTACTCATTCCTTCCATACACCTGAAAATTTTCCTTCATACAAAACTTCACACAATCTTTATTAGCAACATTAGTGCCCTCAAGATAAATAGGTCTTAAGGTTCAGTTCTAACACCAAATAAACTTCCATTAGAACACTAGATACTGTAGCAATTCCCTCAAAAAGCTTAATTCCCCAAAAGAACTCAAAAAGGAACCCACAAGAAGCAAATGCAGAAAATGGCAGAAATCTGTCAAAACAGAACAGCAGGTAAAGACGAATTTTTTCGAAGACCTTCTGTTGCTCAAATCAAAAAGTGTTGAACTAACGAAAGTTAGATAACAATCTGGGTCAGAAGCACAAACAATTACAGCTCAATCCGACATACAGAGCTCTCTCGCGAATGTTTACGGTGAAGCACAAAAATCTGTTTCGAGACAGCAACTTTCCCAATCATTACTTCACTCTCATTAGAGGTTACTCTTGGCACAAAAAGTAAATAAAAAGGATAAGGAGAGGTTATTCAGTAATAACTTCCAAGACTCATCTAAAACTTTTTGGTTATCTCCCAATAAGTACTTTTCTTTAACGCTTTTAAGTTAGGCATAAGAAGCAAAGAAAGAATCAAGTGTTCTCAAATGAAGAAGCATTAAGACCAACTTTCTTGCCCTTACCTCTTTTATTTTTATTCTTAACCTTTGGGAAAATGTGATTGTCTGGTGGATAAGAAAGGTGCATGGTCCCCCTTCCCACATCTATTATTGCTCCAAGGAGTTCTAATAGGGACCTTCCAAGTGTAATTTGTCTTTTTCCTGCACATTCAATAACAAAATAATCAGTAGAAATCATTTTCCCAAGGATCTTTGTAAACACTCCTTCAGCTATTCCAATAGGAAATAAGGTAGCATTATTAGCAAGAGATATTTCTTTACCTCCATCAGTAAGCCACCAAATATTCAAAGATTCATAAATATCTTTGGGCATAAGACAAAATTCAGACATGATATCGTAGCGGGCTTGAAAAGTTTTAGTGTTTATCTCAATCTTTACTGTAGGGAGCCACTTTGATGGTTCAGATTTTATTGGAACATAATTGTGATGCTCCCTAAGCGTATTATAGCAACTTTCTAAGCTAGTAGTGCTAGCCTCAAGAGTGTTCAACCTAGCAAATATTTTTGCGAAAGAAATATCAGTTTGGCTAGGCATGTTGTAAGTGAGGATTGTTGGAGATATGCCCAAGAGGCAATAATAAAGTGGTTATTATTATATCTTTATGTTTATGATAAATGTTTACATCCCATGCTATAATTGTATTAACCGGAAACATTAATACTTGTGTGTTTTGTAAACATAAAAGAGTCCCTAGTAAGCCTCTTGTTAAACTAGCTTGTTGATTAATGGATGATCATGGTTTCCTGATCACGGACATTGGATGTCGTTAATAACAAGATCATATCATTAGGAGAATGATGTGATGGACACACACCCATAGTAAGCATAGCATCAGATCAAGTCATTTAGTTCATTTTGCTACAAGCTTTTCAAATGCATAGTAACCTAATCCTTCGACCATGAGGTTATGTTAATCACCATCACCGGATGGGTACTTTGATGACATCAAACGCCGCTTCGTAACTGGGTGGTTATAAAGGTGACATTGGGTATTCTGAAAGTATGTGTTGAAGCGCATGGACCAAGATATGCTCTGGGCCCTCTCGGTGGAATGTCATCTAGTTAGCTTGCAAGCATGTGACTAGGTCACAAGGGATGACATATCACAGAACGAGTAAAGAGTACTTATCAATAACGAGGTAGAACTAGGTATGGATATACCGACGATAAAACCTCGGATAAGTAGAATATCGCGTGACAAAGGGAATTGGTTTCGTATGTTAAATGGTTCTATCAATCACAAAGTCATCGTTGAGTATGTGGGAGCTGTTATGGATCTCCAGATCCCGCTAATGGTTATTGATCGGAGATGTGTCTCCATCATGTCTACATGTTCACGAACCGTAGGGTGACACACTTAAGGTTCGAAGTTGTTTTAAGTAGATATGGAATGTGCGTTGGAGACCGAATGTTGTTCGGAGTCTCGGATTGGATCCGGGACATCACGAGGAGATCCAAAATTGTCCGGAGAATGAGATTCATATATTGGGGATCATTTTCTAAGTTAGGAAATGTTCCGGAGTGTTTGTATGTAGATTCTAGAAGGTTTCAGAATGTTCTGGAAGGTTCTGGAAGATTTCTTGGAGTTTGCTTGAAAACCAAGAAAGGATCAAGGAGTCTTTGTGGGGCAAGACACGGATTCGTGGGGGAGGAGGATTCCTCCCCCCTCCCAATCCGCCGGCCAAGGAGGGAGGGGAGTCCTACTAGGACTCCCCCTTCCATGGCGCCTCCCTCCTTTAAATAGAGGGGAGGGGGCGCCACCCCCTAGACCTCTCCCATAACAAACCCTAGCCGCCGCCTCTCTCCTCCTCCTTCGCTCTGCTCTGGCTTAGGCGAAGCCCTACAGAAATCTCTACTCCACCACCACCACCACACCGTCATGCTGTTGGGATTCCGTGGAGAAGATCTACTACCTCCGCTGCTCGCTGGAACGGGGAGAGGAAGGTCTGCTTCGACTCCGCATGTGTGACCGATCATGAAAGCGCCTTTAACGTGGCGCCGGAAGGATCGTCCACACGATCTTGAGATCGGCAAGTGATCGACTACATCAACCCCGAGATCTAATCTCGTAACGCTTTCGGATCTACGAGGGTTAGTACAGATCTATCTCGTTGCACATATCTAATAGATTAGATCTTGGCTTTTATCTAGATTAGATCTGGGTTTTGTTTGTTCTTGTGGTAGAAATTTTTTGTTTTCCATGCTACGAATCCATCAGTGGTATCAGAGCCTTGTCTATGCGTAGATCTGTTGCACGAGTAGAACACAATGGTTTTGTGGGCGTTGGTGCTCGTGCCGTCTTTTGCTTTGTGTACTTTGCATCTTGCGGTATGGTGGGATGAAGCGGCTCGGGCTAACCTTACATGATATCGCACATGAGACTTGCTCCACGCTTGACGTGTAACTTGCTTTGCACAAGTGGCTTTGCGGGTGTCTGTCTCTCCCATCATAGTATAGATCCAATCTACACTTTGCACTTGATAGCACTTGTATCAATGTTGTGGTTCAGTTTCGTAGGTAAGATCCGTTCTTATTCAAAAGCCCCAAACCACGTAAAACATGCAAAGAAAATTAGAGGCGTCTAACTTGTTTTTGCAGGGTTTTTGTGATGTGATATGGCCATCATGTGATTGTGATTATATTTGATGTATGCAATGATCCTTGTTGTAATATGGCAACCGGCAGGAGCCTAATGGTTGTCTTTAATTCTGTTAAGACCTGCGTGTCTATTCATCTTGTAATAGCTTTATTCCAAGTAGTTGTAATAGTTGCTAGTGATGATGGACAACCATGAAGCGGCGCCATTGACCTTGACGCAATGCTGGTGATGATGGAGATCATGTCCGTGCTTTGGAGATGAAGATCAAAGGCATAAGAAGAAAGGGCCATATCATATCACACTAATTATGAATTGCCTGTGATGTTAATCCTTTATGCATCTTGTATTGCTTAGATCGCGACGGTAGCATTATAAGATGATCCCTCTCACAAAATATCAAGTAATAAAGTGTTCGTCCTTAGTAGGCACCGTTGCTAAGACTCGTAGTTTTGAAGCATCTCGTGATGATCGGGTGTGATAGATTCTACGTGTGCATACGACGGGTGCAAGCCAGATTTGCATATGCGGATACTAAGGTTAACCTTGACGAGCCAAGCATGTACAGACATGGTCTTGGAACACGGAATACCGAAAGGTAAAGCATGAGTCATATGGATGATATGATGAACATGTTGATTGTTCGCCTTTAAAGCTACATCATCTCACATGATGATCGGACTTGGTGTAGTGGATTTGGTTCGTGTAATCACTAAAACAACTCGAGGGATGTTGTTTTGAGTGGGAGTTCATTTGTAATTTGGATTAGTCAAACTCAATTTATCATAAACATAATCAAAGTGAATTTGCATAGTTTGTTATAGTTATTGGCATCCGTTCACCACCTTACGCTTAGTTATAGTTGAGATTGTGGAACTATAGAAATTCTAGATATTTTCTTTACGAACTAGTATCGTATTGTTTTGAGTGTCAATCTAAAGTTTAAAAGTCATATTGCAAACTTTCAGCAAACTCCGTTTACTCTGTGAAGTTTAATAAACAGTATTAAATCAAGAGTAACAATTCCAATGTTAGTATCTAATGTATTATGTTTGCCTCCATGATTCTTGATACTCAAAAGATTGTTTTTAATATCAAGTTTATCTAAGAGCTGAAAGCAATGTTTCAGAAACCATCATATGTGAAAGGTATTGCGATATCTAAAACAATGTGTTGGTTACAACATGATAGAGTATATGTCCTCATATTTGATGAGAATTTGTGAAGGTTGGAGACGCTGGTCATCCTAATCCTCCAAAATGTTTTGGAAAAGAAACATTATACTCGCAATTCACCTTTATAAGCTATAGCAGCTTGATCATGAAAGTTGTCATGATAAGGATGAATAGAAGATGTAAGTAAAATCTTTACTACACTAAAAGATTACTAAAGAATGGAATTTTGAAAGAATGCCAAACATTTGATGAAGGTGATCCACTTCAAAGTGCAAGTCCAAAGGTATTAGTATTTGACTATACACACTTTGTACTATGTGTCATGTGAATGACACCAGTATTGATGTTGATAGATTCTTTTAAAAGAAAAGGAATTGTTGAAAGAGAATCTATAAAATATTTGGCAGAAAAGAAAAGATTGGAGATGTCCAACTTAGGTATATAGAAGATACATGTTATGGCTGTATTCCTTGGTTGTTAAACAATGTGGTTCTGCGGTATTGGATACCGAATTGATTGGTATGAAGTGTCATACAAGACAACACAATTCATGAACTGCAATGGCCTAAGTAACTAGCAAGAGAATATGTGATGATGTTCATCGAAAACAAACAAAGGGTTGTCGTGTTGCTCGTTAACATCAAAGCTTGCCTTCAAGATTTGTTTCAATAATTGTTATTTTGATCAGGTATTATGGCGACAAAAGGTTGTTCAAATAATTACCGTATTCCATAATAGATGGATAATATACAAGTCTGGTTGGAGAAATAACGACCATAAAACTAATGCTAAAATGTCGCAAGACAAATAATTGAAAGATCACTTGCGAAGTGACATCACCGTTTAAATTATATTAGGGATACATGAAGAAACTCCATGTTGATGGATTTTTGGAGTCTTTGATTTTGATCAAATGACGCTTGTGATACTTTCCTGGAGATAATTAAAACTCCGTTCGTAGACCAAAAGAGGAACGGACGACTAACTGATTGGAATTTGTACATATTGATGTATAAAGTCCATTATGTGTAGTCGTGGGCGATGGATTTCAACTTCATATGCTTTCTCCGAAGATTTGAGTGAGTATATGTATATACTTACTCAATAAGGAAGAAGTATGAAACATTTGAAAATGTTCAAAGACTTTCAAGATGAAGTGGAAAATTATTGTAACAAGAAAATAAAAAAGTTTATGATTGGATCATAAAGATGTTTGAGTTACAAGTTTAGCAAAACACCTAAGATTTGAGGAATCGTTCCATGGATTTGCATTTCCCAAAACACCATAGGAGTATGGAGTGTTCAAGATATGTAATGAAACCTTGTTTGACATGGTAAGATCAAAGGTGTCATTTATAAAACTGCCATTATATTTTAAAGATTAAAGATTTAGTGACTACCGCTTTTACACTGAAAAGAGCTCCATCATGATCCGTTGAAATGACACCATATAAGTCATGGTTTGGGATAAAACCCAGGTTGTCCTTTCTTAAATTTTTGGTATGCTAGGCATAAGTAAAGTGTTTACAACCAAAGTCGGATGAGCATGTCTTTGTAGGTTATTTCGAATAACTATTGGGTATTCCTCCATAACACCGAAGACAAAAGTGTTTATCGCTTAGAATGTCGAGTTTCTTGAGAAGGAATTTTTGGTGAAAAGTTAAGTGGGAAGACAATAGAACTTTGACAAGGTTGTTGAACCTTGGCTAATATGTGCTGAGTTGCGCACCGTCGGTAAGTGTCCCGGAGGCAGCAACAATGCTCATGGCTCACGTGCCTCAAAGGATGTGGTCACGAGGATCTAAGTTCCTATTGAACCAAGTAGGTCGGGTAAGTAATCAAATGCCAAGATTTGAGAGTTAAATCATTGTTGTTTAACAATGATGAACCGACTACATGCAAATAATCAATGATGGGCCCTGACTTTGTTTAGTGGCTTGAAGCCATAAAATCCGTGATAATTACATACACGAGAAATCAAGCTTTGAATTTGAAAGACCCTCTGGAAAGGTGCAAGACCTTACAGTCGTATATGGATCTATAAAGAAATAGACATGGATGTTTCACATCTATGAAATAGTCGACATGTTGGAAAGAGTTTACGACAATGTTCAAGGAATTGACTATGATAAGATTTGATCTTTCATAGCGATATTTAGTCTGGACGGATTAATGTAGCAACCACTACATATATTTTCGTATATGGTAGTTGAACAAACAAAACAAGTTCTTCTAATAGAATGGTTACCTAGGATGTGTCCATGACACGATCCAAAGGGTTTTGTTAATTCAAAGGATGCTAAAAGAGTATGCAAAACTTCAATGGTTGAAGTGAGCATCGCGGAGTTGGAATCTTCACCGTGATGAAACCGTTAAAAGGTTTAATTTCATCAGAGACGATGAAGATGTTTGCATTTTGCAAGAAATTAAGTGGGAGCGCTAAGACATATTTCTAATACATTATGTGAAAGACATATTGTTGATTAGAAATGATGTATCTTTTATTGACATAGGTTAAGAATTTCATTTCGATGAAAGACTTAGGCATAACCCAAGAATTAGGCATCAATGTCTATATGGATAGATTGAGGCGCTAATATGGTTTTGCCAAATGTACATAGATAAGATGTTGAATGAGTTAAATATGGAAACAACAAGAAAGGTTCTTGATGCACGGAAAGGACTGAATCAAGATTCAAGTGTGTTGACACGAGATTCAAGTGTTTTGACACTTGGTGAAATCACAAGAATATTTTGATCAATCATTCTTTGAGATGTACACATCCAGATATGTCCTATGCTCTAAATGTCATGAGCATATACCAGAATGACTCATAAGATGATCATTGGACAATAGTAGGGATATTCCTATGATCTTTGGAAGAACTAAGAATATATTATTTATATAGTGGTGACAAATGGTTCATTGTAAATTGTTACATTGATACTAGTTTTGTCACAAATTAAGTTTATCTCAATTTAAACTATGGGTGGCACAATGTAATGGAAAGGAAGTTCCATAACGGATTTGGTTGAGTACCAAAGTTAAAACATTATGACAGATACTACAACAAAAGGCTAAGTATATGACTGCTATTATAGCAGCAAATGAGGGCATTTGTGTCAAGTAGTTTGTTATCAAACTAGGTGTGGTTCATAGCGGGATAATACTATGAAGATACATTGTATGACAATTGTATCAACATGATTTAATCCCAAGGAACTAAAGGTCTCACGAAAGGACCAAATTTATACAATGTCATCTCATTGGAGAATGAGTAATGCGTAGAGACGCAAGGACATGCAAATACACACGGACCTGGAAGTGTCAGGTCCGAAGATTATGTTTACCACTAGCAATAGTGTCTATACAACACCAGAAAGCCATAGGTGTTGAATGCACAAGTTATTAACTAGATTACTGACTCTAGTGCAAGTGGGAGACTGTTGGAGATATGCCCAAGAGGCAATAATAAAGTGGTTATTATTATATATTTATGTTTATGATAAATGTTTACATCCCATGCTATAATTGTATTAACCAGAAACATTAATACTTGTGTGTTTTGTAAACATAAAAGAGTCCCTAGTAAGCCTCTTGTTAAACTAGCTTGTTGATTAATGGATGATCATGGTTTCCTGATCATGGACATTGGATGTCGTTAATAACAAGATCATATCATTAGGAGAATGATGTGATGGACACACACCCATAGTAAGCATAGCATAAGATCAAGTCATTTAGTTCGTTTTGCTACAAGCTTTTCAAATGCATAGTAACCTAATCCTTCGACCATGAGGTTATGTTAATCACCATCACCGGATGGGTACTTTGATGACATCAAACGCCGCTTCGTAACTGGGTGGTTATAAAGGTGACATTGGGTATTCTGAAAGTATGTGTTGAAGCGCATGGACCAAGATTGGGATTTGTCCATCCATATGACGGATAGATATGCTCTGGGCCCTCTCGGTGGAATGTCATCTAGTTAGCTTGCAAGCATGTGACTAGGTCACAAGGGATGACATATCACGGAACGAGTAAAGAGTACTTATCAGTAACGAGGTAGAACTAGGTATGGAGATACCGACGATCAAACCTCGGATAAGTAGAATATCGCGTGACAAAGGGAATTGGTTTCGTATGTTAAATGGTTCTATCGATCACAAAGTCATCGTTGAGTATGTGGGAGCTGTTATGGATCTCCAGATCGCTAATGGTTATTGATCGGAGATGTGTCTCCATCATGTCTACATGTTCACGAACCGTAGGGTGACACACTTAAGGTTCGAAGTTGTTTTAAGTAGATATGGAATGTGCGTTGGAGACCGAATGTTGTTCGGAGTCTCGGATTGGATTCGGGACATCACGAGGAGATCCGGAATTGTCCGGAGAATGAGATTCATATATTGGGGATCATTTTCTAAGTTAGGAAATGTTCCGGAGTGTTTGTATGGAGATTCTAGAAGGTTTCGGAATGTTCTGGAAGGTTCTGGAAGATTTCTTGGAGTTTGCTTGAAAACCAAGAAAGGATTAAGGAGTCTTTGTGGGGCAAGACACGGATTCGTGGGGGAGGAGGATTCCTCCCCCCTCTCAATCCGCCGACCAAGGAGGGAGAGGAGTCCTACTAGGACTCCCCGTCCCATGGCGCCTCCCTCCTTTAAATAGAGGGGAGGGGGCTCCACCCCCTAGACCTCTCTCATAACAAACCCTAGCCGCCGCCTCTCTCCTCCTCCTTCGCTCTGCTCCGGCTTAGGCGAAGCCCTGCAGAAATCTCTACTCCACCACCACCACACCGTCGTGCTGCTGGGATTCCGTGGAGAAGATCTACTACCTCACGCTCATTGGAACAAGGAGAGGAAGGTCTGCCGACTCACTTACGTGTGACCGATCAAGGAAGCACTACCGAAACGTGGCGCCGGAAGGATCGTCCACACGATCTTGAGATCGGCAAGTGATCGAGTTCATCAACCCCGAGATCTAATCTCGTAACGCTTTAGGATCTACGAGGGTTAGTACAGATCTATCTCGTTGCACATATCTAATAGATTAGATCTTGGCTTTTATCTAGGTTAGATCTAGGTTTTGTTCGTTCTTGCGGTAGAATTTTTTTGTTTTCCATGCTACGAACCCATCAAGGATCAATTTCTTTATAGCATTAATAGCATCATCCTCATTACATTGGAGGAAATCTCCTCCCACAATAGCATCTAAAGTATATCTATAGCAAAGAGCAATCCCAAGGTAAAAACTTCTAAGGAACAAGCTTTGAGTCATTTTAGGCTTAGTTTTTTCATGTAGATCAGAGATTCTAGACCAAGCTTCCTTAAAACTTTCCTCAATTCCTTGTTTAAAAGTGAAAATCATTTCCTCGGGTGACATAGTGATTGGAGCAAGGCTAGACATAGTGGCACTCAAGATAGGAACTAATTTTTGTGTGTTTTTTAATAAGAAAGCAAACTGGTAAACTATTTTTTTTGTGTTTTTGAAGAACAAAACAAGCAAACAAAGCAAAAAGAAACTAAGCAAAACTGAAACAACAAAGTAAAGAGATTGGTTATGAGGGACTCCCCTTGTGAAGATGTCCTTGACTCCCCGGCAACGGCGCCAGAAAAGATCTTGATGTGCTCGTCGTTCGACGTAGAGCTCGTTGGGAACCCCAAGAGGAAGGTATGATGAGCACAGCAGCAAGTTTTCTCTTAGTTATGAAACCAAGGTTTAATCGAACCAGTAGGAGCAAGGAAACACCCCAAAGGTGTTACTAGATGAGCTTTGGCAGGGCGCACTACCGGTGCTAGTAGCAACATGGAGACCTGCACAACACAACCACAAAACTTTGTCCCCAACTTGCGATGAGGTTGTCAATCTCACCGTGTTTTGCGGAAAACAAAGGATTAAATGTATCGAATGGAAAGAAGTAAAAGTTTGCAGAAAGTAAACACAAAGCGATGAAATGATTGTAGATTGTATGTAAAGAGAAAGGACCGGGATCCATAGTTCACTAGAGGTGGCTCTCCTTAGATAGATAACATGCTGGGTGAACAAATTATAGTGGGGCAATTGACAAACACCGAGAAAGCAATGCATGCATATACTAATCATCTTGACTCCTTTGAGACTTGATTGGGCATTACAACATAATACATAGACCGCCATCCAACTGCATCTATGACTAATAATCCACCTTCGAGTTATCATCCAACCCCCTCCAGTATTAAGTTGCAAGCAACAGATTATTGCTTTACGAACTGCGTGTAAAGTAAACAATATGATTGTTCTATGAACAAAGGATTGTTGTTTTCTCCCTAGTAGCAACAACACATCTAGTACCTTAGAGATTTCTGTCACTTCCCCAGATTACCTGAGGCATGAACCCACTATGGAGCATAAATACTAACTTTTGGAGTTGCTAGCATCTACTTGGCCAAGATAGCTACTAACAACGGAAAGCATGCAAGATCACAAATAACAAAGACATGATAGAATCAATAATCAATCTGAAATAGCATCTCAATATCCATCGGATCCCCGCAAACACAACATGTATGAATTACAAATAGATGATCTTGATCATGAACGGAGCTCACAAGATCTAAACATGAAAGCACAAAGGAGGAGAACCAGCGATCTAGCTACTACATGGATCCGTAGTCCAAGGATGAACTACTCATGCATCACACCGGAGGCTTGCATGGTGATGAAGAAGGCCTCCAGGGTGAATTCCCTCTCGGCAGGTGCCGGAAGACCAGATCCTCCCGATCTAGGGATGGAGATGATGGCGACTCTGAACTCTTTCGTGGATTTTGATCGGTGCTTAGGGTTTTCGTCCGGGGCAATATATAGGCGGAAGGAGGCCGAGGGGGTGCCGAGCGCCACACCACCTCGGGCCTTGGCCTGGCCTGGCCGCCGGGTGGTGTGGTGGCCTCGGCCCTTCTCCGCCTCTCGTATTCGGCACTTGATCCTTCCGAAAAATAGGCACTTTGGCTTTTGTCCCGTCAATTCGAGAATATTCATTTTCGACTTTCCCGGAACCAAAAAACAGCGAAAACAGGCACTGTGGCTCTTGTTAATAGGTTAGTCCCAGAAATCATATGAAAAGTACTCCAAAGTTGGAACAAAACACAAGAAAGTGGATAAAACCAGGCATGAAACATCAAAATTTATAGATACATTTGCAATGTATCAAGGGGTTCCTCACCATTCCATGAGGCCTGCGAACACCAGAGAAGGAAGGGGAGGGCCTACTCAACCCTAGATCTTGGAGGAAGAGAGAAGGAGGGTGGGGCCGAGAGAGGTGGAGAGCAGTAATACTTCTCTATGCAACGACTTCACTTTAGAGATGCATACTTCGACTCGCATGCATGCGTGCTGCCACCATAAAAGTATGAGAACATGACCCATGTGAAGTGAGCTAGCGTGTGTAGGAAAAAATAGGTTTTGGCCTATCCTCCATTCTTCTGCCTATCGGTGTGGTACCCTCATAATACAACTGAGGCTAGAGGGTAGGACCTACTTATATTGCAAATTTCAAAGTCTATGTATGATTATATATAAGATTCTGAGTTGTCCAAACTTATGTCCCAATAAACAAAGTAAAGATAAGATTAACAACCATTGTTTGTTTATTTTCTTTCCGTCCGATAACACATGTGAGTCTTGTGCCATAGTCATGTGTCTCAGGTGAAGGAACCAAGGTCTCACTAGTATTCAAAGCACATCGAGCACAAGTACAATCTCATTCGTGACTATACTGAGAAGGTTCAATTGCGCGTCATCAAAATTCACACGGATCTGAATGTGTGATCCATTGACAAAGGCTCTACCACCATCTAAGCATGAAGAACACCATAGTGCCATTGGTTTTAAAATGCTTGAGCTTATGTAACTAGTTTTGACTCTAGTGCAAGTGGGAGACTTTGGGAATATGCCCTAGAGGCGAATAAATGTTTATTCTTATTCCCTTATTCATATTAACCTTTATGCTATAACTGCTATGTGTTCTGATTATGAGAGCCAAAGGAAAACTCGGTAGAACATGTAAAGTTATAAGCACCAAGTGTTCCTGGTTTCATCGGCATGACTAGCTCATTGTCAAGGATGATCGAGTTTCCAAGATCATGGTATAGTTATTGTAACGAGGATACCATTTGTCAATGAAGGCATATTGTTATGGCTTAACAAGGATGCTTAACCTACCAAAGTCAAAACGATCTACTGAAAGGATACGTCATCATTTAGTTGTTGGTATATCGATGTTGTTGTCATATCACTTAGTCCTTTGACCATGCGGATATCAGTTGTCCTTCATAGTGGAAGGCATGTCCCGATTGCTTTCAAACATCTCATTTAACCGAGTCACAATAAAGGATGCGTTCGGATATGTTGGAAACTATGATTGGGCACGAGGTAGTCCGAGATGGGATTTGCACCTCCGTCGATGGAGAGATACTCTAGGGCCCTTCTTGATATTACGGTATCACCAATATGTCTGACTAGACACAAGGTCACGAGACTCACTGCATACTGGAATATGTGAATGAGAGAAAGAACGACAAACGGGTAACAAGGTCAACATGGTATAGTTATCAAGAGTCATATTACGAGGATACCAAATTGTCTTACGTCGGGATTGTCATCTATCTGATGCAAAGGGATAGTACTAATATCAATAGGTTCGTTCGATTACTTCATGATTGTGTGGAAATCATCATGGGTGTCAAGATCCTGTTGTTGATTATCATCCAGAAAGAGTTTTGCGGACATGACCACATAATATTGAATATACGGGGTCAGACGTTTAAGGGATCCAGATCTTGTTATGTAGAGTGTATAGAGAAAGTATGTGAGTGAGAGATGTTCCGGAATCGTTTCGGATCATCGGGAGAAATCCTAGGATAAAATTGGTAGAATTTCAGAGTAACGAAATAGTTCTGAGAGGGAAATCAAGTGCTGGAGCAAAGCCCGGAAAAGGGGGATGGCGGTTGGGCTTCCCATGGCCCGCCAATCTAGGGTGGCGCATGGGGCAAGAAGGCCCATCATACGTGGCGCCTAGGCCTCCTATGGCTACCATGCATATTCCTAAATTGGTGGAATCCATTTTAGGAAGGTTCCGATATAACTTCTAAGTGTGATTTGATTTTATCTAGTCATTATGGGAAGATACCATATCTTCTATCATTGGAAGTATATGATATTAGACATAATGGAGATGATCAAGCATTGATGAGGAGATCGAGGAGACCTAGGGAGGAGGTGGGGGGGCAGGGAGGAATCCTGGCGCACCAAGCGCCTCACCCTCCTACTTTCCTCCTATATAAAAGGAGGGAGGGGAAGCCCTCAAACCATACCACAAAAGGTCTTTGGATACCTCCCTCCCTCTACTATCTCCTCCACATACGAGTCGAGAAGATTGCTCCGCTACTCCGGCGTTGCCAACCCCTGGATGGCAAAGCTCAGCCGGAACAAGTTCACCTGACGTGTGGATACCTTCAGAGGGATCATAGTATTGATCCTACATCAAGCACATCACTAACCTCTTCGTCGATGAAAGAATCTCCGCTGCAATGTTGGTGGGCACTAGATCTCTTACATGTCGTGTTCTTGCATAGCTCGGTCTTGGTGTGTTCGTAGTACCGTGAAACTTAAATTCTCTAAGCGAAACCCAACAAAGTTTTGCATGCCGGCGCCAACGAGAAGCAGCAGAGAAGCACGCTAGGGGGTTTGGCACTATTGCACTTGGCGCTGGCCTTCACTTCAGCTCCAAGTGGCTTGGCGCCTATCTCGTTTGGTTTGCTTCTCCACTACTTCACGTTGGCACAGACCTGCACAAATTTGACTCCATTTTAGATGGCATGGAACATAGGGGTCAGGTTATGAAATAGTTTTGCCAAGGAGCGAGGCGAGGAATTGTTTTTTAACAATTAATACCAAGATATATTTATAGTAGCAAGAAGTACATAGTAGAGATACATAATCTGTTTACAACAATTACAAAATAAAGTCTAATGAGTAAATCTTTGAGGTTTTGGATTGTTTCTTCTTTCATGATATAATCTTGTATTTTTTAAAAGCAAACATAGACATATAAATATAAATGAAGGTTCTTCCACAATTTAAATTTGAGCCGCAATGTCAATGCTACTTGCACGCACGACCACTAAAATAATCAACGAACATTAGCAAGAATACCAACACCGGTATTTCTGGGAAAGCAACCGAACATGGTCCACGTCGCCGGAGAGCCGATAGTACGAATCACTATTATCAAGGACGTAGTATCCGGGACAAAAATTGTGAGAAGAATCCTCCTTGTGGCAACATAAGAAAAGAACCGAAACCGATCTGGCAAATCAAGATCTGTAGGCCCATGTCTTGAGGACTGTAATTTTCCAACACCATCATTGACGGAAGAAGATCTCTTATTATAGAGGATACCATCTCCATTAACGTGGAGATGAAGAGGAAAACGGTTAGCAAAACCCCAACCCAATCTATCAAAATAACTACCTTTATTAAAATCCCATCACATGTGCCACAACATTGGATTACACAAATTGCACCTTCAACTGGGGTAAAAATCCTGGACTCTCACAAAGATGAGAATGAACGTCAGTCGCCATTTTATTTTCAACAGGTCACTGGATTAACTTATTTCACATGATCGCATCATATCTTGCTTACCACGACACATGATCTTGTCTTGGTTTGTACACATCGCAAACTAGACAACTAGTAGCCCGCTGCAATGCGAGCCAGCAGCAACAAGAAGAATCTTTCCTGAATGAATCAACAGCCCAACCAATTTTGCAGCTTGCCACCAATCCAAACAATGAAGAAAAGAGAGACTACAGGTACAACCACCGCTACACAAAGAATTTCTTCGAACGCACTAGCTACGCACAACCTACAGGTCATCTCTAACATACAGATATACAGCACAACAAGCTACGCTACAGCAGTATGTATGTGCAGGAAAGGGATTTTCAGGCGAGGATGTAGTAGGGGCGGTCGCCGTCGATGCTGGGCAGCTCCGGCGGCATCTTCAGGATGACGTAGACGGAGTAGACGATGCCGGGGACGTAGCCGAGCACCGTCAGCAGCAATGAGATGAAGAACTCCGACTGCACAACACAGGTGTGTATTAGGCGCAGAGCACCATCATTAACAGCTGGAAGGGTAGTGGTCTGTTCGCTTACGCTGCAGAAGCCGTAGCGGAAGAAGACGCCGAGCGGCGGGAGCACGGCGGCGAAGATGGTCTCGAGGCACGTCGAGCAGCCGCCGGAGGAGCTCATCCTGCCCCCGGCTACGGAGGCGAGGCGCGGTTCAGCTCAGGTCAGCAGAATCGTGGTCGGGGCCTTGGGAGGAGAGAATTGGCTTAGCTTTAAACCAGATGAGGAAAGAAACCTCGATTGGCATCAGAGGAATGATGCGGAATCGGGCGGTGGCTGCCGGAAGAAGATGCCGAACGCCCCCACGAGCACTTCTGACTGGACGCCGCTGTCATTAGTTGGATCATCTCGCGTTGCGGCGTAGAGTGCACAGGCAGATAACTAACTGTGCGAATTTCCGGCCCAGAATATTCCGCCTGTCCGGTACAGATGCGATCCACCCGCGAGATCCGTCCGGCTCAACGAACAATCGTCCTACTTAAATCAATAATAACAATTTTGTCGATCGGGCTAGACATGTCGGGTCAGTCTGTAAGTTGAAGCGGCAGACCACGGGGCCGCCAGCCCAAGCCCAATTAATTTGCTTAATGGACACCCACGGCTCGAGCGACAAGTTTCACGCACATTAGCGGACAGTCCGCTCTCTTCGCTGTCACACCGCATCGTCCCTTTCTCGCCCCCTCCCTTCACCTCGCTCTGCGATGGAGGCAGGCGCCACGCTGCCCCTAGGAACCTTCCCGCCGTCGTTGATTCCTCCCCCTGCTCGCCCCCTCCCTTCACCCCGCGCTCCTAGCCACACAGCCAACACCGGGCCGCTCCATCAGTCCACGAAGCAAGGAGGCCAGGTGTACGGCGATTTGGAGCAAGATCCGGGGGCTACGGAGCAAGGACGCCAGACGGACGGCCATGTGGAGCAAGATATGCAGACCTAGGAGCAAGGAGGCCATTTGGGCGGAGATTTGGAGCAAGATCTGCAGGCTCGCAATTCTGTGCAGCGTTGAATAAAATGCAAACACCAACCTACACCTGATGTGTCTTTAAGGTGGAACTCGACATTTCCTTATGCTCGAGTCCACATTGCCATTTAGAAAAGTCTTTGAGACCTTGGCGAACCAAGAACCAAGTTATACATTTGGTCCTTCAGCCGAGGAATGGAAAATGGTTGAAGACATTTGTCAGCTCCTTAAGGTATTTTGCCATGCCACCAATGTCATTTCAGGTTCAAATTACCCAACAATCAAATATGTACTTTCTCGAAACCTAGAGTGTGAAAGTAATCCTAGATGAATAAGAGAAGAGCAAAAATGGTACAATAAGAAGCATACCGGTGAATGAAATGAAGAAGAAATTTCATAAGTACTTTATGGAGTCATACTTGACGAACTGCATACCGGTGATACTCGATCCAGAGTTTAAAATGGAGCATGTTGAGTTTCGATTGAAGCAATATTTTGGAGCTGATGCATATAAGCATATCCAAGAAGTGAAAATTGCTATCAAAACACTATTTATAGAATATGCAGCTGAAATCGAAGATAATGTCGATTTCTTGTCACAAGAACCAAATGGCGAGAAAGTTGTGGCTGATACTGTCCTTTCAGATTGGGATGAACATGTAAAGATTAATAAAGTTGGAAGCCGCAATGAGCTATAGCAGTACCTAGATGAGGACTTCCATCCTCGTACATCAGACTTTGATATCCTAAATTGGTGGGGTGTGAACTCTGGAAGGTACCCAACGCTTGGAAGAATTGCTCGTGATGTGCTAGTTGTTCCAGCTTCGACAGTGGCCTCCGAGTCTACGTTTAGCACAAGTGGAAGTGTTATTACTGATCATATAAGTATCTTAGCACCTGAAACGATTGAGGGATTGATGTGCTTTGGAGATTGGATTAAGCCAAGAAGTAAGTACTTATTTTAGCATGTAGTTGTTGCATAAATATGTATCATGTGGCATATATTAACTTGGAATTGTTGCAGGTTCTTCTGAAGTAAGTACATTACATGTGGTTTCATAATCTAGATGATTGGATCTTGCTTGCAACGCTATCTTTAGCCTTCAGGTAATGGGAGAGATAATCTATTAATTAAAAATGATAGATGCTTGTTACTTGTATTCCTAGCGAAAGCTAGAATTGCCAGCAATAATAGCTTCCAGTTTCCACCTATGAATTGCTCTTTCTCAGATTGTGTGGTGTGTACTAAGTGAGCATCCCTAATATTATTGGTTTCTTGTGCTTAATAGTCAGTCTCATGTGCTTCTAACTTTAAAATGATGTACAATATATTCATCTTGAAGCTTACTTTGTTTGCACTTGCTAAGTAGCGGTTTATGTAGGTCATTATCACTTTATTTATCTGTCCTTTTGAGTTTGGAGCGTGTGGTCATGAAGAATTATTATTTGTGATGCTTGTGATTTATCAATGCCTGTGATTTAGTAGGCTACCTGACATTGCACTTCTCACTTTGTTAGTTTCTGTGCCTGATCATTCCGCTTAATTTGTGCTGGTCAATGAAATTCTTCAGTCCTATTTCTTAAGAAAATTATTTTTCTGTTGCAATGAAACCAGATGCTAGTTCAAAAACCAAGTGGCATGATTGAGGCTGCATACTGAAATGTTTTATGGTTTCTCTTGCAATGGAAAGAAACCCAATTGCTTTTGTAATATAAAATTTGTGTGTGTCTAGAGTCTGGACTAGTGATTGTGCTTGATAATGGTTCATTTTCCCAGCCATATTGATTGTGAAATTTCAAGATTTTTCACTGATACTTGAGTTATGTTACTATTGGTAGCATTCAAAACTAGCCGAGCTACATATCAACTAGTGCTAGTGTGGGAACAAGTAAAACTGTCTGGCCCAGGTTTGCTTGTATGTTCTGGGTTTAAGCAGGTTAAGTGGACACCGTTTAAGCTCGACAATTTAAGTGGGTGATGGCTCAAGATATGTAGAGCTCGTTGGAAACCCCAAGAGGAAGTTATGATGAGCACAGCAGCAAGTTTCCCTCAGTTATGAAACCAATATTATTGAACTAGTAGGAGTAAGTAAACAACTCCAAGGTGTTGCTAGCAACTTGGAATCCTGCACAACACAACCACAGAACTTTGCCCCAACTTACAGTGAGATTGTCAATCTCACTGATTTTGCTGAAAACAAAGGATTAAACGTATAGTATGGAAGATAGTAATTGCTTGTAGAAAGTAAATAGTAAACAGTAAACAGTAGATGATATCTTAATGATAAAGGAATGGACTGGGGTCCACAATTCACTAGAGGTGTTTCTCCTTAAGATAAATAGCATGTTGGGTGAACAAATTACAGCGAGGCAATTGACAGATTGAGAAAGCATAAAAATGCATATACTAGACATCTTGACTCCTATGAGATTTGATTGGACATTACAACATAATACATAGACCGTAATCCAACTACATCTATGACTAATAATCCATCTTCAGGTTATCATTCGAACCTCTTACAGTATTAAGTTGCAAGCAATAGATAATTGCATTAAGCAAAGTGTGTAAAATAAACAATACAATTGCCCCATGGACAAAGGATTGTTGTTTTCTCCCTAATAGCAACAACATATCTATAACCTTCGAGATTTCTGTCACTTCCCCAAATTACTAGAGGCATGAACCTACTATCGAGCATAAATACTCCCTCTTGGAGTATACAAGCATCTACTTGGCCAAGATAGCTACTAGCAACAAAGAGCATGCAAGATCACAAATAACATAGACATGATAGAATCAATAATCAATCTGACATAGTATCTCAGTATCCATCGTATCTCCGCAAACACAACATATAGGATTACAAATAGATGATCTTGATCATGAACGGAGCTCACAAGATCTAAACATGATAGCACAAAGGAGGAGAACCAACCATCTAGCTACTGTATGGACCCATAGTCCAAGGACGAACTACTCATGCATCACTCCGGAGGCTAGCATGGTGATGAAGAAGGCCTCCGGGATGATCTCTCCCCTCTAGCAGGGTGCCAGGAAGAGTTTCGGATCCCCCCGATCTAGGGATGGAGATGGCGGCGACTACAGACTCTTTCGTGGATTTTTAATCGGATACTTAGGGTTTCTGCATCAGGGTACTTTTATAGGCGAAGGGGCAAGGTCGGTGGGCGCTCGAGGGGGCCACACCATGGGGCAGCGTGCCCTAGGGGGTGGCCGCGCCAGCCCTAGGTGTGGCCACCTCGTGGCCCCACTTCGGCTGCCCTTCGGACTCCGTGTTCCTTCTGGTAAAATATTGACTTTGGCTTTTGTCCCATCCAATTCCGAGAATATTTCTTTACTAGCTTTTCTGAAACCAAAAACAGCAGAAAACAGGCAACTGGCACTGCGGCATCTTGTTAATAGGTTAGTTTCATAAAATGTATAAAAATACCTCAAAGTGTAAACAAAACATAAGAAAGTTGATATAAAATAAGCATGGGGCATCAAAAATTATAGATACGTTTATGACGTATTAGTGGGTATAAGTGGGCATCCCATATAACAGTATGGGCACATGCGGCCAGCTAGTGGGCACCTGTGGACATGCCCACTTATAGGGTGAATGTCGGGCATTTCACCTTTTCGCCTAAGGAGCTTTGGCAAAACACCACTTTTTGAGGAAACTAGTTTATTTAGGCTAAACTAGAGGGTACCCTAAAGGTTCCAAAGTTCCATCTCTATTCGCCTATGTTCTCTGACAGAGTCGAACGGTTAAGCATATATGGCGTCTTCCTCCCATGTATGATACCATGTGGGGATAAGGTTTCGGAGCAAGCCAAACATGCAACCGTGTACATGTGCGCGGCCCCCTCCCAACTCCCGCGAGCGACCAGGGAAAACCCTATTTCCACGCCGCTAGCCCCCTTCCGTCTCCATGCCATCGGCAGAGTGCGTTGACGGGCAAAGCCCAGTCGGCAGTGGCGGTGGTGGAGCCTTCTCTCCTTCCCGCTCGGAAGTGGACGTCACGGGTAGTCGTCGACGAGCGGAGGCGCTACGCTGGCGTGGGGCATGGTGGCGCGGTGATTAGAGCTGGTGGCGGAGCTACGAGTGCTGGTCGGTGGCGTGGAAGGCTTCGCGGTGGTGGTGGATGCTAAAGGCGCGGTTGGACTAGGCTCGACCTAGTTCTAGCTGCCGGTGGTCAACGTGGTGCTCCTTCGGTTTGCAAGTCATGGCCCTGAGCTTCGCGGTGGATCACGGCCGGCGCGCCTGTGCACCCAAGGCGGTTGTTGCTGTCTAGCACGACGGACGACAAGGGCATCACGAGTTAAGGCCAAGCAGCTGGGGCACATGGCGAGGCACGCGACAACAACAACGGTAGGGTGGCATTGCGGCGCGGCTACTAGTGACGACGGTAGGTAGGTAGCACAACGGGCCTGGTACAACAACACGGCGACGGTAACTTTACGTATTTGTTCTAACCGTCTAGACCCAAACATGGCCTAGTGTGTTTCTACTGCTGCATCCGGCCAGCAACCACCTCCGGCAGTGGAGGGTGGCCCCCTCCTATGGGCTATTGCAAGGCCATGCCCGACGGCTGATTCGTTGCTGACCTACCCCGCCTAGCGGTGGACGACGTACCAATCACCATGTTATCTTTGCTTTTAATAAGTACTAGTTGAATGTCCGTGCATTGCAACGGTCCAAGACACTTGAGTCTTAATATATCAGTTTTATTTGTACTTCAAGATATGTATATTGCATAGAAACACATGACTGTATTGTGACAATTCTTTTCTTACATTTGTTTTGTTTTAATGAATATCAATTCATGTAGTGGCTTATTCTCCGTAGAGTGAACATGGACCGCAAATTCCTTGCCCGTGAAAAAACTACTCTATACTCCTTAGAACAATCAACTTACATGATAATAACATTTCTATAGAAATATTGTCATCAATGATGCTTCTGCATCCTCTACATTTATTCTGCAATTATCTTTTTGTTGTTTTGTAAATTTCAACCAATTTTTATAGATGCTTGATTGGGTGCTTGGGAGAATTTCAGAAAAGAAAAAAGATGAAAAATTATCGATGTGTTGCTATCTAAGTTGAATGGTCGTGTGTTACTTCCAGTGTTAAAAGAATCAGCGACCTATAACCCCCCCCCCCCCCCCCCCCCCAAAGTTGATCGATCCGCACTGACTAATCAGATATGGACGTGCATCAATACATGGTGAATTTTATTAAATAGTTAAATAATTCTTAAAATCAGACATTTTATTGGTCTTCTATTTTGGCTTGCATACAATCTAGAAAATTATACCCTGTATGAAAATATACATCACGATCACTCTAATGTTATTGGTTAGGTATTCTATATGTTAATATTTCTTCCTACATATTTGGCCAAACTTGATGATGTTTGACTTCTATAAAATCTTATATGCACTATATTTTGGCAAAAAGAGAGTACAATTGGATGAAAAACGAAATTATCCGGCACATCATGAAGGACAAGCTTTATCTTCAGATTAAAGCCAAAATCCAGAAAATTATTTTAAACTATGTAGTATACGTAGTTAAATTTTCATCACCATATAGCCGTGCAAGAATTTTAGATGTGATTTTCTCAGCCGGCTCTCATCAGTTCCCTTACTTCCTACATCTCACAATCAAAATACTCATAGAGGCATAAGAAACAAATCTGTCCTCGCCAGGTGATAGGCACTAATTACGATAAATGAAGGGGTTAAATTGAAAATTGTCTGAGTGGATAAGATTTCTTTCTTATCTCCGGTGGGTTCATCACTTGATCCCCAGATTGAACACCAACAGAGGAGCGACACGCTGCGACCATGCGCTCTCTTCGGGTTGTGCTTCCGCCGCCGCCGCCTTAAGAGGCCATGCCGCACCGACATCACGGCTCAACAATATTATATCACAGAAATTTATATACGAACTAGGCAGTGAGTGTAACAGCAGAAGACCTAAATCCCACCATATTTTACTTCTATAGATTCCAAATCTGAAACGAACTCTTTAAAAAAAGATAAATGATTCATTACTGATCCACTTTCTTGCAGCCTATATGAGAATAAATTTATCTTCGCATGCATCTTACTGGTTAGATCCTTTGACACGTATATCGTTTTTTGTTTAGCCCACAAGGCTGTAACATATTTCTCTGCCAACACTTCCTGCAAAATATTATTGGATAGATGAAGTTGAATTAAAGACAAAACCTTACTGTTCTTCCGCTTCTTTTTTTCGAACCATCCCCGGTGCTTCATCCAGATAAGATGTTTGGACGAGAATCGCCCGCATCTTCACCTGCCACAAGGAGAATCTTGTGGTGTAATCCAATTGCGGTAGATAGAACTTTAATGATAACATGCCGTAAACCCTAGATTGGAACCTGGGGCTCTGGTACCACTTGTTATAATCGCGACAAGCAAATAATGAAGAACAAAAATAAATCACGACAAGGAGACACAGATTTAACATGGAAACCTCTTCAACAAATATAGAAAAAAATCACATGCGCCAGCTAGCGAAACTTCACTATATCAGGGAATATTTACAAACGCCGGGATTTTTACATATGCAACTTATCCCAACAGGTGTCTTACAAGATGTATATATAGCGGTGAAAACCTATGTTTTCAACGATTCCGCCCCCGCACCCCCAGGTGTCCCTGTTGGATGGGCCAAGCCTACCAGCGACGAGCCTCGCTCCGTTCGTCAAAAGTTGTCTTTCTTAATTAAATTTGGATCATACTTCAGCAAAACCACCTCCACATGTCGATTTGTTGACATACTTGGAGGCAACGTGATGCTTCCTGGAGGATGGCCACATTGTCCATGGGTCTTGCTGCTCTCGTCGTTGAGGCGGGGTTTTACGGCGCCTCTGGTCTTGCGGAAATGCCGTCTCTTGGTTCGGCGTGGTGGCGAAGGCAGGCGAACACCACCGAGGCCATGTTGCCGATGTCTCACGATGGCAGCACGATGTCCACAAGATAATTCTGTGACGACGACCATGGCGTAGGCATGAAATCCTATCCATTCTCATCTATGAATTTCTTCATGTCTTCTTCTTTTCTGTGGATTGAATTTTCTCTCTCATTCGTTTTTGTTTGGGTGGAGCAATGGTACGTTGTTGGGCGATTTCGTAGGCAAAATGAAATTGCGAGCGTCCGATGTGAGGCCTGGAAACTACAGGAGTTGTGGCCGCAGAGGCTTGGTCGTCGCACCAGCTGGAGCTTATTCCCAGCGAGGGCGGAGCGAAGAAGTGGCGGATACGTAGCCGTGGACGTCAGCGGAGGCCAGTGCTTTCCGTCAGCTTTCCGGTGGTAGTGCCGAACTCAAGAAAGGAAGGGGGTCAGCAGCGAAGATGTTTTATGTTCCTATCAGGTCCATGAAGAGTTATTTTACTATGTATTTCTTAGGCGGTGGCACAATGTGTAATATGTCCCTAATGTATTTCTTTAATGGTGGCACAATGTGCAGTATGTCATTAAAATAGCTTAACTATACATGGATAATTTCGGAAATAAAAAATAACCGTAGGCCATCAATAGCATAAGGCCAGCTAGACATCCCCCGGGCGATTGGGGGGGGAGGGGGGGGGGGAGGGGAGGGGGCTTCCCATCGTCCTCCTCCACGCGCGCCACGTGTCTCCAAAATCTCCGCTTTGCTGCAAAACAGGCATTTTTACTACAAATGTTCTCGCTTTTGCTTCCGAAACAAAAAATATTTTAGAAAATAGAATATCCCGCCGGAGACCATAAAAAAATATGCTAATGTAGCAAAAACGACTTCGCCGGGAACATCGTCGGAAAAAACTCGGTCATGACTCTCGCCAGAGACCTTGTAGCAAAACGTTGACACTCTTGTAGCAAAACCACAAGACGGTTATAGCAACAAAGTTCTTTTAATGTAGCAAAAAAAACTAACTTCGCCGGAGACTCTCCCCCGCAAACATCGCCGGACAGCTCGTAGCAAGAACTTTGTACAATTATAGCAAAACCTCAAAACTATTGTAGCAAAAACCATTTTGGTATGTAGCAAATTCGCATCCTAGCAAAAATTCTCTAAAATGCAAAATCTAGAGTAGTAAATCCAGGGGCTTTCGATAGCAACAACCCAAGCCTTCGGTAGCAAATCCACCCGCCGTCAGTAGCAAAATCCATCGCAGTAGGTACCGTGTCGAGCTCTACCACCACCAGCCTCCGCCTCCAACGACGACGCCAATGAGCTCCACCGGCGCCGACGCCGCGGGCACCACCACAACAGCAGCCACCTGCCGCACGCTTCAGTCCCGACTGATGCCGCCTATGACGTCTGGATCTCCGAGCCCACCTCCGTCGAGGAGCGCCGCAAGGTCCTGCTCAACCGCCTCGGCCTCTCCCCCTCCGGGTCGCTGCAGCCCCACTCCCCCGCATCTCCTCCTCCTCTCCACCTCGCTCCCGTGCCGTTCCCCTTCTCCGCCACCGCCCGCCACCAGCTCTCCTCCGTCAGAGCCTGCTGCTTCGGCGCCGGACGAGCCCAGATCCGCGGGGCATGGGGGAGAGGCGGCGATCGAGGGAGAAGGGCACCGCGGGAGAGGCCGGGTGGAGAGGAGGCAGGAGAGGGCGCCTCGCTCCTGGCGGCGGCAAGCAGGGGCTTGGCGAGGAAGGGGGCGTGCGGGAGCAAGCGACGAGCCGATGACCCGGACAATGGAATCCTTCAATCGTCCGGGGGCATACCATAATCTTTTAATATCGGAGTAGTAAAGATTTGAAAGACGTTTCGGATAAATTAAGTAAAGATATCTTAGGTGGTTAGTGCTGTCAAGCTAGTCTTGGAGTGGAAAGCCGAAGACCGAGCCCGGCCGGACTTTTTTTTGTTTCAGGTGAATTAACCAGCGCCTAGGGGAATCGTCAACAGAGTCGCAACGCACGCCGGTCGGCCGGAAGCGGCGCTCTCTGGCTTTGCTCTGCTCTCCTCTCTCCGCTCCGCCGTTCGAGAAATCCGCCCCAATCACTCGATCCCCAGCAGCCCTAGCCCGCCATTGGCGCCGCCGCGTAAACGCATGGAGTTCAGCTTCCGCGCCGGCGACCGCGGCCCGCGCGGCCCCTCCTCATCAGCCTCCGGCGGCCCCCCACCGGCACCGCTCCCCAACCCCCGCGACGATTACTTCGGTGGTTCAGGTAAGCACCGCCGGAACAGAGCATCTAATCTCACTCCCTCTTAAGAGGCGCCTGAATCCCTGACGCTCTCCGTCCCCTCCGCCCAGCCGGGCCTTTGCCGCCGCCATCGCTCGAGTGGGAGGCGGCGCGGCGAGAAGAGATCATTCGCAAGGAGGTGAATCGGCGTCTCATCGAGGAGGAGGTGCGCCGCGAGTTTGAGGCCAAGGGCGATCTCGCCTTTGCCCAAGCCCACCACGGCGGGTTCGGGCCCGGCCCGTTCTTCCCTCCCGGCCACTTCATGCCGCCGCCGGTGCCGTTGCCGATGCACCCGCCACCGCACGCGCCGCCGCCGATGCCTTTCGAGGAGTTTGGAGCCTGGCACGGGTTTAACCAGTTCGGGCCTCGCCCGCACGCCGGGTTTGGGGAAAGGATGCCATTCATTTGTGAGGAGAAGAGGTGGTCTCCGCCGCGGCCAATGCGGAAGCAGAAGCTCCAGCTGCTTGAGATCGAGCCCTCCGGGGGACCCGAGGTATGTCCGCGCAAATCTTCCTCTGTAGATTCTTCAGATAAGGTTACTGTCGTTGCACTATGGAGTACGTCAGGATTTCATTTCCAGATTTGGCATAAAAACTGCTAGTACTATGGAGTATGTTTCTGTTCTGTCATTTCAGAGTTCTGCACAACTATATTTTCCTTTTTCCATTAATGTTGATGTATACTTTATGTTTATTTCACTTGGCCTGGACTTAAATTAGCAGCAGCATTTAGTTTTGTAGAAAGTTCCGGATCTCTCATCAAGTCATGCATAAGTGGTCAATCCTTGTTTTTTTTTTCTGGTTAGTTCAGTGGAACACCAAACCTCAATGGAGTAGCTCCTGATAATTGCTCTTAGATAACAGAAATACCCAGAAACTTGAGTGGGAAGAGAGTTTTCCTTTCATAGAGGAAAAAAGGTTTCATGTGAACTGACTGTAAATTCATGTCAGTTGTCACCACTCTTTGATGAAGGGTATGAGGTTTCTGTAGTAGTATGGCTTACTGGGTACATCGGGGCTCAGATCAGAGCTTAAAGGGATTGATTATTTCCCATTGATTCTACTCATATTCATGCATTCCTTTAATTGGTGGTATCAACATGTGTAGAGAGATACTTGCTATCAAGGGAGTTAGTTTCAGCCAAGCGATTACCCAAAACATGCTATCCTTCCAGCGCAGCAGGTTGTTGTTACATTACATATGCATACCCAATTAACTACTGCACTGAAATGTTCATTTCAGGCTCTTTCATCAAAATCAAAGGTCCCAAGGGTGAAGAGGAAGGCAGATTCAATTGTTGAACCCACTGTACGAAAGAATGTACAGAAAGTAGCCAAGGACTGGAGCTGTGCACTATGCCAAGTGACTGCAACTTGTGAAGCTGGTCTGAATGAGCATCTTGAAGGAAGAAGACATAAGGCGAAGTTGGCCCAGTGTGGAGTAAGCAAGGTGATCAGTGATGACAAAAACAACTCGCGGAAGGTCACTGGGAATAAGATTGTCACAGACCCTTGTGATGCACCTAAGAAAATATGCATACTAGTAGATGGAGCGATGCATGAAGTTGTTCAGAAGAACAATTACCTGTGGTGTGATCGCTGCAAAGTCAGGTGTGATAGCAATGTGACCATGGCTGGCCATCTGCGGAGCAAGAAGCACAGTAAATTAAACAAGGTTTGGACATCAATAGAAGCTGTGAGGACGAATACCAAAACTAATGAAGGTTTGATCTCTCCTTCTGAAAGTAAGGTAAATACAAATGATTCTACTGACATTCCAGGGGTAATTAAGGGCGGCATAGACATGGCCATCAAAGTAGATGAATGTAGCCCTACAGAAAATCCATTGGAAATCATGAAAGAAAGCACAAGCATGGCCAGTGAAGTGGAAAGTACGGAGACGGGCACCGAAGTACATGAAAATAACCGTGTGGAAACTCCAGTTAAATCTAATAAGGAAAGCATGGATCTGACAAATGATGTGAGTCAACTTGTGCCAAAGGAGGAGTAACACTATATCTTGATCTTCACATATGCCAAGTTCAGTTTCATCACGAGATCTAGCTTTATTTCCCATCCATATGTAGGGGCTGTTTAGCTGGGCTTATGTGTGGCTTATAGCTTTTGCCTTATAAGCCAAAAAAGCACCTAAATATGTGCTTTTGATTTTAGCTTTTGGCTTATAACATGATACAACTATGTCCATTTACCAAAAGCCGAAGCCAAAAGCACCTATTTAGATGCTTTTGTGGCTTATAAGCCAAAATCCAAAAGCCAGATTTGAGCCCAACCAAACAGCCTAGGGTAACAATAATACATATGATCAGTGTTTTCTTGTTAAGTTTCTTGGCTATTGGTGATCAACTTATAAATCTTGCAAATTCATGAGTCCACTGCAATAGATGGCTTGTAGGATATCTAACTTGATTACTAATGGCCAAGTAACTTTGCATGAGAACATTGCTCACTAGGTTTATGTATTATTGTTACTCTGTTGGCATGGTTTTGCCATGGAGGGGATGTTCTTATGTAGAATGCCTGCTTCGAATTGTACCTTAGCTGCCTCTGTGGTACTTCTATTTAGTTTTGAATTTTGCTTTCTGTTCGCTTGTACTGTGCTGGAGTGAGATGGTTAGCTGGTGATGATTAGGGTTGCCTGGGTGTCAAGCGGATTCTAGTTTGCAATTGATTTAGTTGCTTTCAGGTGTCAGGATTCAGACTTACTTTTGCACATGACGTGTGGAGTTCTTTGGAGTAGTTGCAGCATGTACTCACCAGTAGCTGTTTAAAAAGGTTGTATTCATCAGTAATCCGTAGAGGCATATAGACTATCCTCACGTCTTGGTGGAGAGAAAAGGGGATACGGAATATCAGGTGAAAATGCTTCCAGAGTTGTAGATTCCATGAAAATTAGGTGTAAATGTTCCAGTAATTCTCAACTGATTTTTGGTGCTCGGGAAGGTTATGATCCATATCCATGCGAAATTTCAGGATCAAATACTGTGATACATTGGTTACTGAAACTTTGCTTGGACGTAGAATATGCACTTCCTGAATACCACAAATCATTTGAGATATAATTTTGAGACCTTTGCACCGAGTATTCTTGGAATTTATAACTTTAGACTATTTTCATTCTGAATACCACAAATCATTTGAGATGTAATTTTGAGACCTTTGCACTGAGTATTCTTGGAACTTCAGACAATTTTCAATGGATATGCCCTCGACAAGTTTGTGCAGGATGGCTTAGCTTATGTGTTGCTGGAAAAGTAGAAAACTCAAACGCCCTGGCAAATCTTGATTTTCAGACTGTTATAATCTGAACCAAACAGACCTAGTTTTATAGCCCGGACACCCATTCTGAAGTAAATGTAGACTGATATCTCCCTTGCTAGCTTTGTTTACTCAGAATGAGAACTTGCTGGTATGTACTGTTCCACCTCTTTTTTGTTAACACATGCAATAGGCAGATTATGCCCGCATATTAATGAAGAGAGAACGACAGATATGGAATATCAGGTGAAAATGCTCCATAGGAGATTTTATGGAAAAAAAAGGTGCGTACACTTTCGATGACTCTCAACTGATTTGTAGTGCTCGGGAAGGTTATGATCTATATCCATGTGAAGTTTCGGGGTCAAAAAATACAACCTTACTTGAGATATTTGACACTGAATTTTTGCATGGGTGTAGAATACACGCTTTGTGAGTATCACAAATCCTTTGAGAGATGATTCCGAAACCTTTACACCGAGTGTATTCATGGAATTTGCGACTTCAGACCATTTTCGCCGGACAGGTTCATGCGCTGCGGCTTAGCGTAGGTGTTGCTGGAAAAACATAATGAGCCATTGGAGATCAGAAAACCCAGTGAACGCCCTGGCAAGCTTGCATCCAAGAAGCAACCATGGCCAGAATTCCATTGTCTTAACATTTATTAGATGTTTATCTGGTATAGATTCTTCTGGGTGCAGATTATGACAATCTACCAATCTGGAATTCAAAGCAATACCAAAAGAATATAGAGCCTCTAGACTAGAGGTGTGGACTGGACACCTTATGTTCTGAATAAATTTAGACCGGTATGTGCCTACTAGCTTGTGTTTACTCGGAATGTTGGAATTCCCTCTGGCCTGAATTAATTGACGAGGTGGCTGTTCAAATTACAAATTTCAAATAAAACCTCATAGATTCAAGTCTATTACAAATTTGGCCAGATTCCAAATTCAAACTTTCCTCGATCCTTGTCCGTGATCCGTGCCGGCCACGGCAGTTCCAGCTCCAGGAGCAGAGGAGGCTGGTAGCGAGCTCCCCCATTCCCTCCATATCGAGCGCCTCTGCTCCAGAGTGAAGCTGTGCTCCGAAACGGTGTGATGGCGCTGCAGATGAACGGATTTTTAGTTGCAGGGGAGTAGAGGCGCGGGGGAGTGGACCGGGAGGGAGGAGTGCACCGGTAGGAGGCGCGAGGGAGATGCGTGGTGTGGGCGTAGTAGGCGTCTGAGTCCTCGTCGGAGTGGGGAGGGAGGAGTGCACCGGTAGGAGGCGCGAGGGAGATGCGTGGTGTGGGCGTAGTAGGCGTCTGAGTCCTCGTCGGAGTGGGGAGGGAGGAGTGCACCGGTAGGAGGCCTTGAGGAGATGCGTGGTGTGGGCGTGGTAGGCGTCCCGAGTCCTCGTCGGAGTGGGAGGAGGAGTGCAGTGGGAGGCGCGAGGGAGATGCGTGGTGTGGGCGTAGTAGGCGTCTGAGTCCTCGTCGGAGTGGGGAGGGAGGAGTGCACCGGTAGGAGGCGCGAGGGAGATGCGTGGTGTGGGCGTAGTAGGCGTCTGAGTCCTCGTCGGAGTGGGGAGGGAGGAGTGCACTGCAGGAGGCGCGAGGGAGATGCGTGGTGTGGGCGTAGTAGGCGTCTGAGTCCTCGTCGGAGTGGGGAGGGAGGAGTGCACCGGTAGGAGGCGCGAGGGAGATGCGTGGTGTGGGCGTAGTAGGCGTCTGAGTCCTCGTCGGAGTGGGGAGGGAGGAGTGCACCGGTAGGAGGCGCGAGGGAGATGCGTGGTGTGGGCGTAGTAGGCGTCTGAGTCCTCGTCGGAGTGGGGAGGGAGGAGTGCACCGGTAGGCGGCGCGATGGAGATGCGTGTGGGCGTAGTAGGCCTGAGTCCTCGTCGGAGCGGGAGGAGGAGTGCACGGTGGAGGCGCGAGGAGATGCGTGGTGTGGGCGTGGTAGGCGTCCCAGAGTCCTCGTGGAGTGGGGAGGATGAGTGCACCGGTAGGAGGCGCGAGGGAGATGCGTGGTGTGGGCGTAGTAGGCGTCTGAGTCCTCGTCGGAGTGGGGAGGGAGGAGTGCACCGGTAGGAGGCGCGAGGGAGATGCGTGGTGTGGGCGTAGTAGGCGTCTGAGTCCTCGTCGGAGTGGGGAGGGAGGAGTGCACCGGTAGGAGGCGCGAGGAGATGCGTGTGGGCGTAGTAGGCGCCTGAGTCCTCGTCGGAGGGGAGGAGGAGTGCACGGTAGGGAGGCGCGAGGGAGATGCGTGGTGGGGCGTGGTAGGCGTCTGAGTCCTCGCGGAGCGGGGAGGGAGGAGTGCACTGCAGGAGGCGAGGAGATGCGTGGTGTGGGCGTAGTAGGCGTCGAGTCCTCGTCGGAGTGGGGAGGAGGAGTGCACGGAGGAGGCCTTGAGGAGATCGTGGTGTGGGCGTAGTAGGCGTCTGAGTCCTCGTCGGAGTGGGGAGGGAGGAGTGCACCGGTAGGAGGCCTTGAGGGAGATGCGTGGTGTGGGGCGTAGGCGTCTGAGTCCTCGTCGGAGTGGGGAGGAGGAGTGCACAGGGAGGCGAGGGAGATGCGTGGTGTGGGCGTGGTAGGCGTCGAGTCCTCGTGAGTGGGGAGGGAGGAGTGCAGTAGGGGAGGCCTTGAGGGAGATGCGTGGTGTGGGCGTAGTAGGCGCCTCGAGTCCTCGTCGGAGTGGGGAGGGAGGAGTGCACCGGTAGGAGGCGCGAGGGAGATGCGTGGTGTGGGCGTAGTAGGCGTCTGAGTCCTCGTCGGAGTGGGGAGGGAGGAGTGCACCGGTAGGAGGCGCGAGGGAGATGCGTGGTGTGGGCGTAGTAGGCGTCTGAGTCCTCGTCGGAGTGGGGAGGGAGGAGTGCACTGCAGGAGGCCTTGAGGAGATGCGTGGTGTGGGCGAGGGCGAGTCCTCGTCGGAGTGGGGAGGGAGGAGTGCACCGGTAGGAGGCGCGAGGGAGATGCGTGGTGTGGGCGTAGTAGGCGTCTGAGTCTCGTGGAGCGGGAGGGAGGAGTGCACGGTAGGAGGCGCGAGGAGATGCGTGGTGTGGGCGTAGTAGGCGTCTGAGTCCTCGTCGGAGTGGGGAGGGAGGAGTGCACCGGTAGGAGGCGCGAGGGAGATGCGTGGTGTGGGCGTAGTAGGCGTCTGAGTCCTCGTCGGAGTGGGGAGGGAGGAGTGCACCGGTAGGAGGCGCGAGGGAGATGCGTGTGGGCGTAGTAGGCGTCTGAGTCCTCGTCGGAGCGGGAGGGAGTGCACCGGTAGGAGGCGCGAGGGAGATGCGTGGTGTGGGCGTAGTAGGCGTCTGAGTCCTCGTCGGAGTGGGGAGGGAGGAGTGCACCGGTAGGAGGCGCGAGGGAGATGCGTGGTGTGGGCGTAGTAGGCGTCTGAGTCCTCGTCGGAGTGCGGGGATGTCGACGACAAGGTTGAAGATGATGGAGAGTGCGGATTATGTCAGGAAAACGTCGATGCGTTTTTTTTTTGCAAAACTACCGCCACATCGATGAATACGGGCCGGATGGAGTAGCTTCTTCTTTGAATTATTTGTGCATTATATGTAACATGCGCATCCACTGTATTGTCGGTTTGTGACATTCTGAATATTACAACAGAGCACAGGAGTTGGGACTGAATTTCAGACTAGCCACAGTTCTATTATACCACCAAGCTTAAGTCTATAGATTTTCAGTGATCACATCTTTAGTTAAGCATTGTGCTAACATAGATTAGAATGGCTGATGAAGGGTGCAGTTTCACTTCCTAATAAAGTTGCAGCTTCTTCTTTTTCTAAGATAAATCGAGACTGATATCTGTCTACTACTTTGTGTTTAGCTTCTTTTAACTAGCATTTGGTTTACCTAGTTTGTTCATCACACGTAACCTGATCATCGACTGCATTGCGAGTTTGTGACCTTCTGGATATTAGAGAGCAAAAGGTGTTAAGATTTTGGACTGAATTTCAGACCAGCCAAACAAGATTGCAGCTGGATTATACACCACAAAGACCAAGCGTAGGATCTAAGAAAAGCCCAGAATCTAACACCGTGCATACATATTTTACATGCCCAGAATGTGACGTTACAATTCCTGCTTGTTGAAGGATCGACCGAGCAGCTTCTACTGTCTGCAGGCCACCATGACATCAAGCGAGATCAGCTGCCGAGCTGTTTCTTCTTGGCCTCGGCCTCGTCGGTGGCCTCCACCTGCTCCTTGGCCACGCGCATGTCCGCCTCGGCCGCCTCCTGCTCGCTCCTCGCCGTCGCCTTCCTCGCCACGCCTACCACGCTGGCCTTGACGTGCTGAAACCACTCCTGCACGGACACGCCGAACGACGCCGCGCCCCTCTGCGCCTTGGCCGCCGCCGGCACGTCGTCCTCCTCCTTACTTCCGCCGCTCTCCATCTCCCCTGCCCTGGCTGGCTGGCTCGAGCTAAATTTGCTTCTCCCGGTGGCGTGAGAAGAGGAAAGAGATATATGGGAAGAACCTAGAAGCGTTTGTGCATATGTCTCGCTCAGTAGCAGAATCTAGACGCAACACGTAGGCTTAGAGAGATGCTCTGCTGTCGCCCTGAGGAGCTTCCACGTGGGCAGACCACGCCGCCTAGCAAAGTGGACGGCGGCCTGGGACTCGTGACGCTGCACTGCACTACCAATTCAAGTCACTTATTTTACCAATTCAAGTCACTTATTTTAGGACGTAGGGAGTAGTAGTTTCCATTTTACCAATATCCACTACCATCGTCATGGAAATAATATGGAGTAGTTTCCATTTTACCAAAACGCCTGCTGTTTGGTTTTAGCTGACGGGACCTCATGACCGACCGAGCACCGGCAATGATGCTGGTGGACAAGATCTAGAGTCACCGCGACCGAACTGGACGATCTGTCCGAGGAGATCGTCGTCGACGATCTGCTCGTCCGCTCCCTGACACAGGCCTAAATCTCCCCTATGCTCCCTGTGTCCATCTCCATGCCGCCGGAGATGGCTTCGTCGTGGTGTCAAGAGTGCTTTTATTGAAACCAAAACTGTTGTTACTCGACTTCCTCGTATTGTTGAGAATACATCACACTTTTCTCAACAGAGTGTTCACGCTGTGCGTACATCGGCGACCGTTGTGAGCGAATGTGATAGCATCGTGCAACAACCCTTCCTGCTGCTACTTGGCAAGCTCTCGAGGGACCGTAGAATAGTACCGGCCGGTTGACAAAATTAGTACATAAAACTACCCTAGATGTCCGCTTGCATTTGATATTTCCTATCTACTTACAGACATGTATACGATTTTTGGTAGATTCTTGCTCTGGAGAACACTCTAGGTATTTACAAGACTAGAGTGACTACCAACACGTACAAATACAGACTACAATGATGAAACTAGATCAATGAGGAATATTATTTTGATTTGCCCCTTATACCTCCGGAAGTTTGTTTTAGCAAAACATTATTAATTTTGAAACATAACTTCGAAAAACACATAACTTTTGGCACAACGGGGTTTGAGTTTAAGACAATTTTTCCATATCTTAAGAAAACATTTGTAATTGTAAATTAAGTTTTTAAAATATATACAACTTTCGGCACAACGTTGGCTCAAGTTTAGGACAACTATTATGGTAGATTTGAGTTTGAGAAAGATGTCATATATATACTAAGAAACACTAAAATATACCTGGTTTATAAATAAATATAAAAGTTTAGTATAAATAAGTAAGTTTTTTTACTTCAAAAAAGATCGAGAACATGTTATTACTCTAGAGAAGCAATTTTTTCTTACATATACATATGCAGTTAACTGCTGCAGTGAAATTTTCATCTCCGACTATTTCATAAAAAACAAAAGTTCCAACCGTCTGTGAGCCGGCTCAGTGAGCAGGGATAAGGAGCCGGATTGTCTCATCTTGAAATAACCTGACATCATTCTCGGACGTTTTTTTTTACCTTTTAGTTATTATTTCAGGATTTCGTGTATTCTTGGGCTACGTACTATTGCTTATGTTTCGGTGCTTCTCCCTAAACTCGTCAACGACTGAGATTAAACTGTACCCCTTTGTAACTAAGGATGGGATTGTCTTTAATAAGTTTGTAATACATAATTAGCCTTTCTATATACATGTGCACCTTCCTCTTCGCTGACATCCTATTCATAGCAGGAACCTCGCCAACCTTTGTGTCGTCCTTGTCATCCTCATGCTCACCCCGACGTGGTCTAGCCCGCGTGATCTTGTTTCCATAGCCGGTCTTCTTCTCGAACACTGTCGCCGTCACGTTCGACGCCTCGTTGGTCACGATCCCTTAGCAGCTGCGTGAGGCAAAGGGTGCAACACGCGCGGGATGTTGTCCATGAATTCCTTTGATTTCCCGTATGTCTTCTTGGGCAGGACAGGAAGCCGTGCTTCCCCTTGGCAGGTGTCGACACTGCCTTGCCCTTGGCCATGATCATCTCGACCCATGCTTGTAGTCTGACCTTTGTTGGTTGTGCCTAGCAATAGCGATATTTTTTATCATTAACTTGTTGAAGACATTATTTGGAGATTATTCATACCTATCCTCCAAGGTGAAAATCTAAGATCTTGTCGTTATTTGCTGGATTTGGCAACGATAACGTGTATGCGTTGTTCTATTCTTGAAGATGTTGCTTTTGTAGGAACATTATTGTGCTCGTGTGTGGCGTAGGGTGGTGGTTGATGTCGCTGTTGCGCGCCTTTGTTTTGTTTTAGCATAATATGGCACTTCGGTGTTATGCCTTTTTCTCTTTATCTTTTACTTTTTTGGCTATGGGGAAACAATGTCTATATACAACACTATTCGATCTAAACTCTCAAGAAGTTTTGACACAAGAGCAAGGCTGTTTTCAAATGACAGCAGGAGAACCGTTATATTCTGTTCATTAGAAGAAGAGGTCAAAGATGAGCAAATTGATCTAGTTTATAGGTAAACCGGGCCTAAAAATCTCACATTGTCAGGGAAACGGGCAAAAACCAACTCAACAGGACGGGCCTACACCTACAACACCACCAACCTAGGAGCCCAGCCACGCTGCAACATTGCCGGTGTCCGGCCGCATAGCCGCGCCGCGGTATTTTCGGTTGTCGTTTGCTTCTGCCGCGCCACAACATTGCTGTTCGCCGGCAGTCATGCCACTCAGCTGCACCGCGGCATTGCCGGTCGCTAGCTGCTCAGCCGCCCCGCGATACTGCCAGTCGCCAGCCGCCTCTGCGGCGCCGCAAGAGCATGTTGTTCCCATTGCTCTCTATCCCTCCCGTCCACTATTCGATCTAAACTCCCAAGATTTTTTGACACAAGAGTAAGGCTGTTATATGTTGATCCAAATTCTACGGAGTAAAGGCCAACTTCTGATGAAGCGGAGCGAGGCCCGTCGCCGGAGTGGAGTCTAAAGTTGGCCCACTCTGTGCCCAACAGGGACGCCTGCGGGGGGTGCGGGGGGCGACAGCCCCAGCGCTACGGATCGTTGATGACCTAGGTTACCACCACTATATATACTTCTTGTAAGCCGCCGGCTGGGATAAGTCGCATATGTGAAATCCCCGGCGTTGTGTAAACACTTCCCGTTATAGTGAAGTTTCGCTGGCTGGCGCCGGGTTTTTTTCCTCTCTTTGTTAGAGAGGTTTTTCCACGTTAAATATATGTCCCCTTTGCTGTGATTTCTTTATCGTTCTTTGTTATTTGATTGTCGCAAAGCTAACAAAGGTTGTTTTCATTGTTGGTACGAAAGCCAAAATGATTAAAAAAAATCTCGATTGCCATAGACAGATATTAAGAAGCATGTACGGTCACTTCTCTCTCCTCTACCTATATTTTGTTTAGGTACTCAAAATACCAGTAAGGTGTTATCTTTTGGCGAAATTCCACGGATTTATTAAAAATTATCAATAGCAGTAAGAACGCACAGAAGTAGAAAAATATAAATAAGGTGTTGGAGATGCTTTTATTTAACTTGGAAGCAAAATGTACTGGTATAAATAAAAAATATATTCTTAAGAAGCAAAATCGACGTCTATCATACTTAGTGTGTTCTGTACCGGTCGATCTACCATAGCGAAACACGGTCCATATACAATGTGTCCAGTCTTTCTCCCTCCCTTCCACTCTACGATCTAAACTCCCAAGAAGTTTTGACACAAGAGCAAAGGCTGTTTTCTTTGCTGGTACGAAAGCCAAAATGAGAAAAAATAGAATATGTCGGTTGCCATATACATATATTAAGAAGCATGTACAGTCACTTCTCTTTTCTTTTTTTTTGCTACAGTCATTTTTCCACTACATATATTTTGTTTGGGTACTCAAATACCGGTAAGGTGTTTTCATTTTGCGATATTCCACGGATCTATAAAAATGATCAATAACAACATTACAAAGAGGCACAAAAGTAAAAGAAAATTATAAATAAAGTGTTGGACATGTTTTTATTTAACTTATTAGGACTTTAGATATAAGGATACTCTCTCCTTGCCATAATATAGTGAGTTTTCAAAAAGTCAAACTTCAACAACTTTTTTTTTTTGCAGGTTTATTGAGAAAATTATCTATATCTACAATACCAATTGTATAACATTGAAAAATACATAATTTTTAATCAATTTGTATTGATTTGGTATTCCAAACGTTGATTTTTTTCTACATCATTGATCAAACTTTATATAACTTAACTTTTAGAAAATCTTATATGCAGTCATTTTGACAAGGAGTGAGTACTATGGAGCAGCGGCAGTAGCATCCATGGATTATTGGGCGCCTTCATCTTCATTTTTGCTCCTCTGAGCAGTCGCGAGGAGACGAGCCATCCATGTAGGCGGAGCCCCTCCCGGACCAGCTCGCTGTCATGGAAGTCGTTGCGGTAGGTCTCGAGGTTGTCACACATGTTGATCACCCACGACGATGCGAGTTCCTTCTTCCATTCCTCTAGGTGCGGGAACCCGCAGTGCTTTTCCCCGTACTCCTCGCAGTACTCCAGGTCGACATCGTGGGTACGCCGCTTGGGCACGCCGGCGAGCTCCCTGGCGCGGTTGTACTCGTCTATGGAGCGCAGCATCTCCTCCTCCGACAGCAACGTCCTTCGGCCGGACAACACCTGCGCCACCCACCTCGCATGCACCTCCATGAAGAGCGGCACGATCACCCTGTTGGGATGCCGACGAAGGAGAGCGACGGGGCGAGGGACGGCGGAAAGACGTGCTCGAACAGCGGGCCCACGCGGTTGTTGTCGACGGTGACCCGCCACTAGTAAAAAATGGGCCTTTGGTTCGTGCCACTAGTCCCGGCCGTGGCTGGGGCCGGGACCAATGGTCCGAACCAGACGGCCCGAGGAGGCCGAGGCACTTTGTCCTGGTCCGTAAGGAACCATTAGTCCCGGTTTGAGATACAAACCGGGACTAAAAGTTCTGCCAGGAGCGCGTGCTCCTGGCAGAACTTTTAGTCCCGGTTTGTATCTCAAACCGGGACTAATGACCCTATATATATGCACCCAACCCTCCATTTTTTCCTGTTTTTTTCCTATGTGAGAGGTGGGTATAACTTTGTGCTAACTTTTTTTTTCTTCATATGCACTAGAGGTGTTCGGTGAAATGCTTGTTAGAGCGATGCCACTTGAGTTCACACAAGACAAAATATGATATGAGGTGCCAGAGCGACACTTAAGGTTTCTCCTCTTTGTTTTGAAGTGTCCTAAAAGATTAGCAACTATTTTCTCGTTTTGACCGCGCGGTACTAATTTAAGCATCGTGATTGCGTTTGATATATATGCATGGTTGTATGATGCAGATGAGCCACCCATGGATGTACGGTGACCGACGCTCTGACGCTTACAGAGAAGACGTGCGTTCTTTTCGCCTTGTGGCCGAGGCGAACAAGCGGCGGGATGGTTTTATGGGTTGTCCATGTGTTGAATGTCGGAATGAGTAGGCTCACACTTTCTCAAGAGTCATTCAGAGTCACCTGCTTCGGTCCGGTTTCATGTCCGGCTATAATGTTTGGACCAAGCACGGAGAAAGAGGGGTTATGATGGAAGACGATGATGAAGAAGAGAACGATGATAACAACTACCGATCTATGTTCTCTAAATACGATGATACCACAGTTGAAGATAATGAAGAAGAAGGGGGTGAAGAACGGGAACCAGATGAGCCCGTTGATGATTTTGGTCGGGTCATTAGTGATGCAAGGCGATCGCGATACGTAAAAAGGAGAGGTTGCAGTTCGAGCAGATGTTACAGGACCACAACATATTGCTGTATCCAACTTGTGAAGATGGCCAGAAGAAGCTGGATAGCATACTAGAATTGTTGAAGTGGAAGGCAGAGACCGGTATGACTGACTCGGGATTTGAAAAGTTGCTGGTAATAATGAAGAAGCTGCTTCCAAGAAATAACCAATTGCCCTCCAGTACGCACGAAGCAAAGAAACTTGTCTGCCCTCTAGGATTAGACGTGCAGAAGGTACATGCATGACCTAATGACTGCATCCTCTACCGCGGTGAGAAGTACGAGAATATGGATAAATGCCCGGTATGCACTGCATTGCGGTATAAGATCAGAAAAGATGACCCTGGATGTTGAGGGCGAGCCACCCAGGAAGAGGGTTCCTGCCAAGGTGATATGGTATGCTCCTATAATACTACGTTTGAAACGTTTGTTCAGAAATAAAGAGCATGTCAAGTTGTTGCGATGGCACATGGAAGACCGTAAGAAAGACGGGATGTTGAGGCACCCTGCTGATGGTCGGCAGTGGAGAAAAATCGAGAGAGACTTCCCGGACTTTGCTGGTGACGCAAGGAACTTATGGTTTGGTCTAAGTACCGATGACATGAATCCTTTTGGGGAGCAGAACTGCAGTCACAGCACCTGGCACATGACTCTATGTATCTACAACCTTCCTCCTTGGTTGTGCATGAAGCGGAAGTTCATTATGATACTAGTGCTCATCCAAGGCCCGAAGCAACCCGGCAACGACATTGATGTGTACCTAAGACCATTAGTTGATGAACTTCTACAGTTGTAGGCCAAACCAGGTGTACGTGTGTGGGATGAGAACAAACAGCAGGAATTTGACCTACAAGCGTTGCTGTTCGTAACCATCAATGATTGGCCTGCTCTTAGTAACATTTCAGGACAGACGAACAAAGGATACAATGCATGCACGCACTATTTAGATGAGACTGAAAGTATATATCTGGATAAATGTAGAAAGAATGTGTACCCGTACAATCGTCGTTTTCTTCCGCCCAGTCATCCCTTAAAGAAGAAAGGCAAGCATTTCAATGGCAAGGCAGAAACCCGGACGAAGCCTGTCCCCCGTAGTGGTGCTGATGTATTTGGTATGGTCAAGGATTTGGATGTAATCTTTGGAAAGGGTCCTGGAGGACAACCTGTTCCGAAAGACCCCATTACCGGACACGCACCCATGTGGAAGAAGAAATCTATATTTTGGGAGCTACCCTATTGGAAAGTGCATGAGGTCCGCTCTGCAATCGACGTGATGCACCTGACGAAGAATCTTTGCGTGAATATTCTAGGCTTCCTGGGCTTGTATGGGAAGTCCAAAGATACCCCGGCAGCACGGGAGGACCAACAACATCATAAAGGACGAGACGACAAGCATCCAGGGCAGTTTCAAGGGCTTGCCAGCTACGCTCTTACCAAAGAAGAGAAGGAAATCTTTTTTGAAGTCCTTTTCAGTATCAAGGTCCCGTCTGGCTTCTCGTCGAATATAAAGGGAATAGTAAATAAGAAAGAGAAAAAAATTCAAAACCTAAAGTCTCATGACTGCCATGTGCTTATGACGCAATTGCTTCCGGTTGCATTGAGGAGAATTCTACCAGAAAATGTTCGACTAGCCATTGTGAAGGTATGTGCATTCCTCAATGCAATTTCTCAGAAGGTAATCGATCGAGAAAGTCTATCAGGGTTACAGATTGATGTGGTCCAATGTCTGGTCAGCTTCGAGTTGTTGTTCCCGCCATCCTTCTTCAATATTATGACGCACCTCCTAGTTCACCTAGTCGAAGAGATTAGAATTCTCGGTCCTGTTTTCTACACAATATGTTCCCCTTCCAGAGGTTCATGGGAGTCTTAAAGAAATATGTTCATAACCGTGCTAGGCCAGAAGGAAGCATCTCCAAGGGCTATGGAACAGAGGAGGTCATTGAGTTTTGTGTTGACTTTCTTCCTGACCTTAAGCCGATTGGTGTTCCTGAATCTCGGTATAAGGGGAGGATGACTGGAAAAGGCACACTAGGAAGGAAATCAATGGTATGTAGGGACGGGCATTCTTTCACTCAAGCACACTACACAGTTCTACACAATTCCACCGTGGTGGCTCCGTATATCGAGAAACACAAGAATATTCTACGCTCCGAAAACCCGGGGAAGCCTGAAACCTTGATTAAAGGGAAACACGAGAAGAATTTTGGCAATTGGTTGCAGACACATCTCATGAATAACACCACTATTGGAGATGAGTTGTACTCGTTGGCCAGGTTACCATCTTCGACTATATGCACTTTCCAAGGGTACAAGATAAATGGGAATACATTTTACACGATCGCCCAAGATAAAAAGAGCACCAACCAAAACAGTGGTGTCCGCTTTGATGCAACAGATGACAATGGGCAGAAGGACACATATTATGGGTACATAGAGGAGATATGGGAACTTGACTATGGACCTACTTTTAAGGTCCCTTTGTTTCGGTGCAAATGGTTCAAGCTGACAGGAGGCGGGGTACATGTAGACCAAAAGTACGGCATGACAACAGTGGATCTCAACAATCTTGCGTACATGGATGAACCATTCGTCCTAGCAAACAATGTGGCTCAGGTTTTCTATGTGAAGGACATGTCTACCAAACCGAGAAAAAGGAAAGATAAGCAAAAGAGTATAGAATACGATGAGCCAAAGTGCCACATAGTTCTTTCAGGGAAAAGAAACATCGTGGGAGTGGATGACAAGACAGACATGTCAGAAGATTACAATAAGTTTCATGAAATTCCGCCCTTCAAAGTGAAAACTGACCCGAGCATCCAGTTAAATGATGAAGATTCTCCAAGGCTACGGTGCAGAAGAAAACCACAACACTAGATGTTGGTGATGTGTAATAATGTATTAAACCTTTTATTTGAGACATAAATATATGTAATGTATTAAACCTTTTATTTGAGACATAAAGGTCCCCTTTCATGTAATACATCTTGCTCAATCAAACTAGACGTTGACGACCGGGTTCTGAGCCGCGGGAGGTGATCACCCAAAGAGAAGGAACTGTTGGAGATATGCCCAAGAGGCAATAATAAAAGTGGTTATTATTATATCTTTGTGTTTATGATGAATGTTTACATCCCATGCTATAATTGTATTATGAGGAAACATTGATACATATGTGTTTTGTAAACATAAAAGAGTCCCTAGTAAGCCTCTTGTGGAACTAGCTTGTTGATTAAATGATGATCATGGTTTCCTGATCATGGACATTGGATGTCATTAATAACAAGGTTATATCATTAGGAGAATGATGTGATGGACACACACACCCATAGTAAGCGTAGCATAAGATCAAGTCATTAAGTTCAGACATATAAGCTTTCAAATGCATAGTAACCTAATCCTTCGACCATGAGGTTATGTTAATCACCATCACCGGACGAGTACTTTGATGACATCAAACACCGCTTCATAACTGGGTGGTTATAAAGGTGTCATTGGGTATTCTGAAAGTATGTGTTGAAGCGCATGGACCAAGATTGGGATTTGTCCATCTATATGACAGATAGATATGCTCTGGGCCCTCTCGGTGGAATGTCATCTAGTTAGCTTGCAAGCATGTGACTAGGTCGCAAGGGATGACATAACATGGAACGAGTAAAGAGTACTTATCAGTAACGAGGTAGAACTAGGTATGGAGATACCGATGATCAAACCTCGGATAAGTAGAATATCGCATGACAAAGGGAATTGGTTTCGTATGTTAATGGTTCTATCGATCACGAAGTCATCGTTGAGTATGTGGGAGCCATTATGGATCTCCAGATCCCGCTGGTGGTTATTGATCGGAGAGGTGTCTTCATCATGTCTGCATATTCACGAACCGTAGGGTGACACACTTAAGGTTCGAAGTTGTTTTAAGTAGATATGGAATATGCGTTGGAGACCGAATGTTGTTCGGAGTCTCGGATTGGATCCGGGACATCACGAGGAGATCCGGAATTGTCCGAAGAATAAGATTCATATATTGGGGATCATTTTCTAAGTTAGGAAATGTTCAGGAGTATTTGTATGGGGATTCTAGAAAGGTTTCGGAATGTTCCGGAAGGTTCTAGGAGATTTCTTGGAGTTTGCTTGAAAACCAAGAAAGGATCAAGGAGTCCTTGTGGGGCAAGACAAGGAGTCGTGGGGGAGGAGGACTCCTCCCCCCTCCCAATCCGCCGACCAAGGAAGGGAGGGGAGTCCTGCTAGGACTCCCCCTCCCATGGCGCCTCCCTCCTTTAAATAGAGGGGTGGGGGCGCCACCCCCTTGCCCCCTCCACTTCAAACCCTAGCCGTCGCCTCTCTCCTCTTCCTTCCCTCTGCTCAGTCTTAGGCGAAGCCCTGCAGAATTCTCTACTCCACCACCACCACCACACCGTTGTGCTGCTGGGATTCTGTGGAGAAGATCTACTACCTCACGTCACCGGAACGGGAGAGGAAGGTCTGCCGACTCAAGACGCTGACCGATCATGAAGCGCTTAGGAACGCGGTGCCAGAAGGATCGTCCACACGATCTTGAGATCGGCAAGTGATCAACTACATCAACCCCGAGATCCAATCTCATAACGCTTTAGGATCTACGAGGGTTAGTACAGATCTATCTCGTTGCACATGTCTAATAGATTAGATCTTGGCTTTTATCTAGATTAGATCTGGGTTTTGTTCGTTCTTGCGGTAGAATTTTTTTGTTTTCCATGCTACGAACCCATCAGTGGTATCAGAGCCGTATCTATGCGTAGATCTGTTGCATGAGTAGAACACAATGGTTTTGTGGGCGTTGGTGCTCGTGCCGTCTTTTGCTTTGTGTACTTTGCATCTTGCGGTATGGTGGGATGAAGCGGCTCGGGCTAACCTTACATTTCATCGCACATGAGACTTGCTCCACGCTTGATGTGTAACTTGCTTTGCACAAGTGGCTTTGCGGGTGTCTGTCTCTCCCACCATAGTATAGATCCAATCTACACTTTGCACTCGATAGCACTTGTATCAACGTTGTGGTTCAGTTTCGTAGGTAAGATCCATTCTTATTCGAAAGCCCCAAACCACGTAAAACATGCAAAGAAAATTAGAGGCGTCTAACTTGTTTTTGCAGGGGTTTTGTGATGTGATATGGCCATCATGTGATTGTGATTATATTTGATGTATGCAATGATCCTTGTTGTAATGTGGCAACCGGCAGGAGCCTAATGGTTGTCTTTAATTCTGTTAAGACCTGCGTGTCTATTCATCTTGTAATAGATTTATTCCAAGTAGTTGTAATAGTTGCTGGTGATGATGGACAACCATGAAGCGGAGCCACTGACCTTGACGCAATGCTGGTGATGATGGAGATCATGTTCGTGCTTTGGAGATGGAGATCAAAGGCATAAGAAGAAAGGGCCATATCATATCACACTAATTATGAATTGCATGTGATGTTAATCATTTATGCATCTTGTATTGCTTAGATCGCAACGGTAGCATTATAAGATGATCCCTCTCACTAAATTTCAAGTAATAAAGTGTTCGTCCTTAGTTGGCACCGTTGCTAAGACTCGTCGTCTTGAAGCATCTCGTGATGATCGGATGTGATAGATTCTACGTGTGCATACAATGGGTGCAAGCCAGATTTGCACATGCGGAAACTAAGGTTAATCTTGACGAGCCTAGCATGTACAAACATGGTCTCGGAACACGGAATACCGAAAGGTAGAGCATGAATCATATAAGTGATATGATGAACATGAAGATTGTTCGCCGATGAAACTACATCTTCTCTCGTGAAGATCGGACTTGGTGTAGTGAACTTGGTTCGTGTAATCACTAAGACAATGTGAGGGATGTTGTTTTGAGTGGGAGTTCACCTAGTTAATTTAAGAATTAAAATTGAACTCAATTTATCATAAACTTAGTCTAAACTACTTGCAAATTTGTTGTAGATTATGGCGAACCTCTCCATCAATTTCAATGCGTTCCTAGACAAAGAAAAGCTTAAGAACAATGGAAGCAACTTCACGGACTGGCTCCGTGGTCTGAAGATTGTCCTCAGGGCTGGTCAGATGACCTATGTGCTCGAAGCACCGCTAGGTGACCCACCTGCAGAAGATGCCACCGATGACGTAAAGAATGTTTACGCCACTCGGAAAAATCATTACTCCACGATTCGGTGTGCCATCCTGACGGTTTTGAAGCGGAGCTCGAGCGTTTTGAGCACCACGACCCGTTCGAGATCATTAAGGAGCTCAAGCTCATTTTTGAGACTCACGCGGCCGTGGAGAGCTATGAGGCCTCCGAAAAGTTCTTTACCTGTAAGATGGAAGAGGGAAGCTCCGTTAGCGAGCACGTGCTCACCATGTCTGGGCACACAAACAAGCTCCAAGAGTTGGGGATAACGATTCCTAATGAGTTAGGGATTCACCGTGCCCTCCAATCACTGCCACCGAGTTATAAGAACTTTGTGATGAACTACAATATGCACTGCATGAACAAGGCGTTGCCTGAACTATCATCCATGCTGAAAACTGCTGAAGTGGAGATCAAGAAGGAGCACCAAGTGTTGATGGTCAATAAGACCACCAATTTCAAGAAACAGGGCAAGCCTAAGAAAAAGGGCAACTTCAAGAAGGACGGCAAGAAAGCTGCCGTACACGCTAAGAAGCCCAAGGCTGGTCCTAAGCCTGGCCCAGAATGCTTCTCTGCAAGGGTGCTGGTCCTTTGGGCGTAATCGCCCCAAGTACCGGGATCTGAAGAACAGCAACATCAAGAAGAAAGGTATATTCGATATACATGTTATTGATGTGTATCTTACTAGTAGTCGTAGTAGTGCACAGGTATTTGATCTTTGGTTTGGTTGCTCATATTTGTAACTCGAAGCAGGAGCTGCGGAATAAACGAAGACTAGCAAGAGACGAGGTGACGATGCGTTGGAAATGGCTCCAAGGTTGATGTGATCGCCGCCGTCAACGCTCCTCTACATCTACCTTGGATTAGTTTTAAATTTAAATAATTGTTATTTGGTGCCTGCGTTAAGCATGAACATTATATCTAGATCTTGTTTATTGCGAGACGGTTACTCTTTTAAGTCTGAGAATAAAGGTTGTTCGATTTATATGAGTAATATCTTTTATGGTAATGCACCTGAGATGAATGGTTTATTCTTATTAAATCTCGATAGTAGTGATACACATGTTCACAACATAGATGCTAAACGAATAAAATTGAATGATAATTCTACATACATGTGTACTTTGTCGTCTTGGTCACATTGGAGTGAAGCGTATGAAGAAACTCCATTCGATGGACTTCTTGAATCACTTGATTTTGAATCACTTGAAAGATGCAAAGCATGTCTAATGGGAAAAATGACTAAGACTCCATTCTGGAATAATGGGCGAGCTCGACTTATTGGAAATAATACATACCGATGTGTGCGGTCCAATGAGTGTAGCATCGCGTAGTGGATATCGTTATGTTCTCACTTTCACGGATGACTTAAGTAGATATGGGTATGTCTACTTTATGAAACATAAGTCTGAAACTTTCGAGAAGTTTAAGGAATTTCAAAGTGAAGTGGAAAATCATCGTAACAAGAAGATTATGTTTCTGCGTTACATGAGGTGAATATCTGAGTTATGAGTTTGGCATGCATTTAAAGAAATGTGGAATACTTTGCAGATTGACACCACCGAACACCACAGCGTAATGGTGTGTCGAACATCGTGTCGAACTCTCTTAGATATGGTTCGGTCTATGATGTCTCTTACAGATTACCACTATCGTTTTGGGGCTATGCATTAGAGCGACGCATTCACTTTAAATAGGGCACCATCTAAATCCGTTGAAAGCGACACCGTCTAATTGTGGTTTGGTAAGAAACCTAAGTTGTCGTTCCTTAAAGTTTGGGGTTGCGGCGTATGTAAAGAAGTTACAACGATAATCTTGAACCCAAAGCGGAGAAATGCGTCTTCATAGGATACCCTAAAGAAACAATTGGGTATACCTTCTATCATAGATCCGAAGGCAAAGTTTTCGTTGCCAAGAATGGATCCTTTCTTGAGAAGGAGTTTCTCTCGAAGGAAGTGACTGGAAGAAAAGTAGAACTCGACGAGGTTATTGAACCTTCTCTCGGAGTTGAGAGTAGCGCAGCACCGGAAGATGTTTTTGTGCCGCCTACACCAATTGGAGAGGAAGCTCATGATGGTGATCATGAAACTTCGAACGAAGTTACTACTGAACCTCGCAGGTCAACGAGAGTTCGTACCACTCCTGATTGGTATGACTCTGCCTTGAACGTCATGTTGGTGGACAACACTAATGACCCTGCGACGTATGAAGAAGCTATGGTGAGCCCAGATTCCGACAAATGGCTAGAAGCCATGAAATCCGAGATGGGATCCATGTACGAAAACCAAGTGTGGACTTTGGTGGACTTACCGGATGGCGTAAAAGGTCGAGAACAAATGGATTTTCAAAAGAAAAACAGATGCTGATGGTAATGTTACCGTCTATAAAGCTCGACTTGTCGCGAAAGGGTTCCGACAAATTCAAGGAGTTGACTACGATGAGACTTTCTCACTAGTAGCGAAGCTAAAGTCTGTGAGGATTTTGTTAGCGATCACTGCATATTTCGATTATGAAATCTGGCAGATGGATGTCAAAACGGCGTTCCTTAATGGTGACATTGAGGAAGAGTTGTATATGGTACAACCCAAGGGTTTTGTCGATCCTAGTGATGTTGACAAGGTATGCAAACTTGAGCGCTCCATTTATGGACTGAAGCAAGCATCCCGGAGTTGGAATCAACGTTTTGATAAAGTAATCAAAAACTTTGGATTTATACAAACTTATGGAGAAGCTTGTATTTACAAGAAAGTGAGTGAGAGCTCTGTAGCATTCCTAGTACTATATGTAGATGACATATTGTTGATTGGGAATGATATAGAACTTCTTAATAGCGTCAAAACCTATTTGAATAATAGTTTTTCAATGAAGGATCTTGGCGGCATATATTCTAGGCATCAAGATTTATAGAGATAGATCAAGACCTAATAGCTTTCACAAAGTACATACTTAGACAAAGTTCTAAAGAAGTTTAGAATGGAAGAGAGCAAGAAAGGGTTCGTGCCCATGTTGTCGTAAGACCTTGAGTAAGACTCAAAGTCCGCCACTGTAAGATAGAGAAAAGATGAATAATATTCCTATTCCTCGTCCATAGGTTCTATCATGTATGCCATGTGTGTACAAGACCGGATATAGCACATGATGTTAGTTTGACTAGCAGATATCAAAGTGATCCGGAATGGAACACCGACAAGATCAAGAATATCCTAAAGTACCTGAATAGGACTAAGGATATGGTTCTTTCTTATGGAGGCGATGAATAGCTTGTTGTAAACGGTTACACTGATGCTAGTTGGAACACCGATCTAGATGACTCGAAGTCACAGTCTGGATACGTATTTATTTTGAATGGTGCTGTAGTGAGCTGGAGGAGTGCCAAGCAAAGCATTGTGGCGAAATCTTCAACTGAATCGGAATACATAGCTGCTTCGGAAGCTGCACAAGAAGCCATATGGATGAAGGGGTTCATTACTGAACTTGGCGTGGTTCCCAGTGCGTTGGACCCGATGGCCATCTACTGTGACAACACAGGTGCCATAGCTAATGCACAGGAGCCAAGGTCACATAGCAAGCTGAAGCACATCAAGCTACGTTTCCATGCTATTCGCGAGTATGTCCGAGATGGTGACATAAAGATTTGCAAAGTACACACTGATCTGAATGTGGCAGATCCGTTGACTAAACCTCTCCCTAGAGCAAAGCATGACCAACACCAGAACGCCATGGGTGTTAGGTATATTACCATGTAATCTAGATTATTGACTCTAGTACAAGTGGGAGACTGTTGGAGATATGCCCAACAGGCAAAAATAAAAGTGGTTATTATTATATCTTTGTGTTTATGATGAATGTTTACATCCCATGCTATAATTGTATTATGAGGAAACACTGATACATGTGTGTTTTGTAAACATAAAAGAGTCCCTAGTAAGCCTCTTGTGGAACTAGCTTGTTGATTAAATGATGATCATGGTTTCCTGATCATGGACATTGGATGTCATTAATAACAAGGTTATATCATTAGGAGAATGATGTGATGGACACACACACCCATAGTAAGCATAGCATAAGATCAAGTCATTAAGTTCGTATTGCTATAAGCTTTCAAATCCATAGTAACATAATCCTTCGACCATGAGGTTATGTTAATCACCATCACCGGACGAGTACTTTGATGACATCAAACGCCGCTTCGTAACTGGGTGGTTATAAAGGTGTCATTGGGTATTCTGAAAGTATGTGTTGAAGCGCATGGACCAAGATTGGGATTTGTCCATCTATATGACGGATAGATATGCTCTGGGCCCTCTCGGTGGAATGTCATCTAGTTAGCTTGCAAGCATGTGACTAGGTCACAAGGGATGACATAACATGGAACGAGTAAAGAGTACTTATCAGTAACGAGGTAGAACTAGGTATGGAGATACCGATGATCAAACCTCGGATAAGTAGAATATCGCGTGACAAAGGGAATTGGTTTCGTATGTTAATGGTTCTATCGATCACGAAGTCATCGTTGAGTATGTGGGAGCCATTATGGATCTCCAGATCCCGCTGATGGTTATTGATCGGAGAGGTGTCTTCATCATGTCTGCATATCCACGAACCGTAGGGTGACACACTTAAGGTTCAAAGTTGTTTTAAGTAGATATGGAATATGCGTTGGAGACCGAATGTTGTTCGGAGTCTCGGATTGGATCCGGGACATCACGAGGAGATCCGGAATTGTCCGGAGAATAAGATTCATATATTGGGGATCATTTTCTAAGTTAGGAAATGTTCAGGAGTATTTGTATGGGGATTCTAGAAAGGTTTCGGAATGTTCCGGAAGGTTCTAGGAGATTTCTTGGAGTTTGCTTGAAAACCAAGAAAGGATCAAGGAGTCCTTGTGGGGCAAGACAAGGAGTCGTGGGGGAGGAGGACTCCTCCCCCCTCCCAATCCGCCGGCCAAGGAAGGGAGGGGAGTCCTGCTAGGACTCCCCCTCCCATGGCGCCTCCTTCCTATAATAGAGGGGTGGGGGCGCCACCCCCTTGCCCCCTCCACTTCAAACCCTAGCTGCCACCTCTCTCTTCCTTCCTCTCGCCAAAGCTTAGGCGAAGCCTGCAGAATTCTACTCCACCACCACCACCACACTGTCGTCAGCTGGGATTCCGTGGAGAAGATCTACTACCTCAAGCGCACCTGGCGGAACGGGAGAGGAAGGTCTGACCACTCACGCAGACCGATCAAGGAAGCACCGGAACGTGAGGAAGGATCGTCCACACGATCTTGAGATCGGCAAGTGATTGACTACATCAACCCCGAGATCCAATCTCGTAACGCTTTCGGATCTACGAGGGTTAGTACAGATCTATCTCGTTGCACATGTCTAATAGATTAGATCTTGGCTTTTATCTAGATTAGATCTAGGTTTTGTTCGTTCTTGCGGTAGAAATTTTTTGTTTTCCATGCTACGAACCCAGCAGGAACCATCACAAGAGAAGGAACCCACAAACGCTAAGGATACATAGCACAACTGAAAATTAAGATACGTAGCACAACTAAAAATTAAGAAACATGCCTAATGTTAGAGTGATTCAGTCATGCTCCTGCCTAGCCCTGTAATACGAGCCACTGTAGTCGCCGTAGTCGTCGGCGCCGTCGTCGCTGTCGTCGTCGGGGTCGCCGTAGTCGAACCTTGAAGGTTGGGCACGCGTGGGCTGGATTTTAGGGTACCGCAGGCGGGGGTTATTGCCGGTCGTGTTGTAGGCCATGACACTCTAGAGAGTTCGGCCGCGCCACCACAGCCAACGACCGGCCTCGTTGAAGTTCGAAGGAGGTGGGCCGTCCTCCTCGTGTCTAGCGAGCACCCTCTCACGCCGATTGATGAAGAAGGCTTCCCAAGTCGGAAAATAGTCGGGATGCCAGTTGGGATTCCTCCGCTGCTCTGGCGTGAGATCGAGGTAGTAGTGGTTCGTGATGGCCATCCGGCGCTCCACACCTAGAGGGATAGGAGGGACCGGCACACCTCCGGCGCTCAGCATTCAGCCGGTGGGGACGCGGTAGCCCGGTGGGCAGGGGTAGTTCGAGGTGCAAAGCGCCTCCGCCTCCCAAGTGGTTAGAGATACGATGGAAGCCATGGGAAGAGAATGCTGAGTCTAGATGTGATATGTAAATGGAGGCCAAGCGTACATATATATACTGAAAAATGGCGGGAAGACAGAGGTAGGAACCGGTGGAAAGCGCGGGAACGCAGTGGCGCGGGAAACTTTCATCCCGAGTGGGGGCTCAAACCGGGACAAAAGATGGGGGGACCTTATCTGGGGGAGGCTTATCTGGGAGGGCCTTATCTGGGGGGTGGCTAACCTTTAGTACCGGCTGGTGGGTGCAACCGGGACTAAAGGTGGTTTTTGTGTCATCTAACAAAACTGTCGGTGGGATAAGGACGCGTGGGTAACCTTTAGTACCGGGTGGGGGCTCAAACCGGGACTAAAGCTGTCGGTAGGATAAGGATGCGTGGGTGGACGCACTGCTCGATGAGATAAAGCATGTAGTGCACGACGCCCTGTCGGAGGAAGAAGACAAAGTAGAAGCGGTGTCGTGCCTATAAAAGGAGCATCGATACGCCATGGCAAGCAACTCAACAAGCCAACATGGATGTAGAGTTTCATCCCCATGGATGGAGGAAAGGGTTGGGAAATCTCCCATGGCGGAACTTCTCGAAGATGCCCTTGGTGCACACGCCCTATGGCATCTTCGGAAGTTCCGCCTTGGAAAATATTTTCCTGCTAGCCCGTGAAAGACTCCATCTTCGCCTCCCTAGGGTTAGAGGTATGGTGGAAGTCATGGGATAGAGTTAGGGTGGAAGCCTCGCGGGCAGCCGGACTTAGGGTTAGGGTGGTGGTGCTCGCGCGCCACCGGACTTAGGGTTAGGGTGGTAGTGCTCGCGGGCAGCCGGACTTAGGGTTAGGGTGGTGGTGCTCGCGGGCCACTGGACTTAGGGTTAGGATGGTGGTGCTTGCGGGCCACCGGACTTATGGTTAGGGTGGTAGTGCTCGCGGGTTGGGAAATCTCCCGTGGCAGAACTTCTCGAAGATGCCCTTGGTGCACACGCCCTATGGCATCTTCGGAAGTTCCGCCTCGGAACCCTAAACCCTAAACCCTAAAGGGGCTATGATCCGGAAGAGAACGGGCGGGAAGAAAACAGGCGGGCAAAAATAAGGCGGGATAGACGATCCGGGGCCCCCGGTCTAGGATTTCGCCGAAGGAAGACCACCGGAGCGTCGGAATCACATGAAAATGGCAAAATGGTTAATAGTTTGACTAGTTAGAATAATTATTTTATAAAACAAAAAATTGATTTGAATCACTTATTCAAAAATATGCAAAATATAATAGTTAATGCATTTTTAAATTGAAAATGGCAAAATGGTTAATAGTTTGACTAGTTAGAATAATTATTTTATAAAACAGAAAATTTATTTGAATCACTTATTCAAAAATATGCAAAATATAATAGTTAATGCATTTTTAAATTGAAAATGGCAAAATGGTTATTAGTTTCACTAGTTAGAATAATTATTTTATAAAACAGAAAATAGATTTGGATTACTTATTCAAATTCAAGAACTTTTCATGTTGAAATTTTTCTCAAATTTATAAGTATACAAAAACTGTAAAATTCAAATGTTTAAAAAATATGCTAATTGAATTTTTTTTAAACAGGCGCGCCCCTGGGGTGAAAATTTTGAAAAAGAAACCTTTAGTCCCGGTGCGTGCTACACACCAGGACTAAAGGTGTGGCGTTGGCGCGCGCGCGTTGGGTGATGCCGAAAACTCTTTAGTCCCGGTGGGTGGCACGCACCGCGACTAAAGGGGGGGTCTTTAGTCCCGGTCCGTATAACGCACCGGGACTTACCTATACATTTGGCGCGCGCCTTCTTCTCCCCACGCAGAGCACCCCACGCCGAGACGACTGGCCGACGCCGCAGCCGCCTGATTCTCCGCCACCACCCCAACCGCCACTCACACCAGGCCACCCAGGTACCCTCCCTCGCTCCCTCGTCCGGCTCTGTGACAAGTGGCGCCAAAGATGTGGCGAGTAGCCGGGCCTCCTTCACTCTCCCCGTCCATCAGAGCTGCACGCCGGCGTCTTGTGACAGGGCAAAGTGGTGAGGCCCGTGGCGTGGCCACTCCACCCTTGAGGCAGACTGTCTTGGCTGGTGTGGAGTGGCTCTCTCTTTTTAGAATTGTAATATTATTAGTAGTGTAATATAGGAATTATTAGTAGTAGTGTATATAGGAATTATTATTAGTAGTGTATATTAGTAGTAGTGTATATTAGGAATTATTAGTAGTGTAATATAGGAATTATTATTAGTAGTGTATATTAGTAATAGTGTATATTAGTAGTGTATATTAGTAGTGTAGTATTAGTAGGGTATATAGGAATTATTATTAGTAGTGTATATTAGAATTGTAATATTATTAGTAGTATAGTATTAGTAGTGTATATAGGAATTATTTGTATTTAGGAAATATTAGGGTTAGGGTGGTGGTGCTCGCGGGCCACCGGACTTAGGGTTAGGGTGGTGGTGCTCGCTGGCCACCGGACTTAGGGTTAGGGTGGTAGTGCTCGCGGACAGCCGGACTTAGGGTTAGGGTGGTGGTGCTCGCGGGCAGCCGGACTTAGGGTTAGGGTGGTGTTGCTCGCGGGCAGCCGGACTTAGGGTTAGGGTGGTGGTGGAACTCGCGGGCCACCGGACTTAGGGTTTAGGGTGGTAGTGCTCGCGGGCCCCCGAACTTAGTATTATTGTAGCAAATTGCGTGTTCATATTATTGTTTAGTATTATTTTATGCAGCAATATTGAATGAAAAATGTTATTGTGTGCATTTTGTAGAAAACTATGGATCCAATCCAGAGAGACCTAGCATAGGAAGAAATTCTCGAGGATATGATCAACGACACCCCCCATGTTGATCCACCCGAATCTCCGTCGATTTATCGAACCCTCGGTGAGGAGAGGAGGTCGACTGAAATGATCAAGGAGAAGCCGGCTCGGTGGTGGAGAAGCCAAACGAGGTATATATATGAAGTCCGGTGATCGTAGATGCATTAGCTGAGTTGTATATATATATAAATTGTGAATGTTTCTTCTCTTAGGCCTCCACATCGAGCAAAAATATTCCAAGCGAGGCCCGGCCAAAAGTTGGGCGCATCTCGCGTTATACAATTACGGGTATCACCACTGGGTGAACGGTGGAACCGAAAAGGCTAAAACTGTATTTAAACAACAATGCGGAGTTATGGTTAGGGATCGCATCCGATCACCGTTCGAGTGGAATAAGACCAAAGGGCAAAGAGGGTGAGTATGTCACGATTGCAAAGAGGGTCTTTGGAATGACCTGATGACACATTTCACCCTGCCAGAATGTGAGGATGATGCCGACACAGCTGCAATGAGGAAGAAAGTCAAGCAGTGGACTCTTACAAAGATGGCCGAACTATTCAAGAACTGGAAGAAAGCATTATAGCAAAAGTATCAGAAGACGGAGAAGACTCCTAAATTTGCATGCTATCTAACAAAGCAGCAGGCTAACTGGGATGCATTTGTGAAGTACAAGGAGTCACAACCTGCTATGGAAATGTCATAAAAACACAAGAAAAATGCCGCGATGAAGAAATATCACCTTCCCTTGGGGCCAGGGGCTACGCGGCTGCCATGCCAAAGTGGGATGCTAAAGAGAATGAGCTGCTTGCTAAAGGGATCACTCCAGAACCAATACGCGAAGAATGGGATCTGAGGGCAAGGAATTGGTTCCTTGGGCATGGGAGTGAGTATGGCCAAGTCTGAGGGACCTTATTTGCGATGTGGGATTAGGATACCCCGAGATACATGGCAGAAAGTGGTGAAGGAGATTAAAGCGGGGACAACAAAGTTCCGTCCCGATAGAGAGAAAGACTTGCTGACAAAGGTACTCGGGAATGACGAACGAGGAGGACGTGTACGAGGCCTTGGACCTAGTTATATGTGTGAGATGGGGTTTCCCAAAGACAAAGATACTTATAGGAGCCGAGAGAGAGCAAAGAGGCGACGGCAGGAGGAGGAGGGAGACAGGTTCACCGAGTTGTTTGGAACACTTCGAATGCATCAGCAACAGATTGACGAACTTCGAGGAGCAGCGCGCCTGCAAGATCCTGTACTCGATATTACCGCCGTCCCATCTCAGCGGAGAAGCAGCGTGGCTGAATCGGAGGTCCCTTCTGACGATGCACGTATGGTAGATGGCGGTCCCGGCTACCCCGTGAATGGAATCAAGGACCAAGCATCTTGTGAGCTCCATCAGAAGGTGAAGAACCTATCCATCAAGGTGGCGGTCGGATGTGCTTTACCTTGTCCACCTGGCGCATGCTGGCATGGCCGTGAGATTCCAGCTGGCTATGCTAAAGTTGGTGTGGATGAAATCACAATAGGGTGGGACTCAATGGAGCTTGACATCCCCGGACCTGAAGGTGAGAGGACACTCGGAGAAGTACTGGGTGGTATCATTCTATGAGATAAGAACAACATCAAGCTTCTAGGTTGGACGCCAAAGCCAACAGCGCCTCCGAGTGGTCGCATGTCACCTTCACCTCCATCACCTCCAAGAAGCCCACCCCATGACTACGACCACCACAGCCCGAGTCCATCTCGATGTCCGCCGCAGCCTCCGATTAGTACTAAGCAGCCGCAGAGCCCAAAGCGACAAATGTCGCCCCTCCCAAGAGTACCTCATAAGAATCTTCCTATCGGACCTTACGATCATCTTGTGAGGAAACCGACATGATCGTAAAGGCCAAAATGTTCTTGCGACTTCAATAGAAGAAACCGAGCCCGCAGGTATACCGAGAAGCAAAAAGCGTATGCACTTTCTTTTCTGAACACAAAATCGCAATATGACTTGCACCATAAACCAGATGACTATCGACGCACACTTCAGAAGGAAGTGAAGAAGATCAAATCAAGTAGAAGTGCAAGCGGGAGCAAATCATCAAGTCAAAGTGCAACCGGGAAAAGAAAGGACGTCCCCCAGCTCGGGGAACAGGCCAAAAAATCGACCCCACCCCTCAAGGTGGTATCCCATGACATTCCCTAGCTGAATATGGAAGAAGCTGCGAAGCTTGGGGCCTCTATGAATGTGACTGTTGAGGAATTGCTAGGTTCCAGGACGACAAGTTACCCAAGGCTCAGGTAGTCCCTACATATGTCCCAGGGAAGCCTCTGGTCAGCTTTGAGCAGTTCTAACAACTGTCAACACAAATGTGGAGTTTACATAAATGGTACTTGAAAGCCGTAAAGGAGGAGAGAATAATGATCGTGGCGAAAGTCCCACATGACTACTACTTCCGAGAAGAAGAGGTCCATGTTGAGTTTCCAGAACTCTTACAGTTATACATTTTCGACGCCCTCGACAAAAGTCTCATGAGTTGCTATTGTCTGTAAGTTGTTGAATTCATTTTCTATATATAAGTTGTTCATTTTTTTCAGTTGTTCAGTTCATTGCATGTAATTATCCTAATTATATCCTTTTGTACTCTATTATTATGCAGAATGAAGATCATGGAATGTAAAAGAAGGTCAATCTTTAGTGTTGGGTTCATTGACCTAGATAAAATACATTGTCAGACGCTAAAGGATAAACCCGAGGACACACAGGAAAACCTTCTAAGGTTTCTAACGGAGCAAAATTTCTGTGACCACATACTGTTTCCTTACAATTTCGTGTGAGGGTCTTACTCTATTGTACACATTCTCTTTTGCTTACTCGATGTTAAGTGTAATTGATGAGTTACTGATGTATATATAAACGTGTACAGTTTCCACTGGATTCTCATGGACATTCAACTTGATAAGGGAAGAGTTGAAGTCATGGACCCATTAAAGAGACCCTTGGAAATGTTTAGGGACATGCAGGACATGCTCCAGAGGTAATTTTCGCGCTACATCGGTCTCTTTCGTTGATTTCCTGAGATATCACGTAATAAATAACTCATTCATTTTCTTTACCGGGTAGGATTTGGAACCAGTTCAAGGGTGCGGTTACGGGTGACTTTACTGAGAAGCTGACGTTTAAGCCGGTCTCGGTAAGTAGTACGCGCATCTCTTTACTTCTAGTTTCAATACAATTATGATGCTGAATTATTATTTTGATTAAATTCTATTCACGTAAAGTGCGCGAGGCAGCCACCGAAGACGAATCTATGTGGATTCTACGTTTGCGAGTTCATTCGCACGTTTACCAGTGAGCTGAATGATTATAGAGTCGATGTAAGCAATACATTCATAACATTATTTTTATTACTGTCACTTTTTGTTATCATGATTGATATTTATATTGATCTCCTTTTCTTATATAGTTCGAGAAAATGCGGGATCAGCTCCTACCACAAGCAGCGTAATGTAGTGCTGAAAAACTAGCAGGATTCTTGATGAACGAGATGATAGATGACGCCGGAGAATTTAGTGTGAATAGGCGCCGATGATCCCCGACCGTGTAATTGAATAGACGAGCTCTAGTCCCGATAATTGTGATCTCCATGTGTAACTATCATGAATATATTTGTATGCTCGATCTTAAGAAAAGTTATCTTATGTATGCACGAACATATACGGTATGTGGTAACATAGAAAACTATTTTGAAATGAAAAAAAAGAATACAAATTAAATTCTCTGCCGCGGCAGAAAAAATACCTAAAATTCTGCCGGCGAAGAACCATTGTTCGGTTCGTGTCTGAGCGAGACTAATCAGGAGGCACCCAGCGCCTGCAGAGACGGTCACGTGGATACCCATTTGTCCCGGCTAGTAAGAGGGCCGGGACTAATGGGTGGGTCTTTAGTCCTGTCTCTCTAGTCCCGGTTATCAGGACCGGGACTAAAGCCCCTTACGGAGCGGGATTAGAGGCCCGTTTTCCAGCAGCGCGTCCCTCCGTCTCTAGGAACAGGAATGAGTAGTTATACCCCGTGCGACCGTGTCGGCCTTGATGGAGGTACATGTTGGCGTGGTTGGCCAGCGCTTTGCCCAAGCCGACGTCAGCATGTTGATGCTGAGGTGCACCTCCTCGGCAACCTTGCTAAGCTCCAGCCCGATGTCCTTGCCGCTCTGCTGGCACCCGACGACGTGTCGGGAACTCGGTACGACTGGCTATGCAGCTGCCTTCTTCTCTACGTGTCCATGCCGTCGATGGCCGGGAGCCTTGGCTGGGAGTAGTGCCCGTTGGCCACGATGATGGCGTCGAACGTCTCCTCTGTTTCCGCCTCGTCCCGCGTACTTCTCACCACCCACCTAGGCAAGCAGCCGTCGCTTGGTGCGGCTGCCATGGAGACGCGCAGGACTTTGGTGTTGAGCCTGATGGCCTCTCCATAAGCCCGAACGCTTCACAGAAGTCCTTGATGTACATGAGGAACTCACGGTGGCCAGGGAACCGCCGCGAGTCGCCATCACCGCCGAGCTTGGCGTAGAACGGGAAGTCGGAGACGCCCATGGTCTCCCTCGGGGTGATAAGGCGGAGGGAGGCGTAGACGCTGCTGCTGTTGCTCTGGACGTCGTCGCCATGGCCAAGGTCGTCGTACAGCCACTGCCCGCCGACGCCGTGGCGCTGCTCGAGGACGGTGACCTGGTGGCCCTCGCGGAGCAGCTCTCGCGCGGACACCAAACCGGACAGCCCCACCCCGCCCATATTTTTCTTAAAGTCTTCTCAATGATGATGCAACATGAATAATTAATCGTCATCTATACTAGCATTATAAAGTTTCTTTAAGCCGATTATTCTTTGTTTTTTGTTGTTGTTGACATGTCTCTGTCATGGTTCAGTATCAAAAGAGATGAATGGCCAGCTGACGTGAAAACTACCGACAAATGAATCGTGACCACTCTCACTAACAAGTACTCCCTCAGTTTCAAAGTACTCCCTCAGTCCAAAAATAAGTGAATTGGGTTTATTTAAATTCATATGTACCTATATACTAAAACGTGTCTAAATACATTCGAATCTATACAAACCCATATCACTTATTTTGGGACGGAGGAAGTATAAGATGTTTTAGCTTTATGAAAGAAGTGTATCTAAACCTTTTTAGTGTGTAGGTTTATTTAAGTTTAGAGTGAATCTACACACTAAAAGAGGACTAGATAAACTTCTTTCATAAAGCTAAAACATCTTATATTTTGAAACGGAGGGAGTAGGAGTCAAGAAAAAAAAAACGCACTATTTCTTTTAGCGTGGTCCTTCTCCAGACACTATGGAAGTTATAACGTGCTAATAGAGCGTTATTTTTCGAAATAGCGTGTGTTAAAGAAATTAAAAAATTAAGGTATAGCATGTATTACTAGGGATTTCAGAGGCTATTTTTTTTAAGTAATACATGCATAACCAATTAGCTAATAGTGGCCCAACGACAAAGTTTGTTTGACATACGGTGCAGGACAAGTTGGAGGAGAAGAGTTGCGCCAGGTCAGCTCACTGGTCGAGAACTTGAGACGCGCATCCTCCTAGTTCTTCAGTGTGTCTGGTGGACGTGCCGAGCGGAGGCGGCCGGCCGGCTGGACCGGAAGGAGACGGGCATTGCAGTCTGTCAGCAACCGCCACCGTCATATGGGGAGGAAGAACTGGGGAATAGGGTTGAGTTGAGATTAGGCCCTAGTTGAGATAGGTTTAGATGCATAGTGTTGGACGTGGTGGATTCGTGGGCTGAATAGGCTTATCGTGTGGTGCTATATTCATAGAAAAAATTTAGCGCCGTATTGCGTTGTGACGTTATAGCGTGATTAGCGTCGTAGCGAGCAGATTTTATATAGTGTAGCGTTCACTTCCCAAATATGCTATAGCGCCGCTATAGCGAAGAGTAGTGATATGGTGTGAAGAAACGTAGTACTACGTGGCAATTTTTTCCGGATAAAACGGGCTTTTGTTAAGAAGTATGGGGATTTCAACTAGCTCAAGCTCAAGCTCCCGAATAACAACATTAGGGCTTGAACCGAGCCAAACGACAATTCTCTCTTCTGCCCTCGCAAGATTTGTCAGACAGTGGCTAACTCTGACCCATGAACAGTCTACTTTTACAAACTTACAAGGACGATGCCAATGCCGGGCAATGTGCAGTGACGTGGACAACGGTTTGCCTACCCAAAGATTTAGGAGGTCTAGGTCTGCCAAACCTGAAATTAATGAACTTGGCTCTTGGGGGAAGGTGGTTTTGGCTACAGCGCACTGACCCGGAGAGATCATGGCATGAATTCCACATGCCGGTGGAGAAGGAGACCCATGCCCTGTACTTGGCGGCTACAGCCACACAGGTAGGAGACAGGGAGGCGGCGGCGCTCTTTTGGGAAGATAACTGGTTGGACGACACTCGAATCAGGGATAGAGCACCCAGCCTATGGGCAGCGGTTAGGCCGGTCCTTCGGGCGAACAGTCAGTGAGACAATCGGGGAGGGTGCTTGGATCAGAGATGTTGGACCTAATACCAACGTCGCGGTGCTGCGGGAATTCCTGGACCTCTGGATCCGGCTGCGGGATTGGCAGTTCACCTCGAAGGAGGTGGACGTAGTTCCCTGGAGATGGGAATCGAATGGAGCTTACTCCTCCAAATCTTCCTATGCGGCGCTTTTTGCAGGTAGGACTATAAATGTCATGGCTAAGGCGATCTGGTCGTCGCAGGCACCACAGAACTGCCGAGTCTTCGCATGGCTGGAAACGAGGAATTGCTGCTGGACCTCAGACATGCTTCAGAAGAGGGGGATGCCGCATCAACCGGCTTGCCCGCTGTGTGGGTGTCATGAGGAAACGATAGACCACCTGCTTGCCAGCTGCCCTTTCACTCGGGCAATCTGGTACATGGTGCTCGATACCTTCGGTGCTAGCTCTAGGACACCACGTGAAGGGGAGGGCTTGGTCGGATGGTGGAGCGATACGAATACCCTCATGATTCTAGTCACTTGGGAAACGTGGAAGCATCGGAATGCGGTGGTGTTTGACCGTGTGAAGCCTTCCTCTACGGCAATCCTAGATAGAGTGCACGATGAAGGCAAGGCTTGGTACAATGCAGGGCTGATTAGGAACGGTAGAGAGGCCTTCCTATTGGCGTCGAGTAGGTGGACCTGTAGCGAGTGGTTGTGTAACGCGGTTGTATCGTGGACTGTCACGGCTGTGAAGATGAGTGACGTTGTATGCCAGTGTCTCACCGATTTCTTCTTTAATATATGATACGCGTGCTATGCGTATTCTAGAAACAAAAAGATAGATCAGAAACGGCGATCGATCCAGACTCCTCACTGAAGTGGATAATTTAACGTGGCAATTATTTTCAATGGCTATAGTGCATTGGGAGAGTGAAAGCCGAGTCTCCCAGGGGCCAGGGTCTCGCATATACAAAGATGGAGATAGCGAACATCACAACTACTCACCCGTTTTAAAATATAAGATATTTTAGCTTTTTAAAAGGAGTGTATCTAGACCACAGTTTGAGAGTTCAAAGACTAGCACCTCGGATCCGCATGGCAGATAACAAAGACTAGCTGTCAGACACGATGATCAAAAACTCTGAATCATCTCGAGTGTGCGAGATGAGTTTCACTAGGGAAAAGTATAGGGCCATCGTTTACAAATACAGTTTCAGAGTTCCAAGTTCGGTTGTCATTGTTAGTTACCATTCGATGGCAGTGCGGTATCGGCCGCTTCGCTACTGAGGGGGTCCTCCGCCGCGGTGTACCAAGATTTCATCCGTGAATCCTGCTGGACTCAGGCTCGCTCCAGAACAAGCACTTGGATCGTGAGCGGTCTCGTGCGACAAAAGGAACCATGGTGCCAATCTTGTTACTCATGTGACAACACATCATCAGAGTGACATTGTTGTGTGGTCACCTCACTGCAGAAGTACATAGAGTCAAGCAGCTCCCGGGGACAGTGGAGAGCATGGTGGCGCGAGCCCTATTTCATGCTCCCTAGGATCCCACAGAGGCTGTGGGCCGGGTGGTGCACGTCGACAACCATCCAGTCCAGGCTCAACATGCAGCACAAGTGATGAACTTGACTGTGTCGCGGTGCAGGGAAACTCACAAAATTGCAGTTGTAAACTAGTACACTCGGACAGTACAGTTAACCAGTTTGTGCGAATAGAAGCTATCAAGATCACACACTTGTACAACCAGTTTCATATAAACATATGAATCGCTGGATTTTCAACTTTGATCTAACGCAAGATGTAACCACGTGAAAAGGAACATTGGCCCGTCTTAAATCTGCCAAACTGACCATGTAAAAATCTTTATGCTGGAAGATATGAACCAATGACCCAACACATTTATCTTGCCCCCTGGAAACTCCAGACCTTGGAAAAAAAGAACAGCAGCAAAGTAGAGGCCTCAGCAATAGTTCCAGCACACGAACAAACTACCAAGGTTTAATATCAACAAGGCACAGAATTGTGCTAACACAAAGAGCAGGGGCAACTAGGCTTAAGAGTTAGGGCCCAAGCTACCAGGCTTCAAATGAGAGATACTGAATAACCATTTCAACAACTAAATTAATATGCAATAACTAACATCTAATGAAACCGCCCATGTTTCACTGCCTGATAAAAGGCATTCACTCAAAACTCAAAAGAACACAAGCAAGATCGAATCTATCATCATGGCAGTGTCCTTCTTGGTTCTTAACAATGAAAACAGAAGACAAATTTACCATGCTCCAGGAGAGCACATAGTTCAGCATGTTTATAACCAAAAAAAAAAATGTAAGACCCTAGAAACAAGAATCAGTACTAAGACAAAGCCTCTGGCAGTACCACCAGCACACAAGCAAAGCACCAAGGTTATTCGTTCAATCATAAGAGCACCGAAGTAACAATCAGACACAAATTTGTGCTAATTGAGTGCCTTAATACACACAGTGTTTCAAGTATGCCCGATGAAACATGTTCACACAAAGAGTAGGTGCAACCTGATGATGCTTAGGACTTACAACTAAATTGCACGCGTAATAGCAGAGATCAAAATAACAGCCTATGGAAGACAGACAGAATAACATTTCAACAACTTAAAATGCCATTGCTCAAAGAACATGACCAAGAGTGAATCTCTCATCTTAGTGATACCTTTCATGTAACTTAACCATGCCAAAACTAAAGTAAATTTGGGAGGTAGGGAGGAATAGCAATAAAGTTCTAATATCATAGATTGCTAGTTCGGTGCTCACCGGTTCAGAACATTAACATGTTCAAGACAAGATAATAAGAAAGCACCAAATAACATCCCAGGTGCTACTGCAACCATCCAGAATAAAATGTTCTAGTGGCAATATTAATAGGAAAGAAGAGATAAGATTATAAAAAGCATGCTCTCAACCTGAAGGCAAAGCAAAGCAGGAATCCTGAACATTCAGACGTGCCAATTGGAGAACGGAGATTCCTCATCTTGTTGCATCTCATGGCAAGGAATTGGAACAATGCTCTCTTGGAAGCGGTGCTGAGTAAGTGACATACGATATTGACATGTTCCAAGGTACACAATTCCTAAGAACTTGCCATCAATGTCCCAGCGTAACACATGTTTTCCATTGAACTTGATCAGCAGCTCACGGTCATTGAGCACAGCCATATCATCAAACCGTTGCACCGCTGAATGAAGCGGTGTTTTCTTGTTCTTTTTCTTTTTCAAAGAAGTTAAATAAAGTTTCCTTGATGGCTCCAACATTGACACATCAATCCGGTACTTGAGAGCCCAGCTCTCAGCCTCATAATCCTGCATCACCCAGACATTTATAGCGGTGAAATCAGGAGTCGAGCTGCCCCAAAAAGCAAGTGCCCCCTTCATGTTCAACAACTTCCTATTATAGCACCGCTTTGTGGGACTGCGCATCCACCTGAATGACTCAGCTTCCGTGTCAAACACAATAATGTCTCCACGACCTTCCGTGATGTTACTGGCGCCATGAGGACGCCAGTGCAGGCTGCCACGGTGCTGAACTGGTGGCGGACAATGGTCCAAAGTTCTCAGCCCCTTCAGTAACTTCCATTCAATAGAAGGCGGCGAGTCTGCTGGCATTTTGACTGTGAGGTGCCTCGACTCATCTGTTCCCACTGTGAGGTTGTGCAAGCTGTATTTAGAACATACCTCTGACTCTGAGACCAATAGCACCCTGTAATCTTTAGTTGGATGGTGCCGGTAGAAACCGATTACGATGTTCATGAAGCCCTGCCCATAGAAAGGCAGGGGTAGGAGAGCATGGCTGCGGATGACTGGATTGCAGATGTATAATCGGGGTCCGTGCCGGATGATGAGGAAGCCATCACAACTAGCGAGTATGCCATTGGCATTCTCAAAACGGTATACGGAGCCAGGGAGGAAGGGCCAGAGGTCCTGGCTGGATGCGCCGGCACCTGCGTCACCGAAGACGACATAACTGGCAGGCTGCCCATGCCCATCGATGATGGGGAGCACCGGCTGGCGGCGGTGGTGTTTAAGCATGAATTCAGGGGTGGAGGTAGCACTGCGCCACGAAGTGTTGACTGCGCGGCAGCGGCCGATGTCCTTGGATGGCAACCAGGTGAGTATCTGATCAACGACGATCTCCTCAGGCAGGTCCTCAAACAGGGTGGCACGTCTCCTAGGCATGGTGCCCCGCCAAATCCGGTCAACTGAAAAGACACGGCAAGATTTAGCACCCTCCAAGGCTAGCACTCTTTCATACTGACTTAAAGAGAAAATATGCACATAACACCAACCTTTGGTAACAAAAAAAGTTGCACAAAACACAGAAAAAAAATCTTTTGCAGCTGACCCCATGTTTTGGGCTGATTAGTTGTAGCTGGCCCGAATAAATGAATTAAGCCCTTAATAGTGTGACTGTCTGGAGATATGCAGCTCGATGTGCATGCATTCACATGGTCCTTCTGCTAGTACTATAAGAATTTAAACAAATTAAGAAGCTGAAGTATGACTAATTGGAATTTACCAATTATGCAGTTCTAGATTCCTAAAAGTGTGTAGCTGCATGCATGGGTTAGACCAATTCACGTAATCTTAATGAACGCAGGTTAATTCCAGTTCTAGCAAATGAAAGGTACCCACAAACTTTCCCGTTGCACTAGCAAAAACATCACTGCATGCAAACAAAGCTAATGACTCCAAGCCAAGCTGACCTCTCTTTTCCAACTAAAAATAAATAAATAATGGGTTATATTCGAACCCCAAAACGTGCATCGGACCATCGACGTTTCAAACAACACATAAACTATATATATACTCCCTCTATTCTTAGCAGATAAACAACACATAACTTTGCACAGCATAAGATCACAAAATTCACTGATTTTAGCTAACGAAATTACTCCCTCCGATCCGTAATAAGTTTCGCTTAGAAACAATAGAGAGCGCCTCACATGCCGTACACTGTTAAAGTACTAATTTATTTGTTTGAACTAGCTGCAACTAATTAGCCCAAAAGTTGGGGCCAGCCGCAATAGAAGTGTGTATTCTGTGTTTTGTGCAAAACTGTTACCAAAGGGCAAAGGTTGGTGTTACGTGCAATTTTCTCCGGCTTAAAATTAACAAGATAAGCAGGTGCATTACAGTAGAAGGGTTTACCCTCGGAGACAGGCCGCGCAGAGTAGGAACAGGTTCCAGCGACGGCTGAGAGCTATGGCGGCATCTCGAGCTCCTTGTTGGGTTCCGGACGAGAGAGACGGGCAGTTTGGGCGGCGAAGCTGTTCACCTGCGTCGTGGAAGAAGGCGCTCCGATGTGTTCCCGTCCCGTGGGATTACGACGTGAAGTTGAACAGTGGCTCGACGAAACTGAAACTCTGCCTCCTGGCTGAGAGCCAGGACGGGGGGATCAAACCGTCAGTGGCCGTGCTCGTCCGCACCCAGGCCAGGAGGGGAGCTCCGAGTGGAGGCCATATCGCGAGGTGCGGTGGTGAGCGAGCTCGATCCAGAACCCCAGGAGGCTGGACGCGAGGAGCAGCCGCCGCGAACAGGGGGAGCGGAGGCGAGCAGGGAGTGAGGGAAAAAATTAGGTCTTGCGGTGTGTACAGGATGGGGATATTTCTGTTGAGATCGACTCAGCCTCAGCCGAGTTCCTTTTTATTAAAACGTGTCTTTTCTATTCCCTCCGTCCCAAAATAATTTACGTGGGACGAAAGGAGTAGATGATTTGAAATCGCACGTTTCGATATTCGCATGCATTCTCAAAAGGTAGAGATATTTTAGTTAATTTTTAAGCGAAAGCTTCGAAGCGTACAGTCCCACAAGGTGTTTAGGGATGTGTTAGTAAACATTTTTTTCCGAGCAAAATGTTTTTTCTACTCCCTCTATTTTAAAATATCAGACTTTTTCTAAAACACATGTATCTAAACATCTTTAGTATGTAGCTTTGGAGCAAATAAGTAAACCTACACACTAATACACGTCTAAATACATTTATTTTAGAAAAAGGCTAAAACATCATATATTTTAAAACGGAGGAAGTATATTAGATACCTAAATAAGCAAATGCCTTGTGTAAGCGGTTACGCTTAAGAAAAATGATTTATTTTTCTAAGCATCTTTTCAAGAAAATTGCATTGTCCACGAATGACTAGTTCCTTTCGAAAAATTGCTTCCATCTACAAAATCCAAAAATCTCTCATGCAAACGACTTAAGTTCATTTCTAGAGTGAATGAAAAAATTTAGTAGAAAAGTATTCCGAACCGATGACTTACATATTAGTACATACTAGATGATATCCCACACGTTGCAGCGGGAATTTATAGCAATCACTGTACTCTGATCAGATTTGAGAAGTTCTAATTGTCAGAAAATGACAATTCAATGGAATGCTTATGTAAGCAAGAAAACAATAAATTAATTTAGTGAAAAGCATTATGTATTTATTCATAAAACCTTCACACAGGTGGTGCAAAGATATCCCATACAGGCCAGGGTGCCATTACATTGATTCTTTATAACCTCCACGCAAGTATGATCACATATGAGAGTGAAACAAAGCATTATCCATGCCCAAAAGCTTGAGAAGCTCACTTATAAAAAATAAAAGGACTCATTGTTCCTTGGTCTACATTGGGTGCTTGAAACATTTGCATCTTCCTGATCGAATTATATGCTAATGTTCATAACTTTTCTAAGATTTCCTATTATCTGTGATCTCATCCCATGCAAAATATTTTAAGTGGACAATCACCCTTCATCCTTTGATGAGATTTATTCTGTTACTTGTAAGAAAAAATATGAAAGATAATTAAACTTAATGGTATGTACCTGGAGAACGTGTTACATGCGTGTTCATAAACTACTGAAGACATCATAATAAATGTTTATAATCAGATTCATTTTAGCAATTAGCAAGATGATTCTTCCTGGCCTGATGTTCAGAAATTGCCTTAATTTTAGTTGAAAACGGGCACAGCAGTAGCTTATTGGATTAGAGCAAGATGTGAATAATAGGTCAAGAATTCAAACATTAGGAAACATGATTTTTTACCAGAAAAACAAAGAAAATCAAAGAGGACAAACCTGTGTGTGAATCGTGGTTACTATTACTATACATGGTGATAATTACATGCTGAGGCTGATGGCTATCAAATTCACACAGAAATTAGGGAGAAAAAACAGTAATAAGTCTCAAATGTTAGATTCACGACTATTATTAACTGAAATCGACCACATTAACAGCTACTGAATAAAATGCATATGTTCGTATAGACTTCAATATAAATTTTGGATGTTGATTTACCTGATACTTTACTCACTCTATCATATGTAGCCATTGGTTGGCATTCAGTCATGCAATCTGTAGTAGAGAGAAAAGAATGTTGGGACAGAGCAAAGGTAAGTTACTTAAAATATAGTAGAAATCCTTATGGACAAAGTACAGGGTTTGCAACTTTGTGTCGGTTCAATCATGCTTGTGGTGTCGCCCCACAGATCAGGCCACAGTCCTCCAGGGGACCACGAAGGATTAGTCCAGCTGAAACAAAATAGTAAATAAAACCACAACTTACTGTAGGGTCTTATAGTCAATCTCGCTCTCAGCACGGAGGAATCGTAATCAATCTTCAGGGATGAAAATACACAAAAAAAAGGGGAGCCAGAGGGAGGGGGGTCATCCTTCGGACACAAAAATCTTCTAAATATTAACCACTCCATCAATCTCAACATGCAGGTGGAAGGGGAGGGATGAACACATGGTGGAACCATGGCCGTGAAGGCGAGGTGATGACTGAAGCACACTGGACAGTCTGTCCCTGGAATGAGGATAGGACCCATCATTTGGGCATTTGATATCCTGGTATATAAGAAGAGGAAAATAAGATGCGGGGAAGGTCAAGAGATTTGTGTACCTTCTGCTGAACTTTTTCAATCAGTTATTGGGCAGTTAGTTCCTCTGGTGACTGCGTTGTCATGGAGATCATGGAGAAGGGAGAAGAGGTGTCGTTGGCCTGCAAAGGTCATGGGTAAGAAGTTCTTGCAATTGGTGAAATCTCGACCATTGGGCTTCACGTGAGCTGAAGTAATGTCTGGATTACAGGGCTGCGGAGACATAACGCACTTTGGCGAATAAAGTAGAAATATAACTCACGGGGATGCACTAAACAGAACGGAACGGAGAGAATTTTTTGGAACATGAAAGGACAGTAACGCAACGGAGCGGGGTAATTGTTGCTGACATGGCTGACAACAGAGCGAAGCGGGACAGTTTAAGATGACATGGCACATATGCTGAGGTGGATAGGCTCCATGTTGAGAGAAATAGATTGGTGGGGTGATCTTCTTAGTTATATAGGATTAGCACAACATTAGGCCTTACCATGGCATTACTCTACCACTAAGTTAAAAGGGATTTTATTTAATTAAAAAAATTGACACTTCGATTTCTCATTATGGGTCTACTGCATAATGTTTATATGTATAGATAGAGATAAAGTTTCTTGCAAATCACAATTCATGTGCAAGTTGTGCAAAAAAAATTAAATCCAGCCACTTTTTCAAATCCTATAAATTTTGTTCTACGCTTTTTTTTGGCCATGAATACCGCAAATCGATGATTTTCACCAAAACTTGGTGGCAGTTGACTCATCCTAGTTCTAGTATCTATACAAAAACATTTTTAATTATGTTTATATTTCTAACTCTCTTTTTTAATAATTTTTTAAACTAAAGGGAGGAGGTGCTCCCTGGAGCACAAAATCCTCTCTTGTTTAGGCACCAGAAATATATTGTTTAACAGACGAAAATCAATTTTCTCGAACACCCCAACTAGAAAACCTCTCCACATGTGTTTTCTTACGGCTTTCTGGTTGCTCTAGCCCATTTCTCGAGCATATCTTCATCCACTAGTTGACTTTCCCACTTGAGGTCACCGCAGCAACCATGTATCCTCATTGCCTCGTCATGCCTCAACCATCCTAACAACAGAATGATACTACACTTACACTAGCTTATGAATCCCACATGTTAGCATGCTTGACTTCACTGAATCTGCTTGTATTCAGTACTAGTGACCATTCAACTAGCTAGCAATACTCTACTCATTATCATTATCACTCCTAGTGATCATTCCCCGGCGAGCACGTGAAACTCTTTGGGCATCTCGGTTGCGTTCGGCTGTCTCGGGCAAACCCTACAGGTTGACTCCGTGAGTATGGACGGCCATGATCAGTCGACGGTCAAAGTTGTGGTCTTGTTGAGGCGTGCCCAGGAGGTGCCTAACGACATCTCCCTTTCCCATGGGCCATGGGGCTCGCGCATCATCGTGCTTCAGAAGGCTACGGTGTGGCATGCCGTTGAATCCTACGGGGACTTTGGCGAGTACATCCCCTTCTTTTCATGAGCCAGATGTATCGCTCTCGCGCAGCCTTAGGCGACGGGGGCGACCCAACGTCGTCGGCCGCTCCGGACGGCGGCGCCCATGCCTCGGTGTAGTATCCCCGAATCGGCTTTATGCAAGTTTTAGCGATTCCCGCCAAACCCGCATAAAAACGATTCAAAGATGCCCACCAGGCACTTGCGTACGGGTGGGAAACAAAGTAATATCAGTACACAATAGTTCACGATGGAACTCACATGATATATATATATCAACGACTCACTGAGTTAAGAATACATATATACAGTATAAAGATCCAAATCACCTTGAAAACGATACAACATCCGAGTACGGATAAAAAACAAATTGGGCCAAGAGCCCTGAAGAATAATCAATGGCGTCCATAACCCTGCGCAGGCCAAGTCAGAAGGATAACCATGCTAACGACGTCAAACTTATACCTGTTAAACCAAAAGGGTGCCGACAAAGGGCAAAGGAAAAAGGGAGCGGTCAGTACAGTGGCAAAACATACCCATCCTGGTATTTCCCCTTCGAAACCAAACGAGGAAGTCCTGCCGAGGAAACTCACATGATTGGCAGTTTAATTCATCATTTCCATGGTGGTTATCCAACTTACTAGTCATATCAGATATAAGTCAAATTATAATAGTAAATTTTAGTTGTAGTTCTATGATCGAGAAACTGTGCTCCAAGTCATCCATAACCGTGGACATGAATTTTCGAAAAAAAATAACCCTGTAGGGGTGCACCAAAGTTTTCACATGCACTTCCACCCTTTTTGCCAGATCAATTAACATACTTCCATCGGTATGTCGGCGGGGCTTTGGACACGATGCTTTTCCAGACCCAAAGCAAGTACATGGGAGCCACCCGAAAGAGCTACCCGTACGAGGTATAGTTAATACTCCTCGTATGGCCCACTTCTCCCGCGAGCAGAGGACATAGATAATATATACCCGTGACAGAGTGCCGCACCTACGCAACAGTAATAAACGCTCATCGAGCAACAGGTAATAAACATGGCATAGGTACAGTAGGTAACGTATAAAGCCCGAACTAGTTTTGTGGCCCCATTACAGTACTTTGAAATCAGGTAATAAGCCGATAGGGGCGAACAAACACCCCATATGTGGTTAGCGCGCTCAGTCTCGGAACAGGTGTCAAGAACTCGGGTCCTAGGTGGACACAAGTGGGTGGTTAAAAAACAAATATTGACTATTACCCACCGGTGCCTCTTTATTATATCTATTTCTAGCATTTTAATTGACAAGTTATATTGAAAGCCATGATCATTCTTGATAGTTGTGAGATTAGGCACATTTTTAATGGCTTTTATTGATGGTTTTCCCCCAGATTTGATCGTTTTCTAGCTTTACCTAACGTTAATACTTCGGTAGCGAAGAAAACTTGGTTTTTAATGTGTGTTTTAGGTTCTGAACATCAACAGGAGGTTTTCATTAGAGAAACACAATATTCAAGCGAAAACAAGCAAGTCTCTCTTTGGAAGCACTCGAGGGGAGCATACAGAGGCTTTAACGAGCAAATATACGGCGGGAATATTTTTCCGGCCGTATAGTTCCCGCCGTATAGCTGCCACCGTGTCTGTATTATCAAAAGGGACAACTTCCCTGAAGAGGCCAGCGACAAAAACACAACACAACAGCCGCCATACCATCCAGAAGGGAGAAAGAGGAGATCTGGAGAAGAAGGGGAATATGTTCTTCATCTCGCTCCACGATCTTAGACCTCCTAGCCAATACACCCCCATAGTCACTACTTGTACTTGAGAGAGAGAGGGACCTTCACCTTGCAAGACTAGGGTTTGAGATTGTTTCTTCCCATCTTGAATTGTGTTGGATATTTTTCTATTCTTATTGTGGATATCCACAGTAATATAAAGACAAATTCCCTTTATTTAATTATATCAATGATCCGTTCTTCTCTCATGTGTGAGTAAGTTCCTTAGGCGTGGGAGATGTATGGGATTGGTGAGATGTGATGTCTCTTCATATATTTTCCATTAGTTTGTGATTGATTCTAATTACTATATTATGTGTGCTTGATTATACATGGGATGGCTAATGCTTGTTATCCAATTAAGGGCCCAGATAACATGATGCTTTGTTCTACATAGATAGGATCTTGTTCTAGCAGACCGGCGACCCCCGGGTGACACGGGGATATCAATGGAAAACTAGTAGACTTAAGTATAACGAGGAACCACTGTGCTTATTGCATTAGTCCGATCCAAGGAGCTTAATCGCTAAGCGACCTGAAGGGTCTTAATCGTCTAGTGTCTGACCATGGTTTTGGTAATAGGCTAGTAGGATTATTGAAGTTGGGATGAAATCTACCAAGAGGAGTTCCGACTAATTATGGGTTGCTCGCCTACACATATACTTATGAGATTATAATTGTTACATTTATCATTTATCCACCTGGCACAGTCACTATCACTATTAACTGAATCTCCCCGCGCCTTCTTTTGCCATCTGTAGAAAACAACAAACAACCAAGTCGTTCTTTACTTTTATGCTTTATATTTTTTGAAGTTTACATTTTAGTTCTATTTAAATACATCCCATTTAATCAAAATCCCATTCTTATTTTAACACTTGCAGTCAATTCACTCGAAGACCTGTGGCAACTTTGGGTGTGACAGATACTTCACCCATAAACACTTACCTTTGGGCTCCCTATGGGATCGATATCTATACTTCGAAACTAGCTACAAATGATTTGTGCACTTGCAGACATCAAGCTATTTTTTGGCGTTGGGGAGCTAAGCGTTAAGTGTTTGCCTTTTGACATTTCAGGTATTGCAACTACAAAATATTCTCCCTAGGAGACAAAGGGTCTACACGCTCTGTTAGGACCTATCTACCGGATTATATTGAGCGTGTGCCTGCTCAAAGGCACGAAGAAATTATTGAAAAACTTTTAAGATCAAATAAAGTTGAAGTTGAAAACCTGAGTGATATTATGGAAATCATGTCTATTTATAGGACAACTCCCATGAAACCTGAGAAAATTCTCATAGAATATAGTGCCCCAAGTTCTGAATTTCTTAAACAACTAATAGAATTTCCTAATCCTGGAGTTAGAGAATATCGATTTGATGGTAGAATTATTAAAAATTTGTAGGAAAAAGCTTTCAGTGGAAGGGAATATGAAGACCCGGGAAGACATATTAGAGAGTTCGACGATGTTATAACATCGCTTGGACCAAAAGGTTTGCGAAGAGACTTCTCTCGTCTAAAATTATTTCGTTAGTCTCTTAAAGGTAAAGCACTATACTGGTTATATTCTCTCCCACGCCATTACATGAAATGTTGGGAAAACTGCATTGTTAAATTCATAAACAGATTTAATCCTTTTAAAAAGGTAACTGAACTAAGAAAGAATATAAGCAACTTTAGTCAAAACGTGGGAGAAAACTACCCATAAGCCTAGGATAGATTCTTTGGAATGATTAATTGCATTTCCATTCATGGCTATTCTAAATCGACTATTTGCCATTTATTTTACCACGGTCTTAATACTCAATGTAGAGAGTTGCTTGACTTCTCAGCAGGAGGATCGATAAATACTTTAACTATTAAAGAATGTTTGGAATTGATGTCTACTAGGGCTAAGAATGATTCTTTATATAATCCTGATTTTGGCACTAAGCTGGAAAAAGGGATACCTCGGATAACTCTTGATCTTATGCCTGAAGTACGCAAAACAATGAAATAAAAGGGTATACCTTCTGAACTTGTTAAGGAAAACAAAGTAGATTTGTTACAAGTTTTAACTAAAAAAGATGAAACTAGAAAAGTTTTTCAAGAATTAAAATATCGACAAGCAAAATCTCATAATAACCTGCATAAGCACATTCAAAAACACAAAAAGATTTTGGCGGAACTCACGAAAAATAATGATGAGATTGGCCAAGAAATAAAATTATTTCACAAGTATCTTAGTATGATTGAAACCCAATGTGAACAAATAGCATCTGGTTATCAAAATTTTCTTCGAGATGATAAAGACACTCCTATTTCTACTAATGTTGTCACAAGAAGAGGTGCAGTTGTTACATGACCATTAGGACCACTGGAATATGAAGCTGAAAAAGAGCGAAAGGAAAAAAGCCTTGCTCGAAGCAATCCAAGAAGATGATACATTGGTGGATCCTCAAGATGAAACTAAAATACAAGATCAAACCAAGGAGGACCAAAATGATGCACAAGATGACCATTATGACTCTGATGCAGAGACGGTTGATCCAAGAGAAGAAAAGGAGATAAGCAAGAAAGATGAAGTTGTTGTAGTAAAAAAGAAGAAAAGCGTTAAGCAACAACAAAAGAGCTTGACCCTCCGCAAAAGGTAAAATACAAGAGTAAGTCAGGTGAGAAAAAGCTTCCTTACCCAGATCAAAAAAGAAAGCACCAGATCAGGTAATTTATAATTCTTTTACAAAGGGTGACCTTCGTTTGGAAATTCCGTTTGTGGATGCAATCAAAGTTCCTACCTATTCTAAATTCCTCTGTGATATTCTTAGTAGAAAGAAAGAAATAACTGAAACTGTTGACATGGTAACTAGTTATCCTGCTAATGGGAAGCTACTATTTAAGTCTGGAGATCCCGGAATACCAACTATTTCATGCTCAATAGGTAAAACTGATATTCACAATGTCTTGTGTGATCTAGGAGCAGGAGTTAGTGTAATGTCATACTCCCTCTATAAAAGGTTAGGATTAGGGGAGTATTCTCCCACTACTATCACTTTACAGATGGCTGACAAGTCCACTAAACAACTCGTTGGTATGATTGAGGATGTTCTACTTAGAATAGATGAGCATGTTATGCCCACTGGTTTTATTATTCTTGAGATGCTTGAAGATGAAAAATTATCCATAATACTTGGAAGACCTTTCCTTAGTACTGCAGGGGAATCAATTGATTGTGCTGAAGGAAATATAATCTTCAATGTTTATGATGCTGAAATCATCCGGTATTTTCCAAAGAAGCTAGAAGCAAGAGAAAGATATATTCCACTAGCAAAACGAGTTCATGTGGTAAGTGCCTTTGATAAGGGGAACCCAAGGTAAGAATTCAAGAACAAAGAAGAGGTTGTGACGAGGGTTTAACTCATCAATACCCATTGTTATGGACTTGGGTTTTGGAGAAGGAGGGAGCGCTGGAGACATCTATCAGCTAGCAAACAAGCACACAGGGGACTCGAAGATTTACCCAGGTTCAGGCCTTGTAGAGGTCCCTACTCCTACTTGTCTGCTCGTGGAATTATTGAAGGAATCGAGGATTACAATGGTGCGCAGATGCAATCTGGCGAGGGTTGTGAAAACTAGGGTTGCGTGTGTCCTCCTCGCCGCCCCTCCTGGCATTTATATAGATAGGCCAGGTCTCGGGTAGCGTGTCAGTCGTTCTGAGTTAGGGTTTTCCCTTTGAACTTTCTATCTTTGGCTTCTTCTTGTTCTTCAAGCAATCAAGAGTCCGTAGGCTACTCGAGTTCTCTATTTGGGCCTTGGCGACACCGTGGGCTTCCGCTGTATTCAGGTCGTATATACCAAGCTCGAGTACATGTAGGGTATACCCATGTCAGTAGCCCCCGAGTGTCCAATGGAATCGCATATTTGACTGGGGACTTTATGAAGCCTTCTGAGTGCATGCATGAGTATATTTCGACTGCTTTGTTTATGTCATAGGGATTGTTGATATGCGTGCCTGATTTGACCAATGTATCGGTATTGGTTAACTGCCTTAGGGAAAAACAACTCAATCTACTCGAACTCGAGTCCCCGGACGCGAACCCAGAAAAGTGCTGGTGTAATTCGACTCAAGCCGCGGAGGTCTTACAGGAATCGAATTCTAGTATATGAGTGTGAGCACTCGACACGTCCGTCAAGGCATGTTCATCGTACCTGTAGGCACAAATATATTTCTGGTAGTGCGTAGCAAATGTGTTGCCAGGCCTTATTCAGGTCTTATCTTCACGCTGCAAGCGCGGCATCCGAATTTTGTCATCACGGAGATGATTTGGGTGACCCAGGAGACACGGTCTATTTGTAGGGAAAAATCATGAGGCGGTGTCACCATAAACTTCGAGTGTGGATGTTACCGACACACAGTACGATGTACAAATAATCATAGGGTGCGCGACCAGCACTCCCTATGGGAGTAGCCCCCAAGTGCCTGTTGAGTCGAAGAGTCAGGGAGGGACTGATGACCCACAAGTATAGGGGGTGTATCGCAGTATTTTTGATAAGTAAGAGTGTCGAACCCAACGAGGAGCAGAAGGTGCTAGCTAGTGGTATGGATCAGGAATTCTCTGCAAATACTTAGCAAACGGATTTTTAGGGGTTTTCGATAAAGCAAGTAAACAAAGTACGAGTAAACAAAAGACAGTAAGACTTAATGCAACAAGTGGCCCAATCCTTTATGCAGCAAAGGACAAGCCGATTGTATTTCTATAGATGACCAAACGTTCTCGAGGACACATGGGAAGACTGTCAAGTGCTTTCGCTTCATATAGTCGATTAATCTTCTCTAGCTTGCTAAGTGTTGTGTGAGTGAACCTGTGCTAATATACCGTCCCATCCAAGACTTAATACATACTTGTGATTAAAACCCCTTGCAAACATCCATAAGTACAAGAAAGTATTTAAGGTAGAAACCTAACCACAGCCTTAAACTCTAAGACCCTTACGTCCCTTGTGCAATGGTTTCCTAACGGGGGTTCAGGTTTCTGTCACTCTGGCAACCCCTACGATTAGTAGCCAAATACACAATGCATTCCCCTAGGCCCATATAGGTGAAGTGTCATGTAGTCGACGTTCACATGACACCACTAGAAGAAGTACACCACAACTTAAATTACAATCTATTGAATCTTTCTCGACGCAATTCCACTACTAACAACAAGACTTCTCCCATGTCCTCAAGAACAAAACGAACTACTCACAAGACATCATATGGATCATGATCAGAGATGGAATAATGATGTATAATAATCTGAACATAAACAATAATTCAATGGTTCACTCAATAGCATCAACTACAAAGAGTAATCAACACCGGGAAAGTTTCCCCTATGAACTATGGCAAGATTCAACCAATTGTTACATCAATATGGAGATGGTGATGAGGCTGCTGATGGTGATGATGGTGGTGATGATCCCGATGAAGTCCAGCTTGATGGTGGTGTTGATGGCGATGATCTCCCTCTCCGGAAGAATTCCCGGCAGAATCTCATCTGCGGAGAGATCTTTCTCTCGGTGTTTTCCGCCCCTTGAGGCGGAATCTTCTGTGGTCGCTCCCGAGTCTTAGGGTTTCGGAGGATGATATCGCTAGAGGGGAGAGTGGGCGGCGGTGGCCACACCACTCCTAGGCGCGGCCTAGGCTGCCACGCCATGGGGTGGTGTGGGCCCCTGCCCACCTCCACTCCATCTTCGGCATCTTGAGTCTTGGAAAAATAGAATTTTCCGTATATTTTCCCGGATTTTACGATCTTCGAATTTTGCCTCCAAACAGCACCTTTTCCATCGAATCCACATTGCGGTCCATGCTCCAAAAGTCATCAACAATGCAAAAACAGATGAAATAACATAAGTATCACCTCTCAATACGAAATATATCAATGAATAATAGTGAATTAAGACATAGAATAGTGATGCAAAATGGACGTATCAACTCCCCCCAAGCTTAGACTTCGCTTGTCCCCAAGCGGCGAGCTCAATAAACATGACCTCAGGTTTATGGAGTGAAGAGTCGATAAAAGAATACGGACAAGAAGCATCACATTCATCAAATACATAGGTCATAATAGAAGACAACTCACTATTATACAACTCAACTTGCAATGAGTAAAGGAAACACAATAAAGATACATAGAGTAAATCATCATTGGTAATGGCAAACTTAGCTCTTGGTCGAAGAATAGTTGATAATTTGCTGGAGTTCACAAATAGCTGGTTTTTCAATGAAAGCTTTCAAAGTAGTAAACATCAAGATAAGAGCAAATGTGCAAAACAAGGAACATAAGGAACATGATTGCATAAATCACCATATGAATGAATGAAACACATCAACTCAAAGTACTTGCTAAGATAGAAGGGAGTAGGTTTACTGACTCAACTACAAAGTAAAAGAAAGGCCCTTTAAAGAGGGAAGCAGGGATTACAAGTCTCATAAAGAGCTCCCAAAAATTATGATACTTACTAGCTTTCATCTCTCATTGCCCCTATCATAGGCATCCTTAGGTGATTAAGGTTAAAGTGAGGTCCAATCTGAGTTATATGCTTGACAGACTATAAACTAAAGATCCCAAGTCCCTTGAGTACGAGGGCCGCTCCTCATGCTACTCAACTTTAGTTACTGGTAAGTTCTTGTCATCGTAAGTATGTGCGTATCATTGAGAACCGCCAATGGGGTACCCCTTGCCCGATGATACGGAAGAACCCCATATCAAAATGACAAGGCAAGCAGACAATGAGTATCTCTGTAATCTTCTTATTTACCATGGGAAAATGGTGCCTTTTTTCTCTCTTTCCTCTTTTCATAGTATCTCTTTTTTTTCTCAATAGCTATCTCTCTCTTTTTTTATAAGAAGAATGCTTCATAGATATCATTATGGTTACGCTGCAGGTTTCCACCATGTCAGCATGGATTAGACCAGCGGCCCAGGCGTTTCTCTAACACACATACATAACTCCATGGACTTACAAGTTCCCCTTTTATTTCACACCGACGACATCCACAAACAAAAGAGCAAGGTATCAACTGGGTATATATTTATAAGTGTTGAAAGCGTTCCCGTGATGTGCAGTTACGCTAATCCCTAGCCTATAATTTGCAAGCATATAACTTTCATGGAGAGTTCACAATGGTTCAGGTTTATTAAGTGCGGAAAATAAAGTGTGCCATCAAGTTTGTGAGAGCTTTAATCACTAACTTTCTCATAACAAGTTTAATTTGGGAGGTAGACAAAACAGGAATTTACTTGGAATAGCAATAATGCTACTAGGTAGGTATGGTGGACACAAATGGCAAAGGTTTTGGTTTAAAGGAGGTGGATGCAGAAGAATTCCCTCTCGATCTGAGTTTTGGCTATGATTTGGATAGCAAGTACAAGAGTTGAAGGAAACAACCAAACATACAAGTGATAAAGACAAACATGCAATCTTCCTTGGAAGCACAAAAGATCTTAACTAGAGAATACTAAACTTATGAGCAAATCAAGAAAGAAAGATGATGAAATTATTTTTCTCTCAAGTACTTCTATCTTTTTATTTTCAACTCTCAGAAAGGTGTTGCTACTGACCGAGCCAGGTTTGCCAAAACCAACTAAATTAACCCAAAGATCCCAAAGTGCTACCAATACTAACAACAAGATCAATCATATAACCACGAATTAAAAACTAATATAAGCTATGCAAAAGAGTGAATGATAGAACTTCTCATTAATATTCCATAACAGAAACTCACACCAAGGGATACAAATCTAACGAGAGAGGGGACACTTCCATAATGCAAACCATACTACATAATAACTCCTCTATTCATGATATGACTCTACTAATAAAGTAAAAAGATAGAAGATAGTGATATGATACCACGACACTCCCCCAAGCTTGGAACAAACCAAGGGGATGCCAAACCTAATGACGAATTACTCCTTAGGTGGTGGTGGTATCCTCTCGATGAGCTCCTTGATCAGTTTCCCAAAGTCCTCAATCTCAAAGGTGAGAGTACGAATCAACTCCGAGTTGTGCTCAATACGGCCCATAATCATTTCAATTTGTGGATCCCAGCTCTTGTGATTCTTTTTCCATTATTCCCACTTGGAGTCTTCTTTTCCTGCATGGTTATGGGTAAAGGTATGGAAGGTATTCTTGGTGTTCGGAGAAGGTGTCCGTGGTGCCAAACTGTGACGAGGATCTTTCCCCCCAGTCTGCATCCGTGCAGTCCTTCTAATCTTGGCAGGTTTCACCACTCCAATGCTTGCAATGGTGGTGCCGGTATGCGGACGTTGGCCTTGCTCCTCTTCACCTTCACTCTTGATCTCCTTCTCCTTCCCGGGGTCTTGGAGGTCTTCCTCCATGGGCTCCTTCCCTTTATCCTTGGCGGACACCATTGTGCTTCTAAGCTCTCAAAGAGTATGTCCTGACAGAAACAGATCGAAACAAAAACACGACGAAAACACAATATATGAACCTCGGAAGATCCGGAGGGTTATATATTACAAAGTTTCATATCAAAAGGAAGGTACTGGGAGAAAACGGGTCGGAGACGGAGTCCTGGGTGGCCTCACCACCTGGTGGCGTGGCCAGGGGTGGGCCCAGGCCATGGGGTGGTGTGGGCCACCCTGGCTCTGGTTCCGTCCCTTTTTCGCTTCGAAACTTTCCTTATTGACTGAAAACTGCAAAAATATAGTTGGATTGTACTTTCACGGAACTTTTCTTACCAGAACCATTACCTAGTTGGAAACGGACTCTGCAGGTCTCTGAATTTGGTCCTCAATGAATTTCTCTGGAGTTATAACTTGAAAGGTATCAACATCTTCATTGTAAGAATCTCCAGCAATATAGTGTTTGAGTCGCTGTCCATTCACTACTTGTGTAGTATTATCTTTTAGAGAAGAAATTTTTATTGCTCCTGAACGGTATACTTCTTCAATGATAAAAGGTCCTTCCCATTTTGATAGTAGCTTACCTGCAAAAAATCTGAGACGAGACCTATATAATAGAACTTTCTCACCCACATGAAATTCTCTCTTAAGTATTCGCTTGTCATGCCATGTTTTAACTTTTTACTTAAAGAGCCTAGCATTCTCATAGGCTTCACTCCTCCATTCATCTAAAGAACTTAAGTCAAATAATCTTTTCTCACCAGCGAGCTTACAATCTCTATTTAGTTCTTTCACCGCCTTGAAGCTTTGTGTTCTAACTCTAAGGGTAAGTGGCAAGCTTTCCCATAAACCATTTTATAAGGAGACATTCCCATAGGATTTTTATAAGCAGTTCTATAAGCCCATAAAGCATCATTCAACTTCTTAGCCCAGTTTTTTCTATACCTATTAACAGTCTTTTGCAAGATAGATTTAATTTCTCTATTTGATAACTCTACTTGCCCGCTAGTTTGGGGGTGATAAGCTGAAGCAATTCTATGATTAACATCGTATTTAGCGAGGGTCTTCCTAAAACCGCCATGAATGAAATGAGAACCCCCATCAGTCATGAGATACCTAGGCACTCCAAACCTAGGAAAGATAACATCTTTAAGCATTTTTAGAGAGGTTTCCCCGTCAGCACTTTTTGTAGGAATGGCTTCTACCCACTTAGTAACATAATCTACGGCAACAAGAATATGAGTGTATCCTTTCGAAGGAGGGAAATGACCCATAAAGTCAAATCCCCAACAATCAAAAGGTTCAATAACTAGAGAGTAGTTCATAGGCATTTCATTGCGTCTAGAAATATTACCAACACGCTGACATTCATCACAAGATAAAACAAATTTTCTTGCATCTTTAAAAAGGGTAGGCCAGTAGAAACCTGATTGTAGTACCTTTTGTGCAGTTCTATCTCCTGCATGATGTCCTCCATAGGCACTACCATGGCATTTACGCAATATCTCTTTTTGTTCATATTCTGGAACACATCTTCGCATAATACCATCAACTCCTTCTTTGTATAAGTGTGGGTCATCCCAAAAGTAATGCCTCAAATCGTAAAAGAACTTTCTTCTTTGCTAAGCTGTAAAAGTTGGAGGCAAATACTTGGAGACAATCAAGTTAGCATAATCAGCATACCAAGGGCTTCCTCGCGAGCTCACTCCAACTGCAGCTAACTGTTCATTCGGGAAACTATCATTAACAGGCATAGGGTCAAAAGAGATGTTTTCCAAACGAGATAAATTATTAGCTACAGGATTTTCAGCACCCTTTCTATCTACTATATGTAGATTAAACTCTTGTAGAAGCAGTACCCATCTAATAAGCCTAGGCTTAGCGTCCTTCTTCGTCATAAGATATTTAATAGCAGCATGATCAGTATGAATGGTTACTTTTGAGTCCACAATATAGGGCCTAAACTTATCACAAGCAAAGACAACAACTAGAAATTCCTTTTCAGTAGTAGCATAATTCCTTTGAGCAGCGTCTAGAGTCTTACTAGCATAATGGATAACGTTTAGCTTTTTATCAATACGTTGCCCAAGGACGACCTCTGACAAAATCACTAGCATCACACATTATTTCAAAGGGTAAATTCCAATCAGGTGGTTGAACAATAGGTGCTATAGTTAAAGCCTTCTTAAGAGTTTCAAAAGCTTCCTTACAATCATCATCAAAAGCTTCCTTACAATCATCATCAAAGGGTACATCTTTTTGAAGAAGATTAGTAAGGGGTTTTGATATCCTAGAAAAGTCTTTAATAAACCTTCTATAGAAACCAGCATGACCAAGGATACTACGAATACCTTTGATGTCTCTTGGGCATGGCATCTTCTCAATTGCCTCAACCTTAGCTCTATCAACTTCTATGCCTCTTTCAGAAACTTTATGCCCAAGAACAATCCCTTCATTAACCATGAAGTGGCATTTCTCCCAATTAAGAACAAGATTAGTTTCTTCACATCTCTGTAAAACTTTATCAAGGTTGTGCAGACAATTATCAAAAGAAGTTCCATAGACAGAAAAGTCGTCCATGAACACTTCTACAATTTCCTCACAAAAGCCATGAAATATAGCAGGCATGCACCTTTGGAAAGTAGTAGGAGCATTACATAAACCAAAAGGCATACGTCTATAAGCATAAGTTCCATAAGGGCAAGTAAAAGTAGTTTTTTCTTGATCTTGTTGTTTAACAGCAATTTGAGAGAAACCAGAATAACCATCAAGAAAACAAAAATGGGTCTTTTTAGATAACCTTTCCAATATTTGATCAATAAAAGGAAGCGGGTAGTGGTCTTTCCTAGTAACTTTATTGACTTTACTAAAATCGATGCACATCCTATAGCCTACTACTATTCTTTGAGGAATAAGCTCATCATTATCATTAGGGACAACGGTAATACCTCCCTTTTTAGGAACACAATGAACAGGACTAACCCATTCACTATCAGCAATAGGGTAAATAATACCAGCATCAAGGAGTTTCAATACCTCATTCCTTACCACTTCCTTCGTCTTAGGATTTAAACGTCGTTGGTGCTCCACTACTAGCTTCGCATCTGGTTCTATGTTGATAGAATGCTGACATTGTTGGGTCCACAACATAGAAAACAAAAAATTTCCTACAGTGTGAACTACACGCCAAGATCTATCTACTAGGTACAAAGCAACGGGTGGACATACATCCAACGAGAACTTACCCTCGTAGACAACGAGCTTTGTTAACAAGTAGGAACTCGTGGTTGATGTAGTCGTACACTTGCCGATCTCAAGATCGTAAGGAAGTCCGAGTGCCGCAACTCAGCAGCGCATCCACACTCGCACACACGTTCAAGCCACCGGACAACCTCCACCTCCTCGCTCTAGCGATCCAGCGGAAGCAGCAACTCCTTCCAGACGAAATGCCACCGGGAACATGTATCACTCTAATCCGAGACCATGGGGGAATAATTCTAGAGGGGGAAAGAGATCCTTCACAAGGAGGTGTGAGGATGAAGGAGGGAATGGGTGGCCTTTTATAGGAGGAGGGGTGTTGTTGGGTCCGCAGCATAGAAAACAAAAAATTTCCTACGGTGTGAACTACACGCCAAGATCTATCTACTAGGTACAAAGCAAACGGGTGGACATACATCCATAGAGAACTTACCCTCGTAGACAACGAGCTTTGTTAACGAGTAGGAACTCGTGGTTGATGTAGTCATACACTTGCCGATCTCAAGATCGTGAGGAAGTCCGAGCGTCGCAACTCAGCAGCGCATCCGCACTCGCACACACGTTCAAGCCACCAGACAACCTCCACCTCCTCGCTCCAGCGATCCAAATGGAAGCACAACTCCTTCCGCATTTAAATGCCACTGGAACATGTATCTCGCTAATCCGAGACCATGGGGAATAATTCTAGAGGGGAGAGAGATCCTTCACAAGGAGGTGTGTGGAAGAAGGAGGAATGGGTGGCCTTTTATAGGAGGAGGGGTGCCCCTCTCTCCATGGATGGCGCATGGGGGTGACCTCACCTCCCCCATTCATGTGGTGGTAACTCCTCCACATTAAAATGCCTCTTCACATTCCCTTTTAAAGTCTCCACTTTAAATGCATTAAGTTTCTCCAAATTTAATGCTCTCTCATTTAATAAAACCCTTTTATTAAGTTTATTCAGAATTTTGTTAATTACTTTAATTAACAAACATTCACATATAGCCCCTTGCAATATTTCAATATCACATGCAGAACCACCTTCTGCAATTTCACTCGAAACAATTTCCGGTTTCTATTGAAACAATTCCTGCGCTTTGCAATTCTTTCGTCTGAAACATATGTGCTCCAAAATGGTGTCTGGTAACTCTTAAGTGTGCCACCCTACGGTTCTCGAATAATGCAGACATGATCGAGACCCTTCTCCGATCAATAATCAGCAGCGGGACCTAGAGATCCGTACTGACTCCTACACATTCAACGATGACTCCTGTGATCGTGAGAACCTTTAACGCTTGTAACTAAATCCCTTTGTCTCTCGATATATTACATGTCCGAGATTCGATCATCGGTATCTCCATACCTAGTTTGATCTAATTCTGACATGCACTCTTTTCTCGTTCCCGTGATATAACATTCTAGTGATCACATCACTTGCTTGCAAGCTATCCTAATGTGATATCACCGAGAGGGCCCAGAGTATATCTATCCGTCATCTGGATTGACAAATTCCACTCTTGATCCATGAGTCTCAACATAACACCTTCATAGCACTGAACCCATCTTTATAGTCACCCTGTTACGGTGTGACGTTTGATGTTATCAAGATACTCTTCCGGTGTTAGCAATTAACATGATCTCATGGTCTAAGGATAAAGATTACTTCGTATGATGTTATAGCAATATAAACACAATGACTTGATCGTAATGCTCGGATGAATGTTCATCACATCATTCCACGAATGGTGTGACCTTGTTATTAACAACATCCAATGTCCATGATCAGGAAACCTTGATCATCCTGTTAATCAACAAGCTAGTCTATAAGAGAGGCATGACTAGGAACCCTTTTTGTTTATTAAACACACATGTATTGATGTTTCCTATCAATACAATTATAGCATGTAAAATAAACAACTATCATATACAAGGAATACATAATAACAACTTTATTATTGCCTCTCAGGGCATATTTCCTTCAGTCTCCCACTTGCACTAGAGACAATAATCTAGTTCACATAGTGATAAATCTAACACCCATGGAGTTCTGGTGTTGATCATGTTTTGCCCTAGGGAGTACTTTAGTCAACGGATCTGCTACATTCAGGTCCAAGTGCACTTTACAAATCTTTATATCTCCATCCTTGACATGTTCGCGGATGGAGTGAAACCGGCGCTTAATATGCTTGGAATTCTTGTGAGACCTGGTTCCTTTGCGTTGGGTATGGCTCCATTGTTGTCACAATAGATCACCATCGGGTCCAACGCACTGGAAACCACACCCAGTTCCGTTATGAACTCTTTCATCCAAACTGCTTCTGTCTTTCAAGCGACAACATATTCCGCCTCGTTGTTGATCCGATACCACAAAGTTGTTTGGAGCTCCTCCAACTAACTGCTGCTCCGTTCAAGAGAAATACGTATCCGGATTGAGACTTAGAGTCATCCGGATCGGTGTCAAAGCTAGCATCAACATAACACTTAGCGACTAGCTCTTCTTCACCTCCGTATATAAGAAACATATCCTTAGTTCTTCTCAAGTACTTAAGGATATTCTTGACCGCTATCCAGTGTTCTGAACCTGGATCAGATTGGTACCTACTAGTCAAACTAATATAATGTGCCACATCCGGTCTTGTACATAGCATGGCATACATTATAGAGCCTATGGCTGAGGCATAGGGGATCTTATCCATTATCTCTCTTTCTTCCGCCGTAGCTGGACTTTGAGTCTTACTCAATGTCTTGCCTTGCAACATAGGTAAGAACCCCTTCTTACTTCCGTCCATATTAAACTTCTTTAATATCTTATCAAGGTATGTAATCTGCGATAGCCCAATTAGGCGCCTTGATCTATCTATGATGCTTCACCAAGGTCCTTCATCGAAAATTTGCTGTTTAGATAACTTTTAACACTGTTTAAAAGATCTAAATCATTTCCAATCAATAATATGTCATCCATATATAATATCAGAAATGCCACATTGCTCCCACTCACTTTCTTGTAAATACAAGCCTCTCCATAAGTTTGGACAAATCCAAACTCTTTGATCACCTCATCAAAGCGGAGATTCCAACTTCATGATGCTTGCTTCAGTCCATAGATGGATCGCTGAAGTTTGCACACCTTATTAGCATCCTTAGGATCGACAAAACCCTTAGGTTGTATCATATACAACTCTTATTCAATCTTACCATTGAGGAACGCAGTTTTGACATCCATCTGCCATATTTCATAATCGAAATATGCAGCAATTGCTAACATAATCCTAACCGACTTAAGCATCGCTACGGGAGAGAATGTCTCATCGTAGTCAACTCCTTGAATTTGTCGAAACCCCTTTGCGACAAGTCGAGCCTTATAGATGGTCACATTACCATCAACATCAGTTTTCCTTTTGAAAATCCATTTATTCTCAACGGCCTTCGATTCGTGAGGTAAGTCCACCAAGTTCCAAACTTGATTCTGACATGGATTCCATCTCGGATTTCATGGCTTCTAGCCATTTGTTGGAATCGGGCTCATCATCGCTTCTTCATCGTCGCGGTCATCCATTTCATCAACCATGAAATTCACAACATGATTGCCGTGCAGTTCGGAGATGCACGTGTCTCCGCTTGACTGCGAGGTTCGTAGTGTCCTCTTCGAGTTTCATGATCATTATCATTAGCTCTCTCTTCATCGGTGAAGTCAACTCAAACAACTTCCGGTCTGCGCCACTCGCCATTCCATGAAGAGAAGGTTCAATAACCTCTTCAGTTCTACCTTCCTACTCACACCTTTCATGAAACTCCTTCTCAAGAAAGGATCCATTCTTGGCAACAAAACCTTGCCCTCGGATGCGTGATAGAAGGTATACCCAATCGCTTCCTTAGGGTATCCTATGAAGACGCATTTTTCCGCTTTGGGTTCGAGTTTATCCGGTTGAAGTTTCTTCACATAAACATCGCATCCCCAAACCTTAAGAATGACAGCTTAGGTTTGTTTCAAACCATAATTCATCTGGTGTCTTTTCAACAGATTTAGATGGTGCCGATTTAAAGTGAATGCAAAGCTTCAGTGCATAACCCCAAAATGAGAGGTAAGTCGAGAGACATCATAGATCGAACCATATCCAATAAAGTACGATTACGATGTTACGACACACCATTACGCTATGTGTTAAACAGCGTGAGTTGTGAAACTATTCCACACTCTTTCATGTGTGCTAAACTCGTAATTTAGATACTCTCCTCCATGGTCAGACCATAGAAATTTGATCTTTCTATTATGATGATTTTCCACTTCATTCTGAAATTCCTTGAACTTTTCAAAAGTTTCAGACTTGTGTTTCATCAAATAGATATACCCATATCTACTCAAATCATCCGTGAAAGTAACAAAATAACGATATCCACCTCACCGACACACTCATTGGTCCACACATCGATGTATGATTTCCAATAGATCTGTCGCCTGTTCCATTGAACCGAAAACGGCGTTCTAGTCATCTTACCCATAAGGCATGGCTCACATGTATCAAATGATTCAAAATCAAGTGATTCCAAAAGTCCATCGAATGAAGTTTCTTCATGCTTAACGCCAATATGACCTAGACGGCGATTACATATATGTAGATATATCATTATCAAGTTTAATCCTTTTAGCATCAACATTATGAATATGCGTAATACTGCTATCGAGATCCAACAGAAATAAACCATTCAACATAGGTGCATGACCATAAAAGATATTATTCATATAAATCAAACAACCATTGTTTTCAGACTTAAATGAATAACCACTTTGCATCAAACATGATCCGGATACAATGTTCATGCTCGTGCACCAAATAACAATTATTTAGGTTTATAACTAATCCCGATGGCATATGGAGAGCATCATTCCGGCGATCACATCAACTCTTGATCCATTGCCGACCCGCATCGTGACCTCATCCCTTGCTAGTTGTCGCTTGTTCCGCAACCCATGAACCGAGTTACATATATTAGCAATCGATCCGGTATCAAATACCCAGGTGCTACTGCGAGTACTAGTCAAGTACACATCAATAACATGTATATCACATATACCTTTGTTTTCCTTGCCGGACTTCTTGTCCGCCAAATACTTGGGCGATTCTTCAATGGCGATCCCCTTGCAATAGTAGCACTTGTCGGGACTTAGGGCCAGCTCGGGGTTTCTTTTCAGCGTGCAACAGACTTGCCACCCTTCTTTCCCTTGTGCTTGCCTTTCTTGTCCTTCTTGAAACCGGTGGTCCTATTGATCATCAACACTTGATGTTCTTTCCTAATCTCCACTTACGCGGTCTTAAGCATTGTGAAGCTCGGAAGAGACTTCTTCATGCCCTGCATATTATAGTTCATCACGAAGCTCTTGTAGCTAGGTGGCAGAGATTGGAGAACACGATGTATGCCTAAGTCAATGGGAATCGTTATTCCCAAGGACACAAGCTTATCGGCGTACCCAGACATTTTGAGTACGTGCTCACTAACGGAGCTGTTTTCCTCCATCATGCAGCTAAAGAACTTTTCTGTAGCATTATAACTCTCTACGGCAGCATGGGTATCAAAAATCATTTTCAATTCCCCCATGGTATGAAAGGCATTGCCATTTTCGAAATGCTTTTGAAGTTCTGGCTCTAGCCCATACAGTATGCCACAATGAACTAAGTTGTGGTCCTCCTGACGAGTTATATAGACGTTCTTTTCCTCGTCAGGCATCGAGAGCTGGTGGGGCCTAGCATCTAGCACATATTGCTTTTGTGCAGCAGTGAGGATAATCCTCAAATTCATAGCCCAGTTGGTGAAGTTGCTACCATTTGCAACAAGTTTCTCTTTCTCCATGAACACATTGAAATTAAAAGTAGGTGGTGCCATCTACAACAGAATTTGTAAAGTATATTTAGACTAATTTTATGATAGATTGAGTTCAACTAATCCAAATTACTAATGAACTCCCACTCAAAAACGACATCCCTCGTGTCCTTTTGGTGATTACATGAACCAAATCCACTACACCAAGTCCGATCATCACGTGAGTCGGTGTAGCTTCAAAGGCGAGCATCTATATGGGCATCATATCAACTATATGACTCATGCTTAACCTTTCGTCCGTGTTCGAGGCCATGTCTCATACATGCTAGGCTCGTTAAGTAAGAACCTTAGTATTTGCGTGTGTAAACTGTCTTACACCGTTGTATGAAAGCGTAGAGTTGAAAACACCGATCATCACGTGATGCCTCAAAACACGATCCACAAAACGGTGCATACTTAAGGAAGAACACATTTTATCTTGATATCTAAATGAGGGATCATCTTATAATGCTATCAAACGCGCCAAACTAGCAGTATAAGATGCTAACATCTAATGTGTGAAGTGAGATGATATGGTCCATGCATTTGATCTCTATCATTTCCATCGTGGTATGATCTCTATCATTCCTTTGTGTGTAAGGCCAAGGTCTATGGAACTTACATGTTAAGTGAGTTGTAAGAGTATCTATCATACATCTACTTACAACAATACCATATCAAAACACTAGCCCAGCAATGATCTAAACTAGACGCCTCTAATTTATCAATTGCAAGTTTTAAGTGGCTTAGGGCTTTCGGAGATAGAACCTGTCTAACCTACGAACATGAACCACAACGAGGATAACCAAGTTATTAGCAACTCGTTGTAAATCATATATTGACTATAGTAGGAGAGATGACACCGCCATCCACTTATGCAAAACAAGTTGCATGTCAGTCGTGGAACCGGTCTCATGTACGATGACATGTAAGGTTGGTCCGGGCCGCTTCATCCCACTATGCCACCAATATCCAAAATACATAGAAGATGCAATAACCTGATCATCATCGCCCACATATCAACCATATGTGTACTACCCGTGCAAAGCACCTACGCATAGATTAGGCTCTGATACCACTGTTGGTTCCGTAGCATAGAAAACAAAAAAAATTCTACGGTGTGAACTACACGCCAAGATCTATCTACTAGGTACAAAGAAAACGGGTGGACATACATCCATAGAGAACTTACCCTCGTAGACAACGAGCTTTGTTAACGAGTAGGAACTCGTGGTTGATGTAGTCGTACACTTGCCGATCTCAAGATCGTGAGGAAGTCCGAGCCGCAACTCAGCACAGATCCGCACTCGCACACACGTTCAAGCCAGACAACCTCCACCTCCTCGCTCCAGCATCCAGTGAAGCAAGAACTCCTTCCGCATTTAAATGCCACCGGGAACATGTATCTCGCTAATCCGAGACCATGGGGGAATAATTCTAGAGGGGGAGAGAGATCCTTCACAAGGAGGTGTGTGGAAGAAGGAGGGAATGGGTGGACTTTTATAGGAGGAGGGGGTGCCCCCTCTCTCCATGGCCGGCGCATGGGGGGTGACCCCTCACCTCCCCCATTCATGTGGTGGTAACTCCTCCACATTAAAATGCCTCTTCACATTCCCTTTTAAAGTCTCCACTTTAAATGTATTAAGTTTCTCCAAATTTAATGCTCTCTCATTTAATAAAACCCTTTTATTAAATTTATTCAGAATTTTGTTAATTACTTTAATTAACAAACATTCACATATAGCCCCTTGCAATATTTCAATATCACATGGAGAACCACCTTCTGCAATTTCACCCGAAACAATTTCCGGTTTCTATTGAAACAATTCCTGCGCTTTGCAATTCTTTCGTCTGAAACATATGTGCTCCAAAATGGTGTCCGGTAACTCTTAAGTGTGCCACCCTACGGTTCGCGAATAATGCAGACATGATCGAGACCCTTCTCCGATCAATAATCGATGCGGACACGGAGATCCGTACTGACTCCTACACATTCAACGATGACTCTTGTGATCGTGAGAACCTTTAACGCTTGTAAATAAATCCCTTTGTCTCTCGATATATTACATGTCCGAGATTAGATCATCGGTATCTCCATACCTAGTTTGATCTCGTTACCGACATGCACTCTTTTCTCGTTCCCGTGATATAACATTCTAGTGATCACATCACTTGCTTGCAAGCTATCCTAATGTGATATCACCGAGAGGGCCCAGAGTATATCTATCCGTCATCTGGATTGACAAATTCCACTCTTGATCCATGAGTCTCAACATAACACCTTCGTAGCACTGAACCCATCTTTATTGTCACCCTGTTACGGTGTGACGTTTGATGTTATCAAGATACTCTTCCGGTGTTAGCAATTAACATGATCTCATGGTCTAAGGATAAAGATTACTTCGTATGATGTTATAGCAATATAAACACAATGACTTGATCATAATGCTCGGATGAATGTTCATCACATCATTCCACCAATGGTGTGACCTTGTTATTAACAACATCCAATGTCCATGATCAGGAAACCTTGATCATCCTGTTAATCAACAAGCTAGTCTATAAGAGAGGCATGACTAGGAACCCTTTTTGTTTATTAAACACACATGTATTGATGTTTCCGGATCAATACATTTCTAGCATGTAAAATAAACATCTATCATGTATAAGGAATATATAATAACAACTTTATTATTGCCTCTCAGGGCATATTTCCTTCAGACATATAGTAGGTGAAATCCCTTTCAAATCATCCAGAGTATAGCCCATAGCTCCTCGATGTTTCTTCAAAACTTCCAATAATCTTTCTTCTTCCTCCCCTAAAAGTTTAGCGCTAATAATAACAGGATATATCTTTTTATCATCAATAAAAGCATATTTAAGATTATCAGGGAGAGGTTTTAGATCGAAAACCGGATCCTTTTTAGGTGGCATCGTGGTACCCTAGTCTTCTACAGGCAAGGCGTGCTTAAGCATCATAGGTTGATCACGGAGAATCATGTCAATCTCATTCCTTTCTTCCATGAAGATTTCACTTTCATGTTCTTCCATAAATTGCTGCAAATCATTGTTAGGAGCAAGAGAAATAGAAGCAAGTTGTTCAACCCTAAAATCCTCATTATGGGTTTCCTCTTCGCAAGGTTCTTTAGCAAATTTCGAAAAATTAAACTCATAAGATTCCCCATAAAACTTAGTCAAGATTTTCTCCCTCTTGCAATCAATAATAGCTCCACAAGTACTCAAGAAAGGTCTACCAAAAATGATAGGATAAGTTTTACTAGCAGCTGAACCAAGTAATAGAAAATCAGCGGGGTACTTAATCTTACCACAAAGAACTTCCACGTCTCGCACAATACCAATTGGAGAGATGGTCTCTCTATTAGCAAGGTGAATAACCACATCAATCTCTTCCAACTCGCAAGGACTAATCTCATGCATAATTTCTCTGTAAAGCTCATAAGAAATAGCACTAGAACTTGCACCAATATCACATAAACCATAATAGCAATGATCACCAATTCTAACAGAAAGCACAGGAACACTAGCCTTTTTAGTTCTATTAGGATGTGAAACAATATTAGAAGCATCCTCACAAAAGACTATGTGCCCATCTTCTACGCTTTTAGTGACAAGGTCTTTCACAATTTCTACCATAGGTTCAATGTTTATTTGTTCATCAGGTTTTACAGTTCTTTTTTCACTTTTGGTGATTACATTAGTTATCATTGGATGGTCCTTTACCTTTTAGGGGGAGGGAATCTTCTCGATATAAGGTTCAGGTAAGATAGGGTCGATGATGCAATACTCAGCACTTCCAATAGGGGCATAGTCAACAATATCTTTGTAAGGTGCATGGTACTTGTTCCATCCCCTTTTTGGAATTTCGATATAGGAAGCAAAAGCTCTAAAGCAATTCGTATAACTTGCAAATCAAGACCATAAATATTACTAATATTTTGAAAGTTATCAGTTCCCATAAAAGATTCAATGCATTCATAATCATAATTTATACCTGACTTTTTACCTTTGTCATTCTCACAATCTAGAAGGTCCCATTTAACTTCTTCTTCCATAAGAGTGAATGATCCAGCACAAGAAGCATCTAATAAATCCTTGTCATGTAGAGGGAGCCTTGCATAAAAGTTATTGATAATAATATTGTTGGGGAGCTCATGAATGGGACATTTGAGCATTATTAACTTCAATCTCCCCCAAGCTTGAGCTGTACTCTCTCCATCAAGAGGCCAAAAGTTGTATATTTGATTCCGATCTTTATGAATCTCACTAGGAGGATAAAACTTTGAGTAAAAGAGAGGCACTATTTCCTCCCATTCCAGAGATTGACCATTCTTCAGCAGCTTATACCATTCCTTAGCTCTTCCTTTTAGTGATAATGAGAATAATTTCTTCTTAACTTGATCTGTAGTAATGCCTACACACTTGAACAACCCGCATAATTCATGTATAAAGAGTCAATGATCACCGGGATGGATAGTTCCATCCCCAACATAGTAGTTATCCATAACACGATCAATAATTCTTGTAGGTATTTTGAAAACATCTTTCTCAGCAAGTGGTGGCTTATCTACTACCTTAGCAGTGGTAGTAGCATTACCAAATAAGAAACTCAGCGAATTATCCATAACGAAAATAAAGCAACTAGCAGAAGTAAACAATACTCACAGTAGAAGTTTCCTTTACCAGTTCCACTCTCCAATAGCGCTTCACTCCCCGGTAAAGGCGCCAAAAAATAGTCTTGATGACCCACAAGTATAGGGGGTGTATCGCAGTATTTTCGATAAGTAAGAGTGTCAAACCCAACGAGGAAGCGTATGGCTAGTGGTATGGATCAGGAATTCTCTGCAAATACTTAGCAAACGGATTTTTAGGGGTTTTCGATAAAGCAAGTAAACAAAGTACGAGTAAACAAAAGACAGTAAGAATGAATACAGCAAGTGGCCCAATCCTTTATGCAGCAAAGGACAAGCCGGTTGTATTTCTATAGATGACCAAACATTCTCGAGGACACATGGGAAGACTGTCAAGTGATTTCGCTTCATACAGTCGATTAATCTTCTCTAGCTTGCTAAGTGTTGTGTGGGTGAACCTGTGCTAATGTACCATCCCATCCAAGACTTAATACATACTTGTGATTAAACCCCCTTGCAAACATCCGTAAGTACAAGAAAGTATTTAAGGTAGAAACCTAACCACAACCTTAAACTCTAAGACCTCCCTTGTGCAATGGTTTCCTAACGGGGGTTCAGGTTTCTGTCACTCCGGCAAACCCAACGATTAGTAGCCAAATACACAATGCATTCCCCTAGGACCATATAGGTGAAGTGTCATGTAGTCGACGTTCACATGACACCACTAGAAGAAGTACACCACAACTTAAATAACAATCTATTGAATCTTTCTCAACACAATTCCACTACTAACAACAAGACTTCTCCCATGTCCTCAAGAACAAAACGAACTACTCACAAGACATCATATGGATCATGATCAGAGATGGAATAATGATGTATAACAATCTGAACATAAACAATAATTCAATGGTTCACTCAATAGCATCAACTACAAAGAGTAATCAACACTGGGAAAGTTTCCCCTATGAACTATGGCAAGATTCAACCAATTGTTACACCAATATGGAGATGGTGATGAGGGTGATGATGGTGATGATGGTGGTGGTGATGATGATGATGATCCCGATGAAGTCCAGCTTGATGGTGGTGTTGATAGCGACGATCTCCCCTCTCCGGGAAGGAATTCCCCTGGCAGAAATCTGTCTGCCGGAGAGATCTTTCTCTCTCGGTGTTTTCCGCCCCGCAGAGGCGGCATAATCTTTCTGTGGTCGCTCCCCAAGTCTTAGGGTTTCGAGAGGATGATATACGCAGGAGAGGTGGAGGGCAGGTGGCCACACCAATCCCAGGCGCGGCCTAGGCCTGCCCGCGCCATGGGGTGGTGTGGGCCCCCTGTGGCCCACCTCCACTCCATCTTCTGGCATCTTGAGTCTTCTGGAAAAATAGAATTTTTCGTATATTTTCCCGGATTTTCTGATCTTCGCGAATTTTGCCTCCAAACAGCACCTTTTCCATCAGAATCCTGACTGCAGCGGTCCATGCTCCAAAAGTCATCAACCATGCAAAAACAGATGAAATAACATAAGTATCACCTCTCAATATGAAATATATCAATGAATAATAGTGAATTAAGACATAGAATAGTGATGCAAAATGGACGTATCAGAGACTAAAGAACTTTTGCGAGTGCTATCGTCTTTTATTGCTTGTTTCAGTCAAATTTGTTTCCGGCACTCCCTATGGGAGTAACCCATGTAAAAAGTCGAATTGCGGATTCGAGTAGTTGGGTTTGCTTTGAATGTCCATGTTCCTGTAGAAAAGGAAAAAGAAAAATCGTAGGGTGCGCGACCAGCGCTCCCTATGGGAGTAGCCCCCGAGTGCTTCGTGGAGTCAAAGACTCGAGCAAGGACTAAAGTAGTCGAAGTCTTCTGCTGCGTAATTTTGAATGACGTCCGTGCTGACGATGTGATGACCTCAGTTGCCCGCGTGAGCGAGTTTGACGGGACGTGACGAGCGGTGGGTCCCATTTTCTGACTCTGACTTGACCGGGCATGCGTAATGTCTGTTTTAACTGTACCTCCTCGATTTCCGCGCGTAATGGGGGTAGTGGGGGATGATTCACGCTTCAGGTTCTCCACGTGTCGAGCACAATGAACGCCACACGTCTGATAGGGTTTTTCCTGGCCGTTAGATTGCATCTTCCAGGGGTGAAGTAGCAATGTTGCGACGGTAATTTTTCACATCTGCTTCTTTTCTATGCCTTTGCCTCCGTCGCCATTGCTATTGCTCCTCTGTTTCTTTGTGTTCGTCTTTCCTCGCGGTGCTGGACCAGATCCACGTATTTCCCAGTTACTTTCTCCGGTCACATCGCCACCACAGAATGGGAAAGAAGAAAGGAGGTGTCGCGGCCAATTCCGCCGCCGCCACGGTTGCTGCAAAGAAGAAGGGCGGCTCCGCCGCTGCGGGCACCAGCACCGCCGCCTCCGGGAAAAAGAAGGGCACGGGCACTCGCGTCACCAATGGCGCGTGGCGCGCATCCATGATCAAGTCCTCTGAGCTCCGTCTTCTACACCAAGATGGATTTTTGTCTGCCGCAATTGCTAACGCGCGCGTCCCCGGCAGCGAGGTAATCCCCTCTCCGCCTATCGGCTTTCGGGTGATGTTCCTAGCGTTCATCATCCACGGTCTCTCGTTGCTCCTGCATCCTTTTTCAGGGGCCTTCTCTGCTTCTATGGGCTCTAGCTGCATCAACTGTCCCCCAACTCCATCCTCCATGTAGCTTGCTACATTACTCTTTGCGAGTGCTGGCTCGGAATCGAGCCGCACTTTGGTCTCTTTAAGCGCCTCTTCAAGCTGAAGCGCCAGTCAGCGTCTGGCTCCGTAGTCTACGATGTAGGAGGCTACGGTATCCACGTTAACTCCTCTGCCACATACTTTGACATCAAACTCACGGTGTTCATCCAAGGGTGGAGGGATAAGTGGTTCTACATCCGCGACCTGAAGGCCGACGGAGACCACCACTCGGACTTGCCCTTGATCGATCCATGACCGTGCAGAGGATGCACTCACAGAACGTGGTGATGCGGCGAATCATGAGACAGATGTGTTGTACGAGCGTGTCTGCGACCTCGAGAATTGCATGGGGAAAGAGGAGGGAGGCTGCGCCCTCATTCGCACTTGGCTGCGCCATCGCGTCCAACCTCTGCAGGCCAGAATCCACCCTATGTTCTAGTGGGCTGGCACGGACGATGTCACTCGCGTATCTGCCGATGGCATTTCCATGAGTAAAGTAGATAAAAGGGTGCGACTGGTCACCAAGTACACCACCAAGGATGTGCTCCCCAATGACCCAGTCATACCTCCATTCGATGCTAGTAACCCTCCTTCTGAGGTACAGTTATGCTACGTAGTAGCTTCATTTGTCGATTGCTTCTTTTTTTTCTTGACTTGTGCTAAATTGTTTTCTCTGTGCAGGATTGGGGGTGTCGCCCTGTATGCCCCCTCTTCCTGAGGGGGTTATCCCTCGTGAAGCCCTTGAAGAGGACGAGTCGGAGTCGACCGTCCCATCTGATGTGGAGGAGGAAGCCCCCGAGTCGAGTGGTTCGGACACTCGCAAGCGTTCGCGCAGCAAGGATTCGGATGCATCGTCTCCTTCGACTCCGGAAGGTGCGGCTATTGGCACTGAGTCGCCGATACCTGCCGTTCCTGTGAGTGTCGTGGCGCCACCTTCTCACAAGAAGATGCGACCGCCGAAGGAGTCGTCGTCAGAGTCGGGGGATCAAACCTTTGATTTTGACAAGTTTGATTGGTAATTATATAAAGTTTTCCTTGTGGGTTTTCTTTTCTAGTTGTCTTCTCTTGATGTTGGTTTTGGTCTTCAGTCAGCCGGCGTCGTCATCTTCTAGCGACGTCCAATTTGTGAAGAAATCTGGAGTCGCAACCTCCAAGGCCGAGAAAATGGCTAAGAGTGCTCCTTCCCCTCCATTGGCGGCCCACTTCGGGCATAATTCATCAAGTTCTCCACACGATGTGGAGCATCGGATGGTTGCCCGGACGACTGCGCACCAATCGAGTTCGGAGTCATTGGAGGATCATGTATGTGTAGTACCTCTTTTTCTGATGTTGCGGTCGAATTTTTTATCTATGCCATCTGCTGATCCTTTACTATTTTCTTTATTGCAGATCCTTGTGAAGGAAGCCACTCACCTGGCGGAGCAGGTGCTTGCGATGGGTCGTCAGCATGCAATGCTGGACAATCGCCATCGCGCGGTTGAAAGTGAGTGTTCTTTACTTTTCTTCTGCATCCTTGCGATATATTCGACTCATGGTTTATCTTTGCTTGTGTTACAGCTGAGCATAATGCCCTCCTTCGTAGCACTGCTTCCCTTGAGAAAACGCTTGCTGCAGCGGTGAAGAGCCGTGATGAGGCAATCACGACGCTGGACGAATCGCAGAAACGCGAAGAGGATCTGCGCGCCTCCATCGCAGATAGGGAGAAGTTGTTCGAAGAACAACTTTTCTCGATTTCCAAGGCTCTGTCAGGTATGCCCTTGTCTAGGTTTTCGTCGTGTCTCTTCTTTTGAATATGCCGCCATGCTGACTTTTGTGCTAATGCTTGATTCTTGTGTAGATGCCAGCGGTTTGAGCTTTGACGCGCAGGCACTCTGTCACGATGATGCGTTGGCGGGCGCCATTTCAGCAGTCGAAGACCGCAGCGCTGCCGTGCAGGGGACGCTCACCAAGGCCAAGAGCGTGCTTAGTCGCCTTCGGGAGGAGCTGGCGCCAAAGGCCGAGCTGATCGAAAATATGGATGAGCTGGTGGAGTCCCTTGCCGGGGGCATTCCTGCGAGTTTCAAGAACTCGCTCCGTGCGGCTGGCGCTTCAATGTCACTCGCAATGGTTCAAGCCCATGGAGTCGAAGTTGATCCTGCAGCGGTATCCAAGGCGATGCCTGTCAGTGCGGATGGCCAACAGGTAGTCTTTGCTCCTTTCGCAACTTCTTGTGGCAAGTACGAGCCGCAGCTGATCAATATAGTTGCGAAGTACTCTGACGAGCTTCAGCGAGCCAAGAAGGCAGCGAAGGCTGCGACGTCAGGGGTCGGCAGGAAATCTGTGGCGTCTGATACTGCCACAAACTCAATGAGGCCCCCAAAACCGAAGTCTAAGTCGAAGAAGCCAGTTCCTCCTCAGTAGTCGCGCCTTGTAATAGTTAAATAGCTTATTTCTTTTTGTTGAAGACATGCCTTTTTGGCGAGTGTATTGATACGTCCATTTTGCATCACTATTCTATGTCTTAATTCACTATTATTCATTGATATATTTCGTATTGAGAGGTGATACTTATGTTATTTCATCTGTTTTTGCATGGTTGATGACTTTTGGAGCATGGACGCTGTAGTCAGGTTTCTGATGGAAAAGGTGCTGCTTGGAGGCAAAATTCGCGAAGATCAAAAAATCCGGGAAAATATACGGAAAATCCTATTTTTCCAGAAGACTAAGGATGTCAGACGACGGAGTGGAGATGGGCCACAGGGGGCCCACACCACCCCATGGTGCGGGCAGCCCTAGGCCGCGCCAGGAGGTGGTGTGGCCACCCTGACCCACTCTAGCCTCTCCCCTCTGGCGTATATCATCCTCCCGAAACCCTAAGACTCGGAGAGCGACAACGGAAAGATTCTGCCGCCTCTGCTGGGCGGAAAACACCAAGAGAGAAAGATCTCTTCAGCAGATAGATTTCTGCCGGGGGAATTCCTTCCCGGAGAGGGGAGATCGTCGCCATCAACACCACCATCAAGCTGGACTTCATCGGGATCATCATCATCCTCATCACCACCATCATCACCATCAGCACCCTCATCACCATCTCCATATTGCTGTAACAATTGAGTTGGATCTTGCATTAGTTCATAGGGGAAACTTTCCCGGTGTTGATTACTCCTTGTAGTTGATGCTATTGAGTGAACCGTTGAATTATTGTTTATGTTTAGATTGTTATACATCATTATTCCATCTCTGATCATGATCCATATGATGTCTTGTGAGTAGTTTGTTTTGTTCTTGAGGACATGGGAGAAGTCATGTTGTTAGTAGTAGAGTTGTGTTGAGAAAGATTCAATAGATTGTTATTTAAGTTGTGGTGTACTTCTTCTAGTGGTGTCATGTGAACATCGACTACATGACACTTCACCTATATGGGCCTAGGGGAATGCATTGTGTATTTGGTTACTAATCGTAGGGGTTGCCGGAGTGACAGAAACCTGAACCCCCGTTAGGAAACCATTGCACAAGGGACGTAAGGGTCTTAGAGTTTAAAGTTGTGGTTAGGTTTCTACCTTAATTACTTTCTTGTACTTATGGATGTTTGCAAGGAGTATAATCACAAGTATGTATTAGTCTTGGATGGGGTGGTACATTAGCACAGGTTCACCCACACAACACTTAGCAAGCTAGAGAAGATTAATCAACTATATGAAGCGAAAGCACTTGACAGTCTTCCCATGTGTCCTCGAGAACGTTTGGTCATCTTAAGTAATACAACCGGCTTGTCCTTTCCTGCATAAAGGATTGGGCCACTTGCTGCATTTATTCCTACTGTCTTTTGTTTACTCGTACTTTGTTTACTTGCTTTATCGAAAACCCCTAAAAATCTGTTTGCTAAGTATTTGCAGAGAATTCCTGATCCATACCACTAGCCAGCACCTTCTGTTGCTCATTGGGTTCGACACTCTTACTTATCAAAAATACTGCGATACACCCCCTATACTTGTGGGTCATCAAGACTATTTTAAAGCTGCCTTGCGGGGAGTGAAGCGCTATTGGAGAGTGGAACTGGTAAAGGAAACTTCTACTGTGAGTATTGGTTACTTCTGTTAGTTGCTTTATTTTCGTTATGGATAATTCGCTGAGTTTCTTATTTGGTAATGCTACTACCACTGCTAAGGTTGTAGATAAGCCACCACCTGCTGAGGATGGGGATGGAACTGTTATTGATCGTGTTATGGATAACTACTATGTTTTTAAAATACCTACAAGAATTATTGATCGTGTTATGGATAACTACTATGTTGGGGATGGAACTGTCCATCCCGGTGATCATTTACTCTTTATACATGAATTATGCCGGTTGTTCAAGTGTGCAGGTATTACTACAGATCAAGTTAAGAAGAAGTTATTCTCATTATCGCTGAAAGGAAGAGCTGAGGAATGGTATAAGCTGCTGAAGAATGGTCAAGCTCTGGAATGGGAGGAAATAGTACCTCTCTTTTATTCAAAGTTTTATCCTCCTAGTGAGATTCATAAAGATTTGAATCAAATATACAACTTTTGGCCTCTTGATGGAGAGAGTACAGCTCAATCTTGGGGGAGATTGAAGTTACTAATGCTCAAATGTCCCATTCATGATCTCCCCAACAATATTATTATCAACAACTTTTATGCAAGGCTCCCTCTACATGATAAGGATTTATTGGATGCTTCTTGTGCTGGATCATTCACTCGTATGGAAGAAGAAGCTAAATGGGATCTTCTGGACCATATTCAAGACAATGCTGAAGCTTGGGAGAATGACAAAGGTAGAAAGTCAGGAATAAATTATGATTATGAATGCATTGAATCTTTTATGGGAACTGATGACTTTCAAAATATTAAAAATGCTTATGGTCTAGACTCTCAAGCTATTGCTTCTTATTTTAAGGCTTTTGCTTCCTACATTGAAGTGCCTAAAAAGAAGTGGAATAAGTACATGAACCTTATAAAGATGTTGCTAAGAGTGTTCCTGCAAGAAATACTGAAGTTTATACTGCTAATCATGTTTTACCTGAACCTTACATGGAGAAAATCCCTTTCCCAGTTAAGGTAAAGGAACATTCTATGATAGCTAGAATGGTTAATGAAAGTACAAGTAAAGATGTTGAACCTGATAAACAAAAGGTTGATGAACCTATTATAGCAAATGTGAAAGACTTTGTCACTAAATATGAAAAAGAGGGACACACTATCCTTTGCAAGGATACCTCTAATATTGTTTCACATAGTAGTGTTATTGAGAGCTAGTATTCCTATGTTTTCGGTTAGAATAAGTGATCATTGCTATGATGGTCCTTGTGATAGCTATATTGTTAAGTTTATGCATGATACTGAAAGTTACTATGAGAGAGGGAAAAGTGTTCTTATGCATCTCAATAATATCAAGTTTCCTCGTTTAATGTTGAAAGTTTTTATGTTGCACTTCTTTTGCCTTCTTATGCAAGTTGCCTTTGGTTTCAACAACTTGTTTGTTTCAAAATCCCCTTTCATAGGAAGTGGGTTAGACTTAAATGTGCGTGTGTGTTTTTGCTTCTCTATGCTCTCTTTCACTTCAATTCATATTCCTATGAGAGCTTCTTCAAAATCATCATGCCCATCTTAATGGCTATAAAGAAAGAGCTTTTTGGGAGACAACCCAATTTGTTTTTACTTTCAATTTGTTTTTGTTTCTTTGAGTCTTGGAAGTTATTACTTCGGTAATAACTGCTCCTTATCCGTTTTGTTTGGTTTTTGTGTCAAGATCAACCTCTAATGAGAGAGAAGTAAGATTTGGGGAAGCTTGCTGTCCCGAAACAGATTTTTTTGCTTCATCGTAAAAATTCGTGAGAGATCTCTGTATGTCGGATTGATCTGTAATTTTTTGTGCTTCTGCCCCAGGTTGTTATTTAACTTTCGTTAGTTTTGCACTGTTTGATTTGAGCAACAGAAGATTTTCTAAAAAAATGATCTTTACCTGCTGGTTTGTTTTGACAGATTTTGCCACTTTTGCATTTGCTTCTTTATTCGATTTCCTTTTTGAATTCTTTTTGGGTTTTCGGAAGGAGTGGCTACAGTAGCTTATGTTTTTATGGTTTTCAGTTGAAGTTGGACTCAAAAGGTTTTATCACTTCACTTATACTAATGTTGCTAATGAGAACTGTGTGAAGTTTTGTGTGAAAGAAATTTCCAGGAAGTGGAGAAAATGGTGTAATAAGGAAGAGAAGGGTTTTATGACTCAAGTAATAAGTGTATGAAGATGAAGATATTGATGTTATTCAAGTGGTGACTCCGGAAGAATCTATTAGATACCAAATTCAGAGACCTGCAGAGTCCGTGTTCAAATAGGTAATAGTTCTGGTAAGAAAAGTTCCGCGGAAATACTATCCAACTATATTTTTTGCAGTTTTTAGTCAATAAGGAAAGTCACGAAGCAAAAAAGGGACGGAACCGGAGCCAGGGTGGCCCACACCACCCTGTGGCGCAGGCCCACCCCTGGCCGCGCCACCAGGTGGTGAGGCCACCTCAGACTCCGCCTCCGACCCGTTTTCACCTAGTACCTTACTCTTGTTATGAAACTTCCTAATATATAACCCCCCCGGATCTTCTGAGGTTCGTATATCGTGTTTTCGTTGTGTTTTTGTTTCGATCTGTTTCTACCAAGTAGAATCCCAGATTTAGAGCCACAATGTCTTCCACTGGATCAGCCAAGGGAGATTCCTTAGAAGATATCATCAACCCATACATGAGAGAATTGAAGATTCATCCCAAGGAGTTGTTGCTCGAAGGTGGGGAGGTCCGGATTAAAAAGGTTCAAGGCCCTAAAGGTGAAGGAAATCTAGAGGACAGGATGGAAGCACTGGAGCAAGAAGTCTTTAGGTACAAGAAGATGGCGGAGCGCGAAGTGGATATCATCCATAGGATTTGTTCCGAACTCATCACCGAGCACCAAAAGGAGATTGCTGAACTCAAAGACGAAGTCCTCTCACTCTGTCAAACAACCAACAAACTGCAAGCACGGTTCTATGACGTTCAAAATCAAAACTGTGAGTATGAGGCTAGATTTAAACGCATAAGTGCTGCTGCAAGTTTCAGGATGTTGGAAACCACGATGTCCTTTGTTGATGGGAAACCTTTACCCTGGAAGACGGACGAAGATGAGAGGATACCACCACCACCAAAGGAGTAATTCGTCATCAGGTTTGGCATCCCCTTGGTTTGTTCCAATCTTGGGGGAGTGTCGCGGTATCATATCACTATCTTCTATCTTTTTAGATTATTAGTAGAGTCATATCATGAATAGAGGAGTTATTATGTAGGATGGTTTGCATTATGGAAGTGTCCCCTCTCTCGTTAGATATGTATCCCTTGGTGTGAGTTGTCGTTATGGAATATTAATGAGAAGTTCTATCATCCACTCTTTTGCATAGCTTATATTAGTTTTCAATTCGTGGTTATATGATTGATCTTGTTGTTAGTATTGGTATCACTTTGGGATCATTGAGTTAATTTAGTTGGTTTTGGCAAACCTGGCTCGGTCAGTAGCACACTATTTTTGAAGAGTTGAATGAAAAAGATAGAAGTACTCTAGAGAAAAATAATTTCATCATCTTTCTTTCTTGATTTGGTCATAAGTCTAGTATTCTCTAGTTAAGATATTTTGTGCTTCCAAGGAAGATTGCATGTTTGTCTTTATCACTTGTATGTTTGTTTGTTTCCTTCAACTCTTATACTTGCTACCCAGCCTTGCTAGCCAAAAACCTGTACTAAGAGGGAATTCTTCTCGTGCATCCACTCCTTTAAACCAAAACCTTTGCCATTTGTGTCCACCATACCTACCTAGTAGCATTATTGCTATTCCAAGTAAATTCTTATTTTATCTACCTCCCAAATTAAACTTGTTATGTGAAAATTAGTGATTAAAGCTCTCACGAACTTGATGGCACACTTTAATTTCTTGCACTTAATAAACTTGAACCATTGTGCTCACCTATGTTGCGTATATGATTGCGCTTTGTAAGTTGTGAATTAGCAGAACCATCCTGTCACAGGGAACGCTTTCAACATTGCACTGGTACTTTGTACCAAGTTGATATCATGTTCTTTTGTCTATGGATGTCGTCGGTGTGAAATGAAAGGGGAGCTTGTAAGTCCATGGAGTTATGCATGTGTGTTAGAGAAACGCTTGGGCCACTAGTCTAATCCATGCTGACATGGTGGAAACCTGCAGCGGAACCATAACGAGTATCTATGAAGCATTCTTCTTATAAAAAAAAGAGATAGAGATTGAGAAAAAGAGAAAAGAAAAAAGAGAGAGATATTATGAAAAGAGGAAAGAGAGAAAAAAGCACCATATTTCCATGGTAAATAACAAGATTGCTGAGATACTTGTTGTCTGCTTGCCTTGTCATTTTGATATGGGGATTCTTCCGTATCATCGGGCAAGGGGTACCCCGTTGGCGGTTCTCAATGATACACATATGCTTACGATGACAAGAACTTACCGGTGACTAAACTTGAGTAGCATGAGGAGCGGCCCTCGTATTCAAGGGACATGAGATTCTCAATTTACAACTTGTCAATGCATATCCTCATATTTGATCACTTCAACCTTAATCACCAAAAAATGCCTATGATAGGGGCAATGAGAGCTGAAAGCTAGTAAGTATCATAATTTTTGGGAGATCTTTATGAGACTTGCAATCCCTGTTTCCCTCTTTGAAGGGCCTTTCTTTTACTTTGTAGTTGAGTCAGTAAACCTACTTCCTCTCTATCTCAGCAAGTATTTTGAGTTGTTGTGTTTCATTTCATTCATATGATGATTTATTCAATCATGTTTCTTATGGTCCTTGTTTTGCACATTGCTCTTATCCTGATGTTTACTACTTTGAAAGCTTTCATTGAAAACCAGCTATTTGTGAACTCCGACAAATTATCAACTATTTTTCGACCAAGAGCTAAGTTTTCCATTACCAATTATGATTCACTTTATGTATCTTTATTGTGTTTCCTTTACTCATTACAAGTTGAGTTATATAATACTGAGTTGTCTTCTATTATGATATATGCTTTGGATGAATGTGATGCTTCTTGTCCTTATTCTTTTATCGACTCTTCACTCCATAAACCTGAGGCCATGTTTATTGAGCTCAGTTTCGCTTGGGGACAAGCGAAGTCTAAGCTTGGGGGGAGTTGATACGTCCATTTTGCATCACTATTCTATGTCTTAATTCACTATTATTCATTGATATATTTCGTATTGAGAGGTGATACTTATGTTATTTCATCTGTTTTTTGCATGGTTGATGACTTTTGGAGCATGGACCGCTGCAGTCAGGTTTCTGATGGAAAAGGTGCTGTTTGGAGGCAAAATTCGCGAAGATCAGAAAATCCGGGAAAATATACAGAAAATCCTATTTTTCCAGAAGACTAAGGATGCCAGAAGACGGAGTGGAAATGGGCCACAGGGGGCCCACACCATCCCATGGCGCGGGTAGCCCTAGGCCGCGCCAGGAGGTGGTGGGGCCACCCTGGCCCACTCCAGCCTCTCCCCTCTGGCGTATATCATCCTCCCGAAACCCTAACACTCGGAGAGCAACCACAGAAAGATTCTGCTGCCTTTGCGGGGCGGAGAACACCGAGAGAGAAAGATCTCTCCGGCAGACAGATTTCTACCGAGGGAATTCCTTCCCGAAGAGGGGAGATCGTCGCCATCAACACCACCATCAAGCTAGACTTCATTGGGATCATCATCATCCTCATCACCACCATCATCACCATCAGCACCCTCATCACCATCTCCATATTGCTGTAACAATTGAGTTGGATCTTGCATTAGTTCATAGGGGAAACTTTCTCGGTGTTGATTACTCCTTGTAGTTGATGCTATTGAGTGAACCGTTGAATTATTGTTTATGTTCAGATTGTTATACATCATTATTCCATCTCTGATCATGATCCATATGATGTCTTGTGAGTAGTTCGTTTTGTTCTTGAGGACATGGGAGAAGTCATGTTGTTAGTAGTGGAGTTGTGTTGAGAAAGATTGAATATATTGTTATTTAAGTTGTGGTGTACTTCTTCTAGTGGTGTCATGTGAACGTCGACTACATGACACTTCACCTATATGGGCCTAGGGGAATGCATTGTGTATTTGGTTACTAATCGTAGGGGTTGCCGGAGTGACAGAAACCTGAACCCCCGTTAGGAAACCATTGCACAAGGGACGTAGGGGTCTTAGAGTTTAAAGTGGTGGTTAGGTTTCTATCTTAATTACTTGCTTGTACTTATGGATGTTTGAAAGGGGTATAATCACAAGTATGTATTAGTCTTGGATGGGGCGGTACATTAGCACAGGTTCACCCACACAACACTTAGCAAGCTAGAGAAGATTAATCAACTATATGAAGCGAAAGCACTTGACAGTCTTCCCATATGTCCTCGAGAACGTTTGGTCATCTTAAGTAATACAACCGGCTTGTCCTTTGCTGCATAAAGGATTGGGCCACTTGCTGCATTTATTCCTATTGTCTTTTGTTTACTCGTACTTTGTTTACTTGCTTTATCGAAAACCCCTAAAAATCCGTTTGCTAAGTATTTGCAGAGAATTCCTGATCCATACCACTAGCCAGCACCTTTTGCTCCTCGTTGGGTTCGACACTCTTACTTATCTAAAATACTGCGATACACCCCCTATACTTGTGGGTCATCATGTATCTGCTGATACTTTGTTGATCTTGAATGCACTCGAATATTTTTATGTGCTTCGCCTTGGTCTTCTTATTGTCTCTTGCTTGACTTGTGATAGGGCACATCAAGTGATCCTTTGAGGGAACCTCGGGATTCGCCACCCCCTGATGACACCTTGGCACCGCCGCGCTCAAGGGTGGATGAGCTATCTTTGCTCTCGCAACTTCGTGACCGCGTGAAGCAGTTGGAGCGTGAATTGCCCGTACTCCATGGTAACGCGGATGTATGGAAATTGAGGGCGGAGAAGGCTGTCGCCCGAGAACAATATCTGCTAGGGGAGGTGACGCAGCTAGGCGACCAATTCAAATGTTAGTTTTCTTCTCCCTTATCTTTTCCCTGTAGTCATTCGCAGTAGGTCGTTGTCTTCATACTTCTGCCTTTGCTTGGTATAGTTGTCAGTGCGCGCCATCCGCAGGATGAGAAGGATAGGATTGCCATTCGCATGAATGACTTGACCCAAGAGCAGCTTCAAGCGAGTGGATACTTCTGGGTGGATCATGATCACGCAATCGCGCTGGCGACCCTGCAGGATCGTGCGTCGCGAGTGCTTCATTTATTGAAGAAGTCACAATCATGCTTGAAGAATATCTACCAGACGATGTTCCCTCTAGACGTCGTTCCGTCGAGCCTGCTGGCCCTTCTTGCTAAATTCCAGGACTTGAGTGTGGTCCGCGAGTGTGTATGGCAACAACTAGTGGATGGTGCCAAGGCTGCTTTGTCGCTTGTGCGACTGCACATGCCTGATGTGGACGTTGCAGCAATTGCGGCCGGACCGCCAACACCGCCAGTAGGTTCGACTTGGAACATGGTTCCGCACTACCAGGCGGTGGATCGCCCAGTAGAGGAAATCATCGACTTGTTTGAGGAGCAGACCAACATTCCTTTACTGCAACAGTAGTTTAGTTTGTATCCTGCACATAGTTGTACCAGTGTTGTAAAGTTCATATATATGCTGTGCATAATTGACTAACATTGATGTATATAAAGAGGTTGTTAGCGTGTATGTTTTGTGAGTGCGTTGCACTATGCAATTCCTTTTCGTTAGCCTGACTTGTGTTTATCTCAGCCCCTTGCCAACCTGTCAGGTGCATTGCATCTGGGTTGGTGTTTGTCAAGGGTTTCGATTGGTGTGCCAGCTACTCAGGATATCGCGTTAGGTCGTAGAACAGATGTGTATAGGGTGGCACAGCCCCTGAGTGGATAATTTGCGAAAAATAAAAGAAAACATAGAGTTTTGGGGCACTTAGCTTTATTTATTCGCAGGATAGTACGAGGTACAATGTGTGGCTAAGTAGCCTTGGCTGAATAGCCTTATTTGCAATGTAAAAAACAGAAACGACTAAGGGTAGAAGCGTTGCAGCTGCGCGACGTTCCAAGGGTTGGAGTATGCGACTCCTGTCTCTAAATCTTTAAGGCGATAGGCGCCACCTGGGATTACTTCTGTAATCACGTATGGTCCCTCCCAGGGGGACTCGAGCTTGAGGTGCCCTTGCTATTTCAGTCGCAGGACCAGGTCGCCTTCGACGAAGGACCTGGGGCGTATCCTTCTGCTGTGGTAGTTGCGTAGGTTCTGCTGGTAGATCGTTGATCTTTCTGCGGCGACTTCCCTCGCCTCGTCAAGGAGGTCGATGGAGTCTTCGAGTGCAAGAGTTGACTCCTGCTCGATGTAAGCGACCACACGCGATGCTTTGTATCGTACTTCGGCGGGTAGCACCGCTTCAGCCCCGTGCACCATGAAGAACGGGGTGTATCCTGTGGTGCTGTTTGGAGTTGTGCGTAGGCTCCAGAGTACTGATTGCAGCTCGTCTGGCCAGCAGCCCACGGCCTGTTCGAGTGTCCTGAGGAGTCGCTTCTTGATGCCGCCGTAGACGAGCCTGTTAGCTTTTTTGACCTGACCGTTGGTCTATGGGTATGCTACGGAGGCATAGCTGACGTTGATTCCTAGATTCTCGCAGAATTCCTAGAACTCCTTGGATGTGAAGTTCGTCCCATTGTCCGTGATGATGATGTGTGGTACTCCGAAGCGGTAGACGATGGACTTGAAGAACTTGACTGCGCTGTATCCTGACTGATTAGTCACTGGCATGGCCTCTATCTACTTGGTGAATTTGCCGACTGCGACCAAGAGGTAGATGTAGCCTCCTCGTGAGGACCTTGGTAGTTTGCCGACCATGTCGAGCCCCCATTGTGCGAAGGGCTAGGCCAATGGAATTGGTCGGAGTTCTACGCCAGGTGCGTGTGGCTTGTCCGCGAATCGCTGGCAAGCGTTGCATTTTTGGACGATGTCCTTGGCGTCACGCATGGCCGTAGGCCAGTAGAATCCAGCTCATAGAGCTTTGGCGACGAGGGCGCGACTGCCGGCGTGGTGCCCGTAGGTCCCCTCATGGATGTCGAGGAGAACAGCTCTTCCATCGGCCGTGGAGACACATTGTTGGAGTGCCCCTGTGATGCTGCGCTTGTATAGTTCGCCGTTGATAACAGCGAATGCCTTGGAGCACCGTGCGATGTGCCGGGCGTTAGTCGGATCGTCCGGTAGCCTCTTGCTGAGGAGGTACGTGATGTATGGTTGGGTCCAGGATGGCTCGATCATCATGACGCTCATTGGTCCTTCGAGTCCTGTGTCCAGCTCCAGGTCGTCGAGTGCCATTGGCTCATTGGGCGGCGCAGCCCCCGAGTCCATTGTTGCGCTTGTTTTCTTCTTTGTGGCCTTTGGCTTGATGGAGTGTTCGCAGATGTGCTCGAGAAATACACCAGGTGGTATGGGGGCGTAGGTAGAGCCTATGTTGGTGAGTGTGTCTGCCTCTTCATTGCTTTCGCGGCCTATGTGTCGTAGCTTGCAACCGTCGAAGTCCCCTTCGAGTGCATCGTAGAGGTCACAGTAGGATTGAATTTTTCCACGTGGGATCATTCATATATCATGTAGAAACTATATGCCTAAGGTTTTATGGTGAATTTTTTCAGTGCATCACGATGAACAAAATCGATAACCTCTTTCATTCGAGCAAGAACCAACGGGGTGAGGGCTCGGGCTCGGGGTCCCGAGCCGAGCGCAACCCCAAGTTGGCCATGGTTTCATCGAGGAGGGTGTTGCCCACACGTTGGGCCGACCATAGCTTTCTCACCGCGGCGGGGTTGAAGGCGGACTTCGACCTCATGTGTAATAAGGCAGGGTTGACAGTACTTGGCTTCGCAAGCCACGACACCTAGACCGAGCTTACCCATGAGTTCCTTGCCTCCTTCTACGATAACCATAGGGAGAAAGGTAATATGTGCATGGTAAGCTTCACGATGAACCGACAGCACTATGAAATAAATTTTGAACAATTTTGCAATGTTTTCAGCTTCCCCCATGTTGGGGAGCCAACTATTACTAATCTCTAGAGTCTCAAGGGGATAAAATTGGGAGGATATTTCTGTTAATGGTGGCACCAGCTTCTACCAGAAGAAGATGTCCACCATTCAGAACCCAACCATCCGCTACTACGCCTTTTTCCTCGCCAACACACTACTGGGAGAGGTGATACCAGTTCCATGACCAATGTGGACATGGCAATGATCACCAAGACTCTCTTTCCCACTGCGCCGCAAAGCCCCAATCCCACAGCTCTACTCATCCAACACCTTCGCCACCAAAGCAACAAGACAAAAGGTGACATTCACATTGGTGGATTGGTAACCCACCTTGTCCATGCATTAAATATTATATTACCTGTTATGCAACCTATTGATGGCTCCAAACTCATGGATGTCAAGTATTTGACCGCTTGTAGCTTCCTTGGTGTTTACCATGCTAACCGGAGGCTCCGAGCATATCAACTTAGTTATCTTGGTGATGCACAAGGTGAGAAGGTTCAGTTACCCTGTCCCCAAGCCTTCTCGATTGTGGAGAAGGACACTTGGATCCTCACCAAGGACCAAGTGATGGAGATCATGGCTGAACTTCAGCCTGATGAGGAGGAAGATGAAGAAGGAGGGCAGCAGGATGAGGATGAGCAAGAGCATAAGGACGAGCAGGGGCATGACCCTGCTTGGGAGGGATAGCAGCAGCAAGGGGGGCTTGGGACCCGTGGCCCAACTAGCCACAGCAGGGGTACACCTATGTCCCCTATTAGGAATTCCAGCAGCTCAACCAGCGCGTTAGGGAGAACGACCACACTCTTCAAGGAGTGAATGAAGATGTGAGTACTTTGACTCACAACTTTAGTCACTTCATGACCCACTTCCTCGACTACTACTAGCAGTATCCGCACCAACCGCCAAATGACGGCAACAACTGAGCCTGGCAATAGCCTAAGCTTGGGGGAGGTTTGAAAACCTCCAAACTTTGCCTTCATGTTTTTATTTCTTCTTTTGATTTATTTTATTTCTTCAAAATTGCATGTTTATTTTCAGTTTGCATTCCTAAACCAAAAATTCAAAAAAAAATAGTTGTAACTTTATTTGCAAGTTCCTTTCTTTGTTTCTCTCAGAGATTGCTCAATTTCAGGTGACTTGGCAATATAGAAATACAGAGGGGGTTCGACTCAAATACGAGAATGAAGCAAGCAAGAGGAGGTATCACATTCCTTCCATCACCCTTTCTGCAACCTTAAATTGATCCTACAATTATTTACTCACTTGCACTGGAGTCACTCCCCACTTAGCTTGTTATCCTATAAATTCTATTCCTTTGCTAGTGTCTCCTTTTGAGCTTTGAAACAATGAGCAATGAACTTGGTCAAAAATACTTCCTACATTTTTACAACAAGAAAAAACATCTGAAAGATGTCTTGAGTCCATGTTTATCCCAAAGAATTTGATTTTAGAACTACTCCATCCCATTTGAGCTTAATATAAATAGACTCGATAGTACCTTTAATTGAAATTGTTTGACAAAATGGATGCTTCGAAGTAGTAGAGATTATGCCACTACTTTTTTCTAAAAATTACCATAAGATATTACTTTACGCGTGTCATTACAACTCTGTCGTGCTCCATGGGTAACTATTAACTCCGCTGGCCAACGAACAATCTAAATGTGGGAAACCACTTGATTTCGGCTATTGAGTTATGTAAATGTCTGTAGCAGCAATGCTATGACGGGTAAATTTTTTAGTCTCCTCATTGTTTCGCGTTCCAAGTGAAGTTGTAGTATTCCTCTGATCCATTATTGCTCAACAATTATTTATTAGCATGGTAATGAGCGCACAACATAGTCCCAATTAACATGTTAAAAATTGTGGTATGGTTTCTCTATGAAAGGGCTGAAGTTTTTGAAAGAAAAAAGAAAGGGAAAAAAGTGCTTTGAGAGTCTTGAAATTTTGACATGGGAGTAGATGAGTTGTTCTTAAATTAAATGTTTTGGTGCCAACTTGAGTACTCTTAATTGATTAAACAAACAAGAACAAATTTTTTTCATCTCTCAACAAAGAGAGACACCAAAAGAATTTGTCTCACTTTTCTAGCTAAACTTTTGACACTTGCTTGGGCATATGATTTATTTGCTAACAAGATATGCGTGGTCAGGAAGTGGACTCAGTGCAATCTTGTGAATACTTGTATGATCATATTTAAGATTGTAGGGATTGTGAAGAAAAGAATTTGACACCAATTCAAACTTGTAAGTTCTTTTATTTTCAGTCTTGAATCTCTGCTATTTTTCCTTATTTCCTTGTCACTCGAGGGCGAGCAACATCTAAGCTTGGGGAGTTGATAGATGTGAGATTCGAATTTTTTTATGGCTTTTATTGATGGTTTTCCCCCGGATTTGATCGTTTTCTAGCTTTACCTAACGCTAATACTTCGGTAGCAAAAAACTTGGTTTTTAATGTGTGTTTCAGGTTCTGAACGTCAACAAAAAGTTTTAAATAGAGAAACACAATATTCAGGCGAAAATAAGCAAGTATCTCTTTGGAAGCACTCGAGGGGAGCATACGAGGCGTTAACGAGCAACTATACGGCGGGAATATTTTCCGGACGTATAGTTCCCGCTGTATAGCTGCCGCCGCCTCTGTCTTGTCAAAAGGGACAACTTCCGTGAAGAGGCCAGCAACGAAAACACAACACAGCAGCAACCATACCATCCAGAAGAGAGAAAGAGGAGATTCGGAGAAGAAGGAGAAGACGTTCTTCATCTCGCTCTACGATCTTCGACCTCCTAGCCAATACACTCCCATAGCTGAAGGGAATATGCCCGAGAGGCACTAATAAAGTGGTTATTATCTTATTCCATATTTATGATAAATGTTTATTTTGCATGCTATAATTGTATTAATTGGAAACGTTAATACATGTTTGTTTAATAAACAAAATACAAAGTTCCTAGTAATGCCTCTCATATAAACTAGCTTGTTGATTAACAAGATGATCAAGGTTTCCTGATCATGGACATTGGATGTTGTTAATAACGAGGTCACAACATTGGTGGAATGATGTGATGAACATTCATCCAAAGTATAGCATTACGATCAAAGTCATTATGTTTATATTGCTATAACATTATACGAAGTAATTTTAGTCATTATACCATGAGATCATGTTAATTGCTAACACCGGAAGAGTATCTTGATAACATCAAAGGTCACACCGTAACAGGGTGACTATAAAGGTCGGTTCAGTGCTACGAAGGTGTTATGTTGAGGCTCATGGATCAAGAGTGGGATTTGTCCATCCCGATGATGGATAGATATACTCTGGGGCCTCTCGGTGATATCACATTGAAGTAGCTTGCAAGCAAGTGATGTGATCACTAGAATGTTATATCACGGGAACAAGAAAAGAGTGCATGTCGGCAACGAGATCAAACTAGGTATGGAGATACCGATGATCGAATCTCGGACATGTAATATATCGCGAGACAAAGGGATTTAGTTACTAGCGTTAAAGGTTCTCACGATCACAGAAGTCATCATTGAATGTGTAGGAGTCAGTATGGATCTCCAGGTCCCGCTTCTGATTATTGATCTGAGAGGGGTATCGATCATGTCTGCATTATTCGCGAACCGTAGGTGACACACTTAAGGGATACCGACACCATTTGGGGCAAATATGTTTCAGATAAAGATTTAAGAAAGCGCTGGAATTATTTCAATAGACACCGAAACTATTTTGGGTGAAATTGCTGAAATTGGTTCTACATGTAATATTAAAATGTTGCAGGGGGGTTTTATGTGAATGTTTGTTAATTAAAGTAATTAACAAAAATCTGAATAAAAATAATAAAAGAGTTTTATTAAATGAGAGAGCATTAAATTTGGAGAAATTTGGAGGGTACCCCCTCCTCCTATAAAAGGCCCCCATCACTCCCCTTCTTCCTCACACCTTCTCGTGAAGGATCTCTCTCCCCCTCTAGTATTATTCCCCCATGGTCTCGGATTAGAGAGATACATATTCCCGGTGGCTTTATCTAGAAAGGAGTTGCTGCTTCCGCTGCTTTGCTGGAGCGAGGGATGGAGGTTGTTGGGGTACCGGACGTGTGTGCAATCACGGATGCACTGCTGCTTTGCGCTGATGGACTTGGTGGTGCTGGACTTGCTGGAGCTAGATCTGAAGGACGTGCTGGAGCCGGACCTGCTGGACTTCATCACGATCTTGAGATCGTCAAGCGTACGACTACATCATCCACGAGTTCCTACTCGTTAAAAAAACTCGTTGTCTTCGAGGGTAAGTTCTCCATGGATGTATATCCACCTGTTGCTCTGTATCAAGTAGATAGATCTTGGCGTATAGTTCTCATCGTAGGAAATTTTTTGTTTTCTATGTTGCGAACCCAACAGTGGTATCAGAGCCAGATCTATGCGTAGGTGCTTTGCACAGGTAGTACACATATGTTTATATGTGGGCGATGATGATCATGTTATTGCATCTTCTATGTATTTTGGATATTGGTGGCATAGTGGGATGAAGCGGCCCGGACCAACCTTACATGTCATCGTACATGAGACCGGTTCCACGACTGACATGCAACTTGTTTTGCATAAGTGGTTGGCGGGTGTCTCTCCTACTATAGTCAATATCTGATTTACAACGAGTTGCTAATAACTTGGTTATCGCTAGGTTCATGTTCGTAGGTAAGACCGGTTCTATCTCCGAAAGCCCTAAGCCACGTAAAACTTGCAATTGATAAATTAGAGGCGTCTAGTTTAGATTGTTGCTGGGCTAGTGCCTTGATATGGTATTGTTGTAAGTAGATGTATGATAGATACTCTTACAACACACTCAATGTGTAAGTTCCATAGACCTTGGCCTTACACACAAAGGAATGATAGAGATCATACCACGATGCAAATGATAGAGATCAAATGCATGGACCATATCATCTCACTTTACACATTAGATGTTAGCATCTTATATTGCTTGTTTGGTGTTTTTGTAGCATTATAAGATGATCCCTCTTTCTTCCTTAAGTATGCACCGTTCTGTGGATCGTGTTTCGAGACATCACGTGATGATCGGGTGTACTCGACTCTACGCTTTCATAGGAACGGGTGTAAGACAGTTTTACACACGCGAATACTAAGGTTCTTATTTGGCGAGCCTAGCATGTACAGACATGGCCTCGGAACACGGACCGAAAGGTTAAGCATGAGTCATATAGTTGATATGATTCCCATATTGATGCTCGCCTTTGAAGCTACACCGACTCACGTGATGATCGGACTTAGTGAAGTTGATTTGGTTCATGTAATCACCAAAAAGGCACGAGGGATGTTGTTTTTGAGTGGGAGTTCATTTCTAATTTGGATTAGTCGGACTCAATTTGTCATAAACTAAATCAAAGTGAATTTGCATAATTTGTTGTAGTCATTGGCGTCTGTTCACTATCTTATGCTTAGTTTTAATTGAGATAATAGAACTATAGAATTCTGGATATTTACTTTACGAACTGGTATTGTATTGTTTTGAATGTCAATTTAAAGTTTATAAGTCCTATTGCAAATTTTCAGCAAACTCAATTTACTCCATGAAGTTTAATAAGTAGTAGTAAATCAAGAGTAAGAATTCCAATGTTAGTATCTAAAGTATCATGTTTGCCTCCATGATTACTGATATTCAAAAGTTGTTTCAATATCAAGATTATATTGGAGCTGAAAATTGTTTCAGAAACCATCATGTGTGAAAGATATTGTGATATCTGAAACACTGTTTTTGGTTGCATTATGATAGAGTATAATTTAGCAAAATACATGTTCTTATATTGTACGAGAATTTGTGAAGGATGGAGATGCTAAGCATCCGGATCTCCCAAAAAGGTTTTGGGAACTAACATTATACTCGCGATTCTTCCTTACAGGCTATAGTAGCTTGATCATTAAATTTGTCATGATAAGGATGAATAGAAGATGTAAGTAAAATGTTTACTACACTAATAGATTACTAAAGAATGGATTTTTGAAAGAACACCAAACATTTGATGATGGTGATCCACTTCAAAGTGCAAGTTCAAAGGTATTAGTATTTGACTATATACACTTTGTACTATGTGTCATGTGAATGACACCACTATTGATGTTGATAGATTCTTTTAAAAGAAAAGGAATTGTTGAAAGAGAATCTATAAAATATTTGGCAGAAAAGAAAAGGTTGGAGATATCCAACTTAGGTATATAGAAGATATACATGTTATGGCTGTATTCCTTACTTGTTAAACAATGTGGTTCTTAGGTATTGGATATCGATATTGGAGAAGGAGGGAGCGCTGGAGACATCTATCGGCTAGCAAACAAGCACACAGGGGACAAAGATTTACCCAGGTTTAGGCCTCGTAGAGGTCCCTACTCCTGCTTGTCTACTCGTGGAATTATCGAAGGAATCGAAGATTACAGTGGTGCGTAGATGCAATATGGCGAGGGTTGTGGAAACTAGGGTTGCGTGTGTCCTCCTCGCCGCCCCTCCTAGCCTTTATATTGGTAGGCTAGGTCTCGGGTAGCAGGTCGAGTCGGTTACAAGTTAGGGTTTTCCCCTTCAAACTTTCTATCTTTAGCTTCTTCTTGTTCTTCAAGCAATCGAGAGTCCGTAGGTTACTCGAGTCCTTCATTTGGGCCTTGGTGACACCGTGGGCCATTACGTATTTAGACCGTATATACCAAGCTCGAGTACCTGTAGGGTATACCCATGTCAGTAGCCCCCGAGTGTCCAGTGGAATCGCAGATTCGACTGGGACTTTTTGAAGTCTTTCGAGTGCATGAATGAGTATATTTTCGACTGCTTTGTTTGTGTCATAGGGATTGTTGATGTGCGTGCCTGATATAACCGAAGTATCGGTATCAGTTAACCACCTTAGGGTGAAACAACGCAATCTACTCAAACTCAAGTCCCCGGACTCGAATCCGGAAAAGTGCTGGTGTAATTCGACTCAAGCCGCGGAGGTCTTACAGGAGTCGAATTCCAGTTATATGGGTGTGAGCACTCGACGCGTCCGTCAAGGCATATTCATCGTACCTGTAGGCACGGATACATTTCTGGTAGTGCGCAGCTAATGCGTTTCCAGGCCTTATTCAGGTCTTACCTTCACGTTGTAAGCGCGGCATCCGAATTTTATCATCGCGGAGACGATCCGGGTGACCCAGGAGACGCAGTCTCTTTGTAGGGAAATGAGGCGGTGTCGCCATAAACTTCGAGTGTGGATGTTATCAACACACAGTACCTAGTACAAATAATCATAGGGTGCGCGACCAGTACTCCCTATGGGAGTAGCCCCTGAGTGCCTGGTTGAGTCGAAGACTCAGGCAGGGACTAAAGAAGTTTGTCGATTGTTGTCGTCTTTTGTTTGCTTGTTTCAGTCGAATTTGTTTCCGGCGCTCCCTATGAGAGTAACCCATGTCCATAGTCGAACCGTATTTCGAGTGGTTGGGTTTGCCTGTGATTGTACATGTTCCTGTAAAAAGAAGAGAAAAAAATCATAGGGTGCGCGACCAGCGCTCCCTATGGGAGTAGCCCCCGAGTGCTTGGTGGAGTCGAAGACTCGAGCAAGGACTAAAGTAGTCGAAGTCTTATGCTGCGTAGGTTTGATGACGTCAGTGCTGACGATTTCATGACCTCAGTTTCCCGCGTGAGCGGGTTTGACGGGACGTGACGAGCAGTGGGTCCTACTCTCTGACTTTGATTTGACGGGGCGTGCGTAATCTTTTATTTTAACTACGCCTCCTCGATTTCCGCGTGTAATGGGAGTAGTGGAAGGACGGTTCGCGCTTCCACTCTTCCACGTGTCCAGCACGATGTTTGCCATGTGTCCAGTAGGGTTTTTCTGAGCCGTTGGATTGCATCTTCCAGGGGTTAAGTTGCGGCACTGCGATGGTAATTTCTCATCTCCTCTCATTCATCCTTTGCTTTCATCGCCATTGCCACTACTCCTCTGCTTTCTCTGCGCTCGTCTCGTACACGGCGCTAGACCAGCTCCGCTCGTTTCCAAGCTACTTCCTTCGGTCGCATCGCCGTCGCGCAATGGGGAAGAAGAAAGGAGGTGCTGCGGCCGATTCTGCGGCCACCGCTGCTGCGGCAAAGAAGATGTAGCACCCCGCTAAAACCACTACTAGAAAATCGCTGTGTTTTTGTGCATTGCATCATCATGACCGCATGCTCATGTCATCATGCCACATTGCATTTGAGCATTGTCATCATCATGCATATGTTTGCCTAAAACTATTTTCTAAAAGCCTAGTTTTGTTTTCTAAAATGTCTCCCGTCTTTATTCGAATCAAAATCCTGGTCTTTTTCCGGATCTTTTATTTGTCAAAAAACTATTTATAAAAACCTCTTTAAAAATAAAACAAATAAAATAAATGTTTTGTGGGGGAGTCAGCCAGCTGTCAGGCCCAAAAGCCCAGCAGCCAGCCAACTACCACCCCACGACCTAAACCCTAATTCCTCAACAGAAGACGCCTGCCACCATGAGCCACCTAGTCCCACTCACGCTACAACTAGCCACACCAAGACTCACCCAAATGAGCCACAGAGCCACACAACGCACTGGTCACGCATACACTCAGCCGCAACTGCACGCATACAAGGCGCGGCACACACACGCCGCCGCGTTGACCCAGCCCTGCTCCACCGCTGCACACTCTGTCCCACCCCGAGACCACCAATTCGACACGCCTCCTCCCTGTACCGAACCTCACCAACCCATCGACCCCGTCTCCTCCCTGGTTTTCTTCCCGCACGCTGGCCCATCCCCGCAATCTCCTCTCCCTCGCGACGCACTCCGCGATTCCCTCCTCTGCTCGCGAGCAAGGCTGCCTCTCGCCACCGCCGCCCTTTCCTGGCCCCGATCCTCTACAGCAGGGAGCTCGCCCCAGCCGCCGTAGAGGTGCTCCGCGGCCAGGGCCTCCTCGCTGCAGCCGCCTTGGCAACCGGCCATGTGCCTCGTCGGTCCTTCCTCTCCTCCTACCGACGCGGCCCGCCCTCCTCCTGCGCAGTGTCGCCAGTGGCCACCTCTCTGGCTGGCTGTAGGTCGCTGCCATCCTCGCCCCTGCCCCGCCTTCAAGCTTGCCACGGCCAGGACCTCGCATGGCGCCACCACCTAGGCCTCCGCCGCGCCCCTTCCACGGCCCTCTCCGCCCTATGCTCAGGCCCTGGTCCCAGTTCTGGCACCGCCTCCTCCTCCCGTGCGTCTGCACCACAAGCTCCAGCCTCCCTACACCACATCACCTCCGGTTGTGGCCGATCCCCTTCGTCATGGACGTCTTCCACCTCGCGCATGTCCACCACATCTTCCACGACTGCCACTGGTTCCTTTTTCTTTTGTCATCATTTGAACCTCATCATGCGATGCAAAACTGCGTCGTCTTCGTCTGTAATTGTCCTGATCATCAGGTGTTCGATAAAATGCTCCCAGGAGGTTGGATGTGACTTCTTCTTATCGGTGTCTGTTTGTGCTACTTCGACTGTGGAAATATCAAGACAGTGACTACTTCTGGCGTATGCTACTTCCACTACAACCCAAGGCTATCTCCCTGCATCACGGACCCGAAGACGCCTAGACCCCCGAACCCGAAAAATCCTCGGCACCGGCTTAATGTTTTCCTTCACGGACGCCAAGACCTCGTTGCCGGAGGTGAAGACTGGTCCGAAACGCCTAGGTATTCTTCATGGCGCGGAATCGAAGACCGATCCTGAGCTCCGTCGAACCTCAAGACCAAGATCGTCGAGCCCGATGTGTGCCCCTAAGCCCCTATTTTTATAATATGACATTACAAACTGTCGCATATTAAATTGTTCATGCATGCATATATGTCTGTGGTTTGGGGGCATTATGCCGATTCACCTCATAATTAAATATGGAGTCTATATGCGGGATATCTTTGTCTTATAATGACTCCATTTAAATTTGTATAGCGAACTGATGCCATGTTGGCCTTGTTAATACAACATTTAAATTGCGGGGTAGCTAAATAACTTGAACCTTCTAATTAATTGTCGGGACCCCGGTTCCGCTTAATACTGCCTAATTGCACCGCATCTGCATCATATCATAATCATGCCGGATCTTCTGCCGTAGTATTAAATATTGCATCCGGTGTTTCTTCTAGTGTTTGCTTCTTCGCGGGTTAGGCCGATGAGTTGATGCGAGTATCGACAAGTTCTTCGGATATGAACCTTCGGTGGTGTTTCCCAGGCGAGCAATCTCCCCCTTTCTACCTATTTTGCATTTATAGCCTTTACTTCCTTCCTGTTGATCTACTGCTATCCATGTCGCGATGCTTTAGTGTTCTGTACCAGATATATTCCGTGCAGCCTTTATATTGCCTTCGACACCTCCTATTACCTGTTGTTTGGTAGATAGATGGTCTTGCGAGTCGTAGTCGCTTGCTCAGGTGCGATCCCGTGTCGTGAAGTACCACACAGTTGTTGGAATGTTGTCACATGCCTTACGGTGGAGAGGATCATGACTTTAAATACAACTATTAAATTGCTAGATATAACTAATGCAGAGGCATCGGTGGGCAATAGATGTTATTTGGTTCTTCCACGCTCACTTGTGTCCCGTAGGACCCTGGGTACTTGATACATGTTCCTTGACTATTCGCACTATCCACATACGGGAGAGTCTATGAATCCCCCTTAGCTAGAGCTTGATTCATTTCTTATTTCTTGGGGCCACAAACTAGTTTGGGGCTTTATTACTATCATGTACTTATGCCATGCTTTACTACTTTATTTACGATTGTGCGTGGAGCACCTGTAGTGTTTAGGAATTGCGGAGTGTTTTCGCGGTATCGACAAGCCCAGCCACACTTTCGGGTTCCTAGTCGTTTACAGCCATTGGCGTAAACCTTGGGTCCGTCTTGAAGCCGGCCAACTTCGTTGCGGGTAGCTTAATGGGGTGGCCCCCTGAAATATTTTATGAATCCTGTGATTGCTTTGTCGTGAAAGCCTCGTTGGGTTTTGATTTGGTTTTTCCGAGGTTGATCATGTGTGTGTTGCTATTTGTGCACCCCTGCAGGGTAAATCTTTCTGAAAGCCATGTCCACGGTTATGGACGACTTGGAGCACAATATCTCGATCATAGACAAGCATAACTAAAGTAGTGCTATAAATTTGACTTAATATGTGACCAGTAATCAGCTTCACTACAATGGAATGGATAATAAAAGTGCCAACAACTGGTGGATCTGGGGTGTATCGTGTCATATTACCTGCCTAGTAAGTATTGCAACTCCAATGGAATGAAATAAAAGTGCCAACAACTGCTGGGTTTGGGAAGTCACATGCTAATTGTATCTGACTAGTAAGTACTGCAACTACAACTGAATGGTTAACTAAAACTGCTCACTACTTATGCCATCAGGATGACTCATGCTATCTATATATGACTAGTAAGTGCTTCAACTATAATGGAATGAATAAAACTGCCAACTGTGTGAGTTCCTCGGTTTGACTTCCTCGTTTGGTCCCGAGGGGGAATACCAGGATGGGTATGATTGGTGTTAGTATCAGGTTGGTCCCGAATAGGTCTTTCTTATCCCTCTCTAATAGCCGACAATTGTATCGAGTCTCTATAGGTTGTTTAGTGCATGATTCGCTGCCGCTTCAGCCCACCATACCTATGTAGGCGAGAGCCGCCGAATTCTAGCCTCGCCGTGTACTGGTCTCAGTACTAGCGCTCCTCTTTTTCCTTTGCCCTTTGTCGTCACCCCTTTTGTTTTGGCAGGTTTGAGATCGACGTTGTTAGTAGGGTTACCCTTCCGGCTTGGCCTGGGCAGGGTTATGGACGCCATTGGTTATTCTTCAGGGCTCTTAGCCCCATTTGCATCTTGTCCGTACTCGGACGTTGTATTGGTTTCAAGGTGATTTGGATCTTGTACTGTATATCTGTATTCATGACTCCTGGAGTCGTGTTGTATATATATGTTCCATGGGTCCCATCATGGACTATTGTGTAATGATATTACTTCGTTTTCCACCCGCACGCAAGTGCCTGGTGGGCGTCCTTGAATCATTTCTATGTGGGTCTGGCGGGAAGCGCTAAAACTTGCATAGGTCCGATTCGAGGGCGTTACAGAAGAAAGGCGGCTCCGCCACTTCGGGCACCAGCACCGTCGCCGGCGGGAAGAAGAAAGGCACGGGCACCCGCGTCACGAATGGCGCGTGGTGTCACTCCATCATCAAGTCATCGGATCTCCGTCTTCTTCGCCAAGACGGAGTGCTGTCCAACACAGTCACCGACGCACGCGTCCCCAGTGGTGAGACAATTCCTGTTCCTCCCGCTGGTTTTCGAGTGATGTTTTTGGCATTCATCATTCATAGTCTCTCCTTGCCCCTTCACCCCTTTTTTAGGGGCCTCCTTTGTTTCTACGGGCTTCAGCTCCATCAGCTGTCCCCGAACTCTATCCTCCATATCTCTTGCTTCATTACCCTCTGCGAGTGCTGGCTCGAAATTGAGCCACACTTCGGCCTCTACAAACGCCTCTTCAAGCTAAAGCGCCAATCTACTTCTGGCTCCTTAGTGTACGATGTAGGTGGTTGCGGAATCCACGTCGACCCATCCGCCACCTATTTCGACATTAAGTTCACAGCGTCTGTCCAAGGATGGAGGGACAGGTGGTTCTACATCCGCGATGAGAAGGCTGATGGGGAGCACTTCGGACTCGCGCCTTTCGATCCGCGATGCCGTGCACGAGGAGGCGCTCCTGGAAAAATGTAGTCATGCCTGGCGAGTCCGCGGAGAAAGATGTGTTGTACGAGCGTGTCTGCGACCTCGAGAATCACATCGGCAAAGAAGAGGGAGGCTGCACCCTCATTCGCACCTGGCTACGCCATCATGTCCATTTCACAGCCGAGTCCACCCCATGTTTCAGGATCAAGCGCTGACGATGACATCATGGTTCGCCGATGGCATGTCCGTGAGTGAGGTGGACAAAAGGGTTCGGCTGGTCACCAAGTACACCGTCAAGGATGTGCTCCCCAGTGAGCCAGTTATTCCTCCGTTTGATGCTACTAATCCTCCTCCCGAGGTATAGTTGTGCTACGCAGTAGCTTAGTTTGTCGATTGCGTCTCTGCTGTTTTCTTGTCTTTGTGCTAATTTTGTTGTCTGTATGCAGGATTGGGTGGTGTCACCTTGTATGCCTCCTCTTCCTGAGGGGATTATCCCTCGTGAAGCCTTGGAAGAGGACGAGTCGGAGTCGACCGTCCCCTCTGATGTGGAGGAGGAAGCCCCCGAGTCCGGTAGTCCGGATACTCGCAAGCGTTCGCGCAACAAGGATTCTGATGCGTTGTCTCCTTTGACTCCGGAAGGTGTAGGTGTTGGTGCGGAGTCGCCAATCCCTGCCGTTCCTGTGAGTGCTGTGGCACCATCCTCTCGCAAGAAGATGCGATTTCCCAAGGAGTCCTTGTCAGAGTCGAAGGAGGCCACTTTTGACTTTGACAAGTTTGATTGGTAAGTTTTCTAGTTTACTTGTTCTTCTCTATTTCTGCCCCTTTTGGTTCGTCTCCGGACTTTTGTCTTGATCTTGATGTTGATTTTGTCTTTGCAGTCAAGAGGCGTCGTCATCTTCTGGCGACGTCCAATTTTTGAAAGAATTAGGAGTCGCGACCTCAAGGGCCAAGAAAGAGGTCGAGCGTGATCCTTCCCCTCCATTGGCGGCCCACTCCGGGCACAACTCTTCCAGTTCTCCTCATGCAGGGGAGCATCGAATGGTTGCCCGGATGACGGTACAGCAGACATCTTCGGAGTCATTGGAGGATCATGTAAGTGTAGATTTTCTTCTTTTGCGTGTTGCAGTCGATGTTATCTATTGCTTCTGCTGATTTTTTGTTGTGCGATAGCTCCTTGTGAAGGAAGTCGCGCACTTGGCGGAGCAGGTGCTTGCGATGGGCCGCCAGCATGCGATGCTGGAGACGCGTCATCATGTGGTTGAGAGTGAGTGTCCTGCACTTCTTTTTCTTCTTCTTCTTCTTCTTCTTCTTCTTCTTCTTGTTTGATATAGTCGACTGATAGTCAAACGTTTTTGCTATGTAGCTGAACATAATGCCCTCCTGCGCGACGTTGCTACCATGGAGAAATCTCTCGCCGCGGCTGTGAAGGGTCGCGATGAAGCAATCGCGGCGCGTGACGAGGCGCAAAGGCGCGAAGAGGATCTTCGTGCTACCATTGCATCCAGGGAGAAGTTGTTCGAAGAACAACTTTTCTCGATTGCCAAAGCCCTCTCAGGTACCTTGTCCGGATATCATTGTTGTTCGCTGTTTGTTGTTTTGCCTGTTGGTGTTGATGTTTGATATTCATGTGTTGGTTTGTGTGCAGATACTAGCGGCTTGAGCTTCGATCCTCAGGCCCTCTGCCGCGACGACGCTTTGGCGGGTGCGCTTTCGGCAGTCGAGGACCGCAGCATCGCTGTTCGAGATACGCTCTCCAAGGCCAAGGGCGTTCTCAGTCGCCTCCGGGAGGAGCTGATGCCCAAGGCTGAGCTAATCGAGAACATGGGCGAGCTGGTGGAGTCTTTCGCGGGGGGTGTTCCCTCCAGCTTCAAGAACTCACTCCGCTCGGCTGGCGCGTCCATGTCGCTTGCCATGGTGCAGGCCCACGGAGTCGAGATTGATCCTGCTGCGGTGTCGAAGGCGATGCCTATTAGCGCGGATGGCCAGCAGGTAGTCTTCGCTCCTTTCATGACTACCTGTGGTAAATATGGGCCGCAGCTGATAAACACGGTCGCGAAGTATTCTGAGGAGCTGTAGCACGCCAAGAAGCCGACAAAGGCGGCGGCATCAGGGGCTGGCGGAAAGTCATTGGCATCTGACACTGCCACGGACTCGATGAAGCCCCCGAAGCCGTCGAAGTCGAAGAAGCCAATCGCTCCTTAGTAGCTTTTGTAATAGTTAACTAGTTTATGTCCTTTGTTAAGAACATGCCTGCTAGCGAGTGTATCTGCTGATACTTTTGCTAGTCTTGAATGCACTTGAATCTTTTGTTTTTGTGTTGATTTGGTCATCTTATTTGCTTCTATCTTGGCTTGTGGTAGGGTACATCGAGTGATCCTTTGAGGGAAACTCAGGACTCGCCGCCTCTTGATGATACTTTGGCACCGCCGCGCTCCAGGGTAGATGAGTTGTCGCTGCTTTCGCGACTGCATGACCGCGTGAAGCAGCTGGAGCGTGAGTTGCCTGTGTCATGGAACGCAGATGTATGGAAGTCAGCGGAGAAAGCCTCCCGAGAGCGATTCGCTGGCGAGGTGATGCAGCTGGGCGACCAATTCAAGTGTTAGTTTTGCTTGCTCTTATCTTTCCCTTGTAGTCACTCGCGATTGTGCGATGTACTTATGCTGTTGTTTGCTGCTTCGTGTAGTTGTCAGCGCGCGTCATCCGCAGGATGAGAAGGATAGAATTGCCATTCGTATGCATGATCTTACCCAGGAGCAACTTCAAGAGAGTGGATACTTCTGGATGGATCATGATCGTGCGATTGCGCTGGCGACCCTGCAGGATCGCGCGTCGCGAGTGTTGCACTTTCTGAAGAAGTTTCAGTCTTGTTTGAAGAACATCTATCGGACAATATTTCCGCTGGATGTTACTTCGTCAAGCCTGCTGGCCCTCCTTGCCAAGTTTCAAGACCTGACCGCGGTTCGCGAGTGCGTGAGGCAACAGTTGGTGGCTGGTGCCAAGGCTGCTCTATCATTGGTGCGACTGCATAGGCCTGACGTAGATGTTGCGGCAATTGCGGCTGGGCCGCCTGCGCCACCAGCAGGGTCTGCCTAGAATATGGTGCCACACTACCAGGCTGTGGATCGCCCAGCAGAAGAGACCGTCGACTTCTTTGAGGAACAAACCAACGTTCTCTTACTGCAGTAGTATCTTAGTTTGTATCCTGCACATAAGTGTACCCGTGTTGTAAAGTTCGTATAAATGTTGTATATAATTTATTGTCGAATGTGTATAAAGAGCTTTGTTAGCATGAAGTGCGTTGCACTTTGCGAGTCCTTTTCGTTAGCCTGGCCATGATCTTATCTCAGTCCCTTGTCAACCTGTCAGGTGCATTGCAGCTGGGTTGATGTTGTGTCAAGGGTTTCGATTGATGTGCCAGCTACTCAGGATTTCGCGTTTTGGTTCGTAGAACAGATGTATATAGGGTGGCGCAACCCCCGAGTAGATAAATTGGAAAGATAAAAGAGAACATAGAGTTTTGGGGCACTTAGCTTTATTTATTCGAAGGACAGTGCGAGGTACAATGTGTGGCTAAGTAGCCTTGGCTGAGTAGCCTTATTTGCAATGTAAAAAGTGAAAAACGACTAGGGGTTGAAGCGTCGCAGCTATGCGACATTCCAGGGGTTGGAGTATGCGACTCCTGTCTCTAAATCTTGAAGGCGATAGGCGCCACCTGGGATTACTTTTGTAATCACGTACGGTCCTTCCCAGGGGGACTCGAGCTTGAGATGCCTCTGCTGCTTCAGTCGCAGGACCAGGTCGCCTTCGACGAAGGATCTGGGGCGTAGCCTCCTACTGTGGTAGTTGCGCAGGTTCTGCTGGTAGATCGTTGATCTTTCCGCGGCGATTTCTCGTGCCTCGTCAAGGAGTTCGATGGAGTCTTCGAGTGCGAGGGGTGACTCTTGTTCGCTGTAAGCGACCACGCCCGACACCTTGTACCGTACCTCGGCGGGCAGCACTGCCTCGGCTCCATGCACCATAAAGAATGGCGTGTAGCCCGTGGCACTGTTTGGAGTTGTGCGTAGGCTCCAGAGTATGGATTGTAGTTCGTCTGGCCAGCAACCCGCGGCTTGTTCGAGTGGCCGGAGGAGTCGCTTCTTGATGCCGCCGCAGACGAGCCCGTTTGCTTTTTCCACCTGACCGTTGGTCTGTGGATGCGCTACCGAGGCGTAGCTGATGTTGATCCCCAAGTTCTCGCAGAATTCTTAGAACTCCTTGGATGTGAAGTTCGTCCCATTGTCGGTGATGATGCTGTACAGTACTCTGAAGCGGTAGACGATGGATTCGAAGAACTTGACTGCGCTATGTCCTGATTGGTTGGTCATTGGCATGGCCTCAATCCACTTGGTGAATTTGTCGACTGCGACCAAGAGGTAGACGTAGCCTCCTCGTGAGGACCTTGGGAGTTTGCCAACCATGTCAAGTCCCCATTGCACGAAGGGCCAGGCCAATGGAATTGGCCGAAGTTCTATGCCCGGTGCGTGCGGCTTGTCCGCGAATCGTTGGCAAGCGTTTCATTTTTGGACGATGTCCTTAGCATCGTGCATGGCTGTAGGCCAATAGAATCCAGCTCGTCGAGCTTTGGCGACGAGGGCACGACTGCCGGCGTGGTGCCCGCAGGTCCCCTCATGGATGTCGAGGAGAACAACTCTTCCATCGGCCGTGGAGACGCATCGCTGGAGTACTCCTGTGATGCTGTGTTTATACAGTTCGCCGTTGATAACAGCGAATGCCTTGGATCGCCGCGCGATGTGCCGTGCATCAGTCGGATCGTCCGGGAGCCTTTTGCTGAGGAGGTACGTGATGTACGGCTGCGTCCAGGATTGCTCAATCATCATGACGCTCATTGGTCCCTCGAGTCCTGTGTCCAACTCCAAGTTGTCGAGTGCCGTTGACTCATTGGGCGGCGTAGCCCCCGAGTCCGTTGCTGCGCTTGTTTTCTTCTCTGCGGCCTTTGGCTTGATGGAGCATTCGCAGATGCGCTCGAGAAATACCCCGGGTGGTATGGGGGCACAGGTAGAGCCTATGTTGGCGAAAAGGCCCCGCTTCATTTCGCGACCTACGTGCCGCAGCTCGCAACCGTTGAAGTCTCCTTCGAGTGTGTCGTAGATGTCGCGGTACGCGATCATGTTGTCGTTCAGTGCGTCGCACTCATGCATTGTTTGGTTGACGACCAACTTGGAGTCGCCGTATATGATGAGCCTCTTGGCGCCGCAGGCTTTTGCCATCCTCATCCCGTGCAACAGGGCCTCGTATTTAGCCTCGTTGTTAGAGGCTGTGAACTGCATTCGCAGGATATACTTCAGTTTGTCCCCTTGAGGTGATGTCAGTATGACACTGCTATCGCCTCCGGCCCTTCCGCTTGGACCCATCGAAGTGCATTGTCCAGAGGTAGGACATATCTGGTTTGTCTAAGAGCTAGTTCTCCATCCAGTGCATGAGGAAGTCAGGGAGGACTTGCAACTTGATTGCGTCGCGCTTTTCGTATGTGATGTCTCGTGGAGACAATTCTATTCCCCAAAGCGCGACTCGTCCCGTGGCGTCGGGGTTATTGAGGATATGTCCCAACGGGGCGTTATTGACCACCACGATTGGGTGTTCCTGGAAGTAATGGCGCAGTCGCCGGGCGGTCATGAAGACACCGTACGCCAGTTTCTGGTAGTGCGGGTACCGCTGTTTTGTTGGTGTGAGGACCTCGCTGAGGTAGTATACTGGGCGTTGTACTCCGTGGACCTTGTTTTCCTCGGCTCGCTCGACGACAAGCATTGTGCTGACCACCTGGTTGGTGGCAGAGATATATAGTAACAGTGGTTCCCTTTCTCGTGGGGTCACCAGTACTAGTGAAGTGGATAGCAGGTGCTTGAGGTCTTCGAATGCTTCTTGCGCTTCATTGGTCCACTCGAATTTTTCAGCTTTGTGGAAGAGCTGGTAGAAGGGCAGCGCCTTTTCACCCATCCAACTGATGAATCGACTGAGGGTCGCGATGCGTCCAGCCAGCTGCTGAACGCCCCTTATGTTTTTGGCTTCTCCATGGCTAGTATGGCTTTTATTTTCTTCGGGTTTGCTCGATTCCCCTCGCGGAGATGAGGTACCCGAGTAGTTGCCCAGATGGCACGCTGAAGGCGCATTTGTCCGGATTGAGCTTGATCCGGTAGCGGTCGAGATTGGCAAAGGTTTTGCGCAAATCGTTGATTAGGGAGGCTTCCTCCTTGGTCTTGATTACTATGTCGTCGACATAGACTTGAATGTTGCGACCCAGTTGTTCCTTGAGGCAAGCCTGCATGCACCGCTGGTAGGTGGCTCCCGCGTTTTTTAGCCCGAAGGGCATTGTGTTATAGCAGAACACGCCAAAGGGCGTTGTAAACGCTGTTTTCTCTTGATCCTCCTCCTTCATTCGAATATGATTATAGCCTGAGTAGGCGTCGAGGAAGCAGAGGCGCTCGCATCCCGCGGTGGAATCGATGATCTGGTCGATGCGCGGCAACGGGAAGTGATCCTTGGGCGAGGCTTATTCAGAGGTGAAGTCCACGCACATCCGCAGGATATCCGTGTCCTTTTTGGTACCAGATCGTGTTGGCGAGCCAAGTGCTTTCCTTGATCTCGCGTATGAATTTGGCGCCGAGGAGTCTGTTGATCTCCATTCCAATCGCTATGCCGTGGCTCGTATAATCGCCAATTGTTTGCTTGACCGCCTTGTGTCGGGTTGATGTTGAGGCGTGCTCGCGAATTCCACCGAACTCTGGCATGTCCGCAGGACACCGTGCAAAATTTCCGGTGCTCACGGAGGAATTCGACGAGCGCGAGTTCCTATGCGGGACTCAAGTTGTTGGCGATGAGGGCAGTCTTGGCAGGATCCGATGGGTGGACCTGCACTTTCTTTGTGTGCACCGATGAGTCGAAGGATAGATTGGGTGAGCTTGGCCGGCTCGGGGCGTATCATTGTTCTGTCGACTTTTTAGCCTTGCGAGTTCTTCCGCATGTCAAGGACCGGAAATTCTGTTGAATTCCCTATCGCAACTGTCGGATCTCTCGAAGCTCCCGTTGATCGTGATGACGCCATTGGGACCTAGCATTTTCATCTGCAGGTAGGCGTAGTGTGGCACTGCCATGAACCTAGCGAACGCGACGCGCCCGAGGATGCAGTGGTACTGTGAGGGCCAGTCGACGACCTCAAAGTTGATGCGCTCGCGCCGGAAGTTCTTCGGTGTGCCGAAGATGACGTCGAGGTTGATTTTTCCCAGGGGTATACGCCTTTCCCTGGGACGATGCCGTGGAATGTTGTGTCCGAGGCCTCCAGGCAAGTTAGAGGGATCCTCATTGCTCACAAGGTACTCGCGAATATAAGGTTAATGTCGCTCCCGCCATCCATGAAGACGTGGCTTATGTCGAAACCTCCGATTTGCGCCTCGAGTACGAGGGGGCAATGGCCTAGACGGGGTACCTGAGGCGGATGGTCGCGTTTTTCGAAGGTGATGCATGACTCGCTTCCACTGAGGTACTCAGTGGTAGATGGTGGCGAGTGTGTGGCCAAGTTGACTTGGCGAGTGATGGCCTTCTGCACCCGATTGGAGGGGCGTCCCCTTTGGATCATCATGGTGCCCATGGCTCGTGGGTACGGTTCGCCTCCGTGGTGCTGGTCCGGTGCAGCTGCATTCGGGGGTGGCCCAGGTGGTGGTGGCGGAGCGCCATGTGCCATGGCGCCTGGAGCGGCTCCATAGCCTCTTTCGACTGCATTGCGGTTCATTCGAACCAATCCCTCATGTAGCTTGAGGAACTCGCAGCAGTCCTTGAGGAGGTGGCTGGACTTCTTCTTGCCATCATACTTGTCGATGTAGAAGTGCACCGTACATGGCCCGGACAGTTTATCCTCAATGGAGGTCGCGGGTGCCTCGTCGCGAGTGCGACGTTGCCACACTTGCGTGGTTTTCCCGGAGCCGCGGTATCCGCCGCTATGGTATCCACTGTTGCGGTTATCGTCGCATCTTTCGGTGTAGCCGGCCGCGACCATGTTAATGTCGTCGCGGTCATCGTAGATGCGCATGCGACGCTTGCCTCGGCGATCGTGTCTATGCTCGAGTTCCGCCTCTTCGTCGGAGTGAACGCGATTCTTCACCGAATCTTCTCCATTGGCCCACCGATTCGCGATCTCCATTAGGTGGTCGATGGTCTTGGGTTTTGAGCGGCCCAACTCCTCCCTGAGTTCTGGGCGGCGGACGCCGCTGTTGAATGCGTCAATCGTGCGATCCTTCGAGATGTTTTCTGCAGAGTTCTTGATGATGGAACATCTTTGGATGTAGGAGCGCAGCGATTCGCCAGATCTTTGCTGGCAGCATCTCAGCTCTTCGATTGATGCGGGCCGCTTGTATGTGCCCTTAAAGTTGCACATGAAGCTGTAAACCAGCTCATCCCAACTACGAATGGATCCACGTGGGAGGTTGTTGAACCATGCTCGGGCGGCGCCTTGCAGCTGTAGCTGCAAGCATTGCATGGCCGTGCTTCGACTGCCTCCGTGGAGCCTGACGGAGGAGATGTGGTCCTCCAGCCAGATTTTTGGGTCATGTAGGCCGTCGAACTTCGGGTTCTCCGACGGGAGTTTAAACCCCTTTGGCATTCGCTTCTGCCTGATGGACCTACTAAAGCATCTGGCGCCGCAGAGCTCCACGTCTTCCTCTTCTGAGTCAGTCGACCGAGCACGTCGTGCCCTTGATTTGTCGATCTTGCGATGCGTGATGTCATCACGCGCGTCGTAGTCGTGGTCGTGTCGTCGTGAGCGACGACGTCGAGACAGGTCGTGACTGTCATCACTGGATGAGGGCGAGGAGTAACGCTTTGCTAGCACTTTGCCCTTCTTTGGTTCCGGTGTTGGCTCCTTGTCGAGGGCGGCCTCGATTAATCCCAAGCCCGCGATCGTGGATCGGTGCATGGTGGCTCGGGGATCTCTAGCCGGTGGCTGGTTGTTGAGGAGGTACATGGTGGCTACTGTCACCGCAGCCTGCGGTGTCTTGGGGACCATGTTGCCCCTAGTGTCGACTGTCATAGAGCCAAAGTCGAGGACCTTTGCGGCTTCTATGCATTCTTGCTCGGTGAGATGGGCCATCCGAGATTGCCTCTTCTTGGCGAGGTGCTCGTTGCCCTTTGAGGAGGATCCTCCATAGGAGGAGAGCCCAGCACGACGAAGGCTCGACTCGTCTGCCGCCTTTTTGCGCGCCTCGAGTTGCGCGATTGTTTGTACTTGGCACTTGAATTCTTCCTTCAGGAGCCAATGGTAGCCCATTAGCAGTTCTTGCGGAGATCCGAAGGGTAGAGGAGTGCCTCGTAGGGCCTCGCGGCAGCAAGCCCATTCTTGCTCGTTGAGCCTGATCACGACGCGTTCACCGGTTTGCTCGTTTATTATGGTTGGAGGTTCGACTGCTCCTCCGTTGTTGGCGTTGGTGCGATCGCCACCGTTACTGTTGTTGCCGCCATTGCCGCTGTTAGGCGGGTTGGTTCCATTGCCGCGATTGCCACCGTTGTCACGGTTGGTAGAGGTATCGCCTGCGTTGATGATGGCGCACATGAAGTGATTGGGGAAGCTGTTGCTTCCACAACTCTCAGACCCGGAACCGTAGGTCCCATCTTCAGTGGCCAGATCGCTCAGATCGGAGTCGCGACTACTGTCGCTGACCGTGTTCTCGACTGTTATCGGGGCGTTGAGCTCACTGAGGGTGCCGATCGATGGAGGAAACCATGATGCTGGGGCAACCGACAGTGCCGTCGGCTGATCAGGCATGCGAAGCATGCCCATCTGACCGACTTGGAAGCAGAAGCTCCCTATCGCCAGGCTGATTCCGTCGCCCACGGACTCGAAGGCCGGGCGAGTGGCCGGCGTGTGGACGGTGAAGCCAAACGCGCCGAAGAGCTGGCGGATCTCCGCTGTTGCGGAGTTGTAGATCACGGTTGATAGGGCCGAAGAAGTCGCAACATCAGCACTCCCAATTCCCACAGTCGGCGCCAATTGACGAGGGTTTAACTCATCAATGCCCATTGTTATGGGCTTGGGTTTTGGAGAAGGAGGGAGCGCTGGAGACATCTATCGGCTAGCAAACAAGCACACAGGGGACAAAGATTTACCCAGGTTCAGGCCTCGTAGAGGTCCCTACTCCTGCTTGTCTGCTCGTGGAATTATCGAAGGAATCGAAGATTATAGTGGTGCGCAAATGCAATCTGGCGAGGGTTGTGGAAACTAGGGTTGCGTGTGTCCTCCTCGCTGCCCCCTCCTAGCCTTTATATAGGTAGCCTAGGTCTCGAGTAGCAGGACGAGTCGGTTACAAGTTAGGGTTTTCCCCTTCAAACTTTCTATCTTTAGCTTCTTCTTGTTCTTCAAGCAATCGAGAGTCCGTAGGTTACTCGAGTCCTTCATTTGGGCCTTGGCGACACCGTGGGCCTTTATGTATTTAGACCATATATACCAAGCTCGAGTACCTGTAGGGTATACCCATGTCAATTGGTATGAAGTGTCATACAGGACAATGCAATTCATGAACTACAATGGCCTAAGTAACTAGCAAGAGAATAAGTGACGATGTTCATCGAAAACAAATAAAGTGTTATTGTGTTTTTCGTTGTCGTCAAACCTAGCCTTCAAGATTTGTTTTAATAATTGTTATTTTGTTCCGATATTATGAGAACAATGGTTGTTCAAATAATTACCGTATTCCATAAAGGATGGATGAACTTTTACAAGTCTAGTGGGAGAAATCACATCCATAAACACTATTGCTAAAATGTCGCAAGACAAATGATTGAAAGATCAGTTATGAAGTGACATCGCTGTTTAAATTATATTGGAAAGAAAACATGAAGAAACTCCATGTTGATGGATTTTTGGAGTCTTTTGATTTTGATCAATTGACGCTGGTGAAACTTTCCTCGAGATAATTGAAACTCCATTCATAGGCCAAAGAGGAACATATGACTAACTTATTGGATATTATGCATGTTGATGTATATAGTCCATTATGTGTAGCCATATGTGATGGATCCTTTTTGCTTCATATGCTTTCTCCAGAAATTTGAGTGAATATATCTGTATATTTACTTAATAAGGAAGAAGTATGAAACATTTGAAAATTGTTCAAAGACTTTCAAGATGAAGTGAAAAATCATTGTAACAAGAAAATAAAGAGTTTATGATTCGATCATAAAGGAAGATATTTGAGTTACATGTTTAGCAAAACACCTAAGATTTGAGGAATTGTTCCATGATTTGTGTTTCCCGATAAACCATAGGAGTATGGCATATTCGAGAGATGAAATCAAACCATGTTTGACATGGTAAGATCAAAGGTGCCATTTATAAAACTGCCATTATGTTTTAAGGATTGAAGCTTTAGAGACTGCCGCTTTTACACTGAAAAGAGCACCATCGTGATCCGTTGAAATGACACCATATAAGTTATGGTTTGGGATAAAACCCAAATTGTCTTTTCTTAAAATTTTGGTATGCTATGCATAAGTAAAATGTTTACAACCAAAGTCGGATAAGCACGTCTTTGTAGGTTATCCCAAAGAATTTGTTGGGAATTTCTCTATAACACCGAGGACAAAAGAGTTTGTTACTTGGAACGTCAAGTTTCTTGAGAAAGAATTTTTCGCGAAAAGTTAAGTGGGAGGATAATAGAACCTTGATAAGGTTGTTGAACCTTAGCTATATGTGCTAAGTAGCGGAGCGCCGGAAAGTGTCCCGGTGGCGGACACAATGCTCATGGCTCCCGTGATTACAAAGGTTGTGATCTTGGAGATTAGAGTTCCTATTGAACCGTGTGGGTCGGTAAGAATCAAATAGTGTGATTTGATAAGCAAGTCGTTATTGTTTTGACAATGATGAACCGACTACATGCAAAGAAGCGATGATGGGCCCTGACTCCATAAAATGACTAGAAGTCATAGAATCCGTGATAGTATCCATACACAAGAAATCAAGTTTCTGAACTTGGAAGACCCTCCGGAAAGGCGTGAAGCCTATCGGTCGTGTTTGGATCTATAAAGAAATAGACATGGATGTTTAACATCTATGAAATAGTCGACATGTCAGAAAGAAGTTTACGACAATGTTCAAGGAGTTGACTATGACAAGATTTGATCTTTCATAGCGATATTTAGTCTTGACGGATTAATATAGCAACCACTACATATAATTTGATGTATGGTAGTTGAACAAACAAAACAATGTTCTTCTAATAGAATGTTTACCTAGGACGTGTACAAGACACGGTCCGAAGGGTTTTGTTAATTCAAAGGGTGCTAAAAGGGCATGCAAACTTCAATAGTTGAAGTAAGCATAGCGGAGTTGGAATCTTCACCATGATGAAACTGTTAAAAGAGTTTAAATTCATCGGAGATGATGAAGATGCTTGCATTTGCAAGAAATTAAGTGGGAGCGCTGAGACATATTTCTAATACATTATGTAGAGAACATATTGTTGATTGGAAATGATGTATCTTGTATTGACACAAGTTACGAATTTCATTAAAATAAGATTTCGATGAAAGACTTGGGCAAAACCGGAATATTTGGCATCAATATCTATATGGATAGATTGATGCGCTAATATGGTTGTGCCAGACATACATATATGAGATATTGAAAGGGTTCAATATAGAAACAACAAGAAAGGTTCTTGCTGCATGGAAAAGGATTGTATCAAAATTCAAGTGTTTCAACACTTGGTGAGTAAAATCACATGAAGATTTTGATCGATTATACCGTGATATGTATATATCCAGAATGTCCTATGCTCTAAATGTTATGAGCACATACCAGAATGATTCATAAGATGATCATTGGACAATAGTAAAGATATTCTTATGAGCTTTGGAAGAACTAAAAATATATCATGTATAAGTGACAAATAGTTAAAGGTAGTTCATTGTAAAGTGTTACATTGATACTAGTTTTGTCACAAGATACAAATTAAATTTATCTCAATTTAGAGTATGGGTGGCACAATGTAATGGAAAGGATGTTCCATGATGGATTTGTATGAGTTCCAAAAGTTGAGACATTGTGACGGATACTACAACGAAAGGCTAAGTATATGACTGCTATAGTAACAGCAAAGGAGGGCATTTGTGTTAAGAAGTTTGTTATCAAACTAGGTGTGGTTCAAAGTGGGCTAATACTATGAAGATATATTATATGACAATAATATCAACATATTTTAACCCGAACGAACTAAAAGGTCTCACCAAAGGACCAAATTTATACAATGCCATCTCATTTGAGAATGAGTGATGCGTAGAGACGCAAAGACATGCAAATACACACAGACCTAAAACTGTCAGATCCGGAGATTATGTTAACCACTAGCAATCGCGTATATGCAACACCAGAAAGCCATAGGTGTTCAATACACAAAGTTTTTCAAACTAGATTATTGACTTTAGTGCAAGTGGGAGACTGAAGGGAATATGCCCGAGAGGCAATAATAAAGTGGTTATTATCTTATTCCATGTTTATGATAAATGTTTATTTTGCATGAGAGCATTGTATTAATTGGAAACATTAATACATGTGTGTTTAATAAACAAAATACAAAGTTCCTAGTAATGCCTCTCATATAAACTAGCTCGTTGATTAACAAGATGATCAAGGTTTCCTGATCATGGACATTGGATGTTGTTAATAACGAGGTCACAACATTGGTGGAATGATGTGATGAACATTCATCCGAAGTATAGCATTACGATCAAAGTCATTATGTTTATATTGCTATAACATCATACGAAGTAATCTTAGTCCTTATACCATGAGATCATGTTAATTGCTAACACCGGAAGAGTATCTTGATAAAATCAAACATCACACCGTAACAGGGTGACTATAAAAGTGGGTTCAGTGCTATGAAGGTGGGATCATGGATCAAGAGTGGGATTTGTCCATCCCGATGACAGATAGATATACTCTGGGCCCTCTTGGTGATATCACATTGAAATAGCTTCCAAGCAAGTGATGTGATCACTAGAATGTTATATCACGGGAACGAGAAAAGAGTGCATGTCGGCAACAAGATCAAACTAGGTATGGAGATACCGATGATCGAATCTCGGACATGTAATATATCGCGAGACAAAGGGATTTATTTACTAGCATTAAAGGTTCTCACGATCACAGAAGTCATTGTTGAATGTGTAGGAGTCAGTATGGATCTCCAGGTCCCGCTTCTGATTATTGATCTGAGAGGGGTCTCGATCATGTCTGCATTATTCGCGAACCGTAGGGTGACACACTTAAGGGATACCGACGCCATTTGGAGCAAATATTTTTCAGATAAAGATTTAAGAAAGCGCTGGAATTATTTCAATAGACACCGAAATTGTTTCGGGTGAAATAGCTGAAATTGGTTCTGCATGTAATATTGAAATGTTGCAGAGGGTTTTATGTGAATGTTTGTTAATTAAAGTAATTAACAAAATTCTGAATAAAAATAATAAAAGAGTTTTATTAAATGAGAGAGCATTAAATTTGGAGAAATTTAATGCATTTAAAATGGAGACTTTAAAAGAGAATGTGAAGGGACATTTTAATGTGGAGGGGTTACCACCACATAAATGGGGAGGTGAGGAGTCACCCTCCCATGGGCGCCGGCCATGGGGGAGGGGTACCCCCCTCCTCCTATAAAAGGCCCCCCTCACTCCCCTTCTTCCTCACACCTCCTCGTGAAGGATCTCTCTCCCCCTCTAGTATTATTCCCCCATGGTCTCGGATTAGCGAGATACATGTTCCCGGTGGCTTTATCTGGAAAGGAGTTGCTACTTCTGCTGCTTTGCTGGAGCGAGGGACGGAGATTGTCGAGGTACCGAATGTGTGTGCGATCACGGATGCACCGTTGCTTTGCGATGCTGGACTTGGTGGTGCTGGACTTGCTGGAGCTTGATCTGAAGGACGTGCTGGAGCCGGACCTGCTGGACTTCATCACGATCTTAAGATCGGCAAGCGTACGACTACATCATCCACGAGTTCCTACTCGTTAACAAAACTCATTGTCTTCGAGGGTAAGTTCTCCATGGATGTATATCCACCCGTTGCTCTGTATCTAGTAGATAGATCTTGGCGTATAGTTCTCATCGTAGGAATTTTTTTATTTTCTATGCTGCGAACCCAACAATAGCCACTACATGTACTTGAGAGAGAGGGATCTTCACCTTGCAAGACTAGGGTTTGAGATTGTTTCTTCCCATCTTGAATTATGTTGGATATTTTTCTATTCTTATTGTGGATCTACACGGTAATATAAAGACGAATTCCTTTTATTTAATTATATCAATGATCCGTTCTTCTCTCATGTGTGAGTAATTTCCTTAAGTGTGGGAGATGTAGGGGATTGGTGAGATGTGATGTGCCTTCATATATTTTCCATTAGTTTGTGATTGATTCTAATTACTATATTATGTGTGCTTGATTATCTGTGGGATGCCTAATGCTTGTTGTCAATTAAGGGCCCAAACAACATGATGCTTTGTTCTACATAGATAGGATCTTGTTCGCTAGCAGACCGGCGACCCCCGGGTGACATGGGGATATCAATAGAAAATTAGTAGACTCTAGGATAACGAGGAACCACTATGCTTATTGCATTAGTCCGATCCAAGGAGCTTAATCGCTAAGCGACCTGAAGGGTCTTAATCGTCTAGTGTCTGACCATGGTTTTGGTAACAGGCTAGTAGGATTATTAAAGTTGGGATGAAATCTACCAAGAGGAGTTCCGGGTAATTATGGGTTGCTTGCCTACATATATACTTATGAGATTATAATTTTTACATTTATCATTCATCCACCTAGCACATTCACTATCACCATGAACTGAATCTCCCCACGCCTTCTTTTGCCATCTGTAGAAAACAACAAACAACCAAGTCGTTCTTTACTTTTATGCTTTATATTTTTGAAGTTTACATTTTAGTTCTATTTAAATACATCCCATTTAATCAAAACCCCATTCTTATTTCAACACTTGCTGTCAATTCACTCGAAGGCCTGTGAAAACTTCCGGTGTGACAGAGACTTCACCCATAAACATTTACCTTTGGGCTCCTTGTGGGATCGATATCTATACTTCGAAAATCGTTACAAACGATATGTGCACTTGTAGACATCAATCCTCACCATTAAGCATGTGCCAACCTTCCAACAAATGTGGAACAACAACAACACGAAGCAGCACCTGAGCAAGCAACTACGACTCGCAAAGCTGACTGTCTATCAATCAACAGGCAATAGGATGTGTTTAAGATAATATAGAGGCTGCAAGAAATATAAATGGCATACGGAAACTAAAGCATCGCAACACGGATAGCAATAGATCAACAAGAGGAAGTAAAGACTATAAACACAAATAGGTAGAAAATGGGAGAATGCTCGTCTGAAAAACATTGTCGAAGATACATTATCCGAAGAACTTGTCGACACTCGCTTCAACTCAATGGCCTAATCCGTGAAGAAGCAAATCACTAAAAGAAACACCGATGCACTATTTAATACTACGTCAGAAGATCGGGCATGATGCATGTATGATGTATGACATGGCAAAAGTGCGGCGCAACTAGGCAATATTAAGCGGAATCGAGGTCCCGATATTTATTCAGAAGGTTCAAGTTCTTTAGGTACCCTACAATTCCTACAATTTAAATATTGACTTAACAAGGCAAAATAGGTCATCGGTTCATTACACAAATTTAAATGGAGGTAATATAAGACTAGATTAGCCCGCATATGGCTCTATATTTAATTATTACGTGAGTCGATAAGATACCCCAAACAAATGAATATATATGCGAGTATGAACAATTTAATAAGCAACAAGTTATAATGTCATATTATAAAAATGGGTCTCGGAAAAGGGGATCACATTAGGGTTCGACGAGGTTGGGTTTTGAGGGTTCGACGAGATCGAGGTTCGAGGATCAGGGTCTTCGGGTCTTGGCCATTGGATCCGTGATGGAGAACTTGGAATCTGGTGAGAAGATCTAGGGAGGCGACATCGGATTAGTCTTGTTGACGAGAAGATCTTGGTGTTGTTCGATCTTTGTGGCCCGCCCATCTTGTCCTCGGGTTGCGCAAATGTCGGGCTATCACCATCGATCTGCCTCTACGTCGTATCATCTCAAAGCATCGGCCAAAACACCTCCATAGCACCATATCTGTATTCACCACTACGCACTACACACATTCCGGTACACACCAACACATCAACAGGAGCAGTCGAGCAGATGGCCAGTAGCGTGCGCAAGGGAAAAAAAGACACTAACGACCACCTTGTGCCCGCGGCAGGAAGCAGGGGCAAACTCGTGCAGGCATGAGGCAGCCATGGTCGTCCATGAACGACTCAGAGGCGAGCTCCACCAGCGCATCAGGGCCGAGGCCATGGAACCGCAGGGCGACGAAGGATGGCCGAGGTGGGACGACAGGAGACGCACGACCCGGCTTGCTGGCCAGGACAGAGAGGAGGCATGGCTCGCTGGGCGGCAGACGACGCGGGTAGGGTCGCGACGGAGGCGACAAGGGTGGCAAGGTCGACGCAGACGGGCCCGTGACGGAGGAGGCCCAGGGCGGTACTGCAAAGGAGAGGCGATGGAGTCCGTGGGAGTAGGGTCGATGCAGAGAAGGGGCCGCGCTGCTGCTCGCAGAGGAAGATGGCAGCGGCCCAAGCTATGGAGGCCGGAAGACGCGCGGTGACCTGCTGCAGCGTGGTTGTTGCAGAGGCGGAGCCACGAGGGACCTCGCTGTGGTGGCGCGCGAGCGAGGCTGCAGCTGTAGGTGTCATGTGGATCAACCAAAACTTTCTCGATGCACTGAAAGTTTGTTGATCCAAATTCTATAAAGTAAAGACCAACTTCTGACGAAGCGGAGCGAGCCGTTATCACGGGAAGCGAGCCGCGCGGCGCATGTCGACACGACTCCGTCAGTCCGGTCCGTGGTGGACGCCTTCCTTTGTTTCCATCGCTGTCGTCCGACCTCGCGCTCTTTTCCCGTACACAGGGTTGAAAGATGTGCCTATCGTTTTCACGGTCGATTTCTGGTCTACAGCACGAAACGCTTTGGCAAAAGATATCGCTGACCACGTCGGAGACACTGCACACTACTACTACAATACTACACTAGTACTCGGAGTAGTATACTACAGTGTACAAATCTTTTGCGGAAGCCTTGGGATGGAGGGAGTAGTATAAGTATATGCTGATATGCATATGTCTGGCTGCCACGACACGGAAAGGTCGCACGGATTGGAGCGAGCGAGTTGATACGGTAGCCACAGCACTGTCTGGATCAGCCAGACCAGACCGACTTTGGGGCAGAAGAAGAAAGAAATGGCCGCGCGCGCACTCACACACGTCACGTCTGGAAAAAGAAGAACGAAAAGTCACACCGATCCAAAACCACCCGCACAACGCAGCGCCAGACCGCGGCTGCGCCGGCCGGTGACCCCACCCCACGGCCCCTCCCCAGTCCCCACCACTCGCAATCGCAATCCAGCCTGCCGATTCCCACACAGAGCGAGCGAGAGAGCGACCAGGCCAGCACACTCCAAACAAATCCTTCCTTCCTTCCTTCCTTCCTTCCTAGTACTAGCTCTCGCTCCTCCCCCTCCCAGCGCGGTCGCAACTCCCCACCGCCCACCGCCGTACGCGCCCCGCCGGATCCCCTTCCGAGCCCGCCCGTCTCCTCTCCGATCTCCCCAGGCCGGCCGCCGCTCGACCCGGAGGTACCCACCCGCCGATCCCCTTCGCTCTCCCGTCGCTTCGTCCTTCCGAATTTCATACGGAGACGAGATCCCCCCGGGACAAGGTCGCGTACCATTGATTGGGCCGAGTATTTCATGCTGCGAAATTCTCCGCGTAGCCTTACTCATACGAGCTTAATTTAGTCTCTCCAGAGGTTTTTGCTGCTGCTGCCTGCTGCTTTTGACTAGTCTTGCCATGGAGCTTTCCCAACCTGCTCTGTAGTACTACAGTAGCCTCTTCGGGTCGAGGAATCTGCTGCTGCTTGGCTGAAGCCAGTTAAGGAAAGGACAGGATGTTGCCTAGTTGTTCAATCCAGTGGCCGCGCGCCATACAAGGAAACCTGTGGGTTGGACCCAAGTAGGCTGGGCCTTCCTCTTTTTTCCTAGCATAATAGATTACATTCGACAGATTTTTGCCTGCGTGTCTTCCTACTCATCTACGATGATGATTGCTACTAGCTTAATCCACACCATCTTTATACCGGACTAGTTTTGTTACATGTATGGCTGAGTTTATGCGCTTTCCCTTTTGTGGTCGGAAAAAAAAAACATCATACGGTTGTTGTTCGTATTATGCCAGGCTCTGCACTTTCCTTTCGCGAAGCACCATACGAGCATCTGTACACAAGGTTTCTGATGCTCTAGTTATGTGTGCGGAGATTGGCAAACTATATATAGTATATACCAAATTGGCATGTTTTGGGAACATCCTTTCTCTGCTGCCACACTCTCACTTTCTTCATTTGTTGTCTTGTGCAGTGACTTTGGACCCGCAGGCATATTGACACGGGAACCTCGAGCCATCTATTGTGGCATGTTAAGAAGAAACACTGGAGCTACTTGGTGTAGCTACTATCGGATGTGCACATTCCCAATGCTATAAGGTACTTCCCTTTCAATCATATAGCAGCGTGTTATAAGAATCTTAATTGGTTACATAATAGATCTTAATGTCTGACAGCTATTTGCTCCATTGGTGAATGCTATCGCTTATCTCAGTCACATTTACCTTGATGGCTGCCGCATTTAATTTGGTGGCTACTAAACCAAAACCAAACCCCGAATTGCATCGTTATATGTCGACAGTCAAAGAACCTTATGATGGTCACAGTTGAATCGCTTTATATGCTTACCTGTGCTAACAACCTGTCTCCCTATTTCATCCAGGAGTTACTGAACTTACGTGCGTAATCTGTCTCCAAGCTTATTAATTTTGGACCTGGTATGTTGTCCATCTGTTAAAACCCCGGAAGGTTGTTACTAAGCTGAAAGCTTGTGGATTTACTTTCCTATTGACATGTTCTTTAATCAGGTGTATCTTCAAAAATGGGAGTTTACCTTAGTACCCCTAAAACCGAGAAACTATCTGAAGATGGGGAAAATGATAAACTTAAATTTGGACTTTCATCTATGCAAGGCTGGCGTGCAAGTATGGAAGATGCTGTGAGTTTCTATTGATCACTGTTCGATCTTGTTTACTGAAAAACTTCCAGAAAGTTCTGGAAATGTAGAGATATAGAATAAGTGACATACACAGAGTGAGTGTAGTATGCTATAATCAGTAGTGAAGTTCTCATTAAGGTACATGGGGGACTGTGGACAGGGGTACTAGGAATATTTCTGAGTGTTTATTCGTTAGTTTACTGGTATTTTTAGCAAAGCTGTGCGCATGAAAGATTTTGTGTCTTATGTCTTGCCAATTCCTGTCTATTAATGTGCTGGACTTCAAATGTAGCAAAGCCATGAGTTGAATGGTGATGTTTGATGGCCTGTTTCTCCTTTTGCAAACTAGACCTGTTGTTAGATGACTGTGCTAAAAACTATCATGTGTAATTGTGTGGCATTATACGGAAAGATCTTTTGAAGAATACTTTTGGTTTTAATTTCAACAAAGCCTGACTTGAAGCTTTAGCATAGTACTAATAAAATCGAGGCGATGGAAAATTTCATCAATTCTTATTTAGCTATAGTTGCATAGTCTCAGTTCATTGTGAAATCTCTAACCCGTTCAGCAATCTTCCAGCATTCAGCTTTGCTAGATCTCGACAAGGACACGTCATTCTTCGGTGTTTTCGATGGACATGGAGGTAAGGTTGATCAAGAAGACCAGCACGTTTTCTTTGCCCATGATCTTTTTCCACATGACACCAAAATGGTCATTTATGTCATCATATCATTAACCCTTGCCTCAGGAAAAGTGGTTGCCAAGTTCTGCGCAAAATATCTACACAGAGAAGTTATGAAAAGTGAAGGTTATTCAGTTGGTGAACTGGGCACTGCTCTTAATAAAGCTTTCTTCAGGTATTGCAAACTGTTAGGTAGTCAGCTTGAGTGTTTTTCCATCTATTATATACTGATAATTTTCTTTGGAAGATGATACTAGCAGTAACTATGATTTCGTTGATACAGAATGGATGAGATGATGCGGGGTCAAAGAGGCTGGCGGGAACTACAGTCACTTGGAGATAAGGTGAACCAATTTACTGGCATGATAGAAGGATTGATCTGGTCTCCGAAAGGCAGTCATTCAAATGATCAACATGATGATTGGGCTTTTGAGGAGGTAATTGTGCAACTGACATGAACTGCACGATCAGTTATTCATTGTAGGATAAGTAATCTGCATTGCATAATTAATTTGGTATAGCTCTTTAAAATGTTCATGAAGTCTGGGCAACTAATTGGTCATTTATAGCCTTTTCTTGCAAAATTGTCCATGCTTTAATCATGTACTAGTACTACCTAGTAATTGTTCAAGTTGCAAAAGAGGTAGCATATGAAGAAAAATTAAATCCTTAAAATTCAACCGTGAAGGAAATATATACCTCAAAAAAAAAAAAAATCAACCGTGAGGTTTTGTTGCCAATAATGATAACTCTTGACAAATTAATTCAATTTCATATAATTCGATATTTTAGTTGTATGGCCATTAAAGTTATAATTTTGGCATTCCCCTGTAGTATTGGTGCAGTTTAACTTTGGTGCTACTCAGGGAGTCTTACATGATTATCTTACCAGGGACCTCACTCGGATTTTAGCGGGCCAACCTGCGGGTGTACAGCCTGTGTTGCAATACTACGAAATAGTCAACTTGTTGTGGCAAATGCCGGAGATTCCCGCTGTGTTATCTCAAGGAACGGCCAGGTCTGTTTTGCTTGTCCTTGTTTTTTGTTTGAGACGAGAAGATATACGCATGAGCATCTCATTCTCAAGTTGAATATAATATAGGCATACAATTTGTCAAGAGACCACAAACCAGAACTTGAAGCGGAGAGAGAACGCATACTAAAAGCAGGGGGTTACATCCAAATGGGACGAGTAAATGGAACTATAAACTTGTCAAGAGCAATTGGTATGCATTTTACCTATCTTTTGTTTCATAGCATCCACCTTAAATGATTGCTCATGGATGCCTATTCTCTTGTAGGAGATATGGAATTCAAACAGAATAAATTCTTGACTCCTGATAAGCAAATGTTGACAGCAAACCCTGACATAAACACTGTAAGCAGTTCAGCTTCTGCCATTGCTTCAACTCCTGCATCTAAAACAATGGCTATTATTTCCTTGTTATTGTTAGTTCATATGATTTAAATATTTTTGTAGGTGGAGCTTTGTGATGATGATGACTTTCTTGTTTTAGCATGCGATGGCATTTGGTAAATCCCTCTCTTGATAAGTTTCCATAACTGCATGTGTTTTATTTGTTCCATTCATTCAAACATTCAACGGAAGCTACAAGCCTACAAATTCTGATAGCCTACGTTGTTTAAGTTATTAGCTTTGAGCCTTCAACATGAAAATTCTTTTGATAAGATGTAATGACCATTTTTTCTGATGATAAATAGGGACTGCATGTCTAGCCAACAGCTCGTCGATTTCATCCATGAGCACATTAACACAGTGAGTTACTTCAGTAATGCCATACTTCTTTGGATTTCATGGTCTTCAGCGGTACTTAAGGAATGGAAGTATGGAACAAATGCAGGAGAGCAGCCTTTCTGCAGTGTGTGAAAAGGTGCTCGATAGATGCCTGGCTCCATCAACATTAGGTGGAGAAGGATGTGATAACATGACGATGATCCTAGTGCAGTTCAAGAAGCCAATTTATCATGGCAACAATGCCAGTTCCGGTGAACAGTCAGCTGTCGAGGACAAGAATGCTAATGCTGGTGAGCAGTCAGCTGCCGAGGACAAGAATGCCAGTGCTGGACGACAATCGCCTGGTGTCATAGAAGGGTTGTGAGTCAACTGATCAACTCCCAAGGTTGTTATTCTTTTTCTTTGTCGTCGTTCTTCCTGTTCCACTCAACTTTATATCTCTATTCAGTGCACTAACCTGCACTTCTATGATCAGCGCGAACGAGGACAGGAAGTGTAGCCTGGTAAACCTAAAGAATGACATCCGAATCCTGGTGTGATGTACTGATGTTGCGGTGGGTTTAAACATGCACGGCGAAGAAATTCCTGTGTAAATATCAGCCGTGTGTTGAATTGTTGATACAACTAGTGGATACCCCACATCAGTAAGTAGACCACGCTGTTTCTTTATGTCGTTTCTGTCTGACCAATTAATCCGGGTTCTCCCTTTCTTTTGGCTGTGATTATTTTGGGTCGTTGGACGTAACCTGACTTTACCTTTGAGTGGAACTGAATATATTTAGTGCCATTACCTAATTATTAACTTTTTTTTGCAAGTTCAGCAAGTATCAGTTTTCTTACGGAGATCCTAGGATCAATTCTGTTTGTCTTATATATACTGATACTCTTAAAGAGGCATATCTTACAGTTAGTTACTGAACTCTGTGGACATGAGTTTTTCTTTTGATCTCGAAAGTCTCTGGTCGAAAATCTTACCGCTTTGGTATGTGTTGTGATTGCCTTTGGCTGGCTTCAGTGAATTTGTTGACAAAAGCATGATCAGGATGTCAGACGTCCAATCCGAACATGGAGGGATCATCGGTTGCTGGGTGGAAGGGGCGTTTGCTAGACGATCGGATGCATCATGATGAACTAGATTTTTTTGTTCTGGAAGGGAACATAGAGGAACTAGTTTTTTTTTTTTGCACGGTAGGCGATAACACATACTCCCTCCGTTTCAAAATATAAAATGTTTTAGCTTTGTGAATGAAGTGTATCTAGACCCCTTTTAGTGCACATAGTGCACATAAGTACACATGAACAGTAATGTCCAGGTAGTAAAACACGAGATCTACATCTACTGCCCTGGGGACGCGCCGGAGTACACTAGTTGCTGATCGATCTGCCTGGCGCATACACGAACAGCGGCCCGGACATGTTTAGTATCACATGGATTTGATTTTATGGCAAGTGAATTCGGGACCCGTGGCCCGTCCGTAATCTATTCAATAATTCAATAACCAGTCCGATACCGACGCTGTTCCTACGTCCAACCCCATATATATGGTGGGTGGAGTACCTACCAACGCACAGCTCCAAACAGCTCGATTGAGAGGGCCAATCAAACGGAGCAAGAACCAGCAGCTCACCTTGCCGATGTCGCCGTCATGGTTAGTCCGGCTGCACGTTCGGTTAATATGGTTAATTCAGTTTGGTTAATTCGGTTATACGACAAATACGGTTTTAATACTTCGGTAAATACGGTTTTATAAAAAATACGATTCGGTTTCGGTAATAACCATTACATATCGGTTCGGTTTCGGTAATAACCAAATTAACCATAGTTGACGTGATTTTTTTGAATAACGGTTAACTTGTGTATGGCCATGTGTTTCAGTTTAGCATTTTCTACAACCAAACTAGATGTGTTGCAAGAGATAAATAAAAATAAAAAAGTTTATTACTTTGTATGACCAAACTGCACATGTTGTAAGAGAAAAATAAAATAAGAAAACAATAAAATTTAGTGTAGATATAGTGAGTTGTACCCACGTCCTATCGCAACAAAGCAAAGGTCCGCATGTGGAAACCAATTTTGAAACAAGTTTAGTGTTATAAACGACACTTGGACATTATATTACCAGTTTGGGCGAGGTTGGGCTAGGCCTATTACAAGATTTATTGCTACAATATGACTGTCCGGTTATTTTCGGTAATAACCACGGTTTTTCGGTTTAAACCTGAATTAATCATGAGCCAAACGGTTAGCAAATTTGCTAACTGTAACCTTAACCATAAACTGAAAAAACTGAAATTTCGGTTGTAATTGGGTTTTTTGGTTTTGGTTCGGTTTTGTGCAGCCGAAATGATTAGACTTAGGGAAGCCAGAGGAGAAGAAAAAGATCCTCATCCAGATATTTGCCCGGCTGCCGGTCAGGTCCGTCATCCGTTACCGCTGCCTGTCCCGCTCGTGGGCCGCAACGCTTCGGTTGGACTCCTTCCGGGACCTCCACTTCCAGCGAGCCAATCAAAAGCGTCAGGCTCTTCTACCTCCACCTCCAGCAAGCCAACCAAAAGCCAACACAAAGTACCAAACCATGTTTGAAGTAGGTAGTGCCAGGTTTGGAAAGTACTATCTGTCTACTACTCCCTCCGTTTTATAATATAAGATGTTTTAGCTTTATGAAGATAATGTATATATAAAAATCTTTTACTGTGTAGATTTGAAGTTAACCTCTACTCCTACGCTCCCTAGATCAGTAGGGTGTGTCGGTGGGTCGTACGGCTCTGCGGTGAACCTCGTATCGTGAGCCGCCGGCCCCCACCTGTCTTGTCTTTATAGCGCAGTGCAGCAGAGGCCCACCAACCATGTATGGTTGGGCGCCCCCGATTAGGGTGCGAATCAAAGGGTCTGGTGGCCGATGGGCCCACGCGGGAGGAGACCACCTAACATTCTCCCCTTGATCTCAATTTTTATTTTTAATAATATGGTTTTTACTTTACTCGTTTCATCACCGATCATTACATAGAGTATGTTTTATCGTCACAACTCAATTGCCGATAGAATCAGACAGCTACAACATACCTCTCTGTTTTGAAACAAATTTTGTTTCTTTTCAGGTCTCTCATAATCGAGGAATCATAGGCTTTCCCTTAGAGCATCTCTAGCAGATACTGCATATCGTGGTACCGTAAAAGGCGGATGCGGTAAACCGGCAACGTTGTTTGCGTTATAGAAAAACATAGGGAGAAACATATGCACTAATCCAAACTGCATATTTAAAAATCATCACACATTGGCGCCAGATTACGTAGAGGTGGTTTTGATCATCTAGCTCTACATAGAAAGTTTAGCAGAATTTGATGCCGCGCCCTGCATCTAGACTTCACCTAGCATCTACGGAGCTTTGCCGGCGGTGCCTACTCACCAGATCATCAACGGTGGCGGCGGTGCGCGCTTACTCCTCATCGGTTTCGGCGTTGCTGAAGTCGTTCGTCATGAAGTACGCGTTGGTTAAGTGGGCTTCCTGGTCCTCGATCCACCCTATGTACTCGCAGGGGAGAGGCGACCGACACAGAGAAACCCGCGCTTCTCTGCCATGCGCGCGTCGTGGAGCCTTCCTCTTCATCCTTGGGACACATGATTTTGATAAAAGAGCCTGCAATGAACATTTCAGTGGAGTAGTTAATTGGGTGCGCATATGTAATGTAACAACAACCTGCTGCTCTGGAATGATAGCATGTTTTGGGTAATCGCTTGGCTGAAACTAACTCTCTTGATCGCAAGTATCTCTCTACACATGTTGATACCACCAATTAAAAGAATGCATGGATATGAGTAGAATCAATGGGAAATAGTCAATCCCTTTAAGCTCTGATCTGAGCCCTGACGTACCCAGTAAGCAATACTACTACAGAAACCTCATAGCCTTCACTAAAGAGTGGTGAAAACTGACATGAATCTGAGCCCTGATGTACCCAGTAAGCAATACTAGTACAGTCTGTTCACATGTCACTTTTTTCTCTATGAAAGGAAAACTCTCTTCCCACTAAAGTTCACCTCATGTGCCTATCATATAATTTTTCTGGGTATTTCTGTTATCTAAGAGCAATTGTCAGGAGCTACTGCATTGAGGTTTGGCGTTCCACTGAAGTAACTAGAAAAAAGAACCCTCTAGATAACAAGGATTGACCAGTTATGCATGACTTGATGAGAGATGCAGAACTTTCTACAAAACGAAATGTTACTGCTAATTCAAGTCTAGGCCAAGTGAAATAAGTATACATCAACATTAATCTGAAAAGGAAAGTATAGTTGTGCAGAACTCTGAAATGACATAACAGAAACACACAAGGAATTTCTGAGACAGGTAGCTGTTTTTATGCCAAATCCGGAAATGAAATTCTGACGTACTCCATAGTGCAACGACAGTAACCTTACCTTAAGAATGAATCTACAGAGGAAGATTTGCGCGGACATACCTCGGGTTCCCCGGAAGGCTTGATCTCAATCAGCTGGAGCTTCTGCTTCCGCTTTGGCCGCGGCGGAGACCACCTCTTCTCCTCACAAACGAACGGCATCCTTTCCCCAAACGCGGCGTGCGGGCGAGGCCCGAACTGATTAAACCCCTGCCAGGGTCCAAACCCCTCGAGCGGCACCGGCGGCGGCATGAAGTGGCCGGGAGGGAAGAACGGGCCGGGCCCGAACTCGCTGTGGTGGCCTTGGGCGAAGGCGAGATCGCCCTTGGCCTCAAACTCGCGGCGTACCTCCTCCTCGATGGTTGGGGAGCGGTGCCGGTGGCGAGCGATTGGAGCGGTCGCCGGCGCGGAAGCTGAACCCCATGGGTTTACGCGGCGGCGCCAATGGCGGGCTAGGGTTGCTGGCGATCGAGCGATTGGAGCGGATTTTTCGAACGGCGGCGCAGAGCGGAGAGCAGAGCAAAACCAGAGCGCCGCTTCCAGCCGACTGGCTCTGGTTATTTTTTAACCGATGAATGGAGGACTGTGCTAACACGCGGCGCTGCGCGTAATCATCTACCGAGGGCGCGGCTGCCAGCTCACGAAAAACGACGTTCGCGCGCGGGAAACAAAAAAGAACGAGCGGCTGCGACGGTCTAACCAAAAGGTAAATAGACATGCGGAGCCTATGTGCACAACTCTAATCTGTTCCTATCCACACCTTTTCTGAGTTAAACTGTTGAAATAGCTTTTGACTAGTATCGCGCCTCTTACCTGTAACTTTTGGCTCAGAAAAAGTTCATCCAACTATATTGTACAAAACACGCTTTTACGCTAGCTCAGTAGATTCCGTCCTCGTCTGAGTACCACCAAAAAAAAGTACGAATATAACAGATTTCTACCGTCTGCTTCAAAATTTATTGTGCTCTTTGATAAAAAAATTACCAGATTAATTAGCCACAAACACCAGATTAATTAGCCACAACTGCCCGGCTAATTTTCTACATAAAATAATTGGAATTACCATGCTATTTTATAAAGCAATTGCCATATTAATTAGCCACAAAAATGCCATATTAATTGGGCATGATTTCTAGATTAATTATATATGTAAAAGAACTAGAATTAGCATGCTCTTTAATAAGACAATTGCCAGATTAATTAGCCACAAAATGCCAGATTCATTAGCCTTGATTGCCAGATTCATTATCTATGAAAAAAGAAGTGGAATTACCATGCCCTTTGATAAAAAGACAATTGCCAGATTAACTAGCCACAAAATATTAGATTAATTAGCCACAAATGCCATATTAATCACAGATAACTTACAAAACAAATCGACATAGGGGTAGAAGAACTCAACCACTCGAGCCTACCGTTTGAAGAAGCACCACGCCGGCCGCCGGAAAATATGACCGCGTAAGACGCCTCCATGTGCTCGTCTTCCATGGTCTCCTCGCAGCATGCTCGTCGGCGGAGACGTCCCCGAGCTCCTCATCTTGCAGAGCTCTCCACGCGCTCGTCGGCGGAGGCGGCCCTTACTCCTCCTCGCGCGCGCTCGTTGGCGGCGGCGGCGGCCGCCGCGCTCCTCCTCGCCCTCGTCGACCGAGGCATGCAGAGCACTTCCCCGCGCTCGTCGGCGGAGGCGGCCCTTGGTTCCCCTCATGCTCGTCGGCGGGGGCGGCCACCGAGCTTCTCATCGACCTTGTCGATTCGCGCCACCTCGTCGCGGCCTGGAGAGCCCTCCATGTGTCGCGCCTACTCGTCGTCAGGGCCTGGAGGAGGAGGCCTTCCTGGGGTGCGCCTCCTCCTCGCGCGAGGGACGACAGGCCCCTCCTCCCCTGCTCGTCGCCGGCGGCCTGACGGAGCCTACCCTGCAACGCGCATCCTCCTCACTTTCGTCGGTGATGGAACTGTGCTTTCCTAAGACGATTTCAGAGAGGGAACAAGTGGACTGGAGGCGTCCACGAGGGAACAAGGGGATAAGGAGGGGTGCATATATGGTTGGAGCGCGATGCGCTTTCGCGAATCGTGATGCGCCGCTGCACAGAAGAGCGAGGTGTGCGGCGTCTTTCATTAGATTTTCCCATGAATGAAATACATAAAATAAAAACCGTCGGGCGGGCTCGGTGGCTCGGTGGGTCTTCGGTTTTCCTCTGACAGACTGGTTTGGTGAAACTCTCCGATTCAGCAATCCCATCCTGACTGGTTCGGAACTTCGGATGCCCGACTCCGACTCCGTTCTCGATTCAGTCCATCCAACCCAATATACAATGGAGTACCAAGCTAGTTGTTCTGCACTGCAAACCGGCAAACGCATTGTAAAGATAGACAAGCGACCAACGACCTGACAGCTGACACGCACGGAGGACATATGGTGCTAACGACCAAGCGGAGCAAGAACCAGCGGAATGGCTCGCCGCCGCCGCCGCCGCTACCGGAGGAGATACTCATCGAGATCTTCGCCCGGCTACCAGCCAAGAACGTCGCCCGCTGTCGCAGCTTATCGCGCTCGTGGGCCGCCGCACTCTCATCGCATTCCTTCGTCGACCTCCACCACCAGCAAGCCAATGCAACAAGCATACTGCCCAATCTCTTCTTCACGACGGCGCAGCGCTGCCTCCACACGTGGCGGTGGTGCCACGGTGGCGGTCGGCCGGCACTGTGTCCGCTGACCGGCGGTGCCGCCCACCCTCTTCTCCCGCAGCTGGACCGCGACCGCGCTCTGCGGGTGCTCACCGCCAAGCCCTGCCACGGTCTCGTCCTGCTCCACCGCTGGCCCTGGCATGGCCACTACGTGTGCAACCCGAGTACCGGCGCGCTGTCGCCGCTTCCTGACACCAAGATGCCGTCCAGGATGACTTGTCGATACACCCTGCCCAACACCATCGTAAACTGCGTCTCCTATGGCCTTGGTTACGATCCAGCTGCCAAGGAGCACAAAGTGGTACGGCTCTTCTACCTCCACGAAGGAGGCTCCGCCACCGCGGTCACTGCCTGCGAGGTTTTCTCGATTGGAGGGCGCCAAGCCTGCGCGCACTGGAGGCCCGCCGCTCAGCGCGCCCCCTCGTGCATCGTGCGCCCATCCTCGCCAGTCGTATTCTTCAGCGGACGCCTTCACTTTCTCCAGCAGGAACATGGTGGCCACATCATCACTTTCCACATCCATGACGAGACTTTCGGTTCCTTGATGCCCCCGTCCGGCCTAGACGATGTCACATTTGAGCTAGCAGTGTTGGATGGATGCTTGTGCCTTCATTACGGCGATGGCGATGGCGAATATGTCCAAGACACTAGTTTCTACGTCTGGCGGCTAAGATCATATGATGGTGCAGGGGAATGGGAGCTTCTCTGTTGCATCCGGCGACATTCTTGGCCTGAAGCTCTGATGCACTTAGACGACGACCGGATCTCTCCGCTTGAAATCTACCGCGGTGGTGACGGCCACAGGAAAATCGTGTTCTCCACGTGCGCTCTCATGGTGTTCGCAGTTGACGTCGACCTTGATGGTGGCGGTGCACCGGAGATCCTTCTCTCGCCGCCCACAGGTGATGCTATCGTGGATAGCTTCGTCGAGACCAATTCTAGCTCCCATGCCATGTATAACTTCATCGAGTCTAATTGTGGCCCCCATAGTACCGTGGGTCTCCTCGAGGAGAGCCTTGTGCCCGTAGGCTGCTCTAGCGAAGAGATCATCTTCTCGTCGCCGTCAACGAAGGCTTGGTCACATGTACTCAAGTGGTTGCCAACGCGTTCCGTTGTTCCTCTAAGGCGTGTGTGCAAAGACTGGCGAGCGGTGATCAAGAGCGACCGGTTCATGCAGATGCATGCTATCCACGCAAACATGGGCAAGAAGTGCCCCAGGATCACGCTCATCGACTCTCTCTCTGGACTTTTCTGGACCCTAGGACAAGGTTGTGGGAAAGAGCTACACCCGAGGAATACAACAGGGTACTTGTTTTGTCCGCGCTTGGGGTCTAGATTGGTGTGTTCCAAATCATGCCATGGTCTCGTTGTCGGTAGTTGCACCATACAGCAAGCTTCCTTTGATTTTGTATGCAACCCCGCCATGGGTTACTACAAAGAGATGCATCTAGACCCTGAAGGAGACAACACGTTTGTTGCCGGCAGGATCGGACTAGGGTATGATTCAAGGATGAACAAGCATGTACGAGTACGTCTTGTATACCGCGAGAGAAACATGGATACTCGGAATTATCAACTTGGGTGTTACATCCATCTCACAGACACAGAAGCAGCATGGAGACCGATCAGCTCTCCGCCAAGGCCGGTGGCCGAAATACAGCCTATCTTTGTCAACGGCAAACTCTATTGGATGGTGGATCCAAATCTTGGGACAAAGTCTTCTTCAGGGTGCGAGATGTTGGCGTTGGATGTTAGCACGGAAGAGTTTGAGGTGCTGCAGGGTCCCCGATGCAACTACAATGAGATCAGATCCATCGTCGAGCTCAACGGTAACGTTTGCGTTGTCTGCCCGGACAAGGGTTCAAATGCGCTGGACATATGGATGTTGGATGGCGGTGTATGGGATATTGGGTGGCGAGTAGAGCTCGGAGTGTATTCAGACGAATACTCGCCGGAAGAGACGGTACCGATGGCGGTCGATCCTACGGACCAGAGGTTGCTACTTAACACAGGCAGGGCGCTAGGCTATTACAGCCCCATAACAAAAACGGTAGAGACCGTTCACCATCTGGTCGGTCAAGATATCATGAAATTTGCTCCCGTTTTGACCGAGGAAAGCTTGATCTGTCCGTATATTCGCTTTGAGAAAGCCACCTACTCTGTAGGCATGTAACTGCAATTAGTACCTTTGTCCATGAATTAATGTTTATGTTTCATATAATTTTGATACGTGTAAACACATTAGTCACATGCAATTCCTTCGGTAGAAGCCACTATCTTCCTTGTAACATGAGAGTGTATTTGTCGCTTGGCATATAATTTCAGTATTTGTCGTTGTTCTGTTGTCTAGATCCACTTTTGTTGATGTTCTTGGATTTACTAATAGAAATCTTTCATTCTTATTTATGTACTTGCTAGCATGTAGTCATTTGACTTGATCTGCTGTTGGTCCCGTAGTTCAGCCTCATATTCCTTCATCATAGCGTTGTATTCCTCCAAGTTGCATGATTCGCAATTGAATTCACTGATCTCGGAGTTGAGTGCCTCCATGATGGATTCAGAATCACCTTGGCCCTCCTTGGAGGCAGAGCTTGGATCTGTTTCAACATAACCAATGAAGTGACTCTTTGTCTTTCTTGAAATCTGGGCGGCTGCATGATGACCATCATTGACCATGTTGTTGTACCGACAAGCGATCTCGATCATATAGTCGAGGTCAAGGTCGTGCTTCTCCATCCAACGTAGCAATCTGTGCTTGAGCAGCAAGCTCCGATCTAGTTTATTAATGAAGCAATGGACAGAATTCTCATCCGTGATTCCATAGCATGAGTTCTTCATCTCAAGCCATCTGGCGAGGAAGGTGTCCAGGGTTTCGCCAGGATTTTGGACACACCGAGCCAGATCTACTACGCTAACATAGCCAACATTGATACCTATGCTTCTATAACACCTAAGAGACCCAAGCTGATTTTCTTTAGTCTTCCACCGTCATCTCTTGCCCTAGAGCAGTTTGGATGGTCCTTGATTTTTTCAGATCTAAAGTAGAAAACTCCAGGGAGAGATCGTGCCCGATCCATCTTCCACAATGGTCTCTAGCCTAAAGGCAGTCCCTGTGAGTGTCTTGGGGGTGAAGGTGGCCTCCTAGATGAGAGATCCCTAGCCGACTTCGTCTATGAAGATGTGTATCCTGTCGAAGGGGATGATGTGATGGCGGGTGACGTTCTCCCTTGCCGAAGTCTAGAGGTGATCGTTGGGTACGTTGGGAACATTGCGCATAGAGGAGTTGACCGATGGCGATGGATTCACTGATGCTTGTGAATAAGGATACCTCCCGGATCCGTGCTCTAGGTGCTTCTTGCCCCACGGTGGGCGCCAACTACCATGGTATTGCCAATGAGTACGCCATAGGAGATCCTAACGGCAACGTTAGCGAGACGTCGGGAGACGGCAGGGAGCGTCCGGGAAGGGAGTGAAACAAGGGTGTAACATCCCACCGTTTAGGACCAAACAAAGGATAAAACTAGGATTTTGTGCATCTGCATGCATGCATCTGAAAAGCAGGATGTATGATAATGTATGAATGATGTGATCATGTTTGAATGATGTATGAACGACATGAGCATGTTTGAATGATGTATGAACGACGTGAGCGTGTTTGAATGATGTTAATATTTACTGCTGTGTGAAATGTTGATGCTTTCAATGAGCTAATATTGCTGTGAAATAAAATCGAATGAAATAATTTTGATGTAAAAAAAATCTGGCTAGACCTACGCCGACGGCCAGGCCATCGGCGTAGCTGCCTGCGTGTGACCAAATGGTCAGGGATACGCCGAGGGCCAGGCCGTCGGTGTAGGGCCAGGCCTGGGCACTTAGAGTTGTACGCGTGGCAGGTGTACGCCGAGGCCCGCGACCGTCGGCCCAGCCCCACGCCTAGGACGGCCCAGAGGTAGACATGTGTCCAAGCTAGGCTGTTGGCTAGGCCGGCGTGCCGTCGGTGAGTACACCGATGGCCGCGGTAAGGCCGACGGTGTTCCGCTATGCCGAGGGCCGAAATGTCTCCGCCGAGGAGGTACGCCGAGGGCAGCCGTCGGCGTAGTGACTGCAACTTGTGAAGCTGGTCTGAATGAGCATCTTGAAGGAAGAAAACATAAGACGAAGTTGGCCCAATGTGGAGCCAGCAAGGTGATCAGTGATCGCAAAAACAACTCGCGGAAGGTCACTGGAAATAAGAGTGTCACAGACCCTTGTGATCTACCTAATAAAATATGCATACTAGTAGATGGAGTGATGCATAAAATTGTTCAGAAGAACAATTACCTGTGGTGTGATCGCTGCAAAGTCAGGTGTGATAGCAATATAACCATGGCTGGCCATCTGCGGAGCAAGAAGCACAGTAAGTTAAACAAGGTTTGGACATCAATAGAGGCTGTGAGGACGAATACCAAAACTAATGAAGGTTTGATCTCTCCTTGTGAAAGTAAGGTAAATATAGATGACTCTACTGAAATTCCAGTGGTAATGAAGGGTGACAGAGACATGGCAATACAAGTAGATGAATGTGGCCCTATAGAAAATTCAGTGGAAATTGAGAAAGAAAGCATGACCATGGCCAGCGAAGTAGAAAGTATAAACATGGCCACCAAAGTACATGAAAATAACCCTGTGGAAACTCCTGTTAAAACTCTGAAGGAAATCACGGACAGGACAAATGATGCGAGTCAAGTTCTACCAAAAGAGTAACACTATTCCTTGTTCTCTACCTATTCCTTCTCAGTTTGAACATGAGATCTAGCTTTTTCTCTTACCATCCACACCACATGTAGTTAATTAATAAGGTAACAATAATACATATGGGCACTGTTTTTCTTGTAAAATTTCTTGGCTATTGATAATCAAGTTAAATATCTTGCAAGTTTATTAGTCCAACGCAATATATGGCTTGTATATGATACTCCCTTCGACCCATATTAGTTGACTTGGATTTGTCTAGATTCAGATGTATCTAGACATGTTTTAGTGCTAGATAGATCCGAATCTAGATAAATTTGTGTCAACTAATATGAGTCGGAGGGAGTATCTAAATTGATTACCAATGGCCAAGCAACTTTGCATGAGAACATTTCTCACTAGATTTATGTATTATTGTTACTCTCTGGGCATGTTTTGATGTAGATTGCCTGCTGTGAATTGTACCTTAGCTTCCTCTGTGGTACTTCTACCTAGTTTTGATTTGTGCACCCTGTTCACTTGTATTGTGCTTGGGCTAGATGGGTTTAGCTCATGACATGTAGGGTTCCCTGGTGCCAACCTGGCTCTAGTTTGTAATTCATTTAGTGCTTTCAGGTGTCAGGACTCAGGTTTACTTCTCCATGTAGCGAACAGTAGCTTTTTCAGAAAGGGTGTACTCATCAGTAATCTATAGAGGCATATGGACTATTGTCGCACCTTGACGAAGAGAAAGAATGGAAGATGTGAAATATCATGTGAAAAATTCTCCAAAAGTTTTAGATTCCATGAAAACAAGGTGTAAATTTTTCAGTGATTCTCAACTGACTAGTAGTGCTCATGAAGGCTATGATTTATATCCATGTGAAATTTCAGGACCAAACACAATGTTAATTGTGAGATATTTGGTGCCTGGAATTTTGCATGGATGTAGAATATGTGCTTCTAGAGTACTGCCGATCATTTCGGAGGCGAGTCTGCAACTCTTGCACCGTGTCTTTATGGAATTTGCAACTATAGACAATTTTTGCTGGATATGTTCTCACGACAGGTTCATGCACTGTAGGCTGTAGCTTAGCCTAGGTGTGGTTGGAAAAACAGAGTAAAGCATGGGAGATCAGAAAACCCAATGGTCGCCCTGGCAAGCTTGCAGCCAAGAAGCACTCCGTGATCCGTGATTCTGTCGTTTATTTTCTGTTACGCTGGAGTTCCAGTGTCACTGCAATGTTCAGACAGCTATTGTGCACCATTACATGCAACGTGCGCATTGTCTGCATAGTGACACACTTATGAGTTTGTGACCCTCACAGGTGTTGTTATCCTGGGACTGCCCTTGCTCGAGGTAAGACACATTTCTCTAGAATTTCAGACTGGCCAGTCTTTGTTTAGCCCGTCTGATGCAGCTCTAATAAATTTGAGTAATGTGCATCTGAATCTACACTGTAGAATGGCCGTTAACATTGTTCTGTTGGATGAAATACAGGATGCAGTTTCAGACACGCTTGCAGAACTAGTTTTACGAAGGCATTCCACAGCTTGTCTTGCTCAGGTTTACTGCAATGTTTATCTGTAATATCAACTGCACATATGTTACAACCTGGCGAGTGGAGATTTTTGGCTTCCCAGCTCCAGTGATCCCGTTATTTTAAAATATTTGAAAATCATATTTACAAGCTTCAAAAGAATTGAAAACAAATTCCGAAGGTAACCAACGAATGTATTCCATGGAACCTACACAAAATTGGCAAACGTGTGGATCTAAGTATGTATATTTTCAAATATCCAAATTTTATGAGATTTTGTAGTCCAAAATACAAAGAAGAATTTTGCATGCTTGTAGGATGCATCATTGAAATACATTACATAGCTGTCAGATTTTATTGGTCTCCATTCCGGATTATTAGGCAAAATTAGCAAAACACTAGACCAAGGCATGCGAGGACGGACATGCCAAGGAAAATTTTCTACTCCCTCCGTTTCAAAATATAAGATGTTTTAGCTTTGTGAAAGGAGTATATCTAGACCCTTTTCAGAGCAAGTGCAGTAAGTTGATGTAAGCAGGCTATAATCAATTAAATAATATATCTGTTGGAAATATGCCCTAGAGTCAAATAGTAGTAAGGACTATTATCATATTTCATATAGTTTATGATTAAGTTTTATATCATGCTATAACTGTATTGAGTGAAAACATCAATAAACGTGTGGTATACAAACAAACCAGGGGGTTCCCAGTGAAACTCTAGTCACTGGTTCATTGGTCAACAGATGATCATGTTTCCTGATCATGTGGCATTTATGCTAGTTGGAAATAAGGTCATCTCATTCTGAGAATGAGATGATGAACCAATATCCAGTCTAAACATCGTGACCCGATCATGTCACGAAGTTCAAGTTACGATGATTAGAAAAGGATCCTCGTAGACTATTCCTTAGACCGTGAGGCTATATCAATCACTGTCTCCCGATAGTACTTAGATAGCATCAAACGCCATCTGATAAAACGGTGGTTATAAAGGTGTGTTCAGGTATCCAGAGAAAACGTAGAGGCAATATATGTCAAGAGCGGGATTTGTCCGTCCATGTGACGGTAAGATACTCAAGGGCCCAAGAGCTGCGCAGCGTATGATTTGATCACGGAGATATCAGTTGTCGAAACGAGTCAAGTAGCATTGTTCAGCAACGAGATTGAACACGACATGGTGATGTCATTGATCAGATCTCGGGTAATGCAAGTATCAAGAGACAAAGGAAATAAGACACAACTGTCCCGGTTCAAACGACAAAAGATCTTCGTGGAACGCACAGGGGTCACATGGCCATCCAGGTCCCTCTGTTGATCATTGGTGCGGGAGTGTCCCGACCATGTCTGGAGTGTTCCCGAACTGTGGAGTATCACGCTTAAGGGCTTGATGATGCTTAGAGAGTGTTTATAGGATCGGTAGAATCACCGAAGAAAAGAAGGAAGAAAACCGGAAGGGTTTCGGTAAGTCCAGAGGATGTCCGGAGTGGAGGTGGAAGGTGTTCCATAGCCACGGAGGTTGAATAATATGTGAATGAATGTTAAATGTTGATTTAATCATTTATTCGTAATTATTTAATAAAGAGAAAAATCAATTTAATGGTCAAAGGCTTAATGGGCCAATTTCTGGAGGGAGAGAGCCCATTAGGGAAAGGCAAGAAGGGGAAGGGGCCAAGGGGGTGGCCGGCGGCCCTATTGGGCCAGCCCCCCACGTGGGGACCATGAGGGGGTGGCCGGCGGCGCCTCCCCCACCCCTCCTCTCCTTTAGTCCCACCCCGGGACTTTGAGGGAGGGTGTACCCCCTCCTCCCCCTATATATAGTGGGGTATTTGGCCAAGATAAATACACCAATAATCAATAAAGGTCACCCCACTTTTGGGAGGACCTCTAATTGATATTTTCTCTCTCCCCCTCTCTCTCTCGTGACCGTGGTCCCAAGTCTGGACTGTGCGAATGAGAGACATCTTCACCGCGGAGCGCCGTCGCGTTGCGGGATTCGGATCCGAGAGCTCTACTTCCGCAACTGCTGCTGGATCAGGGAAGCGGGAGTCATCCTCAGACACCGGACGTGTGTAACTCCCCGCGAGGTGTCGCACTTGAGGCACTCAAGTCGTTGGAGCCAGAAGGAGCGCAAGGACTTCATCACGACCTTGAGGTCGGCTTCGGCTCGTCTACATCAACCACGCTTTCCTGAGCGTTGACAACGCTTTTCGGTCTTCAAGGGTAAGTTCGCGAAAAGACCCTCCCGTTACTGTATTACTAATAGATAGGTCCTGTCAGCTTCACGGGTTCAGGGGCGTAGGGTAAAATTTTATTGTTTTCATACGCGGAACATACGGCTTGTACCGTATAAAGTGGCTTAGGGGGGTGTCTGTCTCTCTCGCATTAGTTGGTATGCCATTTGCAACGGAGGGCCCCGAAAGGGGTGTAGTAGAGACAACTACTTGATCAGCTTTGTGCTGAAAGTTCGTAGGTAAGAACGGTTCTTGTGCGAAAGCCCATTCAGCCACGTAAAACATGCAAAGATAAAGTAGAGGCGTCTAACTTTGTTTTGCAGGAGGGCATTGCTTTGTGATATGGTTGCGGCAAAGTTAAAGTGATTACCTTTTGTTACATAGTAGTAGACAGTCACGGAGGTGACGAACTACCACGCCGGAATGGCACCGGTACCCTGGTGTCTACGGCGCCGGAACCCGGCGATGGCGGATAGAGATCACGACGTGAATGACCATATCACATAGCATTTACATTCAATGTTATTGTTTGTATGTCTTATTGTGTGCTAGTATTAGATACTCGACGGTAGCCTAATAAGATGATCCCTGTTAAAATTACCAACGATTGTGTTCCCCCTTAGTGTGCACCACCAAGAAAGTTCTTCGGTATGAGGCGATCCAGGGTTATAGGCCTGGTGTCAGACATATCTACGTTCGCATACAGTGGGTGTAAGCCATGTTGCACATCGAATACACTAAGGTTGAGTTGGCGAGCCTACCACGCTAGAGAAGCGTGGCCTCGGAACACGGATGGTCGAAAGATCGAGCACGAGTCGCATGAATGATGTGACCGACGTTTAGCGTCCACCCTTGAACCCACATTGATGGCCGTGACGATCGGGGGAGATGTGGCTGATAGGGGTCGTGTTATCACTAGGAACCCTTTTGGGGATAGGTGTTTCTGAGTGGAGTTATTATTAACTCATTTAAATTATAAACTTAGTCTAAATTCCTTTTGCAATTATAAATATAGAAAATGGTTCTTCCCGAGATTACCTTTCCTATCGACGATTGGTTAAAAGGAGAAAAGCTCAAGTTAGATGGATCCAACTTTTCTGCATGGGTCATACGCCTATTTGATCTCCTTGGGGAGAACAATGTAGCTGACTACATGACCTGTGAGATGTATTTGGAGCCACCCTATTCTCATGAGACCTAGGAGCAGCGGGATCTGCGTTATCGTCGTCGTGTGATGGCCACATTTATATCAGTGACCATGCGCCTCAGAATGGAGGATGGTCTATGGCCAATGGTGGGGAGTCTCAAGCCCCGAATGGTCATGGCACATCTGAGAGCACATTTCGTGGAACAAGTGCGCATGTGGCAGTATGAGCTGATGGGGGACTTCCTCTCCATAAAGATGGAGGAGGGCTCCTCACTGGATGAGTGATGTCTACGCACTTCTATTCTTGTAGACAGTTGTTGGGCCTCCAAGTGCAGAGGTTTGTAGAACAACAGCAAGTTTTCTCTTAAGTGGATCACCCAAGGTTTATCGAACTCAGGGAGGAAGTGGTCAAAGGTATTCCCTCTCAAGCAACCCTGCAATCAAGATACAAGAAGTCTCTTGTGTCCCCAACACACCCAATACACTTGTCAGGTGTATAGGTGCACTAGTTCGGCGAAGAGATAGTAAAATACAAGTGGTACGGATAATTATAAGTGGTAACGGTGAAAGAGAATAGCTTGATGGCGTGGAAGAGACTAAAGGCAAACTGAAATAGAGATGGAAGTAAGCAAACATGTAACAGATCTAGTAGCAAACGGTGTTTTAGTGCTTAGAAACAAGGCCTAGGGATCATACTTTCGCTAGTGAACACTCTCTCATAAATATATCTTCTCTTTATGATACTACTCTTAACTACTCTCCGGTTGAACACTCTAATCAATGGTAGGGCTATAACAGCACACCTCAAAGTAAGCCTTTCCCATCTAGAAAACCCCACACTGTCACCTTGAGTACTAGATGAGTCCAACAAACACCACAATTTCATAGAAACATCTAACTCCAAATATAACTCATAACAAGTATTTGTAATCTCTAGCCTAAGTGCCACCATGGTGAGCACGCTGTCACTTTCACACACATGGGGAGAGCAGAGATCTATTAAAGCACTTGAGTAGCAAGGTAGATCTATAGATTACAAGCTCATGATCGCAATAAGATCATGCATAGAGAGAGAGAGAGAGATGAACACATAGCTACTGGTAGAACCCTTAGCCTCGAGAGAGAACTACTCCCTCCTCATCATGGGAATCAGCAACGGTGATGGAGATGGTGGTGGAGATAAATGGAGATGGCTCCGGGGCACTTCCCCGTCCCGGTAGGGTGCCGGAACAGAGACTTTCTGTCCCCCGAATCTCCCCTTCGGTGGCGGCGGCGCTGCGGAACTTTTCGTGGATTTTTAGTTGACCATTTAGGGTTTATGCCTCGGGAGGCTTCTTATATGCCAGAGGGCAAGCTCGGTGGGCGGCCATGGGGCCCACACCATGCCCTGGCGCGGCCTAGGTGGACCCGCGCCTAGGGGTGGTGTGGCCACCCTATGGCCCCTCTCCGACTCTCCTTCTGGCTCCGTGAGTCTTCCGAGAAAATAGTAATTTTGGCTTTTGTCCCGTCCAATTCCGAGAATATTCATTTTCCGACTTCCTAGAACCAAAAACAGCAGAAAATAGGCAACTGGCACTGTGGCATATTGTTAATAGGTTAGTCCAAGAAATCATATGAAAAGTACTCCAAAGTTGGAACAAAACACAAGAAAGTAGATAAAACCAAGCATGGAACATCAAAAATTATAGATACATTTGCAATGTATCAACATCCCCAAGCTTAACTCCTGCTCGTCCTCGAGTAGGTAAGTGATAAAAAGAAAGAATAATTTTTGAGGTGACATGCACCATCAAAGACTTGATCAAAGTATTTGCAAAACATTCAAAGCTGGGATCATAGTACTTCAATCATAACATGAAAGACAAAGTTCTAGCAATAAGCAAAGAAACTATGATGCAACATGAAAAGGCACAAACAAAAGATTCATGAATAACAATGCTTTGCAAGACGTTTGTTTGTTTCACATAAAGAAAACATAGCATAATAGCATTCAGCTTGTCCCTCATAGAGTAGCAAATATAAATGCATAGGACATCTTCAAAGTTCATAAGAGTGACTAGATACAAATAGTTTAAAACAAGAAATATCAAGTTATGCGTCAATTAACTAGTCTTGGGACAATGCACATAGAACTAAGAATGGCCACTATGCTCTCAAAGTAGGTGCATAAAGATAGAAGGTGGAGACTCAATATATAAGTGGAAGAAAGGCCTTCATAGAAGGAAGCAAAGATTCAAGTTTCATAAAGATCTTCCAAAAATTATGGTACTTATAGCTTTCAGCTCTCATTGCCCCTATCATAAGCATCTTGAACTGATTAAGGTTAAAGTGAACAAACTATGGTGTACATGCTTGACGAAGTATAAGTCATAAATCTCATGTCCCTTGTATACGAGGGCCGCTCCTCATGCTACTCAAGTTTAGTCACCGGTAAGTTCTTGTCATTGTAAGTATATGTGTATCATAGAGAACCGCCAATGGGGTACCCCTTTCCCGATGATACGGAAGAATCCCCATATCAAAATGACAAGGCAAGCAGACAACGAGCATCTCAGCATTCTTCTTATTTACCATGGGAATATGGTGCTTTTTTTCTCTCTTTCCTCTTTTCATAGTATCTCCTTTTTTTTTCTCTTTTCTCTTTTTTTCTGTCGTGGTGGTGTCACGGCAGATGCCATGGATAGGCTAAAGGTGGGGACTAATACATGCTAGGGGAATCCAAGGAGGGATAGTGGAGTGATTCTCCACACAGAAGTTTGTATTGATTTCCTTTGCAGATTACAAGTGCTCCTAGAGCTGTATTGGCGAGAGGAGGAAGAAGGATCTCTCTAACCCTTGCCTACTGTTCACCCCTAGAACCTCAGATCAACTAGTGCTCAACCAAACCCCCCTACTGGAACCCTAGCCCCCCTTATATAGAGGAGGCTCGGTCCCTGCCTAGGGCATACTTGGAGGCATATTCCTAAGAATATGCCTCCTCTCAAAGTGGTAACCCGACCGGGGTGCTTTCCCCCGCGTCATACATGCTTTAACTACGTAAGCCTCTGCGGCGCCTGCGTCAGCCGACACGGGCGTTGTCACCCTTGTCGGCCATGACCCGGTGGTCCTGCCCTTGCTTTCTTCGCTCATGCAGTGCGTACCGGGCCTTCTTTTTGACCAGAGAGATTCTTTCCTTCTCCCAGAAGCTAAGAGGGGATCCGGATCATAGTAGTTCCGGCCATACCTGTTCCTGCATACAAGCTAGACAAGCACCTCCGACTTACTCCTTAAGTCGGCAGAGACAAGGTTAGGCGTCCCCCCTGGCCCGGGTTACTCCGTGATCCGGCCTGCCTTGAGGTGACCCGGCCAGCATCTGCTTTGGCCTTGCCGAACCTCGGCTAACTCGGCCTTTATACCCCGGAGTGACCCTACCCGGGGGTATTCCCCCAACATTAGTCCCCGAAGCTGGTGCGGTCTTAGCTGACTTGGCCGCTAAGGCCACATCAGGTTCCTTCGTCTTCGAGCCTTGGACGTTTATTTCCGGGTTAGCTCGTTATCTCGGATTATATGGATTTACGTTCCCTTCGCACATTCCAAGTTTTCACTTGCCGGCCGGGTTACCATTTTGGCTCGGATCCCATGGTTACCATGGTTCGATCCGGGCCTTGCTTCTTTCTCTCGTACGCCAGCCCACGTGGAGGCTAATCATTACATTGTCTTATTTTAAGGGCCTGCACAGTAACCGCCGCAGTAATTGTCAGTTATCACTATGCGTGGGTCACGTCAACGCCTGCCTCCTCGTTTACCGCATTAGTGCATCACGTCACGGGATTACTTCTGCTCTGTGGCTCTCTATGTGGCTCCTCTACGATTGGCTGAGGCGTGCGATACACAGCCACAACATGTGGCTCGTTGGCGCAGCGCGATCCCACTCAACCATCTCAGGGGGTGGTTAAGTAGCGGAGGGGCGCTCTCCTTAGAATTTTTCCCTCTCCTACGCCCCTCTGCCCGTTGCTCTTCGTCTTCATCTTCCTCGCGACCGCGCCGCCGCCAGTTCTCCTAGCAGCAGCGCCGCCGCCGCACTTCTCCCCGTGCCTCAGCATCGCAGCCACCGCTGCACAACCTCCTCACCACAGGTCCTCGCCAATCCAGGCCTCAGATCCCCGCCACCGCTAGCGACAGCGAGGATAGCAAGTACGAGATGACAGAGGAGGAGCTCGTCGTCGTCGAGCAAGAAATGGAGGAGGACGCCGCCGCGGCGGACCGTGGCGCCTGGGCCGGGTTGTGGGTCTGTCAAGATGACCTTGATGGCTCTACCGGACCAGACTCATTCCTGCCGGCGTCGCCGCTCGTCTCCCCTTCGTCGAACTGGCCCCCTCACCCAATCCGGGTGAGTTCGTCGTGTTCCTGTCCCACTTCCAACAGGGATTTGGTCTGCCGGTTAGCGATTTCTTCCGGGATTGGGTTAGCACCTACCATTTGTAGCTGCACCATCTCCCTGCCAACGCTATTACCTCTCTATCTGCCTTTGCCTCTACGATCGAAGGCTACATCGGACTATGGCCCACGAAGGAGCTGTGGATCCGGTTTTTCGGCCTTCGTCGCAACGTCATCCCTAACATCCAAGTAGAGTCGGAGGATAATCAGCTCACTCAATTCGGAGCTGCCTCCATCTCACCCCGGAGACTTTCCGTTTTCCCCCGGGTCACCGGGCTTGACTCCTGCAAAGGATGGGCCCGGACCTTCTTCTATGTCCGGAATGAGGGCACTGAGGATTTGATTCGGCTGCTCCCCTACACTCCGGGTCCACCTGATCCGGAATTCTAGGAGGATGTCTCCAAGAAGCCCACGGCTCTGGCCAACCAAGTTAACAAGAGATTCGTGGAATTGAAGAAACTCAGATTGCGCAACAAGGATGCTATGATCATGTTTGTGCGCAACCGAATCTCTCCCCTCCAGAAGTGCACCCACAAGTTGTGCCACATGAGTTTCGGCCGCGACCCCAACCGGACCTCTTCCTTCGAGCTGAGCAACAAGGAGATTTTTCGCCGAGTTAAGGCTCTCTTCACCACCCACAAGGATTTCTCCGTCGAATGGACGTGGGGAATTGAGCACTACTGTCGTGACAGGCTCCCTCCCGCGGTAAGCTTCACGGGGCAAACTTATTTCAGATCAAATACGTGTCGGTTTTTGTTGTATTTTTGACTCTGTTCTTCATGCTTTTTCTCAGTTGTCCCTTCAGCAAACTCTCGAGGATGGTACGGATCCGACCCTTAAGTGGGCGCCGGACCAAGAAATCCCGGATGAGGAGGAGCCGGACCAGGAGATGTTTCTCCCTATGACCGACGCTACCAAACGACCCAGCGGTAAATTCTCTTCTCTTAGAGATTGGCCCGATGATGAGGATTACTCGGATGTCGACGTGATTGAACCTGTTGAGGCTGTCCCTCTTTCTTTTGCCTTTCCGGCATCAGCTAACCCCGGTGGGCATATCCACGAGGATCCTCCACTTGCTACGGGCGAGCCGGTTCCGGTGGCGTCGAAGAAGAAGCGCGGAGCCGCATCAAGTTCTTCCTCCGAACCTTCTCAACCCATAAAAGGCAAAAGAAGGCCGGAGACAAGATTGCCTCCAAGCGGGCAGGCAAAGCCCCGGCACGAAGGGCTCGGAAACCCAAGGAGGCCGAAACCTCGGATGCGTAAGTCATTTTTCGTTGCGTAGCTCATTTTTCCTTGCATCGTGCTAATTTCTCTTCTGACATTATTCTCTTTTTCAGGCCTCCGGTGGAGGTCCCTTAGAGCGGATCAAGCATCTATTCACCCCTTTGGTCCGGCCCTTCTCCTCCTCGTGACGACGAGTCACGCCCGCTGAGCCCTATTCTGGAGGGTTCTGCGGCTGCTCCGGGTTCCGCAATACCTTATCGAGAGGAACGCGACCTCGGAGCGGGAGGGGTCGGTCCAGCCGAGGCGATGGCGTCCACCACTTCGGCATTGCCGCAACCAGTAACCACCGAGTCTATTTCAACACCACCACCAGCAGCAGCTCCAGTACCAGTGACCGAGCCAGCGCCAGCACCTGTCCCGGCACCAAAGAAACCAACAACAACTCCGAGTCTAGCTACAAGAGCTCCAGTGCCAAGTTCTTCTGCCTCGTCCGAGTCATCTCAGCCACGGCGAGGAACTACTCTAGCAGCTGCTAAGGGGAAATCCACTGCAGTTACTTCTTCCTAGCAAGCTAAGGGCAAAAAGGCTCCGGATGCCACCAAGTCCGCATCTGTAGAGGCTGGGCAGCGAACCCTAGCATCAATGCTTCCGAAGAAAACTCCAGCCACGAAGGATGTTCCTGCCGACACTAGTGGAAACGAGGCCTTTGGTTGAGCCTGGAAATGGGCTTTAACACCGGTTCTTCTACGAACCGGTGTTAAAGGGGGGGCCTGTATGCAGTGGCCGTGCAGCAAAAAGCCCCCTTTAACACCGGTTCGTGCACGAACCGTGTTAAAGGCCCTGCACAAGTGGTTACAGAGTTTCTTTAACACCGGTTCGTGGCTTGGACCGGGGTTTAATGGGGGGGGGGTTTATAAGACACCGCAACCCACACCCCACTCTTCTATTTTTTCACTATCTCATTTTGGAGCCTAGCAAGAGGGTGTGAAGTGTGCTAGTTTGTGTTTTTTTCGTATGCACAAGAGGTGTTCGGTGAAATGCCCGAGAGCTCAAAATAAGTTTTCTCGTTGCTCTTTCCTTCTCGGTCGAGGTCGGCAACTATCCTTTCATGTGTCATTGATGTACTATATATAAATGGTCATCTCCCTATTATTTTTTGATATATACTATATATTAATGCAGATGAACCGGCAATGGATGTACGGTGACCGCCGCACTTCCGAGTACATTACGGGCCTCCAAAATTTCATCGTTGTGGCTAATGAAAACCATGGTCACAATGGTTTTATGTGCTGTCCGTGTGTTCACTGTTAAAACAAGAAAGACTACTCAAATACCAGAACCATTCACGCCCACCTGCTTCGATCCGGTTTCATGCCCAGCTATAATTGTTGGACCAAGCACGGAGAAAAATGGGTTGTGATGGAAGACAACAAAGAAGAAGAGGATGATGACAACTATCATAATATGTATCCTGAATATGATGATACTGCAATGGGGGTAGATAATGAAGATCAAGAGGCAGCAGATGGGCCCACTGATGACGATCTTGGTCGGGCCATTACTGATGCAAAGGAAGAATGTGAAACTGAAAAGGAGAAGGAGAAGCTGGAGCAGATGTTAAAGGATCACAAAACATTGTTGTACCCAACTTGCGAAGATGGCCACAAAAAGCTAGGTCCCACACTAGATTTGCTGCAATGGAAGGCAGAGAACGGTGTGACTGACAGCGCATTTTCAAAGTTGTTGGTAAAAATGAAGAATCTTCTTCCAAGAAATAATGAGTTGCCCGACAGTACATACCAAGCAAAGAAGGTTGTACGCCTCTAGGATTAGACGTAGAAGATACATGCCTGCATCCTCTACCGCGTGAGAAGTACGAGAATTTGGATGCATTCGGTATGCACCTTCGCGGTATAAGATCGACGAGACGATCCTGGCGATGTTGAGGGCGAGGCCCCTAGGAAGAAGGTTCCGCCAAGGTTATGTGGTATGCTCCTATAATACCACGGTTAAAACGTCTCTTCGAAATAAAGAGCATGCCAAGTTGTTGCGATGGCACATGGAAGATCAGAAGAAAGACGCGATGTTGAGACACCCTCACCGATGGGTCACAGTGGTGAAAAGTCGGCGAGAGTACCCGGACTTTGCACGTGGACGCAAGGAACTTAAGGTTTGGTCTAAGTACGATGGCTTGAATCCTTTTGGTGAGCAGAGCTGCGTCACAACACGGCCTGTGACTCTATGTATCTATAACCTTCCTCCTTGGTTGTGTATGAAGAGGAAGTTCATTATGATGCCGGTGCTCATCCAAGGCCCGAGGCAACCCGGCAACGACATTGATGTGTACCTAAGGCCATTAGTTGAAGAACTTTTACAGCTGTGGGCCAAACCAGGTGTACGTATGTGGGATGAGCACAAAGGGGAGCCATTTGACCTACGAGCATTGCTTTTCATAACATCAATGATTGGCCTGCTCTTAGTAACATTTCAGGGCAGACAAACAAGGGATACAATGCATGCACACACTGTTTAGATGAGACTGAAAGTGTATATTTGGATAAATGTAAGAAGGTTGTGTACCTAGGGTATCGTCGATTTCTTCCGAACCTGCATCCGATGAAAGAAAGGCAAGCATTTCAAACGTCTGGCGAGAACCGGAGGAAGCTTGTCCTCCGTCTGGTGAGGAGGTATTTGGTATGGTCAAGGACCTAGAAGTAATCTTTGGAAAAGGTCCTGGCAGTCTATCTGTTCCGAATGACGATGCCGGACACGCGCCCATGTGGAAGAAGCAATCTATATTTTGGGACCTACCCTATTGGAAAGTCTTAGAGGTCCGCTCTTCAATCGACGTGATGCACGTGACGAAGAATGTTTGCGTGAACCTGCTAGGCTTCCTAGGAGTGTATGGGAAGACAAAAGATACACCGAAAGCACGGCAGGACCAACAACGTCTGAAAGACCCTAAAGAGCCTATGCATCGTGAGAACGAGAAGGGTAAATGATGCCACTTAACTCCTGCCAGCTATGCTCTTACTAAAGCAGAGAAGGAAATCTTTTTTGAATGCCTGAGCAGTATCACGGTCCCGCCTGGCTTCTCGTCGAATATAAAGGGAATAATAAATATGGCAGAGAAAAAATTCCAAAACCTGAAGTCTCATGACTGCCACGTGATTATGACACAATTGCTTCCGATTGCATTGAGGGGCTTCTACGAAAATGTTCGAGTACCCATTGTGAAGCTATGTGCATTCCTCAATGAAATATCTCGAAGGTAATCGATCCGTAAAGCCTACCAGGTTGCTGCAGATGTGGCCCAATGTCTTGTCGACTTTGAGTTGGTGTTCCACCATCCTTCTTCAATATTATGACACATCTCTGGTTCACCTAGTAGAAGAGATTGCCATTCTCGGTCCTGTATTTCTACAATATGTTCCCCTTTGAGAGGTACATGGGAGTCTTAAAGAAATATGTTCATAACCGTGCTAGGCGGAAGGAAGCATCTCCAAGGGCTATGTAACAGAGGAGGTCATTGAGTTACGTGTTGATTTTATTCCTGACCTTAAAGGCGATTGGTGTTCGAGAATCACGACATGAGGGAGACTGCGTGGAAAAGGCACCCTAGGATGTAAAGTAATGATATGTAGGGACGGGCATTCTCTCAATCAAGCACACTACGGTTTTACAAAGATCTATCTTGGTTGCCCGTATATCAATGAACACAAGAATTTAATCGCCTCAAACACAGGGCATCTTATGAATGGATTATAAGTGAACACATGGCGAGTTTTGGCGGTTGGCTGCAAAGACTTCTCACGAATAACACCACTGTTGGGGATCAGCTGTACTTGTTGGCCAGGGTACGAGATAAATGGGAATACATTTTACACGATAGGCCAAGATAAAAAGAGCACCAACCAAAATAGTGGTGTCCGCTTGATCTGACGAAGACAATGGGCAAAAGACCATGTATTATGGGTTCATAGAGGAGATATTGGAACTTGACTATGGACCTAATTTTAAGGTCCCCTTGTTTCGATGCAAATGGGTCAAGCTAACGAGGAGGGGGTTGAGGTAGACAAGAAGTACGGAATGACAACGGTGGATCTCAACAATCTTATGAAGGTAGACAAGAACTTAGACGAACCATTCGTCTTAGCCAATGATGTGGCTCAGGTTTTCTATGTGAAGGACATGTCTACCAAACCGAAAAAAAGAAAAAATAAGCAAACAGATACATCACACCATGAGCCAAAGCGTCACATAGTTCTTTCAGGGAAAAGAAACATCATGGGAGTGGAGGACAAGACAGACATGTCAGAAGATTATAATAAGTTTGATGAAATTCCGCCCTTCAGAGTGAAGACCCAACCATCCTGTTAAGCGGTGTTGATACTCCATAGTTACGGCCGACGCGATCATAAGATTAAGTATATGTATTAATTGAGCCATTTTTGGCACACATATGTATCTCAACATGGAAATCAATGTCATATTTCTTCTGTTAACAGTATATGTATTAAATGAGCCATTTTTCTTCCTTCTATTTCTTCCCTCCATTTTTCTTCCCGCCATTTTTTCCCGCCAGTTCTTCCCGCCAGTTCTTCACTATATATATATGTAGGGTTGGCCTCCATTGTCATTGCACATCTCTAGACTCATATCTGCAACCTCATCACTCTTTCCCATGGGTTCCACCGTAGCACTAACCCCCAGGGTGGCGGAGGCGCTTTGCGCCTCGAACTACCCCTGCCTTGAACTCTTGTGTCCGTCCGGTGGATCTTGGGTTTGCCTCCTGTCCCTCTAGGTGTGGCGCGGATGGCCATCACGAACCACTACTACTTGAGCTCACGCGAGCGGAGGAATCCCAGATGGCATCCCGACTATTTCCCTACTTGGGAAGCCTTCTTCATGGATCGGCGTGAGAGGGCGATCGCCAGGCACGAGGAGGACGGCCCACCTCCTCCAAACTTCAACGAGGCCGACCGTCGGCTATGGTGGCGCGGTCGGACTCTCCAGAGCGTCATGGCCTATGACACTGCCGCCGACTCTAACCCTCGTCTGCGCTACCCTCAAGTCTAGCCCACGCGTACTCAGCCTTCAAGGTCCAATTACGGCGACCCCGGCAGCGATGATGACGGCGGCATGGTATGACGACTACAGTGGCGAGTATTACAGGTGTAGGCAGGAGCATGACTGAATCACTCCAACATTCCGAAACAAGTTCGTGCGATTGTTACTTAATCTGGCCATGTATCTTAATTTTCAGTTCTTTTATGTATCTTAATTTTCAGTCGTGCTTTATGTAACTTACTATTAGTAGCATTCTGTATTTTAATTCCAGTTCTATCTCCTTCACAAAATGACCTATCTCATTCGAGGTTTCTTGGCTTTCGGGTCAAATGACCAATGTTATGGCTAGAATCAAGGCATAGTTTGTGATAATATGGCCATATTGTGCATACATGTGCATCACGGCATGGCAAACAATGTTGCAAGAGGAAGTTTTCCCTTTTATCGCACCAAAAAGGCATTTTCCATTTTTCGAGCATAAAAAACGGACGGTTTTATGAAGCAACCACCAAATGGCTAATTCAAAAACCACCACCACATTTTACAAAAATACTAGACCACCTTATATGGACAATGTACCAACAGGGGGATCTGAAACCTTTCCGTCCACCTCTGGTGAAAAAGACAAATTCCTGCCGAATCGGTAGGAAGTGGGTCAGATATGAACTACAGGTACATGATACGATGCTCATGATTTTTTACAAAAATCATTTTTAGGTTCACAATATGCTATTTTATCAAAAATCCAATGCAAGTTGAGCGAGGCTTTGTCAGATTCAAGTGTATACAAAAGATGCGGCATTTAAATATCCAATCAATTCAAAAATGTTAATACAAAATAAAATATGATTTTCTCTAATAAAATAGGGTTAGATTCCTTTTTAGATGCTTAATATTTCTTATGTTCAAAGTTTTAGGATTTGACAATTTATTTTTGTTTGAATTGAATAATCAAAATTTATACGTAAGTGTTTTAATCATTTTGAAAATTTTCATCTATAGTAAATATAAAATGTTTTTACATGAATGGATAGATATTATTTTTCTGAAAATTATGATATATTATTCATGTTTTTTTGAGTTGAAATGAATAAGATATGAATTTTCTAAATTCATATCCTATTTTTTGAATTATAAATGCCCCCACCCCTTTAATGCATGAATAAATGCCCCCTTTTACACCGGTTCCAGCCACGAACCGGGGTTAAAGAAGCGATTATTTATTTTGTCAGAAGACACCCCCTTTAACTGGTTCGTGGCTGGAACCGGTGTTAAAGAGAATGTGTAACAATCCTTCTTTAACACCGGTTCCAGCCACGAACCGGTGTTAAAGGGGGGTTATAACGCGCGCCTTCCCCTTCCTTCTTCCCCCCAGCCAGATCGAAAGCGCGCGCGCTCCAGCCCTCGTCGTCGCCATCCCGCGGGAGCGCCTGCCCGATTCTCTCCGGCCGCCACCACCCCAACCGCCGCCGCCACTCACTCCAGCCGCCACCGCCCCCAACCGCCGCCGCCACTCCAGCCGCCTCGCGTGTGCCCCCGGCCAGAGGTACACCCCGCCGCCCCTCCCCTTCGCTCCCGTCCACGCTGTGGCGTGGCGCCGACCACGTGGGGCAGCGGCAGGCGGGCTGGCCATGCTGGCCCATGCAAGGCAATGCGTGATGGCACCCGTCCAAGTTCTCATTTTTTTCATTTTTTTATTTTGTAGTATATAGTTGTAATTTTATTTGGTAGTGTAATATTATTTTGTGTGTAATATTATTTAGTAGTGTAATAGTAGTGTATAGTTGTAATATTATTTAGTAGCTAGTGTAATATTATTTTGTAGTGTATATAGTTGTAATTTTCTAGTAGTATATTGCATTACAGTAGTATATTATAATATTATTTTGTAATGTATATAGATGTAATATTATAGTAGTATATTGTAATAGTAGTATATTGTAATATTATAGCACTCCTCGCGGGCCCCCGCACTTAGGATTAGGGTGGTGGTGCTCGCGGGCCCCCGCACTTAGGGTTAGGGTGGTGGTGCTCGCGGGCCCCGCACTTAGGGTTAGGGTGGTGGTGCTCGCGGGCCCCCGCACTTAGGGTTAGGGTGGTAGTGCTCACGGGCCCCCGCACTTAGGGTTAGGGTGGTAGTGCTCGCGGGCCCCCGGACTTAGGGTTAGGGTGGTAGTGCTCGTGGGCCCCCCGCACTTAGGGTTAGGGTGGTGGTTCTCGCGGGCCCCCGGACTTAGGGTTAGGATGGTGGTGCTCGCGGGCCCCAGGACTTAGGGTTAAGATGGATGTGATCGCGGGCCCCCAGACATAGGGTTAGGGTGGTAGTGCTCGCGGGCCCCCGCACTTAGGGTTAGGGTGGTAGTGCTCGCGGGCCCCCGCACTTAGGGTTAGGGTGGTAGTGCTCGCGGGCCCCCGGACTTAGGGTTAGGGTGGTAGTGCTCGCGGGACCTCGGACATAGGGTTAGGGTGGTAGTGCTCATGGGCCCCCGCACTTAGGGTTAGGGTGGTGGTGCTCGCGGGCCCCCGCACTTAGGGTTAGGGTGGTAGTGCTCACGAGCCCCCGCCTTAGGGTTAGGGTGGTAGTGCTCGCAAGCCCCCGGACTTAGGGTTAGGGTGGTAGTGCTCGTGGGCCCCCCGCACTTAGGGTTAGGGTGGTGGTGCTCGCGGGCCCCCGTACTTAGGGTTAGGGTGGTAGTGCTCGCGGGCCTTCCCCTTCCTTCTTCTCCCCAGCCACGAACCGGTGTTAAAGGGGGGTGGGGTTATAACGCGCGCCTTCCCCTTCCTTCTTCCCCCCAGCCAGATCGAAAGCGCGCGCGCAGAGAAAAGCGCCGTCCAGCCGTCGCATATGCATCCGGGATTTCTCCGAATTAGGGTTTAGACCCCTCGAAACTCGTTTAAAATGATCAAGCATCCTTAGGGTTTTAATTTCATTTGTGTATTTATTTGTGTATTTTTGTATGAATAATATGTATATTTGTGTATGAATCCAAGTCCACTTGAATGTTTACTCTCTTACTCTAGATAATATTATTGTTTTAGAAACTATGGATCCACTTAGTAGAAACCTTGAAGAAGAAGAAATAATGGAGAACATTATCGATGAGGACACCTCACAATATCTGAACTTGGAGGGACATGATGACAACTCAAGTAGTCATGGAGAAGATGAAGACTCCGGTGAACGCAATTTAGTGATTACAAAGTCCGACGAGGTTTATGCATTGATTAAGCCTCTGTTGACTTCCACCAACAATCTTCTTCTACATGTATTAATTAACGCTTCTTTCTTCTTTTAGCCCTCTGGATCGACCAGCCAGCAACCATCTTCTTCTACGAAAAAGAGCAAGCAAGGCGCGAGCCATTGGTTGAAAGATCGTGCAAAGTTCACGATCGGCAAATCGTGTTGATGGCAGGCCGATGGAGCCCAAGAAGGCCGCAGACAAATTTGTACGTCAGGCTGGAGTTCTTGTTAGGGACCAAATCCCAATCATAATTGAATATTGGAATAAGCCAAAGAAGGGTGACGGTACCTTTGTCGATGAAAGATCCAAAGAAACGCTTTGGAATTCGCTGTTGGTAAATTTCACCCTTCCGCCAGAGGAGGATGAAAACAAACCGGTTATAAAGGAAAAGGTCAAAGAGTGGACTCTAAAGAAGATGGTCGACGCTCAAGAATCGAAGACAAAATTGAACAAATTTGTCAAAACTTGCGAGACTCTAGATTTCGAAGACACATATTATGCGAAGATAAGACCTCACTGGCGCGAATTTGTGGCATACAAGGAAGGTGCTATAGCTACAAAGAGGTCAGAAACCAATACACTAAATGCCCAGAAGAAGGAATATCACCAGAGGACAGGGTCAGGTGGCTACATATCTCAGAGGCCTAAGTGGGAGGAAGTTGAGAAGGCCTCATGCATGAGGGATCACACCCCAGACACATGGGTGGGACCTACGTGCAAAGACTTGGTTCTACGGAATCGGGGCAAGGTTGGACCCAGAAATAGGATTGTGTATCTTTCCAACTCTCCTTGCCAAACCCGTCACTGAACTCATCACGACATACGAGGAAACAGCCGCCAGGACCTTCCATCCTGACAGAGAGAATGACCAGCTCACACGCGCCATCGGTAAAAAAGAACACCCTGGACATGCACGAGGCACAGGGGGTATGACGTGGAAGGATGGGTTTGCCAAGTGGAGCGACTCTTACAGATGGCGCAGCAGAAAAGAAAAAGAGCGTACAGAGCGGATGACACAGATAGAACATGCACTTGTGGCGCTGAAGGCGCAAGTGAATGCACAACAGAGCCATCAAGCTACCGGCCCATCTCAGCGGCACGAAGAGCTTGCATTGGAAGCTGCCGGCGGCCTAGACTCTGCGCAGAAAAGCAGCATGGCTTCCACGGAGAACGTGCAGCCCACGCTTGAAATGGCGGGTCCTCGATACCCCATGGATGAGATCACGGAGAGCGAACACGCTGAGCTGCATGTGAGATTAATGGGCTTATCCATTAAGGTGGTCATCGGCTATGCCTTACCTCCGAGCTGGTGGAACTTACCACCGCCGACCGATTCCAGATGGCTATGCTATTGTCGGGTGGATGAGGTTGTGAAGGAATATGAGAAAGCACAGCTTGACCATGCTACGGTGAAGGGGAAACTCAACTCAAATTTGCGTGAAAACAACCATTCTTTGGAAGAAGGAACACATCGTGCTTCCAAATTGGAGGCCATCGGCACCTCCGCGGCGTCGGATCTGAGCCGCTTCAACCATCTCTTGCTGGCAGCCATCTCCCAAGGCTGACCATCTCCGGCGCGCCAGCCATCTCCTGCCCGTCAGCCATCTCCGGCGCTTCAGCCATCTCCTCAGCGTAAGCGGAAGAGCATTGCCACGAAGAGCATCACTAGCACTGCCACAAAGAGTTCAAAAAACTACGTCCCGCAGCCTTCCGCCAAGCCATTGCCAGTTTTACCGTGGAATCGCAGCGACGAGGAGACCAATAGGATCTCGGAAGAAGAGGTCAAGAAATTCTTTGCACCTAGACGGGCCGAGCCAAAGGAGAAAATAGATCCGGCGGTGGTGGAGAAGTTTTACAAAAATCTTTTGAAACCTGAAACCCCACTTGTGCCGGACTACGAGCGCCAGATTTTGAAGGCAGATGCAAGGCGCCATAGGGAGACTGAAATTAGTAGTCGTGCGGCACCCCAGAAAATAGTTCCCATGCTCAGAGAGCAGGAAAACCAATCATGCGCCCCGCTCCAAGTGTTCGACACACGAGACGCTCCTCCCGTAAATGATTACGAGGCAGAGCTACAAAGAAAGGCCAATGAGATGGGGATGACTTACATTGCATACTTGAACATCATGGGAGACAACTTGCCCAAATGCGATGCCAACCCCATACAGCCGTGGAAGTATGGGAAGAATCTCGTCAAGAAAGAGGAGCTCAAGAATCTACCAACAAAGATGCGAAGATTTCACAAGTGGTACCTTGATTTCTGCAAGACGAGAAAGGAAGAATGGATCACGACGCATATAAGAGATCATATTTTCTTGTGCGGAGACGACGAGATCCACTTCAACATTCAAGACTTGCATTTTCTATTCAATCAGAAGGAACTCGACAAAGCTGCCATCAGCCTTTATTGTGTGTAAGTACTATTTCTGTATTTTCTATCTCATCTCATTCACTTCATTAATTCCATGTATATATATATATGCTCACCATATATGTATATACTATTATGCAGGAAAAAGGTTATGGAATGCATGAAAGGAGGACCTTTTGACATTGGGTTCGTTGACCCAAATAGAGTTCATGAAGAAGTGGTAAGAACCAAACCCGCAAATGTAAGATTTATTGCTAAGGTCTTTACTGAGACAACAAACCAAAAGGGAAATACTATTGCCTTACAACTTCTCGTGAGTACTGTTACCCTCTCTTGTACACATTATGTTTTGGCTTACTCGATGTTAAGTGTAACTGATGATGAGTTATGCGTGCGTAGGTTCCACTTTATTCTGCTAGTCATTCAACCTGACTCAGGAAAAGTCCTTGTCATGGACTCGTTACAAAAAGAAAAAGAGCTATGGGCAGACTTTAGAGATGCTCCAGAGGTAATTTCAATCATATTATCGCACTAGATCGGCAACTTTCGTGACAACAAGTAATTAATTACTCCTTTATCCATTTTCTTTGCCGGACAGGGTTTGGAAAAGGTTCACGGGCAGGGCCGTGGGTGAATGGTCAGAAGAACTAAAATTTGTAGACCAAAATGTAAGTAATACTAGCTAGCTAGGTCTGCGTATCTCTTTGTTTCTGCTTCCAATTCCATTATATCATGCTTTGTTGATTATTATTTTGATTGAACTCTCTATTCTCGTAAAGTGCGCGCATCAGGGACACGACAATAACTTATGTGGGTATTATGTTTGCGAGTTCATTCGCAACACGATATGTGCGACGGGCCAAGCCACACTAGAACAACTTAGAGTAAGTAAACAAAGTACACAACATTATTTTATTACCATCAATTGTGTGGAGTTTTATTCTTATATATATATTGACCTATTCTTCATATATATTCAGATCGAACGGATGCGGGACCAACTCCTACCATTTTACCACATACGAGTCATTCAAGAGGAATTGGCGGGGTTCATACTTGATGAGGTCGTCACGCCTGGCGGAGAACTCTTTAGATATCCACCAAAATGAACGTTGTATATATGCTTGAACGTGTTTGTCTTGTACTTGATGCTTCAACGCTATTTGAGAATACCACACAATGACGATGTTGTGTATAATAATAGTTGCTTAATTATTCATGTAATCGTATGTACCGATGACGATGTATGTGTATACCGCTCCCGATCGATTCCCCCTCCCGTCCCGCCGCGCCAAATACGCCCGAACGGGCAGGGCGTAACTTCCACGGCGGAGATTTAGGCCATTTTCTGCGGCGAGAACTCTGCCGCGGCAGAGATTTATCGCCTTTTCCTGCCACAGACAGACCTTTAACACGGTTCATGTTACGAACCCGGTGTTAAAGAAGGCTGAGCCTGCGGCAGCCCCACGTGCGCCACCCTTTAACACCGGTTCGTATAAGAACCGGTGTTAAAGGGGGGCCCCTCTAACACCGAACCCTCAACAGCGGTAGAACCGCTGTTAGAGGGCCCTCCAAACCGGTGTTAGAGGGGGGAGTGTGCACTAGTGCGAGCCAACTGATGCGCAGCAGATGGTTCTGCATACCAGCCCAGCTCTTGCCCTGATTGAGAGGAAAGAAGCGCACGCGAAGGGCTTGGTGGCACCCCATATGCCCACAGGTGAGCGGTACCCTCCGAGCCTGATCCAGTTCGTCATGAACTGGAACAAGGCGGAGTTCGTCCACAACGACGATCTCCCGGAAAAGTTCGGCCCCGCAGAATTTTTTGCCCAAATGAATACCGCCGCTAAGGCAATTAACCTCGCGGGGTGGATGATGGAGGTATGTCGTTTCTCCTTTACATGCTGTAGATAATAACCATTAGTCCCGAAGCCTCCGGTGGAGTAACTTGTTACTCTACCGGATGCTCATTAGAAAATCGACGTAGCTCCATGTGAACTTCGAATATGCACACACCTAGAGCCGGGTTAAGTTCCACTTGGCCCGGATCTTGTACACTTCGAATATGCACACACCTAGAGCCGGGTTAAGTTCCACTTGGCCCGGATCTTGTACACTTCGAATATGCACACACCTAGAGCCGGGTTAAGTTCCACTTGGCCCGGATCTTGTACACTTCGAATATGCACACACCTAGAGCCGGGTTAAGTTCCACTTGGCCCGGATCTTGCACACTTCGAATATGCACACACCTAGAGCCGGGTTAAGTTCCACTTGGCCCGGATCTTGCACACTTCGAATATGCACACACCTAGAGCCGGGTTAAGTTCCACTTGGCCCAGATCTTGCACACTTCGAATATGCACACACCTAGAGCTGGGTTAAGTTCCACTTGGACCGGATCTCGTACACTTCGAATATGCACACACATAGAGCCGGGTTAAGTTCCACTTGGCTCGGATCTTGTACACTTCGAATATGCACCAAGCTAATTTTACGCTTCTGTACTTCTTTCAGGTAACCACCAATCGCCGGAGTGCTGAATTCCAACGTCTGCTGGACACCCACAAGATGCTACGTGAAAAGTACGTTGCACTTGGTGCTGAACATGAAAAAAGGGGTAAGTTTCTCCCTTGGCACTTCTCCGTTTTTCTTCACCTTCTTCTACCGAACTAATCTCCTTATTCGGTTTCTGCAGCTGGGGTGGAGGCTGAAAACAAGATCATGCGAAAGAACTTGGAAGAAATCCGGGGTATGTCCTCTCTTGTTCGACCTCGCAATGTCTTCCGTTTCCTCCTCTCCTTGGCTCGGCAAACATTCACTCCTCGGCTCTGCCGGGTCAACATATTATTTCAGCATCGCTTGAGGATAGTGTGCTCGTGCCTGATATGATGCTGCATTTTCTCGAACAAGCAGGGCAACATCAAGCTGAGCTGAAGAAAAAGGATGATGAGCTTGCTCTCCTTCGGACTAAGGACAACGAGATTGCCAAGCTCAAGGCTGAGATGGAGAAGATGAAGGCCCATCACCAAACCGAACTCAAAAAGGTTGGCCAGAACTTCACAGAAGAGCGCGAGCGCCTCACTCTCCAGATCTCCAAGGACCAGGATCTGCTCAAAGAATCCGACATCCAGCTTGGGTCGGCAATCGCTGAGGTTGAGCAACTTCGCAAAAGGCACGATGAATGCATCAAGGAGTTGACCCGGATTCACAGCCACATTTCACGTAAGTTCCGTTCCCTTATCCGACATAATTCTCCGGGTTATCTTATATGTCTTGTCTTTACTTTCCTCCTTTGTCTTGTTTCTAGACCACTTTCCAGAGGGTACTTCTATTGCAAGCGCTGCTGTTGCCAAATTTCGCCGAGAGAGGGGTACTCCCGTCGTTCCTGACGGTGAGAGCATTCCCTTAGACATGGAGGACCTATTAGTCAGCCTATCAGCTCGCGTGGAAATCATCAAGAATTACGGCAAAGATCTCCTCGACGTTTTAGTCCGGATTTTCAACGCGTTCTGGCCTAGAGAGAGCGCTCCGAAGAGGATCACACTTCTTGCCAAAAAATATTGGAAATCGAGACCCAGCTTGACCTCTGGAGAGAGTCCGCTGGGCGTGCTGCAGCTAATACTATCCTTCACCATATTCTCACATGGTACGAGAAGATCGACCTCAGCCTCCTTACACGCCGGCGCACCGGATCCAGATGGACCGATGATCCGGAGTGGGTAGCTTGGCGCCAGGCTTGCGCCTACAGCCTCGTCGAATATTCTCCTATCCATGACTGGGTTGAAGGACCGAGCTTCCTGGAATCCGCTGGGGACGAGCACGCTGAGAACGTTGAAGATGGGTCGGATGAGGGCGTAGAAGATGATGCTTCAGATATTGAAGACAGCAACGACGACACCGAACTTCCTCCCCCTGCTGCTCCTTAGTTCCAAAAAACTTGAAAATTTATCAGATCCCCGGTATGCCGGGTGCAATTGTATGCTGGATATGTGATATTTTGCTACTATATTTCTATGCCGGATTAACTTGGGCGCAGTCCCCGAGTTTCATTTTCTTGTTCGTCCAATTCTCTGGCTCGGTCCGTGTCTACCTTGATTCGGTTTTACGACTTACGAACCCGAGCTTCAAAAATTGTTTTAACAATACTTAGAAACTTTTAGGCTTAGCTCAAAATAATTCAGCATAGTGACTTGAAAATAAAGATAGGGTTAGTCCGAAAAACAAACGTTGGCTCGAATAAATTCGTTTCCTTAGTCGTTTTTCATGTGCTACGTAATTCCAAATTTGTTCTCTTGCTTGCCATGAAGCCAATTCTTGTTGGACAGCAGCAAGTCGAAGGGTTGGGTTTTTGGTGCTCACACATTACTAATCCGGGTTAAGTAAAACAACTTATTCTAGCTAACATACAAGAGACAACAACAATAATTATTTAGGCAGTCCCCGAGTTACTGCTCGAGGCACTGCTATTTCATTGATAAGCTTATTGCCGACATACATACCGACGTATGAGACGACTCGGATACATTCACTTCTTAGCTAAGTGTAGAAAGGACGAAGTAGTGCTACATTCCACGGCCGCTTAGATTCCTCTCCGGACCTGTCCGCCTTGTTCTTTTCCTGTGGCTTTGCATCGATAAGATAGTAAGAATCATTGTGCAATGCTTTGCTCACAATGAATGGCCCTTCCCATGGGGGGGATAGTTTATGCATGCCAGTAGTACGTTGTACCAACCGGAGCACCAGATCGCCTTCCCGAAAGACTCGGGCACACTTTCCGGCTATGATAGCGTTGGAGATTTTGCTGATATATGGCGGATCTGGACAGTGCCAGTTCTCTCGCTTCTTCCAGCAGATCAACATCATTTTGCCGGGCTTCTTGCACTTCAGCTTCTGTATATTGGGTGACCCTAGGCGAATCATGCTCTATGTCGGCTGGTAATACAGCTTTTGCCCCATATACCAAAAAAAACGGCGTATAGCCTGTTGATCGATTCAGAGTTGTTCTTAAACTCCACAGTACCGCTGGTAGTTCTTCTATCCAGCACCCCGCTGATCTTTGCAGCGGCTCAATGAGCCGGGGTTTTATCCCGGATAATACTAATCTGTTGGATCTTTCCACTTGTCCGTTCGATGCGGGGTGGGCTGCCGAGGCTACATCGAGTCGGATCTTCTTGTCTCGGCAAAAGCGCGCAAATGCTCCTTCCGCAAAATTTGTTCCATTATCAGTTATAATACTGTGCGGATAACCGTATCTCAAGATGATGTCTTTGAGAAATGTCACGGTCGTAGCTCCATCACATTTTCTTATAGGTTTCACTTCAATCCATTTTGTAAACTTGTCCACCATGACAAAAATGTGTGTCATGTTTCCTCTTGCTGGTTTGAACGGGCCAACCATATCCAAGCACCATACAGCAAATGGCCACGTAATTGGCATGGTCTTGAGTTCCGACATAGGCATATGTGTCTTGGTGGCGTATCTTTGAAAACCATTGCATTTTCTCACCAGATCTTCTGCTTGTTCTAAGGCACTTGGCCAGTAGAACCCATGCCGGAAAGGTTTTGCCACTAAGGCTCGGGATGAGGCATGATGCCCGCATTCTCCTTGGTGTATATCTCGGAGGATGTCAAGGCTTTCTTCCGGGTCAACGCATCGCTGGAGGACATTGGTTACACTCCGTTTGTACAACTCAGAATTGATGATTGTGTATGCTTTTGCTCTCCTCTGAGTTTGCCTGGCTAACACCTCCTCAGTGGGTAACGTTCCATCTTTCAGGAATTGGAATATTGGCTGTGCCCAAGCTGGAATTGCTCGTGGAGGGAATACCTCCTCATCAATTTTCATCTGATCCACCGGCATAACTTCGGCCGGACCACGCTGAGAAGTCCCCGGGTCTAGCGAGGTAGTCCCCGGGTTTGCCGAGGCAGTCCTCGGGTTTGCTGATGCAGTCCCCTGGTCTCGCGTACTACCCCTCGTGTCAATGTCCATGGGCTCAGCTCCGGATTCTGTATTTTCCGGGACATAGATCGAGTCGGTTCCTGGGGACGGCCTGATAGATGGTTTTCTAAGGTGTTCCAATGCTACACCCGGTGGAATTGCCTGTCGGGTCGATCCGAGCTTAGACAGCATGTCGGCAACCTCGTTTTCCACTCGGGGTACATGGTGAAATTCACACCCCTCGAAGTAACCAGATATCTTCTGCACGTGAAATTTGTATAGTGCCATGTTTGGATCCAGGGCGTCCCACACTCCGGACACTTGCTGCACCACAAGATCCGAGTCGCCAAAGCATATTATCCGACGTACGCCAATCTCCTTTGCCACTTTGAGTCCATGCACAAGAGCCTCGTACTCAGCGACATTGTTCGATGCCGCGAAATGGATCTGCAATACGTATTTTAGCTGGTCCTTCTTTGGCGAGGTAAGCACAACTCCGGCGCCTAACCCGGTTTTGGTTTTCGACCCGTCAAAGTGCATCCTCCAGTAATTCGGATCTGGTGGCGGTGGTTCGTATTGTACCTCGGCCCAATCCACAAAAAAGTCCGCCACAGCCTGAGACTTGATCGCTTCTCTTCTGTCATATTGGGGCGCATAAGGGGCTAACTCAATTGCCCATTTTGCAATTCTGCCACTCGCATCCTTGTTACCCATTATCTCGGATATGGGAGCTTCACATATTACTTTGATGGGGTGCTCCTCAAAGTAATGCTTTAACTTCTTTGCCGCCATATGGACACCATATGCCACCTTTTGAAAGTGTGGGTAGTTCTGTTTTGAGGCAGACAATACCTCGCTCAAGTAATACACTGGCCTCTGCACCGACTTACCCTCTTCATTGAGCTCTACCACAATCACTGCACTTACAACTTGGTTGGTTGTGGCTATGTAGAGCAACATTGGCTCCTTTGATAGTGGAGAGGCTAACACTGGTGCAGTGGCCAACATCTTTTTTAAGTGGGCAAAAGCTTCATCGGCCTGTGGCGTCCAAACGAATTTATGCGATTTTTTCATGAGTTGGTAGAGAGGCAATGCCTTTTCTCCCAGCCGACATACAAACCGACTCAACGACGCCAAGCACCCAGTGAACTTCTGGACATCATTAAGACACTTCGGCAGCTCCATTCGCTCAATGGCCCGAATCTTAGTTGGATTAACCTCGATACCTCGGCTGGAGACGAGAAATCCGAGTAGTTTTCCAGCCGGGACACGGAAGGTACATTTTTCCGGGTTAAGCTTCATCCGGAACCTTCTCAAGTTCGCGAATGTTTGCCTTATGTCGTCAAGGAGTGTTTTGCTTTCCTTGGTCTTGATAACCACATCATCCACGTATACTTGTACGTTTTGACCTATTTGGTCATGCAAACATTTTTGCATACATCTCTGGTACGTTGCACCTGCATTACGCAAACCAAACGGCATAGTGCGATAGCAATAAGCCTCGTACGGGGTAATAAACGCAGTCTTTATTTGATCATCCGGGTTCAAAGGTATCTGGTGGAAACCAGAATATGCGTCAATGAATGACAATAGTTCACATCCCGCGGTCGAGTCTATGACCTGATCTATCCTCGGTAGTGGAAATGGATCCTTTGGACACGCCTTATTCAGGTTCGTGTAATCGATACACATACGCCAAACCACTGCTACGTTCGGATCATCTTTCTTCTTTTCTACCAGCACCGGATTAGAAAGCCAATCCGGATACAGTACCTCCATGATAAATCCTGCTGCCAGCAATCGAGCTATCTCGTCTCCAATGACTTTTCTCCTATCCTCGGCGAAGCGGCGGAGAGGTTGCTTCACCAGCCTTGCTCCGGGCCTTACGTTTAAAGAGTGCTCGGCCAACTCCCTCGGAACACCTTGCAAGTCCTATGTAGACCAAGCAAAAATATCCCGATTCTCACGGAGGAAGTTGACGAGCTCGCTTTCCTATTTGTCAGTTAACCCGGCACCAATTGTTACGGTGCGCTCTGGGAACATGTCATCAACTGGAACCATCTTGGTGTCCTTTGCGGCTAGGAATGAAACGCTGCCATGCGGGATACTCAACGCCGGCATATACTGCTGCGCGGACTGAGCTAATGCCGCCACTTCTTGGATTTTTCTTTTCTCTTGCGCAATCACGAGTGACTCGGCTAGGTTAGACCCGGCTGAAGCACACTCAATGGAACGTCGGAAATCTCCAGCAATGGTAATCACTCCATTTGGCCCGGGCAACTTCATCTTCAGGTAACTGATGTGGCAGCTTGCCATGAACTTGTTTAATGCTCGTCTTCCGAGTAACGCGTGATACGCACTTTCCAAGTTCACCACCTCAAACTCCAGATTTTCAGTTCGGCAGTTATCCCTTGTGCCGAATAGCACGTCGACCCGGATTTTGCCTATGGGCTCGCAAGAAATGCCTGGTACAATGCCATGGAAAGTTGTTCTCGTAGCCTGGAGCATGTTCTCCGAGATGCCCAACTTGCGCATCGTATCCGCATACATGATGTTAATGCTACTGCCATTGTTAATCAGTACCTTGGAGAACCTCACGTTGATGTTCGGTCCAATGAATGTCGGATCTAGCACTAGCGCATACGAACCTGGACTCGGCATAAGCTTAGGATGATCTTTGATGCTCCAGGTGATTTCCTGGTCTGACCAAGGCATGTACCTCGTCACTGCTGGCACTACCGCATTGACTTCCATATGTCGGCGCTGCAAGCTCTTTCTATCTGTTTCCTCAGTGGTAAACACACAGTAGCTCTGGTGATGTTCTCTATACTCATTCCTTCCCTCGTTCCCGGGGTACCTCTGATCCGGCTGTTGCTAATTTTCCACCTGATGCATCGCATCCCTTCTCTCATTGTTGTCGTACCTCGGCAGAGGGGGAGGCAACATTAGCTGTTGCGTGTTCGCCCCAGAGAGCAATTGCTGCCGGGGTAACTGAGCATTCCCCGAACCACCCTGATCATTCCGGGGTGCCTGAGCATTCTCCGAACCACCTTGTTCTATCTTACGCATCCACTCACATTGCCTCGTCGTGTGACCTGCCGGGCTATTCGGATTTGGCGTGTGAAATTTACACGGCTGGTCCAACATCGACTCATAGGTATACCTCAGACGGTCTTTCTTCTCTTGCCACTGTCTCATTTGCTCCGGGGTCCATGTTTTCTTGCCATCATTTCTTGGAGTCCATTGCCCTCCCGTTTTCTGGCGTTGGTTGCTCCCTGCTCCGGGTTGATCTTGATTCACAGCTGCCACTTGTTGCGAACCGTAGCGATGATCCGGTCTTTCATCTCTTCTTTTTCCTCTGTAATCATTCCTCCGAGATGACCTAGTTCCGTCCCTCTGATAGTATTCCTCGTTCGACTCGTTTGACGCGAGCCTAGGTTGAGTCGGATCACCCAAAGCATACGAATCTACAATCCGGATCATCTCGGCCAACGTAATTGGCATTTTCCTTTGCAACTTCATCCATAGCTCGCTGCCGTACCTGCATCCTTGCGCGAACCACGCTATGGCTTGTGACTCTATGACACCCTCACACGAGTTCCTCACGGTACACCACCGGGTCAGGAATTCGCGGTCCGTCTCGTTAGGTCTTTGCTTGCACATTGCTAGGGTCTGTGGCCTATTCGGCCTCTGATATGTACTTGAGAAGTTGCTGATAAACATTTCTTCAAAATCTATCCAGCTGTTGATGCTTCCGGGTGGTAAATTATTCAGCCATACTCTGGCCGGACCTTCCAACATCTGGGGTACATATCGTACAGTCCATCTCAAGTTGCCAGTGGCAATTTTCACAGCTGTAGCGTAGTTTATCAGCCAATCCTCCGGCTTGGTATTGCCGTCATACGTCTTCGTGCATCTGGGCAACTGGAAGTTGGGTATCGGTGGATCCTTCATGATCCGGGGTCCAAAGCACGCTGGACCTGGTGGACCTTGACATTCGATCTGTTCCGACCTATACAGGCGATCCAGTTTCAACCTGGCGTCATCCGGCATTAAATCCCTGCTTCCCAATCTTGATCCTATCACATGATAGTCCGGTCTCGGGTACCCTGCATTCATCATCTCTGAATCACCGTCGTTATATCGGTTTTGCACTTGGGGTGCACCTCTCTGTTGCATACCTCGGCTGGCACTTTGCTCTTGCCTTGGTATATTCCGCTGCTACGGTTGTCCTGCCTCGCGCCGAAGTTTCATTGTCGGCTGCTGGCAGCGCTCCTTGACCGGCATTGCCTTGGTCGTGATTACCTCGGCCAGCTTCACCTCGGCCCACACTCCGTCGATCATCATTTTTCCGCGCTTCTTTTTCCTTTCCAGCGCGCGTCGGGTCGTACGGGACGATCTGTTTGTTCCGTCTGGCCGAGGTTAGTACCTCTTCTCTCCTTGGACCACCATGAGGTGACGATGCGGCTCCAGCGGATTTCTCCGGGTTACCCATCACCGAATGGACGATTTTGGAAGCTATAGCCCTTTCCGGGTTAGCTCTCAGTAGCTCTTCGTTCTGTCTGTTCGCGATCCGAACCAGCTCGTTCACCCTATCTTGCTGTCTTTGACGGGCCTCATCCGTCAGACCCTCTAACTCAGATGCAACCGCATCTACCGCTCTGAGGTTCTTCGCCGGGGTACTATACCTCGGCAACCCTACAAACAAGTAGTTTTCTGACGCTTCGGCTCCATCATCACCTTCTCTATTCATCTCGCTCATGAGATTTCTCCCTTTTACTTTTACCGTATCAACTTTGTTTGCCTTTGCATACTCAAGCAGCGTCATGTTCAGCGATTGCTGAGCCGCGGCTATTTTCTTTGCGCCCTCTAGTATCTTTTGCCTAGTTTCCTCTAGCTCTGCCTGTGCCTGAGCCGGATCTACCACTGCTGCTACCGGGTTAGCCAAGCTATCCATAGCTTCTCTCAGTACGTTCTCAGGCCTCTCTAGTGGAGGTCCTCTACCTTTCCTCGGTGCTTTAGGCGTTACCTCTGGGTCCGTAGCTGGATCCTTGTTCGTGCTCGCACCTGGCGCAGTCATCATCACCTCCGCATGGTCCGGGGAGCGAGTGGTACGCGCCCTGCGAGCCACAGTGAGGGGTGGTTCCCCCGCATCGACGACGTGGCGCGAATGAACGCACGATACGTCCACAACAACATAGACCTTGTGCGCACCGAGCTTGACGAAGAGGCTGTTGCGTGGAAGTGGGCGCGTGCCGAAGCAGCCGGCATAGTCGCTGACGAAGTCCATTGCTCCAAAGCGCTGAACGAGCCCGGAGACGATGCGTTCGCCGGTGCCAATGAGGTTTCCCGTCCGGATCTTTACCCCCGCTAGCGCCGCTAGCCCCACGGTGGGCGCCAACTGTCGTGGTGGTGTCACGACAGATGCCATGGATAGGCTAAAGGTAGGGACTAATACACGCTAGGGGAATCCAGGGAGGGATAGTGGAGTGATTCTCCACACAGAAGTTTGTATTGATTTCCTTTGCAGATTACAAGTGCTCCTTGAGCTGTATTGGCGAGAGGAGGAAGAAGGAGCTCTCTAACCCTTGCCTACTGTTCACCCCTAGAACCTCAGATCAACTAGTGCTCAACCAAACCCCCCCTACTGGAACCCTAGCCCCCCTTATATAGAAGAGGCTCAGTCCCTGCCTAGGGCATATGCCTCCTCTCAAAGTGGTAACCCAACCAGGGTGCTTTTCCCCCGCGTCATACATGCTTTAACTACGTAAGCCTCTGCGGCGCCTGCGTCAGCTGACACGGGCGTCGTCACCCTTGTCGGCCATGACCCGGTGGTCCTGCCCTTGCTTTCTTCGCTCATGTAGTGCGTACCGGGCCTTCTTTTTGACCAGAGAGATTCTTTCCTTCTCCTAGAAGCTAAGCGGGGATCCGGATCATAGTAGATCCGGCCATACCTGTTCCTGCATACAATCTAGACAAGCACCTCCGACTTACTCCTTAAGTCGGCAGAGACAAGGTTAGGCGTCCCCCTGGCCCGGGTTACTCCGTGATCCAGCCTGCCTTGAGGTGACCTGGCCAGCATCTGCTTTGGCCTTGCCGAACCTCGGCTAACTCGGCCTTTATACCCCGGAGTGACCCTACCCGGGGGTATCCCCCCAACATTTTCTCAATATAGGACTCTTTTTTTATAAGAAGAATGCTTCATAGACAGCTCATTATGGTTACGCTGCAGGTTTCCACCATGTCAGCATGGATTAGACCAACGGCCCAGGCGTTTCTCTAACACATATACATAACTCCATGGACTTACAAGCTCCCCTTTCATTTCACACCGATGACCTCCATATACAAAAGAGCATGATATCAACTAGGTACAAGTACCAAGTGCAATGTTGAAAGCGTTCCCCATGAAAGCATGGTTCTGCTAATTCCCAACAAATAACTGCAAGCATATACAACATAGACGACACAATGGTTTAAGTTTATTAAAGGCAAGAAAAGTAAAGTGTGCCATCAAGTTCGTGAGAGCTTTAATCACTAGTTTTCTCATAACAAGTTTAAATTGGAAGGTAAACAAAAGCATGAATATACTTGGAATAGCATAAGCTAGTAGGTAGGTATGGTGGACTCTTTGGAATAACTTGGTTTAAGGAGTTGGATGCATGAGTGGAACTCATACTTGGTTGTGGAGGCTAGCAAAAGACTGGGAGCGACAAACTAAGAGAGCAATAATGGCCATAATCATGCAGAGCGACAAAACATCATTGATCAAAGCATAAAGTGATACTACAAGTTGAAAACTAAATGATCATAAAGGCTATGGTGACTTGAGATAGTCATAACATGGTGTGAGCATGCGCCAAGTCAACCCAAATAAAGCATCAAAGGAGAATACCACTATACTATGCTTTAATATGCTAAAACAACGCATGATTCATCCAAGGCACATTAAGCAATCTCAATTTTTTATAACAAGTCATGCTACAGCAAATAATACTAAGCATAAAGCCAAAACAATATCAAGCATGGCATGACAAAGCATAGGCCACAGTCAAAAACGAGCTCTTTTTACCACATAAGCATGAACTTTCCTACTCTTTTCCAAACCAAACCAAACTATTTGCAAACCAATGTATGAAAGAGGGGGTCCAACCAATTTATTCAGAAAACGAAGCAAACAAAAGTAAACAAAAAACCAAAACGAAAACAAAAAAGAAGACGCTCCAAGAACAATACAACTGTGCATGAAACAATAAAAAAGAAGCGTTTGGAAGAAACCTGGGATTTTTAATGATGAAGAAGGGGATGCGTTGGGCATCCCCAAGGTTTGACGCTTGTACTTCTTGGATATTTCTTGGGGTGACACACGTGGCATCCCCAAGCTTGAGCTTTAGTCCATCCTTCATCTCATTACTCATTCCTTCCATACACCTGAATTTTTTCCTTCATACAAAACTTCACACAATCTTTATTAGCAACATTAGTGCACTCAAGATAAATAAGTCTTAAGGTTCAGTTCTAACACCAAATAAACTTCCATTAAAACACAAGCTATTGTAGCACTTCCCTCAAAAAACTCAGTTCCCCAAAAAGAACTCAAAAAGGAACCAACAAGAAGCAAATGCAAATAATGGCAGAAATCTGTCAAAACAGACCAGCAGGTAAATACGAATTTTTTCGAAGACTTTCTGTTGCTCAAATCAAAAGGTGTTGAACTAACGAAAGTTAGATAACAACCTGGGTCAGAAGCACAAAAATTCACGCCTCAAAAGGACGTACAGAGATTTTACACAAATTTTTACGGTGAAGCACAAGAATCTGTTTCGGGACAGCAACTTTCCCAATCATTGCTTCTCTCTCATTAGAGGTTACTCTTGGCACAAAAAGCAAATAAAAAGGATAAGGAGCGGTTATTACAGAGGTAATAACTTCCAAGACTCAACTAAAACTTTTGGGTTATCTCCCAATAAGTACTTTTCTTTAACGCCTTTAAGTTAGGCATGATAGTTTGAGAAGATGCTCACATAAGAAATATGAATTGAAGTAAAAGAGAGCATCAAGAAGCAAATTTAAGGCACATTTAAGTCTAACCCACTTCCTATGCATAGGAATCTTGTAAAGAAACAAGTCATGAAAGCACAAAGAAACAATCATTGGAAAGCAAAACAAGTGCAACTTCAAGACTTTCAACATAAAGAGGGGAAACTTAATATTATTGAGATTCATAAAACCATGTTTCCCTCTCTCATAATAACTTTCAGTAGCATCATGAATAAAAGTAACAATATAACTATCACAAGAAACATTCTTATCATGAGCCACATGCATAAAAGAATTAATACTCCCCACATAAGCATAGTCATTCTTATTAATTGTAGTGGGAGCAAATTTAACAAAATAGCTATCATTGTTATTTTCATCACCATAATCATCAAATATAGGAGGCATATTGTAGTCATAATTAATTTCCTCCTCAATAGTAGGTGGACTGAAAATATCATATTCATCATTGTAATCATCATATATTGGAGGTATAGTATCATCATAAGCAATACAATAGCTATCTTCCAAAGCTGGGGAACTAAAAAGATCATTTTCATAAAAACTAGCTTCCCCAAGCTTAGACTTTTCCATAGCATTAGCAATAATGGTGTCCAAAGAATTCATACTAACAACATTGCTATTAGCATGCAAATAAAGTTCCATAGGTTTTTTAATTTTCTCTTCAAACACTTCATGTCCTAACTCAAGATAAATACTATAAAGCTCTCTAATTTTTTTGTTCTTTTCCGTTAAGCCTAACTAGTGAAAATAAGAAACAAAAAGACAAAATTGCAGAATCTAAAGGAAATAACTTCGAGTACTCACACCATAAAATAGGCGTTTGCCATGGGAGGTTCTTATTCTTTAATCCTCCGGTGTGAATACCTTTTACCTTACCTCCCCGCCAACGGCGCCAGAAAATAGCTTGATGTCTACGCACTTCTATTCTTGTAGATAGTTGTTGGGCCTCCAAGGGCAGAGGTTTGTAGAAGAGCAGCAAGTTTTCCCTTAAGTGGATCACCCAAGGTTTATCGAACTCAGGGAGGAAGTAGTCAAAGGTATTCCCTCTCAAGCAACCCTGCAATCAAGATACAAGAAGTCTCTTGTGTCCCCAACACATGCAATACACTTGTCAGGTGTATAGGTGCACTAGTTCGGCGAAGAGATAGTAAAATACAAGTGGTACGGATAATTATAAGTGGTAACAGTGATAGAGAATAGCTTGATGGCGTGGAAGAGACTAAAGGCAAACTGAAATAGAGATGGAAGTAAGCAAACATGTAACAGATCTAGTAGCAAACGGTGTTTCAGTGCTTAGAAACAAGGCCTATGGATCATACTTTCGCTAGTGAACACTCTCTCATAAATATATCTTCTCTTTATGATAATACTCTTAACTACTCTCCGGTTGAACACTCTAATCGATGGTAGGGCTATAACAGCACACCTCAAAGTAAGCCTTTCCCATCTAGAAAACCCCACACTGTCACCTTGAGTACTAGATGAGTCCAACAAACACCACAATTTCATAGAAACATCCAACTCCAAATATAACTCATAACAAGTATTTGTAATCTCTAGCCTAAGTGCCACCATGGTGAGCACGCTGTCACTTTCACACACATGGGGAGAGCAGAGATCTATTAAAGCACTTGAGTAGCAAGGTAGATCTATAGATTACAAGCTCATGATCGCAATAAGATCATGCATAGAGAGAGAGATGAACACATAGCTACCGGTAGAACCCTTAGCCTCGAGAGAGAACTACTCCCTCCTCATCATGGGAATCAGCAACGGTGATGGAGATGGTGGTGGAGATCGATGGAGATGGATCCGGGGGCACTTCCCCGTCCCGGCAGGGTGCCGGAAAAGAGACTTTCTGTCCCCCGAATCTCCCCTTCGGTGGCAGCGGCGCTGTGGAACTTTTCGTGGATTTCTGGTTGAGCATTTAGGGTTTATGCCTCGGGAGGCTTCTTATAGGCCAGAGGGCAAGGTCGGTGGGCGGCCAGGGGGCCCACACCATGACCTGGCGTGGCCTAGGTGGACCCGTGCCTAGGGGTGGTGTGGCCACCCTATGGACCCTCTCCGACTCTCCTTATGGCTCCGTGAGTCTTCCGGGAAAATAGTAACTTTGGCTTTTGTCCCGTCCAATTCCGAGAATATTCATTTTCTGACTTCCTGGAACCAAAAACAGCAGAAAACAGGCAACTGGCACTGTGGCATCTTGTTAATAGGTTAGTCCAAGAAATCATATGAAAAGTACTCCAAAGTTGGAACAAAATACAAGAAAGTAGATAAAACCAAGCATGGAACATCAAAAATTATAGATACATTTGCAATGTATCAATGAGCACTTATTGCGCCTCTACGATGCGTACATGAGTCTGGCATACTACCTGGACGACTGGTTCTCAAGCTCATTTGCAACGGGAGTTCTGCTACGGTCGCTTCCTCCAAGCTTCCAAGCACAAGTCAGGATCTGCATTATGAGAGGTGACACAGAAACACTGGATTTCCTCGAGTTCATATCACATTTCAGAAATGTGGTAGATGAACCCAACATCGCTGGAGTCGTCAATGACAAAGGTATATATTTGATATACAGTTTTATAAATGTTATAATCTTGCAAACATATTGCAGTGTTGAGTATATCTGATACTTGTTCTGTTTTGATGAAAACAGGTCCTTCTGCATGAGAGGTGCTTGCTGGAGAGGAGGTGACGTTGCGTGTTGATGGCGAGCATGATGATGATGGCCGATGACACTCTCCCTCAACATTTATCATTTAGTTTATGTTTTAGGATGATTATTGTAATCAAGAGATTGTGAACTTCTTTAGTGTGTCTCACACTTCGTGAGACGGTTATTCATATGAGTTTGTAACAAACAGTTGTTCCAATTTTATGAATGATTTCTATTCCTGTTCATATCTTGTTTGATTATGTGTGAATTATCCTTATTGTTTGAAACTAATTGATAATGCATGAACATTTGTAAAACATTAAAATGCCTTGTTTAAAATACACAACTTAATGATATTTCATTAATGAATGAAACCATTGTTTAAATTCAAAGTTATTTGATAATATGTGAAAGTCATTTGATTTCTTGTCACATATAAAATCATGCCTAAGTTTGGAAAATTAACTTGAACACCGTGTATTACTTGAATACAAAGTGTTCGTTGAATTGTTAAAAGTAAATACATATCCGATGTATTGTGTTTTAACGAAAAATGGTAATTATCATTAATTGATTGTTTAAATGTGTAAAGTAGTTTACCAAAGGAAACATGAATATGAAACTATTTGATTTGATCAAAGTGTTTCATCAACAAAGGGTATAAATATAAAAGAGAATCCAATTACTATGATTTGATCAATAGTAATGAAATTCAACTTTATAAGAATGGCATAAAAGTAATTGTGAAATGCAAAGCATTTTTGAAACGTCAAAATGCAGAGCATCACAATGTGATATTAGATATCAAAGGGGTTGAATAGAAGGCACCAAATAAATCGTTGTAGTATAGATGTAGAGACCATTAGTTAGAAATACTTAGCACTCAATTAGAATTTGTAGTGAACCATTTGAATTTGTGAAAGTTTTGGGGTTATTCGATATAACCAAAACAATAGCGAATAAGTCCTTGTAGAGTATTCATTGGAAACTTTGAATATGAAATCCATAGCTGAAACCAGAAGAGAAGCAAAACTTGTATTGCTTGGATTTTGGTACGTTCTTGAGAAATCTCACTTCTAGTGATGTTTATCAATTATGGAGCAAATGGAAATTAGTGAAAAATACGATGAGGATTCAAAACCCTGCATCAGAGTGTTGAGAAGCGCAACGGACAACGTTCCTGAACGATTCTCTTCACAGAAGGAAAGAATCAATGATTTTGATCATTCTGTTTTCCCCACTAGTGTTTTCACTACATGAAGTAGGATTCAAAATGTAATCCATATCTTGTATGGAGACATTTGTGAATCATTTGTCATGATTCTTGGAATATGACATACCTACGAACTACTAAGGAAATAATGGTAAACTAAAATTATGAGAAATCCTAGAAGCAAACTTCCCTTGAGATTAGAAAGCAATTCGTTGCTGAATCTCACAAGTAAAAGGAGTTGCTTGAATTTTCCCAAATGACTGCAAAGCCATAGTGCAAAAGGGGGTGAATGACAAAAGCACAATTTGTCAAGTATTGGACAAATTCAAATGAATTTGATTCATGTGTGCTAAATGTCTAGTGGATTTAAAACTAGTAAAGTACTAGTATCTCATAGTAAATCTCCAAGTTTGATATTTGATCAAAGGTTTTTGAAGTTATTCAAAATAATAAGGAGATGTGCAATTTGCATAAAATTGAGTGGGAGCTATGAAAGTCTTCCTGAAACAATATGTGATTGACATATTTTTAAGTGGGAGCAATATAAGTCTCAAATTCAAATATGTAGGAACATATTTTGAGTGGGAACTTATAGGAGTAATTCTTAAGTATGTTAAGGATGAAAGCGCAAATACTTATAAATAATGATTTATAAGATGTAGAAGTTGATAATAACTGTATTATGATATTATGTAGTATTCCTTAAGGGATTCTGAAAGGGGTTTTAGAATAGAAGTTAATTAAGGAACTAGTCCTTAATGACTCAAATTAGGAATAGTATTAAGTTTAACATCAATGGTTAAAAGAAAGAAAAGGATGATCGTCATCCACTATGTTAAGACATAGGTTCTATCTTAGTAAGCCATGATGATAACTTAGCATAATATGTGATCCCAATAAAGAACGTTTGAAAGTGATTAAGTTCGAATCACAGAACGTTGAGCTGAGTTTTGTCCGCAATGTCTAATAGAGAACTGTGGACATATTTTCCAAATCCATAAAGGATAACATATCTTAAAGCATAAAGAGTTATGTTATAAGGGAATATGTTGGAAACTCCTGTAGATACCAATTATAGTTAAACTCCTGTAGATACCAATTAATTGATATTTTCTCTCTCCCCCTCTCTCTCTCGTGACCGTGGTCCCAAGTCTGGACTGCGCGAACGAGAGACATCTTCACCGCGGAGTGCCGTCGCGCTGCAGGATTCGGATCCGGGAGCTCTACTTCCGCAACTGCTGCTGGATCGGGGAAGCGGGAGTCATCGTAGGCACCAGACGTGTGTAACTCCCAGCGAGGTGTCGCACTTGAGGCACTCAAGTCGTTGGAGCCAGAAGGAGCGCAAGGACTTCATCACGACCTTGAGGTCGGCTTTGGCTCGTCTACATCAACCACACTCTCCTGAGAGTTGACAACGCTTTTCGGTCTTCAAGGGTAAGTTCGCGAAAAGCCCCTCCTGTTACTCTATTACTAATAGATAGGTCCTGGCAGCTTCAGGGGTTCAGGGGCGTAGGGTAAAATTTTATTGTTTTCATACGAGGAACCACTACAATATCTTAGTCTAGTTGGAGAAGAGAGAAGAGGAGAGAGAAGATGGGTGGGCTCTTGGCTAAGGCCTTTCACAATGGAGGGTCTTTTAGCATGTTTTTAGAGGAGCAATTATAACTTAAGAAATAACTATGATAATGGAGTGTTTCTTAGTTGATGTTTCTTAAAAGGGTTGCATTTAATGATTGTAGTCTTATGCATGTGTGTAATTGGACTAGCTAAGTTTTTTTTGCCTATAATAGCGTGCAAAGGATGTATCTTAGCTAAGATACAATATCCATCTATTTCTTCATTAAATAGCATGCCACATAAGCAAACTACCTAGGATACGGCGCTAAGAAAGACCCATTGTGAAAGGCCTAAGACTAGTCACAATGGGGAGTATCATATAGTAGTATCATGTATATGATACTAGTATATGATACCATCTCCACAATGCATAGTCTTAGTATATTTATTATTTTTTAGAATCTCAATGCAAAATTGTGTACAAGATTCATTTGGGATTAGTTTTTCTAGTACTACGCGCTATGATATCTTAACTACCTATGATACCAACACAACCTCTTTCATCATTAATTAGCATGCCACGTCAGAATTTTGCCAACATGGCATGCATGATACTACTTACGATACCCCCATTGGGGCTAGTCTAAGACTAGTCACAATGGGGAGTATCATATTGTAGTATCATGTATATGATACTAGTATATGATACCATCTCCACAATGCATTTCAAGCACAATTTTAGACTGACTTTGTCACAACTTCCAGCAAAGTAGAATTTCGCATCCTGTTATATAGGTGACGGTGACCTAAGTTATGGAGAACTTGAAAGAGAGGTTGATCATTGTTGGATGATGATCAAGAAATGTCCAAATTGGGAAACGAGTTTTGCCCTTTAATAAAAGAGTGTTGATGGCTTGAAGAAGCATGGGAGTGACTCATCGATCATCTATCTTGACGAGGATGGACCCAGCACGGGTAGCCCAAGCAATGGCCATGCCGTTCGGCCAAGGGGCCACAAGACCACCAAGTAAGATCTCAACCGCCAAGCCACATCACTAGCATTGAAAGAGAAATTAAAATGGTTGATTGTGGAAAAGGAGGAGGCAAATGCCAAGCGGGAGGAGAGGCACCGCAAGGAGAAAAAGGCCACCACTGGATGCTTCAGTTGACCTCAGAAAGAGTGCTCTTTAGGTTGAAGAGACCAATGCTCAGACGAGCCAATTGAGGCCAAGGCCATACTCATGGCTAAAGAGACAAATCTCATGATGATGGACTTGAGCATCTTGGATCCGGTTCAAAGGGTTTGATTTGAAAAGGAGCAAAACGATATCTCAGACTGACCGCCAAGCAGAATCTCATCGATGATCTATCACTTTTGTGCATTTATATGCAATTTGTGTTATTTTTCACCATGATTCCGTACTATAGCATGTGAACTTCATGATTTTGCTAAATAGTGGCAATTTACTTGCTAGTGTCTTTCTTTTTCCCTTTTCATCAATATGTTGCATATTAGGAAAAACTAGCCAAACTGGCTCCAAATGGGTCGTCTCATTGGGCATCCCACCGAATTCTGGCCCGGGCGAAACATTGGCCATTTTTCTGTCCGTGGCCCGATTCATACGGACCAATGTCCAAAATCGATCGGTCCGCTGGAGAAAGCCCTTAGCTTTACTTGGTCTCCGCTAACACAAAAGATGTGTCCGAGCCAAATGGGATGCCCCGACAGAATTGGATTCAGAGCATCTCCACCCAGCCCCCCGGAGCCCATTTTTTAGTGTCGGCAGTGTAAAACGGGCGAAAAACGGCCTAACCGTGCCCCCCAAACCCCCAGGAACCGAAATAGCGCTGGCAAACCCAACAGACCCCTAGGTTCCTAGGGGTCGCTTGGGGACGCCAACGATTCTTTTTCGTCAGCCCGTCCCCACATGGAAGCATCTCCCTCCCCCATCTCTCTCTTCCCTGGCATTCTCCCTCCCCTCTCTCTCCTCTATCCACGACTCTCACTTCCAACTTCCCACCGAGCGGACACCGACCATGCTGCCTTCCGGCCAAGCCGCCCCATCATCGCCCCTCCTCCTAGCACGCATCTCCACCCCTCCGCTGACACTCGCGCCGCTTGATACGTTGCTAACGTATCTATAATTTTTGATGTTCCACGCTTGTTTTATATCTACTTTCTTATGTTTTGTCCACACTTTGGAGTATTTTTATACACTTTCTTGGACTAACCTATTAACAAGATGCCATAGTGTCAGTTGCCTATTTTCTGCTGTTTTTGGTTCTAGGAAAGTCAGAAAATGAATATTCTCGGAATTGGGTGGGACAAAAGCCAAAGTCAATATTTCACCGAGGGGGACAGAGAGCCGAAAGACGAGACGGAGAGGGGCCAGAGGCCGGCTACAGCACCAGGTCGCGCGGCCAGGCCTGGCCCGCGCCAGGGGGTGGTGTGGCCGCCTAGGGCACCCCCTCGGCCTCCCCTTTCGCCTATATATCACCCCCGATATAGAAACCATAAGCACCCGATCAAAATTCCACGAAAGAGTCTGTAGTCGCTGCCATCTCCATCCCTAGATCGGGAGGGATCTGAAGCTCTTCCCGGTACCCTGCCGGAGGGGAGAGATCACCCTGGAGGCCTTCTTCATCACCATGCCTACCTCCTGTGTGATGCGTGAGTAGTTCATCCCTGGACTATGGGTCCATGTAGTAGCTAGATGGTTGGTTCTTCTCCTTTTTGCTACCATGTCTAGATCTTATGAGCTCCGTTCATGATCAAGATCATATATTTGTAATCATACATGTTGTGTTTGCAGGGATTCGATAGATATTGAGATGCTATTTTAGATTGATTATTGATTCTATCATGCCTTTGTTATTTGTGATCTTGCATGCTCTCCGTTGTTAGTAGCTATCTTGGACGAGTAGGTGCTAGCAACTCCAAGAGGGAGTATTTATGCTCAATAGTGGGTTCATGCCTCTAGTAATTTGGGGAAGTGACAGAAATCTCTAAGGTACTAGATGTGCTGTTGCTACTAGGGAAAAAACAGAAATCCTTTGTTCATAGAACAATCCTATTGTTTACTTTACACACAATGCTTAATGCAATTATCTGTTGCTTGCAACTTAATACTGGAGGGGCTTCGGATGATAACCTGAAGGTGGATTATTAGTCATAGATGTAGTTGGATTACGATCTATAATGTTGTAATGCCCAATCAAATCTCAAAGAAGTCAAGATGATTAGTATATGCATGTATGCTTTCTCGATGTTTGTCAATTCCCCCGCTGTAATTTGTTCACCCAACATGTCATCTATCTTAAGGAGAATCACCACTAGTGATGTATGGACCCTGGTCGTTTCTTTTACTATCAACCTACAATCTGCTATTTACTGTTTTCTGTTTACTTTCCGCAAGCAATTACTATCTTCCACACAATATGTTTAATCCTTTGTTTTCAGAAAAATCGGTGAGATAAACAACCTAACTGTAAGTTGGGGGCAAAGTTTTGTGGTTGTGTTGTGCAGGATTACAAGTTGGAAACAACACCTTGGAGGTGTTTCCTTGCTCCTACTGGTTCGATAACCTTGGTTTCATAACTGAGGGAAAACTTGCTGCTGTGCTCATCATACCTTCCTCTTGGGGTTCCCCAATGAGCTCGATATATTTTGGGCCATCAAGCTATTTGTCTGGCGCCGTTGCCAGGGAGTCAAGGACATATTCACAAGGGGAGTCCCTCATAACCAATCTCTTTACTTTGTTTTATTTGTTTTGCTTAGTTTATTTCTGCTTTGTTTGCTTGTTTCTTTATCAAAAACACAAAAAAAGTTAGTTGTACTAGTTTTCTTCTTTATATTAAAAATACAAAAAAATGACTACTCTTGAAAACACTAAGTTGTCTGACTTCACTAGCACCAACAACAATGATTTCATGTGCACACCTATTGCTCCACATGTTCCTGAAGCTACTTTCTTTGAAATTAAACCTGCTTTAATCAATCTTGTTATGAGAGAACAATTTTCTGGAATTGGTACTGAAGATGTTGCTGCTCATCTAAATAACTTTGTTGAATTTTGTGAGATGCAAAAACATAGGGATATAGATGGAGATATTATTAAGCTTAAATTGTTTCCTTTCTCTTTGAGAGGAAAAGCTAAAGAATGGTTGCAATCCTTAACTAGAAATAGTATAGATTCTTGGACTAAATGCAAAGATGCTTTCATTGGAAAATACTATCCTCCTTCTAAGATTATATCTACGAGAAGTGAAATAATGAAATTTAAGCAATCTGATAATGAACATGTTTCTCAAGCTTGGGAAAGAATGAAATATTTGGTAAAAAATTGTCCCACTCATGGACTGACTGCTTGGATGATTATCCAAAGCTTTTATGCAGGACTGAATTATTCTTCAAGAAATCTACTAGATTCTGCTGCTGGAGTACCTTTATGACCATTACTTTGGGTGCTGTAACAAAGCTTCCTGATAATATGATGGTGAACTATTCTGAATGGCACACTAAGAGAGCTCCACAAGGTAAGAAGATAAATTATGTTGAAGAGACCTCTTCCTTGAGTGATAAAATTGATGTTATTATTTATATGCTTGTTAATGGGAAAGCTCATATTGATCCAAATCATGTTCCTTTAGCCTCTTTGGTTGCTCAAGAAGAGAAAATTGATGTGAACTTTATAAAAATAATAATTTTAGCAACAATGCCTACAGGAATAATTTTGGTAATAATAATTATAGGCCATATCCTCCCAACAATGGTAATGCTTATGGAAATTCCTACAACAATAATAGGAGTGCACCCTCTGAACTTCAAGTTATGCTTAAAGATTTTATTAGTAAACAAACTACTTTCAATAAAACTATTGAGGAAAAACTCTCTAATGCTGAAAGGAATATAGCGTCATTGTCTAAAGCACAATCTTCTTTTAATAAAATGGTTGCTAAACCAGAAACTATTGAAAATCCCTTTGCTGCTAGTAATGCCATACAAGTTAGAATTGATGAAAATGTTAGACTATTAGCTGAATTGCATGCTAAGTGGGAAAGAGAAGATGAAATTTCTAGAAATATTAGTATTTCTACTATCACTACCACTAATGTTGAAGCTAGTAAACCCAATGGAACATTTTCTAATAAAAATCCTGAAATTCTTCGAAACATGGGAAACAATAGCTCTACTACTTTAGATGATAATTATGATTTTGATCTTGATGGTTGCAATATCTCTGAAGTAATTAAGTTCCTACAAAAGCTTGCTAAAAGTCCTAATGCTAGTGGTATGAATATGGCCTTTACAAAACACATTACTAATGCTCTCATAAAAATTAAAGAAGAAAAGATGAAACATAAAGCTTCTATTCCTATGAAATTAGAAGATGGTTGGAAACCCATCATTAATATGAAAGTAAATGATTTTGATCTCAAAGCTCTATGTGATCTTGATAGTAGTGTTTCTATTATGGCTAGAAAGATTTACGAAATGCTTGATTTTCCACCATTGGAAGATTGTTATTTAAATGTCCCACTTGATGATAATGCTAAAAAGAAACTCATGAGGAGTATTAATGATGTTCTTATTATGGTTAACAATGCCTATGTCCCTGTTGATTTCTATGTTTTGGATGTTGAATGGAATGCTTCTTGTCCTATTACTTTGGGAAGACCTTTTCTTAGAACTGTTGGTGCCATTATTGATATGAAAGAAGGCACCATTAAATATCAACTCCCACTCAAGAAAGGTATATAACACTTCCCTAAGAAGAGAGAGAAGATTCCTTTTGCCTCTCTGATACGTCCATTTTGCATCACTATTCTATGTCTTAATTCACTATTATTCATTGATATATTTCATATTGAGAGGTGATACTTATGTTATTTCATCTGTTTTTGCATGGTTGATGACTTTTGGAGCATGGACCGCTGCAGTCAGGATTCTGATGGAAAAGGTGCAGTTTGGAGGCAAAATTCGCGAATATCAGAAAATTCGGGAAAATATACGGAAAATCCTATTTTTCCAGAAGACTAAGGATGCTAGAAGACGGAGTGGAGATGGGCCATAGGGGGCCCACACTACCCCCTGGGGCGGACAGCCCTAGGCCACGCCTAGAGGTGGTGTGGCCGCCCTGGCCCACTCCAGGCACTCCCCTCTGGCAAATATTATCCTCCCGAAACCCTAAGACTCGGGGAGCGACCACAGAAAGATTTCGCCGCCTCTGCGGGGCAGAAAACACCGAGAGAGAAAGATCTCTCTGGCAGACAGATTTCTGCCGAGGGAATTCCTTCCCAGAGAGGGGAGATCGTCGCCATCAACACCATCATCAAGCTGGACTTCATTGGGATCATCATCATCATCACACCATCATCACCCTCATCACCATCTCCATATTGTTGTACCAATTGGTTGAATCTTGTTATAGTTCATAGGGGAAACTTTCCCGGTGTTGATTAATCTTTGTAGTTGATGCTATTGAGTGAACCATTGAATTATTGTTTATGTTCAGATTGTTATACATCATTATTCCATCTCTGATCATGATCCATATGATGTCTTGTGAGTAGTTCGTTTTGTTCTTGAGGACATGGGAGAAGTCTTGTTGTTAGTAGTGAAGTTGTGTTGAGAAAGATTCAATAGATTGTTATTTAAGTTGTGGTGTACTTCTTCTAGTGGTGTCATGTGAACATCGACTACATGACACTTCACCTATATGGGCCTAGGAGAATGCATTGTGTATTTGGACGTAAGGGTCTTAGAGTTTAAAGCTGTGGTTAGGTTTCTACCTTAATTACTTTCTTTTACTTACGGATGTTTTCAAGGGGTATAATCACAAGTATGTATTAGTCTTGGATGGGGCGGTACATTAGCACAGGTTCACCCACACAACACTTAGCAAGCTAAAGAAGATTAATCAACTATATGAAGCGAAAGCACTTGACAGTCTTCCCATGTGTCCTCGAGAACTTTTGGTCATCTTAAGTAATACAACCGGCTTATCCTTTGGTGCATAAAGGATTGGGCCACTTGCTGCATTTATTCCTACTGTCTTTTATTTACTCGTACTTTGTTTACTTGCTTTATCGAAAACCCCTAAAAATCCGTTTGCTAAGTATTTCCAGAGAATTCTTGATCCATACCACTAGCCAGCACCTTTTGCTCCTCGTTGGGTTCGACATTCTTACTTATCGAAAATACTGCGATACACCCCCTATACTTGTGGGTAATCAAGACTATTTTCTGGCGCCATTGCCGGGGAGTGAAGCGCTATTGGAGAGTGGAACTGGTAAAGGAAACTTCTACTGTGAGTATTGTTTATTTCTGTTAGTTGCTTTATTTTCGTTATGGATAATTCGCTGAGTTTCTTATTTGGTAATGCTACTACCACTGCTAAGGTAGTAGATAAGCCACCACCTGCTGAGAATGATGTTTTCAAAATACCTACAAGAATTATTGATCGTGTTATGGATAACTACTATGTTGGGGATGGAACTGTCCATCCCGGTGATCATTTACTCTTGATACACGAATCATGCGGGTTGTTCAAGTGTGCAGGTATTACTACAGATCAAGTTAAGAAGAAGTTATTCTCATTATCGCTGAAAGGAAGAGCTGAGGAATGGTATAAGCTACTGAAGAATGGTCAAGCTCTGGAATGGGAGGAAATAGTACCTCTCTTTTATTCAAAGTTTTATCCTCCTAGTGAGATTCATAAAGATCGGAATCAAATATACAACTTTTGGCCTCTTGATGGAGAGAGTACAGCTCAAGCTTGGGGGAGATTGAAGTTACTAATGCTCAAATGTCCCATTCATGAGCTCCCCAACAATATTATTCTCAATAACTTTTATGCAAGGCTCCCTCTACATGACAAAGATTTATTGGATGCTTCTTGTGCTGGATCATTCACTCGCATGAAAGAAGAAGCTAAATGAGATCTTATGGACCGAATTCAAGATAATGCTGAAGCTTGGGAGAATGACAAAGGTAGAAAGTCAGGTATAAATTATGATTATGAAAGCATTGAATCTTTTATGGGAACTGATGACTTTCAAAATATTAAAAATGCTTATGGTCTAGACTCTCAAGCTATTGCTTCTTATTTTAAGGCTTTTGCTTCCTACATTGAAGTGCCTAAAAAGAAGCGGAATAAGTATCATGGACCTTATAAAGATATTGCTAAGAGTGTTCCTGCAAGAAATACTGAAGTTTATACAGCTAATCATGTTTTACCTAAACCTTATATTGAGAAAATGCATTTTCCAGTTAAGGTAAAGGAACATTCTATGATAGCTAGTATGTTTAATGAAAGTACAAGTAAAGCTGCTGAACCTGATAAACAAATGGTTGATGAACCTTAATAGTAAATGTGAAAGTCTTTGTCACTAAATATGAAAAAGAGGGACACACTATCCTTTGCAAGGATACCTCTAATATTGTTTCACATAGTAGTGTTTTGAGAGCTAGTATTCCTGTGTTTTCTGTTAGAATAAGTGATCATTGCTATGATGGCTCTGGTGATAGCTATATTGTTAAGTTTATGCATGATACTGAAATTTACTATGAGAGAGGGAAAAGTGTTCTTATGCAACTCAATAGTATCAAGTTTCCTCGTTTTATGCTGAAAGTTTTTATGTTGCACATCTTTTGCCTTCTTATGCAAGTTGCCTCCGGTTTCAACAACTTGTTTGTTTACAAAATTCCCTTGCATAGGAAGTGGGTTAGACTTAAATGTGTGTGTTTTTGCTTCTTAATGCTCTCTTTCACTTCAATTCATATTCCTGAGTGAGCATCTTCACAATTATCATGCCCATCTTAATGGCTATAAAGAAAGAGCTTTTTGGGAGACAACCCAATTTGTTTTTGCTTTCAGTTTGTTTTTGTTTCTTTGAGTCTTGGAAGTTATTTCTTTGGTAATAACCGCTCCTATCTGTTTTGTTTGGTTTTTGTGTCAAGATCAACCTCTAATGAGAGAGAAGTAAGATTTGGGGAAGTTGCTGTCCCGAAACAGATTTTTGTGCCGCACCGTAAAAATTCGTGAGAGATCTCTGTATGTTGGATTGAGTTGTAATTTTTTGTGCTTCTGTCCCAGGTTGTTATTTAACTTTCGTTAGTTTTTCACTTTTTGATTTGAGCAACATAAGATTTTCGAAAAAATTGATCTTCACCTGCTAGTCTGTTTTGACAGATTTTGCCACTCTTGCATTTGCTTCTTTATTCGATTTCCTTTTTGAATTCTTTTTGGGTTTTTGGAAGGATTTGCTACAGTAGCTTATGTTTTGATGGTTTTCGGTTGAAGTTGAACTCAAAAGGTTTTATCACTTCACTTATACTAATGTTGCTAATGATAACTGTGTGAAGTTTTGTGTGAAAGAAATTTCCAGGAAGTGGAGATAATGGTGAAATAAGGAAGAGAAGGGTTTTATGACTCAAGTAGTAAGTGTATGAAGATGAAGATATTGATGTTATTCAAGTGATGACTCCGGAAGAATCTACTAGATACCAAATTCAGAGACCTGCAGAGTCTGTTTTCAAATAGGTAACAGTTCTGGTAAGAAAAGTTCCGCGCAAATACTATCCAACTATATTTTTGAAGTTTTTAGTCAACAAGGAAAGCTACAAAGTGAAAAAGGGATGGAACCAGAGCCAGAGTGGCTCACACCACCCTATGGCGCGGGCCCACCCCTGGCCGCGCCACCAGGTGGTGAGTCCACCCCGGACTCCGCCTCCGACTCGTTTTCTCCTAGTACCTTCCTTTTGATATGAAACTTCGTAATATATAACCCCCGGATCCCCCGAGGTTTGTATATCGTGTTTTTGTCGTGTTTTTGTTTCGGTCTGTTTCTGCCAGGACATACTCTTTGAAAGTCTAGAAGCACCATGGTGTCCGCCAAGGATAAAGGGAAGGAGCCTATGGAGGAAGACCTCCAAGACCCCGGGAAGGAGAAGGAGATCAAGAGTGAAGGTGAAGAGGAGGCAACACACACCGGCACTACCATTGCAAGCATTGGAGTGGTGACGGAACCTGCCAGGGTTAGAAGGACTGCGCGGATGCAGACTGGGGGAAAAGCTCCTCGTCATAGTTTGGCTCCATGGTCACTTTCTCCACACACCAAGAATCCCTTCCATACCTTTATCCATGACCATGCAGGAAAAGAAGACTCCAAGAGGGAAGAATGGAAAAAGAATCACAAGAGCTGGGATCCACAAACTGAAATGATTATGAGCTGTATTGAGCACAACTCGGAGTTGATTCGTACTCTCACCTTCAATATTGAGGACTTGGAGAAACTTATCAAAGAGCTCATCGAGAGGATACCACCACCACCAAAGGAGTAATTCGTCATCAGGTTTGGCATCCCCTTGGTTTGTTCCAAGCTTGGGGGAGTGCCGCGATATCACATCACTATCTTCTATCTTTTTACCTTATTAGTAGAGTCATATCATGAATAGAGGAGTTATTATGTAGGATGGTTTGCATTATGGAAGTGTCCCCTCTCTCGTTAGATATGTATCCCTTGGTGTGAGTTGCCGTTATGAAATATTAATGAGAAGTTCTATCATTCACTCTTTTGCATAGCTTATATTAGTTTTCAATTCGAGGTTATATGATTGATCATGTTGTTAGTATTGGTATCACTTTGGGATCATTGAGTTAATTTAGTTGGTTTTGGCAAACCTGGCTCGGTCAGTAGCACACTATTTTTGAGAGTTGAATGAAAAAGATAGAAGTACTCTAGAGAAAAATAATTTCATCATCTTTATTTCTTGATTTGCTCATAAGTCTAGTATTCTCTAGTTAAGATCTTTTGTGCTTCCAAGGAAGATTACATGTTTGTCTTTATCACTTGTATGTTTGTTTCCTTCAACTCTTATACTTGCTACCCAGCCTTGCTAGCCAAAAACCTGTACTGAGAGGGTATTCTTCTCGTGCATCCACCTCCTTTAAACCAAAGCCTTTGCCATTTGTGTCCATCATACCTACCTAGTAGCATCATTGCTATTCTAAGTAAATTCTTGTTTTATCTACCTCCCAAATTAAACTTGTTATGTGAAAATTAGTGATTAAAGCTCTCACGAACTTGATGGCACACTTTACTTCCTTGCACTTAATAAACTCGAACCATTGTGCTCACCTATGTTGCGTATATGCTTGCGCTTTGTAAGTTGTGAATTAGCAGAACCATGCTATCATGGGGAACGCTTTCAACATTGCACTGGTACTTTGTACCAAGTTGATATCATGATCTTTTGTCTATGGATGTCGTCGGTGTGAAATGAAAGGGGAGCTTGTAAGTCCATGGAGTTATGCATGTGTGTTAGAGAAACGCCTGGGCCACTGGTCTAATCCATGCTGACATGGTGGAAACCTGCAGCATAACCATAACGAGTATATATGAAGCATTCTTCTTATGAAAAAAAGAGATAGAGATTGAGAAAAAAAGAGAAAAGAAAAAAAAGAGATATTATGAAAAGAGGAAAGAGAGAAAAAAAGCACCATATATTCCCATGGTAAATAAGAAGATTGCTGAGATACTTGTTGTTTGCTTGCCTTGTCATTTTGATATGGGGATTCTTCCGTATCATCGGGCAAGGGGTACCCCGTTGGCGGTTCTCAATGATACACATATGCTTACGATGACAAGAACTTACCGGTGACTAAACTTGAGTAGCATGAGGAGCGGCCCTCGTATTCAAGGGACATTAGATTCTCATCTTACAACTTGTCAATGCATATCCTCATATTTGATCACTTTAACCTTAATCACCTAAAGATGCCTATGATAGGGGCAATGAGAGCTGAAAGCTAGTAAGTATCATAATTTTTGGGAGCTCTTTATGAGACTTGCAATCCCTGCTTCCCTCTTTGAAGGGCCTTTCTTTTACTTTGTAGTTGAGTCAGTAAACCTACTCCCTTCTATCTCAGCAAGTATTTTGAGTTGTTGTGTTTCATTCATTCATATGATAATTTATTCGATCATGTCTGATGTTCCTTGTTTAGCACATTGCTCTTATCTTGATGTTTACTACTTTGAAAGCTATCATTGAAAAACCAGCTATTTGTGAACTCCAGCAAATTATCAACTATTCTTCGACCAAGAGCTAAGTTTTCCATTACCAATTATGATTCACTTTATGTATATTTATTGTGTTTCCTTTACTCATTACAAGTTGAGTTATATAATAGTGAGTTGTCTTCTACTATGATCTATGTATTTGATGGATGTGATGCTTCTTGTCCGTATTCTTTTATCGACTCTTCACTCCATAAACCTGAGGCCATGTTTATTGAGCTCAGTTTCGCTTGAGGACAAGTGAAGTCTAAGCTTGGGGGGAGTTGATACGTCCATTTTGCATCACTATTCTATGTATTAATTCACTATTATTCATTGATATATTTCGTATTGAGAGGCGATACTTATGTTATTTCATCTGTTTTTGCATGGTTGATGACTTTTGGAGCATGGACCGCTGCAGTCAGGATTCTGATGGAAAAGGTGCTGTTTGGAGGCAAAATTCGCGAAGATTAGAAAATCCGGGAAAATATACGGAAAATCCTATTTTTCCAGAAGACTAAGGATGCCAGAAGACGGAGTGGAGATGGGCCACAGGGGGCCCACACCACCCCCTGGCGCGGGCAGCCCTAGGCCACGCCTGGAGGTGGTGTGGCCGCCCTGGCCCACTCTAGGCACTCCCCTCTGGCGTATATTATCCTCCCGAAACCCTAAGACTCAGGGAGCAACCACGGAAAGATTCTGCCGCCTCTGCAGGGCGGAAAACACCGAGAGGGAAAGATCTCTCCGGCAGACAGATTTCTGCCGGGGGAATTCCTTCCTGGAGAGGGGAGATCATCGCCATCAACACCATCATCAAGATGGACTTCATCGGGATCATCATCATCATCACCACCATCATGACCATCAGCACCCTCATCACCATCTCCATATTGCTGTAACAATTGGTTGAATCTTGCTATAGTTCATAGGGAAAACTTTCCCGGTGTTGATTACTCTTTGTAGTTGATGCTATTGAGTGAACCATTGAATTATTGTTTATGTTCAGATTGCTATACATCATTATTCCATCTCTAATCATGATCCATATGATGTCTTGTGAGTAGTTCGTTTTGTTCTTGAGGACATGGGAGAAGTCTTGTTGTTAGTAGTGTTGTGTTGAGAAAGATTCAATAGATTGTTATTTAAGTTGTGGTGTACTTCTTCTAGTGGTGTCATGTGAACGTTGACTACATGACACTGCACCTATATGGGCCTAGGGGAATGCATTGTGTATTTGGCTACTAATCGTAGGGGTTGCCGAAGTGACAGAAACCTGAACCCCTGTTAGGAAACCATTGCACAAGGGACGTAAGGGTCTTAGAGTTTAAAGCTGTGGTTAGGTTTCTACCTTAATTACTTTCTTGTACTTATGGATGTTTGCAAGGGGTATAATCACAAGTATGTATTAGTCTTTGATGGGGCAGTACATTAGCACAGGTTCACCCACACAACACTTAGCAAGCTAAAGAAGATTAATCAACTATATGAAGCGAAAGCACTTGACAGTCTTCCCATGTGTCCTCGAGAACGTTTGGTCATCTTAAGTAATACAACCGGCTTGACCTTTGCTGCATAAAGGATTGGGCCACTTGCTGCATTTATTCCTACTGTCTTTTATTTACTCGTACTTTGTTTACTTGCTTTACCGAAAACCCCTAAAAATCCGTTTGCTAAGTATTTGCAGAAAATTCCTGATCCATACCACTAGCCAGCACCTTCTGCTCCTCGTTGGGTTCGACATTCTTACTTATCAAAAATATTGCGATACACCCCCTATACTTGTGGGTCATCACTCTCCTATTAAAACAAAATTTTCTCTTAATGCTTCTTCATTTGAGAATACTTGATGCTTTTCTTGCTTCTTATGCCTAACTTAAAGGTGTTCAAGAAAAGTACTTATTGGGAGATAACCCAAAAGTTTTAGTTGAGTCTTGGAAGTTATTGCTTCAGTAATAACCTCTCATTATCCTTTTATTTGCTTTTTGTGCCAAGAGTAACCTCTAATGAGAGAGAAGTAATGCTTGGGAAAGTTGCTGTCCCGAAACAGATTTTTGTGCTTCGCTGTAAACATTCGTGTAAAATCTCTATACGTCGGTTTGAGCTGTAATGTTTTGTGATTCCGCCCCAGGTTGTTATCCAGCTTTCGTTAGTTCAACACTTTTCGATTTGAGCAACAGAAGGTATTCGAAAAAATTGGTTTCTACCTGCTGGTCCGTTTTGACAGATTTTTGCCATTATTTGCATTTGCTTCTTGTTGATTCCTTTTTGGGCTCTCTTTGGTGAATTGAGATTTTTGAGGGAAGTGCTACAGTAGATTGTGTTTTCTTGGAAGTTTTAATTGTGTTGGAACTGAACCCAAAGACTTATTATCTTGAGTATACTAATGTTGCTAATGAAGATTATGTGAAGTTTTCTATGAAGGAAAAATTTCAGGTGTAAGGAAAGAATGATATAATGAGATGAAGAATGGACTAAAGTTCAAGCTTGGGGATGCCACCCGTGTCACCCCAAGAAATATCCAAGAAGTACAAGCGTCAAAGCTTGCGGATGCCCAAGGCACCCCCTTCTTCATCAATAAAAATCTCAGGTTCTTCCAAACACTTCATTTTTATTGTTTCATGCATAATTGTGTTGTTCTTGGAGCGTCTTCGTTTTTCATTTTTAGTTTTCGTTTGCTTGGTTTGCTTAGTTTGCTTGAATAAATTGGTTGGACCCCCTCATTCATACATTAGTTTTCAAATAAGATTGGTTTGGATTGGAAAAGAGTAGGAAAAGTTCATGCTTAAGTGGTAAAAAGGAGCTTGTTTTTTACTGTGGCCTATGCTTTGTCATGTCATGCTTGATATTGTTATGGCTTTATGCTTAGTGATTTTTGCTGTAGCATGACATGTTATAAACAATTGAGATTTCTTAATGTGCCTTGAAAGAATCATGCGTTGTTTTAGCATATTAAAGCATAGTATTGTGGTATTCTCCTTTGATGCTTTATTTGGGTTGACTTGGCGCATGCTCACACCATGTTAAGACTATCCCAAGTCACCATAGCCTTTATGATCCTTTATTTTTCGACTTGAAATATCACTTTATGCTTTAATTAATGATGTTTTGTCGCTTTGCATGATTATGGCCATTATTAGTCTCTTAGTTGGTCGCTCCCAGTCTTTTGCTAGCCTCCATAACCAAGTGTGATTTCCACTCATGCATCCAACTCCAAATAAAACTAAGTTATTCAAAAGAGTCCACCATACCTACCTATTAGCATTTGCTATTCCAAGTATATTCATGTTTTTATCTACCTTCCGAATTAAACTTGTTATGAGAAAACTAGTAATTAAAGCTCTCACAAACTTGATGGCACGCTTTACTTTTCTTGCCCCTAATAAACTTGAACCATTGTATCATCTATGTTGTATATGCTTGCACTTATATGTTGGGAATTAGCAGAACCATGCTATCATGGGGAATGCTTTCAACATTGCACTTGTACATTGTACCCAGTTGATATCATGCTCTTTTGTCTATGGATTTCGTCGGTGTGAAATGAAATGGGAGCTTGTAAGTCCATGGAGTTATGTATGTGTGTTAGAGAAACGTCTGGGCCGCTGGTCTAATCCATGCCTAATCATGGTGGAAACCTGCAGTGTAACCATAATGAGCAATCTATGAAGCATTCTTCTTATAAAAAAAAGATGGAGATTGAGAAAAATAAAAAAAGAGATGAGAAAAGAGGAAAGAGAGAAAAAAGCACCATTTTCCCATGGTAAATAAGAAGATTGCTGAGATGCTTATTGTCTGCTTGCCTTATTATTTTGATATGGGGATTCTTCCGTATCATCGGGCAAGGGGTACCCCGTTGGAGGTTCTCTATGATACACATGTACTTACTATGACAAGAACTTACCGGTAACTAAACTTGAGTAGCATGAGGAGCGGCCCTCGTATTCAAGGGACATGAGGTTGCCAACTTATACTTTGTCAAGCATATACTCCATAGTTTGTTCACTTTAACCTTCATCACTTCAAGATGCTTATGATAGGGGCAATGAGAGCTAAAAGCTAATAAGTACCATAATTTTTGGAAGCTCTTTATGAGACTTGAATCCATGCTTCCTTCTATGAAGGCCGTTCTTTTACTTTTATGTTGAGTCTCCATCTTCTATCTTTATGCACCTTTTGAGAGAGCATAGTGGTCATTCTTAGTTTAATGTGCATTGTCCCAAGATTTGTTGATTGATGCATAACTTTAATATTTCTTATTCTTAAACTATTTGTATCTAGTCACCCTTATGAACTTTGAAGGTGTCCTATGCATTTATGTTTTGCTACACTATGAGGGACAAGCTGAATACCATTCTCATTATGCTTTGTATATGTGAACAAACAAATGTCTTGCAAAGCATTGTTATTCATGAATCTTTTGTTTGTGCCTTTTAATGTTACATCATAGTTGCTATGTCTTATTGTTAGAACTATATCTTTTATGCTATGTTAAAGTACTATGATCCCAGCTATCAATGTTTTACAAATACTTTGATCAAGTTTATGATGGTGCATGTCACCTCAAAAATTATTCTCTCTTTTTATCACTTACCTACTCGAGGACGAGCAGGAGTTAAGCTTGGGAATGTTGATACATTGCTAATGTATCTATAATTTTTGATGTTCCATGCTTGTTTTATATCTACTTTCTTATGTTTTATCCATACTTTGGAGTATTTTTATACACTTTCTTGGACTAACCTATTAACAAGATGCCATAGTGCCAGTTGCCTGTTTTCTGCTATTTTTGGTTCCAGGAAAGTCAGAAAATGAATATTCTCGGAATTGGACGGGACAAAAGCCAAAGTCAATATTTCACCGAGGGGGACACGGAGCCAGAAGATGAGACGGAGAGGGGCCAGAGCCGACCACACCACTTGGACACGCGGCCAGGCCATGCCTGCGCCAGGGGGTGGTGTGGCCGCCTAGGGCACCCCCTCGGCCTCCCCTTTCGCCTATATATCGCCTCTGATACAGAAACCCTAAGTACCCGATCAAAATGCCACGAAAGAGTCTGTAGCCGCCGCCATCTCCATCCCTAGATCAGGAGGGATCTGAAGCTCTTCTTGGCACCCTACCGAAGGGGAGAGATCACCCTGGAAGCCTTCTTCATCACCATGCCCACCTCTGGTGTGATGGGTGAGTAGTTCATCCCTGGACTACGGGTCCATGTAGTAGCTATATGGTTGGTTCTTCTCCTTTGGACTACCATGTCTAGATCTTGTGAGCTCCGTTCATGATCAAGATCATCTATTTGTAATCATACATTTTGTGTTTGCGGGGATCCGATAGATATTCAGATGCTATTTCAGATTGATTATTGATTCTATCATGTCTTTGTTATTTGTGATCTTGCATGCTCTCCGTTGTTAGTAGCTATCTTGGCCGATTAGATGCTAGCAACTCCAAGAGGGAGTATTTATGCTCAATAGTGGGTTCATGCCTCTAGTAATCTAGGGAAGTGACAGAAATCTCTAAGGTACTAGATGTGCTGTTGCTACTAGGGAAAAAACAACAATCCTTTGTTCATAGAACAATCGTATTGTTTACTTTACACACAATGCTTAATGCAATTATTTATTGCTTGCAACTTAATACTGGAGGGGGTTCGGATGATAACCTGAAGGTGGATTATTAGTCATAGATGAAGTTGGATTACGGTCTATAATGTTGTAATGCCCAATCAAATCTCAAAGAAGTCAAGATGATTGGTATATGCATGTATACTTTCTTGATGTTTGTCAATTGCCCCGCTGTAATTTGTTCATCCAACATGTCATCTATCTTAAGGAGAATCACCACTAGTGAACGATGGACCCCGGTCCTTTCTTTTACTATCAACCTACAATCTGCTATTTACTATTTTCTGTTTACTTTCCGCAAACAATTACTATCTTCCACACAATATGTTTAATCCTTTGTTTTCAGCAAAACCGGTGAGATTGACAACCTCACTGTAAGTTGGGGGCAAAGTTTTGTGGTTGTGTTGTGCAGGATTCCAAGTTGGAAACAACACCTTGGAGGTGTTTCCTTGCTCCTACTGGTTCGATAACCTTGGTTTCATAACTGAGGAAAAACTTGCTGCTGTGCTCATCATACCTTCCTCTTGGGGTTCCCCAACGAGCTCGATATATTTTGGGCCATCACCGCTGCACATCCAGCCAAGCCGCCCCTCCGCCCCGTCATGAGCAGGCTGCCCTCCTTCTGCGAGCTTGAGCTCGGCTGCACCCGCTCCTATGCCATCGTCTTCGTCAGCGAGGACAACGCGTCCTGGCAGCAGCTCTGTGGTCACCAACGAGGACAAATAAATAGAAAAAAGAAAAAGTGGAAGTAGTGGGGGAACGGCTGGGAAACCTCTCTCCCTAGAGTCAAAATAGCGCCGGCGATATTCCTAGGGGTTCTTTTTTCATCCGGAGACGTCGCTGGGGGGATCAAACTGCTGGAGATGCTCTAAGACGGCCAGCCCGTTGTGAAATGCGTCATGGTCTTTAGAGCAAGTCTAACAGCACCCTTATTCGTCTAGCCCGTAAAACGCGAGTAATATTCTGTTTCACGGGTTGTGAATAAGGGTGCTAATCTCCGCCGGTGCATTTTAGCCCGTAAAAAGAGGGTACAGGCGCTCTTTCACATGCAAATGGAAATACAACAATTAAACACATCAATACAACAATTAAAGACATCAAATAATAGTTCACAGGATCAAACAAATATCATCCAAGTTATTACAACACTGTTTCAATCAAATTACAACAATTGTTCAAATGGTTCATCTCACACATCCGAAGAAAAACAAGGGAAGATCATGAACAAGCGCGAGTGCGTTGGCCATACAGATGTCAGTGGTGATGGATGAGATCAGTGATGAGCTGCTTATGAGTTGCCTTATTTTCAATCTCCCGATGGCTTTCAATAAATGCTTCAAGGCGGTTGGGGTTTCTTTCGGGCCGCACTCGAGTGCCAACATTGTCGTAGAAGCACGACAAGTTTAACCCTCTCTCATCCTCGATGATCATGTTGTGTAGAATCACACAACATGTCATGATGTTGACAAGGGTTTTCTTGTCCCAAAATCGAGCTGGACCTCGAACAATAGCAAACCTTGCTTGTAAAACACCAAAAGCCCTCTCAATGTACTTGCGGGCTGCCTCTTGTGCCTTGGCAAATATAGCTTCTATTTCATGTTGGGGATCTTTGATGGACTTCACAAAAGTTGCCCATTCGGGATATATGCCATCGGCTAGATAATATTCCATTGAATACTCATTAGTCATGACCTTGTAGTTGCAAGTAGGTGCATCTCCGGCTACAAGTTTTTGAAACAAGTGGGATCTTTGTAAAACGTTGATGTCGTTGAGTGTTCCGGGCAGCCCAAAAAATAGTGCCAAATCCACAAATCCTACGAAGCAACTGCCTCGAGCACAATGGTAGGATCATGGTTTTTCCCACAATAAATTTCATGCCATGCTTTTAGACAAATTTTCCATGTCCCGTGCATGCAATCTATACTACCAAGCGTGCCCTGTCATCCCCTTTTTTTATTTATCTCCATTAACCTTTTGGTATCTTCCTCATTGGAAGCTCGGAGATATTTCTCCCCATACAACCTGATAACCATCTTCGCAAACCTACGCATCGACTCGGTGGTTGTATCTTTGCCTATGCGAAGGTACTTATCGGTGTAGTCTGCGGGGACGCCATAAGCAATCACTCTCATGGCAGCCGAGAACTTTTGGTAGGCGCTAAATCCTAGGTCGCTGGCAGAGTTGCGCCGTTCCGTAAAGTATGTCGAATTCATTTCGTTATCTTCAACGATTCTGACAAACAAGCTACGCCGCATCTGGTACCTCCTATGGAAAAGATTGGGCGGATATGTAGGTACCTCAGCGAAATAATCCTGCATCAAGTTGGCGTGGCCGAGGAAGCGGTTGCGCTGGATGTAGGTGCGTCCCTTCATCGACCCGCGCCTTCGATCCAGCATCTTCCACCGGTCCTCGTGCTCCTTAACGGCGAGGAGGAGAATGGCCACCTCGCAGTCGTCATCGTCGTGGAGCAGTTCCTCGATGCCGGAATCTTCCGACAAGGAGGACGAATCGGACAGATCATGGTGGTCATCCGAGTTCATCCTCAATGGAGCGGGCGGCGGCGAGGGCTTGGGGAGGCGGGGCAGCGGGGGAGGTGGATTCGGGTGGCTAGCGGCGGCAGCGGGGGCGGCGCGCGCGAGAGGGGGCGGCGGATGTGGGCGAGCTCGTCCTGAAGATTCAGCGCGCGCTAGGGTTGGTGCGAGCGAGGGCCGGCGCTCGGGTCGCCCTCTCCACCCTCCTATGTATAGGCCAGAAGAGGGTTTACGAGTCGGGCCCTTGTATTTTTTACGGATCGTCTGATTTGAGGGTGCTGGTTGGCGCCGTATTTTTGTCGAAACCCTTATAGTGACGGTTATTTTAAGGGTTCGCCCCCTTTAAGGTTGCTGTTAGACTTGCTCTTACCTAAAATGAGAATCCCAAGAACTGACTTTAATGTACACTACCTCCAAGCTGCATGGGGCCATGGGTTAACTAAGGCTGGTCATAGTGGTAGTATCATACTACTAGTATCATGCATATGATACTAGTGTATGATATTATCTCCATAGTGCATGGTATCATATGTTAGTATCATACTAGTACTATATTTAATGATTTGTAGAATCTCAATGCAAAATTGTGTACAAGATTTATTTGCATGAGGATTTTCTAGTTTTACGTGCTATGATACAGTATCTATCTATGATACTCTAACCATCTTTTTCTTCATTAATTGTTGTGCCAGATCAGATTTTTGCCAACATGGCATGCATGATACTAGCTATGATACTCCCACTAGGACCAGTCTAACTACAGCTGACCGGCTCACTGGTCTCGAGATCGTCAAAGGCAAGTGCATCTTATGTGTTGCTGGCAGTAGTCGTGTGGGTAGAAAAACCAATGAACCTTTCTGAGAAAAGTGCAGAAAATTACCGCGCGGTTTATTTCGTGTGTTCTCCTTCTGTTTTTCTTTCACAGGATCCTATTATTCTACTCCATATTCATTTATGGGTGTAAATAAGATTGCGGCTCGTACTAAATCTAAATTCAGCAAAATGGGAAAGAAGCTAAAGCTGGGCATCTGAGTCTAGAAATTGCCATTGAGGAACAAACAAATCGCAAGAGAGAGACCTGACTCCACTAATTTAACAGACACTGAGACAGACGTTACAGTAAGTTCACTGCTTACCATGAAATGAGAGAACTCAGAGAAAGAAATTAATACATGAACACAAGAAGCTACGATACTCCCACTAGGACCAGCCTAACTACAGCTGACCGGCTCACTGGCCTCGAGATCGTCAAAGGCAAGTGCATCTTATGTGTTGCTGGCAGTAGTCGTGTGGGTAGAAAAACCAATGAACCTTTCTGAGAAAAGTGCAGAAAATTACCGCGCGGTTTATTTCGTGTGTTCTCCTTCTGTTTTTCTTTCACAGGATCCTATTATTCTACTCCATATTCATTTATGGGTGTAAATAAGATTGCGGCTCGTACTAAATCTAAATTCAGCAAAATGGGAAAGAAGCTAAAGCTGGGCATCTGAGTCTAGAAATTGCCATTGAGGAACAAACAAATCGCAAGAGAGAGACCTGACTCCACTAATTTAACAGACACTGAGACAGACGTTACAGTAAGTTCACTGCTTACCATGAAATGAGAGAACTCAGAGAAAGAAATTAATACATGAACACAAGAAGCTCGTATGTCTTGAAGGCAGCGGCTAGGCCGGTGCTCCACGAGTATTATTTGTTTATTATTACATGAAATCCAAGGAACAACACATGTAGCATATTTGATCAATAGGGACAGCTTGCAGGACGTAGGTGTATGATTAAGCAGCGACATATCCATCATTCGGAGATAATAGCATGCATCTCTTGCCATGGGAGAATACTTCGGAATTAGGAAACAGTAACATGCTCATTAAGCGTATTGTGTAATCACCTGCAAAAGAGCATAACAAAACATCATCACCCCAAACAAACCAAGGCAGCTGGGAAAGAAAACCAAGAGCAAGTTAACCATAATGACATGTTATTATTTATAAATTAATAACGCGCATGACCATATGGTGACCCCCCATCATGTATTAAACGCGGATGGTAGCAAGTACTAGTAGCAAAGTCGAAGAAAATAAAATTAACTAGGTTATAAAATAAAATAAAATCCAGGAATATATATTTACCTCACATCCTTGCTGCTGCAGCTCCATCAGGGTGCTGTTATTATAAATAGAAATCATCGGTGTAAATGCCAGTTCCAGATGATTGAGTGTTGGAAGGTGCGTCAACCCCTTGGGTACATTGCCCATCTCAGTGAACTCGTAAAGTCTGAGGTGGGCGAGCTTTGGCATGGTCCCAACCTCCATATTCCACAACTCAATGTTAGAAAAACTGTAAAGTTCCATGTGTTGCAGCTGAGGAAAACCCCAGGAAAAGCATGACATGGTTCTACCACTGTAACCCTCCAACCTCAGCAACACAAGATGGAGAAGCATCTCCAACACGGGCATTGGGTCTTGTTTAATGCCATCAGCAACTAGAGTGAGACTTCGTAGCCTTTGTGGGAAGAGATGGAACTCAGGCAATCTATCAAACGCACTCAGCCGTGAGAGATGAACATCAACCAGGCGAGGCATGTTTGCAAATACATTCATCACTTCCGCAGTAATGCGTGGACATACTTCCAGCGATAAGGTTACTAGTCGAGTCATTTGGCCTAGAAATCTCACCACGTCAAGATAATTATTTAAAGAAAGATTATCTTGCAACACAAAGTTCTGGATCTCTTTTTGTTGGACACCCTTTGGTGGAGAAACTCGACCAAAAAGGTTAACACGCCTGAGAGAAGGGATACCCCACAAAGATTCTGGAACTAGTGAGCGTGTTTGTCTCATGTCAACAGTTTGCAAGTATAGGAATTTTCCAATTGAAGAAGGAAGAGTCACATCTCCACAGTTGATCAACCCAAGGCATCTTAGGTGAATGCAACCTTCAATTGCACTAGATAAATTCTGTAGGATTGAGTTTTCAATATGAAGAACTCGAAGAAATCTGTGATTAGGGAGGGTTACTTGCGGAAATCGAAATCCAATTAATGTTCGGAGATTTGATGTTGCTTGGAAATTGTGATCACCGAAGTCTTGATACGAAGAACGATACGATGTCATGGTATCAATTGATGGTGCACCAACTTGGCCTGCAATTTTTTATTTTCCTTTTGTTAGCAAGAAGGTCACATAATGGCGACACACCACAGAAAAGTATGACTTCAGGGAGAGCTTTCTCCAAAGGGATGTACTAGGCGTTTTTCTACGAACATACTCTAGGCTAAATATAATAAATGCCACTACAAAATTCTTATATCGAGAAACGAATTACCATTTTGTCTTTGAAGTATGCACAATATATGAAGTGCAATACTTAATAAAATATGACTTACCGTAATCTGAAACAGTAGATAAGGACATATTTTTCAAATATTAAAATTTAGCGGTGACATATATCAAATATTCAGTAAGTTTATCAAATCCAAAACTTTTTAGTGGCATGTATAAAATTTAACGAAGATATTAATAACTAGATAATCGAGTTACCCTAATGGAAAACAATTGAAATGAAAAGATAAAATGAAAGCACTTGCTTTATACAATGGCAAGGAACAAGCTTTAACTTTACAAATGTTGTGAGTGAAATAGGCTATTTAGTAGTGACATGTAGGGAGTTCTTGTAAGACTAAATAAAAATTCAATCTATATGCAAAGAGATGAAATGAAACATGACCTTCATTGACATCAAGAAAACCATCCTTTCTTGCCTCTTCTATGCACCAATCACGTAAAATATCGTGAACCCTGATTTTCACAATAAATCCATGTGCCTGGTTTATGGCAGTAACCTGCACCAAGTTTCTTTGAGCTAGCTCAGCTAAATACTTCTGCGCTGTTTGCTCTGGTTCATGTCTTGGTCGATGTGGAATGAATCCTTCTGCTATCCATAGTGGAATAAGAATAGATACATCTATTATATTCCTCGGGAAAACTAGCAAGATAAAGAAAACAAGATCGTAAATAATTATCTGTCATGTCCTTATAACTGCGTGCCAATATGTCATGCATCATTTGTGTGTTCCTGGTTGATGGCCAACACAACATCATATCTGTCCATGCTTCTATATTGATATTCTTTGATAGATAACCTCCCAAAACAGTAAGTGCAAGTGGTAATCCGTCACACTTTCTCGCAAGAAATCTCCCGAGTTCTTCAAACTGACCCATGTCACTAATGATACACCTTCTGTATTCTGGTAGAGCTTTGCTATTAAAAAGTTCCCAACTTTTCTCCTCGTCTAACTCCTTCAGAACATGAACGTGGGTTGGCATTTCAACATGATTTGCAACTCCCTCTTTCCGTGTGGTTAACAGTATTTTACTACCATTAGTTGCATCTGGAAAGGTTTTAACCCTTCCGTTTATTTGGTCCCATGTATCTTCCTCCCATACATCATCAAGGACAACTAAGTATTTTTGTCGTGACAAAAAATCTTTGATCTTCATTCTCACATCATGCTCCTGCATTTTATCAATTAACTTATCTTTGTCCTCTATAATTTGCTTCAGAATATCTTTTAGTAAATCAACACCCTTGAACTTCTGAGATACAATCACCCAAGCAATTTTGTCAAAGTGTTGTTGCACTATAGACGAAGCGCATACCTTTCTTGCAAGCGTTGTTTTCCCCGCCCCACCCATGGCTACTATAGAGACAACACTGAGCTTCTCTTCTCCATGAACTAATTTATCTACTATTTCTTGGTACTCATCCTGAAAACCAACGACAAAATCATCTTCATAGTTTTGGTAAAAAGGACCATAATCTTGTGCTAACTCAACTTCAAGTTGGTCACTCACTACAACAGTATTATCCATATCAATTTTAAGACGATCTGCACTCTGAAATATCTCATTGAGTTTCCTTCGTACATGTTGAATTTGAGAACCTACTTTATGAAGGGAGACCAAGTCACTCGGTAAGCGAGCGTACCTTGAGATTGCGCCCATGAATCCCTTCTTGAGCCTGTTCCTCTTTTCCAGGTAATCTACAGCTTCGATGATATTCTGAGCCTCATAAACTGTGGCCCTGATCTGGATGACCAATATTTTAACCCATGCATTTCCTGATCTCCATTTGCTGTCAGCGTCTTTGAGGTAGGCCTGCAGCCGCATCAACTCATCTTTCAAGAGCCCCACTTCAAGGGACACTCCACATAATAATTTGGTCTCCTGGAAAGCGAGATTACCCACACTCCCAAGTACGGTACTGACAGCAGACTGGGCCATTGTTTCTAGCCTATGTCCCTTCCTCAGAGATGGAGTGCTTGATCACACACGGCAATAATTAATGTTATTTGATTGATCAATGCTTCTTTGAACCTTTCTATTAGCTTCCAGTTCCACTCTACCATATATTATCGAGAGCCAACCTATACATGGGAGAATAAGAAGTGATCTAGCACTTGTCTAAAGAGGAAACTTAAGAGAGAAGGGATGATGAAAAGATGAGATCGATCGAATAGACTCACCTTCCGAGTCCTTCGAGCAGCGGCCAATGGCACTTCCAGACTTGGAGAGAAAATGCTCCTCGGCCTCTGGCAGTAGGTGCAGAGACGGTCGGCCGTAGGTTCGTGCAGGGACCGACGGTGGAGAGGGCGGTGATAGTGGGGCAAGGCAAGAATGTGTTTTGAGTCAATGCTCCGAGGAGGCTTGGAGAGCTAGATTTCCCGTTCTGTCTTTGGTAGCAAGTTGATCAGCATAACATGTTTAGAGCTAAACCATTCTAACTAGCTGCAGCTGGTCCAGCCTGTAAACTAACGAAATGCGTGTACGTGCGTGCATCTTGTGCAAGTTGATAATTCTTATGCATACTTCTCTCTTTCAACTCTCTAATAAGTATAGTACTCCCTCCACTCTCTAATCTAAAAGTATAATTGATGCCCATCCATGGGCTTCTCACGGTGTTTTGAGCCTCTAGGCCATCGGATGGGATCCTGGGTGCATCTCAGTCTACCCGCATGTGGCTGCACGTGGGTCCTTCATTTCGCTAGTCCACGGTGTCAGTGTCTTGGGTGTGCTTCCGTAGGCTAGTCCAGCCTGTAAACTAACGAAATGCGTGTATGTACGTGCATCTTGTGCAAGTTGGTAATTCTTATGCATACTTCTCTCTTTCAACTCTCTAATAAGTATAGTACTCCCTCCGTCCGGAAATAAGTACTGTAACTTGAATTTTTCTAGATCCGCATGTCACATTTTAGTGTATGGATTCATCCGAATCTTAAAAAAGTGCAAGTCACTTATTTTCGGACGGAGAGAGTATAGTAGTATATAGGAGCGTCTAACTCTATTTGTCTGTTGAGAGAACAGGCTAGCAACGACCTACAAACGGTGCTGGGGCTAGGCAACCATGTGATTTGATGCTTCCACAACCCACCCTTACTACTTGTATATGATGAATATAAACTAAGATTTGATCACTTTCCTCCTTCCTCTCTCTCTCCTAGCTACAGTTCCTGAGAGCGCCTCCGTCATCGCCGGGCCGATCTGAAGCCCCTCTCGCCGGCGTTGCCGGTCGAGATGGGTGGAGGAGAGGCGCCGGAGTAGGTATAGTAGGTAGTAGTAGTAGTCTAGCTTTGGTTGTGGGCTATATGCCTGGTAGTCGGAGCGGTGCGACGGATCTGTCCGCCTGGATCCAGGTCGCAGTAGGGTTCTTCCTGCTGTTTCTTCTTCTTCAGTGGATGGAGGGGAGAAGGAGTGGGAGAATCGGCGTCTCCTCAAATAAATCCCTGGCGGTGTTCTTCCTGCTGCTGCTTGAGCAAGGCGTGCGTGAGCTCTTCCTGGCCGGCCTCGGAGGCGAGGGGGGAGGCTCAGGCTTGCTGATGGGCGTTCTCTCAGTGGATCTCCTGGCCGGCCGTGGTGGCGAGGTGGAGATCTACTGCTTCTTTGCGAGCTCAACATCGGCGTGGAGGTCTTTCTGCTCCCGCACCGTGGTGGACTGCTGCCCCTACTTTTCTTCTCGGCCGGCCTCGGTGGCGAGGGAGAAGGAAGTGGAGATGCAGTTTCGGTTGTGGTTTGCGGGTGCCTGCGGTGGTCGATGCCTGGCCACCCTTCTGCTGCAATCTGGAGCTCATCACGTGGTTGACTGGTTCGTCGTCACGATCTATGGCCATGAAGGCCCTTGTCGCCGCCTCGTCGGCGCTTCATCAACCTCCAAGACGGAGGCCCTTCTCGAGATCCTTGCTGGCGCTTGGCTCCGTCCTGCAACCAAGTGGTTCGTCCCCGAAGGCAGGTGCTTGGAGGCCGGCTTTGGATTCTCGTCGTCGGTGGAGAGGACGCTGGACTGGATTGCTTTTCTTATTTTTTCCAGGGTCCTTTTTGTCTAACAACAGGCCTGCTTTTCAGTGTAGTTTTGCTGAGGGGCCTGTTTGTATATTGTACCCACCGCTTGTTATGTGATATTGCAGCTCTCGGGGTCTTTTGACCCCTCCCCTCGTTCAAAAAAAAACTAAGATTTGATCAAACCCATGTGAGTTGTGAATGAGCCGCAGCCTAAAGAAAAACAAATCTGGCCAGCAGTCAGCCCAGGTGGAGGGAGTGCCGGATTGGCGTCTAGTCCGACTTCAATGTTTATCGTAGTGCAATGCTCCGCAATAATTGTTTTTTTGGACGAAAATTCCGCCGATTTATTGATAATCACCAACAGTAGTACAAGGAGTGCAGAAAGTAATAAAAATTGAAATTAGATTCTTGAACCACCTAGTGACGACTACAGACACTAGCGCGAGCCGAAGCGCGCCACTATCCTCGCCCCTCCATCACCGGAGCCGGACAAAGCTTGTTGTAGTAGACATACGGGAAGTCGTCGTGCTAAGATCCCAAAGGACCAACACACTAGGGCTGCAACCCTCGCCAATCATGACAATCGTAAATCAAAAGAGACTGACCAAAAACCATAGTGACAAACACAAAAGACCCTAAACCCTAAACCCTAGATCCCACGAGATCCACCGGACACATGACTCCACGCGTGCTCCGCCGACGGTAGACGCACCAGCGGAGCGAGGATATGACGGGAAGGACCTTATCCTGACTTCAGGATGGAGCCACCGCCTCACCATCTCGAAGAAGACAAAAAAGTGTAAAAAGAATAAAAACCTCCCACCAGCGAGGGATCGTGGTCTGCCACGCCTCCAAGGCTCTAAGGCCACCGGAGATGGAGAGGACCAGCGGCGTCGCCGACGGAGGGACAGAATCCTAGATGGGTTTTCTGATCACCTCCAGCCGCCTCTCTTAGGCCTCAGCTCATGTACCGGTTCGCTTCATCCCTTCTCCGCAATAATTGCTGCAAGGGTGTGCAATTTTTTCCAACACGTCACAATATCATCATTTTAAATATAATTATAACTCTGAAAAATACTTATAATTCTCAAGGTCTGCACAAAATGTGTATCCCTGTCACACAAACTAGAAGGACCTAGCGAACGTTGATGCACCGTTGAATATTCTCGAGGATCTATCATTGCTATGTTGAATTAATCCAATATGGGAGCAAGTGTACTGTGCTTTCAAGATGTATATTCATGAATATTATCGGGGATCTATCACTTCTATGTCGAATTAATCCAATATGGGAGCAAGTGTACTGTGATTTCAAGATACACATTCATAAAGGAATGATCTGCTGCAAGTCACAGCTCTTTCATGTGAATGGAAATAAGAGAAAAAAATAAAAAATACTCCCTCCGCCCCAAAATAAGTGATTTGAATTTGTCTAAATCCGCATGTATCTATATACTGAAAGGCGTCTAGATACGTGCGAATCTAAACAAATTCACGTCACTTATTTTGGGACGGAGGGAGTAACAAAATTATGGCTTATATATGTTTCCAAAAAAAAAAGTAATAATACCAGTAATATTTGTTGCTTCCATATACATTACGACCAATATTTGTTGCTTCCATACACACATGCTTAGATTCTAGATTTGTCTGAAATTTAATGATAGCAACGTAAGCATTTGGGAGAAGTAATCCTAAAAACAAAGACACTGTCAAGTAGAACTGAAACATCACAATATCAAAAAGATCTCTGCCTTTATTTGGCTCAGAGAAAATTACAGGAAGAAGATTAAAAGAAGTTGCTTTTGCTATCAGCACCTAGAAGAGAAAACAGAAATCTAGGAAGTATGTAACTCCCCTTGCATTAGCCATAGATCCTAGTTTGTTGCATGCCTCTATACATCAACATCACTCATAATAAAAAGAGTTTATGAATTCATCAGACTTGTCCATTTTTAACCATCTATTTAGCAACATAACCATCTTTGTACGCTATCAGCAGATAGTCACTGTACATGTAGTTGATTAAGGAATATTGTGGAGCAAGGGGTTTTTACATGTAGCTAGGTTACCCCTGGCGGCTGTGGCTGCGAGCAGCTCATGCTCTCTCACTCTCTCTACTCCTTTTTGTCACACATAACATCCTTATATACATGGCTTATATGGACGTGAGCCTTACGTACAACATTCCCCTCAAGAGGGGTGATAGATATCTATCACTCCCATCTTGACACACGCAAGACTGCATTCCTTAGTTCCCAATACTTTAGTTAAGCAGTATGTGATTTGTTGCCCTAAACTCACATGATCTATCTTGATAATTGCAGCATCCAGTTTTTTTGATGAAAATCCTGTCCATCTTCACATGCTTGGTTCTATCATGCTGCACTGGATTGTTTGCCTTGATTGTTGATTTGTTATCACACCACACATTAACACAACTAGTCTTCAATATCTTCAATTCTTCAAGTAAATTCCTTGTCTACAACATCTCACTTAGCTACTTAGCCCCTGAGCCATAGCTCTATATTCCGCCTTAGCAGTCGACCTAGACAGAACACCCTGCTTCTTACTCCTCCATGATACCAAGTTTCCACCCATAAAGACACAAAACCTGAGGTGGATCTACGATCATCTAGGCAACTTGCCCAATCTGCATCACAGTACCCATCTATCACGAGATGCTTGTTACTTTCAAATAACAACCCTCTTACTAGAGTCCCTTTCAAGTATCTCAAAATTCTATACACTTCTTCAAGCTGATCACTCCTAGGTTCATGCATGTATCTTCTTACCACACTAACTGCAAAAGCAATGTCTAGGAGAGTATGACATAAGTATAGCAACCTCCTAACTAATATTTGATATCTCCCTTTATCTACTAGTTCTCGTGATTGAGCTATCACTTTGTGGTTTTGATCAATTGGAGTTGAGGTTTCCCGACACCCTAGCATTCCTACATCGCTTAGAAGATCTAAAGCATACTTCCCCTAGGATAGTGCAATCCCTTTGGCAGACCTGGCCACTTCTATGACTAGGAAGTATTTGAGTTGGCCAAGATATTTGACTTCAAATGCTTTACCCAAGCACTCTTTCAGTCTTGCTATTTCTTCTTTATCATCTCCTATGATAATAACATCATCCACATATACATCAAGTATAGTGATTTTCCCCTTTCTATTCATGTAGAATAGTGTATGATCACCATTACACTGCCCATATGTCGTCAGATTGATGACAAGTACGCCATGAGGGGGTCCTCGAGGCGTGCGGAAGAGAGGGGTGTGAGACGTACGGTATTCCGGGACGGTGAGCACACAAGTTTACCAGTTCGAATCACTGCTTTGGACGGATCCTACTCCTGCTAGCAATCCAGATGTCTACAGAGCGGAATATGGGTTACAAGGATTTCTCCTGTGCGAGTTGAGATTGTAGACTATTGAGGTGCCCTAAAGGCTCTCCCTAGGACGGCTTATATAGATATCCGGCCTAGGGTTTACAGGAGAGATCTATTCGGCTACGACTAAGAGTCTGTTACAGAGTACATCTTGAACTATAAGTAACATTATGGGCCTAAGTCGGTAAGTCTTCTAGGCCTTCCCGTAGCCGGATTGGACTCCGTCTTTCTCCCTAACTGGGCCGCCCATGAAGCAAAGCTCTAACCCTAAGTGGGCCACCCTAGTCAATGAGGAACTGTGAGGATACCCGGAAAGTATATCCCCAACAGCAGCCCCCGGAGGCCTCCAAGATCCAGAGTCGGATTTATCATCGTCTAGCTTGATCTTCGGCTTGCAGAATCTTGAAGGGTTCCTGAAACTTCACAACAAAAGATACGATCCGGGTCTTAAAAAATAAGTCGGACCTTTCAGTTGGTTACTCGGATTTTCCAGCTCGTTTTCAAACTAAGACGGAACTTGGTCTCTAACGCCACCTGACACAAGCATGGTCAAGTCACGTCATCTGATAGCATTCCGTCAGCATGACCATTGGTGGGTCCACGGTCCGCGGAACCGAGGCGTCGTTTCAATGCGTGCGTGGAGATCGAGGCGACGCAATCATCGTGCGGGTCCTTCCCAGTTCTTTCCACGACGCGTGGCGGTTAATCAGAAGGCTTGCACGAATCTTGGCGCAGGTAGGTGGATATAAGGGGTTTAGATTTTCTCTTCTCCTTTCCACCAGTCCTTTGCCATTTCCTTTCTTCCCAATCCTCCGGCGCGAATAGAGCCTCCTCGTCCTTCCCCCACAGAAACTCCTAGCGCCGTCCTTTTAAGGTCACTTTCTCACCGGAGAAAATGGCTTCTTCATCTTCTTCCTCTGGTTTAGCGGCAGCGGCGGTGGCGGCGAAGGCGAAAGCTGCAGCGGAGAAGGAAAGCTACAGGGGAATCTGGATCCCCTGCGCCCTCGACGAGGCAGGCCTCAAGAATGTGGAGAAGGAGGTGCTGCTCGTCACCGGCGACTGGCGGAGCGGCTCCGACGAAACCGTCCCCAACCCACACGAGGGCGAGCGAGTTGACTTTGGTATTCATCTGGACCGAGGTTTGTCCTTTCCTCCCTCGAAGTTCTTCTCCGAGGTGATAGATCACTATGGAGTTCAACTCCACAATCTTCCTCCCAATTCTCTTCTAGAAATGAGCGCATATGCTGGCTTTGCGAGGGCTTTCTCGGCATTAGGCCGAGTTTGCTTCTCTTCCGGTTTTACTTTCATGTCGGGAGGAATTCCATCACTGCCGGTGTTCCTTACATCACCGGCACCATTAGTTTTTCTCTTAGACGAGACCGGGCATATCCCAAAATTTCTGCCAGTGACTCGGTTAAACAATGGCCAGCCACTTTTTTCTACCATAGGGATATTCCGGCTCCCGACAAAGATACTGATTTGCCGGTTTTTGTTGATGGAGCCGCCACGGCCCAGCCTTCCTGGGACGAGGCTGCTCCGGCTCTTATAGATGATCTGATCCTCGCTAAGAGGCGGATCGAATATCTGATCAAGCACAACAGTCTGAAAGGATCCGACTTGGTCCTGTGCTGGGTCTCACGCCGGATCCAGCCACTTCAGTACCACGGGGATACACTGATGCATTCCGTCACGTCTTCTCTGACCGACTCCCTCTGCATCAGCCCCAAGGCCTACACCACTCAAGACTACATAAGCCAAATCAAGTGGCTGATCAAGGAGCGGATCGAGAGGCGGATTCCAGAGGTTTCTCTGGACATGCACACGGCAGAAAACCTCGTGGTGCCGGTAAGCTTTTATCATTACATCTTTTATGTGTTTCTATCTTTGAGTTATATTGCAATGCTTATATGCTTTCTTGTTTTCAGCTTGCTGACATCCCCGAGTGGGAACTTGCTCCGCTCGAAGGATACCCTCCGGAGTTCTCTCAGGAGGTGGAAGTAGTTCCACTGCCGGATCTTGCGCTCAAGAAGCGCAAAGCTCCGACAGTGGCGGTTGGCACAAAGGAGGTGCCTGTCGTGAAGAGGTACTCTTTTCCTCACAACTTTTCCACTTTTGTGCTTTACTTAAATTTCTTTCTGAGATGTAACATTTCCGACTTTGTTACCTTCTCAGAGCAAAATCAATCATCAAGGGCAAGGGGAAAGGGATTTCTTCGAAACCCTTACGCCAGATGAAGCTTATCATAGCTTCGCCTGCCGTAGCTCCTCCGACTCCGGCTCCTCAACCTTCTGCAACTCCGGTTATCTCGTCGGAAGCTGCGGAAGATCCGGCTCCTCAAATGGAGCCTGTGATCCTTGGGTCACACACTGACGCCACTATGGGTGCGTCAGGTCAAGATAAGGGTGAACCCTCTTCGGGTAATGATCCCTCGGCTGAAGTCTTCACCGAAAACCTCCTCAACAATCCGGGTCTTGCCAAGTTTGGCCTGACCCGGAAATCTGCAGAGGAGATCCAGCGGCTAGCCAGGCAAGTCCTGGACAAAAGCCATCTATCCCCCGAAGAGGAGGCGCAAGAAGCAGAGGACGTCAAGTTCTCTGACCTTCTCACTCAAGTCCGCCACGACGAGAGGATCAGATCAGCGAGCCCAATAGCTCCAAGTGATCCCTCTTACTCTCGCCGAGAAGGTGGCAAAAGTGAACGCGGGTTTAGACAAACTCACCCGCGAGCAATATGTAAGTCGGAATTCCAACTCTTGTTTTTACATTATGTTATATCATATCCTCGAGCCCCCAAGCATGAAGTAGGATATAGAATCCGAGTTTATGCTTTCATTAGGATGCCAAAGAACAAACTAGTGTAGCCCCCAAGGCTCGTGCTGATATTTAGTAAAAATATTAGCCCGAGTCTTAAGTAGCTTTCTGACTTTGGGTATTCTGACTTACAGAAAGTATGTTCCTATAACCAGGAATTATTGTCCAATGTCTGTAATAAGCGGAGAGAGATCAAAGCTCTCCGGCTTAAAAATGCTGAGCTCAAGGTAGCCAAGGATGAAGCAGAAGGTAAACATTTCGAGATTCAAACCTTATCATTTGCTTTTTCTATGTCGAATTTTTCTGAACTGTTGTTCTTTTTGTCTTACAGCGTTGGTGAAACAATCCATCGCTATGATTGAAGAGGCCGAGAACCTCAAAACCCTAGTGGTGGAAAACAAGGGACTTTGCCAAGAGCTGGATAAGCTCAAGGCGGATCATGAAACGAGCATAGCTCAAGTCCTGGAATCCTCCTCCATGGCCACTGAAGAGCATGATCGCAAGATTGCCGCTCAAGATAAAGTAATCTCGAACCTCAAGAATGATCTTGGCAGAGAGAAAGACATATCCCAGGCGCTCCGGGCTGAACTCCAGAGTCTCCGGGAGGAGAAGACCAAGATTGACGACGTCATTCTTGGTACGTTCCACCTCTCTAACTTATCTTTTCTTCGACTTTTATCAATGTCGGATTTTTCTTGACTTGTTTTGTGTATAGGTCCTCTAAAGTTGTCGGACTCTTCCTCGTCCGAGCCCCGCACTCACCGGCTTACCCAAGTCGGTGACCTTCTTCATGACTACCGCCAGTCCCTTGAGGACATTGGCGAGTCTCTCAGGATTCCGAACATACCAAGCATGTCGGATTTTGAGGTGCGGGACAGGGCCAAGGAGATGTCGTAGCTTGTTCAGGACTGGAATATGTCCTACGCGCGGACTGCTGCGCAGAACGCCCTCTCCATGGTCATGAGCCATCATGGAAACATGGAGATATGGCAAGTGACTAAAGGGTACTGCAAGATAGACGAAGATGGCCAGGAGCAGGACCTTCAAGCCACCATGCACTCCTGCGTCGGATACGGGTGCCACGTAGCTGACCTGACCAGCTATGAGATCCCCTTCTTCACCCGCATGGCTACTCCGTCTCCTCCTGCAGAAGAAGCCGAAGAAGTTTCCGACGATGAATGCACCAACTCGGATGCGGACATCTCGGAATGATATCAAGGCGGAGTGACCAGCGAGCCAATAGATCCTTCATCTCCTCCTGCATCATAGACCACAAACTTATGTATTATTCTATGAAAGAACATGATGCGTTTGTAAATATTAAGTACAATTTATCTTTGCAAGTGCTAAGCTTTTGATCTATTCAGCACTTTTGACTTTTGAAATTTTTGCGTGCCTGAAAAATTTACACAAGCACTTATATTTTTCGTCTCGACTTATCGTTTATCTGGCTTTCCGCCTCGTCCCTTTCGTGAGCCGGCTAAACCTTCAGCCGGAAACTTTGCCGAGCAACGGAGCTCAATTGCTAAACCGGTTTAAACTCGGAAACAAAGCCGGCTTCCAGTACCAACAATTCACTACTCGGAAAATGCCCGCATCCGGCAATCAGATAAATAACCAAAGTAAAGAATATAAATTTTTAGAGTTATACCCGAAGGTAGCAGTTTTTAGAATCGGAAATCTATACTAGAACGAACATGAGCATAAAGTACTTTCAAGCATTCTGGGATTTTCGACTATGACATGATCATTCGGAAATAAGATGGTCTAAGAACTTCTCAGAAAAACTTGAGACAACCAAAACTTTTATTTCTCACGGAACATGTACATATGTATGATTATAAAGAAGGATAAACTAAGAATAAAAGGAACGTAGCTGAGCAATATTCCATGGTCTGTCTAACTCATACGGATTTGTACTGCCTCCAGCTCTCTTTCTCTTCTTAGTAGCAGGTCTTTCTTTGACTGGCCCCATGTCAGTTAAGTAGTACGATCCATTGTGCAATACTCGAATAACTAAAAAGGGTCCTTTCCATACTGGGGAAAGTTTGTGCTTTCTTTGTTGCACAAGCCGGAGAATCAAATCACCTTTATTGAAAGATATATTTCAGACTCTCTAGCTATGATACTTGCGTAACTTCTGCTGATAGGCTGTAGATCTTATTTCAGCAACGACGCAAACTTCTTCGACTAAGTTGAGATCATTTTGTCGAGAAATCTCGGCATCATCTTCGATATACGCGGCTACTCTAGGAGAAGTATGAATTAAATCACTAGGAAGAACTGCTTCTACGCCATAGACCAAGAAGAAAGGTGTGTATCCTGTTGACCTGTTCGGAGTTGTTCGAAGACTCCAAATTACAGAAGGTAATTCTTCTGCCCAAGCCCCCGCAGCACGTCGTAGTGGTGCTTCGAGTCTTGGTTTCAGGCCTTGTAGAATTAAACCATTTGCTCTTTCGACTTGTCCATTAGCTTGTGGATGTGCGACTGACGCAATGTTAAGCCGGATATTTTGTTCATCGCAGAATTCAGCCAGTTCTCCCATAGAAAAGTTACTCCCGTTGTCCGTGATAATGCTATGTGGATAACCATACCGGATTATAACATCCTCGACAAATCTTTTGGCTGTTGCTCCATCAAAACTAGTGACAGGTTTAGCCTCGATCCATTTGGTGAACTTATCCACCATCACTAAAGAGGTGGGTAAATCCACTTGGAGCTCGTTTAAAGGGTCTTACCATGTCAAGCCCCCAGACCGCAAAAGGCCATGTTATAGGTATTGTTCACAGCTGATCAGCTGGAACATGAGCTTGCTTGGTGTACTTTTGGCAGCCTTTGCATGTCTTGACTAACCGTTCGGCATCTGCCTGAGCTGAAAGCCAGAAAAATCCATGTCGAAAAGCTTTTGCCACTAAAGATTTGGCTGCAGCGTGGTGACCACACTCGCCTTCGTGGATTTCCCTTAAGATTTCCACTCCTTCTTCTGGAGATACACAGCGTTGAAAACCCCTAGAAACACTCCGTTTATGGAGCTCACCCTTAACAATAGTATAGGCTTTTGCTCGTCGGATAATCTGCCGGCTCAGCACCTCGTCTTCGGGTAATTTGTCATCTACCAAATAATCGAGGTAGGGTTGAGTCCAGCTAGGAATTACAGCAAAAACTGCTATTAAAGGCGAGTCGGATTTGGTCGGATATTCCTCATCTACTCCCTTTATCGAGGGAACTTTGAGGTGCTCTAAAAATGCGCCATCCGGGACCTCTTTCCGCGCAGAGCCTATTCGAGATAGTGCATCTGCTTCCTCATTTTCTGCTTGAGGGATGTGTTGAACTTCAAACCCTTCGAACGATTTAGATAGATCATCCACGACGGCTTTGTATGCTGCCATGTGCTTATTTGCATTACAAATATCCGAGACTTGTTGAGCAACAAGATCCGAATCTCCGTAACACATCAAACGTCGGATGCCAATATCCTTGGCAATCTGGATTCCATGCAGCAGTGCTTCATACTCGGAAATATTGTTTGTCGCTGTGAAGTGGATCTGCAACACGTATAATAATTTATCTCCTTGGGGTGATTTGAGCACCACGCCAGCCCCCCGAGCCCCCTCGAGCCTTAGACCCATCGAAAAAGAGGGTCCAGTATTCCGACTCAGGGAGGACCACGTTCTCCTTCGTCTCTGTCCAATCAGCGACAAAGTCGGCAAGGATCTGGGATTTGATTGCTGTCCGAGGTTTATACACAATATCGAAAGCTGAGAGCTCTATGCCCCATTTGGTGACACGTCCTGTGGCGTCGCTGTTGTTGATTATGTCTCTCATGGGAGCTTTGCTCACCACGGTAATTGGATGCTCCTGAAAATAGTGTCATAGCTTACGAGATGCTAGAAAAACACCGTAAGCTAACTTTTGATAGTGCACATATAGCTGTTTTGATTCCTTCAAGACCTCGCTGACAAAATAAGTCGGACGCTGCACCAAGTGTTCCTGATTTTCCTCTGGTCTCTTCACCACCATGACGATGCTAACGACCTTATTTGTCGCAGCAATATAAAGCAACATCGGTTCCTGAGGTTCCGGCGCTGCGAGGATAGGAGAAGATGAGAGTACTTTCTTCAGGTCTTGCAGTGCAACTTCAGCTTCGTCAGTCCAGACAAAATCCTTGGTTTTCTTCAGAAGTTTGTATAATGGTGCGGCTCTTTCACCAAGCCGGCTTACAAATCTACTGACCGCAGCAATGCAACCAGTTAGTCTTTGTACGTCCTTCAGGCGAGTTGGCCTGGAAATATTGAGTATATCCTTGATTTTGTCGCGGTTCACCTCTATGCCTCTTTGAGACACAATGAAACCTAATAATTTTCCGGCTGGTATTCCAAAGAAGCATTTCTTCGGTTTAAGCATGATGTTGTATTTTCATAGATTGGCGAACGTTTCCTCCAAGTCGAAAATGAGTGTTTCCTTCTTTTTGGACATCACCGTGATATCATCCACGTATGCATGTACATTGTGTCCGAGTTGGTCGTGAAGGCAACGCTGCATCGTGCGCTGGTACGTAGCTCCTGTGTTCTTTAACCCAAAGGGCATCGTAACAAAACAGAAGGTTCCGAAGGGGGTTATGAATGAAGTTTTGACTCTGTCAGATTCCTTCATCCGGATTTGGTGATAACCGGAATATGCGTCGAGAAAACAGAGGAGTTCTGAGCCTGTCGTAGAATCGATAACTTGATCAATTCTAGGCAAAGCGAACGGATCTTTTGGACAAGCCTTGTTCAAGGTAGTATAATCAACACACATCCTTAAATCAGTGGTGTCCTTTTTAGGGACCATTATAGGATTAGCCGACCACTCAGTGTGGATGACCTCTTCTATGAATCCGGCTAACTCGAGCCGTGCTAGTTCCTTAGCTATTGCCTTATGCTTTTCGTCGCCAAACCATCGTAAGGACTGTTTGACGGGTTTAGCATTCGGGTTTATATTTAGAGAGTGCTCGGCAAGTTCCCTAGGTACTCCGGTCATGTCAGATGGCTGCCATGCGAAGATATCTTGATTTGCTTGGATGAACTTGACGAGCGCGCTTTCCTATGCTCTATCTAGGCCTACGCCTATCTGGGTCACCTTGGAGGGGTTATCTTCCTTCAACGGCTCTTTCTTCGTCTCTTTTGATGCCTTGAACTCCGGATTTGGCTTGGTAACCTCCTTCTTCGTTGCGGGCATCTCGGACGGATCTATGCTCTTCTTGATCTCTTGGTACTCCTGGACGTGCATCACGGCTTCAGCAAAGGCAGCATTTCCATCCTCGCACTCTCGTGCTTTCTTCGGGTCTCCCCTGATGGTGATCACACCGTTGGGACCTGAAATTTTCATCATATTGTAAATGTAACACGGACAAGCCATAAAAGCCCGGTAAGCCAGGGAATTAGCTTGTCTTCCTGGGACAACTCTGTGAAAAATCACAGAGCTATGGTTTAGCTGTGTCTCCGAGATCTTCATCCGGCGTAGCGTTTCGACATAGAGAATATTGATGCTGCTACCACCATCCATGAGGGTCTTGGAGAAACCATAACCGTCAATAAGTGGGTTGACGATCAAGGCGTATTTTCCTCGCCTGTGTAACTTAGGCGGATGATCATCGCGGTCAAACGTGATTGCCACTTCCGACCAGTCCAGATACTGGAGGACAGCCGGAACTGTTGCATTGAGCTCGTGTAGAACTGCTTTCTTGACCTTTGCTGGTTGAGATCCGAGGAAGGTGACATAAGTGTCCTTCTTGGTGGGAAAAGTCTTCTTCCCTTCCGAATTGGGATTTGAAGCATCAGCTTCCTCCATGTCGGAATCCTCCTTGGTCTCTTTGTCTTTTTCGGGATTTTTCTTTCCCTTCTTCCGCTTAGCTTGGTAGCCCGCGGTGTCATCTCTTTTGATGTCGTCGTTGAAATGAAATTCAGCGTTGGTGTGGGACGAGCCCCCACTAGCGTCTAGGTGATGCACACATGGGTTATTGGCAATGTCGGTCTAAGAGTAGGTTTTGCCTGGTTGTTGTTCTCCTCTACCTTGGACCCTTGATGTCCCACGGCCACGCCCGCGGCCTTCGCCACGTCCTCCTCGTCCTCTAGACCCGGAAACAGTAGTGACTACCGCTGTTTCCGCGTTGGGTTTTTCTTCCGAGGTGTTTTTGCGCTTCTGAGCTTGTTGCTTTGGTTGTTTTGCCGACTGAGGCACGGCTAGGGCATTGAGTAGTCCTTATGCATCATCGTCAGCATCTGCATACTTGCTCGCTGTTTCTATCATCTCTCCCAAATCGGTAACCTTGTCATACTTCAAGCGATGGCGTAGTAAACCAATAGGGAGACCTGCGATGAAAACTTCAATCGCAGTTTGATCATTTACCCCTTCGCAGGAGTTCTTGGTGTCGATCCATCGTCCGAGATACTCCCGACAAGTTTCTCCGGCTTTCTGGGTGCAATGCTGTAGGTCTCCAACCGTACAGGGCCTCCGATATGTGCCTTCGAAATTCCGAAAGAACGCGCTTTGTAAATCATACCAGTTATGGATGGTGTTTGCCGGAAGTTCATTGAGCCATGATCGTGCCGTCTTCCGCAACATAAGTGGGAGATATCGGGTTGCAACCAGGCTGTTTCCGCCTTTCGCAATGCAGCAAGCTTGGAAGAAATCCTGTAGCCAGGTGTCTGGCCGAGCAATGCTGTCGTAGGCTTGGATATGTCTTGAGATAGCAAATCCTTCCGGGAATTTTGTAGCTCTGATGCGTGGACCGAAGCACTTTGGGCCCACGTACACGTCATCGTTTTCATAGCGTCGAGCCTCTATGTTGGAGTTGATCTTGTGTCTTGTGTCATTCGGGGATAGAGATCGTCCCGAATGCCAGCTGTGGCTACGGTGCCATGGAGCCGGACTTCGGCTTCTGCCACCACCTCCTCTACCATGTCGTCCTCCTTGTCCTCCATGGGAGCCATTGTGATGACTGTGTGGTGGAGAGGGTGGAGCAGCTGGATAGTTTCCGGCTGATCGCCGGCCTCCATCCGGAACTTCATTATTCTGATTCCGGGAGGGTCTTGACTACGACGAGCCCCCTGTCGGCTTGTACCTGCATGGTTTCCGTCGTTTCTTCGTCCGTCGTTCCCACCATAGTGAGGCTCAGCCGGACGGTTCTCATGTCTAGGAGGTGGCATTCTCTGACGATCCTCCTCCGGACATTTCTCTTTATCTTCTCCCCTTCGATCCTTAGATTCTCATCGGGGATGATTCGTCGGATTCAAGGCAGCGATGGCGTCTTTCTCGGCCGCTAGTGCGACGTTGCTCCAGCCGCGTGTAGTTTTGCGATGCTGTCCTGATGATCCGGTTCTCGAATAATTGTCTTCCCGTCGTTCGGGACGATAATGCTGCTCCGGAACGTAATGGGGTCTTATGTCAGCCCATGCCGGATCTGTGCAACATTGGTCAGCATCTGAGACCAGTTTTTGACTTCCGGACAGGGCGACCTTTTGCTGCTCTAGTCCCTTGTTGAGTAGCTTGATACCCAAACGGATCTCCTCTGGTCCTGGATTAGCCGATAGAATTTCTCGGGCTGCCACGGTATTCTGTACTGGTGTTGGGTATACCCAATCTCCGTTGCTATCTTTCCGTGGCTTCCACATCTCATCTCCAAAAAGGACGGCACGGACACGTGGGAATTGGTTGTCATCTATGTGATGCTTCCGTGTCTTCTGATGCAGACGAGACATGTACTCCTTGTTCGACATGCGTTTCTTCTCCACCTCGATGTTTTTGGCTTCATCGAGGAGTTGTTGACGACGCGCTTCTAGGGCTTGCGCCCTTTCATCTAGCTCATCTGCAGTAAGTTCTGCAGCTGTAGGGATAGGTGTGGTTAATGCGGTATCGATGAGTTTACGCGCACCTTCAGTGATCACGTGTCCATCCACCGATGCTTCTTTTTTCAGCTCGTCTGGGATAAGTGCTCCATCCGAGTATTTTTCGTATTCCTCGGCAATCACCTCCTCTGTTAGAGGGTCTTTTGCCGGGGTCTTGTTTTTCTTGTTCTTCTTCTTTGCCTTCTTGGAAGCGCCGGTAGCAAAGACGACTTTGGGTCCGTTTCCCGGAGTCAAGCTCTGATCGGTACTTTCGGACATCTGGACCTCGGGATTATCTCCGACGTCCATATCATCCTGTGTTTTGGGAGAGTGTTCCCCGGATCCTTCATCCATGGCTTCTCCTTCTTCTGCAGCTTTGGAGTTGTACTCCTCTTCATATTCCACGGAGAACTTTCGGAAATCTGCTGACGTCATCGACTCATCCGAGGATGCGGGTACGTCGGCGTTTGTTCCGATTGCCTCCAGCACCGAGTCGGTGTTTTCTCTAGCATCGACAGAGCCGAATCCGGATCCCACGTATCCGACGAAGTGCGACACGTGCTTCCTGAGGTACCTACGGCTTTCGCGGTCAGCCATATCGAAACTTTTGATGGTCTCAAGGATTGCATCTGCGCATTCGCCTTGCAGTATCATACGTCGTAGTGTGTACCTTAGGAAAGGCATGTCTGTTCCGGCATCATCAGAGCCGGAATCAGTGTCGTTGATATGCTCCTCCTGGATTTCGACTTCTACGGGTGGGTCGATCCGATTCGCCCTCCGGGAGATCCACTCCAGATTCGACGTTGACCGCTAGGTCTTCTTCAGGTTCGGATTTCTCCACTGTCTCCGCAACTGGTGCGGGCTGGGTGGGATAAGGGTTTTATGAGATCCGAAACTCTGCCGCCTCCGCGGACAAAGGGGACCCAGAAAATTCTTCTACCTCTATCATCACCGCTGGGGTGGGTTGGGCAGGTTCAGTGAAACCGATGTAAACATCGATCTCGCCAAAAGACATGATTGTGTAGGCAGTCACGGCCTCCCTTGCCGGAATCCAAGTCTCGTCGAGAACGATGAGAGGGATGTTGCTGGCGTAGAGGATGCGACCGACGGCGATAGTCTCGCCGATTCCGATTCTTGCAGATTCCGCTCGGAACGCAGATCCGTAGCTCACTTGCCCCACGGTAGGCGCCAACTATCGTCGGATTGATGACAAGTACACCATGAGGGGGTCCTCGAGGCGTGCGGAAGAGAGGGGTGTGAGACGTACGGTATTCCAGGACGGTGAGCACACAAGTTTACCCAGGTTCAAATCCGTCGGCTTTGGACGGATCCTACTCCTGCTAGCAATCCAGTAATACGGCAGAGCCGGAATATGGGTTACAAGGGTTTCGCCTGTGCGAGTTGAGATTGTAGACTATTGAGGTGCCCTAAAGGCTCTCCCTAGGATGACTTATATAGATATCCGGCCTAGGGTTTACAGGAGAGATCTATCCAGCTACGACTAAGAGTCTGTTACAGAGTACATCTTGAACTACAAGTAACATTATGGGCCTAAGTCGGTAAGTCTCAGGCCTTCCCAGAGCGGATTGGACTTCGTCTTTCTCCCTGACTGGGCCGCTCGTGAAGCAAATCTCTAACCCGAAGTGGGCCACCCTGGTCAATGAGGAACTGTGAGGATACCCGGAAAGTATATCCCCAACACCATACCCCATACTGCATACAACACATCTGAACTTGTCGAACCATCCTCTCAGAGATTGTTTTAGACCATAAAGAGCTTTATTTAACCTGCATACTTTGCTAGTAGTCTTAGAAGTGGAGAACCCATGTGGGATCTCCATGTAGACCTCCTCCTATAAGTCCCCATGAAAGAAAGTATTCTTCACATCAAGTTGATGTAAAGACCACCCAAAATTTGATGCACAAGAGATGAGAATACTCACAGTGCTCATCTTTGCTACTAGGGCAAATGTCTCATCATAGTCAATGTTGTAGGTCTGGCTGTACCCCTCGCCACAAGCCTTGCTTTCTACCTTTTAATCTTTCCTTCTGTATTCTTCTTCATAGTGTATACCCACTTGCAGATGAGTGCCTTCTTTCCTATTGGAAGAGGAGTTCCTACCCATGTCTTGTTCTTACATAGAACTTCCAGCTCTTCCACCATGGCCATGCACCATTTTGAGTCCTCCTTTTGCCTTCTTCTAGTCAGTTGGAATTACCAGAATTATCACGGACTGAAGACAAGCAACACAAGCTTTGTAGGATGGAGATAATGATTCATAGGAGACATAATTTCCAATATCATTCACATTGACTCCGTAAAGGTCAAGTGGTCTTGTTGTTGATGCTCGAGTGCCTTTTATCAAAGCAATTGGCAAATCAGTTGACCCGTTTGTAGCCACAGACTCACATTCAGCCTGATACCCATATGAGGAAACTGATATCACATCAGTACTACCCTATTGTTCTGTAAGTGGCTATTCCAGTTGCTCCCCCTGATGTGCAACACCAACACCTCTCTTCTGTGTATACACCTTGAATTGTTCTTCTTGAGCTGATGTCCATCTCGGGATACTACCAATTTTAGCTGGTGCGCCAATTTGAGTGGGTGCACTAGGTGCACCAACCTGCACATCAATGTGAGAGCCACATGAGTTCTGAAGTAGTATCCTCTCCCCCTCTTGACCAATTTCATTAGCCGAAGATTGGTCAAGTACCTCAAACATGGCACTGAGATCGGTTTTCTCACCATAAACTGGTTCCGATTCACAAAATGTAACATCCATGCTCACAAATGTCCTCCTCCCAGACAGACTCTAGCATTTGTACCCTCTTTATCTTGAAGAGTACCCAATAAAGATACACTTGAATGCCTGAGGTTCTAGTTTATTGAGCGATGGCTTATGCTCGTGAACAAAACAAACACAACCGAACGCCCTGGGAGAGATTGGAAATTTATTTTATGTGAAAATTATCTCACGTGGTGACTCCATACCTGTCACCCGAGATGGCGTGCGATTGATCAAGAAGGTGGCCATCAGGACAGCTTCACTCCACATGAACTTGGGCACGTTCATGGTGAACATCAATGCCCGAGCCACCTCTAGTAGGTGGCGATTTTTCCTCTCCACCACACCATTTTGAGGAGGTGTGTCCGGATAAGACGTTTGATGCAGGATGCCCTTGTCAGACATAAAAGCACCCATGTCCTTGTTAACATACTCATGGTTTACTGATCGCTAAGTGCACGTAACGCGCACTAGGCCAACAGCACATGAGTAATCTCGTGGACGGGGTGTGCCTTCATATGGCACCCTTGTTAACATACTCAGTGCCATTGTTTGATCCGAGTGCTTGAATTTTCACATTAAATTGAGTTTTAACAAGCGCATAAAATGTTTTGAAACACCGAAACACTTTATCTTTATGTCTCATAAGATAGACCCAAGTCATTCGAGAATGACAGTCAATGAATGTAATGAAGTACTTCATACCACTGATAGATAACATGTACATGTCCATACATCGGAATGAATTAAAACAAAGGGAGATATATGTAGGGTTTCGTAGCATGGAAAACAAAAAAATTCTACCGCATACAAACAAACAAGCCAAGATCTATCTACTAGATTGTAGCAACGAGTCGATGGAATAACTCACCCTCGAAGATTCCAAAGTGTTTAACGAGAGCAGATTCTCGTGGGTGATGTAGTCGTACTCTTTCCGATCTCAAGATCGTGTAGACGATCCTTCCGGCGCCGCGTTCCGGCAGCACTCCCTGATCGGTCACCGTTGTACTACGAAGACCTTCCTCTCCTTGTTCCAGCAGTGGAGGTTGTAGCACTCTCCTCATGATTCCCAAGGCAACTGGCGTGGTACCGAAGTAGAGGGAGATCTCAGAGGCCGCCTTAAGCCGGAGCGAGTATGGTGGAGTATGAGAGAGCTTTGGTGATCTAGGGTTTAGACACACCAATTAGAAGGATCTAAACCGGAGGCTAGGGCAATTAGAAGCTCTAACTTGACGGCTTGGGAGAAATCCCTAGGCTTTGGCTAGGGTTTAGGTTTAGAGGAGAGGGACTTGTGTGTGCTATGAGGGAGCCCTGCCCCTCCTTATATAGGTGGAGGGGCCGGCGGCCAAGGGGAGGGAGTGGAGTCCCTCCCCAACTCGGCTTGGAGGTGGGCCAGCGGTTGGAGGAGGGAATCCCTCCCCAACTCGGTTTCCCACTCCTCCTCCTCTTTCCAAAACTTGCCGTTTGACTTTCAAACTAGCCGTTTGACTTTTCAATTTAGGATTTAAATAAACCCTTTATTTTGGACAGCAAGGACACCTAGTACATGATGCAATCATTCCAACTTACAATGACACATTCATGTACCCTCCCCCCCCCCCGGAGTGCCGGACATTTCCGGAACCTTCTAGAATGTTCTCGATGAAAACACCGGAATCATTCCCCAACTCCGAAACGGGACTTTCCTTATATGAATCTTATTCTCCAGACCATTCCGGATCTCCTCGTGATATCCCGGATCCCATCCGAGACTCCGAACAACATTCGGTCTCTTTCTCATCATTCCATAACTACTCAAACAACGTCGAATCCTTAAGTGTGTCTCCCTACGGTTCGTGAATTATGCGGACATGATCGAGACACTTCTCCGATCAATAACCAATAGAGGAATCTGGAAATTCATATGGCTCCCACATATTTCTACGATTACTTTGCGATCGAATGAACCACTTACATACGATATCAATTTCCCTTTGTCTCACGATAGTTTACTTATCCGAGGTTTATGATCGTCGGTATCTCTGCATACCTAGTTCAACCTCGTTACTGATAAGTACTCTTTCTCGTTCCGTGATATGTGATCCCTTGTGAGCCAGTCACATGCTTGCAAGCTAATTGGATGACATTTCACCGAGAGGGCCGGGAGTATATCTATCCGTCATATGGATGGACAAATCCCACTCTTGATCCATGTGTCTCAACCAATACTTTCCGAACACTCAATGCCACCTTTATAGCCACCCTGTTACGGTGTGGTGTTTGATGACATCAAAGCATCCATCCGGTAAAGGTGATATGCATGATCTCATGGTCGAAGGAATTAGGTTACTATGTATCAGAAAGCATATAGAAATTGAACTATTGAAATGACTTGATCTTTATGCTACGCTTATCTATAGGAGTATGTCCACCATATCATTCTCCTAATGATATGATCTTGTTGTTAATAACATCTCAATGTTCATGATAGGGAAACCACAATCATCTATTAACCAACAAGCTAGTATTATATAGAGGCTTTACTAGGGACTTCAAATTAAGTTTACAAATCACACAAGTATTAATGTTTCCTTGTTAATACTATTATAGCATGAATGTAAACATTTATCATAAACACAAAGATATAATAATAACTACATTTATTATTGCCTCTAGGGCATATCTCCAACAGTCTCCCACTTGCACTAGAGTCATCTAATCTAGTTTACATGGTAATATACCGAACACCCATGGTAGTTTGGTGCTGGTCATGTTTTGCCCTCGGGAGAGGTTTAGTCAACGGATCTGCCACATTCAGATCTGTGTGTACTTTGCAAATCTTTATATCCCCATCTTGGATATGTTCTCGAATAGCGTGAAAACGTAGCTTGATGTGCTTCAGCTTCTTGTGTGACCTTGGTTCTTGCGCATTGGCTATGGCGCCCATGTTATCACAGTAGATAGACATTGGGTCCAGCGCACTAGGAACCACACCCAGCTCTGTAATGAACTCTTTCATCCATATTTCTTCTTGTGAAGCCTCCGGAGCAGCCATGTATTCCGATTCAGTTGAAGATCTCGCCACAACGCTTTGCTTTGCACTCCTCCAGCTAACTGCTGCACCATTCAAAATAAATCATTATCCAGTTGTGATTTATAATCATCCGGATCGGTGTTCCAACTAGCATCGGTGTAACCATTAACAACGAGCTGTTCATCACCTCCATAAGAAAGAACCATATCCTTAGTTCTTCTCAAGTACTTAAGGATGTTTTTGACCGCTGTCCAATGATCCACTCCTAGATCACTTTGATATCTGCTAGTCAAACTAACAGCATATGCAATGTCGGGTCTAGTACATAGCATGGCATACATTAGAGATCCTATGGCTAAGGCATAGGGAGTCTTACTCATCCTTTCTCTATCTTCTGCTGATGTCGGACTTTGACTTTTACTCAAGGTCGTATTGGGCAACATGGGCAAGAACCCTTTCTTGCTATCTTCCATTCCAAACCTCTTTAGAACTTTGTCCAAATATGTACTCTGTGACAATGATATTTGGCGTTTCGATCTATCTCTATAAATCTTTATGCCTAATATGTAAGCTGCTTCACCAAGATCCTTCATTGAAAAACTATTATTCAAATATTCCTTGACACTATTAAGAAGGTCTACATCATTCCCAATCAACAATATGTCATCCACATATAGTATTAAGAATGCTACAGAGCTCCCACTCACTTTCTTGTAAATACAAGCTTCTCCATAAGTTTGTATAAAACCAAAACTTTTGATCACCTTATCAAAACGTTGATTCCAACTTCGGGATGCTTGATCAATCCATAGATGGACCGTTGAAGTTTGCATACCTTGTTAGCATCTTTAGGATCGACAAAACCTTTGGGTTGCATCATATACAACTCTTCATCAATGTCACCATTGAGGAATGCTGTTTTGACATCCATCTGCCATATCTCATAATCATAATATGCAGTGATTGCTAACATAATCCTCACAGACTTTAGCTTCTTTGGTGAGAAAGTCTCATCGTAGTCAACTCCTTGAATTTGTCGAAACCCTTTTGCGACAAGTCGAGCTTTATAGACAGTAACATTACCGTCAGCATCTGTTTTCTTCTTGAAAATCCATTTGTTCTCGACAGCCTTCCGGCCATCCGGTAAGTCCACCAAAGTCCATACTTGGTTTTCGTACATGGATCCAATCTCGGATTTCATGGCTTCTTGCCATTTGTTGGAATCTGGGCTCATCATTGCTTCCTCATATGTCTCAGGGTCATCGGTGTTGTCCACCAACATGACACTCATAATGGGATCATACCAATCTGGAGTGGTACGAGCTCTCGTTGACCTGCGAGGCTCTGTAGCAACTTCGACCGAAGTTTCATGATCATCATCATTAGCTTCCTCTCTAATTGGTGCAGGCACCACAGGAACTTCTTCCGGTGCTGCGCTACTCGCAATTTCGAGAGAAGGTTCGACAACCTCGTCGAGTTCTACTTTCCTTCCAGTCACTTCTTTCGAGAGAAATTCCTTCTCTAGAAAGGATCCATTCTTAGCAACAAAGATTTTGCCTTCGGATCTATGATAGAAGGTATACCCAATAGTTTCCTTTGGGTATCCTATGAAGACGCATTTTTCCGCTTTGGTTTCAAGCTTGTCCGGCTGTAACTTCTTTACATAGGCTTCGCATCCCCAAACTTTAAGGAACGACAGTTTAGGTTTCTTCCCAAACCATAATTCATACGGTGTCGTTTCAACGGATTTAGACGGTGCCCTATTTAAAGTGAATGCGGATGTTTCTAATGCATAACCCCAAAATGATAGCGGTAAATCTGTAAGTGACATCATAGAACGAACCATATCTAAGAGAGTTCGATTACGACGTTCAGACACACCATTACGCTGTGGTGTTCCCGGCGGTGTCAATTGTGAAAGTATTTCGCATTTCTTCAAATGCTCGCCAAACTTGTAACTTAGATATTCACCTCCATGATCAGAACGTAGAAATTTAATCTTCTTGTTACGTTGATTCTCTACCTCACTTTGAAATTCCTTAAACTTCTCGAAAGTTTCGGACTTATGTTTCATGAAATAGATATACCCATATCTACTCAAGTCATCCGTGAAGGTAAGAACATAACGATAACCACCGCGCGATGCTACACTCATTGGTCCACACACATCAGTATGTATGATTTCCAATAAGTCCGTAGCTCGCTCCATCATACCAGAAAATGGAGTCTTAATCATTTTTCCCATCAAACATGCTTCGCATCTTTCAAGTGATTCAAAATCAAGTGATTCAAGAAGTCCATCGGAATGGAGTTTCTTCATACGCTTCACTCTAATGTGACCAAGACAACAGTGCCACATATAGGTCGAGTTATCGCTCGATTTCAAACATTTAGCCTCAATGTTATTAATATGTGTATTTCCACTATCGAGATTCAACAAGAATAGACCATCTTTCAAAGGTGCATGTGCATAAAACATATTACTCATATAAATCGAACAACCATTATTCTCGGATTTAAACAAGTAACCGTCTCGCAATAAACAAGATCCCGATATAATGTTCATGCTCAATGCAGGCACCAAATAACAATTATTTAAGTATAAAACTAATCCCGATGGTAGATGAAGGGGTAGTGTGCCGACCGCGATCACATCAACCTTTGATCCGTTTCCCACGCGCATCGTCACCTCGTTCTTCACTAGCTTCCGTTTATTCTGCAGCTCCTGTTTCGAGTTACAAATATGAGCAACCGAACCAGTATCAAATACCCAGGCACTACTACGAATACTAGTGAGATACACATCAATAACATGTATATCAGATATACCTTTCTTCTTGATGTTGCCGTTCTTCAAATCCGCCAAGTACTTTGGGCAATTCCGCTTCCAGTGACCTTCTCCCTTGCAGTAAAAGCACTCAGTATCAGGCTTGGGTCCAGCCTTGGTCTTCTTCGTTGGCGTGGTAACTTTCTTACCACCCTTCTTGAAGTGTCCCTTCTGCTTAGACTTGCCTTTCTTGAATTTGGTGGTCTTATTGACCAACAACACTTGGTGCTCTTTCTTGATCTCCACTTCTGCAGACTTTAACATAGCAAACAGTTCTGGCAACTGCTTGTTCATGTTCTGCATGTTGTAGTTCATCACAAAGTTCTTGTAACTTGGTGGTAGTGATTGGAGGACACGGTAAATCCCCAAAGCATTAGGAATCACTATACCCAAGCTTTGAAGTTTGTTTGCGTGCCCAGACATCTTAAGCACATGCTCACTGACGGAGCTGCCCTCTTCCATCTTGCAGTTAAAGAACTTTTCAGAAGCCTCATAACTCTCAATTGCCGCGTGAGTCTCAAAGATCAATTTGAGATCACGGACAATATCATGTGGGTCTGAATTCTCAAACCTTTTCTGAAGCTCCGATTCTAAACCATACAAGATAGCACACTGAACTATGGAGTACTGATTCTTCCGAGCAAGGTAAACATTCTTTACTTCATCGGTAGCATCAGCTGTAGGTGGGTCACCAATGTGCATCCAGACATAGGTCAAATTACCAATGAGGACAATCCTCAAATTGCGGAACCAATCCATGAGTTGCTTCCATTGTTTTTCAACTTTTCTTTCTCTAGGAACATTAAAATTGATGGTAGGGGCTGCCATTGATCTACAACATATTTGCAATAGTTTAGACTAAGTTTATGACAAATTGAGTTCAAATTAATAATAAAGTTTAATCTAGGTGAACTCCCACTCAAAACAACATCCCTCACATTGTTTTAGTGATCACACGAACCAAATCCACCATATCAAAACCGATCATCACGAGAGTTGATATAGTTTCAATGGCGAACAATCGACATGTTCATCATATCTACTATATGATTCATGCTTTACCTTTCGGCGATCCGTGTTCCTGAGACCATGTCTGTACATGCTAGGCTCATCAAGATCAATCCTTAGCTTCCGCATAAGCAAATCTGGCTTGCTTACATTGTATACACTTGCGGAATCTAACACACCCGATCATCACGTGGTGCTTCGAAACAACAAGCTTTAGCAACGGTGCATACTAAGGGTGAACACTTCAGAACTTGAAATTTATGTGCATGAGGGATCATCTTATAATGCTACCGTCGTCTACTAAGCAATACAAGATGCATAAAGGATTAACATCACATGCAATTCATAATATGTGATATGATATGGCCTTTCTTCTTTGTGCTTCCGATCTCCATCTTCAAGCACGAACATGATCTCCATCATCACTGGCATAGCATCAAGGTCAATGGCCTTCTTCATGGTTGTCGCCCACCAGCTTCAAATATTACAACTACTTTGATTAGTCACGCGGTTCTTAACAGAAATTAAAACAACCATATGGCTCACTGCCGTTGCCAACTTATAATAAGGAACATTGCATACATCAAATATAATCACAATCATGGCCATATCACATCATGCACACCCGCAAAACAAAGTTAGACGCCTCTACTTTTTTTTGCATATTTTAAGTGGTTTGGGGCTGTTAATAAGTGTCATTCTAACTTACGAACAAGAACCACAACATTGATACTAGTATTGTAAATCACCCGTTGTAAATTGGATCTCCACTATGCTGGGAGAAACAGGCACCCATAAAGCCACTTATGCAATACAAGTTGCATGTCAAGCGTGGAGCAAGTCTCATGAACGATGTCATGTAAGGTTAGCCGGGCGCTTCATCCCAACATCCGCAAGATGCAAAGTACACAAGAAGCAATCGACAATAAAAGCATCAACGCCCACAATGACCATTGTGTTCTACTCGTCAACAGATCTACATATAGACACGGCTCGATACCAATTGTAGGGTTTCGAGCATGGAAAACAAAAATTTCTACCGCATACAAACAAACAAGCCAAGATCTATCTACTAGATTGTAGCGAGTCGATGGAATAACTCACCTCGAAGATTCCAAAGTGTTTAACGAGAGCAGAATCTCTGTGGTGATGTAGTCGTACTCTTTACGATCTCAAGATCGTGAAGCGATCCTTCGGCACCGCATTCGGCAGCGCTCCCTTGATCGGTCACACCGTTACATTTCGAAGACCTTCCTCTCCTTGTTCCAAAGAAGGCGGAGGTTGTAGCACTCTCTCGCGATTCCAGCAGACTGTGGCGTGGTACCGGAAGTAGAGGGAGATCTCGCAGGCTTGCCTTAAGCGAGGCGAGTATGGTGGAGTATGAGAGAGCTTTGGTGATCTAGGGTTTAGACACACCAATTAGAAGGCTCTAAACCGGAGGCTAGGGCAATTAGAAGCTCTAACTTGATGGCTTGGGAGAAATCCCTAGGCTTTGGCTAGGGTTTAGGTTTAGAGGAGAGGGACTTGTGTGTGCTAGGAGGGAGCCCTGCCCCTCCTTATATAGGTGGAGGGGCCGGCCGCCAAGGGGAGGGAGTGGAGTCCCTCCCCAACTCGGCTTGGAGGTGGGCCGACGGTTGGAGGAGGGAATCCCTCCCCAACTCGGTTTCCCACTCCTCCTCCTCTTTCCAAAACTTGCCATTTGACTTTCAAACTATCCGTTTGACTTTTCAATTTAGGATTTAAATAAACCCTTTATTTTGGACAGCAAGGACACCTAGTACATGATGCAATCATTCCAACTTACAATGACACATTCATGTACCCTTCCCCCCAGGTCGGACATTCGGAACCTTCTAGAATGTTCTCGATGAAACACGGAATCATTCCCCAACTCAAAGCAGGACTTTCCTTATATGAATCTTATTCTCCGGACCATTCCGGATCTCCTCGTGATATCCCGGATCCCATCCGAGACTCCGAACAACATTCGGTCTCTTTCTCATCATTCCATAACTACTCAAACAACGTCGAATCCTTAAGTGTGTCTCCCTACGGTTCGTGAATTATGCGGACATGATCGAGACACTTCTCCGATCAATAACCAATAGAGGAATCTGGAAATTCATATGGCTCCCACATATTTCTACGATTACTTTGCGATCGAATGAACCACTTACATACGATATCAATTTCCCTTTGTCTCACGATAGTTTACTTATCCGAGGTTTATGATCGTCGGTATCTCTGCATACCTAGTTCAACCTCGTTACTGATAAGTACTCTTTTCTCGTTCCCGTGATATGTGATCCCTTGTGAGCCAGTCACATGCTTGCAAGCTAATTGGATGACATTTCACCGAGAGGCCCAGAGTATATCTATCCGTCATATGGATGGACAAATCCCACTCTTGATCCATGTGTCTCAACCAATACTTTCTGAACACTCAATGCCACCTTTATAGCCACCCTGTTACGGTGTGGTGTTTGATGACATCAAAGCATCCATCCGGTAAAGGTGATATGCATGATCTCATGGTCGAAGGAATTAGGTTACTATGTATCAGAAAGCATATAGCAATTGAACTATTGAAATGACTTGATCTTTATGCTACGCTTATCTATAGGAGTATGTCCACCATTTCATTCTCCTAATGATATGATCTTGTTGTTAATAACATCTCAATGTTCATGATAGGGAAACCACAATCATCTATTAACCAACAAGCTAGTATTATATAGAGGCTTTACTAGGGACTTCAAATTAAGTTTACAAATCACACAAGTATTAATGTTTCCTTGTTAATACTATTATAGCATGAATGTAAACATTTATCATAAACACAAAGATATAATAATAACTACATTTATTATTGCCTCTAGGGCATATCTCCAACAATATACTCCTGATCCCCTTAGTCACATATGAGCTTCTGATATGTTTAGCAAACTCACATGCATCACAACACATCTTGCTCTTGTCCACACCACTCATTATATCAGGAAATACTTGATACATTTTTTTGAAGACACATGTCCCATCCTACATTGATGGATTAGGGCTCTAGTCTCCTTATCCTCAGCTACTGCAACTAGCATGTGCATTCCCTCCTGGCCCGTCATGCTGCGGTCCATGTACCATAGCCCCTACGCCTTATTCTGGTCCCAAGACTCCTACACGTCGACCTCTCCTGAATCACGAACACAAACCGGTCAACAATGAGTCTACAATCAAATTGATCAACCAAAGCACTCAAGGACAGTATGTTGACGGGAAAAGATGGGACATGTAACACTGAGGATAATTTTATACTTGGTGTGTAGCTGACTATCCCAACACCTGTAATGGGCTGGGATGTGCCATCTGTTGTCTGAATGGTTTTTGGATGGGTAAAAGAGTGTGGAGTATATGATGTGAACTCGCTAAAATCTCCAGCAACATGTTGAGATGCTCTAGAGTCTAGCACCCATTCATAATTAATTTTATTGGCTGCTATTGATGTATGTTCAGCATTACTTAGTCTAGCACCCATTCAGAATTAATTTTATGGGCTGCTATTGATGCATGTTCAGCATTACTTTCATTTGTGTCGACAAAGTTGGCATAGCTAGTAGTAGTTTTCTGTCCTCCTGCTGGCTGTTTCCCTTCAACTGCAGCAGCTATATTAACCTTGGGAGCATGCCAAGAACCACCACCTCCCTACCAAGAACCACCACTTCTTTGCCAAGGACGACCACTGCCATTCCAAGAACCACCACTGCCATTCTAGCCACCTCTATTGCTACTACCAGCATCATACCCTTTGACTCTGCCTTTTCTGGGTGCTGTGCAAAAACGGCTAAGATACCCTTGTTGGCCACAATTAAAACAGTCCATAGAATCTTACTGCTCAGCCACTCTGTAGGCAGATTCATTTCCACTTCCCCTTCTAAATTGTAGACGAACCTCTTCTTGGGACATCGCAGATTTGGCTCATGTAGCATGTTAGCATGCCTGCTCTCAAAACCCGAGATCTTTTAGAAACAGCATTACACGTATGCGCTCAATCCAATTGGTGGCAAGCTCCATGGATTCAGCATGTGGTAGCTCAAGGGGATCACACTCATCTAGCTCAGCCCAAAGGCATTGCAACTCATATTCTGTCACCTTGACGAACAACATATATCTTGTCTTCAATTTGAGACATGAGAATCAAGTTTCCCTTGCCTCAATACCTTTTGTATAGTAAGCTCCACACCGCACAAGCACTTGGCAATGCTTCATAGGATGATGCTGCAATTGTTGGTGCGAGGGAGTTCAACATCCACTTCTTCCATTCTTAGCTCCCCTTGTCATCCGGTTCTTCAACTGTCCTAAGAACATATTCCGCCAGACTGTTTGTCTTCAAGATCAATAGGGCTCTCCTGGAATAGCTCAAGTAGTTGTTCATGCCATTCAACTTGACATCATTAGACATGAGATCAAGCTTCAGAACCTGATCTGCTTGGGACACTACAGGTGCACCATTTGTTGAAGATGACCCCTCGACGGTTTTCGTGGTCAAGAGCTGCGCCAATTTCGAGCAAATGCAAGTTCAGTTTCCATGACAACCTCCTTCCTCTTTCTCCTCTCTCCTCCTCAAGCAGTTGCAGCGAAACACTATATGATATCAGTAGACACACAACAACTTCCTCTTCACCTCCCTCCTTCTTCCCAACTCAGCTCGAGGTTCACCAACTTCTCCTCTCCCTGGCGAGCAACAACATTAGCCCAACCCGAGCTTCTTCTCCCCTGACGCGCTGCCGCCTCTTCTCCGTCGCCCTACCACCCATAGCTAGGCCAGCACCTCCACCGCCGCCGCCATGGAACCTGGCTCTGCAGAATATTGTGGAGCAAGGGCTTTTACGTGTAGCTAGGTTACCCCTGGAGGCTGTGGCTGGGAGCAACTCGTTCTCTCTCACTCTCTCTACTCCTTTTAGGTCACACAGTCCAGCCTTATATACATGGCTTATATGGGCCTAGGCCACATGGGCCTCACATACAACATTGACATATAAACGTACAATAAATATTATTAGAACCAGAAATTGGCCAATAGTTGGAAACCAGATAAATTAAGAATGAAACAGAAGAAAAGCACACATGTGTATAGCTGTTTTATGCAGGAGCTGAGCATAAATTAGGTAGAAGGTCGGAAAAGCCACGAATGCCCATTTCATAGACTAAACTCAAACTTTTCTGATTAAGGGATAAAATGGAGTCATGGCACTGTTAGTTTTCAGAAAAAGATGCAAATTAGCTCCCTGACAACTATTTTCAGAAAAAGGAACTGTTGCTTGGTACAAAACTCTTATGTAACCTCCATTAATTTCGGAGAAAAATGTAACTTCAATTAATTTCAGAGAAGCATGCGTATTGGAGTAGTATATCTTTTGGTCTACGTAGCAGAACCGGAACCCAGGAACCATCAGGTTACGCAAAGACAAATACGCGAGCATGACTGATGTTTAAGATCCATATTTTACAATTCTGCTTTGGCTTGCTAGCTACTAATGCCTAAAGATTTTTTTTAGCAAATAGTGTTACACGAAACATTTAGGGAACTCAAATGACCGTTTGGCCATGACCTCACTGAACTAGCAACATGGTCTCCTAGAAGGACCAATAATCACGAGAATCTAATTCATTTAGTTAAGCATAGTCGAAGGAAGAAAAACTGATAGTTCAAGACAGTACTTCGCTTACAGGCCTTAACTAGCTAGACTATTTATAGCATGCAGCGGCTTAGCATCTCCAGGGGTTTCAATTAGCATCATGGTTGCAATTAGTAGAGGAACCGAGCAAGTGAAAAGAAGACCAAAAAGGTATAATTGGAGGAAACATAAATTAGATGAATTAAGTTGTATATGATGATTGTTATAAAAAATAGTACATCATAATTATATACAAATATATTTGTTTGAAAATTTACAAATGAGAGACATCCCTGGAAGACTTCGATTAGGCTAGCTTCATCCATAATACATACACTCAAATGTCAGCAGGTGCAATACCCTTTTTCATGTCAGACTTCAGATTATTTGACAACTAAACTGAATTTACTAATAGCAGTAAGTACATAATTGTCACCTTGGTAACTCATTCCAAGAAGTGCATGAAAACATACCATGACATATGTCAATCTTCTGTCAAGTAAAAGTTGGTCTTGCTAGTTCTCATTCAACAAGCAAGAATGCATGCCAGCCAATGCTCCAATTAACTTGGTTCTATGCATCTGATATAAAGTAAAAATATTGGTGAGATCGCTAAAACATCTTGCTTATTGCTAATTGGTGTAATTCTTAGGACATAGAAGGCTTGCACCTGGCTATCCAAAAATGGCATAATTATTTTTTTGCAACCAACTGTACTCCTAAGCTACGTATGAAATCAGAAGATGTGTTTTTATTGTTCACTGCAAGTCTTCATGAAGCAGTGATAATCCATGGACAACTACGACAACTGTTTAAAACAATCGAGCACCTTGCTCACCTAACGCACACCGCCATGACGTCGCCTCCGCACCTGAAGTCACCATACATGAGGGATCATGCCATTTGATCGGGGGTGCTGGAGAAGACGGTGACAGCGACAACAGAACCAATTTCCGACCAGGTCTCCTGATAGAGCTGCGGAGGCGCGCTACATGAAGAACTTCCTCTGCCTCTTGTCATATAGGGTGTGCTTGGTAGTCCGGGTGACCTATCTCGCCTCATACAAGCTGAGTTCAGCTATGTCCATTCCATACAGGTGTGTTTTATTTTCTATGTTTGGTAGGTTGTATGAGCTGAGATGTGCCCAGTTGAGGCTGAGGTTATGTTTGGTGTCTTGTATGACATGAGCTAGGCTAGAAGTTATTAAACAACAATCAGGTCTCTGGCTAAGAAGATAAAAAGCAATTGGGCCCCTGGGAGGTTGCCGACGAGAGGAAGGCCGCCACGCGCCGCCATCGAGATCCGACTCGAAGCGCGCCTCCAGCAATAGGTAGCGTCGCCATGCCACGGCTCTGCAGTCCGTTGCCACGGCCCTGCAGCTCGAACGAGGCGGGAAGAGGCGTCGCCAACCCGACAGGGACGGTGGAGCTCAACGGGAATGGTGGAGAGGTCGACGGGATGGAGATGGTGGCGTTCAACAGGGACAGGGCTGTTCACATCGCTGCGGGGAGATACATCGTTGCAGACTGGAGGAATGCGGACCGGAGGAATGCTGGGTTGTCCCGGTCTACCAAACACCAGCGCCGGTCCTGAGCCTGTGCAACCGGTGCGGTCGCACAAGGCCCCCGGTTGCTATGGGCCCCACCCACGTTTGTACAGCAATGGCCTTTGCTAGAAAAATAAAGTGAACCAAAATTAGCCCACTAGCATCCGAGGCATTTTGAAGCAACGCATAGGAATGTAGGCACACAGCCGACCGGCGAGCGCATCATACTCTAAACCATCCGTTTAGGGAGAATTGTTTTCAATATTTACTACTCCTTCCGTCTACAAACAAGTTACTTGCGTTTTTCTAAATTCTTATATATTCAGATGTATTTTAGTGTATAGACACATCCGAATCTAAACAAAATTAAATCACTTATTTGTAGATGAAGAGAGTAATAAATTACTGTTGAAATTAAAGAAACACCTCTATTATTTGTCTATAGGAGCCCTTTTTTTTTCTTGCACAGGGCCCTGATATGCCAGGGCCGGCCCTGCCAAACACACCCATAGTGTTGAAGGGGAGAAACAAGGGTGAGATTAGATAACGGTCGAAGATGCATGATAACAGGAATAGAGAGGTTGTCGGTTTTTATTTTTAATCGGTTTTCATGGTTTTCTGCACCAATCGGTGGAGCATTCTCAGATCCCTGTTTCTAGGGGTTTAGAGCAAGTACAATAAGTTCTAGTCAACTGACTATAAGAATTAAGCTAGTACTATTTTGCTTAGGTGGATGAGAGAGAAGAGGTGAGAGAAGAGATGTGGGCTCTAATGCAATAGCCAACTCTTGCACGTGTTTCTAGGCACTTTGTGAGTATGTGAGTGGTCATTAACATATAAAGTAGTAACTCTTTAAAGGTAACTATTGTACTACTAGACTATAAGCTGACTATAGAAGATCTTATAGACCGGCTGTATTATTGGAATTGCTCTTAGAAGATACTAAGATGTTTTACAAAGCTTATCCACGGTTTCACTTTTGACACATCCTATGGATGATAATAACACTCACAAAGTTGCAGCTTACTGTTACAAAGACTACTCGACGGATGAAGAAAAGCCCAGAATCTAACACCGTGCACGAACATACATACTTGGATAGATCAGGCATACTCTCTCCAAGATCAGCCTCCGAGCTGTTTCTTCTTGGCCTCGGCCTCGTCGGTGGCCTCCACCTGCTCCTTGGCCACGCGCATGTCCGCCTCCGCCGCCTCCTGCTCGCTCCTCGCCGTCGCCTTCCGCACCACGCCCACCACGCTGGCCTTGACGTGCTGAAACCATTCCTGCACGGACACGCCGAACGACGCCACGCCCCTCTAGGCCTTGGCCGCCGCCGGCACGTCGTCCTCCTTACTTCCGCCGCTCTCCATCTCCCTTGCCTTGGATGGAGGTAATTTGCTTCTCCCGCTGGTGTGAGAAGAGAAAAGAGAAGAATCACAAGTGTGCGTGTAGTGTACAGCGACTGGTGGAGCATCTCCTTGTCATCGGTGCATATTTGTTGTAGTGGTGTAGCAGCGTCTAGGCGCAACACGTGGGCTGAGAAAGATGCTCCGCTGGCGCCTCTTAAGGCTTCCACGTGGGCAGGCCACGCTGCCTGCTTCAGGCGGTGGCGGACCTAGGATTTTATCGATGGGTATGCTGACAATTTTGATAAAATATATTACTTGCATTGTAAAGCGAAAAGAAATAACAAATAATAGCTGAAAGATTAACTTAGAATGTTGCACAAATTACCCCATAAATACTTAAAAGACAACTGATAGTCTGAAATAGGCATAAAGAAACTTACAATACTATTTCTTCGACTTGACTGGCCTACGGTTTCTTAAGGTCATGAAACTCTCGATTATATCATCCTCATCCACTTCAAAGAAAATATCCCGCTCTATGTATGTGACGAGACAATCATCCAAGAGACTATCACCCATCTTATTTCTTAACTTTGTTTTCACTAAAGTCATTGCAGGAAACACCCTTTCAACACTTGCCATCGTCACCGGTAGAACCAATACTAATTTCAAAAGCAAGTAAACCATATCATACACTCTATGTCTCTTTGTCTCAACAAGCTTAACTGAGAGGTCAACAAGACTCTCTATGCCTTGGAAGCTATCATCTCGTCTCATGTCGGCAATATAATTATCAAACTGCATTTCAAGCTTTAACAAATAATTTTCTGGAATATCATTAGGATAGAATTGAGCTAGTCTGCGTATCTTCTGTGCATCAAAAGAAGCAAATGAATTTGAAGGATTTAATGCCGACATACAAGAGAGTAACTCCATATTTACCTCATCAAACCGGTTATCAAGCTCTTGACTAATTTGATCTATGACACCAATATATACTTCTCTTCTAAAGTGGTCATCATTTGTTTGATTTCGAGCACGAGCATACCTTGTTGATTTTCCATAAGGCACATAACTACCATCCATAGAAGGAACATCAACACCATGTTTAACACAAAACAAAGTGACCCTCTCAAGAAACTGAACCCAACCATTAGACCTCATTTGTTGTATTTTGTCCTTTGCCCCATTAACAAGTGAGATTGCATTAAGAATATCTTGTTCCCTTCTTTGCAAACACTGAGATAATTCATTTGTATATCCAAGAATAACAACCATCAAGTGTGCAAAGAAAACAAACTCAAAGGACTCAAATGCTCCAAGTACATAATGTATCCTTGTCCAATCATCCTTAAATGAGGTATCATCTCCAAGATCAGTGAGCATGTCATGAATTGTGGAAAACATAACAACGATGTTGTATATAGTTCTGAAATGAGATCTAGCGAGTGTCACCTGGCCTAGGCAAACACATCTCTTGATTTAATCCACTCCCAGTTTCAAGTTCACCACAATCAAGTGCTTTCTTGATACTCTCAAGCCTAGCATTTCGAAGCATGTCATGACGCTTACAAGAAACTCCAACAATATTCAGCAAGAGAGACACTTGATCAAAAAAGCTCACACAATCAGCATTTCCCTTAGCAACAGCAATAAGAACTAGCTGGAGTTGATGTGCAAAACAATGTATATAATAAGCAGAAGGTGACTCTTGCATGATCAATGTTTTTAGTCCTTTAATATATCCTTTCATGTTGCTAGCTCCATCATAACCTTGACCATGAATTTGAGCCATAGTCAAGCCATGACTAGCAAGTAAAGCTTCAATTGCATTCTTCAGTGATAAAGAGGTAGTGTCGCCTACATGAACAACTCCAATGAAGTGCTCACATGGTCTTCCTAATTGATTTTCATAGCGCAAACAAAGAGCAAGTTGTTCTTTATGTGATATATCACTAGACTCATCAGCCAAAATTGCATAGGGCTCATCACCAAGTTCTTCAATAATTTTCTTTCTAGTTTCTATAGTACAACATTCAATAATATCCTTTTGTATCTTTGGGCTAGTTAATATGCAATTACCTGGAGCATTGTTCAAAACATACTTATGTACTTCTTCACTGTTTTCTGCAAGAAACTCCAAAAGTTCAAGAAAGTTCCCTCTGTTGCTAGACTCTTTACTTTCATCGTGTTCACGGAATGCCAATCCTTGGTGCAAAAGAAACTTGATACATCTAAGTGAATAAGTCAACCTTATCTTATATAGACGAAGATCCTCATCAGTCCACTTCTCAATGTGATAATCAATTGCTACCTTGGGATTCCTGAAGCCAATGTATCTCTCTTGAGCTGCATTATGTGCCTTAGAACCCATATGTTTGAAAAGTGCTTTCTCTCCTATATTCCAGTTTCTCCAGCCATCAACTGTAAATGTATCTGAGCCAGTACCCTTCTTGAACAAGTAACATATAAAGCAAAACACAGAATCCTTCTTGATACTATATTCAAGCCATTCATGATTATGCATCCATACAAAATTGAACTGACGATCTTTTCCAGAAATCTTTCTTTTTGGAAAAACATGTATATAAGGTTTGAATGGCCCGTTCATAACATATGTCCTCCGAACTGAATCTTGATCATTGACAGGATAACTTTGAATGGGTTTCCTTTCACCTGGATCACGCGGAAGGTTGTTGATGTCATAAACCAACTGTGGCGGTGGCGATGGCGACGACGGCGGTGGCGGTGATGGTGGCATATCATTCACAACTTCTTCAACTACATTCTCTTGCTCTTGAGTTTCCTCTCCCTCCACAATTTCATCCTCATAAGCTTTTGAAGCAACGGCGGCCTTCTTTGCCGCGTGTTTTTGAAAAAGGGATGCAATGTCTCCACCTCTCTTCTTCATAGCTAAAAATTTAAATTAGAAGACAATTATTTAATAGCATGATAATGTATACGTGAATTTATAAGCTACCGACCATTAGCTTCGCTCGGATGCGCCTTTTAGATTACAAATATCCTAATTTCCTAGGCTCAAGACGATCTTCAAAATAGAAAACATCAAGCCACGAACTGATGTCATACCTTACTTTGTTGCGGCGAGCGCCGTGCCGGTCTTCAGAGTTCATAAACCTCACGCCGTGTGGGATCGTCGGTGCCCGGCGTCCAGGTCGACAGCCAACAATATGACCGGATCCTGGCCTGGCTGTGTGAGGCCCGTCGCGGAGTGGCGGTGCACGGCAATCGGCAAGGCGGCGTCGCGTCTCCCACGGCTCCACGCAAACAGGACCGGAGATTGGAATTGTTGAATCGGTAGAGGAGAGTACTCCTAGTTTTCAGCTGACCGGTTTTGGTTTCCTTCCGATCAATAAAGTAGCACACAAAACGTAACCGGCCGCATGTCTGTTTCAGCTGATCAGTTCCGTAACAAATCGATCGGCGCTATTTTTTCTCAACTAATATACGGTATAGTATACGGTAGCGTTGTCCGGCCACAGAGTATGCCCCGGCATACCCGGCATATCCTGTAGGTCCGCCGCTGGCTTCAGGGCGAAGCAAAGCTGGCAAAAGGACGACGGCCTTTGGACCGGTGATGCTGCATTACGGTGGACGTCGACTGTCGGATCTGAAACGAGTGGTGATTGATGCAACACCAGCGTTGCTCCTCTGTTTCGTGTGCTCGCGTACCTCGCTGCGTCAGCGATGTTAGCTTTAATCTTGATTTTCATGTATCTGCATTGTTCATATAGTTTTTGCATGTAGCTAGAGTGCTAAAATTGTAGACCGGTGGAGCTTCGTCCTGCGCACAAGAGGCGAGATGCCAGACTGCCGTGTGATTCGGTGGGCAAGGTGTGATGCAGGTCGTGTGAAGCGCTGCATGCAAATTTAGTTAGCGATTCATGTGCATGTTAATCTTGACCGTGATATCCTGGAGCAATTCTAGGAGGAAGTAGTCAAGTGCTTAGTGGCCGGTGTGGCTATACGCATGGTTAGTGGGTGCGGGTGTGAGTCTATAAGTAGCAATGTAATGAGTATATTTGTTTTAACCCAAGAGATTACGAAGAGAGAAAAGTTTTTTTCTTTTACGAAATTCCACCGATCCATTAAAAATCATCAACAGTAGTATAAAGAGACCTAAAAGTAATAAAAATTACAAATAGGTCATTGGACTACCTAGCGATGACAACCACTAGCGCGAGCCGAAGGCGCGCCGCCGTCCTCGACCCTCCATCACTGGAGCCGGGCAAGGCTTGTCGTAGTAGAGCTTGTTGTAGTAGATAGACGGGAAGTCGTCGTGCTAAGGCCACAAAGGACCAGCACACCAGAGCAGCAACCATCGCCAAGGATGACAACCGTAGATCGGAAGAGACTGACCTTGAATCACACCAACGAACACGAAGACGGACTGAATCCCGGGAGATCCACCGGACAAACGACACCACGCTCTCTCCGCTGGCGCTAGATGCACCACCACAGCGAGGATAGAGCGGGGAAGACCTTATTCTGACTCCAGGAGGTAGCCGTCGTATCAACATCCCGAAGAAGACACTAAAAAGAAGACTAAACGAATAATGAAAAACCTCCCGCCGACGAGAGGCCATGGTCTGCCACATCTCCAAGGCCCTAGTGCCACCGGAGGCGGACGGACCGGCGACATCGCAGGCGAGGGGGACGAAACTCTAGATGGGTTTTAGCTTTTTTTTGTGAAAATTCCACCGATCTATTAATAATTATCAACAGTAGTACAAACAGGCCTAAAAGTAATAAGAATTACAAATAGATCGATGGACCACCTAGCAAAGACTACACACACTAGCACGAGCCGAAGGCGCGCCGTCGTCCTCGCCCCTCCATCACCGGAGCCGGCCAAAGCTTGTCGTAGTAGAGCTTGTTGTGGTAGACAGACGGGAAGTCGTCGTGCTAAGGTCCCAAAGAACCAGCGCACTAGAGCAACAACCATCGCCAATGATGACATCAGCAGATTGGAAGAGACTGACCTGAAATTAACACGAAAAACGACAAGATCCTAGGAGATCAGCCGGACACACGGCCAACGCCAAATATTATCGTGTCTCCATTGTTTTTATTCTCTCGAGTGTGTTGTGAGAAGCAACGTGAGGGAGAAGGAGAAAGGAGCTGAGCAAGTTTGTCTCTATCAAGCGGGAGCATGTTTGGTTGGCCGCACGTGTTAGGATATGTACACAACTAGAGATAGACTAGGACTTTAGAGGTCATCATGTATTCTAAGTTATGAACTTCTTTTTCTCTAAGTTTGTACTCCTATATAAAACCCACACGAGGGTCAAATCAATACAACATAATATTTCGGGGATCAATATTTTCCAAATGGTATCAGAGCGGTTAGGTTCACGGTGTCAATCTTAGGTTCTTCCACCACTTCCTTAACGCGCCGCCCCCGGGGAGATTACTCCTCGGGGCGCGGCACCCGGTCTCGATCAAAGATCGGGTCGGTTTCATAGATTAGTTTAGATAAATTTTGAATTTTCCAACTCCATAGATTAGATCTAGTTAGCCACAAATAAATTTCCTAAATTCCGAAGATCCTTAGGTTTCGGTGAAAACAGATCCATACACGGCGGCAACTCATGTCTTCGCACGCAGCATCTTTGTCTCCAAGGCCACGCGTACGGTGTCTTATAATTGGAAGTGGACAACGACAAGAGAGACAAAAAAATGATTGAACAAGTAATCTTTATTGATGATGTATTCAGGTTTATATACAGAGTGAAGGGATGCCTTCAAAGGATGCATCCATTCGTGTAGGCGGTTTGTGGAGACGACGCTCCAGGAACCGCTGCAACGGTTGGTGTAAGAGGAGAGAGCGGGATTTATCCCATAATTAATGGCTATTAATTATTCTTAAGACTCTCCCTAATCACCGCTTGAATGCATAAGGTCATCATCTTGATTAAGTCTCCTCCAAAAACTCTATTGCAAAAATATAAGAAGTATGATAGGCTATGTGTACCAGATGTCAAATCACCTCCCACACGCGCGATACGATCCACGGGACACACGCACAAGCGAACAACCTCGAAGTCGGTCTACCTTTGGTTTCAGGCCGGCAATGACAGGCTCTGCGGTGGAGCATCTACCGAGGACACGGGCAACTGCATCCAACAGGAGCGCGGCAAGGCCACGCACGGGCATCACAAACAGCAACATCCAGTCCAACATGCATGCAGATGTGACTCCAAGCACCAATTCCATGCACTAGAAGACACGGTATGCATCAGATCTCATATACTGTTACAAGTATACACTCATGCAGCATGGAACTAGCCCGAGGAAAATCCGCATCAACTCCACGCACGAGGACAACAAGTCGACGCCGTCGACCTCTCGCGCGTCAACACACTGTCTACATCGACATACCGATCTGTACTACACCGAACCGGACTACAACGACCCAAACCATGACATCGAGTTGTACGACTATGCCAGGCTATAAGCCAAGATCTTCGTCGACCACATCCACGGAGAAGCGACACCAACATCATCCACACGCCAGGCTGGTGTGGGACACGACTTCACCGACTACTCACGTGCAGGATGGCGTCGACACCATCGTCGCCACAAGGAACGCCTTCAAGCGACGATCATCACCGACACGCCTACTGCGATATCGCCGACACATCATTGCCAAGGTCTACATCAACGTGGTTTTCATCAACATCTTCGTCGACACACCCCCGCCGTCGCTATACCCGTCCACATAATGGACATACAACTACGACGCCCTTTGACAGTACAACTGCAAGGCACGACGAAGGCATGGCCGCGTCCACAACCCCGACGACGGTATGGCCGTGTCCACGACACCGATGACTACATCAACAAACCGGCGCCACAATTGTGATGTCCCTACGACCACGCATACGGTTCTGGCAAAACCGTGTGTGCTTGGTGACTTCCTCCAGTCCTGGCAAAACTGGTGGTCTCACCTATGACCACGTCCGCAAGAGACGTCTCCGACGGTACCTCTACAAGGTGCAAAACGTCAACAACTGCAGCTCCGTCAACAACAATAACAAAAAGCGCGCAATTTTTTGCGCCTCCGGCAATGGTGGCCACACAACATACGACGACTATGACATCGACCACACCCACCTCGACCACGGCTACCTCGACATCGACATCAAGAAAAACATCTACAACAACTCAAGAACTCTAGTCAACAGCGTCCACGTTGTCACTTGCGTCCATGCCACTCCTGTTGTGACTGCGGGAGGGAAGAGAGGCACCATAAGAGGACGCAGTCACCGCCCCTAGGTGCCAGCCATGATCATGTCCGTGCAGGTGATGATGACAAGGAGGTGAAGATGACGGAAGCGCAAGACTTCAAATCCAGTCGCAAGCGTCTGTTTCACTCCTGCTACAACTGAGAGGAGATGTTAGGATACGTACACAACTAGAGATAGACTAGTGTAGGGGTTCCGCGTATAAAAACAATAAATTTTACTCTACGCCCCTGAACCCCTGAAGCTGCCAGGACCTATCTATTAGTAATACAGTAACGGGAGGGGCTTTTCGCGAACTTACCCTCGAAGACCGAAAAGCGTTGTCAACGCTCAAGAGAGCGTGGTTGATGTAGACGAGCCGAAGCCGACCTCAAGGTCGTGATGAAGTCCTTGCACTCCTTGGCTCCAACGACTTGAGTGCCTCAAGTGCGACACCTCGCGGGGAGTTATACACGTCCGGTACCTGACGATGACTCCCGCTTCCCCGATCCAGCAGCACTTGCGGAAGTAGAGCTCCCGGATCCGAATCCCGCAGCGCGACGGTGCTCCGCGGTGAAGATGTCTCTCGCTCGTGCAATCCAGACTTGGGACCACGGTCACGAGAGAGAGAGGGGAGAGAGATAAAATATCAACTAGAGGTCCTCCCAAAAGTGAGAAGACCTTTATTGATCATTGATGTATTTAATTTGGCCAAATACCCCCACTATATATAGGGGGAGGGGAGGTACTACCTCCCTCAAAGTCCCGGGGTGGGACTAAAGGAGAGGAGGGGGAGGGGTGGCACCGCCGGCCACCCCCATGGGCCCCGTGCGGGGGCTGGCCCACTAGGGCGCCGGCCACCCCTTGGCCCCTTCTCCCTCTCTCCTTTCCCCTAATGGGCCCTCTCCCTCCGGAAATTGGCCCATTAAGCCTTTGACCATTTATTTGATTTTTCTCTTTATTAAATAATTATGAATAAATGATTAAATCAACATTTAACATTCATTCACATATTATTCATTCTCCATGGTCATGGAACACCTTCCACCTCCACTCCGGACATCTTATGGACTTACCGAAACCCTTCCGGTTTTCTCTCTACAACTCTTCGGCGATTCCACCGATCATATAAACACTCTCTAAGCATCATCAAGTCCTTAAGCATGATACCCCACGGTTCGGGAACACTCCAGACATGGTCAGGACACTCCTGCACCAATGATCGACAGAGGGACCTGGATGGCCATGTGACCCTTGTGCGTTCCACGAAGATTTTTCGTCGTTTGAACCGGGACAGTCGTGTCTTATTCCCTTTGTCACTCGATACTTCATTGCCCAAGATCTGATCGATGACATCACCATGTCGTGTTCAATCTCGTTACGGAACAATGCTACTTGACTCGTTCCGACAAGCGATATCCCCGTGATCAAATCACACGCTGTGCAGCTATTGGATATAACTTCTCCGAGTGGGCCCTTGAGTATCTTCCCGTCACATGGACGGACAAATTCCTCTCTTGACATATATTGCCTCTACGGTTTCCTCCGAGTACCTGAACACACCTTTATAACCACCGTATTACCAGATGGCGTTTGATGCTATCTAAGCACTCTCGGGAGACAGTGATTGATATAGCCTCACGGTCTAAGGAATAGTCTATGAGGATCCATTTCTAATCATCGTAACTTGAACTTCGTGACATGATCGGGTCACGATGTTTAGGTTGGGTATTGGTTCATCATCTCATTCTCAGAATGAGATGACCTCATTTCCAACTGGCATAAATGCCACATGACCAGGAAACTTGATCATCTATTGACCAATAAACCAGTGACTAGAGTTTCACTGGGAACCCCTGGTTGTTTGTATATCACATGTGTATTGATGTTTCCACTCAATACAGTTGTAGCATGATATAAAACTTAATCATAAACTATATGAAATATGATAATAGTCCTTACTACTATTTGTCTCTAGGGCATATTTCCAAGAGTCTCCCACTTGCACTAGAGTACAAATACACTAGGTGCATTTGTTCTCAATTATTGGTACCATATATCCGGTACCCTGAACATGCTTGCTCATGGAAGAGGTTGAGTCTTGGGTCTGTACTTTACAGTCCCAAATCCTTTGCAACTTACTAATGTCACCTTGATTGACATTAGTACTTTATCATCACATGATAGCATCTGTGTGTATGCATCGTCGCTATGGCAGCAGAACAAGGCCTGATTCCAGGAGCCTACACTGACGTTAGATCAACCTCGAGGGCTTTCTCATGGGCACTGTGCCCTGGGACACATCATTCTACGTTAAAAGCGAACTAGCCCCGCCATAACATTATACAACACTTTAGATGGTACCCTTATCTATTATTATAAATGTAGCCATCGAAACATTAGTGCACTCTGTGCAACTTTCGATGTTTTTCGGTCACCTCGCTTCCTACTTGACTTTAATATTTACGGGAGTTTCCAACATATTCCCTTATAACATAACTCTTTATGCTTTAAGATATGTCATACTTTATGGATTTGGAAAATATATCCACAGTTCTCCATTAGACACTGCGGACAAAACTCAGCTCAACGTTCTGTGATTCAAACTTGATCACTTTTAAACGTTCCTTATTTGGATTGCATATTATGCTAAGTTATCATCATGGTTTCATAAGATAGAACCTATGTCTCAACACAGTGGATGATGATCATCCTTTTCTTTCTTTCAACCATTAACGTTAAACTTAATACTATTCCTAATTCGAGTTATTAAGGACCAGTTCCTTAATTAACTTCTATTCTGAAACCCCTTTCAGAATCCTTTAAGGAATACTACACAATATCATAATACACCTATTATCAACTTCTACATCTTTATAAATCATTATTTATAAGTATTTGCGCTTTCATTCTTAACATACTTAAGAACTACTCTATAAGCTCCCACTCAAAAATATGTCAATCACATATTGTTCCAGGAAGACTTTCATAGCTCCCACTCAATTTTATGCAAATTGCATATCTACTCACTATTTTGAATAACTTCAAAATCCTTTGATCAAATATCAAACTTGGATTTTTATTATGAGAAACTAGTACTATTATTAGTTCTGAATCCTCTAGACATTCAGCACACTTGAATCTAATTCATTTGAATTTGTCCAATACTTGACAAATTGTGCTTTTGTCATTCACCCCCTTTTCCATTATGGCTTTGCAGTCATTTGGGAAAATTCCAAGTAACTCCTTTTACTTGTGAGATTCAGCAACAAATTGCTTTCCAATCTCAAGGGAATTTCGATTCTAGGATTTCTCATAATTCCAATTTACCATTATTTCCTTAGTAGTTCGTAGGTATGTCACATTCCAAGAATGAGGACAAATGATTCACAAATGTCTCCATACAAGATACGGATTACATTTCGAATCCTACTTCATGTAGTGAAAACACTAGTGTGGAAAACACAATGATCAATATCATTGATTCTTTCCTTCTGTGAAGAGAATCGTTCAGGAACGTTGTCCATTGCGCTTCTCAACACTCTGATGCAGGGTTTTGAATCCTCATCTTGTTTTACACTATTTTCCATATGCCCTATAATTGAGAAACATCACCAGAAGTGACCTTTCTCAAGAATGCACCAAAATCCAAGCAGTACGAATCTTGCTTTTCTTTTGGTTTTAGCTATGGATTTTGTATTCAAAGTTTCCAATGAATACTCTACAAGGACTTATTCGCTATTGTTTTGGTTATATCGAATAACCCCAAAACTTTCACGAATTCAAATGGTTCACTATAAATTCTAATTGAGTGCTAACTATTTTTAACTAATGGTCTCTACATCTACACTACAATGATTTATTTGGTGCCTTCTATTCACCCCCTTTGATATCTAATATCGCATTGTGATGCTTTGCATTTTGACGTTTCAAAACGCTTTGCATTTCACAATTTCTTTTATGCCATTCTTATAAAGTTGAATTTCATTACTATTGATCAAATCATAGTAATTGGATTCTCTTTTATATTTATACCCATTATTGAGGAAACACTTTGATCAAATCAAATAATTCCATATTCATGTTTCCTTTAGTAAACTTCTTTACACATTTAAACAATCATTTAATGATAATTACCATTTTCGTTAAAACACAATACATCGAATATGTATTTACTTTTAACAATTCTTTAAACACTTTGTATTCAAGTAATACATGGTGTTCAAGTTATTTTTCCGAACTTAGGCATGATTTATATGTGATAAGAAATCGAATGACTTTCACATATTATCACATAACTTTGAATTTAAACAATGGTTTTCATTCATTAATGAAATATCATTTAAGTTGGGTATTTTAAAGGCATTTCAATATTTTACAAATGTTCATGCATTATCAATTAGTTTCAAACAACAAGGATAATTCACACATAATCAAACAAGACATGAACATGAATAGAAATCATTCATAAAAGCAGAACAACTGTTTGTTACAAACTCATATGAATAACCGTCTCACGAAGTGAGACACACTAAAGAAGTTCACAATCTCTTGATTACAATAATCATCCTAAAACACAAACTAAATGATAAATGTCGAGGGAGAGTGTCGTCGGCCGTCATCATCATGCTTGCCATCAACACGCAATGTCACCTCCTCTCCAGCAAGCACCTCTCATGCAGAAGGACCTGTTTTCAGCAAAATAGAACAAGTATCAGATATACTTAACACTGCAAATGTGTTTGCAAGATTATAACGTTTATAAAACTGTATATTAAATATATACCTTTGTCATCGATGACCTATCCGGTGATTGGTTCAACCTTTACGTTTTTGAAACGTAATATGAACTCATGGAAATCCAATGCTTTTGTATCCCCACTCATGATGCTACTCCGAACATGTCCTTCATAGCTAGGAGGCAACGACCGAAGCAGTACATCTATCGCAAATGGATCAGCCATCCAGTAATCCACAAAGTGAACCAGTCTTGCGTGTGCATCAAGCATGCGCTCCAAGTGACCCTTCAGACATGTATGCTCCTCCATCTGTATGGAAAGGAACTCTCCAAGCAGCTCGTGCTTCCACATGCGCACATGGCATATGAACTCTGCTCTCAGTTGATCCACCATCGAATATGGATCAAGATCACCCATGAGCGGATGTAGTTCATCCGCCATCCCATAACGCATTATTATCTGAATGTAGGTGGACATCTCTTGACGATAGTACGGTCTGCCAGCTCTTGTGGGGTCTCATAGTAATCTGGCTCAGTCAAATCCATCGTACGGTGTATGTAGTCTACCACATGATTCCTAGTAAGGAGATCATTCAGGCACACAAGCCAACTAGGGAAGTTGGATCCATCAAGTCTAAGTTTCTCACCCTTTACCCAATCCTCAATGACAAAGTAAGCTTCACGCTGAGCCATCTACATTTATAATTGCAAAAGGAATTTAGACTAAGTTTATAATTAAATGACTTAATAATAACTCCACTCAGAAACACCTATCCCCAAAAGGGTTCCTAGTGATAACACGACCCCTATCATCCACATCTCCCCCGATCATCACGGCCATCAATGTGGGTTCAAGGGTGGACGCTAAGTGTCGGTCACATCATTCATGCGACTCGTGCTCGATCTTTCGACCATCCGTGTTCCGAGGCCATGTCTGTTGGGTCCGCAGCATAGAAAACAAAAAAATTCCTACGATGAGAACTACACGCCAAGATTTATCTACTAGGTACAGAGCAACGGGTAGACATACATCGATCGAGAACTTACCCTCGAAGACAACGAGTTTTGTTAACGAGTAGGAACTTGTGGTTGATGTAGTCGTACACTTGCCGATCTCAAGATCGTGAGGAAGTCCGAGCGCTGCAACTCAGCAGCGCATCCGTACTCGCACACACGTTCAAGCCACCGGACAACCTCCACCTCCTTGCTCTAGCGATCCAGCGGAAGCAGCAACTCCTTTCAGACAAAATGCCACCGGGAACATGTATCTCGCTAATCCGAGACCATGGGGGAATAATTCTAGAGGGGAAGAGAGATCCTTCACAAAGAGGTGTGAAGAAGGAGGGAGAGGGTGGCCTTTTATAGGAGGAGGGGAGGTGCCCCTTTCTCCATGGCTGGCGCATGGGGGGTGACTCCTCACCTCCCCATTCATGTGGTGGTAACCCCTCCACATTAAAATGCCTCTTCACATTCCCTTTTAAAGTCCCCACTTTAAATGCATTAAAATTCTCCAAGTTTAATGCTCTCTCATTTAATAAAACTCTTTTATTAAATTTATTCAGAATTTTGTTAATTACTTTAATTAACAAACATTCACAGATAACCCCTTGCAATATTTCAATATCACATGCAGAACCACTTTCTGCAATTTCACCCGAAACAATTTCCGGTTTCTCTCGAAACAATTCCTGCGCTTTGCAATTCTTTCGTCTGAAACATATGTGCTCCAAAATGGTGTCCTGTAACTCTTAAGTGTGTCACCCTACGGTTCGCGAATAATGCAGACATGATTGAGACTCCTCTCAAATCAATAGTCAGAAGCGGGACCTGGAGATCCATACTGACTCCTGCATATTCAATGATGACTTCTGTGATCGTGATAACCTTTAATGCTTGTAATTTAATCCCTTTGTCTCATGATATAATACATGTCCGAGATTCGATCATCGGTATCCAAATACCTAGTTTGATCTCGTTACCGACATGCACTCTTTTCTCGTTCCCGTGATATAACATTCTAGTGATCACATCACTTGCTTGCAAGCTATCTCAATGTGATATCACCGAGAGGGCCCAGAGTATATCTATCTGTCATCGGGATTGACAAATTCCACTCTTGATCCATGAGCCTCAACATAACACCTTCGTAGCACTGAACCCATCTTTATAGTCACCCTGTTATGGTGTGATGTTTGATGTTATCAAGATACTCTTCCGGTGTTAGCAATTAACATGATCTCATGGTCTAAGGATAAAGATTACTTCGTATGATGTTATAGAAATATAAACATAATGACTTGATCGTAATGCTATACTTCGGATGAATGTTCATCACATTATTTCACAAATGCTGTGACCTTGTTATTAACAACATCCAATGTCCATGATCAGGAAACCTTGATCATCTAGTTAATCAACAAGCTAGTCTATAAGAGAGGCATAACTAGGAACCCTTTTTGTTTATTAAACACACATGTATTGACGTTTCCGATCAATACAATTATAGCATGCAAAATAAACATTTATCATAAACATGGAATAAGATAATAACCACTTTATTATTGCCTCTCAGGCATATTCCCTTCAGTCTCCCACTTGCACTAGAGTCAATAATCTAGTTTGAAAAACTTTGCGTATTGAACACCTATGGCTTTCTAGTGTTGCATATACGCGATTGCTAGTGGTTAACATAATCTTCGGATCTGACAGTTTCAGGTCCGTGTGTATTTGCATGTCTTTGCGTCTCTACGCATCACTCATTCTCAAATGAGATGGCATTATAAATTTGGTCCTTTGGTGAGACCTTTAGTTCATTCGGATTAAAATATGTTGATATTATTTTCACACAATATATCTTCATAGTATTATCCCACTTTGAACCACACCTAGTTTGATAACAAACTACTTAACACAAATGCCCTCCTTTGCTGCTACTATACCAGTTATATACTTAGCCTTTTGTTGTAGTATCTGTCACAATGTCTCAACTTTGGAACTCATCCAAATCCATCATGGAACATCCTTTCCATTACATTATGCCACCCATAGTCTAAATTGAGATAAATTTAATTTGTATCTTGTGACAAAAATAGTATCAATGTAACACTTTACAATGAACTACCTTTAACTATTTGTCACTTATACATGATATATTCTTAGTTCTTCCAAAGTTCATAAGAATATCTTTACTATCGTCCAATGATCATCTTATGAATCATTCTGGTATGTGCTCATAACATTTAGAGCATAGGATATTTTGGATATTTACATATCATGGTATAATCGATCAAAATCTACATGTGATTTTACTCACCAAGTGTTGAAACGCTTGAATCTTGATACAATTCTTTCCATGCAGCAAGAACCTTTCTTATTGTTTCCATATTGAACCCTTTCAATATGTCATATATGTATGTCTGGCACAACCATATTAGCGCCTTAATCTATCCATATAGATATTGATGCCAAATATTCTGGGTTTGCCCAAGTCTTTCATCGAAATCTTATTTTAATGAAATTCTTAACTTGTGTCAATACAAGATACATCATCTCCAATCAACAATATGTCCTCTACATAATGTATTAGAAATATGTCTCAGCGCTCCCACTTAATTTCTTGCAAATGCAAGCATCTTCATCATCTCCGATGAATTTAAACTCTTTTAACAATTTCATCATGGTGAAGATTCCGACTCCGCTAAACTTACTTCAACTATTGAAGTTTGCATGCCCTTTTTAGCACCCTTTGAATTAACAAAACCCTTCGGACCGTGTCTTGTACACGTCCTAGGTAACCATTCTATTAGAAGAACATTGTTTTGTTTGTTCAACTACCATACATCAAATTATATGTAGTGGTTGCTACATTAATCCGTCAAGACTAAATATCACTATGAAAGATCAAATCTTGTCATAGTCAACTCCTTGAACATTTTCATAAACTTCTTTCTGACATGTCGACTATTTCATAGATGTTAAACATCCATGTCTTATTTCTTTATAGATCCAAACACGACCGATAGGCTTCACGCCTTTCCGGAGGGTCTTCCAAGTTCAGAAACTTGATTTCTCGTGTATGGATACTATCACGGATTCTATGACTTCTAGTCATTTTATGGAGTCAGGGCCCATCATCGCTTCTTTGCATGTAGTCGTTTCATCATTGTCAAAACAATAACGACTTGATTATCAAATCACACTATTTGATTATTACCGACCCACACGGTTCAATAGGAACTCTAATCTCCGAGATCACACCCTTTGTAATCACATGAGCCATGAGCATTGTGGCCGCCACCGGGGCACTTTCCGGCGTTGCGCTACTTAGCATATATAGCTAAGGTTCAACAACCTTATCAAAGTTCTATTGTCCTCCCACTTAACTTTTCGTGAAAAATTCCTTCTCAAGAAACTTAATGTTCCAAGTAACAAACTCTTTTGTCCTCGGTGTTATGGAGAAATTCCCAACAAATTCTTTGGGATAACCTACAAAGACGTGCTTATCCGACTTTGGTTGTAAACATTTTACTTATGCATAGCATACCAAAATTTAAGAAAAGACAATTCGGGTTTTATCCCAAACCATAACTTATATGGTGTCATTTCAACGGATCACGATGGTGCTCTTTTTAGTGTAAAAGCGGTAGTCTCTAAAACTTCAATCCTTAAAACATAATGGCAGTTTTATAAATGACACCTTTGATCTTACCATGTCAAACATGGTTTGATTTCACCTCTCGAATATGCCATACTCCTATGGTTTATCAGAAAACACAAATCATGGAACAATTCCTCAAGTCTTAGGAGTTTTTGCTAAACATGTAACTCAAATATCTTCCTTTATGATCGAATCATAAACTCTTTATTTTCTTGTTACAATGATTTTCCACTTCATCTTGAAAGTCTTTGAACATTTTTCAAATGTTTCATACTTCTTCCTTATTAAGTAAATATATAGATATATTCACTTAAATTTCTGGAGAAAGCATATGAAGCAAAAGGATCCATCGCATATGGCTACACATAATGGACTATATACATCAACATGCATAATATCTAATAAGTTAGTCATCCGTTCCTCTTTGGCCTATGAACGGAGTTTCAATTATCTCGAGGAAAGTTTCACCAGCGTCAATTGATCAAAATCAAAAGACTCCAAAAATCCATCAACATGGAGTTTCTTCATGTTTTCTTTCCAATATAATTTAAACAGCGATGTCACTTCATAAGTGATCTTTCAATCATTTGTCTTGCGACATTTTAGCAATAGTGTTTATGGATGTGATTTCTCCCACTAGATTTGTAAAAGTTCATCCATCCTTTATGGAATACGGTAACTATTTGAACAACCATTGTTCTCGTAATACCGGAACAAAATAACAATTATTAAAACAAATCTTGAAGACTAGGTTTGATGACAACGAAAAACACAATAACACTTTATTTGTTTTCAATGAACATCATCACTTATTCTCTTGCTAGTTACTTAGGCCATTGTAGTTCATGAATTGCGTTGTCCTGCATGACACTTTATACCAACCAATTCGGTATCCAATACCTCAGAACCACATTGTTTAACAAGCAAGGAATACAACCATAACATGTATATCTTCTATATACCTAAGTTGGACATCTCTAACCTTTTCTTTTCTGCCAAATATTTTATAGATTCACTTTCAGCAATTCCTTTTCCTTTTAAAAGAATCTATCAACATCAATAGTGGTGTCATTCACATGACACATAGTACAAATCGTATATAGTCAAATACTAATACCTTTGGACTTGCACGTTGAAGTGGATCTCCATCATCAAATGTTTGGCATTCTTTCAAAAATCCATTCTTTAGTAATCTTTTAGTGTAGTAAACATTTTACTTACATCTTCTATTCATCCTTATCATGAAAACTTTTATGATCAAGCTACTATAGCCTGTAAGGAAGAATCGCCAGTATAATGTTAGTTCCCAAAAACCTTTTTGGGAGATCCGGATGCCTAGCATCTCCATCCTTCACAAATTCTCATACAATATGAGAACATGTATTTTGCTAAATTATACTCTATCATAATGCAACCAAAAACATTGTTTCAGATATCACAATATCTTTCACACATGATGGTTTCTGAAACAATTTCCAGCTCCTATATAATCTTGATAATAAAACAACTTTTGAATATCAATAATCATGGAGGCAAACATGATACTTTAGATACTAACATTGGAATTCTTACTCTTGATTTAATACTACTTATTAAACTTCATGGAGTAAATAGAGTTTGCTGAAATTTTGCAATAGGACTTATAAACTTTAAATTGATATTCAAAACAATATGATACTAGTTCGTCAAGTAAATATCCAGAATTCTATAGTTCTATTATCTCAATTAAAACTAAGCATAAGGTAGTGAACAGACGCCAATGACTACAACAAATTATGCAAATTCACTTCAATTTAGTTTATGACAAATTTAGTTCGACTAATCCAAATTATAAATGAACTCCCACTCAAAAACGACATCCCTCGTGCCTTTTTGGTGATTACATAAACCAAATCCACTACACCAAGTCCGATCATCACGTGAGTTGATGTAGCTTCAAAGGCGAGCATCTATATGGGCATCATATCAACTATATGAATCATGCTTAACCTTTCGGTCCGTGTTCCGAGGCCATGTCTGTACATGCTAGGCTCGCCAAGTAAGAACCTTAGTACTCGCATGTGTAAAACTGTCTTACACCCGTTCCTATGAAAGCGTAGATTCGAGTACACCCGATCATCACGTGATGTCTCGAAACACGATCCACGGAACGGTGCATACTTAAGGAAGAACACATTTTTATCTTGATATCTAAATGAGGGATCATCTTACAATGCTACAGAAAGCGCCAAACTAGCAGTATAAGATGCTAACATCTAATGTGTAAAGTGAGATGATATGGTCCATGCATTTGATCTCTATCATTTGCATCGTGGTATGATCTCTATCATTCCTTTGTGTGTAAGGCCAAGGTCTATGGAACTTACACGTTGAGTGTGTTGTAAGAGTATCTATCATACATCTACTTACAACAGTACCATATCAAGACACTAGCCTAGCAAAGATCTAAACTAGACGCCTCTAATTTATCAATTGCAAGTTTTATGTGGCTTAGGGCTTTCGAAGATAGAACCGTTCTTACCTACGAACATGAACCACAACGAGGATAACCAAGTTATTAGCAACTCGTTGTAAATCAGATATTGACTATAGTAGGAGAGACAGACACCCGCCAGCCACTTATGCAAAACAAGTTGCATGTCAGTTGTGGAACCGGTCTCATGTACGATGACATGTAAGGTTGGTCAGGGCCGCTTCATCCCACTATGCCACCAATATCCAAAATACATAGAAGATACAATAACATGATCATCATCGCCCACATATAAACATATGTGTACTACCCGTGCAAAGCACCTACGCATAGATCAGGCTCTGATACCACTGTTGGGTACGCAACATAGAAAACAAAAAATTTCCTACGATGAGAACTACACGCCAAGATCTATCTACTAGGTACAGAGCAATGGGTGGACATACATCCATCGAGAACTTACCCTCGAAGACAACGAGTTTTGTTAACGAGTAGGAACTCGTGGTTGATGTAGTCGTACACTTGCCGATCTCAAGATCGTGAGGAAGTCCGAGCGCCGCAACTCAGCAGCGCATCCGTACTCGCACACACGTTCAAGCCACCGGACAACCTCCACCTCCTCGCTCTAGCGATCCAGCGGAAGAAGCAACTCCTTCCAGACGAAATGCCACCGAGAACATGTATCTCGCTAATCCGAGACCATGGGGGAATAATTCTAGAGGGGGAGAGATATCCTTCACAAGGAGGTGTGAAGAAGAAGGAGGGAGAGGGTGGACTTTTATAGGAGGAGGGGGGTGCCCCTCTCTCCATGGCCGGCGCATGGGGGGTGACTCCTCACCTCCCCATTCATGTGGTGGTAACCCCTCCACATTAAAATGCCTCTTCACATTCCCTTTTAAAGTCCCCACTTTAAATGCATTAAAATTCTCCAAGTTTAATGCTCTCTCATTTAATAAAACTCTTTTATTAAATTTATTCAGAATTTTGTTAATTACTTTAATTAACAAACATTCACATATAACCCCTTGCAATATTTCAATATCACATGCAGAACCACTTTCTGCAATTTCACACAAAAAAAATTTCGGTTTCTATCGAAACAATTCCTGCGCTTTGCAATTCTTTCATCTGAAACATATGTGCTCCAAAATGGTGTCCGGTAACTCTTAAGTGTGTCACCCTACGGTTCGCGAATAATGCAGACATGATTGAGACTCCTCTCATATCAATAGTCAGAAGCGGGACCTGGAGATCCATACTGACTCCTACATATTCAACGATGACTTCTATGATCGTGAGAACCTTTAACGCTTGTAATTTAATCTCTTTGTCTCATGATATAATACATGTCCGAGATTCGATCATCGGTATCCAAATACCTAGTTTGATCTCGTTACCGACATGCACTCTTTTCTTGTTCCCGTGATATAACATTCTAGTGATCACATCACTTGCTTGCAAGCTATCTCAATGTGATATCACCGAGAGGGCCCAGAGTATATCTATCCGTCATCGGGATTGACAAATTCCACTCTTGATCCATGAGCCTCAACATAACACCTTCAGTAATCGAACCCATCTTTATAGTCACCCTGTTACGGTGTGACGTTTGATGTTATCAAGATACTCTTCCGATGTTAGCAATTAACATGATCTCATGGTCTAAGGATAAAGATTACTTCGTATGATGTTATAGCAATATAAACATAATGACTTGATCGTAATGCTATACTTCGGATGAATGTTCGTCACATCATTTCACAAATGCTGTGACCTTGTTATTAACAACATCCAATATCCATGATTAGGAAACCTTGATCATCTTGTTAATCAACAAGCTAGTCTATAAGAGAGGCATAACTAGGAACCCTTTTGTTTCATAAACAGACATGTATTGACGTTTCCGATCAATACAATTATAGCATGCAAAATAAACATTTATCATAAACTTGGAATAAGATAATAACCATTTTATTATTGCCTCTCGGGCATATTCTCTTCAATGTCTGCACATGCTAGGCTCGCCAACTCAACCTTAGTATATTCGCTGTGCAACATGGCTTACACCCACTGTATGCGAACGTATATATGTCTGACACCCAGGCCTGTAACCCTGGATCGCCTCATACTGAAGAACTTTCTTGGTGGTGCACACTAAGGGGGAACACAATCATTGGTAATTTTAACAGGGATCATCTTATTAGGCTACCGTCGAGTATCTAATACTAGAACACAATAAGATATACAAACAATAACATTGAATGTAAATGCTATGTGATATGGTCCTTCACGTCGTGATCTCCATCCGCCGTCACCGGGTTCCAACGCCAGGGTTCCGGCGCCGTAGACATCAGGGTACCGGTGTCTTTCCGGCGTGGCAGTTCATCACCTCCGTGACTATCTACTACTATGTAACAAAAGGTAATCACTTTACCTTTTCCACAACCATATCACAAAGCAACACCCGCCTGCAAAAGTTAGACGTCTCTACTTTATCGTTGCATGTTTTACGTGGCTGAATGGGCTTTCACACAAGAACCGTTCTTACCTACGAACTTTTAGCACAACGCTGATCAAGTAGTCATCTCTACTACACCCCTTTCAGGGCCCTCCATTGCAAATGGCATACCAACTAATGCGAGAGAGACAGACACCCCCCTAAGCCACTTTATACGGTACAAGCCGTATGTCAAGCGTGGACCAGTCTCGCGAATGAACGCGTAAAGTCAGTTGGGGGCCACTTCATCAAGCATTACTACGGTATACACAAGTAGACGTGGGAGGGTAACAACTAAAAGATCAACACCCACACGCTACATCTCGTGTGTTCTACCCGTACTAGCATTACTACGCATAGATCTAGCTCTGATACCACTATAGGGGTTCCGCGTATAAAAACAATAAATTTTACTCTACGCCCCTGAACCCCTGAAGCTGCCAAGACCTATCTATTAGTAATACAGTAACGGGAGGGGCTTTTCATGAACTTACCCTCGAAGACCGAAAAGCGTTATCAATGCTCAGGAGAGCATGGTTGATGTAGATGAGCCGAAGCCGACCTCAAGGTCGTGATGAAGTCCTTGCGCTCCTTGGCTCTAACGACTTGAGTGCCTCAAGTGTGACACCTCACGGGGAGTTACACACGTCCGGTGCATGACGATGACTCCCGCTTCCCCGATCCAGCAGCAGTTGCGGAAGTAGAGCTTCTGGATCCGAATCCTGCAGCGCGACGGTGCTCTGTGGTGAAGTTGTCTCTCGCTCGTGCAATCCAGACTTGGGACCACGGTCACGAGAGAGAGGGGGGAGAGAGAAAATATCAACTAGAGGTCCTCCCAAAAGTGAGAAGACCTTTATTGATCATTGGTGTATTTAATTTGGCCAAATACCCCCACTATATATAGGGGAGGGGAGGTACTACCTCCCTCAAAGTCCCGGGGTGGGACTAAAGGAGAGGAGGGGGGAGGGGTGGCACCGTTGGCCACCCCCATGGGCCCCGTGCGGGGGGTTGTCCCACTAGGGCGCCGGCCACCCCCTTGGCCCCTTCTCCCTCTCTCCTTTCCCCTAATGGGCCCTCTCCCTCCGGAAATGGGACCATTAAGCCTTTGACCATTTATTTGATTTTTATCTTTATTAAATAATTATGAATAAATGATTAAATCAACATTTAACATTCATTCACATATTATTCAATCTCCGTGGTCATGGAACACCTTCCACCTCCACTTCGGACATCCTGTGGACTTACCGAAACCCTTCCAGTTTTCTCTCTACAACTCTTCGGCGATTCCACCGATCCTATAAACACTCTCTAAGCATCATCAAGCCCTTAAGCGTGATACCCCACGGTTCGGGAACACTCCAGACATGGTCAGGACACTCCCGCACCAATGATCGACAGAGGGACCTGGATGGCCATGTGACCCTTGTGCGTTCCACGAAGATCTTTTGTCGTTTGAACCGGGACAGTCGTGTCTTATTCCCTTTGTCACTCGATACTTGCATTGCCCGAGATCTGATCAATTACAACACCATGTCGTGTTCAATCTCGTTACGGAACAATGCTACTTTACTCGTTCCGACAAGCGATATCCCCGTGATCAAATCACACGCTGCGCAGCTATTGGATATAACTTCTCCGAGTGGGCCCTTGAGTATCTTCCCGTCACATGGACGGACAAATCCCTCTCTTGACATATATTGCCTCTACGGTTTCCTCCGAGTACCTGAACACACATTTATAACCACCGTATTATCAGATGGCGTTTGATGCTATCTAAACACTCTCGGGAGATAGTGATTGATATAGCCTCACGGTCTAAGGAATAGTCTACGAGGATCCATTTCTAATCATCGTAACTTGAACTTCGTGACATGATTGGGTCACGATGTTTAGGTTGGGTGTTGGTTCATCATCTCATTCTCAGAATGAGATGACCTCATTTCCAACTGGCATAAATGCCACATGATCAGGAAACTTGATCATTTGTTGACCAATGAACCAATGACTAGAGTTTCACTAGGAACTCCTGGTTGTTTGTATATCACACGTGTATTGATGTTTCCACTCAATACAGTTGTAGCATGATATAAAACTTAATCATAAACTATATGAAATACGATAATAGTCCTTACTACTATTTGTCTCTAAGGCATATTTCCAACAACTAGGACTTTAGAGGTCATCTTGTATTCCAAGTCATAGGCTTCTTGCCCTCCAAATTTGTACTCCTATATAAAACCCCCACGAGATCAAATCAATACAACACAATATTCTAGGGATCAATATTTTCCACAGCACAGTCGTTTCCCGTATCGGGCCAGAAGAAATAAGGTCGTTTAGAGACATGCACGGTGGCCTCAACTCGCATCGCATGGGTCCTAAAGCAGCCTAAATCTTGGCCCGCTAGGAACGCCAAAGTCGGGCGTTTTTGCGGGGACAAACCCTGGGGAGCCAAGAGAGGGCACACAGCTACACGGACTGCACGCTGGGAGAAGAGCAGGAGACGGCGCGATGCATCGAGAACGCGCGCCATAAATCCCCTCACCGCTCGCTCACCACTCCACTCTCTCCCCATTCACAACCGCTCTTCCCCCGTCTCGCCGCCGGTGGTCCTCTCCCGCTGGAAGATCGAAGACCACCACGGGGATAGCAGGCAAGAACTGCCATTCTCCTGCCTGCAGCGGATCTTCTACAGTGACTGCAGCTGCCTCTTCCCCTTGGTCTGCAAGCCCCAAGCTCCAACACCCACAGAAATGGCGGTAAGTCTTCGAACCACCAACTTTGTAAGCCCATAGCAGCGCAGATCTATAGGTTACCGTGTGATTCTCCTAGTTTGATTGACATGCACGGTATATTTCTATCGATTTGTGCTTGTTTTGGTAGATTAGATGTGTTAGGGTCTTTTTTTCATTGTTACGCCTTCCTAAGCACTAGATCTGTCGTCACATTTGTACCGACTTGTGCTTGTCTGTGGCTAGATGTATGCCCAGTTTTAGTATTAGGTTTTCGTGGACCTTGAAAATTGGGGGTTATTACACTGTTCATGTTCTTCATATAGGTCGATGATTAATTTGCATTCTGTGGCCAAGATCCTAATAGGTTGCTTCATAGCATGCCTGTTATAATTTTTCTTGGACACACAATGCCTAATATGAGGCACACAATCTAGTTATCTATTTATGGGACTACCAATGATTATATATGCACCGCACAAAAATGGAAGCGATGATCCTCTCGAACATGGTTCTGCCATCTATTCGAGCTGATGGAACTTGGTTCGGTATGATCATCGCTTGATGCTGCAAATGTTGTGAACTATGAGGCAAATGTTTTTTATGTTGTGAACCCAGCTTGTGATGTTACTTTGTTCATGATGTTGTTGCTTCATATTAGGTATGCAAGATAAGCACTCATGATAATCCTACTGATATGATGATAAACCCTGTTCATCTTGCTAAGTTTGAGCTATGCTCAAGCTTAGTTGGTTAACATATTAGCCCAAGTGGCTACTGGCGTTGAAAGTATTTGCTTTGTTTTTTCAGAAAGATGATTGCTATTGATGCTACAAGAAAAAAATTGTCTCAAGGTGGAGTTTGTTGAAGTATTATCCAAATTCATTAAGGAGGCTAACTAGGTTTCCACCGCTATATAAACATCTTGTAAGCCGCCGACTGGGATAAGTTGCATCTGTAAAATGTCTGGCGTTATGTAAACACTCCCCGTTGTTATAGTAAAGTTTCGCTGGCTGGTGCCTATGATTTTTTTTCTCCCTTTGTTAGAGAGCTTTTTCCATTTTAAATATGTATTCTCTTGCTGTGATTTCTTTTCTGTTCTTCGTTATTTGCTTGTCGCGATTACAACATGCCCGACACCGAATTTACGTTCATTTTGCATCGTTATGAACCACGAGAAGCATTAAGAGTGTTCAAGGATGAACATGGATCACCGGTCCTCTCATTTTGTTTTGAACTAACTGATCAGGCCTTAGTGGGGTGAGATCGCGAGACTCGTTAAGCTATGATTTTTTGCTAGTTTTAATGGAATATCCTATCCATTTTTTGACACACCTGAGTGGCATAGTTACTAGTTGAAATTCCATACTTCCTAAATTGATGACACACAATCCAGCATGTGTGAACTAAGAACGTAGTTTAGGAATACAAGGCATCAAGAAAATATAGAAGATTCATCATGCTATTTGGTAGAATACTTTTTCCAGATTGGGATACTCTCTGCTCTTGGAAGCTAAAAATTACATTTTCTTTTACAGTTATTACAATTTTTTGTGTACATGGTTTTTTCGGTTCTTGTGTTGCACAGGTTGATAGTTTGGTCTTCATATTTAGTATGTTATATACCTTGGGGATCTTTGTCTTTTGCACCTATATTTTTGTGAAGCATACTTACCTTATTTAGCTGTTTGTTTCTGGTACTCAATTAGCACCCCTTTGTTTCTGATTGTTACTTCAATACCGACCTTTTTAAAAATATTGTCAATTGAGGTTCTACTTTTGGAGAATTAACTTCTTTTATTTTTTTAAATGGAAACAACAACAAAAAGATTTTGTTTCTAGACTGAACTTGGTACTTTGATCGTGTCTTTGGAGTATCACCAGGGTCTTTATTTCGTGTTGTCCTTGGTGTCCAGGAATTGATGCTTTCCAGGTAGAAGTGTTTAAGGAATGTGCTTTCTTGGGTTTAGTCAAATGTGGTGTGTGTGCTGGTTCTTGGTTCATTTCTTTCTAGATAAATATTTGCAGATTTCAAGGTGACATGGCTTATTTTAAGACTAACCTTCTTTCTTCATCTGGCTCATCTGGCTCATGTCCGTGACCACATGGAATATACTTCCATTTTCGTGGTGTTCGCCTCGTTAAGAAGTTTGAAGAGTTTTCCCTATTCTTTTATCCTTGTGGATCAAGCCTTCACTTTGAAGTTCAGAAACTTCCCCAACTTTCCATATGTTTTCTCCAGGCATTTAATCATGGCTTGCCTTCACGAAATATAATTTGGCAGCAGTTTTGCTTCGAACTTCCTTTTGGAAAATATACTGTAGCAGCAGCACAGGCTCGTGTATTCTCCATTAATTCTGTTAAGGCAAACTGGATGATCTGCAGCCTTTTCTAGTCAAGCACGCTACTTGACTGAACAAGTAGCACTAAAATTTATACAAGTAGTACTGATGGAATCGCTACCATATTTCTCGTCGTTGCCTTATTCTGCATTTGCGGTTTGGTTAGTTGACAAAAACTGGTCATATGGCGGTACCAATATGAAGTAAGCAAACAGAAGACTGAATATTGGTTACCTGAGTGAATTCTGGTTATGGTGTACCATTCCTATGGACAGAAATTGTGGTTTCATGTGTCCCGTGAACTGTACTTAAAATAAGCCAGAAAAGGATGAGCGTAAGGCAAACAAATTTTTACAGAAAGGATAAGTGTGTTCTAATCTGCAATTAAGTTGTGCTTGCAAAATGGTATATAACTTCTCATACTTCAGTAAAAACTGCTATATTCACATAAGGGTATATCTCTAGGAAATTCTGTAGGCAAAGGGTAGATATGCTCCAAAGAAATAGCAACAACAATTGCAGTAATAAACCGACAAGAAAGTATTTCTTCCATCTGCATTGATTAAGATATGAACACAATATTCATAATGCAACTTTGGCCGCGAGAAGACAAGAAGTGTGTGTGTGTGCTGCCATTGGAATTGGATCGTCAGGCTGGATGCATACGCGTCGTAACTTGTACTCATCATGGTAATGCGTGTTCTTTCCTTCAGGTGCAAGTGGTAGAAAATATGCTACGATGGTGCCTCCTAGAGCTGCCACTACGAGCGTGTGAGGAACATCAGTGTTGTACATGTAAGTGGGATAAATAATCATGTCTACAATGATGTGGAGACACGATGGACCTTCTGAAACAAGTGGCAGAGAGGTATTTGCCAGGTGTAACTACAATGACGTGGAGCGCCAATCGATTTTTTGAGGTGTACTACAATGACGTGGAGCGGTCACCGATCTTCTGAAACGAACGGTGGAGAGACATTTGCCAGGTGTAACGCGAGGCAATGAATGATTCTGCTAGAGTCCATAACTCAGTTGGCAATGGTTTTGTCCCCATCTCCATCACCGCGTCAATAGCCCACATGATTTCCATACTCCTGAAGACTTAGTGCTTCCTTCTCGCTCAATAAAGCTCGGCGCGCTTCCACTCCAATCTATCGAGATATTAGATTCTCTTGTTCCCCGAGCCCAATTCTTCCGCCGGAGTACGTAAAGTTGTTCGCCAGAGCAACATCTTCCGTGACACAGGTGATGAATATCCCATTTCAATATCCATGTTTTTCAGATTTAATTTAAGATGGTTACCAGAGAAATTCAATCTTGTGCCTGATCCATCACTCAATCCGGTTGGATCTTGTTTCCTTCCATTCCTGTGAGCACTAAAATTAAATCTTATTTTGGTTTTTTAGTTGATTAGACACTCGTGACATGTCGGATGGGGGAGGCGCAACCACGTTGGACGACCTACCCGAGTAGATCATCATTGACCAGATACTTGTTCGTTTATCACCCAAGGACATCGGCCGATGCCGCGCCGTCCGCCCGTCATGGCGCACTGCCACCTCCATGCCCAAGTTCATGCTTGATCACCACCACTGTCAACCTTCGCTCCCAATCATTGATGGTGACGGAAAGCCCGCTAGTGTCGTCATCTTTCGTGATGGCCATGCCGGGGCCAAATCCTCAAGTGAAGATCTATGGCCCTTCTTCCTCAGCCAGAGCCGTAAATTCTGTTGTGAGATTCACCTGCATGCTGGTTGTGATGGCTTCCTTATAGTTTCAGAAAGAGGACAATTCTACATATGCAATCCAATCATTCGCCAGCACACTCTCCTACCACAACCTCGATCTGGAAAAGACATCTACAAGACCATAACTGGCCTCTACCAACACCATCCAACTGGAGAATACAGGGTTCTTTGGGTTTCCGGGAACTTGTATGAGGATAAGTGGTATAGTTCCTTATCTAATGTCAAGGCATACATCCTCACAGTGGGATCCAACCAGCCAAGATGCATCAGTGTCGAACAACCAACTACGTCATCACCTTCAGTGCAACATACATTTGAGTTATCAGATAGGATGTATCGTTGCAACCGATGTCCGCCAGTGCACTACCGTTCTAACCTGCATTGGTGTCATGGTCATTTTAAAGACTTGAATGGCGAAAGTGGACAAATTGTTGTGTTTGACACAATGGATGAGTCATTCCGGTGGATGCGCGGTCCCCAAAAGGGATTTTGCGTGGACATGAAGGGGACACTTGCTTTTGCAAGTTGCTCGGTTCCTGATCTAACTGTTATTGATGTTTGGGTGATGCATGACTATGAGGCTCAAATATGGTCTTTCAAGTATCGGATTGACATGTCAATGATAGAGGCATCACGAACAATTGGTTTAACTTCTCTTGAAGGTAAAAAGGGAAAGAAACAACTAAGTGGTACAATAGTGAGATTCTTTGATGATATAGTTGTGTTGAACGAGAGTGAGCTGCTGATCGGATTTAATAGCAAATATGTTTTACACTGTAACATCGAGGGAAAGTTCTTACAAATGGTGAGAATTAGTAAGAGACAATATTGTATGGAGCTTACTAGGCATCGCCTCCAAGAGAGCATTGTGCCCATTCCATCCAGTCGTATTCAAGAAGAAGATGAGGAGTCTCAGTATGCCAGATTGAATGTTTGAAGGTACATGAGACATGATATATGCTTATTCTATATGAGTTATGTATTATGTTCATCATGGATGTCCACAATAGAGTTTTCACTTTGTTTGGTGTTTCATATTTCTCCTTGATCGAACTCCATGTTAATGGTCTAAACTATGGAATATAAATGTTATTATAAGTTCGCTATCATTCAATCCATGGACTGCCTTTCCCTTAAAGATTTAGGGAAATATACAATGGCTTGTGCTGGAAAAAAGGAAATAAAAATATGAATTTGATTAGGCAACAAGCCTCTCAGCCGCACAAAAGCTTCCGCTATGATACGCCTGCTCTTTAATAAGGAGGATCATATCATATCGAACCATTTGCAATAAGGTAGCAGGTCCGATACTCTTGTTTTCAAAAGTTCAACATCCTCTTTCGTCCTATATATGCTACTCAGCATAGACAACAAAAGTTTGTTCAGATCTTTCCGTGGATTTGCTCGACTCTCTTCAAGTTCTAGGCTCCTGGACCACCATTCTTTGATTGTAGTTGTTGTAGTTGAGTTGTTGGAGATATTAGGAAATAAAGGTTGACAAAGAAGCCAAAAAATCCTTTGCATAGGTGAAGTACAAAAGGAAACGATTATTTGTTTTGAACAATTCATCACAAAAACAACTCACACCCAATTTGTGTTATGAAGCATGTGCCAAAAGTACAATTTTACTTTACCTTCATCTTTGAGTTTCCAAACATTCTCCATGAGTGGCTTCTAGTTCTACCTAGTAATTTACAATCATACAGTCTGCACTCTAGTAACCATTAACAGTACAAATCTAGATTATATTGCAGTCGTCCTGCTTGAGCTAAAATGGTTGGGTTATTTCCTAGAGGATTAAGAAGTGTTCAAGTTGTTATTTTCAATCTAGTCTTTGAATTACTCTCATCCATTTGTGATCATCGAAAGAAATGGTCAAGATTTATTCTCACTTTGGATGAGCGGTCTCCAAAAGGTTTGGGAGAAACTATTGGACATGAAGGGGTGATGAGTGTATTTTTGCAGCATAATTAACTTGTGTTTTTTATGATTATTGATAGAATTTTGGAATTTTACTGTGCTTGCTCGCAAGTTTTATGCTCGTTTCACCAGGATCCCGGAATTAAATGTGTTGATGGACAATACAATTAAAGCTGTCATTTTTGGGCACAAATATGCTAATTTTGGATCATTAAATTCTTCTAAACGATTACTCACAAAGCTAGGATAAAATTCAAAGAAAAAGTTTTAGGAATTAACATGGTTGAGTGGCCTGATCTTCACAGATATCATGGTCAATTCATGGGGAAGCGTGGGGAAAAGGAGAGAGGTAGCGGAAGCGAACACACGTCACATGAAGAACACGATGAACATACTAAAAACACAACACGATACACAGCTTATTGCTCCCGGCGGCGGCCACCGGTCTGATAGAATCCTCACAAGTAAAGATCGGCCAATGTGCTCCCGTCAATCTGAATCAGAGAGTGAAGAACACCTTAGAGATAGCCTTGAAAACTTCAACTCATGACACAGGAGATGAAGGACATGTGCAACTTGGACACCATCAAGGTAAAATCCAAAGAGGTTAGTGATGATAAAGGCTCCCTTGCTAAGGGAGGAAAGTCAAAAATAGAAATGTCCAATCTTAGGGTTTCTAGTCTTATCATCTATGTCTTAGGAATACAATAGGTGTGGGGGCATATATATAGGCTGAAGGAGATTACCCTAGAGGTAAATAATAAAAATGATTATTGTCATATCTCATCAGTTCATAATAGGTTTATGCCATGTTGTAACTTTATTAAGAAGAAACCTGAATACATGTGTGGTATGTAAACAAACCAAGTCCCTAGTATCCTCTAGTAGACTAGCTCATTTGGCAACCGATGATCAAGGTTTCTTGATCATGGACATTTATGCCAATTGACAACAAGGTCATATCATTGAATGAATGATGTGATGGACACACACCTAATCATAGTATTGCAATATGATCTAGTCACAAAGTTCAACATTGCGATATGAAGCGAAGTGTAGTAGCTCACTCCTTTGACTATGATATCATGTTTAATCACTACCATCCGAGGCTGCTTAGATTAAAATCAATGTCACACCATAACAGGGTGATCATAAAGTTGTAAGTTGGGTATTCCATAGGGGTATGTTGAGGCATATGCATCGAGATTGGGATTTGCACATCTGTGTGACTGATAGATACCCTGGACCCACTCGATGAGATTACATATACAAGTTTACAAACATGTGACTATGTCATAGGGATGTAATATCAGGAGAACGAGTAAATGTGTTTGTCAATAACAATATCTAACTAGGTATAGAGATACCGAAGATCAGGTCTTGGACAAATCAGGTATCATGTTTGCAAACGGAATGAGATTCGACGTTTAGCGTTCAAGCGATCAAGTTATTTGTGGAATGCATGGGGGCATCATGAGTTTCCAGACACAACGGTTGGCAATTGATCGGAGAGTGTCTCGATCATGTGGGTGTAATTCCAAACCTAGGGTGTCATGCTTAAGGATAGATGACGCTTAGGGATTGATCAAAGGTTGTAGGAGAATAGAGAGAGAACACCGGAATTGTTCTACGATGATACTGAAAGTGTTTCAGAGTGGTAGGAATTAAATAATATGTATTTAATATTAATTAAATTAATTAATATTAAAAATATATTTTAAATGGATTTAATGGGGTAGGCCACCTAAATGGGCCTCCAGAGAGGCCCAAGAGGGGGCCGCGCGCCCTAGGGAAGGCCAAGGGGTGGCCGGAGGCCATGGGCCATGCTACCCATGTGAGTCCCACTTGGGGGTGTCCGGTGGCGGGAATAGTCCCACCCTGCCTGTAACACCCTCGAATCGGCCCTATGCAAGTTTTAGCCCTTTCCGCCAAACCCGCATAGAAACGATTCAAGGACGCCCACCAAGCACTTTCGTGCGGGTGGAAAAACGAAGTAATACCATTACACAACAGTCCTCGATGGGACCCACATAACAGATATATATACAACACGACTCCATGAGTCAAGAATACCGATATACAGTACAAAGATCCAAATCACCTTGAAAACGCTATAGCGTCCGAGTACGGACAAGATGCAAATGGGGCTAAGAGCCCTGAAGAATAACCAATGGCGTCCATAACCCTGCCCAGGCCAAGCCGGAAGGGTAACCCTGCTAACGACGTCGATCTCAAACCTGCTATAACAAAAGGGGTGCCGACAAAGGGCAAAGGAAAAATAGGAGCGTCAGTACTAAGGCCAGTACACGGCGAGGCTAGAATTCGGCGGCTCTCGCCTACATAGGTATGGTGGACTGAAGCGGCAGCGCAGCAGCACTAAACAACCTATAGAGACTCAGTACATCTGTCGGCTATTAGAGAGAGATAAGAAAGACCTAATCGGAACCATCTGATACTAACACCAAACATGCCATCCCGGCATTCCCCCTCGAGATCAAACGAGGAAGTCAAACCGAGAAACTCACACAGTTGGCAGTTTTATTCATTCAGTTATAGTTGAAGCTCTTACTAATCAGATATAGATAGCATGAGTCATCCTGAAGCATAAGTAGTGGGCAGTTTTAATTAACCAATCCGTGTTAGTTGGAACATTTACTAGTCAGATATAATTGTCCTAAGGAATCCCAAAACCCAGCAGTTGTTGGCACTTTTATCACATTCCATTGGAGTTGCAATACTTACTAGGCATATATAACAAAACAACCCAGATCCAGCAGTTGTTGGCATTTTTAATATCCATTCCGTGATAGTTGAAACTGATTACTAGTCATATATTAAGCCAAGTTTATAGCACTACTTTAGTTATGCTTGTCTATGATCGAGATACTGTGCTCCAAGTCGTCCATAACCGCGGACACGGCTTTCAGAAAGTTTTACCCTGCAGGGGTGCACAAATAGAAACACACACTCGATCAACCTCGGAAAAACCAACTCAAAACCCAATGAGGCTTTCACGACAAAGCAATCACAGGATTCATAAAATATTTCAGGGGGCCACCCTACTAAGCTACCCGCAACGAAGTTGGCCGGCTCCGAGACGGACCCAGGGTTTGTGTCAATGGCTGTAAACGACTGGGAACCCAAAAGTGTGACTGGGCTTGTCGATACCGCGAAAACGTTTCACGATCCAAAACAGTACATGTGCTCCACGCACAATCTTAAACAAAGCAGTAAAGCATGGCATAAGTACAGAATAGTAATAAATCCCAAACTACTTGTGGCCCCAAGAAATAGAAATGAATCAAGCTCTGGCTCAAGGGGGTCCATAAGGCCTCCCGGATGTGGATAGTGTGAAAAATCAAGGAACAGGTATCAAGTACTCGGGGTCCTATGGGACACAAGTGAGCATGGAAGAACCAAATAACATCTATTGCCCACCGGTGCCTCTGCATTAGTTATATCTAGCATTTTAATAGTTGTATTTAAAGTCATGATCATCTCCACCATAAACATCTGCCAGCATTCCAACAACTGTGGTACTTGACAACACGAGATCGCACCTGAGCAAGCAACTACGACTCGCAAGGCCAGCTATCTACCGAACACAGGTAATAGGAGGTGTCCAAGGCAATGTCGAGGCTGCACGGGATATAACTGGTGTACGGAAACTAAAGCATCGCGACACGGATAGCAATAGATCAACAGGAGGAAATAAAGACTATAAATGCAAAATAGGTAGAAGGGGGAGAGGTGCTCACCTGGGAAACACTGCCGACGGATCATATCCGGAGAACTTGTCGATACTCGCATCAACTCATCGGCCTAATCCGCTAAGAAGCAAACACTAGCAGAAACCCCGGATGCAATATTTAATACTACAGCAGAAGATCCGGCATGATTATGATATGATGCAAATGCGGTGCAAATAGGCAATATTAAGCGGAACCGGGGTCCCGGCAATTATTTAGATGGTTCATGTTGTTTAAAACCCCGCAATTTAAATGTTGCATTAATAAGGCGAAACATGGCATCGGTTCGCTACACAAATTTAAATGGGGTCCGGAATAAGACAAAGATATCCCGCATATGTACTCCATATTTAATTATGAGGTGAATCGGCATAATGCCCCCAAACCACAGACATGTATGCATGTATGAACAATTTATATGCAATAGTTTTATATATAGCATTTATAAAATAGAGGCTCGGAAAGGGGTCACACATCTGGGTTCGGAAGATCTTGGGGTTCGGGGTTCGGTCTCAGGGTTCGACGAGGGGAACGGTTCGATGGGATCGGTCTCGGACACGGGAGATAGATCTTGTCGCACGGGCGTCAATGCTTCCGGGAAGGAGAACTTGTCGTTTAGGGTCTCGGCGTCCTCGGATTCCGATCGGAGATCTTGGTGGTCTTCGGGTTCATGTAGACGGTCATGGCGTCCGGGATGAAGAACTTGGCGTTCCGTGTAAGCGACCTTGGCGTCCGGGGGTCTCGATGAACTTGGCGTCCGGTACTCGAGCGTCGGAGAACTTGGCGCACCGGGGTTCGGTCTTCAGACTCTGTGGAGAAGATCTTGAGTACCAAGAAGAAGATCTTTGGGTCAGGACTTGAGTGCCCAGAGCAAAGTACTCGAGGTAGCATATCTTCACCCGGTTGGCATCATGTTTCCTCCACAACAGCACCTCCATGTCGCCACCGCATCGCACCATGAGTACCACACCACCTACTACTATGAGATCGGGCTTTAGCTAAACAGAGGAAGAAACAGAGGTCAAAACGCGGCGAAAGAACCACCATGTTGTGCTGCACATCAAACAATACAAACTCAACATGGGGCAGAGACCAGACCACGGTGTGTTGATGCACTTGGTCAATAACACGTGGATGGGGCCTGATCAACTCCTGCGTGCTCGGTCAGATCAGCTCGTGGAGATGTCAAGGCGAGGAAGACCGGCGGCGGAGCGCATGGTTGCTGCCGGGACGGCTCTCCGGTTGCTAACGAAAGACGGGACCTGCAGTGGCCGGTCTTGTGGCGGAGAAAGGGCGGCGAGGCTTGGCTCATGACAGCGCTGGCAATGGGTCGACGGCGGAGCTCGCGGCTTGAGCGGCAACAAGGAGACGCCGGGGCAGGGCGAGAAGGACGGCGCGGGACGCTGTCGGCGGAGCGAGGCAACGCTCGGGGCGGCGGCCAGGGCGCACATGGCAGGGACCGGGCGAGGCAGGGACGGCTCACGCACGAGGTCGACAGAGAGAGGCGGAGCAGGGCTGCCGGGCTACGGCGGCCTGAGCAGGGCGGGGCAAGGGAGAGGAGGGAGCCGGGGAGATCGAGCGGGGGTTAGAGGAGGAAGGAGGAGAGATGAGGTGGCAACGTGGAAGGGTGGGCTAGGAGGGCGGACAGGAATCCCGGGGCTGGCTGTCGGTGGAGCAGGTGGGACGGGCCCGCCTAGTGGTTGGTGGGGAGTAGGGTGGCGATGGGGAGATGTGCAGGTGGAGTGATGCGGCGGCGGGGTGTGGTACGGTGCCCAGGGGGTGAGGTGGCCCAGGGAGGTGAGGTGGCCGGCCAGGATTGGGCGGGTGAGGTGTGGCCGGGCTGTGGCGGGGGTGAGCGGTGGGTGCGGCTGTGTGGGTCTGGTGGAGGTGGCGGCGGTGGAGTGTGGTTGTGGTCGGCTGAGGGTTGGTGTAGAATAGGGTTGTCTTAGGGTTAGGTCTAGGTAGATTTAGTTTTAGGGTTTGGAGGTGGCCGGCCGGGCTTTCGGGCCTGGTGGGCTGCCTCCTAAAAATAATTAAAACAACTTATTTATTTCAAACAAGGCTTTTAGAAGCCGTTTGTAGACGAAACGAAATAATCCGGACAAGCCCGAGTTTTAATTTGAAATAAAGACGGGGCATTTAGAAAACAAAACCAGACTTTTCAAAAATAGATTTGGCAAACCATGCATGATGATGACGATGCTCAAATGCAATGTGGCATGATGACATAAGCATGCGGTCATGATGATGCAATGCACAAAAACACAGCGATTTTCTAGTAGTGGTTTTTGCGGGGCGCCACACTGCCTCCTCCCATCTTGTTGTGCCTCCCTTCCACCTATATATAGAGGAGCACCCCTCTCCCTTAGATCATCCCACCAATTGGCTTTTTTCTATTCTCTCCCTCTCACGTGTGGTTCCCAAGATTAGAACTGCATACAGGGATAGGGGTTTCTCCACCATACGCACGCCATCGTGTTGCTGGACTCTTGGTCCGGATCAATGTTCTTTCGCTACTTAGTTCGACCTGAGCCCGGGAGACGTCTCTACATTGGATACATGTAAATCCTCAGAGGCACTACTAGTTGTGGAGCTTGGATCTTGGAGCTTGGATCTTGGAGCTTGTCGCTTGGAGTTTGGATGTCTACAAGACCTTAAGATTGGCAACGTCGTACGACTCCATTGTCCATGTTTCTCGTGAAACGTTAACCGCTTTTGGTCTTCAAGGATATGAACACTGAATCCCTCTCATTACTTTACATCTACATAGAATATATCTTGTCTATGGCATTCGCATTGGTAGGAAACTTTTTATTTTCTTCTATGGCACCCTTCAGTGGTATCAAAGCCGATCTATGCGTAGATGTAATAGTACGAGAAGAACACATAAAAAATTGTTGATAGTGATTTTCTGAAGGTTACCCTCCCACGTGTACTTGTTCATATCGCGGCAATGTTCGATGAACCGGTCTGGACCGATCTTACGCGTAAGCTTACACGAGACTGATTCCACGCTCAACATATGGATCGTACGATATTTATTAGTTGGTATGACATTAGTTGAAGTGGCTAGTAGGTGTCTATCTCTCTTACATTAGTTGATATGGCATTTACAAAGGACGACCCTTAAAGAGGATTTAAAGCGACAACTAGTCAATCCATGTTGCAGTTGGAAGTTCGTAGGAAGAAAAACTTCTCTTACAAAATCCCTAACATCCGCGTAAAACTTGCAAAAGATAAAGTAGAGGCGTCTAACTTTATTTTGCAGGGGGCATGTGATATGTATGGTCTAGATAGGTGCTTATGAAACCAACGGCATAGAGACACCATGGACTTGGTGCAATATAGATGCACTCGATGGAGATCAAGGCATGACGAACCATATCATATCGCATAATTCGTCTACATATGATGTTGATTACATTATGCATCTTATTCTTCTAGTATTAGACAATGACGGTATCATTATAAGTGTATGCCTCAACATAATTCCAATATGCATGATCTCCCTTATGTGTGCACCACCAAGAAATTCCATTGTTATGTAGCAGGCCATGATGATCGGCTGCAAACATATCGACGTTCACATACGGTAGGTGTAATAAATGTATGCACTACAATACACTAAGGTTAATGTTGGCGAGCCTAGCATGTACAGACATGGCCACGAAACACAAGTGACCAAAATGTTAAGCATGAGTCACATAGTTAACGTGATTGACATGTCGATTTCTACCTTTGAAACTATACCATTGGACGTGATAATTGGGGGTGTTATAGTGGATTGGGATTGTGTAATCACTAAAACAATGATGAGGGATGTTTGTTTAAGTGGGATTACTTGTAATGAACTCATATTATGAACTAAATAATCTAAGTGGATTTGCATAAGTTAGTTGTAGATGGCATCCGTTATAGACTACTTTGCACTTAGTTGTAATTGAGATAATAGAACTATAGAATTCTAGATACTTACTTTATGGACCGGTACCGTATTATTTGAGTGCCGAATTAAAGATAAAAGTCCTAAAACAAACTTTCAAGTAAGTCTCACTTCCTCCATAAAGTTTAATAAGTGTATTAATCCTAGAGTAACTGATTTCAACGTTAATATCTAAAAGATCATGTTTGCCTCCATGATACTTGATATTAGAAAGAAAGTTTTTAGTATCAAGATTATCTGGGATCTGAAAGATTGTCTCAAAAATCATCTTGTGTAAAAGATATTCTGATATCTGAAACACTGTTTGATTACAATAAGATAAAGTATAATTTAGTTGGAAATGGATTCTCATATTGGATGAGCATTTGCGAATGATGGTGAAGCTAGGTGTACCTATCACCCAACATGTTGGGAACTAAATTTATACAAACATTAGTCCTTATGAACTACAATCGTGAAAGTTGTCATGATAGGATTATTAAGAGGTATGGGTAAAACCATACTAAAATATCACTAAAAGTAGAATTCGGAAGAACACAGATGGTGATCCATTTCAAAGTGCAAGTTTAAGGGTATTAGTGTTTGACTAACGCACTTGAACCAAGAACCATGTGATTGGTACCGCTGTTGATGTTCGTTAACTCTTTTTTTAATGGTAAAAGGGTCTAGAAGACCCAGGAAGCTGCTAAGATAAACACGTGGCAGGTACAAGATTGGAGAGCCCCCTCACAGTTAACACCCTAGCAAAGCTAGAAAATAGAAAGAGGGGCCTCAAAATTACACAAACCACCTCAGAACTAAAAGTAAAATTGCAATCAAGTCCCTTAGCACCTCTGCCACCACACTCCGGTGACCTCAAGCCGATGAAATCAGCGAGATCGACAAGGTCTCTTGCTCGTGACGCCTTCTAGTCCAGAGCAGAAGCGCAACCGCCAGCCATCTTGCCAACCGCGGGGACGAACCACTTGTTGATGAGCTATCGAGATTTGGAGCTGAGCTTCGAGAAAGGGCCTCCAATGGAGGTTTGGACTCTTGGTCGCCCTTTGGCCAGAACAAGCAGAGGCCCAGTAGCACCGCTACTATGGGGCCACTGCGGTGAAGAATCAATGGGAGCAGCTTCAACCGGCCTCCACTTCCTCCACAGCAGCTGCCAAATTTCCCATCCTCTCTCGGCCACCGGGGCTGGCCAGAGAAGAGACGGAGAAGCAGCCATCATCGAGGAACCGGAAGCCACCGGTACAACACCCTTCTTCCAGAGCAGAGGCCTCCGCGCCGCCATGCACCGCCTTGCCCCCTCGCCACCACGGTCGACCGAGAAAGGATGAACATCAGCAAGTGCCAAACCATTTCCCCCTCCTCCTCGCCGCCACGGCCGGCTAGGAGAGGAAAAGCGGCATCCAAAATCTGCAAGGAAGAAGGGCTCCTAGGGTGCCCTTTATTGACGGGGATGCTGGCATCCCCGCCGCTCATCGCCTTCGGCTCCGACCATCGGAGCACCGTGACCAGCAGCATCAGCACCAACGAGGACCAGATCTCGGGCCAGAGATCCCGCCCCACCCTCTCGACATAACGCCAAACCATGGCAAACCGCCACGAGACCCTACTACACCTATAACTAAGCCTAGATCCGGTGCCCCCTTTATCCATCTCCAGCTAGCTAGTCTAGCGGAGAGGACACAGGGGTGGTCCGGGCAGCAGCAGCGGTGGACTCTCAAGGGGAGGGGAAATGAGGGGAGAGGGGAGGAAAGGAGAGGCTATTATCGTTAACTCTTATAAAAGAGAGGAAAACATTGAAAGAGAAACCATAAATGTAATTAGCATAAATATAAATGGAGTGGAATTATCCATCCCAGATATATAGAAGATATACATGTTATGAATATATATATTCTTTGCTCGTTAAACCAATGTAATTCTTTGGTATTAGATACTGATTTGGTTGGTACTAAGTGTCTTACAAAGCAACTCAATATACGAAATATGATGGTCCCAGTAGCTAGCAAGAGAATATAGTGATGACGTTCATCGATAAACAAATAAGATGTTATTATGTTTGTCATCTACATCAAGGACCAAGCCATTAAGATCTGTTCTGATAATTGTTATTTGGTTCCAGTATTATGAGAACAAAGTTGTTCAAATAATTACTGTATTCCATAAACAATGGATGAACCATTATAAATCTTGTTGGTGAAATAATATTCATAAAACTAAATGCTAAAACATCGCAAGATGAAATGATTGGATTTTCACTTAAGTGTGACACCACCGATTAAGTTATATTGGAAAGAAGAACACGAAGAAACTCCATGTTGATGGGATTTTGGAGTCAAATTATTTTGAACGAATTGACGCTTGTAAAACTTTTCTATAGATAACTAAAACTATGTTCACGATAAAAGATGAACCGACGGCTAACTTATTGGAAGTAATACATAATGATGTATGTGATCCATTATGTAAAAACGTGTGTGGTGGATTATTCTACTCCGTATACTTCCACCAAAGACTTGAATGGATATATGAGTATATCTATTTAATGAGGAAGAAGTATAAGACATTTGAAACATGTTAAAAGGTTTTATTGTGAAGTAGAAATCATTGTAACAAGAAAATCAAAAGTTTATGGCTGCATCATAGAAGAAGATTTTGAGTTACAATTTTAGCAAACATATGAAAGTTGAGAAATTGTTTCATAACTCTGTTACATAACACAAGGTGCCCTTCAGAGGAAAGAAGAATGGCTTTCCAACCCGAAAGACGACGGTCAAAGGAGAGGAGAAGCAGGGCATAGGAATAAATAGGAAGCTTAGTCAGGGATAGAGGGAGGCCAAGGTAGGGTTAGAGGAAGGAAGAGATCGGACACCCCATACAGGAAGCCACGGAGGCTTCTTCATCTGGAGAAACATGCATAGGGATGAAGCACGACTTGTGGAAGTTGATGGCTAGCCCGGTCGTGGAAGCGAAATCGTCTAGAACCTCTTTGAGGCAGGAGGCGGCGCCCGTGTCCGCTTTGTAGACGATGATGGTATCATCGACAAATTGGAGAATGGGACAAGGGTTATTGGGGAAATAGGGTGGGACAGCTTACCCTCCAAGAAAGCATGTCGGATCAGCCGTTGAAGAACATCTGTAACAATGATGAAGAGGTAAGACGAGAGGGGATCGCCTTGCCGTAGTCCATTACGACAGCGGATCCAGTCCCTAGGCACCCATTGAGGAGCACAGCGGTATGACCGGTTTAAAGGATGCGAGCCATCCACAAGCACCACTGGTCATCGAAACCTCTGGCTTTGAGGATAGAGAGAAGGCTAGTCCAGTTGACAGAATCGAAAGCTTTTTTGAAATCGATGTTGAAAACAATCGTCAGAGCCTTTTATTTGAGGTGGCAGCAGACAATATTTTCCGAGATTCTTCAACCTAGGAGAAAACCGGTCTCTGTTGGGGAGTAGGACTAAAAGGCTCTGTTGATGCGCGTAAGGTCGATGGACCCGTTATAGAAAGGCCCAGCTCGTTCATTCGCAGAAGCTTCGTCTCGCTCTATTCAGGCGACAGCAATGGCGGAAGAGGGGAAGAGCGGCGTCAGAGCGTGCGTGACCGGCGGCGCAGGGTTCGTCGGCTCCTGGATCGTGAAGAAGCTCCTCGAGGGAGGGTACACCGTCCACGCTACCCTGCGGAGCATCGGTACGCCCGTCGATTAATTAACTCTGCCGTGGTGTCGGTGATGTGTGATTTGTGGCTGTGGATAAGTAGCCGGAGAAGGGCGGCGGCGGGGGGAGGAGCTAGCTGATTCGTTTGGTGACTGGTTGCAGGGGACGGGGGGAAAGCGGGCCTGCTGCGGCGGCTCGTCCCCGTCGGCGCGCCGGCGGAGCGACTGGTGCTGTTCGAGGCCGACCTCTACGACGCCGCCAGCTTCGCACCGGCCATCGCCGGCTCCCAGTTCGTCTTCCTCGTCGCCACGCCGTCCGCGAGCGAGGCCGCCGCCTCCAAGGTGAGCGAAACTGAAACTGAAGAGTACCCCGCGCTTCGATTTGTGCAATTTCGCCGGAGGCACATTCCGTCGTTCGTAGCGTGAATAAATTCGACTGTTCTCCGGCGCAACCGCGCAAGCTCACGACCCGATCTCTGTCGGACACGATGATGATCACAACTCTGAATCATCTGGAGTAGTGTGCGAGACTAATTATGACTTATCCATTGGGGAAAAGCATATAGCACTGTGCACAAAAATACACTTCCAGAATTCAGAATTTTCAGTATTCGATATATGTTGATCGGATCTTATTGCAGTACAAGACTGCAGCGGAAGCAGCGGCCGATGCGGTGCGGGTCATCCTCCGGCTATGTGAGGAATCCAAGACAGTGAAGCGCGTCATCCATACCGCATCGGTATCGGCCGCTTCGCCACTCACAGAGGCCTCCAGCACCGCTGCCGCAGTGTACAGAGATTTCATTTCTGAATCCTGCTGGACTGTGCCGGACATCAACTACCCTCTCCGGAACCAACACTTCGATGTGAGTAGTCTCATTCTTCAGACTGAAGCTGGACACACACATAATCTGAACTTCAGATGCAAACTGGCAATCTTGCTACTCACGTCATGTCAACAAAACGATACTAGTACTGAGTAGTGGTCATCTGCAGAAGTACATAGAGTCAAAGCTCCTATCGGAGAAGGAGCTCCTCGGCTACAACGACAGCAAGAGCCCGGCGTTTGAGGTGGTCACTTTGCCCTGCGGCCTCGTCGCGGGAGACACGGTCCTTGGCCACTTACCGGAGACCATGGAGAGCGCGGTGGCGCCGGTTACCGGGCGCAAGCCCTACTTTACACTGCCGAGGATCCTACAGAGGCTACTGGGCTCGGTGCCGCTGGTGCACGTCGATGACGTCTGCGCTGCGCACATCTTCTGCATGGAGCACCCTTCCCTCTCCGGCCGGTTCCTCTGCGCCACCGCTTACCCGACGGTTCACGATGTCCTGGACCATTACGGGAGCAAGTACCCTCACCTCGACCTCGACTTCCTCAGAGAGTAAGCCCTGAATTCTTAGCCTGCAACACTATAAGAATGGCATTTCTTTCGTACGATACAGAGTTTGTCTGTCTCTTCATTTGTTGATTCATCGTCAACATCTCATGAAATTCTACGACGGCATCCATGATGTTTGTTTTTCTTCTGCGATCGGTCGATTGACTAACTGAATTGGTGACAGGACCGACGAGGTACTTGCGAGGGTGCAATCTGAGAAGGACAAGCTTGGTGAGCTGGGTTTCAGGTACAAGTACAACATGGAGGCGATACTAGACGAAAGCATTGACTGTGCTGTGAAGCTGGGCGGCCTGCATGCATCCAGGCTAAGCGTGCAGCACAAGTGATGAACTCGATTGTGTGGAGTGCATGGTAAGTGATCATTGTCCTGCTGTTCAATTCTTCTGCACTTTACGGTATTAGATTGAAGTATTAAGAGAAGGGAGACGATACATAATAACAGAGCACGTGACCCACTCGACTTCAGTACTGTTGTTGTTAGTACAAGATTGACAGCTTCTTGTTTGACATTTTCTCTGTAAACGAGAGAAAATTCTAGTACTACTGAATTTCCAGTGCTAGGGGTTCACTTCAATCAGACAGTCCAGTTATGTGGAGAAAATTACGGTGTTGCAGTCTGTGCAGATAGAATCAATCGAAGGGATCATAAAATCTTATATAACCCAGTTCCATAGGATTTTTCATGTGGTCCAAGGCAAGAATTAACCACATGAAACAAAGCGTCGGCCATGTAAATCGAACTGACCATGTAAGAATATTTATGCTGAAAGAAATGAACGAGGGGCCAGCATATTTATCTTGCTCCTAGAAAACGCTAGACACGACCAAAGTACCAAGGTTAAGTATCAACCAGGCTAACTATGCAGTTTGGACCCTAATGCTAGACACGGAATTAAAATTAGGAAGACATTATCGCTCGTGAAAGTACTAGAGGGGGTGAGTCAAGTGTACACGTGCCTCAAGCTCTGGGAGGAAATGGTGATCAGGAGTGGCTGAGGTTGTGGAGGCTCCCCTGTCCGAATAAGCTGCAGATGTTTGCTTGGCGCCTAGCGCGTGATTCCTTGGCGCTCAGGTCAAATTTGACGGGGCGGGGAATGAGATTGGAGAACAAAAAATGCGTTATCTGTGGAAGGGAGGAGGAGGAAGGAGCTCACCTGTTCCTTAGGTGTGGTGCTGTGAAGGAAGTTTGGAAAGAGATGAACCTTGCGGAAGTCAGAAGGAACCTGAAGAGGTGTGCTGCTACTAGAGATGTCCTCGATGAACTTTGGAAGTTGAAGGAAACTCAACGAGTGGAGATAATTGCGCTGTGGTGGACATGGTGGAATTTGAGAAATAAGGTGAGGGAGGGGGCTGCTATGATACATGCTTCTGAAGTGGCCGTTAGAGTAAGAATTCTTGCTGCAGACTGTCTCATGTTCTGTAAGTCTGAGAGAAAAACCCCTGGCCCTAAGAACTGTAAATGGGTGGCGCCGCCCAATGGAGTGATCAAGCTTAACGTGGATGGAGCTTATAAGGAAGGTAATAACTACGGAGTGATCAAGCTTAACGTGGATGGAGCTTATAAGGAAGGTAATAACTACGGAGGATGAGGCGTTGTTGCCAGGGATGAACATGGCAACGTTCTCGCTGCTGCAGCTGGCCGGGCCGGATGATGTACGATTGGCTTTCAGGGGGGAGTTACAGGCTATGGAACAAGCTGTCAATCTTGCCACAAGTCTAGGAGCGCTTCGTGTGGATTTTGAAACTGATGCACAGTTGGTTATGCACGCTCTAAATAGTAATGCACTGGACTTACACGCTCTAAATAGTAATGCACCAGACTTCTCGGCTGAGGCGTCAATCATTCATGACCTGAAGATTCAGTGTAAAAACTGGTTCTCGAAGTCATCTGTTGTTTCATGTAGATGCGAGGCCAACAATGTTGCGCATGAGTTGGCTAAACTAGGCGTAGGATGTAATCCTGGTATGATGAATGTGTGGGATTCAGATGTCCCAGCGAATATCGCTGTTATTGTAATGCGCGAGTTGCCCAACCGTGTTGAGTAATAAAGCTTATGCTTTCCATGTCGAAAAAAAAACACACGCAGCTCACCCGGATCCGAAGCCGCTCTGATAAACTCCATCGTACAGCTCGGTCATCTCGACAGGGGGATCAGGCGATTCCGTCTCTTGCCGCGCGTGCAACATCCATGGCTGCAGTCGTAGTGCTGCAGCTCCGCGTCGACGTCGGCGTTTGGTCCCGTGCGGCGCCGGAGGATGCCGTCGGTGAGGTGTGCGAGCATCCCCGGGGCGTCAAGGACGGCCGCCGGATTGGAGGAGGACCACTACCGGACGCTGAGGCTGATGCCGGGTGCCACAAGGCGCGAGGTCGAAAAGGCCTTCCACCGCCTCGCGCTGCAGTACCACCCGGACGTCCTGAGCGAGCGGGATGGCGGCTACGACGATGCCGACAAGCGCATCGACTTCCAGAGGATCAACCTGGCGTACCAGAGGGTGATGGGTAACGTGCGGGAGGCAGAGGCGAAGCTTGTGTACCGGCGTGCTCGCTACGGCCTCGCCGTCGAGGACCTCGATCGGTACCGCCACTACCTCAACGACGACGAGGACGACTGGTTTGCCGACCTGTGAATTCTGACATGACGGGCTGTAGTTCTCGCCATTTCAGACAGAGGCGACAGCTTTGTACATTTGTGAAATTAGCGTCGCTGTATAACTTCTCCCCTGTTTAATCGTGGGGAGAGGATATGCAGAAGGCTCTCTCAGGGTACTGATAATTGTACTTGGAACAGTTTCTCTTTATTGTGAATATAAAAAACATACTAGTAGGAATTTGAAGGTTATTTGTGGCTCGGGGTTGCCTCTTTAGTTTTCAGTGATAGTGGCACTATTGTATCGAACTGACATCGTACTGGATGCTTAGATGAGATGTTTCAGTTTGTCGCTCAGGATTGGCATTTTCTGCTACATAAACTGTTCTCTTCTTCTAAGCTGAGCAAGGACTGTAATTCTGTACGACTTATGTACCCCAGTATTCTACTGACGGCCAACACAACAACATGCATCTGATCGACAGACAAAAATGCTTTTAAAAATCAATTTCCATATGTTCGTTCCTCAAATAAAGTAGCAAATGCTTTTAAAAATAAATTTCCATATGTTCCTCAAATAAAGTAGCAACAGAGTCACGGGGAATATATAGACAATGAGAAATATAAAAGACTTCTTGGAAGACTATTCTACTAAACCAAATATATCACATGCATTGGAATTAGTGAGCCGCTGACCCTAGGGATGGACACTTAGAAGCAGCTCAAGAAAGGTGCAAATGAGCCTATTATGAAAAATGCGTAAAAAATAAAATTTAAGCTGTCAAAAAAATTGAACAAAAATTCCGCATGTACATCTGAATATTCTATGTTGACATGCAAGGTTTTTTAGAAAAAATGAATATTTTATGTGGCTTGTGTAAAAAAGACAAAATAAATGTCCTTGAATAGTCACGTTGCAGCAACGGAATTTGTCTTTTTTTACTCGGGGCACAAAAAATGTTATTTTTTCCCTGAAAACTTGTGTACAGGCATATAATGTGTAGATGTACATGCATAATTTTTTTCTAATTATTTTTGACATTTTGAAATGTTCTTTCCAACAATGGATTCATATCCACACGTGAGCCGAATTGAATTTCCGCTCAAGAAAGAGCACTCTAGAAAAATGACCATGGTTCAAAAGTAATGGACATTTGGATGTAGATGGCTTCGGTGATGCGGATTGGGACAATTGTTTGGATGATCGAAGCTTCACCTCATGATATTGTATTTTTGTTGGAGAAAACTTGGTGCCATCGAGAAGCAAGAAACTACCCGTTGTCTCGATGATGATCAAAGATCCACCTTAGGATATTGTGTTTTTGATATTGGAACTTGATGCCATGGAGAAGCAAGAAACAATCTGATGGGAAGTATAGTCTCTCAAGTGAAATGTTGTGGTTAGGGAATATCTTAAGTGAACTGAAAGTGTTAAGGAAAAGAAGATTTATGGTGTGATGTGATAACGTCGTGTGTAATAAGAAAGCAAACAATCTTGTCCAACAAGACCAAACCAAACATGTGGAGATATGCATGTTCTTTATTAAAGAGAGGACGGAGTAGGGATAATTTCATTGGCATATGTGAGTTCGGGACAACAAATGCCGGACTACTTGACAAAAGGGATGGCTAATAAAGGGTGTAATCTTGCATTTGTCAAGATAGAAATGATCGAAATTTATCACCCATCTCGAGGGTTGTTTTGGATAATTGATGGATGCATGCTGGGCTTTCTTGAAGTTCTATTCGGCCCATCTGGCAGAGCCTAGTGGCTGGCCTATTTAAAGGTTCTACACATGTGTAGAATTGAGAGATCCTCGTCTACCCGCCTCCATATAAACCCTAAGAAGGTTAGGCCATCATCCCTTCCCACATTTACTTCGTGTGAGTGTGACTAGCGGAATATTAGTTGTTGCTTCTTGCGTAATGCAAGATTGCAGTTATTGGATAGTTGATGCTTCAGATTGGAGGATTTGTTGCGCGCCTTGCACAAAATTGACGTGTGTCATGCCGCAAGGTGCCTGGTTAAAAGACTTCTAGCTGATCTCCTGACTCTCTTGGGCAGAAGACTTCGACTGCTTCATTGTTCTGACGCTCCATCCTGGAGCCTCATGCCGACGAAGCCATCCTAGGCTCCGCAACATACACTAAAGCATGTGCCAACCTAGCCGGGGTACCTCCTCGCTTCATCTTGCTAGACATGTTGGGCCGCTGCCGAGAGTGACAAAGAGGGATGCATGCGTGGCTGCCGCTGGAATTACTATTCGGGCTATGATTTGTACAGAAAATGAATTCTTGTCCCGACAATTATAGGGCACTTAGACACGCTGGCACTCGCATGACGGATAATGCTGCAATGAGGACTCAACCGGTTCCTTAACGGGATGAGCCACGGGAATATTTATTTTGGCCTAGATTCTTTTTTTATAGAGAATTTTGGCCTAGATTCACTCAAAGAATCCCCTCTCAGCAATTGGCTCAGCAATTTTTCGAATCTGTGTGATGACACGCAACTTGGTCACTTTAGAGCGCGGACACTCGAACGATGCTCACCAAAAGGTAAATATCCCCCAAGGGGAACAGTCAAGATTGCCTCCTGCATTCCAGCTCGAGGAGGGATTCGTTTGGTGCGATTGGTGAAGCACCTCTTGTATTAGGGCATTTCCACCGAGACGACCCATGTGACCACTTGTGGTCCAAATCAGTCCACGCGGACCATGTTGCGGTGAAAACCCGCTCCAGCGGTCTGACCCAAACAACCACGCGTGTCGGGCCGACCCACGGAATGCGTCGTCATGGAAAGAGTGTGTGTCCTCAAACGTGTCCTCGCGCCCGCACATGGCTGATGTGTGGTCAATGCGGCTGAACTGAAGCGTCGACACCTTAACCACAACATCGGCATTAATGGCCATGGGAGAAGTGGGCCTTTTTAGGCCAAGGACGCGTGTGGCCTAGCCTCCCCACACCCATGCCCGTTGCCAATTCGAACGAAGCCAGCCTCCTCTTCGTCGACGCCATGCTGAACTGGTGGAAGAAGGCGATGAGGAACGACCACGAGGCCGGTGGTTTCTCGTCGGAATGCTGCCATCATCGCGCTGTGCCATGTTCTCCGATGTCATCGTCACCTCCACCAACCATGTGGGGTCCTTGCGCGCCCCTGCCACTTCGTCTGCGTGTTCGGGTCTTCGCTGTTGCAGCCCGCGCTGAATGCGCTTCTGGTGCTTGAAGGGGTTCCATGGCAGAAAACAAAAAAAATCGCTACGTTGGAACGCCCTGACACTCAGGATCTATCTAGGAGTAATACTGTAATGACCGAGGTTTTGAAAACATATCCTTGTAGTCTGAAAGAGGTTAACGTTTCGAGGGAAACGTGGATGATGTAGTCGTACTCGTAGCCGTCCTCAAGGTCGTGAAGCTCCTCGCAGGTTACCCCTTGCTCCATCTTCATCTTGCAGTAGCTTCGGCTCACGACATCCAAGATCCACAAATGGCGGCATCCTCGAGGTTTCGTACACACACGGTGTATAATGACGACCCCCGGTTCCCTGATCCCTGTCGAGAGTGTGGAAGTAGATCCCCTGGCTGGAATCTCTGTAGTGCAACGGCGTGCTGCAGGTGTGTCGTCTCTTGCATGCGACATCCTTCCTATGACGGCTCCAACGCGAGAGGACAACGAGAGAGAGAGAGAGAGGACAACGCGAGAGGAAAGTACCTCAAAGAATACTTGAATTGGTGTGTTTATTCTCACCCATGGGCACTCCTTTATATAGATGGAGGGGCATGTACCCCGACCATTGGGTGCCCCATGTAGGACTAAAAATAAAAAGACAAAGGAATAAAAAGGGAGGGGCAGCCGGCTGGGCCTAAGGCGTCCAGCCCAACAACAGGCGCAACACGGCAACGGCCAGCACTGTGGCCCCGGGTGGGCTAGTCCCGAGCGAGCTCGCGGCCCAGCATGCAACGGCGCCCAGTGTAGCAATTGGCGACCCGGGGTAGGCCAGCCAGCGCGCGCGGCCCGCTAGCTGCGAGGCGGCGGCGACATCAGAGACCAAGGTGGGACGGTTGTACGTGCCCGACCTATTAGCGCCTCACCCCTAGCGCCTGCCCAGGTGGGCTTGATCGGCTGCAGCATGCGCGCGGTGGCCAGTTGGCTGCCGCCCGCGTGGCACGTAGCGCCCGGCCGCCCTCTGTCTCACATGGGCCGGTCAAACACGGCACAACTCTCCTGAGCAGTTGTTCTGTTTCCTTTTCCAGGGTGGCTTCCTCCTGGGTCAATTCCCTCCGGGGTTTTGGACTAGTTGAGGAAGTTTTCCTCAAATATTAATTTAAATATTTATTTAATATACATTAATTCATAATTAACATATAATAAATGCATATTTACCTGAAACACCTTTCGGTCCCTTTTTTCCTTTCTCTTTCTCCGAACAACTTTCTGATCTCTCTTCGAAACGATTCTGGTTTCTCTACTATGATTTCATCTTACGTAAGGTCTCTAGCTCATCATACCCTTAAGTGTATTTCCCCAACGGCTCGGGAATGGCACAAACATGATCTTTATCAATAATCAATAGAGGGACCGGGATGCCTATAATGACCTCTGTGCATTCCACGTTGACGATGCCTTTGAACCGTAAACATCGAGTCTAATTCTCTTTATTTCTTTGATACGACTTGTCCGAGATCTGATCATCAGTATCATATACCTTGTTCAATCTCATTACCGACAAGTTCTGTTTTACTTGTTCTCGTGATATTCCACCCCCATGACCTAGTCACATGTTGTCGACATTGTGGATGTAATCTCACCAAGCCGGCCATGTGTATCTTCCCGTCGCACGGGTGAATAAATTCCGATCTTGATACATAAGCCTCAACTATTCCTCTAGAATACCTAACAAACACCTTTATGGTCACCCAGTTACGGACATGACGGTTGATGTGATCAAAACAGCCTCTAAAGATAGTGATTAATATGATCTTACTGTCTAAGGAGAAGGAAACTACGCTTCTAGCTATTGCAATGATGAACTTTATGACTTGATCGTGTCACAATCTTTGGGAAATGTCTATCACATCATTACTAATGATATGACCTCATTGCCAGGTGACTTATAGTAAGTCCATGATCGGGAAACCTCAATCATCAGCTGTCCAACGAACTAGTATAAATAGAGGCTACTAGGGATTTGGTCTATTTCGTACCACACCTGTATCAATGTTTCCATTTGATACAATTATAGCATAATTTGAAACCATTACGAACTAACTGAGATATGATAATAAAAGCCATTTATTATTTCCATCTAGGACATATCTCCTTTAGTATCCCACTTGTACTAGAGTGCAAATAATCTAGCCTGCAATCGTTGTCAGTCATAACATCATATGACGGTATGAACAAGCATCCTTGCTTTATGGGAAACGTTCTGTCCTTGATCTGTTTCACCAGATCCATATGTATTTTGCAAATCGTTAATGTCTTCCTAATTTTGACATTTTCACCCCTATCACATAATGTGTCGAAGTATGTTTTGGCGACAGAGTGAGAATTTTGTTTCTAGTGTTTACAATGACGGTCGATCAGTCATATGAACTTTCACCATTGTCATGTGAACTCTAGAAATCACTCAGCATAAGTTGAACTTCTTCGTCCAAACTACTGTAATAGCTACTTCAGAAGTAGCCATATACTTCTATATCTATGTAGATCCTAATCGACAGTGCATAGAATGCAACTTCGATGTATATTCTTGCTCCTTACAATTTAAAGCTAAACATAACTCTGGTTTCGTGATTAAGTCTAGAATCACTTCAAGACGTGTTCTTACAGTTAAGAACCTATTATTCTAACCAGAACCTGGGTCACATTACGTCGAGTATACAACATGGTTTATATGAAAGAACCTATAACTGAGGCATAGGAGATGTAACACATCTCTTTCTTTCTTTTAACCACTTGGTTGTAATACTGAGATTAACTCAACCCTTCATCTAGATATACAAGTGAGAATTTCTTTCTTACTTTGTACCATTCTGAACATTTTCAGAATCTGATCTAGGCTATTCTGAACATCTTCAGAATCAAGTCCATAATCATTTCAACTCTAATGTTTATTAAACTTGTCGATCTATCTTAATATATTTCAACGTTTAATAATTTTTCAACTTCATCAATAGGATATTTACTAACTTAAATATTATTAATATCAATTACATCATTCATTATGGGTCATACACATATTTATGAATGTTTTCACCCTACCACTCAACATCCATATATGATATCTAGGGATTTCACTTAGCTCCCGCTCAAAATATGGTTCTTGTATATTAAGATTAAGCCAAGCTACTTAGCTCTCACTCAAATGCAGGTCCTCTCAACAATCTTGAACATTCCAAAATTCTTTGATCATCATCAAATTGAGAATTCTAGCTACGAGATTTCAGCATCCATGTTGTTTGAGAAAACCAGATTTGTTGTATCAAACACAACCCTGTCTTCAATCTTGTCATTGAAGAACATACATTTTTGACAAACTATAGCACCAATCATCATATTGGAGTAGTTACTAGTGTAAATCCATAGACTCAAGCATCGCTACGCTTTGTAGTCAATCCTTTGAATTTGTCCAAACATACTTTGTGACAAATTGTGTTTTCAAGTCTTTCTTTAAGTTTTATTTCTTTCTTATGACTTTGTAGTCATTTGGAAAGATCAAGTAAACAACTTTACTTAATAAGATCAAGTAACATATTACTTTGCAATCTTAAATGTAACTTAATATAGGATTTTATAACTCCTAGTCATTTCTCGCTTTTAGGTCCATCACGCTTCTTTGTAGTTTGTAGGTATATCTTGTTCAAATAACAAGATAGGCGAATCAATAATATAATTCTGTAAACTTGCAGAATATATTTTGAATCCTACTTGCTTTTGTAAAAGTATTTGCTGAAACTTTTATGATCATTATCATTAGTTTCTCCTCATGTAGAGTTTAGCCCCTTGGAACAAATTCTGCTACGCTACTCTTCATTTCGGATGCAAGGTCAAATACCTTGTTTATGTTTTTAGTTTCTTCCACCCATGTCTCCATCAAGAAACTATTTCTTGAGAAAACACAATTCCTAGAACAACAGCAGGTTTGCCCTTGTGGAGGATGTATTCCTAATACACTACAAAGATTTTGTATATTCGTCACGACTTCGAATTATTAAAATCTCCAGAAACTCGAACATGCCATAAATTCTTATGGTGTTATTTTCATGAATCTTTAGATGTTCCTTATATTTCAAATGAGTATTTGCTTATTTGATCTCTACTCTAAATGATAACTATAACCCTGATAAGAGATAATTTTAAACCATATGTATCTAATACAAAGTGATTATGATATTTAGACAAGTCAATACACTTTGAATTTGTCCAATTATCATAATTTGTGAAACATCTTTCACAAGTCCTTTTATGCTAGCATTAACTTGAATACCTTAGTCATATTGATCAAATCATATAGACTTTGTATTCTTGTTAATTTTAATATCCTCCTTCATTATGAAAATATTTGAACAATTCAAATATTTCAAACTTATGTTTCATTAAGTAAATACACATATTAACTTAAGTCTCCATGAAGTTTATAAAATAATGAATTCCACCATTTGTTGAAAACACAATACATCATATGTATAAAATTCAACATTTCTTCGCACATCATCATTTTACCAGAATGCGGAGTTATATTCATTCTGCCCAACAAGGCATGGTTTTGCAAAGTCTCTAGATCAAATATCTAAGACCCTCGTTTTCATTAATATGAAAAACATGCAATAACCGCAATGACTTAAACGTTAGTGTCATTCAATATTTAAACTTTGGATATCTCTTTAGCATTCTAATCCTGTGTATATCTAACATATACCCTTTTCATCCATGACTCCCACTGTGATCAAACCCTTTTGAGAGTTCTTAACTCTGTCATGAATTCATGAAGGCGAACTATTCGTCTTACCCGATATAGTCCCCAATGACATCTTTGTGATTGGGGAAGAGGCGAATTGCAATGACCCATTGGCCACAAAGTTGTCCATAACCCACATCGTATGTGTGGCGTTCACGACGCTAAATGCAAGATCGCAAAGTGATTCTCCAAGATCCGTTTTCTTCCACCTTGGAAGGAAACTAATCCAATGTCTCATACTTTATGTTCTTGATATGTGTGAAAACACAATCATAGTCCAGCCGAACTTCCATTGAATGGAGAGTGGCTTTATCAGATGGTAATGGAGAAAACACAAAGTATCATTAATGGGGTTGAGCCCATTAGATGACATTGTAGAGTTATTGGAATATCTCCTAATGTTTTTTATCAAGAAGAGAAGATCATCTAATTACGAGGATATCCTTAGGCGTGGGTATTAATATATGAAGTTGGACATTTCTAAAGTTTCACAACAGCAAGAAATTCCCATGGTCTCAAGGACCTAAATGGGATAAGTCAAGATCTACTAATATATTTGCAAAAGACATGTAGACTAAGTTCATAATATGATTTCCATTCTATAATTGAGCTCCCACTAAAATTGTCACCCCCTAGACGATTTTAGCGATCACACGATCCCTTTACACCATATCATCCGCGATCATCACGACCTTTGATACGACTACCAGGGTGGACTATTTCCATCGATCACATCAACCATGTGACTCGTGATCATCTTTTGATCTCCCGTGTTCCGGGGCCATGTCTGTACATGCTAGGCTCACCAATTCAACCACAATGTATTCGCTGTGCATACATGACTTGCACCCACTATATGCGAATGCAGAGATGTCTAGCACCCTGTCGTCATGGCCTACTTCATAACTACAAACTTTCTTGGTGGTTGTGCACTAATGGGAGAACACTGTAGTTGGTATTAATAGGGATCATCCTATATAGTATGCTACTGTTGAGTATCTAATACTAGCACACAATAAGATATAAAACAGGTATCAACCTCACATGTATAACAGTGATATGATATGGTCCTTCTTCTGTGCCTTAATCTCCATTGAGTGCTCCGACATGATCTCCATCTTGCCACCGGTTTGACGCCAAGTCCACGACGCCACCAGCAGGTCATCCATCGGAATGAGTACTATTACTATACTACTTAGCAATAGAAAAGTAAACTACTTTACCTTCGTAATGACCAAGACCACATCAAATCAAAAGCCCTCGTGCAAAATAAAGTTAGATGCATCTACTTTATATTTTGAAAGTTTTATGTGGTTGTTAGGGCATTCGCAAAAGAACCGTTTTTAATCTACAAACTTTCCAACCACAACCTATAAATCAGATAGTTGTATCTACTACACCTCACTCGGGGCCCTCCATTGTAAATGTCATATCAACTATTGAATGAGAGACATACCCTCTACGCACTTATATGGTACAAAACATATGTCGAGCATAGAATCAGTCTCGCGTAAGATTACGCATATGATCAATCCGGGACGCTTCATCAAACCATTCTGCGATAATAGAAAGTACACGTTAGAGGGTAACAGCTAAAAGATCAATGCCTGCACATCCATGTTCGTTCTGGCCATATAGCATTCCTACACATAGATTGGCTCTGATACCACTAAAGGGGTTCCATGGCAGAAAACAAAAGAATCCCTATGTTGGAATGTCCTGACACCCATGATCTATCTAGGAGTAATACTGTAACGGCCGAGGTTTCGGAAACATACCCTTGTAGTCCGAAAGCGGTTAACGTTCTGAGGGGAACGTGGATGATGTAGTTGTACTCGTAGCCAACCTATGGGTCGTGAAGCTCCTCGCAGGTCATCCCTTGCTCCATCTTCATCGTGCAGCAGCTCCGGCTCATGACATCCAAGATCCACAAATGGCGGCATCCTAGAGGTTTCGTACACATACAGTGTACGATGACGACCTCCGGTTCCCAGATCCCTACCGGGAGTGCGGAAATAGATTCCTTGGCTGGAATTCTTGCAACACAATGGCATACTGCAGGTGTGTTGTTCCTTACAGGCGCCATCCTTCCTGGGATGGCTCCATCGCGAGAGGACAACGAGAGAGAGATTTCCCTAAGGAAAGCACCTCATATAATACTTGAATTGGTGTGTTTATTCCCACCCATGAGTACCCATTTATATACATGGAGGGGCATGTACCCTGACCATTAGGTGCCCCATGTGGAACTAAAGAATAAAAAGGCAAAGTAATAAAAGGGGAGGGGCAGTTGCTAGGCCTAAGGCGCCCAACCAAACAGTAGGCGCAGCAGGCGGGCACCGGCCTTGGGAGGGCCGGTCCTACGCGATTCCGTGGCCCAGCATGCAGCGGTGTCCAGCGCAGCAACTGGCGACCCACGGTGGGTGGCCAACACACGCGACCCGCTAGCTGCGAGGTGGCGGCGGCAACAGCGACCCGGGTGGGCCGGCTGTACGCGCCCTTCTCGTCAGCGCCTCGTCCCAACGCCTGCCCGAGTGGGCTTGCTTGGCTGCAGCCCGCGCGCAGTGGCCAATTGGCCGCCTCTTGCGTGTCACGTAGCACACACCCGCCCTCTGTCTCGCATGGGCCGGTCAAACACGTCCCAGCTCGCCTGTGCAGCTGTTTTCTTTCCTTTTCAAGGGTGGCTTCCTCCTGGGCCAATTCCCTCCGGGGTTTTGGCCTAGTTGAGGAAGTTTTACTCACATATTAATTTAAATATTTATTTAATATATATTAATTCATAATTAATATATAATAAATGCATATTTACTCGAAACACCTTTCAGTCCCTTTTTCCTTTCTCTTCCTTCGAACAACTTTGGATCTCTCTTTGGAACGATTCTGGTTTCTCTACTATGATTCCATCTTACAGAAGATCTCTAACTCATCGTACCCTTAAGTGTATTTCCCCAACGGTTCGGGAATGGCACATACATGATCTTTATCAATGATCAATAGCGGGACCAAGATGCCCATAATGAACCCAATGCGTTCCACGTTGACGATGTCGTTTGAACGGTAAACATTGAGTCCAATTCCCTTTGTTTCTTCGATACAACTTGTGCGAGATCTGATCATCAATATTATATACCTTGTTCAATCTCGTTACCGACAAGTTCTGTTTTACTTGTTCCCGTGATATTCCATCCCCGTGACCTAGTCACATGTTGTCGACATTATAGATGTTATCTCACCAAGCCGACCGTGTGTATCTTCCTGTCACGCGGGTGAAGAAATCTCGTCTTGATACATAGGCATCAACTATTTCTCTGGAATACCTGACACACACCTTTATGGCCACCCAATTACGGACATGACGGTTGATGTGATCAAAGCAGCCTTGAGAGATAGTGATTAATATGATCTCACGGTCTAACGAGAAGGAAACTACACTTCTAGATATTGCAACAATGAACTTTGTGACTTGATCGTGGCACAATCTTTGGGAAATGTCCATCACATCATTACTAATGATATGACCTCGTTGTCAGTTGACTTATAATAAGTCCATGATCGGGAAACCTCGATCATTAGCTGCCCAACAAACTAGTATAAATAGAGGCTACTATGGACTTGGTCTGTTTCATACCACACATGTATCAATGTTTCCGCGTATACAGTTATAGCATAATATGAAACTATTATGAAAGAATTGAGATATGATAATAAAGCCCATTTATTATTCGTCTCTAGGGCATATCTCCTTCAGTGATGTGGGTCGTGCCCATCGTCTTCCCGACAAGGAGAGGAACCGGCGGTACGTGCCGGTCGCTGAGTGCCAGCGCCGCTGGAAGGAGCACCACCCATGCGAGCACCACGACATGTCTCTATAAGGGGGTGGCACCTGAACCGGGTGCGTGTCTCGCTACTGACAGATGCCGTGATTCTCGATTGGGAAATCGAGCGCCGCTGACGCCAGCTGTCGGTGCACCTGCGTAACCACCCCGCACATGTGCTCCAGGATTTCTGCGTGAAATTATTGGACTGGGAAGATGAGGGGAGGCGCCGCTCGTCCTACATGGGCTACTTGCCGATCGAGGGCGACGTCTACCTCCCCAACGTCGACTTCGCTGCCAGCGAGGGCAAAGACAAAGGCTGGGGGAGCTGGCGTACATGAAGGAGGAGGAGGCCATGCCACCGGCCATGGCCGTGCCGCGGGCTACGACGAGCATGAGGCCACACACGCCGCCATGGAAGCATCCAAGGAAGAGTTGGACGCAAAGTGGTGTTGGGAGGGCCCGGAGGATGCCGACGAGCTTTCTGCCCATCTGGTGGACTATGGCAAACAGTTTCCCCCGCCGTCGCTGCTACCGGATGGGTGGCCTCCCGCACCCAAGTGTGGGGGACAGGCCGTGTGGGAATCGCTACCGCGCGCCCATGACGCGGCCGCCACCACCGGCGTACCAGCAGCCACCACCACCACCGGCGTACTATCTATCGGGGCCATGGTTGCCTTCATCGACCTCTCCAACGAGCCCGATGACTAGGCGTTCCCGTCGCTTCCGCCACCACCGCCTGTGCCAGATGCCCTAGCCGTACCTAGGGTTTATTTTTAGTTTTGTTTTCTTTTTATTTTCTAGTATGTAAATTTAGACTATTATGTAATATATCTAAGCTTTAGTTTTATTTTTGTTTTTTTAGTGTTTCATATTTTGCGGGAAAAAATAAATTGAGGCCGCTTGGGAAACCTCGACCCAAACGGACAGAGACCAAAATGACATGTTTTTGTATTCACAGGCTGACCTAAACGGACCGATTCGGACACATCCTGTCTCCCAAATGGGTTGGCCCGGTGGAAATGACCTTAAGCATGTCTTATTGTTAGAGAGAATTCCTTATTTGACACTAGTTTCAAATATGATTTCTTATTTAACACTTAATTTTTTTTACTTTCTTATTTGACACCTAGTGTAATTTTTTTTTTGCCTTATATAACACTACCGTTTGTTACGTTACATATTTCCGTCAACTTTTATTTAGCTGGACCAAAATACCCATGAGTTAGTATTAGTTAAAGCCCTTGAACAAGCTCCTGGCTCCGTGCCCGCTCGGCCAACGAGTACGTAAAAATGAGGGAGAGATAGCTACTGCACTAGAGAGTAGAGATAAACACGACTATCCTCTAATCTAGGAGCAACACGTGCTCTGCAGTCTGCATGGTGTAGTTGGATCAGGTGTATGCGTGCAAAACCGATACAGTACGTGCAGACGTGGTCCAAGCTGAAAGATGGGAGCGAGCGAGAACTAACTGAAATCAGTTCTGCTAACACACTAGTGCACACCCCCCTCTAACATCGGTTTGGAGGGCCTTCTAACAGCGGTTGTAGAACCGCTATTGAGGGTTCGGTGTTAGAGGGCCCCCCTTTAACACCGGTTTTTATATACGAACCGGTGTTAAAGGTTCTGTGCCGCGGCAGAGTTCTGCCGCGGCAAGAAAACGGCCTAAATCTCTGCCGCGGCAGAGTTCTACCCCTGCCCCGTTCTGGGCGTATTTCTGCGGCGCGACGGGGACGGGGAGGGGGGAGGAGGAATCGATCGGGAGCGGTATACACGTACATCGTCATCGGTACATACGAGTACATGAATAATTAAGCAACTATTATTATACACAACATCGTCATTGTGTGGTATTCTCCGTAAACGTTGAAGCATCAAGTACAAGACAAACACGTTCAAGCATATATACAACGTTCATTTTGGTGGATATCTAAAGAGTTCTCCGCCAGGCGTGACGACCTCATCAAGTATGAACCCTGTCAATTCCTCTTGAATGGCTCGTATGCGGTCAAATGGTAGGAGTTGGTCTCGCATCCGTTCGATCTGAATATATATGAAGAATGGGGTTAATATATATATATATAAGAATAAAACTCAACACAATTGATGGTAATAAAATAATGTTGTGAACCAGGAGATGCGTCATAATATTGAAGAAGGATGGTGGGAACACCAACTCAAAGCTGACAAGACATTGGGCCACATCTGTCTGTAACTCTGGTAGGCTTTCTGGATCGATTACCTTCTGAGATATTGCATTGAGGAATGCACATAGCTTCACAATGGGTACTCGAACATTTTCAGGTAGAAGCCCCCTCAATGCAATCGGAAGCAATTGTGTCATAATCACGTGGCAGTCATGAGACTTTAGGTTTTGGAATTTTTTCTCTGCCATATTTATTATTCCCTTTATATTCGACGAGAAGCCAGACGGGACCTTGATACTGCTCAGGCATTCAAAAAAGATTTCCTTCTCTGCTTTAGTAAGAGCGTAGCTGGCAGGGGTTAATTGGCATCGTTTACCCTTCTCGTTCTCAGGATGCATAGGCTCTTCAGGGTCTTTCAGACGTTGTTGGTCCTGCCGTGCTTCCGGTGTATCTTTTGTCTTCCCATACACTCCTAGGAAGCCTAGCAGGTTCACGCAAACATTCTTCGTCACGTGCATCACGTCGATTGAAGAGCGGACCTCTAAGACTTTCCAATAGGGTAGGTCCCAAAATATAGATTGCTTCTTCCACATGGGCGCGTGTCCGGCATTGTCATTCGGAACAGATAGACTTCCAGGACCTTTTCCAAAGATTACTTCTAGGTCCTTGACCATACCAAATACCTCCTCACCGCACGGAGGATGGCTTCCTCCAGGGTTCTGCCAGACGTTTTAAATGCTTGCCTTTCTTTATTACTGGATGCTGTTTATGATGAAATCGACGATACCCTAGGTACACAACCTTCTTACATTTATCCAAATATACACTTTCAGTTTTATCTAAACAGTGTGTGCATGCATTGTATCCCTTGTTTGTCTGCCCTGAAATGTTACTAAGAGCAGGCCAATCATTGATGGTTATGAAAAGCAATGCTCGTAGGTCAAATGGCTCCCCTTTGTGCTCATCCCACATACGTACACCTGGTTTGGCCCACAGCTGTAAAAGTTCTTCAACTAATGGCCTTAGGTACACATCAATGTCGTTGCCGGGTTGCCTCGGGCCTTGGATGAGCACTGACATCATAATGAACTTTCTCTTCATACACAACCAAGGAGGAAGGTTATAGATACATAGAGTCACGTGTCAGTCTGTGTTGCATCTCTGCTCACCAAAAGGATTCATGCCATCCGTACTTAGACCAAACCTTAAGTTCCTTGCGTCATGTGCGAAGTCCGTACTCTCGCCGACTTTTCTCCACTGTGACCCATCAGCGGGTGTCTCAACATCGCCTTTCTTACGGTCTTCCATGTGCCATCGCAACAACTTGGCATGCTCTTTATTTCAAGAGACGTTTTAACCGTGGTATTATAGGAGCATACCACATAACCTTGGCAGAACCTTCTTCCTAGGGGCCTCGCCTCAACATCGCCAGGATTGTCTCTCTCGATCTTATACCGCATGCAAAGGCATACCGGCATGCATCCAAATTCTCGCATTTCACCGCGTAGAGGATGCATCATTAATGCAGCATGTATCTTCCGCACGCCTAATCCTAGAGGGCGCACAACCTTCTTTGCTTGGTATGTATTGTCGGCAACTCATTATTTCTTGGAAGAAGATTCTTCATTTTACCAACAACTTTGAAAATGCTACTGTCACCACATCGTTCTCTGCCTTCCATTGCAGCAAATCCAGTGTGGTACCTAGCTTTTTATGGCCATCTTCGCAAGTTGGGTACAACAATGTTTTGTGATCCTTTAACATCTGCTCCAGCTTCTCCTTCTCCTTTTCAGTTTCACATTCTTCCTTTGCATCAGTAATGGCCCGACCAAGATCGTCATCGGGGCCCATCTCTGCCTCTTGATCTTCATTATCTACCCCGTTGCAGTATCATCATATTCAGGATACATATTATGATAGTTGTCATCATCCTCTTCTTCTTCGTTGTCTTCCATCACAACCCCTTTTTCTCCGTGCTTGGTCCAACAATTATAGATGGGCATGAAACCGGATCGAAGCAGGTGGGCGTGAATGGTTCTGGTATTTGAGTAGTCTTTCTTGTTCTGGCAGTGAACACACGGACAGCACATAAAACCATTGTGACCACGGTTTGCATTAGCCACAACGATGAAATTTTGGAGGCCCGTAATGTACTCGGAAGTGCGGCGGTCGCCGTACATCCATTGCCGGTGCATCTGCATTAATACATAGTATATATCAAAAAATTATAGGGAGATGACCATTTATATATATAGTACATACGAAAACTTATTTTGAGCTCTCGGGCATTTCACCGAACACCTCTTGTGCATACGAAAAAAACACAAACTAGCACACTTCACACCCTCTTGCTAGGCTCCAAAATGAGATAGTGAAAAAATAGAAGAGTGGGGTGTGGGCTGCGGTGTCTTATATAGCCCCTCCCCTTTAACACCGGTTCAAGCCACGAACCGGTGTTAAAGAGAACTCTGTGAGCCATCGTGCAGGGGCCTTTAACACCGGTTCGTGCCACGAACCGGTGTTAAAGGGGGGCTCCTTTTTGCTGCACGGGTCACGCTGGTACAGGCCCCCCCCCCTTTAACACCTAAAGCCCATTTTCAGGCTCAACCAAAGGCCTCGTTTCCACTAGTGACACTAAGACCGGTTATTTGATCGATCGAAGATGAGACTACCGTTTTACCACGACACTACTTTCTTTACCATGCTAAAATCAATTCCATAACTAAAACGTTTGGGTCTCATTTGGTAATTTAACCATGAGCAAATATATCAACATAATTTTCTTTGTAATTTCCGTCACATTATGCACTAGGGGTAAAATAGTCGTTGTGGGTCAGGAGTTAACACCGTTAGCTGTTAAAATGCACTAGAGTGTCATATAAGGCAAAACAATTACACTAGATATTAAATAAGGAACGGAAAAGAATCCGGTGTCAAATAAGAAATCATATTGAGATGTAGTATCAAATAAGGAATTTTCTCTCTCCTCTTACCCCTTTCCACCGGAAAGCAGTTGATCAAAAGTTTAAAACTTTATGCTCATTCACCTCTCCGAGTATAGCCGCACTTTAGCTTCTTGTGTGTTTGCAACACGAACCTAGATGCTCCAATTCTAAACCTGGCAACCTAGCTAGATTCTCAACTTCTTGTAGACGTGGGACGCCATGTGTGGTCGATTATTGCAGAACTTCTGTTTATGTAAAACTGTTTTAACCCCATGCATGTCTCTCCGACGAGATCCCCAGTTCCCGACGTTGCCAGCCTGGGGCGCTGCTCTCCCGATTCGACCCAACTGAAAATAACAGTAATTTTACTCTGTCGTACACGCATGCATACAGTTGACGAACTGTGTACGTGCATGCCGCGTGTGCGCATTGCAACATCTCGATCTGAACATCTCCCTGTTTAATTTGTCGAGCTAGGGCGTAGTACTAGGCACTAGGCTAGCTCGTCACGAATTAGTTTATGAAATACACAGTGGACCGATGTCACATCGATCGACCACGGCATAGCGACTTTCCAGGCACGGTAGCTCCAACAGGGCGTACTATACTACTCCCTGGTAGGTGCTGGTCAGGCTTAGCGTACGGGCAACACCTTCATCTCCTTGTTTTAATCTGCCAACTTGGTTGCTAGCTAGGCACTTACGCTTTTTTTTTCCGAAATAGGGAGAGGCGGAGCCCTAGCTTCTGCAAGCGATACACACAACATTTATTTATTATTAGAACCACATTGTTTGACAAAAACCATTACAAAGATCATATAAACCAAAACCGTCAAAATTAAACACTGAGTAAAAACAATAACGGTATCGCCAACTCTCCAACCAGATCTATCAAACCACTATCTACCTATCTCGACCCCCATGATCGTCCACATTGTTGCCACTCGCCAATAGAAGCTGGAGCGCCTTGGCACGGCAGCACGAACTCAAGTTAAAGGAGTCCTAGAACCGCACAACATATCCACGGAGTTGCGTCCACGCACACGCTCCGGATATCGCCGCCTTCAAAATCTTCCGCCAACCCGTCGTCAGCATGTAGATCAATGTGCAGACTCTCATCACACCATCCACCGGCACCACCTCGGTGCCAAGCAACACCCCCCCTCCCACTCTAGACACTCCACCCTCCTGCCGCTTCCGTCCAACGCTGCTCCACAGGCGATGCTCCCAGGAGAGAACGCGATACCGACACCACGGCACCGCCATCGCCCGACCCGAAGATCTTAGGGTTTCCCCCGGAGTAGCACGATTGAGGTCGACACAAGGTGCACGGCTATGCATTCATCGAGATAACGACGTGATAACGCCGCCATCGCCCGCCAATGGCTCGGTTTTCACCGGCACCTATGTCTCCCCGCCTCGCTGCTAGGACTGGAAGACGGATCGCGAGATCTGCCAAACCAACCGTAGGCCACCTTCAACGGAGAAGATGATCACCTCTACCAAACCCAAGGCCTCTGCTGATCCCTACAGCCGGTGAGAACTCCAAAAGCGATGCCCTCAAGAGGGAAACGATGCACAGGACACCGCCATCGCTCGATCCATCGGGATCTGAGGTTTCCCCCGAAGTTTTCTTGGCTAGAGGGATGAGGGGCACCAGATCGCCGTCCGCCACGTCGCTGCTCCTCTGGCCATGTCGTCGCCGCCGCACGCCAGAGATGCCACACCGCTGAGGTGCCCGACGCACACCCATCCGCAACAAGGATTGCCGTCTCATGTCGCCGATCTATGCCAGGGAAGACGAGATCCCCCCCGCCCGGCAGCGCCCACGCTTTGCCTGGCCACGACCTTGGTGGCAGCGGGGGAGAGAGGAGGGAGGGGAGTTGGGGGGCTGAGACGACGGCTATGGTTCACCCCACCCCAACCCCCCCCCCCCCCCCCCCCCCCCCCCCCGCCGTTGCCACACGGGGGCGAGAGCAGGGAGAGAAGAGAGAGAGGAGGCTTTCCAGTTAATCCTTAAAAATGGAGGGAGAATTTCATTTCCCCGGCCTCTGCACCAACTAGAGATGCACACAACCATTAAGTATGAGTATTAGGATTTTTAAACTTGGTTAAACACCAAGCCTAGCCCTCGGGGTAAATTGCATAAATACCAGGATAGTCTGATCCTCAAATATAAATAGGAACCTAAATTCACATCCGTGCGGGTTTGTATATCCATTTTCCCAAACGGTTGAGATAAATTGCTAAGTTACTACTACAGCTGATTCCAATTCATCGGTCATGCGATAGATGCCTTGTACTATGTGACCCCAGATGATCAATCTAGCGCTGTACTAACAGTCTTAATTGTCGAAGAAGGTACTAGCTACCACAAATCGATTAAAGTAGTGCACCCGTGCTGTGCTTCTCCTACTTTACGCTCTTTGTTCAGATCAGGAGGATAGCAATTTAGATTTTGGTTTCCGTTTCTTCGTCTACTATTTCTAGCCATTTAACTACGTACTGTAGTACGTACTTATAAGGCGCCTCGAAAAGATATACACTATACAACTAGTAGGAGTTCTATTTTAGCTCTTTCCATTCTTCTATTTCTAGCTAGCTCATTTACTATTTAAGGCACCTCGAAAAGATATACGACTGTATGTATATCAACCCATCTACTATCTATTCTGTTGATAAGGAGGAGGAAAATAGAAATGATGTATGCTATAATTGACGAGTCCAGCCTATTGTAGCCAAAGCTACGTGTAGCTCGTTTTAAAAACAAATTGAAAATGGCATTTCAATGTTTCACAAAACACAGTCCTGGATGTATGCAATGATGTATTCTGATGCCGACATGTAAAATCTTAACCTGAAATACCTTACATTTCATGCTGTGCAAAAAATGACAAAACTCCGACTCTGAAGTAGTGATCGGTGCAAAATTTGAAATCTCCAAAATTTGTCAGGTTTGTCATTTTTCATGTGGCCTATATTAGCCATGTCGAGTAGTTGAGGTTTTGCAAGTTAGTAGAATACATCACTATCAATGGTCATGATACTTTTTAGAATTTTTTGAAACTTTAATTGTTGCTTTTTATTTTTATTCAAAAAAAGATACTACATGTAGCCCGAGCTACATATAGCTACATTATTTTCCCACTGAATGATATTGATTTTCTTTTCCATTTGTTGTGTATATATTGGCACTCAATAAAGTAGTAAAGTAAAGCAAAGTAGTGCATGTTGTGCAGTGCATGGAGTAGTAAATACACAAGGGAAGGAAAGGTACATATACATATACCGATCGATCGTCCAAAGGTGATCTCTCTCTCTCCCTTCTGCATCCTTCGCCGCCGTGCTGCACCAGCACCGCAGTGATGTCGCCGTTGTCGCCGCCTTCCTTGTTAGCCTCCGCCAACGTCGCCCTCGCTAGCATGCCTAGCTGAAACAACGCAGAGAGTTTGAGCCCTTCGCTGATTGGGGTAAGCCAAATTTTTAGGGTTATTGTTTGGCCAGAAGATTTTCTTTGCCGTTTCTTGTGGATTAGGAACTGACGAACCTCGACTATGCTCCTGACATTGTCGATGATCCCAATTCTTGTGGGATAGCTGTTGATTTCCCCGTGCTATGTCATGAGCACAACATGGCGTCGCGGCAGTGCGTGGCTTTTGAAGGGAGCAAGAGTGGATGTAGATTTTATCTGTGCCCGGTGGAGAATGTGAGTTAGTTGTCCAATTTCATTACAGTGTTGCAACATAGGTTAGAAGTGATTTTTAGTTAACTATATAGTGTAGCTTCTTAGAGATAATAGATGTAGCTGCCTCATTGTATAGTTGTTCCTTGATACTACACTTCTTTTGTAAATAATTTCAGCAACTTTAAGTAATGAAATTAATGCTAAGTAGCTCTATTTAAGTAAATACTATGCTATTAGCTAGCTCTATTTGATTACAGACTATGGTATTAACACTACAAGAAAACTTGGCTTTTACAACGGACGGTTCTCATAGTTGAAGATCCTTTTCCGTGGTGGAAATGTCTTCCATGATAGATGATCTCCGTGGTAAAAGTCCCGTCACCAAAGAATCTACCACGGTTTTTTCCCGACCATGGCGGATTGCACCTTTTAGCCACGGAAATTTGTGTCATCGTAGATCCGTTTCCCAGCCCCGTTGACTTCTGAAGTCATGCAAACTACCACGTGGCAAGCGCCGTTAACGACGAGTTACCGCCGTTAACGGTCAAAAATCCGTGTTGGAAGCCAAGGCCCAGCCAAAGCCTACTAACAGTTAAGTGGGCTGGCCCATGAGAGAAGCCCAATAAGAATATTACTTGTTACTATTTTGGCCTGCTGGAGGCCTACCCTGCGTTAACGGGGCCCACAACTTTGCAGCCCAGCTACGACTTGTGAGCTTTGAGGTCCTTTACTGTTTCGGCCTACTTAAGGCTCAGCTTGGTTCAACACTGTGCAGCCCTTTAGTGGCATGCGCCACGTCGGCCGTTACTGTTAAGACCTGTCCTAGGCCCATCACTATGCATAAAGCCCGTCGTTTTTCGTTCGTTGCAGCTTTTTTGTTGGAAGGCATGTTGTTGTTTCGGACCTCTTCCAATCTGACCTTTCACTGTTCTAGCCTACTATTGTTCTGGCATGTTACTATTCTGGTCTGCTAGTAATTTCAGGTCATTTACTATTCGATCCTATCATGAATCAGAACTATTACTGTTAGGGGCCCGTTACTGCTTTCTGGCCTTTTATTGTTTAAGACGTTGACTATTCAGGCCTCTTACTGTTCAGACCATTTAGTATTCAGGCCTTTTACTATTTGGATCTTTCACTATTCATAGAACTTCATCCATATTTGACCAATCATGGCCTTTCACTGTTCAGTATATTACTGTTCCGGCCTTGGACTGTATGGTGTGTTACGGTTTCAGCATTTTTAGCAGGATCCATGTTTTGCAGAACAACACAGGAATGCCAACAAGTTTATTAATAAACATGAGAAATTTAAAGTCCTCTCACAAAAAAAGAGAAATTCAAACTACTTATTACACAACGATAAAAGTTGGTCTCTCCGGATTAAAAATGACAACAGATCATTAGACAAGATCTGCATTTTAAAATATCACAAAGAGTTCGCATCATCAATATGAGATGGGTACATGGCGATGCGCTTCATCGTATCATATGTCCTCTTCTTCAACATTTCTGCTACAGATCTAAGAGCAGCTACACCCTTTCTTTCTGCGTGCAATACAACCTTTATATATATATATCACCTGCATGAGTTGTTCTAGGTGGACTATTAACAATGTTGTTTCCTTCAAAAATGCAATGGGGGGATGAATGGGAAGAGGGATCACAACTTTCAACCATGCCTTCCGAGGACTCTGCTTGGTTTTAACTGCAGCCTGGTAAAATATGATCAAAAGCGAATACTTGCGACCGCATTTAGCCAGATGAACTTAAGTCAGTTCCTGCACACTAGGCTTGGCCACTTACCAACTATACACCATCCGCAGAATATTGCGTACCCGGTAGGTCGTGCATGGAATCGTGGAACCAAACTTCCATGAGGGAGTTTCTCTTCGATTCTCAGTCATATGTCAATGTCCCGTGATGCCAGGAGTGGTTCAAATCATCCACAAGTGGCTGCATGTAGACACTCAAATTCTTCCCAGGGTATTCAGGCCCTGGAATGATCAGCGACAGAAATATGGTCTTCCTTTACATTAGGACTTCGGGAGGAGATTGAGTGGAATAAGAAACACGGGCCGGTAGCTATACGAGGAAGTGGACATACCATATGGATTGAATCCATCGGTTACTATCGCAGTTCTGACATTCCGAGCCTCTTCTGCCTCATGGGGTGTTTTTCATCAAAGTTCTTGCATGACTTACCATCATATGGATTTCCCATCTTTACCCGTCTGTGCTCGTCCTCGTATATCTTCCCCCTCTTGTACCACATCTTCTGTTTGGAAGACTCCTCGGTCATGTAAAGACGTTGGATTCTTTTATGAATGGGATATAACAAAGAATCTTCGTGGCGACTTTTGTCTGCTTCATCTGACCATCGGCTCCCTTTACCTCATGATACCTAGAGGCCCCACACTTGCTACAGTACTTGTCATCTGCAAAGTCTCTCCAAAACAAAAGGCAACCTGCTGGATAGCAATCTATCTTTTGATAATCCATGATGAACGCTCTCATGATTTTCTTCGCTCCGTACATGCTTTTAGGCAGACAATTCCCTTCGGGCAACATGTTATCATATGTTTTAAGATGAGCTTCAAATCATGCTCGGGTGTTGTCATACTGGGCCTTGTCGGCTAGTACTTGCGAGATGGCATCGAGCTGAGAAATTTTTGCACCCTCATATAGAGGCCTCTTAGCCCAGGCCATCTGACATGGGTATGCCCAACGGGCACCCATGATTGGCTTATATGGTGCAGTCCAAGAGAAGCCCACAGTAAAGCCCAAAATGATTAGGGTGGCCCAAGACAACGAATGTGCGACCCCTTGGGAAGCATGGCAAGGTATAGATAGGAAACTTAAAGGGGAAACCCTAAATTTGTAACTGACTCGACCTGCTATCTCGAGACCGAGCCCCCCTATATAAAGTTAGGAAGGGGCGTCAAGGAGGATAATCCATAACCTAGGCACACACCGCCAGATTGCATATGCGCACCCCTGTACTTTTCGATTTCATCGATAACAAGGAGCAGACAGGCAGGAGCAGGGTCCCCTCTTAGGGCCTGAACCTGGGTAAACCATGCGTCCCTGATGTGCTTGTTTGCTAGCTGATCGATGCCTCCAGCGCCCCCCACTTCCTTGAACCTAAGTCCATCATCCACTCGTCATCAATTGGCGCCGTCTGTGGGAACTAGGAGTGCTGATGTTGTGGCTTTGTCAGCCCCATCATCCGTGATCTACAGCTCTATAGCTGCAGAGAATCACCTACTCTTCGGCACCTTCGACTTCACCGTCCACTCGCTGACGACTCGCCCGGATTTCGAGTCCATGGGCGGAACCAGCATGGAGATCGGGAGCTTACACTTCCAGGTCGGCAAGATCGGCATGCTCTGCTTCCCCGATCACACGCCGCCACCTTCGATTGCACCTACCTCGTGGTTCCCACCACCGATCGACACCCTAAGCGAGCTCAACGTGTCGGCTTCAGCCTACGACACGGATATCAACAACAATTGTGACTCTGATCTGTCTGATCTGTCATCGGAGGATGGCATCTATGGCTCTAGATCGGAAAGTTGCGGGAGTAGCAGCTTCCCCAACGATGGTGAAGGCACCCAATGAAACACTGGCAACGTAGGGCCACTCCCATAGGGAGCGCTGGTCACGCACCCTATGAAAAGGCAAAATAAATTATTTATGGCAAAGAGCATTGATCACGTCCGCACCATAAGCATTCGAAGAGGAGGCAACCTCGCCTCTAACGAAACACAAAAGTTCCTTGCGATGAGACAATGTCTCCTGGGTCACCTGAAACACTTCCACGGTAATAAAACTTCGGATGCCGCATTTACAACGTGAAGATAAGACCTACGAATGCAATCCAATGGCCTGGCAATGCACCTAATGCTCTCTACCAGAAGCATGTCATTCCTATAGGCACGGTGAAAAAGCCTCGACGGCCGCATTGAGTGCACACACTAAACACTGGAATTCGACTCTATAAGGCCTCTGCGGCATGAGTCGAATTACGCCAGCAACTTTCCGAATTCAAGTCCGGGGACTTGAATTTGAGTAGATAGCATTGTTTTTCCCTAAGACAGTTAATTGATCCCAATCCGTTAAATGAATTAGGCACGCATATCAACTATCCCTACGACATAAGCAGACACCCGGTAAAACGTTCGGATGAACACTCAAAATACTTCATAGTCTCCATCCGAATCTACGATTCGAACGGACACTCGGGGGCTACTAACATGGGTATGCCCCATGGGAACCCAGGATTGGCCTATACGGTGCAGCCCAAGAGAAGCCCGCGGTAAAGCCCAAGTTGATTCGGGTGTCCCAAGACCACGAAGGTGCGACTCCTTGGGAAGCACGACAAGATGTAGATAGGAATAAAGGGAAAACTCTAAATTTGTAACCGACTCAGCCTGCTATTCCGAGAGCTAGCCCCCCTATATAAAGGCTAGGAGGGGCGTCAAGGAGGATAATCCATAACCTAGCCGCACCCTTGTACTTTTCGATTTCGTCGATATCAAAGAGCATAGAAGCAGGAGTAGGGTCCACTCTTAGGGCCTGAACCTAGGTAAACCGTGTATCCCTGATGTACTTATTTGCTAACCGATCGATGCCTCCAGCGCTCCCCACTTCCTTAAACCCAAGTCCATCATCCATGGGCATTGGTGAGTTGTCAAGAAAGGCCTCGCGGTTGGCTCTGGTTGCTTAGGTTCACCCGGTTCCTCCCGTGGAGGTGGTGAGTATGGCATGTCAGCATCACGGAGATCATCTAGCAAGTATCTAATCCCATCGTCCTCATTACCATCGATCCGCTGCCGCATCACCTCATCTCTATCACGTTTGTACTGAGCAAAGTTGACTGAAGTGACGAAGTTAGGCATATACCCATGCAACCAAAGGTGTTTAGTCATATCATCCTTTCTCTGACGATGACGCCTCCTACAATGAGCACAAGGGCAATTTGGACGAACACCCACCTTTGAACCATGTGCTAACTCCTTAACTAATAAATTGGTCATACGCACTCATCTATTCTTTTAGTCACACTAATACGTACACTATACATCCACCCATTATCTGTCATCGTTTGCTTTATTGGGAGCTAAACAACAAATATAGTATTTTATATCAAATAATAGCATGAAATTAGATGCATCATATTTTAACTTTCTACCAGGAAAAACGCATGCATCAACCTACATCATTAATATGTATAGAGGGTCCTAGCAGTCGCCGGATCTGTAGATTGAGTATGTTCTCCACGCTCTGCCCTGGTTCGAGACAGAATTTCGGCAGCACCTCCCTCCTGTTCTCCCGATGCACGTCTCGGAAAAAAGCCGAGAGAATGCGCATCTGGAGAACAACATGGAGGCGCTGCTAAAATACTGACTCGGACTAGAGCAGAACATGGAAAACGTACCCAACTACGCATTCGTCGAGTGTCCCATAAATGCCGCAAGTGTTACATTTAAAAATATGACGACCTCTAATGTATATTTATGCGTGTAACGCTTGCGGACGGAAAGTGACACCTAGGTTATGCAACTTGATGTGGAAAAGGAATCTACTGACATACAAAAATATGAGGAAGGAGACAGAGTTCTAGGTCACCCTTGGCGGTAGAGGAAGTGGTCGAACGGTAGGGGCTCCGAGACGACGACGGCGACAGGATCTAGAGAGGTGATCACAACGGGGCCTAGTGTGCCAAATGAACAAATTTTAGCATAGCCTATTATTAAACAGATTCACAAGTACTACCTAACAGCTAAACAACCAAAATTTAATCAACAATTTTTTTTGTCAAATCTCACTATATTACTTAACTAACAAATGTTAAATTGCTAAATAAAATAATAAACTACTGCAACTACAACTCTAATCGACCATCTATAATGTATAATCTATAGCTAATACATTTCTAATCTACACACTAATACATTTATAATATACATCTACATCTAAATACATCTATAATCTACAATTGCTAAATAAAAATAGAAAAAGGGAGAAAAATCCACCCCTTGCAGCACCTGCGCGTGGGCGTGGAGAAGAGGTGGCCCCGCTCCACCTACGCATGGGCGTGGTCAAGGGAGGTCGACGATAAACAAGGGGGAGATCCTCGCCGGGACCCGAGGTAGGTGAGCTCCCCAACCCTAGAAGGTTGTCGAACGGCGGCGAGGGCTCGGGTGAGGGCAGCGGGGGTGAGGACAGTGCCTCGGGTGAGGGCGGCGCTTGAGTGAGGTGGGCGGCGCTCGGGTGAGGGAAGTGAGGGATCAGGTGAGGGTGGCACAGGATTGCCGAGTGGCGGCAGGGTCAGCTAGGGTGCGGGTGGTGGTCGAATCGTGGTGAGGTGGCGTGGGTCTCAGGCGCACGAGGTTGGGGAAGAGACTAGCTCACACGCGTGGGCCTCTTGGACCACCCGAATTAGATCTAGGTCCGGCCTATGACGACGACTTTATTTTTTTTCATTTATTCCTTTTTAGAGGATTTGTTTTATTTATTCTGTAGCTATTATTTATTCAGTTGCTTAAATATACTTCATTTCATTTTCTTCTTCGTATCTTTCATATAATATACGTCTATATATCATATGATGTCTACTATATACATAAGAATATATTATTATTATAACGAGTATGAGGTCAATTGACTTTTTTCTCAGATTCACATGCAAAATTTTGTGGTATTCACATGCAGGTTCTTGTGGCATCCCGGTGTTGCTCCGGTGCTCGGTTTCCAGGCAAACCTTAGACCGCGGGCCTTGTAGATCTACCCCCTAGATTTTTTGTATGAGGGTTGACCAGTGTAATTTAATCTTTGTTTAGGTTAGTTTAGGCCACAACAACATGGTAGAACTAGTTTGAGCCCAATTTCCACGGGGTTTCCTATAGTGGTAACCGTGGTGGGAGTTTTCGGCTACATGTGTAGAACCTTTCTAAGTGTCATCACATGCTTCTGAACAGGGTCGCACCCGAGGGGATAGATATTGCAATTCTAAACATCCACCATACTTTTGCACATATCTTAGGGACATATGCAAGATTTGGAGTCATCCCAGAGCTCTGGTGCTCGTTTTCCAGGCAAACCCTGGACCATGGGCCCACAAATCTAACCCACTAGATTTCTTCGTACGAGGATTGACCAATGTCGTACTTTTATCTTTATTAAGGTTAGTTTAGGCCATAGCAACATGGTATAACAAGTTTGAGACCAAGATTCCACGGGTTTTCCTGTAGTGGTGGGAGTTTTCCGCTACATGTGCAGAACCTTTCTAATTGTCAATGCATGCTTCTGAATAGGCTCGCGCCGGAGGCTATAGATTGCAATTTTGAATATCCCACCACACTTCCGCACATATACTAGATACACATGCAAGATTTGGAGGCATCTCGGTGCTCCGGTGCTCGTTTTCTAGGCAAACCCTAGATGGTAGGCCTCGCAGATCTCCCCCCTAGATTTCTTCGTACGATGTTTGATCAATGGACTTTTATCTTTGTTTAGGTTAGGTTAGGCCATAGCAACATGGTAGAACAAGAATGGAATTTCTATTGATCAACATGTTGGCTCATTAATTGATCAGCCTTGGTCTTCTCCTGATATAATTTTTTCTGCTCCTTCCTCTTCAGATAACTCTGATAAAGCTTTTGAAAAAATGATTGATGGCATGTCTGAGTTTTGGTCATCTTACTGCTGATTGCAAAGGGGAAGTACGATGTTATGCTTGCTACTAATGCGGTCACGTTAAAAGGAACTACCCTGGTAATTTAGGGAAAAAATCATATTTTCATTGGGTCGCCAAACTGTCAAATCATGTGGTCCTGGACTCTACACCTGAAACGGACTCTGTTCCAAATATTAATGCTAATTTTTCTAGGGTCGATTCAACTACAACCGTCAAGAAAACGCCTTGTCAACCCCAGAATAATACGTCGTCTCTCCAAGACCCAGCAATGGCGAACTTTCAAGTTGATCCCACTCGTTTCACCCTAGCGTGGATGCAGGTACTGTAGCCGTGCAGAGATGATGAGAGGCCTACGAGGATTTATGTCACCACGTCAACCACTCCTTCGAAGCGCCATGGGACTGGGCGATGGCAGTGGTGCTTCCAAGGCCGGGGGAGGAGAGATTGATGAAGTCTTAGGCAGATTGTGCAGCATGTCCATGATGATCTCCAACTTGAGGTACTGTCTTTTGCTGAAAGTGCAGTTGGCATAGGTTTGTTTCGCATGGCACACTCTGTTCAGAGAGATCTCCTGGTTGCTCAACCTGAATTTCAGATTGGTAATGGCCGCACTTTGTCTTTTACTTGCCATGATGTTGGGCCTAATTTTAGAGCTAGTATTTACACAACAACTGGTTGGATTATGCTCCTTAATTTGCCAATGGATTATCGTAATAAATAATTCCTTAGAGAAACTGTCGCTATGTTTGGAAAACTTAGAGGTTGGTTTAGAGAGGACCCATCCCCCACAAGAACTTTGATCAAGTGTAGCTATGGTGGTGCTAGAGACATCCCTAAATCCATTGTGGTACGTGAGCCCCAACGTTATGGGGGCACTGTTGTTTCTTGGACTGCTCCTTGTTATATTTTGCTAAGTGAGCAGGGAGATGTTCTACCTGGAGACGAATCATCAGAACCAGGCAATGGTAATCCATGCCCCTTACCATGTCAGAATCAAGGTATGTAGGATAATGATGATGATGATCCTTGGGTGCCAGATAACATTCAACCTGATGTTCTTGGTTGGGGAGCATGGGTAGGAACAAGCCGCATAGAATGTGGTATAGGCAGATCGGGGAGGACAGCCCCGCCAGAACGAGTCTTCTATAACTTTCTCTATGTCTGGAGCTTATGGGACATCAGTACACTTTGTGCAAGGAGAGGGTGCTGCACAGATAGTAGATGTCCCTGTGGTCCAGCAAATACCACATGGTGACCAGTTGGCCATTGTCCCTGTAGACAATCAAGTTTAGAACAACAACATTCAGATCCTTACTGTGTTACTTCCTGAAGTGGTCATGGGATGGCATGGAGGTAATAATGAAAAAAAATTCTCTCTGGATTTATCCTCAATGGGTAAGTTACCACATGATTTCCAATATGATGCTGCAATGAGATCTTTCTGGTTGCCTCCCTCTCCTTTGCTCCTGACTAGTGGAAAGGAGGATGATCACATAGTGAATTCTATCCCTAGTGGCATGGTGTATGAGCATCAATCTCTGGCATACAACGAACCTTATCATGTGCTATCAGACACTCCAAAGAAGAGGGGAACAAAGCAAAATGAAACTTTGCTAGTAAACACTTCTGAGAGGCGTGTAACTAGAAGTACTACCAGGAAGTGTCTAACGCGCCCGTGGCTACCGCACCAAAGAAGAAAAAGAAGAAGAAGCCTGTTGGGGTTGTACAGCCTCCATTACAGCCAGGGTCATTCAATAATCAGCCGCAACCGGGTCCTCATCCTCAGCATTTGGGTCAGCAGTTGTATGGTTTTTCACAGAACTTGGTTCCTTATGCTCCACCACCATATCAGGCAATGGTCCAGCAGGTTCAACACATGCAGTATGTGCCACATGCAAGAGGTACGTTGGAGGCACCGTCCGTTCAGAACCCTGTGGCGTTGCCAAGGAAACCTAAAAAGGCGGTCAGGTGTTGGAAGTCCGTGGTTGACACTCATGCTACCAAGGACTGCAAGGTTGTACACTATTACTATATTTGTGATGTTTCTACTCACCCTACTTTGAGATGTCCGGTGCTTAAGCAGCCTCGTCCTACTGCCTATATGGTTGGCTGCAGACATGATCAGATGTTATTTGCGCAGATTCCTGACAGTGTTGTCCGTGATGATTTGGGGCCTAGTCATATTCCCATTGCACTGGTACAAGTTTCTGGTGTTGTGGTTTCTGCGGAAGTGGTTGAGCTGCAGATTGCGAGGAGATGCCAGGTCCACCCACAGTGGAAGTGGGAATCAGTGCCTCACGGGGACAATGCCTTCTTGGTCAGCTTTCCGTCGTCCGAGGACTTGGATAAGGTGGATGGGAGTCAGTTCTCTATACCGCTAGGTAAAACCCAGTTAGTTGTATCTGCCTACAAGACCCAGGAGGTGCCACACAAGTGTGAGTTACACCAGGTGTGGTTGCGTGTTGAGGGAGTGCCGCACTCTCTACGAACTTTTCTTGGTTTGTGGGCAGTTGGATCGCTTTTGGGAACCCCTCTTGATGTGGATTTACTATGTTTAAGGAGGGGTGTTGTCCGTATTTTGGTCGGCATGTTTGACATTACGGTATTTCGGAGCCAGGAAGCTTTGGATTCCTACCTTACTTCTGATGATGTGGTTAAGTTGAAGGGGTATGAGCTTCGGTTTAGGATGGAGCCTGAGGGGTATGTCCCTGAACCGGATTTCTCACCGTACCTGTGGAAGAAGCATAATGATGATTCTGGGGGAGATGGTTCAGGGAATGCTGGAGATGATGTGATGGATACTTCGGAGCCTGCTTTTTCTCCACCTGCGGATGGGGCGTCTTCTGGATAGCCGGCTAGACAGGGGAATTCTACTTCAACTTTGACCACACAGGCTCCTTTGCAAGTTTATGCGGTTACTCCTTTTAATGCTTCTCCTGCTACTCCACGCAGAAAGGAACTTCTGGCTGCAATGCCCCTGGACTCCCCTTTGCGAGGGAGTAAGACATCTAGTGCCTCACCTCGTATCACACCTACACAGGTACATGGGGCTCTGCTGACGGTCAAGGGATCCTCTACCGCTCGGTGTAGACCGAACGTGTTAGGTCGATCTATCCCTAGGCATGTGGCGCGGGAGCTGGAGCCAGTGTTGATGGAGGTTCTTGCTAATGAGGCAACCATTGGGCTAGATTCGGAGGGACTGGCTGATCGGTCTTGTGGTGTGGCTGCGATGGTCACGGCCCAGGTGGGCCAAGCTAGACCGGACTCGGAGGTGGCCTAGGTGGCTGAATCGATGGTCCATGTGACTGACTCGGGGGCCCAGGCGGAGCACCCGGGAGATGGTGCCATCATGGCCCAGGAGGGGCTGCCATCCGGTGGCTACGACACCCAGGCGGGGTTGTACGCTGGGGGGGGGACCTGGCCCAGGTAGGGTCGGGTTACTCCTCTACCGCATCATCTCGCGGCCTAGGTGGGTTGTAGGTGGCCTGTCGAGCATGCTTCCAGTGGTTGAGGTGCCGGTGCGTAGGAGCTCTCGACACGGAACTGATGCCCTAGGGGCGTTAGTTACGGACGAGGACTCGATGGTCAAGGCCATGCGAAGGAAGGCTGAAAAGAATCTAGACTCTCAAGGTATAAATAATTCATATAGATCTTTCCTTTCGTTTTCCAACCCTGTTATGGTTGATAAACTTGCCAATGTTGGTGTTAGCATGGGTAGATCTATAAAGGTAATTAATCTTTCTAGTTCTGTTCTGAGGCATAAGAAGGTTGACTATCTAACGGTTACTCCTAAAGTCACAGTTGTTCCTAATTCTTTATCAACGGAGGAGAAGGAGTTGCATGCCACAATAGATGGTCAACTCCTCTCTCACTTAGTTGGTGAAGTGTCAGATGTGGGCTTTGATGAGACTGGGTTGGGTTCATTATATGAGCTCAAAGCTTCTACTCGAAAATCAAAGAACCTAAAATCTCGTAAGAGGTCTCGTGTATCCAAATATCTTATTGTTTCTCAATGAATGGCATGTTCTCAAATAGCAGAGGTCTTCGTGACTTGGCTAAACATTTGTTTTTTGTCGATTGTGTGAGAGATCATAAGTTGGATTTTTTGGGTATTTCTGAAACCGGGAGACGTGGTTTGTCACAAGCCCAACTCAATCGCTTTTCTGGTGGAGTGGACTTTACGTGGGTATCACGTCCACCGCGAGGTCAATCTAGGGGAATCTTGTTGGGCGTCAGAGATGAGACTATGGAAATCTTAGCTAGTTCTAATGGAGATTTTTTATTAAACTTCATATTCATAACAAGGCTGATGATTTCATATGGTCTCTAGACGTTGTTTATGGGGATGTCCAGGATGTTTATAAAGCTGACTTTTTGCGTGAGTTGGTTAATCTGGCTAAGGATAATCCATACCCTATTCTTATAGGTGGGGATTTTAACTTGCTAAGATTCCCTCATGAGAAAAGTCGGGGCCGTTTTGACGAACATTGGCCTTTCATGTTTAATGTTGTCATTGACAGTTTAGACCTAAGAGAGGTTACGATGTTAGGAAGACAGTTCACCTGGGCTAATAGTCTTTTGGATCCTACATACGAAAAACTGGATAGAGTGCTTATGGATACCGAATGGGAAGAAAAATTCCCTATGGTAATTGTTCGCGCTCTAGAGCATATTGAGGCATTGTCGGATCATGCTCCTTTATTATTATCTGTTGGAACATCACCACGAAATGCCAAACATAGTTTGAAATTTGAACTTGGATGGATGAATCGTGATAGTTTCTATGAATTGGTGAAGGCTAATTGGGAGAAACATGTTAGTGGTCATACGCCCTTTCCTCTATTATTAACGATTTAGAAGCTGTTGCGGAAGTCAGGCTTTTAACTGCACAAGAGATTGAGCTTAAAACCCAATCAAATGCAGAAATTGCCAGACTACTCCGCAAGGAGGAACTCAAATGGTATCAACGCTCTAAAGCAAAATTTATTCTTGAAGGAGACGCGAATACAAGATACTTTCATGTTGTTGCCAATGGCAAGCATAAAAAGAAACTTATTTAATCTTTAATTCAGGATGAATGTACGATTGAGGGTCAGGAATAGCTAAAATCTTATATTACTAATTATTACAAATCCTTGTTTGCGGCAAAGCCTGAGAATTCATTCGCGTTGGATGAGTCCCAAACATTGGATATTCCTCAGGTTTCTATTGAGGAGAATAACTTTCTGACCGCTCCTTATACGGAAGAGGAGGTCAAGAAAGTTGTTTTCCAAATGGAACATAACAAGGCACCTGGGCCTGATGGCTTTCCAGCAGAATTCTATCAAAAATTATGGGAAGTTATTAAGGAGGACCTTATGCGTCTTTTTGAGTTCTTGCATGTTGGTCAGTTAGACCTTTTTAGTCTCCATTTTGGCAACATTATTTTATTAGCTAAGGTTAATGATGCAGAATGTATACAATAGTATCATCCAATCTTCCTTAACGTTAGTTTTAAAATCTTTACAAAAGTTGCTATGATTAGATTAAATTCGGTAGCTGATCATGTTGTACGCCCATCTCAAACTGCTTTTATGCATGGAAGAAAGATCCTAGATGGTGTAGTAATTCTACATGAAATAATCCATGAACTACACTCAAAGAAACTAAATGGTGTACTATTCAAGATTGACTTTGAGAAGGCTTATGACAAGGTTAATTGGTCTTTTCTTCAGCAAATACTCTGAATGCAAGGTTTTTTGGAGGAGTGGTGTGCTCTCATATAGTCTTTTGTGTCTGTTGGTAGTGTTGCTATTAATGTTAATAGCGACACTGGCAAATACTTCCAAACAAAAAAAGGACTGAGACAAGGGGATCCACTATCACCTATACTATTTAAGATAGTGGCAGATATGTTGGCTATCCTAATTGAGAGAGCCAAGGCCGATGGCCAAGTTGAAGGATTAGTTCCCCATCTGGTGGATGGTGGTCTCTATTCTTCAATACGCTGACGATGCAATCTTATTTATGGAACACAATCTGGAGAAAGCTAAGAATCTGAAATTAATTTTATCAGTATTTGAGCAACTCTCTGGATTAAAAATTCACTTCCATAAAAGTGATTTGTATTGTTTTAGCGAGGCTAATAACGATGCCCAGCTATATGCTGATCTTTTCGGCTGTGGTTAGGGGCAATTTCCAATCAACTATCTGGGAATACCGATTCATTATCGGCGTCCCACGATTGCTGAATGGAAACTCGTTGAGGAAAGACTACAGAAATGTCTTAATAGTTAGAAAGGTAAATTGCTATCCCTTGGTGGAAGACTCGTTCTCATAAATTCAGTACTCACCAATATGGTACTGTATATGATCTCGTTTTTCCAAATACCAAAAGGTGTCTTGAAGAAAGTGGATTATTTCTGATCAAGATTCTTTTGGCAAGGTGATAGTGAAAAAAAGAAATATCGACTGGCCAGATGGAATGTGCTTTGCCGACCAAAAGAGTACGGTGGACTGGGCATACATGATTTGCAAGTCAAAAACACCACGCTTTTCGGTAAATGGTTGTTTAAACTACTTACAGAAGAGGGTGTCTGGCAAACCATTCTTTGGAGGAAGTATGTTGGCTCCAAAGCTATGTCTCAAGTGGTTTGGAAACCCGAGGATTCACATTTTTGGGCGGGACTAATGGCATCCAAAAAAAATCTTCCGCTTTGGTATTTTTAATATTAGGGATGGTTCACAGATTAGATTCTGGGAAGACAAATGGCTTGGCCAAACTACTCTTCATGAACAATATCCAGCTCTATATCCGATTGTTAGACACAAAGAGGATACACTTTCCACCGTGTTGGGGCCTAATCCACCTAATGTATCTTTCAGAAAAAGTCTCATAGATCCTAGACTAGTGTCGTGGAATAATCTTTTATTATGATTATCCATGATACAACTGTCGGAGGGTGTGGACGAGTTTAAATGGAATTTACTAGAGAGTGGTAAATTTTCTGTGGACTCAATGTATAGAGCTTTGATCCAACCGGATATTCCAGTCGATGATAATAGTAAAATTTGGAAGATGAAAATACCCCTTAAAACGAAGTTATTTGCATGGTATCTCCGTAAAGGGGTAATTCTCTCAAAAGATAATCTTGCTAAGAGGAATTGGTATAGAAGTACACAGTGTGTCTTTTGTCATCATAATGAGAAAATACGACACCTATTCTTCTAGTGTAAATTTTCTCATGCTATATGGTTAATCATCCAAATGGCCTCTGGTTTATCTCCTCCTCGATCGGTAACCATTGTTTTTGGTAACTGGTTACATGGGATACAAGATAAATATGGGACTTCGTTTAGGGTGGGAGCGCTTGTCATTATTTCGTCGCTTTGGCTATGTAGAAATGACAAGATTTTTAATAACATTGTGTCTTCTTCTTTGCAGGTTATCTATCGAGCTACGGCTATTCTCAGATCATGGACTATCCTCCAGTGTATGGAGCTTCGCGACTTATTTGTGGAGGGGTGTACGCAATTGGAGGACACGACGAGGGATATTTTCTCCCGACATGGATGGCAGCGTGATCTCCGTATCGATCAACATTAGCTCGAGGCGCTTTATTTTTTAGCATGTTTTGTAATCTTCATACTTTTGAGTTGGACTATTGGTGTGTGGTTGAGCAACTGTGTGCATCCTAGTTATGAAGAGGCTGGGTGTAAACATTACTCTTAAGTAATATATGCGCCCATTTCCCAAAAAAAAGTACTACCAGGAATAATGGGTACAAGTGATACGTCCATTTTGCATCACTATTCTATGTCTTAATTCACTATTATTCATTGATATATTTCATATTGAGAGGTGATACTTATGTTATTTCATCTATTTTTGCATGGTTGATGACTTTTGGAGCATGGACCGCTGATGTGGATTCGATGGAAAAGGTCTGTTTGGAGGCAAAATTGAAGATCAGAAAATCCGGGAAAATATACGGAAAATCCTATTTTTCCGAAGACTCAGGATGCGAGTAAGATGAAGTGGAGGTGGGCTGAGGGCCCACACCACCCCATGGCGCGGCAGGCCTAGGCTGGGAGTGGTGTGGCCGCCTGGCCCACTCCAGCCTCTCCTCTAGCGTATATCATCCCACGAAACCCTAAGACTGGGAGCGACCACGAAAGATTCTGCCGCCTCTGGGCGGAAAACACCGAGAGAGAAAGATCTCTCCGGCAGACAGATTTCTGCCGGGGGAATTCCTTCCTGGAGAGGGGAGATCATCGCCATCAACACCACCATCAAGATGGACCTCATCAGGATCATCATCACCACCATCATCACCATCAGCACCCTCATCACCATCTCCATATTGCTGTAACAATTGCGTTGAATCTTGCATAGTTCATAGGGGAAACTTTCCCGGTGTTGATTACTCTTTGTAGTTGATGCTATTGAGTGAACCATTGAATTATTGTTTATGTTCAGATTGTTATACATCATTATTCCATCTCTGATCATGATCCATATGATGTCTTGTGAGTAGTTCGTTTTGTTGTTGAGGACATGGGAGAAGTCTTGTTGTTAGTAGTGGAGTTGTGTTGAGAAAGATTCAATAGATTGTTATTTAAGTTATGGTGTACTTCTTCTAGTGGTGTCATGTGAACGTCGACTACATGACACTTCACCTATATGGGCCTAGGGGAATGCATTGTGTATTTGGCTACTAATCGTAGGGGTTGCGGAGTGATGTAAACCTGAACCCCCGTTAGGAAACCATTGCACAAGGGACGTAAGGGTCTTAGAGTTTAAAGCTGTGGTTAGGTTTCTACCTTAATTACTTTCTTGTACTTACGGATGTTTGCAAGGGGTATAATCACAAGTATGTATTAGTCTTGGATGGGGTGGTACATTAGCACAGGTTCACCCACACAACACTTAGCAAGCTAGAGAAGATTAATCAGCTATATGAAGCGAAAGCACTTGACAGTCTTCCCATGTGTCCTCGAGAACGTTTGGTCATCTATAGAAATACAACCGGCTTGTCCTTTGCTGCATAAAGGATTGGGCCACTTGCTGCATTTATTCCTACTGTCTTTTGTTTACTCGTACTTTGTTTACTTGCTTTATCAAAAAACCCTAAAAATCCGTTTGCTAAGTATTTGCAGAGAATTCTTGATCCATACCACTAGCCAGATACTTCTGCTCCTCGTTGGGTTCGACACTCTTACTTATCGAAAATACTGCGATACACCCCTATACTTGTGGGTCATCAAGACTATTTTCCGGCGATTCTTTGGGGAGTGAAGCGCTATTGGAGAGTGGAACTGGTAAAAGAAACTTCTACTGTGAGTATTGTTTACTAATGTTAGTTGCTTTATTTTCGTTATGGATAATTCGCTGAGTTTCTTATTTGGTAATGCTACTACCACTGCAAAGGTAGTAGATAAGCCACCACCTGCTGAGAAAAATGTTTTCAAAATACCTACAAGAAATATTGATCGTGTTATGGATAACTACTATGTTGGGGATGGAACTGTCCATCCCGGTGATCATTTACTCTTTATACACGAATTATGTGGGTTGTTCAAGTGTGCAGGTATTACTACAGATCAAGTTAAGAAGAAGTTATTCTTATTATCACTGAAAGGAAGAGCTGAGGAATGGTATAAGCTGCTGAAGAATGGTCAAGCTCTGGAATGGGAGGAAATAGTGCCTCTCTTTTATTCAAAGTTTTATCCTCCTAGTGAGATTCATAAAGATCGGAATCAAATATACAACTTTTGGCCTCTTGATGGAGAGAGTACAGCTCAAGCTTGGGGGAGATTGAAGTTACTAATGCTCAAATGTCCCATTCATGAGCTCCCCAACAATATTATTATCAATAACTTTTATGCAAGGCTCCCTCTACATGATAAGGATTTATTGGATGCTTCTTGTGTTGGATCATTCACTCGCGTGGAAGAAGAAGCTAAATGGGATCTTCTGGACCGTATTCAAGACAATGCTGAAGCTTGGGAGAATGACAAAGGTAGAAAGTCAGGTATAAATTATGATTATGAATGCATTGAATCTTTTATGGGAACTGATGACTTTCAAAATATTAAAAATGCTTATGGTCTAGACTCTCAAGCTATTGCTTCTTATTTTAAAGCTTTTTCTTCCTACATTGAAGTGCCTAAAAAGAAGTGGAATAAGTATCATGAACCTTATAAAGATGTTGCTAAGAGTGTTCCTGCAAGAAATACTGAAGTTTATATTGCTAATCATGTTTTACCTGAACCTTATATTGAGAAAATGCCTTTCCCAGTTAAGGTAAAGGAACATTCTATGATAGCTAGTATGGTTAATGAAAGTACAAATAAAGTTGTTGAACCTGATAAACAAATGGTTGATGAACCTATAATAGTAAGTGTGAAAGACTTTGTCACTAAATATGAAAAAGAGGGACACCCTATCCTTTGTAAGGATACCTCTAATATTGTTTCACATAGTACTGTTATGAGAGCTAGTATTCCTGTATTTTCTGTTAGAATAAGTGATCATTGCTATGATGGCCCTTGTGATAGCTATATTGTTAAGTTTATGCATGATACTGAAAGTTATTATGAGAGAGGGAAAAGTGTTCTTATGCATCTCAATAATATCAAGTTTCCCTGTTTTATGCTGAAAGTTTTTATGCTGCACTTCTTTTGCCTTCTTATGCAAGTTTCCTATGGTTTCAAAAACTTGTTTGTTTACAAAATCCCCTTGCATAGGAAGTGGGTTAGACTTAAATGTGTGTGTTTTTGCTTCTTAATGCTCTCTTTCACTTCAAATCATATCCCTATGAGAGCTTCTTCAAAATTATCATGCCCATCTTAATGGCTATAAAGAAAGAGCTTTATGGGAGACAACCTAATTTGTTTTTGCTTTCAGTTTGTTTTTGTTTCTTTGAGTCTTGGAAGTTATTACTTCGGTAATAACCGCTCCTTATCCGTTTTGTTTAGTTTTTGTGTCAAGTTCAACCTCTAATGAGAGAGAAGTAAGATTTGGGGAAGGTGCTGTCCCGAAACAGATTTTTGTGCTTCACCGTAAAAATTCGTGAGAGACCTCTCTCTGTAAGATTGAGCTGTAATTCTTTGTGCTTCTGACCCAGGTTGTTATTTAACTTTCGTTAGTTTTGCACTTTTTGATTTGAGCAACAGAAGATTTTCTAAAAAATTGATCTTTACCTGCTGGTCTGTTTTGACAGATTTAGCCACTCTTGCATTTGCTTCTTTATTCGATTCCCTTTTTGAATTCTTTTTGGGTTTTCGGAAGGAGTTGCTACAATAGCTTTTGTTTTGATGGTTTTCAGTTGAAGTTAGACTCAAAAGGTTTTATCACTTCACTTATACTAATGTTGCTAATGAGAACTGTGTGAAGTTTTGTGTGAAAGAAATTTCCAGGAAGTGGAGACAATGGTGTAATAAGGAAGAGAAGGGTTTTGTGACTCAAGTAATAAGTGTATGAAGATGAAGATATCGATGATATTCAAGAGATGACCCCAGAAGAATCTACTAGATACCAAATTCAGAGACCTGCAGAGTCCGTATTCAAATAGGTAACAGTTCTAGTAAGAAAAGTTCCGCGAAAGTACAATCCAACTATATTTTTGCAGTTTTCAGTCAATAAGGAAAGTTTGAGCGAAAAGGGCGGAATCGAGGGGTGGCCCACACCACCCCATGGCGCGGGCCCATCCCTGGCCGCGCCACCAGGTGGTGAGGCCACCCAGGACTCCGTCTCCGACCCGTTTTCTCCCAATACCTTCCTTTTGATATGAAACTTCGTAATATATAACCCCCCGGATCTCCCGAGGTTCGTATATCGTGTTTTCGACGTGTTTTTGTTTCGATCTGTTTCTGCCAGGACATACTCTTTGAAGGTTTAGAAGCACAATGGTGTCCCCCAAGGATAAAGGGAAGGAGCCCATGGGGGAAGACCTCCAAGACCCCGGGAAGGAGAAGGAGATCAAGAGTGAAGGTGAAGAGGAGCAAGGCCAACGTCCGCATACCGGCACCACCATTGCAAGCATTGGAGTGGTGAAACCTGCCAAGATCAGAAGGACTGCACAGATGCAGACTGGGAGGAAAGCTCCTCGTCACAGTTTGGCTCCACGGTCACTTCCTCCACGCACCAGGAATCCTTTCCATACCCTTATCCATGAGCATCAATACCAGAATATGCCCAAAGAGAAATTACCCTCCAATTAGGATTTGCCTCGTTCTAGCCATGCAGGAAAAGAAGAGTTCAAGGAGGAAGAGTGGGGAAGTAATAGCAAGAGATGGAATTCTCAACCCGACATGATCATGAGCCGCATTGATAAAAACTCACAGCTTATTCGTAATCTCACCTTCGAGATTGAGGACTTGGGGAAACTGATCAAGGAGCTCATCAAGAGGATACCACCACCACCGAAGGAGTAACTCGTCATCAGGTTTGGCATCCCCTTGGTTTATTCCAAGCTTGGGGGAGTGCCGCGGTATCACATCACTATCTTCTATATTTTTACCTTATTAGTAGAGTCATATCATGAATAGAGGAGTTATTATGTAGTATGGTTTGCATTATGGAAGTGTCCCCTCTCTCGTTAGATATGTATCCCTTGGTGTGAGTTGCCGTTATGGAATATTAATGAGAATTTCTATCATTCACTCTTTTGCATAGCTTATGTTAGTTTTCAATTCGTGGTTATATGATTGATCTTGTTGTTAGTATTGGTAGCACTTATGGATCATTGAGTTAATTTAGTTAGTTTTGGCAAACCTGGCTCGGTCAATAGCATCACCTTTTTGAGAGTTGAAAAGAAAAAGATAGAAGTACTCTATAGAAAAAATAATTTCATCATCTTTCTTTCTTGATTTGCTCATAAGTCTAGTATTCTCTAGTTAAGATCTTTTGTGCTTCCAAGGAAGATTGCATGTTTTTCTTTATCATTTGTATGTTTGTTTGTTTCCTTTAACTCTTATACTTGCTACCCAGCCTTGCTCGCCAAAAACCTATACTGAGAGGGATTTCTTCTCGTGCATCCACCTCCTTTAAACCAAAACCTTTGCCATTTGTGTCCACCATACCTACCTAGTAGCATTATTGCTATTCCAAGTAAATTCCTGTTTTGTCTACCTCCCAAATTAAACTTGTTATGCGAAAATTAGTGATTAAAGCTCTCACGAACTTGATGGCACACTTTACTTTCTTGCACTTAATAAACCTGAACCATTGTGAACTCTCCATGAAAGTTATATGCTTGCAAATTATAGGTTGGGGATTAGCAGAACTGTCTTGTCATCTGGGAACGCTTTCAACACTTGTAAATATATACCCAGTTGATACCTTGCTCTTTTGTTTGCGGATGTTGTCGGTGTGAAATAAAAGGGGAGCTTGTAAGTCCATGGAGTTATGTATGTGTGTTAGACAAACGCCTGGGCCGCTGGTCTAATCCATGCTGACATGGTGGAAACCTGCAGCGTAACCATAATGATATCTATGAAGCATTCTTCTTATAAAAAAAGAGAGCGATAGCTATTGAGAAAAAAAGAGATACTATGAAAAGAGGAAAGAGAGAAAAAAAGCACCATATTCCCATGGTAAATAAGAAGATTGCTGAGATACTCATTGTCTTCTTGCCTTGTCATTTTGATATGGGGATTCTTCCGTATCATCGGGCAAGGGGTACCCCGTTGGCGGTTCTCAATGATACGCACATACTTACGATGACAAGAACTTACCGGTAACTAAAGTTGAGTAGCATGAGGAGCGGCCCTCGTACTCAAGGGACTTGGGATTTTTAGTTTATAGTCTATCAAGCATATAACTCAGATTGGACCTCACTTTAACCTTAATCACCTAAATATGCCTATGATAGGGGCAATGAGAGCTGAAAGCTAGTAAGTATCATAATTTTTGGGAGCTCTTTATGAGACTTGCAATCCCTGCTTCCCTCTTTGAAGGGCCCTTTCTTTTACCTTGTAGTTGAGTCAATAAACCTACTGCCTTCTATCTCAGCAAGTATTTTGAGTTGATGTGTTTCATCCCTTCATATGATGATTTATTCAATCATGTTTCTTATGTTTCTTGCTTTGCACATTGCTCTTATCTTGATGTTTACTACTTTGAAAGCTATCATTGAAAAACCAGCTATTTGTGAACTCCAGCAAATTATCAACTATTCTTCGACTAAGAGCTAAGTTTGCCATTACCAATTATGATTCACTTTATGTATCTTTATTGTGTTTCCTTTACTCATTGCAAGTTTAGTTATATAATAGTGAGTTGTCTTCTATTAGGATCTATGCTTTTGATGAATGTGATGCTTGTTGTCCGTATTCTTTTATCGACTCTTCACTCCATAAACCTGAGGTCATGTTTATTGAGCTCAGTTTCGCTTGGGGACAAGCGAAGTCTAAGCTTGTGGGGAGTTGATACGTCCATTTTGCATCACTATTCTATGTCTTAATTCACTATTATTCATTGATATATTTCGTATTGAGAGGTGATACTTATGTTATTTCATCTATTTTTGCATGGTTGATGACTTTTGGAGCATGGACCGCTGCAGTCAGGATTCTGATGGAAAAGGTGCTGTTTGGAGGCAAAATTCACGAATATCAGAAAATCCGGGAAAATATACGGAAAATCCTATTTTTCCAGAAGACTCAGGATGCTAGAAGATGAAGTGGAGGTGGGCCACAGGGGGCCCACACCACCCCATGGCGCGGGCAGGCCTAGGCCGCGCCTGGGAGTGGTGTGGCTGCCCTGGCCCACTCCAGCCTCTCCCCTCTAGCGTATATCATCCCCACGAAACCCTAAGACTCGGGGAGCAACCACAGAGAGATTCCGCCGCCTCTGCGGGGCGAAAAACACCAAGAGAGAAAGATCTCTCCGGCAGACAGATTTCTGCCAGGGGAATTCCTTCCCAGAGAGGGGAGATCGTCGCCATCAACACCACCATCAAGCTGGACCTCATCGGGATCATCATCACCACTATCATCACCATCAGCACCCTCATCACCATCTCCATATTGCTGTAACAATTGCGTTGAATCTTGCATAGTTCATAGGGGAAACTTTTCCGGTGTTGATTACTCTTTGTAGTTGATGCTATTGAGTGAACCATTGAATTATTGTTTATGTTCAGATTGTTATACATCATTATTCCATCTCTGATCATGATCCATATGATGTCTTGTGAGTAGTTCGTTTTGTTGTTGAGGACATGGGGGAAGTCTTGTTGTTAGTAGTGGAGTTGTGTTGAGAAAGATTCAATAGATTGTTATTTAAGTTGTGGTGTACTTCTTCTAGTGGTGTCATGTGAACGTCGACTACATGACACTTCACCTATATGGGCCTAGGGGAATGCATTGTGTATTTGGCTACTAATCGTAGGGGTTGCGGAGTGATGTAAACCTGAACCCCCGTTAGGAAACCATTGCACAAGGGACGTAAGGGTCTTAGAGTTTAAAGTTGTGGTTAGGTTTCTACCTTAATTACTTTCTTGTACTTACGGATGTTTGCAAGGTGTATAATCACAAGTATGTATTAGTCTTTGATGGGGCGGTACATTAGCACAGGTTCACCCACACAACACTTAGCAAGCTAGAGAAGATTAATCAGCTATATGAAGCGAAAGCACTTGACAGTCTTCCCATGTGTCCTCAAGAACGTTTGGTCATCTATAGAAATACAACCGGCTTGTCCTTTGCTGCATAAAGGATTGGGCCACTTGCTGCATTTATTCCTACTATCTTTTGTTTACTCGTACTTTGTTTACTTGCTTTATCGAAAACCCCTAAAAATCCGTTTGCTAAGTATTTGTAGAGAATTCCTGATCCATACCACTAGCCAGCACCTTATACTCCTCGTTGGGTTCGACACTCTTACTTATCGAAAATACTGCGATACACCCCCTATACTTGTGGGTCATCAACAAGCTCATACCTTGTACTGATCAGCCACAACCTAGGAAGAAGGCAAAGTCATCTAAACCTATACAGATGGAGTCCCATGATGAGCAGCTACCACCAGCCACTTATGTTGCAGTCCTTCAGCAAGCATGCATGATTCTGGAAATTCCTGAGGAGGATATCACTGAGGAGATTCTTATGGCATCTCCAGGACCCAAGATGGTTGAAGATTTCCCTGATGATGAGTGGAACTTATTCCATTTGTGGTCTTGTTCTGTACCTTTCATGTAATTTGCACTTTTATGGCTTTATTGTTGCAATGTTAGATGGTGTGTGTGAACTCTGGTGTTACCTTGCACTTTGGTATTATTGTGGGATTGCTATGTTAAATGTTTCCACTTTCAGCTACTTATTTATAATAAGTAGGGCCACATCTTTGGTTGTTTTTATTACTAATGGATTAGTCAAATATTAATACCTGGGACTAGTTGGTACTGGATTGGAATGTTAGGGGTCTCAATGATAAAAATAAGCAAACTGCAGTTTATAACAAAATTGAAGAGAGCAGAGCTATAGTGGTTTGTCTTCAGGAAACCAAATGTGAAACTTTTGATCATTCTTTTATAAGAGGCTTATGTCCTAAGAGATTTGATAAATTTGCCTTCTCCCCCTCAGTAGGAGCTTCTGTGGGTATTATTGTGCTTTGGAATAGTTTTGTTTTCTCTAGAAATGTGGTTGAAATCCATAGATCAGGTGTAATAATTAATTTTACATCCATGCATAATGGAGAGAATTGGAGTCTGGTTAATGTCTATGGTCCTTGTCAAGGGATTGAGAGAGATAACTTTCTTTCCTGGCTTTATAACCTGCAAATCTCAACACATGAGCTCTGACTATTATTGGGGGATTTTAACTTTATGAGGTCACAGGAGAATAGAAACATAGCTGGTGCTGACATGAATGATATTTTCATATTTAATGATGTTATTAGCCATTTGGGTTTAATTGAATTGCCACTCAAAGGGAGGAATTATACTTGGTCTAATATGCAAAGCCAACCTCTTCTTGTACAACTGGATTGGTTTTTCACCTCATGTGAATGGACTATAAAGTACCAAAATACATTGGTTATTCCACTAGCAAAGACAACTTATGACCATGTGCCTTGTGTGGTGCAAATCTCAACCAATATCACTAAAGCACATATGTTCCATTTTGAGAATTTCTGGGTGCATCAACCTGGGTTTTATGAGTTGGTAGAAAAGGTATGGAATCAACCAGTAAGGGGGAAATCTATAACCTCTGTGCTGGCTGCTAAATTAAAAAAATTGAGATATGAATTGAAAAAATGGGGAAGGAATCTCTCTCATATTAAAACCCCGATTGAAAAATCCAACTATGTTGTTTTTCTCCTGGATCAAATGGAAGATCAAAGGACTCTTTCTGTGCCTGAATTCAATTTCAGGAATGTTGTCAAATGTCATCTTAAAAATTTAATGGGTAGACTATCGTATTACTAGAGGCATAGATGTACTATAAGATGGGTTACTTTAAGTGGGGAAATACCAACTTTTTCAATGCTAAAGCCACTAAGAGATATAGACATAATATTATCACTGAGATTCAGGATGAGGATGGTGTAAGTTTGACAGAGCATAATCAAAAGGCACCAGCTTTTTGGAAGTGCTATAAAAATAGAATGGGAGTCACTCTTCCTACTAATAATGCTCTGGAGCTTAGAATTCTCCTACCACAAGTTGATTTATTGTCCAATCTAATTGATCCATTCACTATGGAAGAGATAGATGGTATTGTGAAGGATTTGAAAGTTGATAAGGCACCAGGACCTAATGGATTTAATGGTTATTTTGTCAAAAAAATGTTGGCATATCATAAAAGATGACTTCATTAATTTTGTTATGGAATTTCACAAAGGGAATGCTTCACTGGAAAGTATCAATGGATCCTTCATCACTTTGGTACCCAAAAAACAAACTCCATAAAGTGTGAATGATTTCAGGCCCATATCCCTAACTAATACTTATCTAAAGTTTATCACCAAATTGTATGCAAACAGACTGCAGGCAGAAATAACTAGATGCATTCATGACAATCGGCATGGTTTTATCAAGGCTAGAACAATTCAGGATTATCTAGCTTGGTCCTTTGAATACTTACACCAATGCCAGCAGACAAAGAGGAAAGTGGTGGTCATTAAAATTGATTTTGAGAAGGCTTTTGACACTATTGAGCATCATCCTATATTGCAAATTCTGAAGCATAAAGGTTTCCCTATAAAATTTATTAATTTGGTAAAGGGGATATTGTCTTCTGGTTCATCTTCTATTCTGCTGAATGGAGTGCCTGGGAATAAATTTGCTTGTAAAAGAGGAGTCAGACAGGGAGATCCTCCTTCTCCTCTGCTTTATGTTTGAGGAGGAGACCTCCTACAAAGTATTATTAATTCAGCATTGCAGCGAAGGAGGCTGAAATTACTAATCTTAAGAGACGGAAAATACCCAATTGTTCAATATGCAGATGATACACTCATTTTACTTCCTGCGGAAGAAGGACAATTGCTTATCATTAAGGAATTATTGGATGAATATGCTGGTTTTACAGGGCTCAAAGTTAACTATCATAAATCCTCTCTAATTCCAATCAACCTCTCTAGAGAGTAGGCAAGTCATATGGCTACTGTCTTTGAATGCCAACTTGGGACTATGCCTTTCACATACCTAGGATTACCCATGGGCACGACAAGACCACATATTAAGGATTTCTCCCCTTTAACTGATATAATTGAGAGAAGGTTATCAGCTACTGCTTCTTTTTTATCATATGGGGACAGGCTGGTGTTTGTAAATTCAGTTCTTTCCTCTCTGCCAACAATCTATATGTTCACCCTATACATCCCTCTACGAGTGCTAGAGATTATTGGTAAGGATAGGAGAAGATGCCTGTGGAGGAAATATAAACATGAGGAGAGAAAAAAATCCTTGCATCCTAGGACATGGTTTGTAAGCCAAAGAAAAAAGAAGGCCTTGTGATTAATCTGCAGATACAGCATAGATCCCTTCTACTCAAACATTTGGACAAGTTCTACAACAATGCAAATTTACCATGGGTAAAATTGATTAGGGACACATACTATCATGAGTCAGTGCCACATGTTGTCACTTTAAGTGGATCCTTTTGGCGGAAAAGTGTTATCAGCCTTGCAGATGAGTGGAGGACCATATCCAAATGTGTTATTGGTATGGTTTTTTTTATATTGTTCTGGAATGACTTATGGTCTGATTCTCTAACGTCTGCAAAATTTCCTAGACTATACTCCTTTGCAAGGGACAAAATGGATTCAGTATAAGATATATGCACCTTAGTCGGCGCCTTGATCCTTTCCTGCGGTGAATTATCAACATCCATGATTTGTTTTAGAATTCTTTTGAAAATTTGAAATGTTGTTTTCACTTTTTTCAGAAAAGAAAGGAGGCTACAAGAACTACTCACAAGTAGCGATCGACTAAGAAGCTACTAGCAGCAAGGGTGGCTGGCGGTCAAATCTCACATGGCGCCATGTGCATCAGATCGACGCATATTGCTTCATCAGTAAGTAAATAGGATAAAAACTAAACTACAGTAGATATATAGATTTCTGTGTTCGAATTGTCTTGTCACGTTTGCTATACAAAGAACTGCAGTAGCAGCAGCTGGCAGCCATGAACAGACATCAACGGCAACCCAAGCCACGCATATATTATAAGCAAAGAGAAGAGAAGAGAAGAGAGGAGAGGAAAATAGAGTCTTCTTCTGCTCGTTGTCTTGCTGCCCTGGCGTCGCATTGCAACTGCATCGATAGATCTGTAAGATAGCCCCATTGATTTCATATATATTATGCATAAATATCAATCATCACTAACAAGTTACAACCACCGCCACTAGCAAGAAGGTCAACACCATGCTTTTGTTTCAGTTGCATGCATGTTCAACCTGATTTAATTGGAGCAAATTGTTGATTCGTGTAGTGCAAATTTTGTCTTGATTTCATCTTCTTCTGCAGGACAGCCCCCCAAAACTGGTACTGCTAAGCGCTAGCTGCCATGGATGACACCAACAACCACCTCCAACCAAGAACTGACTTATCTAGTCCCTATGCCGCTGCTTCTTCTGGAGAGCTCACGTTGCCCAACGGCGACCTCTACTCCGGCACGCTGTCACGCGGAGTACCGGAGGGCACGGGGCGGTACGTCTGGTCCGGCAGCGGCTGCGTGTACAGCGGCGGGTGGCGGCGGGGCATGAGGCATGGCAACGGAACGACACGGTGGCCGTCGGGAGCCGTCTACGAAGGCGAGTACTCCGCCGGATTCATGGACGGCCAAGGAACACACGTCGACGGCAGCTCCTCCTCTTCTTACAAGGGACAGTGGAAGCTGGACCGCAAGCACGGCGTCGGGCTCCAGGCGCACGCCAACGGAGACGTGTACCAGGGCTCCTGGGTTCACGGCCAGATGGACGGCCATGGCAGGTACACATGGTCGAACGGCAACAGTTACGTCGGCACCATGAGAAATGGTCTCATGTCCGGCAAGGGGGTGCTCACGTGGAGGAGCGCCGGCGGCAGCGGCAGCGGGGACTCGTTCCAGGGGAACTGGCTCGACGGCGCGCCGCACGGGTACGGGCTGTACACGTGGGAGGGCGGCGGGTGCTACCTCGGGACATGGACTAGGGGGCTCAAGGACGGGAAAGGCACCTTCTGCCACACGGTTTCCGCCGCCGTCGTCGACGACCTCAGGAAGAGGGCCGTGCTGCCTGACATCTCCTTCGCGGCGGATCCAGAGCCCCCGGCGGCGGGTTTGTCCAGGAGGAACTCGGGCCTCGGGCGGCCTCCGATGAAGAAGAAGCCGTCTCTGCAGAGACGCCAGAGTATCGGAGTCACCGGAGGTCCTGATAAAATGCTGAAATGTGAAGATTGTACTGAATCATCCCCGACCCCGATACTGGAACGGGAATACGCACAGGGCGTTCTGATCAGCGAGATTGTGCTGGATAAGTGGAGCCTCCCCGAATCGTCCTCCAGGAAACTGAAACTTGGCCTGAGCAGGGCCGTGAAGAGGCCTGGGGAGACGATAATTAAAGGTCACAGGAGCTACGATCTGATGCTCTGTCTGCAACTTGGAATCAGGTAATCAATCATCAACTAATACTACGAAGCTTCCCAATTTCAACAATTTCCTGCTCTACAATATTGCTCTAATCTAGTACTCCTTTCTCTAGATACGCTATCTAGACGCGTTTTAGTGTGTAGAAGATAGGTACATATCTAGACAAATCTGTGACAGGTATTTCCGAACGGGAGGAAGCATGATCTAATTTATTTTCCTTTTATCGACGTAAGCTAATTTATTTTCTAGTCATCACTAAAAGGTTGAATGTGGTTGCACTACTCAGGTACACAGTTGGCAAGATCACGCCGATTCAGGCGCGTGAAGTGCGGACTTCTGATTATGGCCCCAAAGCAGGTTTCTGGATGAACTTCCCCAAAAACGGATCAAAGCTTACCCCTTCACACCGTGCTCTAGATTTTAAGTGGAAGGACTACTGCCCAATGGTTTTCAGGTTTGTGCCTTTAACTATTCATTCCACAGGACTGCATATTGTGCAGTCTATTTGAATCTTCTGCAATGCAATTGATTGCTTATCAACTCACACAATCTGAATTTTACTTGTTTCAGTAGCTAGCTTAGTGAGACAACTTAGCAGTAATTTCTTCTTCTTCTTCTTCTTCTTCTTCTTCTTCTTCTTCTTCTTCTTCAGAACATAACAAGACGTACTAATTTATTGGTAGTGTTTGATTATAGAAATTTGAGGGGGATGTTCAAGATTGATACCGCGGATTACATGATTTCCATTAGTGGAAGTGATGCACTTAGGGAGCTATCCTCTCCTGGAAAGAGTGGGAGTGTCTTTTTCTTGTCCCATGACGACCGGTTTATGATCAAGACTCTTCGGAAATCGGAAGTGCAGGTTCTCATCGTCTACCGAATCCCAGCTCTTGATAGGAATAGGAAAATTTCAGTGACCTGGAGTTTGCTTGTCTCACCCAAAATGGATATGTTCAATGGTCCAGAGCTTTTAGCTTTCCTGAATTAGTTTCCTAGTTCATATTAGCATTTGAAATCAAACATGTCCTTCTTGCTCCCTTAATTTCTTACATGTGCAACATTGATTTCTTGACATCGTGCAGGTTCTTCTACGCATGCTTCCAAACTATTATCGTCATGTCCAAACCTATGAGAACACACTCGTAACTAAGTTTTTTGGCCTCCACAGAGTGAAACCTTCCAGTGGTCAAAAGGTAGCCGGTGACATTATTAATTGTTGTTTCTCCTCCCTACTGTATTTTTCAAAAGTAAGAAGTCTTAGGATTTTTAAAGAAAAATATGATTTTGACTAGTACTACATACTAAAATGTGTAAGTTGATCATGTCAAAATAATGCTATTGGATATGACCAAGGGAAATAGTTCAATAATATAATTATTTTCACTTTTCGATGACATATCACCATTGCAAATGATAACCGAAGTTGCACATATTGTCTAAAGGTTCATATTTTTTTAAAGGGTTGTACTATTTTTTCACTCTTAAAAGGATATTAGTTATTATATCTGCTATTTCCTATTGAGAGTTACTTCTTTTGAATTAATGTTAGAAAGTGAACCGTGGTTTTTGATTGTTTATATGCAGTTTCGATTTGTTGTGATGGGCAACATGTTCTGCACAGAACTAAGAATTCATCGAAGATTTGACTTGAAAGGTTCTTCTTTGGGTCGTTCTACAGAAAAAATTAAAATCGATGAGAACACGACACTAAAAGACATGGATCTGAACTATTCATTTTATCTTGAGCCTTCTTGGCGGGATGCTTTGCTTAAGTAAGCATATTGGCTCTTTAAAAAGAGGTTATATATTCTCATGACCAGTTTTGGTTGTAACAACCATGTTTTGTTCTTACTGTGTGTAGGCAGATTGAAACCGACAGCGAATTTCTAAGGAACCACAGTATAATGGATTACAGCTTGCTTCTTGGTTTCCATTACCGGGCTCGTCGAAACCTACAAATAGGACCATCATGTCATGAAAGCATTTTGCCAGATAGACTAATAGTACTTTCAGAAGCAGGTAAACATGCAATATATTTATTTCTCTTAGTAAGTTGTCCAATAAACCCATTTTACAAAAGCAATTTTTTACTAGCTAAGATTGGTAATGCAGATGCGGCGGAGAAGGATTCCGCTTATAACTATCAAGATGGGCTGATTTTGGTGCAACGAGGCAGAGACAAAAATGATCCAGTTGTTGTCGGCCCACACATAAGGGGGAGCCGCCTGCGTTCCTCGTCAGCTTGTTTCGAGGAAGTAGATCTTCTGCTTCCAGGCACAGGAAGGTCATCATCATAAGTTGAATTCTCTTGGTTAATCCCCGTGTTCTTCCAATCCTAGTGCAAGATCTAAGATGATTGAATTTTTGTGAAATTGGATAGGCTCCCGATCCAGCTAGGAGTCAACATGCCGGCGAGAGCGGAGAAAGAAGAGAAACAAGAGGATGGTAACAAATCTCGCCATCAGGTGTATGATGTGGTTCTCTACATAGGGATCATTGATATTCTGCAGAAGTACAACATGAGGAAGAAGATTGAGCATGCATATAAGTCCATCAAGTATAAGTACAACCCATTGTCAATATCTTCTGTTGAACCTCAGTTCTACTCAGAGCGCTTCTTCAAGTTCGTCTGCACCGCCTTCCCCACAAAACCCATATAATCAATAAATCATCTTTCTTTCCTCCTCTCTGGTAAGAAAACATGTAAAAAGATAGAAAATCCTAGGAGGTGTGTTTGCTTCATATATTCATATTGCACATGTGCATGGTCTGAGATCCTTGGAAGCAATGTGTGTATGTATTTGACAAAAGCAACATTTCCAAAAGAGCTCATTGTGCTTGGATTTAGTTGGGGCTTTCTTGTTAGGCGAGATGCGGATGCTGCTGGTCACAGTCTGTCCAAGAGTAGTGAAATAAAATTTTGGCCACTCAACTTTATTTTTCCAAATAGCAGGATGACTGCAACCATGACCATATTATTGATTATTCAGCAATACTAAGCACAACCAAGTCACTATAAGAAATGTGTTACTTGTGACCTTTTCTCCGTGGCCGTGGGTAAAATCATCATAGATACACCAAATGGCCGAGAGCAGGTGATAACTTTGTTAGATGAAATCGTTGTTATGACCTTATTTGTAGGCGATTACTTGGAGAAAATTGCAGAGTTCCAGTTTGTGTTGATAGAAGCAATCAAGATCACAGTCATATAAGAAGAATCATATCATCATTGGAATCACGATTTTCGACGTGATCTAAGGCAATAATTAATTACACGAAAGGAATTGTTGGCCAGTCTGAAATCAGCCAAACTGACCACGTAAATAGGTATGCTGGCAGAGGTGAACCACAGAACCAGCTCAATGAGCTCATTTATCTTGCTCCAGGAAAACGCCAGACATTGTAGTAGAAAAAATAACTGTGGCAAAACAGAGGCCTTGGCAATACTTTCAACACACGGCCAAAGTATCAAGTAGGCACAGAATCATGCCGGTTAAATGACATTACATACGCAGCTACGCAAGTACTTCACTGAATGATGCTGGCACGGAGAGGTGCTACTAGAAATTACATACGCAGCTAAGCAAGTAGAGTACTTTTTAAGAGCATAATAACCAAACTGAATTCTGAAGAACAAAGATCAAACTACCAGCCCTGAATGAAAAGATACATAACAAGAGTGTATCACTGTCAGACAAAAGCATTCACTAGAAAAACACAAACAAGACCGAGTATCTCATCATAGCAGTGCCATTATTGATTCTTAACAATGCAAAAAAGAAAGTCAAACTTACCTTGCTACAGCAGGAAACAAAGGCACTGGCAGTACCAGCAAAACACGACGAAAGCACCTAGGTTCTTTCTTCGAACATAGCAGTGTTGCAAGTATGACCGGCGAGACATGTTCACACAAATAGCAGGTGCAGCCTGGTGAAACTTACAAGTTACAACCAAAATTGCACCCCGACCAGCAGAGACCAAACAAACAGCCTGTGGCGGCAGGCCTGCCATTGCAGTGGAAGCAAGCTCCTCGTGTCGCTTGCGGCGCCTGCCACCACGGTAGTTTTGACAATTTCAGCCACAGGTAAGCAACTAGGAGAGTTTTGACAATTTCGCTTGCGGCATTGTAAGCAAGTAGGAGAACTACCAAGCTCTAAAGCAGAGATTCTGAATAACCATTTCAACAACTAAAAATGCCATAACTAGTATATAGAGAAACTTCAGAGTGTGTGTCCCTGTCAAACGAAAGCATTCACTCAAAAAAATGAGTAAGAGCGTATCACTTACCCTAGCAGTGCCATTGTTGCTTCTGAACAATACAATCTGAAAGTCAAATTTACCTTGCTTCAAGAGAGCACATAGTTCAACTCGTTTCTAACAAAACAAAAACGTAAAAACACAAAACAGCGGGAAACAAAGGCCCTGGCAGTACCACACCAACACACAACCAAAGCACAAAGGTTCTCCACTGATAGCAGCACCAGATTGCAGAGTTTGAGATGGAAGAAGCAATTGAGATGGTATAGTCATACAGCCAGTTTCATATCATCGTTGAATCGCTGCCTTTGCCATGTGACCCAAGACATGAACTAACCACATGAGAAGAAATATTTGCCAGTCTTAATCAGGCAAACAATCACCATGTAATCAAGTCAAAAATCTTTCTCCAGGCAAAGATGAAGGATCCAGGAAATTTACCTTGCTCGGGGAGAGCAAAACTTCGACTCATTACCCACCCAGAAAACACAAAACCCTGGACCCAAAAAACAGCAGGAAACAAAGGACCAAATCACAAAGGTTTTCTCTTCAATCATAGCAGCACTCAAGTAACTATCAGAGACAAGACTGCTAATTAAATGCCGTAGTACACACACCTATGCAAGTATGCCTCACAAAGCCACATTGACACAAAGAGCAAGTCCAACCAGGTGAAACTTACAGAGTTGCGACCAAATTACACTCGGACACCAAACAAATAGCCGATGGAGAGAGACAGAGTAACATTTCAACAGCTAAAAACTTCTTCGCTCAAAGAGCATGGAGAAGAGAATGAATCTCTCATCTGAACGATGCCATTTGTGCATCAGAAGCATACCAAAATTAGAGTAAATATGGGAGGCAGACAGGAACAGTTATAGAGTTCTAGCATCATAAATTGAATACTCCATAGTTCACATAATTAACAAGACGTTGACCAGACATAATAAGTAAGAGCTACTGCGACCATCTTCCAAACCGACATTGTTCTACTGCCAGTACTAATAAGAGCTTGGAACAAAAGACATGCTCTGAATAATCCTGAACATTCAGACATGCACCATAGAGAATGGAGGCTCATCATCTTCTTCTTGCAACCCATGGTAAGGAAACGGAATAATGCTCTCTTGGAGGCGGTGCTGGGTAAGCTGCATACAATATTGACTCTTTCCAATGGTCACCATCCCTAAGAAGTTGCCATCAATGTCGCAGCGCAGCACATTCTTCTTGTTAGACCTGATCAGCAGCTCACGCTCGTTGAGCACAACCATATCAGTGAACTCTTCAATTCTTGAATCAAGTGGCGTTTTCTTTTTTGTTTTCTTTTCGTTTTCTTTTCCTTTTTCAAAGAAGTTAAATAAAGTTGCCGTGATACCTCCACTGTTGACATGTCAATTCGGTACTGAAAAGCCCAGATTTCAGCCTCGTAATCCTGCATCACCCAAACATTCATAATAGTGAAACCCGCGCCGGAGCCGGCCCAGAAAGCCAGCATCCCTTTCATGTTGAACAACTTCCTACTATCAAAGCACAACTGGGCGGGACTGTGCATCCACCAAAATGACTCGGCTTCTGTGTCGAACACAATAATATCTCCGCTGCCTCCCGTAATTTCGCTGGCACGATAAGGACACCAGTGCAGGCAGCCACGGTGGTGGGCTGGTGGCATGTAATCTAATGACGAATAGCGCAGCCATTTCAGTAACTTCTGTTCCACAGAAGGCGGTGAGACTGTTGGCATTCTGACTTTGACGCGCCTTGGCTCATCTGCTCCCACTGTGACGACATATAAGTGGGACTTAGACAAGGGTTCTGAGCAGCGATTTGTTGGGCATGGGACCCAGAGCATCCTGTATTCTCCAGTTGGACAGTGCCGGTAGAAACCGATTGGATTGGTGTAGACGTCTTCCCCTTGAGGCTGGCATAGGAGAGCATGCTTGCGGGTCACCGGGTTAAAGATGTAGAATCGGCGTCGTCGGGAGACGATGAGGAGGCCATCACAGGCAGCATGAAGGCGATTTTCTGTACGTTGTTTGTCTGACGGGAGGAAGGGCCAGAGCTCTTGACTGCAGGCGCCAGCACCCAGGACGACGTGATTGGTGAGCCGTCCTTTCCTGTCGATGATGGGAAGCGACGGCTGGCCGCGGTGGTGTTCGAGCATGAATTCAGGCGTGGAGGTGGCACTGCGCCATGACGTGCTCACAACTCGACAGCGGCCGACGTCCTTGGATGGCAACCTGATGAGTATCATGTCAATGATCTCCTCAGGCAGGTCCTCGAGCAGGGTCGGGCGTTTTCTTTTCGGCATGGTGTTCCGTCGAGTCTGGTCAACTGAAAAAAAGCAGCGAGCATTAGTGCCCAAGAGGAAAACCTGCCTCCACCGTAAATTGCTTCAGTGTCGGTTGCTGCTATTGTTACAGACGAGGTGGCCCTAGTGCAGACTGCTCTTACTATGTGATTGAGTAAAACTGAGAGGGCTGGAATAGGCCTTTTGTTTTTCTCTAGTTCTTTAGGCCTGTATACGGGTTTCCCTCTTCTATCAATCAAAATAAGCAGGGCTCCTGCTGTTACGGGTTCAGTGACCAGCTAAAATCGATAGACATGCGAAATACACGAGAAAGGCGAGACAGGATGCTCCAGCGACGGCGGCGAGCTATGTGGGCATCAGGAGCGTGTTCCGTCTCTCTAGGCACGAATAGAATGGAGATTTCAGCGCCAAAGGTAAATGCAGAGGAAAGAAAAAAGAACAGAGAAGCTGCTCACCTGCGTCGTGGAAGAAGGCGCTCCGGCGTGCTCCCGTCCAGTGGGATTACAACGTGAAGGTGAACAGCGGCTCGATCGAGTGAGAAGCCGCTGGCTGACCCAGGACCGGGGGATCAAACCGTCAGTGGCCGTGCTCGTCCGAACCCAAGCCAGGAGGGGAGCTCGACCTGGAAGCCATAGCCGAGGTGCGGTGGTGAGCGAGCTCGACCCCTAGTCCCAGAAGGCTGGACGCGACGAGCAGCGGCCGCGAACTCGATTTGGAGGACAGGACGACGCGAGGAGGAGCGGAGGCGAGCAGGGAGTGAGGAAAAATTAGGTTTTGCGGTGTGTACGAATGGGATGGGGAATTTTCAGTTGAGATCGACTCCGCCTCAGCCGAGTTGTTTTTTTTTAGACCTGTCTTTTTATTTCTTTGGATCAGAATCCCAATGCGTCTTCCTGGTCCACAAAAGTAGAGAAATTTTAGTTAGTAGGACTACTTCGTTCCAAAGATTAAGATTTATATTTTTTTTTTAAATCAAGTTACGAAAAGTTTGATCAAATTTTTAGAAAAAATTATGATATTACGATATTATATACTAGATAGTATTTGAAAATATGTTCAATGTTGTATCAAAGTGTATTGATTTCATATTGTAAACATCGACGCGGAGTGGCCACGATGCACCCTCTATCCACCGTTGGATAATGGGAGCATGATGCATTTGTGAACCTGGTTGGTCAAGGCTAAGATGTAAGTTTAACGGAGAAGTTTTTCCAGTTAAAACGGCATCACACATACCGTGTACCAATGGCCATATGCAAACGCAGTTTTATTTGACGAAAACTTGTGGGCACGGAGTGCATGCTGCATGCATGAGGTAGCCGTCTTCAAATATCCATAGCCAAGTTTTTGTGCAAACGCAAATAGCGCATGGATTGTATAATAGCCGTCCTAACTGTCTACCGATGTCACATGCACCAGCATTTTTCTTCACATGGAACTCATGGTCGACGGTTCATTAAATATCGATGCGGTCTTACATGGTTGAATGGCAGATGAATAATAGATATAATTACGGGCACGGTATAGTGTGATATAGTTGTGCATGTGAACAACCGTGCTAGAACCACGGGCAGGTGTGCTCGCCGGCGGCCTTCTGTTTACAGCTGTGTATTGCCGCCCATAGGCATTAATATATGTTGCACGCATGTTTCTTCTTGCAATGGGCTTGTAGAGGAGGACGGACATACCAAGTTTGTGCGAGTAGATAACCCAGAGGAAGACGAAGCTGACAGATAGGTGTAAAGTTTGCCGCAGTTGTATCGATTTGTACAAGAGAGAATTTATATAGTTTTCCCTGCTGCCCGCTACTTTGAAATTAAAAATAAGTCGGGAACACTAGTCGCTTGTTGTCGACGAGGAGGGACGGGTTAAGCGGCCACGGAGATAAAAATAAATGGTGGCGGCATGGCGATCGTCTGTGTTCTGTGAGGCTTAAAGGATTCTTCATAAGGAATTTAGTTAGTAAAGGGAGTTTGGGTGTTCTAGATGTTTACTGTCTTCTAAGAATTTTAGTCAGTACATGAAGTATTGGAGATCTGTAAGCGTACATGAAGTATTGGAGATCTGTAAGCATACTGGTACATAGGCGACACTGTTAGGGCAATTGTTAAGACGGCGTATCGGCTTTAATAAACTGATGAAAAAAATCTTCTAAGAGAATTCTTGATTACTAATTAAATATTTATTGACAAGAATAATTTTTAAACGTTTGGATCTCAAACAGATTATTCTTTCGGATTAGATTAACTAACGTCATGTCACCTTCCGGCAAACACTAGATGCACCATGTGGCAAACTTACATTTTTTTTCTGACAGATGCTCGTGGCTAACAGTTATGTAGTATGGTACTTTTCGACAGCTCATTAATTGTGTGTACACTCCACGCATGCAGTTATATGGCGTGCATGCATTATATGTTCCCGAGAACGGTATATGTCGCCGTCTAATGCAGTATACAGGTTCGGTTACATATGCACATAGTTATGGCTGCAAGCGGCTGAATATTTTTGGGTACGATGAAAGGATAGTTATATTAAAAAAACCATTTTCATTGCAAAGTAAAATCGTGCCCATACAAATTTCTGGATAAATTAAAACACGGATTTTTTGAAATATGCGAGAAAAGAACATCTCTAAATCTTCAGATACACGCAAGTCGCTGTCTATTGCATGGCCGTTTCGCCTCGTGAAGCTACACCGTGAAACACATATGTGTTGACCGTAGGCCATCTTTCATGGATGTATAATGCGGCCGAGGGATGGATCCATGATGGCGTGTTACACGCAAGTGCTATCTAGGGCATGGTTGTTTCGCCTCGTGAAGCTACACTGTGAAACACATATGTATGCTGGCTGAAAAGTGCACCGTGATCAATGGATGTCCCCCGTGTGAGACGGGTGTAATTTGCGGTGACGGACTGCCATTTAATGCATGCGACGCCATGTGGCTCTCGGACCAAATCCGTTAGAAAAAATGGAGAGTTGCCGTTTCACACCTAACATCGTGTGCTCCCTCAATCTAATCCAACGGCAGCTACCCTGTGCACCATGGCTACCATGGGGCAGGCGACTATTTCCCTTGTAAACATTAGTATTTTTTTCTAAAGATTTGATCAAACTTTATATATTTTGACTTTTGAAATAATATAAGTCTTAAACATTGGGACGGAGGTAATAATATTTAAGAGAAAACTTCTAAACTTCCGTACTGTCTTTGTACAGGTATTCCCTCGTCTAGGAATAAAAGGACACTTCAATTTTTTATCAAACTTGAATAATAATTTAGTCAACTAAATATAAGTTATATTTCATTTAAAAATATATTATTAAAAAAGTTTTTTGAAATGTGCATCCGATGATATATTTTCAAACAGCATGTAACTCATATTTGGTTGACTAAATTATTAGCCAAATTTTCCTAAAATCAAGTGGCCTTATATTTCCAGATGTAGAGACGTGTAAAAACTAAATAAGTTTTCCGAAGCGAAGTGTATTTTCTATGTTAGAGATGGCTACTCAAGCACATGCCTCATGTAGTAGGTTTGTTTTTCTAAAGATCTCTTTAAATAAATTGCATTGCCGACGAGTGACTAGTTCCTTCTCAATATTGCATTCATCTAAAAAATATTATTAGTCTTGTGTGTGGCTCGATTTAGTCCTCGCAATTGGAATTTGCAAAATTTTGGACGGGTAATTTTCAATTGGAGTCGATTTAGTCCTCAAATTGATTTGTCCTTGAAATTGAGTTAACGTGGACAACACGTTTACGTTGGTCTGTTGGTCGAGTAGATGTCCTGGAATTTTTCACTTAGCCCATCCATACCTAGAACATAGAAACGCACTCTACCCATCTCACTCTTAGTAGTTTGCAGATTGCTTCCTCCTCCGCATCTACTCCATCAACAAGCGGCCGTTTCAGTTCTAGACAATTCTGTTATGTTCGAATGATAGAAAAAGGAGGCGATGGAGAAGGATGCAAGGGGAGGCGACGACTGCAGCGGTCGCTCTACCGAAACGTGTTGTGACTATTCAGGGAGCGGACACGCGTCGAGGTGACACCAACGGTCGTGTTGATCACGGTGGCGACGGCCCCCGTCCATTGCTATGAAGGGGAACCGTCGCCATGTTTCAGAGTTCAGACCACTTCCAGAATTACATCCACTAGGCTACATTAGCAAAGTGGGACCAACGTCCACTATTGGCCAAAGTAGGACCACTATAAATAAGGGATACTATCTTGCAGATGGCATCTATCCAAGATAGTCAATATTTGGGAAGACTATCTCAAGCCCCATGCTCCCCAAGCATGCCCAGTTTACCAAGGTACAGGAAGATTGCAGGAAGGACATGGAGCGGGCATTTGGTGTGCTCCAACAAAGATTTGCAGTTGTCCGATTCCCTGTTATGACCTGATCGAATGATCAAATGTGGGAAGTGATGAAATGTTGTGTGATCTTGCACAACATGATCATTGAGGACGAGAAGCATCCGGTGGATTTGGTCGAACAGGAGGAGACATACTACAGACAGGGCCTCTTGCAAAACCTGATCACCAGGTGCCGGCATCGTGGGCTGTCTTCATTGTCAAAACCCGATGGTGCATCAACAACTGCAGGATGATCTGGTCGAGCACATATGGGTACGTAGAGGCAACACATACCTGCTATACCGAACATGATCTGGTCGAACTATGCCGAACTATACGTTGTGTTTAATTCTATGCCAAACTATGATAGGAGTAATTTCATACCGAACTATATCGAACAATAATACTTTGTATTCATATTTGTGCCGAACCGTGTGAATTTGAGCCGGATTATAGTGAAATGTCGCCAAATTTGTCGAAAACTCACCTTCCTAAGAACCGCCACCTGGAAACACGAGCGGGAGTTATGGACATTTCGGGACCTAGAGTTTGAGCCTGAAAACGCCCAACGAATGAAGGTGCTCTCGTACCGTGGAAAAGGGGTACTAGGTTAATATCCATTTCTACGGCTAAGGTTTGCAGTATATCCACCCGATCAGCCCGTGTGTGCTGAAAAATATTTTTCCTCGGTCTTTTCAAAGGATGACGTGAAGCAGATTCTTCGAGAAGAAGCTCCCGCCTCCCATTCCCTGTGAAATCCAGCCGAGGGACGGAAGGAATATAGAGTAGCGCTTCTATTCCAGCACGCACGCCTCGTCACAGAAAACAGGACGGATAGGGACGCCGGCGAGGTGTCGTGACTATATCCAGTCAAGTTTTTTTTTGTCCGTGTTCAAACGCCAACGTGGGAAACACCGGCCGGCAAGCCAACCATAGCCCAAACGTGTGCCGCCTGCTTCCGGCTCCGGCGAGGCGAGCCCAACCAACGCCAACCTCTCCTATAAATCCCAAATCCCCCCACGCGGCAGCCTCATCCGTTCCATTCCATTCCACCAACGCGGTCAACACAGAACCATTTCATCCGGATCCAAAACTTCAACCGGACCTTTAGTCCTGGTTGGTGCCAACCGGGACTAAAAGGGTCCTCCAGCCCCAACACGTGACTGCAACCACGTGGAGAGAATTTAATCCCGGTTTGTGTTACAGCCGGGACTAAAGGGTCCCGACTGCGCAGTCTCGGTTCGCAACCGGGACTAAGGCTATTATGAACCGGGACTGATGTGCCTTTTTCCACTAGTGCGATCTCATATATCATTGACAACTCTACAACACTTTCTATTTGCTCATAGTCAGGAAACCTGGACTATCAATGATATACAAACTAGTCTTAGAGGCGAGACTAGGCATATCTAAATGGTGTTTACAATTTCACACATGTATTAGGGTTTTTCTCCTGATACTTATTATTCAGAACCAATACAATTATAGCACGAAATAATAAACTTAATTATGAAACATAAATATAAATAATAATCTTTTATTATTGCTTATAGGGCATATTTCCATCTAGAACATCCCGTCAATGGGTTCACCGTTCAGTGTCCATTTATTTTGGGGCTATTTCGAGAATTCGGTGGTATAACACTATTTTTTCATACATTTATTCCCATAATTGTTTTTCTATAATTTGATTAACTTTACTTTTGATGTGTGGACTGTCACATGCAACATAAAGTTATAGTTTAATGAAATAATAAAAAGGAGTGTGCATTCCAAGACCTTGGATGAACATACGATGCTGATGTGCAGAAAGAACGACAAAAATACTTGTTTGGGAGTGCTTTTGTTTGGGTGGAGCAGCGCCAAAGATAAATGTTGTCTATTTTAATGATGGTGATGGCGCGGAAGACGATTCATATAGATCTACCATTATCATCCAAAGATTCAATCTTACTGAGGGTGAGCAAGATCAACTCTTAGAAATCCTACCACCAACCAAAACCATCGCCGGGGTGCCATGCATGACCCTCTTGACCAAGATAAACGTTGACATGCAAAATATGGTATGTTCTTTCAAGTTACCTTTTCTGTGTCCCATATATCTTTGCTTTGTGGCAGTCTAACACCAAGTTAGCTATATATCTCACTTCCTTTTTACCTTTCAAAATTACCTATGAAGGTGGCTTCTTGTCTTGAGATTCCTGATTAAGCCTTGGTTGGAGCACGTGCTCGAGAATGTGGCGGTATCAACACCGTCACATGCCGCTAAGGAGCATTTCTCTACTAGTGGCTCGTCCACATCGATCGCCTCGCCTACAACCTGCTGTCGACCGTGACACCAACGGCTTCACCCGGGGAGTGACATGCTGATCTACGCGTGCACATGAGTGAACGTCAGACGTCGCGGGCCAGGTGTCCACCGCGTCGGCATCATACCACGGGGCTCGGTGATGGGGCATCTTCCTCAATTGACCCTAGCCAAGGGTATGTATACCTACCATTGTGGTTGTTTTGTTGCTGGTGTCGTTGTTGTTACTGTTGTTGCCGGTTGGCAATGTGATAAGTGAGTTGTACATCTCTAGATTTCTTTAAAGAAGACTCTGCTCCCAGGTTGTTCGTAAATGATGTTGAGGTGATCAAGCTGACACGATGATGCGACGGCGACACCATTTTTAAACCGCTTTGGATTAAGACCGTGCGAAAGGGGTGGGGTGTATTTATCGACAACGAATAGGTAGGTAAATATCCATTTCTACAGCTAAGGTTTGCAGTATATCCACCCGGTCAACCGGTGAGTGCTGAAAAATATTTTTCCTCTTGTCTTTTAAAAGGATCACGTGAAGCATATACTTTTTCTTCGAGAACAACAAGAATAGCTCCCACTCCTAGCGAAATCCAGCTCCGGGACAGAAGGAATGGAAAAGAAAACCTATGAGATCGGATCTATTGATAGACCCTCCCTTATGTCTGACACGTGTCATTTTTTAGTTTTCCTGTATTTTTTTATTTGATAATTAGATATTTAGAATGAAATAGTACAGGCGTTATGTATGGAGATGGATCTTCGCTAGGCCTTGTAGGATTTTTTTTCCCGAAAGGAATAGTAGCGCTCCTATTCCAGCACGCACGCCTCGTCAGAGAAAACGGAACAGATAGGGACGCCGGCGAGGTGTCGTTCTTCCCTGTAGCCAAGTACTACTATTTCGTCTGCACCCAAACGTGGGAGCAATGCCAACGTGGGAAACACCGGTGGGCAAGCCAACTGTAGCCCAAACGTGCCGCTGCTTCCGGCGAGCCGGGCCCAACCAACCCCAACCGCGTCCTCGCTCTCCTATAAATCCCAAGCCCCCACGCGGAAGCCTCATCCATTCCATTCAACCAACGCAGGTCAACACACAAGCAGTTCATCCGGATCCAAAGATCTGATAAACTCCATCACCCAGCAATTCTCGCGATTTCGTTTCTTGCCGCGCGCGCGCAATCCAATATCCATGGCTACAGTCCTCGCCGGAGCAGCAGCACTACCGCAACTGCGCCTGCGCGTCACTTCGTCGTCACCGCCGGTTCATCGACGACGAGCGGCCGCGTCGGTGAGGTGCGGGATAGCACGCGGGGCGGCAGCGCCGGCGAGGTCCGCGGGCGGGGACCTGGAGGAGGACCACTACCGGACGCTGAGGCTGGCGCCGGGGGCCACCAGGGGCGAGGTGAAGAAGGCCTTCCACCGCCTCGCGCTGCAGTACCACCCGGACGTCGTGCGCCGTCGCGGCGACGAGAATGACGTGGACTTCCAGCGGATCAACGTGGCGTACCAGAGGGTGATGGCCAACATCCAGGAGGCGGAGGCCAGGCTCGAGTACTGGCGCGCTCGGTACGGGCTCGCCGACGAGGACCTCGACCGGTACAGGCGCTACCTCAACGACGACGACGACGACTTCTTCGCCGACCTGTGAATTTCTGATAGGCAGAGGCGACAGGTGTTGTAAATTTGTGAAATTAGTGTCGCTGTATTTACTTCTCCCCTGTTTTATTGTGGTGAGAAAGAGATGCAGAATTCCGTTCAGGGTTCTAACAGTTGTACTACTCGAAACAGTTTATTTTCATTGTGAATATAGAAACATCAGAGGAATTTTAATCGAAATTTGTGGCTCGGTGTTGCCTCTCTCGCTTTCGGTGACCTGTGAAACATGGATTTTTTTTACAAATATACCCGATGCATCGCTAAAAATGCCCCCCGACGAAACAATTGCTGAAAATGCCCTGGCGGAGGCTAAAAAGCCGACACGTGTTACCTCCCGCCAGGGCCGGTGGCGGGATGAACCTCCAGCCATGGGGCGTGGCGGGATGTGCCTACCGCCTCGAGCAGTGGCGGGATGAGGCGGGCCCCACGGACGGGCTGGCGGGACGTGCACCTGCCGCTGGCGTGATGTTGACTCGTCCCTTCCGCCTCAGCCGGTGGCGGGACGTGATCTGGAAGCCTGCAGCTACTGTCTCGGTACTTGGTGCTGCTATATGCCCCCTCGGTAATTGATGCTTGATTGACTGCTGCTCTACATGAAATATTAGCACTGAAAAAAGCACCAATTGTTGCTGCTCTACAGGAAATAAATCACCGAAAGGAGCACCGGACTGCTGCTGCTCTACAGGAAATAAACCACCGAAAGGAGCACCGGTACAGCAAATTGATCACCGAAAGTTGCAGCCCACTCGCATGCAGATTCGCTCGGCTAATAGCTAAGGCTGGCTTATAAAAGGAGTAGTATCAGGCTCTTCATCTAAGCATTCTTCTCCATTCATTCCTTCGTTTTCTAGTTTATTTGGTGACTATGAGTTTGCCTTGCTCGGACCAATACTATAGGCCGAAAAATATGAAGGATGCGAGTTTGTCTCCGGGTGTGGAACATCTTCGGTGTTGGTGCAGGCATCTTTGCAAGGTGAAAGAGTCCACCGATTTTTCTGATAAAATGGGCATGAAGTTTTTTATGTGTCCCAATTATCAGTATGATCCAGCTCCCTGGAGTTACAACAGGCCTTCGGTATGTTTCATCCATAACGAAATGACATATCGTTTGTGTTATAAAATATTTATTGTGTTATTATTTGTGTTGTAGTCTCCTTCGCCCTTGTGCATGTGGTATCGCTGGATTGACACGGAGCAGCCGGAGTGGGCGCTTCGTGAGATAGAAGAAAGGAGTCGCGTGCGTGGGAAAGATTTTACGAAGATGAGCGTCGTGAGAAAGCTGCGGAAGAGCGTAGAGCGGCGCAAGAGGAGCAACGACGTCAGTTAGAGGAGCTACGAAAGCAGAGAGAGGAACAACGACGCCTCAGGGAGGAGCGGGAACGACAGGCTAGGGAGACGAACAGGCAGAGACAGAGAAAGGGTTGCTGAGGCAAAGGCAGCCGAAGAACGCGGTGATAAGACAGGGAAATGGCCACGCTGGACCCAAGACCACTAGACTTTTGTCCTAGTGTCTAAATTCACGCCTCCCATTGTATCTTAATTAAAGTACTTCATATTTTAAATTCTGCATTTGAATGTCTCCTAATTTCGGTTGTATCGTGTGGTAATGAAAAATAAATGACGAAGTATTTTCATTCTAGTTATATCTTAATTCTCTAGGAATTTTTATTTGAAATTGATGAATGCAAAATAATAGTAATATGTAGAATAATACATTAATGTTCATATAGAATATGGCTACACCGCCGGAGTTACAATAATCGCTCTCACTGCCTCGGTTGTTTCCTTGCACGTCCTCTGTATATGTGATCTGAAGGATAACTTAATGGATCCGTTGGTCTAGGATTCGTGCGGAGATTTGGCGGGGATGGTATAAAATGATCCCTGATTTCTGAATCTTGATGAGTGTCCGGAATTTGGCTCGTACCGATATCAGTATATAAGAAGTCCATCATTGGATCATATGTTGGTTGCGATGGTCCAGGATTGTATGAAGACTGGGGTTGCTCGTATGCCTGATCATATGCGTAGTAACTGCCATGATCTATAATTGGGTGAGGAGGTGGCATGTTGGAATTAAATCCAGCATCATCATCATCCTATGCATCGTCAGGAGTGGTATGTATAGGAACATTAAATATTAGAATGGTTAAAATATAATAATAAGTTAGTACTATTATAGAAACGCGTACCGGTGTCTCCTGAAATAGTTTTCTAGCAGTTTCCGGAAATATTCCTCTAGGTGCTGGTTGATGCGTTGCACCAAGGTCAATTAAAAAAGGTCTGCATGTTAGAATTCAATTAATGCAGCAGATGTGGATATAAAATTATTGGACTCACGCGTGGCGGCTGTCTTGAAGACTCAGGTCTAGAGGGTTCTACGGTAATCATCGATGATGTACGCAGAAGAATAGTGTCATGGCGTGTTCTAGTCTGTTAGGACAAGCATATTATAAATAAATGTTTCTGAAACCGGGTTTTAAGTATAGAAAATACATACTTTCTCACGCATGGAGGCGCTGCGTGCTACATTCTCATGCATAGAGGCGCTGCGTGCTGGATGCCCCTGGCTTGCTCTTGCTTCACTCGGCCGCGACGAGAAAGACTCAGGCATGTTGTACTGTCATAGCATAACATCATCCGCTCGGCCACAACTCCAATTAGTAGCTGTATGTAGAGCATTTTGGAAAATGCGTGTCAACCTGCTCTTGATGGTACTCGTCATGGAACGAGGGTTCTCTCTAACTATTTCACGCACATCCGCCATTATGCTATGTTGTCTACTTATCTGAAAATAACAACCAATGTTATTAGCATAAATGTAGAATTATAAATAAGACAGTATAAAAATATATATACCGTGTCATCGCGGCGGTTTGCTCTAGTATGTTATATCCCTCCCTCTAGCTGTTCTTGACGTGTGCGATGTGCTGGCCTATCTGTTGGAGCGCGGGTGAGCTTGGAACGTGTGTTTGCAATGTACCATGTCATATAAGCATCCCACGTACTATCGGAAAACACCCTGCATATTCAGTGTCATGAGGATACCATTGAAAACTAAAATAATCTAACAATATTACCTATTTTTTTGAACTATGTTCACAAGCTTATTCGAATTCCATTGATCTATCCATAGCTTCTGGGTCCGCAACCAATTATGATTCTTTCTCCCTTGATTGCTTTGCCTAAAATGCGCATAACCATAGTTATAATATTTGACCACAAAATATTGCATCAATTTAAACGGATTTAAGATTGAGAACATACTCGTGAAATGTAGACTCAACACAGTTGGGAGGCGGTGGAGGGACTTCCTGGTATAGATCAAGTTGGCGCATCACACGCTCAGGGTTCAGTGGTTCCACCATATAGAGGCACAGAATGTGACAACGTGTCCACCAAAGCTCCTGGTCTTGGAAGCACTCATGTGCTAAACCCCTATCCCCGGCCACACTCTCTATGTATTGTACATGTGTTAGAGATATGCCCAAGAGGCAATAATAAAGTGGTTATTATTATATCTTTATGTTTATGATAAGTGTTTACATCCCATGCTATAATTGTATTAACCGGAAACATTAATACTTGTGTGTTTTGTAAATATAAAAGAGCCCTAATAAGCCTCTTGTTAAACTAGCTTGATGATTAATGGATGATCATGGTTTCCTGATCATGGACATTGGATGTCATTAATAACAAGATCATATCATTAGGAGAATGATGTGATGGACACACACCCATAGTAAGCGTAGCATAAGATCACGTCATTAAGTTCGTATTGCTATAAGCTTTCAAATGCATAGTAACCTAATCCTTCGACCATGAGGTTATGTTAATCACCATCACCGGATGGGACTTTGATGACATCAAACACCGCTTCGTAACTGGGTGGTTATAAAGGTTCATTGGGTATTCTGAAAGTATGTGTTGAAGCGCATGGACCAAGATTGGGATTTGTCCATCCATATGACGGATAAATATGCTCTGAGCCCTCTCGGTGGAATGTCATCTAGTTAGCTTGCAAGCATGTGACTAGGTCACAAGGGATGACATAACATGGAACGAGTAAAGAGTACTTATCAGTAACGAGGTAGAACTAGGTATGGAGATACCGACGATCAAACCTCGGATAAGTAGAATATCGTGTGATAAAGGGAATTGGTTTCGTATGTTAATGGTTCTATCGATCACGAAGTCATCGTTGAGTATGTGGGAGCCATTATGGATCTCCAGATCCCGCTGATGGTTATTGATCGGAGAGGTGTCTTCATCATGTCTGCATATTCACGAACCGTAGGGTGACACACTTAAGGTTCGAAGTTGTTTTAAGTAGATATGAAATATGCGTTGGAGACCGAATGTTGTTCGGAGTCTCGGATTGGATCCGGGACATAACGAGGAGATCCGGAATTGTCCGGAGAATAAGATTCATATATTGGGGATCATTTTCTAAGTTAGGAAATGTTCCGGAGTGTTTGTATGGAGATTCTAGAAGGTTTTGGAATGTTCTGGAAGGTTCTAGAAGATTTCTTGGAGTTTGCTTGAAAACCAAGAAAGAATCAAGGAGTCTTTGTGGGGCAAGACACGGATTCGTGGGGGAGGAGGACTCCTCCCCCCCCCCCAATCCGCCGCCAGGAGGAGGGAGTCCTACTAGGACTCCCCCTCCCATGGCGCCTCCCTCCTTTAAATAGAGGGGAGGGGGCGCCACCCCCTAGACCTCACACATAACAAACCCTAGCCGCCGCCTCTCTCCTCCTCCTCCGCTCTGCTCTGGCTTAGGCAAAGCCCTGCAGAAATCTCTACTCCACCACCACCACCACACCGTCGTGCTGCTTGGATTCCGTGGAGAAGATCTACTAGATCTACTACTCATTTGAGAACGGGAGGAGGAAGGTGCGCTTCGACTCCGACGTGTGACCAATCAAGAGCACGCTGGAGCAACGCGCCGGAAGGATCGTCCACACGATCTTGAGATCGGCAAGTGATCGACTACATCAACCCCGAGATCTAATCTCGTAACGCTTTCGGTTCTACGAGGGTTAGTACAGATCTACCTCGTTGCACATATCTAATAGATTAGATCTTGGCTTTTATCTAGATTAGATCTAGGTTTTGTTCGTTCTTGCGGTAGAAATTTTTTGGTTTCCATGCTACGAACCCATCAGTGGTATTAGAGCCGTGTCTATGCGTAGATCTGTTGCACGAGTAGAACACAATGGTTTTGTGGGCGTGCTCGTCTTGCCTTTTGCTTTGTGTACTTTGCATCTTGCGGTATGGTGGGATGAAGCGGCTCGGGCTAACCTTACATGTCATCGCACATGAGACTTGCTCCACGCTTGATGTGTAACTTGCTTTGCACAAGTGGCTTTGCGGGTGTCTATCTCTCTCACCATAGTATAGATCCAATCTACACTTTGCACTTGATAGCACTTGTATCAACGTTGTGGTTCAGTTTCGTAGGTAAGATCCGTTCTTATTCGAAAGCCCTAAACCACATAAAACATGCAAAGAAAATTAGAGGCGTCTAACTTGTTTTTGCAGGGTTTTTGTGATGTGATATGGCCATCATGTGATTGTGATTATATTTAATATATGCAATGATCCTTGTTGTAATATGGCAACCGGCAGGAGCCTAATGGTTGTCTTTAATTCTGTTAAGACCTGCGTGTCTATTTATCTTGTAATAGCTTTATTCCAAGTAGTTGTAATAGTTGCTAGTGATGATGGACAACCATGAAGCGGCGCCACTGACCTTGACGCAATGCTGGTGATGATGAAGATCATGTCCGTGCTTTGGAGATGGAGATCAAAGGCATAAGAAGAAAGGACCATATCATATCACACTAATTATGAATTGCCTGTGATGTTAATCCTTTATGCATCTTGTATTGCTTAGATCGTGACGGTAGTATTATAAGATGATCCCTCTCACTAAATATCAAGTAATAAAGTGTTCGTCCTTAGTAGGCACCGTTGCTAAGACTCGTCGTTTCGAAGCATCTCGTGATGATCGGGTGTGATAGATTCTACGTGTGCATACAACGGGTGCAAGCCAGATTTGCACATGCGGATACTAAGGTTAACCTTGACGAGCGTAGCATGTACAGACATGGTCTCGGAACACAGAATACCGAAAGGTAAAGCATGAGTCATATGGATGATATGATGAACATGTTGATTGTTCGCCTTTAAAGCTACATCATCTCACGTGATGATCGGACTTGGTGTAGTGGATTTGGTTCGTGTAATCACTAAAACAACTCGAGGGATGTTGTTTTGAGTAGAAGTTCATTTGTAATTTGGATTAGTCAAACTCAATTTATCATAAACACAATCAAAGTGAATTTGCATAGTTTATTGTAGTCATTGGCATCCGTTCACCACCTTACGCTTAGTTATAGTTGAGATAGTAGAACTATAGAAATTCTGGATATTTGCTTTACGAACTGGTATCGTATTGTTTTTGAGTGTCAATCTAAAGTTTAAAAGTCATATTGCAAACTTTCAGCAAACTCCGTTTACTCTGTAAAGTTTAATAAACAGTATTAAATCAAGAGTAACAATTCCAGTGTTAGTATCTAATGTATCATGTTTGCCTCCATGATTCTTGATACTCAAAAGATTGTTTTTTAATATCAAGTTTATCTAAGAGCTGAAAGCAATGTTTCAGAAACCATCATATGTGAAAGGTATTGCGATATCTAAAAATGTGTTGGTTACAACATGATAGAGTATATGTCCTCATATTTGATGAGAATTTGTGAAGGTTGGAGACGCTATTCATCCTAATCCTCCAAAAGGTTTTGGAAAAGAAACATTATACTCGCAATTCACCTTTATAAGCTATAGCAGCTTGATCATGAAAATTGTCATGATAAGGATGAATAGAAGATGTAAGTAAAATGTTTACTACACAAAAAGATTACTAAAGAATGGAATTTTGAAAGAATGCCAAACATTTGATGAAGGTGATCCACTTCAAAGAGGAAGTCCAAAGGTATTAGTATTTGACTATACACACTTTGTACTATGTGTCATGTGAATGACACCACTATTGATGTTGATAGATTCTTTTAAAATAAAAGGAATTGTTTAAAGAGAATCTATAAAATATTTGGCAGAAAAGAAAAGATTGGAGATGTCCAACTTAGGTATATAGAAGATACATGTTATGGTTGTATTCCTTGGTTGTTAAACAATGTGGTTCTGCGGTATTGGATACCGAATTGGTTGGTATGAAGTGTCATACAGGACAACACAATTCATGAACTACAATGGCCTAAGTAACTAGCAAGAGAATATGTGATGATGTTCATCGAAAACAAACAAAGGGTTGTTGTGTTGCTCGTTAACATCAAAGCTTACCTTCAAGATTTGTTTCAATAATTGTTATTTTGATCAGGTATTATGACGACAAAAGGTTGTTCAAATAATTACCGTATTCCATAATAGATGGATGATATACAATTCTGGTTGGAGAAATAACGACCGTAAAACTAATGCTAAAATGTCGCAAGACAAATGATTGAAAGATCACTTGCAAAGTGACATCACCGTTTAAATTATATTAGGGATACATGAAGAAACTCCATGTTGATGGATTTTTGGAGTCTTTGATTTTGATCAAATGACGCTTGTGATACTTTCCGGAGATAATTAAAACTCCGTCAGAGGCCAAAAGAGGAACGACGACTAACTGATTGGAATTTGTACATATTGATGTATATAGTTCATTATGTGTAGTCGTATATGGATTTCAACTTCATATGCTTTCTCCGAAGATTTGAGTGAGTATATGTATATACTTACTCAATAAGGAAGAAGTATGAAACATTTGAAAATGTTCAAAGACTTTCAAGATGAAGTGGAAAATCATTGTAACAAGAAAATAAAAGGTTTATGATTGGATCATAAAGAAAGATGTTTGAGTTACAAGTTTAGCAAAACACCTAAGATTTGAGGAATCGTTCCATGGATTTGCATTTCCCAAAACACCATAGGAGTATGGAGTGTTCAAGATATGTAATGAAACCTTGTTTGACATGGTAAGATCAAAGGTGTCATTTATAAAACTGCCATTATATTTTAAAGATTAAAGCTTTAGTGACTACCGCTTTTACACTGAAAAGAGCTCCATCATGATCCGTTGAAATGACACCATATAAGTCATGGTTTGGGATAAAACCCAGGTTGTCCTTTCTTAAATTTTTGGTATGCGAGGCATAAGTAAAATGTTTACAACCAAAGTCGGATGAGCATGTATTTGTAGGTTATTTCGAATAACCATTGGGTATTCCTCCATAACACCGAAGACAAAAGTGTTTGTCGCTTAGAATGTCGAGTTTCTTGAGAAGGAATTTTGGTGAAAAGTTAAGTGGGAGGACAATAGAACTTTGACAAGGTTGTTGAACCTTGGCTAATATGTGCTGAGTTGCGCAGCATCGGTAAGTGTCCCGGAGGCAGCAACAATGCTCATGGCTCACGTGCCTCAAAGGTTGTGGTCACGAAGATCTAAGTTACTATTGAACCAAGTAGGCCGGGTAAGTAATCAAATGCCAAGATTTGAGAGTTAAATCATTGTTGTTTCACAATGATGAACCGACTACATGCAAATAATCAATGATGGTCCCTGACTTTGTTAAGTGGCTTGAAGCCATAAAATCCGTGATAATTCCATACACGAGAAATCAAGCTTTGAATTTGAAAGACCCTCTGGAAAGGTGCAAGACCTTACAGTCGTATATGGATCTATAAAAAATAGACATGGATGTTTAACATCTATGAAATAGTCAACATGTCGAAAAGAGTTTACGACAATGTTCAAGGAATTGACTATGATAAGATTTGATCTTTCATAGCGATATTTAGTCTGGACGGATTAATGTAGCAACCACTACATATATTTTGGTATATGGTAGTTGAACAAACAAAACAAGTTCTTCTAATAGAATGGTTACCTAGGATGTGTCCATGACACGATCCAAAGGGTTTTGTTAATTCAAAGGATGCTAAAAGAGTATGCAAAGCTTCAATGGTTGAAGTGAGCATCGCGGAGTTGGAATCTTCACCATGATGAAACCGTTAAAAGGTTTAATTTCATCAGAGACGATGAAGATGCTTGCATTTTTGCAAGAAATTAAGTGGGAGCGCTAAGACATATTTCTAATACATTATGTGAAAGACATATCGTTGATTAGAAATGATATATCTTTTATTGACACAGGTTAAGAATTTCATTTCGATGAAAGACTTAGGCATAACCCAAGAATTAGGCATCAATGTCTATATGGATAGATTGAGGCGCTAATATGGTTTTGCAAAATGTACATAGATAAGATGTTGAATGAGTTCAATATGGAAACAACAAGAAAGGTTCTTGGCCTTGACGGAAAGGACTGAATCAAGATTCAAGTGTGTTGACACGAGATTCAAGTGTTTTGACACTTGGTGAAATCACAAGAATATTTTGATCAATCATTCTTTGAGATGTACACATCCAGATATGTCCTATACTCTAAATGTTATGAGCATATATCAGAATGACTCATAAGATGATCATTGGACAATAGTAGGGATATTCCTATGATCTTTGGAAGAACTAAGAATATATTATTTATATAGTGGTGACAAATAGTTCATTGTAAATTGTTGCATTGATACTAGTTTTGTCACAAATTAAGTTTATCTCAATTTAAACTATGGGTGGCACAATGTAATGGAAAGGAAGTTCCATAACGGATTTGGTTGAGTACCAAAGTTAAAACATTGTGACAGATACTACAACAAAAGGCTAAGTATATGACTGCTATTGTAGTATCAAATGAGGGCATTTGCGTCAAGTAGTTTGTTATCAAACTAGGTGTGGTTCATAGTGGGATAATACTATGAAGATACATTGTATGACAATTGTATCAACATGATTTAATCCCAAGGAACTAAAGGTCTCACCAAAGGACCAAATTTATACAATGCCATCTCATTGGAGAATGAGTAATGCGTAGAGACGCAAGGACATGCAAATACACACGGACCTGGAAGTGTCAGATCCGAAGATTATGTTTACCACTAGCAATAGTGCCTATACAACACCATAAAGCCATAGGTGTTGAGTGCACAAATTTTTAACTAGATTATTGACTCCAGTGCAAGTGGGAGACTGTTGGAGATATGCCCAAGAGGCAATAATAAAGTGGTTATTATTATATCTTTATGTTTATGATAAATGTTTACATCCCATGCTATAATTGTATTATTAGGAAACACTAATACTTGTGTGTTTTGTAAACATAAAAGAGTCCCTAGTAAGCCTCTTGTTGAACTAGCTTGTTGATTAATAGATGATCAGGGTTTCCTGATCATGGACATTGGATGTCATTAATAACAAGGTCATATCATTAGGAGAATGATGTGATGGACACACACCCAAAGTAAGTGTAGCATAAGATCAAGTCATTTAGTTCGTATTGCTACAAGCTTATCAAATGCATAGTAACCTAATCCTTCGACCATGAGGTTATGTTAATCACCATCACCGGATGGGTGCTTTGATGACATCAAACACCGCTTCGTAACTAGGTGGTTATAAAGGTGTCACTGGGTATTCTGAAAGTATGTGTTGAAGCGCATGGACCAAGATTGGGATTTGTCCATCCATATGACGGATAGATATGCTCTGGGCCCTTTCGGTGGAATGTCATCTAGTTAGCTTGCAAGCATGTGACTAGGTCACAAGGGATGACATAACATGGAACGAGTAAAGAGTACTTATCAGTAACGAGGTAGAACTAGGTATGGAGATACCGATTTATCAAACCTCGGATAAGTAGAATATCGCGTGACAAAGGGAATTGGTTTCATGTAAATGGTTCTATCGATCACGAAGTCATCGTTGAGTATGTGGAGCCATTATGGATCTCCGATCCCGATGGTTATTGATCGGAGAGGTGTCTTCATCATGTCTGCATATTCACGAACCGTAGGGTGACACACTTAAGGTTCGAAGTTGTTTTAAGTAGATATGGAATATGCGTTGGAGACCGAATGTTGTTCGGAGTCTCGGATTGGATCCGGGACATCACGAGGAGATCCGGAATTGTCCGGAGAATAAGATTCATATATTGGGGATCATTTTCTAAGTTAGGAAATGTTCCAGAGTGTTTGTATGGAGATTCTAGAAGGTTTCGGAATGTTTTGGAAGGTTCTAGAAGATTTCTTGGAGTTTGCTTGAAAACCAAGAAAGGATCAAGGAGTCTTTGTGGGGCAAGACACGGATTCGTGGGGGAGGAGGACTCCTCCCCCCCTCCCAATCCGCCGGCCAAGGAGGGAGGGGAGTCCTACTAGGACTCCCCCTCCCATGGCGCCTCCCTCCTTTAAATAGAGGGGAGGGGGCACCACCCCCTAGACCTCTCACATAACAAACCCTAGCCGCCGCCTCTCTCCTCCTCCTTCACTCTGCTCCGGCTTAGACGAAGCCCTGCAGAAATGTCTACTCCACCACCACCACACCGTCGTGCTGCTGGGATTCCGTGGAGAAGATCTACTACCTCCGCTGCTCGCTGGAACGGGGAGAGGAAGGTCTGCTTCGACTCCGCACGTGTGACCGACTGCGGAAGCGCTGCCGGAACGCGGCGCCGAAAGGATCGTCCATACGATCTTGAGATCGGCAAGTGATCGACTACATCAACCCCGAGATCTAATCTCGTAACGCTTTCGGTTCTACGAGGGTTAGTACAGATCTATCTCGTTGCACATATCTAATAGATTAGATCTTGGCTTTTATCTAGATTAGATCTGGGTTTTGTTCGTTTTTGCGGTAGAAATTTTTTGTTTTCCATGCTACGAACCCATCAACATGCCACTCTCCCCATGTGATAGAAGATGATGTATGGTCTCGAAATCTTCATGGTAAAGAGAATAGCACTTTGAAGCCAAATCACGGGCCCAACGTAATGTACCATATGTCCACCGGGTACCCATGGTCGCGCACTCAAACTGGACGTCATGACCACTATATGGGTGCACTGGATCTTCTATCATCGGTCGTCCGACCGGTATATGCTCCCAAGACCACAACTGGAGGAACATGTAGCATACACAGAGAATTGGGGCTACACTACCGACCTTCTTTTTCCTATATGAGGCGTCACACAACCCCCTATAAGTCTGACATAGCACCGCCGAACCGATACTGTACTGGGTGATCTCTAAATTGTCTAGAGGAAGTGCTATGTGTTCTGCTAGTCTAATAAAAATCGGGTTGACTACCTCACCATTTCTCGATGGGAACAACATGCCAAATAGGTAGAGTAAGTACGCAACCAGGTGCTTACGTACTACTTCCTCAGAAACATAATCTGGAAAGTCAATAAAATTTACTAGCCAACTTATGGGCACCTCTAGCTAACTTATCAGTGCGAGTTCTCGGGATAACGGTACCCATCAGTTGTTCAAATTCTTCCTTCCATGATGAAAGTGGTGGCGGCAACACGAGAGGAATACCACAAAGAAGCAATCCAGTGATCATGGACACATCATGAAGTGTAGCTTTCATCTCTCCTCAACGAAAATGGAAGGTGTGTGTCTCCGGTCTCCACCGGTCAACAAGTGATGTTAGAAGGCAGGGGTCCAGTTTGAACAAATGAGGCGCGGATGTCAGTCTAGAGAAAGGAAGTAGTCCGCTGCGAGAAAGATAAGGCACAAATCGCTCATCAAGAATCCATCGGTTCGCTGGGCCTCGACATCTGAAAGTACTTGGCCCTTCTAGCGGACCTTCCAGATTAATCCACTGTTGGCAGCGATGGGTAGTATCGTACTGCCCATCCAAGAGAGGAGGTAAATTCGCCATAGTCTGTACGAATGCAAAAAATACAAATTTAAAAAGTAGTACATTACATCACCAAAATCAAAATTTAAAACATTGTACGTTATAGAAATAACATAGTACAACCAAACACTAAATGTTACAACCGAGCAAATACGAAATATTACAACATTGAAATACAATATTGTAACATAATACAATACGAAAGTACAACATTATAGCCTGTGAGGGAAATTTCTCGCCGTGTGTTCAGGAATTTTATACGTCTTACACCTACGTCCTTCTCCGACCTGGCTATCGTCCATGTCGTTTCTAAAACGCTTAGTCTGACGACGTCCTTTAATGGTTCGCTTGAACGCAGGGTTGGGCCACCATGTTGGTCCACCATACCAAACAGTGTTGTGATGCTCCTTAACACCCCATGCCCAGAACTCTCCATCCCACGTCTTCATAAGATTATGCATGCTGAAGTATGAAGAGACATATGAATCAATGGAAATCTTCTGGTCTGCAGCCGCCCTAAGGACATGACTGCAAGGGTAGTGATAAAGCAAAGGCTTCTTGCACGTGCATTCACATGTCGCTGGGTTGAGTGTAACCTCCTGCTTTTTATCCCCTCTCAAGTAACCATGCACGTATTTTTGTCTTGTTCTGATCTCCCACCTCTTTCTTAGTGAGTCCACAACTCTGCTACCATGATTTTTCAATTTTTATGGCCAAGTGATTTTGCACTGCTTCAGACCACTGTTTATTCATCTGCACTCGTGCATGTGCTAGTTGAACTCTATCCGCAAAGTACGCCACAGTGTGGGACCATGTTTCAGCAACTAGAGCAGTAATAGGAAGGGCTCGGACACCTTTAGGCACTGCATTGTACACCTCTGACATGTTAGTTGTCATTATGCCATAGCGAGCACCATTGTAATGGGCCAGCGCCCACTTCCGAACATCCGGGCAATTAACGTTCACCCACTCAGCCATATTCCTGGCCCTCCTGTGATTCCCTGCACCTGCTGGCTTGGCCGGTGCATCTCCTGGTTATGCGTTCGCTATGCATTCAATGTCATCCGAGGGCATCAATTTCATGGTTGGTTCTACATACACATCACTTTGAATGCCTTGAAACATTCCTTGTTCCTGAAGCGAGAGTACAAGTTTGCTGCTAGATGCCTCATGCACCACCTAGTTTCAAGATCAGGCCAACGGAACTCCATCGGTACCTCATGCTTAATTTTTTCTAGTGCACTGAGAAGCCCCTGGTTGTGATCAGAAATGATGCATACACCAGGCCTATCTCTCACAACACCATCCTTCAAGCATTCGAGAAACCACAACCAAGCTAACATGGTCTCACTCTCAACTATTGCATATGCAATAGGAAGAAGCTGGTTATTGATATCCCACGCGCCAGCTACCAAGAGAGTACCCCTATATTATCCGGTGAGAAGGTACCATCAATTGATATCACAATAAAGGTGGTGGGTGGAATAATTTGTTGAAATGCCATGCCCCAGAGATACATGATGAATGATGAAATGATGAAGTAGTGCCACTCGGTTTTTCCATCCTTCCTATATTGACATCGAGCGCCACAGCTACAAATTGATGCCCCATTTATTGGTGAGAAGGTAAGGTACCATGATATGGCTAAATGTCGGAAGGGGTGAATGCTTGAAATGATTTGGCCAATGCCTCGTTAGAATCACAGTTGATGATGAAATGGTGCCACCGTGGTTCTTTGGTTCTTATCATATAATATACGGGTTAGTTCCTGCAAGCAATCAGATGCATCGAACCATGTTGTAAGCCTCCGTATATGTCCCATACATCCCCTCCAAAACAGACTCCTTGGCACGCCTGGCCTTGCCGTAGCTTACCAGGAATCCAATCGCATCTGCTGCACCATCTCGTAATGCCTTCACTGATACACTAATCTTATCTTTTACCATGGATTCAATGACCCGTGCCACATATGCGGCACTGACATTGCGGTGTTCAGACAGACTACCATGTAACTCACAACTGTGAGGAACCATGCGAGTTATCGTCCAAGGCTTGCATATGCCCGCAGGTTGACGGGCAACGACTCTTCCATTGCAACTAGACTCTACACAAAGAACTTTCAACAAATGTTTGTCAGATTTCTTCACTTTGTGCTGTCGGGAAATGGAGATGGCATATCTCCTGATCGCCATGTCCACAGCCTCCTTGCTCGGGAACTGCTGGTTTTCTTCCAGGATGGTAGCTCCGACTCCACGGACAGAGGTATCATCGTGACCGATGACAAGAGCCTCTATGTCCCCAGGTGCCATTGCTGGCGCCACTGCTCTGACTTGACTCGGACCGGCGTCGTCGTCTTCATCATCATCCGACGATTCACGATCGTCGTCACCAGAATCAAGCTCATTTGACTGTCCCTCAATCCGCTCATTGAGGTCGACAACCGCCATGGAATAAGGTCCATTATTCTGGGTGGGAACAAGGGCATCTTCCACATGCCTCTCCTCCGTCATCTCCATGTTTATATCCATTGCGGCGATGGATAACTGGAGCTCACCGGCGGAGGTGCTGCTACCAGGTTCATCGCTAGCATCAATAAAATGGACATACACCATCAGTTGACCATACATGGCCGCACCAGGTGTGCTTGCAAATTTCATGTATGAACCCCACGAATTTTCGCCTTTAACCTGGCGAAGTGCCCAACGGTAATCTTCTCCCACTCTCTTGCAAATGACCGCTTCAACGGTCATCTTTTTACGGGCCATCTTTGGCCCAAACTCTGCGCGGGTGCGTCTTCTAACATCCGTGAAACTAACATTCACTAATTCTTCCACTATCACATTATTTGTCTCACAACGCGACAGATCAAGCCCCGACGGCCCATTGCGAGTGATGTCCTCACCATAAAAAACATACAAAGTGTTCATCGTACCTAATCGCATCACATTAATATAACCATATTAATTATATATAACCATAACCACAGTTCATTAATACAATTATTTATATTACCACCTACATGTAATTATCTAACCGTACATATTATTACACGAGTTCAAATATTTCTACAGGTTCCAATTAAATCGTATACCTAAAATATAGCTACAACAACCCAAATATTCCTACGCCACCTAATTACATTGCAAAGCTAAAATAATACTACACCACCAAATATATTTTTACACGACCTAATTATGATTACATAGCTAAAATATTACTAGATGAGTTCAAATATTTCTACAGGGTCCAATTAAGGTGCATACCTAAAATATTGCTACAACCGCACAAATATTTCTACCTGGCCTAAATACCTAATTACGTTAGTTAGCTAAAATATTTCCACACGACCTAATTAGGTTGCTTATCTAAAATATTATTACATGGTCTAAATTATTACATGAGTTCAAATATTTCTACAGATTTCAATTAAGTCATATACCTAAAATATAGCTACAACAACCCAAATATTTCTACACAACCTAATTACATTGCAAAGCTAAAATCATACTACACCACCGAATATATTTTTACACGACCTGATTATTGTTGCATAGCTAAAATAGCACTAGATGAGTTCAAATATTTCTACAGGATCCAATTAAGGTGCATACCTAAAATATTGCTACAAGAGCACAAATATTTCTACCCGGCCTAAATACCTAATTACGTTGGTTAGCTAAAATATTTCTAGACGAGCTAACTAAGTTGCAAGGCTAATTAATAGTTCTAACGTTGCACAACAAATTACAGCAACTGACTAATATAACGACATGCATAGCTTAAAATACAATCAATCGACTCACATTGATCAATGACTATCTTCCGACCCTAGAACGTTGGTGCAGTCTTCTTTTAGCCTCAGAGAGAGCGATTACCGTGGGTGTAAGCAAATGGACTGAGAGAAACTGGAACGGAATGAACTGAGAATAGTTGCAGCTGAATGGAATGAACTGAGAATAGCTGCAGCTGCTGTACTTATAGAACCAAAGGTGGAAGAGAAAGGAATCTAGCCAACAAACAAGTCCCTAGAAAGTAAAAAAAAGCAGGTACAAGTTTCAACTTTCGGTGGTCTATGAACTATGGGGGTCAGCTCCTGTCGGACAACATGGGCGGGAAAATTCCATCCGCACTAATTACCGAGGCACACCAAGTACCGAGGCGTCAGAGCAGGCATCCCGCCACCGGCTGAGGCGGGAGGGACGAGTCAACATCACGCCAGCGGCAGGTGCACGTCCCGCCAGCCCGTCCGTGGGGCCCGCCTCATCCCGCCACTGCTCGAGGCGGTAGGTACATCCCGCCACGCCCCATGGCTAGAGGTTCATCCCGCCACCGGCCCTGACGGGAGGTGACACGTGTCGGCTTTTTAGCTTCCCGCCAGGGCATTTTCAGCAATTGTTTCGCCGGGGGCATTTTTGGCAATGCATCGTTGCAGGGGGGGTATATTTGTAAAAAAATCGTGAAACATGCAATCTCTCACTGACATCGTTCAGGACGCTTGTACGTTTCAGTTTTGTGGCTCAGGATTGCATTCTCTGGTACACCAAGTGTTATCTCCTTGGAAGACCAAGACTGTAAGAGTAACACCAACAGGTTGTCTTCACGTTCTTCTGTAAGTCTAGCTTTTCCGAAGATTGTAAGGAGTATGGACGCGTGGGCTGCGCGAGCGCGCTTCTTAAACCAGCCCATGTACAGGCCCAAGGAAAACGCTAGAATCGACTGTTTCTGTAGAGACAGGCTGAGCGCGGACTTTAAAGCACCCAACTACTTTTTCTCTCCCCTCTCTTAAACACCTTCATCCATGACCACTTGTGATTAGAAAAAAGGCTCCAAATCGGCTTGAACTCTACATGAAAAAGATGCGTATCAACGATGGGGTTCAATTCTGACCATCGGCTTCGAGGTTTGTGAACCATATCTTCTACGAGTTATGGTCCAAGTTGGAGCTTTCTTTTGGGAACCATGTCACTTTATTTTCATTGTAAATATAGAAACACAAGAGGAATTTTAGTCGAAATTTGTGGCTCGGTATTGCCTCGCTCACTTTCGGGGACGGTGGCACTCTCGCACTGACATCATTCAGGACGCCTGTACATTTCAATTTTGTCGCTCAGGATTGCATCCTCTGGTTAAAAACACACACAAAAAAAACCCGACTCACGCCCCCTATCGCTCCCCTGAGGGCGACGGGGGCCTCCCCTCCTCAGACCGCCTCCTCCCCCTTCCATACCCTTCCTCCGTTGCCGCCGGCATGGGTCACCAGGCAAAGCCCGGGCCACACCGGCGGCGGCCTTTATCTCCCCGCGTCATGGAGGGCGGGTCTAGGCGTGGAGCTCGCTCCGCGGACGCCATGGACTGGAGGTACGGCCAGCTGCCAACCCGGCCGGAATTTGCCCGCCTCGGGCCTAGATGGGCTCGGGCGGGCTCCAGATGGGCTTGGGCGGGATGGGTACTGCGTCCATGGCGGCTCTCTACAAGTCACGGCGCCGACTATACTGCGAGTGGGATGACGGCGATGCGACTTGCGTATTGCAGCAGGGCGGCTAGGGCTTTATGTGCCCATCTGGGCTCGGTCGGACCCCTCCGGGCCTGGTGTGCCCCGGCTGCTATGTACGGTCGACGACTGCCTCTCGGCGGTGGAGGGGGTTCCTCCCGCGGGATGCTTTGTTGTTGACCCTTGTTCCGGCAAAGTTGTGTGCCCTCAGTGGTCAGACCACCCATCGGTGTCCATGAAGGGACAGTGATGGTGACTTCAACATCGTGTGGCGCATGCTGGTGGGCGGTGAAGCTGGGTGGTGGTTCTCTGTTGCGCAAGGTTTTTTTTGTGGAGGCAGAGGTCGGGAGAAATCTCTATCGGCTCGTCCGACCCTGACGCGGTGCCGCCTCCGAGTGGCACCATTCTTTCCTGGAGGGCGTCGAGGGAATCCTCTGTCTCCACTTTACTCTGAGTGCCGGGGGAAACCCTAGGACTATGGTTCGGGTAGCAATGATGTGTCGACGGAGCTTCCATGTGAAGGTGTTGCTTGGTACTCGGCGCCTCAGGTGCCTGGAGTGTGGTGGGCCAAAGTTGGAGGGTGCAGCGGCTGCGGGTCATCATCGCTTTGTCGATTCGTCATTGTCTTCATTCTTTTTTTTAGCATGTTGTGTTATTGTCCCAGCATTTACTTGAATTGAAACTCATGTATCAGTGTGATTTCTATAAATATAGCGGGGCGCGAAAGACGAGATTGCATTCTCTGGTACACCAACTGTTATCTCCTTGGAAATTAAGCCAAGACTGTAACAATAACACCAACAGGTTGTGTCCACGTCCTTCCGTAAGTCTACCTTTTCAGAAGACCGTAATTGTGCATGACTTATCTAACCAGTGTATTCTACCGAGACGAGAAACACAACGCCATGCATTTGGTACACAAAAGAAAAGAGTTGCTTTTAAGAATGAGATGTCAGGATCGATCGACATGATTCAGACATGGGTGATATGATACTAGGGATTTATTTATCAGTGCTGCTTCTACTGAACTGAACTGCTTGCAATGGCTGACGAAACACAACAAAAAATTGCAGTTGCTGAACTCCGGTGGTGCGTTTAGCGCTAACGGAGGGGGTGTAGAGTCGTGTCCCGCCGATCTCCTCGGATCTGATCGGTTTTCGTGTTAGTTGGTATAATTTTAGGTTAGTCTCTTCCAATCTACGGATGTCATCATTAGCGTCGGTTGTTGTTCTAGTGCGCTGGTTCTTTGGGGCCTTAGCACGACGACTTTCCGTCTGTCTACTATAACAAGCTCTACTACGACAAGCTTTGCCCGGCTCCGATGATGGAGGGGCTAGGACGGCGGCGCGCCTTCGGTATGTGCTAGTGTTTGTAGTCGTCGCTAGGTGGTCCATCGACCTACTTGTAATTTTTATTACTTTTAGGCATCTTTATACTACTATTGATTACTGTTGATGATTATTAATAGATCGGCGGAATTTCAAAAAAAAAGAAACACAATCAGAAGTTGCCAAAAAATATTATTTTTCTAATCACTATTAAAAATATTGGAATTGTTGACTAATCAGTATATTTTTTCTTTGAAAATTCCAAAATTTGGAATTTGAAAATCCAAAAAATACGAAACAAATACCAGCATATATATAATGATATACAATACAACCGTTCCGAAAATCATGTAATTTTTTTTTGTATTTTGGGCTCAGCGAAAAGAGGAATTTTCCGACCTCGGATGTGAGCATTACATGTACGAAATTTGTCAAATTTGTTTTTTACCTAAATCAAAAATACAGGTGAATTTTATTGAAACTTTGCAAATGTTTAGTGTGGGTCGTTGGCTATATGCAGGTATTCTTTTGAATTTGTTTGAATTTTTTTTGAAAAGCGTAAACTTGGCCCGGTTGGAAGTGGACGGACATGATTCAAGACTGAAGGTAGATAGGACACATGAACGTACCAGAGAAGAGAAGCTCTCAGGAGGCGGCGGCAAACCCATGTAGGATTCCTTTCCTCCGCCGACGATATCACCGGTCCGTTTCGTCTCTGGCGGCCTTAGGGCTTTGGAGACGTGGCGGACCACGGCCTCTCGCCGGTGGGAGGTTTCAGTGTTTTGTTTAGACTATTTTCAGTGTTTTTTTCAGGATGTGGCGACGACTACATCTCAGAATAAGATCTTTTCCGTCTTATCCTCGTTCTGGTGGTGCATCTAGCATCAGTGGAGGGCGCGTGGAGTCATATGTCCGACGGATTCTTTGGAATCTTGTCGTTTTTCGTATGTGTGTTTTGAGGTCAGTCTTTTCTGATCTACGTTGTTTATCTTCGGCGATTGTTGCTGGTCTTGGGGTCTTAGCACGAAGACTTCCCGTCCGTCTACTATAACAAGCTCTACTACGACAAGTTTTGTCCGGCTTCGGTGATGGAGGGGCGATGACGGTGGCGCGCCTTTCGGCTCGTGCCAGTGTTTGTAGTCATCGCTAGATGGTCCAGTGACTTATTTGTATTTTTTATTAGTTTTGGGACTCTTTGTGCTGCTGTTGGTTGATGATTATTAATAGATCTGAAATTTCGAAAAAAAAAGGTAGGACACGTGAAGCTTCTTCTTCGAGAACAACAGGAATAGGCCACCTCGGTGAAAATTGAAATCCAGTCGTAATAGGGGTCTGAAGGATAGCACACGCCCTGCGAGGGACGCTGCCAAGTTTTTTGTCTGCACCCAAACGTGCAAGTAGGTAGTGCCAACGTGGGAAACAAGAGCTAACCCAAACGTGCCGCTGCTTCCCGCGAAGCCGAGCCCAACCGACCTCAACCGCCACTTCTCTCTATATAAATTCCACGACCACGCGCGGCAACCTCATCCATTCCACGCATTCCAGCACGCACTCAACCAACGCCCGAAATCCGTTTCCAAAGCACCGATAAACTCCGTCGCAAATCACCTCGAACGATCGATCTATCTTTCTGTTGACGCGCTCGTGAAGAGCCCATGGCTACCGTCGCCGGAGTAGTAGTGCTGCAGCTGCACCCGCGCGTGCCGTCGGCGTCGTCGTCATCAGCTGTTCAGCCGCTGCGGCGGCGACGAGGGGCGCCGTCGATTAGGTGCAGGGCGGCGCCGGCGAGCTCCGTGGGCGGCGGTCTGGAAGAGGACCACTACCGGACGCTGAGGCTGGCGCCAGGGGCCACCAGGCGCGATGTCAAGAAGGCCTTCCACCGCCTCGCGCTACAGTACCACCCGGACGTCGTCTGCCGGCGAGACAGCGAGGACGACACCAGCCTGGACTTCCAGAGGATCAACGTGGCCTACCAGAGGGTGATGGCCAACATGCGGGAGGCCGAGGCGAAGCTCGAGTACTGGCGCGCTCGCTACGGCCTCGCCGACGAGGACCTCGACCGGTACCGGCGATACCTCCACGAAGACGACCAGGATGACTGGTTCGACGACCTATGATTCTGAAATGGCTGTGACCCAGGCAGCAACACTGTAAATTTGTGAGATTTCGCTGTATTACTTCTCCCCTGTTTTATTTTATTGTGGGCAGAAGAGATGCGGAATTCCATTCAGGGTTCTAACAGTTGTACTATACTTGGAACAGTTTATTACCGTTGTGAATATAGAAACATCCGAACGAGGAATTTTAATCGAAAGTGTGGCTCGGTAGTCAGGATTGTCTCCCTCGTTTTTTCAGTCACACTAGCACCATCGAATCGTGCTGTATGCTTGAAATGGTTCAGTATCATAGTGTAACATGCAAGTTACCAAGTCACTCTCATCACATTTTCTCCCGTGAACACCAAACCAAGCTAGTTTTCCGACCTCCTTCCCCCTTGCTACAGTTCCCGAAAAAATCTCCGCCTGCCCCGGGTCGCGCCAGCGCCGATTTCGCCGGCGCCGCCGGTGTAGAGAGGCGGAGGCCCGACGCCGGTGACCCTCCTTAGATAGTAGGTCGTCGTTGTGGCTTCTTGCCAAGAGGTTTGCGTCGGAATCTAGGGGCCAAATCCGTCACGGGAGGCCGCCCGTCTTTCTCGCCGGCGCCACGGCATCGTGGCGGTGGAGGGCCTTCCTCACCTCAAATAAGGCCGAGCTGCAGCGGTTGGTGGCGCTATGGGATGCGCCCCTTCTCTCGTCTGGCCATGGTGGCGGGGGCGAGTTGGGGGCTGCGAACGGCAGCACTTCGTTTGATGCGGCTTTGAGCCTCTCCCTTCCTCCGCTAACTCACCTGCACTCCCTCCTCCGGCCGGCCGTGGCGGCGAGGGGTGGTTGGGTTTCTGCGGGGCAGTGATCGTGGACGGGGGAGGGGGGGGCTTCAGATTCTACCTCCTGGCGTAGTTGAGCAGCGGTGGGACGTCGTGGTGGGTGGCCCCTGGCACGTTTCGGAGGTCGAATACGCCAGAGATGCGACTCCAAGCGAATCCGTGTGATAAACGCTCTTTGGGTGCTCGGGTCGGCTTGATTGCATGCTGCCTCGCCTTGTTTCTCTTGGCCGGCCGTGGCGGCGGGGGAGAGGACGGTGGTGGCAGCGAGTGGCAAGCGCGGCTCAAGTGCCCTGGGGAGTTTCGGTTTCTCCCCTTCCGGCGGAATTTTCCTTGCTGCTTCGACATTCTCTGCCCGGCGTGGCAGGAGTGCGGGTCGTCCGTCATCGATGGAGCTTGCAAGGATTTTTCCGTCGGGGTTTGCCGGAGCCTGTAAGTGACATCGGCGAGCATCATCTCATCGGCTGTATGCCGCGGGTTAAAGCCGGTGAGCTCCAACACATTTTCAACCTCCATCAGAGGCCCTTTTTCGGGTCAGCGGCCGTGTCCAACGTCGACACTGAAGCAAGTGGTTCCGTCCCCGCGGCGGTGCTCGACGGCGGTGCAGCTGACCTCCGGCTCGGCAGAGGAGATAGGGATGGGCCTGATTGATTTTCATATCTTTCAGCGGGGTCTTCTCCACATAAAATGGGGACCTATGTGTAATTTTTCTTCTTTATGGGGTCTTCTCCTATATTGTACACCTTCTCTGTTTGTGACTAATATAATGCTTCCAGGCCTTTCGGGGCTAAAAAAAAAAAACAAGTAACTCTCATCCATTTGTTCTGTTTCTGATCCTCCTCGCATTCTTTATTCTTCTTCAGCAACCGTTCTCTTCATCATCGAAGCTGAGCAACGAGTGTGACTGTGCACATCTTATCTACCCCTATAGTATTCTATTGACGACCAACACTGCAACACATCATGCATTTGATCCACATGAATTCCTTTTAGGATGCTTGCCAGGTTGCTGTGTGACCAGAAAATGTCTGGAATCAGGCTTGATTCAGATCCAGGAACATACAATATTCATGTTTATTTATTACCAAGTCCTCTATACTGAACTGGTAGGGGATGACACACCATCAGAGAGATGTTGAGAAAACATTCTTTCCGGATTTGTATTGCGGGGGATTAAACAAAGTAGCATGTTCACACGGGACCTACTTTTTCCCAGGATGCGTCCACTTTCTCTTAGACTATGATGATAAAATTAACTTGTTGCTATTGAACTATAATATCCCCGGTCCATATTATTGTTCTCAATTTTATCCAGATCCGAATGTACCTAGTTAAGGATTTAGACTAGATATATTCGTATCTAGACAAAGTTGAGAACGTTAATATGGATCGGAGGGAGTATGACTTTTGTTGTTTGAGCCTTCTGAAAACATCCACATTGAATTCTGCCAAACCTAAATGATACCACACAATTAGTATGGTCAACGAAAATATAAAAATAATAAGGCATCGACAGAATTGCCAACTAGTACGTCCTCTTGGATCACATAAAGAGCACGACAAGTTGGCCAGCAAATTTCATAAACACGATGCTCTTCGATTAAGGGTATGTTATAAAAGAAAAAAGTGTCCCGCCGAGAGCACACCACAATCATATGGATTCTAAAGTTTGTTAAATTCTCAAATGATAAATTTGGACAAAATGAACTAAGAGATTCTTTTGGTTGTTTTCAAAAACCAAAAAAATCCCTTTATCAAAGTTTTTATATTTTCTAAATATTCTTTTGTACCAGGATTAGGAAGAAAATGACTTGTTAAGTTTTCTTCTTGTTGAACAATAAAAATCGTGTGCTTTGTTCTGTAGCTTTTGTAAATTACGTGGGGGTGGTATTTGCTGACACAACCGTGACAATGACATCATTTCTTACCCGCTATGTTTAAACTATGGGAAGGGGTGTGTGTTTATCCGTTTTGTGAGAATCATGAGGTTGATTATCCTGTTTTGGAAGCGACATCTGCAATGTACACACCCTGTCGGAGTGTTGTGCTGAAAAACTACTCACGCAAGCACGGTCTTCCCGATAAGCACTTCTAGAAATGGACCCGGGTTAACCCTATCGCTGGCGTTTTCCAGGTCATGCTTCAGAAGGGTGCCCAGGTCATGAGGCGTTTTCTGTACTCCCTCCGGCCTAATTTATTGTTCTCAACTTTATCTAGATTCGGATGTATCTAGTTGATGATTTAGAGTAGATGCATTTGTATCTAGGCAAAGTTGAGAACATTAATATGGATCAGAGGGAGTAGAAGTTTTTACCAGAGATAGAACACCGCACTCGTAATGAAGGTTGGTTGAGTTCAGTTGATACTCCCGGGTGTCCGAGGGTAGAGAGGAAATTACATAAGCTTTGGTGATGGATTTAAAGATAACTCTGATGACCCATAAAAAAAGATAAGTTTCGTGAGAAATTGAGGACGGATCTAACGTGTTAATAGCCCTTTAGTAGATCTCGGGTTAGATCGGTAAAATGTACTCCACCAATCGGCATGTGTAGTTAGCGAAATTTTCGGAACATGGTATGAACCAAAATTAAGAATAGTTTGTTACATCAGAGAAATTTCCGCTTGTCCCATCGATCGATAAGAGAAAATGGGTTAGGAGATGCTTTTTGGGTTTCTCCTATAATTACTCAAAAAAAAACCTTAAAACCAAAAAGTTTTTCGTGTGGTCATCAAGTTTCAGATTTTGCTTCTTTGATTTCATTTATTTTCAATATGTACCTAAATTTGGAGAAAAACGACGACCCAACTTTATGTTTCCTTCTTGTTGAACTTTAGGAATGGACGGTCCGTTTTGTATCTTTTGTAAACGACGTGGATGCCACCTAGCTGACACAAGGACTTGATGATGACACCGTTTTTAATCCGGTCCGATTTGTGGGAAATGGATGGTTCTATTATTTATCCGTTTTTCATAATCAAGCAGGTTAGATTATCATCGAGTTTTGGATTTCGGATTTGCAATAGATGCATCCGGTGGACCGTTGAATGCTGAAAAACTTACTTTTCATCTCTTGTAAAAGGATCACGTGAAGCATATATCTATCAACAGGAATGTTCACAGCGAAATATGGTCGAAATAGGGGTCGGAAGGAATAGTACGGCAGCACACGACGCGTGGAAGGAAAACGGAACGGATAGGACACCGCGGAGGTCTCGAGGTTTTTTGTCTGCACCTGACCCAACCGAACGTGCGAGGAAGGCCAACGTGGGAAACACAACACCGGCAGGCAAAGCCAACCGTAAGCTTCCCGTTCCGGCAAGGCGAGCCCAACCGCCTCCTCTTTGTGTCTATATAAACTCCACAACCTCACTGGCTCGTTCATCCCATTCCAGCACGAGGTCCACCAACACAACCAAACCCGGCTCCAAAAGCTCCGGTAACTCCGTCGCAACTCGTCTCGATCGATCCACGATCTATAATTTTCCTCGGGGCGATCGTAAACCCATGGCTACCGTCGCCGGAGGAGCAGTCCTGCACCTTCGCGTCCCGTCGGCGCCATCAGCGTTGTTTGAGCCCGTGCGGCGGCCAAGGACGCCGTCGGTGAGGCAGCGCCGGCGTGGTCCGCGTCCGGGCCGGAGGAGGACCACTACCGGACGCTGAGGCTGGCGCCAGGAGCCACCAGGCGCGAGGTCAAGAAGGCCTTCCACCTACTCGCGCTGCAGTACCACCCGGACGTCGTGCGCCGCGGCGAGGACGACGGCGACGAGAATGACGTGGACTTCCAGCGGATCAACGAGGCGTACCACAGGGTTATGGGCAACCTGCGGGAGGCGGAGGCGAGGCTCGAGTACTGGCGCGCTCGCTACGGCCTCGACGACGAGGACCTCGACCGGTACCGGCATTACCTCCAGGAAGACGACCAGGACGACTGGTTCGCCGACCTATGATTCTGAAATGACTGTATTACTCCTCCCCTGTTTTATTTTATTGTGGGCAGAAGAGATGCAGAATTCCATTCAGGGTTCTAACAATTGTACTATACCTGGAACAGTTTATTACCATTGTGAATATAGAAACATCAGACTGAGGAATTTTAATTGAAAGTGTGGCTCGGGATTGCGCCTCCCTCGTGTTTTCAGTGACGGTGGCAGCGTCGAATCGTGCTGTACGCTTGAAATGGTACAGTATCCTTGTGTAACATGTCAGTGTCATCCATTTGTTCTGTTTTTTTATCCTCCTCGCAGTCTTTATTCTTTAGCAGCTGTTCTCTTCTTCCAAGCTGAGCAATGACTCTGATTGTGCACCGTCTTATCTACACCTGAAAATAACCAAAACTAGGTGATATCACACATCAGTGTGCCCAATGAAATATAAAAATAAGAATGAATTGAGGGAATTGCCAACAACTCCCTTCAGAGCAAGACAAGTTGGCCACCAAATTTCATAAACACGACACGCTTGGATTAAGGGTGTGTCGTAAGAGAAAAATGTGTGTTTTTCACCTCTTCACTATCGCCAGAGAGCACACCACAATCATATGAATTCTAAAGTTTGATAAATGAGAAAACCCTAATTCTCAAGTCTCGGAACATGGTGGCATACACTTATCTGATTCAAAACATCTTTTAACCATTTTCGAAGTATTTTTTAGAAGATCCACACATAAATGTCTTCTGTATCACTTTTACGTCATGCAAAAAAGTTTGGAAATAAGAAAATCGGGAAGCTTCATGAGATATTCAAGCAGAGAAATGAAGAAGCATTGTTCTTGTTTTTCCAAAAAAAAAAGTAATTGAAATAAATTGAGGAATATTTTCAAATGATAAATTTTGACAAGATGAGTTAACAGATTTTGGTGGATTTTTTTAAAAAAAATCCCATTATCAAAGTTTTTTATTTTTTATTTTTTTCTATACCAGCATTAGGAAGAAAAGGACTTGCTAAGTTTTCCTCTTGTTGAACTATAAAAATCATATGCTTTGTTCTGTACCTTTTGTAAATTACGTGGAGGTGATATTGCTGACACGGCTGTGATAATGACACCATTTCTTATCCGCTTTGTTTTAAACCGTGGGAAGGGATGTGTATTTATCCGGCTAAGTTTTAGATTATCCTGTTTTGGAAGACATTTGCAATGTACACACCCTGTCAAGTGTAGCGCTGAAAACTATGTTTTTTTACTCACGGAAGCACATAGTCTTTCCGATAAGCACTTCAAGAAATGAACCTATTTTTTTACTCATGGATGCCCCTTTCGTTTCTTCGATTTTAACCCGTAGAAGTTTTCATGTATAGATAGATCGCCGTACTCGTAGTGATTGTAGATCAAGTTCAACCGATAGTTCAAGGAATCGGAGGGTGTGGAGAGGAATCACATAAGCTTTGCTGATGGATTTAAAGATAACTTCGGTGAGAAGTTGAGGACGAATCTAAATGTTAGCCCCTTTCATTAGTAGATCTATAGTTAGATCGACAAAATGTACTCCACCAATCAGCATGTGTGTAGTTAGCGAATTTTTTGGAACATGACATGAACCAAACTTAAGAGTTTATTATAGAAAGAAAAATTTCTGCTTTTCCCATCGATAAGAGAAAATGAGTTAGGAGACGCTTTTTGGGGTAGTCCTATAATTTCTCAAGAAAACATTAAATAAACTTGTGTCAACTTTCAGATTTTGCTTATTTGATTTCAATACCAAGATTTGGATAAGAACGACTTTTACGTTTCCTTCTTGTTGAACTTTAAGAATCGACCGTTCATTTTTTAGCTTTCATAAATGACGTGGATGACATCGCGGGGCGGTTCCCTTATCTAGCGGAGAGAGCAAAAACCGCCGGCGCGCTCGTTCTTCCGGCGTCATCCCCGACGGCTCTCTGTTAAAAAAGTGCAACCGTCTGTTAAAAAAAATGCAATTGAAACTCAGTTGCACTTTTCTGGCTTTTCTGGCAGAAAAATGCAATTGCACTTTTCTGTTGGAAAAGTGCAACTGGAACGAGTTGCACATTTTTTTAACTACGGTTGCACTTTTCTTAGATGATTGAGACTTAAGAAAATCTCAGTCGATTGAGACATAGACAAACCCTTATTTTCATTGTGAATATCAAGAGCATCCCGAGGATTTTTAATCGAAAACTGTGCATCACGAAGGAGGTCTCCTTCGTTTGCCGATGACTCTGTATGCTCAGTTTTGCAGTGTAACACCGTTCTTCGGCCATTTGTTCTGTTTGATGGTCTCCTTGCGTTTCATTCTTCAGCAACTGTTCTCTCTTATTTGGAGCAGAGCGACAACTGTTATTGTGTGTATCTCCAACAGTTATGCATTTGGTCCAAATAAGTTTACTTTATAATGTTTCCCATGTTGCTGCATGACCAGATTTAATTTTTCCAGATCAAAGCATGACCAGAAAGAAAACATGTCTGGACCGACCCCTGCTTGATTCAGAAGATATACTCTTAGTTTATCAAGGGACTCTTGTACTGAACTGGTTGGTGAGTGGTGACGAAACAAGTCTTAGACTAGAACGCGGCGATTCCACCACATGTTAGACGCGCCAGTCTTATCCAACGACTGTGGTAGCTCCATGATTCGTGTACACCATCTTACGGCCACAACCTTGTCCTTGTACATCTCTTCCCTCTATAGGAATCAATCTGTACGGATACACATTATCCCTTCCAAGTCCGTCTCTCGGTCTCTGTGTTCTCCCTCCCGTTCATGCGAGACACCGCTGCCTGAGCCTGCTGCTTCTGGCCGCCTTCCGGCGCGAGGTCGCCTACTCCTCCTTTGTATCCTTCGCTTCTACCTCGTCCACCTGGAGTTCTTGGCTGCCGGCACACCGACTCCACGGCCGCGGGTCATGGAGAACCTCATGGAGCAGCCGAAGCTTACGAGGTTGCCTGCGGCTGGAGACTCGTCGCCGGCAAGTTCCTCCGTTTTGCTGAACCGATGGGTGGCAGCTGGGCGGCGATATGCTTCTGGAGCTCGTGGAGCAGCCGAAGCCTTCGAGGTTGCCTGCGGCCAGAGACCTGTCGCCGGCAAGTTCCTCAGCAGCTGTACTGATGGGCGGCAGCTTGGCGGCGACATGCTTCTAGAGCAGCTTGGCCACATGAATTTGCCCTCCATTATCAGATTTTTACCGTTCATTCTCGAATCAAAATCGTACCATTCTTGAAGTTCGTCACTGCAGATCGAGATTGCAATTATTCCATGATTTTTTTTGTTACAAAGAGGGAGCAAGATATCTTGCTGCGCTCTGATTTAGTCTTTGGATAACATCATGTAGAGTACCTGTCGGTGAGGTTGCGGACGTAGAAGTACGACTGTTGTCATAGTCGCACTGTGTCCTGCAGCCGGAACTTGGGGTAGCCGGTCTACGTGCGGAGTAATGGAGGCGCCGCCGCATATCACCAGCGGCCCCTTGGTGAACTGGACCTGCAGCCGGACACGGAAGAGCCGGCAGAAGAGTCCGAGATCCGGCTGGATCCCGAGATAACTCTCGCAGAAGGGCACGAAGTGAGCCAACGTGCCGATAGCGTTTGCGCCGAGGTGGTGGAGGCGGAGGTCGAAGAAGGCGAGGAAGGTGAGGACGAAGGGGTGCACCGGCAGCCGTGGGTGAATCTGACAGAAAAATCACCGCTCCCCTCCGGGCGCGTGATTCTCCCTCTGTCGCCAGCCGCACCGCCACTTCCGTCTCTGGCGGCAGCACGCGGGTGGCGCGGTAATTCTCGATGTGCTCCTCCGTCACGGAGGAGCCGCACCAGGCTCCACGTTCGGCGACCATCTCCAGCTCGCTGGGCGTCGCACCGGCTAAAGAGTGGCGGTGGTCCGTACCGCCGACGACGCTAAACTGGCGGCGCGACGGACTACAGCAGGAGCAGCAAGCGAGGTAGAGCGAGGAAGGCAAGGGCGCAAGGGAAGACTGAGGAGGCAGCGAACGGAAGGAGGAACCGTCCTCACCGGGCGACCTTTTAAAGACCCGGAAGCGGAACCGTCCGCGGTGCCACACGGGGCCCATCGGGCCGCGCCCCGATCTCCCCACCGCGCGGGATCCTTTGTGCGAGCGCAAGAATCGTGAAGCGATCCCGGGCGAACCGAAGGAAGGCGGCAATTCGGCGGCGTGCGATGGGGCGTTACGCTGCCCCGCCGCGGTGCAATGATGGCGTCTTGTAGCGCTGCGTCGTCGTCGGCGCCCAGCGTCCAGGTAGCGCAACCGCGCCACGTAATGGCCGAAATTTCAAAGTTGGAGAGGAGCGCGCGCACATTTCACCTAAGGGCGAAATCTACACGCGCTCGGGGGCTAGTATCGGGGGGATGACCTCCGGATACCCCAACCAGACAAGAATCATGGCGGTCGGTTCCCGTCCGTGGCGCAACTGACGACCACGAGCAAGTCGAGCTCCGTCTGATGGCCGGAACCGTCTGATAGCGACATGGCGGTCGGTTCCGTCTGATGGCCGAGCCGCGGAGGCGCAAAGCAGGACCGGCTACATCAGCGTGGCGGACTCAATCAAGAGGATGGCGATGCGCGTCTTGCAGTGCATACGCCTGATGCGATGACAAGACCCGCAACTACTTCGGCTATATCAAGACTTTGCGGTGACGCGAATAGTGACCGATGTCGACGACAGGCTCACATGGCGTTCACTCTGTACCCACGACCTTACCGCTTGTCGGTGATGGGATGTAAAGGTACCGAGTATCAGATGACCAGCCGGTGGGACCCTTTGTGGGCCCGCCAAGGATCGCCCATAAAACAGTTGCCCCTCTGCCTATATAAGGAGAGGCAAGGTTCTCATAGTAGGGGTTGGTCTCAGTACATTTAAGGTAGTAGCTAGAGAATACAGCTCGAGGAGCGATTGTAGCCCGTATACTACTCATAGTCAGATCGACAGGAGTAGGAGCTTTACCTCACCACGAGGGCTCCGAACCTGGGTACTTCCTGTGTCCCACTACACTTGCTTGTACCCAATCGCGCCTACGGACGCCGTCGAGAGCTTCCCTGCTAGTCTCCACACATATATCTAACCTTCTTAGGTACTGCCATTTCCAATACAACGACAGGCCTGCCGTGGAGGCGAGGAGAGGGGTGGAGGTGATTTCCTGTTTTGTAGATCGGGTGGTTGGAAGAGTAAAGACGATGTTGTTGCGTCTATCGATGGAGATCATCATCAAAGGATTGAAGATGACGGCGAGATTCGTCCTGCCTCTGCCCCTTCTGGTCGAGTAGAGGCCTTTTAGTTCAACCTCCACAATGGAGGCCTTCTTCGGTGTCTCTCGTAGGAGCTCCTACCTTCTCATCGACAAGTGGTTCCTCCCTGATGATGTCAAGACGGCCGGCGATCAAGGCCCAAGCATGGTGGAGAGGACCGAGGATTGGATGGCGTTTTCAATTTTTTGCTTCGAGTTCCTTTGTGCAAATGTTCAGGTCTTATCTTAAAATTTTAGGTTTACCAGAGAAGTGCAGTTAGGCAGCTTCTAGGCCTCTCGGAGTCTTTCCCGTGAAAAAAGAAGTATTTTACAGTACTGAACTTGTTAGTGAGGAAACACGGTAAGTAGACGCGCGCTGAGCAAAAAAAAAATAGCATGTTCTGACGGGCCTACTTTTTTCCAGTGATTGGTCACGTCTTAGACTATTTAGTAAGATGTCATATTTCTTGACCTTTTTTTGTCAAGCATTTTTTTAAACAGCCATCTTGTTTTCTACCAAAGTAACATGTCATATTTCTTGACCCATGTTCCTCTATTAAAAAATTATAAGTTGACAACGAACCGTTGGCTAGCACATATATGCAGATCGTTACTGGAAGTATAATTTGCAATATATGCTCTCCGGTCATCTTTTATTTCTGGAAATGCTTCCGGATAAGGAAGAAAATGACTTGTAATGTTTTTTTTGAAAGTAACGACTTGTAATGTTTTATTCTTGTTGAACTTTCAAAATGGACATTTTGTTTCACATCCTTCGTAAATGACGTGTATGCAATCTGGGTGACACGACGACTTGACGACGACACCTTTTCTAATCCCATGTGGAAATGGAAATGGATGATTGTATTACACGACGACTTGACGACGACGACTTGACGTGTATGGAAATGGATGATTGTATTTATCCTTTTTTTGTTGAGGGATTGTATTTATCCATTTCTAGAATCACGGGGAGATCATTATCGACTTTTGGAGTTCAAATTTGTAATATAGGCAGCCGGTCAACCGTTGAGTGCTGGAAAACTTACTTTTTAATTCTCTTGAAAAAAAATTCTCTTGTAAAAAGATTACCTCAAAAAAAAAATCTCTTGTAAAAAGATCACGTGAGGCATATCCTCGTTCCCAGCAAATCCAGCCGAAATAGGGATCCAAAGGAATAGTACCACGCCGCGTAAGGGACGCTGCCGAGGTGTCTTGGCCAATATTTTTGTGTGCATCCAAACGTGCGAGCAGTGCCAGCGTGGGAAACACCGGCGGGCCAACGTGGCAAACCGTAGCCCAACCGCCTCCTCCTCTCTCTATATAAACTCCAAGAAGCACCCACGCGGCAACCTCATCCATTCCACGCATTCCAGCACGCACTCAACCGAGAAAATCCGGATCAAAGCCCCGGTAAACTCCGTCGCAATTCGCAACTCATCTGCATCGGTCGATCCTTTCTCGGCAAGTTCATTCGCTCGTAAACCCATGGCTACCGTGACCGGAGGAGCAGTGCTGCAGCTGCGCGTCCCGTCGTCATCCGTGCCGGCGTTGGAGCCGCTGCGGGGGCGGCGGAGGGCGCCGTCGGTTCGGTGCGCGAGCATGCGCGGGACGGCGGCACGGGGGAGACCGGCGATGGAGGAGGACCACTACCGGACCCTAAGCCTGGCGCCCGGCGCCACGAGGGGCGAGGTAAAGAAGGCCTTCCACCGCCTCGCGCTGCAGTACCACCCGGACGTCGTGCGCCGCGGCGAGGACGACGGCGACGACAATAATATGGACTTCCAGAGGATCAACCAAGCCTACCAGAGGGTGATGGACAAGATGCGAGGGACGGAGGCGAGGCTCGAGTACTGGCGCGCTCGGTATGGCCTCGCCGACGAGGACCTCGACCGGTACCGGCGCTACCTCCACGACGAGGAAGCGGATGACTGGTTCGCCGACCTCTGAATTCTTTTTTTTATGATGAAACGGGGGGCAAAAGATTTGTCCCAATGCAACCGGCAGAAGTGTAAATTTGTGTATTGTCACTGTGTTAGTTTCTCCCCTGTTTTTTCGTGTGGGAGAAGGGTTACATAATTCCATTCAAGTTTCTAACAGTTGCAGTACTTGGAATTAATCAAAATTGAGGATCAGGAAGGTCTCCTTCGTTTGCCGATGACACTGTATGCTGCTCGTAGTTGTGACATGGTTCAGTTTTGCAGTGTAACACTGTTCCTTTGTAACATGTGGTATTTCATGGCTACCGTGGCCGAAGGAGTAGTGCTGCAGCTGCGCGCCCCGTCGGCCTCGGCATTAGAGCCGTTGTGGCACGGGGGAGACCGGTGATGGAGGAGGACCACTACCGGACGCTAAGCCTGGCGCCGGGCGCCACGAGGGGCGAGGTCAGAGCATCTCCACTCGCCGTGCTTCCCGCTACAGAAAAAAGGCCATGAGTTCGACGATCATCGCCCAGCGATCAAACGAGCTGCAAGTTTGGCGATCAAAAGAGAGCCACAAGTTTGGCGATCATATTACACACGGGGTAAATCAAATGGCGGCCTCCTCGGCCGGGATGACGATAGGCTCCTCTTGGGGGACGACGACGACGACGGGCTGCTCGGCGATGATGACGATGGGAACCTCCGGTGGGGAAGGCGTAGGCTCGGAGCTCGGTGTCGAGGTCTCCGTGGTGGTGCTGGAGGTGGACGTCGCCGGAGCTGGTTCCTCCTCGAGCTGGTTGAGGATAATGTCGCGCTGCGCCGTGTACCACGCCTTCACCTTGTCATCCATTGCCTCCGAGTTCGTCGCCATGAGGAAGGCCAAGTCTGTGTTCCTCTTCTTCGCCACGGTGGTGGTCTTGAGCAAGTCGATGCGCACGCCTTGGTTCTTGAGCATGGACTTCCACCTCTCGTCGAACTTCTCGTCCCTCGCCGCGGCATGCGCCATCGCGTCGGTCATGCACTTCTTGAGTGAGGCTTGAATCCGTTCTGTCGGTGGCCCCATAAGCTTCGTCGCCTTGGCTGCTTTCTGGCCGAGCTCCGTGCGCCCTTATGTCGCTCCTGGCACCGGCACAACAGGATTTGACACGCCGCCCCTAGCGAGCTCGACGCGCGTGTCGTCCCACTTCTGGCATTCCTCAATGCGGATGAAGACGTGGAGGAACTTGACACTACTAGGAAACAGCTTATAGGTAGACAAGATATTTTGTGGCGCACATGTAAAACCATGCGCCACAGATATGTATCAGTGGCGCACTAGTAAATATGCGCCACAGAAGTTTGGCAGTTTAGTGGCGCACGAAACCAATATGCGCCACAGAAGTCCAAACTTCTGTGGAGCATATTTTCGTGTGCGCCACAGAAAGTGATGATTCTGTGGCGCATATAGATGTATGCGTCACAGAAAGTTGATGGGACCTAGCACCAAAAAAGGGGAAGAAACTTCTGTGACACATATGCCCATATGCGCCACAGAAAGTGATGTTTCTGTGGCACATATAGATGTATGCGCACAGAACATGCAAAAACAGATCCCACCCCCTTCTGTGGATCGCCTTTTCAGATTTGTAAAAAATAAACAAAAATGATAGAAACTTCAAAAAAATAATTTCTTTGAGTTGTAATTAGATTTTAGGGTATAGATCTAGACAAAATTGAAAAACATGAATTTTGATGTATTTTGCAAAAATAGGTCATGGCAAGGTAAAACGGCTATAACTTTTGCATACAATGTCGAAAAAAATCTTTAACCTATCAAAATGACCGTCTCGAAATTTCCTATTCGAATTCAACCACCTATGGTCGTTCAAAATCCCTAAATTCAAAAAGAGTAAAAATTTATTTAAGGTAGAAGATTTTTTACTGCAAAAAAATAAAAAAGGGGTGAAACTTCTGTGGCGCATTTCTCCCATATGCGCCACAGAAGTCTTGGGCGGGATTCGAAATTTGAATCCCGCCGGCGCCCTTCTCCATCTCTTTTTCCTTTTTCTCCCCCCCACTTCTTCTCCCCTCCACACTTCTCCCCTTCTCCTCCCTCCTCCTTCTCCACTCTCCGACGACCTCCTCCTCCTCCACCACCAACTCCGGCGACCTCCTCCTCCTCCACCACCAACAACTCCGGTGACCTCCTCCTCCTCCACCAGTAACAACTCCGGCGACCTCCTCCTCCTCCACCACCAACAACTCCGGAGACCTCCTCCTCCTCCACCACCAACAACTTCGGCGACCTCCTCGTCCTCTTCCTCCACCACCAACTCCGGTGACCTCCTCCTCCTCCACCACCAACAACTCCGGCGACCTCCTCCTCCTCAACCACCAACTCCGGCGACCTCCTCCTCCACCACCAACTCCGGTGACCTCCTCCTCCACCAACAACTCCGGCGACCTCCTCCTAGCCCTCCTCCAGCCCACTAGCCACTAGCCACCAGCTGCCACCACCACCAGCCACCAGCCACCACCACCTCCGGCCAGATCTAGATATGGCCCGGGTTTTTTTTTGAAATTTGAAAAAAACTTCTATGGCGCATATTGGCCATATGTGCCACAGAAGTTTGAGATTTGGCCCGCCTTTTTTTTGAATTTCGGAAAAAAACTTCTGTGACGCATATTGGCCATATGCGCCACTGAAGTTTGAGACTTCTGTGGCGCATTTCAATATGCGCCACAAAAGATAGTTATCAGTGGTGAGGTAACAGTGGCGACTAAGATATGCGCCACAGATAGTGAAAAAATGTGCGCCACTGATAAGCTGTTTCCTAGTAGTGTGAACTCCGTCTTGGTGTCATTGCAGTACATCTGGTACGCCCGAACCATCTACAAAACAATCGGCCATCTCGTCACGAAATCTAGGCAGGAACAAGGCAGTGCACAAAAATGGAACATGGCGGATCGGCGGCATACCTTGCGGTCCATGTTAGTGCCGCTCTCTGGACGACGTTCGATCTCTTCTTGTATGCCATGACACTTGTTGCAGGCCTGTTGGATGACGCCCCAGTTGTGGCCTATGGCCTTCTTGCCGCGGTCCATGTGGATCAGACGAAAGTAGGGGTCAATGGACTTGCGCTCTGATGACCCACAAGTATCGGGGGTGTATCGCAGTATTTTCGATAAGTAAGAGTGTCGAACCCAACGAGGAGCAGAAGGTGCTGGCTAGTGGTATGGATCAGGAATTCTCTGCAAATACTTAGCAAACGGATTTTTAGGGGTTTTTGATAAAGCAAGCAAACAAAGTACGAGTAAATAAAAGACAGTAGGAATAAATGCAGCAAGTGGTCCAATCCTTTATACAGCAAAGGACAAGCCAGTTGTATTACTTAAGACGACCAAACGTTCTCGAGGACACATGGGAAGACTGTCAAGTGCTTTCGCTTCATATAGTTGATTAATCTTCTTTAGCTTGCTAAGTGTTGTGTGGGTGAACCTGTGCTAATGTACCGCCCCATCCAAGACTAATACATACTTGTGATTATACCCCTTGCAAACATCCGTAAGTACAAGAAAGTAATTAAGGTAGAAACCTAACCACAGCTTTAAACTCTAAGACCCTTACGTCCCTTGTGCAATGGTTTCCTAACGGGGGGTCAGGTTTCTGTCACTCCGGCAACCCCTACGATTAGTAGCCAAATACACAATGTATTCCCCTAGGCCCATATAGGTGAAGTGTCATGTAGTCGATGTTCACATGACACCACTAGAAGAAGTACACCAGCACTTAAATACCAATCTATTGAATCTTTCTCAACACAACTCCACTACTAACAACAAGACTTTTCCCATGTCCTCAAGAACAAAACAAACTACTCACAAGACATCATATGGATCATGATCAGAGATGGAATAATGATGTATAACAATCTGAACATAAACAATAATTCAATGGTTCACTCAATATCATCAACTACAAACAGTAATCAACACCGGGAAAGTTTCCTCTATGAACTATGCAAGATTCAACGCAATTGTTACAGCAATATGGAGATGGTGATGAGGGTGCTGATGGTGATGATGGTGGTGATGATGATGATGATCCCGATGAAGTCTAGATTGATGGTGGTGTTGATGGCGATGATCTCCCCTCTCTGGGAAGGAATTCCCCTGGTAGAAATCTGTCTGTCGGAGAGATCTTTCTCTCTCGGTGTTTTCTGCCCCGCAGAGACGGCGAAATCTTTCTATGGTCGCTCCCTGAGTCTTAGGGTTTCGGGAGGATGATATACGCCAGAGGGGAGAGGCTGGAGTGGGCCAGGGTGGCCACACCACCTCCAGGCGCGGCCTAGGCCTACCCACGCCATGGGGTGGTGTGGGCCCCCTGTGGCCCACCTCCACTCCATCTTCTGGCATCCTTAGTCTTCTGGAAAAATAGGATTTTCCGTATATTTTCCCGGATTTTCTGATCTTCGCGAATTTTGCCTCCAAACATCACCTTTTCCATCAGAATCCTGACTGCAGCGGTCCATGCTCCAAAAGTCATCAACCATGCAAAAATAGATGGAATAACATAAGTATCACCTCTCAATATGAAATATATCAATGAATAACAGTAAATTAAGACATAGAATAGTGATGCAAAATGGACGTATCAACTCCTCCCAAGCTTAGACTTCGCTTGTCCCCAAGCGAAACTGAGCTCAATAAACATGACCTCTGGTTTATGGAGTGAAGAGTCGATAAAAGAATACGGACAAGAAGCATCACATTCATCAAATACATAGATCATAATAGAAGACAACTCACTATTATATAACTCAATTTGTAATAAGTAAAGGAAACACAATAAAGATACATAAAGTGAATCATAATTGGTAATGGCAAACTTAGCTCTTGGTCGAAGAATAGTTGATAATTTGCTGGAGTTCACAAATAACTGGTTTTTCAATGAAAGCTTTCAAAGTAGTAAACATCAGGATAAGAGCAATGTGCAAAGCAAGGAACATAAGAAACATGATTGCATAAATCATCATATGCATGAATGAAACACAACAACTCAAGATACTTGCTGAGATAGAAGGGAGTAGGTTTACTGACTCAACTACAAAGTAAAAGAAAGGCCCTTCAAAGAGGGAGGCAGGGATTGCAAGTCCCATAAAGAGCTCCCAAAAATTATGATACTTACTAGCTTTCAGCTCTCATTGCCCCTATCATAGGCATCTTTAGGTGATTAAGGTTAAAGTGACACAACTAAGAGGATATGCTTGACAAGTTATAAGTTGAAATCTCATGCCCCTTACTTATGAGTACCGATCCTCATGCTACTCAACTTCAGTCACGAGCAAGCTCTTGTCATTGTAAATACATGCGTATCATTGAGAACCGCCAACGGGGTACCCCTTGCACATGATACAGGATCTATCCCATAATCAAAATGACAAGGCAAGCAGACAGTGAGCATCTCAGCGATCTTTTTATTTGCTATTTGCATAGGTTTTTATTGAGGATGCTTTATAGAATGCTCACTATAGTTATGCTGCAAGTTTCCACCATGATTAGGCATGGCTTAGGCTAGCGGCCCAGGCGTTTCTCTAACACACATATAAACTCCATGATCTTACAAGTTCCTCTTTTATTTCACACCGCCGGGATCCATAAGCAAAAGAACATGATATCAACTAGGTACAAAGTACAAAATGAAGTGTTGAAAGCGGTCCCCATGGTACATGGTTCGGCTAACTTCAACTCATAAAGCGCAAGCATATACGCAACAAAGGAGGACCCAATGGTTCAAGTTTATTAAATGCAAGAAAGTAAAGTGTGCCATCAAGTTCGTGAGAGCTTTAATCACTAATTTTCACATAACAATTTTAATTTGGGAGGTAGATAAAACAAGAATTTACTTGGAATAGCAATAATGCTACTAGGTAGGTAAGGTGGACACAAATGGCAAAGGTTTTGGTTTAAAGGAGGTGGATGCACGAGAAGAATACCCTCTCAGTATAGGTTTTTGGCTAGCAAGGCTGGGTAGCAAGTATAAGAGTTGAGGAAAACAAACAAACATACAAGTGATAAAGACAAACATGCAATCTTCCTTGGAAGCACAAAAGATCTTAACTAGAGAATACTAGACTTATGAGCAAATCAAGAAAGAAAGATGATGAAATTATTTTACTCTAGAGTACCTTTATCTTTTTCATTCAACTCTCAAAAATAGTGTTGCTACTGACCGAGCCAGGTTTGCCAAAACCAACTAAATTAACTCAATGATCCCAAAGTGATACCAATACTAATAACAAGATCAATCATATAACCACAAATTGAAAACTAATATAAGCTATGAAAAAGAGTGAATGATAGAACTTCTCATTAATATTTCATAATGGCAACTCACACCAAGGGATACATATCTAACGAGAGAGGGGACACTTCCATAATGCAAACCATACTACATAATAACTCCTCTATTCATGATATGACTCTACTAATAAGGTAAAAAGATAGAAGATAGTGATGTGATACCGTGGCACTCCCCCAAGCTTGGAACAAACCAAGGGGATGCCAAACCTGATGACAAATTACTCCTTTGGTGGTGGTGGTATCCTCTCGATGAGCTCTTTGACTAGTTTCCCCAAGTCCTCAATCTCGAAGGTGAGAGTACGAATCAACTCCGAGTTGTGCTCAATACGGCTCATGATCATTTCAGTTTGTGGATCCCAGCTCTTGTGATTCTTTTTCCGTTCTCCCCTCTTGGAGTCTTCTTTTCCTGCATGGTTATGGATAAAGGTATGGAAGGGATTTTTGGTGTGTGGAGGAAGTGACCGTGGAGCCAAACTGTGACGGGGAGCTTTCCCCCAGTCTGCATTTGTGCCGTCCTTCTAACCCTGGCGGGTTTTGTCACCAGTCCAATGCTTGCAATGGTAGTGCCGGTGTGCGGATGTTGGCCTTGCTCCTCTTCACCTTCAATCTTGATCTCCTTCTCCTTCCCGGGGTCTTGGAGGTCTTCCTCCATAGGCTCCTTCCCTTTATCCTTGGCGGACACCATTGTGCTTCTAAACCTTCAAAGAGTATGTCCTGGCAGAAACAGATCGAAACAAAAACATGACGAAAACACGATATACGAACCTCGGGGGATCCGAGGGGTTATATATTACGAAGTTTCAGAACAAAAGGAAGGTACTGGGAGAAAACGAGTCGGAGGCGGAGTCCTGGGTGGACTCACCACCTGGTGGCGCGGCCAAGGGTGGGCCCGCGCCATAGGGTGGTGTGAGCCACCCTGGCTCCGTTTCTGTCCCTTTTTCACTTCGTAGCTCTCCTTATTGACTGAAAACTGCAAAAATATAGTTGGATTATATTTTCGCGGAACTTTTCTTATCAGAACTGTTACCTAGTTGGAAACGGACTCTGCAGGTCTCTGAATTTGGTATTTAGTTGATCCTTCCGGAGTCACCACTTGAATAACATCAATATCTTCATCTTCATATACTTATTACTTGAGTCATAAAACATTTCTCTTCCTTATTACACCATTATCTCCACTAACCTGGAAATTTCTTTCACACAAAACTTCACACAGTTCTCATTAGCAACATTAGTATAAGTGAAGTGATAAAACCTTTTGAGTTCAACTTCAACCGAAAACCATCAAAATATAAGATACTGTAGCAACTCCTTCCGAAAACCCAAAAAGAATTTAAAAAGGAAATCGAATAAAGAAGCAAATGCAAGAGTGGCAAAATCTGTCAAAACAGACTAGCATGTAAAGATCAATTTTTTCGAAAATCTTATGTTGCTCAAATCAAAAAGTGCAAAACTAACGAAAGTTAAATAACAACCTAGGGCAGAAGCACAAATAATTACAGCTCAATCCGACATACAGAGATCTCTCACGAATTTTTACGGTGAAGCACAAAAAATCTGTTTCGGGACAGCAACTTCCTCAAATCTTACTTCTCTCTCATTAGAGGTTGATCTTAACACAAAAACCAATCAAAACGGATAAAGAGAGGTTATTACTGAAGTAATAACTTATAAGACTCAAAGAAACAAAAACAAACTAAAAGCAAAAACAAATTGGGTTGTCTCCCATAAAGCTCTTTCTTTATAGCCATTAAGATGGGCATGATTATTTTGAAGAAGCTCTCATAGGGATATGGATTGAAGTGAAAGAGAGCATTAAGAAGCAAAAACACACACTCATTTAAGTCTAACCCGCTTCCTATGCAAGGAGATTTTGTAAACAAACAAGTTGTTGAAACCAGAGGCTTCTTGCATAAGAAGGCAAAACAAGTGCAACATAAAAACTTTCAGCATAAAACGAGGAAACTTGATATTATTGAGATACATAAGAACACTTTTCCCTCTATCATAGTAACTTTCAGTATCATGTATAAACTTAAATATAGCTATCACAAGGTCCATCATAGCAATGATCACTTATTCTAACAGAAAACACGGGAATACTAGCTCTCATAACACTACTATGTGAAACAATATTAGAGGTATCCTTACAAAGGATAGTGTGTCCCTCTTTTTCATATTTAGTGACAAAGTCTTTCACATTTGCTATTACAGGTTCATCAACCATTTGTTTATCAGGTTCAACAGCTTTACTCATACTTTCATCTACCATACTAGCCATCATAGAATGTTTCTTTACCTTAACTAGGAAAGGCATTTTCTCAATATAAGGTTTAGGTAAAACATGATTAGCAGTATAAACTTCAGTATTTCTTGTAGGAACACTCTTAGCAATATCTTTATAAGGTTCATGATACTTATTCCATTTCTTTTTAGGCACTTCAATATAGGAAGCAAAAGCCTTAAAATAAGAAGCAATAGCTTGAGAATCTAGACCATAAGCATTTTTAATATTTTGAAAGTCATCAGTTCCCATAAAAGATTCAATGCATTCATAATCATAATTTATACCTGACTTTCTACCTTTGTCATTCTCCCAAGCTTCAGCATTGTCTTAAATACGGTCCAGAAGATCCCATTTAGCTTATTCTTCCATGCGAGTGAATGATCCAGCGCAAGAAGCATCCAATAAATCTTTATCATGTAGAGGGATCCTTGCATAAAAGCTATTGATAATAATATTGTTGGAGAGCTCATGAATGGGGCATTTGAGCATCAGTAACTTCAATCTCCCCCAAGCTTGAGCTGTACTCTCTCTATCAAGAGGCCAAAAGTTGTATATTTGATTCCGATCTTTATGAATCTCACTAGGAGGATAAAACTTTGAATAAAAGAGAGGCACTATTTCCTCCCATTCCAGAGCTTGACCATTCTTCAATAGCTTATACCATTCCTCAGCTCTTCCTTTCAGTGATCATGTGAATAACTTCTTCTTAACTTGATCTGTAGTAATACCTGCACACTTGAACAACCCGCATAATTCGTGTATAAAGAGTAAATGATCACCGGGATGGATAGTTCCATCCCCAACATAGTAGTTATCCATAACACGATCAATAATTCTTGTAGGTATTTTGAAAACATCATTCTCAGCAGGTGGTGGCTTATCTACTACCTTAGAAGTGGTAGTAGCATTACCAAATAAGAAACTCAGCGAGTTATCCATAACGAAAATAAAGCAACTAGCAGAAGTAAACAATACTCACAGTAGAAGTTTCCTTTACCAGTTCCACTCTCCAATAGCGCTTCACTCCCTGGCAATGGCGCCAGAAAATAGTCTTGATGACCCACAAGTATAGGGGGTGTATCGCAGTATTTTCGATAAGTAAGAGTGTCGAACCTAACGAGGAGCAGAAGGTGCTGGCTAGTGGTATGGATCAGGAATTCTCTGCAAATACTTAGCAAACGGATTTTTAGGGGTTTTTGATAAAGCAAGCAAACAAAGTACGAGTAAATAAAAGACAGTAGGAATAAATGCAGCAAGTGGCCCAATCCTTTATGCAGCAAAGGACAAGCCGGTTGTATTACTTAAGATGATCAAAGGTTCTCGAGGACACATGGGAAGACTGTCAAGTGCTTTCGCTTCATATAGTTGTTTAATCTTCTTTAGCTTGCTAAGTGTTGTGTGGGTGAACCTGAATAATGTACCGCCCCATCCAAGACTAATACATACTTGTGATTATACCCCTTGCAAACATCCGTAAGTACAAGAAAGTAATTAAGGTAGAAACCTAACCACGGCTTTAAACTCTAAGACCCTTACGTCCCTTGTGCAATGGTTTCCTAACAGGGGTTCAGGTTTCTGTCACTCCGGCAACCCCTACGATTAGTAGCCAAATACACAATGCATTCCCCTAGGACCATATAGGTGAAGTGTCATGTAGTCGACGTTCACATGACACCACTAGAAGAAGTACACCATAACTTAAATAACAATCTATTGAATCTTTCTCAACACAACTCCACTACTAACAACAAGACTTCTCCCATGTCCTCAAGAACAAAACAAACTACTCACAAGACATCATATGAATCATGATCAAAGATGGAATAATGATGTATAACAATCTGAACATAAACAATAATTCAATGGTTCACTCAATAGCATCAACTATAAAGAGTAATCAACACCAGGAAAGTTTCCCCTATGAACTATGCAAGATTCAACGCAATTGTTACAGCAATATGGAGATGGTGATGAGGGTGCTGATGGTGATGATGGTGGTGATGATGATGATGATCCCGATGAAGTCCAGCTTGATGGTGGTGTTGATGGCGATGATCTCCCCTCTCCGGGAAGGAATTCCTCCGGCAGAAATCTGTCTGCCGGAGAGATCTTTCTCTCTCGGTGTTTTCCGCCCCGCAGAGGCGGCGGAATCTTTCTGTGGTCACTCCCCGGGTCTTAGGGTTTCGGGAGGATGATATACGCCAGAGGGGAGAGGCTGGAGTGGGCCAGGGTGGCCACACCACCTCTAGGCGCGGCCTAGGCCTGCCCGCGCCATGGGGTGGTGTGGGCCCCCTGTGGCCCACCTCCACTCTATCTTCTGACATCCTTAGTCTTCTGGAAAAATAGGATTTTCCGTATATTTTCTTGGATTTTCTGATCTTCGCGAATTTTGCCTCCAAACAGCACCTTTTCCATCAGAATCCTGACTGCAGCGGTCCATGCTCCAAAAGTCATCAACCATGTAAAAATAGATGAAATAACATAAGTATCTTCTCTCAATATGAAATATATCAATGAATAACAGTGAATTAAGACATAGAATAGTGATACAAAATGGACGTATCACGCTCGTCGAACGACGTCTTCACGCGGCTCCAGTAGGTCTCCGTGTTCTGATTAGTGTTGGTCACAGGGTCGATGCTGATCTCCTTCCACGCTTCGGCCAAGCACTCGTCCTCCTTTGTCGTCCACTTGACACAGACCTCGGTGGGTGGCGTCGGCGCCCTGGATGACACAGGCGCCTTGCCCATCTGCTTCGCCGCCTTGGGCTTGTGCGCCGCCGTTGGGTCGGGCAGGACCTCTGCCTCGGCCTCCCCCTCCTCTCCTGCGAGTCCAGCCCAGCCCCCACGTTCGTACGGGCCTCCTCTTGAGTGAAGTAGCCTTGACTTTCGTCTAGCGCGGAGCCTAGAGCGATGATGCCGTGCATGATGGTTTCGTCGTGCATTCCGGCGAACACGCTGGCTGCGTCTGCCTAGCCCTGGTACGATGAGCTTGCTCCCATGGTTGAGCCGAAGGACAGAGGACCGCGGCGTAGCGACAAGTTGGGGTCGAAGGCGCCGGTGACAGGAGGGCCGCGTGGAAGAGGGCAATGCGGGAAGACAAGTTTGGGGTCGAAGACACCATGCGCGTCGTAGCCGTTATGGTCCGTGAGCAGCAGCAACGTTCGTGTTGTCAGCCATTTTGTTGAAGATGTTGTCGATGTCCGGGAAGAAGTAGTCGTCGGGGAACTCGTCATCTGATGACGTCGTGGTTACTAGTAGTCGCGCTGAGCCCCCCCCCTCCCAAAAAAAATCTGATCGCCTCTCACCTATGCAAGTTCTCGAGAGGCGGGGTTCTAGAGGCCTACTGTCCCGATGTACGGTGCACGCCGCAGGCCGGGATGGAGAAGACGAAGGCGGCTGCTCAAGGAACTGAAAGTGGAAGTGTGTATGTGCGTGTCTCGTATATCCTCTCATATGCCTCTATCCACTGTTTATAAAGGAAAAGATTCTCTTACTTCCCTAGAAAGCTTCGTGTCGACAAGATCCGAGGAAACCTAAACGCACATCGATGAGGAAGAGCAGAGAAAATCCGGACGGAAACGACAAGGGAAAATATCTAGGAGAGATATTTTCTAGAGTGTTCTCGAACAGTAAAACCAACACAGGAGCTCGGCTCATACATGCAACCCGCGTGGCGTGGCGAGGCATGGCGAGGCGGGCAACGTCGGAGGAGGAGTGCGCGAGAGCTACTCAATTTTCTCACACTTTAGTGAATAGTAGAATAACTTAGTATATAAAGTGGTGCAACACATCTTTCACTAGCAATGTGGGAGTAAACTAGTACAACCATGAGTTGTTTCACTAATGGACCAAAGAGAATTTTAAAATTTCTATTGGTTATAGGTGAAATAGTTCGTGAGCCATTTGTTCTGTTAATTAATCCTAGGAGTACTTGCATTTTCTCCCGCAGCAGATGTTCCAAGCGGCCTACCAGAGCAACCACCGTGATTTTATACATACCACCCCGGCCGTATTCTACTGACCACCGACCAACACAAACCACGCATTTGATGATCCACTGGAAAAACCTGCTGTCGAAAATGTTTTACCATATGCTGCTGCATTTTTTTATTTTTTTTGAGAAAAAAAAACCGGATCTATTTCATGAGTTCATAAGAAGTACAAAGTATCCTAAACATAATAAAAATTACATCGAGGTCTTTGGACCACCTAACGAATACTAATGCCGCCAGAGCGTGCCGCCGACGCGCCGATGTCGCCGCTCCATTACCGGAGCCGGCATGCCATTGTTGATGACAGTCGGGAAGTCTTCGTGCACGTGCCCCTAAGGACCAGCGCCCCAGAGATGAAGTTGTCGCCATTGAACTCTTGAATTGATCTGAAACTTGTAACACCAAACCTAAAACAAACGTAGACTGAACGAGATCCAGAACACACGTAGACTGAACGAGATCCACCACTCCATAGAAGCGGCGACCAGACGAATCCCCACCCTCCTCAACGCCAGCAGCAGGATCGTCACCGACGAGGTGGGAAGAGGAGGCGGGTATACCTTATTCTTGTCCCGCACAACGCCGTCATAGCCACCATAACGACGATGCCAGATGACCAAACTCTAACTTTAGGGACCCTTCTACACCGCCGAGCGCAGGTCCGATGTCCCCATCTCCTCCCAACGCCGGAGCGACAAGCAGAGAAGGCGGGGACCCGTCGATGCTCGGTCACAGACGGCGAGAACGAAGTAGATCGTGGCGGCCGCTAGGGTTTTTACCCTAGCCGCTGCCTCTTTTTCTCACGGGAGGAGAAGACTCGTGGCGAGCACAACAAATATTATGCTGTGCTAGAGCGTTTGTTAACCAGATCATTTGTCGTTGTCATATGCTGCTGCATTTGATCTGAGAGCAGGACGAATTACTCACCTCGGTTTGTTCACCGACTCCTTTATACTGAATGAACTGGTCGGTGATGAAACGCGGTCAGGAGACGCCGCGGGAGTAAACAAAGTGACACTCGTTTTATGACCGGTCGGCCTACTTTTCCCACGGATTCCTCACGTATAGTCACGTCTCTTATTACACTTTAATAATACTTCAATATATAGTTAGTTTGTTGCTCTGGATCTGCACAACTTTTGCCGTTCAAGCAACCTAACAGCAACCATCTCGTGTCCTGCCTAACCTGTCATGTTTCTTGGCCCTGGTTTCCTTCTCAAGGTAACCGACATGAATGTCTTTCAACGCCCGTGAAAAAGTTCACAAGAAGACATGAAGTTTTGCTACCCATGAACGTGCAGATTGCTACATGACAACTTTCTCAACAAAGGACGGAACTTTGCGCATTATTGTCAAACCATGACAATTTGCATGTCTCCATCAATGTTTATTATTTGGCTTCTACATATTGATTTAGGATTTAAGGGGGAGTGATAAAGATTTCGTAGACTCTTGTATGGAGTGAAGTATCGCGACAACCTGTCGGGGGACCGGTCTCTTCTGCTCCGATTGTTGAACAATACATGTCGTTTCAGATTTGGTGTGTTTGGTTCACGAGAGGTAACGCAAACGTAAATGGATACGAATGACACTATCAATGTAAACGGAATTGGCAAAAACTGAAATGTGTTTGGTTACTGTCGAATGTAACGTTATTAAATACCAGAGCCTTGCTTACGTAAAAGGGTTCGACCAAAGCTGCCGGAGATGCGGCCCATCTCGCGGCAGTGAAAGGAGGATGTCGAGTCGCCCACCTACAGCCGTCTGATCCGCGTGGACGACGGACTGGCACGGCCAGTCCTCGCCATGGCCGCCGAAGCACGTCGAGCAAGGCCCCGGGCAGAACCGCAGAAGCACTCCCGTGTCGACAGCCAACGGTGACCCGACGAACAAACCATGTCGTCTTCCTCTGTTCTGCAAGGTGGTTGTGGTGGAGGAAGCTGCTGGCCGCTGGTGGTCGGTTGCGGGTGGAACCCGGAGTTTTGCGCGCCGACGGACCGCCGTGCGTCTTCTTGACTGGCGCGTGGAGGCGCGGGTGCCGATGCCAGGGCCGCGGTGGTCGGCGGCGGGACGAAATCAGGGACGACGAGGAGAAGAGCCCGCTCCGACCGGCGAGGAATAGGCGGCGGCGCTTTGGCCGGCATAGATCGAGAGGAAGCTGGATAAGCGAGACGCTGAAACGGCCGTATTACTTTCTGATTACAGAGGTAGTTGGGCGGAATCAGATTTGTACTGGGCCGTTAACTGATTCCGTGGTATCTGATTAC